>JALGQJ010000005.1:25248923-27931323 GCA_023055345.1 Quercus wislizeni
CGTCGGGTTGGAAGGGAACAGAACGATAGTTTTTATTCTCTCTCTTTCTCAGCGTTTCCCCCCTTATTTTTGCTTGAAATGAAGCCATAATAGTATTTTATAATTTTTTGAATTTTTTTGTTATTTTTTTGGAATTTTCTATTACGTGTCGTGTAAGAACGGAACAGAAATATAGTTTTCATTTTCTCACTCTTTCTGGGCAGTTCTCAACCTATTTTTGCTTAAATTGAAGCCAAAATGGTATTCTTCAAATTTTTTGAATTTTTTTGCTATTTCTTTGGAATTTTCTATTACGCGTTGGGTAGGAACGAAACGAAACTATAATTTTTATTTTCTCTCATTCTCGGCCTTTTTCGACCAATTTTTGCTTGAAAAGAAGCCAAAACAGTATTTTTTAAATTTTTTTAAATTTTTTTACAATTTTTTATGAATTTTCTATGACGCGTCGGGTTGGAACGAAACGGAATGATAATTTTTATTTTCCCTTTGTCTCGGTTTATTCCAACCTATTATGGCTTGAAATGAAGCCACGATGGTATTTTTAAATTTTCGGAATTTTTTCAATATTTTTTTGGAATTTTCTATTACGCGTCAGGTAGGAACGAAACGGAACGATAATTTTTGTTTTCCGTCTTTCACGGCCTTTTCCAACCTATTTTGGCTTTAAATGAAGCCGCAATGGTATTTTTTCCCTTTTTTTTGGAATTTTCTATTACGCGTGAGGTTGGAACGGAACTGAACGATATTTTTTATTTTCTCTCTTTCTTAATGTTTCCCCCCTTATTTTGGCTTGAAATGAAGCCATAATAGTATTTTATAATTTTTTGAATTTTTTTGCTATTTTTTTAGAATTTTCTATTACATGTCGTGTAGGAACGAAACTGAACAATAATTTTCATTTTCTCACACTCTTTCTGGGCATTTCTCAACCTATTTTTGCTTTAAATGAAGCCAAAATGGTATTCTTCAAATTTTTTGAATTTTTTTGCTATTTGTTTGGAATTTTCTATTACGCGTTGGGTAGGAACGAAACGAAACTATAATTTTTATTTTCTCTCATTCTCGGCCTTTTCCAACCAATTTTTGCTTCAAAAGAAGCCATAACTGTATTTTTTAAATTTTTTGAATTTTTTTGCAATTTTTTATGAATTTTCTATGACGCGTCGGGTTGGAACGAAACGGAATGATAATTTTTATTTTCCCTTTGTCTCGGTTTATTCCAACCTATTATGGCTTGAAATGAAGCCACGATGGTATTTTTAAATTTTCTGAATTTTGTCTCTATTTTTTTGGAATTTTCTATTACAATTCGGGTAGGAACAAAACGGAACGATAATTTTTGTTTTCCGTCTTTCTCGGCCATTTCCGACCTATTTTGGCTTTAAATGAACCGACTATGGTATTTTTTTGATTTTTTTAAATTTTTTCCTATTTTGTTGGAATTTTCTATTATGCATCAGGTTGGAACGGAATATAACGATAGTTTTTATTTTCTCTCTTTCTCGGCCTTTTCCAACCAATTTTTGCTTCAAAAGAAGCCATAACTGTATTTTTTAAATTTTTTGAATTTTTTTGCAATTTTTTTGCAATTTTCTATGATGCGTCGGGTTGGAACGAAACGGAATGATAATTTTTATTTTCCCTTTGTCTCGGTTTATTCCAACCTATTATGGCTTGAAATGAAGCCACGATGGTATTTTTAAATTTTCTGAATTTTTTCTCTATTTTTTTGGAATTTTCTATTACAATTCGGGTAGGAACAAAACGGAACGATAATTTTTGTTTTCCGTCTTTCTCGGCCATTTCCGACCTATTTTGGCTTTAAATGAACCGACTATGGTATTTTTTTGATTTTTTTAAATTTTTTCCTATTTTGTTGGAATTTTCTATTATGCATCAGGTTGGAACGGAATATAACGATAGTTTTTATTTTCTCTCTTTCTCAGCGTTTCCCTACTTATTTTGGCTTGAAATGAAGCCATAATAGTATTTTATAATTTTTTGAATTTTTTTGCAATTTTTTATGAATTTTCTATTACGCGTTGGGTAGGAACGAAACGGAACGATAATTTTTGTTTTCCGCCTTTCTCGACCTTTTCCAACCTTTTTTGGCTTTAAATGAAGCCGCAATGGTATTTTTTTAAATTTTTTCCTTTTTTTTGGAATTTTCTATTACGTGTCAGGTTGGAACGGAACAGAACGATAGTTTTTATTCTCCCTCTTTCTCAGCGTTTCCCCCCTTATTTTGGCTTGAAATGAAGCCATAATAGTATTTTATAATTTTTTGAATTTTATTGCAATTTTTTATGAATTTTCTATTACGCGTCGGGTAGGAACGAAACAGAACGATAATTTTTGTTTTCCGCCTTTGTCGACCTTTTCCAACCTTTTTTGGCTTTAAATGAAGCCGCAATGGTATTTTTTAAAATTTTTTCCTTTTTTTTGGAATTTTCTATTACGTGTCAGGTTGGAACGGAACAGAACGATAGTTTTTATTCTCTCTCTTTATCAGCGTTTCCCCCCTTATTTTGGCATGAAATGAAGCCATAATAGTATTTTATAATTTTTTGAATTTTTTTGTTATTTTTTTGGAATTTTCTATTACGTTTCGTGTAGAAACGGAACAGAACAATAATTTTTATTTTCTGTCTCTTTCTGGGCATTTCTCAGCCTATTTTTGCCTCAAATGAAGCCAAAATGGTATTTTATGATTTTTTGAATTTTTTTGCTATTTGTTTGGAATTTTCTATTACACGTTGGGTAGGAACGAAATGAAACGATAATTTTTATTTTCTCTCATTCTCGGCCTTTTCCAACCAATTTTTGCTTCAAAAGAAGCCATAACTGTATTTTTTGAATTTTTTTGCAGTTTTTTATGAATTTTCTATGAAATGTCGGGTTGGAACGAAACGGAATGATAATTTTTATTTTCCCTCTGTCTCGGTTTATTCCAACCTATTATGGCTTGAAATGAAGCCACGATGGTATTTTTAAATTTTGTGAATTTTTTCTCTATTTTTTTGGAATTTTGTATTACAAGTCGGGTAGGAACGAAACGGAACGATAATTTTTGTTTTCCGTCTTTCTCGGCCATTTCTGACCTATTTTGGCTTTAAATGAACCGACTATGGTATTTTTTTTATTTTTTTAAATTTTTTTCTATTTTTTTGGAATTTTCTATTACGCATCAGGTTGGAACGGAATAGAACGATAGTTTTTATTTTCCCTCTTTCTCAGCGTTTCCCGACTTATTTTGACTTGAAATGCAGCCATAATAGTATTTTACAATTTTTTGAATTTTTTTGCAATTTTTTATGAATTTTCTACTACGCGTTGGGTAGAAACGAAACGGAACGATAATTTTTGTTTTCCGCCTTTCTCGACCTTTTCCAACCTTTTTTGGCTTTAAATGAAGCCGCAATGGTATTTTTTTAAATTTTTTCCTTTTTCTTGGAATTTTCTATTACGTGTCAGGTTGGAACGGAACAGAACGATAGTTTTTATTCTCCCTCTTTATCAGCGTTTCCCCCCTTATTTTGGCTCGAAATGAAGCCATAATAGTATTTTATAATTTTTTGAATTTTTTTGTTATTTTTTTGGAATTTTCTATTACGTTTCGTGTAGAAACGGAACAGAACAATAATTTTTATTTTCGGTCCCTTTCTGGGCATTTCTCAACCTATTTTTGCTTCAAATGAAGCCAAAATGGTATTTTGTGATTTTTTGAATTTTTTTGCTATTAGTTTGGAATTTTCTATTACGCGTTGGGTAGGAACAAAACGAAACGATAATTTTTATTTTCTCTCATTCTCGGCCTTTGCCAACCAATTTTTGCTTCAAAAGAAGCCATAACTGTATTTTTTGAATTTTTTTGCAATTTTTTATGAATTTTCAATGACGCGTCGGGTTGGAACGAAACGGAATGATAATTTTTATTTTCCCTTTGTCTCGGTTTATTCCAACCTATTATGGCTTCAAATGAAGCCACGATGGTATTTTTAAATTTTCTGAATTTTTTCTCTATTTTTTTGGAATTTTCTATTACAAGTCGGGTAGGAACGAAACGGAACGATAATTTTTGTTTTCCGTCTTTCTCGGCCATTTCCGACCTATTTTGGCTTTAAATGAACCGACTATGGTATTTTTTTTGATTTTTTTAAATTTTTTCCTATTTTGTTGGAATTTTCTATTACGCATCAGGTTGGAACGGAATAGAACGATAGTTTTTATTTTCTCTCTTTCTCAGCGTTTCCCTACTTATTTTGGCTTGAAATGAAGCCATAATAGTATTTTATAATTTTTTGAATTTTTTTGCAATTTTTTATGAATTTTCTATTACGCGTTGGGTAGGAACGAAACGGAACGATGATTTTTGTTTTCCGCCTTTCTCGACCTTTTCCAACCTTTTTTGGCTTTAAATGAAGCCGCAATGGTATTTTTTTAAATTTTTCCCTTTTTTTTGGAATTTTCTATTACGTGTCAGGTTGGAACGGAACAGAACGATAGTTTTTATTCTCTCTCTTTCTCAGCGTTTCCCCCTTTATTTTGGCTTGAAATGAAGCCATAATAGTATTTTATAATTTTTTTGTTATTTTTTTGGAATTTTCTATTAGGTTTCGTGTAGAAACGGAACAGAACAATAATTTTTATTTTCTGTCTCTTTCTGGGCATTTCTCAACCTATTTTTCCTTCAAATGAAGCCAAAATGGTATTTTATGATTTTTTGAATTTTTTTGCTATTTGTTTGGAATTTTCTATTACACGTTGGGTAGGAACGAAATGAAACGATAATTTTTATTTTCTCTCATTCTCGGCCTTTTCCAACCAATTTTTGCTTCAAAAGAAGCCATAACTGTATTTTTTGAATTTTTTTGCAATTTTTTATGAATTTTCTATGACGCGTCGGGTTGGAACGAAACGGAATAATAATTTTTATTTTCCCTTTGTCTCGGTTTATTCCAACCTATTATGGCTTGAAATGAAGCCACGATGGTATTTTAAAATTTTCTGAATTTTTTCTCTATTTTTTTGGAATTTTCTATTACAAGTCGGGTAGGAACGAAACGGAACGATAATTTTTGTTTTCCGTCTTTCTCGGCCATTTCCGACCTATTTTGGCTTTAAATGAACCGACTATGGTATTTTTTTTTATTTTTTTAAATTTTTTCCTATTTTTTTGGAATTTTCTATTACGCATCAGGTTGGAACGGAATAGAACGATAGTTTCTATTTTCTCTCTTTCTCAGCGTTTCCCTACTTATTTTGGCTTGAAATGAAGCCATAATAGTATTTTATAATTTTTTGAATTTTTTTGCAATTTTTTATGAATTTTCTATTACGCGTTGGGTAGGAACGAAACGGAACGATAATTTTTGTTTTCTCCCTTTCTCGACCTTTTCCAACCTTTTTTGGCTTTAAATGAAGCCGCAATGGTTTTTTTTTAAATTTTTCCCTTTTTTTTTGGAATTTTCTATTACGTGTCAGGTTGGAACGGAACAGAACGATAGTTTTTATTCTCTCTCTTTCTCAGCGTTTCCCCCCTTATTTTGGCTTGAAATGAAGCCATAATAGTATTTTATAATTTTTTGAATTTTTTTGTTATTTTTTTGGAATTTTCTACGACGCGTAGGGTTGGAACGAAACAAAACGATAATTTTTGTTTTCCGTCTTTCTCGGCCTTTTCCAACCTTTTTTGGCTGTAAATGAAGCCACAATGGGATTTTTTTTAAGTTTTTCCTATTTTTTTGGAGTTTTCTATTACGTGTCAGGTAGGAACGGAACAGAACAATAATTTTTATTTTCTGTCTCTTTCTGGGCATTTCTCAACCTATTTTTGCTTAAAATGAAGCCAAAATGGTGTTCTTAAGATTTTTTGAATTTTTTTGCTATTTGTTTGGAATTTTCTACTACGTGTTGGGTAGGAACGAAACGAAATGATAATTTTTATTTTCTCCCATTCTCGGCCTTTTCCAACCCATTTTTGCTTCAAAAGAAGCCGTAACTGTATTTTTTTAATTTTTTGAATTTTTTTGCAATTTTTTATGAATTTTCTATGACGCGCCGGATTGGAACGAAACGGAATAATTATTTTTATTATCCCTTTTTCTCGGTTTTATTCCAACCTATTATGGCTTGAAATGAAGCCACGAAGGTATTTTTAAATTTTCGGAATTTTTTCGGAATTTTCTATTACGCGTCGGGTAGGAACGAAACGGAACGATAATTTTTGTTTTCCGTCTTTCTCCGCCTTTTCCCACCTTTTTTGGCTTTAAATGAAGCCACAATGGTATTTTTTTTAATTTTTTCCTATTTTTTTGGAATTTTCTATTACGTGTCAGGTTGGAACGGAACAGAACGATAGTTTTTATTCTCTCTCTTTCTCAGTGTTTCCCCCCTTATTTTGGCTTTAAATGAAGCCATAATAGTATTTTATAATTTTTTGAATTTTTTTGTTATTTTTTTGGAATTTTCAATTACGTTTCGTGCAGGAACGGAACAGAACAATAATTTTTATTTTCTGTCTCTTTCTGGGCATTTCTCAACCTATTTTTGCTGAAAATGAAGCCAAAATGGTGTTCTTATGATTTTTTGAATTTTTTTGCTATTTGTTTGGAATTTTCTACTACGTGTTGGGTAAGAACGAAACGAAATTATAATTTTTATTTTCTCCCATTCTCGGCCTTTTCCGACCCATTTTTGCTTCAAAAGAAGCCGTAACTGTATTTTTTTAATTTTTTGAATTTTTTTGCAAGTTTTTATGAATTTTCTATGACGCGCCGGATTGGAACGAAACGGAATAATTATTTTTATTATCCCTTTTTCTCGGTTTTATTCCAACCTATTATGGCTTGAAATGAAGCCACGAAGGTATTTTTAAATTTTCGGAATTTTTTCTCTATTTTTTTGGAATTTTCTATTACAAGTCGGGTAGGAACGAAACGGAACGATAATTTTTATTTTCCGTCTTTCTCGGCCATTTCCGACCTATTTTGGCTTTAAATGAACCCACTATGGTAATTTTTTTATTTTTTTAACTTTTTTCCTATTTTTTTGGAATTTTCTATTACGCGTCAGGTTGGAACGGAACAGAACGATAATTTTTATTTTCTCTCTTTCTCAGCGTTTCCCTACTTATTTTGGCTTGAGATGAAGCCATAATAGTATTTTATAATTTTTTGAATTTTTTTGCAATTTTTTATGAATTTTCTATTACGCGTTGGGTAGGAACGAAACGGAACGATAATTTTTGTTTTCCATCTTTCTCGGCCATTTCCGACCTATTTTGGCTTTAAATGAACCCACTATGGTTTTTTTTTTTATATTTTTAAATTTTTTCCTATTTTTTTGGAATTTTCTATTACGCGTCAGGTTGGAACGGAACAGAACGATAATTTTTATTTTCTCTCTTTCTCAGCGTTTCCCTACTTATTTTGGCTTGAAATGAAGCCATAATAGTATTTTATAATTTTTTGAATTTTTTTGCAATTTTTTCTGAATTTTCTATTACGCGTTGGGTAGGAACGAAACGGAACGATAATTTTTGTTTTCCGTCTTTCTCGGCCATTTCCGACCTATTTTGGCTTTAAATGAACCCACTATGGTGTTTTTTTTTATTTTTTTTAATTTTTTCCTATTTTTTTGGAATTTTCTATTACGTGTCAGGTTGGAACGGAACAGAACGATAGTTTTTATTCTCTCTCTTTCTCAGTGTTTCCCCCCTTATTTTGGCTTTAAATGAAGCCATAATAGTATTTTATAATTTTTTGAATTTTTTTGTTATTTTTTTGGAATTTTCAATTACGTTTCGTGCAGGAACGGAACAGAACAATAATTTTTATTTTCTGTCTCTTTCTGGGCATTTCTCAACCTATTTTTGCTTAAAATGAAGCCAAAATGGTGTTCTTATGATTTTTTGAATTTTTTTGCTATTTGTCTGGAATTTTCTACTACGTGTTGGGTAAGAACGAAACGAAATTATAATTTTTATTTTCTCCCATTCTCGGCCTTTTCCGACCCATTTTTGCTTCAAAAGAAGCCGTAACTGTATTTTTTTAATTTTTTGAATTTTTTTGCAATTTTTTATGAATTTTCTATGACGCGCCGGATTGGAACGAAACGGAATAATTATTTTTATTATCCCTTTTTCTCGGTTTTATTCCAACCTATTATGGCTTGAAATGAAGCCACGAAGGTATTTTTAAATTTTCGGAAATTTTTCTCTATTTTTTTGGAATTTTCTATTACAAGTCGGGTAGGAACGAAACGGAACGATAATTTTTATTTTCCGTCTTTCTCGGCCATTTCCGACCTATTTTGGCTTTAAATGAACCCACTATGGTAATTTTTTTATTTTTTTAACTTTTTTCCTATTTTTTTGGAATTTTCTATTACGCGTCAGGTTGGAACGGAACAGAACGATAATTTTTATTTTCTCTCTTTCTCAGCGTTTCCCTACTTATTTTGGCTTGAGATGAAGCCATAATAGTATTTTATAATTTTTTGAATTTTTTTGCAATTTTTTATGAATTTTCTATTACGCGTTGGGTAGGAACGAAACGGAACGATAATTTTTGTTTTCCATCTTTCTCGGCCATTTCCGACCTATTTTGGCTTTAAATGAACCCACTATGGTTTTTTTTTTTATATTTTTAAATTTTTTCCTATTTTTTTGGAATTTTCTATTACGCGTCAGGTTGGAACGGAACAGAACGATAATTTTTATTTTCTCTCTTTCTCAGCGTTTCCCTACTTATTTTGGCTTGAAATGAAGCCATAATAGTATTTTATAATTTTTTGAATTTTTTTGCAATTTTTTCTGAATTTTCTATTACGCGTTGGGTAGGAACGAAACGGAACGATAATTTTTGTTTTCCGTCTTTCTCGGCCATTTCCGACCTATTTTGGCTTTAAATGAACCCACTATGGTGTTTTTTTTTATTTTTTTTAATTTTTTCCTTTTTTTTGGAATTTTCTATTACGCGTCAGGTTGGAACGGAACAGAACGATAATTTTTATTTTCTCTCTTCCTCAGCGTTTCCCTACTTATTTTGGCTTGAGATGAAGCCATAATAGTATTTTATAATTTTTTGAATTTTTTTGCAATTTTTTATGAATTTTCTATTACGCGTTGGGTAGGAACGAAACGGAACGATAATTTTTGTTTTCCATCTTTCTCGGCCATTTCCGACCTATTTTGGCTTTAAATGAACCCACTATGGTTTTTTTTTTTTATATTTTTAAATTTTTTCCTATTTTTTTGAAATTTTCTATTACGCGTCAGGTTGGAACGGAACAGAACGATAATTTTTATTTTCTCTCTTTCTCAGCGTTTCCCTACTTATTTTGGCTTGAAATGAAGCCATAATAGTATTTTATAATTTTTTGAATTTTTTTGCAATTTTTTCTGAATTTTCTATTACGCGTTGGGTAGGAACGAAACGGAACGATAATTTTTGTTTTCCGTCTTTCTCGGCCATTTCCGACCTATTTTGGCTTTAAATGAACCCACTATGGTATTTTTTTTTTGTTTTTTTTAATTTTTTCCTTTTTTTTGGAATTTTCTATTACGCGTCAGGTTGGAACGGAACAGAACGATAATTTTTATTTTCTCTCTTTCTCAGCGTTTCCCTACTTATTTTGGCTTGAAATGAAGCCATAATAGTATTTTATAATTTTTTGAATTTTTTTGCAATTTTTTATGAATTTTCTATTACGCGTTGGGTAGGAACGAAACGGAACGATAATTTTTGTTTTCCGCCTTTCTCGACCTTTTCCAACCTTTTTTGGCTTTAAATGAAGCCGCAATGGTATTTTTTTAAATTTTTCCCTTTTTTTTGGAATTTTCTATTACGTGTCAGGTTGGAACGGAACAGAACGATAGTTTTTATTCTCTCTCTTTCTCAGCGTTTCCCCCCTTATTTTGGCTTGAAATGAAGCCATAATAGTATTTTATGATTTTTTTGTTATTTTTTTGGAATTTTCTATTAGGTTTCGTGTAGAAACGGAACAGAACAATAATTTTTATTTTCTGTCTCTTTCTGGGCATTTCTCAACCTATTTTTCCTTCAAATGAAGCCAAAATGGTATTTTATGATTTTTTGAATTTTTTTGCTATTTGTTTGGAATTTTCTATTACACGTTGGGTAGGAACGAAATGAAACGATAATTTTTATTTTCTCTCATTCTCGGCCTTTTCCAACCAATTTTTGCTTCAAAAGAAGCCATAACTGTATTTTTTGAATTTTTTTGCAATTTTTTATGAATTTTCTATGACGCGTCGGGTTGGAACGAAACGGAATAATAATTTTTATTTTCCCTTTGTCTCGGTTTATTCCAACCTATTATGGCTTGAAATGAAGCCACGATGGTATTTTAAAATTTTCTGAATTTTTTCTCTATTTTTTTGGAATTTTCTATTACAAGTCGGGTAGGAACGAAACGGAACGATAATTTTTGTTTTCCGTCTTTCTCGGCCATTTCCGACCTATTTTGGCTTTAAATGAACCGACTATGGTATTTTTTTTTATTTTTTTAAATTTTTTCCTATTTTTTTGGAATTTTCTATTACGCATCAGGTTGGAACGGAATAGAACGATAGTTTCTATTTTCTCTCTTTCTCAGCGTTTCCCTACTTATTTTGGCTTGAAATGAAGCCATAATAGTATTTTATAATTTTTTGAATTTTTTTGCAATTTTTTATGAATTTTCTATTACGCGTTGGGTAGGAACGAAACGGAACGATAATTTTTGTTTTCTCCCTTTCTCGACCTTTTCCAACCTTTTTTGGCTTTAAATGAAGCCGCAATGGTATTTTTTTAAATTTTTCCCTTTTTTTTTGGAATTTTCTATTACGTGTCAGGTTGGAACGGAACAGAACGATAGTTTTTATTCTCTCTCTTTCTCAGCGTTTCCCCCCTTATTTTGGCTTGAAATGAAGCCATAATAGTATTTTACAATTTTTTGAATTTTTTTGTTATTTTTTTGGAATTTTCTACGACGCGTAGGGTTGGAACAAAACGAAACGATAAATTTTATTTTCTCTCATTCTCGGCCTTTGCCAACCAATTTTTGCTTCAAAAGAAGCCATAACTGTATTTTTTAAATTTTTTCAACTTTTTCGCAATTTTTTATGAATTTTCTACGACGCGTCGGGTTGGAACGAAACGGAATAATAATTTTTATTTTCCCTTTGTCTCGGTTTATTCCAACCTATTATGGCTTGAAATGAAGCCACGATGGTATTTTAAAATTTTCTGAATTTTTTCTCTATTTTTTTGGAATTTTCTATTACAAGTCGGGTAGGAACGAAACGGAACGATAATTTTTGTTTTCCGTCTTTCTCGGCCATTTCCGACCTATTTTGGCTTTAAATGAACCGACTATGGTATTTTTTTTTATTTTTTTAAATTTTTTCCTATTTTTTTGGAATTTTCTATTACGCATCAGGTTGGAACGGAATAGAACGATAGTTTCTATTTTCTCTCTTTCTCAGCGTTTCCCTACTTATTTTGGCTTGAAATGAAGCCATAATAGTATTTTATAATTTTTTGAATTTTTTTGCAATTTTTTATGAATTTTCTATTACGCGTTGGGTAGGAACGAAACGGAACGATAATTTTTGTTTTCTCCCTTTCTCGACCTTTTCCAACCTTTTTTGGCTTTAAATGAAGCCGCAATGGTATTTTTTTAAATTTTTCCCTTTTTTTTTGGAATTTTCTATTACGTGTCAGGTTGGAACGGAACAGAACGATAGTTTTTATTCTCTCTCTTTCTCAGCGTTTCCCCCCTTATTTTGGCTTGAAATGAAGCCATAATAGTATTTTACAATTTTTTGAATTTTTTTGTTATTTTTTTGGAATTTTCTACGACGCGTAGGGTTGGAACAAAACGAAACGATAAATTTTATTTTCTCTCATTCTCGGCCTTTGCCAACCAATTTTTGCTTCAAAAGAAGCCATAACTGTATTTTTTAAATTTTTTCAACTTTTTCGCAATTTTTTATGAATTTTCTACGACGCGTCGGGTTGGAACGAAACGGAATGATAATTTTTATTTTCCCTTTGTCTCGGTTTATTCCAACCTATTATGGCTTGAAATGAAGCCACGATGGTATTTTTAAATTTTCTGAGTTTTTTCTCTATTTTTTTGGAATTTTCTATTACAAGTCGGGTAGGAACGAAACGGAACGATAATTTTTGTTTTCCGTCTTTCTCGGCCATTTCCGACCTATTTTGGCTTTAAATGAACCCACTATGGTATTTTTTTTATTTTTTTAAATTTTTTCCTATTTTTTTGGAATTTTCTATTACGCCTCAGGTTGGAACGGAAAAGAACGATAATTTTTATTTTCTCACTTTCTCAGCGTTTCCCTACTTATTTTGGCTTGAAATGAAGCCATAATAGTATTTTATAATTTTTTGAATTTTTTTGCAATTTTTTATGAATTTTCTATTATGCGTTGGGTAGGAACGAAACGGAACGATAATTTTTGTTTTCCGTCTTTCTCGGCCATTTCCGACCTATTTTGGCTTTAGATGAACCCACTATGGTGTTTTTTTTTATTTTTTTAAATTTTTTCCTATTTTTTAGGAATTTTCTATTACGCGTCAGGTTGGAACGGAACAGAACGATAATTTTTATTTTCTCTCTTTCTCAGCGTTTCCCTACTTATTTTGGCTTGAAATGAAGCCATAATAGCATTTTATAATTTTTTGAATTTTTTTGCAATTTTTTATGAATTTTCTATTACGCGTTGGGTAGGAACGAAACGGAACGATAATTTTTGTTTTCCGTCTTTCTCGGCCATTTCCGACCTATTTTGGCTTTAAATGAACCCACTATGGTATTTTTTTTATTTTATTAAATTTTTTCCTATTTTTTTGGAATTTTCTATTACGCGTCAGGGTGGAACGGAACAGAACGATAATTTTTATTTTCTCTCTTTCTCAGCGTTTTCCTACTTATTTTGGCTTGAAATGAAGCCATAATAGTATTTTATAATTTTTTGAATTTTTTTGTTATTTTTTTGGAATTTTCAATTACGTTTCGTGTAGAAACGGAACAGAACAATAATTTTTATTTTCTTTCTCTTTCTGGGCATTTCTCAACCTATTTTTGCTTAAAATGAAGCCAAAATGGTATACTTATGATTTTTTGAATTTTTTTGCTATTTGTTTGGAATTTTCTATTACGCGTTAGGTATGAACAAAACGAAACGATAAATTTTATTTTCTCTCATTCTCGGCCTTTGCCAACCAATTTTTGCTTCAAAAGAAGCCATAACTGTATTTTTTAAATTTTTTCAACTTTTTCGCAATTTTTTATGAATTTTCTACGACGCGTCGGGTTGGAACGAAAAGGAATGATAATTTTTATTTTCCCTTTGTCTCGGTTTATTCCAACCTATTATGGCTTGAAATGAAGCCACGATTGTATTTTTAAATTTTCTGAGTTTTTTCTCTATTTTTTTGGAATTTTCTATTACAAGTCGGGTAGGAACGAAACGGAACGATAATTTTTGTTTTCCGTCTTTCTCGGCCATTTCCGACCTAGTTTGGCTTTAAATGAACCCACTATGGTGTTTTTTTTTGTTTTTTTAAATTTTTTCCTATTTTTTTGGAATTTTCTATTACGCGTCAGGTTGGAACGGAACAGAACGATAATTTTTATTTTCTCTCTTTCTCAGCGTTTCCCTACTTATTTTGGCTTGAAATGAAGCCATAATAGCATTTTATAATTTTTTGAATTTTTTTGCAATTTTTTATGAATTTTCTATTACGCGTTGGGTAGGAACGAAACGGAACGATAATTTTTGTTTTCCGTCTTTCTCGGCCATTTCCGACCTATTTTGGCTTTAAATGAACCCACTACGGTATTTTTTTTATTTTATTAAATTTTTTCCTATTTTTTTGGAATTTTCTATTACGCGTCAGGGTGGAACGGAACAGAACGATAATTTTTATTTTCTCTCTTTCTCAGCGTTTTCCTACTTATTTTGGCTTGAAATGAAGCCATAATAGTATTTTATAATTTTTTGAATTTTTTTGTTATTTTTTTGGAATTTTCAATTACGTTTCGTGTAGAAACGGAACAGAACAATAATTTTTATTTTCTTTCTCTTTCTGGGCATTTCTCAACCTATTTTTGCTTAAAATGAAGCCAAAATGGTATTCTTATGATTTTTTGAATTTTTTTGCTATTTGTTTGGAATTTTCTATTACGCGTTAGGTAGGAACAAAACGAAACGATAAATTTTATTTTCTCTCATTCTCGGCCTTTGCCAACCAATTTTTGCTTCAAAAGAAGCCATAACTGTATTTTTTAAATTTTTTCAACTTTTTCGCAATTTTTTATGAATTTTCTACGACGCGTCGGGTTGGAACGAAACGGAATGATAATTTTTATTTTCCCTTTGTCTCGGTTTATTCCAACCTATTATGGCTTGAAATGAAGCCACGATGGTATTTTTAAATTTTCTGAGTTTTTTCTCTATTTTTTTGGAATTTTCTATTACAAGTCGGGTAGGAACGAAACGGAACGATAATTTTTGTTTTCCGTCTTTCTCGGCCATTTCCGACCTAGTTTGGCTTTAAATGAACCCACTATGGTGTTTTTTTTTGTTTTTTTAAATTTTTTCCTATTTTTTTGGAATTTTCTATTACGCGTCAGGTTGGAACGGAACAGGACGATAATTTTTATTTTCTCTCTTTCTCAGCGTTTCCCTACTTATTTTTTCTTGAAATGAAGCCATAATAGTATTTTATAATTTTTTGAATTTTTTTGTTATTTTTTGGAATTTTCTATTAAGTTTCGTGTAGGAACGGAACAGAACAATAATATTTATTTTCTTTCTCTTTCTGGGCATTTCTCAACCTATTTTTGCTTAAAATGAAGCCAAAATGGTATTCTTATGATTTTTTGAATTTTTTTGCTATTTGTTTGGAATTTTCTATTACGCGTTGGGTAGGAACAAAACGAAGCGATAATTTTTATTTTCTCTCATTCTCGGCCTTTGCCAACCAATTTTTGCTTCAAAAGAAGCCATAACTGTATTTTTCAAATTTTTTGAACTTTTTTGCAATTTTTTATGAATTTTCTACGACGCGTCGGGTTGGAACGAAACGGAATGATAATTTTTATTTTCCCTTTGTCTCAGTTTATTCCAACCTCTTATGGCTTGAAATGAAGCCACGGTGGTATTTTTAAATTTTCGGAATTTTTTTTCTATTTTTTTGGAATTTTCTATTACGCTTCGGGTAGGAACGAAACGGAACGATAATTTTTGTTTTCCGTCTTTCTCGGCCTTTTCCAACCTATTTTGGCTTTAAAAGAATCCACTATGGTATTTTTTTGATTTTTTTAAATTTTTTCCTATTTTTTTGGAATTCTATATTACGCGTCAGGTTGGAACGGAACAGAACAATAGTTTTTATTTTCTCTCTTTCTCAGCGTTTCCCTACTTATTTTGGCTTGAAATGAAGCCATAATCGTATTTTATAATTTTTTGAATTTTATTGCAATTTTTTATGAATTTTCGATTACGCGTTGGGTAGGAACGAAACGGAACGATAATTTTTGTTTTCCCTCTTTCTCGGCCATTTCCGACCTATTTTTGCTTAAAATGAAGCCAAAATGGTATTCTTATGATTTTTTGAATTTTTTTGCTATTTGTTTGGAATTTTCTATTACGCGTTAGGTAGGAACAAAACGAAACGATAAATTTTATTTTCTCTCATTCTCGGCCTTTGCCAACCAATTTTTGCTTCAAAAGAAGCCATAACTGTATTTTTTAAATTTTTTCAACTTTTTCGCAATTTTTTATGAATTTTCTACGACGCGTCGGGTTGGAACGAAAAGGAATGATAATTTTTATTTTCCCTTTGTCTCGGTTTATTCCAACCTATTATGGCTTGAAATGAAGCCACGATTGTATTTTTAAATTTTCTGAGTTTTTTCTCTATTTTTTTGGAATTTTCTATTACAAGTCGGGTAGGAACGAAACGGAACGATAATTTTTGTTTTCCGTCTTTCTCGGCCATTTCCGACCTAGTTTGGCTTTAAATGAACCCACTATGGTGTTTTTTTTTGTTTTTTTAAATTTTTTCCTATTTTTTTGGAATTTTCTATTACGCGTCAGGTTGGAACGGAACAGAACGATAATTTTTATTTTCTCTCTTTCTCAGCGTTTCCCTACTTATTTTGGCTTGAAATGAAGCCATAATAGCATTTTATAATTTTTTGAATTTTTTTGCAATTTTTTATGAATTTTCTATTACGCGTTGGGTAGGAACGAAACGGAACGATAATTTTTGTTTTCCGTCTTTCTCGGCCATTTCCGACCTATTTTGGCTTTAAATGAACCCACTACGGTATTTTTTTTATTTTATTAAATTTTTTCCTATTTTTTTGGAATTTTCTATTACGCGTCAGGGTGGAACGGAACAGAACGATAATTTTTATTTTCTCTCTTTCTCAGCGTTTTCCTACTTATTTTGGCTTGAAATGAAGCCATAATAGTATTTTATAATTTTTTGAATTTTTTTGTTATTTTTTTGGAATTTTCAATTACGTTTCGTGTAGAAACGGAACAGAACAATAATTTTTATTTTCTTTCTCTTTCTGGGCATTTCTCAACCTATTTTTGCTTAAAATGAAGCCAAAATGGTATTCTTATGATTTTTTGAATTTTTTTGCTATTTGTTTGGAATTTTCTATTACGCGTTAGGTAGGAACAAAACGAAACGATAAATTTTATTTTCTCTCATTCTCGGCCTTTGCCAACCAATTTTTGCTTCAAAAGAAGCCATAACTGTATTTTTTAAATTTTTTCAACTTTTTCGCAATTTTTTATGAATTTTCTACGACGCGTCGGGTTGGAACGAAACGGAATGATAATTTTTATTTTCCCTTTGTCTCGGTTTATTCCAACCTATTATGGCTTGAAATGAAGCCACGATGGTATTTTTAAATTTTCTGAGTTTTTTCTCTATTTTTTTGGAATTTTCTATTACAAGTCGGGTAGGAACGAAACGGAACGATAATTTTTGTTTTCCGTCTTTCTCGGCCATTTCCGACCTAGTTTGGCTTTAAATGAACCCACTATGGTGTTTTTTTTTGTTTTTTTAAATTTTTTCCTATTTTTTTGGAATTTTCTATTACGCGTCAGGTTGGAACGGAACAGGACGATAATTTTTATTTTCTCTCTTTCTCAGCGTTTCCCTACTTATTTTTTCTTGAAATGAAGCCATAATAGTATTTTATAATTTTTTGAATTTTTTTGTTATTTTTTGGAATTTTCTATTAAGTTTCGTGTAGGAACGGAACAGAACAATAATATTTATTTTCTTTCTCTTTCTGGGCATTTCTCAACCTATTTTTGCTTAAAATGAAGCCAAAATGGTATTCTTATGATTTTTTGAATTTTTTTGCTATTTGTTTGGAATTTTCTATTACGCGTTGGGTAGGAACAAAACGAAGCGATAATTTTTATTTTCTCTCATTCTCGGCCTTTGCCAACCAATTTTTGCTTCAAAAGAAGCCATAACTGTATTTTTCAAATTTTTTGAACTTTTTTGCAATTTTTTATGAATTTTCTACGACGCGTCGGGTTGGAACGAAACGGAATGATAATTTTTATTTTCCCTTTGTCTCAGTTTATTCCAACCTCTTATGGCTTGAAATGAAGCCACGGTGGTATTTTTAAATTTTCGGAACTTTTTTTCTATTTTTTTGGAATTTTCTATTACGCTTCGGGTAGGAACGAAACGGAACGATAATTTTTGTTTTCCGTCTTTCTCGGCCTTTTCCAACCTATTTTGGCTTTAAAAGAATCCACTATGGTATTTTTTTGATTTTTTTAAATTTTTTCCTATTTTTTTGGAATTCTATATTACGCGTCAGGTTGGAACGGAACAGAACAATAGTTTTTATTTTCTCTCTTTCTCAGCGTTTCCCTACTTATTTTGGCTTGAAATGAAGCCATAATCGTATTTTATAATTTTTTGAATTTTATTGCAATTTTTTATGAATTTTCGATTACGCGTTGGGTAGGAACGAAACGGAACGATAATTTTTGTTTTCCCTCTTTCTCGGCCATTTCCGACCTATTTTTGCTTAAAATGAAGCCAAAATGGTATTCTTATGATTTTTTGAATTTTTTTGCTATTTGTTTGGAATTTTCTATTACGCGTTAGGTAGGAACAAAACGAAACGATAAATTTTATTTTCTCTCATTCTCGGCCTTTGCCAACCAATTTTTGCTTCAAAAGAAGCCATAACTGTATTTTTTAAATTTTTTCAACTTTTTCGCAATTTTTTATGAATTTTCTACGACGCGTCGGGTTG
This sequence comes from Quercus wislizeni, assembly GCA_023055345.1. NCBI lineage: Eukaryota > Viridiplantae > Streptophyta > Magnoliopsida > Fagales > Fagaceae > Quercus > Quercus wislizeni. Next base: position 25,267,266 of record JALGQJ010000005.1, read on the forward strand.
GAACGAAACGGAATGATAATTTTTATTTTCCCTTTGTCTCGGTTTATTCCAACCTATTATGGCTTGAAATGAAGCCACGATGGTATTTTTAAATTTTCTGAGTTTTTTCTCTATTTTTTTGGAATTTTCTATTACAAGTCGGGTAGGAACGAAACGGAACGATAATTTTTGTTTTCCGTCTTTCTCGGCCATTTCCGACCTATTTTGGCTTTAAATGAACCCACTATGGTATTTTTTTTATTTTTTTAAATTTTTTCCTATTTTTTTGGAATTTTCTATTACGCCTCAGGTTGGAACGGAAAAGAACGATAATTTTTATTTTCTCACTTTCTCAGCGTTTCCCTACTTATTTTGGCTTGAAATGAAGCCATAATAGTATTTTATAATTTTTTGAATTTTTTTGCAATTTTTTATGAATTTTCTATTATGCGTTGGGTAGGAACGAAACGGAACGATAATTTTTGTTTTCCGTCTTTCTCGGCCATTTCCGACCTATTTTGGCTTTAGATGAACCCACTATGGTGTTTTTTTTTATTTTTTTAAATTTTTTCCTATTTTTTAGGAATTTTCTATTACGCGTCAGGTTGGAACGGAACAGAACGATAATTTTTATTTTCTCTCTTTCTCAGCGTTTCCCTACTTATTTTGGCTTGAAATGAAGCCATAATAGCATTTTATAATTTTTTGAATTTTTTTGCAATTTTTTATGAATTTTCTATTACGCGTTGGGTAGGAACGAAACGGAACGATAATTTTTGTTTTCCGTCTTTCTCGGCCATTTCCGACCTATTTTGGCTTTAAATGAACCCACTATGGTATTTTTTTTATTTTATTAAATTTTTTCCTATTTTTTTGGAATTTTCTATTACGCGTCAGGGTGGAACGGAACAGAACGATAATTTTTATTTTCTCTCTTTCTCAGCGTTTTCCTACTTATTTTGGCTTGAAATGAAGCCATAATAGTATTTTATAATTTTTTGAATTTTTTTGTTATTTTTTTGGAATTTTCAATTACGTTTCGTGTAGAAACGGAACAGAACAATAATTTTTATTTTCTTTCTCTTTCTGGGCATTTCTCAACCTATTTTTGCTTAAAATGAAGCCAAAATGGTATACTTATGATTTTTTGAATTTTTTTGCTATTTGTTTGGAATTTTCTATTACGCGTTAGGTATGAACAAAACGAAACGATAAATTTTATTTTCTCTCATTCTCGGCCTTTGCCAACCAATTTTTGCTTCAAAAGAAGCCATAACTGTATTTTTTAAATTTTTTCAACTTTTTCGCAATTTTTTATGAATTTTCTACGACGCGTCGGGTTGGAACGAAAAGGAATGATAATTTTTATTTTCCCTTTGTCTCGGTTTATTCCAACCTATTATGGCTTGAAATGAAGCCACGATTGTATTTTTAAATTTTCTGAGTTTTTTCTCTATTTTTTTGGAATTTTCTATTACAAGTCGGGTAGGAACGAAACGGAACGATAATTTTTGTTTTCCGTCTTTCTCGGCCATTTCCGACCTAGTTTGGCTTTAAATGAACCCACTATGGTGTTTTTTTTTGTTTTTTTAAATTTTTTCCTATTTTTTTGGAATTTTCTATTACGCGTCAGGTTGGAACGGAACAGAACGATAATTTTTATTTTCTCTCTTTCTCAGCGTTTCCCTACTTATTTTGGCTTGAAATGAAGCCATAATAGCATTTTATAATTTTTTGAATTTTTTTGCAATTTTTTATGAATTTTCTATTACGCGTTGGGTAGGAACGAAACGGAACGATAATTTTTGTTTTCCGTCTTTCTCGGCCATTTCCGACCTATTTTGGCTTTAAATGAACCCACTACGGTATTTTTTTTATTTTATTAAATTTTTTCCTATTTTTTTGGAATTTTCTATTACGCGTCAGGGTGGAACGGAACAGAACGATAATTTTTATTTTCTCTCTTTCTCAGCGTTTTCCTACTTATTTTGGCTTGAAATGAAGCCATAATAGTATTTTATAATTTTTTGAATTTTTTTGTTATTTTTTTGGAATTTTCAATTACGTTTCGTGTAGAAACGGAACAGAACAATAATTTTTATTTTCTTTCTCTTTCTGGGCATTTCTCAACCTATTTTTGCTTAAAATGAAGCCAAAATGGTATTCTTATGATTTTTTGAATTTTTTTGCTATTTGTTTGGAATTTTCTATTACGCGTTAGGTAGGAACAAAACGAAACGATAAATTTTATTTTCTCTCATTCTCGGCCTTTGCCAACCAATTTTTGCTTCAAAAGAAGCCATAACTGTATTTTTTAAATTTTTTCAACTTTTTCGCAATTTTTTATGAATTTTCTACGACGCGTCGGGTTGGAACGAAACGGAATGATAATTTTTATTTTCCCTTTGTCTCGGTTTATTCCAACCTATTATGGCTTGAAATGAAGCCACGATGGTATTTTTAAATTTTCTGAGTTTTTTCTCTATTTTTTTGGAATTTTCTATTACAAGTCGGGTAGGAACGAAACGGAACGATAATTTTTGTTTTCCGTCTTTCTCGGCCATTTCCGACCTATTTTGGCTTTAAATGAACCCACTATGGTGTTTTTTTTTTATTTTTTTAAATTTTTTCCTATTTTTTAGGAATTTTCTATTACGCGTCAGGTTGGAACGGAACAGAACGATAATTTTTATTTTCTCTCTTTCTCAGCGTTTCCCTACTTATTTTGGCTTGAAATGAAGCCATAATAGCATTTTATAATTTTTTGAATTTTTTTGCAATTTTTTATGAATTTTCTATTACGCGTTGGGTAGGAACGAAACGGAACAATAATTTTTGTTTTCCGTCTTTCTCGGCCATTTCCGACCTATTTTGGCTTTAAATGAACCCACTACGGTATTTTTTTTATTTTATTAAATTTTTTCCTATTTTTTTGGAATTTTCTATTACGCGTCAGGGTGGAACGGAACAGAACGATAATTTTTATTTTCTCTCTTTCTCAGCGTTTCCCTACTTATTTTGGCTTGAAATGAAGCCATAATAGTATTTTATAATTTTTTGAATTTTTTTGTTATTTTTTTGGAATTTTCAATTACGTTTCGTGTAGAAACGGAACAGAACAATAATTTTTATTTTCTTTCTCTTTCTGGGCATTTCTCAACCTATTTTTGCTTAAAATGAAGCCAAAATGGTATTCTTATGATTTTTTGAATTTTTTTGCTATTTGTTTGGAATTTTCTATTACGCGTTAGGTAGGAACAAAACGAAACGATAAATTTTATTTTCTCTCATTCTCGGCCTTTGCCAACCAATTTTTGCTTCAAAAGAAGCCATAACTGTATTTTTTAAATTTTTTCAACTTTTTCGCAATTTTTTATGAATTTTCTACGACGCGTCGGGTTGGAACGAAACGGAATGATAATTTTTATTTTCCCTTTGTCTCGGTTTATTCCAACCTATTATGGCTTGAAATGAAGCCACGATGGTATTTTTAAATTTTCTGAGTTTTTTCTCTATTTTTTTGGAATTTTCTATTACAAGTCGGGTAGGAACGAAACGGAACGATAATTTTTGTTTTCCGTCTTTCTCGGCCATTTCCGACCTAGTTTGGCTTTAAATGAACCCACTATGGTGTTTTTTTTTGTTTTTTTAAATTTTTTCCTATTTTTTTGGAATTTTCTATTACGCGTCAGGTTGGAACGGAACAGGACGATAATTTTTATTTTCTCTCTTTCTCAGCGTTTCCCTACTTATTTTTTCTTGAAATGAAGCCATAATAGTATTTTATAATTTTTTGAATTTTTTTGTTATTTTTTGGAATTTTCTATTAAGTTTCGTGTAGGAACGGAACAGAACAATAATATTTATTTTCTTTCTCTTTCTGGGCATTTCTCAACCTATTTTTGCTTAAAATGAAGCCAAAATGGTATTCTTATGATTTTTTGAATTTTTTTGCTATTTGTTTGGAATTTTCTATTACGCGTTGGGTAGGAACAAAACGAAGCGATAATTTTTATTTTCTCTCATTCTCGGCCTTTGCCAACCAATTTTTGCTTCAAAAGAAGCCATAACTGTATTTTTCAAATTTTTTGAACTTTTTTGCAATTTTTTATGAATTTTCTACGACGCGTCGGGTTGGAACGAAACGGAATGATAATTTTTATTTTCCCTTTGTCTCAGTTTATTCCAACCTCTTATGGCTTGAAATGAAGCCACGGTGGTATTTTTAAATTTTCGGAATTTTTTTTCTATTTTTTTGGAATTTTCTATTACGCTTCGGGTAGGAACGAAACGGAACGATAATTTTTGTTTTCCGTCTTTCTCGGCCTTTTCCAACCTATTTTGGCTTTAAAAGAATCCACTATGGTATTTTTTTGATTTTTTTAAATTTTTTCCTATTTTTTTGGAATTCTATATTACGCGTCAGGTTGGAACGGAACAGAACAATAGTTTTTATTTTCTCTCTTTCTCAGCGTTTCCCTACTTATTTTGGCTTGAAATGAAGCCATAATCGTATTTTATAATTTTTTGAATTTTATTGCAATTTTTTATGAATTTTCGATTACGCGTTGGGTAGGAACGAAACGGAACGATAATTTTTGTTTTCCCTCTTTCTCGGCCATTTCCGACCTATTTTGGCTTTAAATGAACCCACTATGGTGTTTTTTTTTATTTTTTTAAATTTTTTCCTTTTTTTTTGGAATTTTCTATTACGCGTCAGGTTGGAATGGAACAGAACGATAATTTTTATTTTCACTCTTTCTCAGCGTTTCCCTACTTATTTTGGCTTGAAATGAAGCCATAGTAGCATTTTATAATTTTTTGAATTTTTTTGCAATTTTTTATGAATTTTCTATTACGCGTTGGGTAGGAACGAAACGGAACGATAATTTTTGTTTTCCGTCTTTCTCGGCCATTTCCGACCTATTTTGGCTTTAAATGAACCCACTATGGTATTTTTTTTATTTTTTTAAATTTTTTCCTATTTTTTTGGAATTTTCTATTACGCGTCAGGGTGGAACGGAACAGAACGATAATTTTTATTTTCTCTCTTTCTCAGCGTTTCCCTACTTATTTTGGCTTGAAATGAAGCCATAATAGTATTTTATAATTTTTTGATTTTTTTTGGAATTTTCTATTACGTTTCGTGTAGGAACGGAACAGAACAATAATATTTATTTTCTTTCTCTTTCTGGGCATTTCTCAACCTATTTTTGCTTAAAATGAAGCCAAAATGGTATTCTTATGATTTTTTGAATTTTTTTGCTATTTGTTTGGAATTTTCTATTACGCGTTGGGTTGGAACAAAACGAAACGATAATTTTTATTTTCTCTCATTCTCGGCCTTTGCCAACCAATTTTTGCTTCAAAAGAAGCCATAACTGTATTTTTTAAATTTTTTGAACTTTTTTGCTATTTTTTATGAATTTTCTACGACGCGTCGGGTTGGAACGAAACGGAATGATAATTTTTATTTTCCCTTTGTCTCGGTTTATTCCAACCTATTATGGCTTGAAATGAAGCCACGATGGTATTTTTAAATTTTCTGAATTTTTTCTCTATTTTTTTGGAATTTTCTATTACAAGTCGGGTAGGAACGAAACGGAACGATAATTTTTGTTTTCCGTCTTTCTCGGCCATTTCCGACCTATTTTGGCTTTAAATGAACCCACTATGGTATTTTTTTTATTTTTTTAAATTTTTTCCTATTTTTTTGGAATTTTCTATTACGCCTCAGGTTGGAACGGAAAAGAACGATAATTTTTATTTTCTCACTTTCTCAGCGTTTCCCTACTTATTTTGGCTTGAAATGAAGCCATAATAGTATTTTATAATTTTTTGAATTTTTTTGCAATTTTTTATGAATTTTCTATTATGCGTTGGGTAGGAACGAAACGGAACGATAATTTTTGTTTTCCGTCTTTCTCGGCCATTTCCGACCTATTTTGGCTTTAAATGAACCCACTATGGTGTTTTTTTTTATTTTTTTAAATTTTTTCCTATTTTTTAGGAATTTTCTATTACGCGTCAGGTTGGAACGGAACAGAACGATAATTTTTATTTTCTCTCTTTCTCAGCGTTTCCCTACTTATTTTGGCTTGAAATGAAGCCATAATAGCATTTTATAATTTTTTGAATTTTTTTGCAATTTTTTATGAATTTTCTATTACGCGTTGGGTAGGAACGAAACGGAACGATAATTTTTGTTTTCCGTCTTTCTCGGCCATTTCCGACCTATTTTGGCTTTAAATGAACCCACTACGGTATTTTTTTTATTTTATTAAATTTTTTCCTATTTTTTTGGAATTTTCTATTACGCGTCAGGGTGGAACGGAACAGAACGATAATTTTTATTTTCTCTCTTTCTCAGCGTTTCCCTACTTATTTTGGCTTGAAATGAAGCCATAATAGTGTTTTATAATTTTTTGAATTTTTTTGTTATTTTTTTGGAATTTTCAATTACGTTTCGTGTAGAAACGGAACAGAACAATAATTTTTATTTTCTTTCTCTTTCTGGGCATTTCTCAACCTATTTTTGCTTAAAATGAAGCCAAAATGGTATTCTTATGATTTTTTGAATTTTTTTGCTATTTGTTTGGAATTTTCTATTACGCGTTAGGTAGGAACAAAACGAAACGATAAATTTTATTTTCTCTCATTCTCGGCCTTTGCCAACCAATTTTTGCTTCAAAAGAAGCCATAACTGTATTTTTTAAATTTTTTCAACTTTTTCGCAATTTTTTATGAATTTTCTACGACGCGTCGGGTTGGAACGAAACGGAATGATAATTTTTATTTTCCCTTTGTCTCGGTTTATTCCAACCTATTATGGCTTGAAATGAAGCCACGATGGTATTTTTAAATTTTCTGAGTTTTTTCTCTATTTTTTTGGAATTTTCTATTACAAGTCGGGTAGGAACGAAACGGAACGATAATTTTTGTTTTCCGTCTTTCTCGGCCATTTCCGACCTATTTTGGCTTTAAATGAACCCACTATGGTATTTTTTTTATTTTTTTAAATTTTTTCCTATTTTTTTGGAATTTTCTATTACGCCTCAGGTTGGAACGGAAAAGAACGATAATTTTTATTTTCTCACTTTCTCAGCGTTTCCCTACTTATTTTGGCTTGAAATGAAGCCATAATAGTATTTTATAATTTTTTGAATTTTTTTGCAATTTTTTATGAATTTTCTATTATGCGTTGGGTAGGAACGAAACGGAACGATAATTTTTGTTTTCCGTCTTTCTCGGCCATTTCCGACCTATTTTGGCTTTAGATGAACCCACTATGGTGTTTTTTTTTATTTTTTTAAATTTTTTCCTATTTTTTAGGAATTTTCTATTACGCGTCAGGTTGGAACGGAACAGAACGATAATTTTTATTTTCTCTCTTTCTCAGCGTTTCCCTACTTATTTTGGCTTGAAATGAAGCCATAATAGCATTTTATAATTTTTTGAATTTTTTTGCAATTTTTTATGAATTTTCTATTACGCGTTGGGTAGGAACGAAACGGAACGATAATTTTTGTTTTCCGTCTTTCTCGGCCATTTCCGACCTATTTTGGCTTTAAATGAACCCACTATGGTATTTTTTTTATTTTATTAAATTTTTTCCTATTTTTTTGGAATTTTCTATTACGCGTCAGGGTGGAACGGAACAGAACGATAATTTTTATTTTCTCTCTTTCTCAGCGTTTTCCTACTTATTTTGGCTTGAAATGAAGCCATAATAGTATTTTATAATTTTTTGAATTTTTTTGTTATTTTTTTGGAATTTTCAATTACGTTTCGTGTAGAAACGGAACAGAACAATAATTTTTATTTTCTTTCTCTTTCTGGGCATTTCTCAACCTATTTTTGCTTAAAATGAAGCCAAAATGGTATACTTATGATTTTTTGAATTTTTTTGCTATTTGTTTGGAATTTTCTATTACGCGTTAGGTATGAACAAAACGAAACGATAAATTTTATTTTCTCTCATTCTCGGCCTTTGCCAACCAATTTTTGCTTCAAAAGAAGCCATAACTGTATTTTTTAAATTTTTTCAACTTTTTCGCAATTTTTTATGAATTTTCTACGACGCGTCGGGTTGGAACGAAAAGGAATGATAATTTTTATTTTCCCTTTGTCTCGGTTTATTCCAACCTATTATGGCTTGAAATGAAGCCACGATTGTATTTTTAAATTTTCTGAGTTTTTTCTCTATTTTTTTGGAATTTTCTATTACAAGTCGGGTAGGAACGAAACGGAACGATAATTTTTGTTTTCCGTCTTTCTCGGCCATTTCCGACCTAGTTTGGCTTTAAATGAACCCACTATGGTGTTTTTTTTTGTTTTTTTAAATTTTTTCCTATTTTTTTGGAATTTTCTATTACGCGTCAGGTTGGAACGGAACAGAACGATAATTTTTATTTTCTCTCTTTCTCAGCGTTTCCCTACTTATTTTGGCTTGAAATGAAGCCATAATAGCATTTTATAATTTTTTGAATTTTTTTGCAATTTTTTATGAATTTTCTATTACGCGTTGGGTAGGAACGAAACGGAACGATAATTTTTGTTTTCCGTCTTTCTCGGCCATTTCCGACCTATTTTGGCTTTAAATGAACCCACTATGGTATTTTTTTTATTTTTTTAAATTTTTTCCTATTTTTTTGGAATTTTCTATTACAAGTCGGGTAGGAACGAAACGGAACGATAATTTTTGTTTTCCGTCTTTCTCGGCCATTTCCGACCTATTTTGGCTTTAAATGAACCCACTATGGTATTTTTTTTATTTTTTTAAATTTTTTCCTATTTTTTTGGAATTTTCTATTACGCGTCAGGGTGGAACGGAACAGAACGATAATTTTTATTTTCTCTCTTTCTCAGCGTTTCCCTACTTATTTTGGCTTGAAATGAAGCCATAATAGTATTTTATAATTTTTTGATTTTTTTTGGAATTTTCTATTACGTTTCGTGTAGGAACGGAACAGAACAATAATATTTATTTTCTTTCTCTTTCTGGGCATTTCTCAACCTATTTTTGCTTAAAATGAAGCCAAAATGGTATTCTTATGATTTTTTGAATTTTTTTGCTATTTGTTTGGAATTTTCTATTACGCGTTGGGTTGGAACAAAACGAAACGATAATTTTTATTTTCTCTCATTCTCGGCCTTTGCCAACCAATTTTTGCTTCAAAAGAAGCCATAACTGTATTTTTTAAATTTTTTGAACTTTTTTGCTATTTTTTATGAATTTTCTACGACGCGTCGGGTTGGAACGAAACGGAATGATAATTTTTATTTTCCCTTTGTCTCGGTTTATTCCAACCTATTATGGCTTGAAATGAAGCCACGATGGTATTTTTAAATTTTCTGAATTTTTTCTCTATTTTTTTGGAATTTTCTATTACAAGTCGGGTAGGAACGAAACGGAACGATAATTTTTGTTTTCCGTCTTTCTCGGCCATTTCCGACCTATTTTGGCTTTAAATGAACCCACTATGGTATTTTTTTTATTTTTTTAAATTTTTTCCTATTTTTTTGGAATTTTCTATTACGCCTCAGGTTGGAACGGAAAAGAACGATAATTTTTATTTTCTCACTTTCTCAGCGTTTCCCTACTTATTTTGGCTTGAAATGAAGCCATAATAGTATTTTATAATTTTTTGAATTTTTTTGCAATTTTTTATGAATTTTCTATTATGCGTTGGGTAGGAACGAAACGGAACGATAATTTTTGTTTTCCGTCTTTCTCGGCCATTTCCGACCTATTTTGGCTTTAAATGAACCCACTATGGTGTTTTTTTTTATTTTTTTAAATTTTTTCCTATTTTTTAGGAATTTTCTATTACGCGTCAGGTTGGAACGGAACAGAACGATAATTTTTATTTTCTCTCTTTCTCAGCGTTTCCCTACTTATTTTGGCTTGAAATGAAGCCATAATAGCATTTTATAATTTTTTGAATTTTTTTGCAATTTTTTATGAATTTTCTATTACGCGTTGGGTAGGAACGAAACGGAACGATAATTTTTGTTTTCCGTCTTTCTCGGCCATTTCCGACCTATTTTGGCTTTAAATGAACCCACTACGGTATTTTTTTTATTTTATTAAATTTTTTCCTATTTTTTTGGAATTTTCTATTACGCGTCAGGGTGGAACGGAACAGAACGATAATTTTTATTTTCTCTCTTTCTCAGCGTTTCCCTACTTATTTTGGCTTGAAATGAAGCCATAATAGTGTTTTATAATTTTTTGAATTTTTTTGTTATTTTTTTGGAATTTTCAATTACGTTTCGTGTAGAAACGGAACAGAACAATAATTTTTATTTTCTTTCTCTTTCTGGGCATTTCTCAACCTATTTTTGCTTAAAATGAAGCCAAAATGGTATTCTTATGATTTTTTGAATTTTTTTGCTATTTGTTTGGAATTTTCTATTACGCGTTAGGTAGGAACAAAACGAAACGATAAATTTTATTTTCTCTCATTCTCGGCCTTTGCCAACCAATTTTTGCTTCAAAAGAAGCCATAACTGTATTTTTTAAATTTTTTCAACTTTTTCGCAATTTTTTATGAATTTTCTACGACGCGTCGGGTTGGAACGAAACGGAATGATAATTTTTATTTTCCCTTTGTCTCGGTTTATTCCAACCTATTATGGCTTGAAATGAAGCCACGATGGTATTTTTAAATTTTCTGAGTTTTTTCTCTATTTTTTTGGAATTTTCTATTACAAGTCGGGTAGGAACGAAACGGAACGATAATTTTTGTTTTCCGTCTTTCTCGGCCATTTCCGACCTATTTTGGCTTTAAATGAACCCACTATGGTATTTTTTTTATTTTTTTAAATTTTTTCCTATTTTTTTGGAATTTTCTATTACGCCTCAGGTTGGAACGGAAAAGAACGATAATTTTTATTTTCTCACTTTCTCAGCGTTTCCCTACTTATTTTGGCTTGAAATGAAGCCATAATAGTATTTTATAATTTTTTGAATTTTTTTGCAATTTTTTATGAATTTTCTATTATGCGTTGGGTAGGAACGAAACGGAACGATAATTTTTGTTTTCCGTCTTTCTCGGCCATTTCCGACCTATTTTGGCTTTAGATGAACCCACTATGGTGTTTTTTTTTATTTTTTTAAATTTTTTCCTATTTTTTAGGAATTTTCTATTACGCGTCAGGTTGGAACGGAACAGAACGATAATTTTTATTTTCTCTCTTTCTCAGCGTTTCCCTACTTATTTTGGCTTGAAATGAAGCCATAATAGCATTTTATAATTTTTTGAATTTTTTTGCAATTTTTTATGAATTTTCTATTACGCGTTGGGTAGGAACGAAACGGAACGATAATTTTTGTTTTCCGTCTTTCTCGGCCATTTCCGACCTATTTTGGCTTTAAATGAACCCACTATGGTATTTTTTTTATTTTATTAAATTTTTTCCTATTTTTTTGGAATTTTCTATTACGCGTCAGGGTGGAACGGAACAGAACGATAATTTTTATTTTCTCTCTTTCTCAGCGTTTTCCTACTTATTTTGGCTTGAAATGAAGCCATAATAGTATTTTATAATTTTTTGAATTTTTTTGTTATTTTTTTGGAATTTTCAATTACGTTTCGTGTAGAAACGGAACAGAACAATAATTTTTATTTTCTTTCTCTTTCTGGGCATTTCTCAACCTATTTTTGCTTAAAATGAAGCCAAAATGGTATACTTATGATTTTTTGAATTTTTTTGCTATTTGTTTGGAATTTTCTATTACGCGTTAGGTATGAACAAAACGAAACGATAAATTTTATTTTCTCTCATTCTCGGCCTTTGCCAACCAATTTTTGCTTCAAAAGAAGCCATAACTGTATTTTTTAAATTTTTTCAACTTTTTCGCAATTTTTTATGAATTTTCTACGACGCGTCGGGTTGGAACGAAAAGGAATGATAATTTTTATTTTCCCTTTGTCTCGGTTTATTCCAACCTATTATGGCTTGAAATGAAGCCACGATTGTATTTTTAAATTTTCTGAGTTTTTTCTCTATTTTTTTGGAATTTTCTATTACAAGTCGGGTAGGAACGAAACGGAACGATAATTTTTGTTTTCCGTCTTTCTCGGCCATTTCCGACCTAGTTTGGCTTTAAATGAACCCACTATGGTGTTTTTTTTTGTTTTTTTAAATTTTTTCCTATTTTTTTGGAATTTTCTATTACGCGTCAGGTTGGAACGGAACAGAACGATAATTTTTATTTTCTCTCTTTCTCAGCGTTTCCCTACTTATTTTGGCTTGAAATGAAGCCATAATAGCATTTTATAATTTTTTGAATTTTTTTGCAATTTTTTATGAATTTTCTATTACGCGTTGGGTAGGAACGAAACGGAACGATAATTTTTGTTTTCCGTCTTTCTCGGCCATTTCCGACCTATTTTGGCTTTAAATGAACCCACTACGGTATTTTTTTTATTTTATTAAATTTTTTCCTATTTTTTTGGAATTTTCTATTACGCGTCAGGGTGGAACGGAACAGAACGATAATTTTTATTTTCTCTCTTTCTCAGCGTTTTCCTACTTATTTTGGCTTGAAATGAAGCCATAATAGTATTTTATAATTTTTTGAATTTTTTTGTTATTTTTTTGGAATTTTCAATTACGTTTCGTGTAGAAACGGAACAGAACAATAATTTTTATTTTCTTTCTCTTTCTGGGCATTTCTCAACCTATTTTTGCTTAAAATGAAGCCAAAATGGTATTCTTATGATTTTTTGAATTTTTTTGCTATTTGTTTGGAATTTTCTATTACGCGTTAGGTAGGAACAAAACGAAACGATAAATTTTATTTTCTCTCATTCTCGGCCTTTGCCAACCAATTTTTGCTTCAAAAGAAGCCATAACTGTATTTTTTAAATTTTTTCAACTTTTTCGCAATTTTTTATGAATTTTCTACGACGCGTCGGGTTGGAACGAAACGGAATGATAATTTTTATTTTCCCTTTGTCTCGGTTTATTCCAACCTATTATGGCTTGAAATGAAGCCACGATGGTATTTTTAAATTTTCTGAGTTTTTTCTCTATTTTTTTGGAATTTTCTATTACAAGTCGGGTAGGAACGAAACGGAACGATAATTTTTGTTTTCCGTCTTTCTCGGCCATTTCCGACCTATTTTGGCTTTAAATGAACCCACTATGGTGTTTTTTTTTTATTTTTTTAAATTTTTTCCTATTTTTTAGGAATTTTCTATTACGCGTCAGGTTGGAACGGAACAGAACGATAATTTTTATTTTCTCTCTTTCTCAGCGTTTCCCTACTTATTTTGGCTTGAAATGAAGCCATAATAGCATTTTATAATTTTTTGAATTTTTTTGCAATTTTTTATGAATTTTCTATTACGCGTTGGGTAGGAACGATACGGAACAATAATTTTTGTTTTCCGTCTTTCTCGGCCATTTCCGACCTATTTTGGCTTTAAATGAACCCACTACGGTATTTTTTTTATTTTATTAAATTTTTTCCTATTTTTTTGGAATTTTCTATTACGCGTCAGGGTGGAACGGAACAGAACGATAATTTTTATTTTCTCTCTTTCTCAGCGTTTCCCTACTTATTTTGGCTTGAAATGAAGCCATAATAGTATTTTATAATTTTTTGAATTTTTTTGTTATTTTTTTGGAATTTTCAATTACGTTTCGTGTAGAAACGGAACAGAACAATAATTTTTATTTTCTTTCTCTTTCTGGGCATTTCTCAACCTATTTTTGCTTAAAATGAAGCCAAAATGGTATTCTTATGATTTTTTGAATTTTTTTGCTATTTGTTTGGAATTTTCTATTACGCGTTAGGTAGGAACAAAACGAAACGATAAATTTTATTTTCTCTCATTCTCGGCCTTTGCCAACCAATTTTTGCTTCAAAAGAAGCCATAACTGTATTTTTTAAATTTTTTCAACTTTTTCGCAATTTTTTATGAATTTTCTACGACGCGTCGGGTTGGAACGAAACGGAATGATAATTTTTATTTTCCCTTTGTCTCGGTTTATTCCAACCTATTATGGCTTGAAATGAAGCCACGATGGTATTTTTAAATTTTCTGAGTTTTTTCTCTATTTTTTTGGAATTTTCTATTACAAGTCGGGTAGGAACGAAACGGAACGATAATTTTTGTTTTCCGTCTTTCTCGGCCATTTCCGACCTAGTTTGGCTTTAAATGAACCCACTATGGTGTTTTTTTTTGTTTTTTTAAATTTTTTCCTATTTTTTTGGAATTTTCTATTACGCGTCAGGTTGGAACGGAACAGGACGATAATTTTTATTTTCTCTCTTTCTCAGCGTTTCCCTACTTATTTTTTCTTGAAATGAAGCCATAATAGTATTTTATAATTTTTTGAATTTTTTTGTTATTTTTTGGAATTTTCTATTAAGTTTCGTGTAGGAACGGAACAGAACAATAATATTTATTTTCTTTCTCTTTCTGGGCATTTCTCAACCTATTTTTGCTTAAAATGAAGCCAAAATGGTATTCTTATGATTTTTTGAATTTTTTTGCTATTTGTTTGGAATTTTCTATTACGCGTTGGGTAGGAACAAAACGAAGCGATAATTTTTATTTTCTCTCATTCTCGGCCTTTGCCAACCAATTTTTGCTTCAAAAGAAGCCATAACTGTATTTTTCAAATTTTTTGAACTTTTTTGCAATTTTTTATGAATTTTCTACGACGCGTCGGGTTGGAACGAAACGGAATGATAATTTTTATTTTCCCTTTGTCTCAGTTTATTCCAACCTCTTATGGCTTGAAATGAAGCCACGGTGGTATTTTTAAATTTTCGGAATTTTTTTTCTATTTTTTTGGAATTTTCTATTACGCTTCGGGTAGGAACGAAACGGAACGATAATTTTTGTTTTCCGTCTTTCTCGGCCTTTTCCAACCTATTTTGGCTTTAAAAGAATCCACTATGGTATTTTTTTGATTTTTTTAAATTTTTTCCTATTTTTTTGGAATTCTATATTACGCGTCAGGTTGGAACGGAACAGAACAATAGTTTTTATTTTCTCTCTTTCTCAGCGTTTCCCTACTTATTTTGGCTTGAAATGAAGCCATAATCGTATTTTATAATTTTTTGAATTTTATTGCAATTTTTTATGAATTTTCGATTACGCGTTGGGTAGGAACGAAACGGAACGATAATTTTTGTTTTCCCTCTTTCTCGGCCATTTCCGACCTATTTTTGCTTAAAATGAAGCCAAAATGGTATTCTTATGATTTTTTGAATTTTTTTGCTATTTGTTTGGAATTTTCTATTACGCGTTAGGTAGGAACAAAACGAAACGATAAATTTTATTTTCTCTCATTCTCGGCCTTTGCCAACCAATTTTTGCTTCAAAAGAAGCCATAACTGTATTTTTTAAATTTTTTCAACTTTTTCGCAATTTTTTATGAATTTTCTACGACGCGTCGGGTTGGAACGAAACGGAATGATAATTTTTATTTTCCCTTTGTCTCGGTTTATTCCAACCTATTATGGCTTGAAATGAAGCCACGATGGTATTTTTAAATTTTCTGAGTTTTTTCTCTATTTTTTTGGAATTTTCTATTACAAGTCGGGTAGGAACGAAACGGAACGATAATTTTTGTTTTCCGTCTTTCTCGGCCATTTCCGACCTATTTTGGCTTTAAATGAACCCACTATGGTATTTTTTTTATTTTTTTAAATTTTTTCCTATTTTTTTGGAATTTTCTATTACGCCTCAGGTTGGAACGGAAAAGAACGATAATTTTTATTTTCTCACTTTCTCAGCGTTTCCCTACTTATTTTGGCTTGAAATGAAGCCATAATAGTATTTTATAATTTTTTGAATTTTTTTGCAATTTTTTATGAATTTTCTATTATGCGTTGGGTAGGAACGAAACGGAACGATAATTTTTGTTTTCCGTCTTTCTCGGCCATTTCCGACCTATTTTGGCTTTAGATGAACCCACTATGGTGTTTTTTTTTATTTTTTTAAATTTTTTCCTATTTTTTAGGAATTTTCTATTACGCGTCAGGTTGGAACGGAACAGAACGATAATTTTTATTTTCTCTCTTTCTCAGCGTTTCCCTACTTATTTTGGCTTGAAATGAAGCCATAATAGCATTTTATAATTTTTTGAATTTTTTTGCAATTTTTTATGAATTTTCTATTACGCGTTGGGTAGGAACGAAACGGAACGATAATTTTTGTTTTCCGTCTTTCTCGGCCATTTCCGACCTATTTTGGCTTTAAATGAACCCACTATGGTATTTTTTTTATTTTATTAAATTTTTTCCTATTTTTTTGGAATTTTCTATTACGCGTCAGGGTGGAACGGAACAGAACGATAATTTTTATTTTCTCTCTTTCTCAGCGTTTTCCTACTTATTTTGGCTTGAAATGAAGCCATAATAGTATTTTATAATTTTTTGAATTTTTTTGTTATTTTTTTGGAATTTTCAATTACGTTTCGTGTAGAAACGGAACAGAACAATAATTTTTATTTTCTTTCTCTTTCTGGGCATTTCTCAACCTATTTTTGCTTAAAATGAAGCCAAAATGGTATACTTATGATTTTTTGAATTTTTTTGCTATTTGTTTGGAATTTTCTATTACGCGTTAGGTATGAACAAAACGAAACGATAAATTTTATTTTCTCTCATTCTCGGCCTTTGCCAACCAATTTTTGCTTCAAAAGAAGCCATAACTGTATTTTTTAAATTTTTTTAACTTTTTCGCAATTTTTTATGAATTTTCTACGACGCGTCGGGTTGGAACGAAAAGGAATGATAATTTTTATTTTCCCTTTGTCTCGGTTTATTCCAACCTATTATGGCTTGAAATGAAGCCACGATTGTATTTTTAAATTTTCTGAATTTTTTCTCTATTTTTTTGGAATTTTCTATTACAAGTCGGGTAGGAACGAAACGGAACGATAATTTTTGTTTTCCGTCTTTCTCGGCCATTTCCGACCTAGTTTGGCTTTAAATGAACCCACTATGGTGTTTTTTTTTGTTTTTTTAAATTTTTTCCTATTTTTTTGGAATTTTCTATTACGCGTCAGGTTGGAACGGAACAGAACGATAATTTTTATTTTCTCTCTTTCTCAGCGTTTCCCTACTTATTTTGGCTTGAAATGAAGCCATAATAGCATTTTATAATTTTTTGAATTTTTTTGCAATTTTTTATGAATTTTCTATTACGCGTTGGGTAGGAACGAAACGGAACGATAATTTTTGTTTTCCGTCTTTCTCGGCCATTTCCGACCTATTTTGGCTTTAAATGAACCCACTACGGTATTTTTTTTATTTTATTAAATTTTTTCCTATTTTTTTGGAATTTTCTATTACGCGTCAGGGTGGAACGGAACAGAACGATAATTTTTATTTTCTCTCTTTCTCAGCGTTTTCCTACTTATTTTGGCTTGAAATGAAGCCATAATAGTATTTTATAATTTTTTGAATTTTTTTGTTATTTTTTTGGAATTTTCAATTACGTTTCGTGTAGAAACGGAACAGAACAATAATTTTTATTTTCTTTCTCTTTCTGGGCATTTCTCAACCTATTTTTGCTTAAAATGAAGCCAAAATGGTATTCTTATGATTTTTTGAATTTTTTTGCTATTTGTTTGGAATTTTCTATTACGCGTTAGGTAGGAACAAAACGAAACGATAAATTTTATTTTCTCTCATTCTCGGCCTTTGCCAACCAATTTTTGCTTCAAAAGAAGCCATAACTGTATTTTTTAAATTTTTTCAACTTTTTCGCAATTTTTTATGAATTTTCTACGACGCGTCGGGTTGGAACGAAACGGAATGATAATTTTTATTTTCCCTTTGTCTCGGTTTATTCCAACCTATTATGGCTTGAAATGAAGCCACGATGGTATTTTTAAATTTTCTGAGTTTTTTCTCTATTTTTTTGGAATTTTCTATTACAAGTCGGGTAGGAACGAAACGGAACGATAATTTTTGTTTTCCGTCTTTCTCGGCCATTTCCGACCTATTTTGGCTTTAAATGAACCCACTATGGTGTTTTTTTTTTTATTTTTTTAAATTTTTTCCTATTTTTTAGGAATTTTCTATTACGCGTCAGGTTGGAACGGAACAGAACGATAATTTTTATTTTCTCTCTTTCTCAGCGTTTCCCTACTTATTTTGGCTTGAAATGAAGCCATAATAGCATTTTATAATTTTTTGAATTTTTTTGCAATTTTTTATGAATTTTCTATTACGCGTTGGGTAGGAACGAAACGGAACGATAATTTTTGTTTTCCGTCTTTCTCGGCCATTTCCGACCTATTTTGGCTTTAAATGAACCCACTACGGTATTTTTTTTATTTTATTAAATTTTTTCCTATTTTTTTGGAATTTTCTATTACGCGTCAGGGTGGAACGGAACAGAACGATAATTTTTATTTTCTCTCTTTCTCAGCGTTTCCCTACTTATTTTGGCTTGAAATGAAGCCATAATAGTATTTTATAATTTTTTGAATTTTTTTGTTATTTTTTTGGAATTTTCAATTACGTTTCGTGTAGAAACGGAACAGAACAATAATTTTTATTTTCTTTCTCTTTCTGGGCATTTCTCAACCTATTTTTGCTTAAAATGAAGCCAAAATGGTATTCTTATGATTTTTTGAATTTTTTTGCTATTTGTTTGGAATTTTCTATTACGCGTTAGGTAGGAACAAAACGAAACGATAAATTTTATTTTCTCTCATTCTCGGCCTTTGCCAACCAATTTTTGCTTCAAAAGAAGCCATAACTGTATTTTTTAAATTTTTTCAACTTTTTCGCAATTTTTTATGAATTTTCTACGACGCGTCGGGTTGGAACGAAACGGAATGATAATTTTTATTTTCCCTTTGTCTCGGTTTATTCCAACCTATTATGGCTTGAAATGAAGCCACGATGGTATTTTTAAATTTTCTGAGTTTTTTCTCTATTTTTTTGGAATTTTCTATTACAAGTCGGGTAGGAACGAAACGGAACGATAATTTTTGTTTTCCGTCTTTCTCGGCCATTTCCGACCTAGTTTGGCTTTAAATGAACCCACTATGGTGTTTTTTTTTGTTTTTTTAAATTTTTTCCTATTTTTTTGGAATTTTCTATTACGCGTCAGGTTGGAACGGAACAGGACGATAATTTTTATTTTCTCTCTTTCTCAGCGTTTCCCTACTTATTTTTTCTTGAAATGAAGCCATAATAGTATTTTATAATTTTTTGAATTTTTTTGTTATTTTTTGGAATTTTCTATTAAGTTTCGTGTAGGAACGGAACAGAACAATAATATTTATTTTCTTTCTCTTTCTGGGCATTTCTCAACCTATTTTTGCTTAAAATGAAGCCAAAATGGTATTCTTATGATTTTTTGAATTTTTTTGCTATTTGTTTGGAATTTTCTATTACGCGTTGGGTAGGAACAAAACGAAGCGATAATTTTTATTTTCTCTCATTCTCGGCCTTTGCCAACCAATTTTTGCTTCAAAAGAAGCCATAACTGTATTTTTCAAATTTTTTGAACTTTTTTGCAATTTTTTATGAATTTTCTACGACGCGTCGGGTTGGAACGAAACGGAATGATAATTTTTATTTTCCCTTTGTCTCAGTTTATTCCAACCTCTTATGGCTTGAAATGAAGCCACGGTGGTATTTTTAAATTTTCGGAATTTTTTTTCTATTTTTTTGGAATTTTCTATTACGCTTCGGGTAGGAACGAAACGGAACGATAATTTTTGTTTTCCGTCTTTCTCGGCCTTTTCCAACCTATTTTGGCTTTAAAAGAATCCACTATGGTATTTTTTTGATTTTTTTAAATTTTTTCCTATTTTTTTGGAATTCTATATTACGCGTCAGGTTGGAACGGAACAGAACAATAGTTTTTATTTTCTCTCTTTCTCAGCGTTTCCCTACTTATTTTGGCTTGAAATGAAGCCATAATCGTATTTTATAATTTTTTGAATTTTATTGCAATTTTTTATGAATTTTCGATTACGCGTTGGGTAGGAACGAAACGGAACGATAATTTTTGTTTTCCCTCTTTCTCGGCCATTTCCGACCTATTTTGGCTTTAAATGAACCCACTATGGTGTTTTTTTTTATTTTTTTAAATTTTTTCCTTTTTTTTTGGAATTTTCTATTACGCGTCAGGTTAGAATGGAACAGAACGATAATTTTTATTTTCACTCTTTCTCAGCGTTTCCCTACTTATTTTGGCTTGAAATGAAGCCATAGTAGCATTTTATAATTTTTTGAATTTTTTTGCAATTTTTTATGAATTTTCTATTACGCGTTGGGTAGGAACGAAACGGAACGATAATTTTTGTTTTCCGTCTTTCTCGGCCATTTCCGACCTATTTTGGCTTTAAATGAACCCACTATGGTATTTTTTTTATTTTTTTAAATTTTTTCCTATTTTTTTGGAATTTTCTGTTACGCGTCAGGGTGGAACGGAACAGAACGATAATTTTTATTTTCTCTCTTTCTCAGCGTTTCCCTACTTATTTTGGCTTGAAATGAAGCCATAATAGTATTTTATAATTTTTTGATTTTTTTTGGAATTTTCTATTACGTTTCGTGTAGGAACGGAACAGAACAATAATATTTATTTTCTTTCTCTTTCTGGGCATTTCTCAACCTATTTTTGCTTAAAATGAAGCCAAAATGGTATTCTTATGATTTTTTGAATTTTTTTGCTATTTGTTTGGAATTTTCTATTACGCGTTGGGTTGGAACAAAACGAAACGATAATTTTTATTTTCTCTCATTCTCGGCCTTTGCCAACCAATTTTTGCTTCAAAAGAAGCCATAACTGTATTTTTTAAATTTTTTGAACTTTTTTGCTATTTTTTATGAATTTTCTACGACGCGTCGGGTTGGAACGAAACGGAATGATAATTTTTATTTTCCCTTTGTCTCGGTTTATTCCAACCTATTATGGCTTGAAATGAAGCCACGATGGTATTTTTAAATTTTCTGAATTTTTTCTCTATTTTTTTGGAATTTTCTATTACAAGTCGGGTAGGAACGAAACGGAACGATAATTTTTGTTTTCCGTCTTTCTCGGCGATTTCCGACCTATTTTGGCTTTAAATGAACCCACTATGGTATTTTTTTTATTTTTTTAAATTTTTTCCTATTTTTTTGGAATTTTCTATTACGCCTCAGGTTGGAACGGAAAAGAACGATAATTTTTATTTTCTCACTTTCTCAGCGTTTCCCTACTTATTTTGGCTTGAAATGAAGCCATAATAGTATTTTATAATTTTTTGAATTTTTTTGCAATTTTTTATGAATTTTCTATTATGCGTTGGGTAGGAACGAAACGGAACGATAATTTTTGTTTTCCGTCTTTCTCGGCCATTTCCGACCTATTTTGGCTTTAAATGAACCCACTATGGTGTTTTTTTTTATTTTTTTAAATTTTTTCCTATTTTTTAGGAATTTTCTATTACGCGTCAGGTTGGAACGGAACAGAACGATAATTTTTATTTTCTCTCTTTCTCAGCGTTTCCCTACTTATTTTGGCTTGAAATGAAGCCATAATAGCATTTTATAATTTTTTGAATTTTTTTGCAATTTTTTATGAATTTTCTATTACGCGTTGGGTAGGAACGAAACGGAACGATAATTTTTGTTTTCCGTCTTTCTCGGCCATTTCCGACCTATTTTGGCTTTAAATGAACCCACTAAGGTATTTTTTTTATTTTATTAAATTTTTTCCTATTTTTTTGGAATTTTCTATTACGCGTCAGGGTGGAACGGAACAGAACGATAATTTTTATTTTCTCTCTTTCTCAGCGTTTCCCTACTTATTTTGGCTTGAAATGAAGCCATAATAGTGTTTTATAATTTTTTGAATTTTTTTGTTATTTTTTTGGAATTTTCAATTACGTTTCGTGTAGAAACGGAACAGAACAATAATTTTTATTTTCTTTCTCTTTCTGGGCATTTCTCAACCTATTTTTGCTTAAAATGAAGCCAAAATGGTATTCTTATGATTTTTTGAATTTTTTTGCTATTTGTTTGGAATTTTCTATTACGCGTTAGGTAGGAACAAAACGAAACGATAAATTTTATTTTCTCTCATTCTCGGCCTTTGCCAACCAATTTTTGCTTCAAAAGAAGCCATAACTGTATTTTTTAAATTTTTTCAACTTTTTCGCAATTTTTTATGAATTTTCTACGACGCGTCGGGTTGGAACGAAACGGAATGATAATTTTTATTTTCCCTTTGTCTCGGTTTATTCCAACCTATTATGGCTTGAAATGAAGCCACGATGGTATTTTTAAATTTTCTGAGTTTTTTCTCTATTTTTTTGGAATTTTCTATTACAAGTCGGGTAGGAACGAAACGGAACGATAATTTTTGTTTTCCGTCTTTCTCGGCCATTTCCGACCTATTTTGGCTTTAAATGAACCCACTATGGTATTTTTTTTATTTTTTTAAATTTTTTCCTATTTTTTTGGAATTTTCTATTACGCCTCAGGTTGGAACGGAAAAGAACGATAATTTTTATTTTCTCACTTTCTCAGCGTTTCCCTACTTATTTTGGCTTGAAATGAAGCCATAATAGTATTTTATAATTTTTTGAATTTTTTTGCAATTTTTTATGAATTTTCTATTATGCGTTGGGTAGGAACGAAACGGAACGATAATTTTTGTTTTCCGTCTTTCTCGGCCATTTCCGACCTATTTTGGCTTTAGATGAACCCACTATGGTGTTTTTTTTTATTTTTTTAAATTTTTTCCTATTTTTTAGGAATTTTCTATTACGCGTCAGGTTGGAACGGAACAGAACGATAATTTTTATTTTCTCTCTTTCTCAGCGTTTCCCTACTTATTTTGGCTTGAAATGAAGCCATAATAGCATTTTATAATTTTTTGAATTTTTTTGCAATTTTTTATGAATTTTCTATTACGCGTTGGGTAGGAACGAAACGGAACGATAATTTTTGTTTTCCGTCTTTCTCGGCCATTTCCGACCTATTTTGGCTTTAAATGAACCCACTATGGTATTTTTTTTATTTTATTAAATTTTTTCCTATTTTTTTGGAATTTTCTATTACGCGTCAGGGTGGAACGGAACAGAACGATAATTTTTATTTTCTCTCTTTCTCAGCGTTTTCCTACTTATTTTGGCTTGAAATGAAGCCATAATAGTATTTTATAATTTTTTGAATTTTTTTGTTATTTTTTTGGAATTTTCAATTACGTTTCGTGTAGAAACGGAACAGAACAATAATTTTTATTTTCTTTCTCTTTCTGGGCATTTCTCAACCTATTTTTGCTTAAAATGAAGCCAAAATGGTATACTTATGATTTTTTGAATTTTTTTGCTATTTGTTTGGAATTTCCTATTACGCGTTAGGTATGAACAAAACGAAACGATAAATTTTATTTTCTCTCATTCTCGGCCTTTGCCAACCAATTTTTGCTTCAAAAGAAGCCATAACTGTATTTTTTAAATTTTTTCAACTTTTTCGCAATTTTTTATGAATTTTCTACGACGCGTCGGGTTGGAACGAAAAGGAATGATAATTTTTATTTTCCCTTTGTCTCGGTTTATTCCAACCTATTATGGCTTGAAATGAAGCCACGATTGTATTTTTAAATTTTCTGAGTTTTTTCTCTATTTTTTTGGAATTTTCTATTACAAGTCGGGTAGGAACGAAACGGAACGATAATTTTTGTTTTCCGTCTTTCTCGGCCATTTCCGACCTATTTTGGCTTTAAATGAACCCACTATGGTGTTTTTTTTGTTTTTTTATATTTTTTCCTATTTTTTTGGAATTTTCTATTACGCGTCAGGTTGGAACGGAACAGGACGATAATTTTTATTTTCTCTCTTTCTCAGCGTTTCCCTACTTATTTTTGCTTGAAATGAAGCCATAATAGTATTTTATAATTTTTTGAATTTTTTTGTTATTTTTTGGAATTTTCTATTACTTTTCGTGTAGGAACGGAACAGAACAATAATATTTATTTTCTTTCTCTTTCTGGGCATTTCTCAACCTATTTTTGCTTAAAATGAAGCCAAAATGGTATTCTTATGATTTTTTGAATTTTTTTGCTATTTGTTTGGAATTTTCTATTACGCGTTGGGTTGGAACAAAACGAAACGATAATTTTTATTTTCTCTCATTCTCGGCCTTTGCCAACCAATTTTTGCTTCAAAAGAAGCCATAACTGTATTTTTTAAATTTTTTGAACTTTTTTGCTATTTTTTATGAATTTTCTACGACGCGTCGGGTTGGAACGAAACGGAATGATAATTTTTATTTTCCCTTTGTCTCGGTTTATTCCAACCTATTATGGCTTGAAATGAAGCCACGATGGTATTTTTAAATTTTCTGAATTTTTTCTCTATTTTTTTGGAATTTTCTATTACAAGTCGGGTAGGAACGAAACGGAACGATAATTTTTGTTTTCCGTCTTTCTCGGCCATTTCCGACCTATTTTGGCTTTAAATGAACCCACTATGGTATTTTTTTTATTTTTTTAAATTTTTTCCTATTTTTTTGGAATTTTCTATTACGCCTCAGGTTGGAACGGAAAAGAACGATAATTTTTATTTTCTCACTTTCTCAGCGTTTCCCTACTTATTTTGGCTTGAAATGAAGCCATAATAGTATTTTATAATTTTTTGAATTTTTTTGCAATTTTTTATGAATTTTCTATTATGCGTTGGGTAGGAACGAAACGGAACGATAATTTTTGTTTTCCGTCTTTCTCGGCCATTTCCGACCTATTTTGGCTTTAAATGAACCCACTATGGTATTTTTTTTATTTTTTTAAATTTTTTCCTATTTTTTTGGAATTTTCTATTACGCCTCAGGTTGGAACGGAAAAGAACGATAATTTTTATTTTCTCACTTTCTCAGCGTTTCCCTACTTATTTTGGCTTGAAATGAAGCCATAGTAGCATTTTATAATTTTTTGAATTTTTTTGCAATTTTTTATGAATTTTCTATTACGCGTTGGGTAGGAACGAAACGGAACGATAATTTTTGTTTTCCGTCTTTCTCGGCCATTTCCGACCTATTTTGGCTTTAAATGAACCCACTATGGTATTTTTTTTATTTTTTTAAATTTTTTCCTATTTTTTTGGAATTTTCTATTACGCGTCAGGGTGGAACGGAACAGAACGATAATTTTTATTTTCTCTCTTTCTCAGCGTTTCCCTACTTATTTTGGCTTGAAATGAAGCCATAATAGTATTTTATAATTTTTTGATTTTTTTTGGAATTTTCTATTACGTTTCGTGTAGGAACAGAACAGAACAATAATATTTATTTTCTTTCTCTTTCTGGGCATTTCTCAACCTATTTTTGCTTAAAATGAAGCCAAAATGGTATTCTTATGATTTTTTGAATTTTTTTGCTATTTGTTTGGAATTTTCTATTACGCGTTGGGTTGGAACAAAACGAAACGATAATTTTTATTTTCTCTCATTCTCGGCCTTTGCCAACCAATTTTTGCTTCAAAAGAAGCCATAACTGTATTTTTTAAATTTTTTGAACTTTTTTGCTATTTTTTATGAATTTTCTACGACGCGTCGGGTTGGAACGAAACGGAATGATAATTTTTATTTTCCCTTTGTCTCGGTTTATTCCAACCTATTATGGCTTGAAATGAAGCCACGATGGTATTTTTAAATTTTCTGAATTTTTTCTCTATTTTTTTGGAATTTTCTATTACAAGTCGGGTAGGAACGAAACGGAACGATAATTTTTGTTTTCCGTCTTTCTCGGCCATTTCCGACCTATTTTGGCTTTAAATGAACCCAGTATGGTATTTTTTTTATTTTTTTAAATTTTTTCCTATTTTTTTGGAATTTTCTATTACGCCTCAGGTTGGAACGGAAAAGAACGATAATTTTTATTTTCTCACTTTCTCAGCGTTTCCCTACTTATTTTGGCTTGAAATGAAGCCATAATAGTATTTTATAATTTTTTGAATTTTTTTGCAATTTTTTATGAATTTTCTATTATGCGTTGGGTAGGAACGAAACGGAACGATAATTTTTGTTTTCCGTCTTTCTCGGTCATTTCCGACCTATTTTGGCTTTAAATGAACCCACTATGGTGTTTTTTTTTATTTTTTTAAATTTTTTCCTATTTTTTAGGAATTTTCTATTACGCGTCAGGTTGGAACGGAACAGAACGATAATTTTTATTTTCTCTCTTTCTCAGCGTTTCCCTACTTATTTTGGCTTGAAATGAAGCCATAATAGCATTTTATAATTTTTTGAATTTTTTTGCAATTTTTTATGAATTTTCTATTACGCGTTGGGTAGGAACGAAACGGAACGATAATTTTTGTTTTCCGTCTTTCTCGGCCATTTCCGACCTATTTTGGCTTTAAATGAACCCACTACGGTATTTTTTTTATTTTATTAAATTTTTTCCTATTTTTTTGGAATTTTCTATTACGCGTCAGGGTGGAACGGAACAGAACGATAATTTTTATTTTCTCTCTTTCTCAGCGTTTCCCTACTTATTTTGGCTTGAAATGAAGCCATAATAGTGTTTTATAATTTTTTGAATTTTTTTGTTATTTTTTTGGAATTTTCAATTACGTTTCGTGTAGAAACGGAACAGAACAATAATTTTTATTTTCTTTCTCTTTCTGGGCATTTCTCAACCTATTTTTGCTTAAAATGAAGCCAAAATGGTATTCTTATGATTTTTTGAATTTTTTTGCTATTTGTTTGGAATTTTCTATTACGCGTTAGGTAGGAACAAAACGAAACGATAAATTTTATTTTCTCTCATTCTCGGCCTTTGCCAACCAATTTTTGCTTCAAAAGAAGCCATAACTGTATTTTTTAAATTTTTTCAACTTTTTCGCAATTTTTTATGAATTTTCTACGACGCGTCGGGTTGGAACGAAACGGAATGATAATTTTTATTTTCCCTTTGTCTCGGTTTATTCCAACCTATTATGGCTTGAAATGAAGCCACGATGGTATTTTTAAATTTTCTGAGTTTTTTCTCTATTTTTTTGGAATTTTCTATTACAAGTCGGGTAGGAACGAAACGGAACGATAATTTTTGTTTTCCGTCTTTCTCGGCCATTTCCGACCTATTTTGGCTTTAAATGAACCCACTATGGTATTTTTTTTATTTTTTTAAATTTTTTCCTATTTTTTTGGAATTTTCTATTACGCCTCAGGTTGGAACGGAAAAGAACGATAATTTTTATTTTCTCACTTTCTCAGCGTTTCCCTACTTATTTTGGCTTGAAATGAAGCCATAATAGTATTTTATAATTTTTTGAATTTTTTTGCAATTTTTTATGAATTTTCTATTTTATGCGTTGGGTAGGAACGAAACGGAACGATAATTTTTGTTTTCCGTCTTTCTCGGCCATTTCCGACCTATTTTGGCTTTAAATGAACCCACTATGGTGTTTTTTTTTATTTTTTTAAATTTTTTCCTATTTTTAGGAATTTTCTATTACGCGTCAGGTTGGAACGGAACAGAACGATAATTTTTATTTTCTCTCTTTCTCAGCGTTTCCCTACTTATTTTGGCTTGAAATGAAGCCATAATAGCATTTTATAATTTTTTGAATTTTTTTGCAATTTTTTATGAATTTTCTATTACGCGTTGGGTAGGAACGAAACGGAACGATAATTTTTGTTTTCCGTCTTTCTCGGCCATTTCCGACCTATTTTGGCTTTAAATGAACCCACTATGGTATTTTTTTTATTTTATTAAATTTTTTCCTATTTTTTTGGAATTTTCTATTACGCGTCAGGGTGGAACGGAACAGAACGATAATTTTTATTTTCTCTCTTTCTCAGCGTTTTCCTACTTATTTTGGCTTGAAATGAAGCCATAATAGTATTTTATAATTTTTTGAATTTTTTGTTATTTTTTTGGAATTTTCAATTACGTTTCGTGTAGAAACGGAACAGAACAATAATTTTTATTTTCTTTCTCTTTCTGGGCATTTCTCAACCTATTTTTGCTTAAAATGAAGCCAAAATGGTATACTTATGATTTTTTGAATTTTTTTGCTATTTGTTTGGAATTTTCTATTACGCGTTAGGTATGAACAAAACGAAACGATAAATTTTATTTTCTCTCATTCTCGGCCTTTGCCAACCAATTTTTGCTTCAAAAGAAGCCATAACTGTATTTTTTAAATTTTTTCAACTTTTTCGCAATTTTTTATGAATTTTCTACGACGCGTCGGGTTGGAACGAAAAGGAATGATAATTTTTATTTTCCCTTTGTCTCGGTTTATTCCAACCTATTATGGCTTGAAATGAAGCCACGATTGTATTTTTAAATTTTCTGAGTTTTTTCTCTATTTTTTTGGAATTTTCTATTACAAGTCGGGTAGGAACGAAACGGAACGATAATTTTTGTTTTCCGTCTTTCTCGGCCATTTCCGACCTATTTTGGCTTTAAATGAACCCACTATGGTGTTTTTTTTGTTTTTTTATATTTTTTCCTATTTTTTGGAATTTTCTATTACGCGTCAGGTTGGAACGGAACAGGACGATAATTTTTATTTTCTCTCTTTCTCAGCGTTTCCCTACTTATTTTTGCCTGAAATGAAGCCATAATAGTATTTTATAATTTTTTGAATTTTTTTGTTATTTTTTGGAATTTTCTATTACTTTTCGTGTAGGAACGGAACAGAACAATAATATTTATTTTCTTTCTCTTTCTGGGCATTTCTCAACCTATTTTTGCTTAAAATGAAGCCAAAATGGTATTCTTATGATTTTTTGAATTTTTTTTGCTATTTGTTTGGAATTTTCTATTACGCGTTGGGTTGGAACAAAACGAAACGATAATTTTTATTTTCTCTCATTCTCGGCCTTTGCCAACCAATTTTTGCTTCAAAAGAAGCCATAACTGTATTTTTTAAATTTTTTGAACTTTTTTGCTATTTTTTATGAATTTTCTACGACGCGTCGGGTTGGAACGAAACGGAATGATAATTTTTATTTTCCCTTTGTCTCGGTTTATTCCAACCTATTATGGCTTGAAATGAAGCCACGATGGTATTTTTAAATTTTCTGAATTTTTTCTCTATTTTTTTGGAATTTTCTATTACAAGTCGGGTAGGAACGAAACGGAACGATAATTTTTGTTTTCCGTCTTTCTCGGCCATTTCCGACCTATTTTGGCTTTAAATGAACCCACTATGGTATTTTTTTATTTTTTTAAATTTTTTCCTATTTTTTTGGAATTTTCTATTACGCCTCAGGTTGGAACGGAAAAGAACAATAATTTTTATTTTCTCACTTTCTCAGCGTTTCCCTACTTATTTTGGCTTGAAATGAAGCCATAATAGTATTTTATAATTTTTTGAATTTTTTTGCAATTTTTTATGAATTTTCTATTATGCGTTGGGTAGGAACGAAACGGAACGATAATTTTTGTTTTCCGTCTTTCTCGGCCATTTCCGACCTATTTTGGCTTTAAATGAACCCACTATGGTGTTTTTTTTTATTTTTTTAAATTTTTTCCTATTTTTTAGGAATTTTCTATTACGCGTCAGGTTGGAACGGAACAGAACGATAATTTTTATTTTCTCTCTTTCTCAGCGTTTCCCTACTTATTTTGGCTTGAAATGAAGCCATAATAGCATTTTATAATTTTTTGAATTTTTTTGCAATTTTTTATGAATTTTCTATTACGCGTTGGGTAGGAACGAAACGGAACGATAATTTTTGTTTTCCGTCTTTCTCGGCCATTTCCGACCTATTTTGGCTTTAAATGAACCCACTACGGTATTTTTTTTATTTTATTAAATTTTTTCCTATTTTTTTGGAATTTTCTATTACGCGTCAGGGTGGAACGGAACAGAACGATAATTTTTATTTTCTCTCTTTCTCAGCGTTTCCCTACTTATTTTGGCTTGAAATGAAGCCATAATAGTATTTTATAATTTTTTGAATTTTTTTGTTATTTTTTTGGAATTTTCAATTACGTTTCGTGTAGAAACGGAACAGAACAATAATTTTTATTTTCTTTCTCTTTCTGGGCATTTCTCAACCTATTTTTGCTTAAAATGAAGCCAAAATGGTATTCTTATGATTTTTTGAATTTTTTTGCTATTTGTTTGGAATTTTCTATTACGCGTTAGGTAGGAACAAAACGAAACGATAAATTTTATTTTCTCTCATTCTCGGCCTTTGCCAACCAATTTTTGCTTCAAAAGAAGCCATAACTGTATTTTTTAAATTTTTTCAACTTTTTCGCAATTTTTTATGAATTTTCTACGACGCGTCGGGTTGGAACGAAAAGGAATGATAATTTTTATTTTCCCTTTGTCTCGGTTTATTCCAACCTATTATGGCTTGAAATGAAGCCACGATTGTATTTTTAAATTTTCTGAGTTTTTTCTCTATTTTTTTGGAATTTTCTATTACAAGTCGGGTAGGAACGAAACGGAACGATAATTTTTGTTTTCCGTCTTTCTCGGCCATTTCCGACCTATTTTGGCTTTAAATGAACCCACTATGGTGTTTTTTTTTGTTTTTTTATATTTTTTCCTATTTTTTTGGAATTTTCTATTACGCGTCAGGTTGGAACGGAACAGGACGATAATTTTTATTTTCTCTCTTTCTCAGCGTTTCCCTACTTATTTTTGCTTGAAATGAAGCCATAATAGTATTTTATAATTTTTTGAATTTTTTTGTTATTTTTTGGAATTTTCTATTACTTTTCGTGTAGGAACGGAACAGAACAATAATATTTATTTTCTTTCTCTTTCTGGGCATTTCTCAACCTATTTTTGCTTAAAATGAAGCCAAAATGGTATTCTTATGATTTTTTGAATTTTTTTGCTATTTGTTTGGAATTTTCTATTACGCGTTGGGTTGGAACAAAACGAAACGATAATTTTTATTTTCTCTCATTCTCGGCCTTTGCCAACCAATTTTTGCTTCAAAAGAAGCCATAACTGTATTTTTTAAATTTTTTGAACTTTTTTGCTATTTTTTATGAATTTTCTACGACGCGTCGGGTTGGAACGAAACGGAATGATAATTTTTATTTTCCCTTTGTCTCGGTTTATTCCAACCTATTATGGCTTGAAATGAAGCCACGATGGTATTTTTAAATTTTCTGAATTTTTTCTCTATTTTTTTGGAATTTTCTATTACAAGTCGGGTAGGAACGAAACGGAACGATAATTTTTGTTTTCCGTCTTTCTCGGCCATTTCCGACCTATTTTGGCTTTAAATGAACCCACTATGGTATTTTTTTTATTTTTTTAAATTTTTTCCTATTTTTTTGGAATTTTCTATTACGCCTCAGGTTGGAACGGAAAAGAACGATAATTTTTATTTTCTCACTTTCTCAGCGTTTCCCTACTTATTTTGGCTTGAAATGAAGCCATATTTTATAATTTTTTGAATTTTTTTGCAATTTTTTATGAATTTTCTATTATGCGTTGGGTAGGAACGAAACGGAACGATAATTTTTGTTTTCCGTCTTTCTCGGCCATTTCCGACCTATTTTGGCTTTAAATGAACCCACTATGGTGTTTTTTTTTATTTTTTTAAATTTTTTCCTATTTTTTAGGAATTTTCTATTACGCGTCAGGTTGGAACGGAACAGAACGATAATTTTTATTTTCTCTCTTTCTCAGCATTTCCCTACTTATTTTGGCTTGAAATGAAGCCATAATAGTATTTTATAATTTTTTGAATTTTTTTGTTATTTTTTTGGAATTTTCAATTACGTTTCGTGTAGAAACGGAACAGAACAATAATTTTTATTTTCTTTCTCTTTCTGGGCATTTCTCAACCTATTTTTGCTTAAAATGAAGCCAAAATGGTATTCTTATGATTTTTTGAATTTTTTTGCTATTTGTTTGGAATTTTCTATTATGCGTTAGGTAGGAACAAAACGAAACGATAAATTTTATTTTCTCTCATTCTCGGCCTTTGCCAACCAATTTTTGCTTCAAAAGAAGCCATAACTTGATTTTTTAAATTTTTTCAACTTTTTCGCAATTTTTTATGAATTTTCTACGACGCGTCGGGTTGGAACGAAACGGAATGATAATTTTTATTTTCCCTTTGTCTCGGTTTATTCCAACCTATTATGGCTTGAAATGAAGCCACGATGGTATTTTTAAATTTTCTGAGTTTTTTCTCTATTTTTTTGGAATTTTCTATTACAAGTCGGGTAGGAACGAAACGGAACGATAATTTTTGTTTTCCGTCTTTCTCGGCCATTTCCGACCTATTTTGGCTTTAAATGAACCCACTATGGTATTTTTTTTATTTTTTTAAATTTTTTCCTATTTTTTTGGAATTTTCTATTACGCCTCAGGTTGGAACGGAAAAGAACGATAATTTTTATTTTCTCACTTTCTCAGCGTTTCCCTACTTATTTTGGCTTGAAATGAAGCCATAATAGTATTTTATAATTTTTTGAATTTTTTTGCAATTTTTTATGAATTTTCTATTATGCGTTGGGTAGGAACGAAACGGAACGATAATTTTTGTTTTCCGTCTTTCTCGGCCATTTCCGACCTATTTTGGCTTTAAATGAACCCACTATGGTGTTTTTTTTTATTTTTTTAAATTTTTTCCTATTTTTTAGGAATTTTCTATTACGCGTCAGGTTGGAACGGAACAGAACGATAATTTTTATTTTCTCTCTTTCTCAGCGTTTCCCTACTTATTTTGGCTTGAAATGAAGCCATAATAGCATTTTATAATTTTTTGAATTTTTTTCCAATTTTTTATGAATTTTTTATTACGCGTTGGGTAGGAACGAAACGGAACGATAATTTTTGTTTTCCGTCTTTCTCGGCCATTTCCGACCTATTTTGGCTTTAAATGAACCCACTAAGGTATTTTTTTTATTTTATTAAATTTTTTCCTATTTTTTTGGAATTTTCTATTACGCGTCAGGGTGGAACGGAACAGAACGATAATTTTTATTTTCTTTCTCTTTCTGGGCATTTCTCAACCTATTTTTGCTTAAAATGAAGCCAAAATGGTATTCTTATGATTTTTTGAATTTTTTTGCTATTTGTTTGGAATTTTCTATTACGCGTTAGGTAGGAACAAAACGAAACGATAAATTTTATTTTCTCTCATTCTCGGCCTTTGCCAACCAATTTTTGCTTCAAAAGAAGCCATAACTGTATTTTTTAAATTTTTTCAACTTTTTCGCAATTTTTTATGAATTTTCTACGACGCGTCGGGTTGGAACGAAAAGGAATGATAATTTTTATTTTCCCTTTGTCTCGGTTTATTCCAACCTATTATGGCTTGAAATGAAGCCACGATTGTATTTTTAAATTTTCTGAGTTTTTTCTCTATTTTTTTGGAATTTTCTATTACAAGTCGGGTAGGAACGAAACGGAACGATAATTTTTGTTTTCCGTCTTTCTCGGCCATTTCCGACCTATTTTGGCTTTAAATGAACCCACTATGGTGTTTTTTTTTGTTTTTTTATATTTTTTCCTATTTTTTTGGAATTTTCTATTACGCGTCAGGTTGGAACGGAACAGGACGATAATTTTTATTTTCTCTCTTTCTCAGCGTTTCCCTACTTATTTTTGCTTGAAATGAAGCCATAATAGTATTTTATAATTTTTTGAATTTTTTTGTTATTTTTTGGAATTTTCTATTACTTTTCGTGTAGGAACGGAACAGAACAATAATATTTATTTTCTTTCTCTTTCTGGGCATTTCTCAACCTATTTTTGCTTAAAATGAAGCCAAAATGGTATTCTTATGATTTTTTGAATTTTTTTGCTATTTGTTTGGAATTTTCTATTACGCGTTGGGTTGGAACAAAACGAAACGATAATTTTTATTTTCTCTCATTCTCGGCCTTTGCCAACCAATTTTTGCTTCAAAAGAAGCCATAACTGTATTTTTTAAATTTTTTGAACTTTTTTGCTATTTTTTATGAATTTTCTACGACGCGTCGGGTTGGAACGAAACGGAATGATAATTTTTATTTTCCCTTTGTCTCGGTTTATTCCAACCTATTATGGCTTGAAATGAAGCCACGATGGTATTTTTAAATTTTCTGAATTTTTTCTCTATTTTTTTGGAATTTTCTATTACAAGTCGGGTAGGAACGAAACGGAACGATAATTTTTGTTTTCCGTCTTTCTCGGCCATTTCCGACCTATTTTGGCTTTAAATGAACCCACTATGGTATTTTTTTTATTTTTTTAAATTTTTTCCTATTTTTTTGGAATTTTCTATTACGCCTCAGGTTGGAACGGAAAAGAACGATAATTTTTATTTTCTCACTTTCTCAGCGTTTCCCTACTTATTTTGGCTTGAAATGAAGCCATATTTTATAATTTTTTGAATTTTTTTGCAATTTTTTATGAATTTTCTATTATGCGTTGGGTAGGAACGAAACGGAACGATAATTTTTGTTTTCCGTCTTTCTCGGCCATTTCCGACCTATTTTGGCTTTAAATGAACCCACTATGGTGTTTTTTTTTATTTTTTTAAATTTTTTCCTATTTTTTAGGAATTTTCTATTACGCGTCAGGTTGGAACGGAACAGAACGATAATTTTTATTTTCTCTCTTTCTCAGCATTTCCCTACTTATTTTGGCTTGAAATGAAGCCATAATAGTATTTTATAATTTTTTGAATTTTTTTGTTATTTTTTTGGAATTTTCAATTACGTTTCGTGTAGAAACGGAACAGAACAATAATTTTTATTTTCTTTCTCTTTCTGGGCATTTCTCAACCTATTTTTGCTTAAAATGAAGCCAAAATGGTATTCTTATGATTTTTTGAATTTTTTTGCTATTTGTTTGGAATTTTCTATTATGCGTTAGGTAGGAACAAAACGAAACGATAAATTTTATTTTCTCTCATTCTCGGCCTTTGCCAACCAATTTTTGCTTCAAAAGAAGCCATAACTTGATTTTTTAAATTTTTTCAACTTTTTCGCAATTTTTTATGAATTTTCTACGACGCGTCGGGTTGGAACGAAACGGAATGATAATTTTTATTTTCCCTTTGTCTCGGTTTATTCCAACCTATTATGGCTTGAAATGAAGCCACGATGGTATTTTTAAATTTTCTGAGTTTTTTCTCTATTTTTTTGGAATTTTCTATTACAAGTCGGGTAGGAACGAAACGGAACGATAATTTTTGTTTTCCGTCTTTCTCGGCCATTTCCGACCTATTTTGGCTTTAAATGAACCCACTATGGTATTTTTTTTATTTTTTTAAATTTTTTCCTATTTTTTTGGAATTTTCTATTACGCCTCAGGTTGGAACGGAAAAGAACGATAATTTTTATTTTCTCACTTTCTCAGCGTTTCCCTACTTATTTTGGCTTGAAATGAAGCCATAATAGTATTTTATAATTTTTTGAATTTTTTTGCAATTTTTTATGAATTTTCTATTATGCGTTGGGTAGGAACGAAACGGAACGATAATTTTTGTTTTCCGTCTTTCTCGGCCATTTCCGACCTATTTTGGCTTTAAATGAACCCACTATGGTGTTTTTTTTTATTTTTTTAAATTTTTTCCTATTTTTTAGGAATTTTCTATTACGCGTCAGGTTGGAACGGAACAGAACGATAATTTTTATTTTCTCTCTTTCTCAGCGTTTCCCTACTTATTTTGGCTTGAAATGAAGCCATAATAGCATTTTATAATTTTTTGAATTTTTTTCCAATTTTTTATGAATTTTTTATTACGCGTTGGGTAGGAACGAAACGGAACGATAATTTTTGTTTTCCGTCTTTCTCGGCCATTTCCGACCTATTTTGGCTTTAAATGAACCCACTAAGGTATTTTTTTTATTTTATTAAATTTTTTCCTATTTTTTTGGAATTTTCTATTACGCGTCAGGGTGGAACGGAACAGAACGATAATTTTTATTTTCTCTCTTTCTCAGCGTTTTCCTACTTATTTTGGCTTGAAATGAAGCCATAATAGTATTTTATAATTTTTTGAATTTTTTTGTTATTTTTTTGGAATTTTCAATTACGTTTCGTGTAGAAACGGAACAGAACAATAATTTTTATTTTCTTTCTCTTTCTGGGCATTTCCCAACCTATTTTTGCTTAAAATGAAGCCAAAATGGTATACTTATGATTTTTTGAATTTTTTTGCTATTTGTTTGGAATTTTCTATTACGCGTTAGGTATGAACAAAACGTAACGATAAATTTTATTTTCTCTCATTCTCGGCCTTTGCCAACCAATTTTTGCTTCAAAAGAAGCCATAACTGTATTTTTTAAATTTTTTCAACTTTTTCACAATTTTTTATGAATTTTCTACGACGCGTCGGGTTGGAACGAAAAGGAATGATAATTTTTATTTTCCCTTTGTCTCGGTTTATTCCAACCTATTATGGCTTGAAATGAAGCCACGATTGTATTTTTAAATTTTCTGAGTTTTTTCTCTATTTTTTTGGAATTTTCTATTACAAGTCGGGTAGGAACGAAACGGAACGATAATTTTTGTTTTCCGTCTTTCTCGGCCATTTCCGACCTAGTTTGGCTTTAAATGAACCCACTATGGTGTTTTTTTTGTTTTTTTATATTTTTTCCTATTTTTTTGGAATTTTCTATTACGCACCAGGTTGGAACGGAACAGGACGATAATTTTTATTTTCTCTCTTTCTCAGCGTTTCCCTACTTATTTTTGCTTGAAATGAAGCCATAATAGTATTTTATAATTTTTTGAATTTTTTTGTTATTTTTTGGAATTTTCTATTACTTTTCGTGTAGGAACGGAACAGAACAATAATATTTATTTTCTTTCTCTTTCTGGGCATTTCTCAACCTATTTTTGCTTAAAATGAAGCCAAAATGGTATTCTTATGATTTTTTGAATTTTTTTGCTATTTGTTTGGAATTTTCTATTACGCGTTGGGTTGGAACAAAACGAAACGATAATTTTTATTTTCTCTCATTCTCGGCCTTTGCCAACCAATTTTTGCTTCAAAAGAAGCCATAACTGTATTTTTTAAATTTTTTGAACTTTTTTGCTATTTTTTATGAATTTTCTACGACGCGTCGGGTTGGAACGAAACGGAATGATAATTTTTATTTTCCCTTTGTCTCGGTTTATTCCAACCTATTATGGCTTGAAATGAAGCCACGATGGTATTTTTAAATTTTCTGAATTTTTTCTCTATTTTTTTGGAATTTTCTATTACAAGTCGGGTAGGAACGAAACGGAACGATAATTTTTGTTTTCCGTCTTTCTCGGCCATTTCCGACCTATTTTGGCTTTAAATGAACCCACTACGGTATTTTTTTTATTTTTTTAAATTTTTTCCTATTTTTTTGGAATTTTCTATTACGCCTCAGGTTGGAACGGAAAAGAACGATAATTTTTATTTTCTCACTTTCTCAGCGTTTCCCTACTTATTTTGGCTTGAAATGAAGCCATAATAGTATTTTATAATTTTTTGAATTTTTTTGCAATTTTTTATGAATTTTCTATTATGCGTTGGGTAGGAACGAAACGGAACGATAATTTTTGTTTTCCGTCTTTCTCGGCCATTTCCGACCTATTTTGGCTTTAAATGAACCCACTATGGTATTTTTTTTATTTTTTTAAATTTTTTCCTATTTTTTTGGAATTTTCTATTACGCGTCAGGGTGGAACGGAACAGAACGATAATTTTTATTTTCTCTCTTTCTCAGCGTTTCCCTACTTATTTTGGCTTGAAATGAAGCCATAATAGTATTTTATAATTTTTTGAATTTTTTTGTTATTTTTTTGGAATTTTCAATTACGTTTCGTGTAGAAACGGAACAGAACAA
Source organism: Quercus wislizeni (assembly GCA_023055345.1). Lineage (NCBI taxonomy): Eukaryota > Viridiplantae > Streptophyta > Magnoliopsida > Fagales > Fagaceae > Quercus > Quercus wislizeni. The sequence continues at coordinate 25,304,984 of JALGQJ010000005.1, forward strand.
TAATTTTTATTTTCTTTCTCTTTCTGGGCATTTCTCAACCTATTTTTGCTTAAAATGAAGCCAAAATGGTATTCTTATGATTTTTTGAATTTTTTTGCTATTGGTTTGGAATTTTCTATTACGCGTTAGGTAGGAACAAAACGAAACGATAAATTTTATTTTCTCTCATTCTCGGCCTTTGCCAACCAATTTTTGCTTCAAAAGAAGCCATAACTTTATTTTTTAAATTTTTTCAACCTTTTCGCAATTTTTTATGAATTTTCTACGACGCGTCGGGTTGGAACGAAACGGAATGATAATTTTTATTTTCCCTTTGTCTCGGTTTATTCCAACCTATTATGGCTTGAAATGAAGCCACGATGGTATTTTTAAATTTTCTGAGTTTTTTCTCTATTTTTTTGGAATGTTCTATTACAAGTCGGGTAGGAACGAAACGGAACGATAATTTTTGTTTTCCGTCTTTCTCGGCCATTTCCGACCTATTTTGGCTTTAAATGAACCCACTATGGTATTTTTTTTATTTTTTTAAATTTTTTCCTATTTTTTTGGAATTTTCTATTACGCCTCAGGTTGGAACGGAAAAGAACGATAATTTTTATTTTCTCACTTTCTCAGCGTTTCCCTACTTATTTTGGCTTGAAATGAAGCCATAATAGTATTTTATAATTTTTTGAATTTTTTTGCAATTTTTTATGAATTTTCTATTATGCGTTGGGTAGGAACGAAACGGAACGATAATTTTTGTTTTCCGTCTTTCTCGGCCATTTCCGACCTATTTTGGCTTTAAATGAACCCACTATGGTGTTTTTTTTTATTTTTTTAAATTTTTTCCTATTTTTTACGAATTTTCTATTACGCGTCAGGTTGGAACGGAACAGAACGATAATTTTTATTTTCTCTCTTTCTCAGCGTTTCCCTACTTATTTTGGCTTGAAATGAAGCCATAATAGCATTTTATAATTTTTTGAATTTTTTTGCAATTTTTTATGAATTTTCTATTACGCGTTGGGTAGGAACGAAACGGAACGATAATTTTTGTTTTCCGTCTTTCTCGGCCATTTCCGACCTATTTTGGCTTTAAATGAACCCACTACGGTATTTTTTTTATTTTATTAAATTTTTTCCTATTTTTTTGGAATTTTCTATTACGCATCAGGTTGGAACGGAACAGGACGATAATTTTTATTTCCTCTCTTTCTCAGCGTTTCCCTACTTATTTTTGCTTGAAATGAAGCCATAATAGTATTTTATAATTTTTTGAATTTTTTTGTTATTTTTTGGAATTTTCTATTACTTTTCGTGTAGGAACGGAACAGAACAATAATATTTATTTTCTTTCTCTTTCTGGGCATTTCTCAACCTATTTTTGCTTAAAATGAAGCCAAAATGGTATTCTTATGATTTTTTGAATTTTTTTGCTATTTGTTTGGAATTTTCTATTACGCGTTGGGTTGGAACAAAACGAAACGATAATTTTTATTTTCTCTCATTCTCGGCCTTTGCCAACCAATTTTTGCTTCAAAAGAAGCCATAACTGTATTTTTTAAATTTTTTGAACTTTTTTGCTATTTTTTATGAATTTTCTACGACGCGTCGGGTTGGAACGAAACGGAATGATAATTTTTATTTTCCCTTTGTCTCGGTTTATTCCAACCTATTATGGCTTGAAATGAAGCCACGATGGTATTTTTAAATTTTCTGAATTTTTTCTCTATTTTTTTGGAATTTTCTATTACAAGTCGGGTAGGAACGAAACGGGACGATAATTTTTGTTTTCCGTCTTTCTCGGCCATTTCCGACCTATTTTGGCTTTAAATGAACCCACTATGGTATTTTTTTTATTTTTTTAAATTTTTTCCTATTTTTTTGGAATTTTCTATTACGCCTCAGGTTGGAACGGAAAAGAACGATAATTTTTATTTTCTCACTTTCTCAGCGTTTCCCTACTTATTTTGGCTTGAATTGAAGCCATAATAGTATTTTATAATTTTTTGAATTTTTTTGCAATTTTTTATGAATTTTCTATTATGCGTTGGGTAGGAACGAAACGGAACGATAATTTTTGTTTTCCGTCTTTCTCGGCCATTTCCGACCTATTTTGGCTTTAAATGAACCCACTACGGTATTTTTTTTATTTTATTAAATTTTTTCCTATTTTTTTGGAATTTTCTATTACGCGTCAGGTTGGAACGGAACAGAACGAGAATTTTTATTTTCTCTCTTTCTCAGCGTTTCCCTACTTATTTTTGCTTGAAATGAAGCCATAATAGCATTTTATAATTTTTTGAATTTTTTTGCAATTTTTTATGAATTTTCTATTACGCGTTGGGTAGGAACGAAACGGAACGATAATTTTTGTTTTCCGTCTTTCTCGGCCATTTCCGACCTATTTTGGCTTTAAATGAACCCACTACGGTATTTTTTTTATTTTATTAAATTTTTTCCTATTTTTTTGGAATTTTCTATTACGCGTCAGGGTGGAACGGAACAGAACGATAATTTTTATTTTCTCTCTTTCTCAGCGTTTCCCTACTTATTTTTGCTTGAAATGAAGCCATAATAGTATTTTATAATTTTTTGAATTTTTTTGTTATTTTTTGGAATTTTCTATTACTTTTCGTGTAGGAACGGAACAGAACAATAATATTTATTTTCTTTCTCTTTCTGGGCATTTCTCAACCTATTTTTGCTTAAAATGAAGCCAAAATGGTATTCTTATGATTTTTTGAATTTTTTTGCTATTTGATTGGAATTTTCTATTACGCGTTGGGTTGGAACAAAACGAAACGATAATTTTTATTTTCTCTCATTCTCGGCCTTTGCCAACCAATTTTTGCTTCAAAAGAAGCCATAACTGTATTTTTTAAATTTTTTCAACTTTTTCGCAATTTTTTATGAATTTTCTACGACGCGTCGGGTTGGAACGAAAAGGAATGATAATTTTTATTTTCCCTTTGTCTCGGTTTATTCCAACCTATTATGGCTTGAAATGAAGCCACGATTGTATTTTTAAATTTTCTGAGTTTTTTCTCTATTTTTTTGGAATTTTCTATTACAAGTCGGGTAGGAACGAAACGGAACGATAATTTTTGTTTTCCGTCTTTCTCGGCCATTTCCGACCTATTTTGGCTTTAAATGAACCCACTATGGTATTTTTTTTATTTTATTAAATTTTTTCCTATTTTTTTGGAATTTTCTATTACGCGTCAGGGTGGAACGGAACAGAACGATAATTTTTATTTTCTCTCTTTCTCAGCGTTTTCCTACTTATTTTGGCTTGAAATGAAGCCATAATAGTATTTTATAATTTTTTGAATTTTTTTGTTAATTTTTTGGAATTTTCAATTACGTTTCGTGTAGAAACGGAACAGAACAATAATTTTTATTTTCTTTCTCTTTCTGGGCATTTCTCAACCTATTTTTGCTTAAAATGAAGCCAAAATGGTATACTTATGATTTTTTGAATTTTTTTGCTATTTGTTTGGAATTTTCTATTACGCGTTAGGTATGAACAAAACGAAACGATAAATTTTATTTTCTCTCATTCTCGGCCTTTGCCAACCAATTTTTGCTTCAAAAGAAGCCATAACTGTATTTTTTAAATTTTTTCAACTTTTTCGCAATTTTTTATGAATTTTCTACGACGCGTCGGGTTGGAACGAAAAGGAATGATAATTTTTATTTTCCCTTTGTCTCGGTTTATTCCAACCTATTATGGCTTGAAATGAAGCCACGATTGTATTTTTAAATTTTCTGAGTTTTTTCTCTATTTTTTTGGAATTTTCTATTACAAGTCGGGTAGGAACGAAACGGAACGATAATTTTTGTTTTCCGTCTTTCTCGGCCATTTCCGACCTAGTTTGGCTTTAAATGAACCCACTATGGTGTTTTTTTTGTTTTTTTATATTTTTTCCTATTTTTTTGGAATTTTCTATTACGCGTCAGGTTGGAACGGAACAGGACGATAATTTTTATTTTCTCTCTTTCTCAGCGTTTCCCTACTTATTTTTGCTTGAAATGAAGCCATAATAGTATTTTATAATTTTTTGAATTTTTTTGTTATTTTTTGGAATTTTCTATTACGTTTCGTGTAGGAACGGAACAGAACAATAATATTTATTTTCTTTCTCTTTCTGGGCATTTCTCAACCTATTTTTGCTTAAAATGAAGCCAAAATGGTATTCTTATGATTTTTTGAATTTTTTTGCTATTTGTTTGGAATTTTCTATTACGCGTTGGGTTGGAACAAAACGAAACGATAATTTTTATTTTCTCTCATTCTCGGCCTTTGCCAACCAATTTTTGCTTCAAAAGAAGCCATAACTGTATTTTTTAAATTTTTTGAACTTTTTTGCTATTTTTTATGAATTTTCTACAACGCGTCGGGTTGGAACGAAACGGAATGATAATTTTTATTTTCCCTTTGTCTCGGTTTATTCCAACCTATTATGGCTTGAAATGAAGCCACGATGGTATTTTTAAATTTTCTGAATTTTTTCTCTATTTTTTTGGAATTTTCTATTACAAGTCGGGTAGGAACGAAACGGAACGATAATTTTTGTTTTCCGTCTTTCTCGGCCATTTCCGACCTATTTTGGCTTTAAATGAACCCACTATGGTATTTTTTTTATTTTTTTAAATTTTTTCCTATTTTTTTGGAATTTTCTATTACGCCTCAGGTTGGAACGGAAAAGAACGATAATTTTTATTTTCTCACTTTCTCAGCGTTTCCCTACTTATTTTGGCTTGAAATGAAGCCATAATAGTATTTTATAATTTTTTGAATTTTTTTGCAATTTTTTATGAATTTTCTATTATGCGTTGGGTAGGAACGAAACGGAACGATAATTTTTGTTTTCCGTCTTTCTCGGCCATTTCCTACCTATTTTGGCTTTAAATGAACCCACTATGGTGTTTTTTTTTATTTTTTTAAATTTTTTCCTATTTTTTAGGAATTTTCTATTACGCGTCAGGTTGGAACGGAACAGAACGATAATTTTTATTTTCTCTCTTTCTCAGCGTTTCCCTACTTATTTTGGCTTGAAATGAAGCCATAATAGCATTTTATAATTTTTTGAATTTTTTTGCAATTTTTTATGAATTTTCTATTACGCGTTGGGTAGGAACGAAACGGAACGATAATTTTTGTTTTCCGTCTTTCTCGGCCATTTCCGACCTATTTTGGCTTTAAATGAACCCACTACGGTATTTTTTTTATTTTATTAAATTTTTTCCTATTTTTTTGGAATTTTCTATTACGCGTCAGGGTGGAACGGAACAGAACGATAATTTTTATTTTCTCTCTTTCTCAGCGTTTCCCTACTTATTTTGGCTTGAAATGAAGCCATAATAGTGTTTTATAATTTTTTGAATTTTTTTGTTATTTTTTTGGAATTTTCAATTACGTTTCGTGTAGAAACGGAACAGAACAATAATTTTTATTTTCTTTCTCTTTCTGGGCATTTCTCAACCTATTTTTGCTTAAAATGAAGCCAAAATGGTATTCTTATGATTTTTTGAATTTTTTTGCTATTTGTTTGGAATTTTCTATTACGCGTTAGGTAGGAACAAAACGAAACGATAAATTTTATTTTCTCTCATTCTCGGCCTTTGCCAACCAATTTTTGCTTCAAAAGAAGCCATAACTGTATTTTTTAAATTTTTTCAACTTTTTCGCAATTTTTTATGAATTTTCTACGACGCGTCGGGTTGGAACGAAACGGAATGATAATTTTTATTTTCCCTTTGTCTCGGTTTATTCCAACCTATTATGGCTTGAAATGAAGCCACGATGGTATTTTTAAATTTTCTGAGTTTTTTCTCTATTTTTTTGGAATTTTCTATTACAAGTCGGGTAGGAACGAAACGGAACGATAATTTTTGTTTTCCGTCTTTCTCGGCCATTTCCGACCTAGTTTGGCTTTAAATGAACCCACTATGGTGTTTTTTTTTGTTTTTTTAAATTTTTTCCTATTTTTTTGGAATTTTCTATTACGCGTCAGGTTGGAACGGAACAGGACGATAATTTTTATTTTCTCTCTTTCTCAGCGTTTCCCTACTTATTTTTTCTTGAAATGAAGCCATAATAGTATTTTATAATTTTTTGAATTTTTTTGTTATTTTTTGGAATTTTCTATTACGTTTCGTGTAGGAACGGAACAGAACAATAATATTTATTTTCTTTCTCTTTCTGGGCATTTCTCAACCTATTTTTGCTTAAAATGAAGCCAAAATGGTATTCTTATGATTTTTTGAATTTTTTTGCTATTTGTTTGGAATTTTCTATTACGCGTTGGGTAGGAACAAAACGAAGCGATAATTTTTATTTTCTCTCATTCTCGGCCTTTGCCAACCAATTTTTGCTTCAAAAGAAGCCATAACTGTATTTTTCAAATTTTTTGAACTTTTTTGCAATTTTTTATGAATTTTCGATTACGCGTTGGGTAGGAACGAAACGGAACGATAATTTTTGTTTTCCATCTTTCTCGGCCATTTCCGACCTATTTTGGCTTTAAATGAACCCACTATGGTGTTTTTTTTTATTTTTTTAAATTTTTTCCTTTTTTTTTGGAATTTTCTATTACGCGTCAGGTTGGAATGGAACAGAACGATAATTTTTATTTTCACTCTTTCTCAGCGTTTCCCTACTTATTTTGGCTTGAAATGAAGCCATAATAGCATTTTATAATTTTTTGAATTTTTTTGCAATTTTTTATGAATTTTCTATTACACGTTGGGTAGGAACGAAACGGAACGATAATTTTTGTTTTCCGTCTTTCTCGGCCATTTCCGACCTATTTTGGCTTTAAATGAACCCACTATGGTGTTTTTTTTTTTTTTTTTAAATTATTTCCATTTTTTTGGAATTTTCTATTACGCGTCAGGTTGGAACGGAACAGAACGATAGTTTTTATTTTCTCCCTTTCTCAGCGTTTCCCTACTTATTTTTGCTTGAAATGAAGCCATAATAGTATTTTATAATTTTTTGAATTTTTTTGTTATTTTTTGGAATTTTCTATTACGTTTCGTGTAGGAACGGAACAGAACAATAATATTTATTTTCTTTCTCTTTCTGGGCATTTCTCAACCTATTTTTGCTTAAAATGAAGCCAAAATGGTATTCTTATGATTTTTTGAATTTTTTTGCTATTTGTTTGGAATTTTCTATTACGCGTTGGGTCGGAACAAAACGAAGCGATAATTTTTATTTTCTCTCATTCTCGGCCTTTGCCAACCAATTTTTGCTTCAAAAGAAGCCATAACTGTATTTTTCAATTTTTTTGAACTTTTTTACAATTTTTTATGAATTTTCTACGACGCGTGGGTTGGAACGAAACGGAATGATAATTTTTATTTTCCCTTTGTCTCAGTTTATTCCAACCTCTTATGGCTTGAAATGAAGCCACGGTGGTATTTTTAAATTTTCGGAATTTTTTTTCTATTTTTTTGGAATTTTCTATTACGCTTCGGGTAGGAACGAAACGGAACGATAATTTTTGTTTTCCGTCTTTCTCGGCCATTTCCGACCTATTTTGGCTTTAAATGAACCCACTACGGTATTTTTTTTTATTTTTTTAAATTTTCCTATTTTTTTGGAATTTTCTATTACGCGTCAGGTTGGAACGGAACAGAACGATAATTTTTATTTTCTCTCTTTCTCAGCGTTTCCCTACTTATTTTGGCTTGAAATGAAGCCATAATAGTATTTTATAATTTTTTGAAATTTTTTGTTATTTTTTGGAATTTTCTATTACGTTTCGTGTAGGAACAGAACAGAACAATAATATTTATTTTCTTTCTCTTTCTGGGCATTTCTCAACCTATTTTTGCTTAAAATGAAGCCAAAATGGTATTCTTATGATTTTTTGAATTTTTTTGCTATTTGTTTGAAATTTTCTATTACGCGTTGGGTAGGAACAAAACGAAACGATAATTTTTATTGTCTCTCATTCTCGGCCTTTGCCAACCAATTTTTGCTTCAAAAGAAGCCATAACTGTATTTTTTAAATTTTTTCAACTTTTTCGCAATTTTTTATGAATTTTCTACGACGCGTCGGGTTGGAACGAAAAGGAATGATAATTTTTATTTTCCCTTTGTCTCGGTTTATTCCAACCTATTATGGCTTGAAATGAAGCCACGATTGTATTTTTAAATTTTCTGAGTTTTTTCTCTATTTTTTTGGAATTTTCTATTACAAGTCGGGTAGGAACGAAACGGAACGATAATTTTTGTTTTCCGCCTTTCTCGGCCATTTCCGACCTATTTTGGCTTTAAATGAACCCACTATGGTATTTTTTTTATTTTATTAAATTTTTTCCTATTTTTTTGGAATTTTCTATTACGCGTCAGGGTGGAACGGAACAGAACGATAATTTTTATTTTCTCTCTTTCTCAGCGTTTTCCTACTTATTTTGGCTTGAAATGAAGCCATAATAGTATTTTATAATTTTTTGAATTTTTTTGTTAATTTTTTGGAATTTTCAATTACGTTTCGTGTAGAAACGGAACAGAACAATAATTTTTATTTTCTTTCTCTTTCTGGGCATTTCTCAACCTATTTTTGCTTAAAATGAAGCCAAAATGGTATACTTATGATTTTTTGAATTTTTTTGCTATTTGTTTGGAATTTTCTATTACGCGTTAGGTATGAACAAAACGAAACGATAAATTTTATTTTCTCTCATTCTCGGCCTTTGCCAACCAATTTTTGCTTCAAAAGAAGCCATAACTGTATTTTTTAAATTTTTTCAACTTTTTCGCAATTTTTTATGAATTTTCTACGACGCGTCGGGTTGGAACGAAAAGGAATGATAATTTTTATTTTCCCTTTGTCTCGGTTTATTCCAACCTATTATGGCTTGAAATGAAGCCACGATTGTATTTTTAAATTTTCTGAGTTTTTTCTCTATTTTTTTGGAATTTTCTATTACAAGTCGGGTAGGAACGAAACGGAACGATAATTTTTGTTTTCCGTCTTTCTCGGCCATTTCCGACCTAGTTTGGCTTTAAATGAACCCACTATGGTGTTTTTTTTGTTTTTTTATATTTTTTCCTATTTTTTTGGAATTTTCTATTACGCGTCAGGTTGGAACGGAACAGGACGATAATTTTTATTTTCTCTCTTTCTCAGCGTTTCCCTACTTATTTTTGCTTGAAATGAAGCCATAATAGTATTTTATAATTTTTTGAATTTTTTTGTTATTTTTTGGAATTTTCTATTACGTTTCGTGTAGGAACGGAACAGAACAATAATATTTATTTTCTTTCTCTTTCTGGGCATTTCTCAACCTATTTTTGCTTAAAATGAAGCCAAAATGGTATTCTTATGATTTTTTGAATTTTTTTGCTATTTGTTTGGAATTTTCTATTACGCGTTGGGTTGGAACAAAACGAAACGATAATTTTTATTTTCTCTCATTCTCGGCCTTTGCCAACCAATTTTTGCTTCAAAAGAAGCCATAACTGTATTTTTTAAATTTTTTGAACTTTTTTGCTATTTTTTATGAATTTTCTACAACGCGTCGGGTTGGAACGAAACGGAATGATAATTTTTATTTTCCCTTTGTCTCGGTTTATTCCAACCTATTATGGCTTGAAATGAAGCCACGATGGTATTTTTAAATTTTCTGAATTTTTTCTCTATTTTTTTGGAATTTTCTATTACAAGTCGGGTAGGAACGAAACGGAACGATAATTTTTGTTTTCCGTCTTTCTCGGCCATTTCCGACCTATTTTGGCTTTAAATGAACCCACTATGGTATTTTTTTTATTTTTTTAAATTTTTTCCTATTTTTTTGGAATTTTCTATTACGCCTCAGGTTGGAACGGAAAAGAACGATAATTTTTATTTTCTCACTTTCTCAGCGTTTCCCTACTTATTTTGGCTTGAAATGAAGCCATAATAGTATTTTATAATTTTTTGAATTTTTTTGCAATTTTTTATGAATTTTCTATTATGCGTTGGGTAGGAACGAAACGGAACGATAATTTTTGTTTTCCGTCTTTCTCGGCCATTTCCTACCTATTTTGGCTTTAAATGAACCCACTATGGTGTTTTTTTTTATTTTTTTAAATTTTTTCCTATTTTTTAGGAATTTTCTATTACGCGTCAGGTTGGAACGGAACAGAACGATAATTTTTATTTTCTCTCTTTCTCAGCGTTTCCCTACTTATTTTGGCTTGAAATGAAGCCATAATAGCATTTTATAATTTTTTGAATTTTTTTGCAATTTTTTATGAATTTTCTATTACGCGTTGGGTAGGAACGAAACGGAACGATAATTTTTGTTTTCCGTCTTTCTCGGCCATTTCCGACCTATTTTGGCTTTAAATGAACCCACTACGGTATTTTTTTTATTTTATTAAATTTTTTCCTATTTTTTTGGAATTTTCTATTACGCGTCAGGGTGGAACGGAACAGAACGATAATTTTTATTTTCTCTCTTTCTCAGCGTTTCCCTACTTATTTTGGCTTGAAATGAAGCCATAATAGTGTTTTATAATTTTTTGAATTTTTTTGTTATTTTTTTGGAATTTTCAATTACGTTTCGTGTAGAAACGGAACAGAACAATAATTTTTATTTTCTTTCTCTTTCTGGGCATTTCTCAACCTATTTTTGCTTAAAATGAAGCCAAAATGGTATTCTTATGATTTTTTGAATTTTTTTGCTATTTGTTTGGAATTTTCTATTACGCGTTAGGTAGGAACAAAACGAAACGATAAATTTTATTTTCTCTCATTCTCGGCCTTTGCCAACCAATTTTTGCTTCAAAAGAAGCCATAACTGTATTTTTTAAATTTTTTCAACTTTTTCGCAATTTTTTATGAATTTTCTACGACGCGTCGGGTTGGAACGAAACGGAATGATAATTTTTATTTTCCCTTTGTCTCGGTTTATTCCAACCTATTATGGCTTGAAATGAAGCCACGATGGTATTTTTAAATTTTCTGAGTTTTTTCTCTATTTTTTTGGAATTTTCTATTACAAGTCGGGTAGGAACGAAACGGAACGATAATTTTTGTTTTCCGTCTTTCTCGGCCATTTCCGACCTATTTTGGCTTTAAATGAACCCACTATGGTGTTTTTTTTTTTTTTTTAAATTATTTCCATTTTTTTGGAATTTTCTATTACGCGTCAGGTTGGAACGGAACAGAACGATAGTTTTTATTTTCTCCCTTTCTCAGCGTTTCCCTACTTATTTTTGCTTGAAATGAAGCCATAATAGTATTTTATAATTTTTTGAATTTTTTTGTTATTTTTTGGAATTTTCTATTACGTTTCGTGTAGGAACGGAACAGAACAATAATATTTATTTTCTTTCTCTTTCTGGGCATTTCTCAACCTATTTTTGCTTAAAATGAAGCCAAAATGGTATTCTTATGATTTTTTGAATTTTTTTGCTATTTGTTTGGAATTTTCTATTACGCGTTGGGTCGGAACAAAACGAAGCGATAATTTTTATTTTCTCTCATTCTCGGCCTTTGCCAACCAATTTTTGCTTCAAAAGAAGCCATAACTGTATTTTTCAATTTTTTTGAACTTTTTTACAATTTTTTATGAATTTTCTACGACGCGTGGGTTGGAACGAAACGGAATGATAATTTTTATTTTCCCTTTGTCTCAGTTTATTCCAACCTCTTATGGCTTGAAATGAAGCCACGGTGGTATTTTTAAATTTTCGGAATTTTTTTTCTATTTTTTTGGAATTTTCTATTACGCTTCGGGTAGGAACGAAACGGAACGATAATTTTTGTTTTCCGTCTTTCTCGGCCATTTCCGACCTATTTTGGCTTTAAATGAACCCACTACGGTATTTTTTTTTATTTTTTTAAATTTTCCTATTTTTTTGGAATTTTCTATTACGCGTCAGGTTGGAACGGAACAGAACGATAATTTTTATTTTCTCTCTTTCTCAGCGTTTCCCTACTTATTTTGGCTTGAAATGAAGCCATAATAGTATTTTATAATTTTTTGAAATTTTTTGTTATTTTTTGGAATTTTCTATTACGTTTCGTGTAGGAACAGAACAGAACAATAATATTTATTTTCTTTCTCTTTCTGGGCATTTCTCAACCTATTTTTGCTTAAAATGAAGCCAAAATGGTATTCTTATGATTTTTTGAATTTTTTTGCTATTTGTTTGAAATTTTCTATTACGCGTTGGGTAGGAACAAAACGAAACGATAATTTTTATTGTCTCTCATTCTCGGCCTTTGCCAACCAATTTTTGCTTCAAAAGAAGCCATAACTGTAGTTTTTAAATTTTTTGAACTTTTTTGCAATTTTTTATGAATTTTATACAACGCGTCGGGTTGGAACGAAACGGAATGATAATTTTTATTTTCCCTTTGTCTCGGTTTATTCCAACCTCTTATGGCTTGAAATGAAGCCACGGTGGTATTTTTAAATTTTCGGAATTTTTTTTCTATTTTTTTGGAATTTTCTGTTACGCGTCGGGTAGGAACGAAACGAAACGATAATTTTTGTTTTCCGTCTTTCTCGGCCTTTTCCAACCTATTTTGGCTTTAAATGAACCCACTATGGTATTTTTTTTTATTTTTTTAAATTATTTCCTATTTTTTTGGAATTTTCTATTACGCGTCAGGTTGGAACGGAACAGAACGATAGTTTTTATTTTCTCTCTTTCTCAGCGTTTCCCTACTTATTTTGGCTGGAAATGAAGCCATAATCGTATTTTATAATTTTTTGAACTTTTTTGCAAATTTTTATGAATTTTCTACGACGCGTCGGGTTGGAACGAAACAAAATGATAATTTTTGTTTTCCGTCTTTCTCGGCCTTTTCCAACCTTTTTTGGCTTTAAATGAAGCCACAATGGAATTTTTTTTAATTTTTTCCTATTTTTTTGGAATTTTCTATTACGTGTCAGGTAGGAACGGAACAGAACAATAATTTTTATTTTCTGTCTCTTTCTGGGCATTTCTCAACCTATTTTTGCTTAAAATGAAGCCAAAATGGTGTTCTTATGATTTTTTGTATTTTTTTGCTATTTGTTTGGAATTTTCTACTACGCGTTGGGTAGGAACGAAACGAAATGATAATTTTTATTTTCTCCCATTCTCGGCCTTTTCCAACCAATTTTTGCTTCAAAAGAAGCCATAACTGTGTTTTTTTAATTTTTTGAATTTTTTTGCAATTTTCTATGACGCGCCGGATTGGAACGAAACGGAATAATTATTTTTATTTATCCCTTTTTCTCGGTTTTATTCCGACCTATTATGGCTTGAAATGAAGCCACGATGGTATTTTTAAATTTTCGGAATTTTTTCTCTATTTTTTTGGAATTTTCTATTACGCGTCGGGTAGGAACGAAACGGAACGATAATTTTTGTTTTCCATCTTTCTCGGCCATTTCCGACCTATTTTGGCTTTAAATGAACCCACTATGGTGTTTTTTTTATTTTTTTAAATTTTTTCCTTTTTTTTTTTGGAATTTTCTATTACGCGTCAGGTTGGAACGGAACAGAACGATAATTTTTATTTTCTCTCTTTCTCAGCGTTTCCCTACTTATTTTGGCTTGAAATGAAGCCATAATAGTATTTTATAATTTTTTGAATTTTTTTGCAATTTTTTCTGAATTTTCTATTACGCGTTGGGTAGGAACGAAACGGAACGATAATTTTTGTTTTCCGTCTTTCTCGGCCATTTCCGACCTATTTTGGCTTTAAATGAACCCACTACGGTATTTTTTTTTATTTTTTTAAATTTTCCTATTTTTTTGGAATTTTCTATTACGCGTCAGGTTGGAACGGAACAGAACGATAATTTTTATTTTCTCTCTTTCTCAGCGTTTCCCTACTTATTTTGGCTTGAAATGAAGCCATAATAGTATTTTATAATTTTTTGAAATTTTTTGTTATTTTTTGGAATTTTCTATTACGTTTCGTGTAGGAACAGAACAGAACAATAATATTTATTTTCTTTCTCTTTCTGGGCATTTCTCAACCTATTTTTGCTTAAAATGAAGCCAAAATGGTATTCTTATGATTTTTTGAATTTTTTTGCTATTTGTTTGAAATTTTCTATTACGCGTTGGGTAGGAACAAAACGAAACGATAATTTTTATTGTCTCTCATTCTCGGCCTTTGCCAACCAATTTTTGCTTCAAAAGAAGCCATAACTGTAGTTTTTAAATTTTTTGAACTTTTTTGCAATTTTTTATGAATTTTATACAACGCGTCGGGTTGGAACGAAACGGAATGATAATTTTTATTTTCCCTTTGTCTCGGTTTATTCCAACCTCTTATGGCTTGAAATGAAGCCACGGTGGTATTTTTAAATTTTCGGAATTTTTTTTCTATTTTTTTGGAATTTTCTGTTACGCGTCGGGTAGGAACGAAACGAAACGATAATTTTTGTTTTCCGTCTTTCTCGGCCTTTTCCAACCTATTTTGGCTTTAAATGAACCCACTATGGTATTTTTTTTTATTTTTTTAAATTATTTCCTATTTTTTTGGAATTTTCTATTACGCGTCAGGTTGGAACGGAACAGAACGATAGTTTTTATTTTCTCTCTTTCTCAGCGTTTCCCTACTTATTTTGGCTGGAAATGAAGCCATAATCGTATTTTATAATTTTTTGAACTTTTTTGCAAATTTTTATGAATTTTCTACGACGCGTCGGGTTGGAACGAAACAAAACGATAATTTTTGTTTTCCGTCTTTCTCGGCCTTTTCCAACCTTTTTTGGCTTTAAATGAAGCCACAATGGAATTTTTTTTAATTTTTTCCTATTTTTTTGGAATTTTCTATTACGTGTCAGGTAGGAACGGAACAGAACAATAATTTTTATTTTCTGTCTCTTTCTGGGCATTTCTCAACCTATTTTTGCTTAAAATGAAGCCAAAATGGTGTTCTTATGATTTTTTGTATTTTTTTGCTATTTGTTTGGAATTTTCTACTACGCGTTGGGTAGGAACGAAACGAAATGATAATTTTTATTTTCTCCCATTCTCGGCCTTTTCCAACCAATTTTTGCTTCAAAAGAAGCCATAACTGTGTTTTTTTAATTTTTTGAATTTTTTTGCAATTTTCTATGACGCGCCGGATTGGAACGAAACGGAATAATTATTTTTATTATCCCTTTTTCTCGGTTTTATTCCGACCTATTATGGCTTGAAATGAAGCCACGATGGTATTTTTAAATTTTCATAATTTTTTCTCTATTTTTTTGGAATTTTCTATTACGCGTCGGGTAGGAACGAAACGGAACGATAATTTTTGTTTTCCGTCTTTCTCGGCCTTTTCCCACCTTTTTTGGCTTTAAATGAAGCCACAATGGTATTTTTTTTTTAATTTTTTCCTATTTTTTTGGAATTTTCTATTACGTGTCAGGTTGGAACGGAACAGAACGATAGTTTTTATTCTCTCTCTTTCTCAGCGTTTCCCCCCTTATTTTGGCTTTAAATGAAGCCATAATAGTATTTTATAATTTTTTGAATTTTTTTGTTATTTTTTTGGAATTTTCAATTACGTTTCGTGTAGGAACGGAACAGAACAATAATTTTTATTTTCTGTCTCTTTCTGGGCATTTCTCAACCTATTTTTGCTTAAAATGAAGCCAAAATGGTATTCTTATGATTTTTTGAATTTTTTTGCTATTTGTTTGGAATTTTCTATTACGCGTTGGGTTGGAACAAAACGAAACGATAATTTTTACTCTCTCTCATTCTCGGCCTTTGCCAACCAATTTTTGCTTCAAAAGAAGCCATAACTGTATTTTTTAAATTTTTTGAACTTTTTTGCTATTTTTTATGAATTTTCTACGACGCGTCGGGTTGGAACGAAACGGAATGATAATTTTTATTTTCCCTTTGTCTCGGTTTATTCCAACCTATTATGGCTTGAAATGAAGCCACGATGGTATTTTTAAATTTTCTGAATTTTTTCTCTATTTTTATGGAATTTTCTATTACAAGTCGGGTAGGAACGAAACGGAACAATAATTTTTGTTTTCCGTCTTTCTCGGCCATTTCCGACCTATTTTGGCTTTAAATGAACCCACTATGGTATTTTTTTTATTTTTTTAAATTTTTTCCTATTTTTTTGGAATTTTCTATTACGCCTCAGGTTGGAACGGAAAAGAACGATAATTTTTATTTTCTCACTTTCTCAGCGTTTCCCTACTTATTTTGGCTTGAAATGAAGCCATAATAGTATTTTATAATTTTTTGAATTTTTTTGCAATTTTTTTGCAATTTTCTATTATGCGTTGGGTAGGAACGAAACGGAACGATAATTTTTGTTTTCCGTCTTTCTCGGCCATTTCCGACCTATTTTGGCTTTAAATGAACCCACTATGGTGTTTTTTTTTATTTTTTTAAATTTTTTCCTATTTTTTAGGAATTTTCTATTACGCGTCAGGTTGGAACGGAACAGAACGATAATTTTTATTTTCTCTCTTTCTCAGCGTTTCCCTACTTATTTTGGCTTGAAATGAAGCCATAATAGCATTTTATAATTTTTTGAATTTTTTTGCAATTTTTTATGAATTTTCTATTACGCGTTGGGTAGGAACGAAACGGAACGATAATTTTTGTTTTCCGTCTTTCTCGGCCATTTCCGACCTATTTTGGCTTTAAATGAACCCACTATGGTATTTTTTTTATTTTTTTAAATTTTTTCCTATTTTTTTGGAATTTTCTATTACGCCTCAGGGTGGAACGGAACAGAACGATAATTTTTATTTTCTCTCTTTCTCAGCGTTTCCCTACTTATTTTGGCTTGAAATGAAGCCATAATAGCATTTTATAATTTTTTGAATTTTTTTGCAATTTTTTATGAATTTTCTATTACGCGTTGGGTAGGAACGAAACGGAACGATAATTTTTGTTTTCCGTCTTTCTCGGCCATTTCCGACCTATTTTGGCTTTAAATGAACCCACTATGGTATTTTTTTTATTTTATTAAATTTTTTCCTATTTTTTTGGAATTTTCTATTACGCGTCAGGGTGGAACGGAACAGAACGATAATTTTTATTTTCTCTCTTTCTCAGCGTTTCCCTACTTATTTTGGCTGGAAATGAAGCCATAATCGTATTTTATAATTTTTTGAACTTTTTTGCAATTTTTTATGAATTTTCTACGACGCGTCGGTTTGGAACGAAACAAAACGATAATTTTTGTTTTCCGTCTTTCTCGGCCTTTTCCGACCTTTTTTGGCTTTAAATGAAGCCACAATGGAATTTTTTTTAATTTTTTCCTATTTTTTTGGAATTTTCTATTACGTGTCAGGTAGGAACGGAACAGAACAATAATTTTTATTTTCTGTCTCTTTCTGGGCATTTCTCAACCTATTTTTGCTTAAAATGAAGCCAAAATGGTGTTCTTATGATTTTTTGTATTTTTTTGCTATTTGTTTGGAATTTTCTACTACGCGTTGGGTAGGAACGAAACGAAATGATAATTTTTATTTTCTCCCATTCTCGGCCTTTTCCAACCAATTTTTGCTTCAAAAGAAGCCATAACTGTGTTTTTTTAATTTTTTGAATTTTTTTGCAATTTTCTATGACGCGCCGGATTGGAACGAAACGGAATAATTATTTTTATTATCCCTTTTTCTCGGTTTTATTCCGACCTATTATGGCTTGAAATGAAGCCACGATGGTATTTTTAAATTTTCGGAATTTTTCCTCTATTTTTTTGGAATTTTCTATTACGCGTCGGGTAGGAACGAAACGGAACGATAATTTTTCTTTTCCGTCTTTCTCGGCCTTTTCCCACCTTTTTTGGCTTTAAATGAAGCCACAATGGTATTTTTTTTTAATTTTTTCCTATTTTTTTGGAATTTTCTATTACGTGTCAGGTTGGAACGGAACAGAACGATAGTTTTTATTCTCTCTCTTTCTCAGCGTTTCCCCCCTTATTTTGGCTTTAAATGAAGCCATAATAGTATTTTATAATTTTTTGAATTTTTTTGTTATTTTTTTGGAATTTTCAATTACGTTTCGTGTAGGAACGGAACAGAACAATAATTTTTATTTTCTGTCTCTTTCTGGGCATTTCTCAACCTATTTTTGCTTAAAATGAAGCCAAAATGGTATTCTTATGATTTTTTGAATTTTTTTGCTATTTGTTTGGAATTTTC
This sequence comes from Quercus wislizeni, assembly GCA_023055345.1. Classification (NCBI taxonomy): domain Eukaryota; kingdom Viridiplantae; phylum Streptophyta; class Magnoliopsida; order Fagales; family Fagaceae; genus Quercus; species Quercus wislizeni. The sequence continues at coordinate 25,323,092 of JALGQJ010000005.1, forward strand.
TATTACGCGTTGGGTAGGAACGAAACGAAACGATAATTTTTATTTTCTCTCATTCTCGGCCTTTGCCAACCAATTTTTGCTTCAAAAGAAGCCATAACTGTATTTTTTAAATTTTTTGAACTTTTTTGCTATTTTTTATGAATTTTCTACGACGCGTCGGGTTGGAACGAAACGGAATGATAATTTTTATTTTACCTTTGTCTCGGTTTATTCCAACCTATTATGGCTTGAAATGAAGCCACGATGGTATTTTTAAATTTTCTGAATTTTTTCTCTATTTTTTTGGAATTTTCTATTACAAGTCGGGTAGGAACGAAACGGAACGATAATTTTTGTTTTCCGTCTTTCTCGGCCATTTCCGACCTATTTTGGCTTTAAATGAACCCACTATGGTATTTTTTTTATTTTTTTAAATTTTTTCCTATTTTTTTGGAATTTTCTATTACGCCTCAGGTTGGAACGGAAAAGAACGATAATTTTTATTTTCTCACTTTCTCAGCGTTTCCCTACTTATTTTGGATTGAAATGAAGCCATAATAGTATTTTATAATTTTTTGAATTTTTTTGCAATTTTTTTGCAATTTTCTATTATGCGTTGGGTAGGAACGAAACGGAACGATAATTTTTGTTTTCCGTCTTTCTCGGCCATTTCCGACCTATTTTGGCTTTAAATGAACCCACTATGGTGTTTTTTTTTATTTTTTTAAATTTTTTCCTATTTTTTAGGAATTTTCTATTACGCGTCAGGTTGGAACGGAACAGAACGATAATTTTTATTTTCTCTCTTTCTCAGCGTTTCCCTACTTATTTTGGCTTGAAATGAAGCCATAATAGTATTTTATAATTTTTTGAATTTTTTTGCAATTTTTTCTGAATTTTCTATTACGCGTTGGGTAGGAACGAAACGGAACGATAATTTTTGTTTTCCGTCTTTCTCGGCCATTTCCGACCTATTTTGGCTTTAAATGAACCCACTACGGTATTTTTTTTTATTTTTTTAAATTTTCCTATTTTTTTGGAATTTTCTATTACGCGTCAGGTTGGAACGGAACAGAACGATAATTTTTATTTTCTCTCTTTCTCAGCGTTTCCCTACTTATTTTGGCTTGAAATGAAGCCATAATAGTATTTTATAATTTTTTGAAATTTTTTGTTATTTTTTGGAATTTTCTATTACGTTTCGTGTAGGAACAGAACAGAACAATAATATTTATTTTCTTTCTCTTTCTGGGCATTTCTCAACCTATTTTTGCTTAAAATGAAGCCAAAATGGTATTCTTATGATTTTTTGAATTTTTTTGCTATTTGTTTGAAATTTTCTATTACGCGTTGGGTAGGAACAAAACGATACGATAATTTTTATTGTCTCTCATTCTCGGCCTTTGCCAACCAATTTTTGCTTCAAAAGAAGCCATAACTGTAGTTTTTAAATTTTTTGAACTTTTTTGCAATTTTTTATGAATTTTATACAACGCGTCGGGTTGGAACGAAACGGAATGATAATTTTTATTTTCCCTTTGTCTCGGTTTATTCCAACCTCTTATGGCTTGAAATGAAGCCACGGTGGTATTTTTATATTTTCGGAATTTTTTTTCTATTTTTTTGGAATTTTCTGTTACGCGTCGGGTAGGAACGAAACGAAACGATAATTTTTGTTTTCCGTCTTTCTCGGCCTTTTCCAACCTATTTTGGCTTTAAATGAACCCACTATGGTATTTTTTTTTATTTTTTTAAATTATTTCCTATTTTTTTGGAATTTTCTATTACGCGTCAGGTTGGAACGGAACAGAACGATAGTTTTTATTTTCTCTCTTTCTCAGCGTTTCCCTACTTATTTTGGCTGGAAATGAAGCCATAATCGTATTTTATAATTTTTTGAACTTTTTTGCAAATTTTTATGAATTTTCTACGACGCGTCGGGTTGGAACGAAACAAAACGATAATTTTTGTTTTCCGTCTTTCTCGGCCTTTTCCAACCTTTTTTGGCTTTAAATGAAGCCACAATGGAATTTTTTTTAATTTTTTCCTATTTTTTTGGAATTTTCTATTACGTGTCAGGTAGGAACGGAACAGAACAATAATTTTTATTTTCTGTCTCTTTCTGGGCATTTCTCAACCTATTTTTGCTTAAAATGAAGCCAAAATGGTGTTCTTATGATTTTTTGTATTTTTTTGCTATTTGTTTGGAATTTTCTACTACGCGTTGGGTAGGAACGAAACGAAATGATAATTTTTATTTTCTCCCATTCTCGGCCTTTTCCAACCAATTTTTGCTTCAAAAGAAGCCATAACTGTGTTTTTTTAATTTTTTGAATTTTTTTGCAATTTTCTATGACGCGCCGGATTGGAACGAAACGGAATAATTATTTTTATTATCCCTTTTTCTCGGTTTTATTCCGACCTATTATGGCTTGAAATGAAGCCACGATGGTATTTTTAAATTTTCATAATTTTTTCTCTATTTTTTTGGAATTTTCTATTACGCGTCGGGTAGGAACGAAACGGAACGATAATTTTTGTTTTCCGTCTTTCTCGGCCTTTTCCCACCTTTTTTGGCTTTAAATGAAGCCACAATGGTATTTTTTTTTTAATTTTTTCCTATTTTTTTGGAATTTTCTATTACGTGTCAGGTTGGAACGGAACAGAACGATAGTTTTTATTCTCTCTCTTTCTCAGCGTTTCCCCCCTTATTTTGGCTTTAAATGAAGCCATAATAGTATTTTATAATTTTTTGAATTTTTTTGTTATTTTTTTGGAATTTTCAATTACGTTTCGTGTAGGAACGGAACAGAACAATAATTTTTATTTTCTGTCTCTTTCTGGGCATTTCTCAACCTATTTTTGCTTAAAATGAAGCCAAAATGGTATTCTTATGATTTTTTGAATTTTTTTGCTATTTGTTTGGAATTTTCTATTACGCGTTGGGTTGGAACAAAACGAAACGATAATTTTTACTCTCTCTCATTCTCGGCCTTTGCCAACCAATTTTTGCTTCAAAAGAAGCCATAACTGTATTTTTTAAATTTTTTGAACTTTTTTGCTATTTTTTATGAATTTTCTACGACGCGTCGGGTTGGAACGAAACGGAATGATAATTTTTATTTTCCCTTTGTCTCGGTTTATTCCAACCTATTATGGCTTGAAATGAAGCCACGATGGTATTTTTAAATTTTCTGAATTTTTTCTCTATTTTTTTGGAATTTTCTATTACAAGTCGGGTAGGAACGAAACGGAACAATAATTTTTGTTTTCCGTCTTTCTCGGCCATTTCCGACCTATTTTGGCTTTAAATGAACCCACTATGGTATTTTTTTTATTTTTTTAAATTTTTTCCTATTTTTTTGGAATTTTCTATTACGCCTCAGGTTGGAACGGAAAAGAACGATAATTTTTATTTTCTCACTTTCTCAGCGTTTCCCTACTTATTTTGGCTTGAAATGAAGCCATAATAGTATTTTATAATTTTTTGAATTTTTTTGCAATTTTTTTGCAATTTTCTATTATGCGTTGGGTAGGAACGAAACGGAACGATAATTTTTGTTTTCCGTCTTTCTCGGCCATTTCCGACCTATTTTGGCTTTAAATGAACCCACTATGGTGTTTTTTTTTATTTTTTTAAATTTTTTCCTATTTTTTAGGAATTTTCTATTACGCGTCAGGTTGGAACGGAACAGAACGATAATTTTTATTTTCTCTCTTTCTCAGCGTTTCCCTACTTATTTTGGCTTGAAATGAAGCCATAATAGCATTTTATAATTTTTTGAATTTTTTTGCAATTTTTTATGAATTTTCTATTACGCGTTGGGTAGGAACGAAACGGAACGATAATTTTTGTTTTCCGTCTTTCTCGGCCATTTCCGACCTATTTTGGCTTTAAATGAACCCACTATGGTATTTTTTTTATTTTTTTAAATTTTTTCCTATTTTTTTGGAATTTTCTATTACGCCTCAGGGTGGAACGGAACAGAACGATAATTTTTATTTTCTCTCTTTCTCAGCGTTTCCCTACTTATTTTGGCTTGAAATGAAGCCATAATAGCATTTTATAATTTTTTGAATTTTTTTGCAATTTTTTATGAATTTTCTATTACGCGTTGGGTAGGAACGAAACGGAACGATAATTTTTGTTTTCCGTCTTTCTCGGCCATTTCCGACCTATTTTGGCTTTAAATGAACCCACTATGGTATTTTTTTTATTTTATTAAATATTTTCCTATTTTTTTGGAATTTTCTATTACGCGTCAGGGTGGAACGGAACAGAACGATAATTTTTATTTTCTCTCTTTCTCAGCGTTTCCCTACTTATTTTGGCTGGAAATGAAGCCATAATCGTATTTTATAATTTTTTGAACTTTTTTGCAATTTTTTATGAATTTTCTACGACGCGTCGGTTTGGAACGAAACAAAACGATAATTTTTGTTTTCCGTCTTTCTCGGCCTTTTCCGACCTTTTTTGGCTTTAAATGAAGCCACAATGGAATTTTTTTTAATTTTTTCCTATTTTTTTGGAATTTTCTATTACGTGTCAGGTAGGAACGGAACAGAACAATAATTTTTATTTTCTGTCTCTTTCTGGGCATTTCTCAACCTATTTTTGCTTAAAATGAAGCCAAAATGGTGTTCTTATGATTTTTTGTATTTTTTTGCTATTTGTTTGGAATTTTCTACTACGCGTTGGGTAGGAACGAAACGAAATGATAATTTTTATTTTCTCCCATTCTCGGCCTTTTCCAACCAATTTTTGCTTCAAAAGAAGCCATAACTGTGTTTTTTTAATTTTTTGAATTTTTTTGCAATTTTCTATGACGCGCCGGATTGGAACGAAACGGAATAATTATTTTTATTATCCCTTTTTCTCGGTTTTATTCCGACCTATTATGGCTTGAAATGAAGCCACGATGGTATTTTTAAATTTTCGGAATTTTTCCTCTATTTTTTTGGAATTTTCTATTACGCGTCGGGTAGGAACGAAACGGAACGATAATTTTTCTTTTCCGTCTTTCTCGGCCTTTTCCCACCTTTTTTGGCTTTAAATGAAGCCACAATGGTATTTTTTTTTAATTTTTTCCTATTTTTTTGGAATTTTCTATTACGTGTCAGGTTGGAACGGAACAGAACGATAGTTTTTATTCTCTCTCTTTCTCAGCGTTTCCCCCCTTATTTTGGCTTTAAATGAAGCCATAATAGTATTTTATAATTTTTTGAATTTTTTTGTTATTTTTTTGGAATTTTCAATTACGTTTCGTGTAGGAACGGAACAGAACAATAATTTTTATTTTCTGTCTCTTTCTGGGCATTTCTCAACCTATTTTTGCTTAAAATGAAGCCAAAATTGTATTCTTATGATTTTTTGAATTTTTTTGCTATTTGTTTGGAATTTTCTATTACGCGTTGGGTAGGAACGAAACGAAACGATAATTTTTATTTTCTCTCATTCTCGGCCTTTGCCAACCAATTTTTGCTTCAAAAGAAGCCATAACTGTATTTTTTAAATTTTTTGAACTTTTTTGCTATTTTTTATGAATTTTCTACGACGCGTCGGGTTGGAACGAAACGGAATGATAATTTTTATTTTACCTTTGTCTCGGTTTATTCCAACCTATTATGGCTTGAAATGAAGCCACGATGGTATTTTTAAATTTTCTGAATTTTTTCTCTATTTTTTTGGAATTTTCTATTACAAGTCGGGTAGGAACGAAACGGAACGATAATTTTTGTTTTCCGTCTTTCTCGGCCATTTCCGACCTATTTTGGCTTTAAATGAACCCACTATGGTATTTTTTTTATTTTTTTAAATTTTTTCCTATTTTTTTGGAATTTTCTATTACGCCTCAGGTTGGAACGGAAAAGAACGATAATTTTTATTTTCTCACTTTCTCAGCGTTTCCCTACTTATTTTGGATTGAAATGAAGCCATAATAGTATTTTATAATTTTTTGAATTTTTTTGCAATTTTTTTGCAATTTTCTATTATGCGTTGGGTAGGAACGAAACGGAACGATAATTTTTGTTTTCCGTCTTTCTCGGCCATTTCCGACCTATTTTGGCTTTAAATGAACCCACTATGGTGTTTTTTTTTATTTTTTTAAATTTTTTCCTATTTTTTAGGAATTTTCTATTACGCGTCAGGTTGGAACGGAACAGAACGATAATTTTTATTTTCTCTCTTTCTCAGCGTTTCCCTACTTATTTTGGCTTGAAATGAAGCCATAATAGCATTTTATAATTTTTTGAATTTTTTTGCAATTTTTTATGAATTTTCTATTACGCGTTGGGTAGGAACGAAACGGAACAATAATTTTTGTTTTCCGTCTTTCTCGGCCATTTCCGACCTATTTTGGCTTTAAATGAACCCACTATGGTATTTTTTTTATTTTTTTAAATTTTTTCCTATTTTTTTGGAATTTTCTATTACGCGTCAGGGTGGAACGGAACAGAACGATAATTTTTATTTTCTCACTTTCTCAGCGTTTCCCTACTTATTTTGGCTTGAAATGAAGCCATAATAGTATTTTATAATTTTTTGAATTTTTTTGTTATTTTTTGGAATTTTCTATTACGTTTCGTGTAGGAACGGAACAGAACAATAATATTTATTTTCTTTCTCTTTCTGGACATTTCTCAACCTATTTTTGCTTAAAATGAAGCCAAAATGGTATTCTTATTATTTTTTGAATTTTTTTGCTATTTGTTTGGAATTTTCTATTACGCGTTGGGTAGGAACAAAACGAAACGATAATTTTTATTGTCTCTCATTCTCGGCCTTTGCCAACCAATTTTTGCTTCAAAAGAAGCCATAACTGTATTTTTTAAATTTTTTGAACTTTTTTGCAATTTTTTATGAATTTTCTACAACGCGTCGGGTTGGAACGAAACGGAATGATAATTTTTATTTTCCCTTTGTCTCGGTTTATTCCAACCTCTTATGGCTTGAAATGAAGCCACGGTGGTATTTTTAAATTTTGGAATTTTTTTTCTATTTTTTTGGAATTTTCTGTTACGCGTCGGGTAGGAACGAAACGGAACGATAATTTTTGTTTTCCGTCTTTCTCGGCCTTTTCCAACCTATTTTGGCTTTAAATGAACCCACTATGGTATTTTTTTTGATTTTTTTAAATTATTTCCTATTTTTTTGGAATTTTCTATTACGCGTCAGGTTGGAACGGAACAGAACGATAGTTTTTATTTTCTCTCTTTCTCAGCGTTTCCCTACTTATTTTGGCTGGAAATGAAGCCATAATCGTATTTTATAATTTTTTGAACTTTTTTGCAATTTTTTATGAATTTTCTACGACGCGTCGGGTTGGAACGAAACAAAACGATAATTTTTGTTTTCCGTCTTTCTCGGCCTTTTCCAACCTTTTTTGGCTTTAAATGAAGCCACAATGGAATTTTTTTTAATTTTTTCCTATTTTTTTGGAATTTTCTATTACGTGTCAGGTAGGAACGGAACAGAACAATAATTTTTATTTTCTGTCTCTTTCTGGGCATTTCTCAACCTATTTTTGCTTAAAATGAAGCCAAAATGGTGTTCTTATGATTTTTTGTATTTTTTTGCTATTTGTTTGGAATTTTCTACTACGCGTTGGGTAGGAACGAAACGAAACGATAATTTTTATTTTCTCTCATTCTCGGCCTTTTCCAACCAATTTTTGCTTCAAAAGAAGCCATAACTGTATTTTTTTAATTTTTTTGCAATTTTCTATTACGCGTAGGGTTGGAACGAGACGGAATAATAATTTTTATTTTCCCTGTTTCTTGGTCTATTCCAACCTATTATGGCTGGAAATGAAGCGATAATGGTATTTTTGAATTTTCAGAATTTTTTTTTAATTTTCTATCACGCGACGGGTAGGAACGAAACGGAACGATAATTTTTTGTTTTCGTCTTTCTCGGCCTTTTCCAACCTTTTTTGGCTTTAAATGAAGCCACAATGGTATTTTTTAAAATTTTTTCCTATTTTTTTGGAATTTTCTATTACGAGTCAGGTTGAATCGGAACAGAACGATAGTTTTTATTCTCTCTCTTTCTCAGCGTTTCCCTACTTATTTTGGCTTGAAATGAAGCCATAATAGTATTTTATAATTTTATGAATTTTTTTGTAATTTTTTATGAATTTTCTTTTACGCGTCGGGTAGGAACGAAACGGAACGATAATTTTTATTTTCCGTCGTTCTCGGCCATTTCCAACCTTTTTTGGCTTTAAATGAAGCCACAATGGTATTTTTTAAAAATTTTTCCTATTTTTTTGGAATTTTCTATTACGAGTCAGGTTGGAACGGAACAGAACGATAGTTTTTATTCTCTCTCTTTCTCAGCGTTTCCCTACTTATTTTGGCTTGAAATGAAGCCATAATAGTAGTTTATAATTTTTTGAATTTTTTTGTAATTTTTTATGAATTTTCTTTTACGCGTCGGGTAGGAACGAAACGGAACGATAATTTTTATTTTCCGTCGTTCTCGGCCATTTCCAACCTTTTTTTGGCTTTAAATGAAGCCACAATGGTATTTTTTAAAATCTTTTCCTATTTTTTTGGAATTTTCTATTACGAGTCAGGTTGGAACGGAACAGAACGATAGTTTTTATTCTCTCTCTTTCTCAGCGTTTCCCTACTTATTTTGGCTTGAAATGAAGCCATAATAGTAGTTTATAATTTTTTGAATTTTTTTGCAATTTTTTATGAATTTTCTATTACGCGTCGGGTAGGAACGAAACGGAACGATAATTTTTGTTTTCCGTCGTTCTCGGCCTTTTCCAACCTTTTTTGGCTTAAAATGAAGTCAAAATGGTATTCTTATTATTTTTTGAATTTTTTTGCTATTTGTTTGGAATTTTCTATTACGCGTTGGGTAGGAACGAAACGAAACGATAATTTTTATTTTCTCTCATTCTCGGCCTTTTCCAACCAATTTTTGCTTCAAAAGAAGCCATAACTGTATTTTTTAAATTTTTTGAATTTTTTTGCAATTTTTTATGAATTTTCTATGACGCGTCGGGTTGGAACGAAACGGAATGATAATTTTTATTTTCCCTTTGTCTCGGTTTATTACAACCTATTATGGCTTGAAATGAAGCCACGATGGTATTTTTAAATTTTCGGAAATTTTTTCTCTATTTTTTTGGAATTTTCTATTACGCGTCGGGTAGGGACGAAACGGAACGATAATTTTTGTTTTCCGTCTTTCTCGGCCTTTTCCAACCTTTTTTGGCTTTAAATGAAGCCACAATGGTATTTTTTTAAATTTTTTCCTATTTTTTTGGAATTTTCTATTATGTGTCATGTTGGAACGGAACAGAACGATAGTTTTTATCTCAGCGTTTCCCCACTTATTTCGGCTTGAAATGAAGCCATAATAGTATTTCATAATTTTTTGAATATTTTTGTTATTTTTTTGGAATTTTCTTTTACGCTTAGTGTAGGAACGGAACAGTACAATAATCTTTATTTTCTTTCTCTTTCTGGGCATTTCTCAACCTATTTTTGCTTAAAATGAAGCCAAAACGGTATTCTTATTATTTTTTGAATTTTTTTGCTATTTGTTTGGAATTTTCTATTACGCGTTGGGTAGGAACGAAACGAAACGATTATTTTTATTTTCTCTCATTCTCGGCCTTTTCCAACCAATTTTTGCTTCAAAAGAAGCCATAACTGTATTTTTTAAATTTTTTGAATTTTTTTGCATTTTTTTATGAATTTTCTATGACGCGTCGGGTTGGAACGAACCGGAATGATAATTTTTATTTTCCCTTTGTCTCGGGTTATTCCAACCTATTATGGCTTGAAATGAAGCAATAATGGTATTTTTGAATTTTCAGAATTTTTTTTCTGTTTTTTTTAAATTTTCTTTTACGCGGCGGGTAGGAACGAAACGGAACGATAATTTTTGTTTTCCGTCTTTCTCGGCCTTTTCCAACCTTTTTCAGCTTTAAATGAACCACAATGGTATTTTTTAAAATTTTTTCCTATTTTTTGGGAATTTTCTATTATGTGTCAGGTTGGAATGGAAGAGAACGATAGTTTTTATCTCAGCGTTTCCCCACTTATTTTGGCTTGAAATGAAGCCATAATAGTATTTTATAATTTTTTGAATTTTTTTGTTATTTTTTTGGAATTTTCTTTTACGTTTCGTGTAGGAACGGAACAGAACAATAATCTTTATTTTCTTTCTCTTTCTGGGCATTTCTCAACCTATTTTTGCTTAAAATGAAGCCAAAATGGTATTCTTATTATTTTTTGAATTTTTTTGCTATTTGTTTGGAATTTTATGTTACGCGTTGGGTAGGAACGAAACGAAACGATAATTTTTATTTTCTCTCATTCTCGGCCTTTTCCAACCAATTTTTGCTTCAAAAGAAGCCATAACAGTATTTTTTTAATTTTTTTGCAATTTTCTACTATCCGTAGGGTTGGAACGAGACGGAATAATAATTTTTATTTTCCCTGTTTCTTGGTCTATTCCAACCTATTATGGCTGGAAATGAAGCGATAATGGTATATTTGAATTTTCAGAATTTTTTTTTAATTTTCTATCACGCGACGGGTAGGAACGAAACGGAACGATAATTTTTTGTTTTCGTCTTTCTCGGCCTTTTCCAACCTTTTTTGGCTTTAAATGAAGCCACAATGGTATTTTTTAAAATTTTTTCCTATTTTTTTGGAATTTTCTATTACGAGTCAGGTTGAAACGGAACAGAACGATAGTTTTTATTCTCTCTCTTTCTCAGCGTTTCCCTACTTATTTTGGCTTGAAATGAAGCCATAATAGTATTTTATAATTTTTTGAATTTTTTTGTAATTTTTTATGAATTTTCTTTTACGCGTCGGGTAGGAACGAAACGGAACGATAATTTTTATTTTCCGTCGTTCTCGGCCATTTCCAACCTTTTTTGGCTTTAAATGAAGCCACAATCGTATTTTTTAAAATTTTTTCCTATTTTTTTTGGAATTTTCTATTACGAGTCAGGTTGGAACGGAACAGAACGATAGTTTTTATTCTCTCTCTTTCTCAGCGTTTCCCTACTTATTTTGGCTTGAAATGAAGCCATAATAGTAGTTTATAATTTTTTGAATTTTTTTGCAATTTTTTATGAATTTTCTATTACGCGTCGGGTAGGAACGAAACGGAACGATAATTTTTGTTTTCCGTCGTTCTCGGCCTTTTCCAACCTTTTTTGGCTTAAAATGAAGTCAAAATGGTATTCTTATTATTTTTTGAATTTTTTTGCTATTTGTTTGGAATTTTCTATTACGCGTTGGGTAGGAACGAAACGAAACGATAATTTTTATTTTCTCACATTCTCGGCCTTTTCCAACCAATTTTTGCTTCAAAAGAAGCCATAACTGTATTTTTTAAATTTTTTGAATTTTTTTGCAATTTTTTATGAATTTTCTATGACGCGTCGGGTTGGAACGAAACGGAATGATAATTTTTATTTTCCCTTTGTCTCGGTTTATTACAACCTATTATGGCTTGAAATGAAGCCACGATGGTATTTTTAAATTTTCGGAAATTTTTTCTCTATTTTTTTGGAATTTTCTATTACGCGTCGGGTAGGGACGAAACGGAACGATAATTTTTGTTTTCCGTCTTTCTCGGCCTTTTCCAACCTTTTTTGGCTTTAAATGAAGCCACAATGGTATTTTTTTAAATTTTTTCCTATTTTTTTGGAATTTTCTATTATGTGTCATGTTGGAACGGAACAGAACGATAGTTTTTATCTCAGCGTTTCCCCACTTATTTCGGCTTGAAATGAAGCCATAATAGTATTTCATAATTTTTTGAATTTTTTTGTTATTTTTTTGGAATTTTCTTTTACGCTTCGTGTAGGAACGGAACAGTACAATAATCTTTATTTTCTTTCTCTTTCTGGGCATTTCTCAACCTATTTTTGCTTAAAATGAAGCCAAAACGGTATTCTTATTATTTTTTGAATTTTTTTGCTATTTGTTTGGAATTTTCTATTACGCGTTGGGTAGGAACGAAACGAAACGATTATTTTTATTTTCTCTCATTCTCGGCCTTTTCCAACCAATTTTTGCTTCAAAAGAAGCCATAACTGTATTTTTTAAATTTTTTGAATTTTTTTGCATTTTTTTATGAATTTTCTATGACGCGTCGGGTTGGAACGAACCGGAATGATAATTTTTATTTTCCCTTTGTCTCGGGTTATTCCAACCTGTTATGGCTTGAAATGAAGCAATAATGGTATTTTTGAATTTTCAGAATTTTTTTTCTGTTTTTTTTAAATTTTCTTTTACGCGGCGGGTAGGAACGAAACGGAACGATAATTTTTGTTTTCCGTCTTTCTCGGCCTTTTCCAACCTTTTTCAGCTTTAAATGAACCACAATGGTATTTTTTAAAATTTTTTCCTACTTTTTGCGAATTTTCTATTATGTGTCAGGTTGGAATGGAAGAGAACGATAGTTTTTATCTCAGCGTTTCCCCACTTATTTTGGCTTGAAATGAAGCCATAATAGTATTTTATAATTTTTTGAATTTTTTTGTTATTTTTTTGGAATTTTCTTTTACGTTTCGTGTAGGAACGGAACAGAACAATAATCTTTATTTTCTTTCTCCTTCTGGGCATTTCTCAACCTATTTTTGCTTAAAATGAAGCCAAAATGGTATTCTTATTATTTTTTGAATTTTTTTGCTATTTGTTTGGAATTTTCTGTTACGCGTTGGGTAGGAACGAAACGAAACGATAATTTTTATTTTCTCTCATTCTCGGCCTTTTCCAACCAATTTTTGCTTCAAAAGAAGCCATAACTGTATTTTTTTAATTTTTTTGCAATTTTCTACTACGCGTAGGGTTGGAACGAGACGGAATAATAATTTTTATTTTCCCTGTTTCTTGGTCTATTCCAACCTATTATGGCTGGAAATGAAGCGATAATGGTATATTTGAATTTTCAGAATTTTTTTTTAATTTTCTATCACGCGACGGGTAGGAACGAAACGGAACGATAATTTTTTGTTTTCGTCTTTCTCGGCCTTTTCCAACCTTTTTTGGCTTTAAATGAAGCCACAATGGTATTTTTTAAAATTTTTTCCTATTTTTTTGGAATTTTCTATTACGAGTCAGGTTGAAACGGAACAGAACGATAGTTTTTATTCTCTCTCTTTCTCAGCGTTTCCCTACTTATTTTGGCTTGAAATGAAGCCATAATAGTATTTTATAATTTTTTGAATTTTTTTGTAATTTTTTATGAATTTTCTTTTACGCGTCGGGTAGGAACGAAACGGAACGATAATTTTTATTTTCCGTCGTTCTCGGCCATTTCCAACCTTTTTTGGCTTTAAATGAAGCCACAATGGTATTTTTTAAAATTTTTTCCTATTTTTTTGGAATTTTCTATTACGAGTCAGGTTGGAACGGAACAGAACGGTAGTTTTTATTCTCTCTCTTTCTCAGCGTTTCCCTACTTATTTTGGCTTGAAATGAAGCCATAATAGTAGTTTATAATTTTTTGAATTTTTTTGCAATTTTTTATGAATTTTCTATTACGCGTCGGGTAGGAACGAAACGGAACGATAATTTTTGTTTTCTGTCGTTCTCGGCCTTTTCCAACCTTTTTGGGCTTAAAATGAAGTCAAAATGGTATTCTTATTATTTTTTGAATTTTTTTGCTATTTGTTTGGAATTTTCTATTACGCGTTGGGTAGGAACGAAACGAAACGATAATTTTTATTTTCTCTCATTCTCGGCCTTTTCCAACCAATTTTTGCTTCAAAAGAAGCCATAACTGTATTTTTTAAATTTTTTGAATTTATTTGCAATTTTTTATGAATTTTCTATGACGGGTCGGGTTGGAACGAAACGGAATGATAATTTTTATTTTCCCTTTGTCTCAGTTTATTCCAACCTATTATGGCTCGAAATGAAGCCACGATGGTATTTTTAAATTTTCGGAATTTTTTCTCTATTTTCTTGGAATTTTCTATTACGTGTCGGGCAGGAACGAAACGGAACGATAATTTTTGTTTTCCGTCTTTCTCGGCCTTTTCCAACCTTTTTCAGCTTTAAATGAACCACAATGGTATTTTTTAAAATTTTTTCCTATTTTTTGGGAATTTTCTATTATGTGTCAGGTTGGAATGGAAGAGAACGATAGTTTTTATCTCAGCGTTTCCCCACTTATTTTGGCTTGAAATGAAGCCATAATAGTATTTTATAATTTTTTGAATTTTTTTGTTATTTTTTTGGAATTTTCTTTTACGTTTCGTGTAGGAACGGAACAGAACAATAATCTTTATTTTCTTTCTCTTTCTGGGCATTTCTCAACCTATTTTTGCTTAAAATGAAGCCAAAATGGTATTCTTATTATTTTTTGAATTTTTTTGCTATTTGTTTGGAATTTTATGTTACGCGTTGGGTAGGAACGAAACGAAACGATAATTTTTATTTTCTCTCATTCTCGGCCTTTTCCAACCAATTTTTGCTTCAAAAGAAGCCATAACAGTATTTTTTTAATTTTTTTGCAATTTTCTACTATCCGTAGGGTTGGAACGAGACGGAATAATAATTTTTATTTTCCCTGTTTCTTGGTCTATTCCAACCTATTATGGCTGGAAATGAAGCGATAATGGTATATTTGAATTTTCAGAATTTTTTTTTAATTTTCTATCACGCGACGGGTAGGAACGAAACGGAACGATAATTTTTTGTTTTCGTCTTTCTCGGCCTTTTCCAACCTTTTTTGGCTTTAAATGAAGCCACAATGGTATTTTTTAAAATTTTTTCCTATTTTTTTGGAATTTTCTATTACGAGTCAGGTTGAAACGGAACAGAACGATAGTTTTTATTCTCTCTCTTTCTCAGCGTTTCCCTACTTATTTTGGCTTGAAATGAAGCCATAATAGTATTTTATAATTTTTTGAATTTTTTTGTAATTTTTTATGAATTTTCTTTTACGCGTCGGGTAGGAACGAAACGGAACGATAATTTTTATTTTCCGTCGTTCTCGGCCATTTCCAACCTTTTTTGGCTTTAAATGAAGCCACAATCGTATTTTTTAAAATTTTTTCCTATTTTTTTTGGAATTTTCTATTACGAGTCAGGTTGGAACGGAACAGAACGATAGTTTTTATTCTCTCTCTTTCTCAGCGTTTCCCTACTTATTTTGGCTTGAAATGAAGCCATAATAGTAGTTTATAATTTTTTGAATTTTTTTGCAATTTTTTATGAATTTTCTATTACGCGTCGGGTAGGAACGAAACGGAACGATAATTTTTGTTTTCCGTCGTTCTCGGCCTTTTCCAACCTTTTTTGGCTTAAAATGAAGTCAAAATGGTATTCTTATTATTTTTTGAATTTTTTTGCTATTTGTTTGGAATTTTCTATTACGCGTTGGGTAGGAACGAAACGAAACGATAATTTTTATTTTCTCACATTCTCGGCCTTTTCCAACCAATTTTTGCTTCAAAAGAAGCCATAACTGTATTTTTTAAATTTTTTGAATTTTTTTGCAATTTTTTATGAATTTTCTATGACGCGTCGGGTTGGAACGAAACGGAATGATAATTTTTATTTTCCCTTTGTCTCGGTTTATTACAACCTATTATGGCTTGAAATGAAGCCACGATGGTATTTTTAAATTTTCGGAAATTTTTTCTCTATTTTTTTGGAATTTTCTATTACGCGTCGGGTAGGGACGAAACGGAACGATAATTTTTGTTTTCCGTCTTTCTCGGCCTTTTCCAACCTTTTTTGGCTTTAAATGAAGCCACAATGGTATTTTTTTAAATTTTTTCCTATTTTTTTGGAATTTTCTATTATGTGTCATGTTGGAACGGAACAGAACGATAGTTTTTATCTCAGCGTTTCCCCACTTATTTCGGCTTGAAATGAAGCCATAATAGTATTTCATAATTTTTTGAATTTTTTTGTTATTTTTTTGGAATTTTCTTTTACGCTTCGTGTAGGAACGGAACAGTACAATAATCTTTATTTTCTTTCTCTTTCTGGGCATTTCTCAACCTATTTTTGCTTAAAATGAAGCCAAAACGGTATTCTTATTATTTTTTGAATTTTTTTGCTATTTGTTTGGAATTTTCTATTACGCGTTGGGTAGGAACGAAACGAAACGATTATTTTTATTTTCTCTCATTCTCGGCCTTTTCCAACCAATTTTTGCTTCAAAAGAAGCCATAACTGTATTTTTTAAATTTTTTGAATTTTTTTGCATTTTTTTATGAATTTTCTATGACGCGTCGGGTTGGAACGAACCGGAATGATAATTTTTATTTTCCCTTTGTCTCGGGTTATTCCAACCTGTTATGGCTTGAAATGAAGCAATAATGGTATTTTTGAATTTTCAGAATTTTTTTTCTGTTTTTTTTAAATTTTCTTTTACGCGGCGGGTAGGAACGAAACGGAACGATAATTTTTGTTTTCCGTCTTTCTCGGCCTTTTCCAACCTTTTTCAGCTTTAAATGAACCACAATGGTATTTTTTAAAATTTTTTCCTACTTTTTGCGAATTTTCTATTATGTGTCAGGTTGGAATGGAAGAGAACGATAGTTTTTATCTCAGCGTTTCCCCACTTATTTTGGCTTGAAATGAAGCCATAATAGTATTTTATAATTTTTTGAATTTTTTTGTTATTTTTTTGGAATTTTCTTTTACGTTTCGTGTAGGAACGGAACAGAACAATAATCTTTATTTTCTTTCTCCTTCTGGGCATTTCTCAACCTATTTTTGCTTAAAATGAAGCCAAAATGGTATTCTTATTATTTTTTGAATTTTTTTGCTATTTGTTTGGAATTTTCTGTTACGCGTTGGGTAGGAACGAAACGAAACGATAATTTTTATTTTCTCTCATTCTCGGCCTTTTCCAACCAATTTTTGCTTCAAAAGAAGCCATAACTGTATTTTTTTAATTTTTTTGCAATTTTCTACTACGCGTAGGGTTGGAACGAGACGGAATAATAATTTTTATTTTCCCTGTTTCTTGGTCTATTCCAACCTATTATGGCTGGAAATGAAGCGATAATGGTATATTTGAATTTTCAGAATTTTTTTTTAATTTTCTATCACGCGACGGGTAGGAACGAAACGGAACGATAATTTTTTGTTTTCGTCTTTCTCGGCCTTTTCCAACCTTTTTTGGCTTTAAATGAAGCCACAATGGTATTTTTTAAAATTTTTTCCTATTTTTTTGGAATTTTCTATTACGAGTCAGGTTGAAACGGAACAGAACGATAGTTTTTATTCTCTCTCTTTCTCAGCGTTTCCCTACTTATTTTGGCTTGAAATGAAGCCATAATAGTATTTTATAATTTTTTGAATTTTTTTGTAATTTTTTATGAATTTTCTTTTACGCGTCGGGTAGGAACGAAACGGAACGATAATTTTTATTTTCCGTCGTTCTCGGCCATTTCCAACCTTTTTTGGCTTTAAATGAAGCCACAATGGTATTTTTTAAAATTTTTTCCTATTTTTTTGGAATTTTCTATTACGAGTCAGGTTGGAACGGAACAGAACGGTAGTTTTTATTCTCTCTCTTTCTCAGCGTTTCCCTACTTATTTTGGCTTGAAATGAAGCCATAATAGTAGTTTATAATTTTTTGAATTTTTTTGCAATTTTTTATGAATTTTCTATTACGCGTCGGGTAGGAACGAAACGGAACGATAATTTTTGTTTTCTGTCGTTCTCGGCCTTTTCCAACCTTTTTGGGCTTAAAATGAAGTCAAAATGGTATTCTTATTATTTTTTGAATTTTTTTGCTATTTGTTTGGAATTTTCTATTACGCGTTGGGTAGGAACGAAACGAAACGATAATTTTTATTTTCTCTCATTCTCGGCCTTTTCCAACCAATTTTTGCTTCAAAAGAAGCCATAACTGTATTTTTTAAATTTTTTGAATTTATTTGCAATTTTTTATGAATTTTCTATGACGGGTCGGGTTGGAACGAAACGGAATGATAATTTTTATTTTCCCTTTGTCTCAGTTTATTCCAACCTATTATGGCTCGAAATGAAGCCACGATGGTATTTTTAAATTTTCGGAATTTTTTCTCTATTTTCTTGGAATTTTCTATTACGTGTCGGGCAGGAACGAAACGGAACGATAATTTTTGTTTTCCGTCTTTCTCGGCCTTTTCCAACCTTTTTTGGCTTTAAATGAAGCCACAATGGTATTTTTTTATATTTTTTCCTATTTTTTTGAAATTTTCTATTACTTGTCAGGTTGGAACGGAACAGAATGATAGTTTTTATTCTCTCTCTTTCTCAGCGTTTCCCACCTTATTTTGGCTTGAAATGAAGCCATAATAGTATTTTATAATTTTTTAAATTTTTTTGATATTTTTTTGGAATTTTCTATTACGTTTCGTGTAGGAACGGAACAGAACAATAATTTTTATTTTCTGTCTCTTTCTGGGCATTTCTCAACCTATTTTTGCTTAAAATGAAAATGGTATTCTTATGATTTTTTGAATTTTTTTGCTATTTGTTTGGAATTTTCTATTACGCGTTGGGTAGGAACGAAACGAAACGATAATTTTTATTTTCTCTCATTCTCGGCCTTTTCCAACCAATTTTTGCTTCAAAAGAAGCCATAACTATATTTTTTTAATTTTTAATGAATTTTCTGTTACTCGTAGGGTTGGAACGAAACGGAATGGTAATTTTTATTTTCCCTGTTTCTTGGTCTATTCCAACCTATTATGGATGGAAATGAAGCGATAATGGTAGTTTTGAATTTTCAGAATTTTTTTTCTATTTTTATTTAATTTTCTATTACGCGACGGGTAGGAACGAAACGGAACGATAATTTTTGTTTTCCGTCTTTCTCGGCCTTTTCCAACCTTTTTTGGCTTTAAATGAAGCCGCATTGGCATTTTTTGAAATTTTTTCCTATTTTTTTGGAATTTTCTTTTACGTGTCAGGTTGGAACGGAACAGAACGATATTTTTTATTCTCTCTCTTTCTCAGCGGTTCCCCCCTTATTTTGGCTTGAAATGATGCCCTAATAGTATTTTATAATTTTTTGAATTTTTTTGCAATTTTTTATGAATTTTCTATTACGCGTCGGGTAGGAATGAAACGGAACGATAATTTTTGTTTTCCGTCGTTCTCGGCCTGTTCCAACCTTTTTTGGCTTTAAATGAAGCCACAATGGTATTTTTTAAAATTTTTTCCTATTTTTTTGGAATTTTCTATTACGTGTCAGGTTGGAACGGAACAGAACGATAGTTTTTATTCTCTCTCTTTCTCAGCGTTTCCCCCCTTATTTTGGCTTGAAATGAAGCCATAATAGTATTTTATAACTTTTCGAATTTTTTTGTTATTTTTTGGAATTTTCTTTTACGTTTCGTGTAGGAACGGAACAGAACAAAAATCTTTATTTTCTTTCTCTTTCTGGGCATTTCTCAACCTATTTTTGCTTAAAATGAAGCCAAAATGGTATTCATATTATTTTTTGAATTTTTTTGCTATTTGTTTGGAATTTTCTATTGCGCGTTGGATAGGAACGAAACGAAACGATTATTTTTATTTTCTCTCATTCTCGGCCTTTTCCAACCAATTTTTGCTTCAAAAGAAGCCATAACTGTATTTTTTAAATTTTTTGAATTTATTTGCAATTTTTTATGAATTTTCTATGACGGGTCGGGTTGGAACGAAACGGAATGATAATTTTTATTTTCCCTTTGTCTCTGTTTATTCCAACCTATTATGGCTTGAAATAAAGCCACGATGGTATTTTTAAATTTTCGGAATTTTTTCTCTATTTTTTTGGAATTTTCTATTACGTGTCGGGTAGGAATGAAACGGAACGATAATTTTTGTTTTCCGTCTTTCTCGGCCTTTTCCAACCTTTTTTGGCTTTAAATGAAGCCACAATGGTATTTTTTTGGAATTTTCTATTACTTGTCAGGTTGGAACGGAACAGAATGATAGTTTTTATTTTCTCTCTTTCTCAGCGTTTCCCACCTTATTTTGGCTTGAAATGAAGCCATAATAGTATTTTATAATTTTTTGAATTTTTTTGTTATTTTTTTGGAATTTTCTATTACGTTTCGTGTAGGAACGGAACAGAACAATAATTTTTATTTTCTGTCTCTTTCTGGGCATTTCTCACCCTATTTTTGCTTAAAATGAAAATGGTATTCTTATGATTTTTTGAATTTTTTCGCTATGTGTTTGGAATTTTCTATTACGCGTTGGGTAGGAACGAAACGAAACGATAATTTTTATTTTCTCTCATTCTTGGCCTTTTCCAACCAATTTTTATTCAAAAGAAGCCATAACTATATTTTTTTAATTTTTAATGAATTTTCTATTACTCGTAGGGTTGGAACGAAACGGAATGATAATTTTTATTTTCCCTGTTTCTTGGTCTATTCCAACCAATTATGGATGGAAATGAAGCGATAATGGTATTTTTGAATTTTCAGAAATTTTTTTCAATTTTTAATTAATTTTCTATTACGCGACGGGTAGGAACGAAACAGAACGATAATTTTTGTTTTCCGTCTTTCTCGGCCTTTTCCAACCTTTTTTGACAATGGCATTTTTTAAAATTTTTTCCTATTTTTTTGGAATTTTCTTTTACGTGTCAGGTTGGAACGGAACAGAACGATAGTTTTTATTCTCTCTCTTTCTCAGTGTCTCCCCCCTTATTTTGGCTTGAAATGATGCCCTAATAGTATTTTATAATTTTTTGAATTTTTTTACAATTTTTTATGAATTTTCTATTACGCGTCGGGTTGGAACGAAACGGAACGATAATTTTTGTTTTCCGTCGTTCTCGGCCTTTTCCAACCTTTTTTGGCTTTAAATGAAGCCACAATGGCATTTTTTAAAATTTTTTCCTATTTTTTTGGAATTTTCTATTACCTGTCAGGTTGGAACGGAACAGAACGATAGTTTTTATTCTCTCTCTTTCTCAGCGTTTCCCCCCTTATTTTGGCTTGAAATGAAGCCATAATAGTATTTTATAACTTTTTGAATTTTTTTGTTATTTTTTTGGAATTTTCTTTTACGTTTCGTGTAGGAACGGAACAGAACAATAATCTTTATTTTCTTTCTCTTTCTGGGCATTTCTCAACCTATTTTTGCTTAAAATGAAGCCAAAATGGTATTCTTATTATTTTTTGAATTTTTTTGCTATTTGTTTGGAATTTTCTATTACGCGTTGGGTAGGAACGAAACGAAACGATTATTTTTATTTTCTCTCATTCTCGGCCTTTTCCAAACAATTTTTGCTTCAAAAGAAGCCGTAACTGTATTTTTTAAATTTTTTGAATTTTTTTGCAATTTTTTAAGAATTTTCTATGACGCGTCGGGTTGGAACGAAACGGAATGATAATTTTTATTTTCCCTTTGTCTCGGTTTATTCCAACCTATTATGGCTTGAAATGAAGCAATAATGGTATTTTTGAATTTTCAGAATTTTTTTTCTATTTTTTTTAAATTTTCTTTTACGCGGCGGGTAGGAACGAAACGGAACGATAATTTTTGTTTTCCGTCTTTCTCGGCCTTTTCCAACCTTTTTCAGCTTTAAATGAAGCCACAATGGTATTTTTTAAAATTTTTTCCTATTTTTTTGGAATTTTCTATTACGAGTCAGGTTGGAACGGAACAGAACGATAGTTTTTATTCTCTCTCTTTCTCAGCGTTTCCCTACTTATTTTGGCTTGAAATGAAGCCATAATAGTAGTTTACAATTTTTTGAATTTTTTTGCAATTTTTTTATGAATTTTCTATTACGCGTCGGGTAGGAACGAAACGGAACGATAATTTTTGTTTTCCGTTGTTCTCGGCCTTTTCCAACCTTTTTTGTCTTAAAATGAAGCCAAAATGGTATTCTTATTATTTTTTGAATTTTTTTGCTATTTGTTTGGAATTTTCTATTACGCGTTGGGTAGGAACGAAACGAAACGATAATTTTTATTTTCTCACATTCTCGGCCTTTTCCAACCAATTCTTGCTTCAAAAGAAGCCATAACTGTATTTTTTAAATTTTTTGAATTTATTTGCAATTTTTTATGAATTTTCTATGACGGGTCGGGTTGGAACGAAACGGAATGATAATTTTTATTTTCCCTTTCTCTCAGTTTATTCCAACCTATTATGGCTTGAATTGAAGCCACGATGGTATTTTTAAATTTTCGGAATTTTTTCTCTATTTTTTTGGAATTTTCTATTACGTGTCGGGCAGGAACGAAACGGAACGATAATTTTTGTTTTCCGTCTTTCTCGGCCTTTTCCAACCTTTTTTGGCTTTAAATGAAGCCACAATGGTATTTTTTTAAATTTTTTCCTATTTTTTTGGAATTTTCTATTACTTGTCAGGTTGGAACGGAACAGAATGATAGTTTTTATTCTCTCTCTTTCTCAGCGTTTCCCACCTTATTTTGGCTTGAAATGAAGCCATAATAGTATTTTATAATTTTTTGAATTTTTTTGTTATTTTTTTGGAATTTTCTATTACGTTTCGTGTAGGAACGGAACAGAACAATAATTTTTATTTTCTGTCTCTTTCTGGGCATTTCTCAACCTATTTTTGCTTAAAATGAAAATGGTATTCTTATGATTTTTTGAATTTTTTTGCTATGTGTTTGGAATTTTCTATTACGCGTTGGGTAGGAACGAAACGAAATGATAATTTTTATTTTCTCTCATTCTCAGCCTTTTCCAACCAATTTTTATTCAAAAGAAGCCATAACTATATTTTTTTAATTTTTTTAATTTTTAATGAATTTTCTATTACTCGTAGGGTTGGAACGAAACGGAATGATAATTTTTATTTTCCCTGTTTCTTGGTCTATTCCAACCTATTATGGATGGAAATGAAGCGATAATGGTATTTTTGAATTTTCAGAATTTTTTTTCAATTTTTATTTAATTTTCTATTACGCGACGGGTAGGAACGAAACGGAACGATAATTTTTGTTTTCCGTCTTTCTCGGCCTTTTCCAACCTTTTTTGGCTTTAAACGAAGCCACAATGGCATTTTTTTAAGTTTTTTCCTATTTTTTTGGAATTTTCTTTTACGTGTCAGGTTGGAACGGAACAGAACGATAGTTTTTATTCTCTCTCTTTCTCAGCGTCTCCCCCCTTATTTTGGCTTGAAATGATGCCCTAATATTATTTTATAATTTTTTGAATTTTTTTACAATTTTTTATGAATTTTCTATTACGCGTCGGGTAGGAAAGAAACGGAACGATAATTTTTGTTTTCCGTCGTTCTCGGCCTTTTCCAACCTTTTTTGGCTTTAAATGAAGCCACAATGGCATTTTTTAAAATTTTTTCCTATTTTTTTGGAATTTTCTATTACGTGCCAGGTTGGAACGGAACAGAACGATAGTTTTTATTCTCTCTCTTTTTCAGCGTTTCCCTACTTATTTTGGCTTGAAATGAAGCCATAATAGTAGTTTATAATTTTTTGAATTTTTTTGCAATTTTTTATGAATTTTCTATTACGCGTCGGGTAGGAACGAAACGGAACGATAATTTTTGTTTTCCGTCGTTCTCGGCCTTTTCCAACCTTTTTTGGCTTAAAATGAAGCCAAAATGGTATTCTTATTATTTTCTGAATTTTTTTGCTATTTGTTTGGAATTTTCTATTACGCGTTGGGTAGGAACGAAACGAAACGATAATTTTTATTTTCTCTCATTCTCGGCGTTTTCCAACCAATTTTTGCTTCAAAAGAAGCCATAACTGTATTTTTTAAATTTTTTGAATTTATTTGCAATTTTTTATGAATTTTCTATGACGGGTCGGGTTGGAACGAAACGGAATGATAATTTTTATTTTCCCTTTGTCTCAGTTTATTCCAACCTATTATGGCTTGAAATGAAGCCACGATGGTATTTTTAAATTTTCGGAATTTTTTCTCTATTTTTTTGGAATTTTCTATTACGTGTCGGGTAGGAACGAAACGGAACAATAATTTTTGTTTTCCGTCTTTCTCGGCCTTTTCCAACCTTTTTTGGCTTTAAATGAAGCCACAATGGTATTTTTTTATATTTTTTCCTATTTTTTTGGAATTTTCTATTACTTGTCAGGTTGGAACGGAACAGAATGATAGTTTTTATTCTCTCTCTTTCTCAGCGTTTCCCACCTTATTTTGGCTTGAAATGAAGCCATAATAGTATTTTATAATTTTTTGAATTTTTTTGTTATTTTTTTGGAATTTTCTATTACGTTTCGTGTAGGAACGGAACAGAACAATAATTTTTATTTTCTGTCTCTTTCTGGGCATTTCTCAACCTATTTTTGCTTAAAATGAAAATGGTATTCTTATGATTTTTTGAATTTTTTTGCTATGTGTTTGGAATTTTCTATTACGCGTTGGGTAGGAACGAAACGAAATGATAATTTTTATTTTCTCTCATTCTCAGCCTTTTCCAACCAATTTTTATTCAAAAGAAGCCATAACTATATTTTTTTAATTTTTTTAATTTTTAATGAATTTTCTATTACTCGTAGGGTTGGAACGAAACGGAATGATAATTTTTATTTTCCCTGTTTCTTGGTCTATTCCAACCTATTATGGATGGAAATGAAGCGATAATGGTATTTTTGAATTTTCAGAATTTTTTTTCAATTTTTATTTAATTTTCTATTACGCGACGGGTAGGAACGAAACGGAACGATAATTTTTGTTTTCCGTCTTTCTCGGCCTTTTCCAACCTTTTTTGGCTTTAAACGAAGCCACAATGGCATTTTTTTAAGTTTTTTCCTATTTTTTTGGAATTTTCTTTTACGTGTCAGGTTGGAACGGAACAGAACGATAGTTTTTATTCTCTCTCTTTCTCAGCGTCTCCCCCCTTATTTTGGCTTGAAATGATGCCCTAATATTATTTTATAATTTTTTGAATTTTTTTACAATTTTTTATGAATTTTCTATTACGCGTCGGGTAGGAAAGAAACGGAACGATAATTTTTGTTTTCCGTCGTTCTCGGCCTTTTCCAACCTTTTTTGGCTTTAAATGAAGCCACAATGGCATTTTTTAAAATTTTTTCCTATTTTTTTGGAATTTTCTATTACGTGCCAGGTTGGAACGGAACAGAACGATAGTTTTTATTCTCTCTCTTTTTCAGCGTTTCCCTACTTATTTTGGCTTGAAATGAAGCCATAATAGTAGTTTATAATTTTTTGAATTTTTTTGCAATTTTTTATGAATTTTCTATTACGCGTCGGGTAGGAACGAAACGGAACGATAATTTTTGTTTTCCGTCGTTCTCGGCCTTTTCCAACCTTTTTTGGCTTAAAATGAAGCCAAAATGGTATTCTTATTATTTTCTGAATTTTTTTGCTATTTGTTTGGAATTTTCTATTACGCGTTGGGTAGGAACGAAACGAAACGATAATTTTTATTTTCTCTCATTCTCGGCGTTTTCCAACCAATTTTTGCTTCAAAAGAAGCCATAACTGTATTTTTTAAATTTTTTGAATTTATTTGCAATTTTTTATGAATTTTCAATGACGGGTCGGGTTGGAACGAAACGGAATGATAATTTTTATTTTCCCTTTGTCTCAGTTTATTCCAACCTATTATGGCTTGAAATGAAGCCACGATGGTATTTTTAAATTTTCGGAATTTTTTCTCTATTTTTTTGGAATTTTCTATTACGTGTCGGGTAGGAACGAAACGGAACAATAATTTTTGTTTTCCGTCTTTCTCGGCCTTTTCCAACCTTTTTTGGCTTTAAATGAAGCCACAATGGTATTTTTTTATATTTTTTCCTATTTTTTTGGAATTTTCTATTACTTGTCAGGTTGGAACGGAACAGAATGATAGTTTTTATTCTCTCTCTTTCTCAGCGTTTCCCACCTTATTTTGGCTTGAAATGAAGCCATAATAGTATTTTATAATTTTTTGAATTTTTTTGTTATTTTTTTGGAATTTTCTATTACGTTTCGTGTAGGAACGGAACAGAACAATAATTTTTATTTTCTGTCTCTTTCTGGGCATTTCTCAACCTATTTTTGCTTAAAATGAAAATGGTATTCTTATGATTTTTTGAATTTTTTTGCTATTTGTTTGGAATTTTCTATTACGCGTTGGGTAGGAACGAAACGAAACGATAATTTTTATTTTCTCTCATTCTCGGCCTTTTCCAACCAATTTTTGCTTCAAAAGAAGCCATAACTATATTTTCTTAATTTTTAATGAATTTTCCGTTACTCGTAGGGTTGGAACGAAACGGAATGATAATTTTTATTTTCCCTGTTTCTTGGTCTATTCCAACCTATTATGGATGGAAATGAAGCGATAATGGTATTTTTGAATTTTCAGAATTTTTTTTCTATTTTTATTTAATTTTCTATTACGCGACGGGTAGGAATGAAACGGAACGATAATTTTTGTTTTCCGTCTTTCTCGGCCTTTTCCAACATTTTTTGGCTTTAAATGAAGCCACAATGGCATTTTTTAAAATTTTTTCCTATTTTTTTGGAATTTTCTTTTACGTGTCAGGTTGGAACGGAACAGAACGATAGTTTTTATTCTCTCTCTTTCTCACCGTTTCCCCCCTTATTTTGGCTTGAAATGATGCCCTAATAGTATTTTATAATTTTTTGAATTTTTTTGCAATTTTTTATGAATTTTCTATTACGCGTCGGGTAGGAACGAAACGGAACGATAATTTTTGTTTTCCGTCGTTCTCGGCTTTTTCCAACCTTTTTTGGGTTTAAATGAAGCCACAATGGTATTTTTTTAAAAAAATTTTCCTATTTTTTTGGAATTTTCTATTACGAGTCAGGTTGGAACGGAACAGAACGATAGTTTTTATTCTCTCTCTTTCTCATCGTTTCCCTACTTATTTTGGCTTGAAATGAAGCCATAATAGTAGTTTATAATTTTTTGAATTTTTTTGCAATTTTTTTTGAATTTTCTATTACCCGTCGGGAAGGAACGAAACGGAACGATAATTTTTGTTTTCCGTCGTTCTCGGCCTTTTCCAACGTTTTTTGGCTTAAAATGAAGCCAAAATGGTATTCTTATTATTTTTTGAATTTTTTTGCTATTTGTTTGGAATTTTCTATTACGCGTTGGGTAGGAACGAAACGAAACGATTATTTTTATTTTCTCTCATTCTCGGCCTTTTCCAAACAATTTTTGCTTCAAAAGAAGCCGTAACTGTATTTTTTTAATTTTTTGAATTTATTTGCAATTTTTTATGAATTTTCTATGACGGGTCGGGTTGGAACGAAACGGAATGATAATTTTTATTTTCCATTTGTCTCAGTTTATTCCAACCTATTATGGCTTGAAATGAAGCCACGATGGTATTTTTAAATTTTCGGAATTTTTTCTCTATTTTTTTGGAATTTTCTATTGCGTGTCGGGTAGGAACGAAACGGAACGATAATTTTTGTTTTCCGTCTTTCTCGGCCTTTTCCAACCTTTTTTGGCTTTAAATGAAGCCACAATGGTATTTTTTTATATTTTTTCCTATTTTTTTGGAATTTTCTATTACTTGTCAGGTTGGAACGGAACAGAATGATAGTTTTTATTCTCTCTCTTTCTCAGCGTTTCCCACCTTATTTTGGCTTGAAATGAAGCCATAATAGTATTTTATAATTTTTTGAATTTTTTTGTTATTTTTTTGGAATTTTCTATTACGTTTCGTTTAGGAACGGAACAGAACAATAATTTTTATTTTCTGTCTCCTTCTGGGCATTTCTCAACCTATTTTTGCTTAAAATCAAAATGGTATTCTTATGATTTTTTGAATTTTTTTGCTATTTGTTTGGAATTTTCTATTACGCGTTGGGTAGGAACGAAACGAAACGATAATTTTTATTTTCTCTCATTCTCGGCCTTTTCCAACCAATTTTTGCTTCAAAAGAAGCCATAACTATATTTTCTTAATTTTTAATGAATTTTCCGTTACTCGTAGGGTTGGAACGAAACGGAATGATAATTTTTATTTTCCCTGTTTCTTGGTCTATTCCAACCTATTATGGATGGAAATGAAGCGATAATGGTATTTTTGAATTTTCAGAATTTTTTTTCTATTTTTATTTAATTTTCTATTACGCGACGGGTAGGAATGAAACGGAACGATAATTTTTGTTTTCCGTCTTTCTCGGCCTTTTCCAACCTTTTTTGGCTTTAAATGAAGCCACAATGGCATTTTTTAAAATTTTTTCCTATTTTTTTGGAATTTTCTTTTACGTGTCAGGTTGGAACGGAACAGAACGATAGTTTTTATTCTCTCTCTTTCTCAGCGTTTCCCCCCTTATTTTGGCTTGAAATGATGCCCTAATAGTATTTTATAATTTTTTGAATTTTTTTGCAATTTTTTATGAATTTTCTATTACGCGTCGGGTAGGAACGAAACGGAACGATAATTTTTGTTTTCCGTCGTTCTCGGCCTTTTCCAACCTTTTTTGGGTTTAAATGAAGCCACAATGGTATTTTTTTAAAAATTTTTTCCTATTTTTTTGGAATTTTCTATTACGAGTCAGGTTGGAACGGAACAGAACGATAGTTTTTATTCTCTCTCTTTCTCATCGTTTCCCTACTTATTTTGGCTTGAAATGAAGCCATAATAGTAGTTTATAATTTTTTGAATTTTTTTGCAATTTTTTTTGAATTTTCTATTACCCGTCGGGAAGGAACGAAACGGAACGATAATTTTTGTTTTCCGTCGTTCTCGGCCTTTTCCAACGTTTTTTGGCTTAAAATGAAGCCAAAATGGTATTCTTATTATTTTTTGAATTTTTTTGCTATTTGTTTGGAATTTTCTATTACGCGTTGGGTAGGAACGAAACGAAACGATTATTTTTATTTTCTCTCATTCTCGGCCTTTTCCAAACAATTTTTGCTTCAAAAGAAGCCGTAACTGTATTTTTTTAATTTTTTGAATTTATTTGCAATTTTTTATGAATTTTCTATGACGGGTCGGGTTGGAACGAAACGGAATGATAATTTTTATTTTCCATTTGTCTCAGTTTATTCCAACCTATTATGGCTTGAAATGAAGCCACGATGGTATTTTTAAATTTTCGGAATTTTTTCTCTATTTTTTTGGAATTTTCTATTGCGTGTCGGGTAGGAACGAAAAGGAACGATAATTTTTGTTTTCCGTCTTTCTCGGCCTTTTCCAACCTTTTTTGGCTTTAAATGAAGCCACAATGGTATTTTTTTATATTTTTTCCTATTTTTTTGGAATTTTCTATTACTTGTCAGGTTGGAACGGAACAGAATGATAGTTTTTATTCTCTCTCTTTCTCAGCGTTTCCCACCTTATTTTGGCTTGAAATGAAGCCATAATAGTATTTTATAATTTTTTGAATTTTTTTGTTATTTTTTTGGAATTTTCTATTACGTTTCGTTTAGGAACGGAACAGAACAATAATTTTTATTTTCTGTCTCTTTCTGGGCATTTCTCAACCTATTTTTGCTTAAAATCAAAATGGTATTCTTATGATTTTTTGAATTTTTTTGCTATTTGTTTGGAATTTTCTATTACGCGTTGGGTAGGAACGAAACGAAACGATAATTTTTATTTTCTCTCATTCTCGGCCTTTTCCAACCAATTTTTGCTTCAAAAGAAGCCATAACTATATTTTCTTAATTTTTAATGAATTTTCTGTTACTCGTAGGGTTGGAACGAAACGGAATGATAATTTTTATTTTCCCTGCTTCTTGGTCTATTCCAACCTATTATGGATGGAAATGAAGCGATAATGGTATTTTTGAATTTTCAGAATTTTTTTTCTATTTTTATTTAATTTTCTATTACGCGACGGGTAGGAAGGAAACGGAACGATAATTTTTGTTTTCCGTCTTTCTCGGCCTTTTCCAACCTTTTTTGGCTTTAAATGAAGCCACAATGGCATTTTTTAAAATTTTTTCCTATTTTTTTGGAATTTTCTTTTACGTGTCAGGTTGGAACGGAACAGAACGATAGTTTTTATTCTCTCTCTTTCTCAGCGTTTCCCCCCTTATTTTGGCTTGAAATGATGCCCTAATAGTATTTTATAATTTTTTGAATTTTTTTGCAATTTTTTATGAATTTTCTATTACGCGTCGGGTAGGAACGAAACGGAACGATAATTTTTGTTTTCCGTCGTTCTCGGCCTTTTCCAACCTTTTTTGGCTTTAAATGAAGCCACAATGGTATTTTTTAAAATTTTTTCCTATTTTTTTGGAATTTTCTATTACGTGTCAGGTTGGAACGGAACAGAACGATAGTTTTTATTCTCTCTCTTTCTCAGCGTTTCCCCTCTTATTTTGGCTTGAAATGAAGCCATAATAGTATTTTATAACTTTTTGAATTTTTTTGTTATTTTTTTGGAATTTTCTTTTACGTTTCGTGTAGGAACGGAACAGAACAACAATCTTTATTTTCTTTCTCTTTCTGGGCATTTCTCAACCTATTTTTGCTTAAAATGAAGCCAAAATGGTATTCTTATTATTTTTTGAATTTTTTTGCTATTTGTTTGGAATTTTTTATTACGCGTTGGGTAGGAACGAAACGAAACGATTATTTTTATTTTCTCTCATTCTCGGCCTTTTCCAACCAATTTTTGCTTCAAAAGAAGCCATAACTGTATTTTTTTAATTTTTTTGCAATTTTCTATTACGCGTAGGGTTGGAACGAGACGGAATGATAATTTTTATTTTCCCTGTTTCTTGGTCTATTCCAACCTATTATGGCTGGAAATGAAGCGATAAAGGTATTTTTGAATTTTCAGAGTTTTTTTTCTATTTTTTTTTAATTTTCTATCACGCGACGGGTAGGAACGAAACGGAACGATAATTTTTGTTCTTCATCTTTTTCGGCCTTTTCCAACCTTTTTTGGCTTTAAATGAAGCCACAATGGTATTTTTTTTAAAATTTTTTCCTATTTTTTTGGAATTTTCTATTACGAGTCAGGTTGGAACGGAACAGAACGATAGTTTTTATTCTCTCTCTTTCTCATCGTTTCCCTACTTATTTTGGCATGAAATGAAGCCATAATAGTAGTTTATAATTTTTTGAATTTTTTTGCAATTTTTTATGAATTTTCTATTACGCGTCGGGAAGGAACGAAACGGAACGATAATTTTTGTTTTCCGTCGTTCTCGGCCTTTTCCAGCGTTTTTTGGCTTAAAATGAAGCCAAAATGGTATTCTTATTATTTTTTGAATTTTTTTGCTATTTGTTTGGAATTTTCTATTACGCGTTGGGTAGGAACGAAACGAAACGATAATTTTTATTTTCTCTCATTCTCGGCCTTTTACAACCAATTTTTGCTTCAAAAGAAGCCATAACTGTATTTTTTAAATTTTTTGAATTTATTTGCAATTTTTTATGAATTTTCTATGACGGGTCGGGTTGGAACGAAACGGAATGATAATTTTTATTTTCCCTTTCTCTCAGTTTATTCCAACCTATTATGGCTTGAATTGAAGCCACGATGGTATTTTTAAATTTTCGGAATTTTTTCTCTATTTTTTTGGAATTTTCTATTACGTGTCGGGCAGGAACGAAACGGAACGATAATTTTTGTTTTCCGTCTTTCTCGGCCTTTTCCAACCTTTTTTGGCTTTAAATGAAGCCACAATGGTATTTTTTTGGAATTTTCTATTACTTGTCAGGTTGGAACGGAACAGAATGATAGTTTTTATTTTCTCTCTTTCTCAGCGTTTCCCACCTTATTTTGGCTTGAAATGAAGCCATAATAGTATTTTATAATTTTTTGAATTTTTTTGTTATTTTTTTGGAATTTTCTATTACGTTTCGTGTGGGAACGGAACAGAACAATAATTTTTATTTTCTGTCTCTTTCTGGGCATTTCTCAACCTATTTTTGCTTAAAATGAAAATGGTATTCTTATGATTTTTTGAATTTTTTCGCTATGTGTTTGGAATTTTCTATTACGCGTTGGGTAGGAACGAAACGAAACGATAATTTTTATTTTCTCTCATTCTCGGCCTTTTCCAACCAATTTTTATTCAAAAGAAGCCATAACTATATTTTTTTAATTTTTTTAATTTTTAATGAATTTTCTATTACTCGTAGGGTTGGAACGAAACGGAATGATAATTTTTATTTTCCCTGTTTCTTGGTCTATTCCAACCAATTATGGATGGAAATGAAGCGATAATGGTATTTTTGAATTTTCAGAATTTTTTTTCAATTTTTATTTAATTTTCTATTACGCGACGGGTAGGAACGAAACGGAACGATAATTTTTGTTTTCCGTCTTTCTCGGCCTTTTCCAACCTTTTTCAGCTTTAAATGAAGCCACAATGGTATTTTTTAAAATTTTTTCCTATTTTTTTGGAATTTTCTATTACGAGTCAGGTTGGAACGGAACAGAACGATAGTTTTTATTCTCTCTCTTTCCCAGCGTTTCCCTACTTATTTTGGCTTGAAATGAAGCCATAATAGTAGTTTATAATTTTTTGAATTTTTTTGCAATTTTTTATGAATTTTCTATTACGCGTCGGGTAGGAACGAAACGGAACGATAATTTTTGTTTTCCGTCGTTCTCGGCCTTTTCCAACCTTTTTTGGCTTAAAATGAAGCCAAAATGGTATTCTTATTATTTTTTGAATTTTTTTGCTATTTGTTTGGAATTTTCTATTACGCGTTGGGTAGGAACGAAACGAAACGATAATTTTTATTTTCTCTCATTCTCGGCCTTTTCCAACCAATTTTTGCTTCAAAAGAAGCCATAACTGTATTTTTTAAATTTTTTGAATTTATTTGCAATTTTTTATGAATTTTCTATGACGGGTCGGGTTGGAACGAAACGGAATGATAATTTTTATTTTCCCTTTGTCTCAGTTTATTCCAACCTATTATGGCTTGAATTGAAGCCACGATGGTATTTTTAAATTTTCGGAATTTTTTCTCTATTTTTTTGGAATTTTCTATTACGTGTCGGGCAGGAACGAAACGGAACGATAATTTTTGTTTTCCGTCTTTCTCGGCCTTTTCCAACCTTTTTTGGCTTTAAATGAAGCCACAATGGTATTTTTTTAAATTTTTTCCTATTTTTTTGGAATTTTCTATTACTTGTCAGGTTGGAACGGAACAGAATGATAGTTTTTATTCTCTCTCTTTCTCAGCGTTTCCCACCTTATTTTGGCTTGAAATGAAGCCATAATAGTATTTTATAATTTTTTGAATTTTTTTGTTATTTTTTTGGAATTTTCTATTACGTTTCGTGTAGGAACGGAACAGAACAATAATTTTTATTTTCTGTCTCTTTCTGGGCATTTCTCAACCTATTTTTGCTTAAAATCAAAATGGTATTCTTATGATTTTTTGAATTTTTTTGCTATTTGTTTGGAATTTTCTATTACGCGTTGGGTAGGAACGAAACGAAACGATAATTTTTATTTTCTCTCATTCTCGGCCTTTTCCAACCAATTTTTGCTTCAAAAGAAGCCATAACTATATTTTCTTAATTTTTAATGAATTTTCTGTTACTCGTAGGGTTGGAACGAAACGGAATGATAATTTTTATTTTCCCTGCTTCTTGGTCTATTCCAACCTATTATGGATGGAAATGAAGCGATAATGGTATTTTTGAATTTTCAGAATTTTTTTTCTATTTTTATTTAATTTTCTATTACGCGACGGGTAGGAAGGAAACGGAACGATAATTTTTGTTTTCCGTCTTTCTCGGCCTTTTCCAACCTTTTTTGGCTTTAAATGAAGCCACAATGGCATTTTTTAAAATTTTTTCCTATTTTTTTGGAATTTTCTTTTACGTGTCAGGTTGGAACGGAACAGAACGATAGTTTTTATTCTCTCTCTTTCTCAGCGTTTCCCCCCTTATTTTGGCTTGAAATGATGCCCTAATAGTATTTTATAATTTTTTGAATTTTTTTGCAATTTTTTATGAATTTTCTATTACGCGTCGGGTAGGAACGAAACGGAACGATAATTTTTGTTTTCCGTCGTTCTCGGCCTTTTCCAACCTTTTTTGGCTTTGAATGAAGCCACAATGGTATTTTTTAAAATTTTTTCCTATTTTTTTGGAATTTTCTATTACGTGTCAGGTTGGAACGGAACAGAACGATAGTTTTTATTCTCTCTCTTTCTCAGCGTTTCCCCTCTTATTTTGGCTTGAAATGAAGCCATAATAGTATTTTATAACTTTTTGAATTTTTTTGTTATTTTTTTGGAATTTTCTTTTACGTTTCGTGTAGGAACGGAACAGAACAACAATCTTTATTTTCTTTCTCTTTCTGGGCATTTCTCAACCTATTTTTGCTTAAAATGAAGCCAAAATGGTATTCTTATTATTTTTTGAATTTTTTTGCTATTTGTTTGGAATTTTTTATTACGCGTTGGGTAGGAACGAAACGAAACGATTATTTTTATTTTCTCTCATTCTCGGCCTTTTCCAACCAATTTTTGCTTCAAAAGAAGCCATAACTGTATTTTTTTAATTTTTTTGCAATTTTCTATTACGCGTAGGGTTGGAACGAGACGGAATGATAATTTTTATTTTCCCTGTTTCTTGGTCTATTCCAACCTATTATGGCTGGAAATGAAGCGATAAAGGTATTTTTGAATTTTCAGAGTTTTTTTTCTATTTTTTTTTAATTTTCTATCACGCGACGGGTAGGAACGAAACGGAACGATAATTTTTGTTCTTCATCTTTTTCGGCCTTTTCCAACCTTTTTTGGCTTTAAATGAAGCCACAATGGTATTTTTTTTAAAATTTTTTCCTATTTTTTTGGAATTTTCTATTACGAGTCAGGTTGGAACGGAACAGAACGATAGTTTTTATTCTCTCTCTTTCTCATCGTTTCCCTACTTATTTTGGCATGAAATGAAGCCATAATAGTAGTTTATAATTTTTTGAATTTTTTTGCAATTTTTTATGAATTTTCTATTACGCGTCGGGAAGGAACGAAACGGAACGATAATTTTTGTTTTCCGTCGTTCTCGGCCTTTTCCAACGTTTTTTGGCTTAAAATGAAGCCAAAATGGTATTCTTATTATTTTTTGAATTTTTTTGCTATTTGTTTGGAATTTTCTATTACGCGTTGGGTAGGAACGAAACGAAACGATAATTTTTATTTTCTCTCATTCTCGGCCTTTTACAACCAATTTTTGCTTCAAAAGAAGCCATAACTGTATTTTTTAAATTTTTTGAATTTATTTGCAATTTTTTATGAATTTTCTATGACGGGTCGGGTTGGAACGAAACGGAATGATAATTTTTATTTTCCCTTTGTCTCAGTTTATTCCAACCTATTATGGCTTGAAATAAAGCCACGATGGTATTTTTAAATTTTCGGAATTTTTTCTCTATTTTTTTGGAATTTTCTATTACGTGTCGGGTAGGAATGAAACGGAACGATAATTTTTGTTTTCCGTCTTTCTCGGCCTTTTCCAACCTTTTTTGGCTTTAAATGAAGCCACAATGGTATTTTTTTGGAATTTTCTATTACTTGTCAGGTTGGAACGGAACAGAATGATAGTTTTTATTTTCTCTCTTTCTCAGCGTTTCCCACCTTATTTTGGCTTGAAATGAAGCCATAATAGTATTTTATAATTTTTTGAATTTTTTTGTTATTTTTTTGGAATTTTCTATTACGTTTCGTGTGGGAACGGAACAGAACAATAATTTTTATTTTCTGTCTCTTTCTGGGCATTTCTCAACCTATTTTTGCTTAAAATGAAAATGGTATTCTTATGATTTTTTGAATTTTTTCGCTATGTGTTTGGAATTTTCTATTACGCGTTGGGTAGGAACGAAACGAAACGATAATTTTTATTTTCTCTCATTCTCGGCCTTTTCCAACCAATTTTTATTCAAAAGAAGCCATAACTATATTTTTTTAATTTTTTTAATTTTTAATGAATTTTCTATTACTCGTAGGGTTGGAACGAAACGGAATGATAATTTTTATTTTCCCTGTTTCTTGGTCTATTCCAACCAATTATGGATGGAAATGAAGCGATAATGGTATTTTTGAATTTTCAGAATTTTTTTTCAATTTTTATTTAATTTTCTATTACGCGACGGGTAGGAACGAAACGGAACGATAATTTTTGTTTTCCGTCTTTCTCGGCCTTTTCCAACCTTTTTCAGCTTTAAATGAAGCCACAATGGTATTTTTTAAAATTTTTTCCTATTTTTTTGGAATTTTCTATTACGAGTCAGGTTGGAACGGAACAGAACGATAGTTTTTATTCTCTCTCTTTCCCAGCGTTTCCCTACTTATTTTGGCTTGAAATGAAGCCATAATAGTAGTTTATAATTTTTTGAATTTTTTTGCAATTTTTTATGAATTTTCTATTACGCGTCGGGTAGGAACGAAACGGAACGATAATTTTTGTTTTCCGTCGTTCTCGGCCTTTTCCAACCTTTTTTGGCTTAAAATGAAGCCAAAATGGTATTCTTATTATTTTTTGAATTTTTTTGCTATTTGTTTGGAATTTTCTATTACGCGTTGGGTAGGAACGAAACGAAACGATAATTTTTATTTTCTCTCATTCTCGGCCTTTTCCAACCAATTTTTGCTTCAAAAGAAGCCATAACTGTATTTTTTAAATTTTTTGAATTTATTTGCAATTTTTTATGAATTTTCTATGACGGGTCGGGTTGGAACGAAACGGAATGATAATTTTTATTTTCCCTTTCTCTCAGTTTATTCCAACCTATTATGGCTTGAATTGAAGCCACGATGGTATTTTTAAATTTTCGGAATTTTTTCTCTATTTTTTTGGAATTTTCTATTACGTGTCGGGCAGGAACGAAACGGAACGATAATTTTTGTTTTCCGTCTTTCTCGGCCTTTTCCAACCTTTTTTGGCTTTAAGTGAAGCCACAATGGTATTTTTTTAAATTTTTTCCTATTTTTTTGGAATTTTCTATTACTTGTCAGGTTGGAACGGAACAGAATGATAGTTTTTATTCTCTCTCTTTCTCAGCGTTTCCCACCTTATTTTGGCTTGAAATGAAGCCATAATAGTATTTTATAATTTTTTGAATTTTTTTGTTATTTTTTTGGAATTTTCTATTACGTTTCGTGTAGGAACGGAACAGAACAATAATTTTTATTTTCTGTCTCTTTCTGGGCATTTCTCAACCTATTTTTGCTTAAAATGAAAATGGTATTCTTATGATTTTTTGAATTTTTTTGCTATGTGTTTGGAATTTTCTATTACGCGTTGGGTAGGAACGAAACGAAATGATAATTTTTATTTTCTCTCATTCTCAGCCTTTTCCAACCAATTTTTATTCAAAAGAAGCCATAACTATATTTTTTTAATTTTTTTAATTTTTAATGAATTTTCTATTACTCGTAGGGTTGGAACGAAACGGAATGATAATTTTTATTTTCCCTGTTTCTTGGTCTATTCCAACCTATTATGGATGGAAATGAAGCGATAATGGTATTTTTGAATTTTCAGAATTTTTTTTCAATTTTTATTTAATTTTCTATTACGCGACGGGTAGGAACGAAACGGAACGATAATTTTTGTTTTCCGTCTTTCTCGGCCTTTTCCAACCTTTTTTGGCTTTAAACGAAGCCACAATGGCATTTTTTTAAGTTTTTTCCTATTTTTTTGGAATTTTCTTTTACGTGTCAGGTTGGAACGGAACAGAACGATAGTTTTTATTCTCTCTCTTTCTCAGCGTCTCCCCCCTTATTTTGGCTTGAAATGATGCCCTAATATTATTTTATAATTTTTTGAATTTTTTTACAATTTTTTATGAATTTTCTATTACGCGTCCGGTAGGAAAGAAACGGAACGATAATTTTTGTTTTCCGTCGTTCTCGGCCTTTTCCAACCTTTTTTGGCTTTAAATGAAGCCACAATGGCATTTTTTAAAATTTTTTCCTATTTTTTTGGAATTTTCTATTACGTGCCAGGTTGGAACGGAACAGAACGATAGTTTTTATTCTCTCTCTTTTTCAGCGTTTCCCTACTTATTTTGGCTTGAAATGAAGCCATAATAGTAGTTTATAATTTTTTGAATTTTTTTGCAATTTTTTTGCAATTTTCTATTACGCGTCGGGTAGGGACGAAACGGAACGATAATTTTTGTTTTCCGTCTTTCTCGGCCTTTTCCAACCTTTTTTGGCTTTAAATGAAGCCACAATGGTATTTTTTTTATATTTTTTCCTATTTTTTTGGAATTTTCTATTACTTGTCAGGTTGGAACGGAACAGAATGATAGTTTTTATTCTCTCTCTTTCTCAGCGTTTCCCACCTTATTTTGGCTTGAAATGAAGCCATAATAGTATTTTATAATTTTTTGAATTTTTTTGTTATTTTTTTGGAATTTTCTATTACGTTTCGTTTAGGAACGGAACAGAACAATAATTTTTATTTTCTGTCTCTTTCTGGGCATTTCTCAACCTATTTTTGCTTAAAATGAAAATGGTATTCTTATGATTTTTTGAATTTTTTTGCTATGTGTTTGGAATTTTCTATTACGCGTTGGGTAGGAACGAAACGAAATGATAATTTTTATTTTCTCTCATTCTCAGCCTTTTCCAACCAATTTTTATTCAAAAGAAGCCATAACTATATTTTTTTAATTTTTTTAATTTTTAATGAATTTTCTATTACTCGTAGGGTTGGAACGAAACGGAATGATAATTTTTATTTTCCCTGTTTCTTGGTCTATTCCAACCTATTATGGATGGAAATGAAGCGATAATGGTATTTTTGAATTTTCAGAATTTTTTTTCAATTTTTATTTAATTTTCTATTACGCGACGGGTAGGAACGAAACGGAACGATAATTTTTGTTTTCCGTCTTTCTCGGCCTTTTCCAACCTTTTTTGGCTTTAAACGAAGCCACAATGGCATTTTTTTAAGTTTTTTCCTATTTTTTTGGAATTTTCTTTTACGTGTCAGGTTGGAACGGAACAGAACGATAGTTTTTATTCTCTCTTTTTCTCAGCGTCTCCCCCCTTATTTTGGCTTGAAATGATGCCCTAATATTATTTTATAATTTTTTGAATTTTTTTACAATTTTTTATGAATTTTCTATTACGCGTCCGGTAGGAAAGAAACGGAACGATAATTTTTGTTTTCCGTCGTTCTCGGCCTTTTCCAACCTTTTTTGGCTTTAAATGAAGCCACAATGGCATTTTTTAAAATTTTTTCCTATTTTTTTGGAATTTTCTATTACGTGCCAGGTTGGAACGGAACAGAACGATAGTTTTTATTCTCTCTCTTTTTCAGCGTTTCCCTACTTATTTTGGCTTGAAATGAAGCCATAATAGTAGTTTATAATTTTTTGAATTTTTTTGCAATTTTTTATGAATTTTCTATTACGCGTCGGGTAGGAACGAAACGGAACGATAATTTTTGTTTTCCGTCGTTCTCGGCCTTTTCCAACCTTTTTTGGCTTAAAATGAAGCCAAAATGGTATTCTTATTATTTTTTGAATTTTTTTGCTATTTGTTTGGAATTTTCTATTACGCGTTGGGTAGGAACGAAACGAAACGATAATTTTTATTTTCTCTCATTCTCGGCGTTTTCCAACCAATTTTTGCTTCAAAAGAAGCCATAACTGTATTTTTTAAATTTTTTGAATTTATTTGCAATTTTTTATGAATTTTCTATGACGGGTCGGGTTGGAACGAAACGGAATGATAATTTTTATTTTCCCTTTGTCTCAGTTTATTCCAACCTATTATGGCTTGAAATGAAGCCACGATGGTATTTTTAAATTTTCTGAATTTTTTCTCTATTTTTTTGGAATTTTCTATTACGTGTCGGGTAGGAACGAAACGGAACAATAATTTTTGTTTTCCGTCTTTCTCGGCCTTTTCCAACCTTTTTTGGCTTTAAATGAAGCCACAATGGTATTTTTTTATATTTTTTCCTATTTTTTTGGAATTTTCTATTACTTGTCAGGTTGGAACGGAACAGAATGATAGTTTTTATTCTCTCTCTTTCTCAGCGTTTCCCACCTTATTTTGGCTTGAAATGAAGCCATAATAGTATTTTATAATTTTTTGAATTTTTTTGTTATTTTTTTGGAATTTTCTGTTACGTTTCGTTTAGGAACGGAACAGAACAATAATTTTTATTTTCTGTCTCTTTCTGGGCATTTCTCAACCTATTTTTGCTTAAAATGAAAATGGTATTCTTATGATTTTTTGAATTTTTTTGCTATTTGTTTGGAATTTTCTATTACGCGTTGGGTAGGAACGAAACGAAACGATAATTTTTATTTTCTCTCATTCTCGGCCTTTTCCAACCAATTTTTGCTTCAAAAGAAGCCATAACTATATTTTCTTAATTTTTAATGAATTTTCTGTTACTCGTAGGGTTGGAACGAAACGGAATGATAATTTTTATTTTCCCTGCTTCTTGGTCCATTCCAACCTATTATGGATGGAAATGAAGCGATAATGGTATTTTTGAATTTTCAGAATTTTTTTTCTATTTTTATTTAATTTTCTATTACGCGACGGGTAGGAAGGAAACGGAACGATAATTTTTGTTTTCCGTCTTTCTCGGCCTTTTCCAACCTTTTTTGGCTTTAAATGAAGCCACAATGGCATTTTTTAAAATTTTTTCCTATTTTTTTGGAATTTTCTTTTACGTGTCAGGTTGGAACGGAACAGAACGATAGTTTTTATTCTCTCTCTTTCTCACCGTTTCCCCCCTTATTTTGGCTTGAAATGATGCCCTAATAGTATTTTATAATTTTTTGAATTTTTTTACAATTTTTTATGAATTTTCTATTACGCGTCGGGTAGGAACGAAACGGAACGATAATTTTTGTTTTCCGTCGTTCTCGGCCTTTTCCAACCTTTTTTGGCTTTAAATGAAGCCACAATGGCATTTTTTAAAATTTTTTCCTATTTTTTTGGAATTTTCTATTACGTGCCAGGTTGGAACGGAACAGAACGATAGTTTTTATTCTCTCTCTTTCTCAGCGTTTCCCTACTTATTTTGGCTTGAAATGAAGCCATAATAGTAGTTTATAATTTTTTGAATTTTTTTGCAATTTTTTATGAATTTTCTATTACGCGTCGGGTAGGAACGAAACGGAACGATAATTTTTGTTTTCCGTCGTTCTCGGCCTTTTCCAACCTTTTTTGGCTTAAAATGAAGCCAAAATGGTATTCTTATTATTTTTTGAATTTTTTTGCTATTTGTTTGGAATTTTCTATTACGCGTTGGGTAGGAACGAAACGAAACGATTATTTTTATTTTCTCTCATTCTCGGCCTTTTCCAACCAATTTTTGCTTCAAAAGAAGCCATAACTGTATTTTTTAAATTTTTTGAATTTATTTGCAATTTTTTTATGAATTTTCTATGACGGGTCGGGGTGGAACGAAACGGAATGATAATTTTTATTTTCCCTTTGTCTCAGTTTCTTCCAACCTATTATGGCTTGAAATGAAGCCACGATGGTATTTTTAAATTTTCGGAATTTTTTCTCTATTTTTTTGGAATTTTCTATTACGTGTCGGGTAGGAATGAAACGGAACGATAATTTTTGTTTTCCGTCTTTCTCGGCCTTTTCCAACCTTTTTTGGCTTTAAATGAAGCCACAATGGTATTTTTTTGGAATTTTCTATTACTTGTCAGGTTGGAACGGAACAGAATGATAGTTTTTATTTTCTCTCTTTCTCAGCGTTTCCCACCTTATTTTGGCTTGAAATGAAGCCATAATAGTATTTTATAATTTTTTGAATTTTTTTGTTATTTTTTTGGAATTTTCTATTACGTTTCATGTAGGAACGGAACAGAACAATAATTTTTATTTTCTGTCTCTTTCTGGGCATTTCTCAACCTATTTTTGCTTAAAATGAAAATGGTATTTTTATGATTTTTTGAATTTTTTCGCTATGTGTTTGGAATTTTCTATTACGCGTTGGGTAGGAACGAAACGAAACGATAATTTTTATTTTCTCTCATTCTCGGCCTTTTCCAACCAATTTTTATTCAAAAGAAGCCATAACTATATTTTTTTAATTTTTTTAATTTTTAATGAATTTTCTATTACTCGTAGGGTTGGAACGAAACGGAATGATAATTTTTATTTTCCCTGTTTCTTGGTCTATTCCAACCAATTATGGATGGAAATGAAGCGATAATGGTATTTTTGAATTTTCAGAATTTTTTTTCAATTTTTATTTAATTTTCTATTACGCGACGGGTAGGAACGAAACAGAACGATAATTTTTGTTTTCCGTCTTTCTCGGCCTTTTCCAACCTTTTTCAGCTTTAAATGAAGCCACAATGGTATTTTTTAAAAATTTTTCCTATTTTTTTGGAATTTTCTATTACGAGTCAGGTTGGAACGGAACAGAACGATAGTTTTTATTCTCTCTCTTTCCCAGCGTTTCCCTACTTATTTTGGCTTGAAATGAAGCCATAATAGTAGTTTATAATTTTTTGAATTTTTTTGCAATTTTTTATGAATTTTCTATTACGCGTCGGGTAGGAACGAAACGGAACGATAATTTTTGTTTTCCGTCGTTCTCGGCCTTTTCCAACCTTTTTTGGCTTAAAATGAAGCCAAAATGGTATTCTTATTATTTTTTGAATTTTTTTGCTATTTGTTTGGAATTTTCTATTACGCGTTGGGTAGGAACGAAACGAAACGATAATTTTTATTTTCTCTCATTCTCGGCCTTTTCCAACCAATTTTTGCTTCAAAAGAAGCCATAACTGTATTTTTTAAATTTTTTGAATTTATTTGCAATTTTTTATGAATTTTCTATGACGGGTCAGGTTGGAACGAAACGGAATGATAATTTTTATTTTCCCTTTGTCTCAGTTTATTCCAACCTATTATGGCTTGAAATGAAGCCACGATGGTATTTTTAAATTTTCGGAATTTTTTCTCTATTTTTTTGGAATTTTCTATTACGTGTCGGGCAGGAACGAAACGGAACGATAATTTTTGTTTTCCGTCTTTCTCGGCCTTTTCCAACCTTTTTTGGCTTTAAATGAAGCCACAATGGTGTTTTTTTAAATTTTTTCCTATTTTTTTGGAATTTTCTATTACTTGTCAGGTTGGAACGGAACAGAATGATAGTTTTTATTCTCTCTCTTTCTCAGCGTTTCCCACCTTATTTTGGCTTGAAATGAAGCCATAATAGTATTTTATAATTTTTTGAATTTTTTTGTTATTTTTTTGGAATTTTCTATTACGTTTCGTGTAGGAACGGAACAGAACAATAATTTTTATTTTCTGTCTCTTTCTGGGCATTTCTCAACCTATTTTTGCTTAAAATGAAAATGGTATTCTTATGATTTTTTGAATTTTTTTGCTATGTGTTTGGAATTTTCTATTACGCGTTGGGTAGGAACGAAACGAAACGATAATTTTTTTTTTCTCTCATTCTCGGCCTTTTCCAACCAATTTTTATTCAAAAGAAGCCATAACTATATTTTTTTAATTTTTTTAATTTTTAATGAATTTTCTATTACTCGTAGGGTTGGAACGAAACAGAATGATAATTTTTATTTTCCCTGTTTCTTGGTCTATTCCAACCTATTATGGATGGAAATGAAGCGATAATGGTATTTTTGAATTTTCAGAATTTTTTTTCAATTTTTATTTAATTTTCTATTACGCGACGGGTAGGAACGAAACGGAACGATAATTTTTGTTTTCCGTCTTTCTCGGCCTTTTCCAACCTTTTTTGGCTTTAAACGAAGCCACAATGGCA
This sequence comes from Quercus wislizeni, assembly GCA_023055345.1. Taxonomy (NCBI): domain Eukaryota; kingdom Viridiplantae; phylum Streptophyta; class Magnoliopsida; order Fagales; family Fagaceae; genus Quercus; species Quercus wislizeni. The sequence goes on from JALGQJ010000005.1 coordinate 25,366,692, forward strand.
TTTTTTTAAGTTTTTTCCTATTTTTTTGGAATTTTCTTTTACGTGTCAGGTTGGAACGGAACAGAACGATAGTTTTTATTCTCTCTCTTTCTCAGCGTCTCCCCCCTTATTTTGGCTTGAAATGATGCCCTAATAGTATTTTATAATTTTTTGAATTTTTTTACAATTTTTTATGAATTTTCTATTACGCGTCGGGTAGGAACGAAACGGAACGATAATTTTTGTTTTCTGTCGTTCTCGGCCTTTTCCAACCTTTTTTGGCTTTAAATGAAGCCACAATGGCATTTTTTAAAATTTTTTCCTATTTTTTTGGAATTTTCTATTACGTGCCAGGTTGGAACGGAACAGAACGATAGTTTTTATTCTCTCTCTTTCTCAGCGTTTCCCTACTTATTTTGGCTTGAAATGAAGCCATAATAGTAGTTTATAATTTTTTGAATTTTTTTGCAATTTTTTATGAATTTTCTATTACGCGTCGGGTAGGAACGAAACGGAACGATAATTTTTGTTTTCCGTCGTTCTCGGCCTTTTCCAACCTTTTTTGGCTTAAAATGAAGCCAAAATGGTATTCTTATTATTTTTTGAATTTTTTTGCTATTTGTTTGGAATTTTCTATTACGCGTTGGGTAGGAACGAAACGAAACGATAATTTTTATTTTCTCTCATTCTCGGCCTTTTCCAACCAATTTTTGCTTCAAAAGAAGCCATAACTGTATTTTTTAAATTTTTTGAATTTATTTGCAATTTTTTATGAATTTTCTATGACGGGTCGGGTTGGAACGAAACGGAATGATAATTTTTATTTTCCCTTTGTCTCAGTTTATTCCAACCTATTATGGCTTGAAATGAAGCCACGATGGTATTTTTAAATTTTCGGAATTTTTTCTCTATTTTTTTGGAATTTTCTATTACGTGTCGGGTAGGAACGAAACGGAACGATAATTTTTGTTTTCCGTCTTTCTCGGCCTTTTCCAACCTTTTTTGGCTTTAAATGAAGCCACAATGGTATTTTTTTTATATTTTTTCCTATTTTTTTGGAATTTTCTATTACTTGTCAGGTTGGAACGGAACAGAATGATAGTTTTTATTCTCTCTCTTTCTCAGCGTTTCCCACCTTATTTTAACTTGAAATGAAGCCATAATAGTATTTTATAATTTTTTGAATTTTTTTGTTATTTTTTTTCGAATTTTCTATTGCGTTTCCTGTAGGAACGGAACAGAACAATAATTTTTATTTTCTGTCTCTTTCTGGGCATTTCTCAACCTATTTTTGCTTAAAATGAAAATGGTATTATTATGATTTTTTGAATTTTTTTGCTATTTGTTTGGAATTTTCTATTACGCGTTGGGTAGGAACGAAACGAAACGATAATTTTTATTTTCTCTCATTCTCGGCCTTTTCCAACCAATTTTTGCTTCAAAAGAAGCCATAACTATATTTTTTTAATTTTTAATGAATTTTCTGTTACTCGTAGGGTTGGAATGACACGGAATGATAATTTTTATTTTCCCTGTTTCTTGGTCTATTCCAACCTATTATGGTTGGAAATGAAGCGATAATGGTATTTTTGAATTTTCAGAATTTTTTTTCTATTTTTATTTAATTTTCTATTACGCGACGGGTAGGAACGAAACGGAACGATAATTTTTGTTTTCCGTCTTTCTCGGCCTTTTCCAACCTTTTTTGGCTTTAAATGAAGCCACAATGGCATTTTTTAAAATTTTTTCCTATTTTTTTGGAATTTTCTTTTACGTGTCAGGTTGGAACGGAACAGAACGATAGTTTTTATTCTCTCTCTTTCTCAGCGTTTCCCCCCTTATTTTGGCTTGAAATGATGCCCTAATAGTATTTTACAATTTTTTGAATTTTTTTGCAATTTTTTATGAATTTTCTATTACGCGTCGGGTAGGAACGAAACGGAACGATAATTTTTGTTTTCCGTCGTTCTCGGCATTTTCCAACCTTTTTTGGCTTTAAATGAAGCCACAATGGTATTTTTTAAAAATTTTTCCTATTTTTTTGGAATTTTCTATTACGTGTCAGGTTGGAACGGAACAGAACGATAGTTTTTATTCTCTCTCTTTCTCAGCGTTTCCCCCCTTATTTTGGCTTGAAATGGAGCCATAATAGTGTTTTATAACTTTTTGAATTTTTTTGTTATTTTTTTGGAATTTTCTTTTACGTTTCGTGTAGGAACGGAACAGAACAATAATCTTTATTTTCTTTCCCTTTCTGGGCATTTCTCAACCTATTTTTGCTTAAAATGAAGCCAAAATGGTATTCTTATTATTTTTTGAATTTTTTTGCTATTTGTTTGGAATTTTCTATTACGCGTTGGGTAGGAACGAAACGAAACGATTATTTTTATTTTCTCTCATTCTCGGCCTTTTCCAACCAATTTTTGCTTCAAAAGAAGCCATAACTGTATTTTTTTAATTTTTTTGCAATTTTCTATTACGCGTAGGGTTGGAACGAGACGGAATGATAATTTTTATTTTCCCTGTTTCTTGGTCTATTCCAACCTATTATGGATGGAAATGAAGCGATAATGGTATTTTTGAATTTTCAGAATTTTTTTTCTATTTTTTTTTAATTTTCTATCACGCGACGGGTAGGAAGGAAACGGAACGATAATTTTTGTTTTTCATCTTTCTCGGCCTTTTCCAACCTTTTTTGGCATTAATTGAAGCCACAATGGTATTTTTTAAAATTTTTTCCTATTTTTTTGGAATTTTCTATTACGAGTCAGGTTGGAACGGAACAAAACGATAGTTTTTATTCTCTCTCTTTCTCAGCGTTTCCCTACTTATTTTGGCTTGAAATGTAGCCATAATAGTAGTTCATAATTTTTTGAATTTTTTTGCAATTTTTTTGCAATTTTCTATTACGCGTCGGGTAGGAACGAAACGGAACGATAATTTTTGTTTTCCGTCATTCTCGGCCTTTTCCAACCTTTTTTGGATTAAAATGAAGCCAAAATGGTATTCTTATTATTTTTTGAATATTTTTGCTATTTGTTTGGAATTTTCTATTACGCGTTGGGTAGGAACGAAACGAAACGATTATTTTTATTTTCTCTCATTCTCGGCCTTTTCCAAACAATTTTTGCTTCAAAAGAAGCCATAACTGTATTTTTTAAATTTTTTGAATTTTTTTGCAATTTTTTAAGAATTTTCTATGACGCGTCGGGTTGGAACGAAACGGAATGATAATTTTTATTTTCCCTTTGTCTCGGTTTATTCCAACCTATTATGGCTTGAAATGAAGCAATAATAGTATTTTTGAATTTTCAGAATTTTTTTTCTATTTTTTTTAAATTTTCTTTTACGCGACGGGTAGGAACGAAACGGAACGATAATTTTTGTTTTCCGTCTTTCTCGGCCTTTTCCAACCTTTTTCAGCTTTAAATGAGGCCACAATGGTATTTTTTAAAATTTTTTCCTATTTTTTTGGAATTTTCTATTACGAGTCAGGTTGGAACGGAACAGAACGATAGTTTTTATTCTCTCTCTTTCTCAGCGTTTCCCTACTTATTTTGGCTTGAAATGAAGCCATAATAGTAGTTTATAATTTTTTGAATTTTTTTGCAATTTTTTATGAATTTTCTATTACGCGTCGGGTAGGAAAGAAGCGGAACGATAATTTTTGTTTTCCGTCGTTCTCAGCCTTTTCCAACATTTTTTGGCTTAAAATGAAGCCAAAATGGTATTCTTATTATTTTTTGAATTTTTTTGCTATTTGTTTGGAATTTTCTATTACGCGTTGGGTAGGAACGAAACGAAACGATAATTTTTATTTTCTCTCATTCTCGGCCTTTTCCAACCAATTTTTGCTTCAAAAGAAGCCATAACTGTATTTTTAAAATTTTTTGAACTTATTTGCAATTTTTTATGAATTTTCTATGACGGTCGGGTTGGAACGAAACGGAATGATAATTTTTATTTTCCCTTTGTCTCAGTTTATTCCAACCTATTATGGCTTGAAATGAAGCCACGATGGTATTTTTAAATTTTCGGAATTTTTTCTCTATTTTTTTGGAATTTTCTATTACGTGTCGGGCAGGAACGAAACGGAACGATAATTTTTGTTTTCCGTCTTTCTCGGCCTTTTCCAACCTTTTTTGGCTTTAAATGAAGCCACAATGGTATTTTTTTAAATTTTTTCCTATTTTTTTGGAATTTTCTATTACTTGTCAGGTTGGAACGGAACAGAATGATAGTTTTTATTCTCTTTCTTTCTCAGCGTTTCCCACCTTATTTTGGCTTGAAATGAAGCCATAATAGTATTTTATAATTTTTTGAATTTTTTTGTTATTTTTTTGGAATTTTCTATTACGTTTCGTGTAGGAACGGAACAGAACAATAATTTTTATTTTCTGTCTCTTTCTGGGCATTTCTCAACCTATTTTTGCTTAAAATGAAAATGGTATTCTTATGATTTTTTGAATTTTTTCGCTATGTGTTTGGAATTTTCTATTACGCGTTGGGTAGGAACGAAACGAAACGATAATTTTTATTTTCTCTCATTCTTGGCCTTTTCCAACCAATTTTTATTCAAAAGAAGCCATAACTATATTTTTTTAATTTTTTTAATTTTTAATGAATTTTCTATTACTCGTAGGGTTGGAACGAAACGGAATGATAATTTTTATTTTCCCTGTTTCTTGGTCTATTCCAACCTATTATGGATGGAAATGAAGCGATAATGGTATTTTTGAATTTTCAGAATTTTTTTTCAATTTTTATTTAATTTTCTATTACGCGACGGGTAGGAACGAAACGGAACGATAATTTTTGTTTTCCGTCTTTCTCGGCCTTTTCCAACCTTTTTTGGCTTTAAACGAAGCCACAATGGCATTTTTTTAAGTTTTTTCCTATTTTTTTGGAATTTTCTTTTACGTGTCAGGTTGGAACGGAACAGAACGATAGTTTTTATTCTCTCTCTTTCTCAGCGTCTCCCCCCTTATTTTGGCTTGAAATGATGCCCTAATAGTATTTTATAATTTTTTGAATTTTTTTACAATTTTTTATGAATTTTCTATTACGCGTCGGGTAGGAACGAAACGGAACGATAATTTTTGTTTTCCGTCGTTCTCGGCCTTTTCCAACCTTTTTTGGCTTTAAATGAAGCCACAATGGCATTTTTTAAAATTTTTTCCTATTTTTTTGGAATTTTCTATTACGTGCCAGGTTGGAACGGAACAGAACGATAGTTTTTATTCTCTCTCTTTCTCAGCGTTTCCCTACTTATTTTGGCTTGAAATGAAGCCATAATAGTAGTTTATAATTTTTTGAATTTTTTTGCAATTTTTTATGAATTTTCTATTACGCGTCGGGTAGGAACGAAACGGAACGATAATTTTTGTTTTCCGTCGTTCTCGGCCTTTTCCAACCTTTTTTGGCTTAAAATGAAGCCAAAATGGTATTCTTATTATTTTTTGAATTTTTTTGCTATTTGTTTGGAATTTTCTATTACGCGTTGGGTAGGAACGAAACGAAACGATTATTTTTATTTTCTCTCATTCTCGGCCTTTTCCAACCAATTTTTGCTTCAAAAGAAGCCATAACTGTATTTTTTAAATTTTTTGAATTTATTTGCAATTTTTTTATGAATTTTCTATGACGGGTCGGGGTGGAACGAAACGGAATGATAATTTTTATTTTCCCTTTGTCTCAGTTTCTTCCAACCTATTATGGCTTGAAATGAAGCCACGATGGTATTTTTAAATTTTCGGAATTTTTTCTCTATTTTTTTGGAATTTTCTATTACGTGTCGGGTAGGAATGAAACGGAACGATAATTTTTGTTTTCCGTCTTTCTCGGCCTTTTCCAACCTTTTTTGGCTTTAAATGAAGCCACAATGGTATTTTTTTGGAATTTTCTATTACTTGTCAGGTTGGAACGGAACAGAATGATAGTTTTTATTTTCTCTCTTTCTCAGCGCTTCCCACCTTATTTTGGCTTGAAATGAAGCCATAATAGTATTTTATAATTTTTTGAATTTTTTTGTTATTTTTTTGGAATTTTCTATTACGTTTCGTGTAGGAACGGAACAGAACAATAATTTTTATTTTCTGTCTCTTTCTGGGCATTTCTCAACCTATTTTTGCTTAAAATGAAAATGGTATTTTTATGATTTTTTGAATTTTTTCGCTATGTGTTTGGAATTTTCTATTACGCGTTGGGTAGGAACGAAACGAAACGATAATTTTTATTTTCTCTCATTCTCGGCCTTTTCCAACCAATTTTTATTCAAAAGAAGCCATAACTATATTTTTTTAATTTTTTTAATTTTTAATGAATTTTCTATTACTCGTAGGGTTGGAACGAAACGGAATGATAATTTTTATTTTCCCTGTTTCTTGGTCTATTCCAACCAATTATGGATGGAAATGAAGCGATAATGGTATTTTTGAATTTTCAGAATTTTTTTTCAATTTTTATTTAATTTTCTATTACGCGACGGGTAGGAACGAAACAGAACGATAATTTTTGTTTTCCGTCTTTCTCGGCCTTTTCCAACCTTTTTCAGCTTTAAATGAAGCCACAATGGTATTTTTTAAAATTTTTTCCTATTTTTTTGGAATTTTCTATTACGAGTCAGGTTGGAACGGAACAGAACGATAGTTTTTATTCTCTCTCTTTCTCAGCGTTTCCCTACTTATTTTGGCTTGAAATGAAGCCATAATAGTAGTTTATAATTTTTTGAATTTTTTTGCAATTTTTTATGAATTTTCTATTACGCGTCGGGTAGGAACGAAACGGAACGATAATTTTTGTTTTCCGTCGTTCTCGGCCTTTTCCAACCTTTTTTGGCTTAAAATGAAGCCAAAATGGTATTCTTATTATTTTTTGAATTTTTTTGCTATTTGTTTGGAATTTTCTATTACGCGTTGGGTAGGAACGAAACGAAACGATTATTTTTATTTTCTCTCATTCTCGGCCTTTTCCAACCAATTTTTGCTTCAAAAGAAGCCATAACTGTATTTTTTAAATTTTTTGAATTTATTTGCAATTTTTTTATGAATTTTCTATGACGGGTCGGGGTGGAACGAAACGGAATGATAATTTTTATTTTCCCTTTGTCTCAGTTTCTTCCAACCTATTATGGCTTGAAATGAAGCCACGATGGTATTTTTAAATTTTCGGAATTTTTTCTCTATTTTTTTGGAATTTTCTATTACGTGTCGGGTAGGAATGAAACGGAACGATAATTTTTGTTTTCCGTCTTTCTCGGCCTTTTCCAACCTTTTTTGGCTTTAAATGAAGCCACAATGGTATTTTTTTGGAATTTTCTATTACTTGTCAGGTTGGAACGGAACAGAATGATAGTTTTTATTTTCTCTCTTTCTCAGCGTTTCCCACCTTATTTTGGCTTGAAATGAAGCCATAATAGTATTTTATAATTTTTTGAATTTTTTTGTTATTTTTTTGGAATTTTCTATTACGTTTCGTGTAGGAACGGAACAGAACAATAATTTTTATTTTCTGTCTCTTTCTGGGCATTTCTCAACCTATTTTTGCTTAAAATGAAAATGGTATTTTTATGATTTTTTGAATTTTTTCGCTATGTGTTTGGAATTTTCTATTACGCGTTGGGTAGGAACGAAACGAAACGATAATTTTTATTTTCTCTCATTCTCGGCCTTTTCCAACCAATTTTTATTCAAAAGAAGCCATAACTATATTTTTTTAATTTTTTTAATTTTTAATGAATTTTCTATTACTCGTAGGGTTGGAACGAAACGGAATGATAATTTTTATTTTCCCTGTTTCTTGGTCTATTCCAACCAATTATGGATGGAAATGAAGCGATAATGGTATTTTTGAATTTTCAGAATTTTTTTTCAATTTTTATTTAATTTTCTATTACGCGACGGGTAGGAACGAAACAGAACGATAATTTTTGTTTTCCGTCTTTCTCGGCCTTTTCCAACCTTTTTCAGCTTTAAATGAAGCCACAATGGTATTTTTTAAAATTTTTTCCTATTTTTTTGGAATTTTCTATTACGAGTCAGGTTGGAACGGAACAGAACGATAGTTTTTATTCTCTCTCTTTCCCAGCGTTTCCCTACTTATTTTGGCTTGAAATGAAGCCATAATAGTAGTTTATAATTTTTTGAATTTTTTTGCAATTTTTTATGAATTTTCTATTACGCGTCGGGTAGGAACGAAACGGAACGATAATTTTTGTTTTCCGTCGTTCTCGGCCTTTTCCAACCTTTTTTGGCTTAAAATGAAGCCAAAATGGTATTCTTATTATTTTTTGAATTTTTTAGCTATTTGTTTGGAATTTTCTATTACGCGTTGGGTAGGAACGAAACGAAACGATAATTTTTATTTTCTCTCATTCTCGGCCTTTTCCAACCAATTTTTGCTTCAAAAGAAGCCATAACTGTATTTTTTAAATTTTTTGAATTTATTTGCAATTTTTTATGAATTTTCTATGACGGGTCAGGTTGGAACGAAACGGAATGATAATTTTTATTTTCCCTTTGTCTCAGTTTATTCCAACCTATTATGGCTTGAAATGAAGCCACGATGGTATTTTTAAATTTTCGGAATTTTTTCTCTATTTTTTTGGAATTTTCTATTACGTGTCGGGTAGGAATGAAACGGAACGATAATTTTTGTTTTCCGTCTTTCTCGGCCTTTTCCAACCTTTTTTGGCTTTAAATGAAGCCACAATGGTATTTTTTTGGAATTTTCTATTACTTGTCAGGTTGGAACGGAACAGAATGAAAGTTTTTATTTTCTCTCTTTCTCAGCGTTTCCCACCTTATTTTGGCTTGAAATGAAGCCATAATAGTATTTTATAATTTTTTGAATTTTTTTGTTATTTTTTTGGAATTTTCTATTACGTTTCGTGTAGGAACGGAACAGAACAATAATTTTTATTTTCTGTCTCTTTCTGGGCATTTCTCAACCTATTTTTGCTTAAAATGAAAATGGTATTTTTATGATTTTTTGAATTTTTTCGCTATGTGTGTGGAATTTTCTATTACGCGTTGGGTAGGAACGAAACGAAACGATAATTTTTATTTTCTCTCATTCTCGGCCTTTTCCAACCAATTTTTATTCAAAAGAAGCCATAACTATATTTTTTTAATTTTTTTAATTTTTAATGAATTTTCTATTACTCGTAGGGTTGGAACGAAACGGAATGATAATTTTTATTTTCCCTGTTTCTTGGTCTATTCCAACCAATTATGGATGGAAATGAAGCGATAATGGTATTTTTGAATTTTCAGAATTTTTTTTCAATTTTTATTTAATTTTCTATTACGCGACGGGTAGGAACGAAACAGAACGATAATTTTTGTTTTCCGTCTTTCTCGGCCTTTTCCAACCTTTTTCAGCTTTAAATGAAGCCACAATGGTATTTTTTAAAATTTTTTCCTATTTTTTTGGAATTTTCTATTACGAGTCAGGTTGGAACGGAACAGAACGATAGTTTTTATTCTCTCTCTTTCCCAGCGTTTCCCTACTTATTTTGGCTTGAAATGAAGCCATAATAGTAGTTTATAATTTTTTGAATTTTTTTGCAATTTTTTATGAATTTTCTATTACGCGTCGGGTAGGAACGAAACGGAACGATAATTTTTGTTTTCCGTCGTTCTCGGCCTTTTCCAACCTTTTTTGGCTTAAAATGAAGCCAAAATGGTATTCTTATTATTTTTTGAATTTTTTTGCTATTTGTTTGGAATTTTCTATTACGCGTTGGGTAGGAACGAAACGAAACGATAATTTTTATTTTCTCTCATTCTCGGCCTTTTCCAACCAATTTTTGCTTCAAAAGAAGCCATAACTGTATTTTTTAAATTTTTTGAATTTATTTGCAATTTTTTATGAATTTTCTATGACGGGTCAGGTTGGAACGAAACGGAATGATAATTTTTATTTTCCCTTTGTCTCAGTTTATTCCAACCTATTATGGCTTGAAATGAAGCCACGATGGTATTTTTAAATTTTCGGAATTTTTTCTCTATTTTTTTGGAATTTTCTATTACGTGTCGGGCAGGAACGAAACGGAACGATAATTTTTGTTTTCCGTCTTTCTCGGCCTTTTCCAACCTTTTTTGGCTTTAAATGAAGCCACAATGGTATTTTTTTAAATTTTTTCCTATTTTTTTGGAATTTTCTATTACTTGTCAGGTTGGAACGGAACAGAATGATAGTTTTTATTCTCTCTCTTTCTCAGCGTTTCCCACCTTATTTTGGCTTGAAATGAAGCCATAATAGTATTTTATAATTTTTTGAATTTTTTTGTTATTTTTTTGGAATTTTCTATTACGTTTCGTGTAGGAACGGAACAGAACAATAATTTTTATTTTCTGTCTCTTTCTGGGCATTTCTCAACCTATTTTTGCTTAAAATGAAAATGGTATTCTTATGATTTTTTGAATTTTTTTGCTATGTGTTTGGAATTTTCTATTACGCGTTGGGTAGGAACGAAACGAAACGATAATTTTTATTTTCTCTCATTCTCGGCCTTTTCCAACCAATTTTTATTCAAAAGAAGCCATAACTATATTTTTTTAATTTTTTTAATTTTTAATGAATTTTCTATTACTCGTAGGGTTGGAACGAAACGGAATGATAATTTTTATTTTCCCTGTTTCTTGGTCTATTCCAACCTATTATGGATGGAAATGAAGCGATAATGGTATTTTTGAATTTTCAGAATTTTTTTTCAATTTTTATTTAATTTTCTATTACGCGACGGGTAGGAACGAAACGGAACGATAATTTTTGTTTTCCGTCTTTCTCGGCCTTTTCCAACCTTTTTTGGCTTTAAACGAAGCCACAATGGCATTTTTTTAAGTTTTTTCCTATTTTTTTGGAATTTTCTTTTACGTGTCAGGTTGGAACGGAACAGAACGATAGTTTTTATTCTCTCTCTTTCTCAGCGTCTCCCCCCTTATTTTGGCTTGAAATGATGCCCTAATAGTATTTTATAATTTTTTGAATTTTTTTACAATTTTTTATGAATTTTCTATTACGCGTCGGGTAGGAACGAAACGGAACGATAATTTTTGTTTTCCGTCGTTCTCGGCCTTTTCCAACCTTTTTTGGCTTAAAATGAAGCCAAAATGGTATTCTTATTATTTTTTGAATTTTTTTGCTATTTGTTTGGAATTTTCTATTACGCGTTGGGTAGGAACGAAACGAAACGATAATTTTTATTTTCTCTCATTCTCGGCCTTTTCCAACCAATTTTTGCTTCAAAAGAAGCCATAACTGTATTTTTTAAATTTTTTGAATTTATTTGCAATTTTTTATGAATTTTCTATGACGGGTCGGGTTGGAACGAAACGGAATGATAATTTTTATTTTCCCTTTGTCTCAGTTTATTCCAACCTATTATGGCTTGAAATGAAGCCACGATGGTATTTTTAAATTTTCGGAATTTTTTCTCTATTTTTTTGGAATTTTCTATTACGTGTCGGGTAGGAACGAAACGGAACGATAATTTTTGTTTTCCGTCTTTCTCGGCCTTTTCCAACCTTTTTTGGCTTTAAATGAAGCCACAATGGTATTTTTTTTATATTTTTTCCTATTTTTTTGGAATTTTCTATTACTTGTCAGGTTGGAACGGAACAGAATGATAGTTTTTATTCTCTCTCTTTCTCAGCGTTTCCCACCTTATTTTAACTTGAAATGAAGCCATAATAGTATTTTATAATTTTTTGAATTTTTTTGTTATTTTTTTTCGAATTTTCTATTGCGTTTCGTGTAGGAACGGAACAGAACAATAATTTTTATTTTCTGTCTCTTTCTGGGCATTTCTCAACCTATTTTTGCTTAAAATGAAAATGGTATTATTATGATTTTTTGAATTTTTTTGCTATTTGTTTGGAATTTTCTATTACGCGTTGGGTAGGAACGAAACGAAACGATAATTTTTATTTTCTCTCATTCTCGGCCTTTTCCAACCAATTTTTGCTTCAAAAGAGGCCATAACTATATTTTTTTAATTTTTAATGAATTTTCTGTTACTCGTAGGGTTGGAATGACACGGAATGATAATTTTTATTTTCCCTGTTTCTTGGTCTATTCCAACCTATTATGGTTGGAAATGAAGCGATAATGGTATTTTTGAATTTTCAGAATTTTTTTTCTATTTTTATTTAATTTTCTATTACGCGACGGGTAGGAACGAAACGGAACGATAATTTTTGTTTTCCGTCTTTCTCGGCCTTTTCCAACCTTTTTTGGCTTTAAATGAAGCCACAATGGCATTTTTTAAAATTTTTTCCTATTTTTTTGGAATTTTCTTTTACGTGTCAGGTTGGAACGGAACAGAACGATAGTTTTTATTCTCTCTCTTTCTCAGCGTTTCCCCCCTTATTTTGGCTTGAAATGATGCCCTAATAGTATTTTACAATTTTTTGAATTTTTTTGCAATTTTTTATGAATTTTCTATTACGCGTCGGGTAGGAACGAAACGGAACGATAATTTTTGTTTTCCGTCGTTCTCGGCATTTTCCAACCTTTTTTGGCTTTAAATGAAGCCACAATGGTATGTTTTAAAAATTTTTCCTATTTTTTTGGAATTTTCTATTACGTGTCAGGTTGGAACGGAACAGAACGATAGTTTTTATTCTCTCTCTTTCTCAGCGTTTCCCCCCTTATTTTGGCTTGAAATGGAGCCATAATAGTGTTTTATAACTTTTTGAATTTTTTTGTTATTTTTTTGGAATTTTCTTTTACGTTTCGTGTAGGAACGGAACAGAACAATAATCTTTATTTTCTTTCTCTTTCTGGGCATTTCTCAACCTATTTTTGCTTAAAATGAAGCCAAAATGGTATTCTTATTATTTTTTGAATTTTTTTGCTATTTGTTTGGAATTTTCTATTACGCGTTGGGTAGGAACGAAACGAAACGATTATTTTTATTTTCTCTCATTCTCGGCCTTTTCCAACCAATTTTTGCTTCAAAAGAAGCCATAACTGTATTTTTTTAATTTTTTTGCAATTTTCTATTACGCGTAGGGTTGGAACGAGACGGAATGATAATTTTTATTTTCCCTGTTTCTTGGTCTATTCCAACCTATTATGGATGGAAATGAAGCGATAATGGTATTTTTGAATTTTCAGAATTTTTTTTCTATTTTTTTTTAATTTTCTATCACGCGACGGGTAGGAACGAAACGGAACGATAATTTTTGTTTTTCATCTTTCTCGGCCTTTTCCAACCTTTTTTGGCATTAATTGAAGCCACAATGGTATTTTTTAAAATTTTTTCCTATTTTTTTGGAATTTTCTATTACGAGTCAGGTTGGAACGGAACAAAACGATAGTTTTTATTCTCTCTCTTTCTCAGCGTTTCCCTACTTATTTTGGCTTGAAATGAAGCCATAATAGTAGTTCATAATTTTTTGAATTTTTTTGCAATTTTTTTGCAATTTTCTATTACGCGTCGGGTAGGAACGAAACGGAACGATAATTTTTGTTTTCCGTCATTCTCGGCCTTTTCCAACCTTTTTTGGATTAAAATGAAGCCAAAATGGTATTCTTATTATTTTTTGAATATTTTTGCTATTTGTTTGGAATTTTCTATTACGCGTTGGGTAGGAACGAAACGAAACGATTATTTTTATTTTCTCTCATTCTCGGCCTTTTCCAAACAATTTTTGCTTCAAAAGAAGCCATAACTGTATTTTTTAAATTTTTTGAATTTTTTTGCAATTTTTTAAGAATTTTCTATGACGCGTCGGGTTGGAACGAAACGGAATGATAATTTTTATTTTCCCTTTGTCTCGGTTTATTCCAACCTATTATGGCTTGAAATGAAGCAATAATAGTATTTTTGAATTTTCAGAATTTTTTTTCTATTTTTTTTAAATTTTCTTTTACGCGACGGGTAGGAACGAAACGGAACGATAATTTTTGTTTTCCGTCTTTCTCGGCCTTTTCCAACCTTTTTCAGCTTTAAATGAGGCCACAATGGTATTTTTTAAAATTTTTTCCTATTTTTTTGGAATTTTCTATTACGAGTCAGGTTGGAACGGAACAGAACGATAGTTTTTATTCTCTCTCTTTCTCAGCGTTTCCCTACTTATTTTGGCTTGAAATGAAGCCATAATAGTAGTTTATAATTTTTTGAATTTTTTTGCAATTTTTTATGAATTTTCTATTACGCGTCGGGTAGGAAAGAAGCGGAACGATAATTTTTGTTTTCCGTCGTTCTCAGCCTTTTCCAACATTTTTTGGCTTAAAATGAAGCCAAAATGGTATTCTTATTATTTTTTGAATTTTTTTGCTATTTGTTTGGAATTTTCTATTACGCGTTGGGTAGGAACGAAACGAAACGATAATTTTTATTTTCTCTCATTCTCGGCCTTTTCCAACCAATTTTTGCTTCAAAAGAAGCCATAACTGTATTTTTAAAATTTTTTGAACTTATTTGCAATTTTTTATGAATTTTCTATGACGGTCGGGTTGGAACGAAACGGAATGATAATTTTTATTTTCCCTTTGTCTCAGTTTATTCCAACCTATTATGGCTTGAAATGAAGCCACGATGGTATTTTTAAATTTTCGGAATTTTTTCTCTATTTTTTTGGAATTTTCTATTACGTGTCGGGCAGGAACGAAACGGAACGATAATTTTTGTTTTCCGTCTTTCTCGGCCTTTTCCAACCTTTTTTGGCTTTAAATGAAGCCACAATGGTATTTTTTTAAATTTTTTCCTATTTTTTTGGAATTTTCTATTACTTGTCAGGTTGGAACGGAACAGAATGATAGTTTTTATTCTCTTTCTTTCTCAGTGTTTCCCACCTTATTTTGGCTTGAAATGAAGCCATAATAGTATTTTATAATTTTTTGAATTTTTTTGTTATTTTTTTGGAATTTTCTATTACGTTTCGTGTAGGAACGGAACAGAACAATAATTTTTATTTTCTGTCTCTTTCTGGGCATTTCTCAACCTATTTTTGCTTAAAATGAAAATGGTATTCTTATGATTTTTTGAATTTTTTCGCTATGTGTTTGGAATTTTCTATTACGCGTTGGGTAGGAACGAAACGAAACGATAATTTTTATTTTCTCTCATTCTTGGCCTTTTCCAACCAATTTTTATTCAAAAGAAGCCATAACTATATTTTTCAAATTTTTTTAATTTTTAATGAATTTTCTATTACTCGTAGGGTTGGAACGAAACGGAATGATAATTTTTATTTTCCCTGTTTCTGGGTCTATTCCAACCTATTATGGATGGAAATGAAGCGATAATGGTATTTTTGAATTTTCAGAATTTTTTTTCAATTTTTATTTAATTTTCTTTTACGCGACGGGTAGGAACAAAACGGAACGATAATTTTTGTTTTCCGTCTTTCTCGGCCTTTTCCAACCTTTTTTGGCTTTAAACGAAGCCACAATGGCATTTTTTTAAATTTTTTCCTATTTTTTTGGAATTTTCTTTTACGTGTCAGGTTGGAACGGAACAGAACGGTAGTTTTTATTCTCTCTCTTTCTCAGCGTCTCCCCCCTTATTTTGGCTTGAAATGATGCCCTAATAGTATTTTATAATTTTTTGAATTTTTTTACAATTTTTTATGAATTTTCTATTACGCGTCGGGTAGGAACGAAACGGAACGATAATTTTTGTTTTCCGTCGTTCTCGGCCTTTCCCAACCTTTTTTGGCTTTAAATGAAGCCACAATGGCATTTTTTAAAATTTTTTCCTATTTTTTTGGAATTTTCTATTACGTGCCAGGTTGGAACGGAACAGAACGATAGTTTTTATTCTCTCTCTTTCTCTGCGTTTCCCTACTTATTTTGGCTTGAAATGAAGCCATAATAGTAGTTTATAATTTTTTGAATTTTTTTGCAATTTTTTATGAATTTTCTATTACGCGTCGGGTAGGAACGAAACGGAACGGAACGATAATTTTTGTTTTCCCTCGTTCTCGGCCTTTTCCAACCTTTTTTGGCTTAAAATGAAGCCAAAATGGTATTCTTATTATTTTTTGAATTTTTTTGCTATTTGTTTGGAATTTTCTATTACGCGTTGGGTAGGAACGAAACGAAACGATTATTTTTATTTTCTCTCATTCTCGGCCTTTTCCAACCAATTTTTGCTTCAAAAGAAGCCATAACTGTATTTTTTAAATTTTTTGAATTTATTTGCAATTTTTTTATGAATTTTCTATGACGGGTCGGGGTGGAACGAAACGGAATGATAATTTTTATTTTCCCTTTGTCTCAGTTTCTTCCAACCTATTATGGCTTGAAATGAAGCCACGATGGTATTTTTAAATTTTCGGAATTTTTTCTCTATTTTTTTGGAATTTTCTATTACGTGTCGGGTAGGAACGAAACGGAACGATAATTTTTGTTTTCCGTCTTTCTCGGCCTTTTCCAACCTTTTTTGGCTTTAAATGAAGCCACAATGGTATTTTTTTTATATTTTTTCCTATTTTTTTGGAATTTTCTATTACTTGTCAGGTTGGAACGGAACAAAATGATAGTTTTTATTCTCTCTCTTTCTCAGCGTTTCCCACCTTATTTTGGCTTGAAATGAAGCCATAATAGTATTTTATAATTTTTTGAATTTTTTTGTTATTTTTTTGGAATTTTCTATTACGTTTCATGTAGGAACGGAACAGAACAATAATTTTTATTTTCTGTCTCTTTCTGGGCATTTCTCAACCTATTTTTGCTTAAAATGAAAATGGTATTCTTATGATTTTTTGAATTTTTTTGCTATTTGTTTGGAATTTTCTATTACGCGTTGGGTAGGAACGAAACGAAACGAAACGATAATTTTTATTTTCTCTCATTCTCGGCCTTTTCCAACCAATTTTTGCTTCAAAAGAAGCCATAACTATATTTTTTTAATTTTTAATGAATTTTCTGTTACTCGTAGGGTTGGAATGAAACGGAATGATAATTTTTATTTTCCCTGTTTCTTGGTCTATTCCAACCTATTATGGTTGGAAATGAAGCGATAATGGTATTTTTGAATTTTCAGATTTTTTTTTCTATTTTTATTTAATTTTCTATTACGCGACGGGTAGAAATGAAACGGAATGATAATTTTTGTTTTCCGTCTTTCTCGGCCTTTTCCAACCTTTTTTGGCTTTAAATGAAGCCACAATGGCATTTTTTAAAATTTTTTCCTATTTTTTTGGAATTTTCTTTTACGTGTCAGGTTGGAACGGAACAGAACGATAGTTTTTATTCTCTCTCTTTCTCAGCGTTTCCCCCCTTATTTTGGCTTGAAATGATGCCCTAATAGTATTTTACAATTTTTTGAATTTTTTTGCAATTTTTTATGAATTTTCTATTACGCGTCGGGTAGGAACGAAACGGAACGATAATTTTTGTTTTCCGTCGTTCTCGGCCTTTTCCAACCTTTTTTGGCTTTAAATGAAGCCACAATGGTATTTTTTAAAAAAATTTCCTATTTTTTTGGAAGTTTCTATTACGTGTCAGGTTGGAACGGAACAGAACGATAGTTTTTATTCTCTCTCTTTCTCAGCGTTTCCCCCCTTATTTTGGCTTGAAATGAAGCCATAATAGTGTTTTATAACTTTTTGAATTTTTTTGTTATTTTTTTGGAATTTTCTTTTACGTTTCGTGTAGGAACGGAACAGAACAATAATCTTTATTTTCTTTCTCTTTCTGGGCATTTCTCAACCTATTTTTGCTTAAAAAGAAGCCAAAATGGTATTCTTATTATTTTTTGAATTTTTTTGCTATTTGTTTGGAATTTTCTATTACGCGTTGGGTAGGAACGAAACAAAACGATTATTTTTATTTTCTCTCATTCTCGGCCTTTTCCAACAAATTTTTGCTTCAAAAGAAGCCATAACTGTATTTTTTTAATTTTTTTGCAATTTTCTACTACGCGTAGGGTTGGAACGAGACGGAATGATAATTTTTATTTTCCCTGTTTCTTGGTCTATTCCAACCTATTATGGCTGGAAATGAAGCGATAATGGTATTTTTGAATTTTCAGAGTTTTTTTTCTATTTTTTTTTAATTTTCTATCACGCGTCGGGTAGGAACGAAACGGAACGATAATTTTTGTTTTTCATCTTTCTCGGCCTTTTCCAACCTTTTTTGGCTTTAATTGAAGCCACAATGGTATTTTTTAAAATTTTTTCCTATTTTTTTGGAATTTTCTATTACGAGTCAGGTTGGAACGATAATTTTTGTTTTCCGTCTTTCTCGGCCTTTTCCAACCTTTTTTGACAATGGCATTTTTTTAAATTTTTTCCTATTTTTTTGGAATTTTCTTTTACGTGTCAGGTTGGAACGGAACAGAACGATAGTTTTTATTCTCTCTCTTTCTCAGCGTCTCCCCCCTTATTTTGGCTTGAAATGATGCCCTAATAGTATTTTATAATTTTTTGAATTTTTTTACAATTTTTTATGAATTTTCTATTACGCGTCGGGTAGGAACGAAATGGAACGATAATTTTTGTTTTCCGTCGTTCTCGGCCTTTTCCAACCTTTTTTGGCTTTAAATGAAGCCACAATGGCATTTTTTAAAATTTTTTCCTATTTTTTTTGAATTTTCTATTTTTTTGAATTTACGTTTCGTGTAGGAACGGAACAGAACAATAATCTTTATTTTCGTTCTCTTTCTGGGCATTTCTCAACCTATTTTTGCTTAAAATGAAGCCAAAATGGTATTCTTATTATTTTTTGAATTTTTTTGCTATTTGTTTGGAATTTTCTATTACGCGTTGGGTAGGAACGAAACGAAACGATAATTTTTATTTTCTCTCATTCTCGGCCTTTTATAACCAATTTTTTCTTAAAAAGAAGCCATAACTGTATTTTTTAAATTTTTTGAATTTTTTTGCAATTTTTTATGAATTTTCTACTACGCGTAGGGTTGGAACGAAATGGAATGATAATTTTTATTTTCCCCGTTTCTTGGTCTATTCCAACCTATTCTGGCTGGAAATGAAGCAATAATGGTATTTTTGAATTTTCAGTATTTTTTTTTCTATTTTTTTTAAATTTTCTATCACGCGACGGGTAGGAACGAAACGGAACGATAATTTTTGTTTTTCGTCTTTCACGGCCTTTTCCAACCTTTTTTCGCTTTAAATGAAGCCACAATTGTATTTTTTTTTAATTTTTTCCTATTATTTTGGAATTTTCTATTACGTGTCTGGTTGGAACGGAACAGAACGATAGTTTTTATTCTCTCTCTTTCTCAGCGTTTCCCCTCTTATTTTGGCTTGAAATGAAGCCATAATAGTATTTTATAATTTTTTGAATTTTTTTGTTATTTTTTTGGAATTTTCTTTTACGTTTCGTGTAGGAACGGAACAGAATAGTAATCTTTATTTTCTTTCTCTTTCTGGGCATTTCTCAACCTATTTTTGCTTAAAATGAAGCCAAAATGGTATTCTTATTATTTTTTGAATTTTTTTGCTATTTGTTTGGAATTTTCTATTACGCGTTGGGTAGGAACGAAACGAAACGATAATTTTTATTTTCTCTCATTCTCGGCCTTTTATAACCAATTTTTTCTTAAAAAGAAGCCATAACTGTATTTTTTAAATTTTTTGAATTTTTTTGCAATTTTTTAGGAATTTTCTATTACGCGTAGGGTTGGAACGAAATGGAATGATAATTTTTATTTTCCCCGTTTCTTGGTCTATTCCAACCTATTATGGCTGGAAATGAAGCAATAATGGTATTTTTGAATTTTCAGAGTTTTTTTTCTATTTTTTTTAAATTTTCTATCACGCGACGGGTAGGAACGAAACGGAACGATAATTTTTGTTTTTTGTCTTTCTCGGCCTTTTCCAACCTTTTTTCGCTTTAAATGAAGCCACAATGGTATTTTTTTAAATCTTTTCCTATTTTTTTGGAATTTTCTATTACGTGTCAGGTTGGAACGGAACAGAATGATAGTTTTTATTCTCTCTCTTTCTCAGCGTTTCGCCCTTAATTTTGGCTTGAAATGAAGCCATAATAGTATTTTATAATTTTTTGAATTTTTTTGTTATTTTTTTGGAATTTTCTTTTACGTTTCGTGTAGGAACGGAACAGAACAATAATCTTTATTTTCTTTCTCTTTCTGGGCATTTCTCAACCTATTTTTGCTTAAAATTAAGCCAAAATGGTATTCTTATGATTTTTTTGAATTTTTTTGCTATTTGTTTTGAATTTTCTATTAGGCGTTGGGTAGGAACGAAACGAAACGATAATTTTTATTTTCTCTCATTCTCGGCCTTTTTCAACCAATTTTTGCTTCAAAAGAAGCCATAACTGTATTTTTTAAATTTTTTGAATTTTTTATGAATTTTCTACTACTCGTAGGGTTGGAACGAAGTGGAATGATAATTTTTATTTTCCCCGTTTCTTGGTCTATTCCAACCTATTATGGCTGGAAATGAAGCAATAATGGTATTTTTGAATTTTCAGAATTTTTTTTCTATTTTTTTTAAATTTTCTATCACGCGACGGGTAGGAACGAAACGGAACGATAATTTTTGTTTTTCGTCTTTCTCGGCCTTTTCCAACCATTTTTCGCTTTAAATGAAGCCACAATTGTATTTTTTTAAATTTTTTCCTATTATTTTGGAATTTTCTATTACGTGTCTGGTTGGAACGGAACAGAACGATAGTTTTTATTCTCTCGCTTTCTCAGCGTTTCCCCTCTTATTTTGGCTTGAAATGAAGCTATAATAGTATTTTATAATTTTTTGAATTTTTTTGTTATTTTTTTGGAATTTTCTTTTACGTTTTCGTGTAGGAACGGAACAGAACAATAATCTTTATTTTCTTTCTCTTTCTGGGTATTGCTCAACCTCTTTTTGCTTAAAATGAAGCCAATATGGTATTCTTATGATTTTCTGAAATTTTTTTGCTATTTTTTTGGAATTTTCTATTACGCGTTGGGTAGGAACGAAACGAAACGATAATTTTTATTTCTCTCATTCTCGGCCTTTTCCTACCAATTTTTGCTTCAAAAGAAGCCATAACTGTATTTTTTAAATTTTTTGAATTTTTTTGCAATTTTTTATGAATTTTCTATGACGGGTCGGGTTGGAACGAAACGGAATGATAATTTTTATTTTCCATTTGTCTCGGTTTATTCCAACCTATTATGGCTTGAAATGAAGCCACGATGGTATTTTTAAATTTTCGGAAATTTTTTCTCTATTTTTTTGGAATTTTCTATTACGCGTCGGGTAGGGACGAAACGGAACGATAATTTTTGTTTTCCGTCTTTCTCGGCCTTTTCCAACCTTTTTTGGCTTTAAATGAAGCCACAATGGTGTTTTTTTAAATTTTTTCCTATTTTTTTAGAATTTTCTATTACGTGTCAGGCTGGAACGGAACAGAATGATAGTTTTTATTCTCTCTCTTTCTCAGCGTTTCCCCTCTTATTTTGGCTTGAAATGAAGCCATAATAGTATTTTATAATTTTTTAAATTTTTTTGTTATTTTTTTGGAATTTTCTTTTACGTTTCGTGTAGGAACGGAACAGAACAATAATCTTTATTTTCTTTCTCTTTCTGGGTATTGCTCAACCTCTTTTTGCTTAAAATGAAGCCAATATGGTATTCTTATGATTTTCTGAATTTTTTTGCTATTTGTTTGGAATTTTCTATTACGCGTTGGGTAGGAACGAAACGAAACGATAATTTTTATTTTCTCTCATTCTCGGCCTTTTCCAACCAATTTTTTCTTCAAAAGAAGCCATAACTGTATTTTTTAAATTTTTTGAATTTTTTTGCAATTTTTTATGAATTTTCTATGACGCGTCGGGTTGGAACGAAACGGAATGATAATTTTTATTTTCCCTTTCTCTCGGTTTATTCCAACCTATTATGGCTTGAAATGAAGCAATAATGGTATTTTTGAATTTTCCGAATTTTTTTCTATTTTTTTTAAATTTTCTATCACGCGACGGGTAGGAACGAAACGGAACGATAATTTTTGTTTTTTGTCTTTCTCGGCCTTTTCCAACCTTTTTTCGCTTTAAATGAAGCCACAATGGTATTTTTTTAAATTTTTTCCTATTTTTTTGGAATTTTCTATTACGTGTCAGGTTGGAACGGAACAGAATGATAGTTTTTATTCTCTCTCTTTCTCAGCGTTTCCCCCTTAATTTTGGCTTGAAATGAAGCCATAATAGTATTTTATAATTTTTTGAATTTTTTTGTTATTTTTTTGGAATTTTCTTTTACGTTTCGTGTAGGAACGGAACAGAACAATAATCTTTATTTTCTTTCTCTTTCTGGGCATTTCTCAACCTATTTTTGCTTAAAATTAAGTCAAAATGGTATTCTTATGATTTTTTTGAATTTTTTTGCTATTTGTTTTGAATTTTCTATTAGGCGTTGGGTAGGAACGAAACGAAACGATAATTTTTATTTTCTCTCATTCTCAGCCTTTTTCAACCAATTTTTGCTTCAAAAGAAGCCATAACTGTACTTTTTAAATTTTTTGAATTTTTTATGAATTTTCTACTACACGTAGGGTTGGAACGAAGTGGAATGATAATTTTTATTTTCCCCGTTTCTTGGTCTATTCCAACCTATTATGGCTGGAAATGAAGCAATAATGGTATTTTTGAATTTTCAGAATTTTTTTTCTATTTTTTTTAAATTTTCTATCACGCGACGGGTAGGAACGAAACGGAACGATAATTTTTGTTTTTCGTCTTTCTCGGCCTTTTCCAATCATTTTTCGCTTTAAATGAAGCCACAATTGTATTTTTTTAAATTTTTTCCTATTATTTTGGAATTTTCTATTACGTGTCTGGTTGGAACGGAACAGAACGATAGTTTTTATTCTCTCGCTTTCTCAGCGTTTCCCCTCTTATTTTGGCTTGAAATGAAGCTATAATAGTATTTTATAATTTTTTGAATTTTTTTGTTATTTTTTTGGAATTTTCTTTTACGTTTTCGTGTAGGAACGGAACAGAACAATAATCTTTATTTTCTTTCTCTTTCTGGGTATTGCTCAACCACTTTTTGCTTAAAATGAAGCCAATATGGTATTCTTATGATTTTCTGAAATTTTTTTGCTATTTGTTTGGAATTTTCTATTACGCGTTGGGTAGGAACGAAACGAAACGATAATTTTTATTTCTCTCATTCTCGGCCTTTTCCTACCAATTTTTGCTTCAAAAGAAGCTATAACTGTATTTTTTAAATTTTTTGAATTTTTTTGCAATTTTTTATGAATTTTCTATGACGCGTCGGGTTGGAACGAAACGGAATGATAATTTTTATTTTCCATTTGTCTCGGTTTATTCCAACCTATTATGGCTTGAAATGAAGCAATAATGGTATTTTTGAATTTTCCGAATTTTTTTCTATTTTTTTTAAATTTTCTATCACGCGACGGGGAGGAACGAAACGGAACGATAATTTTTGTTTTCCGTCTTTCTCGGCCTTTTCCAACCTTTTTTGGTTTTAAATGAAGCCACAATGGTATTTTTTTAAATTTTTTCCTATTTTTTTGGAATTTTCTATTACGTGTCAGGCTGGAACGGAACAGAATGATAGTTTTTATTCTCTCTCTTTCTCAGCGTTTCCCCCTTAATTTTGGCTTGAAATGAAGCCATAATAGTATTTTATAATTTTCTGAATTTTTTTGTTATTTTTTTGGAATTTTCTTTTACGTTTCGTGTAGGAACGGAACAGAACAATAATCTTTATTTTCTTTCTCTTTCTGGGTATTGCTCAACCTCTTTTTGCTTAAAATGAAGCCAATATGGTATTCTTATGATTTTCTGAATTTTTTTGCTATTTGTTTGGAATTTTCTATTACGCGTTGGGTAGGAACGAAACGAAACGATAATTTTTATTTTCTCTCATTCTCGGCCTTTTCCAACCAATTTTTTCTTCAGAAGAAGCCATAACTGTATTTTTTAAATTTTTTGAATTTTTTTGCAATTTTTTATGAATTTTCTATGACGCGTCGGGTTGGAACGAAACGGAATGATAATTTTTATTTTCCATTTTTCTCGGTTTATTCCAACCGATTATGGCTTGTAATGAAGCCACGATGGTATTTTTAAATTTTCGGAAATTTTTTCTCTATTTTTTTGGAATTTTCTATTACGCGTCGGGTAGGGACGAAACGGAACGATAATTTTTGTTTTCCGTCTTTCTCGGCCTTTTCCAACCTTTTTTGGCTTTAAATGAAGCCACAATGGTATTTTTTTAAATTTTTTCCTATTTTTTTGGAATTTTCTATTACGTGTCAGGTTGGAACGGAACAGAATGATAGTTTTTATTCTCTCTCTTTCTCAGCGTTTCCCCCTTAATTTTGGCTTGAAATGAAGCCATAATAGTATTTTATAATTTTTTGAGTTTTTTAGTTATTTTTTTGGAATTTTCTTTTAAGTTTCGGGTAGGAACGGAACAGAACAGTAATTTTTATTTTCTTTCTCTTTCTGGGCATTTCTCAACCTATTTTTGCTTAAAATGAAGCCAAAAAGGTATTCTTATTATTTTTTGAATTTTTTTGCTATTTGTTTGGAATTTTTTATTACGCGTTGGGTAGGAACGAAACGAAATAATAATTTTTATTTTCTCTCATTCTCGGCCTTTTCCAACCAATTTTTTTTTCAAAAGAAGCCATAACTGTATTTTTTAAATTTTTTGAATTTTTTTGCAATTTTTTATGAATTTTCTATTGCGCGTAGGGTTGGAACGAAATGGAATGATAATTTTTATTTTCCCCGTTTCTTGGTCTATTCCAACCTATTATGGCTGGAAATGAAGCAATAATGGTATTTTTGAATTTTCAGAGTTTTTTTTCTATTTTTTTTAAATTTTCTATCACGCGACGGGTAGGAACGAAACGGAACGATAATTTTTGTTTTTCGTCTTTCTCGACCTTTTCCAACCTTTTTTCGCTTTAAATGTAGCCACAATTGTATTTTTTTTAAATTTTTTCCTATTATTTTGGAATTTTCTATTACGTGTCTGGTTGGAACGGAACAGAACGATAGTTTTTATTCTCTCTCTTTCTCAGCGTTTCCCCTCTTATTTTGGCTTGAAATGAAGCCATAATAGTATTTTATAATTTTTTGAATTTTTTTGTTATTTTTTTGGAATTTTCTTTTACGTTTCGTGTAGGAACGGAACAGAACAATAATCTTTATTTTCTTTCTCTTTTTGGGCATTGCTCAACCTATTTTTGCTTAAAATGAAGCCAATATGGTATTCTTATGATTTTTTGAATTTTTTTGCTATTTGTTTGGAATTTTCTATTACGCGTTGGGTAGGAACGAAACGAAACGATAATTTTTATTTTCTCTCATTCTCGGCCTTTTCCAACCAATTTTTGCTTCAAAAGAAGCCATAACTGTATTTTTTAAATTTTTTGAATTTTTTTGCAATTTTTTATGAATTTTCTATGACGCGTCGGGTTGGAACAAAACGGAATGATAATTTTTATTTTCCCTTTGTCTCGGTTTATTCCAACCTATTATGGCTTGAAATGAAGCCACTATGGTATTTTTAAATTTTCGGAAATTTTTTCTCTTTTTTTTTGGAATTTTCTATTACGCGTCGGGTAGGGACGAAACGGAACGATAATTTTTGTTTTCCGTTTTTCTCGGCCTTTTCCAACCTTTTTTGGCTTTAAATGAAGCCACAATGGTATTTTTTTATGTTTTTTCCTATTTTTTTGGAATTTTCTATTACGTGTCAGGTTGGAACGGAACAGAATGATAGTTTTTATTCTCTCTCTTTCTCAGCGTTTCTCCCTTAATTTTCGCTTGAAATGAAGCCATAATAGTATTTTATAATTTTTTGAATATTTTTGTTATTTTTTTGGAATTTTCTTTTACGTTTCGTGTAGGAACGAAACAGAACAGTAATCTTTATTTTCTTTCTCTTTCTGGGCATTTCACAACCTATTTTTGCTTAAAATGAAGCCAAAATGGTATTCTTATTATTTTTCGAATTTTTTTGCTATTTGTTTGGAATTTTCTATTACGCGTTGGGTAGGAACGAAATGAAACGATAATTTTTATTTTCTCTCATTCTCGGCCTTTTCCAACCAATTTTTGCTTCAAAAGAAGCCATAACTGTATTTTTTTGATTTTTTTAATTTTTTTGCAATTTTTTATGAATTTTCTATTACGCGTAGGGTTGGAACGAAATGGAATGATAATTTTTATTTTCCCTGTTTCTTGGTCTATTCCAACCTATTATGGCTGGAAATGAAGCAATAACGGTATTTTTGAATTTTCAGAATTTTTTTCTATTTTTTTTATATTTTCTATCACGCGACGGGTAGGAACGAAACGGAACGATAATTTTTGTTTTTCGTCTTTCTCGGCCTTTTCCAACCTTTTTTGGCTTTAAATGAAGTCACAATTGTATTTTTTTAAATTTTTTCCTATTATTTTGGAATTTTCTATTACGTGTCAGGTTGGAACGGAACAGAACGATAGTTTTTATTCTCTCTCTTTCTCAGCGTTTCAGCTCTTATTTTGGCTTGAAATGAAGCCATAGTAGTATTTTATAATTTTTTGAATTTTTTTGTTATTTTTTTGGAATTTTCTATTACGTTTCGTGTAGGAACGGAACAGAACAATAATCTTTATTTTCTTTCTCTTTCTGGGCATTTCTCAACCTATTTTTGCTTAAAATGAAGCCAAAATGGTATTGTTATGATTTTTTGAATTTTTTTGCTATTTGTTTTGAATTTTCTATTAGGCGTTGGGTAGGAACGAAACGAAACGATAATTTTTATTTTCTCTCATTCTCGGCCATTTTCAACCAATTTTTGCTTCAAAAGAAGCCATAACTGTATTTTTTAAATTTTTTGAATTTTTTTGCAATTTTTTATGAATTTTCTATGACGCGTCGAGTTGGAACGAAACGGAATGATAATTTTTATTTTCCCTTTGTATCGGTTTACTCGAACCTATTATGGCTTGAAATGAAGCAATAATGGTATTTTTGAATTTTCAGAATTTTTTTCTATTTTTTTTAAATTTTCTTTTACGCGGCGGATAGAAACGAAACGGAACGATAATTTTTGTTTTCCGTCTTTCTCGGCCTTTTCCAACCTTTTTCAGCTTTAAATGAAGCCACAACGGTGTTTTTTAAAGTTTTTTCCTATTTTTTTGGAATTTTCTATTACGTGTCAGGTTGGAACAGAACAGAACGATAGTTTTTATCTCAGCCTTTCCCCCCTTAGTTTGGCTTGAAATGAAGCCATAATAGTATTTTATAATTTTTTGAATTTTTTTGTTATTTTTTTGTAATTTTCTTTTACGTTTCGTGTAGGAACGGAACAGAACAGTAATCTTTATTTTCTTTCTCTTTCTGGGCGTTTCTCAACCTATTTTTGCTTAAAATGAAGCCAAAATGGTATTCTTATTATTTTTTGAATTTTTTTGCTATTTGTTTGGAATTTTCTATTACGCGTTGGGTAGGAACGAAACGAAACGATAATTTTTATTTTCTCTCATTCTCGGCCTTTTCCAACCAATTTTTGCTTCAAAATAATCCATAACTGTATTTTTTTGATTTTTTTAATTTTTTTGCAATTTTCTATTACGCGTAGGGTTGGAACGAAATGGAATGATAATTTTTATTTTCCCTGTTTCTTGGTCTATTCCAACCTATTATGGCTGGAAATGAAGCAATAACGGTATTTTTGAATTTTCAGAATTTTTTTCTATTTTTTTTAAATTTTCTATCACGCGACGGGTAGGAACGAAACGGAACGATAATTTTTGTTTTTCGTCTTTCTCGGCCTTTTCCAACCTTTTTTGGCTTTAAATGAAGCCACAATTGTATTTTTTTAAATTTTTTCCTATTATTTTGGAATTTTCTATTACGTGTCAGGTTGGAACGGAACAGAACGATTGTTTTTATTCTCTCTCTTTCTCAGCGTTTCAGCTCTTATTTTGGCTTGAAATGAAGCCATAATAGTATTTTATAATTTTTTGAATTTTTTTGTTATTTTTTTGGAATTTTCTATTACGTTTCCTGTAGGAACGGAACAGAACAATAATTTTTATTTTCTGTCTCTTTCTGGGCATTTCTCAACCTATTTTTGCTTAAAATGAAGCCAAAATGGTATTCTTCTGATTTTTTGAATTTTTTTGCTACTTGTTTGGAATTTTCTGTTACGCGTTGGGTAGGAACGAAACGAAACGATAATTTTTATTTTCTCTCATTCACGGCCTTTTCCAACCAATTTTTTCTTCAAAAGAATCCATAACTGTATTTTTTTGATTTTTTTAATTTTTTTGCAATTTTTTTGCAATTTTCTATTACGTGTAGGGTTGGAACGAAATGGAATGATAATTTTTATTTTCCCTGTTTCTTGGTCTATTCCAACCTATTATGGCTGGAAATGAAGCAATAACGGTATTTTTGAATTTTCAGAATTTTTTTCTATTTTTTTTAAATTTTCTATCACGCGACGGGTAGGAACGAAACGGAACGATAATTTTTGTTTTTCGTCTTTCTCGGCCTTTTCCAACCTTTTTTGGCTTTAAATGAAGCCACAATTGTATTTTTTTAAATTTTTTCCTATTATTTTGGAATTTTCTATTACGTGTCAGGTTGGAACGGAACAGAACGATTGTTTTTATTATCTCTCTTTCTCAGCGTTTCAGCTCTTATTTTGGCTTGAAATGAAGCCATAATAGTATTTTATAATTTTTTGAATTTTTTTGTTATTTTTTTGGAATTTTCTATTGCGTTTCCTGTAGGAACGGAACAGAACAATAATTTTTATTTTCTGTCTCTTTCTGGGCATTTCTCAACCTATTTTTGCTTAAAATGAAACCAAAATGGTATTCTTCTGATTTTTTGAATTTTTTTGCTACTTGTTTGGAATTTTCTGTTACGCGTTGGGTAGGAACGAAACGAAACGATAATTTTTATTTTCTCTCATTCTCGGCCTTTTCCAACCAATTTTTTCTTCAAAAGTTGCCATAACTGTATTTTTTAAATTTTTTGAATTTTTTTGCAATTTTTTATGAATTTTCTATTACGCGTAGGGTTGGAACGAAATGGAATGATAATTTTTATTTTCCCTGTTTCTTGGTCTATTCCAACCTATTATGGCTAGAAATGAAGCAATAATGGTATTTTTGAATTTTCAGAATTTTTTTTCTATTTTTTTTAAATTTTCTATCACGAGACGGGTAAGAACGAAACGGAACGATAATTTTTGTTTTTCGTCTTTCTCGGCCTTTTCCAACCATTTTTCGCTTTAAATGAAGCCACAATTTTTTTTTTAAAATTTTTTCCTATTATTTTGGAATTTTCTATTACGTGTCTGGTTGGAACGGAACAGAACGATAGTTTTTATTCTCTCTCTTTCTCAGCGTTTCCCCTCTTATTTTGGCTTGAAATGAAGCCATAATAGTATTTTATAATTTTTTGAATTTTTTTGTTATTTTTTTGGAATTTTCTTTTACGTTTCGTGTAGGAACGGAACAGAACAATAATCTTTATTTTTTTTCTCTTTCTGGGCATTGCTCAACCTATTTTTGCTTAAAATGAAGCCAGTATGGTATTCTTATGATTTTTTGAATTTTTTTGCTATTTGTTTGGAATTTTCTATTACGCGTTGGGTAGGAACGAAACGAAACGATAATTTTTATTTTCTCTCATTCTCGGCCTTTTCCAACCAATTTTTGCTTCAAAAGAAGCCATAACTGTATTTTTTAAATTTTTTGAATTTTTTTGCAATTTTTTATGAATTTTCTATGACGCGTCGGGTTGGAACGAAACGGAATGATAATTTTTATTTTCCCTTTGTCTCGGTTTTATTCCAACCTATTATGGCTTGAAATGAAGCCACGATGGTATTTTTAAATTTTCGGAAATTTTTTCTCCATTTTTTTGGAATTTTCTATTACGCGTCGGGTAGGGACGAAACGGAACGATAATTATTGTTTTCCGTCTTTCTCGGCCTTTTCCAACCTTTCTTGGCTTTAAATGAAGCCACCATGGTATTTTTTAAAATTTTTTCCTATTTTTTTGGAATTTTCTATTACGTGTCAGGTTGGAACAGAACAGAACGATAGTTTTTATCTCAGCGTTTCCCCCCTTATTTTGGCTTGAAATGAAGCCATAATAGTATTTTATAATTTTTTGAATTTTTTTGTTACTTTTTTGGAATTTTCTTTTACGTTTCGTGTAGGAACGGAACAGAACAGTAATCTTTATTTTCTTTCTCTTTCTGGGCATTTCTCAACCTATTTTTGCTTAAAATGAAGCCAAAATGGTATTCTTATTATTTTTTGAATTTTTTTGCAATTTGTTTGGAATTTTCTATTACGCGTTGGGTAGGAACGAAACGAAACGATAATTTTTATTTTCTCTCATTCTCGGCCTTTTCAAACCAATTTTTGCTTCAAAAGAAGCCATAACTGTATTTTTTAAATTTTTTTAATTTTTTTGCAATTTTTTATGAATTTTCTATTACGCGTAGGGTTGGAACGAAATGGAATGATAATTTTTATTTTCCCGGTTTCTTGGTCTATTCCAACCTATTATGGCTGGAAATGAAGCAATAATGGTATTTTTGAATTTTCAGAATTTTTTTCTATTTTTTTTAAATTTTCTATCACGCGACGGGTAGGAACGAAACGGAACGATAATTTTTGTTTTTCGTCTTTCTCGGCCTTTTCCAACCTTTTTTGGCTTTAAATGAAGCCACAATTGTATTTTTTAAAATTTTTTCCTATTATTTTGGAATTTTCTATTAAGTGTTAGGTTGGAACGGAACAGAACGATTGTTTTTATTCTCTCTCTTTCTCAGCGTTTCAGCTCTTATTTTGGCTTGAAATGAAGCCATAATACTATTTTATAATTTTTTGAATTTTTTTGTTATTTTTTTGGAATTTTCTATTACGTTTCGTGTAGGAACGGAACAGAACAATAATTTTTATTTTCTGTCTCTTTCTGGGCATTTCTCAACCTATTTTTGCTTAAAATGAAGCCAAAATGGTATTCTTATGATTTTTTGAATTTTTTTGCTACTTGTTTGGAATTTTCTGTTACGCGTTGGGTAGGAACGAAACGAAACGATAATTTTTATTTTCTCTCATTCTCGGCCTTTTCCAACAAATTTTTTCTTCAAAAGTTGCCATAACTGTATTTTTTAAATTTTTTGAATTTTTTTGCAATTTTTTATGAATTTTCTATTACGCGTAGGGTTGAAACGAAATGGAATGATAATTTTTATTTTCCCTGTTTCTTGGTCTATTCCAACCTATTATGGCTGGAAATGAAGCAATAATGGTATTTTTGAATTTTCAGAATTTTTTTTCTATTTTCTATCACGAGACGGGTAAGAACGAAACGGAACGATAATTTTTGTTTTTCGTCTTTCTCGGCCTTTTCCAACCATTTTTCGCTTTAAATGAAGCCACAATTTTTTTTTTAAAATTTTTTCCTATTATTTTGGAATTTTCTATTACGTGTCTGGTTGGAACGGAACAGAACGATAGTTTTTATTCTCTCTCTTTCTCAGCGTTTCCCCTCTTATTTTGGCTTGAAATGAAGCCATAATAGTATTTTATAATTTTTTGAATTTTTTTGTTATTTTTTTGGAATTTTCTTTTACGTTTCGTGTAGGAACGGAACAGAACAATAATCTTTATTTTTTTTCTCTTTCTGGGCATTGCTCAACCTATTTTTGCTTAAAATGAAGCCAGTATGGTATTCTTATGATTTTTTGAATTTTTTTGCTATTTGTTTGGAATTTTCTATTACGCGTTGGGTAGGAACGAAACGAAACGATAATTTTTATTTTCTCTCATTCTCGGCCTTTTCCAACCAATTTTTGCTTCAAAAGAAGCCATAACTGTATTTTTTAAATTTTTTGAATTTTTTTGCAATTTTTTATGAATTTTCTATGACGCGTCGGGTTGGAACGAAACGGAATGATAATTTTTATTTTCCCTTTGTCTCGGTTTTATTCCAACCTATTATGGCTTGAAACGAAGCCACGATGGTATTTTTAAATTTTCGGAAATTTTTTCTCCATTTTTTTGGAATTTTCTATTACGCGTCGGGTAGGGACGAAACGGAACGATAATTATTGTTTTCCGTCTTCCTCGGCCTTTTCCAACCTTTCTTGGCTTTAAATGAAGCCACCATGGTATTTTTTAAAATTTTTTCCTATTTTTTTAGAATTTTCTATTACGTGTCAGGTTGGAACAGAACAGAACGATAGTTTTTATCTCAGCGTTTCCCCCCTTATTTTGGCTTGAAATGAAGCCATAATAGTATTTTATAATTTTTTGAATTTTTTTGTTACTTTTTTGGAATTTTCTTTTACGTTTCGTGTAGGAACGGAACAGAACAGTAATCTTTATTTTCTTTCTCTTTCTGGGCATTTCTCAACCTATTTTTGCTTAAAATGAAGCCAAAATGGTATTCTTATGATTTTTTGAATTTTTTTGCTATTTGTTTGGAATTTTCTGTTACGCGTTGGGTAGGAACGAAACGAAACGATAATTTTTATTTTCTCTCATTCTCGGCCTTTTCAAACCAATTTTTGCTTCAAAAGAAGCCATAACTGTATTTTTTAAATTTTTTTAATTTTTTTGCAATTTTTTATGAATTTTCTATTACGCGTAGGGTTGGAACGAAATGGAATGATAATTTTTATTTTCCCGGTTTCTTGGTCTATTCCAACCTATTATGGCTGGAAATGAAGCAATAATGGTATTTTTGAATTTTCAGAATTTTTTTCTATTTTTTTTAAATTTTCTATCACGCGACAGGTAGGAACGAAACGGAACGATAATTTTTGTTTTTCGTCTTTCTCGGCCTTTTCCAACCTTTTTTGGCCTTAAATGAAGCCACAATTGTATTCTTTTAAATTTTTTCCTATTATTTTGGAATTTTCTATTACGAGTCAGGTTGGAACGGAACAGAACGATAGTTTTTATTCTCTCTCTTTCTCAGCGTTTCCCCTCTTATTTTGGCTTGAAATGAAGCCATAATAGTATTTTATAATTTTTTGAATTTTTTTTTATTTTTTTGGAATTTTCAATTACGTTTCATGTAGGAGCGGAACAGAACAATAATTTTTATTTTCTGTCTCTTTCTGGGCATTTCTCAACCTATTTTTGCTTAAAATGAAGCCAAAATGGTATTCTTATGATTTTTTGAATTTTTTTGCTATTTGTTTGGAATTTTCTGTTACGCGTTGGGTAGGAACGAAACGAAACGATAATTTTTATTTTCTCTCATTCTCGACCTTTGCCAACCAATTTTTGCTTCAAAAGAAGCCATAACTGTATTTTTTTGATTTTTTGAATTTTTTTGCAATTTTTTATGAATTTTCTATTACGCGTAGGGTTGGAACGAAATGGAATGATAATTTTTATTTTCCCCGTTTCTTGGTCTATTCCAACCTATTATGGCAGGAAATGAAGCAATAATGGTATTTTTGAATTTTCAGAGTTTTTTTTCTATTTTTTTCAAATTTTCTATCACGCGACGGGTAGGAACGAAACGGAACGATAATTTTTGTTTTTCGTCTTTCTCGGCCTTTTCCAACCTTTTTTCGCTTTAAATGAAGCCACAATTGTATTTTTTTAAATTTTTTCCTATTATTTTGGAATTTTCTATTACGTGTCTGGTTGGAACGGAACAGAACGATAGTTTTTATTCTCTCTCTTTCTCAGCGTTTCCCCTCTTATTTTGGCTTGAAATGAAGCCATAATAGTATTTTATAATTTTTTGAATTTTTTTGTTATTTTTTTGGAATTTTCTTTTACGTTTCGTGTAGGAACGGAACAGAACAATAATCTTTATTTTCTTTCTCTTTCTGGGCATTGCTCAACCTATTTTTGCTTAAAATGAAGCCAATATGGTATTCTTATGATTTTTTGAATTTTTTTGCTATTTGTTTGGAATTTTCTATTACGCGTTGGGTAGGAACGAAACGAAACGATAATTTTTATTTTCTCTCATTCTCGGCCTTTTCCAACCAATTTTTGCTTCAAAAGAAGCCATAACTGTATTTTTTAAATTTTTTGAATTTTTTTGCAATTTTTTATGAATTTTCTATGACGCGTCGGGTTGGAACGAAACGGAATGATAATTTTTATTTTCCCTTTGTCTCGGTTTTATTTCAACCTATTATGGCTTGAAATGAAGCCACGATGGTATTTTTAAATTTTCGGAAATTTTTTCTCTATTTTTTTGGAATTTTCTATTACGCGTCGGGTAGGGACGAAACGGAACGATAATTATTGTTTTCCGTCTTTCTCGGCCTTTTCCAACCTTTTTTGGCTTTAAATGAAGCCACAATGGTATTTTTTAAAATTTTTTCCTATTTTTTTGGAATTTTCTATTACGTGTCAGGTTGGAACAGAACAGAACGATAGTTTTTATCTCAGCGTTTCCCCCCTTATTTTGGCTTGAAATGAAGCCATAATAGTATTTTATAATTTTTTGAATTTTTTTGTTACTTTTTTGGAATTTTCTTTTACGTTTCGTGTAGGAACGGAACAGAACAGTAATCTTTATTTTCTTTCTCTTTCTGGGCATTTCTCAACCTATTTTTGCTTAAAATGAAGCTAAAATGGTATTCTTATTATTTTTTGAATTTTTTTGCAATTTGTTTGGAATTTTCTATTACGCGTTGGGTAGGAACGAAACGAAACGATAATTTTTATTTTCTCTCATTCTCGGCCTTTTCAAACCAATTTTTGCTTCAAAAGAAGCCATAACTGTATTTTTTAAATTTTTTTAATTTTTTTGCAATTTTTTATGAATTTTCTATTACGCGTAGGGTTGGAACGAAATGGAATGATAATTTTTATTTTCCCGGTTTCTTGGTCTATTCCAACCTATTATGGCTGGAAATGAAGCAATAATGGTATTTTTGAATTTTCAGAATTTTTTTCTATTTTTTTTAAATTTTCTATCACGCGACGGGTAGGAACGAAACAGAACGATAATTTTTGTTTTTCGTCTTTCTCGGCCTTTTCCAACCTTTTTTGGCCTTAAATGAAGCCACAATTGTATTCTTTTAAATTTTTTCCTATTATTTTGGAATTTTCTATTACGTGTCAGGTTGGAACGGAACAGAACGATAGTTTTTATTCTCTCTCTTTCCCAGCGTTTCCCCTCTTATTTTGGCTTGAAATGAAGCCATAATAGTATTTTATAATTTTTTGAATTTTTTTTTATTTTTTTGGAATTTTCAATTACGTTTCATGTAGGAACGGAACAGAACAATAATTTTTATTTTCTGTCTCTTTCTGGGCATTTCTCAACCTATTTTTGCTTAAAATGAAGCCAAAATGGTATTCTTATGATTTTTTGAATTTTTTTGCTATTTGTTTGGAATTTTCTGTTACGCGTTGGGTAGGAACGAAACGAAACGATAATTTTTATTTTCTCTCATTCTCGGCCTTTGCCAACCAATTTTTGCTTCAAAAGAAGCCTTAACTGTATTTTTTTGATTTTTTTAATTTTTTTGCAATTTTTTATGAATTTTCTATTACGCGTAGGGTTGGAACGAAATGGAATGATACTTTTTATTTTCCCGGTTTCTTGGTCTATTCCAACCTATTATGGCTGGAAATGAAGCAATAATGGTATTTTTGAATTTTCAGAATGTTTTTCTATTTTTTTTAAATTTTCTATCACGCGACGTGTAGGAACGAAACGGAACGATAATTTTTGTTTTTCGTCTTTCTCGGCCTTTTCCAACCTTTTTTCGCTTTAAATGAAGCCACAATTGTATTTTCTTAAATTTTTTCCTATTATTTTGGAATTTTCTATTACGTGTCTGGTTGGAACGGAACAGAACGATAGTTTTTATTCTCTCTCTTTCTCAGCGTTTCCCCTCTTATTTTGGCTTGAAATGAAGCCATAATAGTATTTTATAATTTTTTGAATTTTTTTGTTATTTTTTTGGAATTTTCTTTTACGTTTCGTGTAGGAACGGAACAGAACAATAATCTTTATTTTCTTTCTCTTTCTGGGCATTGCTTAACCTATTTTTGCTTAAAATGAAGCCAATATGGTATTCTTATGATTTTTTGAATTTTTTTGCTATTTTTTTGGAATTTTCTATTACGCGTTGGGTAGGAACGAAACGAAACGATAATTTTTATTTTCTCTCATTCTCGGCCTTTTCCAACCAATTTTTGCTTCAAAAGAAGCCATAACTGTATTTTTTAAATTTTTTGATTTTTTTTGCAATTTTTTATGAATTTTCTATGACGCGTCGGGTTGGAACGAAACGGAATGATAATTTTTATTTTCCCTTTGTCTCGGTTTTATTCCAACCTATTATGGCTTGAAATGAAGACACGATGGTATTTTTAAATTTTCAGAAATTTTTTCTCTATTTTTTTGGAATTTTCTATTACGCGTCGGGTAGGGACGAAACGGAACGATAATTTTTGTTTTCCGTCTTTCTCGGCCTTTTCCAACCTTTTTTGGCTTTAAATGAAGCCACAATGGTATTTTTTAAAATTTTTTCCTATTTTTTTGGAATTTTCTATTACGTGTCAGGTTGGAACGGAACAGAATGATAGTTTTTATTCTCTCTCTTTCTCAGCGTTTCCCCCTTAATTTTGGCTTGAAATGAAGCCATAACAGTATTTTATAATTTTTTGAATTTTTTTGTTATTTTTTTGGAATTTTCTTTTACGTTTCGTGTAGGAACGGAACAGAACAATAATCTTTATTTTCTTTCTCTTTCTGGGCATTTCTAAACCTATTTTTGCTTAAAATGAAGCCAAAATGGTATTCTTAAGATTTTTTTGAATTTTTTTGCTATTTGTTTTGAATTTTCTATTAGGCGTTGGGTAGGAACGAAACGAAACGATAATTTTTATTTTCTCTCATTCTCGGCCTTTTTCAACCAATTTTTGCTTCAAAAGAAACCATAACTGTATTTTTTAAATTTTTTGAATTTTTTATGAATTTTCTACTACGCGTAGGGTTGGAACGAAATGGAATGATAATTTTTATTTTCCCCGTTTCTTGGTCTATTCCAACCTATTATGGCTGGAAATGAAGCAATAATAGTATTTTTGAATTTTCAGAATTTTTTTTCTATTTTTTTTAAATTTTCTATCACGCGACGGTAGGAACGAAACGGAACGATAATTTTTGTTTTTCGTCTTTCTCGGCCTTTTCCAACCTTTTTTCGCTTTAAATGAAGCCACAATTGTATTTTTTTAAATTTTTTCCTATTATTTTGGAATTTTCTATTACGTGTCTGGTTGGAACGGAACATAACGATAGTTTTTATTCTCTCTCTTTCTCAGCGTTTCCCCTCTTATTTTGGCTTGAAATGAAGCCATAATAGTATTTTATAATTTTTTGAATTTTTTTGTTATTTTTTTGGAATTTTCTTTTACGTTTCGTGTAGGAACGGAACAGAACAATAATCTTTATTTTCTTTCTCTTTCTGGGCATTGCTCAACCTCTTTTTGCTTAAAATGAAGCCAATATGGTATTCTTATGATTTTTTTAATTTTTTTGCTATTTGTTTGAAATTTTCTATTACGCGTTGGGTAGGAACGAAACGAAACAATAATTTTTATTTTCTCTCATTCTTGGCCTTTTCCAACCAATTTTTGCTTCAAAAGAAGCCATAACTGTATTTTTTAAATTTTTTGAATTTTTTTGCAATTTTTTATGAATTTTCTATGACGCGTCGGGTTGGAACGAAACGGAATGATAATTTTTATTTTCCCTTTGTCTCGGTTTATTCCAACCTATTATGGCTTGAAATGAAGCCACGATGGTATTTTTAAATTTTCGGAAATTTTTTCAATATTTTTTTGGAATTTTCTATTACGCGTTGGGTAGGGACGAAACGGAACGATAATTTTTGTTTTCCGTCTTTCTCGGCCTTTTCCAACCTTTTTTGGCTTTAAATGAAGCCACAATGGTATTTTTTTAAATTTTTTCCTATTTTTTTGGAATTTTCTATTACGTGTCAGGTTGGAACGGAACAGAATGATAGTTTTTATTCTCTCTCTTTCTCAGTGTTTCCCCCTTAATTTTGGCTTGAAATGAAGCCATAATAGTATTTTATAATTTGTTGAATTTTTTTGTTATTTTTTTGGAATTTTCTTTTACGTTTCGTGTAGGAACGGAACAGAACAATAATCTTTATTTTCTTTCTCTTTCTGGGTATTTCTCAACCTATTTTTGCTTAAAATGAAGCCAAAATAGTATTCTTATGATTTTTTTGAATTTTTTTGCTATTTGTTTTGAATTTTCAATTAGGCGTTGGGTAGGAACGAAACGAAACGATAATTTTTATTTTCTCTCATTCTCGGCCTTTTTCAACCAATTTTTGCTTCAAAAGAAGCCATAACTGTATTTTTTAAATTTTTTGAATTTTTTTGCAATTTTTTATGAATTTTCTATGACTCGTCGGGTTGGAACGAAACGGAATGATAATTTTTATTTTCCCTTTCTCTCGGTTTATTCCAACCTATTATGGCTTGAAATGAAGCAATAATGGTATTTTTGAATTTTCAGAATTTTTTTCTTTTTTTTTTAAATTTTCTTTTACGCGGCGGGTAGGAACGAAACGGAACGATAATTTTTGTTTTCCGTCTTTCTCGGCCTTTTCCAACATTTTTCAGCTTTAAATGAAGCCACAATGGTATTTTTTAAAATTTTTTCCTATTTTTTTGGAATTTTCTATTACGTGTCAGGTTGGAACGGAACAGAACGATAGTTTTTATCTCGGCGTTTCCCCCCTTATTTTGGCTTGGAATGAAGCCGTAATAGTATTTTATAATTTTTTGAATTTTTTTGTTATTTTTTTGGAATTTCCTTTTACGTTTCGGGTAGGAACGGAACAGAACAGTAATCTTTATTTTCTTTCTCTTTCTGGGCATTTCTCAACCTATTTTTGCTTAAAATGAAGCCAAAAAGGTATTCTTATTATTTTTTGAATTTTTTTGCTATTTGTTTGGAATTTTCTATTACGCGTTGGGTAGGAACGAAACGAAATGATAATTTTTATTTTCTCTCATTCTCGGCCTTTTCCAACCAATTTTTTCTTCAAAAGAAGCCATAACTGTATTTTTTAAATTTTTTGAATTTTTTTGCAATTTTTTATGAATTTTCTATTACGCGTAGGGTTGGAACGAAATGGAATGATAATTTTTATTTTCCCCGTTTCTTGGTCTATTCCAACCTATTATGGCTAGAAATGAAGCAATAATGGTATTTTTGAATTTTCAGAGTTTTTTTTTCTATTTTTTTTAAATTTTCTATCACGCGACGGGTAGGAACGAAACGGAACGATAATTTTTGTTTTTCGTCTTTCTCGGCCTTTTCCAACCTTTTTTCGCTTTAAATGTAGCCACAATTGTATTTTTTTAAAATTTTTTCCTATTATTTTGGAATTTTCTATTACGTGTCTGGTTGGAACGGAACATAACGATAGTTTTTATTCTCTCTCTTTCTCAGCGTTTCCCCTCTTATTTTGGCTTGAAATGAAGCCATAATAGTATTTTATAATTTTTTGAATTTTTGTGTTATTTCTTTGGAATTTTCTTTTACGTTTCGTGTAGGAACGGAACAGAACAATAATCTTTATTTTCTTTATCTTTCTGGGCATTGCTCAACCTATTTTTGCTTAAAATGAAGCCAATATGGTATTCTTATGATTTTTTGAATTTTTTTGCTATTTGTTTGGAATTTTCTATTACGCGTTGGGTAGGAACAAAACGAAACGATAATTTTTATTTTCTCTCATTCTCGGCCTTTTCCAACCAATTTTTGCTTCAAAAGAAGCCATAACTGTATTTTTTAAATTTTTTGATTTTTTTTGCAATTTTTTATGAATTTTCTATGACGCGTCGGGTTGGAACGAAACGGAATGATAATTTTTATTTTCCCTTTGTCTCGGTTTTATTCCAACCTATTATGGCTTGAAATGAAGACACGATGGTATTTTTAAATTTTCGGAAATTTTTTCTCTATTTTTTTGGAATTTTCTATTACGCGTCGGGTAGGGACGAAACGGAACAATAATTTTTGTTTTCCGTCTTTCTCGGCCTTTTCCAACCTTTTTTGGCTTTAAATGAAGCCACAATGGTATTTTTTAAAATTTTTTCCTATTTTTTTGGAATTTTCTATTACGTGTAAGGTTGGAACGGAACAGAATGATAGTTTTTATTCTCTCTCTTTCTCAGCGTTTCCCCCTTAATTTTGGCTTGAAATGAAGCCATAATAGTATTTTATAATTTTTTGAATTTTTTTGTTATTTTTTTGGAATTTTCTTTTACGTTTCGTGTAGGAACGGAACAGAACAATAATCTTTATTTTCTTTCTCTTTCTGGGCATTTCTAAACCTATTTTTGCTTAAAATGAAGCCAAAATGGTATTCTTAAGATTTTTTTGAATTTTTTTGCTATTTGTTTTGAATTTTCTATTAGGCGTTGGGTAGGAACGAAACGAAACGATAATTTTTATTTTCTCTCATTCTCGGCCTTTTTCAACCAATTTTTGCTTCAAAAGAAACCATAACTGTATTTTTTAAATTTTTTGAATCTTTTATGAATTTTCTACTACGCGTAGGGTTGGAACGAAATGGAATGATAATTTTTATTTTCCCCGTTTCTTGGTCTATTCCAACCTATTATGGCTGGAAATGAAGCAATAATAGTATTTTTGAATTTTCAGAATTTTTTTTCTATTTTTTTTAAATTTTCTATCACGCGACGGTAGGAACGAAACGGAACGATAATTTTTGTTTTTCGTCTTTCTCGGCCTTTTCCAACCATTTTTCGCTTTAAATGAAGCCACAATTTTTTTTTTAAAATTTTTTCCTATTATTTTGGAATTTTCTATTACGTGTCTGGTTGGAACGGAACAGAACGATAGTTTTTATTCTCTCTCTTTCTCAGCGTTTCCCCTCTTATTTTGGCTTGAAATGAAGCCATAATAGTATTTTATAATTTTTTGAATTTTTTTGTTATTTTTTTGGAATTTTCTTTTACGTTTCGTGTAGGAACGGAACAGAACAATAATCATTATTTTTTTTCTCTTTCTGGGCATTGCTCAACCTATTTTTGCTTAAAATGAAGCCAGTATGGTATTCTTATGATTTTTTTAATTTTTTTGCTATTTGTTTGGAATTTTCTATTACGCGTTGGGTAGGAACGAAACGAAACGATAATTTTTATTTTCTCTCATTCTCGGCCTTTTCCAACCAATTTTTGCTTCAAAAGAAGCCATAACTGTATTTTTTAAATTTTTTGAATTTTTTTGCAATTTTTTATGAATTTTCTATGACGCGTCGGGTTGGAACGAAACGGAATGATAATTTTTATTTTCCCTTTGTCTCGGTTTTATTCCAAAATATTATGGCTTGAAATGAAGCCACGATGGTATTTTTAAATTTTCGGAAATTTTTTCTCCATTTTTTTGGAATTTTCTATTACGCGTCGGGTAGGGACGAAACGGAACGATAATTATTGTTTTCCGTCTTTCTCGGCCTTTTCCAACCTTTTTTGGCTTTAAATGAAGCCACCATGGTATTTTTTAAAATTTTTTCCTATTTTTTTGGAATTTTCTATTACGTGTCAGGTTGGAACAGAACAGAACGATAGTTTTTATCTCAGCGTTTCCCCCCTTATTTTGGCTTGAAATGAAGCCATAATAGTATTTTATAATTTTTTGAATTTTTTTGTTACTTTTTTGGAATTTTCTTTTACGTTTCGTGTAGGAACGGAACAGAACAGTAATCTTTATTTTCTTTCTCTTTCTGGGCATTTCTCAACCTATTTTTGCTTAAAATGAAGCCAAAATGGTATTCTTATTATTTTTTGAATTTTTTTGCAATTTGTTTGGAATTTTCTATTACGCGTTGGGTAGGAACGAAACGAAACGATAATTTTTATTTTCTCTCATTCTCGGCCTTTTCAAACCAATTTTTGCTTCAAAAGAAGCCATAACTGTATTTTTTAAATTTTTTTAATTTTTTTGCAATTTTTTATGAATTTTCTATTACGCGTAGGGTTGGAACGAAATGGAATGATAATTTTTATTTTCCCGGTTTCTTGGTCTATTCCAACCTATTATGGCTGGAAATGAAGCAATAATGGTATTTTTGAATTTTCAGAATTTTTTTCTATTTTTTTTAAATTTTCTATCACGCGACGGGTAGGAACGAAACGGAACGATAATTTTTGTTTTTCGTCTTTCTCGGCCTTTTCCAACCTTTTTTGGCCTTAAATGAAGCCACAATGGTATTTTTTAAAATTTTTTCCTATTTTTTTGGAATTTTCTATTACGTGTCAGGTTGGAACAGAACAGAACGATAGTTTTTATCTCAGCATTTCCCCCCTTATTTTGGCTTGAAATGAAGCCATAATAGTATTTTATAATTTTTTGAATTTTTTTGTTACTTTTTTGGAATTTTCTTTTACGTTTCGTGTAGGAACGGAACAGAACAGTAATCTTTATTTTCT
The DNA here is from genome assembly GCA_023055345.1 of Quercus wislizeni. Classification (NCBI taxonomy): domain Eukaryota; kingdom Viridiplantae; phylum Streptophyta; class Magnoliopsida; order Fagales; family Fagaceae; genus Quercus; species Quercus wislizeni. The sequence continues at coordinate 25,409,107 of JALGQJ010000005.1, forward strand.
GTCTCTTTCTGGGCATTTCTCAACCTATTTTTGCTTAAAATGAAGCCAAAATGGTATTCTTATGATTTTTTGAATTTTTTTGCTATTTGTTTGGAATTTTCTGTTACGCGTTGGGTAGGAACGAAACGAAACGAAACGATAATTTTTATTTTCTCTCATTCTCGGCCTTTTCAAACCAATTTTTGCTTCAAAAGAAGCCATAACTGTATTTTTTAAATTTTTTTAATTTTTTTGCAATTTTTTATGAATTTTCTATTACGCGTAGGGTTGGAACGAAATGGAATGATAATTTTTATTTTCCCGGTTTCTTGGTCTATTCCAACCTATTATGGCTGGAAATGAAGCAATAATGGTATTTTTGAATTTTCAGAATTTTTTTCTATTTTTTTTAAATTTTCTATCACGCGACAGGTAGGAACGAAACGGAACGATAATTTTTGTTTTTCGTCTTTCTCGGCCTTTTCCAACCATTTTTCGCTTTAAATGAAGCCACAATTTTTTTTTTAAAATTTTTTCCTATTATTTTGGAATTTTCTATTACGTGTCTGGTTGGAACGGAACAGAACGATAGTTTTTATTCTCTCTCTTTCTCAGCGTTTCCCCTCTTATTTTGGCTTGAAATGAAGCCATAATAGTATTTTATAATTTTTTGAATTTTTTTGTTATTTTTTTGGAATTTTCTTTTACGTTTCGTGTAGGAACGGAACAGAACAATAATCATTATTTTTTTTCTCTTTCTAGGCATTGCTCAACCTATTTTTGCTTAAAATGAAGCCAGTATGGTATTCTTATGATTTTTTTAATTTTTTTGCTATTTGTTTGGAATTTTCTATTACGCGTTGGGTAGGAACGAAACGAAACGATAATTTTTATTTTCTCTCATTCTCGGCCTTTTCCAACCAATTTTTGCTTCAAAAGAAGCCATAACTGTATTTTTTAAATTTTTTGAATTTTTTTGCAATTTTTTATGAATTTTCTATGACGCGTCGGGTTGGAACGAAACGGAATGATAATTTTTATTTTCCCTTTGTCTCGGTTTTATTCCAACCTATTATGGCTTGAAATGAAGCCACGATGGTATTTTTAAATTTTCGGAAATTTTTTCTCCATTTTTTTGGAATTTTCTATTACGCGTCGGGTAGGGACGAAACGGAACGATAATTATTGTTTTCCGTCTTTCTCGGCCTTTTCCAACCTTTTTTGGCTTTAAATGAAGCCACCATGGTATTTTTTAAAATTTTTTCCTATTTTTTTGGAATTTTCTATTACGTGTCAGGTTGGAACAGAACAGAACGATAGTTTTTATCTCAGCGTTTCCCCCCTTATTTTGGCTTGAAATGACGCCATAATAGTATTTTATAATTTTTTGAATTTTTTTGTTACTTTTTTGGAATTTTCTTTTACGTTTCGTGTAGGAACGGAACAGAACAGTAATCTTTATTTTCTTTCTCTTTCTGGGCATTTCTCAACCTATTTTTGCTTAAAATGAAGCCAAAATGGTATTCTTATTATTTTTTGAATTTTTTTGCAATTTGTTTGGAATTTTCTATTACGCGTTGGGTAGGAACGAAACGAAACGATAATTTTTATTTTCTCTCATTCTCGGCCTTTTCAAACCAATTTTTGCTTCAAAAGAAGCCATAACTGTATTTTTTAAATTTTTTTAATTTTTTTGCAATTTTTTTGCAATTTTCTATTACGCGTAGGGTTGGAACGAAATGGAATGATAATTTTTATTTTCCCGGTTTCTTGGTCTATTCCAACCTATTATGGCTGGAAATGAAGCAATAATGGTATTTTTGAATTTTCAGAATTTTTTTCTATTTTTTTTAAATTTTCTATCACGCGACGGGTAGGAACGAAACGGAACGATAATTTTTGTTTTTCGTCTTTCTCGGCCTTTTCCAACCTTTTTTGGCCTTAAATGAAGCCACAATGGTATTTTTTAAAATTTTTTCCTATTTTTTTGGAATTTTCTATTACGTGTCAGGTTGGAACAGAACAGAACGATAGTTTTTATCTCAGCATTTCCCCCCTTATTTTGGCTTGAAATGAAGCCATAATAGTATTTTATAATTTTTTGAATTTTTTTGTTACTTTTTTGGAATTTTCTTTTACGTTTCGTGTAGGAACGGAACAGAACAGTAATCTTTATTTTCTGTCTCTTTCTGGGCATTTCTCAACCTATTTTTGCTTAAAATGAAGCCAAAATGGTATTCTTATGATTTTTTGAATTTTTTTGCTATTTGTTTGGAATTTTCTGTTACGCGTTGGGTAGGAACGAAACGAAACGAAACGATAATTTTTATTTTCTCTCATTCTCGGCCTTTTCAAACCAATTTTTGCTTCAAAAGAAGCCATAACTGTATTTTTTAAATTTTTTTAATTTTTTTGCAATTTTTTATGAATTTTCTATTACGCGTAGGGTTGGAACGAAATGGAATGATAATTTTTATTTTACCGGTTTCTTGGTCTATTCCAACCTATTATGGCTGGAAATGAAGCAATAATGGTATTTTTGAATTTTCAGAATTTTTTTCTTTTTTTTTTAAATTTTCTATCACGCGACAGGTAGGAACGAAACGGAACGATAATTTTTGTTTTTCGTCTTTCTCGGCCTTTTCCAACCTTTTTTGGCCTTAAATGAAGCCACAATTGTATTCTTTTAAATTTTTTCCTATTATTTTGGAATTTTCTATTACGTGTCAGGTTGGAACGGAACAGAACGATAGTTTTTATTCTCTCTCTTTCTCAGCGTTTCCCCTCTTATTTTGGCTTGAAATGAAGCCATAATAGTATTTTATAATTTTTTGAATTTTTTTGTTATTTTTTTGGAATTTTCTTTTACGTTTCGTGTAGGAACGGAACAGAACAATAATCATTATTTTTTTTCTCTTTCTGGGCATTGCTCAACCTATTTTTGCTTAAAATGAAGCCAGTATGGTATTCTTATGATTTTTTTAATTTTTTTGCTATTTGTTTGGAATTTTCTATTACGCGTTGGGTAGGAACGAAACGAAACGATAATTTTTATTTTCTCTCATTCTCGGCCTTTTCCAACCAATTTTTGCTTCAAAAGAAGCCATAACTGTATTTTTTAAATTTTTTGAATTTTTTTGCAATTTTTTATGAATTTTCTATGACGCGTCGGGTTGGAACGAAACGGAATGATAATTTTTATTTTCCCTTTGTCTCGGTTTTATTCCAAAATATTATGGCTTGAAATGAAGCCACGATGGTATTTTTAAATTTTCGGAAATTTTTTCTCCATTTTTTTGGAATTTTCTATTACGCGTCGGGTAGGGACGAAACGGAACGATAATTATTGTTTTCCGTCTTTCTCGGCCTTTTCCAACCTTTTTTGGCTTTAAATGAAGCCACCATGGTATTTTTTAAAATTTTTTCCTATTTTTTTGGAATTTTCTATTACGTGTCAGGTTGGAACAGAACAGAACGATAGTTTTTATCTCAGCGTTTCCCCCCTTATTTTGGCTTGAAATGAAGCCATAATAGTATTTTATAATTTTTTGAATTTTTTTGTTACTTTTTTGGAATTTTCTTTTACGTTTCGTGTAGGAACGGAACAGAACAGTAATCTTTATTTTCTTTCTCTTTCTGGGCATTTCTCAACCTATTTTTGCTTAAAATGAAGCCAAAATGGTATTCTTATTATTTTTTGAATTTTTTTGCAATTTGTTTGGAATTTTCTATTACGCGTTGGGTAGGAACGAAACGAAACGATAATTTTTATTTTCTCTCATTCTCGGCCTTTTCAAACCAATTTTTGCTTCAAAAGAAGCCATAACTGTATTTTTTAAATTTTTTTAATTTTTTTGCAATTTTTTATGAATTTTCTATTACGCGTAGGGTTGGAACGAAATGGAATGATAATTTTTATTTTCCCGGTTTCTTGGTCTATTCCAACCTATTATGGCTGGAAATGAAGCAATAATGGTATTTTTGAATTTTCAGAATTTTTTTCTATTTTTTTTAAATTTTCTATCACGCGACGGGTAGGAACGAAACGGAACGATAATTTTTGTTTTTCGTCTTTCTCGGCCTTTTCCAACCTTTTTTGGCCTTAAATGAAGCCACAATGGTATTTTTTAAAATTTTTTCCTATTTTTTTGGAATTTTCTATTACGTGTCAGGTTGGAACAGAACAGAACGATAGTTTTTATCTCAGCATTTCCCCCCTTATTTTGGCTTGAAATGAAGCCATAATAGTATTTTATAATTTTTTGAATTTTTTTGTTACTTTTTTGGAATTTTCTTTTACGTTTCGTGTAGGAACGGAACAGAACAGTAATCTTTATTTTCTGTCTCTTTCTGGGCATTTCTCAACCTATTTTTGCTTAAAATGAAGCCAAAATGGTATTCTTATGATTTTTTGAATTTTTTTGCTATTTGTTTGGAATTTTCTGTTACGCGTTGGGTAGGAACGAAACGAAACGAAACGATAATTTTTATTTTCTCTCATTCTCGGCCTTTTCAAACCAATTTTTGCTTCAAAAGAAGCCATAACTGTATTTTTTAAATTTTTTTAATTTTTTTGCAATTTTTTATGAATTTTCTATTACGCGTAGGGTTGGAACGAAATGGAATGATAATTTTTATTTTCCCGGTTTCTTGGTCTATTCCAACCTATTATGGCTGGAAATGAAGCAATAATGGTATTTTTGAATTTTCAGAATTTTTTTCTATTTTTTTTAAATTTTCTATCACGCGACAGGTAGGAACGAAACGGAACGATAATTTTTGTTTTTCGTCTTTCTCGGCCTTTTCCAACCATTTTTCGCTTTAAATGAAGCCACAATTTTTTTTTTAAAATTTTTTCCTATTATTTTGGAATTTTCTATTACGTGTCTGGTTGGAACGGAACAGAACGATAGTTTTTATTCTCTCTCTTTCTCAGCGTTTCCCCTCTTATTTTGGCTTGAAATGAAGCCATAATAGTATTTTATAATTTTTTGAATTTTTTTGTTATTTTTTTGGAATTTTCTTTTACGTTTCGTGTAGGAACGGAACAGAACAATAATCATTATTTTTTTTCTCTTTCTAGGCATTGCTCAACCTATTTTTGCTTAAAATGAAGCCAGTATGGTATTCTTATGATTTTTTTAATTTTTTTGCTATTTGTTTGGAATTTTCTATTACGCGTTGGGTAGGAACGAAACGAAACGATAATTTTTATTTTCTCTCATTCTCGGCCTTTTCCAACCAATTTTTGCTTCAAAAGAAGCCATAACTGTATTTTTTAAATTTTTTGAATTTTTTTGCAATTTTTTATGAATTTTCTATGACGCGTCGGGTTGGAACGAAACGGAATGATAATTTTTATTTTCCCTTTGTCTCGGTTTTATTCCAACCTATTATGGCTTGAAATGAAGCCACGATGGTATTTTTAAATTTTCGGAAATTTTTTCTCCATTTTTTTGGAATTTTCTATTACGCGTCGGGTAGGGACGAAACGGAACGATAATTATTGTTTTCCGTCTTTCTCGGCCTTTTCCAACCTTTTTTGGCTTTAAATGAAGCCACCATGGTATTTTTTAAAATTTTTTCCTATTTTTTTGGAATTTTCTATTACGTGTCAGGTTGGAACAGAACAGAACGATAGTTTTTATCTCAGCGTTTCCCCCCTTATTTTGGCTTGAAATGACGCCATAATAGTATTTTATAATTTTTTGAATTTTTTTGTTACTTTTTTGGAATTTTCTTTTACGTTTCGTGTAGGAACGGAACAGAACAGTAATCTTTATTTTCTTTCTCTTTCTGGGCATTTCTCAACCTATTTTTGCTTAAAATGAAGCCAAAATGGTATTCTTATTATTTTTTGAATTTTTTTGCAATTTGTTTGGAATTTTCTATTACGCGTTGGGTAGGAACGAAACGAAACGATAATTTTTATTTTCTCTCATTCTCGGCCTTTTCAAACCAATTTTTGCTTCAAAAGAAGCCATAACTGTATTTTTTAAATTTTTTTAATTTTTTTGCAATTTTTTTGCAATTTTCTATTACGCGTAGGGTTGGAACGAAATGGAATGATAATTTTTATTTTCCCGGTTTCTTGGTCTATTCCAACCTATTATGGCTGGAAATGAAGCAATAATGGTATTTTTGAATTTTCAGAATTTTTTTCTATTTTTTTTAAATTTTCTATCACGCGACGGGTAGGAACGAAACGGAACGATAATTTTTGTTTTTCGTCTTTCTCGGCCTTTTCCAACCTTTTTTGGCCTTAAATGAAGCCACAATGGTATTTTTTAAAATTTTTTCCTATTTTTTTGGAATTTTCTATTACGTGTCAGGTTGGAACAGAACAGAACGATAGTTTTTATCTCAGCATTTCCCCCCTCATTTTGGCTTGAAATGAAGCCATAATAGTATTTTATAATTTTTTGAATTTTTTTGTTACTTTTTTGGAATTTTCTTTTACGTTTCGTGTAGGAACGGAACAGAACAGTAATCTTTATTTTCTGTCTCTTTCTGGGCATTTCTCAACCTATTTTTGCTTAAAATGAAGCCAAAATGGTATTCTTATGATTTTTTGAATTTTTTTGCTATTTGTTTGGAATTTTCTGTTACGCGTTGGGTAGGAACGAAACGAAACGAAACGATAATTTTTATTTTCTCTCATTCTCGGCCTTTTCAAACCAATTTTTGCTTCAAAAGAAGCCATAACTGTATTTTTTAAATTTTTTAAATTTTTTTGCAATTTTTTATGAATTTTCTATTACGCGTAGGGTTGGAACGAAATGGAATGATAATTTTTATTTTACCGGTTTCTTGGTCTATTCCAACCTATTATGGCTGGAAATGAAGCAATAATGGTATTTTTGAATTTTCAGAATTTTTTTCTTTTTTTTTTAAATTTTCTATCACGCGACAGGTAGGAACGAAACGGAACGATAATTTTTGTTTTTCGTCTTTCTCGGCCTTTTCCAACCTTTTTTGGCCTTAAATGAAGCCACAATTGTATTCTTTTAAATTTTTTCCTATTATTTTGGAATTTTCTATTACGTGTCAGGTTGGAACGGAACAGAACGATAGTTTTTATTCTCTCTCTTTCTCAGCGTTTCCCCTCTTATTTTGGCTTGAAATGAAGCCATAATAGTATTTTATAATTTTTTGAATTTTTTTTTATTTTTTTGGAATTTTCAATTACGTTTCATGTAGGAGCGGAACAGAACAATAATTTTTATTTTCTGTCTCTTTCTGGGCATTTCTCAACCTATTTTTGCTTAAAATGAAGCCAAAATGGTATTCTTATGATTTTTTGAATTTTTTTGCTATTTGTTTGGAATTTTCTGTTACGCGTTGGGTAGGAACGAAACGAAACGATAATTTTTATTTTCTCTCATTCTCGACCTTTGCCAACCAATTTTTGCTTCAAAAGAAGCCATAACTGTATTTTTTTGATTTTTTGAATTTTTTTGCAATTTTTTATGAATTTTCTATTACGCGTAGGGTTGGAACGAAATGGAATGATAATTTTTATTTTCCCCGTTTCTTGGTCTATTCCAACCTATTATGGCAGGAAATGAAGCAATAATGGTATTTTTGAATTTTCAGAGTTTTTTTTCTATTTTTTTCAAATTTTCTATCACGCGACGGGTAGGAACGAAACGGAACGATAATTTTTGTTTTTCGTCTTTCTCGGCCTTTTCCAACCTTTTTTCGCTTTAATTGAAGCCACAATTGTATTTTTTTAAATTTTTTCCTATTATTTTGGAATTTTCTATTACGTGTCTGGTTGGAACGGAACAGAACGATAGTTTTTATTCTCTCTCTTTCTCAGCGTTTCCCCTCTTATTTTGGCTTGAAATGAAGCCATAATAGTATTTTATAATTTTTTGAATTTTTTTGTTATTTTTTTGGAATTTTCTTTTACGTTTCGTGTAGGAACGGAACAGAACAATAATCATTATTTTTTTTCTCTTTCTGGGCATTGCTCAACCTATTTTTGCTTAAAATGAAGCCAGTATGGTATTCTTATGATTTTTTTAATTTTTTTGCTATTTGTTTGGAATTTTCTATTACGCGTTGGGTAGGAACGAAACGAAACGATAATTTTTATTTTCTCTCATTCTCGGCCTTTTCCAACCAATTTTTGCTTCAAAAGAAGCCATAACTGTATTTTTTAAATTTTTTGAATTTTTTTGCAATTTTTTATGAATTTTCTATGACGCGTCGGGTTGGAACGAAACGGAATGATAATTTTTATTTTCCCTTTGTCTTGGTTTTATTTCAACCTATTATGGCTTGAAATGAAGCCACGATGGTATTTTTAAATTTTCGGAAATTTTTTCTCTATTTTTTTGGAATTTTCTATTACGCGTCGGGTAGGGACGAAACGGAACGATAATTATTGTTTTCCGTCTTTCTCGGCCTTTTCCAACCTTTTTTGGCTTTAAATGAAGCCACAATGGTATTTTTTAAAATTTTTTCCTATTTTTTTGGAATTTTCTATTACGTGTCAGGTTGGAACAGAACAGAACGATAGTTTTTATCTCAGCGTTTCCCCCCTTATTTTGGCTTGAAATGAAGCCATAATAGTATTTTATAATTTTTTGAATTTTTTTGTTACTTTTTTGGAATTTTCTTTTACGTTTCGTGCAGGAACGGAACAGAACAGTAATCTTTATTTTCTTTCTCTTTCTGGGCATTTCTCAACCTATTTTTGCTTAAAATGAAGCCAAAATGGTATTCTTATTATTTTTTGAATTTTTTTGCAATTTGTTTGGAATTTTCTATTACGCGTTGGGTAGGAACGAAACGAAACGATAATTTTTATTTTCTCTCATTCTCGGCCTTTTCAAACCAATTTTTGCTTCAAAAGAAGCCATAAATGTATTTTTTAAATTTTTTTAATTTTTTTGCAATTTTTTATGAATTTTCTATTACGCGTAGGGTTGGAACGAAATGGAATGATAATTTTTATTTTCCCGGTTTCTTGGTCTATTCCAACCTATTATGGCTGGAAATGAAGCAATAATGGTATTTTTGAATTTTCAGAATTTTTTTCTATTTTTTTTAAATTTTCTATCACGCGACGGGTAGGAACGAAACAGAACGATAATTTTTGTTTTTCGTCTTTCTCGGCCTTTTCCAACCTTTTTTGGCCTTAAATGAAGCCACAATTGTATTCTTTTAAATTTTTTCCTATTATTTTGGAATTTTCTATTACGTGTCAGGTTGGAACGGAACAGAACGATAGTTTTTATTCTCTCTCTTTCCCAGCGTTTCCCCTCTTATTTTGGCTTGAAATGAAGCCATAATAGTATTTTATAATTTTTTGAATTTTTTTTTATTTTTTTGGAATTTTCAATTACGTTTCATGTAGGAACGGAACAGAACAATAATTTTTATTTTCTGTCTCTTTCTGGGCATTTCTCAACCTATTTTTGCTTAAAATGAAGCCAAAATGGTATTCTTATGATTTTTTGAATTTTTTTGCTATTTGTTTGGAATTTTCTGTTACGCGTTGGGTAGGAACGAAACGAAACGATAATTTTTATTTTCTCTCATTCTCGGCCTTTTCAAACCAATTTTTGCTTCAAAAGAAGCCATAACTGTATTTTTTAAATTTTTTTAATTTTTTTGCAATTTTTTATGAATTTTCTATTACGCGTAGGGTTGGAACGAAATGGAATGATAATTTTTATTTTCCCGGTTTCTTGGTCTATTCCAACCTATTATGGCTGGAAATGAAGCAATAATGGTATTTTTGAATTTTCAGAATTTTTTTCTATTTTTTTTAAATTTTCTATCACGCGACGGGTAGGAACGAAACAGAACGATAATTTTTGTTTTTCGTCTTTCTCGGCCTTTTCCAACCTTTTTTCGCTTTAAATGAAGCCACAATTGTATTTTCTTAAATTTTTTCCTATTATTTTGGAATTTTCTATTACGTGTCTGGTTGGAACGGAACAGAACGATAGTTTTTATTCTCTCTCTTTCTCAGCGTTTCCCCTCTTATTTTGGCTTGAAATGAAGCCATAATAGTATTTTATAATTTTTTGAATTTTTTTGTTATTTTTTTGGAATTTTCTTTTACGTTTCGTGTAGGAACGGAACAGAACAATAATCTTTATTTTCTTTCTCTTTCTGGGCATTGCTTAACCTATTTTTGCTTAAAATGAAGCCAATATGGTATTCTTATGATTTTTTGAATTTTTTTGCTATTTTTTTGGAATTTTCTATTACGCGTTGGGTAGGAACGAAACGAAACGATAATTTTTATTTTCTCTCATTCTCGGCCTTTTCCAACCAATTTTTGCTTCAAAAGAAGCCATAACTGTATTTTTTAAATTTTTTGATTTTTTTTGCAATTTTTCATGAATTTTCTATGACGCGTCGGGTTGGAACGAAACGGAATGATAATTTTTATTTTCCCTTTGTCTCGGTTTTATTCCAACCTATTATGGCTTGAAATGAAGACACGATGGTATTTTTAAATTTTCAGAAATTTTTTCTCTATTTTTTTGGAATTTTCTATTACGCGTCGGGTAGGGACGAAACGGAACGATAATTTTTGTTTTCCGTCTTTCTCGGCCTTTTCCAACCTTTTTTGGCTTTAAATGAAGCCACAATGGTATTTTTTAAAATTTTTTCCTATTTTTTTGGAATTTTCTATTACGTGTCAGGTTGGAACAGAACAGAATGATAGTTTTTATTCTCTCTCTTTCTCAGCGTTTCCCCCTTAATTTTGGCTTGAAATGAAGCCATAACAGTATTTTATAATTTTTTGAATTTTTTTGTTATTTTTTTGGAATTTTCTTTTACGTTTCGTGTAGGAACGGAACAGAACAATAATCTTTATTTTCTTTCTCTTTCTGGGCATTTCTAAACCTATTTTTGCTTAAAATGAAGCCAAAATGGTATTCTTAAGATTTTTTTGAATTTTTTTGCTATTTGTTTTGAATTTTCTATTAGGCGTTGGGTAGGAACGAAACGAAACGATAATTTTTATTTTCTCTCATTCTCGGCCTTTTTCAACCAATTTTTGCTTCAAAAGAAACCATAACTGTATTTTTTAAATTTTTTGAATTTTTTATGAATTTTCTACTACGCGTAGGGTTGGAACGAAATGGAATGATAATTTTTATTTTCCCCGTTTCTTGGTCTATTCCAACCTATTATGGCTGGAAATGAAGCAATAATAGTATTTTTGAATTTTCAGAATTTTTTTTCTATTTTTTTTAAATTTTCTATCACGCGACGGTAGGAACGAAACGGAACGATAATTTTTGTTTTTCGTCTTTCTCGGCCTTTTCCAACCTTTTTTCGCTTTAAATGAAGCCACAATTGTATTTTTTTAAATTTTTTCCTATTATTTTGGAATTTTCTATTACGTGTCTGGTTGGAACGGAACATAACGATAGTTTTTATTCTCTCTCTTTCTCAGCGTTTCCCCTCTTATTTTGGCTTGAAATGAAGCCATAATAGTATTTTATAATTTTTTGAATTTTTTTGTTATTTTTTTGGAATTTTCTTTTACGTTTCGTGTAGGAACGGAACAGAACAATAATCTTTATTTTCTTTCTCTTTCTGGGCATTGCTCAACCTCTTTTTGCTTAAAATGAAGCCAATATGGTATTCTTATGATTTTTTTAATTTTTTTGCTTTTTGTTTGAAATTTTCTATTACGCGTTGGGTAGGAACGAAACGAAACGATAATTTTTATTTTCTCTCATTCTTGGCCTTTTCCAACCAATTTTTGCTTCAAAAGAAGCCATAACTGTATTTTTTAAATTTTTTGAATTTTTTTGCAATTTTTTATGAATTTTCTATGACGCGTCGGGTTGGAACGAAACGGAATGATAATTTTTATTTTCCCTTTGTCTCGGTTTATTCCAACCTATTATGGCTTGAAATGAAGCCACGATGGTATTTTTAAATTTTCGGAAATTTTTTCAATATTTTTTTGGAATTTTCTATTACGCGTTGGGTAGGGACGAAACGGAACGATAATTTTTGTTTTCCGTCTTTCTCGGCCTTTTCCAACCTTTTTTGGCTTTAAATGAAGCCACAATGGTATTTTTTTAAATTTTTTCCTATTTTTTTGGAATTTTCTATTACGTGTCAGGTTGGAACGGAACAGAATGATAGTTTTTATTCTCTCTCTTTCTCAGTGTTTCCCCCTTAATTTTGGCTTGAAATGAAGCCATAATAGTATTTTATAATTTGTTGAATTTTTTTGTTATTTTTTTGGAATTTTCTTTTACGTTTCGTGTAGGAACGGAACAGAACAATAATCTTTATTTTCTTTCTCTTTCTGGGTATTTCTCAACCTATTTTTGCTTAAAATGAAGCCAAAATAGTATTCTTATGATTTTTTTGAATTTTTTTGCTATTTGTTTTGAATTTTCAATTAGGTGTTGGGTTGGAACGAAACGAAACGATAATTTTTATTTTCTCTCATTCTCGGCCTTTTTCAACCAATTTTTGCTTCAAAAGAAGCCATAATTGTATTTTTTAAATTTTTTGAATTTTTTTGCAATTTTTTATGAATTTTCTATGACTCGTCGGGTTGGAACGAAACGGAATGATAATTTTTATTTTCCCTTTCTCTCGGTTTATTCCAACCTATTATGGCTTGAAATGAAGCAATAATGGTATTTTTGAATTTTCAGAATTTTTTTCTATTTTTTTTAAATTTTCTTTTACGCGGCGGGTAGGAACGAAACGGAACGATAATTTTTGTTTTCCGTCTTTCTCGGCCTTTTCCAACCTTTTTCAGCTTTAAATGAAGCCACAATGGTATTTTTTAAAATTTTTTCCTATTTTTTTGGAATTTTCTATTACGTGTCAGGTTGGAACGGAACAGAACGATAGTTTTTATCTCGGCGTTTCCCCCCTTATTTTGGCTTGGAATGAAGCCGTAATAGTATTTTATAATTTTTTGAATTTTTTTGTTATTTTTTTGGAATTTCCTTTTACGTTTCGGGTAGGAACGGAACAGAACAGTAATCTTTATTTTCTTTCTCTTTCTGGGCATTTCTCAACCTATTTTTGCTTAAAATGAAGCCAAAAAGGTATTCTTATTATTTTTTGAATTTTTTTGCTATTTGTTTGGAATTTTCTATTACGCGTTGGGTAGGAACGAAACGAAATGATAATTTTTATTTTCTCTCATTCTCGGCCTTTTCCAACCAATTTTTTCTTCAAAAGAAGCCATAACTGTATTTTTTAAATTTTTTGAATTTTTTTGCAATTTTTTATGAATTTTCTATTACGCGTAGGGTTGGAACGAAATGGAATGATAATTTTTATTTTCCCCGTTTCTTGGTCTATTCCAACCTATTATGGCTAGAAATGAAGCAATAATGGTATTTTTGAATTTTCAGAGTTTTTTTTCTATTTTTTTTAAATTTTCTATCACGCGACGGGTAGGAACGAAACGGAACGATAATTTTTGTTTTTCGTCTTTCTCGGCCTTTTCCAACCTTTTTTCGCTTTAAATGTAGCCACAATTGTATTTTTTAAAATTTTTTCCTATTATTTTGGAATTTTCTATTACGTGTCTGGTTGGAACGGAACATAACGATAGTTTTTATTCTCCCTCTTTCTCAGCGTTTCCCCTCTTATTTTGGCTTGAAATGAAGCCATAATAGTATTTTATAATTTTTTGAATTTTTGTGTTATTTCTTTGGAATTTTCTTTTACGTTTCGTGTAGGAACGGAACAGAACAATAATCTTTATTTTCTTTATCTTTCTGGGCATTGCTCAACCTATTTTTGCTTAAAATGAAGCCAATATGGTATTCTTATGATTTTTTGAATTTTTTTGCTATTTGTTTGGAATTTTCTATTACGCGTTGGGTAGGAACGAAACGAAACGATAATTTTTATTTTCTCTCATTCTCGGCCTTTTCCAACCAATTTTTGCTTCAAAAGAAGCCATAACTGTATTTTTTAAATTTTTTGATTTTTTTTGCAATTTTTTATGAATTTTCTATGACGCGTCGGGTTGGAACGAAACGGAATGATAATTTTTATTTTCCCTTTGTCTCGGTTTTATTCCAACCTATTATGGCTTGAAATGAAGACACGATGGTATTTTTAAATTTTCGGAAATTTTTTCTCTATTTTTTTGGAATTTTCTATTACGCGTCGGGTAGGGACGAAACGGAACGATAATTTTTGTTTTCCGTCTTTCTCGGCCTTTTCCAACCTTTTTTGGCTTTAAATGAAGCCACAATGGTATTTTTTTAAATTTTTTCCTATTTTTTTGGAATTTTCTATTACGTGTCAGGTTGGAACGGAACAGAATGATAGTTTTTATTCTCTCTCTTTCTCAGCGTTTCCCCCTTAATTTTGGCTTGAAATGATGCCATAATAGTATTTTATAATTTTTTGAATTTTTTTGTTATTTTTTTGGAATTTTCTTTTACGTTTCGTGTAGGAACGGAACAGAACAATAATCTTTATTTTCTTTCTCTTTCTGGGCATTTCTAAACCTATTTTTGCTTAAAATGAAGCCAAAATGGTATTATTAAGATTTTTTTGAATTTTTTTGCTATTTGTTTTGAATTTTCTATTAGGCGTTGGGTAGGAACGAAACGAAACGATAATTTTTATTTTCTCTCATTCTCGGCCTTTTTCAACCAATTTTTGCTTCAAAAGAAACCATAACTGTATTTTTTAAATTTTTTGAATCTTTTATGAATTTTCTACTACGCGTAGGGTTGGAACGAAATGGAATGATAATTTTTATTTTCCCCGTTTCTTGGTCTATTCCAACCTATTATGGCTAGAAATGAAGCAATAATGGTATTTTTGAATTTTCAGAGTTTTTTTTCTATTTTTTTTAAATTTTCTATCACGCGACGGGTAGGAACGAAACGGAACGATAATTTTTGTTTTTCGTCTTTCTCGGCCTTTTCCAACCTTTTTTCGCTTTAAATGTAGCCACAATTGTATTTTTTAAAAAATTTTTCCTATTATTTTGGAATTTTCTATTACGTGTCTGGTTGGAACGGAACATAACGATAGTTTTTATTCTCTCTCTTTCTCAGCGTTTCCCCTCTTATTTTGGCTTGAAATGAAGCCATAATAGTATTTTATAATTTTTTGAATTTTTGTGTTATTTCTTTGGAATTTTCTTTTACGTTTCGTGTAGGAACGGAACAGAACAATAATCTTTATTTTCTTTATCTTTCTGGGCATTGCTCAACCTATTTTTGCTTAAAATGAAGCCAATATGGTATTCTTATGATTTTTTGAATTTTTTTGCTATTTGTTTGGAATTTTCTATTACGCGTTGGGTAGGAACGAAACGAAACGATAATTTTTATTTTCTCTCATTCTCGGCCTTTTCCAACCAATTTTTGCTTCAAAAGAAGCCATAACTGTATTTTTTAAATTTTTTGATTTTTTTTGCAATTTTTTATGAATTTTCTATGACGCGTCGGGTTGGAACGAAACGGAATGATAATTTTTATTTTCCCTTTGTCTCGGTTTTATTCCAACCTATTATGGCTTGAAATGAAGACACGATGGTATTTTTAAATTTTCGGAAATTTTTTCTCTATTTTTTTGGAATTTTCTATTACGCGTCGGGTAGGGACGAAACGGAACGATAATTTTTGTTTTCCGTCTTTCTCGGCCTTTTCCAACCTTTTTTGGCTTTAAATGAAGCCACAATGGTATTTTTTAAAATTTTTTCCTATTTTTTTGGAATTTTCTATTACGTGTCAGGTTGGAACGGAACAGAATGATAGTTTTTATTCTCTCTCTTTCTCAGCGTTTCCCCCTTAATTTTGGCTTGAAATGAAGCCATAATAGTATTTTATAATTTTTTGAATTTTTTTGTTATTTTTTTGGAATTTTCTTTTACGTTTCGTGTAGGAACGGAACAGAACAATAATCTTTATTTTCTTTCTCTTTCTGGGCATTTCTAAACCTATTTTTGCTTAAAATGAAGCCAAAATGGTATTCTTAAGATTTTTTTGAATTTTTTTGCTATTTGTTTTGAATTTTCTATTAGGCGTTGGGTAGGAACGAAACGAAACGATAATTTTTATTTTCTCTCATTCTCGGCATTTTTCAACCAATTTTTGCTTCAAAAGAAACCATAACTGTATTTTTTAAATTTTTTGAATCTTTTATGAATTTTCTACTACGCGTAGGGTTGGAACGAAATGGAATGATAATTTTTATTTTCCCCGTTTCTTGGTCTATTCCAACCTATTATGGCTGGAAATGAAGCAATAATAGTATTTTTGAATTTTCAGAATTTTTTTTCTATTTTTTTTAAATTTTCTATCACGCGACGGTAGGAACGAAACGGAACGATAATTTTTGTTTTTCGTCTTTCTCGGCCTTTTCCAACCTTTTTTCGCTTTAAATGAAGCCACAATTGTATTTTTTTAAATTTTTTCCTATTATTTTGGAATTTTCTATTACGTGTCTGGTTGGAACGGAACATAACGATAGTTTTTATTCTCTCTCTTTCTCAGCGTTTCCCCTCTTATTTTGGCTTGAAATGAAGCCATAATAGTATTTTATAATTTTTTGAATTTTTTTGTTATTTTTTTGGAATTTTTTTTTACGTTTCGTGTAGGAACGGAACAGAACAATAATCTTTATTTTCTTTCTCTTTCTGGGCATTGCTCAACCTCTTTTTGCTTAAAATGAAGCCAATATGGTATTCTTATGATTTTTTTAATTTTTTTGCTATTTGTTTGGAATTTTCTATTACGCGTTGGGTAGGAACGAAACGAAACGATAATTTCTATTTTCTCTCATTCTCGGGCTTTTCCAACCAATTTTTTGTTCAAAAGAAGCCATAACTGTATTTTTTAAATTTTTTGAATTTTTTTGCAATTTTTTATGAATTTTCTATTACGCGTAGGGTTGGAACGAAATGGAATGATAATTTTTATTTTCCCCGTTTCTTGGTCTATTCCAACCTATTATGGCTAGAAATGAAGCAATAATGGTATTTTTGACTTTTCAGAGTTTTTTTTCTATTTTTTTTTAAATTTTCTATCACGCGACGGGTAGGAACGAAACGGAACGTTAATTTTTGTTTTTCGTCTTTCTCGGCCTTTTCCAACCTTTTTTCGCTTTAAATGTAGCCACAATTGTATTTTTTTAAAATTTTTTCCTATTATTTTGGAATTTTCTATTACGTGTTTGGTTGGAACGGAACATAACGATAGTTTTTATTCTCTCTCTTTCTCAGCGTTTCCCCTCTTATTTTGGCTTGAAATGAAGCCATAATAGTATTTTATAATTTTTTGAATTTTTGTGTTATTTCTTTGGAATTTTCTTTTACGTTTCGTGTAGGAACGGAACAGAACAATAATCTTTATTTTCTTTATCTTTCTGGGCATTGCTCAACCTATTTTTGCTTAAAATGAAGCCAATATGGTATTCTTATGATTTTTTGAATTTTTTTGCTATTTGTTTGGAATTTTCTATTACGCGTTGGGTAGGAACGAAACGAAACGATAATTTTTATTTTCTCTCATTCTCGGCCTTTTCCAACCAATTTTTGCTTCAAAAGAAGCCATAACTGTATTTTTTAAATTTTTTGATTTTTTTTGCAATTTTTTATGAATTTTCTATGACGCGTCGGGTTGGAACGAAACGGAATGATAATTTTTATTTTCCCTTTGTCTCGGTTTTATTTCAACCTATTATGGCTTGAAATGAAGACACGATGGTATTTTTAAATTTTCGGAAATTTTTTCTCTATTTTTTTGGAATTTTCTATTACGCGTCGGGTAGGGACGAAACGGAACGATAATTTTTGTTTTCCGTCTTTCTCGGCCTTTTCCAACCTTTTTTGGCTTTAAATGAAGCCACAATGGTATTTTTTAAAATTTTTTCCTATTTTTTTGGAATTTTCTATTACGTGTCAGGTTGGAACGGAACAGAATGATAGTTTTTATTCTCTCTCTTTCTCAGCGTTTCCCCCTTAATTTTGGCTTGAAATGATGCCATAATAGTATTTTATAATTTTTTGAATTTTTTTGTTATTTTTTTGGAATTTTCTTTTACGTTTCGTGTAGGAACGGAACAGAACAATAATCTTTATTTTCTTTCTCTTTCTGGGCATTTCTAAACCTATTTTTGCTTAAAATGAAGCCAAAATGGTATTATTAAGATTTTTTTGAATTTTTTTGCTATTTGTTTTGAATTTTCTATTAGGCGTTGGGTAGGAACGAAACGAAACGATAATTTTTATTTTCTCTCATTCTCGGCCTTTTTCAACCAATTTTTGCTTCAAAAGAAACCATAACTGTATTTTTTAAATTTTTTGAATCTTTTATGAATTTTCTACTACGCGTAGGGTTGGAACGAAATGGAATGATAATTTTTATTTTCCCCGTTTCTTGGTCTATTCCAACCTATTATGGCTGGAAATGAAGCAATAATAGTATTTTTGAATTTTCAGAATTTTTTTTCTATTTTTTTTAAATTTTCTATCACGCGACGGTAGGAACGAAACGGAACGATAATTTTTGTTTTTCGTCTTTCTCGGCCTTTTCCAACCTTTTTTCGCTTTAAATGAAGCCACAATTGTATTTTTTTAAATTTTTTCCTATTATTTTGGAATTTTCTATTACGTGTCTGGTTGGAACGGAACATAACGATAGTTTTTATTCTCTCTCTTTCTCAGCGTTTCCCCTCTTATTTTGGCTTGAAATGAAGCCATAATAGTATTTTATAATTTTTTGAATTTTTGTGTTATTTCTTTGGAATTTTCTTTTACGTTTCGTGTAGGAACGGAACAGAACAATAATCTTTATTTTCTTTCTCTTTCTGGGCATTGCTTAACCTATTTTTGCTTAAAATGAAGCCAATATGGTATTCTTATGATTTTTTGAATTTTTTTGCTATTTTTTTGGAATTTTCTATTACGCGTTGGGTAGGAACGAAACGAAACGATAATTTTTATTTTCTCTCATTCTCGGCCTTTTCCAACCAATTTTTGCTTCAAAAGAAGCCATAACTATATTTTTTAAATTTTTTGATTTTTTTTGCAATTTTTTATGAATTTTCTATGACGCGTCGGGTTGGAACGAAACGGAATGATAATTTTTATTTTCCCTTTGTCTCGGTTTTATTCCAACCTATTATGGCTTGAAATGAAGACACGATGGTATTTTTGAATTTTCAGAAATTTTTTCTCTATTTTTTTGGAATTTTCTATTACGCGTCGGGTAGGGACGAAACGGAACGATAATTTTTGTTTTCCGTCTTTCTCGGCCTTTTCCAACCTTTTTTGGCTTTAAATGAAGCCACAATGGTATTTTTTAAAATTTTTTCCTATTTTTTTGGAATTTTCTATTACGTGTCAGGTTGGAACCGAACAGAATGATAGTTTTTATTCTCTCTCTTTCTCAGCGTTTCCCCCTTAATTTTGGCTTGAAATGAAGCCATAACAGTATTTTATAATTTTTTGAATTTTTTTGTTATTTTTTTGGAATTTTCTTTTACGTTTCGTGTAGGAACGGAACAGAACAATAATCTTTATTTTCTTTCTCTTTCTGGGCATTTCTAAACCTATTTTTGCTTAAAATGAAGCCAAAATGGTACTCTTAAGATTTTTTTGAATTTTTTTGCTATTTGTTTTGAATTTTCTATTAGGCGTTGGGTAGGAACGAAACGAAACGATAATTTTTATTTTCTCTCATTCTCGGCCTTTTTCAACCAATTTTTGCTTCAAAAGAAACCATAACTGTATTTTTTAAATTTTTTGAATTTTTTATGAATTTTCTACTACGCGTAGGGTTGGAACGAAATGGAATGATAATTTTTATTTTCCCCGTTTCTTGGTCTATTCCAACCTATTATGGCTGGAAATGAAGCAATAATAGTATTTTTGAATTTTCAGAATTTTTTTTCTATTTTTTTTAAATTTTCTATCACGCGACGGTAGGAACGAAACGGAACGATAATTTTTGTTTTTCGTCTTTCTCGGCCTTTTCCAACCTTTTTTCGCTTTAAATGAAGCCACAATTGTATTTTTTTAAATTTTTTCCTATTATTTTGGAATTTTCTATTACGTGTCTGGTTGGAACGGAACATAACGATAGTTTTTATTCTCTCTCTTTCTCAGCGTTTCCCCTCTTATTTTGGCTTGAAATGAAGCCATAATAGTATTTTATAATTTTTTGAATTTTTTTGTTATTTTTTTGGAATTTTCTTTTACGTTTCGTGTAGGAACGGAACAGAACAATAATCTTTATTTTCTTTCTCTTTCTGGGCATTGCTCAACCTCTTTTTGCTTAAAATGAAGCCAATATGGTATTCTTATTATTTTTTGAATTTTTTTGCTATTTGTTTGGAATTTTCTATTACGCGTTGGGTAGGAACGAAACGAAATGATAATTTTTATTTTCTCTCATTCTCGGCCTTTTCCAACCAATTTTTTCTTCAAAAGAAGCCATAACTGTATTTTTTAAATTTTTTGAATTTTTTTGCAATTTTTTATGAATTTTCTATTACGCGTAGGGTTGGAACGAAATGGAATGATAATTTTTATTTTCCCCGTTTCTTGGTCTATTCCAACCTATTATGGCTAGAAATGAAGCAATAATGGTATTTTTGAATTTTCAGAGTTTTTTTTCTATTTTTTTTAAATTTTCTATCACGCGACGGGTAGGAACGAAACGGAACGATAATTTTTGTTTTTCGCCTTTCTCGGCCTTTTCCAACCTTTTTTCGCTTTAAATGTAGCCACAATTGTATTTTTTTAAAATTTTTTCCTATTATTTTGGAATTTTCTATTACGTGTCTGGTTGGAACGGAACATAACGATAGTTTTTATTCTCTCTCTTTCTTAGCGTTTCCCCTCTTATTTTGGCTTGAAATGAAGCCATAATAGTATTTTATAATTTTTTGAATTTTTGTGTTATTTCTTTGGAATTTTCTTTTACGTTTCGTGTAGGAACGGAACAGAACAATAATCTTTATTTTCTTTATCTTTCTGGGCATTGCTCAACCTATTTTTGCTTAAAATGAAGCCAATATGGTATTCTTATGATTTTTTGAATTTTTTTGCTATTTGTTTGGAATTTTCTATTACGCGTTGGGTAGGAACGAAACGAAACGATAATTTTTATTTTCTCTCATTCTCGGCCTTTTCCAACCAATTTTTGCTTCAAAAGAAGCCATAACTGTATTTTTTAAATTTTTTGATTTTTTTTGCAATTTTTTATGAATTTTCTATGACGCGTCGGGTTGGAACGAAACGGAATGATAATTTTTATTTTCCCTTTGTCTCGGTTTTATTCCAACCTATTATGGCTTGAAATGAAGACACGATGGTATTTTTAAATTTTCATAAATTTTTTCTCTATTTTTTTGGAATTTTCTATTACGCGTCGGGTAGGGACGAAACGGAACGATAATTTTTGTTTTCCGTCTTTCTCGGCCTTTTCCAACCTTTTTTGGCTTTAAATGAAGCCACAATGGTATTTTTTAAAATTTTTTCCTATTTTTTTGGAATTTTCTATTACGTGTCAGGTTGGAACGGAACAGAATGATAGTTTTTATTCTCTCTCTTTCTCAGCGTTTCCCCCTTAATTTTGGCTTGAAATGAAGCCATAATAGTATTTTATAATTTTTTGAATTTTTTTGTTATTTTTTTGGAATTTTCTTTTACGTTTCGTGTAGGAACGGAACAGAACAATAATCTTTATTTTCTTTCTCTTTCTGGGCATTTCTAAACCTATTTTTGCTTAAAATGAAGCCAAAATGGTATTCTTAAGATTTTTTTGAATTTTTTTGCTATTTGTTTTGAATTTTCTATTAGGCGTTGGGTAGGAACGAAACGAAACGATAATTTTTATTTTCTCTCATTCTCGGCATTTTTCAACCAATTTTTGCTTCAAAAGAAACCATAACTGTATTTTTTAAATTTTTTGAATCTTTTATGAATTTTCTACTACGCGTAGGGTTGGAACGAAATGGAATGATAATTTTTATTTTCCCCGTTTCTTGGTCTATTCCAACCTATTATGGCTGGAAATGAAGCAATAATAGTATTTTTGAATTTTCAGAATTTTTTTTCTATTTTTTTTAAATTTTCTATCACGCGACGGTAGGAACGAAACGGAACGATAATTTTTGTTTTTCGTCTTTCTCGGCCTTTTCCAACCTTTTTTCGCTTTAAATTAAGCCACAACTGTATTTTTTTAAATTTTTTCCTATTATTTTGGAATTTTCTATTACGTGTCTGGTTGGAACGGAACATAACGATAGTTTTTATTCTCTCTCTTTCTCAGCGTTTCCCCTCTTATTTTGGCTTGAAATGAAGCCATAATAGTATTTTATAATTTTTTGAATTTTTTTGTTATTTTTTTGGAATTTTCTTTTACGTTTCGTGTAGGAACGGAACAGAACAATAATCTTTATTTTCTTTCTCTTTCTGGGCATTGCTCAACCTCTTTTTGCTTAAAATGAAGCCAATATGGTATTCTTATGATTTTTTTAATTTTTTTGCTATTTGTTTGAAATTTTCTATTACGCGTTGGGTAGGAACGAAACGAAACGATAATTTTTATTTTCTCTCATTCTTGGCCTTTTCCAACCAATTTTTGCTTCAAAAGAAGCCATAACTGTATTTTTTAAATTTTTTGAATTTTTTTGCAATTTTTTATGAATTTTCTATGACGCGTCGGGTTGGAACGAAACGGAATGATAATTTTTATTTTCCCTTTGTCTCGGTTTATTCCAACCTATTATGGCTTGAAATGAAGCCACGATGGTATTTTTAAATTTTCGAAAATTTTTTCAATATTTTTTTGGAATTTTCTATTACGCGTTGGGTAGGGACGAAACGGAACGATAATTTTTGTTTTCCGTCTTTCTCGGCCTTTTCCAACCTTTTTTGGCTTTAAATGAAGCCACAATGGTATTTTTTTAAATTTTTTCCTATTTTTTTGGAATTTTCTATTACGTGTCAGGTTGGAACGGAACAGAATGATAGTTTTTATTCTCTCTCTTTCTCAGCGTTTCCCCCTTAATTTTGGCTTGAAATGAAGCCATAATAGTATTTTATAATTTGTTGAATTTTTTTGTTATTTTTTTGGAATTTTCTTTTACGTTTCGTGCAGGAACGGAACAGAACAATAATTTTTATTTTCTGTCTCTTTCTGGGCATTTCTCAACCTATTTTTGCTTAAAATGAAGCCAAAATGGTATTTTTATGATTTTTTGAATTTTTTTGCTATTTGTTTGGAATTTTCTATTACGCGTTGGGTAGGAACGAAACGAAACGATAATTTCTATTTTCTCTCATTCTCGGGCTTTTCCAACCAATTTTTTGTTCAAAAGAAGCCATAACTGTATTTTTTAAATTTTTTGAATTTTTTTGCAATTTTTTATGAATTTTCTATTACGCGTAGGGTTGGAACGAAATGGAATGATAATTTTTATTTTCCCCGTTTCTTGGTCTATTCCAACCTATTATGGCTAGAAATGAAGCAATAATGGTATTTTTGACTTTTCAGAGTTTTTTTTCTATTTTTTTTTAAATTTTCTATCACGCGACGGGTAGGAACGAAACGGAACGTTAATTTTTGTTTTTCGTCTTTCTCGGCCTTTTCCAACCTTTTTTCGCTTTAAATGTAGCCACAATTGTATTTTTTTAAAATTTTTTCCTATTATTTTGGAATTTTCTATTACGTGTTTGGTTGGAACGGAACATAACGATAGTTTTTATTCTCTCTCTTTCTCAGCGTTTCCCCTCTTATTTTGGCTTGAAATGAAGCCATAATAGTATTTTATAATTTTTTGAATTTTTGTGTTATTTCTTTGGAATTTTCTTTTACGTTTCGTGTAGGAACGGAACAGAACAATAATCTTTATTTTCTTTATCTTTCTGGGCATTGCTCAACCTATTTTTGCTTAAAATGAAGCCAATATGGTATTCTTATGATTTTTTGAATTTTTTTGCTATTTGTTTGGAATTTTCTATTACGCGTTGGGTAGGAACGAAACGAAACGATAATTTTTATTTTCTCTCATTCTCGGCCTTTTCCAACCAATTTTTGCTTCAAAAGAAGCCATAACTGTATTTTTTAAATTTTTTGATTTTTTTTGCAATTTTTTATGAATTTTCTATGACGCGTCGGGTTGGAACGAAACGGAATGATAATTTTTATTTTCCCTTTGTCTCGGTTTTATTTCAACCTATTATGGCTTGAAATGAAGACACGATGGTATTTTTAAATTTTCGGAAATTTTTTCTCTATTTTTTTGGAATTTTCTATTACGCGTCGGGTAGGGACGAAACGGAACGATAATTTTTGTTTTCCGTCTTTCTCGGCCTTTTCCAACCTTTTTTGGCTTTAAATGAAGCCACAATTATATTTTTTTAAATTTTTTCCTATTTTTTTGGAATTTTCTATTACGTGTCAGGTTGGAACGGAACAGAATGATAGTTTTTATTCTCTCTCTTTCTCAGCGTTTCCCCCTTAATTTTGGCTTGAAATGATGCCATAATAGTATTTTATAATTTTTTGAATTTTTTTGTTATTTTTTTGGAATTTTCTTTTACGTTTCGTGTAGGAACGGAACAGAACAATAATCTTTATTTTCTTTCTCTTTCTGGGCATTTCTAAACCTATTTTTGCTTAAAATGAAGCCAAAATGGTATTCTTAAGATTTTTTTGAATTTTTTTGCTATTTGTTTTGAATTTTCTATTAGGCGTTGGGTAGGAACGAAACGAAACGATAATTTTTATTTTCTCTCATTCTCGGCCTTTTTCAACCAATTTTTGCTTCAAAAGAAACCATAACTGTATTTTTTAAATTTTTTGAATCTTTTATGAATTTTCTACTACGCGTAGGGTTGGAACGAAATGGAATGATAATTTTTATTTTCCCCGTTTCTTGGTCTATTCCAACCTATTATGGCTGGAAATGAAGCAATAATAGTATTTTTGAATTTTCAGAATTTTTTTTCTATTTTTTTTAAATTTTCTATCACGCGACGGTAGGAACGAAACGGAACGATAATTTTTGTTTTTCGTCTTTCTCGGCCTTTTCCAACCTTTTTTCGCTTTAAATGAAGCCACAATTGTATTTTTTTAAATTTTTTCCTATTATTTTGGAATTTTCTATTACGTGTCTGGTTGGAACGGAACATAACGATAGTTTTTATTCTCTCTCTTTCTCAGCGTTTCCCCTCTTATTTTGGCTTGAAATGAAGCCATAATAGTATTTTATAATTTTTTGAATTTTTGTGTTATTTCTTTGGAATTTTCTTTTACGTTTCGTGTAGGAACGGAACAGAACAATAATCTTTATTTTCTTTCTCTTTCTGGGCATTGCTTAACCTATTTTTGCTTAAAATGAAGCCAATATGGTATTCTTATGATTTTTTGAATTTTTTTGCTATTTTTTTGGAATTTTCTATTACGCGTTGGGTAGGAACGAAACGAAACGATAATTTTTATTTTCTCTCATTCTCGACCTTTTCCAACCAATTTTTGCTTCAAAAGAAGCCATAACTATATTTTTTAAATTTTTTGATTTTTTTTGCAATTTTTTATGAATTTTCTATGACGCGTCGGGTTGGAACGAAACGGAATGATAATTTTTATTTTCCCTTTGTCTCGGTTTTATTCCAACCTATTATGGCTTGAAATGAAGACACGATGGTATTTTTGAATTTTCAGAAATTTTTTCTCTATTTTTTTGGAATTTTCTATTACGCGTCGGGTAGGGACGAAACGGAACGATAATTTTTGTTTTCCGTCTTTCTCGGCCTTTTCCAACCTTTTTTGGCTTTAAATGAAGCCACAATGGTATTTTTTAAAATTTTTTCCTATTTTTTTGGAATTTTCTATTACGTGTCAGGTTGGAACCGAACAGAATGATAGTTTTTATTCTCTCTCTTTCTCAGCGTTTCCCCCTTAATTTTGGCTTGAAATGAAGCCATAACAGTATTTTATAATTTTTTGAATTTTTTTGTTATTTTTTTGGAATTTTCTTTTACGTTTCGTGTAGGAACGGAACAGAACAATAATCTTTATTTTCTTTCTCTTTCTGGGCATTTCTAAACCTATTTTTGCTTAAAATGAAGCCAAAATGGTACTCTTAAGATTTTTTTGAATTTTTTTGCTATTTGTTTTGAATTTTCTATTAGGCGTTGGGTAGGAACGAAACGAAACGATAATTTTTATTTTCTCTCATTCTCGGCCTTTTTCAACCAATTTTTGCTTCAAAAGAAACCACAACTGTATTTTTTAAATTTTTTGAATTTTTTATGAATTTTCTACTACGCGTAGGGTTGGAACGAAATGGAATGATAATTTTTATTTTCCCCGTTTCTTGGTCTATTCCAACCTATTATGGCTGGAAATGAAGCAATAATAGTATTTTTGAATTTTCAGAATTTTTTTTCTATTTTTTTTAAATTTTCTATCACGCGACGGTAGGAACGAAACGGAACGATAATTTTTGTTTTTCGTCTTTCTCGGCCTTTTCCAACCTTTTTTCGCTTTAAATGAAGCCACAATTGTATTTTTTTAAATTTTTTCCTATTATTTTGGAATTTTCTATTACGTGTCTGGTTGGAACGGAACATAACGATAGTTTTTATTCTCTCTCTTTCTCAGCGTTTCCCCTCTTATTTTGGCTTGAAATGAAGCCATAATAGTATTTTATAATTTTTTGAATTTTTTTGTTATTTTTTTGGAATTTTCTTTTACGTTTCGTGTAGGAACGGAACAGAACAATAATCTTTATTTTCTTTCTCTTTCTGGGCATTGCTCAACCTCTTTTTGCTTAAAATGAAGCCAATATGGTATTCTTATGATTTTTTTAATTTTTTTGCTTTTTGTTTGAAATTTTCTATTACGCGTTGGGTAGGAACGAAACGAAACGATAATTTTTATTTTCTCTCATTCTTGGCCTTTTCCAACCAATTTTTGCTTCAAAAGAAGCCATAACTGTATTTTTTAAATTTTTTGATTTTTTTTGCAATTTTTTATGAATTTTCTATGACGCGTCGGGTTGGAACGAAACGGAATGATAATTTTTATTTTCCCTTTGTCTCGGTTTTATTTCAACCTATTATGGCTTGAAATGAAGACACGATGGTATTTTTAAATTTTCGGAAATTTTTTCTCTATTTTTTTGGAATTTTCTATTACGCGTCGGGTAGGGACGAAACGGAACGATAATTTTTGTTTTCCGTCTTTCTCGGCCTTTTCCAACCTTTTTTGGCTTTAAATGAAGCCACAATTATATTTTTTTAAATTTTTTCCTATTTTTTTGGAATTTTCTATTACGTGTCAGGTTGGAACGGAACAGAATGATAGTTTTTATTCTCTCTCTTTCTCAGCGTTTCCCCCTTAATTTTGGCTTGAAATGATGCCATAATAGTATTTTATAATTTTTTGAATTTTTTTGTTATTTTTTTGGAATTTTCTTTTACGTTTCGTGTAGGAACGGAACAGAACAATAATCTTTATTTTCTTTCTCTTTCTGGGCATTTCTAAACCTATTTTTGCTTAAAATGAAGCCAAAATGGTATTCTTAAGATTTTTTTGAATTTTTTTGCTATTTGTTTTGAATTTTCTATTAGGCGTTGGGTAGGAACGAAACGAAACGATAATTTTTATTTTCTCTCATTCTCGGCCTTTTTCAACCAATTTTTGCTTCAAAAGAAACCATAACTGTATTTTTTAAATTTTTTGAATCTTTTATGAATTTTCTACTACGCGTAGGGTTGGAACGAAATGGAATGATAATTTTTATTTTCCCCGTTTCTTGGTCTATTCCAACCTATTATGGCTGGAAATGAAGCAATAATAGTATTTTTGAATTTTCAGAATTTTTTTTCTATTTTTTTTAAATTTTCTATCACGCGACGGTAGGAACGAAACGGAACGATAATTTTTGTTTTTCGTCTTTCTCGGCCTTTTCCAACCTTTTTTCGCTTTAAATGAAGCCACAATTGTATTTTTTTAAATTTTTTCCTATTATTTTGGAATTTTCTATTACGTGTCTGGTTGGAACGGAACATAACGATAGTTTTTATTCTCTCTCTTTCTCAGCGTTTCCCCTCTTATTTTGGCTTGAAATGAAGCCATAATAGTATTTTATAATTTTTTGAATTTTTGTGTTATTTCTTTGGAATTTTCTTTTACGTTTCGTGTAGGAACGGAACAGAACAATAATCTTTATTTTCTTTCTCTTTCTGGGCATTGCTTAACCTATTTTTGCTTAAAATGAAGCCAATATGGTATTCTTATGATTTTTTGAATTTTTTTGCTATTTTTTTGGAATTTTCTATTACGCGTTGGGTAGGAACGAAACGAAACGATAATTTTTATTTTCTCTCATTCTCGACCTTTTCCAACCAATTTTTGCTTCAAAAGAAGCCATAACTATATTTTTTAAATTTTTTGATTTTTTTTGCAATTTTTTATGAATTTTCTATGACGCGTCGGGTTGGAACGGAACATAACGATAGTTTTTATTCTCTCTCTTTCTCAGCGTTTCCCCTCTTATTTTGGCTTGAAATGAAGCCATAATAGTATTTTATAATTTTTTGAATTTTTGTGTTATTTCTTTGGAATTTTCTTTTACGTTTCGTGTAGGAACGGAACAGAACAATAATCTTTATTTTCTTTCTCTTTCTGGGCATTGCTTAACCTATTTTTGCTTAAAATGAAGCCAATATGGTATTCTTATGATTTTTTGAATTTTTTTGCTATTTTTTTGGAATTTTCTATTACGCGTTGGGTAGGAACGAAACGAAACGATAATTTTTATTTTCTCTCATTCTCGACCTTTTCCAACCAATTTTTGCTTCAAAAGAAGCCATAACTATATTTTTTAAATTTTTTGATTTTTTTTGCAATTTTTTATGAATTTTCTATGACGCGTCGGGTTGGAACGAAACGGAATGATAATTTTTATTTTCCCTTTGTCTCGGTTTTATTCCAACCTATTATGGCTTGAAATGAAGACACGATGGTATTTTTGAATTTTCAGAAATTTTTTCTCTATTTTTTTGGAATTTTCTATTACGCGTCGGGTAGGGACGAAACGGAACGATAATTTTTGTTTTCCGTCTTTCTCGGCCTTTTCCAACCTTTTTTGGCTTTAAATGAAGCCACAATGGTATTTTTTAAAATTTTTTCCTATTTTTTTGGAATTTTCTATTACGTGTCAGGTTGGAACCGAACAGAATGATAGTTTTTATTCTCTCTCTTTCTCAGCGTTTCCCCCTTAATTTTGGCTTGAAATGAAGCCATAACAGTATTTTATAATTTTTTGAATTTTTTTGTTATTTTTTTGGAATTTTCTTTTACGTTTCGTGTAGGAACGGAACAGAACAATAATCTTTATTTTCTTTCTCTTTCTGGGCATTTCTAAACCTATTTTTGCTTAAAATGAAGCCAAAATGGTACTCTTAAGATTTTTTTGAATTTTTTTGCTATTTGTTTTGAATTTTCTATTAGGCGTTGGGTAGGAACGAAACGAAACGATAATTTTTATTTTCTCTCATTCTCGGCCTTTTTCAACCAATTTTTGCTTCAAAAGAAACCACAACTGTATTTTTTAAATTTTTTGAATTTTTTATGAATTTTCTACTACGCGTAGGGTTGGAACGAAATGGAATGATAATTTTTATTTTCCCCGTTTCTTGGTCTATTCCAACCTATTATGGCTGGAAATGAAGCAATAATAGTATTTTTGAATTTTCAGAAATTTTTTCTCTATTTTTTTGGAATTTTCTATTACGCGTCGGGTAGGAACGAAACGGAACGATAATTTTTGTTTTTCGTCTTTCTCGGCCTTTTCCAACCTTTTTTCGCTTTAAATGAAGCCACAATTGTATTTTTTTAAATTTTTTCCTATTATTTTGGAATTTTCTATTACGTGTCTGGTTGGAACGGAACATAACGATAGTTTTTATTCTCTCTCTTTCTCAGCGTTTCCCCTCTTATTTTGGCTTGAAATGAAGCCATAATAGTATTTTATAATTTTTTGAATTTTTGTGTTATTTCTTTGGAATTTTCTTTTACGTTTCGTGTAGGAACGGAACAGAACAATAATCTTTATTTTCTTTCTCTTTCTGGGCATTGCTTAACCTATTTTTGCTTAAAATGAAGCCAATATGGTATTCTTATGATTTTTTGAATTTTTTTGCTATTTTTTTGGAATTTTCTATTACGCGTTGGGTAGGAACGAAACGAAACGATAATTTTTATTTTCTCTCATTCTCGACCTTTTCCAACCAATTTTTGCTTCAAAAGAAGCCATAACTATATTTTTTAAATTTTTTGATTTTTTTTGCAATTTTTTATGAATTTTCTATGACGCGTCGGGTTGGAACGAAACGGAATGATAATTTTTATTTTCCCTTTGTCTCGGTTTTATTCCAACCTATTATGGCTTGAAATGAAGACACGATGGTATTTTTGAATTTTCAGAAATTTTTTCTCTATTTTTTTGGAATTTTCTATTACGCGTCGGGTAGGGACGAAACGGAACGATAATTTTTGTTTTCCGTCTTTCTCGGCCTTTTCCAACCTTTTTTGGCTTTAAATGAAGCCACAATGGTATTTTTTAAAATTTTTTCCTATTTTTTTGGAATTTTCTATTACGTGTCAGGTTGGAACCGAACAGAATGATAGTTTTTATTCTCTCTCTTTCTCAGCGTTTCCCCCTTAATTTTGGCTTGAAATGAAGCCATAACAGTATTTTATAATTTTTTGAATTTTTTTGTTATTTTTTTGGAATTTTCTTTTACGTTTCGTGTAGGAACGGAACAGAACAATAATCTTTATTTTCTTTCTCTTTCTGGGCATTTCTAAACCTATTTTTGCTTAAAATGAAGCCAAAATGGTACTCTTAAGATTTTTTTGAATTTTTTTGCTATTTGTTTTGAATTTTCTATTAGGCGTTGGGTAGGAACGAAACGAAACGATAATTTTTATTTTCTCTCATTCTCGGCCTTTTTCAACCAATTTTTGCTTCAAAAGAAACCACAACTGTATTTTTTAAATTTTTTGAATTTTTTATGAATTTTCTACTACGCGTAGGGTTGGAACGAAATGGAATGATAATTTTTATTTTCCCCGTTTCTTGGTCTATTCCAACCTATTATGGCTGGAAATGAAGCAATAATAGTATTTTTGAATTTTCAGAATTTTTTTTCTATTTTTTTTAAATTTTCTATCACGCGACGGTAGGAACGAAACGGAACGATAATTTTTGTTTTTCGTCTTTCTCGGCCTTTTCCAACCTTTTTTCGCTTTAAATGAAGCCACAATTGTATTTTTTTAAATTTTTTCCTATTATTTTGGAATTTTCTATTACGTGTCTGGTTGGAACGGAACATAACGATAGTTTTTATTCTCTCTCTTTCTCAGCGTTTCCCCTCTTATTTTGGCTTGAAATGAAGCCATAATAGTATTTTATAATTTTTTGAATTTTTTTGTTATTTTTTTGGAATTTTCTTTTACGTTTCGTGTAGGAACGGAACAGAACAATAATCTTTATTTTCTTTCTCTTTCTGGGCATTGCTCAACCTCTTTTTGCTTAAAATGAAGCCAATATGGTATTCTTATGATTTTTTTAATTTTTTTGCTTTTTGTTTGAAATTTTCTATTACGCGTTGGGTAGGAACGAAACGAAACGATAATTTTTATTTTCTCTCATTCTTGGCCTTTTCCAACCAATTTTTGCTTCAAAAGAAGCCATAACTGTATTTTTTAAATTTTTTGATTTTTTTTGCAATTTTTTATGAATTTTCTATGACGCGTCGGGTTGGAACGAAACGGAATGATAATTTTTATTTTCCCTTTGTCTCGGTTTTATTTCAACCTATTATGGCTTGAAATGAAGACACGATGGTATTTTTAAATTTTCGGAAATTTTTTCTCTATTTTTTTGGAATTTTCTATTACGCGTCGGGTAGGGACGAAACGGAACGATAATTTTTGTTTTCCGTCTTTCTCGGCCTTTTCCAACCTTTTTTGGCTTTAAATGAAGCCACAATTATATTTTTTTAAATTTTTTCCTATTTTTTTGGAATTTTCTATTACGTGTCAGGTTGGAACGGAACAGAATGATAGTTTTTATTCTCTCTCTTTCTCAGCGTTTCCCCCTTAATTTTGGCTTGAAATGATGCCATAATAGTATTTTATAATTTTTTGAATTTTTTTGTTATTTTTTTGGAATTTTCTTTTACGTTTCGTGTAGGAACGGAACAGAACAATAATCTTTATTTTCTTTCTCTTTCTGGGCATTTCTAAACCTATTTTTGCTTAAAATGAAGCCAAAATGGTATTCTTAAGATTTTTTTGAATTTTTTTGCTATTTGTTTTGAATTTTCTATTAGGCGTTGGGTAGGAACGAAACGAAACGATAATTTTTATTTTCTCTCATTCTCGGCCTTTTTCAACCAATTTTTGCTTCAAAAGAAACCATAACTGTATTTTTTAAATTTTTTGAATCTTTTATGAATTTTCTACTACGCGTAGGGTTGGAACGAAATG
The DNA here is from genome assembly GCA_023055345.1 of Quercus wislizeni. NCBI lineage: Eukaryota > Viridiplantae > Streptophyta > Magnoliopsida > Fagales > Fagaceae > Quercus > Quercus wislizeni. The sequence goes on from JALGQJ010000005.1 coordinate 25,441,599, forward strand.
GAATGATAATTTTTATTTTCCCCGTTTCTTGGTCTATTCCAACCTATTATGGCTGGAAATGAAGCAATAATAGTATTTTTGAATTTTCAGAATTTTTTTTCTATTTTTTTTAAATTTTCTATCACGCGACGGTAGGAACGAAACGGAACGATAATTTTTGTTTTTCGTCTTTCTCGGCCTTTTCCAACCTTTTTTCGCTTTAAATGAAGCCACAATTGTATTTTTTTAAATTTTTTCCTATTATTTTGGAATTTTCTATTACGTGTCTGGTTGGAACGGAACATAACGATAGTTTTTATTCTCTCTCTTTCTCAGCGTTTCCCCTCTTATTTTGGCTTGAAATGAAGCCATAATAGTATTTTATAATTTTTTGAATTTTTGTGTTATTTCTTTGGAATTTTCTTTTACGTTTCGTGTAGGAACGGAACAGAACAATAATCTTTATTTTCTTTCTCTTTCTGGGCATTGCTTAACCTATTTTTGCTTAAAATGAAGCCAATATGGTATTCTTATGATTTTTTGAATTTTTTTGCTATTTTTTTGGAATTTTCTATTACGCGTTGGGTAGGAACGAAACGAAACGATAATTTTTATTTTCTCTCATTCTCGACCTTTTCCAACCAATTTTTGCTTCAAAAGAAGCCATAACTATATTTTTTAAATTTTTTGATTTTTTTTGCAATTTTTTATGAATTTTCTATGACGCGTCGGGTTGGAACGAAACGGAATGATAATTTTTATTTTCCCTTTGTCTCGGTTTTATTCCAACCTATTATGGCTTGAAATGAAGACACGATGGTATTTTTGAATTTTCAGAAATTTTTTCTCTATTTTTTTGGAATTTTCTATTACGCGTCGGGTAGGGACGAAACGGAACGATAATTTTTGTTTTCCGTCTTTCTCGGCCTTTTCCAACCTTTTTTGGCTTTAAATGAAGCCACAATGGTATTTTTTAAAATTTTTTCCTATTTTTTTGGAATTTTCTATTACGTGTCAGGTTGGAACCGAACAGAATGATAGTTTTTATTCTCTCTCTTTCTCAGCGTTTCCCCCTTAATTTTGGCTTGAAATGAAGCCATAACAGTATTTTATAATTTTTTGAATTTTTTTGTTATTTTTTTGGAATTTTCTTTTACGTTTCGTGTAGGAACGGAACAGAACAATAATCTTTATTTTCTTTCTCTTTCTGGGCATTTCTAAACCTATTTTTGCTTAAAATGAAGCCAAAATGGTACTCTTAAGATTTTTTTGAATTTTTTTGCTATTTGTTTTGAATTTTCTATTAGGCGTTGGGTAGGAACGAAACGAAACGATAATTTTTATTTTCTCTCATTCTCGGCCTTTTTCAACCAATTTTTGCTTCAAAAGAAACCACAACTGTATTTTTTAAATTTTTTGAATTTTTTATGAATTTTCTACTACGCGTAGGGTTGGAACGAAATGGAATGATAATTTTTATTTTCCCCGTTTCTTGGTCTATTCCAACCTATTATGGCTGGAAATGAAGCAATAATAGTATTTTTGAATTTTCAGAAATTTTTTCTCTATTTTTTTGGAATTTTCTATTACGCGTCGGGTAGGAACGAAACGGAACGATAATTTTTGTTTTTCGTCTTTCTCGGCCTTTTCCAACCTTTTTTCGCTTTAAATGAAGCCACAATTGTATTTTTTTAAATTTTTTCCTATTATTTTGGAATTTTCTATTACGTGTCTGGTTGGAACGGAACATAACGATAGTTTTTATTCTCTCTCTTTCTCAGCGTTTCCCCTCTTATTTTGGCTTGAAATGAAGCCATAATAGTATTTTATAATTTTTTGAATTTTTGTGTTATTTCTTTGGAATTTTCTTTTACGTTTCGTGTAGGAACGGAACAGAACAATAATCTTTATTTTCTTTCTCTTTCTGGGCATTGCTTAACCTATTTTTGCTTAAAATGAAGCCAATATGGTATTCTTATGATTTTTTGAATTTTTTTGCTATTTTTTTGGAATTTTCTATTACGCGTTGGGTAGGAACGAAACGAAACGATAATTTTTATTTTCTCTCATTCTCGACCTTTTCCAACCAATTTTTGCTTCAAAAGAAGCCATAACTATATTTTTTAAATTTTTTGATTTTTTTTGCAATTTTTTATGAATTTTCTATGACGCGTCGGGTTGGAACGAAACGGAATGATAATTTTTATTTTCCCTTTGTCTCGGTTTTATTCCAACCTATTATGGCTTGAAATGAAGACACGATGGTATTTTTGAATTTTCAGAAATTTTTTCTCTATTTTTTTGGAATTTTCTATTACGCGTCGGGTAGGGACGAAACGGAACGATAATTTTTGTTTTCCGTCTTTCTCGGCCTTTTCCAACCTTTTTTGGCTTTAAATGAAGCCACAATGGTATTTTTTAAAATTTTTTCCTATTTTTTTGGAATTTTCTATTACGTGTCAGGTTGGAACCGAACAGAATGATAGTTTTTATTCTCTCTCTTTCTCAGCGTTTCCCCCTTAATTTTGGCTTGAAATGAAGCCATAACAGTATTTTATAATTTTTTGAATTTTTTTGTTATTTTTTTGGAATTTTCTTTTACGTTTCGTGTAGGAACGGAACAGAACAATAATCTTTATTTTCTTTCTCTTTCTGGGCATTTCTAAACCTATTTTTGCTTAAAATGAAGCCAAAATGGTACTCTTAAGATTTTTTTGAATTTTTTTGCTATTTGTTTTGAATTTTCTATTAGGCGTTGGGTAGGAACGAAACGAAACGATAATTTTTATTTTCTCTCATTCTCGGCCTTTTTCAACCAATTTTTGCTTCAAAAGAAACCACAACTGTATTTTTTAAATTTTTTGAATTTTTTATGAATTTTCTACTACGCGTAGGGTTGGAACGAAATGGAATGATAATTTTTATTTTCCCCGTTTCTTGGTCTATTCCAACCTATTATGGCTGGAAATGAAGCAATAATAGTATTTTTGAATTTTCAGAATTTTTTTTCTATTTTTTTTAAATTTTCTATCACGCGACGGTAGGAACGAAACGGAACGATAATTTTTGTTTTTCGTCTTTCTCGGCCTTTTCCAACCTTTTTTCGCTTTAAATGAAGCCACAATTGTATTTTTTTAAATTTTTTCCTATTATTTTGGAATTTTCTATTACGTGTCTGGTTGGAACGGAACATAACGATAGTTTTTATTCTCTCTCTTTCTCAGCGTTTCCCCTCTTATTTTGGCTTGAAATGAAGCCATAATAGTATTTTATAATTTTTTGAATTTTTTTGTTATTTTTTTGGAATTTTCTTTTACGTTTCGTGTAGGAACGGAACAGAACAATAATCTTTATTTTCTTTCTCTTTCTGGGCATTGCTCAACCTCTTTTTGCTTAAAATGAAGCCAATATGGTATTCTTATGATTTTTTTAATTTTTTTGCTTTTTGTTTGAAATTTTCTATTACGCGTTGGGTAGGAACGAAACGAAACGATAATTTTTATTTTCTCTCATTCTTGGCCTTTTCCAACCAATTTTTGCTTCAAAAGAAGCCATAACTGTATTTTTTAAATTTTTTGATTTTTTTTGCAATTTTTTATGAATTTTCTATGACGCGTCGGGTTGGAACGAAACGGAATGATAATTTTTATTTTCCCTTTGTCTCGGTTTTATTTCAACCTATTATGGCTTGAAATGAAGACACGATGGTATTTTTAAATTTTCGGAAATTTTTTCTCTATTTTTTTGGAATTTTCTATTACGCGTCGGGTAGGGACGAAACGGAACGATAATTTTTGTTTTCCGTCTTTCTCGGCCTTTTCCAACCTTTTTTGGCTTTAAATGAAGCCACAATTATATTTTTTTAAATTTTTTCCTATTTTTTTGGAATTTTCTATTACGTGTCAGGTTGGAACGGAACAGAATGATAGTTTTTATTCTCTCTCTTTCTCAGCGTTTCCCCCTTAATTTTGGCTTGAAATGATGCCATAATAGTATTTTATAATTTTTTGAATTTTTTTGTTATTTTTTTGGAATTTTCTTTTACGTTTCGTGTAGGAACGGAACAGAACAATAATCTTTATTTTCTTTCTCTTTCTGGGCATTTCTAAACCTATTTTTGCTTAAAATGAAGCCAAAATGGTATTCTTAAGATTTTTTTGAATTTTTTTGCTATTTGTTTTGAATTTTCTATTAGGCGTTGGGTAGGAACGAAACGAAACGATAATTTTTATTTTCTCTCATTCTCGGCCTTTTTCAACCAATTTTTGCTTCAAAAGAAACCATAACTGTATTTTTTAAATTTTTTGAATCTTTTATGAATTTTCTACTACGCGTAGGGTTGGAACGAAATGGAATGATAATTTTTATTTTCCCCGTTTCTTGGTCTATTCCAACCTATTATGGCTGGAAATGAAGCAATAATAGTATTTTTGAATTTTCAGAATTTTTTTTCTATTTTTTTTAAATTTTCTATCACGCGACGGTAGGAACGAAACGGAACGATAATTTTTGTTTTTCGTCTTTCTCGGCCTTTTCCAACCTTTTTTCGCTTTAAATGAAGCCACAATTGTATTTTTTTAAATTTTTTCCTATTATTTTGGAATTTTCTATTACGTGTCTGGTTGGAACGGAACATAACGATAGTTTTTATTCTCTCTCTTTCTCAGCGTTTCCCCTCTTATTTTGGCTTGAAATGAAGCCATAATAGTATTTTATAATTTTTTGAATTTTTGTGTTATTTCTTTGGAATTTTCTTTTACGTTTCGTGTAGGAACGGAACAGAACAATAATCTTTATTTTCTTTCTCTTTCTGGGCATTGCTTAACCTATTTTTGCTTAAAATGAAGCCAATATGGTATTCTTATGATTTTTTGAATTTTTTTGCTATTTTTTTGGAATTTTCTATTACGCGTTGGGTAGGAACGAAACGAAACGATAATTTTTATTTTCTCTCATTCTCGACCTTTTCCAACCAATTTTTGCTTCAAAAGAAGCCATAACTATATTTTTTAAATTTTTTGATTTTTTTTGCAATTTTTTATGAATTTTCTATGACGCGTCGGGTTGGAACGAAACGGAATGATAATTTTTATTTTCCCTTTGTCTCGGTTTTATTCCAACCTATTATGGCTTGAAATGAAGACACGATGGTATTTTTGAATTTTCAGAAATTTTTTCTCTATTTTTTTGGAATTTTCTATTACGCGTCGGGTAGGGACGAAACGGAACGATAATTTTTGTTTTCCGTCTTTCTCGGCCTTTTCCAACCTTTTTTGGCTTTAAATGAAGCCACAATGGTATTTTTTAAAATTTTTTCCTATTTTTTTGGAATTTTCTATTACGTGTCAGGTTGGAACCGAACAGAATGATAGTTTTTATTCTCTCTCTTTCTCAGCGTTTCCCCCTTAATTTTGGCTTGAAATGAAGCCATAACAGTATTTTATAATTTTTTGAATTTTTTTGTTATTTTTTTGGAATTTTCTTTTACGTTTCGTGTAGGAACGGAACAGAACAATAATCTTTATTTTCTTTCTCTTTCTGGGCATTTCTAAACCTATTTTTGCTTAAAATGAAGCCAAAATGGTACTCTTAAGATTTTTTTGAATTTTTTTGCTATTTGTTTTGAATTTTCTATTAGGCGTTGGGTAGGAACGAAACGAAACGATAATTTTTATTTTCTCTCATTCTCGGCCTTTTTCAACCAATTTTTGCTTCAAAAGAAACCATAACTGTATTTTTTAAATTTTTTGAATTTTTTATGAATTTTCTACTACGCGTAGGGTTGGAACGAAATGGAATGATAATTTTTATTTTCCCCGTTTCTTGGTCTATTCCAACCTATTATGGCTGGAAATGAAGCAATAATAGTATTTTTGAATTTTCAGAATTTTTTTTCTATTTTTTTTAAATTTTCTATCACGCGACGGTAGGAACGAAACGGAACGATAATTTTTGTTTTTCGTCTTTCTCGGCCTTTTCCAACCTTTTTTCGCTTTAAATGAAGCCACAATTGTATTTTTTTAAATTTTTTCCTATTATTTTGGAATTTTCTATTACGTGTCTGGTTGGAACGGAACATAACGATAGTTTTTATTCTCTCTCTTTCTCAGCGTTTCCCCTCTTATTTTGGCTTGAAATGAAGCCATAATAGTATTTTATAATTTTTTGAATTTTTTTGTTATTTTTTTGGAATTTTCTTTTACGTTTCGTGTAGGAACGGAACAGAACAATAATCTTTATTTTCTTTCTCTTTCTGGGCATTGCTCAACCTCTTTTTGCTTAAAATGAAGCCAATATGGTATTCTTATGATTTTTTTAATTTTTTTGCTTTTTGTTTGAAATTTTCTATTACGCGTTGGGTAGGAACGAAACGAAACGATAATTTTTATTTTCTCTCATTCTTGGCCTTTTCCAACCAATTTTTGCTTCAAAAGAAGCCATAACTGTATTTTTTAAATTTTTTGAATTTTTTTGCAATTTTTTATGAATTTTCTATGACGCGTCGGGTTGGAACGAAACGGAATGATAATTTTTATTTTCCCTTTGTCTCGGTTTATTCCAACCTATTATGGCTTGAAATGAAGCCACGATGGTATTTTTAAATTTTCGGAAATTTTTTCAATATTTTTTTGGAATTTTCTATTACGCGTTGGGTAGGGACGAAACGGAACGATAATTTTTGTTTTCCGTCTTTCTCGGCCTTTTCCAACCTTTTTTGGCTTTAAATGAAGCCACAATGGTATTTTTTTAAATTTTTTCCTATTTTTTTGGAATTTTCTATTACGTGTCAGGTTGGAACGGAACAGAATGATAGTTTTTATTCTCTCTCTTTCTCAGTGTTTCCCCCTTAATTTTGGCTTGAAATGAAGCCATAATAGTATTTTATAATTTGTTGAATTTTTTTGTTATTTTTTTGGAATTTTCTTTTACGTTTCGTGTAGGAACGGAACAGAACAATAATCTTTATTTTCTTTCTCTTTCTGGGTATTTCTCAACCTATTTTTGCTTAAAATGAAGCCAAAATAGTATTCTTATGATTTTTTTGAATTTTTTTGCTATTTGTTTTGAATTTTCAATTAGGCGTTGGGTAGGAACGAAACGAAACGATAATTTTTATTTTCTCTCATTCTCGGCCTTTTTCATCCAATTTTTGCTTCAAAAGAAGCCATAACTGTATTTTTTAAATTTTTTGAATTTTTTTGCAATTTTTTATGAATTTTCGATGACTCGTCGGGTTGGAACGAAACGGAATGATAATTTTTATTTTCCCTTTCTCTCGGTTTATTCCAACCTATTATGGCTTGAAATGAAGCAATAATGGTATTTTTGAATTTTCAGAATTTTTTTCTATTTTTTTTAAATTTTCTTTTACGCGGCGGGTAGGAACGAAACGGAACGATAATTTTTGTTTTCCGTCTTTCTCGGCCTTTTCCAACCTTTTTCAGCTTTAAATGAAGCCACAATGGTATTTTTTAAAATTTTTTCCTATTTTTTTGGAATTTTCTATTACGTGTCAGGTTGGAACGGAACAGAACGATAGTTTTTATCTCGGCGTTTCCCCCCTTATTTTGGCTTGGAATGAAGCCGTAATAGTATTTTATAATTTTTTGAATTTTTTTGTTATTTTTTTGGAATTTCCTTTTACGTTTCGGGTAGGAACGGAACAGAACAGTAATCTTTATTTTCTTTCTCTTTCTGGGCATTTCTCAACCTATTTTTGCTTAAAATGAAGCCAAAAAGGTATTCTTATTATTTTTTGAATTTTTTTGCTATTTGTTTGGAATTTTCTATTACGCGTTGGGTAGGAACGAAACGAAATGATAATTTTTATTTTCTCTCATTCTCGGCCTTTTCCAACCAATTTTTTCTTCAAAAGAAGCCATAACTGTATTTTTTAAATTTTTTGAATTTTTTTGCAATTTTTTATGAATTTTCTATTACGCGTAGGGTTGGAACGAAATGGAATGATAATTTTTATTTTCCCCGTTTCTTGGTCTATTCCAACCTATTATGGCTAGAAATGAAGCAATAATGGTATTTTTGAATTTTCAGAGTTTTTTTTCTATTTTTTTTAAATTTTCTATCACGCGACGGGTAGGAACGAAACGGAACGATAATTTTTGTTTTTCGCCTTTCTCGGCCTTTTCCAACCTTTTTTCGCTTTAAATGTAGCCACAATTGTATTTTTTTAAAATTTTTTCCTATTATTTTGGAATTTTCTATTACGTGTCTGGTTGGAACGGAACATAACGATAGTTTTTATTCTCTCTCTTTCTTAGCGTTTCCCCTCTTATTTTGGCTTGAAATGAAGCCATAATAGTATTTTATAATTTTTTGAATTTTTGTGTTATTTCTTTGGAATTTTCTTTTACGTTTCGTGTAGGAACGGAACAGAACAATAATCTTTATTTTCTTTATCTTTCTGGGCATTGCTCAACCTATTTTTGCTTAAAATGAAGCCAATATGGTATTCTTATGATTTTTTGAATTTTTTTGCTATTTGTTTGGAATTTTCTATTACGCGTTGGGTAGGAACGAAACGAAACGATAATTTTTATTTTCTCTCATTCTCGGCCTTTTCCAACCAATTTTTGCTTCAAAAGAAGCCATAACTGTATTTTTTAAATTTTTTGATTTTTTTTGCAATTTTTTATGAATTTTCTATGACGCGTCGGGTTGGAACGAAACGGAATGATAATTTTTATTTTCCCTTTGTCTCGGTTTTATTCCAACCTATTATGGCTTGAAATGAAGACACGATGGTATTTTTAAATTTTCATAAATTTTTTCTCTATTTTTTTGGAATTTTCTATTACGCGTCGGGTAGGGACGAAACGGAACGATAATTTTTGTTTTCCGTCTTTCTCGGCCTTTTCCAACCTTTTTTGGCTTTAAATGAAGCCACAATGGTATTTTTTAAAATTTTTTCCTATTTTTTTGGAATTTTCTATTACGTGTCAGGTTGGAACGGAACAGAATGATAGTTTTTATTCTCTCTCTTTCTCAGCGTTTCCCCCTTAATTTTGGCTTGAAATGAAGCCATAATAGTATTTTATAATTTTTTGAATTTTTTTGTTATTTTTTTGGAATTTTCTTTTACGTTTCGTGTAGGAACGGAACAGAACAATAATCTTTATTTTCTTTCTCTTTCTGGGCATTTCTAAACCTATTTTTGCTTAAAATGAAGCCAAAATGGTATTCTTAAGATTTTTTTGAATTTTTTTGCTATTTGTTTTGAATTTTCTATTAGGCGTTGGGTAGGAACGAAACGAAACGATAATTTTTATTTTCTCTCATTCTCGGCATTTTTCAACCAATTTTTGCTTCAAAAGAAACCATAACTGTATTTTTTAAATTTTTTGAATCTTTTATGAATTTTCTACTACGCGTAGGGTTGGAACGAAATGGAATGATAATTTTTATTTTCCCCGTTTCTTGGTCTATTCCAACCTATTATGGCTGGAAATGAAGCAATAATAGTATTTTTGAATTTTCAGAATTTTTTTTCTATTTTTTTTAAATTTTCTATCACGCGACGGTAGGAACGAAACGGAACGATAATTTTTGTTTTTCGTCTTTCTCGGCCTTTTCCAACCTTTTTTCGCTTTAAATTAAGCCACAACTGTATTTTTTTAAATTTTTTCCTATTATTTTGGAATTTTCTATTACGTGTCTGGTTGGAACGGAACATAACGATAGTTTTTATTCTCTCTCTTTCTCAGCGTTTCCCCTCTTATTTTGGCTTGAAATGAAGCCATAATAGTATTTTATAATTTTTTGAATTTTTTTGTTATTTTTTTGGAATTTTCTTTTACGTTTCGTGTAGGAACGGAACAGAACAATAATCTTTATTTTCTTTCTCTTTCTGGGCATTGCTCAACCTCTTTTTGCTTAAAATGAAGCCAATATGGTATTCTTATGATTTTTTTAATTTTTTTGCTATTTGTTTGAAATTTTCTATTACGCGTTGGGTAGGAACGAAACGAAACGATAATTTTTATTTTCTCTCATTCTTGGCCTTTTCCAACCAATTTTTGCTTCAAAAGAAGCCATAACTGTATTTTTTAAATTTTTTGAATTTTTTTGCAATTTTTTATGAATTTTCTATGACGCGTCGGGTTGGAACGAAACGGAATGATAATTTTTATTTTCCCTTTGTCTCGGTTTATTCCAACCTATTATGGCTTGAAATGAAGCCACGATGGTATTTTTAAATTTTCGAAAATTTTTTCAATATTTTTTTGGAATTTTCTATTACGCGTTGGGTAGGGACGAAACGGAACGATAATTTTTGTTTTCCGTCTTTCTCGGCCTTTTCCAACCTTTTTTGGCTTTAAATGAAGCCACAATGGTATTTTTTTAAATTTTTTCCTATTTTTTTGGAATTTTCTATTACGTGTCAGGTTGGAACGGAACAGAATGATAGTTTTTATTCTCTCTCTTTCTCAGCGTTTCCCCCTTAATTTTGGCTTGAAATGAAGCCATAATAGTATTTTATAATTTGTTGAATTTTTTTGTTATTTTTTTGGAATTTTCTTTTACGTTTCGTGCAGGAACGGAACAGAACAATAATTTTTATTTTCTGTCTCTTTCTGGGCATTTCTCAACCTATTTTTGCTTAAAATGAAGCCAAAATGGTATTTTTATGATTTTTTGAATTTTTTTGCTATTTGTTTGGAATTTTCTATTACGCGTTGGGTAGGAACGAAACGAAACGATAATTTCTATTTTCTCTCATTCTCGGGCTTTTCCAACCAATTTTTTGTTCAAAAGAAGCCATAACTGTATTTTTTAAATTTTTTGAATTTTTTTGCAATTTTTTATGAATTTTCTATTACGCGTAGGGTTGGAACGAAATGGAATGATAATTTTTATTTTCCCCGTTTCTTGGTCTATTCCAACCTATTATGGCTAGAAATGAAGCAATAATGGTATTTTTGACTTTTCAGAGTTTTTTTTCTATTTTTTTTTAAATTTTCTATCACGCGACGGGTAGGAACGAAACGGAACGTTAATTTTTGTTTTTCGTCTTTCTCGGCCTTTTCCAACCTTTTTTCGCTTTAAATGTAGCCACAATTGTATTTTTTTAAAATTTTTTCCTATTATTTTGGAATTTTCTATTACGTGTTTGGTTGGAACGGAACATAACGATAGTTTTTATTCTCTCTCTTTCTCAGCGTTTCCCCTCTTATTTTGGCTTGAAATGAAGCCATAATAGTATTTTATAATTTTTTGAATTTTTGTGTTATTTCTTTGGAATTTTCTTTTACGTTTCGTGTAGGAACGGAACAGAACAATAATCTTTATTTTCTTTATCTTTCTGGGCATTGCTCAACCTATTTTTGCTTAAAATGAAGCCAATATGGTATTCTTATGATTTTTTGAATTTTTTTGCTATTTGTTTGGAATTTTCTATTACGCGTTGGGTAGGAACGAAACGAAACGATAATTTTTATTTTCTCTCATTCTCGGCCTTTTCCAACCAATTTTTGCTTCAAAAGAAGCCATAACTGTATTTTTTAAATTTTTTGATTTTTTTTGCAATTTTTTATGAATTTTCTATGACGCGTCGGGTTGGAACGAAACGGAATGATAATTTTTATTTTCCCTTTGTCTCGGTTTTATTTCAACCTATTATGGCTTGAAATGAAGACACGATGGTATTTTTAAATTTTCGGAAATTTTTTCTCTATTTTTTTGGAATTTTCTATTACGCGTCGGGTAGGGACGAAACGGAACGATAATTTTTGTTTTCCGTCTTTCTCGGCCTTTTCCAACCTTTTTTGGCTTTAAATGAAGCCACAATGGTATTTTTTAAAATTTTTTCCTATTTTTTTGGAATTTTCTATTACGTGTCAGGTTGGAACGGAACAGAATGATAGTTTTTATTCTCTCTCTTTCTCAGCGTTTCCCCCTTAATTTTGGCTTGAAATGATGCCATAATAGTATTTTATAATTTTTTGAATTTTTTTGTTATTTTTTTGGAATTTTCTTTTACGTTTCGTGTAGGAACGGAACAGAACAATAATCTTTATTTTCTTTCTCTTTCTGGGCATTTCTAAACCTATTTTTGCTTAAAATGAAGCCAAAATGGTATTCTTAAGATTTTTTTGAATTTTTTTGCTATTTGTTTTGAATTTTCTATTAGGCGTTGGGTAGGAACGAAACGAAACGATAATTTTTATTTTCTCTCATTCTCGGCCTTTTTCAACCAATTTTTGCTTCAAAAGAAACCATAACTGTATTTTTTAAATTTTTTGAATCTTTTATGAATTTTCTACTACGCGTAGGGTTGGAACGAAATGGAATGATAATTTTTATATTCCCCGTTTCTTGGTCTATTCCAACCTATTATGGCTGGAAATGAAGCAATAATAGTATTTTTGAATTTTCAGAATTTTTTTTCTATTTTTTTTAAATTTTCTATCACGCGACGGTAGGAACGAAACGGAACGATAATTTTTGTTTTTCGTCTTTCTCGGCCTTTTCCAACCTTTTTTCGCTTTAAATGAAGCCACAATTGTATTTTTTTAAATTTTTTTCCTATTATTTTGGAATTTTCTATTACGTGTCTGGTTGGAACGGAACATAACGATAGTTTTTATTCTCTCTCTTTCTCAGCGTTTCCCCTCTTATTTTGGCTTGAAATGAAGCCATAATAGTATTTTATAATTTTTTGAATTTTTTTGTTATTTTTTTGGAATTTTCTTTTACGTTTCGTGTAGGAACGGAACAGAACAATAATCTTTATTTTCTTTCTCTTTCTGGGCATTGCTCAACCTCTTTTTGCTTAAAATGAAGCCAATATGGTATTCTTATGATTTTTTTAATTTTTTTGCTATTTGTTTGAAATTTTCTATTACGCGTTGGGTAGGAACGAAACGAAACGATAATTTTTATTTTCTCTCATTCTTGGCCTTTTCCAACCAATTTTTGCTTCAAAAGAAGCCATAACTGTATTTTTTAAATTTTTTGAATTTTTTTGCAATTTTTTATGAATTTTCTATGACGCGTCGGGTTGGAACGAAACGGAATGATAATTTTTATTTTCCCTTTGTCTCGGTTTATTCCAACCTATTATGGCTTGAAATGAAGCCACGATGGTATTTTTAAATTTTCGAAAATTTTTTCAATATTTTTTTGGAATTTTCTATTACGCGTTGGGTAGGGACGAAACGGAACGATAATTTTTGTTTTCCGTCTTTCTCGGCCTTTTCCAACCTTTTTTGGCTTTAAATGAAGCCACAATGGTATTTTTTTAAATTTTTTCCTATTTTTTTGGAATTTTCTATTACGTGTCAGGTTGGAACGGAACAGAATGATAGTTTTTATTCTCTCTCTTTCTCAGCGTTTCCCCCTTAATTTTGGCTTGAAATGAAGCCATAATAGTATTTTATAATTTGTTGAATTTTTTTGTTATTTTTTTGGAATTTTCTTTTACGTTTCGTGCAGGAACGGAACAGAACAATAATCTTTATTTTCTTTCTCTTTCTGGGCATTTCTCAACCTATTTTTGCTTAAAATGAAGCCAAAATGGTATTCTTATGATTTTTTGAATTTTTTTGCTATTTGTTTTGAATTTTCTATTAGGCGTTGGGTAGGAACGAAACGAAACGATAATTTTTATTTTCTCTCATTCTCGGCCATTTTCAACCAATTTTTGCTTCAAAAGAAGCCATAACTGTATTTTTTAAATTTTTTGAATTTTTTTGCAATTTTTTATGAATTTTCTATGACGCGTCGGGTTGGAACGAAACGGAATGATAATTTTTATTTTCCCTTTGTCTCGGTTTATTCCAACCTATTATGGCTTGAAATGAAGCAATAATGGTATTTTTGAATTTTCAGAATTTTTTTCTATTTTTTTGATATTTTCTTTTACGCGGCGGGTAGAAACGAAACGGAACGATAATTTTTGTTTTCCGTCTTTCTCGGCCTTTTCCAACCTTTTTCAGCTTTAAATGAAGCCACAACGGTATTTTTTAAAATTATTTCCTATTTTTTTGGAATTTTCTATTACGTGTCAGGTTGGAACAGAACAGAACGATAGTTTTTATCTCTGCGTTTCCCCCCTTAGTTTGGCTTGAAATGAAGCCATTATAGTATTTTATAATTTTTTGAATATTTTTGTTATTTTTTTGGAATTTTCTTTTACGTTTCGTGTAGGAACAGAACAGAACAGTAATCTTTATTTTCTTTTTCTTTCTGGGCATTTCTCAACCTATTTTTGCTTAAAATGAAGCCAAAATGGTATTCTTATTATTTTTTGAATTTTTTTGCTATTTGTTTGGAATTTTCTATTACGCGTTGGGTAGGAACGAAACGAAACGATAATTTTTATTTTCTCTCATTCTCGGCCTTTTCCAACCAATTTTTGCTTCAAAAGAAGCCATAACTGTATTTTTTTGATTTTTTTAATTTTTTTGCAATTTTTTATGAATTTTCTATTACGCGTAGGGTTGGAACGAAATGGAATGATAATTTTTATTTTCCCTGTTTCATGGTCTATTCCAACCTATTATGGCTGGAAATGAAGCAATAACGGTATTTTTGAATTTTCAGAATTTTTTTCTATTTTTTTTAAATTTTCTATCACGCGACGGGTAGGAACGAAACGGAACGATAATTTTTGTTTTTCGTCTTTCTCGGCCTTTTCCAACCTTTTTTGGCTTTAAATGAAGCCACAATTGTATTTTTTTAAATTTTTTCCTCTTAGTTTGGAATTTTCTATTACGTGTCAGGTTGGAACGGAACAGAACGATTGTTTTTATTCTCTCTCTTTCTCAGCGTTTCAGCTCTTATTTTGGCTTGAAATGAAGCCATAATAGTATTTTATAATTTTTTGAATTTTTTTGTTATTTTTTTGGAATTTTCTTTTACGTTTCGTGTAGGAACGGAACAGAACAATAATTTTTATTTTCTGTCTCTTTCTGGGCAGTTCTCAACCTATTTTTGCTTAAAATGAAGCCAAAATGGTATTCTTATGATTTTTTCAATTTTTTTGCTACTTGTTTGGAATTTTCTTTTACGCGTTGGGTAGGAACGAAACGAAACGATAATTTTTATTTTCTCTCATTCTCGGCCTTTTCCAACCAATTTTTTCTTCAAAAGTAGCCATAACTGTATTTTTTAAATTTTTTGAATTTTTTTGCAATTTGTTATGAATTTTCTATTACGCGTAGGGTTGGAACGAAATGGAATGATAATTTTTATTTTCCCCGTTTCTTGGTCTATTCCAACCTATTATGGCTGGAAATGAAGCAATAATGGTATTTTTGAATTTTCAGAATTTTTTTTCTATTTTTTTTAAATTTTCTATCACGCGACGGGTAAGAACGAAACGGAACGATAATTTTTGTTTTTCGTCTTTCTCGGCCTTTTCCAACCTTTTTTCGCTTTAAATGAAGCCACAATTATATTTTTTTAAATTTTTTCCTATTATTTTGGAATTTTCTATTACGTGTCTGGTTGGAACGGAACAGAATGATAGTTTTTATTCTCTCTCTTTCTCAGCGTTTCCCCCCTAATTTTGGCTTGAAATGAAGCCATAATAGTATTTTATAATTTTTTGAATTTTTTTGTTATTTTTTTGGAATTTTCTTTTACGTTTCGTGTAGGAACGGAACAGAACAATAATTTTTATTTTCTGTCTCTTTCTGGGCATTTCTCAACCTATTTTTGCTTAAAATGAAGCCAAAATGGTATTTTTATGATTTTTTGAATTTTTTTGCTATTTGTTTGGAATTTTCTATTACGCGTTGGGTAGGAACGAAACGAAACGATAATTTCTATTTTCTCTCATTCTCGGCCTTTTCCAACCAATTTTTTGTTCAAAAGAAGCCATAACTGTATTTTTTACATTTTTTGAATTTTTTTGCAATTTTTTATGAATTTTCTATTACGCGTAGGGTTGGAACGAAATGGAATGATAATTTTTATTTTCCCCGTTTCTTGGTCTATTCCAACCTATTATGGCTAGAAATGAAGCAATAATGGTATTTTTGAATTTTCAGAGTTTTTTTTCTATTTTTTTTAAATTTTCTATCACGCGACGGGTAGGAACGAAACGGAACGATAATTTTTGTTTTTCGTCTTTCTCGGCCTTTTCCAACCTTTTTTCGCTTTAAATGTAGCCACAATTGTATTTTTTTAAAATTTTTTCCTATTATTTTGGAATTTTCTGTTACGTGTCTGGTTGGAACGGAACATAACGATAGTTTTTATTCTCTCTCTTTCTCAGCGTTTCCCCTCTTATTTTGGCTTGAAATGAAGCCAATATGGTATTCTTATGATTTTTTGAATTTTTTTGCTATTTGTTTGGAATTTTCTATTACGCGTTGGGTAGGAACGAAACGAAACGATAATTTTTATTTTCTCTCATTCTCGGCCTTTTCCAACCAATTTTTGCTTAAAAAGAAGCCATAACTGTATTTTTTAAATTTTTTGAATTTTTTTGCAATTTTTTATGAATTCTCTATGACGCGTCGGGTTGGAACGAAACGGAATGATAATTTTTATTTTCCCTTTGTCTCGGTTTAGTTCCAACCTATTATGGCTTGAAATGAAGCCACGATGGTATTTTTAAATTTTCGGAAATTTTTCTCTATTTTTTTGGAATTTTCTATTACGCGTCGGGTAGGGACGAAACGGAACGATAATTTTTGTTTTCTGTCTTTCTCGGCCTTTTCCAACCTTTTTTGGCTTTAAATTAAGCCGCAATGGTATTTTTTTAAATTTTTTCATATTTTTTTGGAATTTTCTATTACGTGTCAGGTTGGAACGGAACAGAAGGATAGTTTTTATTCTCTCTCTTTCTCAGCGTTTCCCCCCTTATTTTGGCTTGAAATGAAGCCATAATAGTATTTTATAATTTTTTGAATTTTTTAGTTATTTTTTTAGAATTTTCTTTTACGTTTCGTGCAGGAACGGAACAGAACAAAAATCTTTATTTTCTTTTTCTTTCTGGGCATTTCTCAACCTATTTTTGCTTAAAATGAAGCCAAAATGGTATTCTTATGATTTTTTGAATTTTTTTGCTATTTGTTTTGAATTTTCTATTAGGCGTTGGGTAGGAACGAAACGAAACGATAATTTTTATTTTCTCTCATTCTCGGCCATTTTCAACCAATTTTTGCTTCAAAAGAAGCCATAACTATATTTTTTAAATTTTTTGAATTTTTTTGCAATTTTTTATGAATTTTCTATGACGCGTCGGGTTGGAACGAAACGGAATGATAATTTTTATTTTCCCTTTGTCTCGGTTTATTCCAACCTATTATGGCTTGAAATGAAGCAATAATGGTATTTTTGAATTTTCAGAATTTTTTTCTATTTTTTTGAAATTTTCTTTTACGCGGCGGGTAGAAATGAAACGGAACGATAATTTTTGTTTTCCGTCTTTCTCGGCCTTTTCCAACCTTTTTCAGCTTTAAATGAAGCCACAACGGTATTTTTTAAAATTATTTCCTATTTTTTTGGAATTTTCTATTACGTGTCAGGTTGGAACAGAACAGAACGATAGTTTTTATCTCAGAGTTTCCCCCCTTAGTTTGGCTTGAAATGAAGCCATTATAGTATTTTATAATTTTTTGAATATTTTTGTTATTTTTTTATAATTTTCTTTTACGTTTCGTGTAGGAACGGAACAGAACAGTAATCTTTATTTTCTTTCTCTTTCTGGGCATTTCTCAACCTATTTTTGCTTAAAATGAAGCCAAAATGGTATTCTTATTATTTTTTGAATTTTTTTGCTATTTGTTTGGAATTTTCTATTACGCGTTGGGTAGGAACGAAACGAAACGATAATTTTTATTTTCTCTCATTCTCGGCCTTTTCCAACCAATTTTTGCTTCAAAAGAAGCCATAACTGTATTTTTTTGATTTTTTTAATTTTTTTGCAATTTTTTATGAATTTTCTATTACGCGTAGGGTTGGAACGAAATGGAATGATAATTTTTATTTTCCCTGTTTCTTGGTCTATTCCAACCTATAATGGCTGGAAATGAAGCAATAACGGTATTTTTGAATTTTCAGAATTTTTTTCTATTTTTTTTAAATTTTCTATCACGCGACGGGTAGGAACGAAACGGAACGATAATTTTTGTTTTTCGTCTTTCTCGGCCTTTTCCAACCTTTTTTGGCTTTAAATGAAGCCACAATTGTATTTTTTTAAATTTTTTCCTCTTAGTTTGGAATTTTCTATTATGTGTCCGGTTGGAACGGAACAGAACGATTGTTTTTATTCTCTCTCTTTCTCAGCGTTTCAGCTCTTATTTTGGCTTGAAATGAAGCCATAATAGTATTTTATAATTTTTTGAATTTTTTTGTTATTTTTTTGGAATTTTCTATTACGTTTCGTGTAGGAACGGAACAGAACAATAATTTTTATTTTCTGTCTCTTTCTGGGCAGTTCTCAACCTATTTTTGCTTAAAATGAAGCCAAAATGGTATTCTTATGATTTTTTCAATTTTTTTGCTACTTGTTTGGAATTTTCTGTTACGCGTTGGGTAGGAACGAAACGAAACGATAATTTTTATTTTCTCTCATTCTCGGCCTTTTCCAACCAATTTTTTCTTCAAAAGAAGCCATAACTGTATTTTTTAAATTTTTTGAATTTTTTTGCAACTTTTTATGAATTTTCTATTACGCGTAGGGTTGGAACGAAATGGAATGATAATTTTTATTTTCCCCGTTTCTTGGTCTATTCCAACCTATTATGGCTGGAAATGAAGCAATAATGGTATTTTTGAATTTTCAGAGTTTTTTTTCTATTTTTTTTAAATTTTCTATCACGCGACGGGTAGGAACGAAACGGAACGATAATTTTTGTTTTTCGTCTTTCTCGGCCTTTTCCAACCTTTTTTCGCTTTAAATGAAGCCACAATTGTATTTTTTTAAATTTTTTCCTATTATTTTGGAATTTTCTATTACGTGTCTGGTTGGAACGGAACAGAATGATAGTTTTTATTCTCTCTCTTTCTCAGCGTTTCCCCCCTAATTTTGGCTTGAAATGAAGCCATAATAGTATTTTATAATTTTTTGAATTTTTTTGTTATTTTTTTGGAATTTTCTTTTACGTTTCGTGTAGGAACGGAACAGAACAATAATCTTTATTTTCTTTCCCTTTCTGGGCATTTCTCAACCTATTTTTGCTTAAAATGAAGCCAAAATGGTATTCTTATGATTTTTTGAATTTTTTTGCTATTTGTTTTGAATTTTCTATTAGGCGTTGGGTAGGAACGAAACGAAACGATAATTTTTATTTTCTCTCATTCTCGGCCTTTTTAAACGA
Source organism: Quercus wislizeni (assembly GCA_023055345.1). Classification (NCBI taxonomy): domain Eukaryota; kingdom Viridiplantae; phylum Streptophyta; class Magnoliopsida; order Fagales; family Fagaceae; genus Quercus; species Quercus wislizeni. Next base: position 25,460,870 of record JALGQJ010000005.1, read on the forward strand.
ATTTTTGCTTCAAAAGAAGCCATAACTGTATTTTTTAAATTTTTTGAATTTTTTTGCAATTTTTTATGAATTTTCTATGACGCGTCGGGTTGGAACGAAACGGAATGATAATTTTTATTTTCCCTTTGTCTCGGTTTTATTGCAACCTATTATGGCTTGAAATGAAGCCACGATGGTATTTTTAAATTTTCGGAAATTTTTTCTCTATTTTTTTGGAATTTTCTATTACGCGTTGGGTAGGGAAGAAACGGAACGATAATTTTTGTTTTCCGTCTTTCTCGGCCTTTTCCATCCTTTTTTGGCTTTAAATGAAGCCACAATGGTGTTTTTTTAAATTTTTTCTTATTTTTTTGGAATTTTCTATTATGTGTCAGGTTGGAACGGAACAGAAGGATAGTTTTTATTCTCTCTCTTTCTCAGCGTTTCCCCCCTTATTTTGGCTTGAAATGAAACCATAATAGTATTTTATAATTTTTTGAATTTTTTTGTTATTTTTTTGGAATTTTCTTTTACGTTTCGTGTAGGAACGGAACAGAACAATAATCTTTATTTTCTTTCCCTTTCTGGGCATTTCTCAACCTATTTTTGCTTAAAATGAAGCCAAAATGGTATTCTTATGATTTTTTCAATTTTTTTGCTACTTGTTTGGAATTTTCTGTTACGCGTTGGGTAGGAACGAAACGAAACGATAATTTTTATTTTCTCTCATTCTCGGCCTTTTCCAACCAATTTTTTCTTCAAAAGTAGCCATAACTGTATTTTTTAAATTTTTTGAATTTTTTTGCAATTTGTTATGAATTTTCTATTACGCGTAGGGTTGGAACGAAATGGAATGATAATTTTTATTTTCCCCGTTTCTTGGTCTATTCCAACCTATTATGGCTGGAAATGAAGCAATAATGGTATTTTTGAATTTTCAGAATTTTTTTTTTTTTTTTTAAATTTTCTATCACGCGACGGGTAAGAACGAAACGGAACGATAATTTTTGTTTTTCGTCTTTCTCGGCCTTTTCCAACCTTTTTTCGCTTTAAATGAAGCCACAATTGTATTTTTTTAAATTTTTTCCTATTATTTTGGAATTTTCTATTACGTGTCTGGTTGGAACGGAACAGAATGATAGTTTTTATTCTCTCTCTTTCTCAGCGTTTCCCCCCTAATTTTGGCTTGAAATGAAGCCATAATAGTATTTTATAATTTTTTGAATTTTTTTGTTATTTTTTTGGAATTTTCTATTACGTTTCGTGTAGGAACGGAACAGAACAATAATTTTTATTTTCTGTCTCTTTCTGGGCATTTCTCAACCTATTTTTGCTTAAAATGAAGCCAAAATGGTATTTTTATGATTTTTTGAATTTTTTTGCTACTTGTTTGGAATTTTCTATTACGCGTTGGGTAGGAACGAAACGAAACGATAATTTCTATTTTCTCTCATTCTCGGCCTTTTCCAACCAATTTTTTCTTCAAAAGAAGCCATAACTGTATTTTTTAAATTTTTTGAATTTTTTTGCAACTTTTTATGAATTTTCTATTACGCGTAGGGTTGGAACGAAATGGAATGATAATTTTTATTTTCCCCGTTTCTTGGTCTATTCCAACCTATTATGGCTGGAAATGAAGCAATAATGGTGTTTTTGAATTTTCAGAGTTTTTTTTCTATTTTTTTTTAAATTTTCTATCACGCGACGGGTAGGAACGAAACGGAACGATAATTTTTGTTTTTCGTCTTTCTCGGCCTTTTCCAACCTTTTTTCGCTTTAAATGAAGCCACAATTGTATTTTTTTTTAAATTTTTTCCTATTATTTTGGAATTTTCTATTACGTGTCTTGTTGGAACGGAACAGAACGATAGTTTTTATTCTCTCTCTTTCTCAGCGTTTCCCCTCTTATTTTGGCTTGAAATGAAGCCATAATAGTATTTTATAATTTTTTGAATTTTTTTGTTATTTTTTTGGAATTTTCTTTTACGTTTCGTGTAGGAACGGAACAGAACAATAATCTTTATTTTCTTTCTCTTTCTGGGCATTGCTCAACCTATTTTTGCTTAAAATGAAGCCAATATGGTATTCTTATGATTTTTTGAATTTTTTTGCTATTTGTTTGGGATTTTCTATTACGCGTTGGGTAGGAACGAAACGAAACGATAATTTTTATTTTCTCTCATTCTCGGCCTTTTCCAACCAATTTTTGCTTCAAAAGAAGCCATAACTGTATTTTTTAAATTTTTTGAATTTTTGTGCAATTTTTTATGAATTTTCTATGACGCGTCGGGTTGGAACGAAACGGAATGATAATTTTTATTTTCCCTTTGTCTCGGTTTTATTCCAACCTATTATGGCTTGAAATGAAGCCACGATGGTATTTTTAAATTTTCGGAAATTTTTTCTCTATTTTTTTGGAATTTTCTATTACGCGTCGGGTAGGGACGAAACGGAACGATAATTTTTGTTTTCCGTCTTTCTCGGCCTTTTCCAACCTTTTTTGGCTTTAAATGAAGCCGCAATGGTATTTTTTTAAATTTTTTCATATTTTTTTGGAATTTTCTATTACGTGTCAGGTTGGAACGGAACAGAAGGATAGTTTTTATTCTCTCTCTTTCTCAGCGTTTCCCCCCTTATTTTGGCTTGAAATGAAGCCATAATAGTATTTTATAATTTTTTGAATTTTTTAGTTATTTTTTTAGAATTTTCTTTTACGTTTCGTGCAGGAACGGAACAGAACAAAAATCTTTATTTTCTTTCTCTTTCTGGGCATTTCTCAACCTATTTTTGCTTAAAATGAAGCCAAAATGGTATTCTTATGATTTTTTGAATTTTTTTGCTATTTGTTTTGAATTTTCTATTAGGCGTTGGGTAGGAACGAAACGAAACGATAATTTTTATTTTCTCTCATTCTCGGCCATTTTCAACCAATTTTTGCTTCAAAAGAAGCCATAACTGTATTTTTTAAATTTTTTGAATTTTTTTGCAATTTTTTATGAATTTTCTATGACGCGTCGGGTTGGAACGAAACGGAATGATAATTTTTATTTTCCCTTTGTCTCGGTTTATTCCAACCTATTATGGCTTGAAATGAAGCAATAATGGTATTTTTGAATTTTCAGAATTTTTTTCTATTTTTTTGAAATTTTCTTTTACGCGGCGGGTAGAAATGAAACGGAACGATAATTTTTGTTTTCCGTCTTTCTCGGCCTTTTCCAACCTTTTTCAGCTTTAAATGAAGCCACAACGGTATTTTTTAAAATTATTTCCTATTTTTTTGGAATTTTCTATTACGTGTCAGGTTGGAACAGAACAGAACGATAGTTTTTATCTCAGCGTTTCCCCCCTTAGTTTGGCTTGAAATGAAGCCATTATAGTATTTTATAATTTTTTGAATATTTTTGTTATTTTTTTATAATTTTCTTTTACGTTTCGTGTAGGAACGGAACAGAACAGTAATCTTTATTTTCTTTCTCTTTCTGGGCATTTCTCAACCTATTTTTGCTTAAAATGAAGCCAAAATGGTATTCTTATTATTTTTTGAATTTTTTTGCTATTTGTTTGGAATTTTCTATTACGCGTTGGGTAGGAACGAAACGAAACGATAATTTTTATTTTCTCTCATTCTCGGCCTTTTCCAACCAATTTTTGCTTCAAAAGAAGCCATAACTGTATTTTTTTGATTTTTTTAATTTTTTTGCAATTTTTTATGAATTTTCTATTACGCGTAGGGTTGGAACGAAATGGAATGATAATTTTTATTTTCCCTGTTTCTTGGTCTATTCCAACCTATAATGGCTGGAAATGAAGCAATAACGGTATTTTTGAATTTTCAGAATTTTTTTCTATTTTTTTTAAATTTTCTATCACGCGACGGGTAGGAACGAAACGGAACGATAATTTTTGTTTTTCGTCTTTCTCGGCCTTTTCCAACCTTTTTTGGCTTTAAATGAAGCCACAATTGTATTTTTTTAAATTTTTTCCTCTTAGTTTGGAATTTTCTATTACGTGTCAGGTTGGAACGGAACAGAACGATTGTTTTTATTCTCTCTCTTTCTCAGCGTTTCAGCTCTTATTTTGGCTTGAAATGAAGCCATAATAGTATTTTATAATTTTTTGAATTTTTTTGTTATTTTTTTGGAATTTTTTATTACGTTTCGTGTAGGAACGGAACAGAACAATAATTTTTATTTTCTGTCTCTTTCTGGGCAGTTCTCAACCTATTTTTGCTTAAAATGAAGCCAAAATGGTATTCTTATGATTTTTTCAATTTTTTTGCTACTTGTTTGGAATTTTCTGTTACGCGTTGGGTAGGAACGAAACGAAACGATAATTTTTATTTTCTCTCATTCTCGGCCTTTTCCAACCAATTTTTTCTTCAAAAGTAGCCATAACTGTATTTTTTAAATTTTTTGAATTTTTTTGCAATTTGTTATGAATTTTCTATTACGCGTAGGGTTGGAACGAAATGGAATGACAATTTTTATTTTCCCCGTTTCTTGGTCTATTCCAACCTATTATGGCTGGAAATGAAGCAATAATGGAATTTTTGAATTTTCAGAATTTTTTTTTTTTTTTTTAAATTTTCTATCACGCGACGGGTAAGAACGAAACGGAACGATAATTTTTGTTTTTCGTCTTTCTCGGCCTTTTCCAACCTTTTTTCGCTTTAAATGAAGCCACAATTGTATTTTTTTAAATTTTTTCCTATTATTTTGGAATTTTCTATTACGTGTCTGGTTAGAACGGAACAGAATGATAGTTTTTATTCTCTCTCTTTCTCAGCGTTTCCCCCCTAATTTTGGCTTGAAATGAAGCCATAATAGTATTTTATAATTTTTTGAATTTTTTTGTTATTTTTTTGGAATTTTCTATTACGTTTCGTGTAGGAACGGAACAGAACAATAATTTTTATTTTCTGTCTCTTTCTGGGCAGTTCTCAACCTATTTTTGCTTAAAATGAAGCCAAAATGGTATTCTTATGATTTTTTCAATTTTTTTGCTACTTGTTTGGAATTTTCTGTTACGCGTTGGGTAGGAACGAAACGAAACGATAATTTTTATTTTCTCTCATTCTCGGCCTTTTCCAACCAATTTTTTCTTCAAAAGTAGCCATAACTGTATTTTTTAAATTTTTTGAATTTTTTTGCAATTTGTTACGAATTTTCTATTACGCGTAGGGTTGGAACGAAATGGAATGATAATTTTTATTTTCCCCGTTTCTTGGTCTATTCCAACCTATTATGGCTGGAAATGAAGCAATAATGGAATTTTTGAATTTTCAGAATTTTTTTTTTTTTTTTTTAAATTTTCTATCACGCGACGGGTAAGAACGAAACGGAACGATAATTTTTGTTTTTCGTCTTTCTCGGCCTTTTCCAACCTTTTTTCGCTTTAAATGAAGCCACAATTGTATTTTTTTAAATTTTTTCCTATTATTTTGGAATTTTCTATTACGTGTCAGGTTGGAACGGAACAGAATGATAGTTTTTATTCTCTCTCTTTCTCAGCGTTTCCCCCCTAATTTTGGCTTGAAATGAAGCCATAATAGTATTTTATAATTTTTTGAATTTTTTTGTTATTTTTTTGGAATTTTGTTTTACGTTTCGTGTAGGAACGGAACAGAACAATAATCTTTATTTTCTTTCTCTTTCTGGGCATTTCTCAACCTATTTTTGCTTAAAATGAAGCCAAAATGGTATTCTTATGATTTTTTTGAATTTTTTTGCTATTTGTTTTGAATTTTCTATTAGGCGTTGGGTAGGAACGAAACGAAACGATAATTTTTATTTTCTCTCATTCTCGGCCTTTTCCAACCAATTTTTTCTTCAAAAGAAGCCATAACTGTATTTTTTAAATTTTTTGAATTTTTTTGCAATTTTTTATGAATTTTCTATGACGCGTCGGGTTGGAACGGAGCGGAATGATAATTTTTATTTTCCCTTTGTCTCGGTTTATTCCAACCTATTATGGCTTGAAATGAATCCACGATGGTATTTTTAAATTTTCGGAAATTTTTTCTCTATTTTTTTGGAATTTTCTATTACGCGTCGGGTAGGAACGAAACGGAACGATAATTTTTGTTTTTCGTCTTTCTCGGCCTTTTCCAACCTTTTTTGGCTTTAAATGAAGCTACAATTGTATTTTTTTAAATTTTTTCCTATTTTTTTGGAATTTTCTATTACGTGTCAGGTTGGAACGGAACAGAAAGATAGTTTTTATTCTCTCTCTTTCTCAGCGTTTCCCCCCTTATTTTGGCTTGAAATGAAGCCATAATAGTATTTTATAATTTTTTGTATTTTTTTGTTATTTTTTTGGAATTTTCTTTTACGTTTCGTGTAGGAATAACCTTTATTTTCTTTCTATTTCCGGGCATTTCTCAACCTATTTTTGCTTAAAATGAAGCCAAAATGGTATTCTTATTATTTTTTGAATTTTTTTGCTATTTGTTTGGAATTTTCTATTACGCGTTGGGTAGGAACGAAACGAAACGATAATTTTTATTTTCTCTCATTCTCGGCCTTTTCCAACCAATTTTTGCTTCAAAAGAAGCCATAACTGTATTTTTTAAATTTTTTGAATTTTTTTGCAATTTTTTATGAATTTTCTATGACGCGTCGGGTTGGAACGAAACGGAATGATAATTTTTATTTTCCCTTTGTCTCGGTTTATTCCAACCTATTATGGCTTGAAATGAAGCCACGATGGTATTTTTAAATTTTCGGAAATTTTTTCTCTATTTTTTTGGAATTTTCTATTACGCGTCGGGTAGGGACGAAACAGAACGATAATTTTTGTTTTCCGTCTTTCTCGGCCTTTTCCAACCTTTTTTGGCTTTAAATGAAGCCACAATGGTATTTTTTTAAATTTTTTCCTATTTTTTTGGAATTTTCTGTTACGTGTCAGGTTGGAACGGAACAGAACGATAGTTTTTATTCTCTCTCTTTCTCAGCGTTTCCCCCCTTATTTTGGCTTGAAATGAATCCATAATAGTATTTTATAATTTTTTGAATTTTTTTGTTATTTTTTTGGAATTTTCTATTACGTTTCGTGTAAGAATGGAACAGAACAGTAATTTTTATTTTTTGTCTCTTTCTAGGCATTTCTCAACCTATTTTTGCTTAAAATGAAGCCAAAATGGTATTCTTATTATTTTTTGAATTTTTTTGCTATTTGTTTGGAATTTTCTATTACGCGTTGGGTAGGAACGAAACGAAACGATAATTTTTATTTACTCTCATTCTCGGCCTTTTCCAACCAATTTTTGCTTCAAAAGAAGCCATAACTGTGTTTTTTAAACTTTTTGAATTTTTTTGCAATTTTTTATGAATTTTCTATGACGCGTCGGGTTGGAACGAAACAGAATGATAATTTTTTTTTTCCCTTTGTCTCGGTTTATTCCAACCTATTATGGCTTGAAATCAAGCCACGATGGTATTTTTAAATTTTCGGAATTTTTTCTCTATTTTTTTGGAATTTTCTATTACGCGACGGGTAGGAACGAAACGGAACGATAATTTTTGTTTTCCGTCTTTCTCGGCCTTTTCCAACCTTTTTTGGCTTTAAATGAAGCCACAATGGTATTTTTTTAAATTTTTTCCTATTTTTTTGGAATTTTCTATTACGTGTCAGGTTGGAACGGAACAGAACGATAGTTTTTATTCTCTCTCTTTCTCTGCGTTTCCCCCCTTATTTTGGCTTGAAATGAATCCATAATAGTATTTTATAATTTTTTGAATTTTTTTGTTATTTTTTTGGAATTTTCTTTTACGTTTCATGTAGGAACGGAACAGAACAATAATCTTCATTTTCTTTCACTTTCTGGGCATTTCTCAACCTATTTTTGCTTAAAATGAAGCCAAAATGGTATTATTATGATTTTTTGAATTTTTTTGCTATTTGTTTGGAATTTTCTATTGCGCGTTGGGTAGGAACGAAACGAAACGATAATTTTTATTTTCTCTCATTCTCGGCCTTTTCCAACCAATTTTTGCTTCAAAAGAAGCCATAACTGTATTTTTTCAATTTTTTGAATTTTTTTGCAATTTTTTATGAATTTTCTATGACGCGTCGGGTTGGAACGAAACGGAATGATAATTTTTATTTTCCCTTTGTCTCGGTTTATTCTAACCTATTATGGCTTGAAATGAAGCCACGATGGTATTTTTAAATTTTCGGAAATTTTTTCTCTATTTTTTTGGAATTTTCTATTACGCGTCGGGTGGGGACGAAACGGAACGATAATTTTTGTTTTCCGTCTTTCTCGGCCTTTTCCAACCTTTTTTGGCTTTAAATGAAGCCACAATGGTATTTTTTTAAATTTTTTCCTATTTTCTTGGAATTTTCTATTACCTGTCAAGTTGGAACGGAACAGAATGATAGTTTTTATTCTCTCTCTTTCTCAGCGTTTCCCCCCTTATTTTGGCTTGAAATGAAGCCATAATAGTATTTTATAATTTTTTGAATTTTTTTGTTATTTTTTTGGAATTTTCTTTTACGTTTCGTGTAGGAACGGAACAGAACAATAATCTTTATTTTCTTTCTCTTTCTGGGCACTGCTCAACCTATTTTTTCTTAAAATGAAGCCAAAATGGTATTCTTAAGATTTTTTGAATTTTTTTGCTATTTGTTTGGAATTTTCTATTACGCATTGGGTAGGAACGAAACGAAACGATAATTTTTATTTTCTCTCATTCTCGGCCTTTTCCAACCAATTTTTGCTTCAAAAGAAGCCATAACTGTATTTTTTAAATTTTTTGAATTTTTTTGCAATTTTTTATGAATTTTCTATGACGCGTCGGGTTGGAACGAAACGGAATGATAATTTTTATTTTCCCTTTGTCTCGGTTTATTCCTACCTATTATGGCTTGAAATGAAGCCACGATGGTATTTTTAAATTTTCGGAATTTTTTCTCTATTTTTTTGGAATTTTCTATTACGCGACGGGTAGGAACGAAACGGAACGATAATTTTTGTTTTCCGTCTTTCTCGGCCTTTTCCAACCTTTTTTGGTTTTAAATGAAGCCACAATGGTATTTTTTTAAATTTTTTCCTATTTTTTTGGAATTTTCTATTACGTGTCAGGTTGGAACGGAACAGAACGATAATTTTTATTCTCTCTCTTTCTCAGCGTTTCCCCGCTAATTTCTGCTTGAAATGAAGCCATAATAGTATTTTATAATTTTTTGAATTTTTTTGTTATTTTTTTGGAATTTTCTTTTACGTTTCGTATTGGAACGGAACAGAACTATAATCTTCATTTTCTTTCTCTTTCTGGGCATTTCTCAACCTATTTTTGATGAAAATGAAGCCAAAATGGTATTATTATGATTTTTTGAATTTTTTTGCTATTTGTTTGGAATTTTCTATTGCGCGCTGGGTAGGAACGAAACGAAACGATAATTTTTATTTTCTCTCATTCTCGGCCTTTTCCAACCAATTTTTGCTTCAAAAGAAGCCATAACTGTATTTTTTAAATTTTTTGAATTTTTTTGCAATTTTTTATGAATTTTCTATGACGCGTCGGGTTGGAACGAAACGGAATGATAATTTTTATTTTCCCTTTGTCTCGGTTTATTCCAACCTATTATGGCTTGAAATGAAGCCACGATGTTATTTTTAAATTTCCGGAATTTTTTCTCTATTTTGTTGGAATTTTCTATTACGCGACGGGTAGGAACGAAACGGAACGATAATTTTTGTTTTCCGTCTTTCTCGGCCTTTTCCAACCTTTTTTGGTTTTAAATGAAGCCACAATGGTATTTTTTTAAATTTTTTCCTATTTTTTTGGAATTTTCTATTACGTGTCAGGTTGGAACGGAACATAACGATAATTTTTATTCTCTCTCTTTCTCAGCGTTTCCCCGCTAATTTCTGCTTGAAATGAAGCCATAATAGTATTTTATAATTTTTTGAATTTTTTTGTTATTTTTTTGGAATTTTCTTTTACGTTCCGTGTAGGAACGGAACAGAACAATAATCTTCATTTTCTTTCTCTTTCTGGGCATTTCTCAACCTATTTTTGATGAAAATGAAGCCAAAATGGTATTATTATGATTTTTTGAATTTTTTTGCTATTTGTTTGGAATTTTCTATTGCGCGTTGGGTAGGAACGAAACGAAACGATAATTTTTATTTTCTCTCATTCTCGGCCTTTTCAAACCAATTTTTGCTTCAAAAGAAGCCATAACTGTATTTTTTAAATTTTTTGAATTTTTTTGCAATTTTTTATGAATTTTCTATGACGCGTCGGGTTGGAACGAAACGGAATGATAATTTTTATTTTCCCTTTGTCTCGGTTTATTCCAACCTATTATGGCCTGAAATGTAGCGAAGATGGTATTTTTAAATTTTCGAAATTTTTTATCTATTTTTTTGGAATTTTCTCTTACGCGTCGGGTAGGAACGAAACGGAACGATAATTTTTGTTTTCCGTCTTTCTCGGCCTTTTCCAACCCTTTTTGGCTTTAAATGAAGCCACAATGGTATTTTTTAAAATTTTTTCCTATTTTTTGGAATTTTCTATTACGTGTCAGGTTGGAACGGAACAGAACGATAGTTTTTATTCTCTCTCTTTCTCAGCGTTTCCCCGCTAATTTCTGCTTGAAATGAAGCCATAATAGTATTTTATAATTTTTTGAATTTTTTTTTTATTTTTTTGGAATTTTCTTTTACGTTTCGTGTAGGAACGGAACAGAACAATAATCATCATTTTCTTTCTCTTTCTGGGCATTTCTCAACCTATTTTTGATGAAAATGAAGCCAAAATGGTATTATTATGATTTTTGAATTTTTTTGCTATTTGTTTGGAATTTTCTATTGCGCGTTGGGTAGGAACGAAACGAAACAATAATTTTTATTTTCTCTCATTCTCGGCCTTTTCCAACCAATTTTTGCTTCAAAAGAAGCCATAACTGTATTTTTTAAATTTTTAGAAATTTTTTTGCAATTTTTTATGAATTTTCTATGACGCGTCGGGTTGGAACGAAACGGAGCGATAATTTTTATTTTCCCTTTGTCTCGGTTTATTCCAACCTATTATGGCTTGAAATGAAGCCAAGATGGTATTTTTAAATTTTCGGAATTTTTTCTCTGTTTTTTTGGAATTTTCTCTTACGCGTCGGGTAGGAACGAAACGGAACGATAATTTTTGTTTTCCGTCTTTCTCGGCCTTTTCCAACCTTTTTTGGCTTTAAATGAAGCCACAATGGTATTTTTTTAAATTTTTTCCTATTTTCTTGGAATTTTCTATTACGTGTCAGGTTGGAACGGAACAGAACGATAGTTTTTATTCTCTCTCTTTCTCAGCGTTTCCCCGCTAATTTCTGCTTGAAATGAAGCCATAATAGTATTTTATAATTTTTTGAATTTTTTTGTTATTTTTTTGGAATTTTCTTTTACGTTTCGTGTAGGAACGAAACAGAACAATAATCATCATTTTCTTTCTCTTTCTGGGCATTTCTCAACCTATTTTTGATGAAAATGAAGCCAAAATGGTATTATTATGATTTTTGAATTTTTTTGCTATTTGTTTGGAATTTTCTATTGCGCGTTGGGTAGGAACGAAACGAAACAATAATTTTTATTTTCTCTCATTCTCGGCCTTTTCCAACCAATTTTTGCTTCAAAAGAAGCCATAACTGTATTTTTTAAATTTTTAGAAATTTTTTTGCAATTTTTTATGAATTTTCTATGACGCGTCGGGTTGGAACGAAACGGAACGATAATTTTTATTTTCCCTTTGTCTCGGTTTATTCCAACCTATTATGGCTTGAAATGAAGCCAAGATGGTATTTTTAAATTTTCGGAATTTTTTCTCTGTTTTTTTGGAATTTTCTCTTACGCGTCGGGTAGGAACGAAACGGAACGATAATTTTTGTTTTCCGTCTGTGTCGGCCTTTTCCAACCTTTTTTGGCTTTAAATGAAGCCACAGTGGTATTTTTTTAAAATTTTTCCTATTTTTTGGAATTTTCTACTACGTGTCAGGTTGGAACGGAACAGAACGATAGTTTTTATTCTCTCTCTTTCTCAGCGTTTCCCCTCTTATTTTGGCTTGAAATGAAGCCATAATAGTACTTTATAATTTTTTGAATTTTTTTGTTATTTTTTTGGAATTTTCTTTTACGTTTCGTGTAGGAACGGAACAGAACAATAATCTTCATTTTCTTTCTCTTTCTGGGCATTTCTCAACCTATTTTTGCTGAAAATGAAGCCAAAATGGTATTCTTATGATTTTTTGAATTTTTTTGCTATTTGTTTGGAATTTTCTATTACGCGTTGGGTAGGAACGAAACGAAACGATAATTTTTATTTTCTCTCATTCTCGGCCTTTTCCAACCAATTTTTGCTTCAAAAGAAGCCATAACTGTATTTTTTAAATTTTTTGAATTTTTTTGCAATTTTTTATGAATTTTCTATGACGCGTCGGGTTGGAACGAAACGGAATGATAATTTTTATTTTCCCTTTGTCTCGGTTTATTCCAACCTATTATGGCCTGAAATGAAGCGAAGATGGTATTTTTAAATTTTCGGAATTTTTTATCTATTTTTTTGGAATTTTCTCTTACGCGTCGGGTAGGAACGAAACGGAACGATAATTTTTGTTTTCCGTCTTTCTCGGCCTTTTCCAACCCTTTTTGGCTTTAAATGAAGCCACAATGGTATTTTTTAAAATTTTTTCCTATTTTTTGGAATTTTCTATTACGTGTCAGGTTGGAACGGAACAGAACGATAGTTTTTATTCTCTCTCTTTCTCAGCGTTTCCCCCCTTATTTTGGCTTGAAATGAATCCATAATAGTATTTTATAATTTTTTGAATTTTTTTGTTATTTTTTTGGAATTTTCTTTTACGTTTCATGTAGGAACGGAACAGAACAATAATCTTCATTTTCTTTCACTTTCTGGGCCTTCTCAACCTATTTTTGCTTAAAATGAAGCCAAAATGGTATTATTATGATTTGTTGAATTTTTTTGCTATTTGTTTTGAATTTTCTATTAGGCGTTGGGTAGGAACGAAACGAAACGATAATTTTTATTTTCTCTCATTCTCGGCCTTTTCCAACCAATTTTTTCTTCAAAAGAAGCCATAACTGTATTTTTTAAATTTTTTGAATTTTTTTGCAATTTTTTATGAATTTTCTATGACGCGTCGGGTTGGAACGAAACGGAATGATAATTTTTATTTTCCCTTTGTCTCGGTTTATTCCAACCTATTATGGCTTGAAATGAAGAGAAGATGGTATTTTTAAATTTTCGGAATTTTTTATCTATTTTTTTGGAATTTTCTCTTACGCGTCGGGTAGGAACGAAACGGAACGATAATTTTTGTTTTCCGTCTTTCTCGGCCTTTTCCAACCTTTTTTGGCTTTAAATGAAGCCACAATGGTATTTTTTTAAATTTTTTCCTATTTTTTGAATTTTCTATTACGTGTCAGGTTGGAACGGAACAGAACGATAGTTTTTATTCTCTCTCTTTCTCAGCGTTTCCCCCCTTATTTTGGCTTGAAATGAATCCATAATAGTATTTTATAATTTTTTGAATTTTTTTGTTATTTTTTTGGAATTTTCTTTTACGTTTCATGTAGGAACGGAACAGAACAATAATCTTCATTTTCTTTCACTTTCTGGGCCTTCTCAACCTATTTTTGCTTAAAATGAAGCCAAAATGGTATTATTATGATTTGTTGAATTTTTTTGCTATTTGTTTTGAATTTTCTATTAGGCGTTGGGTAGGAACGAAACGAAACGATAATTTTTATTTTCTCTCATTCTCGGCCTTTTCCAACCAATTTTTTCTTCAAAAGAAGCCATAACTGTATTTTTTAAATTTTTTGAATTTTTTTGCAATTTTTTATGAATTTTCTATGACGCGTCGGGTTGGAACGAAACGGAATGATAATTTTTATTTTCCCTTTGTCTCGGTTTATTCCAACCTATTATGGCTTGAAATGAAGAGAAGATGGTATTTTTAAATTTTCGGAATTTTTTATCTATTTTTTTGGAATTTTCTCTTACGCGTCGGGTAGGAACGAAACGGAACGATAATTTTTGTTTTCCGTCTTTCTCGGCCTTTTCCAACCCTTTTTGGCTTTAAATGAAGCCACAATGGTATTTTTTAAAATTTTTTCCTATTTTTTGGAATTTTCTATTACGTGTCAGGTTGGAACGGAACAGAACGATAGTTTTTATTCTCTCTCTTTCTCAGCGTTTCCCCTCTTATTTTGGCTTGAAATGAAGCCATAATAGTATTTTATAATTTTTTGAATTTTTTTGTTATTTTTTGGGAATTTTCTATAACGTTTCGTGTAGGAACGGAACAGAACAATAATCTTCATTTTCTTTCTCTTTCTGGGCATTTCTCAACCTATTTTTGCTGAAAATGAAGCCAAAATGGTATTCTTATGATTTTTTGAATTTTTTTGCTATTTGTTTGGAATTTTCTATTACGCGTTGGGTAGGAACGAAACGAAACGATAATTTTTATTTTCTCTCATTCTCGGCCTTTTCCAACCAATTTTTGCTTCAAAAGAAGCCATAACTGTATTTTTTAAACTTTTTGAATTTTTTTGCAATTTTTTATGAATTTTCTAGGACGCTTCGGGTTGGAACGAAACAGAATGATAATTTTTATTTTCCCTTTGTCTCGGTTTATTCCAACCTATTATGGCTTGAAATCGAGCCACGATGGTATTTTTAAATTTTCGGAAATTTTTTGTCTATTTTTTTGGAATTTTCTATTACGTGTTGGGTAGGAACGAAACGAAACGATAATTTTTATTTTATCTCATTCTCGGCCCTTTCCAACCAATTTTTGCTTCAAAAGAAGCCATAACTGTATTTTTTAAACTTTTTGAATTTTTTTGCAATTTTTTATGAATTTTCTATGACGCGTCGGGTTGGAACGAAACAGAATGATAATTTTTATTTTCCCTTTGTCTCGGTTTATTCCAACCTATTATGGCTTGAAATCAAGCCACGATGGTATTTTTAAATTTTCGGAATTTTTTCTCTATTTTTTTGGAATTTTCTATTACGCGACGGGTAGGAATGAAACGGAACGATAATTTTTGTTTTCCGTCTTTCTCGGCCTTTTCCAACCTTTTTTGGCTTTAAATGAAGCCACAATGGTATTTTTTAAAATTTTTTCCTATTTTTTTGGAATTTTCTATTACGTGTCAGGTTGGAACGGAACAGAACGATAGTTTTTATTCTCTCTCTTTCTCAGCGTTTCAGCTCTTATTTTGGCTTGAAATGAAGCCATAATAGTATTTTATAATTTTTTGAATTTTTTTGTTATTTTTTTGGAATTTTCTATTACGTTTCGTGTAGGAACGGAACAGAACAATAATTTTTATTTTCTGTCTCTTTCTGGGCAGTTCTCAACCTATTTTTGCTTAAAATGAAGCCAAAATGGTATTCTTATGATTTTTTCAATTTTTTTGCTACTTGTTTGGAATTTTCTGTTACGCGTTGGGTAGGAACGAAACGAAACGATAATTTTTATTTTCTCTCATTCTCGGCCTTTTCCAACCAATTTTTTCTTCAAAAGTAGCCATAACTGTATTTTTTAAATTTTTTGAATTTTTTTGCAATTTGTTATGAATTTTCTATTACGCGTAGGGTTGGAACGAAATGGAATGATAATTTTTATTTTCCCCGTTTCTTGGTCTATTCCAACCTATTATGGCTGGAAATGAAGCAATAATGGAATTTTTTAATTTTCAGAATTTTTTTTTTTTTTTTTTAAATTTTCTATCACGCGACGGGTAAGAACGAAACGGAACGATAATTTTTTTTTTTCGTCTTTCTCGGCCTTTTCCAACCTTTTTTCGCTTTAAATGAAGCCACAATTTTATTTTTTTAAATTTTTTCCTATTATTTTGGAATTTTCTATTACGTGTCTGGTTGGAACGGAACAGAATGATAGTTTTTATTCTCTCTCTTTCTCAGCGTTTCCCCCCTAATTTTGGCTTGAAATGAAGCCATAATAGTATTTTATAATTTTTTGAATTTTTTTGTTATTTTTTTGGAATTTTCTATTACGTTTCGTGTAGGAACGGAACAGAACAATAATTTTTATTTTCTGTCTCTTTCTGGGCATTTCTCAACCTATTTTTGCTTAAAATGAAGCCAAAATGGTATTTTTATGATTTTTTGAATTTTTTTGCTATTTGTTTGGAATTTTCAATTACGCGTTGGGTAGGAACGAAACGAAACGATAATTTCTATTTTCTCTCATTCTCGGCCTTTTCCAACCAATTTTTTCTTCAAAAGAAGCCATAACTGTATTTTTTAAATTTTTTGAATTTTTTTGCAACTTTTTATGAATTTTCTATTACGCGTAGGGTTGGAACGAAATGGAATGATAATTTTTATTTTCCCCGTTTCTTGGTCTATTCCAACCTATTATGGCTGGAAATGAAGCAATAATGGTATTTTTGAATTTTCAGAGTTTTTTTTCTATTTTTTTTAAATTTTCTATCACGCGACGGGTAGGAACGAAACGGAACGATAATTTTTGTTTTTCGTCTTTCTCGGCCTTTTCCAACCTTTTTTCGCTTTAAATGAAGCCACAATTGTATTTTTTTAAATTTTTTCCTATTATTTTGGAATTTTCTATTACGTGTCTGGTTGGAACGGAACAGAATGATAGTTTTTATTCTCTCTCTTTCTCAGCGTTTCCCCCCTAATTTTGGCTTGAAATGAAGCCATAATAGTATTTTATAATTTTTTGAATTTTTTTGTTATTTTTTTGGAATTTTCTTTTACGTTTCGTGTAGGAACGGAACAGAACAATAATCTTTATTTTCTTTCCCTTTCTGGGCATTTCTCAACCTATTTTTGCTTAAAATGAAGCCAAAATGGTATTCTTATGATTTTTTGAATTTTTTTGCTATTTGTTTTGAATTTTCTATTAGGCGTTGGGTAGGAACGAAACGAAACGATAATTTTTATTTTCTCTCATTCTCGGCCTTTTTAAACCAATTTTTGCTTCAAAAGAAGCCATAACTGTATTTTTTAAATTTTTTGAATTTTTTTGCAATTTTTTATGAATTTTCTATGACGCGTCGGGTTGGAAGGAAACGGAATGATAATTTTTATTTTCCCTTTGTCTCGGTTTTATTGCAACCTATTATGGCTTGAAATGAAGCCACGATGGTATTTTTAAATTTTCGGAAATTTTTTCTCTATTTTTTTGGAATTTTCTATTACGCGTTGGGTAGGGACGAAACGGAACGATAATTTTTGTTTTCCGTCTTTCTCGGCCTTTTCCATCCTTTTTTGGCTTTAAATGAAGCCACAATGGTGTTTTTTTAAATTTTTTCTTATTTTTTTGGAATTTTCTATTACGTGTCAGGTTGGAACGGAACAGAAGGATAGTTTTTATTCTCTCTCTTTCTCAGCGTTTCCCCCCTTATTTTGGCTTGAAATGAAACCATAATAGTATTTTATAATTTTTTGAATTTTTTTGTTATTTTTTTGGAATTTTCTTTTACGTTTCGTGTAGGAACGGAACAGAACAATAATCTTTATTTTCTTTCCCTTTCTGGGCATTTCTCAACCTATTTTTGCTTAAAATGAAGCCAAAATGGTATTCTTATGATTTTTTCAATTTTTTTGCTACTTGTTTGGAATTTTCTGTTACGCGTTGGGTAGGAACGAAACGAAACGATAATTTTTATTTTCTCTCATTCTCGGCCTTTTCCAACCAATTTTTTCTTCAAAAGTAGCCATAACTGTATTTTTTAAATTTTTTGAATTTTTTTGCAATTTGTTATGAATTTTCTATTACGCGTAGGGTTGGAACGAAATGGAATGATAATTTTTATTTTCCCCGTTTCTTGGTCTATTCCAACCTATTATGGCTGGAAATGAAGCAATAATGGTATTTTTGAATTTTCAGAATTTTTTTTTTTTTTTTTAAATTTTCTATCACGCGACGGGTAAGAACGAAACGGAACGATAATTTTTGTTTTTCGTCTTTCTCGGCCTTTTCCAACCTTTTTTCGCTTTAAATGAAGCCACAATTGTATTTTTTTAAATTTTTTCCTATTATTTTGGAATTTTCTATTACGTGTCTGGTTGGAACGGAACAGAATGATAGTTTTTATTCTCTCTCTTTCTCAGCGTTTCCCCCCTAATTTTGGCTTGAAATGAAGCCATAATAGTATTTTATAATTTTTTGAATTTTTTTGTTATTTTTTTGGAATTTTCTATTACGTTTCGTGTAGGAACGGAACTGAACAATAATTTTTATTTTCTGTCTCTTTCTGGGCATTTCTCAACCTATTTTTGCTTAAAATGAAGCCAAAATGGTATTTTTATGATTTTTTGAATTTTTTTGCTATTTGTTTGGAATTTTCTATTACGCGTTGGGTAGGAACGAAACGAAACGATAATTTCTATTTTCTCTCATTCTCGGCCTTTTCCAACCAATTTTTTCTTCAAAAGAAGCCATAACTGTATTTTTTAAATTTTTTGAATTTTTTTGCAACTTTTTATGAATTTTCTATTACGCGTAGGGTTGGAACGAAATGGAATGATAATTTTTATTTTCCCCGTTTCTTGGTCTATTCCAACCTATTATGGCTGGAAATGAAGCAATAATGGTGTTTTTGAATTTTCAGAGTTTTTTTTCTATTTTTTTTAAATTTTCTATCACGCGACGGGTAGGAACGAAACGGAACGATAATTTTTGTTTTTCGTCTTTCTCGGCCTTTTCCAACCTTTTTTCGCTTTAAATGAAGCCACAATTGTATTTTTTTTTAAATTTTTTCCTATTATTTTGGAATTTTCTATTACGTGTCTTGTTGGAACGGAACAGAACGATAGTTTTTATTCTCTCTCTTTCTCAGCGTTTCCCCTCTTATTTTGGCTTGAAATGAAGCCATAATAGTATTTTATAATTTTTTGAATTTTTTTGTTATTTTTTTGGAATTTTCTTTTACGTTTCGTGTAGGAACGGAACAGAACAATAATCTTTATTTTCTTTCTCTTTCTGGGCATTGCTCAACCTATTTTTGCTTAAAATGAAGCCAATATGGTATTCTTATGATTTTTTGAATTTTTTTGCTATTTGTTTGGGATTTTCTATTACGCGTTGGGTAGGAACGAAACGAAACGATAATTTTTATTTTCTCTCATTCTCGGCCTTTTCCAACCAATTTTTGCTTCAAAAGAAGCCATAACTGTATTTTTTAAATTTTTTGAATTTTTGTGCAATTTTTTATGAATTTTCTATGACGCGTCGGGTTGGAACGAAACGGAATGATAATTTTTATTTTCCCTTTGTCTCGGTTTTATTCCAACCTATTATGGCTTGAAATGAAGCCACGATGGTATTTTTAAATTTTCGGAAATTTTTTCTCTATTTTTTTGGAATTTTCTATTACGCGTCGGGTAGGGACGAAACGGAACGATAATTTTTGTTTTCCGTCTTTCTCGGCCTTTTCCAACCTTTTTTGGCTTTAAATGAAGCCGCAATGGTATTTTTTTAAATTTTTTCATATTTTTTTGGAATTTTCTATTACGTGTCAGGTTGGAACGGAACAGAAGGATAGTTTTTATTCTCTCTCTTTCTCAGCGTTTCCCCCCTTATTTTGGCTTGAAATGAAGCCATAATAGTATTTTATAATTTTTTGAATTTTTTAGTTATTTTTTTAGAATTTTCTTTTACGTTTCGTGCAGGAACGGAACAGAACAAAAATCTTTATTTTCTTTCTCTTTCTGGGCATTTCTCAACCTATTTTTGCTTAAAATGAAGCCAAAATGGTATTCTTATGATTTTTTGAATTTTTTTGCTATTTGTTTTGAATTTTCTATTAGGCGTTGGGTAGGAACGAAACGAAACGATAATTTTTATTTTCTCTCATTCTCGGCCATTTTCAACCAATTTTTGCTTCAAAAGAAGCCATAACTGTATTTTTTAAATTTTTTGAATTTTTTTGCAATTTTTTATGAATTTTCTATGACGCGTCGGGTTGGAACGAAACGGAATGATAATTTTTATTTTCCCTTTGTCTCGGTTTATTCCAACCTATTATGGCTTGAAATGAAGCAATAATGGTATTTTTGAATTTTCAGAATTTTTTTCTATTTTTTTGAAATTTTCTTTTACGCGGCGGGTAGAAATGAAACGGAACGATAATTTTTGTTTTCCGTCTTTCTCGGCCTTTTCCAACCTTTTTCAGCTTTAAATGAAGCCACAACGGTATGTTTTAAAATTATTTCCTATTTTTTTGGAATTTTCTATTACGTGTCAGGTTGGAACAGAACAGAACGATAGTTTTTATCTCAGCGTTTCCCCCCTTAGTTTGGCTTGAAATGAAGCCATTATAGTATTTTATAATTTTTTGAATATTTTTGTTATTTTTTTATAATTTTCTTTTACGTTTCGTGTAGGAACGGAACAGAACAGTAATCTTTATTTTCTTTCTCTTTCTGGGCATTTCTCAACCTATTTTTGCTTAAAATGAAGCCAAAATGGTATTCTTATTATTTTTTGAATTTTTTTGCTATTTGTTTGGAATTTTCTATTACGCGTTGGGTAGGAACGAAACGAAACGATAATTTTTATTTTCTCTCATTCTCGGCCTTTTCCAACCAATTTTTGCTTCAAAAGAAGCCATAACTGTATTTTTTTGATTTTTTTAATTTTTTTGCAATTTTTTATGAATTTTCTATTACGCGTAGGGTTGGAACGAAATGGAATGATAATTTTTATTTTCCCTGTTTCTTGGTCTATTCCAACCTATAATGGCTGGAAATGAAGCAATAACGGTATTTTTGAATTTTCAGAATTTTTTTCTATTTTTTTTAAATTTTCTATCACGCGACGGGTAGGAACGAAACGGAACGATAATTTTTGTTTTTCGTCTTTCTCGGCCTTTTCCAACCTTTTTTGGCTTTAAATGAAGCCACAATTGTATTTTTTTAAATTTTTTCCTCTTAGTTTGGAATTTTCTATTACGTGTCAGGTTGGAACGGAACAGAACGATTGTTTTTATTCTCTCTCTTTCTCAGCGTTTCCCCCCTTATTTTGGCTTGAAATGAAGCCATAATAGTATTTTATAATTTTTTGAATTTTTTAGTTATTTTTTTAGAATTTTCTTTTACGTTTCGTGCAGGAACGGAACAGAACAAAAATCTTTATTTTCTTTCTCTTTCTGGGCATTTCTCAACCTATTTTTGCTTAAAATGAAGCCAAAATGGTATTCTTATGATTTTTTGAATTTTTTTGCTATTTGTTTGGAATTTTCTATTACGCGTTGGGTAGGAACGAAACGAAACGATAATTTTTATTTTCTCTCATTCTCGGCCATTTTCAACCAATTTTTGCTTCAAAAGAAGCCATAACTGTATTTTTTAAATTTTTTGAATTTTTTTGCAATTTTTTATGAATTTTCTATGACGCGTCGGGTTGGAACGAAACGGAATGATAATTTTTATTTTCCCTTTGTCTCGGTTTATTCCAACCTATTATGGCTTGAAATGAAGCAATAATGGTATTTTTGAATTTTCAGAATTTTTTTCTATTTTTTTGAAATTTTCTTTTACGC
Source organism: Quercus wislizeni (assembly GCA_023055345.1). Taxonomy (NCBI): domain Eukaryota; kingdom Viridiplantae; phylum Streptophyta; class Magnoliopsida; order Fagales; family Fagaceae; genus Quercus; species Quercus wislizeni. The sequence goes on from JALGQJ010000005.1 coordinate 25,482,408, forward strand.
GGCGGGTAGAAATGAAACGGAACGATAATTTTTGTTTTCCGTCTTTCTCGGCCTTTTCCAACCTTTTTCAGCTTTAAATGAAGCCACAACGGTATGTTTTAAAATTATTTCCTATTTTTTTGGAATTTTCTATTACGTGTCAGGTTGGAACAGAACAGAACGATAGTTTTTATCTCAGCGTTTCCCCCCTTAGTTTGGCTTGAAATGAAGCCATTATAGTATTTTATAATTTTTTGAATATTTTTGTTATTTTTTTATAATTTTCTTTTACGTTTCGTGTAGGAACGGAACAGAACAGTAATCTTTATTTTCTTTCTCTTTCTGGGCATTTCTCAACCTATTTTTGCTTAAAATGAAGCCAAAATGGTATTCTTATTATTTTTTGAATTTTTTTGCTATTTGTTTGGAATTTTCTATTACGCGTTGGGTAGGAACGAAACGAAACGATAATTTTTATTTTCTCTCATTCTCGGCCTTTTCCAACCAATTTTTGCTTCAAAAGAAGCCATAACTGTATTTTTTTGATTTTTTTAATTTTTTTGCAATTTTTTATGAATTTTCTATTACGCGTAGGGTTGGAACGAAATGGAATGATAATTTTTATTTTCCCTGTTTCTTGGTCTATTCCAACCTATAATGGCTGGAAATGAAGCAATAACGGTATTTTTGAATTTTCAGAATTTTTTTCTATTTTTTTTAAATTTTCTATCACGCGACGGGTAGGAACGAAACGGAACGATAATTTTTGTTTTTCGTCTTTCTCGGCCTTTTCCAACCTTTTTTGGCTTTAAATGAAGCCACAATTGTATTTTTTTAAATTTTTTCCTCTTAGTTTGGAATTTTCTATTACGTGTCAGGTTGGAACGGAACAGAACGATTGTTTTTATTCTCTCTCTTTCTCAGCGTTTCAGCTCTTATTTTGGCTTGAAATGAAGCCATAATAGTATTTTATAATTTTTTGAATTTTTTTGTTATTTTTTTGGAATTTTCTATTACGTTTCGTGTAGGAACGGAACAGAACAATAATTTTTATTTTCTGTCTCTTTCTGGGCAGTTCTCAACCTATTTTTGCTTAAAATGAAGCCAAAATGGTATTCTTATGATTTTTTCAATTTTTTTGCTACTTGTTTGGAATTTTCTGTTACGCGTTGGGTAGGAACGAAACGAAACGATAATTTTTATTTTCTCTCATTCTCGGCCTTTTCCAACCAATTTTTTCTTCAAAAGTAGCCATAACTGTATTTTTTAAATTTTTTGAATTTTTTTTCAATTTGTTATGAATTTTCTATTACGCGTAGGGTTGGAACGAAATGGAATGATAATTTTTATTTTCCCCGTTTCTTGGTCTATTCCAACCTATTATGGCTGGAAATGAAGCAATAATGGAATTTTTGAATTTTCAGAATTTTTTTTTTTTTTTTTTTTTAAATTTTCTATCACGCGACGGGTAAGAACGAAACGGAACGATAATTTTTGTTTTTCGTCTTTCTCGGCCTTTTCCAACCTTTTTTCGCTTTAAATGAAGCCACAATTGTATTTTTTTAAATTTTTTCCTATTATTTTGGAATTTTCTATTACGTGTCTGGTTGGAACGGAACAGAATGATAGTTTTTATTCTCTCTCTTTCTCAGCGTTTCCCCCCTAATTTTGGCTTGAAATGAAGCCATAATAGTATTTTATAATTTTTTGAATTTTTTTGTTATTTTTTTGGAATTTTCGATTACGTTTCGTGTAGGAACGGAACAGAACAATAATTTTTATTTTCTGTCTCTTTCTGGGCATTTCTCAACCTATTTTTGCTTAAAATGAAGCCAAAATGGTATTTTTATGATTTTTTGAATTTTTTTGCTATTTGTTTGGAATTTTCAATTACGCGTTGGGTAGGAACGAAACGAAACGATAATTTCTATTTTCTCTCATTCTCGGCCTTTTCCAACCAATTTTTTCTTCAAAAGAAGCCATAACTGTATTTTTTAAATTTTTTGAATTTTTTTGCAACTTTTTATGAATTTTCTATTACGCGTAGGGTTGGAACGAAATGGAATGATAATTTTTATTTTCCCCGTTTCTTGGTCTATTCCAACCTATTATGGCTGGAAATGAAGCAATAATGGTATTTTTGAATTTTCAGAGTTTTTTCTCTATTTTTTTTAAATTTTCTATCACGCGACGGGTAGGAACGAAACGGAACGATAATTTTTGTTTTTCGTCTTTCTCGGCCTTTTCCAACCTTTTTTCGCTTTAAATGAAGCCACAATTGTATTTTTTTAAATTTTTTCCTATTATTTTGGAATTTTCTATTACGTGTCTGGTTGGAACGGAACAGAGTGATAGTTTTTATTCTCTCTCTTTCTCAGCGTTTCCCCCCTAATTTTGGCTTGAAATGAAGCCATAATAGTATTTTATAATTTTTTGAATTTTTTTGTTATTTTTTTGGAATTTTCTTTTACGTTTCGTGTAGGAACGGAACAGAACAATAATCTTTATTTTCTTTCCCTTTCTGGGAATTTCTCAACCTATTTTTGCTTAAAATGAAGCCAAAATGGTATTCTTATGATTTTTTGAATTTTTTTGCTATTTGTTTTGAATTTTCTATTAGGCGTTGGGTAGGAACGAAACGAAACGATAATTTTTATTTTCTCTCATTCTCGGCCTTTTTCAACCAATTTTTGCTTCAAAAGAAGCCATAACTGTATTTTTTAAATTTTTTGAATTTTTTTGCAATTTTTTATGAATTTTCTATGACGCGTCGGGTTGGAACGAAACGGAATGATAATTTTTATTTTCCGTTTGTCTCGGTTTTATTGCAACCTATTATGGCTTGAAATGAAGCCACGATGGTATTTTTAAATTTTCGGAAATTTTTTCTCTATTTTTTTGGAATTTTCTATTACGCGTTGGGTAGGGACGAAACAGAACGATAATTTTTGTTTTCCGTCTTTCTCGGCCTTTTCCATCCTTTTTTGGCTTTAAATGAAGCCACAATGGTGTTTTTTTAAATTTTTTCTTATTTTTTTGGAATTTTCTATTACGTGTCAGGTTGGAACGGAACAGAAGGATAGTTTTTATTCTCTCTCTTTCTCAGCGTTTCCCCCCTTATTTTGGCTTGAAATGAAGCCATAATAGTATTTTATAATTTTTTGAATTTTTTTGTTATTTTTTTGGAATTTTCTTTCACGTTTCGTGTAGGAACGGAACAGAACAATAATCTTTATTTTCTTTCCCTTTCTGGGCATTTCTCAACCTATTTTTGCTTAAAATGAAGCCAAAATGGTATTCTTATGATTTTTTGAATTTTTTTGCTATTTGTTTTGAATTTTCTATTAGGCGTTGGGTAGGAACGAAACGAAACGATAATTTTTATTTTCTCTCATTCTCGGCCTTTTTCAACCAATTTTTGCTTCAAAAGAAGCCATAACTGTATTTTTTAAATTTTTTGAATTTTTTTGCAATTTTTTATGAATTTTCTATGACGCGTCGGGTTGGAACGAAACGGAATGATAATTTTTATTTTCCCTTTGTCTCGGTTTATTCCAACCTATTATGGCTTGAAATGAAGCAATAATGGTATTTTTGAATTTTCAGAATTATTTTCTATTTTTTTTAAATTTTCTTTTACGCGGCGGGTAGGAACGAAACGGAACGATAATTTTTGTTTTCCGTCTTTCTCGGCCTTTTCCAACCATTTTCAGCTTTAAATGAAGCCACAATGGTATTTTTTAAAATTTTTTCCTATTTTTTTGGAATTTTCTATTACGTGTCAGGTTGGAACAGAACAGAACGATAGTTTTTATCTCAGCGTCTTCCCCCATATTTTGGCTTAAAATGAAGCCATAATAGTATTTTATAATTTTTTGAATTTTTTTGTTATTTTTTTGGAATTTTCTTTTACGTTTCGTGTAGGAACAGAACAGAACAGTAATCTTTATTTTCTTTCTCTTTCTGGGCATTTCTCAACCTCTTTTTGCTTAAAATGAAGCCAAAATGGTATTCTTATTATTTTTTGAATTTTTTTGCTATTTGTTTGGAATTTTCTATTACGCGTTGGGTAGGAACGAAACGAAACGATAATTTTTATTTTCTCTCATTCTCGGCCTTTTCCAACCAATTTTTGCTTCAAAAGAAGCCATAACTGTGTTTTTTAAATTTTTTTAATTTTTTTGCAATTTTTTATGAATTTTCTATTACGCGTAGGGTTGGAACGAAATGGAATGATAATTTTTATTTTCCCTGTTTCTTGGTCTATTCCAACCTATGATGGCTGGAAATGAAGCAATAATGGTATTTTTGAATTTTCAGAATTTTTTTCTATTTTTTTTAAATTTTCTATCACGCGACGGGTAGGAACGAAACGGAACGATAATTTTTGTTTTTCGTCTTTCTCGGCCTTTTCCAACCTTTTCTGGCTTTAAATGAAGCCACAATTGTATTCTTTTAAATTTTTTCCTATTATTTTGGAATTTTCTATTACGTGTCAGGTTGGAACGGAACAGAACGATAGTTTTTATTCTCTCTCTTTCTCAGCGTTTCCCCTCTTATTTTGGCTTGAAATGAAGCCATAATAGTATTTTATAATTTTTTGAATTTTTTTGTTATTTTTTTGGAATTTTCAATTACGTCTCGTGTTGGAACGGAACAGAACAATAATTTTTATTTTCTGTCTCTTTCTGGGCATTTCTCAACCTATTTTTGCTTAAAATGAAGCCAAAATGGTATTCTTATGATTTTTTGAATTTTTTTGCTATTTGTTTGGAATTCTCTGTTACGTGTTGGGTAGGAACGAAACGAAACGATAATTTTTATTTTCTCTCATTCTCGGCCTTTTCCAACCAATTTTTTCTTCAAAAGTAGCCATAACTGTATTTTTTAAATTTTTTGAATTTTTTTTGCAATTTGTTATGAATTTTCTATTACGCGTAGGGTCGGAACGAAATGGAATGATAATTTTTATTTTCCCCGTTTCTTGGTCTATTCCAACCTATTATGGCTGGAAATGAAGCAATAATGGTATTTTTGAATTTTCAGAATTTTTTTTATATTTTTTTTAAATTTTCTATCACGCGACGGGTAGGAACGAAACGGAACGATAATTTTTGTTTTTCGTCTTTCTCGGCCTTTTCCAACCTTTTTTCGCATTAAATGAAGCCACAATTGTATTTTTTTAAATTTTTTCCTATTATTTTGGAATTTTCTATTACGTGTCTGGTTGGAACGGAACAGAATGATAGTTTTTATTCTCTCTCTTTCTCAGCGTTTCCCCCCTAATTTTTGCTTGAAATGAAGCCATAATAGTATTTTATAATTTTCTGAATTTTTTTGTTATTTTTTTGGAATTTTCTATTACGTTTCGTGTAGGAACGGAACAGAACAATAATTTTTATTTTCTGTCTCTTTCTGGGCATTTCTCAACCTATTTTTGCTTAAAATGAAGCCAAAATGGTATTCTTATGATTTTTTGAATTTTTTTGCTATTTGTTTGGAATTTTCTATTACGCGTTGGGTAGGAACGAAACGAAACGATAATTTTTATTTTCTCTCATTCTCGGCCTTTTCCAACCAATTTTTGCTTCAAAAGAAGCCATAACGGTATTTTTTAAATTTTTTTAATTTTTTTGCAATTTTTTATGAATTTTCTATTACGCGTAGGGTTGGAACGAAATGGAAAGATAATTTTTATTTTCCCCGTTTCTTGGTCTATTCCAACCTATTATGGCTGGAAATGAAGCAATAATGGTATTTTTGAATTTTCAGAATTTTTTTTCTTTTTTTTTTAAATTTTCTATCACGCGACGGGTAAGAACGAAACAGAACGATAATTTTTGTTTTTCGTCTTTCTCGGCCTTTTCCAACCTTTTTTCGCTTTAAATGAAGCCACAATTGTATTTTTTTAAATTTTTTCCTATTATTTTGGAATTTTCTATTACGTGTCTGGTTGGAACGGAACGGAACGATAGTTTTTATTCTCTCTCTTTCTCAGCGTTTCCCCTCTTATTTTGGCTTGAAATGAAGCCATAATAGTATTTTATAATTTTTTGAATTTTTTTGTTATTTTTTTGGAATTTTCTTTTACGTTTCGTGTAGGAACGGAACAGAACAGTAATCTTTATTTTCTTTCTCTTTCTGGGCATTGCTCAACCTATTTTTGCTTAAAATGAAGCCAATATGGTATTCTTATGATTTTTTGAATTTTTTTGCTATTTGTTTGGAATTTTCTATTACGCGTTGGGTAGGAACGAAACGAAACGATAATTTTTGTTTTCTCTCATTCTCGGCCTTTTCCAACCAATTTTTGCTTCAAAAGAAGCCATAACTGTATTTTTTAAATTTTTTGAATTTTTTTGCAATTTTTTATGAATTTTCTATGACGCGTCGGGTTGGAACGAAACGGAATGATAATTTTTATTTTCCCTTTGTCTCGGTTTTATTCCAACCTATTATGGCTTGAAATGAAGCCACGATGGTATTTTTAAATTTTCGGAAATTTTTTCTCTATTTTTTTGGAATTTTCTATTACGCGTCGGGTAGGGACGAAACGGAACGATAATTATTGTTTTCCGTCTTTCTCGGCCTTTTCCAACCTTTTTTGGCTTTAAATGAAGCCACAATGGTATTTTTTAAAAAATTTTCCAATTTTTTTGGAATTTTCTATTACGTGTCAGGTTGGAACAGAACAGAACGATAGTTTTTATCTCAGCGTTTCCCCCCTTATTTTGGCTTGAAATGAAGCCATAATAGTATTTTATAATTTTTTGAATTTTTTTGTTACTTTTGTGAATTTTCTTTTACGTTTCGTGTAGGAACGGAACAGAACAGTAATCTTTATTTTCTTTCTCTTTCTGGGCATTTCTCAACCTATTTTTGCTTAAATTGAAGCCAAAATGGTATTCTTATTATTTTTTGAATTTTTTTGCTATTTGTTTGGAATTTTCTATTACGCATTGGGTAGGAACGAAAAGAAACGATAATTTTTATTTTCTCTCATTCTCGGCCTTTTCCAACCAATTTTTGCTTCAAAAGAAGCCATAACTGTATTTTTTAAATTTTTTAAATTTTTTTGCAATTTTTTATGAATTTTCTATTACGCGTAGGGTTGGAACGAAATGGAATGATAATTTTTATTTTCCCTGTTTCTTGGTCTATTCCAACCTATTATGGCTGGAAATGAAGCAATAATGGTATATTTGAATTTTCAGAGTTTTTTTTCTATTTTTTTTAAATTTTCTATCACGCGACGGGTAGGAACGAAACGGAACGATAATTTTTGTTTTTCGTCTTTCTAGGCCTTTTCCAACCTTTTTTGGCTTTAAATGAAGCCACAATTGTATTTTTTTAAAATTTTTCCTATTATTTTGGAATTTTCTATTACGTGTTAGGTTGGAACGGAACAGAACGATTGTTTTTATTCTCTCTCTTTCTCAGCGTTTCAGCTCTTATTTTGGCTTGAAATGAAGCCATAATTGTATTTTATAATTTTTTGAATTTTTTTGTTATTTTTTTGGAATTTTCTATTACGTTTCGTGTAGGAACGGAACAGAACAATAATTTTTATTTTCTGTCTCTTTCTGGGCATTTCTCAACCTATTTTTGCTTAAAATGAAGCCAAAATGGTATTCTTATGATTTTTTGAATTTTTTTGCTACTTGTTTGGAATTTTCTGTTACGCGTTGGGTAGGAACGAAACGAAACAATAATTTTTATTTTCTCTCATTCTCGGCCTTTTCCAACCAATTTTTTCTTCAAAAGTAGCCATAACTGTATTTTTTAAATTTTTTGAATTTTTTTGCAATTTGTTATGAATTTTCTATTACGCGTAGGGTTGGAACGAAATGGAATGATAATTTTTATTTTACCCGTTTCTTGGTCTATTCCAACCTATTATGGCTGGAAATGAAGCAATAATGGTATTTTTGAATTTTCAGAATTTTTTTTCTATTTTTTTTAAATTTTCTATCACGCGACGGGTAAGAACGAAACGGAACGATAATTTTTGTTTTTCGTCTTTCTCGGCCTTTTCCAACCTTTTTTCGCTTTAAATGAAGCCACAATTGTATTTTTTTTAAATTTTTCCTATTATTTTGGAATTTTCTATTACGTGTCTGGTTGGAACGGAACAGAACGACAGTTTTTATCTCAGCGTTTCCCCCCTTAGTTTGGCTTGAAATGAAGCCATAATAGTATTTTATAATTTTTTGAATTTTTGTTATTTTTTTGGAATTTTCTTTTACGTTTCGTGTAGGAACGGAACAGAACAGTAATCTTTATTTTCTTTCTCTTTCTGGGCGTTTCTCAACCTATTTTTGCTTAAAATGAAGCCAAAATGGTATTCTTATTATTTTTTGAATTTTTTTGCTATTTGTTTGGAATTTTCTATTACGCGTTGGGTAGGAACGAAACGAAACGATAATTTTTATTTTCTCTCATTCTCGGTCTTTTCCAACCAATTTTTGCTTCAAAAGAAGCCATAACTGTATTTTTTTGATTTTTTTTAATTTTTTTGCAATTTTCTATTACGCGTAGGGTTGGAACGAAATGGAATGATAATTTTTATTTTCCCTGTTTCTTGGTCTATTCCAACCTATGATGGCTGGAAATGAAGCAATAATGGTATTTTTGAATTTTCAGAATTTTTTTCTATTTTTTTTAAATTTTCTATCACGCGACGGGTAGGAACGAAACGGAACGATAATTTCTGTTTTTCGTCTTTCTCGGCCTTTTCCAACCTTTTCTGGCTTTAAATGAAGCCACAATTGTATTCTTTTAAATTTTTTCCTATTATTTTGGAATTTTCTATTACGTGTCAGGTTGGAACGGAACAGAACGATAGTTTTTATTCTCTCTCTTTCTCAGCGTTTCCCCTCTTATTTTGGCTTGAAATAAAGCCATAATAGTATTTTATAATTTTTTGAATTTTTTTGTTATTTTTTTGGAATTTTCAATTACGTCTCGTGTTGGAACGGAACAGAACAATAATTTTTATTTTCTGTCTCTTTCTGGGCATTTCTCAACCTATTTTTGCTTAAAATGAAGCCAAAATGGTATTCTTATGATTTTTTGAATTTTTTTGCTATTTGTTTGGAATTTTCTGTTACGCGTTGGGTAGGAACGAAACGAAACGATAATTTTTATTTTCTCTCATTCTCGGCCTTTTCCAACCAATTTTTTCTTCAAAAGTAGCCATAACTGTATTTTTTAAATTTTTTGAATTTTTTTGCAATTTGTTATGAATTTTCTATTACGCGTAGGGTTGGAACGAAATGGAATGATAATTTTTATTTTCCCCGTTTCTTGGTCTATTCCAACCTATTATGGCTGGAAATGAAGCAATAATGGTATTTTTGAATTTTCAGAATTTTTTTTATATTTTTTTTAAATTTTCTATCACGCGACGGGTAGGAACGAAACGGAACGATAATTTTTGTTTTTCGTCTTTCTCGGCCTTTTCCAACCTTTTTTCGCATTAAATGAAGCCACAATTGTATTTTTTTAAATTTTTTCCTATTATTTTGGAATTTTCTATTACGTGTCTGGTTGGAACGGAACAGAATGATAGTTTTTATTCTCTCTCTTTCTCAGCGTTTCCCCCCTAATTTTTGCTTGAAATGAAGCCATAATAGTATTTTATAATTTTCTGAATTTTTTTGTTATTTTTTTGGAATTTTCTATTACGTTTCGTGTAGGAACGGAACAGAACAATAATTTTTATTTTCTGTCTCTTTCTGGGCATTTCTCAACCTATTTTTGCTTAAAATGAAGCCAAAATGGTATTCTTATGATTTTTTGAATTTTTTTGCTATTTGTTTGGAATTTTCTGTTACGCGTTGGGTAGGAACGAAACGAAACGATAATTTTTATTTTCTCTCATTCTCGGCCTTTTCCAACCAATTTTTGCTTCAAAAGAAGCCATAACGGTATTTTTTAAATTTTTTTAATTTTTTTGCAATTTTTTATGAATTTTCTATTACGCGTAGGGTTGGAACGAAATGGAAAGATAATTTTTATTTTCCCCGTTTCTTGGTCTATTCCAACCTATTATGGCTGGAAATGAAGCAATAATGGTATTTTTGAATTTTCAGAATTTTTTTTCTTTTTTTTTTAAATTTTCTATCACGCGACGGGTAAGAACGAAACAGAACGATAATTTTTGTTTTTCGTCTTTCTCGGCCTTTTCCAACCTTTTTTCGCTTTAAATGAAGCCACAATTGTATTTTTTTAAATTTTTTCCTATTATTTTGGAATTTTCTATTACGTGTCTGGTTGGAACAGAACGGAACGATAGTTTTTATTCTCTCTCTTTCTCAGCGTTTCCCCTCTTATTTTGGCTTGAAATGAAGCCATAATAGTATTTTATAATTTTTTGAATTTTTTTGTTATTTTTTTGGAATTTTCTTTTACGTTTCGTGTAGGAACGGAACAGAACAATAATCTTTATTTTCTTTCTCTTTCTGGGCATTGCTCAACCTATTTTTGCTTAAAATGAAGCCAATATGGTATTCTTATGATTTTTTGAATTTTTTTGCTATTTGTTTGGAATTTTCTGTTACGCGTTGGGTAGGAACGAAACGAAACGATAATTTTTATTTTCTCTCATTCTCGGTCTTTTCCAACCAATTTTTGCTTCAAAAGAAGCCATAACTGTATTTTTTTGATTTTTTTTAATTTTTTTGCAATTTTCTATTACGCGTAGGGTTGGAACGAAATGGAATGATAATTTTTATTTTCCCTGTTTCTTGGTCTATTCCAACCTATTATGGCTGGAAATGAAGCAATAACGGTATTTTTGAATTTTCAGAATTTTTTTCTATTTTTTTTAAATTTTCTATCACGCGACGGGTAGGAACGAAACGGAACGATAATTTTTGTTTTTCGTCTTTCTCGGCCTTTTCCAACCTTTTTTGGCTTTAAATGAAGCCACAATTGTATTTTTTTAAATTTTTTCCTATTATTTTGGAATTTTCTATTACGTGTCAGGTTGGAACGGAACAGAACGATTGTTTTTATTCTCTCTCTTTCTCAGCGTTTCAGCTCTTATTTTGGCTTGAAATGAAGCCATAATAGTATTTTATAATTTTTTGAATTTTTTTGTTACTTTTTTGGAATTTTCTATTACGTTTCGTGTAGGAACGGAACAGAACAATAATTTTTATTTTCTGTCTCTTTCTGGGCATTTCTCAACCTATTTTTGCTTAAAATGAAGCCAAAATGGTATTCTTCGGATTTTTTGAATTTTTTTGCTACTTGTTTGGAATTTTCTGTTACGTGTTGGGTAGGAACGAAACGAAACGATAATTTTTATTTTCTCTCATTCTCGGCCTTTTCCAACCAATTTTTTCTTCAAAAGTAGCCAAAACTGTATTTTTCAAATTTTTTGAATTTTTTTGCAATTTGTTATGAATTTTCTATTACGCGTAGGGTTGGAACGAAATGGAATGATAATTTTTATTTTCCCCGTTTCTTGGTCTATTCCAACCTATTATGGCTGGAAATGAAGCAATAATGGTATTTTTGAATTTTCAGAATTTTTTTTCTATTTTTCTTAAATTTTCTATCACGCGACGGGTAAGAACGAAACGGAACGATAATTTTTGTTTTTCGTCTTTCTCGGCCTTTTCCAACCTTTTTTCGCTTTAAATGAAGCCACAATTGTATTTTTTTAAATTTTTTCCTATTATTTTGGAATTTTCTATTACGTGTCTGGTTGGAACGGAACAGAATGATAGTTTTTATTCTCTTTCTTTCTCAGCGTTTCCCCCCTAATTTTGGCTTGAAATGAAGCCATAATAGTATTTTATAATTTTTTGAATTCTTTTGTTATTTTTTTGGAATTTTCTTTTACGTTTCGTGTAGGAACGGAACAGAACAATAATCTTTATTTTCTTTCCCTTTCTGGGCATTGCTCAACCTATTTTTGCTTAAAATGAAGCCAATATGGTATTCTTATGATTTTTTGAATTTTTTTGCTATTTGTTTGGAATTTTCTATTACGCGTTGGGTAGGAACGAAACGAAACGATAATTTTTGTTTTCTCTCATTCTCGGCCTTTTCCAAACCAATTTTTGCTTCAAAAGAAGCCATAACTGTATTTTTTAAATTTTTTCAATTTTTTTGCAATTTTTTATGAATTTTCTATGACGCGTCGGGTTGGAACGAAACGGAATGATAATTTTTATTTTCCCTTTGTCTCGGTTTTATTCCAACCTATTATGGCTTGAAATGAAGCCACGATGGTATTTTTAAATTTTCGGAAATTTTTTCTCTATTTTTTTGGAATTTTCTATTACGCGTCGGGTAGGGACGAAACGGAACGATAATTATTGTTTTCCGTCTTTCTCGGCCTTTTCCAACCTTTTTTGGCTTTAAATGAAGCCACAATGGTATTTTTTAAAAATTTTTCCAATTTTTTTGGAATTTTCTATTACGTGTCAGGTTGGAACAGAACAGAACAATAGTTTTTATCTCAGCGTTTCCCCCCTTATTTTGGCTTGAAATGAAGCCATAATAGTATTTTATAATTTTTTGAATTTTTTTGTTACTTTTGTGAATTTTCTTTTACGTTTCGTGTAGGAACGGAACAGAACAGTAATCTTTATTTTCTTTCTCTTTCTGGGCATTTCTCAACCTATTTTTGCTTAAATTGAAGCCAAAATGGTATTCTTATTATTTTTTGAATTTTTTTGCTATTTGTTTGGAATTTTCTATTACGCATTGGGTAGGAACGAAACGAAACGATAATTTTTATTTTCTCTCATTCTCGGCCTTTTCCAACCAATTTTTGCTTCAAAAGAAGCCATAACTGTATTTTTTAAATTTTTTAAATTTTTTTGCAATTTTTTATGAATTTTCTATTACGCGTAGGGTTGGAACGAAATGGAATGATAATTTTTATTTTCCCTGTTTCTTGGTCTATTCCAACCTATTATGGCTGGAAATGAAGCAATAATGGTATATTTGAATTTTCAGAATTTTTTTCTATTTTTTTTTAAATTTTCTATCACGCGACGGGTAGGAACGAAACGGAACGATAATTTTTGTTTTTCGTCTTTCTCGGCCTTTTCCAACCTTTTTTGGCTTTAAATGAAGCCACAATTGTATTTTTTTAAAATTTTTCCTATTATTTTGGAATTTTCTATTACGTGTTAGGTTGGAACGGAACAGAACGATTGTTTTTATTCTCTCTCTTTCTCAGCGTTTCAGCTCTTATTTTGGCTTGAAATGAAGCCATAATAGTATTTTATAATTTTTTGAATTTTTTTGTTATTTTTTTGGAATTTTCTATTACGTTTCGTGTAGGAACGGAACAGAACAATAATTTTTATTTTCTGTCTCTTTCTGGGCATTTCTCAACCTATTTTTGCTTAAAATGAAGCCAAAATGGTATTCTTATGATTTTTTGAATTTTTTTGCTACTTGTTTGGAATTTTCTGTTACGCGTTGGGTAGGAACGAAACGAAACAATAATTTTTATTTTCTCTCATTCTCGGCCTTTTCCAACCAATTTTTTCTTCAAAAGTAGCCATAACTGTATTTTTTAAATTTTTTGAATTTTTTTGCAATTTGTTATGAATTTTCTATTACGCGTAGGGTTGGAACGAAATGGAATGATAATTTTTATTTTACCCGTTTCTTGGTCTATTCCAACCTATTATGGCTGGAAATGAAGCAATAATGGTATTTTTGAATTTTCAGAATTTTTTTTCTATTTTTTTTAAATTTTCTATCACGCGACGGGTAAGAACGAAACGGAACGATAATTTTTGTTTTTCGTCTTTCTCGGCCTTTTCCAACCTTTTTTCGCTTTAAATGAAGCCACAATTGTATTTTTTTTAAATTTTTCCTATTATTTTGGAATTTTCTATTACGTGTCTGGTTAGAACGGAACAGAACGACAGTTTTTATCTCAGCGTTTCCCCCCTTAGTTTGGCTTGAAATGAAGCCACAATAGTATTTTATAATTTTTTGAATTTTTGTTATTTTTTTGGAATTTTCTTTTACGTTTCGTGTAGGAACGGAACAGAACAGTAATCTTTATTTTCTTTCTCTTTCTGGGCGTTTCTCAACCTATTTTTGCTTAAAATGAAGCCAAAATGGTATTCTTATTATTTTTTGAATTTTTTTGCTATTTGTTTGGAATTTTCTATTACGCGTTGGGTAGGAACGAAACGAAACGATAATTTTTATTTTCTCTCATTCTCGGTCTTTTCCAACCAATTTTTGCTTCAAAAGAAGCCATAACTGTATTTTTTTGATTTTTTTTAATTTTTTTGCAATTTTCTATTACGCGTAGGGTTGGAACGAAATGGAATGATAATTTTTATTTTCCCTGTTTCTTGGTCTATTCCAACCTATTATGGCTGGAAATGAAGCAATAACGGTATTTTTGAATTTTCAGAATTTTTTTCTATTTTTTTTAAATTTTCTATCACGCGACGGGTAGGAACGAAACGGAACGATAATTTTTGTTTTTCGTCTTTCTCGGCCTTTTCCAACCTTTTTTGGCTTTAAATGAAGCCACAATTGTATTTTTTTAAATTTTTTCCTATTATTTTGGAATTTTCTATTACGTGTCAGGTTGGAACGGAACAGAACGATTGTTTTTATTCTCTCTCTTTCTCAGCGTTTCAGCTCTTATTTTGGCTTGAAATGAAGCCATAATAGTATTTTATAATTTTTTGAATTTTTTTGTTACTTTTTTGGAATTTTCTATTACGTTTCGTGTAGGAACGGAACAGAACAATAATTTTTATTTTCTGTCTCTTTCTGGGCATTTCTCAACCTATTTTTGCTTAAAATGAAGCCAAAATGGTATTCTTCTGATTTTTTGAATTTTTTTGCTACTTGTTTGGAATTTTCTGTTACGCGTTGGGTAGGAACGAAACGAAACGATAATTTTTATTTTCTCTCATTCTCGGCCTTTTCCAACCAATTTTTTCTTCAAAAGTAGCCATAACTGTATTTTTTAAATTTTTTGAATTTTTTTGCAATTTGTTATGAATTTTCTATTACGCGTAGGGTTGGAACGAAATGGAATGATAATTTTTATTTTCCCCGTTTCTTGGTCTATTCCAACCTATTATGGCTGGAAATGAAGCAATAATGGTATTTTTGAATTTTCAGAATTTTTTTTCTATTTTTTTTAAATTTTCTATCACGCGACGGGAAAGAACGAAACGGAACGATAATTTTTGTTTTTCGTCTTTCTCGGCCTTTTCCAACCTTTTTTCGCTTTAAATGAAGCCACAATTGTATTTTTTTAAATTTTTTCCTATTATTTTGGAATTTTCTATTACGTGTCTGGTTGGAACGGAACAGAATGATAGTTTTTTTTCTCTTTCTTTCTCAGCGTTTCCCCCCTAATTTTGGCTTGAAATGAAGCCATAATAGTATTTTATAATTTTTTGAATTTTTTTTTTATTTTTTTGGAATTTTCTATTACGTTTCGTGTAGGAACGGAACAGAACAATAATTTTTATTTTCTGTCTCTTTCCGGGCATTTCTCAACCTATTTTTGCTTAAAATGAAGCCAAAATGGTATTCTTATGATTTTTTGAATTTTTTTGCTATTTGTTTGGAATTTTCTATTACGCGTTGGGTAGGAACGAAACGAAACGAAACGATAATTTTTATTTTCTCTCATTCTCGGCCTTTTCCAACCAATTTTTTCTTCAAAAGAAGCCATAACTGTATTTTTTAAATTTTTTGAATTTTTTTGCAATTTTTTATGAATTTTCTATTACGCGTAGGGTTGGAACGAAATGGAATGATAATTTTTATTTTCCCCGTTTCTTGGTCTATTCCAACCTATTATGGCTGGAAATGAAGCAATAATGGTATTTTTGAATTTTCAGAGTTTTTTTTCTATTTTTTTTTAAATTTTCTATCACGCGACGGGTAGGAACGAAACGGAATGATAATTTTTGTTTTTCGTCTTTCTCGGCCTTTTCCAACCTTTTTTCGCTTTAAATGAAGCCACAATTGTATTTTTTTAAATTTTTTCCTGTTATTTTGGAATTTTCTATTACGTGTCTGGTTGGAACGGAACGGAACGATAGTTTTTATTCTCTCTCTTTCTCAGCGTTTCCCCCCTAATTTTGGCTTGAAATGAAGCCATAATAGTATTTTATAATTTTTTGAATTTTTTTGTTATTTTTTTGGAATTTTCTATTACTTTTCGTGTAGGAACGGAACAGAACAATAATTTTTATTTTCTGTCTCTTTCCGGGCATTTCTCAACCTATTTTTGCTTAAAATGAAGCCAAAATGGTATTCTTATGATTTTTTGAATTTTTTTGCTATTTGTTTGGAATTTTCTATTACGCATTGGGTAGGAACGAAACGAAACGATAATTTTTATTTTCTCTCATTCTCGGCCTTTTCCAACCAATTTTTGCTTCAAAAGTAGCCAGAACTGTATTTTTTAAATTTTTTGAATTTTTTTGCAATTTGTTATGAATTTTCTATTACGCGTAGGGTTGGAACGAAATGGAATGATAATTTTTATTTTACCCGTTTCTTGGTCTGTTCCAACCTATTATGGCTGGAAATGAAGCAATAATGGTATTTTTGAATTTTCAGAATTTTTTTTCTATTTTTTTTAAATTTTCTATCACGCGACGGGTAGGAACGAAACGGAACGATAATTTTTGTTTTTCGTCTTTCTCGGCCTTTTCCAACCTTTTTTCGCTTTAAATGAAGCCACAATTGTATTTTTTTAAATTTTTTCCTATTATTTTGGAATTTTCTATTACGTGTCTGGTTGGAACGGAACGGAACGATAGTTTTTATTCTCTCTCTTTCTCAGCGTTTCCCCTCATATTTTGGCTTGAAATGAAGCCATAATAGTATTTTATAATTTTTTGAATTTTTTTGTTATTTTTTTGGAATTTTCTATTACTTTTCGTGTAGGAACGGAACAGAACAATAATTTTTATTTTCTGTCTCTTTCCGGGCATTTCTCAACCTATTTTTGCTTAAAATGAAGCCAAAATGGTATTCTTATGATTTTTTGAATTTTTTTGCTATTTGTTTGGAATTTTCTGTTACGCGTTGGGTAGGAACGAAACGAAACGATAATTTTTATTTTCTCTCATTCTCGGCCTTTTCCAACCAATTTTTTCTTCAAAAGTAGCCATAACTGTATTTTTTAAATTTTTTGAATTTTTTTGCAATTTGTTGTGAATTTTCTATTACGCGTAGGGTTGGAACGAAATGGAATGATAATTTTTATTTTACCCGTTTCTTGGTCTATTCCAACCTATTATGGCTGGAAATGAAGCAATAATGGTATTTTTGAATTTTCAGAATTTTTTTTCTATTTTTTTTAAATTTTCTATCACGCGACGGGTAAGAACGAAACGGAACGATAATTTTTGTTTTTCGTCTTTCTCGGCCTTTTCCAACCTTTTTTCGCTTTAAATGAAGCCACAATTGTATTTTTTTAAAATTTTTCCTATTATTTTGGAATTTTCTATTACGTGTCTGGTTGGAACGGAACAGAACGACAGTTTTTATCTCAGCGTTTCCCCCCTTAGTTTGGCTTGAAATGAAGCCATAGTAGTATTTTATAATTTTTTGAATTTTTGTTATTTTTTTGGAATTTTCTTTTACGTTTCGTGTAGGAACGGAACAGAACAGTAATCTTTATTTTCTTTCTCTTTCTGGGCGTTTCTCAACCTATTTTTGCTTAAAATGAAGCCAAAATGGTATTCTTATTATTTTTTGAATTTTTTTGCTATTTGTTTGGAATTTTCTATTACGCGTTGGGTAGGAACGAAACGAAACGATAATTTTTATTTTCTCTCATTCTCGGCCTTTTCCAACCAATTTTTGCTTCAAAAGAAGCCCTAACTGTATTTTTTTGATTTTTTTTAATTTTTTTGCAATTTTCTATTACGCGTAGGGTTGGAACGAAATGGAATGATAATTTTTATTTTCCCTGTTTCTTGGTCTATTCCAACCTATTATGGCTGGAAATGAAGCAATAACGGTATTTTTGAATTTTCAGAATTTTTTTCTATTTTTTTTAAATTTTCTATCACGCGACGGGTAGGAACGAAACGGAACGATAATTTTTGTTTTTCGTCTTTCTCGGCCTTTTCCAACCTTTTTTGGCTTTAAATGAAGCCACAATTGTATTTTTTAAAATTTTTTCCTATTATTTTGGAATTTTCTATTACGTGTCAGGTTGGAACGGAACAGAACGATTGTTTTTATTCTCTCTCTTTCTCAGCGTTTCAGCTCTTATTTTGGCTTGAAATGAAGCCATAATAGTATTTTATAATTTTTTGAATTTTTTTGTTACTTTTTTGGAATTTTCTGTTACGTTTCGTGTAGGAACGGAACAGAACAATAATTTTTATTTTCTGTCTCTTTCTGGGCATTTCTCAACCTATTTTTGCTTAAAATGAAGCCAAAATGGTATTCTTCTGATTTTTTGAATTTTTTTGCTACTTGTTTGGAATTTTCTGTTACGCGTTGGGTAGGAACGAAACGAAACGATAATTTTTATTTTCTCTCATTCTCGGCCTTTTCCAACCAATTTTTTCTTCAAAAGTAGCCATAACTGTATTTTTTAAATTTTTTGAATTTTTTTACAATTTGTTATGAATTTTCTATTACGCGTAGGGTTGGAACGAAATGGAATGATAATTTTTATTTTCCCCGTTTCTTGGTCTATTCCAACCTATTATGGCTGGAAATGAAGCAATAATGGTATTTTTGAATTTTCAGAATTTTTTTTCTATTTTTTTTAAATTTTCTATCACGCGACGGGTAAGAACGAAACGGAACGATAATTTTTGTTTTTCGTCTTTCTCGGCCTTTTCCAACCTTTTTTCGCTTTAAATGAAGCCACAATTGTATTTTTTTAAATTTTTTCCTATTATTTTGGAATTTTCTATTACGTGTCTGGTTGGAACGGAACAGAATGATAGTTTTTATTCTCTTTCTTTCTCAGCGTTTCCCCCCTAATTTTGGCTTGAAATGAAGCCATAATAGTATTTTATAATTTTTTGAATTTTTTTGTTATTTTTTTGGAATTTTCTATTACGTTTCGTGTAGGAACGGAACAGAACAATAATTTTTATTTTCTGTCTCTTTCCGGGCATTTCTCAACCTATTTTTGCTTAAAATGAAGCCAAAATGGTATTCTTATGATTTTTTGAATTTTTTTGCTATTTCTTTGGAATTTTCTATTACGCGTTGGGTAGGAACGAAACGAAACGAAACGATAATTTTTATTTTCTCTCATTCTCGGCCTTTTCCAACCAATTTTTTCTTCAAAAGAAGCCATAACTGTATTTTTTAAATTTTTTGAATTTTTTTGCAATTTTTTATGAATTTTCTATTACGCGTAGGGTTGGAACGAAATGGAATGATAATTTTTATTTTCCCTTTCTCTCGGTTTATTCCAACCTATTATGGCTTGAAATGAAGCAATAATGGTATTTTTGAATTTTCAGAATTTTTTTCTATTTTTTTCAAATTTTCTTTTACGCGGCGGGTAGAAACGAAACGGAACGATAATTTTTGTTTTCCGTCTTTCTCGGCCTTTTCCAACCTTTTTCAGCTTTAAATGAAGCCACAACGGTATTTTTTAAAATTTTTTCCTATTTTTTGGGAATTTTCTATTACGTGTCAGGTTGGAACAGAACAGAATGATAGTTTTTATCTCAGCGTTTCCCCCCTTAGTTTGGCTTGAAATGAAGCCATAATAGTATTTTATAATTTTTTAAATTTTTTTGTTATTTTTTTGGAATTTTCTTTTACGTTTCGTGTAGGAACGGAACAGAACAGTAATATTTATTTTCTTTCTCTTTCTGGGCGTTTCTCAACCTATTTTTGCTTAAAATGAAGCCAAAATGGTATTCTTATTATTTTTTGAATTTTTTTGCTATTTGTTTGTAATTTTCTATTACGCGTTGGGTAGGTACGAAACGAAACGATAATTTTTATTTTCTCTCATTCTCGGCCATTTCCAACCAATTTTTGCTTCAAAAGAAGCCATAACTGTATTTTTTTAATTTTTTTAATTTTTTTGCAATTTTTTATGAATTTTCTATTACGCGTTGGGTTGGAACGAAACGAAACGATAATTTTTGTTTTCCCTGTTTCTTGGTCTATTCCAACCTATTATGGCTGGAAATGAAGCAATAATGGTATTTTGAATTTTCAGAATTTTTTTCTATTTTTTTTAAATTTTCTGTCACGCGACGGGTAAGAACGAAACGGAACGACAATTTTTGTTTTTCGTCTTTCTCGGCCTTTTCCAACCTTTTTTGGCTTTAAATGAAGCCACAATTGTATTTTTTTAAATTTTTTCCTATTATTTTGGAATTTTCTATTACGTGTCAGGTTGGAACGGAACAGAACGATAGTTTTTATCTCAGCGTTTCCCTCCTTATTTTGGCTTGAAATGAAGCCATTATAGTATTTTATAATTTTTTGAATATTTTTGTTATTTTTTTGGAATTTTCTTTTACGTTTCGTGTAGGAACGGAACATAACAGTAATCTTTATTTTCTTTCTCTTTCTGGGCATTTCTCAACCTATTTTTGCTTAAAATGAAGCCAAAATGGTATTCTTATTATTTTTTGAATTTTTTTGCTATTTGTTTGGAATTTTCTATTATGCGTTGGGTAGGAACGAAACGAAACGATAATTTTTATTTTCTCTCATTCTCGGCCTTTTCCAACCAATTTTTGCTTCAAAAGAAGCCATAACTGTATTTTTTTGATTTTTTTGCAATTTTTTATGAATTTTCTATTACGCGTAGGGTTGGAACGAAATGGAATGATAATTTTTATTTTCCCTGTTTCTTGGTCTATTCCAACCTATTATGGCTGGAAATGAAGCAATAATGGTATTTTTGAATTTTCAGAATTTTTTTTCTATTTTTTTTAAATTTTCTATCACGCGACGGGTAAGAATGAAACGGAACGATAATTTTTGTTTTTCATCTTTCTCGGCCTTTTCCAACCTTTTTTCGCTTTAAATGAAGCCACAATTGTATTTTTTTTAATTTTTTCCTATTATTTTGGAATTTTCTATTACGTGTCAGGTTGGAACGGAACAGAACGATAGTTTTTATCTCAGCGTTTCCCTCCTTATTTTGGCTTGAAATGAAGCCGTTATAGTATTTTATAATTTTTTGAATATTTTTGTTATTTTTTTGGAATTTTCTTTTACGTTTCGTGTAGGAACGGAACAGAACAATAATTTTTATTTTCTGTCTCTTTCTGGGCATTTCTCAACCTATTTTTGCTTAAAATGAAGCCAAAATGGTATTATTATGATTTTTTGAATTTTTTTGCTACTTGTTTGGAATTTTCTGTAACGCTTTGGGTAGGAACGAAACGAAACGATAATTTTTATTTTCTCTCATTCTCGGCCTTTTCCAACCAATTTTTTCTTCAAAAGTAGCCATAACTGTATTTTTTAAATTTTTTGAATTTTTTTACAACTTTTTATGCATTTTCTATTACGCGTAGGGTTGGAACGAAATGGAATGATAATTTCTATTTTCACCGTTTCTTGGTCTATTCCAACCTATTATGGCTGGAAATGAAGCAATAATGGTATTTTTGAATTTTCAGAGTTTTTTTTCTATTTTTTTTAAAGTTTCTATCACGCGACGGGTAGGAACGAAACGGAACGATAATTTTTGTTTTTCGTCTTTCTCGGCCTTTTCCAACCTTTTTTCGCTTTAAATGAAGCCACAATTGTATTTTTTTTAAATTTTTTCCTATTATTTTGGAATTTTCTATTACGTGTCTGGTTGGAACGGAACAGAACGATAGTTTTTATTCTCTCTCTTTCTCAGCGTTTCCCCTCTTATTTTGGCTTGAAATGAAGCCATAATAGTATTTTATAATTTTTTGAATTTTTTTGTTATTTTTTTGGAATTTTCTTTTACGTTTCGTGTAGGAACGGAACAGAACAATAATCTTTATTTTCTTTCTCTTTCTGGGCATTGCAAAAACAATTTTTGCTTAAAATGAAGCCAATATGGTATTCTTATGATTTTTTGAATTTTTTTGCTATTTGTTTGGAATTTTCTATTACGCGTTGGGTAGGAACGAAACGAAACGATAATATTTATTTTCTCTCATTCTCGGCCTTTTCCAACCAATTTTTTCTTCAAAAGAAGCCATAACGGTATTTTTTAAATTTTTTGAATTTTTTTGCAATTTTTTATGAATTTTCTATGACGCGTCGGGTTGGAACGAAACGGAATGATAATTTTTATTCTCCCTTTGTCTCGGTTTTAGTCCAACCTATTATGGCTTGAAATGAAGCCACGATGATATTTTTAAATTTTCGGAAATTTTTTCTCTATTTTAAATTGGAATTTTCTATTACGCGTCGGGTAGGGACGAAACGGAACGATAATTTTTGTTTTCCGTCTTTCTCGGCCTTTTCCAACCTTTTTTGGCTTTAAATGAAGCCACAATGGTATTTTTTAAAATTTTTTCCTATTTTTTTGGAATTTTCTCTTACGTGTCAGGTTGAAACAGAACAGAATGATAGTTTTTATCTCAGCGTTTCCCCCCTTATTTTGGCTTGAAATGAAGCCATAATAGTATTCTATAATTTTTTGAATTTTTTTGTTACTTTTTTGAAATTTTCTTTTACGTTTCGTGTAGGAACGGAACAGAACAGTAATCTTTATTTTCTTTCTCTTTCTGGGCATTTCTCAACCTATTTTTGCTTAAAATGAAGCCAAAATGGTATTCTTATTATTTTTTGAATTTTTTTGCTATTTGTTTGGAATTTTCTATTACGCGTTGGGTAGGAACGAAACGAAACGATAATTTTTATTTTCTCTCATTCTCGGCCTTTTCCAACCAATTTTTGCTTCAAAAGAAGCCATAACTGTATTTTTTAAACTTTTTTAATTTTTTTGCAATTTTTTATGAATTTTCTATTACGCGTAGGGTTGGAACGAAATGGAATGATAATTTTTATTTTCCCTGTTTCTTGGTCTATTCCAACCTATTATGGCTGGAAATGAAGCAATAATGGTATTTTTGAATTTTCAGAATTTCTTTCTATTTTTTTTAAATTTTCTATCACGCGACGGGTAGGAACGAAACGGAACTATAATTTTTGTTTTTCGTCTTTCTCGGCCTTTTCCAACCTTTTTTTGGCTTTAAATGAAGCCACAATTGTATTCTTTTAAATTTTTTCCTATTATTTTGGAATTTTCTATTACGTGTCAGGTTGGAACGGAACAGAATGATAATTTTTATTCTCTCTCTTTCTCAGCGTTTCCCCTCTTATTTTGGCATGAAATGAAGCCATAATAGTATTTTATAATTTTTTAAATTTTTTTGTTATTTTTTTGGAATTTTCAATTACGTTTCGTGTAGGAACGGAACAGAACAATAATTTTTATTTTCTGTCTCTTTCTGGGCATTTCTCAACCTATTTTTGCTTAAAATGAAGCCAAAATGGTATTCTTATGATTTTTTGAATTTTTTTGCTATTTGTTTGGAATTTTCTGTTACGCGTTGGGTAGGAACGAAACGAAACGATAATTTTTATTTTCTCTCATTCTCGGCCTTTTCCAACCAATTTTTTCTTCAAAAGTAGCCATAACTGTATTTTTTAAATTTTTTGAATTTTTTTGCAATTTGTTATGAATTTTCTATTACGCGTAGGGTTGGAACGAAATGGAATGATAATTTTTATTTTCCCCGTTTCTTGGTCTATTCCAACCTATTATGGCTGGAAATGAAGCAATAATGGTATTTTTGAATTTTCAGAATTTTTTTTCTATTTTTTTTAAATTTTCTATCACGCGACGGGTAGGAACGAAACGGAACGATAATTTTTGTTTTTCGTCTTTCTTGGCATTTTCCAACCTTTTTTCGCATTAAATGAAGCCACAATTGTATTTTTTTAAATTTTTTCCTATTATTTTGGAATTTTCTATTATGTGTCTAGTTGGAACGGAACAGAATGATAGTTTTTATTCTCTCTCTTTCTCAGCGTTTCCCCCCTAATTTTGGCTTGAAATGAAGCCATAATAGTATTTTATAATTTTTTGAATTTTTTTGTTATTTTTTTGAAATTTTCTATTACGTTTCGTGTAGGAACGGAACAGAACAATAATTTTTATTTTCTGTCTCTTTCTGGGCATTTCTCAACCTATTTTTGCTTAAAATGAAGCCAAAATGGTATTATTATGATTTTTTGAATTTTTTTGCTACTTGTTTGGAATTTTCTGTTACGCGTTGGGTAGGAACGAGACGAAACGATAATTTTTATTTTCTCTCATTCTCGGCCTTTTCCAACCAATTTTTTCTTCAAAAGTAGCCATAACTGTATTTTTTAAATTTTTTGAATTTTTTTGCAATTTGTTATGAATTTTCTATTACGCGTAGGGTTGGAACGAAATGGAATGATAATTTTTATTTTCCCGTTTCTTGGTCTATTCCAACCTATTATGGCTGGAAATGAAGCAATAATGGTATTTTTGAATTTTCAGAATTTTTTTTCTATTTTTTTTAAACTTTCTATCACGCGACGGGTAAGAATGAAACGGAACGATACTTTTTGTTTTTCGTCTTTCTCGGCCTTTTCCAACCTTTTTTCGCTTTAAATGAAGCCACAATTGTATTTTTTTTAATTTTTTCCTATTATTTTGGAATTTTCTATTACGTGTCTGGTTGGAACGGAACAGAATGATAGTTTTTATTCTCTCTCTTTCTCAGCTTTTCCCCCCTAATTTTGGCTTGAAATGAAGCCATAATAGTATTTTATAATTTTTTGAATTTTTTTGTTATTTTTTTGGAATTTTCTATTACGTTTCGTGTAGGAACGGAACAGAACAATAATTTTTATTTTCTGTCTCTTTCTGGGCATTTCTCAACCTATTTTTGCTTAAAATGAAGCCAAAATGGTATTTTTATGATTTTTTGAATTTTTTTGCTATTTGTTTGGAATTTTCTATTACGCGTTGGGTAGGAACGAAACGAAACGATAATTTTTATTTTCTCTCATTCTCGGCCTTTTCCAACCAATTTTTTCTTCAAAAGAAGCCATAACTGTATTTTTTAAATTTTTTGAATTTTTTTGCAACTTTTTATGCATTTTCTATTACGCGTAGGGTTGGAACGAAATGGAATGATAATTTTTATTTTCCCCGTTTCTTGGTCTATTCCAACCTATTATGGCTGGAAATGAAGCAATAATGGTATTTTTGAATTTTCAGAGTTTTTTTTCTATTTTTTTTAAATTTTCTATCACGCGACGGGTAGGAACGAAACGGAACGATAATTTTTGTTTTTCGTCTTTCTCGGCCTTTTCCAACCTTTTTTCGCTTCAAATGAAGCCACAATTGTATTTTTTTTAAATTTTTTCCTATTATTTTGGAATTTTCTATTACGTGTCTGGTTGGAACGGAACAGAACGATAGTTTTTATTCTCTCTCTTTCTCAGCGTTTCCCCTCTTATTTTGGCTTGAAATGAAGCCATAATAGTATTTTATAATTTTTTGAATTTTTTTGTTATTTTTTTGGAATTTTCTTTTACGTTTCGTGTAGGAACGGAACAGAACAATAATCTTTATTTTCTTTCTCTTTCTGGGCATTGCAAAAACTATTTTTGCTTAAAATGAAGCCAATATGGTATTCTTATGATTTTTTGAATTTTTTTGCTATTTGTTTGGAATTTTCTATTACGCGTTGGGTAGGAACGAAACGAAACGATAATATTTATTTTCTCTCATTCTCGGCCTTTTCCAACCAATTTTTTCTTCAAAAGAAGCCATAACGGTATTTTTTAAATTTTTTGAATTTTTTTGCAATTTTTTATGAATTTTCTATGACGCGTCGGGTTGGAACGAAACGGAATGATAATTTTTATTTTCCCTTTGTCTCGGTTTTAGTCCAACCTATTATGGCTTGAAATGAAGCCACGATGATATTTTTAAATTTTCGGAAATTTTTTCTCTATTTTAAATTGGAATTTTCTATTACGCGTCGGGTAGGGACGAAACGGAACGATAATTTTTGTTTTCCGTCTTTCTCGGCCTTTTCCAACCTTTTTTGGCTTTAAATGAAGCCACAATGGTATTTTTTAAAATTTTTTCCTATTTTTTTGGAATTTTCTATTACGTGTCAGGTTGAAACAGAACAGAACGATAGTTTTTATCTCAGCGTTTCCCCCCTTATTTTGGCTTGAAATGAAGCCATAATAGTATTCTATAATTTTTTGAATTTTTTTGTTACTTTTTTGGAATTTTCTTTTACGTTTCGTGTAGGAACGGAACAGAACAGTAATCTTTATTTTCTTTCTCTTTCTGGGCATTTCTCAACCTATTTTTGCTTAAAATGAAGCCAAAATGGTATTCTTATTATTTTTTGAATTTTTTTGCTATTTGTTTGGAATTTTCTATTACGCGTTGGGTAGGAACGAAACGAAACGATAATTTTTATTTTCTCTCATTCTCGGCCTTTTCCAACCAATTTTTGCTTCAAAAGAAGCCATAACTGTATTTTTTAAACTTTTTTAATTTTTTTGCAATTTTTTATGAATTTTCTATTACGCGTAGGGTTGGAACGAAATGGAATGATAATTTTTATTTTCCCTGTTTCTTGGTCTATTCCAACCTATTATGGCTGGAAATGAAGCAATAATGGTATTTTTGAATTTTCAGAATTTTTTTCTATTTTTTTTAAATTTTCTATCACGCGACGGGTAGGAACGAAACGGAACTATAATTTTTGTTTTTCGTCTTTCTCGGCCTTTTCCAACCTTTTTTTGGCTTTAAATGAAGCCACAATTGTATTCTTTTAAATTTTTTCCTATTATTTTGGAATTTTCTATTACGTGTCAGGTTGGAACGGAACAGAACGATAATTTTTATTCTCTCTCTTTCTCAGCGTTTCCCCTCTTATTTTGGCATGAAATGAAGCCATAATAGTATTTTATAATTTTTTAAATTTTTTTGTTATTTTTTTGGAATTTTCAATTACGTTTCGTGTAGGAACGGAACAGAACAATAATTTTTATTTTCTGTCTCTTTCTGGGCATTTCTCAACCTATTTTTGCTTAAAATGAAGCCAAAATGGTATTCTTATGATTTTTTGAATTTTTTTGCTATTTGTTTGGAATTTTCTGTTACGCGTTGGGTAGGAACGAAACGAAACGATAATTTTTATTTTCTCTCATTCTCGGCCTTTTCCAACCAATTTTTTCTTCAAAAGTAGCCATAACTGTATTTTTTAAATTTTTTGAATTTTTTTGCAATTTGTTATGAATTTTCTATTATGCGTAGGGTTGGAACGAAATGGAATGATAATTTTTATTTTCCCCGTTTCTTGGTCTATTCCAACCTATTATGGCTGGAAATGAAGCAATAATGGTATTTTTGAATTTTCAGAATTTTTTTTCTATTTTTTTTAAATTTTCTATCACGCGACGGGTAGGAACGAAACGGAACGATAATTTTTGTTTTTCGTCTTTCTCGGCATTTTCCAACCTTTTTTCGCATTAAATGAAGCCACAATTGTATTTTTTTAAATTTTTTCCTATTATTTTGGAATTTTCTATTATGTGCCTAGTTGGAACGGAACAGAACGATAGTTTTTATTCTCTCTCTTTCTCAGCGTTTCCCCTCTTATTTTGGCTTGAAATGAAGCCATAATAGTATTTTATAATTTTTTGAATTTTTTTGTTATTTTTTTGGAATTTTCTTTTACGTTTCGTGTAGGAACGGAACAGAACAGTAATCTTTATTTTCTTTCTCTTTCTGGGCATTTCTCAACCTCTTTTTGCTTAAAATGAAGCCAAAATGGTATTCTTATTATTTTTTGAATTTTTTTGCTATTTGTTTGGAATTTTCTATTACGCGTTGGGTAGGAACGAAACGAAACGAAACTATAATTTTTATTTTCTCTCATTCTCGGCCTTTTCCAACCAATTTTTGCTTCAAAAGAAGCCATAACTGTATTTTTTAAATTTTTTTAATTTTTTTGCAATTTTTTATGAATTTTCTATTAGGCGTAGGGTTGGAACGAAATGGAATGATAATTTTTATTTTCCCTGTTTCTTGGTCTATTCCAACCTATTATGGCTGGAAATGAAGCAATAATGGTATTTTTGAATTTTCAGAATTTTTTTCTATTTTTTATAAATTTTCTATCACGCGACGGGTAGGAACGAAACGGAACGATAATTTTTGTTTTTCGTCTTTCTCGGCCTTTTCCAACCTTTTTTGGCTTTAAATGAAGCCACAATTGTATTCTTTTAAATTTTTTCCTATTATTTTGGAATTTTCTATTACGTATCAGGTTGGAACGGAACAGAACGATTGTTTTTATTCTCTCTCTTTCTCAGCGTTTCCCCTCTTATTTTGGCTTGAAATGAAGCCATAATAGTATTTTATAATTTTTTGAATTTTTTTGTTATTTTTTTGGAATTTTCAATTGCGTTTCGTGTAGGAACGGAACAGAACAATAATTTTTATTTTCTGTCTCTTTCTGGGCATTTCTCAACCTATTTTTGCATAAAATGAAGCCAAAATGGTATTCTTATGATTTTTTGAACTTTTTTGCTATTTCTTTGGAATTTTCTGTTACGCGTTGGGTAGGAACGAAACGAAACGATAATTTTTATTTTCTCTCATTCTCGGCCTTTTCCAACCAATTTTTTCTTCAAAAGTAGCCATAACTGTATTTTTTAAATTTGTTGAATTTTTTTGCAATTTGTTATGAATTTTCTATTACGCGTAGGGTTGGAACGAAATGGAATGATAATTTTTATTTTCCCCGTTTCTTGGTCTATTCCAACCTATTATGGCTGGAAATGAAGCAATAATGGTATTTTTGAATTTTCAGAATTTTTTTTCTATTTTTTTTAAATTTTCTATCACGCGACGGGTAGGAACGAAACGGAACGATAATTTTTGTTTTTCGTCTTTCTCGGCCTTTTCCAACATTTTTTCGCTTCAAATGAAACCACAATTGTATTTTTTTAAATTTTTTCCTATTATTTTTGAATTTTCTATTACGTGTCTGGTTGGAACGGAACAGAACGATAGTTTTTATTCTCTCTCTTTCTCAGCGTTTCCCCTCTTATTTTGGCTTGAAATGAAGCCATAATAGTATTTTATAATTTTTTGAATTTTTTTGTTATATTTTTGGAATTTTCTTTTACGTTTCGTGTAGGAACGGAACAGAACAATAATCTTTATTTTCTTTCTCTTTCTGGGCATTGCTCAACCTATTTTTGCTTAAAATGAAGCCAATATGGTATTCTTATAATTTTTTGAATTTTTTTGCTATTTGTTTGGAATTTTCTATTACGCGTTGGGTAGGAACGAAACGATAATTTTTATTTTCTCTCATTCTCGGCCTTTTCCAACCAATTTTTGCTTCAAAAGAAGCCATAACTGTATTTTTTAAATTTTTTTAATTTTTTTGCAATTTTTTATGAATTTTCTATTATGCGTAGGGTTGGAACGAAATGGAATGATAATTTTTATTTTCCCTGTTTCTTGGTCTATTCCAACCTATTATGGCTGGAAATGAAGCAATAATGGTATTTTTGAATTTTCAGAATTTTTTTCTATTTTTTATAAATTTTCTATCACGCGACGGGTAGGAACGAAACGGAACGATAATTTTTGTTTTTCGTCTTTCTCGGCCTTTTCCAACCTTTTTTGGCTTTAAATGAAGCCACAATTGTATTCTTTTAAATTTTTTCCTATTATTTTGGAATTTTCTATTACGTATCAGGTTGGAACGGAACAGAACGATTGTTTTTATTCTCTCTCTTTCTCAGCGTTTCCCCTCTTATTTTGGCTTGAAATGAAGCCATAATAGTATTTTATAATTTTTTGAATTTTTTTGTTATTTTTTTGGAATTTTCAATTGCGTTTCGTGTAGGAACGGAGCAGAACAATAATTTTTATTTTCTGTCTCTTTCTGGGCATTTCTCAACCTATTTTTGCATAAAATGAAGCCAAAATGGTATTCTTATGATTTTTTGAACTTTTTTGCTATTTGTTTGGAATTTTCTGTTACGCATTGGGTAGGAACGAAACGAAACGATAATTTTTATTTTCTCTCATTCTCGGCCTTTTCCAACCAATTTTTTCTTCAAAAGTAGCCATAACTGTATTTTTTAAATTTGTTGAATTTTTTTGCAATTTGTTATGAATTTTCTATTACGCGTAGGGTTGGAACGAAATGGAATGATAATTTTTATTTTCCCCGTTTCTTGGTCTATTCCAACCTATTATGGCTGGAAATGAAGCAATAATGGTATTTTTGAATTTTCAGAATTTTTTTTCTATTTTTTTTAAATTTTCTATCACGCGACGGGTAGGAACGAAACGGAACGATAATTTTTGTTTTTCGTCTTTCTCGGCCTTTTCCAACATTTTTTCGCTTCAAATGAAACCACAATTGTATTTTTTTAAATTTTTTCCTATTATTTTTGAATTTTCTATTACGTGTCTGGTTGGAACGGAACAGAACGATAGTTTTTATTCTCTCTCTTTCTCAGCGTTTCCCCTCTTATTTTGGCTTGAAATGAAGCCATAATAGTATTTTATAATTTTTTGAATTTTTTTGTTATATTTTTGGAATTTTCTTTTACGTTTCGTGTAGGAACGGAACAGAACAATAATCTTTATTTTCTTTCTCTTTCTGGGCATTGCTCAACCTATTTTTGCTTAAAATGAAGCCAATATGGTATTCTTATAATTTTTTGAATTTTTTTGCTATTTGTTTGGAATTTTCTATTACGCGTTGGGTAGGAACGAAACGAAACGATAATTTTTATTTTCTCTCATTCTCGGCCTTTTCCAACCAATTTTTGCTTCAAAGGAAGCCATAACTGTATTTTTTAAATTTTTTGAATTTTTTTGCAATTTTTTATGAATTTTCTATGACGCGTCGGGTTGGAACGAAACGGAATGATAATTTTTATTTTCCCTCTGTCTCGGTTCATTCCAACCTATTATGGCTTGAAATGAAGCCACGATGGTATTTTTAAATTTTCGGAAATTTTTTCTCTATTTTTTTGGAATTTTCTGTTACGCGTCGGGTAGGGACGAAACGGAACGATAATTTTTGTTTTCTGTCTTTCTCGGCCTTTTCCAACCTTTTTTGGCTTTAAATGAAGCCACAATGGTGTTTTTTTAAATTTTGTCCTTTTTTTTTGGAATTTTCTATTACGTGTCAGGTTGGAACGGAACAGAATGATAGTTTTTATTCTCTCTCTTTCTCAGCGTTTCCCCCCTAATTTTGGCTTGAAATGAAGCCATAATAGTATTTTATAATTTTTTGAATTTTTTTGTTATTTTTTTGGACATTTCTTTAACATTTCGTGTAGGAACGGAACAGAACAATAATCTTTATTTTCTTTCTCTTTCTGGGCATTTCTCAACCTATTTTTGCTTAAAATGAAGCCAAAATGGTATTGTTATGATTTTTTGAATTTTTTTGCTATTTGTTTTGAATTTTCTATTAGGCGTTGGGTAGGAACGAAACGAAACGATAATTTTTATTTTCTCTCATTCTCGGCCTTTTCCAACCAATTTTTGCTTCAAAATAAGCCATAACTGTATTTTTTAAATTTTTTGAATTTTTTTGCAATTTTTTATGAATTTTCTATGACGCGTCGGGTTGGAACGAAACGGAATGATAATTTTTATTTTTCCTTTGTCTCGGTTTATTCCAACCTATTATGGCTTGAAATGAAGCAATAATGGTATTTTTGAATTTTCAGAATTTTTTTCTATTTTTTTTAAATTTTCTTTTACGCGGCGGGTAGGAACGAAACGGAACGATAATTTTTGTTTTCCGTCTTTCTCGGCCTTTTCCAACCTTTTTCAGCTTTAAATGAAGCCACAATGGTATTTTTTCAAATTTTTTCCTATTTTTTTGGAATTTTCTATTACGTGTCAGGTTGGAACAGAACAGAACGATAGTTTTTATCTCAGCGTTTTCCCCCTTATTTTGGCTTGAAATGAAGCCATAATAGTATTTTATAATTTTTTGAATTTTTTTGTTATTTTTTTGGAATTTTCTTTTACGTTTCGTGTAGGAACGGAACAGAACAGTAATCTTTATTTTCTTTCTCTTTCTGGGCATTTCTCAACCTATTTTTGCTTAAAATGAAGCCAAAATGGTATTCTTATTATTTTTTGAATTTTTTTGCTATTTGTTTGGAATTTTCTATTACGCGTTGGGTAGGAACGAAACGAAACGATAATTTTTATTTTCTCCCATTCTCGGCCTTTTCCAACCAATTTTTGCTTCAAAAGAAGCCATAACTGTCTTTTTTAAATTTTTTTAATTTTTTTGCAATTTATTATGAATTTTCTATTACGCGTAGGGTTGGAACGAAATGGAATGATAATTTTTATTTTCCCTGTTTCTTGGTCTATTCCAACCTATTATGGCTGGAAATGAAGCAATAATGGTATTTATGAATTTTCAGAATTTTTTTCAATTTTTTTTTAAATTTTCTATCACGCGACGGGTAGGAACGAAACGGAACGATAATTTTTGTTTTTCGTCTTTCTCGGCCTTTTCCAACATTTTTTCGCTTTAAATGAAGCCACAATTGTATTTTTTTAAATTTTTTCCTATTATTTTGGAATTTTCTATTACGTGTCTGGTTGGAACGGAACAGAATGATAGTTTTTATTCTCTCTCTTTCTCAGCGTTTCCCCCCTAATTTTGGCTTGAAATGAAGCCATAATAGTATTTTCTAATTTTTTGAATTTTTTTGGAATTTTCCATTGCGTTTCGTGTGGGAACGGAACAGAACAATAATTTTTATTTTCTGTCTCTTTCTGGGCATTTCTCAACTTATTTTTGCTTAAAATGAAGCCAAAATGGTATTCTTATGATTTTTTGAACTTTTTTGCTATTTGTTTGGAATTTTCTGTTACGCGTTGGGTAGGAACGAAACGAAACGATAATTTTTATTTTCTCTCATTCTCGGCCTTTTCCAACCAATTTTTTCTTCAAAAGTAGCCATAACTGTATTTTTTAAATTTTTTGAATTTTTTTGCAATTTGTTATGAATTTTCTATTACGCGTAGGGTTGGAACGAAATGGAATGATAATTTTTATTTTCCCCGTTTCTTGGTCTATTCCAACCTATTATGGCTGGAAATGAAGCAATAATGGTATTTTTGAATTTTCAGAATTTTTTTTCTATTTTTTTTTAAATTTTCTATCACGCGACGGGTAGGAACGAAACGGAACGATAATTTTTGTTTTTCGTCTTTCTCGGCCTTTTCCAACATTTTTTCGCTTTAAATGAAGCCACAATTGTATTTTTTTAAATTTTTTCCTATTATTTTGGAATTTTCTATTACGTGTCTGGTTGGAACGGAACAGAATGATAGTTTTTATTCTCTCTCTTTCTCAGCGTTTCCCCCCTAATTTTGGCTTGAAATGAAGCCATAATAGTATTTTATAATTTTTTTAATTTTTTTGTTATTTTTTTGGAATTTTCTATTGCGTTTCGTGTAGGAACGGAACAGAACAATAATTTTTATTTTCTGTCTCTTTCTGGGCATTTCTCAACCTATTTTTGCTTAAAATGAAACCAAAATGTTATTCTTACGATTTTTTGAATTTTTTTGCTATTTGTTTGGAATTTTCTATTAGGCGTTGGGTAGGAACGAAACGAAACGATAATTTTTATTTTCTCTCATTCTCGGCCTTTTCCAACCAATTTTTGCTTCAAAGGAAGCCATAACTGTATTTTTTAAATTTTTTGAATTTTTTTGCAATTTTTTATGAATTTTCTATGACGCGTCGGGTTGGAACGAAACGGAATGATAATTTTTATTTTCCCTTTGCTCGGTTTATTCCAACCTATTATGGCTTGAAATGAAGCCACGATGGTATTTTTAAATTTTCGGAAATTTTTTCTCTATTTTTTTGGAATTTTCTATTACGCGTCGGGTAGGGACGAAACGGAACGATAATTTTTGTTTTTCATCTTTCTCGGCCTTTTCCAACCTTTTTTGGCTTTAAATGAAGCTACAATTGTATTTTTTTAAATTTTTTCCTATTTTTTTGGAATTTTCTATTACGTGTCAGGTTGGAACGGAACAGAAGGATAGTTTTTATTCTCTCTCTTTCTCAGCGTTTCGCCCCTTATTTTGGCTTGAAATGAAGCCATAATAGTATTTTATAATTTTTTGAATTTTTTTGTTATTTTTTTGGAATTTTCTTTTACGTTTCGTGTAGGAATAATCTTTATTTTCTTTCTATTTCTGGGCATTTCTCAACCTATTTTTGCTTAAAATGAAGCCAAAATGGTATTCTTATTATTTTTTGAATTTTTTTGCTATTTGTTTGGAATTTTCTATTACGCGTTGGGTAGGAACGAAACGAAACGATAATTTTTATTTTCTCTCATTCTCGGCCTTTTCCAACCAATTTTTGCTTCAAAAGAAGCCATAACTGTATTTTTTAAATTTTTTGAATTTTTTTGCAATTTTTTATGAATTTTCTATGACGCGTCGGGTTGGAACGAAACGGAATGATAATTTTATTTTCCCTTTGTCTCGGTTTATTCCAACCTATTATGGCTTGAAATGACGCCACGATGGTATTTTTAAATTTTCGGAAATTTTTTCTCTATTTTTTTGGAATTTTCTATTACGCGTCGGGTAGGGACGAAACGGAACGATAATTTTTTTTTTTCCGTCTTTCTCGGCCTTTTCCAACCTTTTTTGGCTTTAAATGAAGCCACAATGGTATTTTTTTAAATTTTTTCCTATTTTTTTGGAATTTTCTATTACGTGTCAGGTTGGAACGGAACAGAATGATAGTTTTTCTTCTCTCTCTTTCTCAGCGTTTCCCCCCCAATTTTGGCTTGAAATGAAGCCATAATAGTATTTGATAATTTTTTGAATTTTTTTGTTATTTTTTTGGAATTTTCTTTTACGTTTCGTGTAGGAACGGAACAGAACAATAATCTTTATTTTCTTTCTCTTTCTGGGCATTTCTCAACCTATTTTTGCTTAAAATGAAGCCAAAATGGTATTCTTATTATTTTTTGAATTTTTTTGCTATTTGTTTGGAATTTTCTATTACGCATTGGGTAGGAACGAAACGAAACGATAATTTTTATTTTCTCTCATTCTCGGCCTTTTCCAACCAATTTTTGCTTCAAAAGAAGCCATAACTGTATTTTTTAAATTTTTTGAATTTTTTTGCAATTTTTTATGAATTTTCTATTACGCGTAGGGTTGGAACGAAATGGAATGATAATTTTTATTTTCCCCGTTTCCTGGTATATTCCAACCTATTATGGCTGGAAATGAAGCAATAATGGTATTTTTGAATTTTCAGAATTTTTTTTCTATTTTTTTTTAAATTTTCTATCAAGCGACAGGTAGAAACGAAACGGAACGATAATTTTTGTTTTTCGTCTTTCTCGGCCTTTTCCAACCTTTTTTGGCTTTAAATGAAGCCACAATTGTATTTTTTTAAATTTTTTCCTATTATTTTGGAATTTTCTATTACGTGTCAAGTTGGAACGGAACAGAACGATAGTTTTTATTCTCTCTCTTTCTCAGCGTTTCCCCTCTTATTTTGGCTTGAAATGAAGCCATAATAGTATTTTATAATTTTTTGAATTTTTTTGGAATTTTCTTTAACGTTTCGTGTAGGAACAGAACAGAACAATAATCTTTATTTTCTTTCTCTTTCTGGGCATTTCTCAACCTATTTTTGCTTAAAATGAAGCCAAAATGGTATTCTTATGATTTTTTGAATTTTTTTGCTATTTGTTTGGAACGAAACGAAACGATAATTTTTATTTTCTCTCATTCTCGGCCTTTTCCAACCAATTTTTGCTTCAAAAGAAGCCATAACTGTATTTTTTAAATTTTTTGAATTTTTTTGCAATTTTTTATGAATTTTCTATGACGCGTCGGGTTGGAACGAAACGGAATGATAATTTTTATTTTCCCTTTGTCTCGGTTTATTCCAACCTATTATGGCATGAAATGAAGCAATAATGGTATTTTTGAATTTTCAGAATTTTTTTTCTATTTTTTTTAAATTTTCTTTTACGCGGCGGGTAGGAACGAAACGGAATGATAATTTTTGTTTCCCGTCTTTCTCGGCCTTTTCCAACCTTTTTCAGCTTTAAATGAAGCCACAATGGTATTTTTTAAAATTTTTTCCTATTTTTTTGGAATTTTCTATTACGTGTCAGGTTGGAATGGAACAGAACGATAGTTTTTATCTCAGCGTTTCCCCCCTTATTTTGGCTTGAAATGAAGCCATAATAGTATTTTATGACTTTTTGAATTTTTTTGTAATTTTTTTGGAATTTTCTTTTACGTTTCGTGTAGGAACGGAACAGAACAATAATCTTTATTTTCTTTCTCTTTCTGGGCATTTCTCAACCTATTTTTGCTTAAAATGAAGCCAAAATGGTATTCTTATTATTTTTTGAATTTTTTTGCTATTTGTTTGGAATTTTCTATTACGCGTTGGGTAGGAACGAAACGAAACGATAATTTTTATTTTCTCTCATTCTCGGCCTTTTCCAACCAATTTTTGCTTCAAAAGAAGCCATAACTGTATTTTTTAAATTTTTTGAATTTTTTTGCAATTTTTTATGAATTTTCTATGACGCGTCAGGTTGGAACGAAACGGAATGATAATTTTTATTTTCCCTTTGTCTCGGTTTATTCCAACCTATTATGGCTTGAAATGAAGCCACGATGGTATTTTTAAATTTTCGGAAATTTTTTCTCTATTTTTTTGGAATTTTCTATTACGCGTCGGGTAGGGACGAAACGGAACGATAATTTTTGTTTTCCGTCTTTCTCGGCCTTTTCCAACCTTTTTTGGCTTTAAATGAAGCCACAATGGTATTTTTTTAAATTTTTTCCTATTTTTTTGGAATTTTCTATTACGTGTCAGGTTGGAACGGAACAGAATGATAGTTTTTCTTCTCTCTCTTTCTCAGCGTTTCCCCCCTAATTTTGGCTTGAAATGAAGCCATAATAGTATTTGATAATTTTTTGAATTTTTTTGTTATTTTTTTGGAATTTTCTTTTACGTTTCGTGTAGGAACGGAACAGAACAATAATCTTTATTTTCTTTCTCTTTCTGGGCATTTCTCAACCTATTTTTGCTTAAAATGAAGCCAAAATGGTATTCTTATTATTTTTTGAATTTTTTTGCTATTTGTTTGGAATTTTCTATTACGCATTGGGTAGGAACGAAACGAAACGATAATTTTTATTTTCTCTCATTCTCGGCCTTTTCCAACCAATTTTTGCTTCAAAAGAAGCCATAACTGTATTTTTTAAATTTTTTGAATTTTTTTGCAATTTTTTATGAATTTTCTATTACGCGTAGGGTTGGAACGAAATGGAATGATAATTTTTATTTTCCCCGTTTCTTGGTCTATTCCAACCTATTATGGCTGGAAATGAAGCAATAATGGTATTTTTGAATTTTCAGAATTTTTTTTCTATTTTTTTTAAATTTTCTATCAAGCGACGGGTAGAAATGAAACGGAACGATAATTTTTGTTTTTCGTCTTTCTCGGCCTTTTCCAACCTTTTTTGGCTTTAAATGAAGCCACAATTGTATTTTTTTAAATTTTTTCCTATTATTTTGGAATTTTCTATTACGTGTCAGGTTGGAACGGAACAGAACGATAGTTTTTATTCTCTCTCTTTCTCAGCGTTTCCCCTCTTATTTTGGCTTGAAATGAAGCCATAATAGTATTTTATAATTTTTTGAATTTTTTTGTTATTTTTTTGGAATTTTCTTTAACGTTTCGTGTAGGAACGGAACAGAACAATAATCTTTATTTTCTTTCTCTTTCTGGGCATTTCTCAACCTATTTTTGCTTAAAATGAAGCCAAAATGGTATTCTTATGATTTTTTGAATTTTTTTGCTATTTGTTTTGAATTTTCTATTAGGCGTTGGGTAGAAACGAAACGAAACGATAATTTTTATTTTCTCTCATTCTCGGCCTTTTCACCAATTTTTGCTTCAAAAGAAGCCATAACCGTATTTTTTAAATTTTTTGAATTTTTTTGCAATTTTTTATGAATTTTCTATGACGCGTCGGGTTGGAACGAAACGGAATGATAATTTTTATTTTCCCTTTGTCTCGGTTTATTCCAACCTATTATGGCTTGAAATGAAGCAATAATGGTATTTTTGAATTTTCAGAATTTTTTTTCTATTTTTTTTAAATTTTCTTTTACGCGGCGGGTAGGAACGAAACGGAACGATAATTTTTGTTTCCCGTCTTTCTCGGCCGTTTCCAACCTTTTTCAGCTTTAAATGAAGCCACAATGGTATTTTTTAAAATTTTTTCCTATTTTTTTGGAATTTTCTATTACGTGTCAGGTTGGAATGGAACAGAACGATAGTTTTTATCTCAGCGTTTCCCCCCTTATTTTGGCTTGAAATGAAGCCATAATAGTATTTTATGACTTTTTGAATTTTTTTGTAATTTTTTTGGAATTTTCTTTTACGTTTCGTGTAGGAACGGAACAGAACAATAATCTTTATTTTCTTTCTCTTTCTGGGCATTTCTCAACCTATTTTTGCTTAAAATGAAGCCAAAATGGTATTCTTATTATTTTTTGAATTTTTTTGCTATTTGTTTGGAATTTTCTATTACGCGTTGGGTAGGAACGAAACGAAACGATAATTTTTATTTTCTCTCATTCTCGGCCTTTTCCAACCAATTTTTGCTTCAAAAGAAGCCATAATTGTATTTTTTAAATTTTTTGAATTTTTTTGCAATTTTTTATGAATTTTCTATGACGCGTCGGGTTTGAACGAAACGGAATGATAATTTTTATTTTCCCTTTGTCTCGGTTTATTCCAACCTATTATGGCTTGAAATGAAGCCACGATGGTATTTTTAAATTTTCGGAAAGGCAGCAAGGTGGGCGTGTTCTATGGCGAAATGTTGAGGAAGAAGCGGAGTCGGAGGAGGTTGATGGGCCATATGTGAACCAGGGCAGGTTTGGGCGTGGGTATGGGAATAGAGAAGCAAGGATGGGTAGGCCTAGGAGGGATAATGATTTAGGAAACATAAAGATTAAAATCCCATCTTTTCAAGGCAAAAATGATCCTGAAGTTTATTTGGAGTAGGAAACTAAAATGGAGATGGTGTTTGATTGTCACAACTATTCGGAGATAAAGAAGGTTAAATTGGCTGCAATTGAATTTACTGATTATGCCATTGTTTGGTGGGATCAATTATTGATTAATAGGAGGAGGAATAGAGAACCACCCGTGGATACTTGGGAGGAGATGAAAATGCTTATGAGGAGGCGTTTTGTACCCAATCACTATTATAGGGGATTGTATCAAAAGTTGCAGAGGTTAACTCAAGGTTCCAAGAGTGTGGATGAGTATTACAAGGAGATGGAGGTAGCTATGATCCGGGCTAATGTAGAAGAGGACCGGGAAGCCACCATGGCTAGGTTCTTGCACGGTTTAAATCGTGAGATTGCGGATATAGTTGAGATGCAGCACTATGTTGAATTGACGGATATGGTGCATCAAGCCATAAAGGTGGAAGAACAATTCAAACGAAAGGGATTGGCTAGGAGGGGACAACCTATGGCTACCACTAGTCCATGGAAGACAGCTCCAAAAAGGGATGAGCAGCTACAAAATAAGCCAAAATTTGAACCATCTAAGAGTGCCAACTCAAAGACCACTTTAGGTAACACCGAGGCTTCGAGTTCTAAAACACGTGATATTAAGTGTTTTAAATGTCAAGGGCGGGGACACATAGCCAGCCAGTGTGTAAACAAAAGGGTGATGGTGATAAATGCTCAAGGAGAGCTTGAGTCGGAGAATGAGGAAGAAGTAGATGATGATGACATGCCATCTTTGGGGGATGCCGATGATGAGCAAAATGCTGTGGTTGGAGATTTATTGGTAGCAAGGCGAGTTCTCAATGTGCAGGTTAAGGAGGAAGAAAGTAATCAAAGGGAGAACTTGTTTCATACTCGGTGCTTTGTAAATAACAAAGTTTGCAGTGTCATTATCGATGGAGGAAGTTGCACAAACGTAGCCAGCACTTATTTGGTGGAAAAATTGGCCTTAACTACCTTGAAACATCCTCAACCTTACCGGCTTCAGTGGTTGAATGAATGTGGCGAAATCAAGGTGACAAGACAAGTGTTGGTGGCATTATCCATTGGCAAATATGAGGATGAGGTGCTATGTGATGTGGTTCCCATGCATGCATGCCATTTATTGTTGGGAAGACCATGGCAGTATGATCGGAAGGTTTCGCATGATGGATTCACAAATAAGTATTCTTTCATTCTTAAAGGGCAACCTATTACTCTTGTGCCATTAACTCCAAAACAGGTTAGGGAGGACCAATTGAAGTTACAAAAATCAAATGAAAAAAAAAAAGGAAAAAGAAAGGAAGGCCGAAATTGAAAAAAAAGAGTTTAAAAAAAAAGGAGAGAAAAACAGTGATCAGAGTGAAAAAAAAGAGAGGGATTCGGCCATACTAAGAGCAAGAGAGGAAAAATTCAATTACATTGCAAAAAAAAGTGAGATCAAGAGAGCATTATTTTCACACCAGCCCCTTATTGTACTCATATACAAGGAGGCTCTTTTATGTACTAATGATCTTGCCGGTGCATTGCCGAGCAATATTGTTTCTCTTTTGCAGGAGTTTGAAGATGTCCTTCCCGAAGAGGTACCTCATGGTTTACCTCCAATTCGGGGGATTGAACATCAAATTGATTTCATACCTGGTGCATCAATTCCAAACCGACCTGCTTATAGGAGCAATCCTGAGGAGACCAAGGAACTTCAGAGGCAAGTAGGTGAATTATTGGAAAAGGGGTATGTGCGAGAAAGCATGAGTCCTTGTGCGGTTCCGGTGTTATTAGTTCCTAAGAAGGATGGAACATGGAGGATGTGTGTCGACTGCCGAGCCATCAACAACATAACGGTAAAATATCGTCATCCCATTCCTAGATTAGATGATATGCTAGATGAATTACATGGTTCTTGTGTCTTTAATTCAGCTCCATTTCCACTTGTATGATCAGCATGTCCAGCTCCTTGGTGTGCATCATTCTCCCCCTCTTGAGAAGGATTTGTCCTCAAATCATCACCTACATCAAAAGGAGACAAATCAGCAACATTAAAGCTTGCACTGACACCATACTCACCGGGTAAGTCTAGCTTGTAGGCATTATCATTGATGCGCTCTACTACTTGAAATGGTCCATCACCCCGAGGAAGGAGTTTTGAATGCCGTTTCTTTGGAAAACGTTCCTTCCTTAAGTGCAACCAAACCCAATCTCCTGGTTCAAACACTACCTTCTTGCGTCCCTTGTTGGCTTGATGGACATATTGTTGAGTCCTCCTTTCAATGTTCAGCCGTGCCTTTTCATGAATCATCTTTACAAATTCTGCTTTCTTTTTGCCATCTAAGTTCACACATTCACTCAAAGGTAAAGAAGTTAAATCCAAAGGTGACAATGGGTTAAAACCATAAACAATTTCAAATGGTGAAAACTTAGATGCAGAATGTATACTTCTATTGTAAGCAAATTCAACATGTGGCAAACAATCTTCCCAGGTTTTCAAGTTCTTTTTAATGATAGCACGCAACAAGGAAGACAAAGTTCTATTTACTACTTCAGTTTGACCATCCGTTTATGGATGACAAGTAGTAGAAAACAAAAACTTGGTTCCCAACTTTCCCCACAAAGTTTTCCAAAAGTAACTCAAAAACTTTGCATCCCTATCAGAAACAATGGTCCTAGGCATACCATGTAGCCTAACAATTTCTTTGAAGAATAAATCAGCTATATGTGATGCATCATTAGTTTTGTGACATGCAATGAAGTGTGCCATTTTGGAAAATCTATCTACCACCACAAAAACTGAATCTCTCCCCCTCTTAGTCCTAGGTAAACCTAAAACAAAATCCATAGAAATATCAGTCCAAGGTTCACTAGGTATTGGCAAAGGGGTGTACAAACCATGGGGTTTCAACTTAGACTTAGCCTGTTTACACGTGATACACGTCTCACAGATTCCTTCCACATCACGTTTTATATGAGGCCAAAAAAAATGATCATGCAAAATTCCTAAAGTCTTAGCTACACCAAAGTGACCCATCAAACCACCACCATGAGCTTCTCTCACAAGCAATTCACGCAAAGAACACATAGGCACACATAGTTTATTTTCTCGAAACAAAAATCCATCATGCCTATAGAACTTACCAAATGCTACTTTTTCACATGCATTGAACACATCACAAAAATCAGAATCTTGTGCATACAGATCCTTAATGTATTCAAAGCCAAGCATTTTTGTATCTAAAATGGAAAATAAAGCATACCTTCGGGACAATGTATCAGCCACCACATTTTCCTTACCTTGCTTGTATCTGATCACATAAGGAAATGTTTCAATAAATTCCACCCACTTGGCATGGCGTTTGTTCAACCTTTGCTGTCCTTTCAAATGCTTCAAAGATTCATGATCTGTGTGAATCACAAATTCTTTTGGCCATAAATAGTGTTGCCAATTTTCCAAAGCCCTTACCAAGGCATACATCTCCTTATCATAAGTGGGATAATTTAGAGCTGCCCACCCAACTTTTCACTGAAATAAGCAACTGGACGGCCTTCTTGCATCAAAACAGCTCCAATACCTATTCCTGAAGCATCACACTCAATTTCAAAAGTTTTAGCAAAGTTAGGTAAAACAAGCAAAGGTGCATTAGTTAACTTTTCTTTGAGCTGATTAAATGCCTTTTCTTGTTCTTTCCCCCACTTAAACGACACATTTTTCTTGATGACTTCAGTGAGAGGGGCGGCTAAGCTACTAAAATCACGCACAAACCGTCTATAGAAGCTAGCTAAGCCATGGAAACTCCTCACTTGGCTGATTGTTGTAGGCGTTGGCCACTCTTGGATTGCCTTCACCTTTTCCTCGTCCACTTCAATGCCTCCTTTACTAACAACAAAACCAAGAAACACAAGCTTATCCATACAAAATGTGCACTTTTTGAGGTTAGCAAACAACCTTTCTTTCCTTAGAATTTCCAAAACAGATTTCAAATGCATTACATGTTCTTCCAAATTTTTGCTATAAATTAGGATATCATCAAAATACACAACTACAAATCTGCCAATAAATGCACGCAAAACATGGTTCATCAAACGCATAAATGTGCTCGGAGCATTAGTTAAACCGAAAGGCATTACTAACCACTCATACAAACCATATTTAGTTTTAAAAGCAGTTTTCCATTCATCACCTTCCTTCATCCTAATCTGGTGATATCCACTCTTAAGATCAATTTTTGTAAAGACAAAAGAACCATGTAATTCATCTAGCATATCATCTAATCTAGGAATGGGATGACGATATTTTACCGTTATGTTGTTGATGGCTCGGCAGTCGACACACATCCTCCATGTTCCATCCTTCTTAGGAACTAATAACACCGGAACCGCACAAGGACTCATGCTTTCTCGCACATACCCCTTTTCCAATAATTCACCTACTTGCCTCTGAAGTTCCTTGGTCTCCTCAGGATTGCTCCTATAAGCAGGTCGGTTTGGAATTGATGCACCAGGTATGAAATCAATTTGATGTTCAATCCCTCGAATTGGAGGTAAACCATGAGGTACCTCTTCGGGAAGGACATCTTCAAACTCCTGCAAAAGAGAAACAATATTGCTCGGCAATGCACCGGCAAGATCATTAGTACATAAAAGAGCCTCCTTGTATATGAGTACAATAAGGGGCTGGTGTGAAAATAATGCTCTCTTGATCTCACTTTTTTTTGCAATGTAATTGAATTTTTCCTCTCTTGCTCTTACTATGGCCGAATCCCTCTCTTCTTTTTCACTCTGATCACTGTTTTTCTCTCCTTTTTTTTTAAACTCTTTTTTTTCAATTTCGGCCTTCCTTTCTTTTTCCTTTTTTTTTTTCATTTGATTTTTGTAACTTCAATTGGTCCTCCCTGACCTGTTTTGGAGTTAATGGCACAAGAGTAATAGGTTGCCCTTTAAGAGTGAAAGAATACTTA
This sequence comes from Quercus wislizeni, assembly GCA_023055345.1. NCBI lineage: Eukaryota > Viridiplantae > Streptophyta > Magnoliopsida > Fagales > Fagaceae > Quercus > Quercus wislizeni. The sequence goes on from JALGQJ010000005.1 coordinate 25,526,476, forward strand.
TTTGTGAATCCATCATGCGAAACCTTCCGATCATACTGCCATGGTCTTCCCAACAATAAATGGCATGCATGCATGGGAACCACATCACATAGCACCTCATCCTCATATTTGCCAATGGATAATGCCACCAACACTTGTCTTGTCACCTTGATTTCGCCACATTCATTCAGCCACTGAAGCCGGTAAGGTTGAGGATGTTTCAAGGTAGTTAAGGCCAATTTTTCCACCAAATAAGTGCTGGCTACGTTTGTGCAACTCCCTCCATCGATAATGACACTGCAAACTTTGTTATTTACAAAGCACCGAGTATGAAACAAGTTCTCCCTTTGATTACTTTCTTCCTCCTTAACCTGTACATTGAGAACTCGCCTTGCTACCAATAAATCTCCAACCACAGCATTTTGCTCATCATCGGCATCCTCCAAAGATGGCATGTCATCATCATCTACTTCTTCCTCATTCTCCGACTCAAGCTCTCCTTGAGCATTTATCACCATCACCCTTTTGTTTACACACTGGCTGGCTATGTGTCCCCGCCCTTGACATTTAAAACACTTAATATCACGTGTTTTAGAACTCGAAGCCTCGGTGTTACCTAAAGTGGTCTTTGAGTTGGCACTCTTAGATGGTTCAAATTTTGGCTTATTTTGTAGCTGCTCATCCTTTTTTGGAGCTGTCTTCCATGGACTAGTGGTAGCCATAGGTTGTCCCCTCCTAGCCAATCCTTTTCGTTTGAATTGTTCTTCCACCTTTATGGCTTGATGCACCATATCCGTCAATTCAACATAGTGTTGCATCTCAACTATATCCGCAATCTCACGATTTAAACCGTGCAAGAACCTAGCCATGGTGGCTTCCTGGTCCTCTTCTACATTAGCCCGGATCATAGCTACCTCCATCTCCTTGTAATACTCATCTACACTCTTGGAACCTTGAGTTAACCTCTGCAACTTTTGATACAATCCCCTATAATAGTGATTGGGTACAAAACGCCTCCTCATAAGCATTTTCATCTCCTCCCAAGTATCCACGGGTGGTTCTCTATTCCTCCTCCTATTAATCAATAATTGATCCCACCAAACAATGGCATAATCAGTAAATTCAATTGCAGCCAATTTAACCTTCTTTATCTCCGAATAGTTGTGACAATCAAACACCATCTCCATTTTAGTTTCCCACTCCAAATAAACTTCAGGATCATTTTTGCCTTGAAAAGATGGGATTTTAATCTTTATGTTTCCTAAATCATTATCCCTCCTAGGCCTACCCATCCTTGCTTCTCTATTCCCATACCCACGCCCAAACCTGCCCTGGTTCACATATGGCCCATCAACCTCCTCCGACTCCGCTTCTTCCTCAACATTCCGCCATAGAACACGCCCACCTTGCTGCCTATTGGGGTTTTCATGTTGCTGGCCCCTAGGAGTTCCCGCTTCTACCCTATCCAACCTCTCATGAATAGGTTCTAATTCAGCCCTCAACATACGCCTCATCTCCCCTAGCATTGCTTGCATTTGGAGGGTCTGATCCGTTGGTGGTTGAAGTCCTTCGGTTCTGTCTTCTTCTTGATTATTGGACATACTTAAAATCTGCAAAACAAAGTTAGAATCCTCACAAGCCCTCCCTTACGTGTTTCACTCAAGAATTGATACACTCACACTCGTGTTTTCACTCTAAATGGCTTTTACCCTCTTATGCTCTCACACACTCTCGCCTTTTTCCACTCTTTTGTGTCTTCTTTAGTTCTTAATCGAACTTCAAGAAACTAATTCAAAATAAACTAGCAGCAATTCAAAATGAGAAACAACCAAAACTCATCAACAAGGTCAAGAACTTGAATAAGGTGAGAAACAAGATTGAAATGAAGAAATTTTCTTACTGGAAATTATGTACTGAAAAATGATATGATTGAGAAATTTTCCTCTTCGTGTACTGAGAAATCTTCTTTTCTTTTTCTTTTTTTTTTTTTTTTTTTTTTTTTTTTTTTTTTTTTTTTTTTTTTTTTTTCGGAGCAAGAAACAGGAAATAGAACGAAAATAAAAGATAGTCAAACTTATCTTAGAACCAAAGCTCTGATACCAAAATGATATGAACTTCACCAACAATTGTGATGAAACCCGATAACAATGATGGTTTGGAACCCCAAGATCGTGTAGACAAGATTTGTTGAACCTTGACCCGTCACCTAACCAGATGAAAACCAAGACTACGATAGAATTGAAACGCCACACCAAGAATTCCTAAGAATCTCTCAAGAATCAAAGGTGATAAGTTTGGTTGTTTGAACGCCACAAGCTTAACTTGATAAGTTCAAGAGTTCTTTTAAGAACCAAGAGGATCACAAGACTCACAAGGAGAATAATTTCTGAATACAAAACTATATTTTTCAAAATTCGTACTACCAAAAATATACTTGGAACAACCCTCCAAGAATAGGTAAAAATCATAATTAAAACTTCAAAAACAACACCAAAGATTAATATAATCAAGTTCCCACGTTTTTTAGTTTTCTAGGACTTCAAAAATGGCTAAATGACTAGAATTAACATGCCCAGCCAATACCAAGGCATCTTCCCATTTAATATCCTTGGAACTTAACAAATTCACATTTAATATCCTTGGAACTTAACAAATTCACACCCTTTTATGGTCAGACCATGCTGGTTGCTAATTTGCATGCATTAGCCTCTTCAATTGCTTTGATGACATGGACTAGGCCTTGATTATTATTTGAGCCCATCTTGGTCTTTCTAGAATCTGCCCAAATCTCTTGGACAAGCCCATTTAGTGCTTCCTTGAAACGTTTGGCTCTAAGTCTTGTAATTGGGCCACTAGAAAATGACAAAGGGTCTTGTGCAAATTCGGCTCCATTTCCACTTGTATGATCAGCATGTCCAGCTCCTTGGTGTGCATCATTTTTTTTTAAATTTTCTATCAAGCGACGGGTAGGAACGAAACGGAACAATAATTTTTGTTTTTCGTCTTTCTCGGCCTTTTCCAACCTTTTTTGGCTTTAAATGAAGCCACAATGGTATTTTTTTAAATTTTTTCCTATTTTTTTGGAATTTTCTATTACGTGTCAGGTTGGAACGGAACAGAAGGATAGTTTTTATTCTCTCTCTTTCTCAGCGTTTCCCCCCTTATTTTGGCTTGAAATGAAGCCATAATAGTATTTTATAATTTTTTGTATTTTTTTGTTATTTTTTTGGAATTTTGTTTTACGTTTCGTGTAGGAACGGAACAGAACAATAATCATTATTTTCTTTCTCTTTCTGGGCATTTCTCAACCTATTTTTGCTTAAAATGAAGCCAAAATGGTATTCTTATGATTTTTTTGAATTTTTTTGCTATTTGTTTTGAATTTTCTATTAGGCGTTGGGTAGGAACGAAACGAAACGATAATTTTTATTTTCTCTCATTCTCGGCCTTTTCCAACCAATTTTTTCTTCAAAAGAAGCCATAACTGTATTTTTTAAATTTTTTGAATTTTTTTGCAATTTTTTATGAATTTTCTATGACGCGTCGGGTTGGAACGAAACGGAATGATAATTTTTATTTTCCCTTTGTCTCGGTTTATTCCAACCTATTATGGCTTGAAATGAATCCACGATAGTATTTTTAAATTTTCGGAAATTTTTTCTCTATTTTTTTGGAATTTTCTATTACGCGTCGGGTAGGAACGAAACGGAACGATAATTTTTGTTTTTCGTCTTTCTCGGCCTTTTCCAACCTTTTTTGGCTTTAAATGAAGCTACAATTGTATTTTTTTAAATTTTTTCCTATTTTTTTGGAATTTTCTATTACGTGTCAGGTTGGAACGGAACAGAAGGATAGTTTTTATTCTCTCTCTTTCTCAGCGTTTCCCCCCTAATTTTGGCTTGAAATGAAGCCATAATAGTATTTTATAATTTTTTGAATTTTTTTGTTATTTTTTTGGAATTTTGTTTTACGTTTCGTGTAGGAACGGAACAGAACAATAATCTTTATTTTCTTTCTATTTCTGGGCATTTCTCAACCTATTTTTGCTTAAAATGAAGCCAAAATGGTATTCTTATTATTTTTTGAATTTTTTTGCTATTTGTTTGGAATTTTCTATTACGCGTTGGGTAGGAACGAAACGAAACGATAATTTTTATTTTCTCTCATTCTCGGCCTTTTCCAACCAACTTTTGCTTCAAAAGAAGCCATAACTGTATTTTTTAAATTTTTTGAATTTTTTTGCAATTTTTTATGAATTTTCTATGACGCGTCGGGTTGGAACGAAACGGAATGATAATTTTTATTTTCCCTTTGTCTCGGTTTATTCCAACCTATTATGGCTTGAAATGAATCCACGATGGTATTTTTAAATTTTCGGAAATTTTTTCTCTATTTTTTTGGAATTTTCTATTACGCGTCGGGTAGGAACGAAACGGAACGATAATTTTTGTTTTTCGTCTTTCTCGGCCTTTTCCAACCTTTTTTGGCTTTAAATGAAGCTACAATTGTATTTTTTTAAATTTTTTCCTATTTTTTTGGAATTTTCTATTACGTGTCAGGTTGGAACGGAACAGAAGGATAGTTTTTATTCTCTCTCTTTCTCAGCGTTTCCCCCCTTATTTTGGCTTGAAATGAAGCCATAATAGTATTTTATAATTTTTTGTATTTTTTTGTTATTTTTTTGGAATTTTCTTTTACGTTTCGTGTAGGAATAACCTTTATTTTCTTTCTATTTCTGGGCATTTCTCAACCTATTTTTGCTTAAAATGAAGCCAAAATGGTATTCTTATTATTTTTTGAATTTTTTTGCTATTTGTTTGGAATTTTCTATTACGCGTTGGGTAGGAACGAAACGAAACGATAATTTTTATTTTCTCTCATTCTCGGCCTTTTCCAACCAATTTTTGCTTCAAAAGAAGCCATAACTGTATTTTTTAAATTTTTTGAATTTTTTTGCAATTTTTTATGAATTTTCTATGACGCGTCGGGTTGGAACGAAACGGAATGATAATTTTTATTTTCCCTTTGTCTCGGTTTATTCCAACCTATTATGGCTTGAAATGAAGCCACGATGGTATTTTTAAATTTTCGGAAATTTTTTCTCTATTTTTTTGGAATTTTCTATTACGCGTCGGGTAGGGACGAAACGGAACGATAATTTTTGTTTTCCGTCTTTCTCGGCCTTTTCCAACCTTTTTTGGCTTTAAATGAAGCCACAATGGTATTTTTTTAAATTTTTTCCTATTTTTTTGGAATTTTCTATTACGTGTCAGGTTGGAACGGAACAGAATGATAGTTTTTATTCTCTCTCTTTCTCAGCGTTTCCCCCCTAATTTTGGCTTGAAATGAAGCCATAATAGTATTTTATAATTTTTTGAATTTTTTTGTTATTTTTTTGGAATTTTGTTTTACGTTTCGTGTAGGAACGGAACAGAACAATAATCTTTATTTTCTTTCTCTTTCTGGGCATTTCTCAACCTATTTTTGCTTAAAATGAAGCCAAAATGGTATTCTTATGATTTTTTTGAATTTTTTTGCTATTTGTTTTGAATTTTCTATTAGGCGTTGGGTAGGAACGAAACGAAACGATAATTTTTATTTTCTCTCATTCTCGGCCTTTTCCAACCAATTTTTTCTTCAAAAGAAGCCATAACTGTATTTTTTAAATTTTTTGAATTTTTTTGCAATTTTTTATGAATTTTCTATGACGCGTCGGGTTGGAACGAAACGGAATGATAATTTTTATTTTCCCTTTGTCTCGGTTTATTCCAACCTATTATGGCTTGAAATGAATCCACGATGGTATTTTTAAATTTTCGGAAATTTTTTCTCTATTTTTTTGGAATTTTCTATTACGCGTCGGGTAGGAACGAAACGGAACGATAATTTTTGTTTTTCGTCTTTCTCGGCCTTTTCCAACCTTTTTTGGCTTTAAATGAAGCTACAATTGTATTTTTTTAAATTTTTTCCTATTTTTTTGGAATTTTCTATTACGTGTCAGGTTGGAACGGAACAGAAGGATAGTTTTTATTCTCTCTCTTTCTCAGCGTTTCCCCCCTTATTTTGGCTTGAAATGAAGCCATAATAGTATTTTATAATTTTTTGTATTTTTTTGTTATTTTTTTGGAATTTTCTTTTACGTTTCGTGTAGGAATAACCTTTATTTTCTTTCTATTTCTGGGCATTTCTCAACCTATTTTTGCTTAAAATGAAGCCAAAATGGTATTCTTATTATTTTTTGAATTTTTTTGCTATTTGTTTGGAATTTTCTATTACGCGTTGGGTAGGAACGAAACGAAACGATAATTTTTATTTTCTCTCATTCTCGGCCTTTTCCAACCAATTTTTGCTTCAAAAGAAGCCATAACTGTATTTTTTAAATTTTTTGAATTTTTTTGCAATTTTTTATGAATTTTCTATGACGCGTCGGGTTGGAACGAAACGGAATGATAATTTTTATTTTCCCTTTGTCTCGGTTTATTCCAACCTATTATGGCTTGAAATGAAGCCACGATGGTATTTTTAAATTTTCGGAAATTTTTTCTCTATTTTTTTGGAATTTTCTATTACGCGTCGGGTAGGGACGAAACGGAACGATAATTTTTGTTTTCCGTCTTTCTCGGCCTTTTCCAACCTTTTTTGGCTTTAAATGAAGCCACAATGGTATTTTTTTAAATTTTTTCCTATTTTTTTGGAATTTTCTATTACGTGTCAGGTTGGAACGGAACAGAATGATAGTTTTTATTCTCTCTCTTTCTCAGCGTTTCCCCCCTAATTTTGGCTTGAAATGAAGCCATAATAGTATTTTATAATTTTTTGAATTTTTTTGTTATTTTTTTGGAATTTTGTTTTACGTTTCGTGTAGGAACGGAACAGAACAATAATCTTTATTTTCTTTCTCTTTCTGGGCATTTCTCAACCTATTTTTGCTTAAAATGAAGCCAAAATGGTATTCTTATGATTTTTTTGAATTTTTTTGCTATTTGTTTTGAATTTTCTATTAGGCGTTGGGTAGGAACGAAACGAAACGATAATTTTTATTTTCTCTCATTCTCGGCCTTTTTCCAACCAATTTTTTCTTCAAAAGAAGCCATAACTGTATTTTTTAAATTTTTTGAATTTTTTTGCAATTTTTTATGAATTTTCTATGACGCGTCGGGTTGGAACGAACGGAATGATAATTTTTATTTTCCCTTTGTCTCGGTTTATTCCAACCTATTATGGCTTGAAATGAATCCACGATGGTATTTTTAAATTTTCGGAAATTTTTTCTCTATTTTTTTGGAATTTTCTATTACGCGTCGGGTAGGAACGAAACGGAACGATAATTTTTGTTTTTCGTCTTTCTCGGCCTTTTCCAACCTTTTTTGGCTTTAAATGAAGCTACAATTGTATTTTTTTAATTTTTTCCTATTTTTTTGGAATTTTCTATTACGTGTCAGGTTGGAACGGAACAGAAGGATAGTTTTTATTCTCTCTCTTTCTCAGCGTTTCCCCCCTTATTTTGGCTTGAAATGAAGCCATAATAGTATTTTATAATTTTTTGTATTTTTTTGTTATTTTTTTGGAATTTTCTTTTACGTTTCGTGTAGGAATAACCTTTATTTTCTTTCTATTTCTGGGCATTTCTCAACCTATTTTTGCTTAAATGAAGCCAAAATGGTATTCTTATTATTTTTTGAATTTTTTTGCTATTTGTTTGGAATTTTCTATTACGCGTTGGGTAGGAACGAAACGAAACGATAATTTTTATTTTCTCTCATTCTCGGCCTTTTCCAACCAATTTTTGCTTCAAAAGAAGCCATAACTGTATTTTTTAAATTTTTTGAATTTTTTTGCAATTTTTTATGAATTTTCTATGACGCGTCGGGTTGGAACGAAACGGAATGATAATTTTTATTTTCCCTTTGTCTCGGTTTATTCCAACCTATTATGGCTTGAATGAAGCCACGATGGTATTTTTAAATTTTCGGAAATTTTTTCTCTATTTTTTTGGAATTTTCTATTACGCGTCGGGTAGGGACGAAACGGAACGATAATTTTTGTTTTCCGTCTTTCTCGGCCTTTTCCAACCTTTTTTGGCTTTAAATGAAGCCACAATGGTATTTTTTTAAATTTTTTCCTATTTTTTGGAATTTTCTATTACGTGTCAGGTTGGAACGGAACAGAATGATAGTTTTTATTCTCTCTCTTTCTCAGCGTTTCCCCCTAATTTTGGCTTGAAATGAAGCCATAATAGTATTTTATAATTTTTTGAATTTTTTTGTTATTTTTTTGGAATTTTGTTTTACGTTTCGTGTAGGAACGGAACAGAACAATAATCTTTATTTTCTTTCTCTTTCTGGGCATTTCTCAACCTATTTTTGCTTAAAATGAAGCCAAAATGGTATTCTTATGATTTTTTTGAATTTTTTTGCTATTTGTTTTGAATTTTCTATTAGGCGTTGGGTAGGAACGAAACGAAACGATAATTTTTATTTTCTCTCATTCTCGGCCTTTTCCAACCAATTTTTGCTTCAAAAGAAGCCATAACTGTATTTTTTAAATTTTTGAATTTTTTTGTAATTTTTTATGAATTTTCTATGACGCGTCGGGTTGGAACGAAACGGAATGATAATTTTTATTTTCCCTTTGTCTCGGTTTATTCCAACCTATTATGGCTTGAAATGAAGCCACGATGGTATTTTTAAATTTTCGGAAATTTTTTCTCTATTTTTTTGGAATTTTCTATTACGCGTCGGGTAGGGACGAAACGGAACGATAATTTTTGTTTTCCGTCTTTCTCGGCCTTTTCCAACCTTTTTTGGCTTTAAATGAAGCCACAATGGTATTTTTTTAAATTTTTTCCTATTTTTTTGGAATTTTCTATTACGTGTCAGGTTGGAACGGAACAGAATGATAGTTTTTATTCTCTCTCTTTCTCAGCGTTTCCCCCCTAATTTTGGCTTGAAATGAAGCCATAATAGTATTTTATAATTTTTTGAATTTTTTTGTTATTTTTTTGGAATTTTGTTTTACGTTTCGTGTAGGAACGGAACAGAACAATAATCTTTATTTTCTTTCTCTTTCTGGGCATTTCTCAACCTATTTTTGCTTAAAATGAAGCCAAAATGGTATTCTTATGATTTTTTTGAATTTTTTTGCTATTTGTTTTGAATTTTCTATTAGCGGTGGGTAGGAACGAAACGAAACGATAATTTTATTTTCTCTCATTCTCGGCCTTTTCCAACCAATTTTTCTTCAAAAGAAGCCATAACTGTATTTTTTAAATTTTTTGAATTTTTTTGCAATTTTTTATGAATTTTCTATGACGCGTCGGGTTGGAACGAAACGGAATGATAATTTTTATTTTCCCTTTGTCTCGGTTTATTCCAACCTATTATGGCTTGAAATGAATCCACGATGGTATTTTTAAATTTTCGGAAATTTTTTCTCTATTTTTTTGGAATTTTCTATTACGCGTCGGGTAGGAACGAAACGGAACGATAATTTTTGTTTTTCGTCTTTCTCGGCCTTTTCCAACCTTTTTTGGCTTTAAATGAAGCTACAATTGTATTTTTTTAAATTTTTTCCTATTTTTTGGAATTTTCTATTACGTGTCAGGTTGGAACGGAACAGAAGGATAGTTTTTATTCTCTCTCTTTCTCAGCGTTTCCCCCCTTATTTTGGCTTGAAATGAAGCCATAATAGTATTTTATAATTTTTTGTATTTTTTTGTTATTTTTTTGGAATTTTCTTTTACGTTTCGTGTAGGAATAACCTTTATTTTCTTTCTATTTCTGGGCATTTCTCAACCTATTTTTGCTTAAAATGAAGCCAAAATGGTATTCTTATTATTTTTGAATTTTTTTGCTATTTGTTTGGAATTTTCTATTACGCGTTGGGTAGGAACGAAACGAAACGATAATTTTTATTTTCTCTCATTCTCGGCCTTTTCCAACCAATTTTTGCTTCAAAAGAAGCCATAACTGTATTTTTTAAATTTTTTGAATTTTTTTGCAATTTTTTATGAATTTTCTATGACGCGTCGGGTTGGAACGAAACGGAATGATAATTTTTATTTTCCCTTTGTCTCGGTTTATTCCAACCTATTATGGCTTGAAATGAAGCCACGATGGTATTTTTAAATTTTCGGAAATTTTTTCTCTATTTTTTTGGAATTTTCTATTACGCGTCGGGTAGGGACGAAACGGAACGATAATTTTTGTTTTCCGTCTTTCTCGGCCTTTTCCAACCTTTTTTGGGTTTAAATGAAGCCACAATGGTATTTTTTTAAATTTTTTCCTATTTTTTTGGAATTTTCTATTACGTGTCAGGTTGGAACGGAACAGAATGATAGTTTTTATTCTCTCTCTTTCTCAGCGTTTCCCCCCTAATTTTGGCTTGAAATGAAGCCATAATAGTATTTTATAATTTTTTGAATTTTTTTGTTATTTTTTTGGAATTTTGTTTTACGTTTCGTGTAGGAACGGAACAGAACAATAATCTTTATTTTCTTTCTCTTTCTGGGCATTTCTCAACCTATTTTGCTTAAAATGAAGCCAAAATGGTATTCTTATGATTTTTTTGAATTTTTTTGCTATTTGTTTTGAATTTTCTATTAGGCGTTGGGTAGGAACGAAACGAAACGATAATTTTTATTTTCTCTCATTCTCGGCCTTTTCCAACCAATTTTTTCTTCAAAAGAAGCCATAACTGTATTTTTTAAATTTTTTGAATTTTTTTGCAATTTTTTATGAATTTTCTATGACGCGTCGGGTTGGAACGAAACGGAATGATAATTTTTATTTTCCCTTTGTCTCGGTTTATTCCAACCTATTATGGCTTGAAATGAATCCACGATGGTATTTTTAAATTTTCGGAAATTTTTTCTCTATTTTTTTGGAATTTTCTATTACGCGTCGGGTAGGAACGAAACGGAACGATAATTTTTGTTTTCGTCTTTCTCGGCCTTTTCCAACCTTTTTTGGCTTTAAATGAAGCTACAATTGTATTTTTTTAAATTTTTTCCTATTTTTTTGGAATTTTCTATTACGTGTCAGGTTGGAACGGAACAGAAGGATAGTTTTTATTCTCTCTCTTTCTCAGCGTTTCCCCCCCTTATTTTGGCTTGAAATGAAGCCATAATAGTATTTTATAATTTTTTGTATTTTTTTGTTATTTTTTTGGAATTTTCTTTTACGTTTCGTGTAGGAATAACCTTATTTTCTTTCTATTTCTGGCATTTCTCAACCTATTTTTGCTTAAAATGAAGCCAAAATGGTATTCTTATTATTTTTTTGAATTTTTTTGCTATTTGTTTGGAATTTTCTATTACGCGTTGGGTAGGAACGAAACGAAACGATAATTTTTATTTTCTCTCATTCTCGGCCTTTTCCAACCAATTTTTGCTTCAAAAGAAGCCATAACTGTATTTTTTAAATTTTTTGAATTTTTTTGCAATTTTTTATGAATTTTCTATGACGCGTCGGGTTGGAACGAAACGGAATGATAATTTTTATTTTCCCTTTGTCTCGGTTTATTCCAACCTATTATGGCTTGAAATGAAGCCACGATGGTATTTTTAAATTTTCGGAAATTTTTTCTCTATTTTTTTGGAATTTTCTATTACGCGTCGGGTAGGGACGAAACGGAACGATAATTTTTGTTTTCCGTCTTTCTCGGCCTTTTCCAACCTTTTTTGGCTTTAAATGAAGCCACAATGGTATTTTTTTAAATTTTTTCCTATTTTTTTGGAATTTTCTATTACGTGTCAGGTTGGAACGGAACAGAATGATAGTTTTTATTCTCTCTCTTTCTCAGCGTTTCCCCCCTAATTTTGGCTTGAAATGAAGCCATAATAGTATTTTATAATTTTTTGAATTTTTTTGTTATTTTTTTGGAATTTTGTTTTACGTTTCGTGTAGGAACGGAACAGAACAATAATCTTTATTTTCTTTCTCTTTCTGGGCATTTCTCAACCTATTTTTGCTTAAAATGAAGCCAAAATGGTATTCTTATGATTTTTTTGAATTTTTTTGCTATTTGTTTTGAATTTTCTATTAGGCGTTGGGTAGGAACGAAACGAAACGATAATTTTTATTTTCTCTCATTCTCGGCCTTTCCAACCAATTTTTTCTTCAAAAGAAGCCATAACTGTATTTTTTAAATTTTTTGAATTTTTTTGCAATTTTTTATGAATTTTCTATGACGCGTCGGGTTGGAACGAAACGGAATGATAATTTTTATTTTCCCTTTGTCTCGGTTTATTCCAACCTATTATGGCTTGAAATGAATCCACGATGGTATTTTTAAATTTTCGGAAATTTTTTCTCTATTTTTTTGGAATTTTCTATTACGCGTCGGGTAGGAACGAAACGGAACGATAATTTTTGTTTTTCGTCTTTCTCGGCCTTTTCCAACCTTTTTTGGCTTTAAATGAAGCTACAATTGTATTTTTTTAAATTTTTTCCTATTTTTTTGGAATTTTCTATTACGTGTCAGGTTGGAACGGAACAGAAGGATAGTTTTTATTCTCTCTCTTTCTCAGCGTTTCCCCCCTTATTTTGGCTTGAAATGAAGCCATAATAGTATTTTATAATTTTTTGTATTTTTTTGTTATTTTTTTGGAATTTTCTTTTACGTTTCGTGTAGGAATAACCTTTATTTTCTTTCTATTTCTGGGCATTTCTCAACCTATTTTTGCTTAAAATGAAGCCAAAATGGTATTCTTATTATTTTTTGAATTTTTTTTGCTATTTGTTTGGAATTTTCTATTACGCGTTGGGTAGGAACGAAACGAAACGATAATTTTTATTTTCTCTCATTCTCGGCCTTTTCCAACCAATTTTTGCTTCAAAAGAAGCCATAACTGTATTTTTTAAATTTTTTGAATTTTTTTGCAATTTTTTATGAATTTTCTATGACGCGTCGGGTTGGAACGAAACGGAATGATAATTTTTATTTTCCCTTTGTCTCGGTTTATTCCAACCTATTATGGCTTGAAATGAAGCCACGATGGTATTTTTAAATTTTCGGAAATTTTTTCTCTATTTTTTGGAATTTTCTATTACGCGTCGGGTAGGGACGAAACGGAACGATAATTTTTGTTTTCCGTCTTTCTCCGGCCTTTTCCAACCTTTTTTGGCTTTAAATGAAGCCACAATGGTATTTTTTTAAATTTTTTCCTATTTTTTTGGAATTTTCTATTACGTGTCAGGTTGGAACGGAACAGAATGATAGTTTTTATTCTCTCTCTTTCTCAGCGTTTCCCCCCTAATTTTGGCTTGAAATGAAGCCATAATAGTATTTTATAATTTTTTGAATTTTTTTGTTATTTTTTTGGAATTTTGTTTTACGTTTCGTGTAGGAACGGAACAGAACAATAATCTTTATTTTCTTTCTCTTTCTGGGCATTTCTCAACCTATTTTTGCTCAAAATGAAGCCAAAATGGTATTCTTATGATTTTTTTGAATTTTTTTGCTATTTGTTTTGAATTTTCTATTAGGCGTTGGGTAGGAACGAAACGAAACGATAATTTTTATTTTCTCTCATTCTCGGCCTTTTCCAACCAATTTTTTCTTCAAAAGAAGCCATAACTGTATTTTTTAAATTTTTTGAATTTTTTTGCAATTTTTTATGAATTTTCTATGACGCGTCGGGTTGGAACGAAACGGAATGATAATTTTTATTTTCCCTTTGTCTCGGTTTATTCCAACCTATTATGGCTTGAAATGAATCCACGATGGTATTTTTAAATTTTCGGAAATTTTTTCTCTATTTTTTTGGAATTTTCTATTACGCGTCGGGTAGGAACGAAACGGAACGATAATTTTTGTTTTTCGTCTTTCTCGGCCTTTTCCAACCTTTTTTGGCTTTAAATGAAGCTACAATTGTATTTTTTAAATTTTTTCCTATTTTTTTGGAATTTTCTATTACGTGTCAGGTTGGAACGGAACAGAAGGATAGTTTTTATTCTCTCTCTTTCTCAGCGTTTCCCCCCTTATTTTGGCTTGTAATGAAGCCATAATAGTATTTTATAATTTTTTGTATTTTTTTGTTATTTTTTTGGAATTTTCTTTTACGTTTCGTGTAGGAATAACCTTTATTTTCTTTCTATTTCTGGGCATTTCTCAACCTATTTTTGCTTAAAATGAAGCCAAAATGGTATTCTTATTATTTTTTGAATTTTTTTGCTATTTGTTTGGAATTTTCTATTACGCGTTGGGTAGGAACGAAACGAAACGATAATTTTTATTTTCTCTCATTCTCGGCCTTTTCCAACCAATTTTTGCTTCAAAAGAAGCCATAACTGTATTTTTTAAATTTTTTGAATTTTTTTGCAATTTTTTATGAATTTTCTATGACGCGTCGGGTTGGAACGAAACGGAATGATAATTTTTATTTTCCCTTTGTCTCGGTTTATTCCAACCTATTATGGCTTGAAATGAAGCCACGATGGTATTTTTAAATTTTCGGAAATTTTTTCTCTATTTTTTTGGAATTTTCTATTACGCGTCGGGTAGGGACGAAACGGAACGATAATTTTTGTTTTCCGTCTTTCTCGGCCTTTTCCAACCTTTTTTGGCTTTAAATGAAGCCACAATGGTATTTTTTTAAATTTTTTCCTATTTTTTTGGAATTTTCTATTACGTGTCAGGTTGGAACGGAACAGAACGATAGTTTTTATTCTCTCTCTTTCTCAGCGTTTCCCCCCTTATTTTGGCTTGAAATGAAGCCATAATAGTATTTTATAATTTTTTGAATTTTTTTGTTATTTTTTTGGAATTTTGTTTTACGTTTCGTGTAAGAATGGAACAGAACAGTAATTTTTATTTTCTTTCTCTTTCTGGGCATTTCTCAACCTATTTTTGCTTAAAATGAAGCCAAAATGGTATTCTTATGATTTTTTTGAATTTTTTTGCTATTTGTTTTGAATTTTCTATTAGGCGTTGGGTAGGAACGAAACGAAACGATAATTTTTATTTTCTCTCATTCTCGGCCTTTTCCAACCAATTTTTTCTTCAAAAGAAGCCATAACTGTATTTTTTAAATTTTTTGAATTTTTTTGCAATTTTTTATGAATTTTCTATGACGCGTCGGGTTGGAACGAAACGGAATGATAATTTTTATTTTCCCTTTGTCTCGGTTTATTCCAACCTATTATGGCTTGAAATGAATCCACGATGGTATTTTTAAATTTTCGGAAATTTTTTCTCTATTTTTTTGGAATTTTCTATTACGCGTCGGGTAGGAACGAAACGGAACGATAATTTTTGTTTTTCGCCTTTCTCGGCCTTTTCCAACCTTTTTTGGCTTTAAATGAAGCTACAATTGTATTTTTTTAAATTTTTTCCTATTTTTTTGGAATTTTCTATTACGTGTCAGGTTGGAACGGAACAGAAGGATAGTTTTTATTCTCTCTCTTTCTCAGCGTTTCCCCCCTTATTTTGGCTTGAAATGAATCCATAATAGTATTTTATAATTTTTTGTATTTTTTTGTTATTTTTTTGGAATTTTCTTTTACGTTTCGTGTAGGAATAACCTTTATTTTCTTTCTATTTCTGGGCATTTCTCAACCTATTTTTGCTTAAAATGAAGCCAAAATGGTATTCTTATTATTTTTTGAATTTTTTTGCTATTTGTTTGGAATTTTCTATTACGCGTTGGGTAGGAACGAAACGAAACGATAATTTTTATTTTCTCTCATTCTCGGCCTTTTCCAACCAATTTTTGCTTCAAAAGAAGCCATAACTGTATTTTTTAAATTTTTTGAATTTTTTTGCAATTTTTTATGAATTTTCTATGACGCGTCGGGTTGGAACGAAACGGAATGATAATTTTTATTTTCCCTTTGTCTCGGTTTATTCCAACCTATTATGGCTTGAAATGAAGCCACGATGGTATTTTTAAATTTTCGGAAATTTTTTCTCTATTTTTTTGGAATTTTCTATTACGCGTCGGGTAGGGACGAAACGGAACGATAATTTTTGTTTTCCGTCTTTCTCGGCCTTTTCCAACCTTTTTTGGCTTTAAATGAAGCCACAATGGTATTTTTTTAAATTTTTTCCTATTTTTTTGGAATTTTCTATTACGTGTCAGGTTGGAACGGAACAGAACGATAGTTTTTATTCTCTCTCTTTCTCAGCGTTTCCCCCCTTATTTTGGCTTGAAATGAATCCATAATAGTATTTTATAATTTTTTGAATTTTTTTGTTATTTTTTTGGAATTTTCTATTACGTTTCGTGTAAGAATGGAACAGAACAGTAATTTTTATTTTTTGTCTCTTTCTAGGCATTTCTTAACCTATTTTTGCTTAAAATGAAGCCAAAATGGTATTCTTATTATTTTTTGAATTTTTTTGCTATTTGTTTGGAATTTTCTATTACGCGTTGGGTAGGAACGAAACGAAACGATAATTTTTATTTACTCTCATTCTCGGCCTTTTCCAACCAATTTTTGCTTCAAAAGAAGCCATAACTGTGTTTTTTAAACTTTTTGAATTTTTTTGCAATTTTTTATGAATTTTCTATGACGCGTCGGGTTGGAACGAAACAGAATGATAATTTTTTTTTTCCCTTTGTCTCGGTTTATTCCAACCTATTATGGCTTGAAATCAAGCCACGATGGTATTTTTAAATTTTCGGAATTTTTTCTCTATTTTTTTGGAATTTTCTATTACGCGACGGGTAGGAACGAAACGGAACGATAATTTTTGTTTTCCGTCTTTCTCGGCCTTTTCCAACCTTTTTTGGCTTTAAATGAAGCCACAATGGTATTTTTTTAAATTTTTTCCTATTTTTTGAATTTTCTATTACGTGTCAGGTTGGAACGGAACAGAACGATAGTTTTTATTCTCTCTCTTTCTCAGCGTTTCCCCCCTTATTTTGGCTTGAAATGAATCCATAATAGTATTTTATAATTTTTTGAATTTTTTTGTTATTTTTTTGGAATTTTCTTTTACGTTTCATGTAGGAACGGAACAGAACAATAATCTTCATTTTCTTTCACTTTCTGGGCCTTCTCAACCTATTTTTGCTTAAAATGAAGCCAAAATGGTATTATTATGATTTGTTGAATTTTTTTGCTATTTGTTTTGAATTTTCTATTAGGCGTTGGGTAGGAACGAAACGAAACGATAATTTTTATTTTCTCTCATTCTCGGCCTTTTCCAACCAATTTTTTCTTCAAAAGAAGCCATAACTGTATTTTTTAAATTTTTTGAATTTTTTTGCAATTTTTTATGAATTTTCTATGACGCGTCGGGTTGGAACGAAACGGAATGATAATTTTTATTTTCCCTTTGTCTCGGTTTATTCCAACCTATTATGGCTTGAAATGAAGAGAAGATGGTATTTTTAAATTTTCGGAATTTTTTATCTATTTTTTTGGAATTTTCTCTTACGCGTCGGGTAGGAACGAAACGGAACGATAATTTTTGTTTTCCGTCTTTCTCGGCCTTTTCCAACCCTTTTTGGCTTTAAATTAAGCCACAATGGTATTTTTTTAAATTTTTTCCTATTTTTTGGAATTTTCTATTACGTGTCAGGTTGGAACGGAACAGAACGATAATTTTTATTCTCTCTCTTTCTCAGCGTTTCCCCGCTAATTTCTGCTTGAAATGAAGCCATAATAGTATTTTATAATTTTTTGAATTTTTTTGTTATTTTTTTGGAATTTTCTTTTACGTTTCGTGTAGGAACGGAGCAGAACAATAATCTTTATTTTCTTTCTCTTTCTGGGCATTTCTCAACCTATTTTTGCTTAAAATGAAGCCAAAATGGTATTCTTATTATTTTTTGAATTGTTTTGCTATTTGTTTGGAATTTTCTATTACGCGTTGGGTAGGAACGAAACGAAACGATAATTTTTATTTTCTCTCATTCTCGGCCTTTTCCAACCAATTTTTGCTTCAAAAGAAGCCATAACTGTATTTTTTAAATTTTTTGAATTTTTTTGCAATTTTTTATGAATTTTGTATTACGCGTAGGGTTGGAACGAAACGGAATGATAATTTTTATTTTCCCCGTTTCTTGGTCTATTCCAACCTATTATGGCTGGAAATGAAGCAATAATGGTATTTTTGAATTTTCACAATTTTTTTTCTATTTTTTTTAAATTTTCTATCAAGCGACGGGTAGGAACGAAACGGAACGATAATTTTTGTTTTTCGTCTTTCTCGGCCTTTTCCAACCTTTTTTGGTTTTAAATGAAGCCACAATTGTATTTTTTTAAATTTTTTCCTATTATTTTGGAATTTTCTATTACGTGTCAGGTTGGAACGGAACAGAACGATAGTTTTTATTCGCTCTCTTTCTCAGCGTTTCCCCTCTTATTTTGGCTTGAAATGAAGCCATAATAGTATTTTATAATTTTTTGAATTTTTTTGTTATTTTTTTGGAATTTTCTTTTACGTTTCGTGTAGGAACGGAACAGAACAATAATCTTTATTTTCTTTCTCTTTCTGGGCATTTCTCAACCTATTTTTGCTTAAAATGAAGCCAAAATGGTATTCTTATTATTTTTTGAATTTTTTTGCTATTTGTTTGGAATTTTCTATTACGCGTTGGGTAGGAACGAAACGAAACGATAATTTTTATTTTCTCTCATTCTCGGCCTTTTCCAACCAATTTTTGCTTCAAAAGAAGCCATAACTGTATTTTTTCAATTTTTTGAATTTTTTTGCAATTTTTTATGAATTTTCTATGACGCGTCGGGTTGGAACGAAACGGAATGATAATTTTTATTTTCCCTTTGTCTCGGTTTATTCCAACCTATTATGGCTTGAAATGAAGCGAAGATGGTATTTTTAAATTTTCGGAATTTTTTATCTATTTTTTTGGAATTTTCTCTTACGCGTCGGGTAGCAACGAAACGGAACGATAATTTTTGTTTTTCGCCTTTCTCGGCCTTTTCCAACCTTTTTTGGCTTTAAATGAAGCCACAATTGTATTTTTTTAAATTTTTTCCTATTTTTTTGGAATTTTCTATTACGTGTCAGGTTGGAACGGAACAGAAGGATAGTTTTTATTCTCTCTCTTTCTCAGCGTTTCCCCCCTTATTTTGGCTTGAAATGAAGCCATAATAGTATTTTATAATTTTTTGAATTTTTTTGTTATTTTTTTGGAATTTTCTTTTACGTTTCGTGTAGGAATAATCTTTATTTTCTTTCTATTTTTGGGCATTTCTCAACATATTTTTGCTTAAAATGATGCCAAAATGGTATTCTTATTATTTTTTGAATTTTTTTGCTATTTGTTTGGAATTTTCTATTACGCGTTGGGTAGGAACGAAACGAAACGATAATTTTTATTTTCTCTCATTCTCGGCCTTTTCCAACCAATTTTTGCTTCAAAAGAAGTCATAACTGTATTTTTAAAATTTTTTGAATTTTTTTGCAATTTTTTATGAATTTTCTATGACGCGTCGGGTTGGAACGAAACGGAATGATAATTTTTATTTTCCCTTTGTCTCGGTTTATTCCAACCTATTATGGCTTGAAATGAAGCCACGATGATATTTTTAAATTTTCGGAAATTTTTTCTCTATTTTTTTGGAATTTTCTATTACGCGTCGGGTAGGGACGAAACGGAACGATAATTTTTGTTTTCCGTCTTTCTCGGCCTTTTCCAACCTTTTTTGGCTTTAAATGAAGCCACAATGGTATTTTTTTAAATTTTTTCCTATTTTTTTGGAATTTTCTATTACGTGTCAGGTTGGAACGGAACAGAACGATAGTTTTTATTCTCTCTCTTTCTCAGCGTTTCCCCCCTTATTTTGGCTTGAAATGAATCCATAATAGTATTTTATAATTTTTTGAATTTTTTTGTTATTTTTTTGGAATTTTCTTTTACGTTTCGTGTAAGAATGGAACAGAACAGTAATTTTTATTTTTTGTCTCTTTCTAGGCATTTCTTAACCTATTTTTGCTTAAAATGAAGCCAAAATGGTATTCTTATTATTTTTTGAATTTTTTTGCTATTTGTTTGGAATTTTCTATTACGCGTTGGGTAGGAACGAAACGAAACGATAATTTTTATTTACTCTCATTCTCGGCCTTTTCCAACCAATTTTTGCTTCAAAAGAAGCCATAACTGTGTTTTTTAAACTTTTTGAATTTTTTTGCAATTTTTTATGAATTTTCTATGACGCGTCGGGTTGGAACGAAACAGAATGATAATTTTTTTTTTCCCTTTGTCTCGGTTTATTCCAACCTATTATGGCTTGAAATCAAGCCACGATGGTATTTTTAAATTTTCGGAATTTTTTCTCTATTTTTTTGGAATTTTCTATTACGCGACGGGTAGGAACGAAACGGAACGATAATTTTTGTTTTCCGTCTTTCTCGGCCTTTTCCAACCTTTTTTGGCTTTAAATGAAGCCACAATGGTATTTTTTTAAATTTTTTCCTATTTTTTGAATTTTCTATTACGTGTCAGGTTGGAACGGAACAGAACGATAGTTTTTATTCTCTCTCTTTCTCAGCGTTTCCCCTCTTATTTTGGCTTGAAATGAATCCATAATAGTATTTTATAATTTTTTGAATTTTTTTGTTATTTTTTTGGAATTTTCTTTTACGTTTCCTGTAGGAACGGAACAGAACAATAATCTTCATTTTCTTTCACTTTCTGGGCATTTCTCAACCTATTTTTGCTTAAAATGAAGCCAAAATGGTATTATTATGATTTTTTGAATTTTTTTGCTATTTGTTTTGAATTTTCTATTAGGCGTTGGGTAGGAACGAAACGAAACGATAATTTTTATTTTCTCTCATTCTCGGCCTTTTCCAACCAATTTTTTCTTCAAAAGAAGCCATAACTGTATTTTTTAAATTTTTTGAATTTTTTTGCAATTTTTTATGAATTTTCTATGACGCGTCGGGTTGGAACGAAACGGAATGATAATTTTTATTTTCCCTTTGTCTCGGTTTATTCCAACCTATTATGGCTTGAAATGAAGAGAAGATGGTATTTTTAAATTTTCGGAATTTTTTATCTATTTTTTTGGAATTTTCTCTTACGCGTCGGGTAGGAACGAAACGGAACGATAATTTTTGTTTTCCGTCTTTCTCGGCCTTTTCCAACCCTTTTTGGCTTTAAATTAAGCCACAATGGTATTTTTTTAAATTTTTTCCTATTTTTTGGAATTTTCTATTACGTGTCAGGTTGGAACGGAACAGAACGATAATTTTTATTCTCTCTCTTTCTCAGCGTTTCCCCGCTAATTTCTGCTTGAAATGAAGCCATAATAGTATTTTATAATTTTTTGAATTTTTTTGTTATTTTTTTGGAATTTTCTTTTACGTTTCGTGTAGGAACGGAGCAGAACAATAATCTTTATTTTCTTTCTCTTTCTGGGCATTTCTCAACCTATTTTCGCTTAAAATGAAGCCAAAATGGTATTCTTATTATTTTTTGAATTGTTTTGCTATTTGTTTGGAATTTTCTATTACGCGTTGGGTAGGAACGAAACGAAACGATAATTTTTATTTTCTCTCATTCTCGGCCTTTTCCAACCAATTTTTGCTTCAAAAGAAGCCATAACTGTATTTTTTAAATTTTTTGAATTTTTTTGCAATTTTTTATGAATTTTGTATTACGCGTAGGGTTGGAACGAAACGGAATGATAATTTTTATTTTCCCCGTTTCTTGGTCTATTCCAACCTATTATGGCTGGAAATGAAGCAATAATGGTATTTTTGAATTTTCACAATTTTTTTTCTATTTTTTTTAAATTTTCTATCAAGCGACGGGTAGGAACGAAACGGAACGATAATTTTTGTTTTTCGTCTTTCTCGGCCTTTTCCAACCTTTTTTGGTTTTAAATGAAGCCACAATTGTATTTTTTTAAATTTTTTCCTATTATTTTGGAATTTTCTATTACGTGTCAGGTTGGAACGGAACAGAACGATAGTTTTTATTCGCTCTCTTTCTCAGCGTTTCCCCTCTTATTTTGGCTTGAAATGAAGCCATAATAGTATTTTATAATTTTTTGAATTTTTTTGTTATTTTTTTGGAATTTTCTTTTACGTTTCGTGTAGGAACGGAACAGAACAATAATCTTTATTTTCTTTCTCTTTCTGGGCATTTCTCAACCTATTTTTGCTTAAAATGAAGCCAAAATGGTATTCTTATTATTTTTTGAATTTTTTTGCTATTTGTTTGGAATTTTCTATTACGCGTTGGGTAGGAACGAAACGAAACGATAATTTTTATTTTCTCTCATTCTCGGCCTTTTCCAACCAATTTTTGCTTCAAAAGAAGCCATAACTGTATTTTTTCAATTTTTTGAATTTTTTTGCAATTTTTTATGAATTTTCTATGACGCGTCGGGTTGGAACGAAACGGAATGATAATTTTTATTTTCCCTTTGTCTCGGTTTATTCCAACCTATTATGGCTTGAAATGAAGCGAAGATGGTATTTTTAAATTTTCGGAATTTTTTATCTATTTTTTTGGAATTTTCTCTTACGCGTCGGGTAGCAACGAAACGGAACGATAATTTTTGTTTTTCGCCTTTCTCGGCCTTTTCCAACCTTTTTTGGCTTTAAATGAAGCCACAATTGTATTTTTTTAAATTTTTTCCTATTTTTTTGGAATTTTCTATTACGTGTCAGGTTGGAACGGAACAGAAGGATAGTTTTTATTCTCTCTCTTTCTCAGCGTTTCCCCCCTTATTTTGGCTTGAAATGAAGCCATAATAGTATTTTATAATTTTTTGAATTTTTTTGTTATTTTTTTGGAATTTTCTTTTACGTTTCGTGTAGGAATAATCTTTATTTTCTTTCTATTTTTGGGCATTTCTCAACCTATTTTTGCTTAAAATGATGCCAAAATGGTATTCTTATTATTTTTTGAATTTTTTTGCTATTTGTTTGGAATTTTCTATTACGCGTTGGGTAGGAACGAAACGAAACGATAATTTTTATTTTCTCTCATTCTCGGCCTTTTCCAACCAATTTTTGCTTCAAAAGAAGTCATAACTGTATTTTTAAAATTTTTTGAATTTTTTTGCAATTTTTTATGAATTTTCTATGACGCGTCGGGTTGGAACGAAACGGAATGATAATTTTTATTTTCCCTTTGTCTCGGTTTATTCCAACCTATTATGGCTTGAAATGAAGCCACGATGATATTTTTAAATTTTCGGAAATTTTTTCTCTATTTTTTTGGAATTTTCTATTACGCGTCGGGTAGGGACGAAACGGAACGATAATTTTTGTTTTCCGTCTTTCTCGGCCTTTTCCAACCTTTTTTGGCTTTAAATGAAGCCACAATGGTATTTTTTTAAATTTTTTCCTGTTTTCTTTGAATTTTCTATTACATGTCAGGTTGGAACGGAACAGAATGATAGTTTTTATTCTCTCTCTTTCTCAGCGTTTCCCCCCTTATTTTGGCTTGAAATGAAGCCATAATAGTATTTTATAATTTTTTGAATTTTTTTGTTATTTTTTTGGAATTTTCTTTTACGTTTTGTGTAGGAACGGAACAGAACAATAATCTTTATTTTCTTTCTCTTTCTGGGTATTGCTCAACCTATTTTTTCTTAAAATGAAGCCAAAATGGTATTCTTAAGATTTTTTGAATTTTTTTGCTATTTGTTTGGAATTTTCTATTACGCATTGGGTAGGAACGAAACGAAACGATAATTTTTATTTTCTCTCATTCTCGGCCTTTTC
The DNA here is from genome assembly GCA_023055345.1 of Quercus wislizeni. Classification (NCBI taxonomy): domain Eukaryota; kingdom Viridiplantae; phylum Streptophyta; class Magnoliopsida; order Fagales; family Fagaceae; genus Quercus; species Quercus wislizeni. The sequence continues at coordinate 25,550,113 of JALGQJ010000005.1, forward strand.
CAACCAATTTTTGCTTCAAAAGAAGCCATAACTGTATTTTTTAAATTTTTTGAATTTTTTTGCAATTTTTTATGAATTTTCTATGACGTGTCGGGTTGGAACGAAACGGAATGATAATTTTTATTTTCCCTTTGTCTCGGTTTATTCTAACCTATTATGGCTTGAAATGAAGCCACGATGGTATTTTTAAATTTTCGGAAATTTTTTCTCTATTTTTTTGGAATTTTCTATTACGCGTCGGGTGGGGACGAAACGGAACGATAATTTTTGTTTTCCGTCTTTCTCGGCCTTTTCCAACCTTTTTTGGCTTTAAATGAAGCCACAATGGTATTTTTTTAAATTTTTTCCTATTTTTTGAATTTTCTATTACGTGTCAGGTTGGAACGGAACAGAACGATAGTTTTTATTCTCTCTCTTTCTCAGCGTTTCCCCTCTTATTTTGGCTTGAAATGAATCCATAATAGTATTTTATAATTTTTTGAATTTTTTTGTTATTTTTTTGGAATTTTCTTTTACGTTTCCTGTAGGAACGGAACAGAACAATAATCTTCATTTTCTTTCACTTTCTGGGCATTTCTCAACCTATTTTTGCTTAAAATGAAGCCAAAATGGTATTATTATGATTTTTTGAATTTTTTTGCTATTTGTTTTGAATTTTCTATTAGGCGTTGGGTAGGAACGAAACGAAACGATAATTTTTATTTTCTCTCATTCTCGGCCTTTTCCAACCAATTTTTTCTTCAAAAGAAGCCATAACTGTATTTTTTAAATTTTTTGAATTTTTTTGCAATTTTTTATGAATTTTCTATGACGCGTCGGGTTGGAACGAAACGGAATGATAATTTTTATTTTCCCTTTGTCTCGGTTTATTCCAACCTATTATGGCTTGAAATGAAGAGAAGATGGTATTTTTAAATTTTCGGAATTTTTTATCTATTTTTTTGGAATTTTCTCTTACGCGTCGGGTAGGAACGAAACGGAACGATAATTTTTGTTTTCCGTCTTTCTCGGCCTTTTCCAACCCTTTTTGGCTTTAAATTAAGCCACAATGGTATTTTTTTAAATTTTTTCCTATTTTTTGGAATTTTCTATTACGTGTCAGGTTGGAACGGAACAGAACGATAATTTTTATTCTCTCTCTTTCTCAGCGTTTCCCCGCTAATTTCTGCTTGAAATGAAGCCATAATAGTATTTTATAATTTTTTGAATTTTTTTGTTATTTTTTTGGAATTTTCTTTTACGTTTCGTGTAGGAACGGAGCAGAACAATAATCTTTATTTTCTTTCTCTTTCTGGGCATTTCTCAACCTATTTTTGCTTAAAATGAAGCCAAAATGGTATTCTTATTATTTTTTGAATTGTTTTGCTATTTGTTTGGAATTTTCTATTACGCGTTGGGTAGGAACGAAACGAAACGATAATTTTTATTTTCTCTCATTCTCGGCCTTTTCCAACCAATTTTTGCTTCAAAAGAAGCCATAACTGTATTTTTTAAATTTTTTGAATTTTTTTGCAATTTTTTATGAATTTTGTATTACGCGTAGGGTTGGAACGAAACGGAATGATAATTTTTATTTTCCCCGTTTCTTGGTCTATTCCAACCTATTATGGCTGGAAATGAAGCAATAATGGTATTTTTGAATTTTCACAATTTTTTTTCTATTTTTTTTAAATTTTCTATCAAGCGACGGGTAGGAACGAAACGGAACGATAATTTTTGTTTTTCGTCTTTCTCGGCCTTTTCCAACCTTTTTTGGTTTTAAATGAAGCCACAATTGTATTTTTTTAAATTTTTTCCTATTATTTTGGAATTTTCTATTACGTGTCAGGTTGGAACGGAACAGAACGATAGTTTTTATTCGCTCTCTTTCTCAGCGTTTCCCCTCTTATTTTGGCTTGAAATGAAGCCATAATAGTATTTTATAATTTTTTGAATTTTTTTGTTATTTTTTTGGAATTTTCTTTTACGTTTCGTGTAGGAACGGAACAGAACAATAATCTTTATTTTCTTTCTCTTTCTGGGCATTTCTCAACCTATTTTTGCTTAAAATGAAGCCAAAATGGTATTCTTATTATTTTTTGAATTTTTTTGCTATTTGTTTGGAATTTTCTATTACGCGTTGGGTAGGAACGAAACGAAACGATAATTTTTATTTTCTCTCATTCTCGGCCTTTTCCAACCAATTTTTGCTTCAAAAGAAGCCATAACTGTATTTTTTGAATTTTTTGAATTTTTTTGCAATTTTTTATGAATTTTCTATGACGCGTCGGGTTGGAACGAAACGGAATGATAATTTTTATTTTCCCTTTGTCTCGGTTTATTCCAACCTATTATGGCTTGAAATGAAGCGAAGATGGTATTTTTAAATTTTCGGAATTTTTTATCTATTTTTTTGGAATTTTCTCTTACGCGTCGGGTAGCAACGAAACGGAACGATAATTTTTGTTTTTCGCCTTTCTCGGCCTTTTCCAACCTTTTTTGGCTTTAAATGAAGCCACAATTGTATTTTTTTAAATTTTTTCCTATTTTTTTGGAATTTTCTATTACGTGTCAGGTTGGAACGGAACAGAAGGATAGTTTTTATTCTCTCTCTTTCTCAGCGTTTCCCCCCTTATTTTGGCTTGAAATGAAGCCATAATAGTATTTTATAATTTTTTGAATTTTTTTGTTATTTTTTTGGAATTTTCTTTTACGTTTCGTGTAGGAATAATCTTTATTTTCTTTCTATTTTTGGGCATTTCTCAACCTATTTTTGCTTAAAATGATGCCAAAATGGTATTCTTATTATTTTTTGAATTTTTTTGCTATTTGTTTGGAATTTTCTATTACGCGTTGGGTAGGAACGAAACGAAACGATAATTTTTATTTTCTCTCATTCTCGGCCTTTTCCAACCAATTTTTGCTTCAAAAGAAGTCATAACTGTATTTTTAAAATTTTTTGAATTTTTTTGCAATTTTTTATGAATTTTCTATGACGCGTCGGGTTGGAACGAAACGGAATGATAATTTTTATTTTCCCTTTGTCTCGGTTTATTCCAACCTATTATGGCTTGAAATGAAGCCACGATGATATTTTTAAATTTTCGGAAATTTTTTCTCTATTTTTTTGGAATTTTCTATTACGCGTCGGGTAGGGACGAAACGGAACGATAATTTTTGTTTTCCGTCTTTCTCGGCCTTTTCCAACCTTTTTTGGCTTTAAATGAAGCCACAATGGTATTTTTTTAAATTTTTTCCTGTTTTCTTTGAATTTTCTATTACATGTCAGGTTGGAACGGAACAGAATGATAGTTTTTATTCTCTCTCTTTCTCAGCGTTTCCCCCCTTATTTTGGCTTGAAATGAAGCCATAATAGTATTTTATAATTTTTTGAATTTTTTTGTTATTTTTTTGGAATTTTCTTTTACGTTTTGTGTAGGAACGGAACAGAACAATAATCTTTATTTTCTTTCTCTTTATGGGTATTGCTCAACCTATTTTTTCTTAAAATGAAGCCAAAATGGTATTCTTAAGATTTTTTGAATTTTTTTGCTATTTGTTTGGAATTTTCTATTACGCATTGGGTAGGAACGAAACGAAACGATAATTTTTATTTTCTCTCATTCTCGGCCTTTTCCAACCAATTTTTGCTTCAAAAGAAGCCATAACTGTATTTTTTAAATTTTTTGAATTTTTTTGCAATTTTTTATGAATTTTCTATGACGTGTCGGGTTGGAACGAAACGGAATGATAATTTTTATTTTCCCTTTGTCTCGGTTTATTCTAACCTATTATGGCTTGAAATGAAGCCACGATGGTATTTTTAAATTTTCGGAAATTTTTTCTCTATTTTTTTGGAATTTTCTATTACGCGTCGGGTGGGGACGAAACGGAACGATAATTTTTGTTTTCCGTCTTTCTCGGCCTTTTCCAACCTTTTTTGGCTTTAAATGAAGCCACAATGGTATTTTTTTAAATTTTTTCCTGTTTTCTTTGAATTTTCTATTACATGTCAGGTTGGAACGGAACAGAATGATAGTTTTTATTCTCTCTCTTTCTCAGCGTTTCCCCCCTTATTTTGGCTTGAAATGAAGCCATAATAGTATTTTATAATTTTTTGAATTTTTTTGTTATTTTTTTGGAATTTTCTTTTACGTTTTGTGTAGGAACGGAACAGAACAATAATCTTTATTTTCTTTCTCTTTCTGGGTATTGCTCAACCTATTTTTTCTTAAAATGAAGCCAAAATGGTATTCTTAAGATTTTTTGAATTTTTTTGCTATTTGTTTGGAATTTTCTATTACGCATTGGGTAGGAACGAAACGAAACGATAATTTTTATTTTCTCTCATTCTCGGCCTTTTCCAACCAATTTTTGCTTCAAAAGAAGCCATAACTGTATTTTTTAAATTTTTTGAATTTTTTTGCAATTTTTTATGAATTTTCTATGACGTGTCGGGTTGGAACGAAACGGAATGATAATTTTTATTTTCCCTTTGTCTCGGTTTATTCTAACCTATTATGGCTTGAAATGAAGCCACGATGGTATTTTTAAATTTTCGGAAATTTTTTCTCTATTTTTTTGGAATTTTCTATTACGCGTCGGGTGGGGACGAAACGGAACGATAATTTTTGTTTTCCGTCTTTCTCGGCCTTTTCCAACCTTTTTTGGCTTTAAATGAAGCCACAATGGTATTTTTTTAAATTTTTTCCTATTTTCTTGGAATTTTCTATTACCTGTCAAGTTGGAACGGAACAGAATGATAGTTTTTATTCTCTCTCTTTCTCAGCGTTTCCCCCCTTATTTTGGCTTGAAATGAAGCCATAATAGTATTTTATAATTTTTTGAATTTTTTTGTTATTTTTTTGGAATTTTCTTTTACGTTTCGTGTAGGAACGGAACAGAACAATAATCTTTATTTTCTTTCTCTTTCTGGGCACTGCTCAACCTATTTTTTCTTAAAATGAAGCCAAAATGGTATTCTTAAGATTTTTTGAATTTTTTTGCTATTTGTTTGGAATTTTCTATTACGCATTGGGTAGGAACGAAACGAAACGATAATTTTTATTTTCTCTCATTCTCGGCCTTTTCCAACCAATTTTTGCTTCAAAAGAAGCCATAACTGTATTTTTTAAATTTTTTGAATTTTTTTGCAATTTTTTATGAATTTTCTATGACGCGTCGGGTTGGAACGAAACGGAATGATAATTTTTATTTTCCCTTTGTCTCGGTTTATTCCTACCTATTATGGCTTGAAATGAAGCCACGATGGTATTTTTAAATTTTCGGAATTTTTTCTCTATTTTTTTGGAATTTTCTATTACGCGACGGGTAGGAACGAAACGGAACGATAATTTTTGTTTTCCGTCTTTCTCGGCCTTTTCCAACCTTTTTTGGTTTTAAATGAAGCCACAATGGTATTTTTTTAAATTTTATCCTATTTTTTTGGAATTTTCTATTACGTGTCAGGTTGGAACGGAACAGAACGATAATTTTTATTCTCTCTCTTTCTCAGCGTTTCCCCGCTAATTTCTGCTTGAAATGAAGCCATAATAGTATTTTATAATTTTTTGAATTTTTTTGTTATTTTTTTGGAATTTTCTTTTACGTTTCGTATTGGAACGGAACAGAACTATAATCTTCATTTTCTTTCTCTTTCTGGGCATTTCTCAACCTATTTTTGATGAAAATGAAGCCAAAATGGTATTATTATGATTTTTTGAATTTTTTTGCTATTTGTTTGGAATTTTCTATTGCGCGCTGGGTAGGAACGAAACGAAACGATAATTTTTATTTTCTCTCATTCTCGGCCTTTTCCAACCAATTTTTGCTTCAAAAGAAGCCATAACTGTATTTTTTAAATTTTTTGAATTTTTTTGCAATTTTTTATGAATTTTCTATGACGCGTCGGGTTGGAACGAAACGGAATGATAATTTTTATTTTCCCTTTGTCTCGGTTTATTCCAACCTATTATGGCTTGAAATGAAGCCACGATGGTATTTTTAAATTTCCGGAATTTTTTCTCTATTTTATTGGAATTTTCTATTACGCGACGGGTAGGAACGAAACGGAACGATAATTTTTGTTTTCCGTCTTTCTCGGCCTTTTCCAACCTTTTTTGGTTTTAAATGAAGCCACAATGGTATTTTTTTAAATTTTTTCCTATTTTTTTGGAATTTTCTATTACGTGTCAGGTTGGAACGGAACATAACGATAATTTTTATTCTCTCTCTTTCTCAGCGTTTCCCCGCTAATTTCTGCTTGAAATGAAGCCATAATAGTATTTTATAATTTTTTGAATTTTTTTGTTATTTTTTTGGAATTTTCTTTTACGTTTCGTGTAGGAACGGAACAGAACAATAATCTTCATTTTCTTTCTCTTTCTGGGCATTTCTCAACCTATTTTTGATGAAAATGAAGCCAAAATGGTATTATTATGATTTTTTGAATTTTTTTGCTATTTGTTTGGAATTTTCTATTGCGCGTTGGGTAGGAACGAAACGAAACGATAATTTTTATTTTCTCTCATTCTCGGCCTTTTCCAACCAATTTTTGCTTCAAAAGAAGCCATAACTGTATTTTTTAAATTTTTTGAATTTTTTTGCAATTTTTTATGAATTTTCTATGACGCGTCGGGTTGGAACGAAACGGAATGATAATTTTTATTTTCCCTTTGTCTCGGTTTATTCCAACCTATTATGGCCTGAAATGAAGCGAAGATGGTATTTTTAAATTTTCGGAATTTTTTATCTATTTTTTTGGAATTTTCTCTTACGCGTCGGGTAGGAACGAAACGGAACGATAATTTTTGTTTTCCGTCTTTCTCGGCCTTTTCCAACCCTTTTTGGCTTTAAATGAAGCCACAATGGTATTTTTTAAAATTTTTTCCTATTTTTTGGAATTTTCTATTACGTGTCAGGTTGGAACGGAACAGAACGATAGTTTTTATTCTCTCTCTTTCTCAGCGTTTCCCCGCTAATTTCTGCTTGAAATGAAGCCATAATAGTATTTTATAATTTTTTGAATTTTTTTTTTATTTTTTTGGAATTTTCTTTTACGTTTCGTGTAGGAACGGAACAGAACAATAATCATCATTTTCTTTCTCTTTCTGGGCATTTCTCAACCTATTTTTGATGAAAATGAAGCCAAAATGGTATTATTATGATTTTTGAATTTTTTTGCTATTTGTTTGGAATTTTCTATTGCGCGTTGGGTAGGAACGAAACGAAACAATAATTTTTATTTTCTCTCATTCTCGGCCTTTTCCAACCAATTTTTGCTTCAAAAGAAGCCATAACTGTATTTTTTAAATTTTTAGAAATTTTTTTGCAATTTTTTATGAATTTTCTATGACGCGTCGGGTTGGAACGAAACGGAACGATAATTTTTATTTTCCCTTTGTCTCGGTTTATTCCAACCTATTATGGCTTGAAATGAAGCCAAGATGGTATTTTTAAATTTTCGGAATTTTTTCTCTGTTTTTTTGGAATTTTCTCTTACGCGTCGAGTAGGAACGAAATGGAACGATAATTTTTGTTTTCCGTCTTTCTCGGCCTTTTCCAACCCTTTTTGGCTTTAACTGAAGCCACAATGGTATTTTTTAAAATTTTTTCCTATTTTTTGGAATTTTCTATTACGTGTCAGGTTGGAACGGAACAGAACGATAGTTTTTATTCTCTCTCTTTCTCAGCGTTTCCCCGCTAATTTCTGCTTGAAATGAAGCCATAATAGTATTTTATAATTTTTTGAATTTTTTTTTTATTTTTTTGGAATTTTCTTTTACGTTTCGTGTAGGAACGGAACAGAACAATAATCATCATTTTCTTTCTCTTTCTGGGCATTTCTCAACCTATTTTTGATGAAAATGAAGCCAAAATGGTATTATTATGATTTTTGAATTTTTTTGCTATTTGTTTGGAATTTTCTATTGCGCGTTGGGTAGGAACGAAACGAAACAATAATTTTTATTTTCTCTCATTCTCGGCCTTTTCCAACCAATTTTTGCTTCAAAAGAAGCCATAACTGTATTTTTTAAATTTTTAGAAATTTTTTTGCAATTTTTTATGAATTTTCTATGACGCGTCGGGTTGGAACGAAACGGAATGATAATTTTTATTTTCCCTTTGTCTCGGTTTATTCCAACCTATTATGGCTTGAAATGAAGCGAAGATGGTATTTTTAAATTTTCGGAATTTTTTATCTATTTTTTTGGAATTTTCTCTTACGCGTCGGGTAGCAACGAAACGGAACGATAATTTTTGTTTTTCGCCTTTCTCGGCCTTTTCCAACCTTTTTTGGCTTTAAATGAAGCCACAATTGTATTTTTTTAAATTTTTTCCTATTTTTTTGGAATTTTCTATTACGTGTCAGGTTGGAACGGAGCAGAAGGATAGTTTTTATTCTCTCTCTTTCTCAGCGTTTCCCCCCTTATTTTGGCTTGAAATGAAGCCATAATAGTATTTTATAATTTTTTGAATTTTTTTGTTATTTTTTTGGAATTTTCTTTTACGTTTCGTGTAGGAATAATCTTTATTTTCTTTCTATTTTTGGGCATTTCTCAACCTATTTTTGCTTAAAATGATGCCAAAATGGTATTCTTATTATTTTTTGAATTTTTTTGCTATTTGTTTGGAATTTTCTATTACGCGTTGGGTAGGAACGAAACGAAACGATAATTTTTATTTTCTCTCATTCTCGGCCTTTTCCAACCAATTTTTGCTTCAAAAGAAGTCATAACTGTATTTTTAAAATTTTTTGAATTTTTTTGCAATTTTTTATGAATTTTCTATGACGCGTCGGGTTGGAACGAAACGGAATGATAATTTTTATTTTCCCTTTGTCTCGGTTTATTCCAACCTATTATGGCTTGAAATGAAGCCACGATGATATTTTTAAATTTTCGGAAATTTTTTCTCTATTTTTTTGGAATTTTCTATTACGCGTCGGGTAGGGACGAAACGGAACGATAATTTTTGTTTTCCGTCTTTCTCGGCCTTTTCCAACCTTTTTTGGCTTTAAATGAAGCCACAATGGTATTTTTTTAAATTTTTTCCTATTTTTTTGGAATTTTCTATTACGTGTCAGGTTGGAACGGAACAGAACGATAGTTTTTATTCTCTCTCTTTCTCAGCGTTTCCCCCCTTATTTTGGCTTGAAATGAATCCATAATAGTATTTTATAATTTTTTGAATTTTTTTGTTATTTTTTTGGAATTTTCTTTTACGTTTCGTGTAAGAATGGAACAGAACAGTAATTTTTATTTTTTGTCTCTTTCTAGGCATTTCTTAACCTATTTTTGCTTAAAATGAAGCCAAAATGGTATTCTTATTATTTTTTGAATTTTTTTGCTATTTGTTTGGAATTTTCTATTACGCGTTGGGTAGGAACGAAACGAAACGATAATTTTTATTTACTCTCATTCTCGGCCTTTTCCAACCAATTTTTGCTTCAAAAGAAGCCATAACTGTGTTTTTTAAACTTTTTGAATTTTTTTGCAATTTTTTATGAATTTTCTATGACGCGTCGGGTTGGAACGAAACAGAATGATAATTTTTTTTTTCCCTTTGTCTCGGTTTATTCCAACCTATTATGGCTTGAAATCAAGCCACGATGGTATTTTTAAATTTTCGGAATTTTTTCTCTATTTTTTTGGAATTTTCTATTACGCGACGGGTAGGAACGAAACGGAACGATAATTTTTGTTTTCCGTCTTTCTCGGCCTTTTCCAACCTTTTTTGGCTTTAAATGAAGCCACAATGGTATTTTTTTAAATTTTTTCCTATTTTTTGAATTTTCTATTACGTGTCAGGTTGGAACGGAACAGAACGATAGTTTTTATTCTCTCTCTTTCTCAGCGTTTCCCCTCTTATTTTGGCTTGAAATGAATCCATAATAGTATTTTATAATTTTTTGAATTTTTTTGTTATTTTTTTGGAATTTTCTTTTACGTTTCCTGTAGGAACGGAATAGAACAATAATCTTCATTTTCTTTCACTTTCTGGGCATTTCTCAACCTATTTTTGCTTAAAATGAAGCCAAAATGGTATTATTATGATTTTTTGAATTTTTTTGCTATTTGTTTTGAATTTTCTATTAGGCGTTGGGTAGGAACGAAACGAAACGATAATTTTTATTTTCTCTCATTCTCGGCCTTTTCCAACCAATTTTTTCTTCAAAAGAAGCCATAACTGTATTTTTTAAATTTTTTGAATTTTTTTGCAATTTTTTATGAATTTTCTATGACGCGTCGGGTTGGAACGAAACGGAATGATAATTTTTATTTTCCCTTTGTCTCGGTTTATTCCAACCTATTATGGCTTGAAATGAAGAGAAGATGGTATTTTTAAATTTTCGGAATTTTTTATCTATTTTTTTGGAATTTTCTCTTACGCGTCGGGTAGGAACGAAACGGAACGATAATTTTTGTTTTCCGTCTTTCTCGGCCTTTTCCAACCCTTTTTGGCTTTAAATTAAGCCACAATGGTATTTTTTTAAATTTTTTCCTATTTTTTGGAATTTTCTATTACGTGTCAGGTTGGAACGGAACAGAACGATAATTTTTATTCTCTCTCTTTCTCAGCGTTTCCCCGCTAATTTCTGCTTGAAATGAAGCCATAATAGTATTTTATAATTTTTTGAATTTTTTTGTTATTTTTTTGGAATTTTCTTTTACGTTTCGTGTAGGAACGGAGCAGAACAATAATCTTTATTTTCTTTCTCTTTCTGGGCATTTCTCAACCTATTTTTGCTTAAAATGAAGCCAAAATGGTATTCTTATTATTTTTTGAATTGTTTTGCTATTTGTTTGGAATTTTCTATTACGCGTTGGGTAGGAACAAAACGAAACGATAATTTTTATTTTCTCTCATTCTCGGCCTTTTCCAGCCAATTTTTGCTTCAAAAGAAGCCATAACTGTATTTTTTAAATTTTTTGAATTTTTTTGCAATTTTTTATGAATTTTGTATTACGCGTAGGGTTGGAACGAAACGGAATGATAATTTTTATTTTCCCCGTTTCTTGGTCTATTCCAACCTATTATGGCTGGAAATGAAGCAATAATGGTATTTTTGAATTTTCACAATTTTTTTTCTATTTTTTTTAAATTTTCTATCAAGCGACGGGTAGGAACGAAACGGAACGATAATTTTTGTTTTTCGTCTTTCTCGGCCTTTTCCAACCTTTTTTGGTTTTAAATGAAGCCACAATTGTATTTTTTTAAATTTTTTCCTATTATTTTGGAATTTTCTATTACGTGTCAGGTTGGAACGGAACAGAACGATAGTTTTTATTCGCTCTCTTTCTCAGCGTTTCCCCTCTTATTTTGGCTTGAAATGAAGCCATAATAGTATTTTATAATTTTTTGAATTTTTTTGTTATTTTTTTGGAATTTTCTTTTACGTTTCGTGTAGGAACGGAACAGAACAATAATCTTTATTTTCTTTCTCTTTCTGGGCATTTCTCAACCTATTTTTGCTTAAAATGAAGCCAAAATGGTATTCTTATTATTTTTTGAATTTTTTTGCTATTTGTTTGGAATTTTCTATTACGCGTTGGGTAGGAACGAAACGAAACGATAATTTTTATTTTCTCTCATTCTCGGCCTTTTCCAACCAATTTTTGCTTCAAAAGAAGCCATAACTGTATTTTTTGAATTTTTTGAATTTTTTTGCAATTTTTTATGAATTTTCTATGACGCGTCGGGTTGGAACGAAACGGAATGATAATTTTTATTTTCCCTTTGTCTCGGTTTATTCCAACCTATTATGGCTTGAAATGAAGCGAAGATGGTATTTTTAAATTTTCGGAATTTTTTATCTATTTTTTTGGAATTTTCTCTTACGCGTCGGGTAGCAACGAAACGGAACGATAATTTTTGTTTTTCGCCTTTCTCGGCCTTTTCCAACCTTTTTTGGCTTTAAATGAAGCCACAATTGTATTTTTTTAAATTTTTTCCTATTTTTTTGGAATTTTCTATTACGTGTCAGGTTGGAACGGAACAGAAGGATAGTTTTTATTCTCTCTCTTTCTCAGCGTTTCCCCCCTTATTTTGGCTTGAAATGAAGCCATAATAGTATTTTATAATTTTTTGAATTTTTTTGTTATTTTTTTGGAATTTTCTTTTACGTTTCGTGTAGGAATAATCTTTATTTTCTTTCTATTTTTGGGCATTTCTCAACCTATTTTTGCTTAAAATGATGCCAAAATGGTATTCTTATTATTTTTTGAATTTTTTTGCTATTTGTTTGGAATTTTCTATTACGCGTTGGGTAGGAACGAAACGAAACGATAATTTTTATTTTCTCTCATTCTCGGCCTTTTCCAACCAATTTTTGCTTCAAAAGAAGTCATAACTGTATTTTTAAAATTTTTTGAATTTTTTTGCAATTTTTTATGAATTTTCTATGACGCGTCGGGTTGGAACGAAACGGAATGATAATTTTTATTTTCCCTTTGTCTCGGTTTATTCCAACCTATTATGGCTTGAAATGAAGCCACGATGATATTTTTAAATTTTCGGAAATTTTTTCTCTATTTTTTTGGAATTTTCTATTACGCGTCGGGTAGGGACGAAACGGAACGATAATTTTTGTTTTCCGTCTTTCTCGGCCTTTTCCAACCTTTTTTGGCTTTAAATGAAGCCACAATGGTATTTTTTTAAATTTTTTCCTGTTTTCTTTGAATTTTCTATTACATGTCAGGTTGGAACGGAACAGAATGATAGTTTTTATTCTCTCTCTTTCTCAGCGTTTCCCCCCTTATTTTGGCTTGAAATGAAGCCATAATAGTATTTTATAATTTTTTGAATTTTTTTGTTATTTTTTTGGAATTTTCTTTTACGTTTTGTGTAGGAACGGAACAGAACAATAATCTTTATTTTCTTTCTCTTTCTGGGTATTGCTCAACCTATTTTTTCTTAAAATGAAGCCAAAATGGTATTCTTAAGATTTTTTGAATTTTTTTGCTATTTGTTTGGAATTTTCTATTACGCATTGGGTAGGAACGAAACGAAACGATAATTTTTATTTTCTCTCATTCTCGGCCTTTTCCAACCAATTTTTGCTTCAAAAGAAGCCATAACTGTATTTTTTAAATTTTTTGAATTTTTTTGCAATTTTTTATGAATTTTCTATGACGTGTCGGGTTGGAACGAAACGGAATGATAATTTTTATTTTCCCTTTGTCTCGGTTTATTCTAACCTATTATGGCTTGAAATGAAGCCACGATGGTATTTTTAAATTTTCGGAAATTTTTTCTCTATTTTTTTGGAATTTTCTATTACGCGTCGGGTGGGGACGAAACGGAACGATAATTTTTGTTTTCCGTCTTTCTCGGCCTTTTCCAACCTTTTTTGGCTTTAAATGAAGCCACAATGGTATTTTTTTAAATTTTTTCCTATTTTTTGAATTTTCTATTACGTGTCAGGTTGGAACGGAACAGAATGATAGTTTTTATTCTCTCTCTTTCTCAGCGTTTCCCCCCTTATTTTGGCTTGAAATGAAGCCATAATAGTATTTTATAATTTTTTGAATTTTTTTGTTATTTTTTTGGAATTTTCTTTTACGTTTCGTGTAGGAACGGAACAGAACAATAATCTTTATTTTCTTTCTCTTTCTGGGCACTGCTCAACCTATTTTTTCTTAAAATGAAGCCAAAATGGTATTCTTAAGATTTTTTGAATTTTTTTGCTATTTGTTTGGAATTTTCTATTACGCATTGGGTAGGAACGAAACGAAACGATAATTTTTATTTTCTCTCATTCTCGGCCTTTTCCAACCAATTTTTGCTTCAAAAGAAGCCATAACTGTATTTTTTAAATTTTTTGAATTTTTTTGCAATTTTTTATGAATTTTCTATGACGCGTCGGGTTGGAACGAAACGGAATGATAATTTTTATTTTCCCTTTGTCTCGGTTTATTCCTACCTATTATGGCTTGAAATGAAGCCACGATGGTATTTTTAAATTTTCGGAATTTTTTCTCTATTTTTTTGGAATTTTCTATTACGCGACGGGTAGGAACGAAACGGAACGATAATTTTTGTTTTCCGTCTTTCTCGGCCTTTTCCAACCTTTTTTGGTTTTAAATGAAGCCACAATGGTATTTTTTTAAATTTTTTCCTATTTTTTTGGAATTTTCTATTACGTGTCAGGTTGGAACGGAACAGAACGATAATTTTTATTCTCTCTCTTTCTCAGCGTTTCCCCGCTAATTTCTGCTTGAAATGAAGCCATAATAGTATTTTATAATTTTTTGAATTTTTTTGTTATTTTTTTGGAATTTTCTTTTACGTTTCGTATTGGAACGGAACAGAACTATAATCTTCATTTTCTTTCTCTTTCTGGGCATTTCTCAACCTATTTTTGATGAAAATGAAGCCAAAATGGTATTATTATGATTTTTTGAATTTTTTTGCTATTTGTTTGGAATTTTCTATTGCGCGCTGGGTAGGAACGAAACGAAACGATAATTTTTATTTTCTCTCATTCTCGGCCTTTTCCAACCAATTTTTGCTTCAAAAGAAGCCATAACTGTATTTTTTAAATTTTTTGAATTTTTTTGCAATTTTTTATGAATTTTCTATGACGCGTCGGGTTGGAACGAAACGGAATGATAATTTTTATTTTCCCTTTGTCTCGGTTTATTCCAACCTATTATGGCTTGAAATGAAGCCACGATGGTATTTTTAAATTTCCGGAATTTTTTCTCTATTTTATTGGAATTTTCTATTACGCGACGGGTAGGAACGAAACGGAACGATAATTTTTGTTTTCCGTCTTTCTCGGCCTTTTCCAACCTTTTTTGGTTTTAAATGAAGCCACAATGGTATTTTTTTAAATTTTTTCCTATTTTTTTGGAATTTTCTATTACGTGTCAGGTTGGAACGGAACATAACGATAATTTTTATTCTCTCTCTTTCTCAGCGTTTCCCCGCTAATTTCTGCTTGAAATGAAGCCATAATAGTATTTTATAATTTTTTGAATTTTTTTGTTATTTTTTTGGAATTTTCTTTTACGTTTCGTGTAGGAACGGAACAGAACAATAATCTTCATTTTCTTTCTCTTTCTGGGCATTTCTCAACCTATTTTTGATGAAAATGAAGCCAAAATGGTATTATTATGATTTTTTGAATTTTTTTGCTATTTGTTTGGAATTTTCTATTGCGCGTTGGGTAGGAACGAAACGAAACGATAATTTTTATTTTCTCTCATTCTCGGCCTTTTCCAACCAATTTTTGCTTCAAAAGAAGCCATAACTGTATTTTTTAAATTTTTTGAATTTTTTTGCAATTTTTTATGAATTTTCTATGACGCGTCGGGTTGGAACGAAACGGAATGATAATTTTTATTTTCCCTTTGTCTCGGTTTATTCCAACCTATTATGGCCTGAAATGAAGCGAAGATGGTATTTTTAAATTTTCGGAATTTTTTATCTATTTTTTTGGAATTTTCTCTTACGCGTCGGGTAGGAACGAAACGGAACGATAATTTTTGTTTTCCGTCTTTCTCGGCCTTTTCCAACCCTTTTTGGCTTTAAATGAAGCCACAATGGTATTTTTTAAAATTTTTTCCTATTTTTTGGAATTTTCTATTACGTGTCAGGTTGGAACGGAACAGAACGATAGTTTTTATTCTCTCTCTTTCTCAGCGTTTCCCCGCTAATTTCTGCTTGAAATGAAGCCATAATAGTATTTTATAATTTTTTGAATTTTTTTTTTATTTTTTTGGAATTTTCTTTTACGTTTCGTGTAGGAACGGAACAGAACAATAATCATCATTTTCTTTCTCTTTCTGGGCATTTCTCAACCTATTTTTGATGAAAATGAAGCCAAAATGGTATTATTATGATTTTTGAATTTTTTTGCTATTTGTTTGGAATTTTCTATTGCGCGTTGGGTAGGAACGAAACGAAACAATAATTTTTATTTTCTCTCATTCTCGGCCTTTTCCAACCAATTTTTGCTTCAAAAGAAGCCATAACTGTATTTTTTAAATTTTTAGAAATTTTTTTGCAATTTTTTATGAATTTTCTATGACGCGTCGGGTTGGAACGAAACGGAACGATAATTTTTATTTTCCCTTTGTCTCGGTTTATTCCAACCTATTATGGCTTGAAATGAAGCCAAGATGGTATTTTTAAATTTTCGGAATTTTTTCTCTGTTTTTTTGGAATTTTCTCTTACGCGTCGAGTAGGAACGAAACGGAACGATAATTTTTGTTTTCCGTCTTTCTCGGCCTTTTCCAACCTTTTTTGGCTTTAAATGAAGCCACAATGGTATTTTTTTAAATTTTTTCCTATTTTCTTGGAATTTTCTATTACGTGTCAGGTTGGAACGGAACAGAACGATAGTTTTTATTCTCTCTCTTTCTCAGCGTTTCCCCGCTAATTTCTGCTTGAAATGAAGCCATAATAGTATTTTATAATTTTTTGAATTTTTTTGTTATTTTTTTGGAATTTTCTTTTACGTTTCGTGTAGGAACGAAACAGAACAATAATCATCATTTTCTTTCTCTTTCTGGGCATTTCTCAACCTATTTTTGATGAAAATGAAGCCAAAATGGTATTATTATGATTTTTGAATTTTTTTGCTATTTGTTTGGAATTTTCTATTGCGCGTTGGGTAGGAACGAAACGAAACAATAATTTTTATTTTCTCTCATTCTCGGCCTTTTCCAACCAATTTTTGCTTCAAAAGAAGCCATAACTGTATTTTTTAAATTTTTAGAAATTTTTTTGCAATTTTTTATGAATTTTCTATGACGCGTCGGGTTGGAACGAAACGGAACGATAATTTTTATTTTCCCTTTGTCTCGGTTTATTCCAACCTATTATGGCTTGAAATGAAGCCAAGATGGTATTTTTAAATTTTCGGAATTTTTTCTCTGTTTTTTTGGAATTTTCTCTTACGCGTCGGGTAGGAACGAAACGGAACGATAATTTTTGTTTTCCGTCTGTGTCGGCCTTTTCCAACCTTTTTTGGCTTTAAATGAAGCCACAGTGGTATTTTTTTAAATTTTTTCCTATTTTTTGGAATTTTCTACTACGTGTCAGGTTGGAACGGAACAGAACGATAGTTTTTATTCTCTCTCTTTCTCAGCGTTTCCCCTCTTATTTTGGCTTGAAATGAAGCCATAATAGTACTTTATAATTTTTTGAATTTTTTTGTTATTTTTTTGGAATTTTCTTTTACGTTTCGTGTAGGAACGGAACAGAACAATAATCTTCATTTTCTTTCTCTTTCTGGGCATTTCTCAACCTATTTTTGCTGAAAATGAAGCCAAAATGGTATTCTTATGATTTTCTGAATTTTTTTGCTATTTGTTTGGAATTTTCTATTACGCGTTGGGTAGGAACGAAACGAAACGATAATTTTTATTTTCTCTCATTCTCGGCCTTTTCCAACCAATTTTTGCTTCAAAAGAAGCCATAACTGTATTTTTTAAATTTTTTGAATTTTTTTGCAATTTTTTATGAATTTTCTATGACGCGTCGGGTTGGAACGAAACGGAATGATAATTTTTATTTTCCCTTTGTCTCGGTTTATTCCAACCTATTATGGCCTGAAATGAAGCGAAGATGGTATTTTTAAATTTTCGGAATTTTTTATCTATTTTTTTGGAATTTTCTCTTACGCGTCGGGTAGGAACGAAACGGAACGATAATTTTTGTTTTCCGTCTTTCTCGGCCTTTTCCAACCCTTTTTGGCTTTAAATGAAGCCACAATGGTATTTTTTAAAATTTTTTCCTATTTTTTGGAATTTTCTATTACGTGTCAGGTTGGAACGGAACAGAACGATAGTTTTTATTCTCTCTCTTTCTCAGCGTTTCCCCTCTTATTTTGGCTTGAAATGAAGCCATAATAGTATTTTATAATTTTTTGAATTTTTTTGTTATTTTTTGGGAATTTTCTATAACGTTTCGTGTAGGAACGGAACAGAACAATAATCTTCATTTTCTTTCTCTTTCTGGGCATTTCTCAACCTATTTTTGCTGAAAATGAAGCCAAAATGGTATTCTTATGATTTTTTGAATTTTTTTGCTATTTGTTTGGAATTTTCTATTACGCGTTGGGTAGGAACGAAACGAAACGATAATTTTTATTTTCTCTCATTCTCGGCCTTTTCCAACCAATTTTTGCTTCAAAAGAAGCCATAACTGTATTTTTTAAACTTTTTGAATTTTTTTGCAATTTTTTATGAATTTTCTAGGACGCTTCGGGTTGGAACGAAACAGAATGATAATTTTTATTTTCCCTTTGTCTCGGTTTATTCCAACCTATTATGGCTTGAAATCGAGCCACGATGGTATTTTTAAATTTTCGGAAATTTTTTGTCTATTTTTTTGGAATTTTCTATTACGTGTTGGGTAGGAACGAAACGAAACGATAATTTTTATTTTCTCTCATTCTCGGCCCTTTCCAACCAATTTTTGCTTCAAAAGAAGCCATAACTGTATTTTTTAAACTTTTTGAATTTTTTTGCAATTTTTTATGAATTTTCTATGACGCGTCGGGTTGGAACGAAACAGAATGATAATTTTTATTTTCCCTTTGTCTCGGTTTATTCCAACCTATTATGGCTTGAAATCAAGCCACGATGGTATTTTTAAATTTTCGGAATTTTTTCTCTATTTTTTTGGAATTTTCTATTACGCGACGGGTAGGAATGAAACGGAACGATAATTTTTGTTTTCCGTCTTTCTCGGCCTTTTCCAACCTTTTTTGGCTTTAAATGAAGCCACAATGGTATTTTTTTAAATTTTTTCCTATTTTCTTGGAATTTTCTATTACGTGTCAGGTTGGAACGGAACAGAACGATAGTTTTTATTCTCTCTCTTTCTCAGCGTTTCCCCGCTAATTTCTACTTGAAATGAAGCCATAATAGTATTTTATAATTTTTTGAATTTTTTTGTTATTTTTTTGGAATTTTCTTTTACGTTTCGTGTAGGAACGGAACAGAACAATAATCATCATTTTCTTTCTCTTTCTGGGCATTTCTCAACCTATTTTTGATGAAAATGAAGCCAAAATGGTATTATTATGATTTTTGAATTTTTTTGCTATTTGTTTGGAATTTTCTATTGCGCGTTGGGTAGGAACGAAACGAAACAATAATTTTTATTTTCTCTCATTCTCGGCCTTTTCCAACCAATTTTTGCTTCAAAAGAAGCCATAACTGTATTTTTTAAATTTTTAGAAATTTTTTTGCAATTTTTTATGAATTTTCTATGACGCGTCGGGTTGGAACGAAACGGAACGATAATTTTTATTTTCCCTTTGTCTCGGTTTATTCCAACCTATTATGGCTTGAAATGAAGCCAAGATGGTATTTTTAAATTTTCGGAATTTTTTCTCTGTTTTTTTGGAATTTTCTCTTACGCGTCGGGTAGGAACGAAACGGAACGATAATTTTTGTTTTCCGTCTTTCTCGGCCTTTTCCAACCTTTTTTGGTTTTAAATGAAGCCACAATGGTATTTTTTTAAATTTTTTCCTATTTTCTTGGAATTTTCTATTACGTGTCAGGTTGGAACGGAACAGAACGATAGTTTTTATTCTCTCTCTTTCTCAGCGTTTCCCCTCTTATTTTGGCTTGAAATGAAGCCATAATAGTATTTTATAATTTTTTGAATTTTTTTGTTATTTTTTTGGAATTTTCTTTTACGTTTTGTGTAGGAACGGAACAGAACAATAATCTTCATTTTCTTTCTCTTTCTGGGCATTTCTCAACCTATTTTTGATGAAAATGAAGCCAAAATGGTATTCTAATGATTTTTTGAATTTTTTTGCTATTTGTTTGGAATTTTCTATTACGCATTGGGTAAGAACGAAACAAAACGATAATTTTTATTTTCTCTCATTCTCGGCCTTTTCCAACCAATTTTTGCTTCAAAAGAAGCCATAACTGTATTTTTTAAATTTTTTGAATTTTTTTTGCAATTTTTTATGAATTTTCTATGACGCGTCGGGTTGGAACGAAACGGAATGATAATTTTTATTTTCCCTTTGTCTCGGTTTATTCCAACCTATTATGGCTTGAAATGAAGCCACGATGGTATTTTTAAATTTTCGGAATTTTTTTCTCTATTTTTTTGAAATTTTCTATTACGCGTTGGGTAGGAACGAAACGAAACGATAATTTTTATTTTCTCTCATTCTCGGCCTTTTCCAACTAATTTTTGCTTCAAAAGAAGCCATAACTGTATTTTTTAAACTTTTTGAATTTTTTTGCAATTTTTTATGAATTTTCTATGACGCGTCGGGTTGGAACGAAACAGAATGATAATTTTTATTTTCCCTTTGTCTCGGTTTATTCCAACCTATTATGGCTTGAAATGAAGCCACGATGGTATTTTTAAATTTTCGGAATTTTTTCTCTATTTTTTTGGAATTTTCTATTACGCGACGGGTAGGAACGAAACGGAACGATAATTTTTGTTTTCCGTCTTTCTCGGCCTTTTCCAACCTTTTTTGGCTTTAAATGAAGCCACAATGGTATTTTTTTAAATTTTTTCCTATTTTTTTGGAATTTTCTATTACGTGTCAGGTTGGAACGGAACAGAACGATAGTTTTTATTCTCTCTCTTTCTCAGCGTTTCCCCGCTAATTTCTGCTTGAAATGAAGCCATAATAGTATTTTATAATTTTTTGAATTTTTTTGTTATTTTTTTGGAATTTTCTTTTACGTTTCGTGTAGGAACGGAACATAACAATAATCTTTATTTTCTTTCTCTTTCTGGGCATTTCTCAACCTATTTTTGCTTAAAATGAAGCCAAAATGGTATTCTTATTATTTTTTGAATTTTTTTGCTATTTGTTTGGAATTTTCTATTACGCATTGGGTAGGAACGAAACGAAACGATAATTTTTATTTTCTCTCATTCTCGGCCTTTTCCAACCAATTTTTGCTTCAAAAGAAGCCATAACTGTATTTTTTAAATTTTTTGAATTTTTTTGCAATTTTTTATGAATTTTCTATGACGCGTCGGGTTTGAACGAAACGGAATGATAATTTTTATTTTCCCTTTGTCTCGGTTTATTCCAACCTATTATGGCTTGAAATGAAGCCACGATGGTATTTTTAAATTTTCGGAATTTTTTTTCTATTTTTTTGGAATTTTCAATTACGCGTCGGGTAGGGACGAAACGGAACGATAATTTTTGTTTTCCGTCTTTCTCGGCCTTTTCCAACCTTTTTTGGCTTTAAATGAAGCCACAATGGTGTTTTTTTAAATTTTTTATAATTTTTTTGGAATTTTCTATTACTTGTCAGATTGGAACGGAACAGAACGATAGTTTTTATTCTCTCTCTTTCTCAGCGTTTCCCCCCTTATTTTGGCTTGAAATGAAGCCACAATAGTATTTTATAATTTTTTGAATTTTTTTGCTATTTGTTTGGAATTTTCTATTACGCATTGGGTAGGAACGAAACGAAACGATAATTTTTATTTTCTCTCATTCTCGGCCTTTTCCAACCAATTTTTGCTTCAAAAGAAGCCATAACTTTATTTTTTAAATTTTTTGAATTTTTTTGCAATTTTTTATGAATTTTCTATGACGCGTCGGGTTGGAACGAAACGGAATGATAATTTTTATTTTCCCTTTGTCTCGGTTTATTCCAACCTATTATGGCTTGAAATGAAGCCACGATGGTATTTTTAAATTTCCGGAATTTTTTCTCTATTTTATTGGAATTTTCTATTACGCGACGGGTAGGAACGAAACGGAACGATAATTTTTGTTTTCCGTCTTTCTCGGCCTTTTCCAACCTTTTTTGGTTTTAAATGAAGCCACAATGGTATTTTTTTAAATTTTTTCCTATTTTTTTGGAATTTTCTATTACGTGTCAGGTTGGAACGGAACATAACGATAATTTTTATTCTCTCTCTTTCTCAGCGTTTCCCCGCTAATTTCTGCTTGAAATGAAGCCATAATAGTATTTTATAATTTTTTGAATTTTTTTGTTATTTTGTTGGAATTTTCTATTACGTTTCGTGTAGGAACGGAACAGAACAATAATTTTTATTTTCTGTCCCTTTCTGGGCATTTCTCAACCTATTTTTGCTTAAAATGAAGCCAAAATGGTATTCTTATGATTTTTTGAATTTTTTTGCTATTTGTTTGGAATTTTCTATTACGCGTTCGGTAGGAACGAAACGAAACGATAATTTTTCTTTTCTCTCATTCTCGGCCTTTTCCAACCAATTTTTGCTTCAGAAGAAGCCATAACTATATTTTTTTAGTTTTTTGAATTTTTTTGCAATTTTTTATGAATTTTCTATTACGCGTAGGGTTGGAACGAAACGGAATGATAATTTTTATTTTCCCTGTTTCTTGGTCTATTCCAACCTATTATGGCTGGAAATGAAGCAATAATGGTATTTTTGAATTTTCAGAATTTTTTTTCTATTTTTTTAAAATTTTCTATTACGCGACGGATAGGAATGAAACGGAACGATAATTTTTGTTTTCCGCCAGTCTCGGCCTTTTCCAACCTTTTTTGGCTTTAACTGAAGCCACAGTGGTATTTTTTTAAATTTGTTCCTATTTTTTGGAATTTTCTATTACGTGTCAGGTTGGAACGGAACAGAACGATAGTTTTTGTTCTCTCTCTTTCTCAGCGTTTCCCCTCTTATTTTGGCTTGAAATGAAGCCATAATAGTATTTTATAATTTTTTGAATTTTTTTGTTATTTTTTTGGAATTTTCTTTTACGTTTCGTGTAGGAACGGAACAGAACAATAATCTTCATTTTCTTTCTCTTTCTGGGCATTTCTCAACCTATTTTTGCTGAAAATGAAGCCAAAATGGTATTCTTATGATTTTTTGAATTTTTTTGCTATTTGTTTGGAATTTTCTATTACGCGTTGGGTAGGAACGAAACGAAACGATAATTTTTATTTTCTCTCATTCTCGGCCTTTTCCAACCAATTTTTTCTTCAAAAGAAGCCATAACTGTATTTTTTAAATTTTTTGAATTTTTTTGCAATTTTTAATGAATTTTCTATGACCCGCCGGGTTGGAACGAAACGGAATGATAATTTTTATTTTCCCTTTGTCTCAGTTTATTCCAACCTATTTTGGCCTGAAATGAAGCGACGATGGTATTTTTAAATTTTCGGAAATTTTTTCTCTATTTTTTTGGAATTTTCTATTACGCGACGGGTAGGAACGAAACGGAACGATAATTTTTGTTTTCCGTCTTTCTCGGCCTTTTCCAACCTTTTTTGGCTTTAAATGAAGCCACAATGGTATTTTTTTAAATTTTTTCCTATTTTTTTGGAATTTTCTATTACGTGTCGGGTTGGAACGGAACAGAATGATAGTTTTTATTCTCTCTCTTTCTCAGCGTTTCCCCCCTAATTTTGGCTTGAAATGAAGCCATAATAGTATTTTATAATTTTTTGAATTTTTTTGTTATTTTTTTGGAATTTTCTTTTACGTTTTGTGTAGGAACGGAACAGAACAATAATTTTTATTTTCTGTCTCTTTCTGGGCATTTCTCAACCTATTTTTGCTTAAAACGAAGCCAAAATGGTATTTTTATGATTTTTTGAATTTTTTTGCTATTTGTTTGGAATTTTCTATTACGCGTTGGGTAGGAACGAAACGAAACGATAATTTTTATTTTATCTCATTCTCGGCCTTTTCCAACCAATTTTTGCTTCAAAAGAAGCCATAACTGTATTTTTTAAATGTTTTGAATTTTTTTGCAATTTTTTATGAATTTTGTATTACGCGTAGGGTTGGAACGAAACGGAATGATAATTTTTGTTTTCCCCGTTTCTTGGTCTATTCCAACCTATTATGGCTGGAAATGAAGCAATAATGGTATTTTTGAATTTTCAGAATTTTTTTTCTATTTTTTTTTAAATTTTCTATCAAGCGACGGGTAGGAACGAAACGGAACGATAATTTTTGTTTTTCGTCTTTCTTGGCCTTTTCCAACCTTTTTTGGTTTTAAATGAAGCCACAATTGTATTTTTTTAAATTTTTTCCTATTATTTTGGAATTTTCTATTACGTGTCAGGTTGGAACGGAACAGAACGATAGTTTTTATTCTCTCTCTTTCTCAGCGTTTCCCCTCTTATTTTGGCTTGAAATGAAGCCATAATAGTATTTTATAATTTTTTGATTTTTTTTGTTATTTTTTTGGAATTTTCTTTTACGTTTCGTGTAGGAACGGAACAGAACAATAATCTTTATTTTCTTTCTCTTTCTGGGCATTTCTCAACCAATTTTTGCTTAAAATGAAGCCAAAATGGTATTCTTATGATTTTCTGAATTTTTTTGCTATTTGTTTGGAATTTTCTATTACGCGTTGGGTAGGAACGAAACGAAACGATAATTTTTATTTTCTCTCATTCTCGGCCTTTTCCAACCAATTTTTGCTTCAAAAGAAGCCATAACTGTATTTTTTAATTTTTTTGCAATTTTTTATGAATTTTCTATGACGCGTCGGGTTTGAACGAAACGGAATATTAATTTTGATTTTCCCTTTGTCTCGGTTTATTCCAACCTATTATGGCTTGAAATGATGCCACGATGGTATTTTTAAATTTTCGGAATTTTTTCTCTATTTTTTTGGAATTTTCTATTACGCGTCGGGTAGGAACGAAACGGAACGATAATTTTTTTTTCCGTCTTTCTCGGCCTTTTCCAACCTTTTTCAGCTTTAAATGAAGCCACAATTGTATTTTATTAAATTTTTTCCTATCTTTTTGGAATTTTCTTTTACGTGTCAGGTTGGAACGGAACAGAACGATAGTTTCTATTCTCTCTCTTTCTCAGCGTTTCCCCTCTTATTTTGGCTTGAAATGAAGCCATAATAGTATTTTATAATTTTTTGAATTTTTTTGTTATTTTTTTGTAATTTTCTATTACGTTTCGTGTAGGAACAGAACAGAACAATAATTTTTATTTTCTGTCCCTTTCTGGGCATTTCTCAACCTATTTTTGCTTAAAATGAAGCCAAAATGGTATTCTTATGATTTTGTGAATTTTTTTGCTATTTGTTTGGAATTTTCTATTACGCGTTGGGTAGGAACGAAACGAAACGATAATTTTTATTTTCTCTCATTCTCGGCCTTTTCCAACCAATTTTTGCTTCAAAAGAAGCCATAACTGTATTTTTTAAATTTTTTGAATTTTTTTGCAATTTTTTATGAATTTTCTATGACGCGTCGGGTTTGAACGAAACGGAATATTAATTTTGATTTTCCCTTTATCTCGGTTTATTCCAACCTATTATGGCTTGAAATGAAGCCACGATGGTATTTTTAAATTTTCGGAATTTTTTCTCTATTTTTTTGGAATTTTCTATTACGCGTCGGGTCGGAACGAAACGGAACGATAATTTTTGTTTTCCATCTTTCTCGGCCTTTTCCAACCTTTTTTGGCTTTAAATTAAGCCACAATGGTATTTTTTTAAATTTTTTCATATTTTTTTGGAATTTTCTACTACGTGTCAGGTTGGAACGGAACAGAAGGATAGTTTTTATTCTCTCTCTTTCTCAGCGTTTCCCCCCTTATTTTGGCTTGAAATGAAGCCATAATAGTATTTTATAATTTTTTGAATTTTTTTGTGATTTTTTTGGATTTTTCTATTACGTTTCGTTTAGGAACGGAACAGAACAATAATTTTTATTTTCTGTCTCTTTCTGGGCATTTCTCAACCTATTTTTGCTTAAAATGAAGCCAAAATGGTATTCTTATGATTTTGTGAATTTTTTTGCTATTTGTTTGGAATTTTCTATTACGCGTTGGGTAGGAACGAACCGAAACTATAATTTTTATTTTCTCTCATTCTCGGCCTTTTCCAACCAATTTTTGCTTCAAAAGAAGCCATAACTATATTTTTTTAATTTTTTGAATTTTTTTGCAATTTTTTATGAATTTTCTATTACGCGTAGGGTTGGGACGAAACGGAATGATAATTTTTATTTTCCCTGTTTCTTGTTCTATTCCAACCTATTATGGCTGGAAATGAAGCAATAATGGTATTTTTGAATTTTCAGAATTTTTTTTCCATTTTTTTTAAATTTTCTGTTACGTGACGGGTAGGAACGAAACGGAACGATAATTTTTGTTTTCCGTCTTTCTCGGCATTTTCCAACCTTTTTCGGCTTTAAATGAAGCCACAATGGTATTTTTTTTAAATTTTTTCCTATTTTTTTGGAATTTTCTATTACGTGTCAGGTTGGAACGGAACAGAATGATAGTTTTTATTCTCTCTCTTTCTCAGCGTTTCCCCCCTTATTTTGGCTTGAAATGAAGCCATAATAGTATTTTATAATTTTTTGAATTTTTTTGTTATTTTTTTGGAATTTTCTTTTACGTTTCGTGTAGGAACGGAACAGAACAATAATCTTCATTTTCTTTCTCTTTCTGGGCATTTCTCAACCTATTTTTGCTTAAAATGAAGCCAAAATGGTATTCTTATGATTTTTTGAATTTTTTTGCTATTTGTTTGGAATTTTCTATTACGCGTTGGGTAGGAACGAAACGAAACGATAATTTTTATTTTCTCTCATTCTCGGCCTTTTCCAACCAATTTTTGCTTCAAAAGAAGCCATAACTGTATTTTTTAAATTTTTTTGAATTTTTTTGCAATTTTTTATGAATTTTCTATGATGCGTCGGGTTGGAACGAAACGGAATGATAATTTTTATTTTCCCTTTGTCTTGGTTTATTCCAATCTATTATGACTTGAAATGAAGCCACGATGGTATTTTTAAATTTTCGGAATTTTTTGGCTATTTTTTTGGAATTTTCTATTACGCGTCGGGTAGGAACGAAACGGAACGATAATTTTTGTTTTCCGTCTTTCTCGGCCTTTTCCAACCTTTTTTGGCTTTAAATTAAGCCACAATGGTATTTTTTTAAATTTTTTCCTATTTTTCTGGAATTTTCTTTTACATGTCAGGTTGGAACGGAACAGAACGATAGTTTTTATTCTCTCTCTTTCTCAGCGTTTCCCCCTTATTTTGGCTTGAAATGAAGCCATAATAGTATTTTATAATTTTTTGAATTTTTTTGTGATTTTTTTGGAATTTTCTATTACGTTTCGTGTAGGAACGGAACAGAACAATAATTTTTATTTTCTGTCTCTTTCTGGGCATTTCTCAACCTATTTTTGCTTAAAATGAAGCCAAAATGGTATTCTTATGATTTTTTGAATTTTTTTGCTATTTGTTTGGAATTTTCTATTACGCGTTGGGTAGGAACAAAACGAAACGATAAGTTTTATTTTCTCTCATTCTCGGCCTTTTTCAACCAATTTTTGCTTCAAAAGAAGCCATAACTGTATTTTTTAAATTTTTTGAATTTTTTTGCAATTTTTTAAGAATTTTCTATGACGCGTCGGGTTGGAACGAAACGGAATGATAATTTTTATTTTCCCTTTGTCTCGGTTTATTCCAACCTATTATGGCTTCTTTCTCGGCCTTTTCCAACCAATTTTTGCTTGAAAAGATGCCATCACTGTATTTATTTCATTTTCTGAATTTTTTTGCAATTTTTTATGAATTTTATATTACGCGTCGGGTTGGAACGAAACGGAATGATAATTTTTATTTTCCCTGTTTCTCGGTCTATTCCAACCTATTATGGCTTCAAATGAAGCCACAATGGTATTTTTAAATTTTCGGAATTTTTTTTCTATATTTTTTGAATTTTCTATTACGTGTCGTGTAGGAACGGAACTGAACAATAATTTTTATTTTCTCTCTTTCTGGGCATTTCTCAAACTATTATTGCTTCAAATGAAGCCAAAATGGTATTCTTCTAATTTTTTGAATTTTTTTGCTATTTGTTTGGAATTTTCTATTACGCATTGGGTAGGAACGACACAAAACGATAATTTTTATTTTCTCTCTTTCTCTGCCTTTTCCAATCAATTTTTGGTTGAAAAGAAGCCATAACAGTATTTTTTGAATTTTTTGCAATTTTTTATGAATTTTCTATGACGCGTCGGGTTGGAACGAATCGGAATGATAATTTTTATTTTCCCTGTTTCTCGGTCTATTCCAACCTATTATGGCTTGAAATGAAGCCACAATGGTATTTTTAAATTTTCGGAATTTTTTTCTATTTTCTTGGAATTTTCTATTACGCGTTTGGTAGGAACGAAATGGAACGATAATTTTTGTTTTCTGTCTTTCTCGGCCTTTTCGAACCTATTTTGGCTTTAAATGAATCCACAATGGTATTTTTTTAATTTTTGAAAATTTTTTCCTATTTTTTTGGAATTTTCTATTACATGTCGGGTAGGAACGGAGCGGAACGATAATTTTTGTTTTCCGTCTTTCTCGGCCTTTTCCAACCTATTTTTTCTTCAAATGAAGCCACAATGGTATTTTTTTAATTTTTAAAAATTTTTTCCTATTTTTTTGGAATTTTCTATTACGCGTCAAGTTGGAACGAAACAGAACGATTGTTTTTATTTTCTTCCTTTCTCAGCGTTTCCCCCCTTATTTTGGCTTGAAATGAAGTTATAATAGTATTTTACAATTTTTTGAATTTTTTTGCTATTTTTTTGGAATTTTCTATTACGTGTCGTGTAGGAACGGAACAGAACGATAAGTTTTATTTTCTCTCTTTCTTGGCATTTCTCAACCTATTTTTGCTTCAAATGACGCCAAAATGGAATTCTTCAAATTTTTTGAATTTTTTTGCTATTTGTTTGGAAATTTCTATTACGCATTAGGTAGGAACGAAACGAAACGATAATTTTTATTTTTTCTCTTTCTCGGCCCTTTTCGACCAATTTTTGCTTGAAAAAAAGCCATAACTGTATTTTTTTAATTTTTTTAATTTTTTTGCAATTTTCTATGACGCATAGGGTTGGAACGAAACGGAATGATAATTTTTATTTTTCTTGTTTCTCGGTCTATTCCGACCTATTATGGCTTGAAATGAAGTCACAATGGGATTTTTAAATTTTCAGAATTTTTTCTCTATTTTTTTGGAATTTCTATTACGCGTTAGGTTGGAACTGAACAGAACGACAGATTTATTTTCTCTCTTTCTTAGCGTTTCCCCCCTTATTTTGGCTTGAAATGAAGCCATAATAGTATTTTATAATTTTACGAATTTTTTTGCTATTTTTTTTGGAATTTTCTATTACGCATTGGGTAGAAAAAAAACGAAACGATAGTTTGTATTTTCTCTCTTTCTCGGCCTTTTCCAACCAATTTTTGCTTGAAAAGATGCCATCACTGTATTTATTTCATTTTCTAAATTTTTTTGCAATTTTTTATGAATTTTATATTACGCGTCGGGTTGGAACGAAACGGAATAATAATTTTTATTTTCCCTGTTTCTCGGTCTATTCCAACCTATTATGGCTTCAAATGAAGCCACAATGGTATTTTTAAATTTTCGGAATTTTTTTTCTATATTTTTGGAATTTTCTATTACGTGTCGTGTAGGAACGGAACTGAACAATAATTTTTATTTTCTCTCTTTCTGGGCATTTCTGAAACTATTATTGCTTCAAATGAAGCCAAAATGGTATTCTTCAAATTTTTTGAATTTTTTTGCTATTTGTTTGGAATTTTCTATTACGCCTTGGGTAGGAACGAAACGAAACGATAATTTGTATTTTCTCTCTTTCTCGGCCTTTTCCACCCAATTTTTGCTTGAAAAGAAGCCATAACTGTATTTATTACATTTTTTGATTTTTTTTGCAATTTTTTATGAATTTTCTATTACGCGTTCGGTTGGAACGAAACGGAATGATAATTTTTATTTTCCCTATTTCTCGGTCTATTCCAACCTATTAGGGCTTGAAATGAAGCCACAATGGTATTTTTAAATTTTCGAAATTTTTTTCTATTTTTTTGGAATTTTCTACTACGTGTCGTGTAGGAATGGAACGGAATAATAATTTTTATTTTCTCCCTTTCTAGGCAGATCTCAACCTATTTTTGCTTCAAATGAAGCCAAAATGGTATTCTTCTAATTTTTTGAATTTTTTTACTATTTGTTTGGAATTTTCTATTGCGCCTTAGGTTGGAATGAAACGAAACGATAATTTGTATTTTCTCAATTTTTCGGCCTTTTCCACCCAATTTTTTCTTGAAAAGAAACCGTAACTGTATTTTTTTGACTTTTTTGCATTTTTTTAAGAATTTTCTATTACGCGTCGGGTTGGAACGAACCGGAATGATAATTTTTATTTTCCCTGTTTCTCGGTCTATTCCAACCTATTATGGCTTGAAATGAAGCAATAATGGTATTTTTATGTTTTCGAAATTTTTTTTGAATTTTTTTGGAATTTTCTATTATGTGACGGGTAGGAACGAAACGGAACGATGATTTTTGTTTTCCGTCTTTCTCGACCTTTTCCAACCTATTTTTGCTTTAAATGAAGCCACAATGGAGTTTTTTTTAATTTTTTCCTATTTTTTTGGAATTTTCTGTTACGCGTCAGGTTGGAACGGAACAGAACGATACTTTTTATTTTCTCCCTTTCTCAGCGTTTTCCCCCTTATTTTGGCTTGAAATGAAGCCATAATAGTATTTTATAATTTTTTGAATTTTTTTGCTATTTTTTTGGAATTTTCTATTACGTGTCGTTTAGGAACGGAAAAGAACAATAATTTTTATTTCCTCCCTCTCTGGGCATTTCTTAACCTATTTTTGCTTCAAATGAAGCAAAAAATGGTATTATTCTAATTTTTTGAATTTTTTTGCTATTTGTTTGGAATTTTCTATTACGCCTTGGGTAGGAACGAAACGAAACGATAATCTGTATTTTCTCT
The DNA here is from genome assembly GCA_023055345.1 of Quercus wislizeni. NCBI lineage: Eukaryota > Viridiplantae > Streptophyta > Magnoliopsida > Fagales > Fagaceae > Quercus > Quercus wislizeni. Next base: position 25,580,855 of record JALGQJ010000005.1, read on the forward strand.
CTTTCTCGGCCTTTTCCACCCAATTTTTGCTTGAAAAGAAGCCCCAACTGTATTTTTTTAATTTATTGAATTTTTTTGCAATTTTTTATGAATTTTCTATGACGCTTCGGGTTGGAACGAAACGGAATGATAATTTTTATTTTCCCTCTTTCTTGGTATATTCTAACCTATTATGGCTTGAAATGAAGCCACAATGATATTTTTATGTTTTTGGAATTTTTTTTCTATTTTTTTGGAATTTTCTATTACGCGTCGGGCAGGAACAAAAAAGAATGATAATTTTTCTTTTCCGTCTTTCTCGACATTTTCCAACCTATTTTGGCTTTAAATGAAGCCACAATGGTATTTTTTTAATTTTATTAAATTTTTTCCTATTTTTTTGGAATTTTCTATTACGCGTCGGGTAGGAACGAAATGGAACGATAATTTTTGTTTTCCGTCTTTCTCGGCCTTTTCAAACCTATTTTGGCTTTAAATGAAGCCACAATGGTATTTTCTTAATTTTTGAAAATTTTTACCTATTATTTTGGAATTTAATATTACACGTCGGGTTGGAATGGAACAGAATGATAGTTTTTAGTTTCTTTCTTTCTCAGCGTTTCCCCCCTTATTTTGGCTTGAAATGAAGCCATAATAGTATTTAATAATTTTTTGAATTTTTTTGCTATTTTTTTGGAATTTTCTATTACGATTCGGGTACAAACGAAACGGAACCATAATTTTTGTTTTCTGCCTTTCTCGGCCTTTTCCAACCTATTTTGGCTTTCAATGAAGCCACAATGGTATTTTTTTCAATTTTTCCGTATTTTTTTGGAATTTTCTATTACGCGTCGGGTAGGAACGAAACGGAACGATAATTGTTGTTTTCCATCTTTCTCGACCTTTTCCCACCAATTTTGGCATTAAATGAAGCCACAATGGTATTTTTAAATTTTCGGAATTTTTTATCTATATTTTTGGAATTTTCTGTTACGCGTCGGGTAGGGACGAAAAGGAACGATAATTTTTGTCTTCCGTCTTTCTCGACCTTTCCAACCTATTTTGGCTTTAAATGAAGCCACAATGGTGGTTCTTTAATTTTTTTAAAATTTTTTCCTATTTTTTTGGAATTTTCTATTACGCGTCGGGTAGGAGCGAAATGGAACGATAATTTTTTTTTCCGTCTTTCTCGACCTTTCCAACCTATTTTTGCTTTAAATGAAGCCACAATGGTATTTTTTTAATTTTTGAAAATTGTTACCTTTTTTTTTGGAATTTTATATTACGCGTCAGGTTGGAACGGAACAGAACGATAGTTTTTATTTTCTCTCTTTCTCAGCGTTTCCCCACTTATTTTGGCTTGAAATGAAGCCATAATAGTATTTTATAATTTTTTGAATTGTTTTGCGATTTTTTTGGAATTTTCAATTACGTATCGTGTAGGAACGGAACAAAACAATAATTTTTTTTTTATTTCCTCTCTTTTTGGGCATTTCTCAAACTATTATTGCTTGAAATGAAGCCAAAATGGATTTCTTCAAATTTTTTGAATTTTTTTGCTATTTGTTTGGAATTTTCTATTACGCATTGGGTAGGAACGCAACGAAACGATAATTTTTATTTTTTCTATTTCTCGACCTTTTCCAACCTATTTTCGCTTTAAATGAAGCCACAACGGTATTTTTTTTGAATTTTTTTGAATTCTTTCCTTTTTTTTGGAATTTTCTGTTACGCGTCAGGTTGGAACAGAACAGAACGAGGTTTTTATTTTCTCAACGTTTCCCCCCTTATTTTGGCTTCAAATGAAGCAATAACAGTATTTTATAATCCTTTGAATTTTTTTGCTATTTTTTTGGAATTTTCTATTACGTGTCGTGTAGGAACGGAACAGAACAATAATTTTTATTTCCTCTCTTTTTGGGCATTTCTCAACCTATTTTTGCTTGAAATGAAGTCAAAATGGTATTCTTCAAATTTTTTGAATTTTTTTGTTATTTGTTTGGAATTTTCTATTACGCCTTGGGTAGGAACGAAACGAAACGATAATTTGTATTTTCTCTCCTTCTCGGCCTTTTGCACCCAATTTTTGCATGAAAAGAAGTCGTAACTGTATTTTTTTAATTTATTGAATTTTTTTGCAATTTTTTATGAATTTTCTATGACGTCGGGTTGGAACGAAACGGAATGATAATTTTTATTTTCCCCGTTTTTCGGTCTATTCCAACCTATTATGGCTTGAAACGAAGCCACAATGGTATTTTTAAATTTTCAGAATTTTTTATCTTTTTTTTTTGGAATTTTCTGTTACGCGTCGGGTAGGAACGAAACGGAACGAGAATTTTTGCTTTCCGTCTTTCTCGGCCTTTTCCAACCCATTTTGGCTTTAAATGAACTCACAATGGTATTTTTTTAATTTTTTAAAATTTTTACCTATTTTTTTGGAATTTTATATTACGCGTCAGGTTGGAACGGAACAGAACGATAGTTTTTATTTTCTCTCTTTCTCAGCATTTCCCCCCCTTATTTTGGCTTGAAATGAAGCCATAATAGTATTTAATAATTTTTTATTTTTTTGGCTATTTTTTTGGAATTTTTTATTACGTGTCGTGTAGGAACGGATTAGAGCAATAAATTTTTTTATTTCCTCTCTTTCTGGGCTTTTGTAAAACTATTATTGCTTCAAATGAAGCCAAAATGGTATTTTTCAAAATTTTTGAATTTTTTTGCTATTTGTTTGGAATTTTCTATTACGCATTGGGTAGGAACGAAACGAAACGAAAATTTTTATTTTCTCTCTTTTTCGGCATTTTCCAACCAATTTTCGCTTGAAAAGAAGCCATAACTGCCTTTTTTGAATTTTTTTTGCAATTTTTTATGAATTTTCTATGACGCGTCGGGTTGAAACGAAATAGAATGATAATTTTTATTTTCCCCGTTTCTCGGTCTATTCCAACCTATTATGGCTTGAAATGAAGCCAGAATGGTATTTTTAAATTTTCGGAATTTTTTATCTATATTTTTGGAATTTTCTGTTATGCGTCGGGTAGGGACGAAACAGAACGATAGTTTTTGTTTTCTGTCTTTCTCGACCTTTTCCAACCTATTTTGGCTTTAAATGAAGCCACAATGGTATTTTTTTAATTTTTTTTAATTTTTTCCTAATTTTTTGGAATTTTCTATTACGTGTCGGGTAGGAACGAAACAGAATGAAGCCACAATGCTATTTTTATGCTTTCAGAATTTTTTTTCTATTTTTTTCGAATTTTCTATTACGCGTCGGGTCGGAACGAAACGGAACGATAATTTTTGTTTTCCATCTTTCTAGACCTTTTCCAACCTAATTTCGCTTTAAATGAACCCAAAATGGTATTTTTTTTGAATTTTTTCCTTTTTTGTGGAATTATCTGTTACGCGTCAGGTTGGAACAGAACAGAACGATAGTTTTTATTTTCTCCATTTCTCAGCGTTTCCCCCTTTATTTTGGCTTGAAATAAAGCCATAATAGTATTTTATAATTTTTTGCATTTTTTTGCTATTTTTTTGGAATTTTCTATTACATGTCGTGTCGGAACGGAACAGAACAATAATTTTTATTTACTCCATTTCTGGGGATTTCTCTTCCTATTTTTGCTTCAAATGAAGCAAAAATGGTATTCTTCTAATTTTTTGAATTTTTTTGCTATTTGTTTGGTGTTTTCTATTACGCCTTTGGTAGGAATGAAACGAAACGATAATTTGTATTTTCTCTCTTTCTTGGCCTTTTCCACCCAATTTTTGCTTGAAAAGAAGCCGTAACTGTATTTTTTTAATTTATTGAATTTTTTATGAATTTTCTATGACGCTTCGGGTTGGAGCGAAACGGAATGATAATTTTTATTTTCCCTCTTTCGCGGTATATTTCAACCTATTATGGCTTGAAATGAAGCCACAATGGTGTTTTTTTTAATTTTTTTATATTCTTTCCTATTTTTTTGGAATTTTCTATTACGCGTCGGGAAGGAACGAAACGGAAAGATAATTTTTGTTTTCCGTCTTTCTCGGCCTTTTCCAACCTATTTTAGTTTTAAATGAAGCCACAATGGTATTTTTAAAATTTTTACCTATTTTTTTGGAATTTTATATTATGCGTCAGGTTGGAACGGAACAGAACGATAGTTTTTATTTTCTCTCTTTCTCAGCGTTTCCCCCCCTTATTTTGGCTTGAAATGAAGCCATAATAGTATTTAATAATTTTTTTAATTTTTTGGCTTTTGTTTGGAATTTTTTATTACGTGTCGTATAGGAACGGAACAGAGCAATAAATTTTTTTATTTCCTCTCTTTCTGTGCATTTGTAAAACTATTTTTGCTTCAAATGAAGCCAAAATGGTATTCTTCAAATTTTTTCAATTTTTTAGCTATTTGTTTGGAATTTTCAATCACGCATTGGGTAGGAACGAAACGAAACGAAAATTTTCATTTTCTCTCTTTCTCGGCATTTTCCATCCAATTTTTCCTTGAAAAGATGCCATAACTGTGTTTTTTTAATTTTTTGATTTTTTTCGCAATTTTTTAAGAATTTTCTATGACTAATTTTTATTTTTTGGAACGAAACGGAATGATAATTTTTATTTTCCCCGTTTCACGGACTATTCCAACCTATTATGGCTTGAAATGAAGCCACAATGGTATTTTTAAATTTTCGGAATTTTTTATCTATATTTTTGGAATTTTCTGTTACGCGTCGGGTAGGGACGAAACGGAACGATAATTTTTTTTTTTTGTCTTTCTCGACCTTTTCCAACCTATTTTGGCTTTAAATAAAGCCACAATGGTATTTTTTGAATTTTTTTAAATTTTTTCCTATTTTTTTGGAATTTTCAATTACGCGTCGGGTAGGAACGAAACGGATTGATAATTGTTATTTTTCCTGTTTCTCGGTATATTCCAACCTATGATGGCTTGAAATGAAGCCACAATGGTATTTTTATGTTTTCGGAATTTCTCCTCTATTTTTTTGGAATTTTCTATTACGCGTTGGGTAGGAACAAAACGGAACGATAATTTTTGTTTTCCGTCTTTTTCGACCTTTTCCAACCTATTTTCGCTTAAATGAAGCCAAAATGATATTTTTTTGAATTTTTTCCTGTTTTGTGGAATTATCTGTTGTGCATCAAGTTGGAACAGAACAGAACGATAGTTTTTATTTTCTCCATTTCTCAGCGTTTCCCCCTTTATTTTGGCTTGAAATAAAGCCATAATAGTATTTTATAATTTTTTGCATTTTTTTGCTATTTTTTTGGAATTTTCTATTACGCGTCGGGTAGGAACAAAACGGAACGATAATTTTTGTTTTCCGTCTTTTTCGACCTTTTCCAACCTATTTTCGCTTTAAATGAAGCCAAAATGGTGTTTTTTTGAATTTTTTCCTTTTTTGTGGAATTATCTGTTACGCGTCAGGTTGGAACAGAACAGAACGATAGTTTTTATTTTCTCCATTTCTCCGCGTTTCCCCCCCTTATTTTGGCTTGAAATGAAGCCATAATAGTATTTAATAATTTTTTTAATTTTTTTGCTTTTTTTTGGAATTTTTTATTACGTGTCGTGTAGGAACGGAACAGAGCAATAAATTTTTTTATTTACTCTATTTCTGGGCATTTGTAAAACTATTATTGCTTCAAATGAAGCCAAAATGGTATTCTTCAAATTTTATATTTTTGGAATTTTCTGTTACGCGTCGGGTAGGGACGAAACGGAACGATAATTTTTGTTTTCCGTCTTTTTCGGCCTTTTCCAATCTATTTTGGCTTTAAATGAAGCCACAATGGTATTTTTTTTTAATTTTTTAAAATTTTTTCCTATTTTTTTGGAATTTTATATTACACGTAAGGTTGGAACGGAACATAATGATAATTTTTATTTTCTCTCTTTCTCCGCGTTTCCCCCCTTATTTTGGTTTGAAATGAATCCATAAAAGTATTTAATAATTTTTTGAATTGTTTTGCTATTTTTTTAGAATTTTCTATTACGTATCGTGTAGGAACGGAACTGAACAATAATTTTCTTTTATTTCCTCTCTTTCTGTGCATTTCTCAAACTATTATTGCTCCAGATGAAGCCAAAATGGTATTCTTCAAATTTTTTGAATTTTTTTGCTATTTGTTTGGAATTTTCTATTACGCATTGGGTAGGAACGAAACGAAACGAAACGAAATGATAGTTTGTATTTTCTCTCTTTCTTGGCTTTTTCCAGCCAATTTGTGATTGAAAAGAAGCCATAACTGTATTTCTTAAATTTTTTGAATTCTTTTGCAATTTTTTATGAATTTTCTATTACGCGTCGGGTTGGAACGAAACGGAATGATAATTTTTATTTTCACTGTTTCTCGATCTATTGCAACCTATTATGGCTTGAAATGAAGCCAGAATGGTATTTTTAAATTTTCGGAATTTTTTTTCTATTTTTTTGGATTTTTCTACTACGTGTCGTGTAGGAATGGAATGGAACAATAATTTTCATTTTCTCCCTTTCTAGGCAGTTCTCGACCTATTTTTGCTTCAAATGAAGCCAAAATGGTTTTCTACTAATTTTTTGAATTTTTTTACTATTTGTTTGGAATTTTCTATTACGCCTTGGGTTGGAATGAAACGAAACGATAATTTGTATTTTCTCTCTTTCTTGGCCTTTTCCACCCAATTTTTGCTTGAAAAGAAACCGTAACTCTATTTTTTTAATTTTTTTGCAATTTTTTAAGAATTTTCTATGACACGTCGGGTTGGAACGAACCGGAATGATAATTTTTATTTTCCATGTTTCTCGGTCTATTCCAACCTATTATGGCTTGAAATGAAAAGATAATGGTATTTTTATGTTGAAATTTTTTTTCAATTTTTTTGGAATTTTCTATTACGCGACGGGTAGGAACGAAACGGAACGATGATTTTTGTTTTCCGTCTCTCTCGACCTTTTCCAACCTATTTTTGCTTTAAATGAAGCCACAATGGTATTTTTTTAAATTTTTTCCTTTTTTTTTGGAATTTTCTATTACGCGTCGGGTGGGAACGAAACGGAACGATAATTGTTGTTTTCCGTCTTTCTCGGCCTTTTGCGACCTATTTTGGCTTTAAATGAAGCCACAATGGTATTTTTAAATTTTCGGAATTTTTTATCTATATTTTTGGAATTTTCTGTTACGCGTCGGGTAGGAACGAAACTGAACGATAATTTTTGATTTCCGTCTTTCTCGGCCTTTTCCAACCTATTTTGGCTTTAAATGAAGCGACAATGGTATTTTTTTAATTTTTTAAAAATTTTTCCTATTTTTTTGGAATTTTCTACTACGCGTCGGGTAGGAACGAAACGGAACGATAATTTTTGTTTTCCGTCTTTTTCGGCCTTTTCCAATCTATTTTGGCTTTAAATGAAGCCACATTGGTATTTTTTTAATTTTTTAAAATTTTTTCCTATTTTTTTGGAATTTTATATTACGCGTCAGGTTGGAACGGAACAGAACGATAATTTTTATTTTCTCTCTTTCTCAGCGTTTCCCCCCTTATTTTGGTTTGAAATGAAGCCATAAAAGTATTTAATAATTTTTTGAATTGTTTTGCTATTTTTTTAGAATTTTCTATTACGTATCGTGTAGGAACGGAACAGAACAATAATTTTTTTTTATTTTCTCTCTTTCTGTGCATTTCTCAAACTATTATTGCTTCAAATGAAGCCAAAATGGTATTCTTCAAATTTTTTTAATTTTTTGCTTTTTTTTGGAATTTTTTATTACGTGTCGTGTAGGAACGGAACAGAGCAATAAATTTTTTTATTTCCTCTCTTTCTGGGCATTTGTAAAACTATTATTGCTTCAAATGAAGCCAAAATGGTATTCTTCAAATTTTTTCAATTTTTTTGCTATTTGTTTGGAATTTTCTATTACGCATTGGGTAGGAATGAAACGAAACGAAAATTTTTATTTTCTCTCTGTCTCGGCATTTTCCAACCAATTTTTGCTTGAAAAGATGCCATAACTGTATTTTTTTAATTTTTTTAATTTTTTTATGAATTTTCTATGAAGCGTCGGGTTGGAACGAAACGGAATGATAATTTTTATTTTCTCCGTTTCTCGGTCTATTCCAACCTATTATGGCTTGAAATGAAGCCACAATGGTATTTTTAAATTTTCGGCATTTTTTATCTATATTTTTGGAATTTTCTGTTACGCGTCGGGTAGGGACGAAACGGAACGATAATTTTTGTTTTCTGTCTTTCTCGACCTTTTCCAACCTATTTTGGCTTTAAATGAAGCCACAATGGTATTTTTTGAATTTTTTTAAATTTTTTCCTATTTTTTTGAAATTTTCTATTACGCTTCGGGTAGGAACGAAACGAAATGATAATTGTTATTTTCCCTGTTTCTCGGTATATTCCAACCTATGATGGCTTGAAATGAAGCCACAATGGTATTTTTATGTTTTTGAAATTTCACCTCTATGTTTTTGGAATTTTCTATTACGCGTCGGGTAGGAACAAAACGGAACGATAATTTTTGTTTTCCGTCTTTTTCGACCTTTTCCAACCTATTTTCGCTTTAAATGAAGCCAAAATGGTGTTTTTTTGAATTTTTTCCTTTTTTGTGGAACTATCTGTTACACGTCAGGTTGGAGCAGAACAGAACGATAGTTTTTATTTTCTCCATTTCTCAGCGTTTCCCCCTTTATTTTGGCTTGAAATAAAGCCATAATAGTATTTTATAATTTTTTGCATTTTTTTGCTATTTTTTTGGAATTTTCTATTACGTGTCGCGTCCGAACGGAACAGAACAATAATTTTTATTTACTCCATTTCTGGGGATTTCCCAACCTATTTTTGCTTCAAATAAAGCAAAAATGGTATTCTTCTAATTTTTTGAATTTTTTTGCTATTTGTTTGGAATTTTCTATTACGCCTTGGGTAGGAACGAAACGAAACGATAATTTGTATTTTCTCTCTTTCCTGGCCTTTTCCACCCAATTTTTGCTTGAAAAGAAGCCGTAACTGTATTTTTTTAATTTATTGAATTTTTTTGCAATTTTTTATGAATTTTCTATGACGCTTCGGGTTGGAACGAAATGGAATGATAATTTTTATTTTCCCTCTTTCGCGGTATATTTCAACCTATTACGGCTTGAAATGAAGCCACAATGGTATTTTTTTAATTTTTTTAAATTCTTTCCTATTTTTTTGGATTTTTCTATTACGCGTCGGGTAAGAACGAAACGGAAAGATAATTTTTGTTTTCCGTCTTTCTCGGCCTTTTCCAACCTATTTTAGTTTTAAATGAAGCCACAATGGTATTTTTTTAATTTTTTAAAATTTTTACCTATTTTTTTGGAATTTTATATTACGCGTCAGGTTGGAACGGAACAGAACGATAATTTTTATTTTCTCTCTTTCTCCGCGTTTCCCCCCCTTATTTTGGCTTGAAATGAAGCCATAATAGTATTTAATAAATTTTTTAATTTTTTTGCTTTTTTTTGGAATTTTTTATTACGTGTCGTGTAGGAACGGAACAGAGCAATAAATTTTTTTATTTCCTCTCTTTCTGGGCATTTGTAAAACTATTATTGCTTCAAATGAAGCCAAAATGGTATTCTTCAAATTTTATATTTTTGGAATTTTCTGTTACGCGTCGGGTAGGGACGAAACGGAACGATAATTTTTGTTTTCCGTCTTTTTCGGCCTTTTCCAATCTATTTTGGCTTTAAATGAAGCCACAATGGTATTTTTTTTTAATTTTTTAAAATTTTTTCCTATTTTTTTGGAATTTTATATTACGCGTCAGGTTGGAACGGAACATAACGATAATTTTTATTTTCTCTCTTTCTCCGCGTTTCCCCCCTTATTTTGGTTTGAAATGAATCCATAAAAGTATTTAATAATTTTTTGAATTGTTTTGCTATTTTTTTAGAATTTTCTATTACGTATCGTGTAGGAACGGAACTGAACAATAATTTTTTTTTATTTCCTCTCTTTCTGTGCATTTCTCAAACTATTATTGCTTCAAATGAAGCCAAAATGGTATTCTTCAAATTTTTTGAATTTTTTTGCTATTTGTTTGGAATTTTCTATTACGCATTGGGTAGGAACGAAACGAAACGATATTTTGCATTTTCTCTCTTTCTCGGCTTTTTCCAGCCAATTTGTGATTGAAAAGAAGCCATAACTGTATTTATTATATTTTTTGAATTTTTTTGCAATTTTTTATGAATTTTCTATTACGCGTCGGGTTGGAACGAAACGGAATGATAATTTTTATTTTCACTGTTTCTCGGTCTATTGCAACCTATTATGGCTTGAAATGAAGCCACAATGGTATTTTTAAATTTTCGGAATTTTTTTTCTATTTTTTTGGAATTTTCTACTACGTGTCGTGTAGGAATGGAATGGAACAATAATTTTTATTTTCTCCCTTTCTAGGCAGTTCTCAACCTATTTTTGCTTCAAATGAAGCCAAAATGGTATTCTTCTAATTTTTTGAATTTTTTTACTATTTGTTTGGAATTTTCTATTACGCCTTGGGTTGGAATGAAACGAAACGATAATTTGTATTTTCTCTCTTTCTCGGCCTTTTCCACCCAATTTTTGCTTGAAAAGAAACCGTAACTCTATTTTTTAAATTTTTTTGCAATTTTTTAAGAATTTTCTATGACGCGTCGGGTTGGAACGAACCGGAATGATAATTTTTATTTTCCCTGTTTCTCGGTCTATTCCAACCTATTATGGCTTGAAATAAAAAGATAATGGTATTTTTATGTTTTCGAAATTTTTTTTCAATTTTTTTGGAATTTTCTATTACGCGACGGGTAGGAACGAAACGGAACGATGATTTTTGTTTTCCATCTCTCTCGACCTTTTCCAACCTATTTTTGCTTTAAATGAAGCCACAATGGTATTTTTTTTAATTTTTTTTTAATTTTTTCCTATTTTTTTGGAATTTTCTATTACGCGTCAGGTTGGAACGGAACAGAACGATAGTTTTTATTTTCTCCCTTTCTAAGCGATTCCCCCTTTATTTTGGCTTGAAATGAAGCCATAATAGTATTTTATAATTTTTTGAATTTTTTTGCTATTTTTTTGGAATTTTCTATTACGTGTCGTGTAGGAATGGAACAGAACAATAATTTTTATTTCCTTCCTTTCTGGGCATTTCTCAACCTATTTTTGCTTCAAATGAAGCAAAAATGGTATTCTTCTAATTTTTTGAATTTTTTTGCTATTTGTTTGGAATTTTCTATTCGCCTTGGGTAGGAACGAAACGAAATGATAATTTGTATTTTCTATCTTTCTTGGCCTTTTCCACCCAATTTTTTCTTGAAAAGAAGCCGTAACTGTATTTTTTTAATTTATTGAATTTTTTTGCAATTTTTTTATGAATTTTCTATGACGCTTCGGGTTGGAACGAAACGGAATGATAATTTTTATTTTCCCACTTTCTCGGTATATTCCAACCTATTATGGCTTGAAATGAAGCCACAATGGTATTTTTATGTTTTTGAAATTTTTTTTCTCTTTTTTTGGAATTTTCTATTACGCAACGGGCAGGAACGAAAAGGAATGATAATTTTTGTTTTCCATCTTTCTTGACCTATTCCAACCTATTTTGGCTTTAAATGAAGCCACAATGGTATTTTTTTAATTTTGTTAAATTTTTTCCTATTTTTTTGGAATTTTCTATTACGCGTCGAGTAAGAACGAAATGGAACGATAATTTTTGTTTTCCGTCTTTCTCGGCCTTTTCCAACCTATTTTGGCTTTAAATGAAGCCACAATGGTATTTTCTTAATTTTTGAAAATTTTTGCCTATTATTTTGGAATTTAATATTACACGTCAGGTTGGAACGGAACAGAACGATAGTTTTTAGTTTCTCTCTTTCTCAGCGTTTCCCCCCTTATTATGGCTTGAAATGAAGCCATAATATTATTTAATAATTTTTTGAATTTTTTTGCTATTTTTTTGGAATTTTCTATTACGTTTCGGGTAGAAACGAAACGGAACGATAATTTTTTTTTCTGCCTTTCTCGGCCTTTTCCAACCTATTTTGGCTTTCAATGAAGCCACAATGGTATTTTTTTAATTTTATTAAATTTTTTCGTATGTTTTTGGGATTTTCTATTACGCTTCGGGTAGGAACGAAACGGAACGATAATTGTTGTTTTCCGTCTTTCTCGGCCTTTTGCGACCTGTTTTGGCTTTAAATGAAGCCACAATGGTATTTTTAGATTTTCGGAATTTTTTATCTATATTTTTGGAATTTTCTGTTACGCGTCGGGTAGGGACGAAACGGAACGATAATTTTTGTTTTCCGTCTTTCTCAACCTTTTCCAACCTATTTTGGCTTTAAATGAAGCCACAATGGTATTTTTTAGATTTTTTTCTATTTTTTTGGAATTTTCTATTACGCATTGGGTATGAACGAAACGAAACGATAATTTGTATTTTCTCTCTTTCTTGGCCTTTTCCAACCAATTTTTGCTTGAAAAGAAGCCATAACTATATATTTTTAATTTTTTTAATAGACCGATGAACTTTTACTAGACCCAGAATACAGAATTAAAAAAAAAAGCAAAAAATTAAAAAACACAATTATGGCTACTTTTCTAGCCAAAATAAGCGAGGAAAGGCTGAGAAAGAGAGAAAATAAAATAAAAATCGTTCTGATGAGTTTTTACACGACCTGGAATTGAGAATTCCAAAAAAAAAGCAAAAAATATTCAAAAAACTAATAAACACCGTTATGGCTTCTTTTCAAGCCAAAATAGGTAGGGAAAGGCCGAGAAAGAGAGAAAAAAAAATCGTTCCAATGAGTTCTTACCCGACCCGAAATAGAGAATTCCAAAAAATAGCAAAAAAATTCGAAAAATTAAAAAACAACATTATGGCTTTATTTCAAGCCAAAATAAGTTGGTAAAGGCCAAGAAAGAGGGAAAACAAAAATTGTTCCGATGAACTTTTACTAGACCCGGAATAGAGAATAAAAAAAAAAAAAACCAAAAAAATAAAAAACACCATTATGGCTACTTTTCTAGCCAAAATAAGTGAGGAAATGACGAGAAAGAGGGAAAATAAAACAAAATCGTTCCGATGAGTTTCTACCCGACTGGAATAAAAAATTCCAAAAAAATAGTAAAAAAATTCAAAAAATCAAAAAACACTATTATGACTTCTTTTCAAGCCAAAAGAGGTTGGGAAAGGCCGAGAAAGGGAGAAAATAGAAAAAATCGTTCCGATGAGTTCCTACCCGACACGAAATGGAGAATTCCAAAAAAATAGGAAAAAAAATTCAAAAAAATTAAAAAACACCATTATGGCTTCTTTCCAAGCCAAAATAGATTGGAAAAGGCTGGGAAAGAGAGAAATTAAAAAAAATCATTCCGATGAGTATCTACCGGACCTGGAATGAAAAATTCCTAAAAAATAGCAAAAAAGTTCAAAAAATTAAAAAACATAATTATGGCTTCTTTTAAAGCCAAAATAGGTTAGGAAAGGCCAAGAAAGATAGAAAATAAAAAAAAAAATCGTTCCAATGAGTTCTTACCCGACCAGGAATAGAGAATTCCAAAAAAATAGCAAAAAAATTAAAACATTAAAAAACACCATTATGGCTTCTTTTCAAGGCAAAAGAGGTTGGAAATGGCCGAGAATGAGAGAAAATAAAAAAAATCGTTCCGTTGAGTTTTTAACAGACCCGGAATAGAGAATTCCAAAAAAATAGCAAAAAAATTCAAAAAGTGAAAGAACACCACTATATCAACTTTTCTACTGAAAATAAGTGAGGAAAGGCTGAGAAAGAGAGAAAATAAAAAAAATCGTTTAGATGAGTTCCAACTTGCCCCGCAATAAAAAATTCCAAAAAAATAGCAAAAAAATTAAAAAACACCATTATAGCTTCTTTTCAAGCAAAAATAGGTTGGGAATTGCTTAGATAGTAAGAAAATAAAAAAATCGTTCGGATGAGTTTTTACCCGACCCGGAATAGAGATTGCCAAAAAAAAAAGTAAAAAAATTTAAAAAATTGAAAAACACCATAATGGCCTTTTTATAGCCAAAATAAGTGGGGAAAGGCTGAGAAAGATAGCAAAAAAAAAAAAAAAAAAATCGTTTCGATGAGTTCCTATCTGAAAAGGAATTAAAAATTCCAAAAAAATAGCAAAAAAAATTAAAAAAATTAAAAAACTCCATTATGGCTTCTTTTCAAGCCAAAAGAGGTTGGGAATGGCCAAGAAAGAGAAAAAAATAAGAAAAATCATTCCGATCAATTTTTACCCAACCCGGAATCGAGAATTCCAAAAATATAACAAAAAAAAATTCAAAAAACTAAAAATCATCATTGTGGCTTCTTTTCAAGCCAAAATAGGTTGGGAAAGGCCGAGAAAGAGAGAAAATAGAAAAATTCGTTCTGATGAGTTCTTACCTAACCCAGAATAGAGAATTCCAAAAAAATAGCAAAAAAATACAACAAATTAAAAAACACCATTATAGCTTCTTTTCAAGACAAAATAGGTTGGGAATAGCTTTGAAAGAGAGAAAAAAAAAAAATCGTTCTGATGAGTTTTTACCCGATCCGGAATAGAAAATTCCAAAAAAATAGCAAAAAAAATAAAAAACACCATTATAGCTTCTTTTCAAGCAAAAATAGGTTGGGAATTGCTTAGATAGTAAGAAAATAAAAAAATTGTTCGGATGAGTTTTTACCCGACCCGGAATAGAGATTGCGAAAAAAAAAAGTAAAAAAATTGAAAAACACCATAATGGCCTTTTTTAGCCAAAATAAGTGGGGAAAGGCAGAGAAAGGTAGAAAAAAAAAATCGTTTCGATGAGTTCCTACCTGAAAAAGAATAAAAAATTCCAAAAAAATAGCAAAAAAATTCAAAAAAATAAAAAAACACCGTTATGGCATCTTTTCAAGCCAAAAGAGGTTGTAAATGGCTGAGAAAGAGAAAAAATAAGAAAAATTGTTCCGATCAGTTTTCACCCAACCCGGAATAAAGATTTGCAAAAAAATTCAAAAAACTAAAAAATACCATTGTGGCTACTTTTATAGCCAAAATAAGTGAGGAAAGGACGAGAAAGATAGAAAATAAAACAAAATCGTTCCGATGAGTTTCAACCCGACCGGAATAAAAAATTCCAAAAAAATAGCAAAAAAATTCAAAAAATCAAAAAACACTATTATGGCTTCCTCTCAAGCCAAAAGAGGTTGGGAAGGGTCGAGAAAGAGAGAAAATAGAAAAAATCGTTCTGATGAGTACTTACCCGACCAGGAATAGAAAATTCCAAAAAAAATAGCAAAAAAATTGAAAAAATTAAAAAACACCATTATGGCTTCTTTTCAAGCCAAAATAGGTTGGGAAAGGCCGAGAAGGAGAGAAAAGAGAAAATCGTTTCGATGGGTTCTTACCCAACCCGGAATAGGGAATTCCAAAAAAATATAAAAAAAATTAAAAGACACCTTTATGACTTCTTTTTAAGCCAAAATAGGTTGGAAATGGCCGTGAATGAGTGAAAATAAAAAAAATCGTTCCGTTGAGTTTTTAACCGACCCAGAATAGAGAATTCCAAAAAAATAGCAAAAAAATTCAAAAAGTTAAAAACACCACTATGGCTACTTTTCTAGCGAAAATAAGTGAGGAAAGACCGAGAAAGAGAGTATATAAAAAAAATCGTTTAGATGAGTTCCTACTTGGCCCGGAATAAAAAATTCCAAAAAAATTGCAAAGAAATTTTAAAAAAATTAAAAGACACCATTATGGCTTCTTTTCAAGCCAAAATAGGTTGGGAAAGGCCGAGAAAGATAGAAAAGAAAAAAAATCGTTCCGATGAGTTCTTAACCAACCCGAAATAGGGAAATAAAAAAAAATTGCAAAAAAATTAAAAAAATTAAAAAACACCATTATGGCTTTTTTTCAAGCCAAAGTAGGTTGGGAATAGCTTAGAAAGAGAGAAAATAAAAAAAATTGTTCTGATGAATTTTTACCCGACCTGGAATAGAGAATTAAAAAGATAGCAAAAAAATTAAAAAACAGCAGTATGGCTTCTTTTTGAGTCAAAATAGGTTGGGAAAGGCCGAGAAAGAGAGAAAATAAAAAAAAAATCGTTCCAATGAGTTCTTACTCGACCCGGAATAGAGAATTCCAAAAAAATAGCAAAAAAATTAAAAAATACCATTACGTCTTCTTTTCAAGCCAAGATAGGTTGAGAATAGCTTTGAAAGAGAGAAAATAAAAAAAATAGTTCAGACGGGTTTTTACCCGACCCGGAATAAAGAATTAAAAAAAAAAAGCAAAAAAATTAAAAAAATTATAAAAAACCATTATGGCTAATTTTCTTGCCAAAATATGTGAGGAAAGGCCGAGAAAGAGAGAAACTAAAACAAAATCGTTCCGATAAGTTTCTACCCGACTGGAATAAAAAATTCCAAAAAAATAGCAAAAAAATTCAAAAAATTAAAATACACCGTTACGGCTTCTTTTCAAGCCAGAAGAGGTTGGGAATGGCTGACAAAGAGAAAAAATAAAAAACAATCGTTCCGATGAGTTTTTACTCGACCCGGAATAGAGAGAATTCCAAAAAAATAACAAAAAAAAAAAAATCAAAAACCTAAAAAACACCATTGTGGCTTGCTTTCAAGCCAAAATTTGTGGGGAAATGCCGAGAAAGAGAGAAAATAGAAAAAATCGTTCCGTTGAGTTCTTACCCGACCCGGAATAGAGAATTCCAAAATAATAGGAAAAAAAATTCAAAAAACTTAAAAATCACCATTATAGCTTCTTTTCAAGCCAAAATAGATTAGGAAAGGCTGGGAAAGAAAGAAAAAAAAAAAAAAAAAATCGGCCCGTTGAGTACCTACCCGACTCAGAATAAAAAATTCCAAAAACATAGCAAAAGAATTCAAAAAATTAAAAAACACCATTATGCCATCTTTTCAAGCCAAAATAGGTTGGAAATGGCCGAGAATGAGGGAAAATAAAAAAATCATTTCGATGAGTTTTTACCTGACCCGAAATAGAGAATTAAAAAAAAAAAACAAAAAAATTCAAAAAGTTAAAAAACACCACTATAGCTTCTTTTCTTGCGAGAATAAGTGAGGAAAGGCCGAGAAAGAGAGAAAATACAAAAAATCGTTTAGATGAGTTCCTACCTGACCTGGAATAAAAAATTCCAAAAAAATAGCCAAAAAATTTAAAACATTAAAAAACACCATTATGGCTTCTTTTCAAGCCAAAAGAGGTTGCGAATGGCCGAGAAAGAGAAAAAATAAGAAAAATCGTTCCGATCAGTTTTTACCCAACTGGGAATAAAGAATTGCAAAAAAATTCAAAAAACTAAAAAACACCATTTTGTCTTCTTTTCAAGCCAAAATAAGTTGGGAAAGGCTGAGAAAGAGAGAAAATAGAAAAAATCATTTCGATGTGTTCTTACCCGACCAGGAATAGAAAATTCCAAAAAAATAGCAAAAAAATTCAAAAAATTAAAAAACACCATTTGGGCTTCTTTTCTAGCCAAAATAGATTGGGAAAGGCTGGGAAAGAGATAAAATAAAAAAATTTGTTCTGATGAGTACCTACCCGACCCGGAATAAAAAAATTCCAAAAAAATAGCAAAAAAATTCAAAAAGTTGAAAAACACCCATATGGCTTCTTTTCAAGCCAAAATAGATTGGGAAAGGCTGGGAGAGAGAGAAAATAAAAAAAATCGTTCCGATGTACTTACCCAACCCGGAATAAAAAAATTCCAAAAAAATAGCAAAAAAATTCAGAAAATTAAAAAACACTATTTTGGTTTTTTTTTCAAGCCAAAATAGGTTGGAAATTGCCAAGAATGAATGAAAAAAAAAAAAAAATTGTTCCGATGAGTTTTTACCTGGCCCGGAATAGAAAATTCCAAATAAATAGCAAAAAAATTCAAAAAGTTAAACAACACCAGTATGGCTTCTTTTCTAGCCAAAATAAGAGAGGAAAGGCCGAGAAAGAGAGAAAATAAAAAAAATCGTTTGGATGAGTTTCTATCTGCCTCGGAATAAAAAATTCCAAAAAAATAGTAAAAAAATTCAAAAAATTAAAAAACACCATTATAGCTTCTTTTCAAACCAAAATAGGTTGGGAATGGCTGACAAAGGGTGAAAAGAAAAAAAATCGTTCCGATGAGTTTTTTACCCGACATAGAATAGGGAATTCCTAAAAAATTGCAAAAAAAATTCAAAAAATTAAAAAACACTATTATGGCTTCTTTTCAAGCCAAAATAGGTTGGGAATAGTATTGAAAGAGAGAAAATGGAAAAATCATTCTGATGAGTTCTTACCCGACCTGGAATAGAGAATTCCAAGAAAATAGCAAAAAAATTCCAAAAATTAAAAAACTCCATTATGGCTTCTTTTCAAGCGAAAATAGATTGGGAAAAGCTGGGAAAAAGAGAAAATAAAAAAAATCATTCCAATGAGTTTTTACCCGACCCGGAATAGAGAATTTCATAAAAATAACAAAAAATTCAAAAAACTAAAAAACACCATTGTGGCTTCTTTTCAAACCAAATAAGTTGGGAAAGGCCAAGAAAGAGAGAAAATAGAAAAAATCGTTCCGATGAGTTCTTACCCAACCCGGAATAGAGAATTCCAAAAAAATTGCAAAAAAATTCCAAAAATTAAAAAACTCCATTATGGCTTCTTTTCAAGCGAAAATAGATTGGGAAAGGCTGAGAAAAAGAGAAAATAAAAAAAGTCGTTCCAATTAAAGCCAACCCAAACTGGAATAAAAAAAATTCCAAAAAAATAGCAAAAAAATTCCAAAAATTAAAAAACTCCATTATGGCTTCTTTTCAAGCGAAAATAGATTGGAAAAGGCTGGGAAAGAGAGAAAATAAAAAAAATCGTTCTGATGAATTCTTACCCTATCCGGAATGGGGAATTCCTAAAAAATTGCAAAAAGTTCAAAAAATTAAAAAACACCATTGTGGCTTCTTTTTAAGCCAAAATAGATTGGGAATAGCTTTGAAAGAGAAAATAAAAAATCGTTCTGATGAGTTCTTACCCGACACGGAATTGAGAATTCAAAAAAATTGCAAAAAAACACCATTATGGCTTTATTTCAAGCTAAAATAAGTTGGTAAAGGCCAAGAAAGAGGGAAAATAAAAGAAAATCGTTCCGATGAACTTTTACTAGACCCGAAATACAAAATTAAAAAAAAAATGCAAAAAATTAAAAAACACCATTATGGCTACTTTTCTAGCCAAAATAAGCGAGGAAAGGCTGAGAAAGAGAGAAAATAAAATAAAAATCGTTCCGATGAGTTTTTACACGACCTGGAATTGAGAATTCCAAAAAAATAGCAAAAAAAATTCAAAAAACTAATAAACACCATTATGTCTTCTTTTCAAGCCAAAATAGGTAGGGAAAGGCCGAGAAAGAGAGAAAATAAAAAAATTAAAAAAAAAATCGTTCCAATGAGTTCTTACCCGACACGAAATAGAGAATTCCAAAAAATAGCAAAAAAATTCGAAAAATTAAAAAACAACATTATGGCTTTATTTCAAGCCAAAATAAGTTGGTAAAGGCCAAGAAAGAGGGAAAAAAAAAATCGTTCCGTTGAACTTTTACTAGACCCGGAATACAAAATTAAAAAAAAAAAGCAAAAAATTAAAAAACACCATTATGGCTACTTTTCTAGCCAAAATAAGCGAGGAAAGGCTGAGAAAGAGAGAAAATAAAATAAAAATCGTTCCGATGAGTTTTTACACGACCTGGAATTGAGAATTCCAAAAAAATAGCAAAAAATATTCAAAAAACTAATAAACACCGTTATGGCTTCTTTTCAAGCCAAAATAGGTAGGGAAAGGCCGAGAAAGAGAGAAAAAAAAAATCGTTCCAATGAGTTCTTACCCGACCCGAAATAGAGAATTCCAAAAAATAGCAAAAATATTCGAAAAATTAAAAAACAACATTATGGCTTTATTTCAAGCCAAAATAAGTTGGTAAAGGCCAAGAAAGAGGGAAAAAAAAAAATTGTTCCGATGAACTTTTACTAGACCCGGAATAGAGAATTAAAAAAAAAAAAAAGCAAAAAATTAAAAAACACCATTATGGCTACTTTTCTAGCCAAAATAAGTGAGGAAAGGACGAGAAAGAGAGAAAATAAAACAAAATCGTTCCGATGAGTTTCTACCCGACCGGAATAAAAAATTCCAAAAAAATAGTAAAAAAATTCAAAAAATCAAAAAACACTATTATGACTTCTTCTAAAGCCAAAAGAGGTTGGGAAAGGCCGAGAAAGGGAGAAAATAGAAAAAATCGTTCCGATGAGTTCTTACCCGACACGGAATGGAGAATTCCAAAAAAATAGGAAAAAAATTCAAAAAAAATTAAAAAACACCATTATGTCTTCTTTCCAAGCCAAAATAGGTAGGGAAAGGCCGAGAAAGAGAGAAAATAAAAAAATTAAAAAAAAAAATCGTTCCAATGAGTTCTTACCCGACACGAAATAGAGAATTCCAAAAAATAGCAAAAAAATTCGAAAAATTAAAAAACAACATTATGGCTTTATTTCAAGCCAAAATAAGTTGGTAAAGGCCAAGAAAGAGGGAAAAAAAAAATCGTTCCGATAAACTTTTACTAGACCCAGAATACAAAATTAAAAAAAAAAAGCAAAAAATTAAAAAACACCATTATGGCCACTTTTCTAGCCAAAATAAGCGAGGAAAGGCTGAGAAAGAGAGAAAATAAAATAAAAATCGTTCCGATGAGTTTTTACACGACCTGGAATTGAGAATTCCAAAAAAATAGCAAAAAATATTCAAAAAACTAATAAACACTGTTATGGCTTCTTTTCAAGCCAAAATAGATAGGGAAAGGCCGAGAAAGAGAGAAAAAAAAAATCGTTCCAATGAGTTCTTACCCGACCCGAAATAGAGAATTCCAAAAAATAGCAAAAATATTCGAAAAATTAAAAAACAACATTATGGCTTTATTTCAAGCCAAAATAAGTTGGTAAAGGCCAAGAAAGAGGGAAAAAAAAAAATTGTTCCGATGAACTTTTACTAGACCCGGAATAGAGAATTAAAAAAAAAAAAGCAAAAAATTAAAAAACACCATTATGGCTACTTTTCTAGCCAAAATAAGCGAGGAAAGGCTGAGAAAGAGAGAAAATAAAATAAAAATCGTTCCGATGAGTTTTTACACGACCTGGAATTGAGAATTCCAAAAAAATAGCAAAAAAAATTCAAAAAACTAATAAACACCATTATGTCTTCTTTTCAAGCCAAAATAGGTAGGGAAAGGCCGAGAAAGAGAGAAAATAAAAAAATTAAAAAAAAAATCGTTCCAATGAGTTCTTACCCGACACGAAATAGAGAATTCCAAAAAATAGCAAAAAAATTCGAAAAATTAAAAAACAACATTATGGCTTTATTTCAAGCCAAAATAAGTTGGTAAAGGCCAAGAAAGAGGGAAAAAAAAAATTCGTTCTGTTGAACTTTTACTAGACCCGGAATACAAAATTAAAAAAAAAAGCAAAAAATTAAAAAACACCATTATGGCTACTTTTCTAGCCAAAATAAGCGAGGAAAGGCTGAGAAAGAGAGAAAATAAAATAAAAATCGTTCCGATGAGTTTTTACACGACCTGGAATTGAGAATTCCAAAAAAATAGCAAAAAATATTCAAAAAACTAATAAACACCGTTATGGCTTCTTTTCAAGCCAAAATAGGTAGGGAAAGGCCGAGAAAGAGAGAAAAAAAAAATCGTTCCAATGAGTTCTTACCCGACCCGAAATAGAGAATTCCAAAAAATAGCAAAAATATTCGAAAAATTAAAAAACAACATTATGGCTTTATTTCAAGCCAAAATAAGTTGGTAAAGGCCAAGAAAGAGGGAAAAAAAAAAATTGTTCCGATGAACTTTTACTAGACCCGGAATAGAGAATTAAAAAAAAAAAAAAGCAAAAAATTAAAAAACACCATTATGGCTACTTTTCTAGCCAAAATAAGTGAGGAAAGGACGAGAAAGAGAGAAAATAAAACAAAATCGTTCCGATGAGTTTCTACCCGACCGGAATAAAAAATTCCAAAAAAATAGTAAAAAAATTCAAAAAATCAAAAAACACTATTATGACTTCTTCTAAAGCCAAAAGAGGTTGGGAAAGGCCGAGAAAGGGAGAAAATAGAAAAAATCGTTCCGATGAGTTCTTACCCGACACGGAATGGAGAATTCCAAAAAAATAGGAAAAAAATTCAAAAAAATTAAAAAACACCATTATGTCTTCTTTCCAAGCCAAAATAGGTAGGGAAAGGCCGAGAAAGAGAGAAAATAAAAAAATTAAAAAAAAAATCGTTCCAATGAGTTCTTACCCGACACGAAATAGAGAATTCCAAAAAATAGCAAAAAAATTCGAAAAATTAAAAAACAACATTATGGCTTTATTTCAAGCCAAAATAAGTTGGTAAAGGCCAAGAAAGAGGGAAAAAAAAAATCGTTCCGATAAACTTTTCCTAGACCCAGAATACAAAATTAAAAAAAAAAGCAAAAAATTAAAAAACACCATTATGGCCACTTTTCTAGCCAAAATAAGCGAGGAAAGGCTGAGAAGGAGAGAAAATAAAATAAAAATCGTTCCGATGAGTTTTTACACGACCTGGAATTGAGAATTCCAAAAAAATAGCAAAAAATATTCAAAAAACTAATAAACACTGTTATGGCTTCTTTTCAAGCCAAAATAGATAGGGAAAGGCCGAGAAAGAGAGAAAAAAAAAAATCGTTCCAATGAGTTCTTACCCGACCCGAAATAGAGAATTCCAAAAAATAGCAAAAATATTCGAAAAATTAAAAAACAACATTATGGCTTTATTTCAAGCCAAAATAAGTTGGTAAAGGCCAAGAAAGAGGGAAAAAAAAAAATTGTTCCGATGAACTTTTACTAGACCCGGAATAGAGAATTAAAAAAAAAAAAAGCAAAAAATTAAAAAACACCATTATGGCTACTTTTCTAGCCAAAATAAGTGAGGAAAGGACGAGAAAGAGAGGAAATAAAACAAAATCGTTCCGATGAGTTTCTACCCGACCGGAATAAAAAATTCCAAAAAAATAGTAAAAAAATTCAAAAATCAAAAAACACTATTATGACTTCTTCTAAAGCCAAAAGAGGTTGGGAAAGGCCGAGAAAGGGAGAAAATAGAAAAAATCGTTCCGATGAGTTCTTACCCGACACGGAATGGAGAATTCCAAAAAAATAGGAAAAAAATTCAAAAAAATTAAAAAACACCATTATGTCTTCTTTCCAAGCCAAAATAGGTAGGGAAAGGCCGAGAAAGAGAGAAAATAAAAAAATTAAAAAAAAAAATCGTTCCAATGAGTTCTTACCCGACACGAAATAGAGAATTCCAAAAAATAGCAAAAAAATTCGAAAAATTAAAAAACAACATTATGGCTTTATTTCAAGCCAAAATAAGTTGGTAAAGGCCAAGAAAGAGGGAAAAAAAAAATCGTTCCGATAAACTTTTACTAGACCCAGAATACAAAATTAAAAAAAAAAAGCAAAAAATTAAAAAACACCATTATGGCCACTTTTCTAGCCAAAATAAGCGAGGAAAGGCTGAGAAAGAGAGAAAATAAAATAAAAATCGTTCCGATGAGTTTTTACACGACCTGGAATTGAGAATTCCAAAAAATATCAAAAAATATTCAAAAAACTAATAAACATTGTTATGGCTTCTTTTCAAGCCAAAATAGATAGGGAAAGGCCGAGAAAGAGAGAAAAAAAAAATCGTTCCAATGAGTTCTTACCCGACCCGAAATAGAGAATTCCAAAAAATAGCAAAAATATTCGAAAAATTAAAAAACAACATTATGGCTTTATTTCAAGCCAAAATAAGTTGGTAAAGGCCAAGAAAGAGGGAAAAAAAAAATTGTTCCGATGAACTTTTACTAGACCCGGAATAGAGAATTAAAAAAAAAAAAAGCAAAAAATTAAAAAACACCATTATGGCTACTTTTCTAGCCAAAATAAGTGAGGAAAGGACGAGAAAGAGAGGAAATAAAACAAAATCGTTCCGATGAGTTTCTATCCGACCGGAATAAAAAATTCCAAAAAAATAGTAAAAAATTCAAAAAATCAAAAAACACTATTATGACTTCTTCTAAAGCCAAAAGAGGTTGGGAAAGGCCGAGAAAGGGAGAAAATAGAAAAAATCGTTCCGATGAGTTCTTACCCAACACGGAATGGAGAATTCCAAAAAAATAGGAAAAAAATTCAAAAAAATTAAAAAACACCATTATGTCTTCTTTTCAAGCCAAAATAGGTAGGGAAAGGCCGAGAAAGAGAGAAAATAAAAAAACTAAAAAAAAAAATTGTTCCAATGAGTTCTTACCCGACACGAAATAGAGAATTCCAAAAAATAGCAAAAAAATTCGAAAAATTAAAAAACAACATTATGGCTTTATTTCAAGCCAAAATAAGTTGGTAAAGGCCAAGAAAGAGGGAAAAAAAAAAATCGTTCCGATAAACTTTTACTAGACCCAGAATACAAAATTAAAAAAAAAAAGCAAAAAATTAAAAAACACCATTATGGCTACTTTTCTAGCCAAAATAAGCGAGGAAAGGCTGAGAAAGAGAGAAAATAAAATAAAAATCGTTCCGATGAGTTTTTACACGACCTGGAATTGAGAATTCCAAAAAAATAGCAAAAAATATTCAAAAAACTAATAAACACCGTTATGGCTTCTTTTCAAGCCAAAATAGATAGGGAAAGGCCGAGAAAGAGAGAAAAAAAAAAATCGTTCCAATGAGTTCTTACCCGACCCGAAATAGAGAATTCCAAAAAATAGCAAAAAAATTCTAAAAATTAAAAAACAAAATTATGGCTTTATTTCAAGCCAAAATAAGTTGGTAAAGGCCAAGAAAGAGGGAAAAAAAAAAAAATTGTTCCGATGAACTTTTACTAGACCCGGAATAGAGAATTAAAAAAAAAAAAGCAAAAAATTAAAAAACACCATTATGGCTACTTTTCTAGCCAAAATAAGTGAGGAAAGGACGAGAAAGAGAGAAAATAAAACAAAATCGTTCCGATGAGTTTCTACCCGACCGGAATAAAAAATTCCAAAAAAATAGTAAAAAAATTCAAAAAATAAAAAGACACTATTATGACTTCTTCTCAAGCCAAAAGAGGTTGGGAAAGGCCGAGAAAGGGAGAAAATAGAAAAAATCGTTCTGAAGAGTTCTTACCCGACACGGAATGGAGAATTCCAAAAAAATAGTAAAAAAATTCAAAAAATCAAAAAACACTATTATGACTTCTTTTCAAGCCAAAAGAGGTTGGGAAAGGCCGAGAAAGGGAGAAAATAGAAAAAATCGTTCTGATGAGTTCTTACCCGACACGGAATGGAGAATTCCAAAAAAATAGGAAAAAAAATTCAAAAAAATTAAAAAACACCATTATGGCTACTTTTCTAGCCAAAATAAGTGAGCAAAGGACGAGAAAGAGAGAAAATAAAACAAAATCGTTCCAATGAGTATCTACCAGACCTGGAATGAAAAATTCCTAAAAAATAGCAAAAAAGTTCAAAAAATTAAAAAACATAATTATGGCTTCTTTTCCAGCCAAAATAGGTTAGGAAAGGCCGAGAAAGATAGAAAATAAAAAAAAATCGTTCCAATGAGCTCTTACCCGACCAGGAATAGAGAATTCCAAAAAAATAGCAAAAAAATTAAAACATTAAAAAACACAATTATGGCTTCTTTTCAAGGCAAAAGAGGTTGGAAATGGCCGAGAATGAGAGAAAATAAAAAAAATCGTTCCGTTGAGTTTTTAACAGACCCGGAATAGAGAATTCCAAAAAAAAAGCAAAAAAATTCAAAAAGTGAAAGAACACCACTATATCAACTTTTCTACTGAAAATAAGTGAGGAAAGGCCGAGAAAGAGAGAAAATAAAAAAAATCGTTTAGATGAGTTCCAACTTGCCCCGCAATAAAAAATTCCAAAAAAATAGCAAAAAAATTAAAAAACACCATTATAGCTTCTTTTCAAGCAAAAATAGGTTGGGAATTGCTTAGATAGTAAGAAAATAAAAAAATCGTTCGGATGAGTTTTTACCCGACCCGGAATAGAGATTGCCAAAAAAAAAGTAAAAAAATTTAAAAAATTGAAAAACACCATAATGGCCTTTTTATAGCCAAAATAAGTGGGGAAAGGCTGAGAAAGATAGCAAAAAAAAAAAAAAAAATCGTTTCGATGAGTTCCTATCTGAAAAGGAATTAAAAATTCCAAAAAAATAGCAAAAAAAAAAACTAAAAGTTAAAAAACTCCATTATGGCTTCTTTTCAAGCCAAAAGAGGTTGGGAATGGCCAAGAAAGAGAAAAAATAAGAAAAATCGTTCCGATCAATTTTTACCCAACCCGGAATCGAGAATTCCAAAAATATAACAAAAAAAATTCAAAAAACTAAAAATCATCATTGTGGCTTCTTTTCAAGCCAAAATAGGTTGGGAAAGGCCGAGAAATAGAGAAAATAGAAAAATTCGTTATGATGAGTTCTTACCTAACCCGGAATAGAGAATTCCAAAAAAATACAACAAATTAAAAAACACCATTATAGCTTCTTTTCAAGACAAATAGGTTGGGAATAGCTTTGAAAGAGAGAAAAAAAAAAAAAAAATCGTTCTTATGAGTTTTTACCCGATCCGGAATAGAAAATTCCAAAAAAATAGTAAAAAAAAAAAAATTTGAAAAACACCATTATGCCCTCTTTTTTAGCCAAAATAAGTGGGGAAAGGCAGAGAAAGGTAGGAAAAAAAAAAAAATCGCTTCGATGAGTTCCTACCTGAAAAAGAATAAAAAATTCCAAAAAAATAGCAAAAAAATTCAAAAAAAATAAAAAAACACCGTTATGGCATCTTTTCAAGCCAAAAGAGGTTGTAAATGGCTGAGAAAGAGAAAAAATAAGAAAAATTGTTCCGATCAGTTTTCACCCAACCCGGAATAAAGATTTGCAAAAAAATTCAAAAAACTAAAAAATACCATTCTGGCTACTTTTATAGCCAAAATAAGTGAGGAAAGGACGAGAAAGATAGAAAATAAAACAAAATCGTTCCGATGAGTTTCTACCCGATCGGAATAAAAAATTCCAAAAAAATAGTAAAAAAATTCAAAAAATAAAAAAACACTATTATGACTTCTTCTCAAGCCAAAAGAGGTTGGGAAAGGCCGAGAAAGGGAGAAAATAGAAAAAATCGTTCTGAAGAGTTCTTACCCGACACGGAATGGAGAATTCCAAAAAAATAGTAAAAAAATTCAAAAAATCAAAAAACACTATTATGACTTCTTTTCAAGCCAAAAGAGGTTGGGAAAGGCCGAGAATGGGAGAAAATAGAAAAAATCGTTCTGATGAGTTTTTACCCGACACGGAATGGAGAATTCCAAAAAAATAGGAAAAAAAATTAAAAAAAATTAAAAAACACCATTATGGCTACTTTTCTAGCCAAAATAAGTGAGCAAAGGACGAGAAAGAGAGAAAATAAAACAAAATCGTTCCAATGAGTATCTACCGGACCTGGAATGAAAAATTCCTAAAAAATAGCAAAAAAGTTCAAAAAATTAAAAAACATAATTATGGCTTCTTTTCCAACCAAAATAGGTTAGGAAAGGCCGAGAAAGATAGAAAATAAAAAAAAAATCGTTCCAATGAGTTCTTACCCGACTAGGAATAGAGAATTCCAAAAAAATAGCAAAAAAATTAAAACATTAAAAAACACCATTATGGCTTCTTTTCAAGGCAAAAGAGGTTGGAAATGGCCAAGAATGAGAGAAAATAAAAAAAATCGTTCCGTTGAGTTTTTAACAGACCCGGAATAGAGAATTCCAAAAAAATAGCAAAAAAATTCAAAAAGTGAAAGAACACCACTATATCAACTTTTCTACTGAAAATAAGTGAGGAAAGGCCGAGAAAGAGAGAAAATAAAAAAAATCGTTTAGATGAGTTCCAACTTGCCCCGCAATAAAAAATTTCAAAAAAATAGCAAAAAAATTAAAAAACACCATTATAGCTTCTTTTCAAGCAAAAATAGGTTGGGAATTGCTTAGATAGTAAGAAAATAAAAAAATCGTTCGGATGAGTTTTTACCCGACCCGGAATAGAGATTGCCAAAAAAAAAGTAAAAAAATTTAAAAAATTGAAAAACACCATAATGGCCTTTTTATAGCCAAAATAAGTGGGGAAAGGCTGAGAAAGATAGCAAAAAAAAAAAAAAAAATCGTTTCGATGAGTTCCTATCTGAAAAGGAATTAAAAATTCCAAAAAAATAGCAAAAAAAATTCAGAAAATTAAAAAACTCCATTATGGCTTCTTTTCAAGCCAAAAGAGGTTGGGAATGGCCAGGAAAGAGAAAAAATAAGAAAAATCGTTCCGATCAATTTTTACCCAACCCGGAATCGAGAATTCCAAAAATATAACAAAAAAAATTCAAAAAACTAAAAATCATCATTGTGGCTTCTTTTCAAGCCAAAATAGGTTGGGAAAGGCCGAGAAAGAGAGAAAATAAAAAAATTCGTTATGATGAGTTCTTACCTAACCCGGAATAGAGAATTCCAAAAAAATACAACAAATTAAAAAACACCATTATAGCTTCTTTTCAAGACAAAATAGGTTGGGAATAGCTTTGAAAGAGAGAAAAAAAAAAAAAAAAATTGTTCTGATGAGTTTTTACCCGATCCGGAATAGAAAATTCCAAAAAAATAGTAAAAAAAAAAAAAATTTGAAATACACCATTATGCCCTCTTTTTTAGCCAAAATAAGTGGGGAAAGGCAGAGAAAGGTAGGAAAAAAAAAAAAAATCGTTTCGATGAGTTCCTACCTGAAAAAGAATAAAAAATTCCAAAAAAATAGCAAAAAAATTAAAAAATACCATTACGTCTTCTTTTCAAGCCAAGATAGGTTGAGAATAGCTTTGAAAGAGAGAAAATAAAAAAAATAGTTCAGACGGGTTTTTACCCGACCCGGAATAAAGAATTAAAAAAAAAAAAGCAAAAAAATTCAAAAAATTATAAAAAAACCATTATGGCTAATTTTCTTGCCAAAATATGTGAGGAAAGGCCGAGAAAGAGAGAAACTAAAACAAAATCGTTCCGATAAGTTTCTACCCGACTGGAATAAAAAATTCCAAAAAAATAGCAAAAAAATTCAAAAAATTAAAATACACCGTTACGGCTTCTTTTCAAGCCAGAAGAGGTTGGGAATGGCTGACAAAGAGAAAAAATAAAAAACAATCGTTCCGATGAGTTTTTACCCGACCCGGAATAGAGAGAATTCCAAAAAAATAACAAAAAAAAAAATCAAAAACCTAAAAAACACCATTGTGGCTTGCTTTCAAGCCAAAATTTGTGGGGAAAGGCCGAGAAAGAGAGAAAATAGAAAAAATCGTTCCGTTGAGTTCTTACCCGACCCGGAATAGAGAATTCCAAAATAATAGGAAAAAAATTCAAAAAAATTAAAAATCACCATTATGGCTTCTTTTCAAGCCAAAATAGATTAGGAAAGGCTGGGAAAGAGAGAAAATAAAAAAAAAATCGGCCCGTTGAGTACCTATCCGACTCAGAATAAAAAATTCCAAAAACATAGCAAAAGAATTCAAAAAATTAAAAAACACCATTATGCCTTCTTTTCAAGCCAAAATAGGTTGGAAATGGCCGAGAATGAGGGAAAATAAAAAAATCATTCCGATGAGTTTTTACCTGACCCGGAATAGAGAATTCAAAAAAAATAACAAAAATATTCAAAAAGTTAAAAAACACCACTATAGCTTCTTTTCTTGCGAGAATAAGTGAGGAAAGGCCGAGAAAGAGAGAAAATACAAAAAATCGTTTAGATGAGTTCCTACCTGACCTGGAATAAAAAATTCCAAAAAAATAGCAAAAAAATTTAAAAAATTAAAACACACCATTATGGCTTCTTTTCAAGCCAAAAGAGGTTGCGAATGGCTGAGAAAGAGAAAAAATAAGAAAAATCGTTCCGATCAGTTTTTACCCAACCGGGAATAAAGAATTGCAAAAAAATTCAAAAAACTAAAAAACACCATTTTGGCTTCTTTTCAAGCCAAAATAAGTTGGGAAATGCTGAGAAAGAGAGAAAATAGAAAAAATCATTTTGATGTGTTCTTACCCGACCAGGAATAGAAAATTCCAAAAAAATAGCAAAAAAATTCAAAAAACTAATAAACACCGTTATGGCTTCTTTTCAAGCCAAAATAGATTGGGAAAGGCCGAGAAAGAGAGAAAAAAAAAAAAGTTGTTTTGATGAGTACCTACCCGACCCGGAATAAAAAAATTCCAAAAAAATAGCAAAAAATTCAAAAAATTAAAAAACACCATTATGACTTCTTTTCAAGACAAAATAGGTTCGGAAAGGCCGAGAAAGATAGAAAATAAAAAGAAAATCATTCTGATGAGTTCTTACACGACCAGGAATAGAGAATTCCTAAAAAATAGCAAAAAAATTAAAAAACACCATTATGGCTTCTTTTTAAACCAAAATAGGTTGGGAAAGGTTGAGAAAGAGAGAAAGGAAAAAAAATCGTTCCGATGAGTTCTTACCCAACCCGGAATTGGGAATTCCAAAAAAATAGCAAAAAAATTCAAAAAATTAAAAAACACCATTATGGCTTCTTTTCAAGCCAAAATAGGTTGGGAATAGCTTAGAGAGAGAAAAAATAAAAAAAATCATTCTGATGAGTTTTTACCCGACCTGGAATAGAGAATTAAAAAAATAGCAAAAAAAAATTAAAAAACAGCACTATGGCTTCTTTTAAAGCCAAAATAGGTTGGGAAAGGCCGAGAAAGAACCAATTAAAGGAAACTGGTGGGTTACCATCCAAAGATCCTCCGAAGGTTAAGTCAGTGATAGAACAATCTCCAAGAACTCAAGAGTGCAAGAGTTAGGGAGAATTCGTGTACCTCAAGAAAGGTAAGTTTTATGGTTTATATAGTGATATAGAGCTGACCCGAATCCCTTGGCATGGGAGAATTTCCTTGTAAAGAGAAGGGCCTCGAGATACTCAGGATTACCTTTCCATATATAAGAGATCTAATTACGTGATTGGGCCTTTGGTCCTGATGTGCAAGCAATTTCCATGTAAGGATGTGTGAGTGAGCCCCATACTAGCCCCATGGAAACCCTAGGGGATGGGTCGTCAGGATCGAGGATTACCTGATCTGTCGGCCTATGGGTTGATTGTCCCTTCTGGTATCGATTGTCCCTCTCAAGGTGGGCCTTCCCTTTTAGTCACTCCTTTTGAGAGTTGGTTGAAAATTATCCCCATCAGCTGGCCCCAACTCTGTGAGTTGTCGGGATGGTCGAAGATTCACAGAGTTGTCATAAATGCCTTGCTTTAATGTTAAACGCCATAAATAGGGGTAACATATCCTTTTGACAAGGCTAGGGGCATGTGTCGCTCTCTGGCTTATGGAACCAAAAGTTGCGACGATTTGTTTTTTGTGCTAGACCATCCTATAAATAGTTCAATGTCGTTATTTTCCTTATTACCTGAAAATTTTCCATTTCGATCTCAGAGCTCAATCGTTGGTTCCTTTGCTTTGTTGGTTTACTGTTCATCTGTTTCTTAGGTTTGCTTCGTTAGTTTCTTTTTTTCTTTTCCCTCTTCCTTTTTGTTTGTTAGTTGCACACTTAAGAAGTAGAGTAGAATCTTAGCTTTCATTCGTCACTTGTAGGTGAGAGATGTCTGGAGATAGTGAAGTGACAAGTGGTCGTACCCCGTCGGTCTGTATAGGTTCGGACGACAACTTGTATAGTCATTCTAGGCTTGGGTATTCATCAGACATCTCGTCGGTTTTTGATAAGCAGTTAACGTCTGATCCCTCTTTAGAGGAAGCCAGTCCTTCAGGGCGACGACTAAGGGAGGTTATCCTTCCAGACGACTGGTCCATCCATGATTTCCTAGTTGATATGACCGACGAGTTCTTTGGCAGGCTGAGGCCCCATTTCCAAATACCTGACAATGTGCCCATTAGGAGGGGTGACATAGGGGAGAAGTGCTATGACAGGAGGTCATCTAACATAGACCTTTACGAGACCGCCTTTATAGTAGGGCTTCGTCTGCCCCTTTCCTCCCTACATCACCAGTTAGCCTCCTTCATTGGCGTGTTTGTCAATCAAATAGCCCCTAATGCTTAGAGGATATTCATTAGGGCTGAGGTGCTATGGAGTCAGCTTAGTGGAGGCCGTTACTCCGTAAATTTAGAGGAGTTATTTTGTTGTTATAAACCTCAAGGGATCCCTTAATCCACAACTTTATGTGTCGTTGGGCCGCCCTAAGGTTGATATTTGATATGCCAGATTCCAATCGTCAGTGGAAGGCTAGGTTCTTTTTTGTGTAAGAGGTCAATTGGGTGTGTCATCTCGATAGGTGGAATAGCATAGGGTTTTTTTATGACCACTTTTGGGGGCTTCTGAACAAGTTTGGTGAGTCGTCAGTACTGTCTGGGTCATCGGTTTACATTTTTTATTTAACTAATGTATCCCTTCTGTTTGTTTCAGCTATAGTGCGCCTGACGATCTTTCTTAAGCAAGAAGCATTCTTGGAAAAAGGTCTTTGAGATACCCTTTGAGGAGAGGTCTTGGAAGAGGCTTGTTAACTTAGACACATTTCATGCCTTCTACGGGGGACCCATCCTTTCTGAGGAAGCCTGACGATTGGATTGTTTCTCAAGAGTTCGTAAGTGTTTTTGTTCGTCGCTTTTACTTTGTTTCAGTTTGAATTTATGCATTTTCTAACCTACTTGTCGGTTTTAGAGATGGAGTCAATGAAGAACAAGCAGGTAGCAAAGAATAGGTAGGATGAGATCAAGAAGGCTGCTGCCTTGAGAGCTCAAGGTGGGGGATCATCGGCCCTACCCCCTCCAAGAAGAGAAAGCACACCTCTGATGTTCAATCATCGGGTAAAGGTGCCAGTGGCTCATCCATTCGTCTGGAGACACCCGAGGTTGTTGTTGATGCTCCTTGTCATGGAATGGGGAAAGGTCTCATGACTTCCCAAGGCCCCGTTGCCCCTCCTCCTCTTCCTTTGTTGGTGAAGGATAAGAACTATACGGTGGACATTGCTCATACTATCGTCCAAGATGTTGATTTGGACAAGTGCTCGGAACATGAGACTAACCCTTTGGGTGACTCCGATTTTCATGACATGATGAAGGTATGTGTTTC
Source organism: Quercus wislizeni (assembly GCA_023055345.1). Lineage (NCBI taxonomy): Eukaryota > Viridiplantae > Streptophyta > Magnoliopsida > Fagales > Fagaceae > Quercus > Quercus wislizeni. The sequence continues at coordinate 25,614,040 of JALGQJ010000005.1, forward strand.
CATTCCATTCGTCCCTTTGTGTCGATTCGTCTCTTTATATGGACTCGTCCCTTTATTTTGTTCGTCTCTTTTTGACATTGATTCATCCCTTCTTAATCAGGGCTTGGTGAGGATGCAGGCTTTACAAATCTATTGTTCATCTCGTGAGGCGTTGATCCAGCGCTTAAAGGATTATCTAGAGTTTGAAGTACATAACTTGAAGAAATTCAAGGATTCTTCTTGGGCTCTTGGCTAGGTGGTGATTGATCTGAAGGCCAAGTTGAGCGGGATGGCCCACTAAATCGACAATCTGGTGAAAGAGAACGCTAACTTAAAGTCTGAGGTGGCTGCACTCCATGAGCATATGGAAAAAGTGAAGGAAGAGTACCGGGTATCCCAACCTTATTTCGATGAAATGGGGGGTTACTATGGGGATGGGTTTGAGGAATTCTGCAAACAAGTTATCCTCATGTTCCCAGACCTTCTCCTAAATCCAAATCAAGCTTACTACCCTGACAACTTCTGTTGCCGAGCCAACTCCCGACGATGTGAAGACTGATGAAAAGATGTTGGTGACTGATGGGCTTGGTGGTGTGGCCAACAATCTTATGTACCCTTAAGAGCAGACTGACAACCCCCTTGCCAATCCTTAAAAAAATTTACTTGTACCATTTTTCTTTCTTTTCCCTTTTTTTGTTAGTCTTTGGTTTGTAGTTCAAAAACAATGATGATGCCCTGTTTTGGGCTTAAGTTATCTTTGCCCTTTGTTTTGGGTTGACATTCTTATTTTTTAGCAATTTTATAAAGTTTTCACTTTAATTTTCTTGCATTTTGTACAAGTGTTAATGCTTGTCGATTTTCCTTATTCCTTATCATTATTTAGTCAATCGTCGGTTTAGAGTGTTTATCTTAGTATTGGGCACTAAAGGATATGACTCGTTGGTAATTGCACCCTAACCCTCCTTTCTTTGAGTCGTCGGTTTACCCTTTAGGTAGGGAGTTTTGATAAGGATTAGGTGCATGAAGGCATCTTCGATCATCTGTCCATCCTTTAGGTAGGACTTAGGATTTGATAAGGTGGACGAAGGCATCCTTGATCGTTTGTCCACCCCTTAGGTAGGAGTTAGGGTTTGATCAGGTGCTTGAGGGCATCCTTGATCGTCTGTCCACCCCTTAGGTAGGACTTTGCTTTTATAATCCTTTCTTCATTGTAGATAATAATAATTCCATTTGAAAATAAACTGAATAAAATGTTGACAACTTGCTGTTTGAATAATTGAAAAACCAGTTTGTCAAACAAAAACTAAAAAAAAAAGCGATAACATAAGCAAATCATAAGCGATATCACAAGTTGTTGTGGATGCACTATTGATAGTATCTTCTGAGGTGCTCAGCATTCCATGGATGGTGACCTTTGCCCGTTGAGTGTCTCTAAGTAATAGGTGCCCTTCCTATTGCAATCAATGATTTTGTATGGACCTTCCCAGTTGGGTCCTAACTTCCTTTGTGTGGGATATTTAGTGGCCATGTCACTTTCCTCAAGACAAGGTCCTCGATGCGAAAGTATCGAGGCTTCACCTTGGCGTTATAGTGTTTGGCCATAAGGCCTTGGTATTATGTCATTCATTACTCAGCAGCCACCCTTACCACGTCCAATAGGTCCAGGTGCAGACGGATCCCCTTTTCATTCTTCCCTTTGTAGCTTATTATTCCCACTTCTGCAAGGATGATAGCCTCACTCCTGAATGCTAGACGAAATGGTGTTTCTCTTGTAGGTGTTTGAGTAGTTGTGCTATATGCCTATAAGACGCTTGGTAGCTCGCCTAGTCATATCCCCTTTACCCTTTCTAGCCGAGTCTTGATCAGTTTGAGCAAGGATTGATTTATAACCTTAACTTGCCCATTGACTTGTGGGTGGGCGGGTGAAGAGTAATGGTTTTTGATTCCCAATTGATTGCAAAAGTTTCTAAATGCATCATTGTCGAATTGTTTACCATTGTTAGAGACGAGGACCTTAGGGATCCCAAATCGGTAGATGATGCTCTTCTAGACGAAGCTACAAACATTCTTCTCCATGATGATTGCCAGTGGTTCTGCTTTTACCCATTTGGTGAAATAGTTGATCCCCACAACTAGGAACTTGAGTTGTCGTATTGCCATTGGAAAAAGGTCCTATGATGTCTGGTCCCCATTAAGCAAAAGGCTATAGGGCGTTCATCGGGGCAAGTGGTTCAGATGGTTGCCTTAGGACATTGCTGAAGTGTTGGCATTTGTCACATGCCTTCAAGTAGGATTAGGCATCCTTTTACATTGTAGGGCAATAGTACCCTGTTCGTATGAGCTTATGGACCAATGATTGCGCCCCTAAGTGGTTTTTGCATACTCCTTCATGGACTTCCCTCATGATGTAGTCCACTTTGTAGAGGGTTAAACACCTAGGTATGGTTGAGAGAAACCTCTCTTGTATAGCATATTTGCTATCAGCATGAAGCGTGTTGCCTGAACTTTCAATCGTTGGAATTCATCACGGTCTTTGAGAAGTGTCTTGTTCTTAAGGTAAGAGATGATCGGAGTTATCTAGTCAGCGCTCTTTGGAATCATCTGTATCTCCAATTCCTTAATGGCGGTGGACTGTTGAACGAAGAATAGGACCTGTTTATCGACCAAAAAGTGTTTTGCTAATGCAGCTTTGGTCAATCGATCAACATGTTCATTTTCTTCTTTTGAGACTTTTAAGAATTATACCACAAAGGTTTGATTCGTCTGTCTTCTAATAAGGTTGAGATACTTTTTCATTTGTTTGCCCTTGGCTTTGTAATCCTTATTGATATGCCCAACGACAACCTGGGAGTCACTATGAAGGACAACTGATAAGGCCCCAGCTGCTTTGCCTAAATCGAGCCTTGTGAGAATGGCTTCGTATTCGGCCTTATTATTAGTTGTCGGGAACTAGAGTTGAATAGCACATTTGATGATGTCCCCTTCGGGAGATTGAACGACCACTCCGATCCTTCCAGCACATTTGTTGGATGACCTATCCATTTGAACCTTCCATAGGGTTGCCCCCAATCGTTAGTTTTGCCCATTGTGAATTCTACGATAAAGTCAGCTTAGGCCTAGGCCTTGATTATGGTCCTCAGGTGGTACCGTATGTTGAATTCACTAAGCTTTATTGCCCATAAGACCAATCGTCTAGCAGCATCTAGATTATCCATTGTTTTCTGAAGGGGCTTGTCCATTTGAACCACTATGGTATGTGCTTAGAAATATGGCCTAAGCTTGCGGGTTGCTGTGATCAAAGTGAAGGCTAACTTTTCCATGGGGGGATATCTCTTTTTTGCCCCCCTTAGTGCTGGCTGGTGTAGTACACGAGTAATTGTACACGGTCTTCTGCTTGGATCTTATCGGGGTTGGCTTTGACACCCTGTTGGGATACCATGAAGCCAAGGAACTTTCCCGATGATACTTAGAACACACATTTGCTAGGATTGAGCTTTATTCCGTAGAGGCGAAGAGTTTCGAACGTCTCTCTAAGATCATTTAGGTGATGGTCCTCTTCTTTGCTCTTCACTAACATGTCATCTACATATACCTCAATGTTCTGTTCGATTTGTTGAACAGACATTTTTTTTACTAGCCTTTAGTACATTGCCCCCGCATACTTCAATCCGAATGGCATGACCTTGTAGCAAAATAGGCCTTGGCATGTGACAAACGATGTCTTCCCTTGGTCAGACACCTCAAGCTTAATCTGGTTGTAATAAATGAAATCATCCATAAAGCTCAACAATTGGTGTCTAATCGTCGAGTCTACAAGGAGGTCGATCTATGGGAGGGGGTAGATATCCTTTGGACAAGTTTTGTTTAGGTCGGTGAAGTCCACACACATCCTTCACTTCACATTTTCCTTCTTAACCATTACTATGTTGGCTAACCATTCGGGGTAGTAGACTTCTCTAATGAAGCCTGAGCCCAACAACTTATGAGCTTCTTCAGTTATGGCCTTGCCCCTTTCTTGTGCAAAAACCCTCTTTCTTTGTTGAACGGGTGGAAAGGATGGGGAGATGTTGAGCTGATGGAGCATGATATTTGGATCGATCCTGGACATGTCCTCATGGCTCTAAGCAAAGATGTCCAGGTTATTTCTTAGGAAAAGGATCATCCTTTTTTGGACCAAAGGGTTGGCTTGTGTGACGATGTGAGTAATTCGCTCTGCGTGTTCGTCGTCCAAGGAGATGGTTTCTAATCCCTCCATCGGTTCTATATTCACTCGTCGCTCCTCAATGTTCATGGTGGTCATTTTCATCCATCTCCAACATGGTTACATAGCGTTCCCAAGCCGCCATCTGATCCTTGTAGGCCTTTCCTATCCCAAATTCCATAGGGAACTTCAGTAGTAGGTGATAAATGGATGTGATTGCCCTCCATGTATTGAGCGTTGGTCGCCCGATGATGACGTTGTAGGCTAACGAGCAATCCACTAACAAGAAGGTGACCTTGGTGATTTGTTGAGGATAGGTGTCGATGGTGACCGGCAAAGCAATGGATCCAACGGGCATGACCTTCATTCCACCAAAACCTACTAGAGGGATGTTTGATGGCATGAGTCGTTCCCTACCGATCCTCATCTGTTGGAAGGTTGAATAGTAGAGGATGTTTGCTGAGCTTCTGTTATCCACTAGGACTCGTCGGGTATTGAAGTCTGCAATAGCCAGATTGATCACCAAGGCATCGTCATGGGGGTGATGGACTCATCGGACATCCTCCATAGGGAAACTAATCATAGGGTCATCCCATCCAAGTAAGCTTGGGTGGACAACCGGTGAGCTGGACATTTTGCACCATCCGTAGGTAGGTCTTCCTTGCCTTCCTCCAGGATCCAATCATTGTACTCCCCTCAACGATCACTCTTATCTCTTTAAGTGGGGCCCTAGGTCATTCCTCGATTCATCAGTTTAGCTCTTAGTCCCTTGGTAGGTTTTCTCTTGCTTTTTATCGCCCTATAAACCGTTGTAATTTTCCTTGTCTAATGAGGGCTTCTATATGTTGCTTTTAGGTCATAGCAATCGAAGGTGTCGTGCCCATGGTTGCAGTGGAAGCGACAATACTTATTCCTCGGCCTTTTGTTTGGATCTCCCTTTAGCTTAACAGGCCACGCCAAGGTGGGGTCCTCCCCAATTTGCATTAGGACTTAATCGTGCGGGGTGTTGAGCGGAGTGAAATTGGTCATTCGACTTGGCGGGGGCCTTGACCTTTATTCGTCCTTTTTGTCACCTGTTCGAGTTGCCTTCCTTCCTCTATCTGTACAGGGGTCATCATGCTTTTCTTATTTCTTCGATCCACCTTCTCTACTGGTTACGGCATCCTCGGCATTCATGTACTTTGTGGCTCGGTACAGCATGTCGGGCATGGTCTTCAAATCATTCTTGTAAATAAAGAACAAAAAAATTCTGAATCGGAGTTCCATTAGTAAAGGCCATGACCAGGACCTTATTATCAGCTTCATCGATCAGTAGTGCCTCCTTATTGAACCGAGTGACATGTGACCTGAGGCGCGTCTCGCTGTTTGACGTTCAAGATGCTTGTCAAGGACCTTTTGTGTCGTTGGCCCACAACAAAATGTGTGACAAAGAGCCCACTTAATTCTTTGAAAGTTGAGACAGAATTGGGGGCTATCTTGCTGACCAGACTTGGGTTGGCACATGATCTCTTCCGGGAACTCTTGCATGTGCATGAGGGTTTTGAACGGCTCCAGGTGGTCGAGGGGTCCTTCGACCCATCGTATGCCTTTACTTGTGGCATCCTGAACTTGGCTAGTAGAGGGATGGATGTGACCGGTGCAGTGAAGGGAGAATCGGTATGATGGACTAGTTCGTCCAAGCTAGTAGACACGCGACCCTTCAGAGCATTCATCATCATATCCATCTTCTCTTTCATTGTCTGCATCTCTTACGTCATGTGCAACGTGTCGACTTCTAGCTCAGAGGGATGACCGGTATCCTGCTGGTCTCGTTTACTGACAGCATTGCTTTCCTCTTGGTCGTCCCTCTCTTGGTAATCGTTCATCGAGGGACGATTGTTGTCACATTCATTCCTTTCCTGTCCATCATTTTGATCATTTGGCTCTCGATCATTCTGCTGCTCCAATTATCGTTCCAACTCGTGGTTCCGCTGAGTGAGCCATTCAACCGTTATGGTGAAGGTCTACACTTGCCTCTCCAATACGTTGGGCGGGTTTTCGGTATCTTGGTTGGTGGTGTGTTAGAATGTGTAAGTATGTTATTGAGTGGATGAGGTGTGTGGTGATGATTAGCTATGTATATGATGCTGCATGAGGGAGCGTGTGATGCTGCATGTGGGGTGCTGGTGAGGTGCGTGTACAAGTTGTTGATGAAGAGTGTGTTAGTTGCTGATGAGGCATGCAGGAGTAGCTGATGAGGTGGGCATCCAGTAGTGCTGCCAATCTGTACTCTAATATTAGAATAATAAGTGTAATTTCTTAGTTGGCATTATATGATTAGTTGGCATTATATACTGTATTCACACTAGTGCATACACGCACTTTGAACGAGATGAATCAACAACTAGCAAAATCCTGGTGCAGAGGCGTAATGGCTCTGACCAAGGTGGATTGCCCTAGTCTCCAACATATGGTGAACCTAGGAATGCTAATTCATCAACAATGGCTATGTCTTGTCCTGTGAGATTGGAATTTCCAAGGTTCTTTGGAGAAGACCTTGCAGGTTGGATTTACAAGGCCAACCAATACTTCAAGTATTACAATACATTAGCTGCAGAGAAATTGATGCTAGCTTTGTTTCATATGGAGGGTGAGGCTCTAGTCTGGTTTCAAGATAGTGAAGAAGTAGGTCTCTTTGTTGATTGGGAGTCATTGATTCAAGCATTGCACATAAGATTTGGTGCTGCAGCTTATGACGATCCTATGGAAACGCTTATTAGGCTGAGACAAACTGCTTCAGTGTCATTGTATAAAGCCTAATTTGAGGTGTTGTCCAATAGGATTAAGGGTTTATCTGCTGCTCACAAGTTAAGCTGTTTCTTAAGTGGATTAAGAGATGAGATAAGGCTGCCAATGAGAATGCTTAATCCTAAATCCTTGAATGAGGCTTTTGGGTTGGCAAAGATTCAAGAAGAGTATAATTGGAGTTGCAGGAAGTTTTCCAAGACTCAAGGGGATCAAGGGAGGCCTTATATTTTGGGAGCTCCTCCAAAAGCTCCTTCTCTATTGGAGTCTAAACCAAGGCTACCCATTAAAAGGATTTTCCCTATGCAAATGGAAGAGAGGAAGAAGAAGGAGTTGTGTTACAATTATGATGAAAAATGGGCTCCTGGCCACAAGTGCAAGAGTGCTATGTTATTTCTATTGGATTATGTAGAATTGGCTCAGGAAAATGCAAACTCTGGGGTTCACCTAACTGAATTAAAGGAAAATGGATATGCAGATTATATTGGACAAGTTGGGCAAGATCAAGAAGATGCAAAGATTACTCTCTATGCATTGAGTGGCATTCCTACTTCAGGTACGATGAGAGTCATGGGGAAGATTAATCAGAGGTTCTTTGTGATCCTAATTAATTCAGGGAGCACACACAATTTTATTGATGCTATTCTGGTTTCACAATTACATATCCATGTAGACACTTCTCAAATTCTGGAAGTGAAGGTTGCTAATGGTGATGTAATTAAAACTCAGGGTGTTTGTAAGGCAGTGCCTATCTTGATGTAGGGAGAGGAATTTTTGGTACACTTACATGTGCTACCAATGGGGGGATGTGACTTAGTTTTAGGCACTCAGTGGTTGGGGACCTTGGGAGTAATCCAGTGGGCTTTTAAATTGCTCACAATGAGTTTTTCTTATGGTCAGAAGCATATTCAATTACAAGGGTTGAAGAGTGCTAATTCTCAATTGCAAGATGGTGATATTTTTTTGAATCAATTAGTGAAGAAGGGACTGATCCTCCAGATTTCAGTCCAGTTGCAGCCTCAATTGCTGTTTGCAGAAGGACAAGTTCAAATTCCTGAAGCTATTGCTACTTTATTACTGGATTACAAGACTGTTTTTGCTTCTCCTGAAGGTCTGCCTCCTTTAAGAGAGCATGAACATCATATCACTTTGAAGGAGGGAACTCAAGCTATATCTCAGAGGCCTTACAGGTACTCCTACTATCAAAAAAATAAAATTGAGAACATTGTTAAGGAGTTGTTGTCAGTGGGGTTTATTAGAAATAGTAGCAGTTCATTTGCTTCACCTGTTCTTCTAGTTAGGAAGGCTAATGGCTCTTGGAGGATGTGTATTGATTATAAAGCCTTGAATCAAGAGACTATTAAAGATAAGTATCCCATACCTGTCATTGATGAATTGTTAGATGAACTATTTGGTACTACTGTTTTCTCTAAATTGGATTTAAGATCCGGATATCACCAAATTAGAATGAAGGAGGAAGGCATTCCAAAAATTGCCTTTAGGACTTATGAGGGTCACTATGAGTTCTTAGTGATGCCATTTGGTTTAACTAATGCACTTTCAACTTTTCAGTCACTTATGAATTCAATTTTTAAACCTTACTTAAGAAAATTTGTCTTGGTGTTTTTTGATGACATACTTGTGTATAGTAAGGATTTGGCTGCTCATGTTAGTCATCTTAAATTGGTGTTGGAAACATTGGTGAATCATCAATTGTATGCCAAACAATCAAAGTGTGTGTTTGCTTGTAAGGAGGTAGAGTATTTAGGACATCTAATTTCTGGTGAAGGGGTGAAAATAGATCCAAGGAAGATTGTTGCTATGCAGCAATGGCCTATTCCTTATGATGTGAAGGCTCTGAGAGGGTTTTTGGGGTTGACTGGCTACTATAGGAAGTTTGTGAAAGGGTATGGCTTAATTGCAGCTCCTTTAACTGCTTTGTTAAGGAAAGACTCCTTCACTTGGACTCCTGAAGCTTCACATGCGTTCCAATTACTCAAAGATGCTATGTCAAGTCCACCTATGCTAGCCTTACTTGACTTCACCAAACCATTTTTTGTGGAATGTGATGCTTTTGGGTTGGGTGTTGGAGCTGTCTTAATGCAGAACCAAAGGCCCATTGCTTTTCACAACCAAGCTTTGAAGGGGAAAGCACTTGCCCTTTCCACTTATGAAAAGGAATTGTTGGCCTTAGTGGTAGCTGTGAAGAAATGGAGACCTTACCTCCTTGGAAGACCTTTTGTAATCAAAACAGACCATCAAAGTCTGAAATATTTGCTGGAACAAAAGATTGGTACCCCTGCTTAGCAAAAGTGGATCACCAAATTACTTGGCTATGCCTTTATAGTTGAGTATAAGCATGGTAAGGAAAATCTAGTTGCTGATGCACTTTCAAGAAGAGAAGCTACTGGGGATGTTGATGTTGACTATAGTGAAGTGGGTACTCTATGCATTATCTCTTTCCCTACTCCTAATTGGCTTGATGATCTCAAAGCAGGTTATGTCACTGATCCAGCCATCCAGCAAACAATTCAGGCTGTTAAGTCAGGGCAGAATGTTCCAGTGGGGTTCACATTTTGTAATGAATTGTTGTTTTATAAGGGCAGACTATATTTGGGAAGTTCAAATCAGACTTTAAAAACTCTTGTCTTGAAGCAAGTACATGAAAGCCTTTTAGGGGGTCATTTTGGATATTTAAAGTCCTTCCATAGACTCAAGAAGGACTTTTATTGGTCTGGTATGGGAAAGGACTTGAAGAATTTGGTCAAGGAATATGATGTATGTCAGAGGTTGAAGAATGAGACTTGCTTCCCTACTGGCTTGTTACAGCCCTTGGTCATTCCAAATAGGCCTTGGCTTGACATTAGCATGGAGTTTGTGGAAGGGCTACCTAAATCTCAACAGAAGTCAGTGGTGTTTGTTGTTGTGGACAGATTCACTAAATATGTTCACTTCATTCCATTGGCTCACCCTTACACTACTGCTAAGGTGGCTTAGTTGTTCATGCAGTTCGTTTTTAAGTTACATGGACTGCCCTCCACCATTGTAAGTGATAGGGACCCAGTATTCACCTCTAAATTCTGGTCTGAATAGATGAAACTGCAAGGGATTAGTTTGGCTATGTCATCTTTTTACCACCTTCAAACTGATGGCCAAATTGAAGTTGTGAATAAAAGTTCGGAACATTATTTGAGGGCCTTTGCTGCTGACAGACCTCAAGCCTGGGTGGACTGGCTTCCCTTGGCTGAGTTTTGGTTCAACACTAACTTCCATTCTTCTCTTAAGCTTACTCCATTTGAAGCTCTTTATGGATATCCTTCTCCTAAGCTTATGGATTATGTTCCAAGAACTACAAGGGTGGCAGCTGTTGATTCAATTCTACAGGATAGGCAGCAACTTTTCTCATTGCTCAAGTACAATTTGATTGCTGCACAAGAGAGAATGAAGTGGTTTGTTGATAAGAAATGGGTGGATAGGTCCTTTGCTGTGGGAGATTGGGTGTATCTTTGATTGCAGCCTTACAAGCAGTCCTCAATTCAGTCCAAGAAGTTTGGCAAGTTAGCTCCTTGTTTTTATGGACCCTACCAGGTTGTGTAGAAGGTGGGAGAGGTTTCCTATAAGCTTGATTTGCCTACAGGTTCTCAAATCCATCATGTGTTTCATGTATCCAATCTCAAGGGCTTAGGTGGTTCCTAGGCCTGCTTTACCTGCTGTAACTATGGATCAGATTCCTAACCCTGAACCAGTGGCTGTTTTAGCTACCAGGTCACATTAGTTGAGGAGTAGACTTATCACTCAGGTGCTGGTGCAGTGGCAAGATGAAAAGCAAGGATGATGCTACTTGGGAGAGTCTTTTTGTTTTGCAACAGAAGTTCCCTCACCTTGTGGGCAAGGTGCTTTGAAGGGGAGGGAATTGTTAGAATGTGTGAGTATGTTACTGAGTGGATGAGGTGTGTGGTGATGATTAGCTATGTGTATGCTGCTACATGAGGGAGCGTGTGATGCTGCATGTGGGGTGTTGATGAGGTAAGTGTACAAGTTGTTGATGAAGAGTGTGTTAGTTGCTGATGAGGCATGCAGGAGTAGTTGATGAGGTGGGCATCCAATAGTGCTGCCAGTCTGTACTCTAATATTAGAATAGTAAGTATAATTGCTTAGTTGGCATTATATGCTTAGTTGGCATTATATACTGCATTCACACTAGTGATTGTAACAAATAAGAGTTAGTTAATACGATTAGTTGTTAGAATATTGACAGCTGGTTGACAGTTGGCTTGGGCAGTTAGGCAGTTAGAGAGTGAGGCATTGAGAGGGTATTAGAGGTCTGGAAAGGAGAGAGCTTGCATCAGAAAACCATTCTGAATTCCAATTCTCTCAATTCCATGTCCATTTCCTCTCTCTAATTCTCTGTTCATATCTCTTCTCTATTCTTAGAGGCATAGTTGTCCTCGAATTCAACTATTCAACACCTCTGTTCCTAACATGGTGTCCATTGATCGTGTCAGGCCATACAACTTTTTGTCTTTGAAATGGCGATATGGCTTATCACTCGTCCCCATAGACAGCGCCAACTAATGATGCACAAAAATCGTCAGTGAGTTGATCGTCCACAAATGTGCCTATGGATGTATCTGAAGAACAAAAGAGAAGAACTAATCAAAGGGGACCGGTGGAATACTGGTTAAAGACCCTCTGAAGGTTAAGTTAGTGATAGAAGAATTTCCAAGAAATCAAGAGTGTAAGAGCTAGGGAGAATTCGCATACCTCAAGAAAGGTAAGGTTTGTGGTTTATATAGTGGTATGGAGCTGACTTGAATCCCTTGGCATGGAAGAATTTCCTTGTAAAGAGAAGGGCCCTGAGATACTCGAGATTACCTTTCCATATATAAGAGATTTGATTGTGTGATTGGGCCTTTGGTTGTGATGTGCAAGCAATTTCCATGTAAGGATGTGTGAGTGAGCCCTACGCAAGTCCCATAGAAACCCTAGGAGATTGGTTGTCAAGATCGAGGATTACCTGATCCGTTGGCCCATAGGTTGATTGTCCTTTTCAAGGTGGGTCTTCCCTTTTAATCATTCATTTTGAGAGTTGGTTGAAAATTATCCCCATCGACAAAGAACTATATATACATATTGATTTATATAAATACCTCTCACTTCGACATGCATTCTTGATTTATGTATCACTTATTGTTTCATGATCTCACAAATCATTGAATGCAACTACATAAAATTTTAAAATATTAGCATTTCATATGAGACAAACAAGTGTGAGTATAAAGCAATCACATACCAAATCCTTTAGATCAAACAAATCCACCAAAATCACACACTAAGTGGGCTCAAGAATTGGATTTCTAGGATCATCCAACACCTTAAACATTGGCTTGTGATCTAGGTAACTTTCAGCCTCCAAGTATTTGACCAAAATAGTAGGAACATTGTCCCGGGATCTAGGTAACTTTTAGTTAAGAGTATCCAACCAAAACGGGTGACCATACAACCGATTGCTAGAAAGATCTAATTCATTACGTACATATACTAACCCATAAAATTCAATGTATCTGCATGTTTAACATGACTTAAAATTAAATTGGAAATAGGTTTTCTTCATTCAAAACTAGTAGTATAGGCACTAAAAGAAAAAATGCTTAAAACAATAAAAAATTTGTTGCAATAACAACTAAGATGCTGTAATAAGGTGCTATTGCAATGACAAAAAGTCAATGTGAGCCTTCTTGTTAGAGTTGATTCCTGTTGACTAATTACAATTGGAGAATAGGGTCTCACTAGTGAAGAAGGCCTCTGTTGCCATTTATTTCCAGATCTAGCGGGACTTTGCACAGTTTCGGATAGAGTTTGTAACACATTGGTCACAACATCAAACTTTTGATGAAACTCACGTATTTCTTGTTCATGTTGATATGTAGTTCTTGAAATGGTACTAACTTTCTCATTGAGAGAAGCTAAGAATCAAGTTTCTATCATTATAACAGAAGGGCTTTGATACCAAATGAGAGAATCAAGTAATTCTATCAAGAGTTGAGAGCAATATAGGTAGTTTTTCAAGGGAACTAGGCCTTCTAGAGTTGAATAAGGGTAAAGGAAGTAATGGCCTGTTTGGAAGTTTAGAGAGGGAGGAGAGTAGAGGGGAGTAGAGGGGAGGAGAGTAGTGGGGAGAAGAGTAGAGGGGAATGGTTCCCCTCCACATTGTTTGGATGTTTTTAAAATTAGGATGGAGAGGAGAGGAAATGATTAAAATAGACAAATTTACCCCTATTTGAAAATGGACTTGCAACATTGGTTTATTATTAATTTAGAAAAGGTAAATTGAGAAATTTATCTAGTCAATAATTTATCTACTCTACTCTCCTTCCAAATCTCTCCAATTTGGGGAAATTAAAAATGAAGGTGAAAGTTCAAATAGTGTATAACACACCCTTGAACGTTTAGACCCCCAATTTACAAATTATCAATTCAAGCTTAATGTCAAACAATTAATTTGCGGAATATGAACACAAGCTTAACACATAATTGATAAACAATTTAAACCAAATAAAATTACATCCACAGCAGAAATTAAATGGCAAAGATTAAGGAAAGAGAGATGCAAACACAAGGACAACACACGATGTGTTATCGAAGAGGAAACCGAAGCCGTTGGCGTAAAACCTCTCCACCGCCCTCCAAGCAGTAAGTAATCCACTAGAAAATGTAGTTGGGATACATGAACAACAATAGACCCTCAAAGCCTAATCTACCCAATGTACCTAAACCCTCCAAGCTTCTTGCTCTAACGAGGTTGCACCGAACTTATTTCTTTTCTAGCTTCCCGGATTCCGCTACTTGACCATAGCATCAATCAATGTGAAATTGGTTCCTTCCTAACTGCTTCCCAAAGCACCAAACTGCCCTCTCATAGAAATGGATATGGTGATAAAAGGTTTTAGTAATAAGCCTTTCAAGGATTTGACAATGGAGAGAAAGAAAGTAGAGGAATTTGAAGAGTCTTTTAGGTAAAGCTTGTGGATGAGTCACTTATTTTCTCTAGGGTTTCTCTCTCAAAATTCTCTCTGGAAGCTCTCTTTGAATCGTGGGTATAACAGTATATATATAGTAGGGTGAGAAGGAATGTGAAAAGTCAGATTTTCCCAAACAGAGTGTTCTGGCGACTTGACCTCGCGACTGGGTTGAGTCACGAGTTCAAGCTGCGAGCAAATGGCCTGGCCAGCCCGAGACTTTTGTCCTGTAGTGCAATAGCTAGCGCGATGCTTCAGCTTTTGGTATGCTTGGCATGTGTGTATCATTATGGCGGCTTGCAACCGCGAGCCACCCGCGAGATCTAGCTGCGAGTCCCTGCTTCTTTGCATAAACTTGAGCAATTCTTCATACTCTCTCACACACTACCCTTACATGATTCTCACCTAAATACAGGGTTACTAATTGCTAAAATACAAGCAAATTTGGCATGGAATAAAGGTAACAAGATGATTGATTAAATTCAACATTACAATCTCCCCCTTTGGCTATTCCGTGACAAAACCCTAAAACAGACTCTAGATTTAACATGTGAGTTGGGAACAGTTGAACATAACTCACTCACACCTAATTCTAGAAACTGTGAAGTTCTTGAATCATATGAACATGAATCTCCTGAAACACAACAATACACCATGATCATTGTATACAGAAAAACATGAAATGCATATGAAGCAAGCATGATGTGACAAGCAAAGATATAGTTAAGAAATAAACCATGGCTTGATCAAACAAGCAATCACTACAAGGTAGTGACCACAATGCTCATTCACACTTGGAATGAACACTTGGACATACAAGCTAATAAGCTCAATGCAAATCACTTGCATGCCCAACACTTAACTAATGCATAATACACTAAGTATATGCATCTAGGAACAATCCTACAAAGGCATAAGAGTGACAGTACTTAAATGGAAAATGCATGACATTTAGTTAGAAATACTGAATAAACAATGCATAAAGGCTGCTTAAAGCGTGGTACACATCATAAAGCCTACAAACTATGCGTAAAACACAACCCTAAAAGCTTACAAAAGCAACATGGGCACAAACAAAATTATATACTGAAAAACATCATCAATATATAGAATATACCAAAATTTCAAAAACATCCATGAGTTATAAGTTTAAAAACAAACATTACCCATAATCACAGTGTAACAAACCCAACCTATAATAACAACAATTATCCAAAACACAAAAACTATAACCATAAATAGAAATAAAGATGGGTATAAATATATGTGTATTATACACAACTCCCCCTTTTTGTATGCACACTCCTTCTCATTCTTGTGCTGTTCTCCTCCTAACTATGTGCTACTGCTCTCCTCCTTTTTGGCACAAATAGCTAAAAGCTTTCTTCGAGCTTTTGTTGAATAGCATCTAGTTGTGTCTCAATAGTTGTGAGACGCATCTGAGTTTGATTGTGAAAGGAGTGAAGAAGCCGTTCTAACTCTGATATCTGATGAGCCACATTCGTAATTAAGTGGCTTTGCTTGGTTGTTTGAAACCCAGGAGGAATGGATGAAGTGCCAGTTGATTGGGTAGGTGTAATTGGAGCATGAACATGTGGAGTTTCATATGTGGGTGGCTTATTCTTAGGAGTTCTAGAAGAATGACTCTTGCTTGCTTTGAGAGTGATCATAGAAATTGGACGCGAACGGGTCATCATTTTTCCATCTAAGGGAGGATTAATACCTTCACGAAGAATGAACTTCATAATGAGACTGTAAAATGGAATACATCCACGTGTTGCTGATCGAGCCGCAGTCTTCCTTATAGTTTGAAAGATGTGGGCACAGATGTCAATGGACATTCCTGTAATAAGATCACATAGGAATTGAGCTCTTCTGAGATTGATTAACGTTGTGTTGGACAACGGATAAAGAGTGGAAAACATGATCAGCTTCAAAGTAGTCAGCTTAGGTACAAACTTGGCAGTACTTATAGAGGTGCCTTTACTAGAGACTTCATGGTCAAGTCCAAGAACTTCTAGAATGTCATGAATCTCTGGAGTTAGATTCATATTTTGAGGTCTTGTGATGTGGAGAATTTCGACTATGGAGTTCGGGTTGATGATAAATTCCTTTCCTCTCACCCAGCAAATCAGTTTAACTCCAAGGTCACTAATATTGAAGTAGCATTCTTTGACCAGTTCATCCATTGGGTCTTCAAAATTCCCGAATAAGGCTGCCCAATCTCTTGATTCAAAGATTCGAGGGACAAAAGTAGTGGTCAAAGTGTTGGACTTAACCACACGTTCCACTATAGGAGATGCCAAGTCAAAGATGCTTGAGTAGATGTGTGAGTTAAGAGGAGTTCTAAACCTCTCACAATTGAAGTCTTTAGATGATTGACATGATAGTCGAGTTCGTTTAGCAATCGAAGTTGATTGATCACTAGGAACAATGTTTTTATCTTTAGGAGAACGACGAGTCATCTGCAAGAGACCGGTCACACAGCAAAGAGCCAAATGCAATACCACAAGGCATACACATCAGTTTGGTTAGATTCAGGTATAAGAATGTGAAACAGGGAGATTTCACTCCACAAAAACAAGAATCAGGATAGAGACAAGTAGTCAAAGGCAACATGGACACGATAAGTGGAATAGGCAAGCAATTATGGAGATGAACATCAATAACTCGGAATCAAGTGGCCACTGAGCATTACAAGTATTCAAATGACAAATAACGTGATAGAATACCATAAACATGATATGAATGAAACAACCACTATCATACAGTGTACAGACCCCAGACAACATACAAACATCAGTAATAAAGTCAAAAACACTAACTCTCAAACAATGAACAATCACCAAGATAAAGCAAACCCTTGAACGAGTATGACATTTGACAAAATCATAATGACACCAATACACTCATAGAAACAAGAAAATTAGACTCAAAACATGTAAAATGAAGTGAGATAGAGAAAACCCATACCTTTTCTTTGGGAAGAAATGATGCAGAAATGGAGTTTGAGGAGTGTTTGGGTTAGTTTTAGTTGAAAAAGAAATGGGGAAGACAGTGAATAGTCACAAAAATTCGAGGAAAAAAATTGAAAAAGTTTTAAAAATTGTCTTCGAAATGTAGAACACGCGTTTTTTGCGACTGGGGTGAGTCGCCAACAAATCGCCAAGGCAAGCAGCCAAAACACTCAAAGAAAAAATTGTGGAAAAATTTTCTAAGTGTTTTTCGCGACTGGAAAGTCTACCCGCGAGGGAGTTGCGAGCTGAGCCGCAAAAATCTCTGTGTACCCCTCATGATTGGATCTTTCACTTGCGAACAAGTTGTCAAAATTAACAGGCGAGCACGCGGCTATAGCATGCGACTTGGATGACCCGCGACTGAGTTGCCAAAATAGGACAACACTGTTTTTGAAATTTTTCAGTTTTTGTAAAAAGAAAATACTTTCCAAAAACACCTAAAACACTTAAAAATCTTTTTGTGTATGAATCAACAAAGATTGAGCATGTGAAAACACATTTTAACAAGTACAATCACACAAATGAATATGGCATTCATTGAACATAAACTTGTGTGTGGATATCAACAATGAGATAGCCCTTAGTCTAATGTGAAGTTTCAATGATCAATTCAACCAAGGTATACACAATTAGCACTAGATCATGTGACCCATCTCAATTATAGAAGAATGCATATATGACCTCCCACAAGACTTGACAACATAACTTAGAGCTTTACATTTGACTCTATTTTTTTTTTTTTTTTCCAGTCATAACATTAGATCTTTTTGAAACAATTACATCTCATTGTGAGAATGACTTTTGATATTTCTCTTTGATGGGATAGCCATTGGCCTTTTAAAGAATCATACACTTTATTTTTGGTCGCTTTCCCTTTTTCCTAGTCGAATACTAGTATGTGCGATAGGCTTTTGCAGCTCAATATCTCTTCTCATTTGGAGATTTACATTTTGAGAGCTCTTTTTAGCAAAAACAAAAAATAAAGAGTGGGAAGATATATAGGCACAAGTCTATGCATGGCTCAAGATCAACAAAAACCATTCACTAATCATTCATGACAAGATTGAAGATCTATTTACAACAGTCACATAGGTTTCAAGATTTCTTCCACAAAGATATAAGTGCATAAAGAACAAGCTAAGCTCATAAATGCATAAAGTCATTTGTACGAAGGTATAAGGCAAAACTCACATGTGATATGTGCTTAAATATGTACGATCAAACTTTTTGAATTTTTCACTTTTTATATGGTTTTGGATTTTTACTCACACAAACCAAAAAAATAAGATCAAATGCAAAAACAATCAAAACAATGCATATAAAGAGATGTATGATGCACAAATGCATGACAATGAAGCATTTAATGCATGAAGGGTCTTACAAAAATTGAAAGAATTAGATCAAAGACCAAAAGAGCAAAAGCTCAAACGTAAGAACCCTTCCTCATTCAAACAGAATGATTGTTTTTAATGAGTGTCTCAAGAGAAGTGAGATGAGTGTTAGAAGATTGAGAACTAGAGATGCACATAGTTAAGGAGTTAAGAGTATTAAACATTTTCTTTAACAACATGCTATTTTCACTCAAAACCGGTTTACTCTTTTTAGCACAACTTCCAAGAAGCTCAAGTTTCTCTTTTCTTTTAATTCTTTTAAGAGCATGAAACTTAGAGCAAAGAGGTCTTAGATGACTAAAAGCACCACAATGGTGACAAATAATGTGTTTAGGTCTACTAGGCTTTTTAGGAAGGGATCTAGCAATATAGTTTTGTTCTCTCTTTAACTTATGACATTGAGGTCTTATATGACCAATTACACCACAATGGTGGCAAGTTGGAACAAATTTAAATCCATCCAAAGCCTTAGGTTGAGACTTAAACAGAGGCTTTGACTTAACAGCCTTTCTCTCCACCTTTTGATTTCTTTTATGTGGAGGAATGTATACCGATTTGTCCTTTGAGGTAGAACACACAATAGGCACAAAATCGGGTACCACAACATGATTGCAACAAATATTATCATCCCTTTTATCAATAGGTTCAACAATCAAACACTTGGCATGCATCTTAAGAGATTTATTTTCACATTTTAACTCATCAACAAGTTTGTTAGACAAAACAAGTTTAGCATCCAAGTCCATATTCAAATATTCAAACTCTTTTAGCTTTTCAAGAGAATCTTTAGCAAGTTTTTTATATTTCTCAACCAATTTGTTGGATTCATTGAGCTTAGCAATCAAATCATCATTTTCACAAAATAACTTGCTCAAATTCTTTTGAAACTTCTTAGCATTTTTCTTCAAGAGTTTGTCATTTGGAACATTAATAACATCAAATGATTCATGCAACGTAGCATCACAATCATGAGGATTCACACTCATAGAGGCATTTTCACAAACACGTGACATGCTACATTTATCATCAACCAAATCATACAAAGAGGCATACAAAGCACAATCCATGGCAAATAAACACAAGGGGTTAGGGATCACACTTTGGTATTTAAACCATAACAAGTGTACCTGCTCTAATACCAATTGAAAGTTCAAATAGTGTATAACACACCCTTGAACGTTTAGACCCTCAATTTACAAATTACCAATTCAAGTTTAATGTCAAACAATTAATGTGTAGAATATGAACAAAAGCTTAACACATAATTGATAAACAATCTAAATCAAATAAAATCACATCCACAGCAGAAATTAAATGAAAAAGATTAAGGGAAGAGAGATGCAAACACAAGGACAACACACATTGTGTTATCGAAAAGGAAACCGAAGCCCTCGGCATAAAACCTCTCCGCCGCCCTCCAAGCGGTAATTAATCCACTAGAAAATGTAGTTGGGATACATGAACAGTAATAGACCTTCCAAGCCTAATTTACCCAATGTACCTAAGCCCTCCAAGCTTCTTGCTCCAATAAGGTTGCGCCGAATGTATTTCTTTTCTAGCTTCCCGGATTTCGCTACTTGACCATAGCATCAACCAATGTGAAATTGATTCCTTCCTAACTGCTTCCTAAAGCACCAAATAGCCCTCTCACAGAAATGAATATGGTGAGAAAAGGTTTTGGTAATAAGCCTCTCAAGGATTTGATAATGGAGAAGAAGAAAGTAGAGGAATTTGAAGAGTCTCTTAGGTAAAAATTGTGGATGAGTAAATCTTGTTTTCTTTAGGGTTTCTCTCTCAAAATTCTCTCTGGAAGCTCTCTTTGAATCGTGGGTATAAGGGTATAAATATAGTAGGGTGAGAAGGAATGTGAAAAGTCAGATTTTCCCAAACAGGGTGTTCTGGTGACTTGACCACGCGACTAAGTTGAGTTGCGAGTTTAAGCCGCGAGCAAACGGCCTGGTCAGCCTGGGACTTTTGTCATGTAGTGCAACAGCTGGCACGACACTTCAGCTTTTGGCATGCTTGGCACGTGTGCATCATTATGGCGGCTTGCAGCCGTGAGCCACCCGCGAGATCCAGTCGCGAGTCCCTGCTTCTTTGCACAAACTTGAGCAATTCTTCACACTCTTTCACACACTACCCTTACATGATTCCCACCTAAATACAGGGTTACTAATTGCTAAAATACAAGCAAATTTGGCACGGAATAAAGCTAACAAGATGGTTGATTAAATTAAACCTTACAAAGGGGTTAGAGGTGGTTGAAACCCCTCCAAACTCCTCCCCCTTCTTCCTTAAAAAACTTCCAAACAAGGTAATTGAATTACTCTCCCTCCCTTAACTCTACTCTCCCTCCTTTTTTAAACTTCCAAACAGGCCATAAGAGAGAAGTAATATTATCATCTCCTCAATTAAGATCTGTCCCCTTATATATGACTACAATTGCAGATAACTCTTCTATTATTCAGTTGTACAAACTGTCACAGCCACCAACTAACTAATCTTGTAACTAACACACAACTGTCATTTGTAACTAACAAACAGTTGTCATAGAAACTAACACTTGAACAACAATGGCCCAAACTGTCATTCCTGTCAGATTGGTCACCCATGTTTAATTCATTTTATTCCTAACTAATTAAAGGTTACGTTAAGGTTCCTAAGCTAAAAGGGTAAATCAATGGTCTTGAACCACAGACATCTCTTAAGAATTCTATTAAATGTGAAGAATGTGTTAAACACCCTTACAATGTCATGCCTTTTGGGTTGACCCATGAGGGGCATTATGAGTTCCTTGTCATGCCTTTTGGGTTGACCCATGCCCTATCCACCTTCTAGTCCTTAATGAATCACATCTTTAGGCCTTATTTAAGGAAGTTTGTCCTAGTTTTCTTTGATGACATATTGGTTTTTAGCAAGTCCTTAGATGATCATCTCATTCACTTAAGGACTATCGTATCTGTCCTGCTTTCCAATCAACTGTATGCTAAGTAGTCTAAGTGTGTCTTTGGTTGTGGTGAGGTGGAATATTTAGGCCATTTTATCTCTGCTGAGGGAGTTAGGACTGATCCCAAGAAAACTATGGCAATGCAACAATGGCTTATTCCTAGGTCAGTGAAGGCTTTGAGGGGTTTCTTGGGCTTGGTAGGGTATTACAAGAAATTCATTCAGCATTATGGTGTTATTGCATAGCTTTTGAAGCTCTTAAGCAGGCTGTTTCCAATCCACCAGTGTTAACTCTTCCTAATTTCTCTAAAACCTTTGTTATGGAGTGTGATGCTTTTGGTCTTGGCATTGGGGCTGTTTTAATGCAAGATCATGGGCCTTTAGCTTTCCATAGTCAAGTTCTTAAAGGCAAAAGCTTACATTTGTCTACCTATCAGAAAGAATTCTTGGCCTTGGTCAGTGCAGTGAAAAGGTGGAGACCTTTTTTGGTTGGTAAGCCTTTTCTCATTAAGATAGACCAACAGAGCTTGATGTTCCTTTTGGAGCAAAGAGTGGGTACTCCTGCTCAATAAAAGTGGATTACCAAACTTTTGTGATATTCTTTCTTAGTTGAATATAAGAAAGGCAAGGAAAATAAGGTTGCAGATGCATTTTCTAGGAGATTTAAGGCTTTTGATGCTTCAACATCTGATTAATTGTCCGAGATTGAGCATGCATAGCTGTACCTAATTTCCTTCCCTTGTCCTACTTGGTTAGATGTTTTGAAAGATGGATATGGGACTGATTCAGAGTACCAAAAGTTGTTTTCTGACTTGGCAGCCCTTAACCCTACTCTTCCTCACATTTCTCTTCAGAATGACACCTTACTTTATAAGGGTAAAGTGTTCCTAAGTTCTGATTCTCCCTTGAAACCGTTGGTCCTACAGCATGCTCATGACAGTCCATTGGGGAGCCACTCAGGGTACTTGAAAACTGTGCATCGTGTATAGCAATATTTTTTTTTTTGGTATGGTATGACGAAAGACATTAAGGAGCACATTAAAACTTGTGAGATTTGTCAAAGAATCAAGGTGGACACTATTAAACCTGCTGGTTTATTGCAACCACTCCCTATTTCTGACAAACCATGGCTGGATATTAGCATGGATTTCATTACTAGTCTTCCAAAATCTAATGGTTATAATGTCATTTTGGTTGTAGTTGATAGGCTTGCTAAGTTTGTACACTTCATGCCCTTGTCACATCCTTATACTACTACCAAGGTAGCTTAGATTTCATGACTACTGTGTTTAAGCTGCATGGTCTCCCTAGGTTAATTGTGAGTGATAGGGATGCTGCTTTTACCTCTACCTTCTATAAGGAGTTGTTCAAGCTACAAGGCACTAAGTTGGCAATGTCATCAGCCTACCACCCTCAATTTAATGGGCAAACTAAGGTTGTTAATAGTTTGGAACAATATCTAAGGGCTTTTATAGGAGACAGACCTCATTCTCGAGCTTCTTAGTTGTATTTGG
Organism: Quercus wislizeni; assembly: GCA_023055345.1. Classification (NCBI taxonomy): domain Eukaryota; kingdom Viridiplantae; phylum Streptophyta; class Magnoliopsida; order Fagales; family Fagaceae; genus Quercus; species Quercus wislizeni. Next base: position 25,636,891 of record JALGQJ010000005.1, read on the forward strand.
CTGAATTTTGGTTTAACACCAACTACCATACTTCTACTAAGATGTCTCCTTTTGAGGCTTTTTATGGATTTTCCCCTCCTAAGGTCTTGGATTATATGCCTGGTTTTGCTAGAGTGGCTACTGTGGATACTGTGCTACATGACAGGTCTACTCTTTTAGACCTTCTTAAGCAAAATTTGGTTGCAGCCCAAGCTAGGATGAAGGCTCAAGCTGATTTGCATAGGTCTGCCAAGTCTTTTCAAGTTGGTGATTGGGTCTTCCTTAGGCTTCAGCCCTATAGACAGCTATCTCTTCATTCTAAGGGGTTTCACAAGTTATCTTTAAGGTATTTTGGCCCTTTTCAAATTTTACAAAGGATTGGACCAGTGGCTTATAAAGCATTGCCTCCAGATTGTTTGATTCATCCAGTGTTCCGTGTTTCTTGCTTGAAGCCTAAATTGGGTGCTTACATTCCCCTATTCCTACTCTTCCTCTTGTGGATGCTGATGGTTGTCTCAATCCTGAGCCTATTACTATTTTACAGCATAGGTCTAAGCAACTGAGGAGTAGGCAGATTACTGAGGTCTTAGTTTAGTGGTTTGGGTAGTCTCTAGACTGTGCTATGTGGAAGTCTTTGTACAAGCTACAACTTCAATTCCCTCACCTTGTGGGCAAGGTGCTTTGAGGGAATGCCAGTGCTATTACCTCATTTCATCTTTCCTAGTAGTTGCTGCAATGGTCATTTCATCTTTCCTAGTAGCTGCTGCATGGGTCACTTCATCTTTACTAGTAGTTGTTGCAATTTGATGGAAGTAGCTGTTGCAATGGACATTTCATCTTTACTAGTAGTTGCTGCATTTGATGGAAGCAACTACTGCAATGATCATTTCAATTTGTTAGGGATTCCAATGCTGCAATTTTACTTTGTGAGGTGGGTAAGGTGCTTTAAGGGGGTGGTGTTGGTGTATTCAGCCTTCAGCATTTAGCTTTACTTCATCATTTAGCTTTACTTCATCATTGTTCACTTGATTTGAGTTGTACATGTTTTACCTTGTGGACAATGTGATTAGCTATTACAATTTAGGTTGTACTTGTTTTACCTTGTGTACAAGGTTTTCAAAGGGGGATGGAATGATAGGAGTGCTTTAGGTATTGGTGTTGTTGGTGCATGGGGTGCTAAAGACTGGTGTGTGGGGTGCTGATGATTGGTGAGGGCAGTGCTGATGGTTGGTGCGTGCAGTGCTAATGTGGCCAAGGGCTGCTGTGCTTGGATCAGAGGTTGCTACTACCATGTATATGGGTTTAAGTCTTGAGTAGTTAGTTAAGGAATAGTTGTAATTGGTATTATTCTGTTAGTTATAGCTATTAAGGGATGGGGTGGTTAGTTAGTTAGTTAGTAGCAGTTATAGGAATTGTCAATGTATCCCAATTCTGTTAAGCTTAGGTATAAAGGAATGTAGGTTCTGAATGTGGGAATCAATGAGAAAACTAATGCAAATTCCTGTGTCTTTCCTTTTTTCTTAATCCCTATGATGTACGACACAATTTACTATTTAATTATTGTAATTTATTATTTTGGTATTTTTATGTAAAAAACGTTATTTTAGGTTTAGGTGATTTATTTCCTTGTTTTTAGGTGCATTTAATGTTTTTTAGGTCAAATTTGATTCCTGATATGGTTAGGTATCAATTAGGAGTTATCTTAGAATATATTTTCTTGTATGTCAAGTTTTATGGAGCCCTTAAATAGGCCCTTAAGTCTGTAAACGTTTTAAAGAAATTATTGATAAAAAAAAAAAATCAGAAAATGTGAGACTTTGCTCTTCTTTTGGTTCTTCAAGAACCCTGAACTTATCAGAGATTCTTTCTTGTGGCGTTCAAACTTTATACCTTTGGTTCGTGATTCAATTATAATCATTGGGTCAAGGTGCTATACTTATACCTTTGGTTCATGTTTCGATTATAAATGTTCGGTCAAGGTTTCTATTAAAAATCTGAATTTTAGCTTTCTTGGGCAAGTATTCCAATATTGTTTGTTGGGTCTCAAAACGCGTCGATTGAGGTTCACATCACCCTATCTCTTTTCTCTCTAATCTCTCTTTGTTCTATTGTTCTTTCAAATCCCCTATTTCTTCTTATTTGGATAGGAATAAGGTGATTCCTATCAACATATGCCTCATCATGTGCAATGACTCACTTGGTTGATTGGGTTAACTGAGTCATGAGCATTGTAAATGATAAAAATTAATTTAATCTTTCTTCTATTGGTGGTTAGAGCCAAAAACTCTAAACATGTTTGAAGTGAAATTTTGTCTTATAGAAAAATGAAATTTCACGTGCAAAGTCAACTTTGATTTTATGGAAAGTGGTTTAAGGAGAAATTATTCTAAAAATCATTTTTATGAAAAAGTCCCATGGTTGTTATGGATGAAAAGGATTTTGAAGTGAAAAATCCATGCAATTATTAGTTTAAGACCTCCTAAAAACGTATTCTAACTTCTAAGTTAATCTCATGGATTTTTTCTATAAAAAAAAAAAAAAAAAAAAAAAAAAAAAAAAAAAAAACACTGAAGCCTTTAGTTTATTACCAGCCCAAACGTTACACAACCCATTATTTGCTGAGCTGAACCCCTGAATAAAATTTGCAAATGATCACCTTGGGCATCTCAAGTTTAGGCAGGCCCAATGGTTGCCAATGAAGCATTTAGCCATTAAGGTCATGGGTTGGTCTTAATGTTAACTCTGGCTAGCCCAAACCGCAGCCATATAGAGACAATTGCTCCCGTGTGCATGAGGAAAAATAGAGAGAGTATTGCTGATATGGGTCACAACTCCTCCATGTGATGAGTTGCGATCGGTGGAGAAGTGTCCTCACATGGATTCACTATCTTTTTCACCAACTACAACTCACCACTTGAGTGAATTGTAGTCAATGTTGTGTCACTTATGTGGCTCAAGAATTTTTCTTGGGTCAATAGTCAAAGTCCGTTTGGATACAACTTATTTTTACTGAAAATTGAAAACTGAAAATATTGTAGTAAAATAATTTTTAAATATGTAAATAATACCGTAGAATTTATTTTTAATATTTTTAAATGCATGAACAGTATGTAAACAGTGATAAACAATAAAAATTGAACGCGTGAAAAAAAGAAAAAAAGAAAAAGAAAAAGAAAAAGAGGCAAACGCAAACACCAGACGTGGACAAACGTGGATCCAAACGGCTCTTAAGTCTAGTCAATAACTGTACCATGGCCAATCCAAAAAAAGAAAAAAGAAAAAGAAAAGTCAAAGTAAAGTAAAACTTTTTCCTAAAAAAAGAAAAAAAAAAAAAAAAAAGGTAAGTAAAACTTTATTTTGCATTGAAGATATGTAAATGTCAGATATTATAAATTAAAAAATAGAGAGTTGACTCGAAATTTAAGAAGTTTAGTTTGAATATTCTTCAACTAATTGAGATGGGTTGGTGACTTGGTCTAGTATTGGTGAACAATCAAACTGTCATCATTTTAGCACTTGGTGATAAATTGTTTAATTAAAAATTTATCCGTTTGTCTGAGTTTTTAGCTACTCGGATTTGCACACGGTTTATATTTGGTTCTTATGAACATACTCACATTCTAAGGCAATGCATTAATCTCTATGGAGGTCCATTCCATATTCTTTTAATGATTTACTAGAAAATGTAGTCAAATACCAATAAATTTGAAGGGACAAAGTGGAGAAATATCTTCATTTTTTCTTTTCTTCCCCATAGAACAAAAGAAGCACATACTTATAAATCCATTGAAGAAAACAACCTCGTTACTTGAGTTTTAGGCTCGAAGTTGATCATATATACTACACGCTAATTAGACTAGATTTATTTTTTCCTTTTTTTTATTATTTTATTATTTATTTTTATCATTAGGAGAATTAAGCTAAGTTGCCAACAACCTTTAAGTTTATTGGCATATCCAACTCCTCCAATGAGATGAGCTCAAGTTCAAAAACCTACCAAACCAAATTTCATTTGGGCAAAGCCGAAATAGGCACACATGTGGGACAGTCCATTAAAGACTTTTTTTTTTTTTTTTTTAAGAAATAATTATAATATACTGCTAATTTTGTAGTTTGAACCATTTTTTCCCCAGAATCCCCAAGTACTTTATATATGGAGAAGTACTAATTCAATTATAAGACCCTTGACAACCCCAAAGACTTTTTAGTTCTAAGATATTATTGTAACCTATTTAAATGTATTTATTTAGATAGACGTGATATACACGTCTAAGTGAAGATTAGATAATGATAACAAGATTGAGTGATTAATATAAGATAGTTTGATCTAAATTAATATGTTAGGTTTTTGGATTAAGTAGTGTCCTTATATATTACTAGTTTTGAACATGCACCTTGTGCAAGAGACATTTTGATAACAAAGAAAGGTCAAGAAACATGTAACTCTCCTATCCAAAAGAAAAATAGAGAGAGCCATGTAGTTCAATACAATTGATTTGTTCTCTTTACGTGGAAAACTTGGATTTGTACCCCCTCCCACTTGTTATAAGTGAAAATAGATTAGAAAAGATATAGAAGATCTGGAAAATCAAAGAGGCTTACATAAGCAACATTATAATCAAAGAGGCTTACATAGGCATTATTATTTGAGGATATTGAGAAATGAAAATGAATATTAGACATTGTTTCAACAAAACTATTTTATTAATTACTAAAAGTTCTTGTTGTTGTTGTTGTTGTTTTTTTTTTTTTTTTTTTTTTTTTAAGTAATAAACTCCAAAAAGTTTCCGCCAAAGTAAAAAATGCTATAAAATTCCACCAAGAAAAAATAACAAAAACAAACATATCAGATATATCAATTTCGATAGAATTAAAGTAATCGTTTTCAAGTTTCAATCCATACTTTCTGCTCACATATCCATTTCCCTCTCTACTTTAATTAGTGACAAGAGAGCATGTAAAAGTAGTCCCCAAACTTCTGCTAGATGCCAAAACTTGCTAAGAGTGTTCACTGGAGTAGTTAACTAATACACTTGAGAACAAAAAGACTATAAGATCCTCACAATTTTTTAGCCCGTCCATATTTCTAGTGGTAATACCTAAACAAAAAGACCCCCCCAAAAAAAAAAAAAAACACCTTCATTTTCTTTAACCTATAATTGCTTTTAGAGGTAAAAAAAGTAATTTCATAGGCCATTGCACCGCAAACTTTTTCAATGGTATTAACCGAACAACAAAACTAGAAGACTCACAAAACTGCCATCTAAATGCAAAACAAACTCAAACTCTCCTTTTTTTTTTTTTTTTTTAAATTTTTTTAATTTTATATATATATATATATATATATATATATATATATTAACTACTTAACAATAATCTTTCTTAAAAAAAATAAAAAAACTTTATCCGATTGGAATCTCTGCTAAGCTGTTCTTTGACTTCCCTCCCAAACAAGTGGGATTTGCAACCAATCACAAAAAAGTAACTCAAACAAAACCCAATAATTATCATATTCTGGTCACATTAATTTAAAAAAAGTAAAATTTATAATAATATTAGTGATCTTAATTCTTAAGAATGTTGATACATATTGCTTGGGAAAGTTAGATTCTAGAGACTGACAAAAAAGGTTTATTCAATTTCTTCCTAGATCTCTTGAAGGTTCAATTTGATTGCCCAACAAATGGAAAACCGGGAGAGAATTTGACTATTCAAACCAAAATCCGAAACAATCTAATATTTCATACTATTAGATGGAATTAATTACGTAGGGAATGACTCAGCCTCATTCAAATGTTAGAAGAGCAAGTTACTTAGCAGACTAAGAAAAGAATAGAAATTTCATCCTCAGTTTCTTGGGAAGTTTCCACTTGATTTCCAACAATAGAAAATATATATATAGAGAGAGAAGAGAATGAAACTTTAACTACTAAACCCAAAGTCAATATGCTAGATTATTAATTCACAAATTGGATTTCATTTTCCATTTAAAAATAAAAACGATTATGTGAGACATGATCTCATTCTCAGCAGCCTAGCTTACTTGTACCTTCTTTCACTAAAATGTTACAAATAATAAGGACAAGATAAAGGATCAAAAACTCAAACAAAACTTATTGTAAGCTAGTGTGTTTGTTAATTGCTACAAAGTGTGCGAAACTTTGACGGCACACTAAACTAAAGTGTTAACTTTGGCCACAAAGCTACGTATTCATTTCCCTGTAGTGATCCAATTGGCTCATTCCACAAGTTCAGTAACATGTTCAATTTCCATTGGTACCAGAATTGGAAAGACGTATGAATCAATGGAACTTTTGGTTTTTGGTTTCTTTCTCAAAGCCAATCTTTTTACCTCATACAATATGCTTGAGCTTGAGTGGTTGAGCCAGAAAGATGATAGGAATACGGTGCTTTATCTCCAAGAACAATTTTGATTTGTCATGACTGAGCATTCAAACAAGACCCGGAATTCTTTTCAACTCAATTCTTTCAATTATTAAATATACACATAAAAAAAAAAAAAAAAACTATGTTTGAGATAAGTAGGGAATAAATAAAGGGGTTGGGGGGAAGTTTTTATTTTTTTATATCTGATGGTATGTTCGGATAAATGAAAGAAAGGGAGAAGGAAAAAACAAAATTCTTTTGTTTCTTAACATTAATAACAAATTGATAGTTGATAAAAATTTTCACAATTATATCCCTAACAACAAGTTATGGATACTTGGTTCAAATTCCATCCCCACTCCACTATTTTACCAAGGGAGAAAAAAAAAACCATAAAAGTAAAGTAAAATTTTAATTTAATAATTTTAATCAAATAAAGTTATTTATCCAACCCAACCCACCCCTGGGGATATTATTACCTTAATACCCCCTCTTTTGTGTCTAAATTACTAATTTAATCCTTCACTTATTAGACAAATTTTAATTTGTTCCCTCAATTCTTATCGTATTAATTTAGTTCATCAACTTTCAGAATCAAATCTTAATTAGTTCTTAAGTCTCATAAATGTTTAAATTTTTAACAAAATTAATAATTGAGATTGACTTAATTTTTTAAAATTTATATACATTTTTCATAATATCATATAATTTCGTTAAAGTTTGAATAGAATGAGGGTTTATCAAATTTATTTTTGTTTTAAAATTTGAATGATCCAATTGACACAATTAATAGTTTAAGAGATCAAATTAAACTACATCAAATACTTAGAAGAACAAATTAGTACTTTAATAGCTTTTTTCCATCTCACATTTCCTCCAACTAGGTAGGAAAAATAGTATATATTCTATCTTTTTAGTGGTCTCTATTTTCTCTCTATGTCCTTGTATCGAAACATCACCCCCCCCCCCCCCCCTCTCTCCCACACACACAAGTCAAGATCCCCTAAGTCGAGGAAAGGACCTTATATTAAATTGCCTCCCCTAGTATGGTAGGGTGAGTGACTGACAAGTTATCCACGTGAAGGTGAACATGTACATAACAATATCCAAATCCATGCAATAATTGGATCTAGTGTTTTTGTGCACTGGATCTGTTGAGATGTGGATACATAGTAAATATTTGACACATATCCGCATTTCAATAAAATATGATGCACAGAGCTGTGGATCCAAGTCAAATCCTCTAAAATCAGCCAATATTTGATAAAAACACTCCTTCTTAAATTATCTATTTCATTTTTTTCAAAATTTTAGAAGAACACAAAATTAAGACTTAAGACTTAAGACTTAAGAGCTACCTAACCATAAAGATTTAAGGCAGCCTAATTCATAAATGCTTTTATGTCCAGAAAAATATGGGTGAAACCAAACCAAACCAAATTTAGTAGGCCAATAAGTCTAAATGCACAAATAATTTGACAAAAAAATTCACACCAGTCTAATTTGCAAGCTGTAAATGATGAACGAAAGAGTGGTGTCAATGATAAATCTAAATGAAAACCAATAAGAATTTGTCAACTCAATTATTATTATTTTTTTTTAAAAAAAACTGTAAAAATTGTTATGTTTATACCAAAGGAGTCAATCTTGTACCAGATGCTGTATCAGTTTGACTAGTAAAATGATATATTTCGGTACTAGTCAATATCGGTGCACAGTTTATATATATAACATTACTATAAAACATTATCTCAATTTAGAATAAATTATTCATAATTTCGAACTTTATTCTTTAGCATACTAAGAAAATAAATAATACTAATAAGTTAATCCAAGCAAATTATCATTTTGTCCTTAAGAAAATTCAAAAATTACAAAACTGGAGGAAAAAAAAAAGAGCTTATTTCTGTACCAATTGGTATGCCTAGTATTGGCCAAAACGCATGAAATCAACCGGTACAACTGGCATTTAAATCAATACGAAACGTTGACGTTTTAGTGTACATACCAGCTATATGGATTGATACGATTCGGTACCGACCACCATCTATTATACTTGGTAGCATTTGCATTGGACCAGTAAGCAGTATCACAGTATCACTACAATTCTCAAGTGTGAATTGGGACTGGATATGAAGTAGTAGTACGTGGCAGAATAGATTACACTTGGCAGTGTTAGAGGGACTCCCAACAAACGGCTTTGATGTGATTGATTAAATTTCAATTGCTTGTGGCTTGCTGGTTATGCCAAATTGCCAATTGCCAAACCCAAAACCATCATGTGAAAAGAGACACTTATACTGACACGCGTTAGTTTTTGAAAGAGAAACGTGTTGCGTCCCGAAGCTTGACGCTTGGGGACATACCATACGGGTCGGTGAAGCTACTTCGATAGTCTAGTGTTGTAGTACTTTGCTCAGTTGGATAGTTCATTTTTTTTTTTTTTTTTTTTTTTTTAATGGGAGATGGATAGTTCATTTGACGTTGATATTTAGTTCATTTGTGAATATATATTAAAATAAAAGTGCAATTACCACCGGGCCTGCTGGTCAAGTCTAGTGACCTTCAACTCAGGGGTTCTAGCCCCTGTATAAACAATTACCAAGCATAAAATAAAATAAAATAAAATAAAAGTGCAATTAAAGTATTGGGTAATCCATATGATATTTATTTGGAAAATAAAAGGATGATTTGAATCTTATATTTTCGTTAATATCATAAGATAAGGTGACAATTAAAATTGAAAGTTTTTTTTTTTTTGCAATATATTCAAAATTTATGTCAAGTCTTTTTCTAATTTAAAATTTACTTTGAAACTCAATCACCACCACTTCAAACTCATTTGGTGTACATTTTCAATGAATCTTAATAATTAAAATTTTCAAAACTTTACATAGGTATTTTAGTGACTAAAATTCAATTTAAATAAAAATGTTTCATATGTATGTAATGGAATTATTTTCAAATATGTATGCGCAAATGCTATAGATTACCATAACAATTTGCATATTTTATCAAATGATATCCTTACAAAAAAAAAATTAGTAAAAAAATTCAATTTAAATAAAATTGTTTCATATATATATATATATGTAATAATTTTTTTTTTCAAATATGTCTGTTCAAAATGCTTAAAATTACAAATTAGTATGACTTATATTTTTATATCTTGTGCACTCAAAATTTTCATTTGAGAGTACTACTTTTTTTTTTTGGGAGGAAAAATGAGAGTACTACATTAACATTTGAAAATGTACTATCCTTTAACTTATTATATCTTGATTCTTGCATGCATAAACATTAATGACAAGCCACGAACCAAAGCAATTTTTATAGTACAAAACAGCATGTTAATAATATATAACTATATAATGGGTTTCAATTAGCTCAATTGGTAAAATTTCTGATGGTTGAATAAGAAACCTAACGTTCAATCCTTGCCTACACAAAAAATTGATTGATGTCTTGGTCTGATAATAAATAGCTATTATTAGGAGCGGACGCCATAAGTCAGAATTCTCTAAAAAAATGGTTTGAAATCATTTTAAATATCGCATTATGTTTTTTTTAAAAGAGAAATTTAGGTCAGAATTTTTAATTACCATGATAACCAAAAAAAAGCTATAGGAAATTTGATTATAGTAGTTACACCACAAAAAAAAAAAAAAAAAAAAAAACTAAATGCATGACTTTGATACATCCAATTCAATGTATTTGAAAGCGAGAGAGGACGTGTTGGTAACTTTGGTGTGAGTAAAGGGAAGCTTTATAATATTTTCTAGTAAACAAGGTAATCATCGGACTAGTAGTCTATATATATAATAATAGGTGAAGCAGAGAGAGTGTGAAATTGAATTCTAAATTAGGACTCTAATTTTGTGCCATGTGTCTAGAATCTGAAATTGAAGTTGAATTTTGCATCATGTGGCTAAATGTATGTGGCATCATTCTCATTAAAACAACTTTTATATATCGGGTCAAATGAGTTACTATACCAATTAAGTTTTTTCTTGATTTTGCAATCAAATGTGAAAACCAAAGAGATTAATATCAGTGATAAGAAATCATCATGTGGCTAAATGTATGTGGGCTTATTCTCATTAAAATCACTTCTATGTATCAGGTCGAGTGAGTTACTGTGCTAATTAAGTTTTTTCTTGATTTTGTAGTTAAACGTGAAAACCAAAGAGATTAATATCGGTGATAAGAACTTAGTTTGGATACATTGCATAATTTCCAAAAAGATAGCAAAACCAGAGTTTGCATCTTTGTTATAAATTGCTTACAAAGTTTGTATCTTTATATTTGCACTAAGTTTCGGATTAAAGTACTTTTATCTTGGTTCTGACACTGAGTTTTGTTTACTATTCACTTACAAAGTTTGCATCTTTACATTTGTTATAAATTGCTAATATGTGATTAGATGCACATTATGCCTAAAATTCACTATCCTTATATTTGGCTTTTTATTCAGGTTTGACACATATAACAATGAAGAAAGCATTGCTGTGGACCGATGGATTATACTTTTTGCAGGCTGCAAAGGAATTTAGTGATCAATAGAATCTCACATGAATTGGAGAGGACCCGGCTGTAGATGTCTAGATGGCAGATGTGAGTCACTATATTTTTAAAATTTTTAGTGAAAGTAAATGTTATGAACAATTTAAATTTTCCGGAGAGAGATTTATTATTCTATATTTACGCAAGTTTGATTGCCTTCTTGGAGTGGATCACTCCATCTTGTTTTTCTATTGGAATTTTTTATTTAGATTGTTACAATTTAATCCGAAATTTTATTTGAATTTTCCTATTGTTGTTACTATCATATATTATCATTTCAATTGTTCAATTAGAATATGAAATTGGAGTCCAATTTTACTATACACGTGTACAATCTAATTATTTTTAATTTTGTTGTCATGTGCAGAAGCCAATGAGATGAAATTAATAACATATCAAACACTCATGCTTTGGGAATCGATAGTACCAATCTAAATCCATTAGACCTATTTCGTGATAATACAACTATGAAGGATGTATAAAAACACGCACAAACCCATCTCTCTATAAAAAGAGATTGGAGAGAATTTCTTTTATCAGCCATGGAACTTCAAAGGTTTTTTCTTCACACAAATGCCCATTATGTTACAAAATGACCCATCATAAAACTACAAAATAAGTACAACTCTGAGAGTTTTTTTTTTTTTTTTTTTAAATTTTAAATTTTTTAAGCTGTGAAAATTTCAATCACTAATAGAGATTGAAGATTCAAAAGCGTGAATGGATCTTTTGGATAAACATTGTCACCAAGGTTCATCTTTCTGTGTAAAATATATATACTACTAAGTTTTGTTAATGAAATTTTCTAGTTAATAATATGAATTTAGAATTAACTGAACCTTTTAAATATGAATAAATTCATGATTAATAATATATCCATTCCCGTGCGATAGCAGGAGACTCTATACTAGTTTCTCACGAAGTTTAGCTGTCCCCCAAAAAAAAAAAAAAAAAGCTGTCTTTCCATAGAGCTAACCAACAAATTCCAAAACTGAAGCTCAATTTCTAGGCAAAAGTGGGGAGCTTTTTATTTTTTATTTTTTTTTATTTTTATATCAAGTGCGTAAAAGGGCGCGCGGAGAGTGTGCACAGTCAACAAATCAAGCAGTGAATTAGAGTAAACCATAATACTGTTTACATTAGACTGATCATTGTACTGGAATTTGTTCTATGCAAATAAACAGTGATGAGTGATCCATAGAAGAAAAAATAAAAAAATAAAAAAGGTAAAGGAAAAAGAGAAAATACAAAGAGAAATTTTGGGAGACGGCTTTTTTTTTTTTTTTTTTTTTTTAAGTACTGAATATTGTTAATACTTAATATATCTTGACTTATTTGTAATGTTTAATTAATGGGACTATTTCTCTAAGTTTGCCCTTCGCTCTAGCTATAATACGATTTGGTAGTTTCAGTGTTGGGGAGTTAAACTTAAACTTTTCATACTTTTTTTTTTTTTTGGATATTTTTTTGTTAATATGTTTTGAGCAAGTTGTGAATATTTTAAAGAAATTAAAAAAAAAATGGTGCAAGGTAGAGGGAAGAAGCTCCTAGTATAATGTTTCCATACTTTATGCCATCATGAATATGTCAATTTCCTTTTATAATTGGTGCATAATTTAATACATGATTTTTATGTTCCTTTAATATTAAAGAGAACACACACACTCACACACAAAAAAAAAAAAAAAAAAAAAACTCATGTAGTCATGGGCATATTTTATTTACTCTTTTTTCTTAGAAACTTTTTTACTCGTCGGTTGGCTCATCCTAGTCAACTATAGTTTTAGTGAACAATTAATATTTAATAAGATCACAATCTTAATTAGATAAAGTAGCTAGAGGCATGTAATCGCAAGTAAATCCTCCAGATCATGGGATTTTTCTTTTTTCTAAAGAAGTGGGTTGAAATCATGTAGTTAAATTTTTAGAAAAATGAGGTTCACAACAAATCTCAAGTTACAACTAATAACAACTTATCATTCATTATTTATTGTGAAAATGTTATAGATGTAGTACTTTTCTAAATTTCTAAAGTAAGTATATGTATCAACAGGATAAGATCCATTAGATCCTGTGATCTCAACTCATCTAAAGCCTATATAATAAAAGTTTGGTGGTTATGCACTAAATCAAGGTGTTTTTTTTTTTTTTTTTTTTTTTTTTAAATTTATAAAAAAGGTAGACTTTTTTATAGATTTATTTTAATAAATAATAATTTATTAATTCATGAATCCATATTTTATTTTGGGTAAGACTTAAATGTTATTACTTAGATTCCCCTCTTAAGATTCTGTCACGTGAATTTTTTTATTGCATGAAAGTGTATTTTTTTAGTTAAGTAATCACATAGCTGAAATCTTAAGAAATGAATCTAAATACAGCACCTAAGGTACTGTATCTAAGTTTTGTTCTTTCATTTTAGTCACAAATATTATTACAAGTAATGGCATTTGTTTTAATAAACCAAGGATGTTTCTCGCTATTTTCATTATTATTATTATTACTAGGCTTTAGCTAATAGCAATTCAACTTTTATAGCAGCTCATTTGGTTAGACTTTTTGCTTTTTAATCTTGAAAAAGTAACTTTTTACATTTCTTTAAAAAAAATAAAGTAATACATAAAAAATTATAACTACATCCACTTACTCCATTGATAAATTTCTTAATAATTTTTGTTGGAATGTATAATAGTAAATTTTCACAATCTTTTTTATATTAGTATATTAACTTTTTTTTTTATTCACAACTTTTAAAAACTCTAATCTTAAAATATAATTGTACTTTTATCAACTTTTTAACAAATAAACAAATAAGCTTTTCAATTTAAAAAAGAAAAAGAAAAAGAAAAAAAGAACACAAAGGCTTTCTAAGATGCAAACAAGATATCTTTTTGAAAATAAAATAACACACTTGAAATTTTCATGAATTTATATTATATATATTAAAACCCCTGTAAACGTCACACAATACTATACATATATTTATTCCTTATTTGGAAAAGTCACAATTACTAAAATTTATGAATAATACAAATACAAAATGGTAGTATTTAATTATTTTGGCTGAGACTTGAATCGTGAATATTTAAGGTAAAATAAAAAATAAAAATCTTGAAATTATCTTAATCTAATATCTTAACTCCACGTAATGTATTGTCCCCCCGTCTCATATTCATCAATCTAGACAGATCATAGATAGAGTAGCTGGCTAGGACAAAATTTAACTATCACAACGGTGAGAAGAAGAAGCGTCTAAAGTCTAAACTAGTTGAGAATCAATCCAAGGCCATAAAAAATAGAAATAGAATAGAAGCGTGTTAAAAAGAAGCGTGGTTTACACGCACTTAAAGACCCAAAGTCGGTCTAAAAGTATATATATCTATTTATTATTAATTTAATAATAAGAAATTAAAAGTATATATATCTAAAAGAGTGTGTGTGGGGGGGTTAACTAGCGCAGGCGTACCATAGTTTTGACTTGGAAGAAGTCTTCTCTTCTCTCCCAAAGCTCACTCTCCTCTCACCTCTCTTTTGTTGACTCACCAACTCACCCGACCCAACCCCTAATTTTTCACATTCACTCTCTCTCTCTCTCTCTCTATGTATATATATACAGACACACACACACAAACACCACAAAGCAAATTCACACAACACTACTCACTCTTTCTCTCTACTTTCTAGTTTCTACACACGCAAAAGAAAAGAAAAACACTTTCTTTGTTTCTAAGAGATTACCCATCTCTTCTCCTTTTTTTAGTCTCGAACTATGGCCTTGGAAGCTCTGAATTCTCCAACTACACCCACTCCTTTCAGCTTTGAAGACATGGAGCATCAACAATACCCAGAGCCATGGGCCAAAAAGAAGCGCTCAAAGCGACCCCGTTTTGAAAACCCAACTACAGAAGAAGAGTACCTCGCTCTTTGCCTCATCATGCTAGCTCGTGGCGGCGGAGACGCTGCCACCACGTCTACCAGTGAGCCGCCGACTCTGAAGCTTTCATACAAGTGCAGTGTATGCAACAAAGCGTTTCCTTCTTACCAAGCTCTAGGTGGACACAAAGCCAGCCACCGTAAATCCGCCGCCGAATCCGCCACCGCCACTGCCGCCGCCGCCAACGAAAACAACAACCACCACACGTCGACTTCTTCCACTTCTGGTCGGACCCACGAGTGTTCTATCTGCCACAAGACTTTCCCCACTGGTCAAGCCTTAGGCGGCCACAAACGCTGCCACTATGAAGGCGGTAACTCAGCCAACACCAATACCAACAGCAACAGTAACAACAACGTCGCCGCCGCAAGCAGCGGTGTCACTTTCTCTGAAGGCGGTGGATCCACCCAAAGCCACCGTGACTTTGACTTGAACCTGCCAGCCTTGCCTGACTTCTGGACCGACAAGAAAATCAGTACTAATATTCATCAGCTTTTGGTGGAACAAGAAGTTGAATCTCCTTTGCCAACAAAGAAGCCACGATTGTTATTGATGAGTCAAGAAGACATGATTGTTTCTTCAAAAGATTGATTTCTTGGATTGGATTTTTCATTTTTTTAGGTCTTTGATTGTTTTAGGGAATTTTTATTTTTTATTTATTAATGAATTGTTTCTGTACAGTGAATTTGTTCATTGATTGTGAAACGAATCACTGTTAATATCTCAGTTATGTTCATCATTTATTTATTAATTCAATATTGATTCATTTATTTATTCCATATAATTATTGTATAGCATATCTTTTTAGGTGAATGAAATTTCCTCTTCTATTTTATTTAATGGTTTAAATGATTTAATTATATACGCAATTAAGACCTCTTTCACCTAAGGGAATTAATAAATTAGTAGATTAATTTCTAAAAATAGCAAAATTTATTTTCATCTACTTTTATAAAGAACGTGTTAACGTGGCATGCAGAGCTGACCGACCGAGTGATTGACTTTAGCTGGACTAAGTCTCTCTCTCTCTCTCTCTCTCTTTTTTCTCTAAAAAAATTTTTTAATTTTGATTTTTGAGTGTGTAATATTATAGTATTAGGGGGTTTGATTTTTCATTGCTGAAATTTCAGTAGGAGGAGGTGTTGCCGCGTGAACAGCGTGTAGGTACAGCAGGCAAACTCATATGGTGATAGTTAGTGCATGTCTTTTAATTAATGAGTCTCTAAATTTGTTTATTTATTTATTTTTAAAGTCTTTGAGAAATTAACACGAACCAGGCCATGTTGGGGTGATAGCTAGGTCTCAAAACAACAACTACCCATCCCATGTGAGTCACGCCTTTATTAGTGCACATCAGCACATGTTGACATGATTAATATCAACATTGCAACATCTGTTTTCGTGGCTTATAGGACAACTTGTGATGTCTAAGTTATTAACACCATTATCTGATACCAACTCACTGTCTAAAGGGTTCCTCAAAAAAAAAAAAAAAAACTCTATAAAGGGGTGTTTTGTCACACTCAATTTTGACAATACAGAAAAATTAATATTTCAACTTAATTAATAAGCAACTATCTATTAAGACATTCGGAAATACATTATTAACTACCAACTAGATCCATACAGCTGTGAGAGCTCTTGAACTACCCTATTTGGAAATTGAGATTTCGAAAGCTATACTTGAAGGTGACCATAAGATAATAAACATTTAACTCTTTGAATGCTGAGGAGTTATCTTTAGCCTCTTTTGGTCATTTGATTTCAGATGCCAAGTTTTATGTAGAATTCTTTTAAAATATTAGTTTTATTCATGTTTTCCAACTAGATTTATTAATCATATTACGGGTTTTACGGTGTGAATAAAGGATATTCCTCCACATATTAATATTGTAATTCAAATTGATTTAACTTTTCTTTAATGAAAATTACATCTTTCTTCTTTAAAAAAAAAAAAAAAAAAAAAAAGAAGAAAGAAGCTAGATCCCTCACTAGAAAAGAGAAAACAGTATTAATTTTTCACCTAATTGAGTGCTTCCCGAAAATTGTTAATTTTCAAGAAAGATTTTTTTTTTCCCAAGTAAAAAAAAACCGTATCTGTCAAAAATTATTTACTTCCCCAAAATATATTCACTAAAGACAAAAAATTATACTGTTCTCATGGTAGACCACATCATTTGTCCACCATTCAAATAAAAAACTCAAACTTATTTAAAATTGCTGAGTCAGTATTTAGTTTTTTATTTAAAACTCCACAATTTTAAATAAATGTGAGTCTTTTACTGGAATGGTGGATCACATCATTTATCCACCATGAAGTCTTTATAATTTCTCCACCAAAGACACTGTTAAATGGAAAATTATTAGGTACTCCCGGAGTATCATAAATGCGTACTCCCTCCTCTCACATAAATGGTAGGTCCCACCATGAATTTAATTAGTAGGACCCACCATTTATGTGAGAGGAGGGAGTATGCATTTATGGTCCTCCGGGAGTACACAATAATTTTCCCTGTTAAATAGTCTCAAAAGTCAAAAGTTTAGAATCTTGACTTGAAGAGTTCTTCCTTGATGACTACTTGAATTATTCAAAACATTCAAGGTACGTTACTAAAATTGGACCACTTATCCACTTAAATGCCCAAACAACCCCTCACAATCGTGTATCTAATTAAGCAAGGCTTTAAACATCGAGTAACTTGAAGTACTAGTGTGGAATGTGAATGCCATGCGTGATGTGTTATTATAGATCATTCCTCCAAACGCGGCCTTGACAACTCTTTTGATTTATTTATTTATTTTTTGGATGAATATTGACAACTAATCATTATTCTTCCCTTTACTTGTGAAAGAGTGTGGGGATGGAAAAAGTCTTCCCAATTATTTTGTCAAGTTTAGTTTAAATAGTTAACAATTTTTCCTTAAAAAAAAAAAAAAATAGTTAATTTTTTTTTTTTTTTGTCTAATGAAAACATCTAAAACTCAAATTCCCATTTTTTTCAAATATTGAATTATATTTGGCATGTGTTTAGATTGCGTTGGGGATGAAAATTTTTTGTGTTTTGCAAAAAAAAATGGTGAGTCCCATGGTACTGTTTATGTACTTTTTTATACTATTTATGAGCTCCATTATACGATTTCAACTAACTTTTACATTTATCTGCAGTACTTTCAGTAATAAGTTTTCAGTTTCAGCAAAATAAGCGGTATCCAAACATACCATAAAGTAAAAAGTTTTACTTTTAATTACATGCATACCATTTTTTTTGGTGAGAGAGTTTTAATCTATGGCATCTATTTCTCTAATAGTTTTTTATTATTAAATCAAGACATTAATTTATTTTTAGTGTAAATAAGAATTGAATCTCAAATATTTTATTTGACAATAAAATATTTTACCAATTGAGCTAACCGAAACTCACTGTGTGAATACTAAATTGGTTGTACAACAAGCTAATAAGTGAATGTAAGGTGGTAAGATGACTCTGCAATATTGCCATACATTCACGATTCAAATTTCCAGACGTGAGAATGAGAGCATTAAGAGGAATCAAACAACAATGCTGGATTGCTGGACATTACTGCACAATCAAGAATATGGGTTTCACAAGTGACACGTATGGTATTAATTTTTTTTAAGGGAAGGATATTCCTAAGAATGACAAAGCTGGATTTGATAGGATTAGTTTTCTTGGACCCCTTTTAACAGTTGGACAGATGCTGTTAAGCAACAAAGAAGAGAAATACAAGCAGCCGTATATTTCAGTCTTCTTTGCGTGTGGGGAGGTAAACTTGGATTGTATTTTAATGGACATAAATTTTTTGTTAATTGTTTCACACTTGAGCTAAAATACTGAAATATCTTAGGCATTCTTAATCTTAGACATGAAGCAATATCGATCACGTTCACTATATCTATATATATATATATATATATATATATATATATATATATTCTCAAATGGTTACTCAAAATGTGAGAGGAAAATGTATAAATTGAGCCCCTAGAAAACCCAAAAAACCTTCTAGTTTGACATTAGAATAAATTTCTAGAAACATATATGGGGAATCCATTGATTTTGAGTGTGTGGATAATGTGGGTCTAATTGATTTTGAAGGGTTTATTATTACAATTTGATCAAAGATGTGTGGGACACGGGAGAGAAATTTGACAAAGATGTTTTTTTTTTTTTTTTTGTGGGTAAATCTTGACAAAGATTTGGAAGTGAACGAAAAAAAAAATTCAAGAAAATGTATGAGAAAAGGTATAGCTGCCCATTTGTTGAAAAAAGAGAAAACATAAATACTTCGGCATGAAAAACGTGGAGAAGAAAAAAATACTTGATACGTCGATGATGAGTGTGTACACATCATTAACGATTCACATATAATTTTCTTGCTGTTTCTTTCCCCACATATCTATATCTCTTCTATGACTTAATTTAGCTTCCCCAAATAGTATTAAATTTCGTTTTCCATGACACTATAACTTTTCTATTTCTTTTGGGCAGGGTCTAATTCCTTGTCACTATTTTAGATGCCCTTCTTTGTATTACTGTATTTGAAATGTACATTTAAAACAAAAAGATGTACATGCTTACTGGTGTTTTCGATGTAGCATCTTCGATGGAGCTGGGTGCATAGCTATGGCTTATTCAGAATTTCGATTTCATGTTTTTACAGACTCGAGTCCAGTAAGTAGAATGTCATTATAGTCATACTCAGGTAGAAGACGCTGTAGGAGGCAAAAATTTGTCAAGCCAATTACAAAATGCCACATCAAAATTTAGTGGCAAATTCCAAATTAATGTCATTAAATTAGATGACGACATGTGTCATCCAAATTGGCATCACATTGGCATATCAAAATTTGCCACGTGTCATTTGACTAACAAGATAAAGATAAATTTCTTATTCAAAATTTATGGATAATTATCTTTATAAATAAATAAAATAAAGATAAATTTTCTATTCAAAATTGATAGATAATTACCTTTATTAAAATAAATTAAATAGAGATAATTATTTATCTTTATTGATTATTATCTTTATCAAAATATGATATTTATCAAAATAGATAAATAGAGATAATTATCTTTAAGAAGAATTTGGACCAATCAAAAGTCTACTAAATACTTTCAAGTATATCAATTCAAAGTGGAGCTTATCCTCCAAAATCACTATAAATAGACGACATCCCTTCTCATTTTCAAAACCAGTTTTTAAGAGGCCTAAGCTCTGGAGAAATTCTGTCTCAAGAATCTTTGAAGAACTTAAAGCATCTTTGAAGAACTTGAAGAACATTTGAAGGGCTTGAAGAACAACAAATCTCTAACAAGCTCAAGGCTAGAGATTCGTTGTGAAGACCGTTCAATCCATCTTCCAACCAAAGTCAAGAAGATCTCTTGTTCGAGTTCATTGAAGTTCTATTGGAATTAAGCTAAAAAACCTCCATAAACTTCAACAAACCCAAATCTTTGAAGCTCAATGGATCAAGCCTCTAAAGCCCAGAAGAACTTCAACCTACGAGCCTTCACATTCGAAGACTTGAAGAACAATAAATCTCTAATAAGCTCAAAGCTAGAGATTTGTTGCGAAGACCATTCAATCCATCTTCCAACCAAAGTCAAGAAGATCTCTTGTTTGAGTCAAGTTCAAAGAAGATAGAATCAGAGGGTATTCTTTTGTAAAAGAATCGAAATAGAGATTGTACTCATTATACATCAATACAAATTTATATTTGCAAACCATATTTCTTTTCAATTGTTTGATTTTCTGCAATTGGGAAATTTTGTGTTTACAGACGCCAACTCCAATCATCTCCTTTACTCATTTCTCATTTAAAAAAGAAAAAAAGAAAAAGATGTATTTACTATTTTGGATTTTGCAAATTCATTCATTTGCACAAAACACAGGGCCCTCTCCTTTCTTGCTTCTTTCTTTTTACCAATTGTGCCTAGTGATACCCGATTGCAAAATTTTCAACCCAATATTTTGAGACTTTAAAGTAAATCTACTACCATATCCATTAAATATGCTTGCAAGAGATTGAAGGATACATGCACATCATCTTGAAGGTTGACTCTTATACTAAAATTATTACCAAGACATTGTGGGTTTCTGTGCTTGTTCTTAATGGGTGGAGAATAGACATGTGGAAACTTATCAGCAACCAGGGGCAACGTACCTACGTTGTACAAAGTACAAAATTTATATTACGTGGGATGTATTAGATCACTGATATAAGTGAATGTACAAAGTACAATAGAAATTGATGAAGCCAAATTGGTCAGCAGATGAGTTCATCTAAACGGTATATGACCAAGAGAATCTGTATCCCTGCACAAGATTAAAAATGGTGGTCTCCTCGAAAAGGTCACCGGCGTGGTGCGAGCCAATGAATCTCCGATGATAAAGTCAAGCGCTTAAGAGAGACAATAATAAGAGTTAAGTGTATTATGATATCTGTGTGTGTACCTTGGTTTAGGTTCTAGGGTGGTTTATATAGTTTCTTTCCTTTCTAGAGGTTGGAGGCCTTCAATGGGGCCTTAATGGCTGGGGTAATGCTTCTGGTGCTTTAATGAGAGTGTTTTGAATGCTCAATGTGGACACAATGGGGAGTCGCCACCTAGTTTTACAATGGCCTAGGAAACATGAATATAGTATCCTTCCGACAAAGGACCTTTGATCTTACTACTAGAGTATGGGTTTGGAGTTTAGGTACGGTTTTGAGAAGGTGTTAGGCACCCAAAACAGCCCAACCCTAAGGTTGGCTTCCACTCATTGTGTCTTACATCTTAATCTCATTAAAGGCACATTCAACATTGCATTCTATACTCACACATGTGCTAGGATACATCTAACAATCAACATGGCATCAATCATCCCAAAACCTATTTGCTCATCTGTCATGGCATATCACAACCCAAGCATACATCTATCTCATCTCATCCAAGGCAGCAAGCATATCACAATATAGTAGCATCAACAAAGCATTAACATCAAGCATATCCCAAACATCCAAGCATAGCATCATGACATTAATTGAGCATATTCATCATGTTCATATACCATATCATGTTCATCATCCCAATCAAATGTATGTTCATGTAATTATGCATGACTTACTTCACTTACCTCATAGCACCACAACACCTATGCATCAATGTATATTCATGTTCATATGCATGTTCATGTGATTTATCCAAGATATAAACCCTAATTATCAATCTATCAATCCAAGCATGTAAAACATATTATTCTACTAACCCTAGACCTAAACAAGAGAAGACTATACTCAACAAGACTTAAACAGAGGATTAAAACTAAGTAAAACAATCGAAATTGCAAGAACCCTAAATTTGCATTTTTGGGCACAAGTATGCGTACGTATTCCTCTAGTATGTTTATGCATACATAAGTATGTGCACACATACATGCCCAGAAACATAGTTTTAAAGCAAGTAACAAAACAACAATCAAACCAAACCTAACATGCTTCTAATATAAAACTAAACAATCTAAACTAACAACAAAGATATCAAGGATAAATAAAACAAAATCTATTCCTAAACATGCATTGGATCTAACAACAAACAAGAGCAACACTGAACACATCAAAACATATTCATCAATATATCAAATCATTCAACTCTCCAATAAAAATATCATGATACACAACAAAACAAAATTAAACAAAGCAAAACATATTTCTAATCATGTATAACAAATATATCATATAAAAACAACAAGAACACAAGTTGCAAAAAACCAAATTAAGGAAGAACCATGAAAAGAGACTCACCTTGCTTATGGAAAACACAACTTGATTGATATTTATCCGGCCCCTCAGTGCCTACACAACAAGATTGAATAATAATCAAAGGAATCAAATATATCTAAAGTTCATTAGTAATAACAACTGAAAATAAAAAAGATATTCTTGAAACGATTGTTTCAAAATGGTTTTAAAAGAGATTAGAAAAAAGTTTGCTACCTTAGAACTAACTAAAGAGAGGTTTTGATTTTGTCAAAGATGTGCGAAAGGGCTACCTTAGGGTTTTCAAAAGAGAACATATGGTTTTAGAGAAGATGGAGCCCAAAAAATCCTTCTCTCTAGCTAGAGTTTGAGTTTGGAGGCATAACGATGTATTTATAGGTTTAAACTAGGGTTTTCAGGCTTATTTTTAGGGTTTTGGATGTTCCAAAGGGTTTAAGAACCAGGCCCCATCAAAGAGGGAGGCTTTAGAACTTAAAACATGAAGTTTTGGGTCTCTGGAAAGTGGCCTGTGTATGCAGGTTTAGGGCTGCGTATGCATGCATGCTTCCCGCACACGCTTGCATCCCAAGAAACCCTAATTTTGACAACTCTTGTAGCCCAAATTCAAACGGCCATAAAACATTCAATATATATCCAAATTAGGCAAAATTTATGTTCAAATTGAAACCCAGGATGTCTACTTTCCATTGAAATAAATCTCACTCAAACATTCTTTGTGGATCAAAAGTTATGGCCAAAACAGTGAGCAAAAGTCTTTGTGATTACTTACAAACTATCAAAATAACTTCAATTACCTTATGTAGACAAGTCAAGCTCATCATTGGGACCGGATACTAAAGTTTATTAACGGAGTACAAAATGAGGTGCTGCATTCATCCAATGGTGGTGTTTGTTTATCTGTCCATTTAAAATGGTTTGTGCATTAAATATGACTTAATGGCTCCCTGGTCGTCCATAAGCTTCTCTGGACAATGGGAATTTATTGGTTCAACATTTGCCCCCTATTTTGTGATCGTCAGTACTCATGTTGACAAGCTTAGGAATATGAAGAGTCATTTTGTGCTAGTTGTGGCTTTTTAGATCCCATTCTTTTTGCATTTAATTTCATGTGATGGCATAGTATACGGCATGGCCATGTGTTGTGCGTTGATAGGCTGGATATGGGTGCTTTTGTTAACGAGAGGCCTTTGGTTTTCCTGCGCCTCAATTTTTTGGAGGCTTTTATAACTCCCCTTTTCTCTTTCTTCTTCTTCCTCACGTTATTTTTCTGCTACATTCTTTCTACAACTCTCTTCTTCTCTAAGCTAGAGCTTCTTAGACCCTCTTTTTCTAGGTACGATATTCGTTTTCTTCACTTTGCTTCCTTTTCAATGTGTTAATGGTAGACTTCTCTGAAGTTAGGAGCCTTTTTCCTTTGGTCTCTTTCTTTTTGGCTCGCCTAGAAACTTCAAGTGGTCAGTACCCCCCCACGTTGGTCTTTTTGTTTCTAGGGATAGTGCATTTAGACCAGTCTTAACCGATTTGTACCCACTATTGCACCGATCTTTAAATTGGTACCGTTTATTGTGTGAAATGTCTATGGAAGAGGGAGAAAGGTCTATTTTAGGTCAAGTGGGGTGGAGACAAGTTTATCATCTAGTGATAAACTTGTGGAAATGGAGATAGATACTATCGCTTTGAGACCTTTGTCCTTAAAACCCACTTCCTCCAAACCCTCATCTTCTACTAAGCTTATGTCCTTCCATGTGCTTAAAGAACCATGTGGTTTGGATGAAGAAACGCCCTTTAGGTTTAGGGATAGGTTTCAATTTCCAAATGAAACTAAGATTTGTCTTCCTCATGAGAACAAAAAAACTTGTGCCTTTGCTCATGGCAAGGTTTGGTTTTATGAAGCTACTTTTTTGAGTGGCCTTAGGTTCCCTATCCATCCTTTCATAATGGAGTTCTTCCATTGTCTTAATATTGCTTCAGGGCAACTCATGCCGAACTCATGGTGGACTATCATTAGTTGCATGGCAATTTGGTTAATCACAAACAATGGAGATATGATTAGGATGGATGAGCTTTTAAACTTGTATCATCTAAAGGAATCTAAGTAGTTTGGATATTATGAGCTTGTACCTTGGGATAGGAAAGCTAGGCTCATAGTTGATTTCCCTTCATCCTTTCAACATTGGAAATCTAGGTTTTTATTTGTCTTTGGTAGTGGTTGGGAGGCTTCGTCTAATAACTTTTGGGGTGATATCCCTAGATTGCTACGTAGGTGGGAGATCCTAAAACTTGGTGCGTTGTTTCTGCGAAAAAACTCTTTACTTTTTCTTGCTATTGTTTAATATGATTATGATCTTTGTCTTGTTAGTTTGCTTTTCTATTACAGTTGATAGGCCAAGAATGTATTGACCCCTTGTGATGAATTAATCGATTAGTTAGCCAAGTTTATTAATTAATCAAATTAACATGCAATATGCGTGGTAGTACAAACAAATCATCAATTAAACTAAGTATGTAGCGGAAAATAAAGTGATACGATGATTTGTTTACGAATGGGGAAAACCTACACGGCAAAAACCCTACCGGATGATTTTAAGGTCATCATTCCCGAGAATCCACTATTATCAAAATAAGAGGTTACAAGTAAAGGAATCTTAGTATCTTATATCAACCTATAGTTGAACCCTTACCCCAATACCCAATTGGACTTGTTCTGTAGTGACAATCTCTCCTTTCAATGCACGACTCCCAGTATATGACTAACCAATTGTGCAGATCCCAGTACGCGACTTAATCACCAACTTGAGAAAGATGTTGGCTACAAAGTTCTTCAGTTCGTCACACGATGAAAATCAAGAAGCTCCTTAGTCACAAAACCCTACGGTGTACAAACACAGTAGCTTCTTTAAGAGAAAGATGAACTAGGGCAAATTCAGTCTCCGGTCATAATTTGCATGAACAGGACTTTGCTTTACACTTGTGCAACTTATGTAACCCTCGACAACCCTTAAAATAATCTTTATATATGTTTAGGGTTGTGAGAAAAGAAAGCCTAAACATATACTCAGAGATTGGAGTGAAATCAGCTCTGGAAAACTGAATTTCATAAACCTTGACAGATAGGGTATCTATCGAGCTAGCTGTCGAGCTTCAGACTTCACAACTATTTTAAACCTTGATAGATGCTAGCTATCAAGCTTTAAAAACCTGCACTTTCTCACTTGATTCTTGGACAGACTTGCATGGTTTTAACACTTGAACTTAAAACCTTGTTTCTTGAAGCATTAAACACATCCTAGATCTACCTAATTACAAGTAAAGTGCGTTTTGTCAAAGGATTAGCCAGTTACGTAAAATGTTGACATATGTTCCTAACATGAATCACATATGTCTTAACAATCTCCCCTTTTGGTAATCCGTGACAAAACCACAGCAAACAAATGAAAATATGAGAGAAGTCATAAATCACTTAACTCATATTCACTTCTTGAAGACAATAAAATCTATCATAACATAAACTTCTGAAAATTTCGCAAGAGGAGAGTTTATGACAAGTAGACTTTGACAACCTGTATTTCTAAAACACTTTAAAAAAAAACTTATTAAGGCATCATAGTGTGAAACAAAAATATAAGATTGCATACAAGATATAAGAAGCATGTGCATAAAGAGAGAAAAGAACCAATAGATGTAAAGATAGGTGAATGAAACAACAAGGGTTTTGCTATCACAACATGATCACACGATCTAAGGTACATGAACAATGTATCTAAAAAAAGAAAAGAAAAAGATACATAAAGGTCCTCACTACATCCCTCAAAACATGAACATTCCCCCTAACAAAAATCTCTTATACTAACATTCCCCCTATGAGTATGACTACTCTCATATCCAAAACTACTCCCTCTTTTTGTCACGAGTGACAAAGGGTAAGTATATCAAGTAGACATCTTGTCATCACTGGGTGTGCTAGCATCCCCATCCTCATCATCATCATCATCATCAGAGTTGTCCTCGGATGCCTCGAGAGAAGGAGAGGGAGACTCCACGAAACCACCAAGTCAAGCTTGCCGATTGGCAATATAGCCGACACGAGTATTCACCTGACACAACTCATCACTGAGAGTGTCAAGGCGAGCATCCATGCGCTAAAACTACACCATAATCGCATCAAAAGTCACACTACCCACAGAAGAAGAGGGAGCGGAGGTGGACATAGCTGAAGAAGTGGAAGGAGTTGCTATCTTTGTCTGGGGCGGCTGCGGTCTGAGTTGTGCCTCGTTTCGTTGAATGGTAGCAGCGTCAATGGCACCCATCATGAAAAAATGAGGAGAAACGGGAAAGGGAACGGAAAAATGGCAAAGAATTCGCGTGATAGCCAAAGGAAAAATAAGCTTATCACGGGTCGCTGTATCCCTGTAGACATCTATGAGGGATAGGATGAAGTGAGAAGGAAAATCAATAGAGATATCCTCTAAGAGGGATAACAAAAATCGAGCACGAGGCTTTGTAATAGAGTTATAGTGAGACAAAGGATGAAGAACGAATGTCATCACTATGTTAAGGAACCTCGGACCTTTTGCAAAGCCCAATCAAGGGGTGTTTTGACTGTCACCCCAAGATGAGGGTGTCTTACAAAAGCGAAACGAGAGTTCGTCTTTGGACATTGTCCTCAGATGCTCATAATTAGGGCAGTCAGTATGCACTACCCTAGGGATGTGTTGCACCTCAAAGACAATCTCTGGAGTAACTACAATGGGCGTACCTTGAACGCGAGAGAAGAAATAAGGTACTAAAGTATCGATTCTGTGCATATTGGAGTAAAACTCCTATATGATCACGAAGGGACAAGTGACCGGAATGTTACAAAGTGACTCCCAACCCCTACAGAACAAAGTGGCGTTCCGAATGAATGCCTTGTCTACAAAAGTTCTCTAAGAAGTCCTTTATGGGCGTTCTCATCATGGAACCGAACTAAAGATGGTGTAGGGTTAGAGGAAGAAGATGCCTAAAACACAGAGGGTTCTAGGACAGAGTAGATTTGCATTTAGGTGCCATAGAAGTAGACTAACACAAGAGAGAGAGAGAGAGAGAGAGAGAGAGGGAATAAGAAAAGTACCAACACAGAGAATATAAGAATATAAGAAAATGAAGGTATGTATGCATGAAAATGCATGAGCATATGACGTGCAAATTTAAAAACATCATATGCTCAGCCTAATCCAAACCTACCAACACACAACAAGACAACATATATAGCACACAACTAAAATGCATGATAATATAGTTAAAATGCTCATGAAATGCAATGTATGATGATTTGAAACTCATTTAAGAAAAATCCAACCCAAAAATTTTGCAAAAACCTCATCAATTTCGAAAAACACCAAAAGTTTTAAAAAAATCCCAAAATCTAGGTCAGAATGCATGCAAGATTAAAGGCTAGAAAAGAGATCATACTTGTGAAAAATGCAATGAAAAGACCAAAGAATGAGAAAGGAAGATGAAGAGGTTAAGTTTGAGGATTTTTGGAGTGAGAGAAGAGAGAATCTATTGAGAGAGATCGAAGAAAAAATGAGAGAAAATCGAGATGTGTCGAGAGGTGTCGGGCATTAAAAATGCGCTTTTTAGTTGTCGAAGAGCTGTCCAGGATCTATTGAAAGGTGTCCACAGTGAAGGAAGCTCAATGGATTGAGGAAGCTGTCGAAAAGCTATCGAGCAAATAGAAGGTTTCTTGATGGATCGAAGTAGCTATCAAGAGGTATCGAGAATGTGATAAAAAGCAACTAAAGAGTCTCAATAGATAAGCTAGCTGTTGAGAGGTGTCCAGCAGCTGTCGAGATTGCTTAAAACAAATTTTCAAGAGGACAAAAAAAAAAATGAATGCAGTCAAGCATGCTTTACAACCAATGATCCAAACAATATTTTAAGCTCTCAAAAACATCTCTCAACAAGAAAAATATTAAGCACATAGATTCAAAACACACACACACACACACACTAAACATCTAACCAATTTTATATTTCAAAAACAAGTTACGACAGTTTAGTGAGCATACATCAACACAAATATTCCTTGTGATGGCCAAATCACATTGTACCTGCACATGATCAAGAGTAACAAAGAATATTGCGTGTTGTGTGTGAAAAACATCGCAAGATTGCATAAATGTCTACATGTTATGACGATCTGATATATGATAAAATCACTTTAACTCATACACAATCATAACTGTTTGATAAAGACTATCATCTTCGAGGTACATCCTATAACTCCCACATCTCCTAGAATACACGCTTGTAATCATATATAAAGCATTTTGATCTTTTTGCTTTTATTTTTCTTTGCATATTTTTCTTTTAAGCAAACCATTCATAGGCATATAAGAGAAAGAAAAGAAATACCCAATGATGTTAAGCTTTTGACATTGCACTTTTGCTATGTCGAAGCATACAGATGTCATTTTATAATTGGAGGGCAACAGTGGTGAGATGGCTATTTATGCTTTTTTTCTTAGGATTTTCTAGTCCTTCCCATAAAATAGAGTGATACGAGCATTAAGTACAAGAGACTACTTAATCTTACTCATCACAAACATGAGCAACAAATCTCACTTGCTTAGTTGTGCATAGAGATGCTCATCTAACCTATAAAAGATACAAAGTTTAGAAAACTTTGTTTCAATGGCCACCCAAGGTACACAAGTACCAATATACACAAACACACATTGTTTTTGCATTTTTCTGATTTTTCAAATTTTTTTTTATATGAAAAACAAAATAAACCAAAACTGAAAAGAAAACAAACAAAAACAAGTTAAACAAAGTAATGCATAAAACTAGACTGACTCAAAATAATAAAGCAAAACACACAAGTAATGCAAAACAAAAACACGAGAGGGAGAGAGAGAATAAGTGACAAAATAACTTGAAGCCCTTTTCCTTCCACACCTTGGAAGAACCTTTCCATTTAGCAAACCTTTGATCTAGCTATGAGGGGGAAGAGTTAAAACCGTTCAAGTTTGAAATAAGCATGAGGGCTTTGAGAAGACCTCCAAGAGGATGAAAACTGACTTTGGTCTCTTGATGCGATCATGTTGTTGCTCTTTTGAGTGGCTAACCACTTGTAGCAATTATGTCGAGTATGTCTAGCTATGCCACAATGATGACAGCAATGCTGCTTTTTCTGCTTAGGCTTTTGAGAGTTTCCCTTCTTAGCCCTAGGGTTCTTAATCTCTTACTTATTAAGCTTATGGGGTGCTCCTAAAATAGTTTTACCCTTGTCTATTTTCTCACTAGCTTATTTATTCTTGACATCATTGTTCTTAGTTTCAACATTCTTAGTAGGAGGAACAAAAATAGTAGTACTAGTAGAAGCAATACTAGGAGAAGAGAAATCATACCTTAAACCGGTTCGATCAAAAGCAAATTTCTGAAGACTGAGCATCTCATTGAGCTTAGCGCTTGAAGTCCTTTCCAACTGAGCTCTGACTTGGAATAGTTTTGCCTTAAGTTTTTTGGTCTTTTCAGCCAAGAAATTATTCTCAAATCTCAATACTCTAATAGTCTGATTGGTTTCATCAAATTTTGTAGAGATTTCTTCTCGCTCAAGCTTCACAACTTCTCATGCTTTTCTAAGACTTTATATAACTTTGCATAGGCTGTGTGGATGTCATCTTGCTCATCCATCTTTTCAAACTTAGACTCCACCAATTCCTCTTCTTCATCCACATCTTCAAGAATCCTTTCAGTAGGATTTACAGTGGCAATGAAGGCATTTAAGATTCCATCATCCTTATTATCGGAGTCATCCTCAGGCTCAGTGTCACTCAACGTAGTAGCAAGTGCCTTGCTCTTCTCAATGTTCTTGAGATATGTAGGGCACTCTTGTTTCATATGACCGAATCCTTGACACCAAAGCACTTTGATCCTGAGGGAACAGTGTACTGACCGCCATCCCTAGTATCATTTTTCCCTTTATCTTGGCTTTTAAACAATGAGGAACTGGATTGCCTACGGTCCTTGTCAAATCCTTTCGCGTTGTCATTCTTCATAAACTTCTTGAACTGCCTCGTGATATAGGATTTCATCTTAGAATCTTCATCGTCTGAAGACTCATCCATGTCACTGCTCTTGGCTTCCAAAAGCCATGCTCTTGCTCTTGCTTGATTTCCTTATCCTCGTCAAACCCAACCCAAAGGTCTACAGATTTCCAACCAACTTAGTCAAATGAATTTTGTTAATGTCCTTTGATTCCTTAATGGCAGTGATCTTGGCATGGAATTTCTCGGGTAGAGATCTGAGCACATTTCTCACAATCTTGGGTTCAAGAAGGGTTTCCCCAAGATTAAAGGCTGAGTTCATTATGTCTTTGACCTTGGCATAGAACTCATTGAAAGAGTCATCCTCCTCCATCCTAATCTCTTCAAAGCTGGTAGTGAGCTTTTGAAACTTTGAATCCTTGACAACCTTGGTTCCTTCATAGCTTGTCTAGAGGATGGTCCATGCTTCCTTAACAGTTTTAGTGGAGGATATCTTCTTGAATTCCTCATTAGTGACTGCACTGAATAGCGCATTCAGTGCCCTACTGTTAATGTTTGCAGCCTTGATCTTAGCATCATCCCAGTCGGCTGGTGCTTCTATAGGCTTAGTCCAGCCTATCTCCATAGCTTGCCATACTTTTTCATCTAATGATTGCAAAAAGTTCTCATGTGTACTTTCCAGTATGCAAAGTTAGTGCTATGAAATAAAGGAGGTATAATAAGAGACTGTCCTTTATCCATGACAAACAGGGGTCAATGGATTATACAGCAAAGATTAACCCTAATTAGAGTGTGCCTGCTTTGATACCACTTGATAGGCCAAGAATGTATTGACCATTTGTGATGAATTAATCGATTAGTTAGCCAAGTTTATTAATTAAACAAATTAATATGCAATATGCATGGTAGCACAAACAAACCACCAATTAAACTAAGTATGTAGCGGAAAATAAATTGACACGGTGATTTGTTTACAAATAGGGAAAACCTACACGGGAAAAATCCCACTGGGTGATTTTAAGGTCATCACTCCTGAGAATCCACTATTATCAAAACAAGAGGTTACAAGTAAAGGAATCCCAATACATTATACCAACTTACAATTGAACCCTTACCTCAATACCCAATTAGACTTGTTTTGTAGTGACAATCTCTCATTTCAATGCACGGCTCCCAGTACATTACTAACCAATTGTGCGGATCCCAGTACACTACTTAATCACCAACTTGAAAAAGATGTTGGCTGCAAAGTTCTTCAGTTCATCACATGATGAAGATAAAAAAACTCCTCGGTCACAAAATCCTACGGTGTACAAACATAACAGCTTCTTCAAGAGAAAAATGAACTAGGGCAAATTCTATCTCTGGTCACAATTTGCATGAACAAGACTTTGCTTCACACTTGTGCAACTTGTGTAACCCTTGACGACCCTTAAAATAATCCTTATATATGTTTACGGTTGTGAGAAAAGAAAGCCTAAACACATACTCATAGATTGGAGTGAAATTAGCTCTGAAAAACTGAATTTCATAAACCTTGACAGATAGGGTATCTATCGAGCTAGCTGTCGAGCTTCAGACTTCACAGCTATTTTAAACCTCAATAGATGCTAGCTGTCAAGCTTTAAAAACCTGCACTTTCTCACTTGATTCTTGGACAGACTTACATGGCTTTAACATTTGAACTTGAAACATTGTTTCTTGAAGCATTAAACACATTCTAGATCTACCCAGTTATAAGTAAAGTGCATTTTGTCAAAGGATTATTCAATTACATAAAATGTTGACATATGTTCCTAACATGAATCACATATGTCCTAACAACTGTTCATCCAAAGTTGAAGAGCAGATACAAAGGACGAGTTGAAGTGACTTTTGATTATGTGAAGACCATTGACGATTTTGACAATCTTGTTGACCTCGTACATTGTATTTTCATTTCCTAGGACCCAAACCTTCTCCTTTTGCGTTGAGGTCTTTGTTGAGAGAGGAGCAAAGTAAGTGTTTGCCTCAAAATCTTTCACACTCATATATGGCCTACTTGTGCTTTAATTGCAATTTCTGTTGTTGTTACAGAAATGGCAACCAAATTCAGCAAGGAGATGTATGCTAAGATACAGGCCTAGAAGAACGAGCATCTATCCAGCATTGGCTAGAAAAGGCCAACAGTGGCCGAGAAATAGGTTGTCAAGAAGACTTCGTCTACCTTTGTCCTTCATGAGCCAAGAGTTGCATCTCCAACAGTCTCTCTTGAAGAGATCACTCCTCATCATAAGATCGCTAGAGTGGTCAAAAAGGAAAAGACAAGGTTGGAGCTAGTGTTTGGGAAGATATTGCCACAACATTGGGGAAGGCTCACAACGTTGTCACTTCTGACGACCTTAAGGAGCTTTCTTAGGTTCCTTCTCACAAAATTGTGAATCATCATATTCATAAGCTCATCCAGGTATCCTTCATTTGCACTGGATTTTTGCTTTCCTTGGAGAGATTTTTCTTTTTTACTTACTTTCATATATGGTAGGTGTTGGAAGAGACGATCCATATTACCACCGAGTATCATACCAATAAAGAGAGTGTGGCCATGGCTGACTAAAAGGTGGAGGCACTTGAAGCTAAAAGTTCTAAGCTAAGAAAGGAGCTCAATAACAACCATGGATGATGGTAACAAGGTGAAAGAGCAGGTTAAGGATTTTATCGAAGAACTATGGGTGGAGAAGCTATTGACGGCGCAGAAGGACGAGCCACTCCAATCCGCCAACCAAAAGATAGCCTCTGTAGGATCTAAGGCCGTGCAAGCTTTCTAACTTACTAATAAGTATAACACCGTCCCATTCAATTGGTATTTCAAAGGATTTGAATATCTGAGGAGGTACTTGATGAAGCATAATCCAGGGGTCGATTTCGAAAGCCTGGATTTTGAGGTAGTGCACAAGGAGATGGAAGCTGAAGAAGATGCTGAGGTTGCTGCTACAGCTGCCGAAGGCAATGCACCTAAAGTTAAGGATGAAGCCCCTGAACCTGTGGTTGGAAAGATGCCGCTGCTGTATGATATTATTGCTTAAGTCCTTTATTTTATTTTATTTATTTTATTTTTTTATGGTGCACTGCTTGTTCTTGTGCTTTTATTTTCAAACATCTACCTTACATAACTTTTGGGCTTATTTTGAACAATATTTTCTCTCTATGTTGAAGTTAATTTCTTCTTCGTCCTCTGCTTCTTTGACCATTGAATGCTTATCTTTATGAATGTGTGCCTTTTGCCCTTCTATATTGCATAGATGCTTGTATATTGGATTTTGCATTTACTTTTGGATCGTTAGATGACTTGTACTCTTCTTAAGAGAATTTGTGTCATTCTGGGTTGTCCTATATGATATGTATTTTTCCTCAATGGAATTCACACCATTTGTGGGTTTATTTTTTTTTTCTCCTTGAGAGAACTTGTATCACTTTAGTTCTTCGTACGATTTGTATTCCCCTTAAGAGAATTTGTATCGTTTTGATTCATCATATGATTTGTATTCCCCTTAAGAGAATTTCATTTTAGTTTGTTTATGTGATTTATATCCTTTTCAGTAAGGATTTTATCACTGGCTTCATCACATGATTTGAATCCTTTAAGGATATCTATCACTGGCCTCGTTATGTGATTTGTGTCCTTTAAGGATTTTTATCACTAGCCTTATCATGTGATTTGTATTCTTTAAGGATTTTTATCACTGACCTTGTAATGTGATTTGTATCCTTTATGGACTTTTATCACTAGCCTCATCATGTGATTTGTATCCTTTTTTATAAGGATTTTTATCACCCGTTGGTTGATTTAACATACTTGTATAAAGGTTGTAAATAAATACTTTTTTTTTATTATTTTATTTTATTTTATTTAATTACTGAATTGCTTTAAAGCATAAGTGAAAAATGTCAACAATTACAAAACTTGATACCTATTGATAGTACCTTTTAAGATGTTCAATATTCCATAGACGACGTAATTTCTTCCCTTCCATGGATTCCAGATGGTAGCTTCCTTGTCTTAAGTAGTGGATGATCTTATAGGGGCCTTCCCAAGTTGGCCCTAGTTCCTTGGGTTGGGTATTTGGTTGCCGGTGTGACATTCCGTAGGACGAGGTCTCCTATATTGAATCTTCTGAGCTCCACTTTATGGTTGTAGTAGCCGGCCATCTTCTGTTGGTACTTTGCTATTCTTTGGGATGCTTCAATTCTCATTTCATCTAGGCAATCCAAGTTCATCTTTAATTGATCGTCATTGCCTTCTTTGTTGAAAACCTCTCTCCTCATGCTGGTGACCCCTACTTTGATAGGGATTATTGCTTTAGTGCCGTAGGCGAGATTGAACAGCGTTTCTCCTGTTAGGGTTTTGGCTGTGGTTCAGTAGGCCCATAGGACATTTGGTAGTTTAGTAGGCCCATAGGACATTCTAGTCGAACTTTGATGATCTTCAGCAGTGTTCGATTAGTTACTTTCGTCTGTCCATTGGCTTGAGGGTGACTTGGTGAAGAGAAATGGTTCTTGATGCCAAGGTTTGAGCAGAACAACCTGAATCCCTAATTGTCAAATTGGTGAACATTATCTAATATGATTGTCCTAGATATGCCGAACCTACAAATAATGTTCTTCCATACAGAATTTTGCAATCGTTGCTTCTGTAATCGTTGCTAGGGCTTCTACTTCTACCCACTTCGTGAAATAGTCAATTTCTAGAAGTAGAAATTTTACTAGCTTTTTACCATGGGGCAAGGGACCCACTATGTCGATTCCCCACTATGCAAATGGCTACGGTGATGTCATGGTCATCATCTTCTGCCCCGGCACTAGTTAGACATTTGCATATCTCTGGCATTTATCATGTCTTCTAATGAAATCCTTTGCTTCTTTCTACATCCTAGGCCAGAAATAACCAGCCCTAATGATCTTTCCCACTAGAGACCTTGCTCCTGAGTGATCTCTACATATACCTTTATCAACTTCATCTAGGATATACTTAGCTTCATCCTGTTCAATGCATTTCAAGTAAGGTAGTGAGAAGCCTCTTTTGTAGAGTACGTCGTTTAGGATTGTGAACCTAGTGGTTTGCTTCTTAATCTTTCTTGCCTCATCTAAACCCAATGGCAATTGTTCGTCCTTGAAGTATGATAGGATTGGGGTCATCTAATTGATGTTTCCTTGTATTGAAGATGTGTATAATTCTTCGATTCTAGGAAACTTCTGTATTTCCAGCTTCAGATCTAGCAAGCTTGATCCATCTTTTGATGATGCGTATATAGCCATTTTTTCTGCTTCTGAATTCTGACTTCATGGGACTTGCATGAAATTTGCCTGCTCCAAGTCCCTAATTATTGGGTTCGTCAACTTCAGGTACCTCTGCATCCTACTTTCTTTTGCTTCGTATTCGCCTCATACTCTACTTTGTTGTTGGTAGTAAGGAATTGGAGTTGCACCTCGTATTTCAGGATGTCTCCCTCCGGGGAAGTAATGACGACTCTAACTTCTCCCATCTTCTATTCTGATGATCCATATGTGTGAATCGTCCATAGGGTTGATGTATCCTGCACGTTCTCATCCTCTGATAAAGTGATTTCAACAATAAAATTAGCTAATACCTAGGCTTTTATCACTGTTCGAGGTTTGTACTCAATGTCAAATTGGCTTAGTTTAATTGCCCACTGCATCATTCACCCTACTACTTCTGGTTTGTTCATTGATTTTTTGATTGGTTGATCTGTCATTACTAAAATATGATTTGCCTGAAAGTAAGGACATAACTTCCAAGAAGCAATGATCAGGGCAAAGGTGATCTTCTCCATGCATGGGTACTTTGCTTCTGCCCCTAGAAAGCTTGGCTAATGTAGTATACTAGGTTTTGAACTTTAGACTCTTCTTGAATCAATGTTGCGCTTTTGGTTATGGCTGATACTACTAGATACAAGAATAGATCCTCGCCTTCTTTGGATGGACTCAGAAGTGGTGGGTTACTCAAATAGTGTTTCAACTCCTGAAATGCTACTTCACAGCCGTCTGTCCATGTGAAAGCCTACTTAAGAGTCTTGAAGAAGGGTAGACATTTGTATGTTGCCTTAGAGACGAACTTGTTGAGTACCACGACTCTTCCCATCAATTTCTATACCTCCTCGACAGTTTTAGGTGATGACATCTCTAGTATGGCTTTCACCTTTTCTGGGTTGGCTTCTATTCCTTGTTGTGACACCATGAAGCCAAAGAATTTCCCAGAGGAAACTCTAAATGCACACTTCGTCAGATTTTACTTCATCTTGTATTGTCTCAATGTTTCAAAAGTTTCCTTAAGGTCGTCCAGATGGCTTCCTTATTCTTTACTCTTGACAAGCATATTGTCGACATAAACCTCCATGTTCCTTCCAATCTACTTACTGAACATCTAGTTCACCAAACTATAGTAAATAGCTCCTACGTTTTTCAGTCTAAATAGCATGACTTTGTAGCAATAAAGGCCTTAACTGGTGATGAATGCTGTCTTCTCTTAATCCTCTTATGACATCTGGATTTGTTGTAATCTGAGAAGGCGTCCATGACCGTCAGGAGCTTATGTCCTTTCATTGAGTCGATGAGCTGGTCAATTCTTGACAGTGGGAAGCTTTCCTTCTGGCAAGTGTTGTTCAAGTTCGTGAATATACACACATCTTTTACTATTTTCCATTTGCCTTTTTCACCATAATGACGTTGGTCAATTAGTCTGGGTAATAGACCTCCCAAATGAAATTGGCTGCTAGCAACTTGTCTACTTCGTCCATTATGGCCCTATTCTGTTTAGGAGCGAAAACCCTTCTCCTCTACAGGATTGGTTTTTTTCATGATTTACGTTCAAGCGATGTTGGATAATATCTCTGGATATACCGGTTATGTCTTCATGGCTCTAGGTAAAGACATCCAAATTCTTCTTTAGGAACTTGGCTATTTCTTCCTTCGTCAATGGATCAAGGCTCATCCTTACTTTCTTTATCTTTATCAACTCTCTTTCTACCAACTTAACTGTTTCTAGTGCTTCTACAGCTTCTAAATTTCTCTCCTCGATCATCCAAGTGTGGTTTTCCTTCGAGACCAATACTGCTTGATAGCATTCGCGAGCCAACACTTGGTCATCTTTTATCTCTCCTACTTCATGTTCTGTCGGGAATTTCACCTTCAGGCAATATGTCAATGTTGCAGCTTTCCAACGGTTGATTGTAGGTTGTCCTATGATCACATTATAGGACGAGGGGTAGTCAACAACTAGAAAATTAATTTGTTTGGTTACCTTGAGAGGGTACAAGCCAGCCGTCACTGTTAGAGTTACTATTCCCTTCGGGCATACTCTGTCTCTGCTGAAACTAATGAAGGGAGATTCGAACAGACAAAACTTCTTTTAGTCTACCTTTATCTGTTGGAAAGCTGAAAGGTAAATGATGTCAGTGGAGCTCATGTTGTCCACCAGGACTCGTCTAGTGTTGAATCTTTCTATCATGAGCATGATAACCAACAAGTAGTCATGTGGTTGTTTCACTCCTCTAGCATCTTCTTCAGAGAAAACCCATATCCATGGTTTCTCTTTTCCTGTGTTTCAACGATGGTGTTGTGTGGACGTTGTTGATCTGTCTTTGCTGTGATTTCTTGAGAGATTTGAAAGATCCCCCTGCTGTTGGACCTCTATTGATCATCCTTATTTCTCCTATGGTACTCTTTGGACGATCCGATTGCCTCTCTTCATCTAGGCTTGTCGTCTGATCTTGCCCGTTGGTCATGCTTGTACCGTCCAGATGTATCTTTCTTCATAAACTTTGTAATTTCCCTTTCTGAATTAGTTCTTCTATTTGCTCTTTTAAGTCTCTACACTTGCCCGTGTAGTGTCCATAGTCTCGGTGGAAATGACAATACTTCTTCTTATTGCGAGAGCTGGGTGAACAGTTTAACGGTTTCGGCCACTTAAGTGAGTGGTCGTCCTTAATCTGCATCAAGATTTTCCACAGGCATTACTAGGGTTGTGAAATTTACCGTCCTTCTGGTCTTATCATTTCCTAGCTTAAGATTATCATGGCTGGATTAATAGTATTTTCTTCCCCTCTTTTTTCCTTTTGAGTATTCTTGAACGTTTTTCCTGGCTTTCTGCATGTCTCCCACTCTAATCACGACTGAAGCATCTTCTACATTCATGTACTTTTGAGCTTTTAACAGCAACTCCATCATTGACTCTAGAGGGATTTTTGCGAGCACGACCACAAACTCTTTAGACTTCAAACTAACTCTGAAAGTAGGCAGTTGCACTTTGTCCTTAGGTTTGTCCACTTCTAGCACTTCTTTATTGAATTGTTTCATATATGATTTTAGCGATTCCCCTTCTTCTTGCCTAATCGTGAGCAGGTGGTTTGCTGGTCTTTTTTGTTGTTGTCCACCGACAAAGTGCCGTACAAAAAAATTACCCTGCTATTCAAAATCGTCTATGGACAATTGGGCCAATTCACTGAACCATACTCGTGCTGCCCCTTTAAGGGTTGTTAGGAAAGACCGGCACACGATCTTGTCCGGGGTTTGTTGCAAGCTCAAGGTCTTCTTGAAGGTGGTTATGTGATCCAACAGGTCTTTCAAATCATCATACGACTTAAGTTGAGGAAGGAAGAACTTCGGTGGTAAAGGGCACTCCAGGACTTTTGTTGTGAAAGGAGAATCAGTCATTTTCACCATTCTGTCTATATTCTTAGTCGTTTTTTCCTTCATTTCATTTTTAGTTTGTTTGTCTCTTTTCTCATACTTCTAAGGAGGTCGTCACTTGCTCTGTCAGATCATTCTGTCCTCCTTGAACCATCTTTCCCATGGCTGTTCTCCAGGCCTTGAACCTCGTCTTCGTACTTGTTGTTTTTGATCCTCCTTGTTGAACGATTTTCCTTTTGTTGCAATTGCTACCTCATCTCTTAATTCTACTTGGTGAGTTCTTCTATATTGGCCGTGAGTGTTTGGATCTGCAAGGCCAATGCTGCTGAATCTTGTGGTATGTTAGATTCCATTTGGTATGCAAAGAATGGTAGAGCTTCGTTTTCAAACTAAAGTTCGAAATGCGTCCCCACAGACAGTGCCAAACTGATGAAGCCAAATTCGCCAATAGATGGGTTCGTCCAAACGGAATATGACCAACAGAATCTGTATCCCTACACAAGATTAGAAATGGTGGTCTCCTTGAAAAGGTCACCAACCTGGTGCCAGCCAATGAGCTTCGAATGATAAAGTCAGGCACTTGAGAGAGACAATAATGAGAGTTAAGTGTATTATGATATCTGTGTGTGTACCTTGGTTTAGGTTCTAGGGTGATTTATATAGCTCCTTGCCTTTCTAGCCGTTAGAGCCCTTTAATGAGGGGCCTTAATGGCTGGGGTAACACCTCTGGTGCTTTAATGAGAGCGTTTTGAATGCTCATCCAACTGTCATGTTCGTTTATCCGTCCATTCATAATGGTTTGTGCATTAAATATGACTTAATAATAAGTGGAATGTATAATGTACAATAGAAATAGAAAACTGTACAAAGTATAATAGAAATGTTCATCAGAAATGTATAATAAGTGGAATGTTCATCACAAAGTACAAAGTATAATAAGTGGAATGCAGTACTAGACGATGAAAATTTATTGGTACATCAGAAATGTTCCTAAAAAAATGTACAATAGAAATAGAAAACTTTATAATAAGTGGAATGTATTAGATCACTCACATAAGTGAATGTACAAAGTATAATATTAAAAAAAAAATGTGCAAAATTTACACATTTTTATCTAAAAAATGACCTACATTAGTGAGTGTATAATTATGTAAATCTACAAGTTTGTTACAGCCTATAGTAACTGTCTAAATTTACACTTACATTATTCATTTTGCATTTAGTTTTCAGTTATTTCTTTACATATTTCAAAAAAAGAAAAAGAAAAGAAAAGAGAGAATGGATGATGATTGTTGAATGTGAAGAAAGAAAAACAATTAAAAAATAAAAATATTTAATATTTAATAAAATGTAATGTACAATAGTTAATTTAGTGTGGAGTGTTTTGAAAAGTATGTATGTAAAAAAAAAAAAAAAAAAAAAAAAAAAGACCATTTTTTCTATGAACCTCTTCCCCTTTTAAGAGAGAAGAAGAAAAAGAAAAAGAAACATTATTGCTAATATTTTATTCTTGTTTTCATTTTTCTTTTTACCTTGGTTTTAAAGACTAATTTATAGCCATAAAATCTGAAATGGAAGCATAATAAACAAAGCCAAACAGCTAGCAGATACAACGGGCTTGCGTGCCGTGCAAATGTGTACAATTTGTGAAGTTTCCAATTAACAATAATAATAAATAATGTCTGTTAGCAGTAGCACAAAATAAATAAAAGAATGAATTATGGGGTCAATCATCCAACGGTTTCAATAGCAGTGGCTAGTAGACTTTTCGATCACAATTCCCATTTAGTTCGGCGACCAACTAATTAAGTATAAACTATGGGTTAAACTATGGGGTCAATCATCCAACTGATTTAGGATAAACTATGGGTTAACCTTTTATATTTTTATTTCATTTTCAGAATATTAGGATAAAGGATCCGTTTGGATTGACCTTATTGTTGCTAAAACTTAAAACTGAAAACTGAAAACATTATAGCAAAATAATTTTTAAATGTGTAAATAGTGTCGTGAGACCCTTTTTTAATATTTTTAAATACGTGAACAGTATTGCTACAATGTTGCAACAGTGATAATTGTCCCTTGGCCTAAAGCAAAACGCGTGAAGTGAGGGGGAAAAAAAAAGGTGGAAAAACGCAACGCAGGATTCAGCGGAAAACACTGAATCCTAACGGGCACAAACTATGGTTTTTTTTTTTTTTTTGGTTGTTGTTGTTGTTGTTGGAACCTTTAATTCTCCCCTGTAAAACAAACATGAGAAGTCTATTATCAATAAGTTATGACGAGTAGTGATAAATGGTCGTTCATATAATGATCGTCCAAGCAAGTGACTTCATTGTATATGGACGAACGTAAGCACAATAGTCTCAAATATAAACTCAGCATTTAATGGCGAATGAAGAACGGATATGGAGCCGTTACCGCCGTCCTCTTCTATCCGTTTGATGGCCGTTACAAACCTTAAATAGCTAGGATTAAATGGTCATTACTAAGCCATTAAATCCTCCAGCTCAGGTGCAACATAAGGTAAAGCCAACAGGTTGAGCATTTAATCATAAGTGGGCTATATAAAGCCAGAAGAGACAAGTAAGTGGATGATCATGTCTACATTACACACAAATTACTCTACAGATTGTTGATTTCTAAAAGAGTTTAAGCTAACTTAAGCATCAGAGGGTCCTTGGCAGGCCTCAAACCAGTGTCATCATTTACTTTGTGTTTTCTCTTAAATAGGAACACTCATTGTCCAGAGGTATTGACGAGGAATGTATTGATGAAGTGAAATCTTGCTTTATCAGTTTAGCATCGTCTATGAGGATGAAAAGCTATCATTCAACAAGCCGTTAAATCTCAACCGATAAAGTTCGCTGATGGACTCAACCACCACTACGCCGCTGGATCCGGTGGTGATGACCCAACAAATTCAAGCACTAATGACC
Source organism: Quercus wislizeni (assembly GCA_023055345.1). NCBI lineage: Eukaryota > Viridiplantae > Streptophyta > Magnoliopsida > Fagales > Fagaceae > Quercus > Quercus wislizeni. Next base: position 25,679,188 of record JALGQJ010000005.1, read on the forward strand.
AATGTGCAAGAATTGATGAAGCAAAATGAAGATTTGAAGTGGCAAGTGCATCCAGAGGGCATTAACACGTCCTAGTTGCGGTGTAACCACAATAATAACGACGACAAAGCCCACAGCCCGGAAAACAATAGCAGAGAAACTTTTGAGCATACTGTACAACTCACGGCAATGATCAAATGATGAAAAATATGAGAAAGGAGTTAGACGAAGTCAATAATGCCATGAAAGGAAAAACGGTGATGAACCTTAATGGCTTGATCAAAAGGACGAATTCGCCCTTCACTGCTAGTGTTTTAGAGTGCCCCTTGCCTCCCAAATTTCGTCTTCCACAGCTAGATGCCTATGATGGCACTAATTCTAGATCAAATAGGGGCATTCAAGACTATATTGAACCTCCAGTAGACCCCAAACGAGGTGATTTGCAAATCTTTCCCAACAACCCTCAAGGGAGCAGCAAAGGTATGGTTTAGCAAACTACTTGCATCATTAATCACCAACTTCGAGCAATTGAGTGGCTCTTTCATCCGAAATTTCATTGGAAGACAACGCCATAAAAGGCCAACTTTCTACCTTCGGACCAGTTTTTGGTTTAGAAAAATCAGATCTGAAAGATTAGATTAGTTTTTTTTTATAGTTTTTTTAAAAGAATCTTTGATAGACTTTAGCAGACTTTGAATATGTTAAAGAAAAATTCAAGCAGAACATTAAGAGCAAGAAATAATAAAACATGTTAAACATATTCATGCATCATCAACAAAACTAAGGGAGAAGAAAAGAAAGAAAGGAAAAAAAGAATACCTCTTGCATGAGGGTGCTCTTCTAGTTGAAAGAATATTTTAGGATTCAAAGAAATTTATTCAACCCTTTGAAGCCTGAAATACATTACTTACAAAAAAAGAAATTCGTAAGGCAAGAGCCTCCAGAACGTCTTTAACATAAGGGGATTTGAAAAATTAGAAGAGAATAGCTAGAAAAAGGGGGGGGGGGGGGGTGGGGTTAGAAGTGTGCTGAATTTTGAGAGGCATCCTCTATTTATAGAGGTTGGAATGCTTCAAAAAATTAGCTGAATGATCATATATGAATTGGGATGCGTCCTTATCTCTAAAAAATCGAAAAGGGTAAGGTTTATCTCAATCCAGGAGTCCTCGAGCTATGCCAGCAATTTGGGCCAATTGGCACTCCAAGAGTGCTGAATGGCCCTCTAGGGTGACGAACCACGTTTAAATTTTGGTCCAACTTGGACTCCTTTTTTTAGGGTTTTTGAGCCGGGAATTGCACTTAGACATATTTTCAATCCGTATTCTAAAAATTAATCCCCTTTTCTGGATATTCAAGTCTTTAAAATGATAATTATCTTGTAAATAAACACTCCAAAAAAAGTCTTTGATTATCCACAATTTCTTTGTTATCTAGTTATCCACTTTATTCCCATGCAAGCAAGTCTATTTTTAACACTAACTAACAACCAATCACAAAATTATTTAATTAATTTTAATTTTTTAGTCAATAAGAATTAATTTAAATTAATCATTCGTGGTTGGTTCCACCCAAACGAAATGCATGCAGACTGTGCAAACTTGACCGTGCGATATCTTTTAATCCGACGGCCCGATTTGGAAATTGGACACACCGTCGCGACCATTAGAACCTCAAGATCATTTTTATGAAATGCAATGAATGAATTAATGCATGTAATGTAGCTCTAAATGTGGGGTATATGAATGGTCACTCTAGCCATCTTCCTTGATTAAATTATGGGTGCAAAATCGAGTGTCTACAAAATGCCCTTCATTGACAAAGCTTGCAAAGCGAATGTCAATGTAAAACAAAGAAACTGATTTTAGAAGCCATGATTTAATTGAGGTTGACTTTTCAAAGATTACTTAGCCCTAGAACCTAAAACCTTGGAACATAGAACTAGTGTTTCGCTGTTTTGAAAAAATGAGAATTGTGAATACTCAACCTACTTGATAACTGATAAATTTGAAATGAATCTTGAAATTTGGGGTGATTGAGAGGCTTTTCTATCTCAGTTTAGATCTGGAAGGGATTGAGAGGGTTCTCTATCTCAATCCGTATGTAGGGAGTGATCAAAGGGCTTTTCTACCTCTATCTGAACCGAAGGTGACCATGGGGCTTCTCTACCTTGGAACCTGGGGCGATTGGGAGGCTTCTCTATTTCAATATTGAATTGTGATGACCAAAGGGCTTCTCTACCTCGATCTTAGCGGAAGGTGACCAAGGGGCTTCTTTACATTTGAACCCAGGGTGACTAAAAGGCTTCTTTATCTCAATCTTGAATTGTGATGGCCAAGGGGCTTCTCTACCTCGATCTGAATGGAAGGTGACCAAGGGACTTCTCTACCTTGGAACTTGGGGCAATCGAGAGGTTTCTTTATCTCAATCTTGAATTGTAACGACTAAAGGGCTTTTCTACCTCGATCTGAATGAAAGGTAACAAAGGGGTTTCTCTACCTTGGAATTTGGGGCCATTAAGAGGCTTCTCTATCTAAATCTTGAATTGTGATGACCAAGGAGTTTCTTTACCTTGATTTGGACAGAGGGTAACTAAGGGGCTTCTCTACCTTGGAACTTGGAGTGATTGAGAGGCTTCTCTGTCTCAATCTTGAATGGTGGCGACCAAGGGGCTTCTCTACCTTGATTTGAATGGAAGGTAACTAAGGGGCTTCTCTATCTCGGAAACTGGGGTGATTAAGAGGCTTCTCTATCTCAATCTTTGAATGTCGATGACCAAGGGGCTTCTCTACCTCGATCTGAATGGAAGGTAACTAAGGGGCTTTTCTACCTCGGAACCTGGGGCGATTGAAAGTCTTCTCTATCTCAATCTTGAATTCTGACGATCAAGGGGTTTCTCTACCTCGATCAGAATGAAACGTAACCAAAGGGCTTCTCTACCTCTAAACTTGGGGCAATTGAGATGCTTCTCTATCTCAATCTTGAATTACAGTGACCAAGGAGCTTCTCTACCTCGGTCTGAATGGAAGGTAGCTAAGGGGCTTCTCTACCTCGGAACCTGGGACGATTGAGAGGTTTTCTTTCTCAATCTTGAATTGCAATGACCAAAGGGCTTCTCTACCTCGATCTGAATGGAAGGTAACCAAGGGGCTTCTCTACCTTGGAACCTAGAGTTTCAACTACAAAAGATCAAAATTTGGAATTAGACTTTAAATGATGAGTGCTTTGCTATTCCACTATTTTGCGATGTATGATTTTCCTCTCTCTCTTTTCTTTGACTTGAACTTCCTCTTCAAAAGGAAAAATCTTTGATTTTTATGAAGTCCTTTGAAAATTTTTCATCATTTATTTTTTTGAAATTTGTTCATGGAGATTTGTCCTTTGAAAATTTGTTCAGGAGATTTATTCCTTGAATATTTGTTCATGGAGATTTTTCCTTTCATGAAGATATGTTCATGGAGATTTGTCCATTGAAGATTTCTTCAGGAGATTTTTCCCTTTTTGAAGATTTGTTTAGGAGATATTTCCTTTCATGAAGATGTGTTCATTGAGATTTGTCCATTGAAGATTTATTCAGGAGATTTTTCCTTTATGAAGATGTGTTCATGGAGATTTATCCTTTGAAGATTGAAGTGTAGGAGATTTATCCCTTTTTGAAGATTTGTCATTTAAAAATTTGAATAAGAGATTTATCCCTTGAAAATTTGTTCATGGAGATTTGTCCTTTGAAAATTTGAATAGGAGATTTATCCCTTGAAGATTTGTCCTTTGAAGATTTGTTTAGGAGATTTTTCATTTTTCATTTTGTTTTGGAGATTTATCCTTTAAAAAAAAAAAGGAAATCTATCCTTTGAAATTTTTTAGGAGATTTTTTGAAAGCTTGAAACTGTGTTGAAAATACAAGAGCTATTTAGACCCCCAAATTAAAGTTATGGCTTGATTGATTTTACACTAACTTATTACTAAGTGCGGAATAGTGTAAATGCGAGTGGATAAACAAGCAAGCTACTCTAACACATATTCATATAATCATAGTAGTAAAATGATATGTAAAAGAGTAGGGAAGAGAGATGCAAACACAGATAACACGCCGATGTGTTATCGAAGAGGAAACCGAAGAACTCGGCGAAAAACCTCTCTGCCGCCTTCCAAGCGATAATCGATCCACTAGACAATCAGTTGGGATACATGGGTAAGCAAGAGACTCTCCAAGGCTAATCTACCCTCTGTACCTAAGCCCTCCAAGCTCCTACTTCAACAAGGCTTCTCGGAACCATGTCTTGTCTGGCTCTCCGGATCCCGCAACAAGCTCCATCTTGCATCTACCATCCTTGGCTTCTTCCAATGCTTCCCAGCAACTCCAAAACCTTACTTGACACTCTCAAAGGGTGTGGTAAGTGTTTGGGCTATCAACCTCTCAATGGTATGAAAATGGAGAGGTAGGAGATGAGGAAATTCCCAAAACAAATGTGTAGAGAATTGTAGGTATGAAAATCTCTAACTTTCAAGTTGTTTGGCTAGGGTTTTCTCTCAGAAGCTCTCCTCAATATTTGTGGATAATGTGGGTATAAATAGTGTAGGCACAGAAAGTAAGAATCAGATTGGATAGGCTGGCAGAATAGAATGTCTCGCGGGTGTCTCGTGGGAAGACCTTACCAGCGAGATACTCGCGAGACATAGCTGTCTCCATCTAGCCTGACTCTTCGCATTATAGTCATGTGCAAGGCACATGCTTCCTTTCGTGGGATGCTTAGTCGCGAGCTACCCGTGAAATCTCTTCAGTCTTCAGTTGCTTGAGTCTTCATACTCTCTCTCTCTCTAACACACAACCTTTACAGTAAAATCCCACAATGAATACAGGGTACAAAAGATTGAATAACATTACAATCAAATTTGGCATGGAATATAAGCCAACAAAACACAATGTTGTAAATAACAACTTTACATTTTTCCTTTGGAAAATTTGATTTTTGGAGATTTTTCCTTTTTGAAAAATGTTTTAGGAGATTTATCATTTTGAAAAGTTTGTTAGGAGATTTGTCCTGTTGAAAATTTTATTTTTTTTTGAGATTTTTCCCTTTTGAAAAATGTTTTAGGAGATTTATCCTTTTGAAATTTTGTTAGGAGATTTTTCCTTTGAAAATTGAAGTTCAAGAGATTTTTCCTCTTTTAATTTCCTACAAGAAAAGCAAGAGTTGATTTCTAGTCTGATAATTTGTATAACTCATAAACTACCAATCTTTTACCTTTGTATTTCATGACTTTGATATGTATGGAATTTTTCTTGTAAGAGCTTGTTTCAGAAAAGTTTAGAGTTTACCTGATGAAGATTTATGGTGCAAATGTTCAAATTTACCTAACAGGTTTTGACATGGGTGATTTTACCTGAACGAGGCATAGCTGAATGCCCCTAGTCTACAAATTGAAGCATGATTTTGAAAACCTTGACTTTTGAGGAAAAGATGATTTTTTTTTTCTTTTCAAAATGGATGCATGATTTTTGAAAATCTTGATTTTTTTTTTTTTAAATGAATGAGGCATGGCCAAATGCCCCTAGTTTAGAAATGGATACATGATTTTGGGAAATCTTTATTTATTTATTTTTTTTTGAAAAGATGATGATGATCCTCTTAAAAAAAAAAAAAAAAAAAAAAAAAGAATGAGGCATGGCCGATTGCCCCTAGATCAACTATCAATGTGAATTTTGAAAAATCTTATTGTGTAGGGAAATTCAATAAAGAAAAATTTGAGTAAAACAAGATCAAAATCACAAAACTAGGCAAAACAAGGACTACTGGAATGATGGTAGCATCTAAACTGAAGATTGATGGTGATTGTTGAGTAGATGAAAGATCCATGTCCACCTCCTGCAGAAGATTCTTTCCACGAGCTTGTTAGCAATCAGTTATTATAAAAATATTTTGGGCCAATGCCCCTAGTTTAGACATACTTGCACAGAAAATTGATGATATGCTTAATGCAAAACAAATGCATTTAATCATAAGTGGGCTATATAAAGCCAAAAGAGACAAATAAGTGGATCATGTCTACATTACACACAAATTACTCTACAGATTGTTGATTTCTAAAAGAGTTTAAGCGAACTTAAGCATTGGAGGGTCCTTGGCAGGCCCCAAACTAGTGTCATCATTTAGTTAGTGTTTTATCTTAAACAGGAGCACTCATCGTCCAACGGCACTGACGAGGAACATACTCATGAGGTGAAATCTTGCTTCATCAAGTTATTTTAGATTTTCTTTTAAAAGTTCGATTCCTCCTCCTCCTCCTTCTTCTTCTTCTTCTTCTTTTTTTTTTTTTTTTTTTTGGTTCAAGTAACCCTTTTGAATTTAAAGATTTAAGTTTAGCTAGAATGATATTTAGCTTAGAGCTGTGCATCAAACCCACAAACCTAATAAAACCGACTTAACACATCCCAACCCGATGCCTTGGGTTGGTTTTTATGGGGTGGTGGGTAGGGTTGGGTTGATTTATTTTGAGACTCGAATTCAGTTAGGTTGAGGTTGATAATTTTTTTAGCCCATCAATGGGCCCGACTCAAGCCCATCATATTTTTATTATATATTTTTATTACTCTTATTTTAATTTAAGTTTGATTTATTTTGGTATTTTAATAATTAATTTGAATGATGGAAAGTTGCAATATAATTTAGGTATATTACATGAATTGTAATAATTTATTTAAAAAGTAATTAAATAATTAATGAAAGTTCAATTTTTACCCTGAATGAAAAATACAAGCAAAACTTGTCGTGGGTTGGATTGGGTACATTGATTTCTACAGGTGTGATGGATGAGATTGGTTGGCAATTTCTCAATTGGATAAGCTTGGATTGAGTTGAAAAAAACCCTAAAACTTGACCCATATACATCCCAAATATGGCTCTTTCATACGTTTCATTTTTCTTAATACATTTTCTATCTTTTACGATCATCATGGGTAACAATCAAAGTAAATAATCTCAAGTAGCTAAAAGAGTGTATGTCCAACCCAAAATCTAGCTAAAAGAGAGGCATTTACAAGCTCTAACATATGATGGCAGCTATTCATACGGTTAATAATAATAATTAAAAAAAAAAAAAAAAAAACTGTACCTAATACATAAAACTTCAATTTATTGTGTGGTTTGGAATAAGTGATTGGTAGGTAGTTTTATCTTTAAACTTTTTGTAGGTGAGGCTAATTCCAAGATTGGAACCTGCAATTTATCACTTTTTTTAGAACTTTTCATCGCATCAAAACCCAACCTCTTTGTTATTTAATTAGGTAAACCCCCCTTCCCCTCCAAAAAAATTAATTAAAACATATCTGGCTGCAAAAGAGTCGTGGTGTTGGTTGAAAGATTTTTTGTCCGTGTAATTCACTAAGCCCTTGTATTTTGGTCATATCTTGTTTTCCACAACCTAATCTCTCTAGTTATGACTTATCAGATGATTATCTCATTTTCAAATTTGTAAGTGGCAAAACTAATAGATTAGTTAAGACGATAAGCAAATTGTTTTACAGTGTAAATATTTTTTATGCAGACCAAGATGTTAGGCACATCTTTAGTTGCATACCTTCATTAGTGACCTAATGGTCTTTGATGATGCACAAAAATTGTCAGTGAGTTTATTGCCCTTGATTGCACCAATGGGTGCCTAAAGAATAAGAAAACAAGAACCAAACAAAAGGCATTAGTTGGGTATTGGCCAAAGAACCTCCGAAATTTAAGTCAATGAATGAGAAATCTCCAAGAACTCTATAGTGAGAGAGTTAGGGATTTTCTACATACCTTGGAAAAGAGGGGGCCTGTTGTTTATATAACAATGCGGAAGAGACCTAAATCCTGGGAATATAGGGATTTTCCTTACAGGGAGGAGGTGGAGTTAATGCCACCAAGATCTTGGGGATACCCTTTATTTTGGGAAGGTGAAAGTCGTGTGGTAGGGTCTTTGTGCGTGGCAAGCAAGCTATTGGCATATAAGAACATGTGTGTAGACCACGTAAGGCCACGTAAGACCCGTCGGTATGCTTCTTCGACTGCCAAGGTCATTCGTCGGCATGGTAAGGAGATGTACCCATTAGCTTCACATGGATCCGTCCACATAGCCGTCAACTTCTGCTTGTGCCGACATAAGGTTTTGGACGGACCCTCTTGACACCGACGGTTCTTTTGGGGATGTTGTCGGCTTTATCGTTGGTATGATAGTTTTTCCTGACGGGCTCTGTCATTAAGAATCATTTTCTTATTCCAAAAATACCCTTATCAACTACCCCCAACTATGTGGTCCCGTCGGCTATGCCCGACTGGTCTTAAAGTAATGAGGGTTTTATGGATATTAATTGCTTTATTGAAAGGTGTGTCATTAATGGGGGTAGGTGGCCTTTGCAATGAATGCCGGGTGACATATGCCACTCATTGATTGGCCTTGTTTCTAATTAGAAGTGTCGCTTTGTATACTGCGCTCCTTCGTCCTACAAATAGTTCTTCTTCCCTAGTTTTCTCTTTTTACTTTATTTTCATCTCTTAAGAGCTGTAATTTCAAGCCATTTCGTTGTTGCTTTCGTATTTGTTTGCATATGTTGTCTTAACCATCGAACAACTGTTGACTTCCTTCTACGTAAGTTTTCTTTACTTAATTTCAATTAAGGTCTTTTTTCCTAGCCAATCAACGCTTTTAGAGACTCGTCGTATAAGTAGGTTCTTAGTATACATCCGTGACTTGTAGGTGAATAGAAGTCAGGTGATAGAGAAGTGATGATTGAAAAGTTGTCATAAGTCCGTGAGGGTGCGGGTATGACGAAGTCTATTCGTCGAGTCATGAGCCCATGAAGGATTTGACCTAGAATCGTCTGCTCATTCTCATGCCGAGGAGGAAAAGGAGGAAGACGAAGAGGATAAGGATGAATATGATGAGGAAGATGATGATGGATACATACATGTTTGTATTGCATACAAAACATATGCAGCGGAAAATTAACGGATCTACTTTATTCGCAATAGATAACATGTACTATGTAAACTTCTAAAGTTAAGAACAAGAGAGTGTACCTTAGTGTGGTGAATTTCAAAACAAAGATCAGAAGTTCTTGAGAACACTTTCAATCTTCACTCCAATTCCACTTGTGCCTAAGAAGTGTGGTCTCTTAATCAGTTTCTATGAATTTGTCCAAGGGAGAATTATAGAGTGTCCAACACCCATAGACAAACCATTTCAAGTTCTCTTACAAAAATTCTGTATGTTTCTCTCCATATAACTGATTATCTAATTGGACTAGCCTTTTGGGCCTTTCCAATTGGGCTTTAATATGTGGTTAGAGTGGGACCAAAAGGGAACAAATAAGACTCTAGCACCAATGGGCCTTGGGCTTTTTTGTCAACTCTTGACAAGTCCAAAGTTATAATTAATTATATTTAATACTACTATAAAATATAATTGCACTCTAGGTCTTATTAATAAATTATATCCCAAGACTTTATTGTACATGCAACCCCTTCATAAAATATTTATAGTAATACAAAGTCATGAATATAGATTGTCATTTTGTAGATTAATGCATTTTAATCTTTAAGTACTAGGTTTAACCCTTTAAGTTATTCATTATATATTTTTGAAATCCAATTTCATAAATATATACTTTAGTAATTCCTTACTAAAGTGGTTAGGCCTAACTCTCTGAATAACTGAACCCATTAAACTTATCTCAAGGGAATATTTTATATCTCCGTTAAGAGACTATGAATTCCATCTTAAGAATATATGTTCCATCAGCACTAAATGTGGCTGCCCAACATACTAAGATTTTGACCGTTACTTTAGATCTCACTCCTGATATATCAAAGTAACCTACACTCCATGATCAGGTCCATTATTCTCTCAAGATTAAGAGTTCATGTAAATATAAGTCGTGAGATTTATTATTCATTTAACAGTTATTAGGAGAATAATAAATCTCACAGCGGTCCAGTTCAATATGATTTAACTCTTAAAACATATCAACATATCAATTAGAAGTCTTCACTTCTATGATTAAGACAAATCATCTTAGTTGATATGTTATAGTCTTCGTAGATGAAATGTCCAATTTCATCACCGACTACGAACTAAAATTTTGAGTTTACAAAGAACTTGTAATTTATATCTTCTGTGACTTTTTACATAAATCACATACTATGCATCTCATGAACCATATGATAATGTCCAAATATTCATGCCCAATTATATGGTAATGTCCAATTATGTGATAATAATAAAGCAACTTTATTAATCATAACATTAAGTCATACATAATGTCATACATAATAACATACATAGCATTATACAATAGGATTTTAGGACACTAATCCTAACAATCTCCAATTTCATAAATATATATACTTTAGTAACTCCTTACTAAAGTGGTTGGGCCAAACTCTCTGAATAACCAAACCTCTTAAACTTATCTCAAGGGAATATTTTATATCTCCATTAAGAGACTATGAATTCCATCTTGAGAATATATGTTCCATCAACATTAAATGCGGTTACCCAACATACTAAGGTTTTGAGCATAACTTATAGATCTCACTCCTGATATATCAAAGCAACCTACATCTCATGTTCAAGTCCATTATTCTCTCGGGATTTAGAGTTGATATAAATAGAAGTTGTGAGATTTATTATTCATTTGACAGTCGTTAGGAGAATAATAAATCTCACAGCGGTCCAGTTCAATATGTCTTAACTCTTAAAACATATCAATAAACCAACTAGAAGTCTCCACTTCCATGATCAAGACAAATCATCGTAGTTGATATGGTCTTCGCAGATGAAACGCCCAATTTCATTACCGACTACGAACTAAAATTCTGAGTTTACAAAGAGTTTGTGATTTATATCTTCTGTGACTTTTCACATAAATCACATACTATGCATCTCATGGACTAAGATAACGTCCCATTAGTTCATTTATAGATAGTCTCATATAATTAAAATATTTAATTATTTATGACATGCCAATAAATTGGATTTTAGGGCATAAACCCCAACATTTCATTCATTGGTTGTTCATTTATAGGTTCATTCATTTTAGCCGATACAACTCTACTTCTAGGAGTAAAATTATTCACATAGTCATTTTCCAAGAATTTAGCATTTGTACTAACGAAAACTTTGTTATCCTTACTACTATAGAAAAAATAACCCCTAGTTTCTTTTGGATAACCTACAAGCAAACACATTTTTGATTTTGGTTCCAATTTATCAGGCTTCCCTTTTAATACATGTGCTAGACAACCCCAAATATGGAGATATTTCATATTAGGCTTACGCCCACTCCATAATTCCATGGGTGTTTTGGGAACAGATTTTGATGGAACTAAATTCAAAAGATGTATTGTTGTATTTAGGGCATAACCCCGAAAAGAAATCGGTAAAGTTGAGTAACTCATCATGGACCTAACCATTTCTAAAAGAGTCCTATTCCTTCTTTCTGCTACACCATTTCTTTGGGGAGTTCCAGGTGCAGTCAATTGGAATACAATCCCATTTTTAGTCAAGTAATCCTTGAAAACCCCAAGAAGGTATTCGCCATCACGATCAGATCGAATGGCCTTTATGCGTTTACCTAATTGATTCTCAACTTCAGCCCAAAACTTTTTAAACTTTTCAAAGGCTTCGGACTTCCATTTCATTAGGTACACATAACCATATCTTGAGTAATCATCGGTAAAAGTGATGAAGTACAGGATCACACACATTTGTATGAACTAATTCAAGCAACTCTTGGGCTTTTCTACCTTTTGCATTAAAAAGTCGTTTGGTCATTTTTCCTTCCAAACAAGATTCACAAACTGGAAATTCATTAAAGTCCAACGGCTCTAAAAGTCCATCTTTGATTAGTCTTTGAATTCTGTTTGGATTAATATGACCCAAATGAAAGTGCCAATGGTATGCGTCATTAGTAGAAGGAAACTTTCTCTTTAATGATTTTACATGTAACTAATTCAGAATTATATAATTCATGCTTATCAAGAGTTAAAATATAAAGATCATCTGTAATATTGCCAAAACAGATAAACACTTTACCCTTCTTTATTACAACATTGTCTTTAAGGATAACACAATATCCATGTTTACCTAAATAAGTTGCAGAAATTTAATTCCTACAAACATTAGGTACATATAGATAGTCTTCCAATATTAAAACCCTAGACTCAAAGCATAAATTAACAACTCCAATAGCTACAACTAGAATCCTACTCCCATAAGCTAATGTAAGAAACAATTCCCCTTCATTAAGTTTTTTGGTCTCTTGGAACCCCTGTAAAGAATTGCAGATATGATTAGTACAACCTGAATCCACACACTAGGAATCCGTGGGATTTTGTACTAAACATATTTCAAGGAGGAATGAACTTTTTATACCCTTATTATTGGCAGCCTTGAATTTTGGACAATTCCTCTTCCAATGTCCTTTCTCACCACAATGGAAACACTTTCCTTTGATCTTTTTTCCTTTGTCAGCAACCCCTAAGGGAATTTGTTTACCATCTTGCTTGGTGAAGTCCTTCTTCTTCTTCTTCTTCTTACCCTTGCCTTTCGACTTAAGTTGAGAAGTAGAAGCTTCAACCATATTAGCATCAACACTAGAAGTACCAAGAATGCCTTTTGCTACTACCAACTCATTCATTAATTCAGACAATGAATAAATATTTTTGTTCATATTATAATTAAGTTTGAATTCCTTGAATGATTCTGGTAGTGACAAGAGTATCATATCCACTTGGGATTCTCCATCAATATCGGTACCTAAAACATTCAGTGTATTCAGATTAAAGATCATTGTAAGACAATGCTCCCTAACTGAACTGCCATAAGCCATTTTGGTATTATAAATTTGCCTCATGGTTTCTTGCCCTAAAGAACGGCCTTGCTCACCAAACATCTCCTTCAGACTTAGCATTATGTTCGAAGCTAGTTCTACATCTTGCATTTGATGTTGTAGAACATTTGAGATAGATGGTAGGATGTAGCACTTGGCCATTTCATTAGATTTCTACCAACAATCATATTGTTGTTTTTCCTCAAGAGGAGCATCTAATAAAGGAAAGCTAGGATCCAGTCAGTTTGTTTTGATTAAGAATAGTAACAAGTGGGCTAAATGATGCCATGTTCAAATTTGAAAATAATAAACATGAATATAATAAGTAAACTGGAAATTATTAATTTAGCATATAAACATATAGTATGGAACCTTAATAAAATCATAATATAATATATGCAATGACAACCCAATCCCATGTTTAAAATTCCTTGGAAGCAAGTAAATTATAAACACTATGAGTGATTGAGAACTATTCTCATTATTAGTGCTATCATGATAACTCTTATCAAACACTAATAACATGCCGTATTTTCTTTAGCCTCTAAGTAATATTGACATAGCCCCGAAGGGAGGTTAACATTAACCTTAGTCTAGTGTACACCATTGATTGAATACTATGTGAGTCATAAAGTAACTCCACTGTAGTGTGGTTGTTCTTAATGTAAAAACACATATCATCTATCATTAGGAAGTTTGATCTGTAGTTCCATGAATTAAACACCCTCCGAAGGGATCAAGGCATATATGCCAAGGTGAGGTGTTTAATCACACTACTATAAACTGACAATGGAGGCCGTGAGATCCAACCCTTGTATCTCTCTCCCACTAGATGTTTTAAATGAAAGGTTTTTATTTTGTAAACATGTGCAATCTAATCACACACAGCCTTGCACTTTATACAATTGAAAACACTTAGAAAAAATTCAAAATTCCCTTCAAATGCATTTTCGCGAGAAACTCATGACTAAGCACTTCCTGCAAAAATGAGTTAAAAGAAATTAGTGAAAACACAAAATTCAGACAGAAACTTTCGCGACTGTTTTGCGAGTAAAGCTTACCTGCGAAAAATTTTGTGCTTCAGAGGCATTTTTCATAAGTAATTTCGTGAGAATGTTACCCGCGAAAACCCCGTGTTTTCAGTTTTTAAAGGACAGATGTAAATAGTTTTCAACATCATAACATCAATATCAGTTTTTATCAAAGCATAGTTTCAACAACCATGCCAAAAATTAAATACATATAATCTTCTAATCATCATGTAACTATTATCTCTAATTCCAAAACTCACAAAACATGTTATACAGATTCGAAATTGAAGACCACTCTGATACCATTTGATGGATAAATACATGTTTGTCACGCATACGAAACACATGCAGCGGAAAATTAATGGATCTACTTCATTCGTAATAGATAACATGTACTATGTAAATTTCAGAAGTTAAGAACAAGAGAGTGTACCTTGGTGTGGTGAATTTCAAAACAAAGATCAGAAGTTCTTGAGAACACTTTCAATCTTCACTCCAATTCCACTTGTGCCCAAGAAGTGTGGTCTCTCAATCAGTTTCTATGAATTTGTCCAAGGGAGAATTATAGAGTGTCCAACACCCACATACAAACCATTTCAGTTCTCTTACAAAAATTCTATATATTTCTCTCCATATAACTGATTATCTAATTGGATTAGCCTTTTGAGCCTTTCCAATTGGGCTTTAGTATGTGGCTTGGAGTGGGACCAAAAGGGAGCAAATAAGACTTTAGCTCCAATGGGCCTTGGGCTTTTTTGTCAATTCTTGACAAATCCAAAGTTACCATTAATTATATTTAATATCACTATATAAATATAATTGCACTTTAGGCCATATTAATAAATTATATCCCAAGACTTTATTGTACATGCAACCCCTTCATAAAATATTCGTAGTAATACAAAGTCATGAATATAGACTGCCACTTTGTAGATTATTACATCTTAATCCTTGAGTACCCAATTTAACCTTTTAAGTTATTCATCATATATTTATGAAATCCAATTTTATAAATATATACTTTAGTAATTCCTTACTAAAGTGGTTAGGCCTAACTCTCTGAATAACCGAACCCATTAAACTTATCTTAAGTGAATATTTTATATCTCCATTAAGAGACTATGAATTCCATCTTGAGAATATATGTTCCATCAACACTAAATGTGGCTCCCCAACATACTGAGATTTTGACCGTTACTTTAGATCTCACTCCTGATATATCAAAGCAACCTACACTCCATGATCGGGTTCATTATTCTTTCAAGATTAAAAGTTCATGTAAATATAAGTCGTGAGATTTATTATTCATTTGACAGCCATTAGTAGAATTATAAAGCTCAGAGCGATCCAGTTCAATATGTTTTAACTCTTAAAACATATCAACATATCAACTAGAAGTCTTCACTTCCATGATCAAGACAAATCATCTTAGTTGATATATTATAGTCTTCGCAGATGAAATGCCCAATTTCATCACCGACTACGAACTAAAATTCTAAGGGTATCTACAATTTTGTGGTGAGGAAGCCATCATTTAGGTTGGTTTCAGATATGCCTGACTCCAATAGGAATTGGAAGAATAAGTACTTTTTGTATAGGGGACGGACTGGGTGTGTGAACCTAAGGAATGGGATAGCACACCCGATGGGTTCGATAACACTTGGGGTGTTTTAAATAACCCTGGTAAGTCGTCGGTGTCCATTTTCTAATTCATCCCGTTAGCTTTGATTATGTGACTAACCTATTGCTTTTAACTTGTTTCAGCACAAGCTCGTCCGAAGATATCTGAGAAGCTGGAGAGTTTCCTTGATTGTGTTTGGGAGATTCCGTTCGATCAGAGGAAGTGGAAGGACTTCGTCATGCTTGACACCCTCCACGCTTTTTGTGGTGGTTCGGAGCCAACGGTTGAAGCCTGACGGTTGGACACTTACGTTCATTGATGTAAGTTTCTTCTCCCTGCCCTTCTGCTTTTTGGTTATTTATTTTATTCTGTCGGTTTCCTAATTCCCATTATTGACACTTCTTAGATATGGACATTGCTAGGCAGAGGGCTTTGGTAAGAAAGTCTGCCACTGCTCTCCTTAAGCAACAAGGGAAGGCGTTGGCTTCTCCTTTTAAGGTGACGCCTCCTCCCAAAGTCGTTCCCAAGTAGAAGGGTCAAAGATGACCGTCCTGCCAAGAAGGTGGCGGGCCATGCTACTAGGGCAAATTAAGAGGATCCGTCACAAAAAGCTCCCCTACCTCCTCGTCATGGTGCTGGTAAGGGCATAATGACAGCCCAAGATCTCGTCGCCTCTGGCTCTATTTAGAGGCTTGTGAGCCATAAGGAGTATGTTGTCGAGATGGTCAACTCAATCATTAAGGACATAGACATGGATGAATGTGGCGAGCACAACAATAAAGACTTGGGGGTTTCTAGTCTCTTTGAACTGGCAATGGTAAGTATCCTTCAGGTTAGCTTTTGTTTCCCCCTTTATTTCTTTCTCTATTATAACCATCATAGTTTTGTAGTTTATGGTAAGGATGAAGGCTCTTCAGGCTAGGTGTGATGCTAAGGAGGGCATGGTTTTATTATATTTATCATTTTTTTCATTCGTCGCCTTTATTTATTGCTTGTTCCTTTGGTTTTGTATGCCTACTGTGATTATGGGTATGCCCCCTATTCGTCGTAAGGACTTGACTACTCCCTAGTGATTGCATACTCGTGGGCATTATTATTTACATCCGTCCACCTTAAACGTAAGATTTATGAACACCTATAACCAACTACCTGCCGGTAATTTTGACCGTTTGTCTATCCCTTAGATAGGACTTAGAATAATTTGGGCCTGTGGGTAGGACTTAGTAATTTTTGGTCCTAGCCATTTGTCAGTGTTCGGTGATCCTTCCAACCCGTAGGTAAGGCTTAATAGATTTTTCAGACCAAGGCACTCGTTGGTGTTCTTGGTGATCCGTCCACTCCAAATGTAGGACTTGATAAATTTTAAGATCAAGGCACCCGTCGGTTTCCTTGGTGATCTATCCATCTCGTAGGCAGGACTTTGGATTTTTATGATCAAGTACCCGTCGGTCTCCTTTTTCATTCATCCACTTCGTAGTTAGGACTTTAGGATTTTTGTGACTAGGTACCCATCGGTATCATTGGTCATCTGTCCACCCCGTAGGTAGGACTCAATAAATTTTAAGATCAAGGTACCCGTCGATATCCTTGGTGATTCGCCTAGCCCATAGGCAGGACTTAGGATTTTTGTGTCCAGGTACCCGTCGGTATCATTGGTCATCCATCCAGCCTGTAGGTAGGACTTAGGATTTTTGGGGACAATTTTTTAAAGGGTAGATCCTTACTAAAAGATATGAATAATGAAGAAAAATGTAGATAATGTTTCTAATAATCCTCAAGAGTTTTATTTGAATAATTGAAAAACTTAATATCCTACTTTAACAACATTTAAAAAAAAAAAAAAGAAGAAGCAATAACATAGTTTGTAGTTGTCTACTACTGGTAGTATCTTCGTAGGTGATCGATGTTCCATAGGTGGTGGAGTCTTTGCCGTAGAGGGTCTCCAAGTGGCAGGTCCCCTTTCTATGGCAATCAACGATCCTATATGATCCTTCCCAATTGGGGCCAAACTTGCCCTGCGTAAGGTCTTTGGTGGCTGTCGTCACCTTCCTTAGGACTTGGTTCCCGACCTAAAAGTGTCGAGGTTTGACCTTAGTGTTGTAATGCTTTGCCATGAGGTCCTAATAAAGCATGATCCTTTGTTCAACCGTCGCCCTAACTTCATCTAGAAGGTCCAATTGTAGGCGCATTCCTGTGGGCGCAAGGGGTTTGTTTTTTATGGAGTTGCCACCTAGTTTTTGCAATGGTCTATGAACCATATAAATATAGCGTCTTCTCGAGGAAGGACCTTTTCATCGTTCTACCAAAGATATGGGTTCGGAGTTTAGGTATGTTCTTTGGAAGGTGTTAGGCATCCAAAACCGCCTAACCCTAAGGTTGACCTCCCATCATTGTGTCTTGCGTCTTAACCTCATTAAAAAAATGTTCAACACTTATATTTATATGCACACACACACACACTAGCATACATCTAAGCATACAACATGGCATCATTCATCCCTAAACACATACATAACTACCCTTTAAACAAAAGAGAGCCAAACCTATATACACGTTAAAAGAAAACCCTAGCATATGAGAGCCTATCATATCATTCATCTCAAACAGAGGCAACAACTCAAACATGACAATCATAAGATCATATAAACCTACATGTTCAAGATCAAACATCATACAAAAATGTTCATAACAAAAGATGCATGTTCATGTCGATGCATGACTTACCTTTACTTACCTTGTAGTAGCCCAGCACTTATGGCATTAATGCATAGACATGTGAATGAATGACATGACATTAAAACTAAGAAACTTTAATCTAAACATATGATAGCAAATAAACAAACCAACATGTGAAACAGAGACATTGGAAGAGTGAAAACACAGTAAAGAAACAAAACAGAACAACATGTGAAAGGAGAAGCAAAACAAACAAATAAAAAATTGGGCTTTCTAAGCAGCGGCTCACGTGCACAAGAACAGGCCCGTGTACGCATAATCAAACTTGTGTGCACAAACAAGATTATGCATATGCAAGTCCTTGCCCAAAAAATCTAAAAACACAAAAATAGAGCAGAACCTCAAAAGGGGAATTCTAACAACCTAACGTGCATTTTAAGCATACAAAAACGTAAACCTAATCTATTGAAGCATATTAAAACATATTTTAACAAACAAACAAAGCAAACAAGAAGATTTAAAGGCAGCAAATAAAAGAAAGGAAAAAGAAAAGTTTAGACTAGATACCTCACACAAAAGCCTTCCAAGCCTGATTTTGATTGTTCCTCTTAGTCAAGTCTATTCACAAACCAATAAGAAAGTGATTAGTAATTTTAAACTAAAAGGATTAGGGCCAGAAAAGGTCCTAATCAAATAAAATTGACTTGAGGGTATTTTGTGAAAAAACTCCCTTTTGATTCACTATTTTCTAGTGAATCTTAGGTTTTTCCCGTGGGATTCTGTGTGTTTTGAAAATGAACCATGTAAGACTTTATGTAGTGGAAAAAATGGAATTTGGAATGGCTCCCAGATGATGTGGGATTCATTCTAAACCTTAGCCATTATTGCAAAAAACTTATCTTTTTTATGTTTTTGAAACCCTAGTTGCATACGTATGCTTTGGCCTACGTACGCAGGCCGCTGCCCACGTACGTGGGCCAAGGGCCATTTTGGTCTTTTATTTTCCAAAAATAGATTTTGCTCATTTAAAAGGTTATATTTTCAATTTTAACACTTCTCAAGTCAATTTGATATTTGATTGGGTTCTAAACTGGCCTTGGGCCTTAAAATTTGAGCATCATTAGGGAACGGGGGCTCGAGTTATAAGGGGTATAAAATACGGTGTCTATAGATTCCCCACTTTTGATTCATGAACTTCACTAACGAAATCAAAAGAATAAGAGACAAAACATTTTGCATCGCCGTACGGCTCGAGCCCAACCCATGCACACGACACACATCACGCATGATGATGCAAAGAAAATTAGTAGGCTGAATGCTCCGAGCTTCAATGAACTAGAAATTGCTTGGAAGGCCTGAAAGAAAAACACACGATTAAAGGTGACTGGGGTGGACCAGCCAAGAACCCTCCAATGATTAAGTTAGTTTCTCTCTTAAATTCTAGAGTTCCAACTTTTTAGGAGTCGTGAAAAACTTACCTTTGTTTGATGTGGATGAGTCTTTATATAGTGAGCCTTAGAGTGGTTACTTGATTGGTAACTTCCACAAACCGTATGAAAGTTACAAAGTTTAGACATTACTTCCACAATTGCTATGGAAGTTAAAAGATTTAACCTTATCTTCTATAACTAACACTGGAAGTTGAGAGATTAGTGAGAAGTTAGAGCGATAAGCAAGGATTCTGTTTATACTCCAAGGTAGTAAAACGTAGTTAAAAATATAAATTTGTGTATAAATTCTTTTAAAAAGATATTTCTAGTGTTGGAGGGTCATCCATATGCTTCCATGTCTTGGAAGACTTTCCTTAATTTGGACGGAATCCTTATGCTGGACAACATTCTCATATTAGGACAACCCATGAATGGACGCACTGATGTAGACCCAATCATTGTGGTTTCCTATGTGCTTTAGACGGCAACTCAAGGACGAGCTATACTTGTCTTTTCCCCATCAACACATACATAGGGTGGGATGCAACTCCCAAGAGCTGCATGGGATTCATATGCCCAAAGTCCCACCTTTGTTGTTCAGGAAACGAGCAACAAGTTCACTATCCCAGAACATGTTTTTCCACTTGCAAGCAAATGGCGAGTGACTCACTATCCTAGATTCACTTAAAAAGAAAAAGAAAAACAAACAAGGTCGATCTTCGAGCTAACCCAATAAACAACAAAAAGATATATTCTTTGCGGTGTCCGTCCAGGGCTCTTACCTTGAACTTCTTTGGGTGATTTGCTTCTCTTGTCTTCTTCACTTCTTTCTCTACCTTTTTTGGTGAGGTTCTTGCCTCAGGTTGACCTTGGTCTCTTTCTCTTTCTCTATCTCTATCTCTACCTTTTTCTACCGTGCATGCATGTTTAATTCCTGAAGGATATGTGCATAAATAGTCTATATTGCTGGGTCCACTAAGGGTGGTGAAAACTCGCTGAGGAGTGGGTATGTATGGAGAGGAATCTTCTGCCTCTTGCTTGAGGATGAGAAACTCGCTAAGGAGTAGTGGAAATGGACTTACTGAGGAGTAGTGTAGCTTTGTAGATATGTGATCCACTGGGGAAGAATCTTCTGCTTCCTGCATGTTATGTTGAGGACTTTGAGGAAGAATCTTTTGCTTCCTTATTAGGGTTGCTTTAGGTGTACTTAATCTACTTGGGAAAGAGTCTTTTGCTTCCTTACTGGGGATGCTTTAGGTTCCTTACTGGGGATGCTTTAGGTGTACTTAATCTACTTGGGAAAGAATCTTTTGCTTCCTTACTGGGGATGGCTTAAGTATGCTTGGGTCTACCAAGGAAGAATCTTTTGCCTCTTTTATGGGGATAATGTTCTAGATATGCTTGGTCCATTGGGAAAAAAATCATCTGCTTCCTTTACTGCTCACTAGGGGGTCCTTAGTGACTTTGTGTCTAATTGAGGCAATGTTGAGATTTTTTTTTTTTTTAAAAACTGTTCATGACTAAACTACATGTAGTTTAGCCATTAGGTGTGTTTTCGCATTTTCATTTTTCCTAACGGTTACCAACTATTTCTTTTTCTTCTTTATTCTCTTCATCTCCCTCATCTGTTCATATTCTTCATAACTCCTTTTTTTTTTTTTTTTTTTTTTTTTCTATAAGAACTTCCCTCTTCTCTCTCTTCCTCACACCATCTGATCCTCTCATTCTCTCAAACTCACCCATTCTCTCATTTTCTCTCTAAACTCTCTTCATCTTCCCTTATGGCACCCCAGGCCAAGAATTCCTCCTACGTCCTTTCCTCTAATGCATTTCACCTTACCCACTGGAGTGGGGCAGTGAGATTGATGGTGCCTGCACCATTGACATACTGTAAGTTTTTTTCAAACTTTTCTCATTTTCAAGTTTTTTTTAATCTTCAGTTTTAATGTGTTTTGGCCATGTAAATGCTTGGGTTTTGTCGTGGGATGGGTTTAGATGAAAACCTAACACATTAGGAGGGGTAGGAACATGTTTAGGATTGATTTTGGGTGATATATACTGGAAAATGTCGAAGGACTCTTCCTATCTATGCTTCTGTTTGTGTAGACTCGAGCCAGCGTACGCAGCTTGGATTTATGAGTATGTAGCTATGTTCTTGTATACATGGGTCTATTCTTAACGCTCTCCGTACGTGGGAATGGGCCTGCATATGCGGGGTCCTGTCTGTGTATATGGGCTTTGACCTATATACACGAGACGCCTGGAAGAGGCCTTACTCTACCCATTTTCACTTCTATTTCAACTATTTCACTTCTATATGCAATCCTAACACCCCATTTTGTCATTTTTGCATCTGAACATCGCTGCATCCTTCTTTTTATCTTTATTCTTGCATCGAAAACACTATTTCTCATCATTTTTACTTGAATCAAGAATCTAATGTTATCTTCTTCCTTTATAGTCCTCATCCCCTTATACTGGTAGGGGAAGCACCAATAAGGTCGTGGAGTGGTACAACCTTCTCACCCCCGAAACCAGGGCCTATATCCGAGAAGCGGGCTTCGAGCCTATTATTGGCCTTCTTCTAGAAAGGTCTACGAGTGCTAACTTAGTGCAATGCCTTATTGAGAGGTGGTGGGATACTGCTCACACCTTTCATATTGTTAAGCGAGAGATGACGGTGACTCCCTACAACTTCTACCGCATGACTAGCTTTAGCTCCAAAAGAGCTATCATCAACTTTAATGGCATGTTAGGCATCCAGCAGGGTCTCAACATGTTGGGGAGGAAGTATTCTACTGAGACCATCTGCTACTTTGACTTGGTGTTAGATTACATGCTTCTCCTATGAAGGACTACAGACAAGCGCGTTCGTACGGCTAGGGCCTTCCTTCTACACTTGTTGGGAGCTTACCTCTTCACCAATGGTGGGCAAACGGTGTCCTTGAGGTAATTAACCCTCTTTCGAGATTTTATTGAGGCACGGAGGGCCAATTGAGGGCAGGCATGTCTTGCCTATCTTTACTCTACCCTTGACACTCTTAGCTAGGGCACTCTACGACAGCTTGTGGGGCCTTGAAAGCTCCTCAAGGTTAGTTCTCTTTCCATTTCTTGTATTTCCATTTGTAGCTTGTAGTCTTGCAAACTGTATCATCTTGCATCTAACTTGTGGCGTGTGCTTCTTTTTGCAGCAGTGGGTTATTACGTATAGACTCATAACCCCAGGCACTGATCTAAGTCTAAAGAAGGTCCCTCGAGTGAGGACCCACCTTGCTGGGTTAACTTCGGATGAGGTAAGTTTAAGACTTCTAGTTTTTCATGATTCTTCATGCATTTCCCTCAGGATATCCTTCTTCTAATCTTGTGTCATTATAGGTTAAATGGATTCCATAGGCTGGCCAGCCTCTTCCTACTTCTCTGGACTTGGAACTTGCTGCCATCATTGCTTCGGAGATTACCTGGTTCTTTAAAAGAGCGGGTTTAAGGGCACTCTACTTGGCAGAAAGGGTGTGGTGTCAACTGGTGGGTAGGGATAACCTACAGATTTTGATGAATCCTCTTGAGTTCATGCTTGCCCCACACTCCATAACCGATGCTGAGTACAACTCATGGGGGAATGGCGTTCCTTATGCCAAGGGGCTCCTTAAGGGATTGAACTATAAGGAATTCAACATGCCCACCTTATGCCTTCCCTTACTATTCAGGTATATGCTTAATCCCTTCTTCTTCTTTTCCTTTTCCTTTGCCTTGTTTGTCATGGCTTATAATGGTGGAAAACTTGTAACAGGAGGAGCCTACTGCTAGTGAGCTAATTGATCCTCCACATTTCCCTTGGACGGTCTATGCTTACGGCCTTATGACTTTTCTCGGGAGCACGTCGTGCCCTGTAATCCCAATGCTATAGGCTACCCTTTTTCTCCTAATAACCGGGAAGTGAGTTCTTCCTTCCCTTTGTTCTTTCTCTTTTTTCCATTTCTCTCTTTCTGGTTCGGTCACTAACCCTTCTTTCTTTGAATTGCAGCCCACCATCCAAAAGCATGAGGACTTGGTATGGTTGGCTGGGAATCTCAAGCTGGAGGGGACCAACTATTCAAGGAACTTGTACATTCCTGGAGGGGTGGCCTACCCAAGTAATGGTGGTGGTGATGATGATGGAGGTGATGAAGAGGATTCAGAGGCGTCTCCTAGCTATCAACCAAGAAAGAGGCAGCACCATTGATTACCTACAGTCAAGCCATATAGGCATACTACACACAGCTTTCTATACAACATTGCTTCTTTGATGCTTAGAATATGCTTTGGATGACCCTTTAGGTCATAGGAACCTTAGGAATGCCTTAGAGTGAAAAAACCATGCTTAACACAGGGGGGAATGGGCTTTTACCAAGCGTCATGCATACATGGGGATGGGCCTACATACACAGGGTTGACCTTACATACGTGGGTCGCGAATCAGAGGGAACCCTAACCACCTTATTTAAGTATAAAAGTAGTCGTTTGAGTCCAAAACCCTCACTAACATATCTATAACCCAGAAAGCCCCTTTTTGAGGTCCCCCAATGGCAGAAAACTCTCCACTCTATATCTTGGCTTGGATTAAGAGGCTTGGTCTGAATTTCAAGTATTTTATTGCCCTTTATGGCCTTTCTTGTGTCTTTCCATACCATCAAATTAGGGTGGATAAGCCTCTTCTTCGTGCTGCTGCCAATTTTTAGGTCCCTAATCAGCATGTTTTTTGCTTCAATGGAATAGAACTATGCCCCACTATCAAAGAATTTGGTGCCATCATAGGTGAACCAGAGATTGACGATCTCATCTTCCCTACCATGGATGGGGATTTTCCCTCCTTGCTGCGAATTATGTTTAGTGTCCCTTCTGCTATAGCAAATAGGTGGTGTGTCTTTGGCAAGCTCAACCTTAGGTTGGTTTTTAAGTATTTTTCCGGTTCGGGCCTTCTCGTTGGTGAGAGGCCATGTACATACTTTTTTCGTGCCTTTTGCTCATGTGCTCTTGCAAGGCATTTCTTGGTTCAAAAGTCATATTGTGTGGACCTCCAAATGTGTATGGTGGCATATGAGCTAAAGAAAAGTAACTCGATGGGCTTGATCTTGGCGGCTACCCTCAATGGTTTGGATGCCTTTCATAGGAAGGAAGCAAGCTTCTTTGCAAGTAGTCATCTTCTTCTTTAGGTATAATCCCTAACTTTTGCCTAGTTTCTCAACCTAACGAGATTCCTCTAATTTTTCCATGGGTTTCCTTTCAATGTTCAGTCCATCGAGGCACCTTATATCATCTTTAATCATCATTTTTATTTTTTCCTCACTCATGCTCTCTGTTCACTTTTTTCTTTTTCTCTTTATTCTTCTCCTTCTCTTTCTTTTTTCTCCCTTTTCTTTTTTTTTTTTTTTTTTTTCAAATGTGGCTACAAGAGAGGCTTTAGTTGCTTCAACCTCCCACTATACCCCTCAGCACCTACCTCCCTAGGCATCTTAGGGACCGCTAGCTTCATCAAAATGACATGAGTTTTGAGGTGTACATGGAGCTTATAGGTCACAACAAGGATATCGACATTCAATGGGTCGTGGAGTGGTGGCACATCTTAAGCATGGTCCATAGTTTTTGCAATGACTGTTGTGTGCCTTTAGTTGGACTTCGTTGCTGCTCATACAATCCCACTTGTCGTATCTTAAGGCAATTTGGAAAACGTCAAGGAGCTCCTGATGATGAAGGTGCCTTCCATACCCAGGTGTTTACCAATAGGATCTTGGGTAGGATTAGTGAGGCTTGACCACGCCGTAGGGTTACGAAAGGCATTTCTCCTCCTCGATACATTTATCCCATTACGAGGTACAAGAAATGGTTAGAGGATGACATGAAGTGGATTCTGAAGGATGTGAAAACTTACATGAAGACTAGCAAGAAAGCAAGAAAGGCATGAAGTGGTTTCACTCTCTTATTGAATGCTCTAACAATCCTTTTTAGGTACCCTTGTGCATGATATTGTGCCTTAACCCTCTTCTTATCTATCAAGGCCAATTGTTCATGTCTCGTCTTAGCCTTATCCTTTTCAAGCACTGTCTCACTACCATAAACGAAAGAGTAAGGTGTTGCCCCAGTCAACGCACAGATAGAAGTTTTATAACTCCATAAGGTAAACGGAAGCTTCTCAGCCCAATCTTTGTATGTCACTACCATCTTGGCTAAGATATTCTTCACATTCTTATTAGTTGCTTTAACGGCCCCATTAGCTTGCGGTCGATATGGTGAAGACTTGTGATGCTTAATGTTGTACAACTCCATAATCCTTCGAACCTCCCCCTCAAAGTGGGAACTATTATCAAAAATAATATCTTGGGGCACCCCAAACCGACATATGACGTTGTTTTCTAAGAATCGAGCCACATGCTTAGCCATCAATACGAAGTAAGAGGTTACCTCCACCCACTTGGTGAAATAGTCAATTGCCACCAGAATGTATTCATGCCCATTTGAAGCCTTAAGAGCTATCCTCCCAATCACATCTATACCCCAAACTGAGAATGGCCATAGAGAAGTCATGCTATACAATTCACTAGGTGGTACATGGTTCAAATTGGGTGTCTAACAATCATGGCAACTCTTCACATAGTCCACACAATCAGCCTCTATCGTATTCCAATAGTACCCTATCCTTGGGATTTTCTTGGCTAACATTCTTCCATTCATATAAAGGCCACAAATCCTTTGATGAACTTCTTCCATTACCTTCTCGGCTTCTTCCTTCTTCAAGCAACGAAGGTGTATACCATCGTAGGACCTTCTATAGAGTTATCCTCCACATAGGATGTATTGTGTTGTCATTATCCTAATGGAATGATGTTCTCTCTTATTGGCACCATCCGAATATGCCCCTAGTTCTAAGAGCTTCATGATGTCATAGTACCATAGAACTTCCTCTTCCTCTATGGTCATTATTGAATCTTTGGTCTTCCTTTTATGCACTTCCTTATAACTTTGCTCAATCTCCAAGGGTCATGTCCACACTTTCTCGGGTATTTCAACCATGGAGGCTAGGGTTGCTAAGGTATCCTTGAATTGATTTTGGGCTCTAGGGATGATCGTGTTTTCAATCTTGTCAAAGTCCTCCAAGTATTGTTGATAAGGCTTTAAGTGTTCCTCCTTCACCTTCCATAACTTTTGTACTTAGGCTATAACCAAAGTTGAATGTCCAAAGACTTCAGCCTCCTTTACCCTTAACTCTCGAAGAGCTTCCATTCTGACAATACAAGCCTCATATTTATCCATGTTATTAGTTGCTTCAAAGTTCAACTTGATTGCCAAAGGTATGTGAGATCCCTCAGGAGTGATCAAGAGTATTCCTATCCCATTCCCTTATTGGTTTACAGCTCTGTCAAAGTACATTTTCATGTCCCTAACTCAACATCCAAAATTTCCTCATTTGGAAAGTCTTCTTTACCATCTTCCCCCTCTATAGGATTCTCGATACAAAAATCTGACACGACCCTCCCTTTAATAGTTTTTCTAGCCACATACTTCAAATCGAATTCTGCCAACAATGTCAACCATCTTGACAATCTTCCACTCAAAGCGGGTTTCTCAAAAAGATACTTCAATGGATCCATTCTTGCTACCACCCATTTCTGGAAAGGTAAAATGATATGTCTCAATTTCTGTATGGTCTAAACAAGTGCAAAGCATGACTTTTCTATGGGAGTGTACCTAGTCTCATAATCATGGAACCTCTTAGTCAAGTAGTATATGGCCCTCTTATTCTTGTCATCGTCTTCTTGTGCAAGCATACTTCCAACTGCATCCCCTATGATGAAGAGGTATAGGAGTAAGTGTTTTTCATGTTGTGGAGGCACTAGGATAGGTGGATGGAGGAGATATTCCTTGATAAGTTCAAAGGCTTTTTGGCACTCATCGTTTCAGGTATGTGGTTCATTCTTCCTTAGGAGTTTGAAGATGGGCTCACAAGTGAAAGTGAGCTTGGCAATGAATTGATTAATGTATTGTAATTGACCCAAGAAACTCCTTATCTCTTTCTCACTTTTTGGTGGCAACATCTCTAATATGGCTTTGATCTTTGATGGGTTAACTTATATCCCTCTATCACTCACTAGGAAGCCTAGCAATTTTCTAGCGATTACTCCAAATGTACACTTTTGTGGGTTCAATCTTAGCCTATACTCTTTAATCCTCTCGAAGAACTTCCTCAAGTTTACAGTATGGCTTTCTCTATCATTGGATTTCACTATCGTACCATCGACATACACCTCTACCTCATTATGCATCATATCATATAATAAGGCTCTAGCCATCCTTTGGTAGATTACCCTAGCATTCTTGAGGCCAAACGACATCACTGTGTAACAATAGATTCCTCATTCAGTAGTGAAAGTGGTTTTGGTCATATCTTTGGGAGCCATCTTGATTTGGTTGTACCTCGAGAAACCATCCCTGAAAAACATCAAGGCATTTCCCACCGTGTTATCGACCAAGTCATCAATGTGAGGGAGAGGAAAATCATCCTTGGGGCATGCCTTGTTCAAGTCCCTAAAATCCACACACATCCTCACCTTCCCATCCCTCTTAGGTACAAGCACGATATTAGCTATCCATTCGACTTGGTGTACGGGTTTGATGAACCCTACCTTTAATTGCTTAGCAACTTCTTACTTGATTTTTAAGAGCCATTCAGTCCTCATTCTTCTCAATTTTTGTTTAATGGGTACCATGTGATCATGAGTATCAATGTGATGTTGAACTATCTCGAGGTCAATTCTAGGCATATCTTGATAAGATCATGCAAACATCTCTTGAAATTCTGTGAGGAGTTCTTGAAGATCTTTTCTTTCTTTTTCATTTAGAGTTGAGCCAATTTTAATTAAGCATGAATTCTCATCATTGCCCAAATTAATAGTTTCAATAGTTGGTTCTATATGTTCAATTTTCTTTTTCAATTGTTTATCAATTTTATTTTTAAATTCATTTGAATAATTTAAGTGCAGAATTTCAATGTTATGGGACACATCAAAGTAAGCCAAATCAAAATCCATCTTATTGAAAAGTACATTGGAACTTGCATTACAAAACTTTTTCCCCATGTTTTTAGAAAACCTAACCCAAGTCCAATTATTAATGGGTCCCACAATAGGCATGATGAATTTGGAAGGATCACTTGGCTCTTTAAATTGGTAATGGCGAACACGTCCTTACTGGTCTTCATCATGGTCTTCATTGCTTCAGCATCCATGTAGTTCACCCAATCAACCTCTTCTTGTATCTCTTTGATCACCATGGTAGACTTCTCCTTAAAGGTGAGCTTTTCATTAAAGAACATTTCCCAACCCAAATACCCCTTTCCAGCCTTGCCTACCCAAGGTTCAAGGAAGCCACAATATGGGAAGTTTCCCCCTTCCTTTGTGAAGTTCCCATTAAGAGTGCCAAGGTTTTTCTTGATTCCGTTGCAGCCTTCAAAGAATCCTAAACCTTCCCTCGTCACTTAAGTCTGGACATTGGGGAACTTGACTACCCCTTTTCCTCTTTTGCCAAGGCCCATTCTAGGCATGTATCCTATATTCTTCATACCTTTCATCCTTCAACCCATAGTAAGCCATATTCACAAACTCAAAGCCACTCATTTGAAGCTCACTTCTTCCTTGCTCAAGTCCACAAACCGATGCTAGAATTTCACCATCTCCAAGCACTATGGTAATCCCTCCTTTCCATGGGATCTTCATCCATTGGTGTAATGAGGAGGGGATTGCCCCATTGGGATGAAGCTAGGCTCTTCCTAAGATAAGGTTGTAATTTAGGGTGATATCCATGACATCAAACTACACAATAGTTTCCATTGGCCCAATATTGTAAGGAGCCTTGAAAGTACCCATAACCTTCCTCGAAAGGTTGTTATATGCCCTTACAGTCAAGGGAGAAGGGATGATAGTCTCCATATCTAGGCCAATAAGGAAGGCAGTCCTAAAATGACAAACATTCAAAGCGGACCCATTGTCAATAAGTACCATTGGAACCTTGTCACCCATGCATTCAATGGTGATTTGCAAGGGTCTAGTGTGAGTGGCTCCTTCAAGAGGGAGATTTTCATCAGAAAAGGCAAGAAAGGGGTGCGAGGAGCCCTCGACTCCCATGAGAGACAAAACTTCTTGTGGTGTAGTTTCTGTAGGTACTTTTTTCCCATTCAAGGCATCTAAAAGAGCCTTACGATGCTTTTGAGAGGCCATGAGTAGGCTCCATATGGACACATGAGCTTAGGTCTTTTTCAATTGCATTAAGACCCTATCTTCTTCTTCTTTATCTTCTTTTCCTTTAAGTTCCATAGGCTTGGACCCTTCCCCTAAATCTCTACCAAGATGACCCTTCTCTAAAAATGATGGTTTGTAGTGCTTCCCACTCTTAGTGATATTTGCTACATTGCCCTCCAAGACCCTTTTCTTGAATTCCGTCACTCCTTTAGGAAGTATTCCCTACACTGCTACCACTTCCTTTAAGGTTTCATCTTCTTCATCCCATATTCCTTGGACTTCCACGTCATTTATATTGACATTTGTAGCTTCTATAAACTTTGAGCAATCCCATTCATTCTCATCTATTTGCACCCAATTTTGATATGGAGAATGAGCCCTGTAGTAATTGGGTAAAGGGTTCTTTCTAATGTTGGGTTTGGTGATAATGTTGGGATTTGGGAGGGTTCCATTGTCTATGATGTCTTGTATTTCATGATTGAGATGAAAGCAATTGACGGTCTTGTGGCTAGATTTTTTGTAGTAGTGACAATATTCATTGAGGTTCCAAATGGGAGGTATGGGATTAGGCATGGGTGTAGGGTCTAAAGGTTTGATGAATCCTTTGGAGGATAGGTTTTCATATGCTTGGGTGAGGGTCATTCCTAGGTCAGAGAATTCTCGGCAAGCTTTCTTTGGGTAAGCTAGTGTTTATTGGGATATGATGGTGCTCACATTTACGGGATTGAGTGCTTTAGTGGTAGTTGCTCCCCCACCCCCCCTCCCCACATATGTTTTCTTAATTGGAGGCTTACTTTCACCTTTCTCTAGTTGTCCATTGTTGATGGCGTCTTCGATTCTTGTCTCATAATCACATAGTTCTCTAAATGAGCTAATAGGCGATGACAAAAGCCTACTATTATAAGCTGGAAGCAAGTTCTAGATGATCATGTTGATTTGATCCTTCTCATTTGGCCTATTGACCATTCTAGATGCCTTGGTCTTCCATCTAGTCATGTATTCAAAAAATGTCTCCCCTGCACCTTGTTTGGTAGTCTCTAAATCCTTTAGAGTCACATCAATCATGGGGTTGAAGATGAATTGGTCCATAACAACTCGACTAGTTCGTTCCATACCTTAGTTTTGCTTGGATCAATGCTATAGTACCACTTTGATGAACCTCCCATGAGTGAAAAGGAAAATGCATGCAAAGTTTGCTTCTCATCTAGCCCCATCATTTCAGCAATGCTTAGGTATCTTCTTATGTGTTGCTTCGGATCCCTAATCCCATCAAACTTTTCCTCATCGAAAATCTTAAACTTGGGAGGCAATGCAATAGAAGCCTTTGAACTCACTCACCCCATGTTATAAAGGTAATCGTCCATCCCTTGTGCCTTGCGAAAGGCGAGTTGCATTTTCTCCATCTTTTCCCTCATGGCCATGGTTTCTTGTAGTGACCTTGTCAAAATTGCTTGTACCTTTCATATTTGTCTTTGTCATTTTCATCCCATTCTTCCACTTCCTCCTCATCATCATTGATTTCCACATGTGATGACTTCTTGAGCTTAGATTCCACCAACCTAGTGAGGCACCCTCCCATTTTCTTAAGGGCCTCTACATGTTCATCCAAAGCCTTAAGGATTTTTTGTGCCATTGAGTCTTCCACGAAGGTAGTCATTGTTTCTTCTTGTTGTGTGTCCTCAATCTTGATCAAACGCTTTCTCTTCTCTTGATTCCAAATAGGAGTGGGGACGTGCTTTCTTGACTTTGATGGTGCAATGATGCTTGAAAAGAAACCCCATTTTCATTAAGTTCATGTCCCAATTAAAGGTTTAATTTTTTTTTTTTTAGATGTCCTTAGGAAATTTTTAGGTTCATTTTAATGAAGGCCCAATTACAGTATCACTCCCTTCCCTCTCATGGATTTTTTACCCTTATTTCATTGGGTTTTGGTCCATTTACAATAAAGCTCTCATCTTACTCTAATGGGCTTTCATTAGAATACACTTAGAAATTTTCAACCCTTTGTCTCAAACATGGGCTTACAATATATTCATTCCCTTTGGGCTTTTCATTTTTATTCATCATTTTATCATTTTTTTTTAAACAGCCCTTTAGCTAGAATATATTGTAGCCTTCCTTTAAGAGTCCACGGAGTTCTCATCATTTTGGGCCTAGGCATACAACAAAGAGGCCCAAGATTAGGGAAGTTCATGTTGGCTTTGTAGAATTTTGGATGCTAAGTCTATAGAATATTTGTTACCTTAGGCCCAAAGTACCCTTTTTCAAAAGGCATTTTTCCACTGGGGCCTATGATAGCAATTAGGCTATGGTTTCATGAACCTTTTCAAGTTAAAATATACCTTTGGATTTAGGTACAAGCCTCTTATATGAGAACCTCTTTTCTTTTATCCCATAACATCTTTAGGGTATACCATAACTTTAGGGCCATTCCTTCCATTTTTACATCTTTTATTTGTTTTTTAGAATTGGGTGAACACATGATATATGGTTCAACAAACAAGAGATATAAAGGGTATCCTTTGTGATAGGATATAGGATCTCTCTAATGTGGGTAGGCTCCCTAACGCTAAAGGGATAGATAAGTAGGTCACTCACAACTTGGTGGGCTATGATTCCAACCGAAGGCCTAAGTGGACCCCATAGTGGATTGGTAGCAAACCTTTAACGTCCTCAAAGCCCATTATAGGCAATGGCACCAATTGTGAGTTAGTGGGATGAACTTCAAAAGATTTGGGTATGAATGGGGCCTTCCATCTTCCCACTCATCACCAACCAAGGTTAAGGGACAAAGGAAACCAAGTGATGTATTTGCAAACAAGTATTGAAATAGTTTTTATCAAAGTTAAAAAATAAGACACATAGGAATTAAACTCATTATCCCCAGTGTAGTTGCCACTATGGGCGCAAGGGTTTTTTTTTTTTTTTTTTTTTTTTTTTTTTTTTTTTTTTTTTTATGGAGTCGCCACCTAGTTTTTTCAATGGTTTGGGAACCATATATATTGCGTCCTCTCAAGAAAGGACCTTTTGATCTTACTACCAGAGATTTGGGTTCAAAGTTTAGGTACGTTCTTGGGAAGGTGTTAGGCATCCAAGACCACCCAACCCTAAGGTTGGCCTCCCATCATTGTGTCTTGTGTTTTAACCTCATTAAAAACATGTTCAACACTTGTATTTATACTTACACACACACTAGCATACATCTAAGCATACAACATGGCATCATTCATCCCTAAACATATACATATCTACCCGTTAAACAAAAGAGAGCCAAACCCATATACACGTTAAAAGAAAACCCTAGCATGTGAGAGCCTATCATATCATTCATCTCAAACAAAGGCAGCAACTCAAACATGGCAATCATAAGATCATATAAACCTTCATGTTTAAGATCAAACACCATACAAACATGTTCATCACAAAAGGTGCATGTTTATATTGATGCATGATTTACCTTTACTTACCTTGCAGCAACTTAGCACTTATGGCATTAATGCATGGACATGTGAATGCATGGCATGACATTAAAACTAAGAAACTCTAATTTAAACATATGATAGCAAATAAAAAAACCAACACGTGAAATAGAGAATTTGGAAGCGTAAATAACATAGGAAAGAAACTAAACAAAACAACATGTGAAAGCAGAAGCAAAACAAACAAATAAAAATTAGGGTTTTTAGGCAACCGCTCACGCACGCAAGAATAGGCTTGTGTACGCATAATCAAGCTTGCGTGCACAAACAAGATTATGAGTACGCAAGTCCTTACCCAGAAAACCTAAAATCAAAAAAACAAAGCAGAACTTCAAAACGGGAATTCTAACAACTTAACATGCATTTTAAGCATACAAAAACATAAACCTAATATAGGGACACATATTAAAACATATTCTAACAAACGAACAAACAAAGCAAACAAGAAGATTTAAAGGTAGAAAATAAAAGAAAGGAAAAAGAAAAGTTTAGACTAGATACCTCACATAGAGCCTTTCAAGCTTTATTTTGACCGTTTCCCTCAGTCAAGTCTATTCACAAACCAATAAGAAAGTGAATAGCAACATTAAACTAAAAGGATTGGGGCCAAAAAAGGTCACAATCAAATAAAATTGACTTTGAGGGTGTTTTGTGAAAAACTCCCTTTTGATTCACTATTTTCCGGTGAATCTTAGGTTTTTTCCATGGGATTTCTGTGTGTTTTAAAAATGTACCATGTAAGGCTTTATATAGTGGAAAAAATAGGTTTGGAACGGCTCCAAGACGATGTGTGATTCATTCCAAACCTCAGCCATTATTGCAGAAAACTTGGCTTTTTATGTTTTTGAAAAACCAGCTGTGTATGTAGGAGTGTGCCTGCGTACGCATGCTTTGGCCCACGTACGCAGGCCACAACCCATGTACATGGGCCAAAGGTCACTTTAGTCTTTTATTTTCCAAAAATAGATTTCTGCTCATTTAAAAGGTATATTTTCTATTTTAACACTCCTCAAGTCAATTTGATATTTGATTGGACTCTAAACTGGCCTTAGGCCTTAGAGTTTAATCATCATTAGGGAACAGGGGGTCGAGTCGTAAGGGGTACAAAATGCGATGCCTACAATTCCCTCTTCATTCCTTTTCTTACCATGGTGGGCCACCCTATAGTTGGTTAATCAAATTTCTGTTGGGATGATGGCTTCACTCCCAAATGCAAGGCAGAAGGCTGTTTTGCCTATAGGTGTGCGAGTTGTCATCTGATATGCCCATAACACAATTAGTAGTTTATCCGCCCATAACTCCTTTACCCCTTTGAGCTAAGTCTTAATCACCTTGAGTAAGGATTGGTTTGTAACCTCAACCTAACCATTGGCTTGTGGGTGGGTGGGTGATGAATAGTGGTTTTTGATTCCAACTGTTGGCAAAAGTCCTTGATTGCGTCATTGTCGAATTATTTCCCATTGTCAGAGATGAAGACTTTGGAGATACCGAAGCAGCAAATGATGCTTTTCCAAACGAAGCCTTAGACATTCTTCTCAGTGATAGTGACCTAAGGTTCTGCCTCAACCCACTTAGTGAAACGGTCATTCCCTACAACGAGGAACTTGAGCTACCATATTGCTATAGGGAAAGGTCTCATTATGTCAAGCCCCCATTGAGTGAATGGCCATGAAGCATTCATTGGGGTAAGCTGTTCCGACAGTTGTCGTATGATGTTACTGAAGCATTGGCATTTGTCTCACGCCTTTACGTCGAACTAGGTGTCCTTCTACATAGTGGGCTAAGAGTACCCTACTCATATGAGTTTGTGCACCAACGAGCGTACTCCCAAATGGTTTCCACATACTCCCTCATGGACTTCCCTCGTAACATAGTTTGCTTCGTCGGGGACTAAGCATCTCAAGTGTGGATAAGAAAAAACCCCTTTTGTAAAGGACATCCCCAATCAACACGAAACATGACAATTACACCTTTAGACTTTGGGAAGCATTGTGGTCATCCGGAAGCATCCTATTCCTAAGGTAGGAGACGATTGGTGTCATCTAGTCGACTCTCGTAGGGATCACCCGTACATCTATTTTGTTAATGGAAGGTGAGTATTGGATGAAGGATAGTACCTGATTGGTGATGACCATATGCTCCGTAGATGCTGCTTTGGATAGATGGTCAGCTTGCTCATTCTCTTCCCTTGGCATTTGCATAAATTTAGCGACTACAGAACTTCTGGCTTACCCTTTCTTTGACCATGCTTAGGTATTCCTTCATCTGTTCCCCTTTGGCCTCGTAGTCTCCATTAATATATTCAACAATAACTTGTGAGTTACTAAGTATGACTACTGATGAAGCCCCTACTACTTTAGCCAGGTCGAGACCTGTGAGGAATGCTTCATAATTAACTTCATTATTGGTTGTCAAAAACTAGAGATGGACCGCACACTCTACCAAATCTCCTTTTAGCGACTACAGAACGACCCTGACTCCTCTAATGCATTGGTTGGACGAGCCGTCTGCCCATATCATCTATGACACTGGTCCTTCATCTTCATCTTCCTTTACTATGAATTCGACAACAAAGTCGGCCAAGGCCTGGGCTTTGATCGCATTTCTCAGTCGGTACAGTATGTCGAACTCGCTAAGCTCTATTGCCCATAAGACCAATCATCCAACTGCCTTTAGATTGTTCATTGCCCTTCGTAACGATTTGTCCATCTAGACCACTATGGTTTGTGCTTGGAAGTACGGTCTGAGTTTTCAAGTGGTTGTGACCAAGGCAAAGGGTAACTTTTCCATATGGTGATACCTTCATTCCACCCCCTAAAGCGCTTGGCTAGTATAGTAGACGAGTAATTGTATGCGATCCTCTCCTCAAATGAGAGCTGCGCTAATGGTAGTTGGGGATACAGCCAAGTAAAGGGAGAGCTCTTCACCGAGTTTGGACAGACTAATCAGCAATGGGGACACAAGGTACGCCTTTAGCTCCTTAAAGGGTTTCTGGCATTCGTCAGTCCACTCGGAGGACTTCTTTAGTGTTTTGAAGAATGGTAAGCACTTTTTCGTCGCTTTGGAGATGAACCTACTAAGAGCCGCAACCTTGCCATTCAAGCTTTGTATCTCCTTGATGTTCTTTGGAGGCATCATCTCTAATATGGCTTGAATATTTTTGAGGTTGGCCTCCACACATCGCTGCAACACCATAAAGCCTAGAAACATTCCCGATGATACCCTAAACACACATTTGTTGGGATTGAGTTTCATGTCGTAGAGGCATAGGGTTTTGAATGTCTCCTAAAGATCGTCCAAGTGACGATCCTCCTCGTACTTTTCACAAGCATATCGTCTATGTATACCTCGACGTTCCTCCCAATCTACTGGACAAACATTTTATTCACAAGCCTTTGGTATGTCGCCCTTGCATTCTTTAATCCAAATGGAATGACCTTGTAACAAAAGAGCCATTGGCTTGTGACGAATGAGGTCTTCTCCTGGTCAGCTTCATCCAACCTAATCTAGTTGTATCCAGAGAAAGCATCCATAAAACTCAATAGCTATTGTCTAGCCGTCGAGTCCACAAGGATGTTGATATGCAAGAGTGGGTAACTGTCCTTCGGGCAACCTCTGTTTAGGTTAATGAAGTCCATGCATATCCTCCACTTGTCATTTGCATTTTTGACCATCACCACGTTGGCCAACCATTCAGGATCATACACTTCCCTAATAAAGTCTGCTTCGAGAAGCTTGCTGACTTCTTCCGCTATGACTTTGTCTCTTTCTTGGGC
Source organism: Quercus wislizeni (assembly GCA_023055345.1). Classification (NCBI taxonomy): domain Eukaryota; kingdom Viridiplantae; phylum Streptophyta; class Magnoliopsida; order Fagales; family Fagaceae; genus Quercus; species Quercus wislizeni. The sequence goes on from JALGQJ010000005.1 coordinate 25,716,307, forward strand.
AAAGACTCTTTTCTACTGTCGGACGAGAATGAAGGATGGGGACACATTGAGCTTGTGAACCATGACACTTGGATTAATCCTTGGCGTGTCCTCATGGCTCCAAGTGAAGACGTCCTGAATATTCTTCAGGAAAAGGTCAAGCTCCTTGTGGACTGAAGGATTAGCTGGAGTACCAATGTGGGTGATCCTACTTGGGATGTTGTCATCTAGGGAGATCTCCTCTAGGTCTTCCATTGGTCGCTCCACAATGTTTAATGCCTGCAAATAATCATCCATTTCTAACATGGCTATGTAGCATTCACAAGCGGCCATCTGATCTCTTCGTGCTTCTCCTATCCTATACTCCGTTGGGAACTTTACCAATAAGTGGTATATGGACGTGGCTGCTTTCCATGCGTTAAGAGTAAGTCGCCCAATGATGGCGTTATAGGTGGAGGAGCAATCGAAGACTAGGAAACTAACCTCCCCAGTGAGCTACTAAGGATATGTTCCAATGGTCACTAGTAGGGTGATAGTCCCAACGGGGAAGACCTTAGTACCGCCAAATTCAACTAGCAGTGTATCTGAGGGCAGGAGACACTTATTGTCGATCCTCATCTGCTGGAATGCAAGGTAGTAGAGGATGTCCGCGTCAGGTGTTGAGGTCTTCTATTGACAGGTTGATGACCAGAGCATCGTCATGAGGGTGGTAGAGTTGTCAAGCGTCCTCTTCCATGAAGCTAATGGCTGGGTTGTCGACCCTAGTCATTTTAGGCGGTCAACCAGAAATCTGGACGCTTTCACCATTCGTTAATATGTCTTTCTCGCCTTCTTTGAGGAGCTAGCCATTATACTTCCTCCTATAATCACCCTTATCTCTCCAAATAGGGCCCTCAGCCTTTCTTTGACCCGTCGGTTGGGGTTAGGATCCCTTGGTAGGTTCACTCCACCTCTGACGAACCATTGTAATTTTCCTTGCTTGATGAAGGCTTTAATCTGCTGCTTTAGGTCATAACACTTAGAAGTGTTGTGCCCATGATCTCGATGGAAGCAACAATACTTGTTTCTAGGCCTTTTGTTTGGATCACCCTTCAGCATGTCCAACCAAGTCAACGTCGCATTATTCCTTATCTACATGAGGACTTGATCTAACGGGGTATTTAGTGGCGTGAAGTAAATAGTCCTCCCAGGCAGAGGTCTTGATCTCCTATCGTCCCTTCGGTTGCTCGTTTGGGCAAACTATCTTCCTTTGTCGGGACAAAGATCGTCTTGTCTTTCTCTTTTCTTTGGCTTGCCACCTCAGGCAATTGTGGTGTCTTTAGCATTCATATACTTCGTGGCCTTGTATAGCATATCAGCCATTGTCTTCAGGTCGTTCTTGTAGATGGAGAAGAAGAACTCTCTGGACTATAGCTCGTTGGTGAACGCAGTGACCAAAACTTTATCATTGGCCTCATCAATCAAAAGGGCCTCCTTGTTGAAACAAGTCACGTATGACCTCAGGCTTTCATCTTCTTGTTACTTAATGTTCAACAGGCTTGTTAAGATCCTCTTGTACCTCTACCCCCCAATAAAATGGGTGATGAAGTGTCCACTAAATTCCTTGAAGGTAGAAACAGTATTGGGGGTCAGTTTGTTGAACCACACCTTTGTTGGACCCCTAAGTGTAGTGGGGAACACCCTGCACATAATCTAATCTAGAACCCCTTGTAGGTGCATGAGGGTTTTGAATGACTCCAGATGGTCGAGCGGGTCCCATGACCCATTGTATGTTTCCACCTGTGGCATTTGGAACTTGGCAAGGAGGGGGAAAGAAGTTACCTGTACTCTAAAAGATGAGTCCGTCTGTTGAACTAACTTGTCCAAATTGGTGGATGCCCATCCCCTCATGGTGTTCATCATCATGTCCATCTTCTCCTTCATCATCTGCATGTCCTAGGCCATGTGCATTGCATTGACTTCCAATTCCAATGGGCGGTTGGTGTCTTCTTGTCCATCTCGCCTGCTAGGGACATTACTTTCTTCCTGATCCTCCCTCTCCTGTCGGTACCCCGTTGGGAGGTGGCTATCGTTCTGCTACTCATTGCCTTGTCCGTCATGTTGATCTTCAGGATGTCGCTCATTCCTCTAGTTTAGTGTTTACTCCAACTCTTCGCTACGTTAGGTGAGCCATTCGACTACTGCTGTCAGGGTTTGCACTTGTCTCTCCAAGACATTAGAGGGATTCCTTGTCTCCTAGTTGATGGCAGCCATCAATTGCATCTAGACCATGCAACTCTTTGTCTCAGAAGCGATGATATGGCTAATCACTCGTTTCCCACAGACAGTGCCAACTAATGATGCACAAAAATCGTCAATGAGTTGATTGCCCTTGATCGCAACAATGGGTACCTGAAGAATAAGAAAACAAGAACCAAACAGAAAGCACCAATGGGGTACCGACCAAAGACCCTCTAAAGGTTAAGTTAGTGAATGAGAAATCTCCAAGAACTCTATAGTGAGAGAGTTAGGGATTTTCTGCGTACTTGGGAAAAGAGAAGGCCTATTGTTTATATAACGATGTGGAGGAGACCTAAATCCTGGGAATACAAAGATTTTCCTTATAGGGAGGAGGTGGAGTTAATGCCACCAAGATCTTGGGGATACCCTCCATTCTGGTAAGGTGAAAGTCATGTGGTAGGGTCTTTGTGCATGGTGTGCAAGATATTTCCATATAAAAACATGCGTGTAGACCACATAAGGCCACATAGGACCCTTCGGTATGCTTCTCCATCTGTCAAGGTCATCCGTCAGCTTGGCATGGAGATGTACCCGTCAGCTTCACATGGATCTATCCACATAGCCATCAGCTTCTGCTGGTGTAGGGCACAAGGTTCCGAACAGGCCCTCTTGAGACCAATGATTCCTTTAGGGATGTCGTCGACTTTATCATTGATATGATACTTTTTCTTGATGGGCTCTGTCATTAAGAATCCTTTTCTTATTCCAAAAATACCCTTATCAGTCTCTAAGATAAGCATTGACTAAAAAGATTACAGACTATCAAGCACAACATTCACTAAAAACCCACAAACTATTGTTGATCATAAGCTTCCAAAACCAATAAAATTCAAGTTGTCATCCCCAACATCCACAAATTCGACTTAAAGGCTTAAAGCTGTTCCAAACTTTCAGCTGCTTAATAAGTTAAAGGTCCACTTGTCACTGTTGCACTTGTTTGAGTGGAAACTTGCATGGTCTTGACATAATTAGGTCATGTTTGCTAAAAGCATGAAAGCTAGATGGGCTGTTAGCTAAAAGATTGTTTTTCTAACTTAAGATGATCTCTTATGGTCCATTTAGGTTGAGAAGGAGCCTAATTTTTGGCTAACTCTACTCTCCCTTCCCCTCCCCCCTCAATCCAAAAAGGATATTAGAGTACAATAGACGATATAATCAGTTTACCATCTATTATACAATTAAATGAAAAATTCAAAACTGCAAAATAAAAAAGAAATAACTCTAACATTCCCAATTTGCATGATAAAAGAGTTTTCTAGCAAACAAAATACACAATACGTTAGTTAATAACTAGCATATGTCAAGTAAGTCATTGGCAAGAGGATGTTGATATGCATGAGCATGTGAAAGCGTAAACATGTAAGATTATTTTCATGATAACTTGGTTCTAACCTAGATGACATTGACATGTGAATGATTCTAAATAATGCAAAACCAAAATTTATTTACTTTTCTTTTATGTTCATAACGCAAAGAATGTCGAAACATGCTTAACTAATATTGATGCATGCAACATGTGAATTAGAAAGTGAAACTCTAATTATAATGAATCTAGATCATGAGACTGACCTAAACATGCGGATCTACACATCTAACCAAATGATACATGAGTATTTAGACCGTGAGATTTACTATTTTAGTGATGAAATCATGTGGCATGATCGATGACGGAAATCAACAAGTCAGTCACAGATTTATAACTATCATGATGAATATCAAAATTTGACATAAGGAAATTCTAACCTAATGCAGAATTTTTTTTTTCATGGATCGATTATTTAAAAGCAAAGATAAAATCCTAACTGAACATATAAAGCCAATGGAAAGGAATAATACATGAATGCAATTCTAGATTACAAATGATTGATGAATATCAGAGTGCGGATAAGAAATGAACTTTAATTTATATCCAACAATAAAATAAATAGCACAATAGTATATAAGAATGTTCAACCGTGGAGTATTAGATAAACAATGAGTATCTAACAGTAAAAAGGGGTCTAAAATGGGTAAGTATTAGGTCAAGTGTGCAGTTGCACTAGACCCATCCAAATGATACCATATATTCACAGTTGGACAAGTGGCATCATTCGGATGGGTCCAATCTAACCAGATACTTGACCCAATCCAAGTCCGTCTAAAACTTAGTGGTAAAAAAACTGTTATCACAAATCTAAAGTTAAAAACAATTATGAATTCAGCGAGCGCAATACAACTTTGGTGGTAAGAATAATGGTAAACTAGTCTAAGCTTAAGTTACGAAACTTTCGGTACAAAAGGGAAAATTTGAGTTTGATGGAGGGAGAGAGTGCACAAGGTTGAGTTGGTCAAGTCCCTCAAATGATATGAGTCTCCATAATAAGAACTATTTGCCTTGCTCAAGACGAGCTCTTAGTGGAGTGAAGTGATGAATGAGTTGAGAAAGTACGGAAAAATTTTCTATGATGATATGGATTTTCAGAGTTGGTGAAGATAAGGATTGTGATTATTTGGTTGATAATTGATTCATAATTTGATACTCTTAATGTAGCTGTAGAAAGACAACTAATTTGCTCATCACTCTCAAATATCCTGTATTTAAAGAGGCAAAGATTCTACACCTATATTTTAAAGAAAAAAATGAAGATTGTAGAGAAGATCTAACTCATCATTGGCTAATACATTAATATGACATAGTCGGATCTGGAGGGTGTGACCGTGTGAGCAAGCAAGTGCACTTTTTTTTCCTGAATAGCTAGCAAGTGCAATAATGGAATTGACAATCCGATACTGATGGGAATTGTAGTTGTAAGAAAGTGCCAGAAACAAAAAAGAAAAAGAAAATTGAAGCGGTCTTGAAAGTTGAAAATGTCCAAGTTTGGGATGACTGATAAGGGTAAAGTTTAAGTCTATGTGCTCTACTATATTGGATGGAACGTGTTGCGGATATGTAATTAATTTTAAATAAGTTTCTATATCATGTGAGTTTCATACATTGGAACACTGGATTCATACCAAACTTGGCCGACAAATTTTTTTTTTTCTCATTATTATTATTATGTCACGTCCTTTGATCACATTGCTTATCCAATAGCATCACTACAATGACATGTCTCTGTCTGTCTATATTTTATACATGTTTAAGTTAATCTTAATGTCCCTATAGCTAAGATTACAAGATAAGAAACAAAAGGAACCAAACCTTCTGCACTTGGGCCACACAAACTTTGGGCGCATTAAGTATGAGACATCACTTTAGCGGGTATTATGGGCTGTACCACATGCTAGGCTTTTTGCACGCTTGTGTTTCAAGCCCTTACCATCTTTTTCCAATTATATGTACATGTACTTCGACAAAAGCATAGAGCAAAAAGCCATAGTCTAAGACTTTTCCTAACACGGTTTGGTTAATTTTAGAAGCCTTCAGTTCTATTCTATCATCTATGTACATGCACTTTGACAAAAAGTACAAAAGGAAAAGCCATACTATAAGCCATAAATTAAGTATGGGCCACACACCATTTAGATGTGATAGCATATCAAGTATCAACTTCACTATATTTATTTGGGCTGTCCAAAAAAAGCAACGAAGTATGAGTTTTGAGCAAGGTTCAGTGGTTCGCATTTTTAATAGGCGGAGGATTCTATGCTTAGAATATTCCCCCAAAATCCAAATATGTGTCTCTCTTTCTTGAGCTCGAATCTCACTTTCCTATATTTAGGTGTTGCTTCTTTTTAATCTTAATTTTGGACCTCAAATCTTCTCTCCCCTTTTTCCTCGTTATACCCACTTATCATAAATTACACATCTTGATCATATTCAAAGAACTTTCGGCCTAAAAAGAGCCTAGTAAATCTCTATCTCTACAGACCAAATATTTGGTGTGATAATATTGTTGGAATCACACTTCGTGTTGGCAGGTCATGTTTGTATAAGGTTAAGAACTTAAGATAAGGATATTTGAATACATTGATATCTGAATACGACCCATTTAATAATAAAGTCGAAACCCTCAAGTTCAAGCCCATAATTCCTATTCTTATGTTTTACAAATATAGGTGGGTTACCTCTACAGGACCACAGTGCACATTGTTAAGTACGGATCTACAGTGTGACTGTAACTTTATTATTAATACCCATATTTTAAAGTCTTAAAATTCTGGTCTCGATCGATTTTGGTTTTCTTAATGGTGGAACAAACCGGAAACATGGGAAAGATGCTTAAGCTAATACTGGTGGTGTGGTCCTGACCTGACCATGTTCTACTAATTTTTACTTAATAAAAAAGTGACTGGATGATACATCGACAATCTGATAATTTGACGCGTGCAATGCTCTAAAAATTCATTGATTCATGCAATTTAGACCTTGATTATATTGCCAACACATCAAGACCAATGGTTGCCATGATTGGGGTATCGTTTTTGTATACTTGGTTTTTCTTAACCAATTATTGCATTGGTTGCCATGTGCATTGTGTTAGACAATCAAGTAAGAATGTGTACTATTTTAATTGTACAAGAAATGGGTTTTAAATGTGATTGTTACATTATTTAGGCGAAAAGGCTAGAAGTACTTATTGCTAGCTAAGATTGCTAACTTTAAGCACAATATTTTGAATATTAGGCAAGAAAAAAGGAAAATTATTAGATACTTTCAGAGTATCATAAATGCGCACTCTCCTTCTCACATGAATGGTGGGTCTTACCATAAATTTAATTAGTGAGACATATCATTCATATGAGAAGAGAGAATATGTATTTATAGTACTATAGAAGTATACAATAATTTTCTAGGAAAAAATTGCACATATCCACTTTTCTTTCTCTTTTGTATAGTTAGTAACGCTCAGCAATAAGTCGATGTTAAAATGATTCTCCTCAAAATTAGGGAATTTCTTAAACAAGCATTTGGCAAATGTGAGACACTTTACCAAATAAGGTAGCAAAAAGCATTTGGAGGCTCAAAGTTGACGTGTCAAGCCTAGTCTCCTACTAAGAAGTCAAAAGTTGATTCCAGAACTAGCATATGACCACAGGCTGGTGTGATTATTATTATTATTATTTTGCAATTCAAATGTCTAATATTAGAGAATACAAATTCTTTGTACTCTTTACTCATTTTATGTTCTAGGAAACATAACTTGTTATATATTTTTCTTTTTTCTTTTTAAACTTTAGTTATTTTATAAGAAAAGTTAAATATAAACATAGTAAGTTATGATTGGTGTAATATAATATGGAACGCAAAAAATGATATAGATAATTTGTATTCAAATATTAGACGAATAATCTTAGGATAACACTATTTTTTACAATTATGCTATGTGATAGATTATAGTGTCTGTTTTGGGAACAGCTTATTTAACTGCAAATGAAAACTTTTTACTGAAAGTACTATAAATAAAGTTAAAAGCAGCTAAAATAGTTTAGTTGGACTCATGAATAGCACCAAAAAGCGTAATAGGACTCATAAATAGTAGCAAAAATAAACTGAATGGTAAAAAAAGCTGGTTTTTTAAGCCATACCAAATGCATACTGTGATTAACTATATATTAGTTTCACAAGTAGAACCTTTATGCACTCGTTGACCAATTCTTATGGGAAAGCGCCCCACCATACAATGACTTTTGTACAAAATTCGATCTAAAATTGTGTCTAAACGTGAACTATCATGAAGTATCTTTGAGCAGGAATCAAGTTTTCCTTAAGAAATGAATTACAGGGGGACACACAGTCAGCGCCATGTATGTGAATCTAGATATCCTATTTGAGCTTAAACTGCGGTAGGAAGGAGGTGTTAGTGAATTTAAAGCAATCTAGCACTATTGTAGGGATCTGCTCAAATATGATATATATATATATATATATATATATATATATATATCTGTGTGTGTTCCAAGGCAAATCAAATAGTGAAATGTCTCTATTCCTTCTGTTCATTTTTTTTATTTCCCCTTCTTTTTGTTTAGAGCGTTTTGAGTGTAAAATATAGGTGCACGAGGCAGTGCTGAGAAGTGAGAACTAGTCAAAAAAGGTAATGTGATTAATGAATAGTCATCACGCTGTCTCTCTCACGTAACTAGCTCGGTTACGCATGCAATAGAGAAGATATTTCGTCAAAAAGTTGTGAAGAAACTAGTCACAGAGTGTTCGCATTTGAGTTTGCATAGCAATTGCTATTTTATCATTTGAAAACTTACTTTATTTATTATATCAATTCATTTTATGATATACCCAATATTTCTATTTCTATTTCTATTTCTATTTTTTTACCATTTCATTTAAATATTCTTATTTTTTCTTTATTTACTCTTTCTTCATTTTTTTTTTATTATTATTTGTTTCCAATGCTCATAATTTAAGAGAGAGAAACCGGAGATATATGTTAATAAAATAGTATATCTAGTTTTACATAAATGGCTATAGCAATTGGTATACATGAGAATTCACTATTCTCAATTGCTAAAATATTTAGCAATACATACCCAAGTAAAGCTCATTTTGGGCGTATATGTTGGTAAAATAGTAATGCTCAAGAGATCTAGATTGTCTGTAATACCCTAAATCGTCCAATAAAAGAAGATAAAAATTTACCATTTTTATCCTACGGATCTCATGCAATACCCACCACCTATGGGATCAACAATCATAAAATCTATCATGTATATGATATATGTATTCACCCCTCTCACATGAGGGTGGATACAAGTAATACTTCCTCCATAAGAAGCCCATCTCAAGAACCTAAACCAAGTGATATGAAAGGTTTTTGAGAATTAAGACTAATAAGATTATTGTCACTAGATTAAATTAGCTAAAATTCTACAAAGTCACTTTTACTATTTGTTGAGGTTCAAAATGTAATAATGAGCCAAGCGCTTAAAAATGGGAAAGGCCCAGCTCATGAAGGTAAGGAAAAAGGGAAGAAAGGCTTTGTCCTTAGAAATAAAGAAGGGAGGAGGCCGGCCCATAACGAGAAAAGAATAAGTTCTGGGCCTAAGGAAGAAAGGAGGTGCTAAGGGAAGCATAGGCTAGAGACTTAAGCAAGAGGTGACATCCAAGGAAGCCTAAAAGGGAGGCAAGCAGGAGTTGGGCTGGGATGGCACGAGATTTGCCAACCTTAGGGAGGGATCCCGAATGTGGACAACTCAAAATGGCATGCTCATGATAAAAGGTAGGCGCAAAAGACGAAGGCTATCCTATAGAAATTAGATGTCCCAAACCAAGGAAAGGATGATGGGGACAGCCGAAGATTTCGAGACCAGCAAATGATGAAGAAACGTAGGACCTTGGGCAAAGAAGAGAAGGAGAACCAAGAAGGAAGGTGGCCAAGAGCCTTTCTGACTACACTATCATCAAGAAGGGATCCGCCCTATTTTGATAAAAGAAACAAGTCATAAGAGGTCAACATCAGAGCCTCAGAGCTTTGAAATGTCCTTTTTAAGGCCTTAGGGAATGAATAAAAAACCTTGACCTTAGAGAAGCATTTGGACTTACTTAGAAGGGATCTCCCATAAGAGGAAGTCAGTAAGGGAGCTTTAGATTGTTAAAACCCAGAAAAAATGAAATAATAATAAAAGGGGTAAAGGACCAATCACCAAAGTTTTTAGATATGAGATTGGTTCTAGTACCCAGCACACAATAGAAAATGATGGTTGATGTTAAGGAGCATCCAAGTAACACTATAAAAGAGGCAAAGCATCAATGAAGAAGGGCATTCAACAAGAAGCACATAACATATTAGAAAAGATACTAGAAAGAGGGATGTGAGCTTAAGGATACATTTGGATTCAAAGGGATTCAAACTTCACAAGTCTTGGAAGCCCAAAGAGAGCTATCGAAGTCAGTGATTTTTAAACTTTATTGAGCCTTGTGATATATCCTAGCAAAGTAGGACCTAATGTACTCAAATACTTAATATAATGAAGCATAATCTCACTCTATTTAAGGATCCCTGACATTCTTTTACTTGCACTTTTTTAGTTCGTTTGCTATTCCTTAGTTATTCACTCAACCAATAAATAAATAAATAAATATATATATATATATATATATATATATATATATATATATATATATATATATATATATATATGTTTGTGTATATTTGTGCTTTGGAGTTCATGTATTGTGCATAGACTGGTACGTGAAACGGCCCAATAAAGCCGTGGTGAGTCAAACCCAATCCACTAACCATCAACGCCATCCTTTTGAGGCCCAGGATACCCCCCAAACCATTGGGCCTATGCACTGTACAAAGTAGGAACCCACATTAAAAGACAACTCCAATGAGGACTAGAAAATGGAAAGGGAAGAAGCAGTCGCTTCGCAAGCATGGCTCTAAGACTAAGGAACAGTAATGGTACCAATTTGCCACTTACAGCATCAGAGCCCGTAAGAGAAAATGAAGTTGTCTCTAGGTAAAGGAACGAGAGAGAAGAACCAAATCCCATGGTCTGAATGGTAGAAATGATGAAGGACCTCCAGTAGGAGATCCATCAACTAAAAGAGGGCAAGACCCAAGAGATCAGAGACAATGTCCCTCTATTAGCTAACGAGGAAAAAGCCCAACTAGAGGGAGGATCAGCAATGAGAGGGAGAGCTAATCCCTAGTACCTTACCCTAGCAGATGTAAATGCTCTCCTTGAGCAAGAAAGGGAGAAGCACTCAGGGACCCTAAGCAATTCTCCAGGGATCCCCCTTTTCCAACAGAGTTCCTTGATAAGCCTTATCCCAATGGGCATGAATCCCCAAAGTTCCACCCTTTTGATGGGAGAAAGGGGAGTGTTATGGAACATGTAAGCAGATTTATCCAGATCATGGGTCCCTATGTCAGGGACAAGGAATTATGTCTAAGAGAATTTTCCAAGTCTCTAGTAGATCGAACATACACATGGTACACCACCTTAAGGCTTGGGTCCATCAGGACTTAGGATGACATGGTGGAGAGATTCTGTGCAAAATACTATCCAAGTGAAGTCAAAGTCACGTTCGCAAACCTTTAAATGGTGTAGCAAAGGTTTGGAGAGGATCCTATTCATTTCATCAAAATATATGAGGATGTCTCCTTAGATTGTTACAGAGACCACGAAGAAAAGAAGCTCATGGAGACTTGCATATCCAATATGCTCTTTGATTATAGACTAAACTTGGAGAATCTGTGTATAACTCAGTTCACTGATTTGTTTCAAAGAACAAGGAGGACAACTATGACCATAAAGACAAAGAGAGTGCCAATCTCTCAGACCATGACAACTTCAATTGGAGAAAAGAGGAGGAGACCTGAGGGAAAGGTGACCAAGGAACCTCCAGTGATCCCATGTACCATAGAAGAGCTTAACCAAGTCCTAGATAAATGGATAGGAGACGGGATTGTCAGATCATATCCCATGTCGAAGCCGCCAATAAAGGAAGAAAGAAAGAACCCACTGTTTTGTAGGATTCATAACTATGTTAAGCGTTCCACCAAGGACTATTGGACCCTTCAGAGGCTCTTTCACAAAAAGTTAAGAGAGAGGACCCTAGAGCTCACTCAATGAGAACCTGAGATCTAGAGGAACCCCTTGCCCAATCACAAAGGGAAAGGAATAGTGGTTGTGGTAATCCATGGAAGCCCAGCTGACTTATAAGTAAAGGAATCAAATGGATCCTTTCACCCAAACACTATTAAGACTCTCTAGAGGAAATTCAAGTTCAAGTCCCTGTTCAACTAGTTGGGATTTGGACCAAAGGCAAGGAGGATCACGACAGAATCCCTCATAAGCATAGCTACAGATATGAGAGTAAAGTGTTTTACGACAGAATCTCATACAAGTAGAGCTTTCTTAGAAACTACCAACGCAATAACCTTCACAACCGAGGATATGGAAGTTGAGTACCTAAACCACCGAATGCCTCTTTATTTGACAGCCACCATAAATGGTGTTCAGATCAGAAAAGCATTGGTAGACATAGGAGCTTCGCTGAATCTCATTGCCTTAAGTACTTTAGAAGTTGTAGGCATGTCTAGTAAGAGGATCCTGGGGGCTCTTATGGAAATAACAGGATTTTGAGGAGCTGCATAATCCACTGAAGGGTACGTGTAGCTGGCTCTGAGAGTGGGTCCCATAATGGCTTTGACTCGGTTTCATGCAATTAATTCAGAAGTTTCTTATCACATCTTGTTGGGGCGGTCGTGGCTCCATAAACATCGTTTAATCCCATCAACTTACCATTAATATGTGAAGGAAAGATTGAAAGGGAGGCCCATAAGGATCTCTACCAACCCTAGCCTTTTTAATAAGGGAGAAGTAAATTTTGTAGAGACTATATTTTACGACGAGCTAGCACCAGATGATGAGTGTCCTGCACCAAGGACCCTAAGGGCTCCTATCTTAGAAGAAGAAGAACAAAGAAATACTAATGACTTGAGGGATCTCTTGGATAAAGAAAGGCAGAAGAAAGAAACCAGTTCGTCAAGATCCCGGGAGTGCATGGTTATCTGAGAACCTAGGGGAAGGTTGATATATTGCTTATGAAGGTACGCGAGACCTGAATGCACCCCGCAAGAGGGTTCCGCACCACCAGATTGTATGTTGACTCAAGATGAGATCCTAGAGAATGTGGAGAAGAAAGCACAAATCCTACCTAAAGAGGAGTTGGAAGAGGTAAACATAGGGGCTAACCTAAGAAATCCTAAGCCCATTTTTATCAACAATCAACTATTTGCATAAGAAAAGGAGCAATTGGTGGAGCTATTGAAGAAGTATGTGGATGTATTTGTATAAACTTACGATGAGATGCTTGGCCTAGATCCTAGATTGGTGGTCCATTCTTTCAATGTTGATCCAGGAACTAAACTAGTAATCCAGCCAGCTAGGATCTTCCACACTAAAGTAGAAGCATAAATCACTCAAGAGGTAAAGAAACTATTAGCAGCAAGTTTTATTAAGCCAATCCAACATCCCCGGTGGCTTTCTAATATAGTTCCTATAAAGAAGAAGAATGGTCAAATTAGATGCTATGTGGATTTTCACAATTTGAACAAAGCATGTCCTAAGGACGAGTTCCCCTTACCCAATATTGATCTCCTTATAGATTCAGCCGTGAGGAACTCTATGTTTTCCTTTATGGATGGATATAGTGGGTACAATCAAATATGAATGGCAACAAAAGATGCAAAAAAAAAAAAAAAAAAAAAACTAGCATTCAGACCCCAATAGGAAATTTCTATTATACTGTAATGCCGTTTAGTCTTACAAATGCGGGGGGCACATACCAGCATACTATGATAGTCATCTTCCATAATATGATGCAGCAAGAGATGGAAGACTATGTGGATGATATTGTAGAAGAATCAAAAAGCAGGGAGGGATACTTTCAGGTCCTTGAACAAGTTTTTAAATGATGCAGAATGTACAAGCCACGCATGAACCCACTAAAATGTGCCTTTGGTGCATCCGCTAGCAAAATTCCTTGGTTTTTTAGTACATCATAGAGGAATAAGAATGGATCTAGGCAAGACCATTGCCATAGCAACCATGAAAATGCCTACCACAGTCAAGGAGCTCAAGAGTTTCTTGGGAAGAGTCTCCTATATCAAACGGTTTATACTAGGCCTAGCCTTGGTCACCAATGGATTATCCAAACTGTTGAAAAAGGGAGCTAAGTTCACATGAGGAACTGAGCAGCAAGATGCCTTCCAGAAACTCCAACAAGTCATGGACCATCTACCTACCCTATAAGCACCAGTACATGGGAAGCCTCTTTTGCTTTATTTATCATCCAGCTTTCGGGCAATTGGAGCACTACTAGCATAAGAAGACGACAAAGGAAATGTGCAACCCATCTATTATGTGAACAAAGCCTTGAAAGATGCAAAAACCAAGTACCTCAAGATAGAGATGGCATGCTTAATGGTCATTTATGCCTCTCAAAGATTGAGACGTTATTTCTCAGCCCATCAAATCCTCTTGGTAACAAAATCTCACTTTATAAAAGCTCTCCTCCATCAACCTTTGCTGACCGGAAGAGTGGCACATTGGTTGGTTTTACTTTCTCAATATGGTATAAGCTTGAAGACCCCAAGGCTGTTAGGAGTAAGGCCATAACAAACTTGCTGGCCTAGTTCACAAGAGAAGACAAATGCCCATTAATCGAGAAGATCCTGGGAGAAGTAGCAATGGTGAAGCTTCCAAACAAGAAGTGGACCATGAGGTTCAATAAATTAGCAACAACAACTTCAAATGGCATAGGGATTGTGCTAAGTTGCGAGGATGGGGGAACCATACCATTCTCCTTCAAGCTTGAGTTCCCTTTGCTCAATCAACGCTGCTGAGTATGAGGCATATCTAATAGGGTTGGTCATAGCCCTTAGTATGAGAATCAAGTACATGATAGTACTAGAAGATTCCAACCTTGTGGTTTCTCAAGTCAAGGGAGATTTTACTCTAAGGGAGCCAAACTTAGAATCTTATCGTGCTTGGGTGCAGAAAGTAGAAATGAGGTTCCAAACCTTTAGTGTGGAGTATGCATAAAGGAGTGAGAATCGGTTTGCTTATGCACTAACCACCCTGGGATCCTAGGTCCCCTTCAAGAAAGAAAGCACATTAATAAGGGTTAGCAAATAGCAGAGTTCCATCACAGAAAATCTCAAAAAGATGTTTCCAGAGGAGCCAGATGAAGAAGATTGTAGGAGCTTGATAAAGGAGAAGGTAAAGAAGTTAGAGCAGAAAGGAAGTGTCAAGGATTTAAAGGACTCTACTCTGATAAAGGGGGAACTATACAGGAGGCTACCCGAAGGAATCCTATCAAGATGTGTCAGTGAGAAGGAAGGAAAGCGGAAGTTGGAGAAACTCCACAACCAGACTTGTGGAATCATAGAAAAGATCAGCCTATATCAGAGAATTCAATGCATGGATACTATTGGCCTAACATGAACAAGGATGCTGCTATAGTATAAGAGAAGTGTCAAAATTGCCCACTTTCAATGGACAAAGAAGAAAGTTATGCAGTGTTCGTTGTAAAGGATTGGAGAACCCCATTCATTGAGTACTAGCCCAATGGGCCCTACTAGCTAATAGGAAGTTGGCCTATTAGTTAAAGAAGCTGGCCTCAAGATACTTCTTGCAAAATGGGATCCTATTCAAAAAGGGATACAGTGGAGATCCCCTGAGGTGCTTGGGCCCTAAGGAGTCCAGAGATGCAGCAAAGGAAGTCCATTCGAGTGAATATGAGAGTCACCCAAGGAAAAGGAGGCTCCTCAAGTAGCTGTTAGCACTAGGGTACTATTGGCCCATGATGAAAAAGGATTCTAAGAAACTGGTCAAGACCTGCCACGAATGTCAAGTGCTGGGAGATTCTATACACACTCATCCAAACATGTTACAAGATATGGCTACTCCATGGCACTTCCACACATGGGGGCTAAATCTTATAGGACCTATCAACCCCCCTTCCAATGGCTATATATGGATTTTAGCAGCTACTAAACACTTCAGAAAATGGGTGGAAACCATTCCTTTGAAGAAGGCCATTGGGAAGCAGTCTTCAATTTCATCCATGAGCACATTATCACCTAGTTCGAGATCCCCAGGAGGTTGATCAGTGACAATAGGACCCCACTTGTAAACAAAGATGTTATAGGAGTCTGCTGGAAAAGTATTGTATTAAGCACAGGAGATCTACTCCATACTACCCTCAAAGGAATGGCCAGGCTAAGGCAACCAATAGAGTTATATTGAAGATCCTAAAGAAGATGAAGCATAAGTACAGGAAAGTGGAGCTCCCACCTGACAGATGTGCTCTAGGCATGCAAGAGCTCTCTAAAAACAGCTACAAGATTTTCACCATTCTCCCTTGTCTATGGGACAGAAGTTATTGCTCTAGTAAAGTTAGCAATCACCTCACCTAGAGTAGTGATGGAAGAGATCCTGGGAGATTCAGATGACACGCATACCAAGGAAAGGGTGATTGATCTGGAAGGCTTGGAGGAAAGAAGCCAAAGTCAAAGGTATCAGCAGAAGATGGCAAAGGCATTTGATCAGGCTGTTCATTCAAGGATCTTTACACTAGGGCAATTGGTGTTAAGGGTGGCAAAACACGTAAGGAGAAACATTCTAGGACCTTTAAAGTTTACTGAAAAGTGGGAAGGTCCTTATGTTGTCAAGGAAGCCCATAATAGTGGATACTATTATTTGGCAAGGATGGATGGACCTCTCTGGCAAATCCAATAAAAGGAAAATGGCTAAAGCAATACTATGCTTGAAGTTCCAAGTACCCTTCCACCTTATTTGTTATCCTTTTATTTTGTTAAGTACTCTTATTACCACTTGTCATCTTTTATTTGGTTAAGTACTCTTATTCAATACCCCATGTCATCTCTTATTTTGTTAGGTACTTTTAGTTAGTACCATTTTGTTTGATGACCTATGTGGAAGGGCCACTCTATGTTTAAAGTGGGTCCACCTTTAGTTAACAGGTCTTTAAGTTATTTCATCCATTATGATGAATTATAATAAGACTTTCTCCTTTGAAAAAAGAAGTTAAGCAAACTATGATTATGTTTTAAATTACTATTTAAGAAACACATGCATTGCACATATACACACTATTCTGCACGACCTAAAATTTGGCCAAGAATTCATTTTAGTGCTTGGCTCAGCACTTGATTCAAAGTGGAATTCTCCAAGTACATAACCCAAAACTTGCTTACCAAGTGCATGGCCCAAGACTTAGGCCAAGAATAAATTTCCTAAGAATCTAGCCCAGGACTTACTTTAGAATTAGCCCTCCAAGTACATGACCCAGGCCTCAGACTAGGAATGAATTTTCTAAGTACCTAGCCCAGGACTTGTGTAGGAGCAAAGTTCCCAAGTACCTGGCCCAAGATCTGCTCCAAAGTATATTTTTCTAGATCCATGGTCCAAGACTTGCCCCAAAAGTCAAAAATAAATAAAACATAAGAAATAATAAATAATAAAAAGAGGAAAGAAAAGAAAGTACATGGCTCAGGATTTGGACTAGGGCAAGTAGGCATGCTAAATACATACTAAAAAAAAAAAAAAAACAGTAAGGAATACCAAGCATAATTAAAAGGTTAAGTCAATACAAGATTAGAAGTTTATGTAAATTGAAAAAAAAAATGACATGGAAAATAATTATAAGAAGTGTTCAATTACAAGGCCAAATTGGCTTAAAATAGCTAAAGCAGGAGACCGGTGAGAAAAGTACCTTCTTGAGGAACCATAGGAGAAGAGGAGGTGGCTATGGTTGAGAGAGCTTGCTTCCTCTGAGCTTCCAAGTCCTACAGCACTCCTTGAGCACAAGCCAAGGCTTCCCTGACAACAACAATCTCAGCATTAAGATCCTTGGTGGCCCTCATCTGGAAGAATGCATAGGCCATTGACCGAAGATATCTCAACAAGAAGGATAAATTAAACTTTGCTTCCACAAGATCCTACACTACCCTTCTCCATTCTAGAAGCTTTTCCTTAGTCAAGGAGTCAAGTGAAGTGCTCTTAAGGGAAATCAATACAGCACAAAGGAGCTTCAGCAGGATATTCCCCAAGAACATACCTCCTCTAAACTCGACAGTGAAGTCCTTATGAACCTTAAGTAACTCTTCCAAGAGTGGAAGACCTTCAGTAGGCACAAAGAAGTGAAGAACGCTGGAATAGGATGCTCCAAAGCAATGAAAATGGCCCACATGGAGGCTATTAAACTCCAGCAGATCAAAACGAGATAAAAAGGTAGGAAGCCCAACATTAGGATCCACAATGACAGCCCCTGAAGGATCCCCCATCACAGAATCTCTCTCCTCGGGAAGTGAAAGGCTTACAGCTCCAAGAACACTCTGAAGGATCTCAAACTAGGCCTTAGCAACTTTTATAGATGATGGAGATCCCCTAACTTCTTCAACAAATGTAGACTCAGGTTCCTTGGTTCCCATCTCAGAATCTGGAAAATTAATAAACCATCAACAGAAGGAAGCATATGAAATAAAGAGGGGAAAGAGAAAGAGAAAGAGACAAGTACCAACTTCATCTGATGTAAGCAGTGAAGCCTCTTCTTGAACTGAAGGAGTTACCCTCGTAACCTCAGGAAGTCCACTCACTCACTTGTCCTCCTAACTCCTTATTAAGATCTATAGAAGAGCATTCAATATAAATAAATAAATAAAAATTAAGGGGAGGAGATCCTTGCAAAACGACTAAAAGGAAGAAAAAGGACAAAAGTAGTTTTCCATATCAGAACCAAGAGGAGGAAAAAAAGAAGAAGGATCACAAGAGGCAAGCATACCTTGTTGCACTTCTGTTTCCAAGGTTAGGTTAGTAATCTCACTCTCAAGAATAACTTGGGAGCTGACTTAGCCTATAAAAAATGAGGGGGAGGATCTCAAAAAAGTAACAAGTTCAGTTTGCATCAACCGAAAAAAAATGAAGAGATGAGGCTAGACGTACCAGTCGCCACAGGAGGAGCTACAGTTTTAGTAGACTTCTTGGTCACCATAGGGTCAGAAATTTGTTCAAGCTCAAGAACCATGATTGTCATTGGACCAAGAGTTTGCTCGGGCTCAAAATCCTTAGCTAATACAAGATCAGGGACTTGTGCACTCTCAGGATCCTGGGATGCTAAAGGATCAAGAACTTGTGCACTTTCAGGATCCTAGGTTGTTGAAAAATAAGGAACCTACTCAGGCTCAAGATCCTTGGCCGGATCAAGAATTTTCTCAAACTCTTAAACTACCTCTTCACCAGAAACTTGCCCACACATTCAGGATCAATTGAGGGCAGGTCCATTATTGCTTCCCTAGGCATTGTGTCACCTATAAAAGGAGGAGAAACCTCCACCTAAAAAAAAAAAAAAAAAAGAAAGGAAAATCAGGGGAGGTGAAGCAATTCAATAGGAAGATCAAGATGGGTGAAAGGGAGATAAAAGAAGATCATACCACTTCATCACCTAAGGAAGGACTTTTCGCCCCTTTAGGGTCAGCTTTACATTTGGATTGCAAAAGGAATACACATCTGTGAGTTAAAAAAAAAAACAAAAAACAAAAAACAAAAAAACAAAACAAAAAAAAAAAACCAAAAAAAACAAACAAACAAATAACAAAAAATGGGAAAAGAAGAAAACAAATGGCTAAAGGAAAGCAAGAGAAAAGGGGCTGAGGTCTTGCCCCCCCCCCCCCCCCCTCTCTCTCTCTCTCTCCCTCTTTCTCTACAGGATCTACATCAATCTTCCGCTTACTATGGGTATGCCCAGAGGGTCCTTTAGGTGAACAAGGTATCAAAGTAGGGGATCCTAAAGAACCTTGGGCTAGTGAAGAAATAGCAATAAAGGATCCCCTTTGGGGAACTAACAAGGGTTTGAGATTTAGAAGCCTCTACCGGTCTTGACTCTGATTTTTAGGATAAGAGGATGGCTGACCTCTTTACTAGACGATCTCCCCCCAGCAGCAGTAGAAGCCACCTCCCCAGACTCCTCAGAGGTAGGAAGTCGTTTGGAAGCTATAGAAGTCTTCCGTTTCTTAGTACCTTGGCCAACCTTAGGATCCTCAATCCCTTTCTTAGTCTCTGGCTTCCCTTTAGCACTTTTCTTGCCTTTCTTTTCCTTCCCCTTACCAAGAAGAGTTGCAAAACCAATCTCCTCAACTGCTCCTTTTCTAGTGGGGACACCTAAGGAAAAGCCAATGATCAATTTGCAGTCGATACAAGAATAAGGGAAATCATTGGCATAAGACACCCAACCATCCCTAGACCAATGCCATTCCACAAAACCAATTCTGCTACATATAGCAACAAACACAATGCTAGGAGTAGAGAGGGCTAGGCATTTGTTGAGTGAAGGAATAGAAGAAATATTATCATCAAAGACCTCCCTCACTTTCCCAGAGTCAATGTAATCTAGGAAAGACTTCTAGATCCTCCTCCAATAACTATAGAAGCCATTGGATCTAAAGGCTCCCCTATGAGAGTTTGGTACAGTGACTTGAGGGCTCCTTTGAGACCAATAGGAAAGCCTGAAACCTCAAGAAGGGATTCAATGAGGGAAGGGAGAGAATGACCTCCTTGAACACTAGAAGGACATCTTGATCAAAGCCAAATTACCTAAATGCTTAGTGTGCAGGATAATGGGTGTATCGAGGACCCCCAAAAGAAGGAATTGGGATCCATGGGGGGTTTATGCAGGCAAGGTACACCATACTATTCTCATCTCCTTAGCGCAAGTCAAATGTGTGGCCAACAAAGTTCAAAAGGGATGACAAAGCAGAGTCACAAGCAAACCCAACTCCAAACTCACGAGGCAAACACCAATTCAGGTGGCCTTTTTGATCAAATAACTCTATAGGGTTGGTGTCCACCCCCTTTAAATTGGCTCAACGAAATATGATGGGATGCCCATCAGTCAAGCTCCCACACAACCCTTTTATGATGTCAAGTGAAACTTGTCTTTCACATACTTCAAATTTCTACACTTTGCCAAAGTAATTTGGGAACGCTCCCACACAAATATTTGCAGCATTTTACAATGAATGGATGAAGTTATTGTGTAACAAGAATTACCTTCTAAGTCATCAGCATGTACAAGATCCAATTGAGAATATAAATGGCCAAAGAACATAGGGGATAATGGATAACTGATGCCTCATACTATCCGGATTGCTAAAGGAAAAAATATAGACTTGACCCCATACCCAGAGAACTCACCAAACAAAAACTTACTGAATCATAGTGCGATGAACCCAGCCTATCTCACCGATTTCTCTTCTCTAAAAAGGGCTTTAACCCAACTCCCCATCCTAGCTGGCTTGCCACCAGGAGAAGCGGTACGCCCACCAAAATGCATGAACAATTTCTCCTCGACCACAAGATCCCCCACTGAAAATTGGATGTTGAAAGGACTCTCATTTCCAAACATAAGGAGCAGAAAAGTGTTCACCATATCCTCTAAAGTAACAATACGCTCACCCACAGAGAAGAAGAACGTGTGAAAAGAGGGAGACCAACGCCGAACCAAGTGTTTGAGCCCCTTGACATCACGAAAGCCCTCTAAATTCCTAGTCATTGTAATTGACTTTAGGATGCCAGCACATTCCAGATACCCAACAAAGTCAGCGTCACTTAACTCCTTTGTTGGGAAATTTAGACCCCGGTTGATAGAATTAACAAGTTTAAAACCCAAGTTCTTAATTAGATTAATTATGAATAAAACTTGTTAAAACAAACAAAAATCAATATCATGTCAAAATCATGCAATGGAAAAATAAATAAGACAAGATATGATGACCCAGGAAAACCAATGAAACAAACTAATTTCACAGTAAAAAAAAACTAGGGGGAAACCTTCCCGAAAAGCAATTCACTATAGTAAAGAGAAGTTTCAAATCTAGTAGAAAACCTTTGTCCCTAGCCTCTACAATCCCCGTAGATGAACTTATAGCAGAAACCTTCTATCGGTTCAGAACCTCTGAACTCTTCAATATATGAGCGCCACCATTTTTGTTGCACAGATCCCAATACATGACTAACTCACCAACTTGAAGAAGATTATTGGCTGCAAAGTTCTTCACTTCATCAACAATGAAAATCAAGAAGCACTTGGTTACAAAACCCTAAGGGGCAAAGACGCAGTAGCTTCTTTTAGAGAGAATAAGGCATCGGTCACCTTTTAAATATGTTCTCCTTGTATTCTCTTGTATGACAGCCTCTAAAATAAGCCTTATATAGGTCTAGGGTTGTGAGAAAAGAAACCCTACACAAATATAAAAACATGGGCTAAAAATCAGATCTAAAAATCTGAATTCCCGTAACCTCGATCAATCGGGAGATGTCGAGGAGGTGTCGAGATTTAAACCTCGACAGATATAGCTATCAAGAAGCTGTCGAGGAGCTGTCGAGGAGACAGAAGCTTTCTCAATCGATCCACCTAGTTATCGAGAGGTGTCGAGCTTTAACCTCGATCGATCGAGAGGTGTCAAGAAGCTGTCCAACTATCTGCCCGTAGGTGTCGAGCTATCTGTCTGCAAGTGTCGAGCTATCTGTCCAGCTTTAGTGAACAGCTTTTCTTCACTTGTTTCTTGGTCCAATCTTCATGGCTTTAATACTATACTTGAACAACATGTTTCTTGAAGTATTAAACACATTCTAGATCTACCCAATTACAAGTAAAGTGCGTTTTATCAAAAGATTAGCCAATTATACAAAATATGTCCTTAACAATCTCCCCCTTTGGCAATTCATGACAAAATCACAACAAACAAATGAACATATGAGAGAAGTCATAAATCACTCAACTCATATTCACTTGTTGAATACAATAAAATCTATCCTAACACAAACTCTTGAAAAACTTTGCAAAAAGAGAGTTTATGTCAAGTAGACTTTGACAACCTGTATTTTTGAAACACTTTAAAACAAAACTCATCAAGACATCTTTGTGTGAAACAACACATGTAAGGATAGGTGAAGAAGACATACATCATCAAAGATAAGCACAAATGTATGTAAACATGGTCACAAGACCAGTGTACAAGAAGAAGGAGGTAAGCATTCCCCCTAACAAGATGAAACACATCTCCCCCTTATAGAGGCATGTATTTCTCCTCCTAACATATAGAATCTTTAAAAAGAAACCACATATTTCCACAATTTCTCCCTCTTTTTGTCATGATTGACAAATGGTATAAGAAGCTAGAACACTTTACCCGAGAAATATAAAGATGATCAAGGGGTACAAAGAAATCCATATAAATGCATGAATGTATTGAAACAAGATGCTATGGATGCTAAGATAATAGAAGGATGCAAAACATGTGAAAAACAAATCGTTCAACAAGAAAAATGTTATGCACATAGATCCCAAAACACACACACACACACTAAACAAGTTTAACCAATTTTATATTTCAAAAACAAGTTGACAGTTTAGTGAGCATACATTAACACATTTCAAACCTTGTGATAGCCAAATCACATTGTATCTGCACTTATGCGATCTTGCGATGTTTTTCACACACAACATGCACATGTTATGACGATTTGAGATATGAGAAAATTACTTTAACTCACACACAATCATAACTACTTGATGGGGACTATCACCTTCGAGGTACATCTTATAACTCCCACATCTCCTAGAAAACACGCTTGCAATCATATTTAAAGCATTTTTGATCTTTTTTCTTTTTATTTTCTTTGCATATTTTTATTTAAGCAAAACATGCATGAGCATATAAGAGATAGAAAAGAAATACCCATTTATGTTAAGCATTTGACATTGCATTTTTGCTATACCGAAGCATACAGGTTTCATATTATGATTAGCGGACAACAGTAGTGAGATGGTTATTTATGCCTTTCTCTTAAGATTTTTTTAGTCTTTCCCATCAAAAAGAGTGATATGAGTGTTAAGTACAGGAGATAACTTAATCTTACTCATCACAAACAAGAGCCACAAAGCTCACTTGCTTAGTTATGCATAGAAATGCTCATCTAAGGTACAAGAGATACAAAGTTTAGAAAACTTTGTTTCAATGGCCATCTAAGGTACACAAGTACCAATGTACACAAAATACATTGTTTTTGTATTTTTTCGATTTTTCCTTTTTTTTTTTTTTTTGGGAAAACAAAGCAAAATAAAAAGTAAACAACCAAACAAAAATAGACAAACAACATGAAAGCATGAAAGAAAGATGCATATGCATGAAGGCATGATTCCAAAAATAGATAAGAAATCAAGCAAAAAAAGTCCTACTTTAGATAGAAAGAATTAAAGCAGAGGACAAACAGAAAAGAAAATTAAGTCTTAGGCTCCTTTCTCACTCACACAGCACAAGTCTTTGGCTATGAAGATGAAAAGGCACGTGTCCTAGTATGTCTACTAAAGGACATAGAAGAATTAAGGTTCTCCTGAAATTGAGTTAAAGAGCTCAAAACTTTTAATAACTCTCCAAACAAAGGTGTAGGTCCTTGAGAGGAAACTTGTGATCGTTTGGACAATTACTTATGAGAATACAACTTAAAGCAATTAGGACAAATATGTCCAGAAACACCACAATGGTTACAAACATGAGGTCTAACAAAGGATTTAGAATTAGCCAAATCAGTTTTGGATTTCATACCTTTATCACATTTCTCAGATTGGGGCATAAAAACAGTCTTTGATCCAGAAGCTGTGGAAGAGGAGGGGCCAAAAGAAACAGCATATCCTAAGCCAGACTTATCAGAACTAGGCTTTTGAGTACTCAATACCTCATCAGGCTTTGCACTAGACATCCTCTTTATTTGAGTTATAACTTGACTAAGCTCAACCTCAAGATTCTTAACCTTCTCTTCTAATGAGGTGTTCTCCACAACAAGAGTCTTAACTAACCTTGTCGTTTCATCTAGTTTGACTAACAGATCAGCTTTTTCAGTTTTTACCTCATTAAGCTCTTTTCTACAAAGATAAGAAGTCTTTTCAGATTTTATGAATTCAGTGCATAGCTTATCATAGGCTTCCTAAAGGGTCATCTTCTTAGGTACTTCATCATCAAAAGAATCCTCACTATCACTAGCACTCTCCACAATCACCTTATTTGTTGAGGCAGCAAAGGCCATAATGTGATGACATTCATCCACATACTCATCAGAAAAGTCATTCTCAGTATCACTCCAAGTAGCAACCAACCCTTTTATCTTTTGATTCCTTGGTCTTTTCCTTCACAAGGTAGTTTGGACACTTTATCCTCATATGGCCAAAACCTTTGCACTTATGGCATTGGATGAGGGGTTTCTCATTTTTGACTTTTCTAGAGGATTTAGATTTCCTAGGAGGTTTTCCCTTATCCTTTTTCCTAAACTGAAGAAGCTTGATAATCTCATTAGTTATGAAGGTTAGATCCTTATCCTCATCATCATCTTCATCTTCATCTTCACTTTCATCTTCATCTTCAGAGTCCTCAATCTCTTCCTCTATACCCTTAAAAGCCAAGTTTTTACTCTTTCCACCTTTTCCCATTGAGCCTAATCCCATCTCATAGGTTTGAAGGTTCCCTACAAGCTCAGTCAAAGGAATTTGATCAATGTCCTTGACTTCTTCAATAGCAGTGATCTTGGCATGAAATCTTTCAGGTATGGGCCTAAGGATTTTCCTAATAATTTTGGATTCTGCAATATATTCTCCAAGATTGAAGGCAGAATTCACAATATCCTTGAGTTTGGCATAGAACTCATCAAATGTCTCATCCTCCTCCATCCTTATTTCTTCAAAACTACTAGTAAGTGGTTGAACCTTCACAGTCTTTACTGCCTTGGTACCTTCATAGGTGGTCTCATCCATGCTTCCTTGGCAACTTCCGTGAATGATATTTTCTTGAATTCCTCATTGGTCACCCCACAAAACAAAGCATTCAAGACCCTATTGTTGAAATTTGCTGCTATGATTGTTGTTTCATCCCAATCCACCGGCGCTTCCATTGGCTTAATTAGTTCCATCAAATAAAGGAGGAATCAAAAGAGATTGTCCACGATCCATGACAACGGGGGTCAAGGATCACACTCAGGAAATTAATCTAATTAGAGTGTACCCACTCTGATACCACTTGTTGGGAAATTTAGACCCCGGTTGATAGAATTAACAAGTTTTAAACCCAAGTTGTTAATTAGATTAATTATGAATAAAACTTGTTAAAACAAACAAACATCAATATCATGTCAAAATCATGTAGCGGAAAAATAAATAAGACAAGTTATGATGATCCAAGAAAACAAATGAAACAAACTAGTTTCACGGTAAATAAACCTGGGGGAAAACCTTCCCGAAAAGCAATTCACTATAGTAAAGAGAAGTTTCAGATTGAGTACAAAACCTTTATCCCTAGACTCTACAATCCCCGTAAATGAACTTACAACAGAAACCTTCTATCGCTTCAGAACCTCTAAACTCTTCAATATATGAACGCCACCCTTTTTGTTGCATGGATCCCAATATATGACTAACTCACCAACTTGAAGAAGATTATTGGCTGCAAAGTTCTTCACTTCATCAACAATGAAGATCAAGAAGCACTTGGTTACAAAACCCAAAGGCGCAAAGACGCAGTAGCTTCTTTCAGAGAGAATAAGGCATTGGTCACCTTTTGCATATGTTCTCCTTGTATTCTCTTGTGTGACAACCTCTAAAATAAGCTTTATATAGGTCTAGGGTGGTGAGAAAAGAAACCCTATACAAATACAAAAAACATAGGCCAAAAATCAAATTTGAAAATCAGAATTCTCATAACCTCGATTGATCGGGAGTTGTTGAGGAGGTGTCAAGCTTTAAACCTCGACAGATACAGCTATCGAGAAGCTATTGAGAAGCTGTAGAGGAGACAGGAGCTTTCTTGATCGATCCACCTAGCTATCGAGAGGTGTCGAGCTATCTATCCGCAGATGTCGAGCTATCTGTCCAGCTTTAGTGAACAGCCTTTCTTCACTTGTTTCTTGGTCCAATCTTCATGGCTTTAATACTAGACTTGAACAACATGTTTCTTGAAGTATTAAACACATCCTAGATCTATCCAATTACAAGTAAAGTGTGTTTTGTCAAAGGATTTGCCAATTACATAAAATATGTCCTTAACATCCTTGTCCACCCACTCAACCCAACCAGTGATCTTCCTAGCAACAAAATCAAGGAAGATGGGAACAGCTTCACTGGATCCCCGTTTGATTTGGAGATCCAATATCTCCTTCAGGCCTAGGACCTGTGTAGAACTAGCAAACCTAGGCTTACTAGAGAAGATCCAAGTGTGAAAAGACGGAGGATCGATGCCATGAGCAACTTGAGGGAAGAATAGACTTGTGGTGTACCAAGGATCCCAAAGGGAGAAAGCTGGCCAATCTAAGATCTCCTCCTGCCCTAAACCAGCCGAGGAGCCTTCACCTTCAGAAGGAGTGGGTGAACGCTCCTTCCTTTTTCAAACAGAAGATGAGGCCATGAAATGTGTTTACTTTTCTTAAACAAACAAAAAAGGAAGGAAGAAGAAAAAAAGGAGACAATGAAAAACCCTAGGAAAAAAAGAAATGGGCACTATAAGTCAGATGGAGCAAAAAGAGAGAAAAATATTTTAGGAAGATATAACCCAAGGAAAGAGAAGTCTAAAGGTAAGAGAAAGAAGTGACAGCAGCAATAATGGTGTGAGAAAAAAGAGGAAAAATATGAAGTGTGGGAAAACAAGCTAGTTGCCAAAATTTAATTTTAAAAGGGGTTGAATGTCAGTTACTGATAGAAGTTATGAAGGGTGTGAGAGACCATGGAAATTGGGTGCTCTCAAAAAAGAGATTTGGGTGCTCTAAAGGGCACCTCTCTGTTTGGGTTAGTGGTGTGGAGTCGCCACTTATTTTTTTATACAAAAATAATAATAAGAAAAAAAATAAATACAAATTACATGATCAAAGTACTTCATTGTCATTGATTGAATAAAGAAAAGTACAACTTTGGTAAATTAACCGTACAAGGCTTTGGGTCCTACTTACAATCTATGCAAAAGAATACAAAACTTTGGTTCTAGTTGATATCGTAGTTTGTCCGCCCTCGATTTGCTTGCCGGACCCTGAAAAACCCCAAAATATCATTTTCTCTCCATGGGGTTATGAAAACATATATAATGGCGTGGCGCAACACATTCGGACACTGGAGCGCTTAAAGTGCCTTTTTCAGCCAAAATGACCAAAATGCCCCTGATCAACCCTAGGTTGACCGAAGGTCAAACAAGTTCAAAATCCTCACAAAACAAAATTTTCATGGTTTTATATCAAACTTGAGTTCCTTAGAGATTTTTAACAACTTTGACCAAGTTTGACCCGGAGTTAACTCCTAATGGGCCTAAAAATCATAATCTTTATCTAGTCATCAAAAGAGTTTGAGACCAATTCTATTGTAAAGATAATCAAATTCTCATTCCAACGACTATTCATGGGTTGAAATTGGAGTTAAAACGGTTGAGATATTGAGAAAACCGTGAAAAGCGCGTTAGCATCCTTCCCGAGGTCATAACTTTTGATCCAACCATTGAAATTTTAATTTCTTTAGTTTTCTGAAAACTAGACATCCAGTGCTTTCCAGGGACACCAAGATCACCACATCCAAGTCCGATAAGACCTCCAAATACGTATTTGAAATCAAAACTGAAAAAGTACATAAGGACGAAATTGCTTACATCAGCCAGGCCCCAAAAAGCGTGCCCGGGCCTATAAAAGGCTCTTGACAGTTTAGGTTGAAGGGGAGACATTTTGGGAGTTGTTTGGGCATCTTTCTGGGCTTTTTTTTCTCTCTTTTCTCACCATATTTCTCTCTCAAAAAACACAAAAACACATTAAAGTTTCTTGATTCTTCTCTCTTCTCTCCTCTCCAAAAATACAAGGTAGTGCTCGTACCCTCCATCTTCCTCTCCTTGATTCTATACCTTGGATTTGAGGTATAGGGGTATGGATGTAGCTTTTTGGCTACAATCCATACCCCTTTTCCTATAAAGCTTCATCAAGCTTTTTATCCTTTCTTTTTGCTTGAATAACATGATTTATTGCTTTCTTTAGCATGTTTCTTGCTTTATTTGTGCTTCTAGCTTAAATCTCCTTGCTTTTTATGCCTTATGCCATGTTTTGTGCTTGGATATACCTTTTCCATGTGGTGCTTGTGTTTGGATCTATAAGTTTCCATGCTTTCCATGTTTATGGCTTGATTTACATGTTCTATATTAGTCTATATGCCTATCTCCATGCTTGTGCCTAGATTTATGGGTCGCTATGCTTGCTTTTATGCTTTATGCCATGCTCACATGTCTAGACCCATGTATTTATGCCTATGTGTACATGTCTATATGCTTAGATCCTTGTCTTCACATGTTTGTGTTTGGATTCTTTTTTCACATGCTTAGATCTACATCCTTACATGCTTATATGTTTAGATCTATACGTTTTCATGCCATATGCCATGTTTTCATGCTTAGATCTATCTTTTCCTTGTATTGTTGTTTAGATCTACATGCTTACATGCTTGATATCACATTTTTTGCCATGCCTTGCTTAGATCTACATGTTTACATGCATGTTTCTATGCCTATATGTCTAGATCTATGTTTTCACATGCTTGCGTGCTTAGGTCTTCTTTTCTATATGCTCTATGCTATTTCCTATGTTAGATCAATATGCTTGCGTGCTTCTTGCCATGTTTATGTGCTTAGGCCTAGGCTTTGTTTGTCATGCCATGTGCTATTGTAGCTCTTTTGTTCCTTTTATCGCATTTTCTTGTGTTTTGGTCTAATGGTTAGGACTCAATCTAGTCCCTATGGTCTTTGTCACCATCCATACACCAAGGCGCACATTAGAGGGTTTGGATCATCCTATTTTCATGTCTATGCTTGCTTGCTTCTATACTTTATGCTTGTGCTAGCCTCTCTTGTTCTAGGCTTTGCCATGCTTGATGCCCTCCACGGCCTTGATCATGTTTGGTTACATCCGATGCCTATGAGGCCTTGTTTGGATGTGACCATTTAGGAGGCATCTCCGGATGCTAGGTTGCTTTGTACATACCCTTCCCTTTCTGATCTGTGCACTACTATACTTACCATGTTTGTTCGCGCCATCCACTAGCTTTCTATGCATCTTTACTTGCTTGCTCACATGTCCATGCATGAGTCTTGCTTGCTAGTGTGTCATCCATTCTTAAACACAATGAAGTTATGGACATTCAATCCAAACCTACATTTGTCCCTCACAGACACCACCTTTTGTTTGCTTTCTTGCTTGTTTGCCTTCTTGCTTATTTGCTTGCTTTCTTGTTTCTTTTCTTACCATGTCTATCATGTTTATCTACTTTATGCATCTTTCATATGCTCTTTGCATCTTTTCCTTCCATTGCTTGTCTGCTGATTTCTTGTCTTTGCCTTTGCATGTACACACATGGAGCGAGGACAAATGGGGCTAGGGCACGATCTCCTAGGCGCAAGCAAAAAGGGCGAAGATGCGAGCATGTGGATGTAAGCCAAGTGGATATGTTCCATAGATTTAGAGGTCTAGCCTCTCCCATTTGATTATGTACTCTTTTAAACCCCTTTCCTTCCTCCCTCATTTCTCTCTTAAATGGGTTGTATTAGGTATATTATACCATGTACCATTCTTCCTCATCTCTAGAGTATGATGACCACTGTTTACTTTCCTGCACCTATATTTTGGGCCATGCTCTAGGGATGTAGGCATTTACTTTCATGCTTTAAGTGCTTGCATTGTGCATGATGTATGTATATATATACCTGCTTGCCCCTTCCGGTGTGATTGTCACAGTCCATGTCACCTAAGGCAAAGCAATGCCTAATTTTCGCCGCGAAAGTAAGGTGATATGTCGCCGGATTTTTGCCATGGAAATTTGGTACTTTGCCCGAATGCCTTAGAAAAGCATAGATTAGGACCATACCCATTCAAAAGCCAAACCTCAAAGCCCCCCATGCATGCAAAGCCCCAAAAACCAATGCCAAAATCATGTTTTTATTGCCAATCTCCAAAAATTAAGGTTTTATCAAAACAAAGGACTATCCTTGGACAGGCGTTGTGGGGTGCATAACACCTTCCCCACATGTAACCAAACTTACGAACTCAAGAATCAAGATTTTTTTCCATCCACTTTAGATTAGGAAAAATGCCATTTTTCTTAGCCTAGGATTGGTAATAAAATCAACTAGAAACAGGTGACCAATCACACCTTAGAAAAACCTAATGATTGGTGGCGACTTCACTTACCTTTGGTAATCACCTAAAATTTGGCCAAGATTCCTACCACACCTCCAAAGATAGACCAATCTTCCTCCACCGAGAGAGAGAAAGAGCACTCGAAGCTCTGCGCAAACCACACCATTACCGAGAGGGGCCTCCAACGGGCCCCACAAAGGTGGGTGCACCACGACGGGTGGTCCAACAAAGGCACGGCAGTTTGGCATCGACACTAGTTACAATCTACCAAAATTAAAAGACAAAACACTAATCTGCCTATCCAAAACACTAATTTGCCTAAGTTACAGAATGGGAAGATGTTAGGCACCCATTCTGCCTAGACAGGGTCTGGTCTTCTAGACTTTAATAACCAATATACCCTTTTTTGCATGATGTTGAATGATATGTTGAATACACATGACAAACACTTGAAAAAAATTAATTTAAATAAATTTTCCTTATGAATGATGTCCTTTTTTAAAATGAAAAATCAGACCTGTTGTTTGTAAAGGGTAAGAAAAGAGATTTTTTTAATTAAAAAAAAAATCAAATATGTTTTATGTCTAGTAAAAAAAATGATTTTTGGTTTATGAAAAACCAAATTTGTTGTTGGAAACAAATAAAAAAGACTTTTGAAGGAGGATTCACATTCATGAGACGAATTTATAATGCATCACACAAAAAACTTTAACCTAAATTCAATCCCTTCTTTTGAATTTTGAAATCTGCAATTTTATGACAAAGAAAACTTTTTCAAAATAAATCAGATTTGTATTTAATGAAAATACAGATCAGTTTTGAGTTTTAGAAAAAAAATCATATATGTATTTAATAAAAATACAGATATGTTTTGAGACTAAAAAAAATCAGATCTGTATTTAATGAAAATACATATCAGTTTTGAGATTTCATAAAAAATCAGATATGTATTTAATGAAAATACAGATCAGTTATGTGTTTAGAGAAAAAATCAAATATGTATTTAATGAAAATACATATTAGTTTTGCTTAGAAAAAAAAAATCAGATCTAAAAATACAGATCAGTTTTGTTTAGAGGAAAAAAAAAAAAAAAAAAGCTTTGATGTTCATTAGCAGATTTTGAAATTTAAGAAAAAGAATTACAATAGACAATTATCTAAGGATCATGCAAAGAAAATTCTAGTAAATTATGTAAGCATGGCAATTATATATTAAGAACAAGACATCATAAAACATAATAAACATATTCATGCATCATACTAATTAATGGAAAAAAGAAAAGAAAGAAAACAAAATACCTCTTGCATGAGCGTGCTCTTCTAATGAATGAATATTTTAGAAATCAAAGAAGTTTGTTCACCTCTTTGTGGTCTAAAACACCTTACTTACAAAAAAGAAGTTCCTAAAGCAAAAGCCTTCAAAACGTCTTTAACGTAAGTGGAATTGAAAAGTTAGAAGAGAAAAGCCCTTAATTCTGATTTGTTTCCTCTATTTATAGAGGTTGGAATGCTGAACGAGATCAGATACAAATTGGAACGCGTCTTTATCTCTAAAAAGTCGAAAAAGATAGGCTTTATCATTAGAAAGTCATCAAGTCGAGCCACAAATTTGGGCCAATCGGCACTCTAAGAGTGCCGAATGGCCCTCTTGGGTGCCAGGTCCGTGTTTGAGTTTTGGTCCAATTTGGACTCCTTTTTTGAGGATTTTTTAGCCAGGAATTGCACCTAGACACATTTTTAATCTGTATTATAAAAATAAATCACTTTTTTCTTGATATTCAGGCCTTTAAAGTGATAATTATCTTGAAGATAAATATTCCAAAAAGACTTGATTATCCACAACATCTTTATTATCTGATTATCCACTTTATTCCCATGCAAGCAAGCCTATTTTTTACACTAACCAACAACCAATCACAAAATTATTTAATTAATTTTAATTGTCTAACCAATTAATCATGCGTGATTGGCTCCATCCAAACAAAATGCATGCAGACTGTGCAAATTTGATCATGTGATATCTTTCAATCGGACGGTCCGATTTGAAAATTGGACATACCGCTGCAATCGTTAGAATCTCAAGATCATTTTTATGATATGCAATGAATGAATTAATTCATGTAATGCAACTCTGAATTTTGGGTATATGAATAGTCACTCTAGTCACCTTCCTAAATTAAATTATAGGTGCAAAATCAAGTGTCTACAAAAGGAAAGAGGAGTTAGTGTGAAAAGAGGGAAAGAGAAAAAGGGGGAGGGGGGAATTAATCCAACTACCCACCCACCTTTTCAAGAAAAAATTGTCACATCTCCTTAGGTAGGGAAGAGTTATGCAAAAATAAAGGGAGAAAAACATCCTTAAGGGGAGTGAGGAACCTCGTGAAGGAAAAAAGGGAAAGGGATCCCTGAGAAGAAAAGTGAGAGGGAGGGATCCTAGAGAGAAAAAAAGAGTACCTGTTTTCCCACTCATGGGTTATAGGTAACCCACGATCTTGGGGGGCTAAATGTTGAGGTTCAAAATGAAATTAGGAGCCAAACCCTTAAAAATGGGAAAGGCCCAGCCCATGACGGTAAGGAAAAAATGGAAAAAAGGCTTGGTCCTTAGAAATAAAGAAAGGAGGAGCCCGGCCCATAAAGAGAAAAGAATAAGTTATGGGCCTTAGGAAGAAATGAGGTGCAAATAGAAGCATAGTCCAGAGACTTAAGCAAGAGGTGACATCCAAGGAAACCCAAAAAGGAGGCAAGCAGGAGCTAGGTTAGAATGGTACAAGAACTACCAGCCCCAGGAAGGGATCCCCGAGGAAAGACTGGCATAGGGGATTCGAATGTGGACAACTCAGAATGGCATGCTTATGATTAAAGGTGGGCGCAAAAGACGAAGGCTATCCTATAGAAATCAGATGTCCACAACCAAGGAAAGGATGATGGGGACAGCTAGTGATTTCGAGACTAGCACCTAATGAAGAAAACTAGGACCTCGGGCAAAGAAGAGAAGGAGAACCAAGAAGGAAGGTGGCTAGGAGCCTTTTCAACAACACTACCATCAAGAAGGGATCCGCCTCATTTTGAGAAAAGAAACAAGTCATGGGAGGTCAACATTAGAGCCTCAAAGCGTTGAAATGTCCTTTTTAAGGCCTTGGAGAAAAAATAAGAAACCTTGACCTTGGAGAAGTATTTGGACTTACTCAGAAGGGATCTCCCATAAGAGGAAGTCAACAAAGGAGCTTGAGATTGTTAAAACTCATAAAAAATGAAATAAGAATAAAAGGGGTAAGGGACCAGCCACCAAAGCTTTCAGATATAACATTGGTTCTAATACCCAGCACACAAAAGAGAATGATGATTGATGTTAAGGAGTATTAAATAACATTATAAAAGGGGCAAAGCATTAGCCAAGAAAAGCATTCAGCAAGAAGCACCCAACATATTAGAAAAGATACTAGAAAGAGGGTTGTGAGCTTAAAATAGAGTGAAGAGTGAGGTACTATAAGGGGATCCTAAAGCAAATACTTAAGGATACACTTTGATTCAAAGGGATTCAAATTTCACAAGTCTTGGAAGCCTAAAAAGAGCTACCTAAGTCTGTGATTTTTGAACTTTATTAAGCCTTGTGATATATCCCAACAAGGTAGGACCCAATGTATTCAAATACTTAATATAATGAAGCATAATCTCACTCTATTTGAGGATAACTAGCGTTTTTCTACTTGCACTTTTTTAGTTCATTTTCTATTCCTTAGTTATTCACTTAACCTATATATGTGTGTGTGTGTGTGTGTGTGTGTGTGTGTGTGTGGGGTTCATGTATTATTCACAGATTGGCTCATAAAACGACCCAACAAAGCTACGGTGAGTCAAACCCAGTCCACTAACCATCAATACCATCCTTTTAAGGCTCAGGATCCCCTCCCCCCTCCCCCAAGACCATTGGGCCTGGGCACTGTCCAAAGCAAGAATTCACACTATTTCATCAATAAAATTATTTTTCACTTTCACTAGTTTCCAAATTTTTTTTTCCCACTATTCCATTTATGTACTCTTTTTCTTTTTCTTTTTTTAAATAATTTTTCCTCTCTCCATTTCTCTCACAACTCTCCCTCTTCTTCACCAACCACCAGTGGCGGCGCCACTTACAACTCAGGGTGTTCCTAGGAACACCCTGACCTGAAAAAAATCCTTAATTTTTTTAAATTTCCTCTGTATTAGGAACACCCTCAATCATAGAATTAGGAACACCCTCAAATTATATATATATAAAAAAAAAGAACTAAAATCTGAAAAAAAAAAAAAAATGTAACAGAGCCCACGGCAAGCCCAACATAGCAAACCCACGGATTCTCCCAAAAAAAAAAAAAAAACACAGAGCAACGCCTCAGTCCTAAAGGTCTAAATCAGAAAACACTAAAGTATTTCATTTCAACGCCGTATTTCAGAAATCACTAAAGTATAAAAAAAAAAAAAAAAAATCACTAAAATCCAATCCAAACCTAAAGATAGAGCAACGGGTTCTTTTCAATGCCGTCGCCGCTTGAGATCGGATTGCTCGCTCCGAGCAACAGACGGAGATCTCAAGGTTCATCGGATCGCTCACTCGCCCCTCCACCCGTCGTCGCTCGCCCCTCCGCGTCGTCGTCGTCGTCAACGCCGCTTGAGATCGGATCGCTCGCTCCCTGCTCGGCTGCTCCGGTGCTCCCTCCCTCAAGGTATTTCATTTTTCTCTCTAACTCTCTCTCAGTCTCTCACACACACTCTCTCTCTCTCTCTAACTAAACTGAAATGAATGAAAATTATGAAACTCTCTCTCTTAGGAAATGAATGAACTTTAGCTTTATTAATTTTTTTTTTTCTGTGATTGGCTGAACCGAACTTTAGCATTATTTTTTTTTTTTTTTGTCTATTTTTTACTTTTTGAATTTGGCTTTTCAGTTTATCTTATCCGTTGGTGTGGGGGTGTGTTTTAGTGTAACGTGTGATTGTGAAATTTTCTAATTGGCGGGGGCATCAGGCATAAGGCGTAATTAATTGTCTTTATACATTATAAAAAAAAATTAAATTATGGGGGTGTGTGCTAGCTAGACTGCTAGTAGTTAGTAGAAAAAATTAATAAAGCAATTAAACACTAATTATTAATAATTTAATTAACTAATATATCATAAAAGATAAACAAATTAAATTATGTTAGGTTAAATAATAATTAATAATTTAATATTTAATAATTTAATAATTAATGAAACAACAATACAACAAATTATAGTTTATAAAAGACAAACAAATTTATGAAACAACTAAACAATAATAATTAATAGTTTTATTAATATTTCAAATGAAGTTATAGTTTATTGTACAAGTTCCTTTGTTTATTTATTTTCTTTTCATTTTTTTTTTCATTTTGAGGTTTTTCGGTGTACAGAATGCAAATTTGTTTTGGTTTTAAGAATTTTTTTTTTTTTTTTTTTAAGGCCAAATCTTGAATTTTGGCCAGTATTTACCGAAACACCCGAAATTTTTTCAAAGTGAAATAGGAACACCCTGGACAAAGTTCCTGGAGTCGCCACTGCCAACCACCCACATAAATTGTCACTACCATCACCCAAAGCTACAATAACCTATCATCCACTACAACCACACACTGTTGCCAAATGCCTCTATCACGCATAAGTCTGGGCCTATAAGGTAAGTGTTAGAATAATAGTTAAATGGTTAACTAAAGAATTTATATAAACAGTCGAATACCAATGTGCATTGTTCAAACACACTAAACTAGCAAATTTAAACAAATAACTGTAATTGTCATGAAAACCCAATGGTTGCTTGAGAACTCGTGGAATGATAATTTGTACGTGTTGTGATCAGTGAACCTAGTTGACTAATGAAGGTGGAGTGGTCACTTTCTAGTAAATGAGATCTTGAACGGCATGTCTCAAAGCGAGACACTTATTGGTCAAATGACTTCCTTGATAATATTCAATGTGCCCCTGGGGTTGTAGCTTCATAGTGCCGCATTGGGTGACAATAAGCACTACAAAATTCAAGAGAAGGGAAAAGAGAATTTATGGAGAGTGAGCTTCCGATGTTTAGTGCATACTTGATTGATGTGGCCTTCAATGCAACCTTTAGGACAACGGAGTATGACCACGGTATGGCGAGTACACTACTCCTATGATTGGCAGGTCTTCAAGTAACAGCGTCATGAGGGGAAGTTACCATAATGCCCTTGCTCATTTACTACTGCCCGCACTAATTGTATCGAGGAGGTACGAGGAATAAAAATAATAATTGTCCCCATTGATGGTATGGACTGTCGATTTCTTAGGAGTAGGGTCACCCTCATCCTTTAGCATGCCATTTCTGATATCCCTTAAGGTAGTCTATCCACCTCAAAAATATTATTCTCTTTTATGAATTAAATTCACAACTTTCTCTTTTAATGGTTGGAAGATATCTCTTAACTACAAAGCTTATATTAGAAAACATCTTATTTTTTGCTTTCATGGATGCAACTAAGGAGATTCTATGCCTTAATGGAGTTGTTTTAAGTACAAAGCTTACATTTTAAAGCACGAAGTTACAAGAGGCCTCTAAGATAGGGTTCTAAAAGAACGGAATAATGTAATTTTCGCTGGACACCTGATACAGTATGCACCAGAAGAAACTATTAAGATATCTTTATAAAATATCATACGGTAACTTCTCATTTATGTGCCTCTGCTACTAACACTAGTGAAATCATTGTACCTATAGAATGGCCTGACTTTGAAATTATTAAGATTTCCTTTTTCTTTTTTGTGTGGGTAATATCCATCCTTTATTCCTTACTTAGAAAGCTTATAATTAATATTTAAGAAAATCATGTATCAATTTTTTTGCCGCTTGCTCAATAAAATTTTTCTAATCTTTTCTGCCATGATATAAAATAAAAGTTTGACTTACTTCCAGTACTTTTTTAACTAGAATCTCATTCTGTTTTAATTAAAAACTGTCACATCATCCACAAATTAAATAAAATGTAGAGATTTAAACCTACTACAACTTGTCATTGTATA
This sequence comes from Quercus wislizeni, assembly GCA_023055345.1. Classification (NCBI taxonomy): domain Eukaryota; kingdom Viridiplantae; phylum Streptophyta; class Magnoliopsida; order Fagales; family Fagaceae; genus Quercus; species Quercus wislizeni. The sequence goes on from JALGQJ010000005.1 coordinate 25,754,277, forward strand.
TTTAAAATAAAAGGATATGTTCAGTTTAAAAAGTACTAAAGGTAAGCCAAATCTATAAAATAAAATAAAAAAATGTAGTTTTTTGGAAGTTAAAGATAAAATGTTAGGCCCATTATGTATAAGTTTGCAAATAGTGAACAAAAGCTAAGTCTAGAATGAGTTTTTAAGAGAATTTGATGCTCGAAAATTATTCTCAAACCAGCTAAAGAACGTAGGTTCCAGTTAGTCTGATGGTTGAATAAGAGATTTAGAGTTCAATCATTGTTTACACCAAAAACCGATTGGTGTTTTGATCTGATAATAAAAAGCTATCATCAGCAGATGCCATAAGTTGAAATTTTCCCCAAAAATAAAAACAAAAACAAAAATAAAAAACAAAACAAAACAGCTAAAGAAGAATCAGGTTTTTGAAATATTCTTGACACTTAGTTTAACACATGTCAATTGATTGACACAAACTCGACACTTGTCTCAACACCTGTCAATTTGAGAATGACACGGTCTTTTGTTTGTAACCATACCCTACGTTATTTAGTTTCCACACTTTTAAATTTTTTTTTTTTAAAAAAAAATTAGAGGTACTGGTGTATGATATGATTAATCATGAAATGATCTTGCAAGCATATTTGAGTAATTGATCAACTAGGTTCAAATTTGTTAATTAGCAATAAGCGGAACAAATTTTCCAAATAATAAAAAAATCTGGGTGGTTATGGGATTGACAGTTACATATATCTTTATGCTTCATAATTACATAGTTGCTACCGAATGGTTTCTTCTCATCGTGTTTAAACTACAACTATAAGCCAAGGGACCTATTAAAGGGTGTCCCACGTTGTTAAGCAAGTAAGGAGTTGGATGTAAGCCTTATTATTTTAGGAATTTTGGTTTGAGATTGGGGTTTTGCTCTTATACTTCTTTTTTAAGAAACAAACTAAATTGCAATACACATACACATTTTAATTATGCTCCCTCATCAGGCTCAAACACATTGCTTAACCTAAAGTACCATTACAAAAAAATGCCTAAAAAGGACCTAACTCTTGCTCTTATACTTCTATTTCACCAAAAAAGAGGACAAAATTTACATCTCTCATTTATCGTCTGCATTCCATTTATTTTGTTGTTGGTGTACTTTTTTTTTTTTAATTAGTTATTTTTAGTTAAACCAAATGGTAAAGGCTTGGTGAACTACCATTTATCGTCTGCATTCCATTTCTTTTTCAAAAATTCTTTCTGATATATTGAAACACCCTTTTGAAGACATTTTGTTATATATAGAATTTCAGTAATTGGAAAGAAAAGTTAGGGCAGAAAGAAAAAAAGATGCATGGTACAATTTCTTAAAAGAAATCAAAATACTATAAAAATTTTCTAAAATTTTGAGTAAATTATATTTTAAACTCTATAATTTTAAAAGTGACAGTATAAACCTTAAAATTTTAAAAGTAATATTAAATGCTATAATTCCAAAAGTAACCAATTAAAATTCATTCCATTTAAGAGGAATGTCAATGTTTTGGAGTTTAATATGAGCTAAAAGTTTAATTTGTTAAAAAAACTATAAGTTTTATTTTTTTTTTGAATTTTAGGGTGTACTTTATTATTTTTGAAATTATATGGTTTAATTTGTTACATCTCCTCAATTATATAGTTTAAAATATAATTTTCCCTAAAAAAATTTGCTTTCGGTTGTTAAACTTTGAATGCTTGTTCATTAATTTCTTTTCTCAATTTACTCTTATATAATCAAATAATCTATTTAAATTTCATATTTTTGGATTACTATTATAAGTTACTTTTTTGGAGTTTTTGACCAGTATATATTGATTATTTTTGTTTATATTTTTTAATTATTGTTAGGCATTTCAAAATAAACTATAAATTATCTTTTATTTTATATTTTGCGTGACGATTAATTTTATGTTTAATTAAGTAATTATTTTATTACTTGTATTAATATTGATTAATATATTAAGAACCATTTTTGTTTTTAGTTTTATTCTTTGGTCTTGTCCCTCAAATTAAAATCTTAGTTCTACAACTGCTTGAGTTTCCTTAAAGGAGAACATGGTTTTTTTTTTTTTTTTTTGAGAACTAAATATTTTTAACACACACACATGGAAAAAGGGGAAAATGTTTTTTTTTTTAAGAAACTTACAGTAGTGTATAAAAGATCTGAGGTTCAATCCCCGCCGACACCAAAAAACTAATTGGTATTTTAGTATGATGATAAAGAGTTTTCGTCAAGAGCAGACGCTATACGTTAAAACTCTCTAAAAAAAAAAAATCACCAAACATAACATGGGGTTTAACTTACAAAAGATACTAATTTGGAGATCAGACAGATACCAAAAAAAAAAAAAAAATTAGAAGATTAGGAAATAATTTTGGAGGCACCGATTCTTTGAGTTTTTAAACCCCACCCACCCCCCACCCCCCCCAAAAAAAAAAACACACACACTCAAAAAAAAAAAAAAAAAGAGAGTAGGAATAAGGTTACGTCATTGAATACATCCTTATGGCATCATGTGAAGCATTATAAATTAGAGACAAAAAATAAAAATAAAATCCGCATTCTACTGTCTCTCTCTCTCTCGATCTCTCGATAATATATACAGTTACATTAAATTTGACATGGTTTTATTAGTTCAGTACGGTCAAAAGAAAAAGCGTATCCAACTTTGACCAATGCATGTGTTTTCTTTTGATGGAACTTTTCTGTGTAGTTTTAACCATTATTTCTTTTTCTTTTTCTTTTTTTGAATATTTAAACAATCCCATATTTATATACACTACTTAGGGTCTGTTTGGATAGAACTTATTTTACTGAAACTGAAAACTAAAAACTGAAAACACTGTAGCAAAATAATTTTTAAATGTGTAAATAGTATCGTGGGACCTATTTTTAATGAAAAAGTTGATAAAAAGTGGAGTTTGTGGGACCCATAAACAGTACATTTATGCACTGTTCACAAAAGACCGGTCAACAGTTGCGGCTGAAGAAAAAAAAAAAAAAAAAAAAGAGAAAACGCAGACGCAGCACGTTTAAGTGCTATCCAAACATACACTTAATACTACCAAAAAATCTCCCTTGCGTGGAGCTCTCTCTCTCGTGTACCCACGAGTTTATCCCTCCCTTGGCCTGTGCGAAGGGTATTGCTTTTGTTTTTTTCTACCAATATGGCTGACAAGATGGTAGATAGTATGGAGAAGATGAAGCAAACCTCCGAAGAGGAAGAAATTATAGAGATATCTGCTAAAGGAAGATTAGAAGCAATTGAGAGGTGCAATCTGAGTCTGATAGGAAAATTTTTAACGTGTAAGCCCTTTAACAAGATGGCAACAAAGAATACGATATGGAGGGCTTGAGGAGTTGATGATAATTTGGAGATTTCAGAAGTAGGGCCGAATCTGTTCCAATTTAAATTCCAGTCCGAATTTGAGATGGATAGGATTTTAAGAGGTGGTCTGTGGTCTTTTGACAATCAACTTCTTATGTTGCAACGATGGAAGAAAGGAATGACTGTAGGAAACATCAAAATGGTGACCGTCACTTTGGGTCCAAATATGGGGTGCGCCGTTTGACATGATTTCTCCTCAAGTTGCTAAGGAAGTTGGAGGCCGTCTGGGAGTTGTGGAAGAAGTTGAATGGAAAAAAAGGAAGGATGACATTATTTTTTTTTATGCGAGTATAAAGTGGACTTACCAATTTCAAAACCCCTTAGGAGAGGTGGGTTTATTGCTGGGACAGATGGAGAGCGGTATTGGGTGGATTTTAAGTATGAGAGACTACCTCTTTTCTGCCATTACTGTGGGATATTAGGGCATGATCTAAAGCACTGTGCGGCACACTATGCAATGGAGAAGAATGGTGGAAGTATAGAGTACCAGTATGGTGATTCTCTTAGGGCAGTAGGGGGACGTGCAAGAGCTTCAGCCAGTCCATATTCAAATAACAAATCTAGTTCAGAGGAGGTTGGAGGCAGTGGTTCTATGAAGCAACATGATCAGATGATGCCTAGCATGAAGATGACGGCAGCAGTAAAAAAATCCGGAAACCATAGTAAGAACGATAAGGCCGATTCCGTGAAAGTAGGAGTTGAAGCGGGAATTAAGCATGCTAATGAGGTTGACCATGCAAACGTGAATGAGATGGAGTCTAAGATTGTGTGCCCCACTCCAAATTTAATGCCAACTTTAAAAGGTAATGCTGAATCACATACGGGTTTTGATGAGGAATTAATTGTGTCCAATTTGGAGGCAGTGCAAACAGAGAATAGGGCGGATGGGATTTATAATAAATCATTAAATGCTGTTGACAAACCCACGGATGACTTTGGGCCATTTACTACAAGGCCTAAAACTACTTGGACCCATATCAATAGGATGGATTTTGGGCTTGGGGGTTTAGCTAGAGCAATTACATTGCCATCACTTGGGAAGAGAGATGTAAGGGAAACCAACAGTAGACAAATTGATGAACATGAAACCAAGAGAGGAAGAGTACTCAATGAGGAAGATAATGTTGTTGATATATCGGCGGGGGTGGACAGCAACCTTTGCTGGGAGCAATGAGGCTGATAAATTGGAACTGTCAAGGGCTTAGGAACCCTTGGACAGGTAGAAGCCTTCGCAAAATTGTTAAGGAACAAGTTCCCACAGTCTGTTTTCTTATGGGGACAAGATGGATTTGAGAATTTGTATAGTAATTTGCCTTTCCATAATAAGATTATTGTTAAGCATACTGATGCTGGGGGACGATTAGCTTTTTTATGGAAGAATACTATTAATTTGAAGATTATTAATTATACTACAAACCATGTTTTAGCAATGATAATTGAAGAGGATGGGTTTAGATGGTTCTTGACTGGGTTTTATGGATGGCTGGAGGCACAAAAGAAAGAAAGATCTTGGAGATTGCTGGAACATTTGAAGACCTTTGTGGAGGGACCTTGGATGGTTATAGGGGACTTTAATGCTTTTTTACATGCTTTGGAAAAGAAAAGCAGATGGCCACCACAAAACTTCATAGGTTGATGCATTCAGGGAAGTTTTGGAGTCTTGCCAACTTCAAGACCTTGGCTTTAAGGGGGTGTCCATTTACATGGAATAACAAGAGACCGGGGGAAGCAAATACAAAAATCCAGTTGGATAGTGGTGTGTCCAATGAAGCTTGGTTAAGGAAGTTCTCATTAAGCAGAGTTACACATTTATTAGCCCATGCATCAGATCACCTTCCATTATTGTTGCAGGTACAATCTTTTAACCATCAATGGCAAAGAAAGGAGAAAAGCTTCAAGTTTGAGGAGTCTAGGCTGTTGAAAGCCGACTGTGAGGCTACAATGAAAGAGGCATGGGGTAGAGACACTACTGCTCCTCACGGCCTTGAGTCCATCAAGCAAAAAATTCAAACATGTGGAGCAAAATTATTGAGTTGGGGTTTGGCATGGACTGATCCGGATGTTAAAGCTATCAAAAAGACTCAAAAAAGATTGGACCAATTGAATGAAGAAGAAATTTCTGAAACTAGCAAGGCCGAGTTCTTGGACTTAAGCAAAAAGATGGACGAGCTTCTTCAAAAACAAGAAATTTATTGTGCTCAACGGTCTAGAGTTTCTTGGTTGAAGCATGATGATAAAGATACAAAAAAAATTTCACTCCAAAGCTACACAAAGAAGGAGGAAGAATCACATCAGGGGTATTAAAAATGCTCAAGGGCAGTGGGTCAGGGAAATAAAAGATGTGGTGGAGGTAGCTTCAGATTATTTTCACACTCTATTTCATGCAGGAGTTGGTGATCAGATGAAGGAGTACTTGAATGTTGTTCATACAAGGGTGACTAAAGATATGAAGGTGGTCTTATCTAGTGAATTCACTGCTGATGAAGTCAGGGTGGCCTTATTTCAAATGGGACCTACCAAGGCTCCAGGACCCGACGGTATGAATGTCCTTTTCTATCAAAAATTCTAGCACATAGTTGGTGATGATGTTGTTTTTGCTGTCTTGGATTTTTTAAATAATGGAAATATGTTACCTAAAATAAATCACACAAATGTTGTTCTTATTCCTAAAGTGAAAGATCTAGGAAAAATGTCTAACTTTAGGCCAATAAGTTTATGTAATGTGATTTACAAGATTATTTCGAAAGTGTTGGCAAACAGATTGAAACAGGTACTCCCACATATTATCTTGCCCACATAAAGTGCTTTTGTACCAAGAAGATTGATTACAGACAATGTTAGTGGCCTATGAAACATTACATACAATGCATGCTAGGAAGAAAGGTAAGAAAGGGTCCATGGCATTGAAGCTAGATATCAGCAAGGCTTATGACTAAGTGGAATGGCAATTTCTTCAAGGGATTATGGAGAAAATGGGTTTCCCAACACAATGGATAGAGAGGGTGATGAGTTGTGTCACCACACCATCCTTCTCTATTTTGGTGAATGGCAAACCTTATGGTATGGTACATCCTTCACGAGGAATACGACAAGGAGACCCACTGTCACCATACCTTTTTCTATTATGTGTAGAAGGCTTTACAACTTTATTGGCAAAAGCAAAATTGGAAGGGAGGATAAAATGAGTCTCTATTTGTAGAGGAGCACCCAGAGTTACTAACTTATTATTTGCAGATGATTCTCTGTTGTTTTGTCAGGCTATACAAAATGAAGGGGAGGCTATTGTGGAGATTCTCCAAACGTATGCAAATGCTTCAAGCCAAAGCATAAATTTGGAGAAGTCCTCTGTTTATTTTAGCACTAACACAACAGGAGTTTAGAAGCAACAAATGTTGCAGATTTTGGGTGTCAAGGAGGTGATGCAATTTGAGTCTTACTTAGGGCTGCCAACTTTGATTAGAAGGGCTAAGTACCACACCTTTCTTATTTAAAAGACAAAATCTAGAAGAAGCTGCAAGGATGGAAATGAATGTTGTTATCTAGAGCTGGGAAAGAATTTCTCATCAAGGCAATTGCTTAATCTATACCGACATATACTATGAGTGTTGTCCTACTTCCTATGAAATTATGTGATGAACTGGATAATTTATATGCCAAATTTTGGTGGGGTCAAGTAGGCAACGAAAGAAAAATTCATTGGACGAATTGGGATAAGCTCTCAACTTCAAAGATGGAGGGTGGTATAGGGTTTAGAGATTTGAGAGACTTTAATTTAGCAATGTTGGCTAAACAAGGTTGGAGAATGCTTCAAGGCAATGATTCATTGATATACAAGTGCTTCAAAGCAAGGTATTTTCCTCGGTCCTCTTTTCTTGATGCTAAAGAATCTCCTGGGTGTTCTTATGTGTAGAGGAGTTTGGTGGCTGTAATTACTATTCTTAGATCAGGTTATTGTTGGAGGGCGAGCAATGGGTCTTCAATAAGTGTGTTAAAGGATAAATGGATTCGCAATCACCCCACAAATAAAGTTCTTCATCCAACTAATGAGCTGGTTGATGAGATGTCTGTTTCAGAATTAATTGATTCGGATTTGCATGTATGGAGAAGTGATATGATCATGACTTTGTTCCATAGAGAAGATGCTGATGCAATTACCAAGATTCCTCTTAGCAGAACGGTTGTTCCAGATTCAATCAGTTGGCTACACAATAAAAATGGGAAGTTCACTGTAAAGTCTGCATATAAGGTAGCAAGAAGAATGAGAGGCAATGGGAACTGGGCTGAATCTTCAAAGGGCTGTGCTAGAAAATTTATTTGGCCAGTCTTGTGGAAGCTTTGTATTCCAAATAAAATAAAAAATTTCAAGTGGAGGGCATGTAATGATATTCTACCTACACAGATCAATCTAGTGAAGTGAAGAATTATTACTGAAGACAAATGCCATATCTGTACAAGGGAGGCGGAGACAGCAATTCACGTGTTATAGGACTTATTAGGATTAATGCCCTTAAATCCTATTGTATAATGCTATGTGTGACATTATGTATGACATGATGTATGACTTAATATTGTAATTAATAAAGTTGTTTTATTATTATTTGAAATAATGGTAACATGAATATTCGGACACTATCATAGAGTCCATGGGATGCATAGTATGCGATTTAAGTGAAAAGTCACAGAAGATATAAATCACAAGTCTTTGTAAACTCAGAATTTAGTTCGTAGTCGGTGATGAAATTAGGCATTTCATCTGCGAAGACTATAACATATTAATTAAAATAATTTGTCTTGATCATGGAAGTGGTGACTTCTAGTTGATATGTTTTAAAAGTTAAAACAAATTGAACTGGACCGCTGTGAGATTTATTATTCTCCTAATGATTGTCAATTGAATAATAAATCTCACGACTTATATATTTACATGAACTCTTAATCCTGAGAGAATAATGGACCTGATCATAAAGTGTAGGTTGCTTTGATATATCAGGAGTGAGATCTAAAGTAATGGTCAAAACCTCAGTATGTTGGGTAGCCACATTTAGTGTTGATGGAACATATATTCTCAAGATGGAATTCATAGTCTCTTAACAAAGATACAAAATATTCTCTTGAGATAAGTTTAATGGGTTTGTTATTCAGAATGTTAGGCCTAACTACTTTAGTAAATAGTTACTAAAGTATATATTTATGAAATTGGATTTCATAAATATATGATAAATAACTTAAAGGATTAAACTGGGTACTCAAGAATTAAGATGTAGTAATTCACAAAGTGTCAGTCTTCATTCATGACTTTCTATTACTACGAATATTTTATGAAGGGGTTGTATGTATAATAAAGTCTTTGGATATAATTTATTAATAATGCCTAGAGTGCAATTATATTTATATAGTGGTATTAAATATAATTAATGGTAACTTTGGACTTGTCAAGAGTTGATAGAAAAGCCGAAGGCCCATTGGAGCTAGTGTCTTATTGGTCCTTTTTGGTCCCACTCCAAGCCACACACTAAAACCCAATTGGAAAGGCCCAATAGGCCAGCCTAATTAGATAATTAGTTAGTTATAAAGGGAGAAACATACAAAATTTTATTTTTTAACAGAGACATCATTGTGAAATGGTGTGTATGTGTGAGTGAAGCCACTCGATTATTCTCCCTTGGAAACTGATTGAGAGACCACACTTCTTGGGTGTAAAGTGGAATTGGAGTGAAGATTAAAAATGTTCCCAAGTACTTCTAATCTTTTGTTTTGAATTTCACCGCATCAAGGTACGCTATCTTATTCTTAAATTTTGAAATTTATATAGTGCATATTGTCAATCATGAATGAAATAGATCCATGTTTATCGCTTCCGTTGTATGTTTTGTATGAGATACAAAACCAGATTTTCCAACAGGACTGTGCTACTGTAACAGATGTGTGGGCTGGGAGTATACCGAAACTGCAGAAGGGAGCTTTAGGTTTCCGAGATGTCCTGCAACTGGTGGAGTATCTCGTGGATCAGCTCTCAACTGAAGAAATGGAGCTGTTTTGGATGCAATGTTGGCTCATATGGAACCAACATAACTATATACTATATGGAGGACAGCTGAAGAACCCGACCAGTCTTAACAAGAGAGTAGAGGAGTTTTTGCAAGATTTTAAGCAAGCCCAAGTGCATTTAATAGTGAGTCCAATGGAGCAACCAAGTGGTGAAGTTTGGCAGCCACCTCCATCAATGGTATATAAGCTAAACTTTGATGCAGCAATATTTTCAGGGATGGGGAAATCTGGTATAGGAGCAATAAGAGAGGCGAAGTTATGGTTGGTATGTCTGCTATTGGGCCGAAGGTTGAAAAAAGTGAGAAAGCTGAACTTTTGGCGTGTAAAAGATCTCTTGAATTTGCTATGGATGCTAGTTTCACTAGAGTAATGATCGAGAGAGATAATACCAATGTTATGCAAGCTATTTCTTCAGATGTGGCTAACTATTCCTTCCTAGGAAATGTGGTTGATGATATTCGCCATCTGATGTTTGGTCTACAATGGGTTAAAACTAGTAAGATTAGGAGGGGAGGTAATAAGGTAGCGCATGTTCTTGCACAGCATGCTAGAAATTTAGATTCTGATTTGTATTGGTTGGAGGATTCTCCCCCACCAGCTTTGGAAGCCTTGTATCAGGATTCATTATTATTATGATTAAATGAATGAAGTTTCCTTCTCAAAATAAAAAATAAATAAAATAAATAAATAAATCTCACCTTTAATTTTACAATAATTCTCTATTAGGAGAAGATTTTGACATTTACGATTAGTTAACCTACAAATGATCATATAGTTCACATGTAGTGAAGGAAAAAAAAAAATATATATATATATATATATATATATATATATATATAGTTTTCACATGAGCTCATGTTGTTATGACAATTCACAAGGTTGCCCAAGATACCTTTTTTATTTTCCAAATGACAACGTGGACATTGGCTACCAATTAAGTTCCAGAATGTTACATTAAAATTAAAATTTAAAACAAAGAGCTTAATGTTGTGGAACATTTTGTAGTTCTAGCCAATTAAACTTTGACATGTTTATACTTGAAATAACCATGGTTTTCAGATCTGAACTGTTCAAAGAACTATAAAGAGAAATGTTAAAGGTTTATAAAGTCGGATCGAGGTCGAACCGTGATGATGTTATAATTAATTTAATAATTATTGAATATATATATTAAATTAGTCAAAATATAAAAATTGACTAAAATAGTCCAAATAAATACAAAGCTCTATCTTTCAAATGTATTTTTCATAACTTTCATAAAACAAATAAGAAATATTAATTCCTAAGCAAGCATAAATTGATTTTGAGTTTTTTTAGTGAGGGATATGAAATATTTCGGTACAGATCAATATCAATATACCGTTTCAAAATTACTCTCTATCTCTCTCTCTCTATATATATATGTGTGTGTGTGTGTGTGTGTGTATTTTAACTACCTTAGGGTGAGTTTAGTTGAGTTTTTTTTGTAACTGTACTTTTTGATAAAATGGTGTTTTAAAAAAGTGGGGAATGAAATTAGACTTTTCTTAAAAGCAAAGTATTTAGTAAAAACTGTCAAAAATTACTTTCTGAAAAAGCTGAACGTTTATCTAACACTTATAAAAATTGCAATTTAAGATATAAATTACCAAAAGGATAGACTCCAATTCCTTTCAATATACAGACTATATATATATATATATAGTTACAACCATGCACATGAGTATTTCATAACCATACTCAATGGGAGAAATTAAATAAAAAGCTTAGTTCTAAAATTTTATTGCCCAAGTTCACATCCTCCTTGACACGTATTCCTTTCCTACCCTTGTCATTACCCTTTTTGATACGGGAGCAACAGCAAGGAGTGTAGCTACATAAGTATCTTGTACTTGAGAATCTCCGTCTCTACTACTCCATTTTCTTTCCTGATAAAGAAAGGATTATTGGACTGGATCGGCTGAATTGCTTGATGAAGTGACTCCCAAGCCTAAACAAGATCCTAACCATGAGCCCAAACCTCCATTGATTCCATATTACCAGAATATCCTCCCTCAATTACATAAATATCATCCTCCTCCTTTCACACAAACCCAAACACAAAATCTTTTACCCTGCTACACTATTGATAGACCTTCATCCTCTTATAATCAAGATTTTCCTCCACTAGAAAACTTTGACCACCCCCAGGCCAACACAAGACATGTTTAGAAAATCAAAACTCCTGTTGAAACTAATTCAGATGGAACTTGAAAACAAGTCTCGTCAGCAGAGGCAACTTTAAATTGGCAAGCAGAGAATGCTGTGGCCCAAAATCAAGCTCTTTTAAAGATTCTGACAACCAGTGAAAATTAGCAGAAGCAGTCACACAGACCTTTTTATCATCTGAATCTCTTACCAATGATTTAAAGAAGAAAATTAAAAAATTGGAACAAGAGCTTGCAACAATTGCATCCCCTTTCAATATATTATTTTATTTTGATATAAAAAGTTATTTAGTATATTAAAATTTTATAACTAAGCTTTTATTTTTATTTTTTTATTATTTTTTTTATTTCTCCCATTGAGTATGGTTATGAAATACTCATGTGCATGCTTGTAACGTGCCAATAAAGGACCGCATTCAAGAGGTTTCTTTAAAAAATAAAAATAAAAACAAATTGAAACCTGGCATTCTCATTTCTCATTAACTCTTTCCCCCTCTTTCTCCAAAAAAAAAAAAAAAACTCTTTCCACCTAACGCCACCTCTCATTCTGTGTGTGTTGTTGACTTGTTTCAGATACCATGGTGAATTGGTGATTCAAATTTTTTGCTGGGGATTCATTTCTTCAAATCAAAATGGGTGAGATTGAAGGTAGGAGAGAAAGAAGAAAGTTTTGTATAAGGATTTTCTGTGTGTGTGTGTGTGTATTTGGATTTTGAGATTTCATGGTCATCAAATTACTTTACCTTTCTCTCAGAGAAAGTTCTCAAGAACATGAGGGAGAGGTAGTAGAGATGCCACTGGTGTCCGCGAGGTGCAAGATCGAGACAAGCTGGCAAAGTGTAAGGCGGCGTGGTGAGTCCAACAACACAGTGATTTTCTGAGAATGAGTTGTTTTTATGGTTGCATTCTTATTTGTACAAATTACAATGTTCACGTACAAATTATCTGTTTAATCTAACAAACTGTTTTTACTAGACTAAGGGTTGGTTGAGATTTGTTTATTTTGTTAAAACTGAAAACTATTTACTAAAAGTATTGTAGATAAAGGTAGAAATTAGTTGAAATAGTATAATTGTACCCATGAATAGTATCAAAAATAAGCTGAATAGTAAAATAAATTGGCAAAAATAATCTTGCCAAACTAGTGTTTGTTTGAGATTTGCTTATTTTGCTGAAACTAAAATCTTTTTGCTGAAACTAAAATCTTTTTACTGAAAGTACGATAGATAAAAGTAAAAATTAGTTGAAATAATACAGTGGACCCCTGAATAGTACCAAAAAGTACATTGGGAGCCATGAATAGTAACAAAAATAAGTTGAATAGTATCAAAAATAAGATAGTAAAATAAGTTTGAGACTCATGAATAGTAACAAAAATAAGTTAAATAGTATAAAAAATAAGCTGAATAATAAAATAAGCTGGCAATTTCATCCATACCAAATGCACACTTAATAAAAAGGTAAGAGAGAAATTAAGAGTCTGTTTGGATACCCCTTATTTTGCTGAAATTGAAAACTTATTACTGAAAGTACTATAGATAAAAGTAAAAGTTAGTTGAAATAGTACAGTGAAACTTATAAATAGTACCAAAAAGTACAATGGAGCTTATGAATAGTAGCAAAAATAAATAAAATAATTTATAATTTTCATTACTTCCCTAACGCACACTAAGGGTTCGTTTGTTTTGCGCGTATGGCGTTTCAAGCTTTTTTTCTTTTTTTAAACCAACGCCTATTGCACTTTTCATGGGACATGAACAGTGCAAATAGGCATGTAAACAGTAATTTTAAAAGTAAACAGTAACCGAAAAATGATTTTTTATTATTCTCAGTTTCAACAAAATAAGCGATATTTAAACGCATACTAAGATTTGCATGAAAATTATAAATTATTTTACTATTCAATTTATTTTTGTTACTATTTATGGGTCTCACTGCACTTTTTGGTACTATTTATGAGCATTATTGTACTATTTCAACTAATTTTTACCTTTATTTACCGTACTTTCAGTAATAAATTTTCAATCTTAACAAAATAAGTGATATTCAAACCTACCCTAAAGCTATGTTTGGATTGCATTTTTGTGGGACGTGTCTGCGTCTGCCATCTTTTTTTTTTTTTTTTTTTTTAAGTCCAATACCTGTTACATTGTTTATGTCCCATGAATAGTGCAAACATGTCAATGAACTGTGATTTTATAGATGAACAGTAATTGAAATATATATATATATATATATTTTTTTTTTTTTCATTTTTCAGCAAAATAAGCGGTATCCAAACGCACACTAAATGATCAAGTATTTCCTGTGAGATTTTATTTTATTTTTTATTTTTTTTTGAAGCTTCAACAGTGGCCGACATTGACTCAACTTTTTTGTGAGCCCTGATAAAACTCCCACATTTCCCATGAATATTTAAGAATAAATAAATAACAAAATCTAAAAGAGTGGGAGGCAACTGGAACCTGAGAGCATTGGTGACCACTCATTTGAAATGTAATAGTACAAAATCAAAGTCTATAAAAATGTTCATCTCAAAAAAAAAAAAAAAAAAAGTGAAAACACCATTTTGGTCTCTGCATTTTGGGGTCACAGTCAATTTGGTTCCTATATTTTGGTATCAGTCAATTTGATCTTGATTATTGTAAATTTACAGTCAATTTGGTGTCGTGAACTCACTAATGGAAAATACTTATGCGGCAAATGGTTTGTACATTTGGCTTAATTAATATTTAAAAATTAGATCAGATGCTGATGTGTCTAAGTTTAAGTGGCCATGTCAATACTAAGGTGGCAAAAAAAGCCACATAAGCTTTTATATATATACATATATATATATATATTTTTTATAAACCTACAATCTCACAAAAATAAACCAAATTTCTTAAATAGTAATATTTCATATCTCTCTCTCTCTCTCTCTGCGTGATGAGGAGCCAAAGCCAACAATCATTGTCACTCCAACGCCATAGCCAATTCTTCGACTCAATCTCTATTGTTTTGACCAACGTCCATGTGCAATGAGGAGCTCGTGGGATGCTATTACTGCACAAGGCAACGATGATCCGAGGCTAGGTCCACACTAGTCGAGCTTGAGACGAGAAGATCCGAGTCAAGTGAGTCGGGATCGGGATCAATTGGATCTGGTTTTCTTTGGGGTTGTTGGCCACGAATCAAGCTCTGTTGTGGATCTGGGTTTAGGATGGTATTGGACGGTTAGGGTATTGGTGGATTTGGGTTTGTAGCCAAGGATTTTGGGATTAGTTTGAATCTCTAAATTTGGGGCTTTTATTTGAAATATCTGGAATTAGTTTGAAACTGGGTTTGGTGGATTTGCATCTACATTTTCTTTTAGGCGAGGATTTAGTCTTTTAGAAACAACATGGCCTATGTTGATTTAAGATTGTTGGACTAAATTATTGTTTGGTTACCAAGAAATTGCAAGAAACGAAAAAAAAACCAATATCAATAAAATAAAAATGAAATCCTGCTAGGTTAAGAAAATTGTGAGAAACTTTGAAGAAAAAAAATACAAAACGGAAAAAAGTAGTAAAGAAAAGAAAATTATTTTTTAAAGTTGATGTGGCTTTTTTTGCCACCTAAGCGCTGACATAACCACTTATATTTAGACACATCAGCATCTGATTCAATCTTTTAATATTAAATATGCTAAATATATAAACTGTTTGCCATGTAAGTATTTTTCGTTATTAAGTTAATGGTAGAAATCAAATTGACTGTAAATTTACAATAGTAACCAAATTGACTGATACCAAAATTAAAGAACTAAATTGAATGTAACTCCAAAATGTAGAGACCAAATTGATGTTTTTGCAATAAAAAAATGAAAATGTTATGCGGCTCACAGTTAATCCAAAGCTCAAGAAAATGTTAGGTTTTTTTCTTTTTTTAACAACATTATTTAAATTTTGTGAAAATACGTGTGTGAAAATATGGATAGAAATACATGTTGCGTGGTATTTAACCTTAAGTTGATTAAACACGGTTATCATATGGACCTTAACGTCTATAGCTCACATTAGAACATTGAGCAAACCAGAAAGAGAGAAGAAAATAGTAAGAAACAACAGAATGCAGAAAGAACGAGAGAGAGAAGAAGAAGATTAAGAAGAAACAGCAGAAACAACGAAAGAGGGAGAGAGAAAAAGAAGTGGTTGAAGTTTCTACTTAAGCCGGTTTTTGGAATTAAAAAACCTCTTTAGTGAACGGCTCACGGTTACCTGTTTAGACCTTACGGTCCGGTTCGAGTTTCAAAATCTGGGGATAACTTTGTAAATCCCACAGTTTTTTTACTCTTACTGTTTGATCATCACCCCCTTTTAAGTTTTCTGGTGTCACTGCCAATAAGTTGATGTAGCAGCAGAGAGAGAGAGAGAGAGAGAGAGAGGAGTACTGGGTAGATTGGGAAGCAAGAAAAGGGTCATTTAATGAAGGAGACCGCGTTATTGGGGCAACAACAAGAAGAAAGCTGGAGTGTCAGTTTGGCGTGCATGACTGAGCAAGTGTAAATTCACGTGTTAATGCTCTTAAAATTGAACGAGTACCATCTCACTTTCAAGGGAAAATTATTGAGAAAAGAGAGTAGGGTGAGTTTAAAAAGGATATATATATATATATATATATATATATTGTGCTAAAAAAGAAAGTGGCTGATTTCACCAAAAAAAAGGAAGTGGTAGATAGTGTTGGCACTAACAAGAAAGAAAGAAAAGAATAGTACTGATGAAACATTTCGTAACAGCTTGGCTTTTACTTTTAATCTGAGTCTGTGGTTTCTACTTGGGGTTTGTATGCAGAAACCGTGAGAACCAGCTCATTTTCTGATAGGCTCTTATGGGTTTATTTGGTTCCTTTTGCTTTTGGTTTTACTTGTGTGGTGGGGGTTACTCCTCAAAAAGTCACTCCAGACTTTAAAGTAGTTTACTTCTCATGCATATAGGCCTCAAAGGTTGTGTCACTGTTCCACTGAACTCTTTCTGATCCTTGACGCAAAAAGATTGGAACTCTAGCTAGTGTAAGATTTGGGCAACCTTTCTTTACAACTCTCTCTCTCTCTCTCTCTCTCTCTCTCTCCCCCGGCCTTTCTCCCTCATTCTTTTAACTTTCTTTGATTGGTTTTTGCTGATACCAACTAATAAAAAAAAAAGAAAAAGAAAGAAAGGAAAAAGACTCAAACTTGGCATGAGTGAAGCTTAATTAGGCATTATTGCATGTAATTGGTTACTAGTACTCTATACATACAGCTTTGTGAATTTGATATATGGGTCTTGGGTTTTGTTGGGGTTTACACGGAGAGTGGCTTTTGGGCTTTGTCTTTGTGTTTCCATCCTGATATTAGGCATATTTTTCTTCATTGTGGGGTTTTAGATTCTTACCATTATTGACACCATAAACATGATCTTCAGCTTCAATATTTTACTAGATTTTCTGTGATATATTCTGATGGATTCCTCAGATTTTTCAGTTAAATTTTGTAGGCGATTTTGTTGCTGGTAGTTAATGTTTGGTTGTTCATTACAATAATCAATTTTGTTTTTATTTTTAATTTTTTTCTCTGATCTCTCACTCTCTCTCTCACATATTTATTCCCATTCTGTGCAAAAATAAAGAGAGATGCTTGTTGTCTACCGTTTTGGTGGTTTCTTCAACTGATACCGAGATGCTGTTTTCTGTTGCAGGTTTTTTGCTTTTCAAACTTCAACGGTTAAATAATTCATACACAAAAGTTGATTTGTATATTGTTGTGTTTGGAACTTGAAGCTTTTAAAGGTCACAAAAGGGTCTAGTGGTATGAATCCTTTAAAAAATGTAAAAACAAATGTAACAAAGTGATCAGCAAGTGAAGGGAAAATATATATATAAAGAGAGAGAGTGAGGTGGAGTCAGATTTGTGCTTGTGGGTGTTACTGATTTGAGAAATATTTTAGTCTTAATAGTCTGTTGGTTTTGTCTCCTTGGCTAACTGGGTGCGCCCGGGCTCCGTGGGCTTTGCCGCCGACCAAGGAAACAGCCTCTTATTTGGCTCTCTTGGCATTGAAGAGAACCTTTTGTTAAAAAAATTGTACAAACCCCATCTTGTGTTTCCCTTTATCTCTTTCTCTCTCTTACTCAGACTCACTTCTTTCTTTTGCCTCGGTTGTTGTCAAAGATTCTTCACTCTCATAGTCATACTCATACCCCCACAAGCATATATCCTCACCCCTCTTTGAGATCCTTCTTTAGAGACCAGGAAATTACTTGGGTTGGGTTGCATTCACAAATCTGGTCCCCACACCCTGGGAGTATTCCTTTCTATTTCTGGGGGTGTGTTAGTTTTGTTCACTTATTAGGATGTGTGGTGGTGACTCTGAGGTATCTGATTTAGGCATTTAGTACTACAAGTTGAGTGTCGAAGAAGGTTAGTTTTAAAGGTATAAGGGGGCCGGGGGTGAAGCAAGCTGATCCTTTTTTTTAGCTTTCAAAGATGAAGTTTATGAAGCTTGGATCAAAGCCAGATTCCTTTCAGACTGATGGGAACAATGTCAGGTGAGAGATCATTTGGAGCTTTATTTCTTTTCTTTTGAAAAACATGGTTGCTGATGCTGCTCTTTTATGTTTGATGCATTTCAGTTTGTCTTGCAAAAGCCAGTTATGGATGATTTTGGCTCTTTCAATTGTCTCTCTCTTCATTAAGATTTCTCTTTATATGACCTCTTTTGTATTAGATTTACCATTATTCTTTAGTAGATTTGCAGCTGAGCACATACTCACCGTACTGTAGCAGTTTAATGGAAAAGTTTAAATTTTGAGTTATATTCACAGATGCATATTACTATGTATATACACTCTGCCCAGGTAAATAGTTGTTTTGAGTTTTATTTCCTGCTCCCAATGGAGGAACTGCTAACATATTCATTGCCTAATTGAAATTAGGGCTTATTTAAAAATAAATGTTGTTGGGTTTGAAAGTTCCTGTTAGTTTATTTTTGTTCTTTTTGAGCTTGCCCATTTTATGGCCCACATTTGTACTCATTTCCTGTACTTTTGATATTGACGTTGAATTTTGATGATTTATTTCACTTTGGCATTTGAGGTTTGAAGAATGGTGCCCTATTTTCTTATTTCTAACCTCTAACAACATTAGGACATAAGAAAATTCACTGCTTTTTAAAATTTTAAATTTTTATAGTTGTGCTAAATTTTCTTCGGAAGATCTTGATTTCACATTTTGGATTGTTTGCTGCAGGTATTGTAGTATTATTTTTCCAGTACCTCCTCAGTTGGCATTATTGACAATTGAATGTGATGGGATTTTCTTAAAATATTATTGTATTAATCCAGTGAATAAATAGTTTTTGAGTAATTCATCAAATATATATATATATATATATATAAATTTGGAACTTTGGGTTTATCAATCAAACAAAGTTGGGGAGTATGGATCTGATCCTTGGTATAATTATTAGCAAATTGGTGTCACATATACATATATTAGGAACAGCTATCCAACTTGAGTTAAGATAGTATGATTGAAGTCTTTCCCTTCTCAGGAATGCTGCGGGGAAAATGTGACCCTTGTGACTGCAAACCTCATATTCTTTTAATAGACCACAGATGGTAACTATGAGGTTAAACTAGGTACTTTAATTTAACTTTCATACAGATAACTTGAGCTTGGTGCATTTGAAACCACATAAGTCTAGCAATATCACTTTTTGGAAAGTATTTAAGTTTCACTCTGAATTCCTATCACTTTATGATTATAGTCTTGCACTATCTCAGTATTGGGTCTGTTTTGGAATGTTTCCTCTGGTGAGGTGGATTCCTTGTATTAGTTTAATGCTTGTCCAGTTGGCTGGTCAAATGAGAGGTACCATTTAGTATAATTTCTTCAATTGAAATTGCAGGGTATTTGACTTTCATGCAAGATTTAAAATAGATGAATTTCTTCTAGTAGTTATCCATTCATTGCTGGACTAACATGTTTGATTATATAGTTGATGTTAAAGCAATGATATGGTTGGCAAGAACAAGACCTTGAGACTTTTTACATGGAAATGCGAAAAAGTTTGAATGAGTTGTTATTCCTTGCGCTTATTAGTGAACTTTCCCATTTTGGTAACATATAAAGATAAGTGTACGAAGATCTGTTGATGAGTTCAGATATTCTTCATCCTTTAGAACAATACCTTTGTTCATGTTTAAAGTTTTTTTTTTTGTCTTTATAGTTCTCAGTTCATTACGAGGAGCATAACCATGTGCAGGTATGTGGCAAGTGAGCTGGCAACGGACATCATTCTTATTGTGGGGGATGTAAAATTTTATCTTCACAAGGTACAATATTCTTTGGCCGAGTAATTGGATATGTAATGAAGATAATTTTTTTCAATGTTGTTGTTGTGTTTTTTTTTTTTTTTTTTTTTAATTTCTTTCTCTTGCACCTGTATCACCGTCCTTGATTTGTAGAATTTTTATGTTAATAAAGGGACCCTAGCTACTTATGCAACATGAGTAATCTATTTACTCTGGTTGATCCTTATACAAGAACCTGCTACAATTGTTTCTATTTTTAAATTTTTGATCCACTTCCCTTTCCTTCTCTGGAAAAATTACATGCTTGGTTGCTTATATATAAAAGGCTCTAAACTAATTCCAGCATCAGAGTTCTCACATGCTTGTGGAGCAGGTCTTAAATTTTAAGTGTGATAAACTATTTTGTTTAATGAAAATACTAATATCTAATTTATTACTGGATAAAGATTATTAAAATAGTACTAGAATCCACTTAGTTGATAACCGCCGTCTGCCTGATCATTTTATTTTGGTAATCAAATTGTAGACATGGTTATCAAGGCACGGAATCAAAAAGTTTGTTAAGAGGCATTGGTGGGACTAGCGACTACCTAACTTATAATTTTAGAACTTGGCCACTTTGGTCTCTAACTTACAGCTTCAATGATAAAACTGAGCAGACGGGCAAACATTATGTGGCTCAGCTCAGTTCAATTGCACTCATAATAATGCATGTGAATATGTTGTGCAAAATGTTTATTGTCTGATTCCAAATTATGAATTATCTGTTGTGTAGTTTCCTCTACTGTCAAAGAGTTCCCGATTGCAGAAGTTGGTTGTTACCACTAATGAAGAGAACACAGATGAAGTTCAAATTTCTGACATTCCTGGTGGTCCTGCAGCCTTTGAGATATGTGTTAAGTTTTGTTATGGCATGACTGTTACCCTAAATGCTTACAATGTTGTTGCAGCTCGATGTGCAGCTGAGTACCTAGAAATGCATGAGGCCATTGAGAAAGGGAACCTCATTTACAAGATTGATGTCTTTCTTACTTCTAGCATTTTCCGCAGCTGGAAAGATTCAATCATTGTTCTTCAGACTACAAAGTCGTTCCTACCATTATCTGAGGATTTGAAGGTGGTTAGCAATTGCATTGATTCTATAGCTACCAAGGCCTGTGTTGATGTTTCCAAGGTTGACTGGTCCTATACCTATAACCGAAAGAAGCTCCCAGAGGAAAATGGGAATGATCCAAACTGGAATGGTGTTAGAAACCGTCTGGTGCCTAAGGACTGGTGGGTTGAGGATTTGTGTGAACTTGAAATTGATCTTTATAAGCGCGTTCTAATGATTATTAAAGCAAAAAGGATAGTTTCTAATGATGTGATTGGAGCAGCCTTAAAAGCGTATGCTTACAGAAGGTTGCCAGGTTTCAGCAAGGGTATGATTCAGTCTGGAGATATGATAAAGCATGAGTCAATAGTGGATACAATAGTGCGGCTATTGCCTGCAGAGAAAGGCTGTGTCTCTTGTAGCTTCCTCCTAAAGTTGTTGAAAGCCTCCATTTTGATGGATTCAGGAGAAATGGCCAAGGATGAGCTGATAAGGAGAATAGGACAGCAACTGGAGGAGGCTTCTGTAAATGATCTTTTGATACGAGCATCAGAAGAGGAAACAACAATGTATGATGTTAGTACAGTGCAGAAAATAGTTCAAGAGTTCCTAATGCAAGATCAGAATGCTGAGATTGAATCATTAGAAGATAGCCATGAACCTCAGGAAACAAGGAAGCCGGGGATTTTATCAGATGCTTCCAAGCTGATGGTGGCAAAACTGATTGATGGATACCTTGCCGAAATTTCTAAGGATGCCAACCTACCTTTGTCAAATTTTGTTGATCTTGCTGAGATGGTGTCTGATATCTCTCGGCCAGCTCATGATGGGCTTTACCGCGCCATTGACATGTATCTAAAGGTAAGCGTAAATTTTAACAGTGAACATGCATTAAGTGGAAAATTTCATGTTGTAAAACATGCTGTGCATTTTAGTGTATTAGTGTTTCACACTAGAAATTTGTTATATAGTAAAGCACTGCTCAATTCTCACTGATGTTGAATTGATGTGTAACCCGGATGTTTTTGTTACAAAATACTAAATAAAGTAGTATTCTT
Source organism: Quercus wislizeni (assembly GCA_023055345.1). Taxonomy (NCBI): domain Eukaryota; kingdom Viridiplantae; phylum Streptophyta; class Magnoliopsida; order Fagales; family Fagaceae; genus Quercus; species Quercus wislizeni. The sequence goes on from JALGQJ010000005.1 coordinate 25,776,379, forward strand.
CACTGTGCCTTAATGCAGGAGCACCCTGGGATCAGCAAGAGTGAGAGGAAGAGGATATGCAAGCTGATGGACTGCAAGAAGCTCTCAGTTGATGCATGCATGCATGCTGTGCAAAACGAGAGACTCCCATTGCGTGTAGTTGTGCAAGTACTCTTTTTTGAGCAGGTTAGGGCGGCTGCATCATCAGGCAGCAGCACCCCTGACCTACCCAAAGGCATTAAGGAACTTAATAGTGGCTCTCACGGGAGCTCAAGGTCAGCTACAACTAACACAGAAGAAGACTGGGATGCAGTGGCCACAGCTGAGGAGCTCAAGGCCCTTAAAGGGGAGCTAGCTTCTTTAAGGTTGGCTAATGGAGTGGGAGGTAGTGAAAGAAATGGAAATGGAGATGGTAAAAGTAATGTGGACAAAGCTGCTATAAGTAAAATGAAAGGGCTGCTCAAGTCAAAGAAGATCTTTACAAAGCTTTGGTCTAGCAAAGGGGGGCAGGGTGAGAATAGTGGCTCAGATTCATCAGACAGCCTTGGTTCTGCCAACCCTGAAGAAGTTAAATCAACCCCTTCCAGAAATAGGAGGCATTCTGTGTCTTAGTTGCGAACTATATAAATAGTGTTGGTGGGTTCTTTCGGCCTTTTTGCTTTCTTTAATGACATTAGAAACTTCACTAGTAGTGCTTATCGTTTTAATTTAGCAAAAATGAAGCGCATATAGTTTTTGGACTAAGAGTTTAGAGTTGTTTTGCTGAGAATCTTGTCACTTGATTGAATAAAAAGAGAAGGGTAATTGTATATAAGACAAATGCCCAAAGAGGTAGAGCTCTTGCCATTCATGGTGTCTGTCCACCAGTCTTAATAGCTTATGTTTTTTCAGCATTTTGAATATGGGTTATTTGGAAGAGACCGTACATAGAAAAAATAACATTAAAAAAAATTGTATTTGGAAAAAGTGTGGTTTCAAAAGGGGATACCAAATGGGTCTCTGTTTTTGCCTTTTAAATTTTGTGAAGAAGAAAAGAAAATGATAATTTGTTAGATTTTGATTGGGGGAATATAGAATGGACCGTACACATTGAACTAAAGATTTTTTTTTTTTTTTTTCTATGACACGTCAAGGGCACTCATCTCTTTTAGCTACATGAGCACTTTGGTGACATATACTATACATTCATGACATTCTAACTTTAGAACACTAAATGAGTTTTGAAGTAGGTTTGCAAACCAATGAAAACATCACGTGGATCAGATGAAAAGATGCAGGTCCAATTTAAAATAACCTGTATACATAAAAAGGAAAAGGGGGAAGGATCCATCTACATTGAAAGGCAAAAACACTTTACAAGAACAAAAAAAGCCCATACAAGTTACAACAGTTCAAGTAACTCGAGGAACACACCCAAATTCAGGATATGCTAAGTGTCACTTTGTAATTGGCATATATTTAAATAATTTTTTTAGCAAGTACCCGTCCAATTATAAGTTGATATTCAAGCATTTTGTGAAGTTGGGATGGATAGTGTGAGTCACTCAAATTTTAGAACTCTCTAGGGTCCACAAAAATGGAAAGGCCAGGTTGGGATTTGGTCCAATCACCAACAGGCCCATCACTATAATGGCCCCCGGCAAGTCTTTTGATGCACCATACATCTTCGGCGCAAGATAGCCTCTTCCAATGAGGTATTGCTAACCTCAACGGGTCCCCACTTGCCACCTCAGTCACCAGCACCCCACAACCATTAGCTTTGGCCAAGTTATGCGTGTGGCCACACAAGGCCTTCATCAAACTCCCTGCACGTGGACCTTCACCTCCTAACCCATACATAAAAAGCAACCCAAATGGCCTAAAAACATCAGGAACCGAAGGCACTTCCAACCACGGTAACGCCTTGTCCACCACGCGTGTAGCCCTAGCTGCCAAGCGCCGTGCACGTGACGCGCCTTTTATTTCTAACGTAAACACCTCCTTACAATTCCAAACACTCATAATTGCCCATGACTCGGGCGGGTCACATAAGAACTCGTTCCAACCCGGCCATGACTCAGCCGAGAACGACCCTCTTGGGATAGCTAGGTAAGTACCCAGATTGAGTTTATTATTGAGAATCCTATCAATGTCTCTGGGGAAGAACTCGGTGGTGGAGAATCGGTGGCGATAGAGCCTCTCTGAGTCAGATGGGGTGAGTTTGATTATTGTAACTCGGCTAGGGAACTTGACTCGGTGAGCAAACACAGGTTGGACCAAAATTGATGGGGTTCGAAACTTAGTGTAATCACATTTTTGCGTGAAAAGATTAAGGGAGGGTTTGTTATCATTATCAGTGGCTATGTATGAGTACTCAACTCCATTTTTTATGAACCACTGCTCCATTTCCTTAACCAGCTTCAACCCAATACCTTTTCTCCTGTGACATGAACAAAGATATCGAAAAAATTAATAATATGATGCAAAGAATTATAAATAAATAAATAACATCAAACCTAGATTGAAAAAAGTGGTAATAAGCCCAATTAGTTACACTAATTTTTTTGTTATTTTTTTTATTTATTTTTCAAACATGTGAAGGAAATATTTTAATTTCTTTCCTAAAAATCTATGCATAAAAGAGCATAGGAAAGTGTGAGTGCAATTTGGTATTATGGAAGTACCTGTGAGAAGGAGAAACTCGGAGACCTAGAATGTAAGCGAGTTTGGTGCAAATGGGGCTGAGTTTTGGAGTGTCTATATTGTTGTTCTTACACTTACTGCCATTTCTGGTGAGCTTTTTGGAACAAGTGACGGTTTTGATGCAACCCCTAATCATTCCAACAATCTCTTTCTCCGAATTATCACCCACCATCTCAGCTACCTGATGATCATATAGTTATTTGAAGATAGATATAGAAGAAAAAGAAGAAAAAAAAGACCCATCTCGAAAAAAAAATGGAAAAAGTATCAAGTAATGGGAGAGATGGTAGAAATGGAGAGAAAATCAAGGGATACAATACAATATATATATATATATATATACACATACCAGCATGAGGAAAGAAGGAGAGTGGCGGATTCTGGAAATAGGGTCACCTAAAAGATTGGTGAAGAGAGACATTTGGCCTGTTGGACCAACCTCACACCTTCTCTCTATGTCTTCAACACTTGGAATGTCCTTGTTTGCGTTGAACTCTCTCACTTCTATTACTTTATTCTCCTCCATTCACTACCCAAAGACAAAAATCACTCACAAGAAACAAAAGCTATTGAAGTACTAGAATTATAAAAACAGAATTTTTTTTTTTTTTTTTTTTTTTTAGTTTGTTTAGTACTGAATACTAGGTGAACAAATAGGATCGATTTTATAGCTAGTGTGCGAGTACTCATGGACTCCCAAAGACATTGAACCGTTGCGGCTACTAAATTAATGCTGATCGATTCCACTTCTTCTCTGTTATAATTTCTTGGTACGGATGTTAATGATTGGTGAGAGAGAAAGAAAGGATTTTATTAATTGTGCCTACCTTTAATATACATATTTCTAGCTCATAACCTTTAACACACATTTGATTATTCCAAAACAAACACACACACATAATTTGAACCAATTTATTTACTCAGAACGATTTGGTCATGGTATAAAAAAGCATATTCCTAAGTAATGAAACACAAAGCTATCCTTTTATTATTAGTTGAGCATTATTGTGTAAAATAGACTAAGGGTAATCTCTCTCAACCTTAAGATAGTTTAATAGTGGAACCAAGCATGCCACTTTTGGGCATAATAATCTTGTCCAGGAGAATTATCAGTTAAGAGGCTAATAATTTAGAGACAAGTGTCGAGAGAGAGAGTGAGTGGCGATGGCGGCTGTGGCTGTAGCTGTGACTGCATAAATCTTTCCCATTTTAATTAGTTTCTTGAGGAAGATGCGCAGCAATCATTCTCACCCACACCCACACCCACACTAGGGAATCAATATTAAGCTTTTATGACTTCCTTTCCTTCGTCTTGATTTGTGTAACGTGTAACTCTCCCTCCCCTTCAAATACTTATTGCTATTTCTCTCTCGTCATACTTATTCTCCTGCGTAAGGTCCTAGTTTTTCTCTTCCTTTTTGGGTTTGATTTCATTTTTCTCATACATCAATGGGGCCTTTCCAGATTCTAGTTGCTACTGCTCATTCTCCCACTAATGATTTTATCCATTTATCAAACTTTTGCATCTATATTTTAAACTCATTCGTACCATTTTTTAAGCTATAATAAAAATAAATAAATAAAAATTGAAGCATTTCAATTATTAAATAAATTTTAAACTTAGGATTTCATTAAGATTTCAGATTTAGAACCTGGGATCTTGTAGACTAGCTCACAATCATTTTAGGGTCCTGTTAATGGATATCCTTAAGGCAATTATTAATAAACCAATTTAGAAAAGTTTTGACACAACTTTCATGGAAAATATAAAAAGTTGTTAAAAAAATTAATTTTTTTTTCTTTTTCCAATAAAAATTTTCTAAAAATATTTTTTAAACCAATGCCCTTAGGGCAAATATTAACTTCCCCCATCTTTTTATCCTCAATCTTTAAAATTATTAGATTTTTAATATTTTATTTTATTTATTTAGGTACACTCATATAAAAGGATTTTTTTTTTTAATAATTCAATATAGTTAGGAGAATGGAGATTTGAACCATGAATGTAAGAGCCTGTTTGGCCAACAAAAAATGGTCACTCAATTTCCGTTACTCAATTTTCATCACTCATCACTCATAACTCATCACTCATCACTCATTTGTTCACACTTATTTGGCAACATCACTTTTATTTTCATCACTCAATTTTTTCACACTATTCATGGGTCCCACACCTGTCAGCCGGTATAGTTTTTTTTTTTTTTTTTTAGTACCCAACTCACCGAAGCTAATATAAAAAATAAATAAATAAATAAAAAAATCTGAACAGCCAACACCAACCCAGAGAAAAAAAAAAAAAAAAAAAATGAACGGCCAACCCAGGAAAAGAAAAGAAAAGAAAAAAAAAACAAACAACCAACGCCAACCTAGAAAAAAGAAAAAAGAAAAGAGGTGGTTAAAAGTTGCAGCTGTGGCTCCCCTATATGTGTTTAATTACAATATTGTCATTGAGTTATGAGTTATGGAAACTGAAAACAGCCAAAAGTTGTTTTCAGTTTCCATAACTCATAACTCAAAAATCAGAGAATTGAGTGATGGAAACAGAGTTATTGTTTGTCAAACAAACTTTTTGCTATGGGTCCCACCATTTTTGAGTTATGAGTTATGGAAATAGAGAATTGAGTTATCAAAAACCTCAATCCAAACATGCTCTAATATTCAAGAAGTGACAATTAGTTAAGCTACGAGACTCTCTTAACCACATGTGTAAAATCACTACTTAAATCTTCTAAATTTATTATAAGCATAAACCAAGGACCCCAACCTTCTTGGGAAAGGTGTTTCTATCTTTTCTTTCAAGACACCCATCATTTTAAGTAATTTTAGAATATTAGTCTTAAATTTAGGAAAACAATAATAATAATAATAATAATAATAATAATAATAATAATCCATAGGTAGACTTAGATTCCTACATAACTATTAATTATATTTAGTAGTTTTGTAATGTTACGATCTTCGATTTGATGATTCAATATTACAATAAGAGCATTCACATTAGCACGTGTAAAAATATTTTTGTTTATTTTAACATAAGAACTTACATTTCTATTTTACATAACTACTTGTCAAAAATAATTACATCAAATTGTCTATTTTAGTAGGTTAACTCAGTTGGTAAAATCTCTAATAGTTGAATAAGAGATTTGGAGTTTAAACCCCGCCTACACGAAAAAACCGATTGGTGTCTTGGTCTGATGATAAAGAACTATCATCAGAAGCGGATGTCAAAGGTTGAAACTCTTTATAAAATAAAAATAAAAATAAAATAAAAAGCTTGTCTATTTTACATTCCATTTCATTAAAAATTTCTATCTCTCTCTTTGTATATATCAAATTTTTCATTGGAAAGTACATATGTAGCTTCAAAATAGACACAATTTTTATCCAATTTAGATTTGGAATGAGTGAATGCCTAGTTGAAGTTGACACAAAATTGTTGAATATGAGAAGTTTGTAATTTCGATTATTTTCAATCAACTCTTAAATGATCGAGAATTGGACATACGATTATGTGTTTTAATTGAATTGAGTTTCTTTGTTTCAAAATCATATTGAAGCCTAATATATAAAGGCTTATTTTCTCATGACTTTCTAGAGGGACTAGAGAAGAAGAAACAGAGAGCAAAACAAAGAGAAAATCAAAACCTCCATCCTATAGTGAACCTGCAAGTACAAAAGAGATATTCCTTCGATCGGATAGTATCAGTTGGTGTGATCAAATTTGAAACTAGAGAGCCAAAAAACCTAATGTTAATGCAGTATTCAAATCTTCAATTAAGGTCCTTGGATTGGGTCAAAGAATCTAGTCGTGATCAAGAAAGAAGGTTCGTGAAAGGGGTCATGTACAAGGAATCTGAAGCTCTAGAGCTGGTGTGTGATCAAGTATTTCTTCCTATAGTGAATTGTTTTATACTTTGTTGGGGTAGAGGTACCTCCTAGTGGTTTTTCTTTTGGAGTCATTATTCATTGATTTTCCATTTCATCACTATATCACGGTGTCTCATATTTTTATTACTTTTATAATTTTGCTTTATATTTTGTGACTTGTTGTTTTGTGGCTGTTGATATTTTATACTTGGAAAAAGTTAACGAATGCTTTAATGACATTGATTTAAAAAATATTTTTATAAATTTTTTATGGGAAGAGAAAAAAGTAATTAATTTTTTTAATAACTTTTTATATTTTTCATAAAAGTGAAATTAAAACTTTTTAAAAATGGCCCATTAACAAATACCTAAAGGCACCTATTAACAAGATTCATGATACTTTTGGTCACATAATTGACTAATTGAACTTTTTTTTAAAAGGAATCGGTTAATTGAACTTAGGGTTTAGGGTCATTGGATTGGGTCAAAGAATCTAGTTGTGATCAAGAAAGAAGGTTCGTGAAAGGGGTTCATGTACAAGGAGTTTTGAAGTTCTAGAGCTAGTGTGGGGTCAAGTATTTCTTCCTATAGTGAATTGTTTTATACTTTTATTGGGGTAGAGGTACCTTGTAGTAGTTTTTCTTTTGGAGTCGTTATTCATTGAATTTCCATTTCATCACTATATCGCGGTGTCTCATGTTTTTATTACTTTTATAATTTTACTTTATATTTTGTGACTCGTTGTTTTTTGGTTGTTGATATTTTATACTTGGAAAAAGTTAACGAATGCTTTAATGACATTGATGTAAAAAATATTTTTAGAAATTTTTTATGGGAAGAGAAAAAAGTAATTAATTTTTTTAGTAACTTTTTATATTTTTCCTAAAAGTGAAATTAAATTTTTTTTTAAATTGTCCATTAACAAATACCTAAAGGCCTGCTAACAAGACTCTTGCTACTTTTGTTACATAATTCACAAATTGATCTTTTTTTTTAAAAAGGAATCGGCTAATTGAACTTAGTTATTAAATCTACTGCATAATTATCTTTCGGCTCTAAACAAGATTCTTTTCACTAGTCTTTTGGCAATCCACTTAGCAAGACAAGGATTGAGCATATGTTGACCTTTACTAAACACGTGTGTGTATTGAGGGATACAGAATTGCAATTAATATAATCAAATGACAATAGGATGCATCCACTTATTTACCAAACCCTATAAGCTATAACCTCTAAAGCTAAACCTTAAACTCTTAACTCTAAACCCTAACCCCTAAAATCTCAAACCTCTAAATTTCTAAAACCCCAAGACCCAAAACCCCCTCTTAAAAGCTCCAAATCTCTAAAAGTTCAAACGGAAAAGATAATGGAAGGTCTAAGGGAATTAGTTTACTAAATATTGATAGAAACTTTTTTATGGAAAAAGAAAAAGTAATTAATTTTTTCACAACATTTTATATTTCTCATAAAATTTGTATCAAAATTTTCCTTAATTGGTCCATTAACCCGTTAACCAGACCCAAGTTCTAAAATAAAAATAAAAAAAAATTACAAATCCCTAAACCCGAAAATCTAAAATCTAAAACCCAAAAAACTTAAGCCCTTAACACAATTTTTTTTTCCACATTAAAATGTGGAATTTTTGTGTTCCTATTGGAGCTCAATATTCTGTGTAGACAATATTCCATGATTAATGAGATTTTGGCTAAGTTTGATAAATGATTACCGGAGCATGAAAAATGTGTAGATAAAATTAGATATTGCAATTACCTATCTTGTGGTAGAGAATACATGCAAATTAGGTTTACATGTTGTAATTGTCATAATTTCTTTCATTTGAGTAGGGGTGACAAAATTGGACACGACCCGCGAATCCGACATGACACGACACAAAATTAGCAAGTTATGGGTTAAGGTTTAATGGGTTCTTGTCATATTCAGGTTGACATGACTGACCCGTTTAATAAACAGGTTGGGTTAATGTTCAACACATAGAACCCATTTGACCTATCTGACCCGTTTAATTAAATGACCTTTTGCTAATATACCTTCAAACTCTAGGTATATAACTTATTAGTTATTGTGGTTTATTTTCTTTGACGTGTTGCGATTGATTATTTATGATATTGGAATATGCTTTAATTTTGAATGATTATTTGTAATACAGTTACTTGTTAGTTCTGAATTATATATTAAAAATATTTATTTGTCTTTTTTTCATAAATTTTTTTTTTCATTTTGATAAAATCTAATAAACAAGTTGACATGACTAACCCGTTTAATAAATGGGTCGTGTTAGGATTGAAGAATCTTAACCCATTTAATAAACAGGTCGGGTTAGTGTTGACCCATATAGTCAAATACTTATAAGTTGACATGACACAAACCCGACACGCGAACATGAATTGCCACCCCTACATTTGAGATAAATCGAATATAAATGGGAGTCACGGGTACATCAATGCAAAAGCTTTATTGCACATCATCTGATGATAACGTTCAAAGTTGATGTATTGGGATGTAAAAAGACATATGATGCTTAAAAATTTGAAATTTGAGGATATTTATAGTGGGGCATACTAAAAAGGAGAAAAGCAATTTAATGTTGGGCTTGATCTGTTTAATAAACACCTAAACTAATTAGTGGTGTTTATTACACACAACCATACACACAAGCATAATTTACAATAAAATTATGACTTCAAGTACACCGTTGTGTGCAAGAATGTGTGCAACAACAATTACCCGAAACCAATATCTCAAACCTTGACAATTGACATTAACAATCCTTGTTAGTCACTTAAGAGCATCCACAGTAGTGAATCTATATTTTTAGCTATTTGGCATCACAAAAAGTTACTTTATCTATTTTACCTACTCACATGCTGCAGCAGTGGATCTATTATAGTTTTCAACACAATAAAATAATATAAACATCACAATAAAATAATATATTTCCTACAATAAAATAATACAAATACAGCCACCACAAAACAAACCCACAGCAACCCAAAATCGAAACCCACCACACCAGTACGCCAAAACCTACCACGTCGATACACCGAAACCCATTCCTATCCATGAGCAAGAACAACCACGAGCGATAACCACTCTGGTCCACAGAAAGCCACTTCGATCCACGAGGCCGGAGCACAACCACGACCCAGCGGCGGAGTGGAGGTGAGGGAAGAAGAGCACCTACCGTTTTGGCACTGAAACCACCCACAAACCATTTCGGCACCGAACCCAACCGTTGCCGAGCTTAGTCTCACCATTTTGGCATCGAGATCCTTACCGAAATCATCAACATTGTCCATCTCTGATCTCTCCATGGAGAAGGAGAGGGAAAAAAATAAAAATTAAAAATTAAAAAGGGAGAAGAGCTGAAGTGTGTTCGGGCTGTGCTACAGATGATAGTAATTTATATTATTTAATTGAAAAGATAAATAAAATATTATTATTTTGGTATAGCTTTGAGGTATTGGGATAAGGGTTGAACTGTAGATTGGTAAGGTACTTAGGATTCCTTTACTTGTAACCGCTTGTTGTGATAATAGTGGAGTTTCGGGAGTGGTGACCTGAAAATCACCCGGTGGGGTTTTTGCCGTTATGTTTTTCCCCATTCGTAAACAAATCACCGTGTTATTTATTTTCCGCATAGTTAGTTTATTGGTGATTTTGTTGGGCTACCACGCGTTTGCATGATAAATTGATTAATTAATAACTTTGCTAATTAATTAATTAATTTCTATCATAATGGGTCATTCAGTTTGTGGCCTATCAAGTGGTATCAGAGTAGACACACTCTGATTAGGGTTTAATCGTTGCTGTGTTGATCCATTGACCCTTGTTTGTCATGGATAGAGAACAGTCATTAATCATACCTCATTTATTTGATGGCACTAACTATGCATACTGGAAAGTACGCATGAGAGCTTTCTTGCAGTCCTTAGATGAGAAGGTGTGGCAAGCTGTAGAGATTGGCTGGACTAAGCCAAAAGAAGCGCCGGCTGATTGGGATGAAGCAAAGATCAAGGTGGCAAACTTCAACAGCAGAGCATTGAATGCCTTATTCAGTGCAATCACCAATGAGGAGTTCAAGAAGAGGCTCACTACAAGCTTTGAAGAAATAGAGATGGAGGAGGATGAGTCATTCGATGAGTTCTATACCAAGCTCAAAGACATAATAAACTCAGCCTTCAATCTTGGGGAAACCATTCATGAACCCAAGATTGTAAGAAAAGTGCTCAGATCTCTACCCGAGAAATTTCATGCCAAGATCACGGCGATAAAAGAATCAAAGGATATTGACAAAATTCCTTTGACAAAGCTGGTTGGTAACTTGCAGACCTATGAGCTAGGGTTGACAAGGATTGGCAAGACAGGTAAAGGCAAGAGTATGGAACTGAAGGCCAAGAGCAGTGAGACAGATGAGTCTTCCGATGATGAAGATTCCAAGATGAAGTCCTACATCACCAAGCAGTTCAAGAAGTTTATGAAGAATGCCAACAGGAGGAACTTCGACAAGGGCCGCAGGCAATCCAGTTCTTCTCAGTTTAAAGGGTAAGACAAAGGGAAGAAGGATGCTAAGGAAGGTGGTTAGTACACTGTTCCCGCAGGACCTAAGTGTTTTGGGTGTCAAGGCTTCGGGCACATGAAACATGAGTGTCCTACGTATCTCAAGAGCATTGGGAAGAGTAAGGCACTTGCGACAATGAGGTTGATGGAATCTTGAATGCGTGAAGCTGCCACTGTTAATCCTTCTGATAGGATTGTTGAAGATGTGGACGAAGAAGAAGAATTGGTGGAGTCCAAATTTGAGAAAATGGATGATCAAGATGACATCCATACAGCCTATGAGAAATTGTACAAAGTTTCTGAAAAGCGTGAGAAACTTTACAGGCTGGCCACCAAGAAACTCAGTGATGTGGAACTTGACCGTGAAGAATTATTCACAAAGTTTGATGAAGCTAATCAGACTATTGGAGCACTGAAGTTTAAGAACAATTTCTTGGCTGAGAAGACCAAGAAGCTTGAGGCGGAGCTGTCTCAAGTCAAAGCTCAATTGGAGAGGACTTCAAGCGCTAAGCTAAACGAGATGCTCAATATTCAGAAATCTGCTTCAGATCGAACAGGTTTAGGGTATGGTCTTTCTTCCTCTAATACTACTTCTACTAGTACTACTGTTTTCGTTCCTCCTGCTAGTAATACTGAAATTGAGAACACTAATGTTAAAATTAGTCTAGCTAGTGAGAACTTAAACAAAGGTAAATCCATCTTAGGAGCACCCCCTAAACTAGATAAGAAAGATGTTAAAAATCCTAAGGCTAAGAAGGCTAACTCTCAAAAGCCTAAACAAAAGAAGCAGCATCTCTGTCATCATTGTGGAGCTGCCGGTCATACTCGACCAAATTACTATAAGTGGTTAGCCACTCAACAGAGCAACGGCATGATAGCATCTGGAAGCCAGAATCAGCTTCAATCTTCTCTCGTTCCTCTCGATGATCTTCTCAAGGTCCTCATATTCATTTCGAACTTGAACGGTTTTAATTCTTCCCCCTCACCACCGGTTCAAGGGTTTAATCAAAGAAAATGTTCTTCCAAGGTGTGGAAGAAAAAGGACTCTAAGTGATTTTATCACCTTCTTCTATCTTCTTGTTTTGTTTGTTGCATTACTTGTGTGTTTTGCTTTTATTTTGAGTCAATCTAGTGTTATGCTTTGCATTGTTTAACATGTTTTTGTTTGTTTATTTTCAGTTTTTGTTTATTTTGTTTTTAATATAAAAAATAAAAACAAAAATTGAAAAATTAGAAAAATACAAAAACAGTGTGTGTTATGTGTACATTGGTACTTATGCACCTTGGATGGTCATTGAAACAAAGTTTTCTAAACTTTGTATCTCTTGTAACTTAGATGAGCATCTCTATGTACAACTAAACAAGTGAGCTGTGTGGCTCTTGTTTGTGATGAGTAAGATTGAGTTGTCTCTTATACTTAACACTCGTATTACTCTTTTTAACGGGAATGACTAAAAAATCCTAAGAGAAAGGCATAATAACCATCTCACCAATGTTGCTCGCCAATCATGTATGACATCTGTATGTTTCGGCATAGCAAAAGTGTGATGTCAATGACATTTGTGTGTTTAGGCATAGCAAAATTGGAATGTCAAATATCATTGGGTATTTCTTTTCTCTCTCTAATAAGCCCATGTATGATATGTTTAAAAGAAAAAATATGCAAAGAAAAATCAAAAGCAAAAAGATAAAAAATGCTTTTAAATATGATTGTAAGCGTGTATTCTAGGAAATGTGGGAGTTATAGAATGTACCTTGAAGGTGATAGTCCCCATCAAGCAGTTATGATTGTGTGTGAGTTAAAGTGTTTTTCTCATATCTCAAATCATCATAACATGTATACACTTATGCAATCTTGCTATGTTTTTCACACACAACACGCAATATTCTTTGCTATTCTTGATACATGTGCAGATACAATGTGATTTGGCCATCACAAGTTTTACATGTGTTAATGTATGCTCATTAAACTGTCTTAACTTAGTTTTTGAAATATAAAATTGGTTAGACTTGTTTAGTGTGTGTGTGTGTGTGTGTGTGTGTGTGTGTGTGTTTTTGAGATCCATGTGCTCAAAATTTTAAATTGAGAGACAATTTAGAGAGATTATTGTGTTGATTGGATCATTGGTTGAGTTGCATGTTGGATTGCATTCATGTTTGTGTTTTTCTCCTCTCGAAAAACTGTTTTTAAAATGTGGCTCGACACCTCCTCGACACCTTATTATCTGTCGAGCTTCTCAAGCCTTTTTCATATCGCAATCCTGACAACTCCTCGATACTTGGTGGATTGATCGAGAAAGCTCCTGCCTCCTCGATAACTTCTCGACACTTGGTGGATCGATCGAGCTTCTATTCTTAGATCTAATGAATTGTTGCTCGATACCTCAGCTGTCGACAAGCATTTTCTCGACACCTACCTCGACAGCTTCCTCGACACCTAATCTGTCGAGCTTTACTGAAGGTTCTATTTAAACCTCCTCGTGCTATCCGATCCTCATTTCACTCGATATCTCTCTTGATTGCTCTCTGTTTTCTCTCCCAAACTCTCTCATCGCACTCTAATCTTAATCCTGAAAGGTTTCTTCAAGCTTTTTCAAGTTTTTCCTCTCTTGATAAGCTTCTAATCTCTCATTTTTCATGCATTTCATGTTTTGAAACCTAGGTTTTGGGATTTTTGAAAATTTTGGGGTTTTTCAAAATTTTTGAGTTATTTTTGAAATTTTGGGATGGGTTTTCACTTAAATGAGTTTAAAACCTCATACATTGCATCACATTAGCATTATAACAATATTGACATGCATTTAGATGTGTATTATGTGTTTGTATGCTGATAGGTTTGGATTGGGCTGAGCCCATGATGCATTTTGTTTTGCATGTCACATGTTCATGCATTTCTCATGCATACGTACCTTCTTTTCAATATATTTGATATTATTGATATTTCTTGGGACTTTTCTAATTGTTCTTCTCTTTTTCTCCCTCTATTTCTGTTTACGTTAGTCGTATTTATGGCATCTAAACGTAAATCCACTCCAGCCCGGAACCCTCTTTGTTCCAGTGTTTCTTCATCTTCTGATCCTTCACCTTCTAACGTTCGGTTCCGTGATGATGATGCCTTTAAGGTATTTTCGAAGAACTTCTCTAAACGAGACATTCATTCAAAACGCCAAGTCGTTCTATCGGACTTTGTCGACACCGACCTTCCCTCTGTCATTCACAGTAGGGGATGGGAGTCACTGTGTGACGTCCCGATCACATGTCTTCTCATGATTATCTAGGAGTTCTACTCCAACATGGACGAGATTAATTGTTCAATACCTCTCTTCTTCACTCGCGTTCAAGGTACGCACATTCCTGTCACGCCGCAACTGGTTGCGGATATGCTTCGGGTCCTTAGGATAGAGTTTCCTGACTATCCTAGTTATGAGCGTCTGAGGACTGTGTCCAGGGATGAGCTCATGTCTGCTTTTTGTGAGCGCCCTACTGCTTGGGGTGAGCGTCTGTTTACACCATGTCGACCTTTTGCTAAAGGTCCTAGATTCATGAACATGGTGATGACTTTTGTTTTGCATCCACTTTTTTCACTATAACTTCATTATAGAGCCTCGTGCTCGATTTTTGTTGTCTCTTCTTGAGCATCTTACTATAGATTTTCCTTCTCACTTCATTATTTCTATTATAGATGTTCATTTAGATTCGGCATCTCGTGATAAGCTCATCTTTCCTTCCGCTATCACGAGGATTTTACGTCATTTTTCCGTTCCTTTTCCCTCTTCCGACCATTTTACTGTCATGTATGCCATAGATTACGCTACCGTTAAACATAGCGAGGCCCAGTTTCAGTCGCAGAAGTCGGATTCAGCAACACCTTCCTCTCGTTCTACAGCTTCGTTCTTCTTCAGATGATGTGTCTTTAGGAGACGTCATTGCGCAGCTGTAGCGCATGGATGCTCGCCTGGATACACTCTCTATGGAGTTGTATCAGGTAAATGTTCGTGTCGGTCGTATTACACAACTGCAAGCGACTATGGGTGGTTTTGCACCGAGCCTACTCCTTTACCACCTCATCCAGTGGCTTCTAATTCTGATGCTGCTGATGATGATGATGATGGTGATGACGATGACGCTTCAAATGATGATGGAGATGCTAGCTCTACTGATGAGATGTCTACTTGACACTCTATCCTTTGTCACTCGTGACAAAAAGGGGAAGTAGTTTTGGATATGAGAGTAGTCACTCTTAGGGCAAGAGTTAGTTTTTGGTTCATTGTATTATGGGGAGTGTTGTTATTTTTTTTCTTTTGAGGGATGTAGTGAGGATATTGTGTATCTTTTCTTTTCTTTCTTAGATACATTGTTCTTATACATGAGGTCTTGTGACCATTTATAGACATACATTGTACTTTTTTCTCTTCTATATTGTTGATGTATGTTTTTCTTTCACCTACCATTTCATGTGTTGTTTCTTTTCTCTCTTTATACACATGCTTCTTATTATTTGTATGCAATCTATTATTCCCGTTTCACACAAAGATGCCTTAATGAGTTTTGTTTAAAGTGTTTCAAAAATACAGATTGTCAAAGTCTACTTGCAAAAAACTCTCTTCTTGCAAAGTTTTTCAAGAGTTTGTATTAGGATAGATTTTATTGTATTCAACAAGTGAATATGAGTTGCGTGATTTATGACTTCTCTCATATGTTCATTTGTTTGTTGTGGTTTTTTCACAAATTGCCAAAGGGGAAAATTGTTAAGACATATGTGTTTCACATATTAAGAACATATGTCATGATTTTATGTAATTGGCTTATCCTTTGACAAAACGCATTTTACTTGTATTTGAGTAGACTTAAGATGTGTTTAAATACTTCAAGAAACCACGTTTTAAGATCAAGTTTTGAAGCCTTCAAGTCTGTTCAAGAAATTAAGCAAAGAGTGCAAATTCATTAAAGCTCGACACCTGCTTAATAGCTTCTCGACACCTCCTATCTGTCGAGGTTTAAGAATTTCAGAATTCAACTCTGATTTTCTTGGGATCTGTGAATCTGTCATTTGGGCCTTCTTTTCTCCTAACCCTAGACATATAAAATGATTGTTTTAAGAGCCGTAAAACTGTACACAAGTTGCAAAAACTTTGAGCAAACTCTGTTCAAGCAAATTGTGACCAGAGATAAGGTTCTTGACCTAGTTCATCTCTCTCTTTTGAAGAAGTTGCTGTGTATTTACACCGTAGAGTTTTGTGACCAAGCATCTTTTTGATCTTCATCGTGTGAATAAACTAAAAAACTTTGCAGCCGACAATCTTCTAAGTTGGTGTTTTGAAGTCGTGTACTGGGATTCGCGCAATTGTTAGTCACGTACTTAGAAGCCGTGCATCAGAAAGGGGAACTGTCACTACAGAACAAGTCCAATTGGGTATTAGGGTAAGGGTTCAATTGTACGTTGGTAAAGTACTTGAGATTCCTTTACTTGTAACCGCTTGTTGTGATAATAGTGGAATTTCGGAAGTAGTGACCTGAAAATCACCCGGTAGGGTTTTTTCTGTTAGGTTTTTCCCCATTCGTAAACAAATCACCATGTTATTTATTTTCCACTGCATAATTAGTTTATTGGTGATTTGTTTGTACTACCACGCATTTGCATAATAAATTGATTAATTAATAACTTGACTAATTGATTAATTAATTTCTATCACAATAGGTCATTCAGTTTGTGGCCTATCACTTGTATAACTCTAATATTTTAGGCCTCCTTAAGAGTGAGAAAAAAAATATACACCTAACTCATATTTTTTCCCTAATTTAAAATTAAAAAACAAAACAAAACCTTTTTCTTTGAGCCCTAGTACATTCAAAACAAAACCTCGGTAGCACAAAACCTTTATCTTTGGGAAGTTGTGTTTGTGGCTTGTGGACCCACGGGTTGGGCTTGAGGATTCTAGATGAGGTAGGCTGGAGCTTTTAATTTGATTTAGGCCAAGGTTCTGTTTTGAGGACTGTGGGACAGTGGGAGGTTTTTTTTTTCGTTGCTGGTTTGTTTGTGGTGGTGGAGAGGATTGAGGATGAGAACCAAAAGAAAAGAGGAAATGCCAAGGTCAGGCTGTCGGAATGGGGTTTTTCCTAGGACCTTGGGGGCCTCTCAAAATGATTTGATGATTGATTTTATTGTTTTTAATGAATAGAAGAAAAAGAAATATTTATATAAGACTATCTTAGGGTTTAAGACTGTAGATAAAAATAGGTGATTACTCACAGATAAGAATGTTGACACTACTCGATTTTCATCCATGACCAATCAAATTAAAGGGAATTTCATGGTCTTAAATATGGCACCAAAATTAATCTAATCATATGGTTAGATTTCAATTAAAGCTTAATTAAATTTAGCCAACAACATAAAAATTGATGAAAAAAAATGTTGGGTCTAACTATTAAAACCATAAAATTCTTTATTTTTAGGCTAAAACTTCTATCAAAATTTAGAGTCGAACAAAATACAATATCAAAAAAAAAAAAAAAAAACACGTAAGAAAATTTAGGAAGATTGGTTTGAATAACAAAAGAGAGACTTCCTTCGTATATCATCGAGCTCAAGGAAAAGGATTGCAAATGGGTTCAGACTTCAATGTACTTGCAAAACTCATGAGTCCAGTATAATGAGTTATGCAAACAAGACGAGCACACAGAAAACTCACTCAAAGGCAATTTGACATGCACAAATCTTAGCAAAAAAAAAAAAAGCAGCTCACCATAATGTAAATTTGAATCATTATGCCAGTTAGCATTAATATTAATGCTAACTGGCATAATGAGTCAAATTTAGTAGCTTCCGAGCGTGTCAGTGCTTTCAAGGAAACAAACCAAGTATCATTACTTATCAGTTATCCCAATCAACATAAAACCAAACTGTTAAAATCTGTGATTCTCTTAAAAATTCAACAACTAAAGCCAACCCTCATTTCCTATCATAGAATTTTCGATACTTCTTTGAATCACTATAAAGGTATTAAATGGAAATGAGAGTCATTAACCCAAGTTTCTACCTTGTTCCTTTTTACACAATGTTTATGTCAAAGGGATTGATCATGATTTTAGAGCTATTTGAAATGAGCTCCTGAAGATAAAGACAGACCCAGAAATATGTACATTTATTTCGAGCGTTTATTACAATGGGCAGGCCAGAATTTACTGTTACAAGATACAAAGTTTTTTCAAAGAAAATAGATTCATCAAGTCCCAAAAGTTTGATAGGAAGTCTAATAAATAACGAGGAAAGGACAAAGAGATCCATGGTTTTTTTGTTTGTTTTTTTGTTTTCTTTTTTGGAAAAACAAACACAGTCACAAGGAAAATGAAATATGATAAGATCTACACCATTGGTTCTGTAGCAGTTATTTCTTATTATCTAAATTTTCAGTTTTCATTCACTTAACATTTAGTAAGTAATCTGAGCGTCCAAAAATAATCTTAACATAAAATAAGAGGAAGAAAAAGAGAAAATGATCTAACTTAAAATGGACCCCTTTTTTTTTTTCTTGATCTACATCGATTAAATATTTTTAAAGCTATGTCTAGTGTTAGTCATTGAAAATTTTTAATGGGGTTGCACTTTATATGCTGTTACATATATTTAGGAAATAAGTGAAATAAATTTTTTCCACTAAAATGAAATTAAGAAGATGTTCCAAGAAGGAGAAATTAAAAAAAGTTCAAGCTTCTTCAAAATTTATATTGTGCAATTCTATGAGAAATTTAGTATTGATGTTGCATAGATTTTTGATAATTTGGTAGTTACAGTAGGAGTGTGAGATTTAAACTCTAAATATCTTTATTGAATAAAAAAAATGCTCGTTAAACTATTAGAGTTTGGGTAGATGTGGTGTAAGTATATAATTGAAACCAGAAGTTGATAATTTGATAGTTATAATGGGAGTTAGATTTAAACTCTGAATATCTTTATTGAATTTATCAAGAAATGCTCCTTATAGATATAAGTGAAACCAAAAGGAGAAGTTATATCCTGTTTCTGTTGTATGTTACCTCTCGTGGGGCCCACCCTCTTGTGAGGGAGAGGTAACATACAACGGAAATAGGATTAAGTTTTTCAACCAAAAGTGGATGATTTTATAGTGGCCTTCCCATTTCCCAAACTCAAATTTGCCTTTCTAATCCATGGAAGAGACACTTGAGAAGTTTGATTTGTGTTGCAGAAGAGATAAAGCCAAAAGTTTCCCTCTTGAGCTTAATGTGTACGGCCAAACCAACTTATTGGGAGGCCCCCATTGATATATAATAATTCTATATACATTTAGAAGATATGCCAATTTGACAAAATATATGTGGATGCATGAAGCCAAAAGTGAGCTGTGAAAGATAACCTCGTGCCAATGTTCATGAATCAGAATCCCATTCTCCACAAACTTAAGTTTTTGTTGGAACCTACACTAATACATTATTTAATTAGTTTGTGGATGCATACATATATTGTGGTGGTCCATAGAGTTGCGACCATAACATCTCATCATTAATGGCTCCGCCTCATCACCATCGTCATGTTTGTCCTCATCATCATGCTGTCATAACTTTAATCTTTTTTTTTTTTTTTTTTTTGGCACTTTGTAAGTGTAGCCACTTACTCTAATTAAGGTTGAATCTTTCTTTCTTTTTTTTTTTTTTTTTTTTTAACTAGATATTACGGGTCCATTTGGATACAGTTGAAAATTGAAAACTGAAAAATATTGTAACAAAATAATTTTTAAATGTGTAAATAGTACCATAGGACCCATTTTTAATAAAAAAGTTGCTGAAAAATGAGGTTTGTGGGTCCCGTGAACAGTATACGAGACCCACTGATAGGCTAAAAAAGGTGGGAAAAGTCAACCATTGTGGCTACTGTTCATGAACAGTGCATGAACAGTAGCCGTAACAATTAGGTTTGTCTCTCAAACGCGTGCCCAAAAAAAAAAAAATGCCAGACGCAGACACGCTGGGTTTTTCAGCCGAATCCAAACATAGCCTACAATGGATAAAGAATTTGGATCTTGAATGTCTTTATTAGAAATACTATAATATCTCAATTGCATTATAAGATTGTTGGCATGGTTATTGAAACATGTATATTGAACAACCTAAGATCTAACTATACATAGATTTTTGCTAACAATTTTTTTTTTTGGGAGATATGTTAACAAGTGTTCTAAAGATGTAGGATAACTTCTATCTTCTTATCAAAAAAAAAAAAATGTAGAATAAGGTATGTATATGCTGTAGAAGATATATATATACACATACATAAATATCAAGAATAGAACAGGGAATATAATAAATTGTGCGTGTAACTCAGTCATATCATAAACCCATATCATCTAACATTCCTTCAACAGAAAGACGCAGTGCACTGTGCATATCACAAAGTTTATATTACATGCAAGATGGTATAATAATAAGGGGAAAAAATTAATTTAATTATTTTTACGCACGCCAGAGAAGAATTAAATTAATGCATAATTAAAGAGAACTGAACACGTGGTAATTTGAAATTGGGTGAGGATGAGGCATTCAATCATTTTTTAGCCTTTTCCATTGTTCTGCCTAGCTAGGCTATTAATTAGACACATATGCCAGCCTGAGACACCTCTTAA
Source organism: Quercus wislizeni (assembly GCA_023055345.1). Lineage (NCBI taxonomy): Eukaryota > Viridiplantae > Streptophyta > Magnoliopsida > Fagales > Fagaceae > Quercus > Quercus wislizeni. Next base: position 25,797,126 of record JALGQJ010000005.1, read on the forward strand.
AAGAATGATTATACAAGCTAGAATCAAATTTGTATTTGGTTTAACATTCGAGCTACAACCAGACCTCTATGTGATCTAATTATTTATATATATATATATATATATATATATATATGTAGCATTTTTGTTCACTTTATGGCATGCTTTGATTATTGAGTTCCTCCAATTGGTTCAACAATTTGAGCTACAGATTGAGATTCTTCCATTATTGAAAAAAAAAAAAAGTGTGATAAAAAATAGAGAACAAAAAAAAGTAGGTATATCCTTATTACCCAAAAGAAATCATGCACGTTTCTACCAGTTTATTTATAGCCTTATTATACGTTAATGACAGGCTGACCCACACTTTCATATGCTCCAACAATGGAGTTAATTTAATCATTAAAAAAATGAAGATTAAAGCTTTATATATAGGAATAACCAAGATTATTGAAGAGTGTTTCAAAAAATCCACAGCCAAAAATAAAAGAGAAAGAAAATAGAAAAAGATATGGCCGTAGTGTACACATTCATGCATGAGAAATTAATCCAACGGTGGAGCAACCTTCACAGTTTGCGGAGACACGGAGCCGCCTCTTAAGTCTTACCCACTTCTTTGAAACCTTACCCTTGTATTTGTAACCCCACCAAAATTAACCGTGGTTAGCTAAAACTAACCATGGTTAAGTTAACCATTTTGTCCAATAATTAATTCCTCCACTTTACTCCCTCCCACATGCATATATGTATGTATATGACTCTCACATTTTATTTTTATCTTCCTCAAAAGCCCAAGTTTTCCTCTACCATCACCAACATCTCTCTTTAGCTATATCTTTTTTTCTCTTGATTCTCAACCTTAGTTAAAGCTAGAAGTGAATGTCCTAAAGATGAGTTGCAATGGCTGCAGGGTTCTTCGAAAGGGTTGCAGTGATAATTGCATGCTTCGACAATGCCTAAAATGGATAGACAACCCACAAGCTCAAGCTCATGCCACCCTTTTCGTCGCCAAGTTCTTTGGCCGCGCCTGCCTCATGTCCTTCATTTCCACCTTCCCCAAATCCCATAGACCCGGTGCATATACAAACTTATATGAGTGTCGGGTTTTTTCTTTTTCTTTTTTCAATGAGTTTTAAATCTTACATGTTACCTTTTGTCTAAATTTTTCTTCTCTTTCTTTTTGTTAGCTTTGTTTCAGTCTTTGTTATTTGAAGCGGTGGGAAGGACGGTGAATCCGGTGAATGGAGTGGTGGGGCTTCTTTGGACTGGAAATTGGGACGTGTGTCGGGCGGCTGTGGAGACGGTGCTCCGAGGCGGTGTGTTACAAGCCCAGCCGGAGTTTCTTGGGGGACAAGTTAGTATGCTAGAGTTAGCTAACCCTTCAAAAGCAAAAGCTGGAAACAATTGTGTTAGTACTCCACAAGATCCTTGCTTATTGGGGTCTAATAAGAAGGGGGCTTCTGACAAAGTGGAAAACTTGCAACAACTGGATCTTGATCTTTGCTTGACAGCAGGCTTGCAAAGGAGAACGGAAATAGACGGCGGAAGGAGGAGGAAAAGAGCCGCAACGCCGTCAACAGAGGAGTCTGAAATGACTTCATTGGGTAGTAGTAATTCTTGTGGTACAGAGGGAGGTGATCAAAGAAAAATTCTTAGATTATTTGTTTGAGAAGAGATACGTACAAGCAATAGGAATATTTTGGTGATACTTTTTATTTTTATTTTGTATCAGTTATAACAATAGGAAGGAGAAAGACTTGAATTGTTGATATTTCTGTTGAAAATATTATGAAATATAAGTTCAACTACAATGTTCTAAAATCTTGTTAATATATATATATATATATATATATATATATATATATTTTAAATTTAAGTATAAACTTTGTACTTGAGCTTTCCTTGCATCAAAGTCCGGTGAGTTTGGGGAATTCTCTCACTCTTTAGAGGAATTATGAGTTTTTAATATAATATTAGAGATCTCGAAAAAAAAAAAAAAAAAAAGGCTTTTTAATGCACTCTTCGTCTGATTTTTTTCTAAAGCTTTACAATTCTGGCAGTATGTGCTGAAAATTGGGAATTTGACCACTAAAATTTTATTTTATTTTGAGATGCACAAGCCATTAAAATTTTAAAAAAATATTTGTCATCACAATTGATAAGGTATGAATATAGAAGTGAAAATCGCACCGGGGTATAACCTTTTTCAATAGAAGTTAATAATTTTTTATTAGATTAATATTTTGAAAACTTCATTGTTAAATTACACATATTTTTAATACAAAATTTATTATAATAGTGTGTTTGTCAAAAACAAATTAAATAAAAAGATATTAAATTGTGTATCATTGAAAAAAGTTATACAAAGTATAGTTTGGCATCTATTAATTAATTTGTTCCTTCATTGAATGATAAATAAGTTGTTTATTTTGCAAAGATCCTTGTAGTTCTATTGACATCTCTAAATATTTTCAATGAATATATTCAAGATTTAAATCTATTTTCCAATTATAACATTGAATTATAAATTAATAATAATAATAATAATCTATATATATATATATATATATATATATATAAAATAGCAAAAGCTGAGAAAAAATTGATTCCTACAATTAAGGACGTGCCGACAAATAGGATAACTGCATATCTAAAATTCAAACACGTTTCACTTTAAAAACGGTAAATTATAATTTTTCGCTTCGTTAAAACACTGTTTGGAGCTCTCTTGGTATAAAATAAAATTAACTGCTTCAGACAGAAAAAAGAAAGATTGCTCCACGAGAGAGAGAGAGAGAGAGAGAGAGAGAGAGAGAGAGAGAGAGAGAGAGAGAGAGAGAGAGAGAGAGAGAGAGAGAGACTGAGAGAAAAGAGAGACAGAGAAATATAGAGGCAAAGAACGAAGAAGGAGAGAGAACGAAGAAGGACACACAATCATCCAACACAAACAGCCAAAAGAAAAGATTTTCCCTGCCGATGAAAAAGAAAAAACAGAAGCCCATTGAAATACTTCCACGGTTTGCAATCAAGAATGAAAAGAAGTCTCTCACTTTTTTGTCAGATTTCTTCATCTAACTGTCTGTTAATTTCTTTCACCGGTGAGTTTTTATCTTCGATTTAAGATTGTTTATTAATTATGATTAGGTTTTGATATTTTGTTTGGATTATTTTCGATTTTGGTATTTTAATTAAGTTTTACATTCTCATCTACATGCCCTCAAGTTCAACTAGGTACCAATTTCGAATTGATCAAATTCCAGATCGCTTAGATCTACTTTGACTTTTTTTTGTTTTTGTCAGATCTAGGGTTTATCGTTTGCTCTTTGGATGAATATATTGCTTATGTTTATTGGTGGTATTAGTACTTTACTTTGAATGTTCTGATTTCAATGTATTTCTCCCTCAATTGCTCAGATTCTAGATTTCGGAATCAAAATGATTGTGTTAGTGAAATAAGCCACATCACTTCCCAATGAAAACCTCAGAGTCATTGTAACTGAGACCTGCTCTTCCGCCCTGTTCTATTTCTTCTCTGCAACTCCATACACTCAAGGTTAGAATAGCGTGGTTAATTTCCCTCTTTCAGATACTCTCTCTGATGATTTGGCCCAATTTTTTACTGTTTCCATGTTCCGTTCCAGACCAACAGACAGAGGGAAAAAGAAAATCCAAAAGGTTTGGCTACCTTTTTCCCTTAATTTCCCATTTATTTTTACAATTTCTTGAGTTATGTTTTGTTCGATTGTTGTATTGATTAAATTTTGTTTTTGTTTGGCAGTTTTTTTTAGGTTTGTGTTTTTTTTTGTTAGACCCTCAAATTTGAATTGATTTATGCTTTTTGCAGATCTATGTTTTGTTGAATTGTTCTCAAAAAAAAAAAAAAAAAACTTTGATTCCTGAGAGTACAGTTATTTATAATTTTTTTAAGTAAAATTATTGGATTTTTTATGTTAATTACTGAGTTTTTGCAGATTGAACCGCATTTTCTCTAATCGCCTTTGTTGTTTTTCTTCTTGATATTTAATTTTATTATTATTTCTCTATTGATATATATTTTCATCGTTTTGCACCTTCTAGCTTAATTTATGTGGTATCATTCTATTTTTATAGATTAGTCCGTATAATTGTTGGAATTTGGAATTGCTTTAATTTTTTTTTTACCCTTTTTCTAGCAACCTTATAGAAGGCTGAAATTCTCCTCAAATTTTTGTTCACTATGCTTTGTAATCAATTTGACTTATTTGTGTTTCTGAGGTTTTACTCAATTTCAACCCAGTTTTGTATGTTTTATAGGATGGAGAACTTGCCTTGCATTATGGAAAATCAATATCTTAAATAAAAGACTTGGAGTGGAACTTATAGACAAAGGTATCAAAGGTAAATGAGAAAACCTATTTGTAAATTTACAAATGCACACATAATATAAATATACATTATACTAACAACTTTGCAACTAAAACAAGTATAGGATACATGTCCAAGTAGAAAGTAACGATTCAACAACATTCATTCATTTCGTTTGACAAAGCGACTGAGAAATTTGTATCTAAGACTGTAAAAGAACTTGCAAAGATATAAGCAGAGGTAATTTCAATAAGAAATATCAATTATATTTCCGTAGCTTTTCCTCTTACATACATTATCCCCAATCTGTCCTTGCACTCAAAAAACAATGCCAGTCAATTTTATTTCTTTTAGCAAAACACCTGCACTTTATTAGCATCATTATCTGAACAATTAACCATCCACCCCCTTCCATATTTTACTATTACATTAAGTGAAATAGACCAACCTTCAAAAACAATTTTTTTCTTCAAAAAACACACAGAATCTCATGCAAAGCATTAATCATGATGTATGTATGTATACTTTGCTAAATTTATGAGCTCTTAGGTTTTCTTCTTTTCATATTACTAACCAATCATTTTGACAGTTTATGCCTGATGTGTTAATGTACAATATTGTTGATTAAAATCATAATGGTTGTTGAGGTTGTACTACTCTTTGTATTTCTATGGTAGGTAACGTAGAAGTAACAACCATATAGTTTATCTCTACTATATAAAATCTTTTCTACCAAAAAAAAAAAAAAAAAAGATTGGTGGGGAGATATTTCTAAGAAATGGGCTTTGCCTTGGCAAATAACAGCTGTGATGGAAGACATCTGAGACTTCCTGGCTTAGTGTAGACATTTATATTTTGTACATAGAAATTTGTTGGCAAAAGAAAAGTTTTAGATGCATTTTTTGGGACAATAATTGTAGTGCTTAGTAGTTTTTCTATCTTCAAGATTTATAGAAAGCTTACAGAAATGTTCAAAGGGCTTAAAAAGGTTTGTAATACCGTATGCAATATATTTGGATCAATGATGATTTAAATGCCAGTCAAGTTTTTTGGTTGGCATGTATGTTATGCATTATAAAATGCATATAAGTTTAGACTTCAATATGAATTTTTTTTTTCTTTTGTTAGTATGGTTTAGTAGGAGTTGTGAAATTGAATTAACCATCTATTGAATGGATAGGCTAAGGAGAATACGTGTCTAAAATTAATGAGGTTGAGAAAATTTATGTCCTAAGGTAGCTTAAACAAAACTTAGAATATGATCAAACTTTGTGGTTTATATGCATTTATGATTTTTTTTTTTTTAGTTCCTTATCAAGCTTCTAAGATACATTTACTTTGTGTTGTATATAAATGTTAGAGGCACATTGCAATTCAAAAGAAAAAAAAAAAAGTTAGCTAATGTTGAATCAACATCTTCAAATGCACTTGGTTGGATTGTTTTAGATTAGATATTTGAGTTAGATTTGTTTTTAATTATGGTATTGGGTTTAAAATAAATTTTGTTTTGAGTATTTGAATTAGATTTGGGTTAAATTAGTTTTTGGTTGATGCCTATGGTGTATGTAATTAGATTTATAAATGGAGATATGTGTTGGGTGTTTAGTACGTGGTAAAACCGTACTAAATGGAGATATGTGTTGTGTATGCAATCATCTCATCTCTTTTATAAACTACTAATCTCTTAGGTGATAAATATCATGGGCATTTTAATTGGATTGGTTTTGTTTTAGGTATCTTGGTTAGATTTATTTATTTTAAATAATCTGAATTTTTTTGTAATTAAGGTAGGTATTTAGGTTAGAAGTAGTTTTGCCGTGGGTATTCGTGTAAGATTTGGTTTTGATTTGTAATATATAATTGCTAAAATTCTATTCAGTCATAAGTTAATTTTTGACTTGGGAGGGGAGAATGTTCCACATGGAAGCCTTTCAAAATTGGATATGGTATTTGAGCATATTGGTTTGATGGGCATGTTTCATTTTCTTTGCAAGTATCGATTTTTAAGCTTTTCAATCTGTGAGTCTTTACATTTTTAATTAGTTAACAGATTTTTTTTTTTCCCAATTTCCTTTGGGGCTTCTTGAATGCTGAAAAAAATGTTAGAAAGACAGAGAATTACCATTTTCTGTTTGCAAGATTTGGGGTTGTGCAAGCTTGAAAATAATATAATTTAGCATGATTTTTTTTTTTAAATATATTTTTTTTTTTGTTTAGCTTTTGAGAAAATTAACTACTATGAAAGAAAATATCATGTTGATCCTCGCAGCAATTCTCTATTTGCAGCTTATAAACCTGCTGAAGATGGAAAATGAGAAGATGATAGCATGCTTATTCAAATGCTTCACAAACGAAACAATGCTACTAAACAAAATGCATCAAAGAAGAAGAAAAATTGAAGAAGGAAAAATAGCAACTACAGAATTCAATTTAATTTTCAGTTTTTGTTTTCCCTCCTATCTGTTCTACTATTTTTAAAGAGGGATTGAAATTGTGGAACTTTGAAATCTAAAAGTGTAATATTCTTTATACAAAGTTGATTATTTCATAGATTTTAATCAATATTTCACCCTATCTGCATAATTACTAGGGTTAGCTACTTTAAAATTTTATTTTAATGGTAGACAATTGTAGAAAATGTATTTTTTTGTTGTAATTTTATGGTTGCTGGTGGGTGAATTTTCAATAATAAAACAATGAATGTGATTGTTATTAAATTGACAGGTTTTTAGTGGTATCATCTTAATATCTTTTGGTTAATTTTTTGTTTATAGTTTGTGAAATTTCTATTGCTATGACAACCTTGCAGCTATTCTTTGATGATAACTTCATATTATCCAACCAACTGATGTGAATGCTCTTAGGGTGTGTATGTGTTGATCATCCTTATGTTTGGTTTATTGTTTTACCAGGAAGCTGCAATTAAATAATGTGCCAAGAAAAAGACATTTTAAAACTTGAAAAAAGCAAAGTCACCATCAATTATTGTTCTTATTATCACAATTTGTTTGTCACTGATGAATAATTATTTAAGGATTTACAGATAGTTCAGCCTACCTCAACTAACATACATAGATGGTTACAAATTAAAGAATGACAATATATACTTCCTTTTCTAAATTTCTTTTTCCTTACATTTTTCCTTTTCCCCCTTTTATGTACCAACTTTAGGCCATACTTTCGAGTGAGAAGTTCTGGGGCAATGCAAGATGGACTCAAGGGACTCCTTGGGCTAACGCTTAATTGAGATGGCCAGTACAAGTCATATCCCATGAGGAAGTACTCCAATGGTATTAACATAGTATAGGGCTGCTCCTTTGTCACCATTGACCCACATGCCTGAACCTGTATGTCCCCATATTCATAACAACTTAATGTATATAGCTTTAGGTATTGGACACTATATGCTTAAATATGCTACGTTATTAAAGTTTGAATATATGTAGTAAAAGCATGATAAGTTTATGTTAGATACAAAGCTCATTAATATGTAAAACAATCTCGCGCATTGCGCGGGTTAAACACTAGTAATAATAATAAGTGAAGCTGAAAGAAACTTAAATTAGAATTCCAAATTAAAGTTCTAATTTTGCGACATATGTCATATATTATTTATTCTTAAAGAATTTTATTTCTTAATTTTAGAATCAAATGTGGGACCACATCATAAATATTCATCCAAGTGAGTTATTAAGTATAAAAACCAAAGAGTCTAGAATAAATGAATCGTAAAAATTAAATTAAAAAAAAAAGTGTTACACAATAAATTTTTTTTTTTTAAATTGACAATTTACATTTTATACCTAATAATATTCTTACAAATTTTTTTAAAAGAATTAATAAAATATAAAAATGACAATCAATAGTATTTAAATTATATATATATAAATTATATTATACATCTTATTGTATATTTTTAAGTATATCTATACATATGTATTGAGTTACAAGTTAGTAATAATAATATTAAGTGACTTGATTTTCTTAGGCTTAAATTTGTTCCCAAACCTGTAAATATCAAGTATTCAAATGTTCTCGTGGCGTGACCTGATTGGCGTAAAAGATGAGAAATGTCTTTTAGTATTTTAACATCTTGAAATCAGTTAAAGTGGCACTCATGAAATGATAACTGTGCAGTTGGTATAGCTTATATTTTATTAAGATAAGCATAGGATGGGTTTGACTAATCTATATCTGTGAAGCTTTAAAACAATATGGAGTATCTAATAACATTAAGTCAATTTAATTTATAATTTCAACTGTAACTGTGATATCTAAAAATTCAATATATCACCTTCTGTAATTTTTTTTTTTTTTTTTTTTTTTTTTTTAATGGGAAGACTGAATTCTTTATTTGAGGCTGGAAAGCAACAATTATATCATGGAAAAAAACTTGTTTTAAAAAATAAGAATTCTCTTCAACCAAATCAGAAAAATCAATACCTACGACATACTTAGCTAGTAAGTGGGCTGACCTATTACCTTGTCTATGGATGAAAGAAAATTCCACCCATCGAACCTCATGAGAAGCTGATAGAGAGTTTGTACACAACATCTATCGAGGCAGGAGGAGGCGAGATTTCCTTTAGGGCATTCACAAGCACCAGCGAGTTCCCTTCGAGGATGAAGTCTTGGATGAGCAGGTCCCTTGCAAACGAAAGTCCAAACTCGAAGGCCTTTGCCTCGGTCTCAACAGTACCAAGAGGAGCCATGATCTTCTTGCTACAAGAACCCACCACCTTGCCCTCTGCATCTCTAACCAGTACACCCAAGCCAGCAGCTTTCTGAGAAGAAAAAACTGCACCATTGACCTTTATCTTATATCTTCCATGCGGTAGCGAAGTCCAGTTCGAGGCCATCGTGGACTATACTCTAGCGGGTTTCTCATAGCATGCTTGGTACTCCCTCAAATAATCTAGAGAGTTGTCAACCAAGGCCTGACTAGGTTTTTTATCACCTCCATTTCTTACCTCATTTCGGTTTGTCCATAGAGCCTAGGCAATCATTATTATCTTCTCAACACAGTCGTCACCCCACCTCACCACCATAACCACGTACCACAATAGATCCATGAAAGTGGAGAAGTGAAGATTATTATTCATAGGAAAAAGTTTGGACACCATTTAGACTTCCTTAGCTCTGTAGTAGTCCCGGAATAAGTGGCTTGATGATTCCAAATCCGCCTGACATGTCTCGCAGTAGCTATCCTCCAATACTTTCCTCCTTTTAAGATTTACCTTTGTAGGCAAAATATCTCTGCATGCCCTTCAAGCAAAGTGGCGCACTTTGTGAGGGATATTAGCACGCCAAAGACATTTCCAAAACCTCTTGAGGTTACTGTCATCAGAAGCACTACCTGTTCCTTACTTCAAATCCATCTCCACTGCTGTCCAATATGCACTGCGAACACTGAATAGGCCCGTACATTTTTAGAGCCCAAATCTGCTTATCCTCGGGAAGGTTTGAACTTAGAGCAATCCCGCCTATAGTCTCAGCCTCGCGAGGCATGAAAATCTGCTTTATTACATCATTTATCCATACCCGACTGTCTAAATCAATCAGCTCCTCGACTCGTGCATCCATAGAGAGAGTTGAAGGTGGAGATGTAACCTTATACGAAGAAGGCGTAGGCGGCCATTTATCCATCCAGATCTTAATACTCTTCCCACTCCCCACTCGCCATCGAATGCCTTTCCGAATTATATTCTATGCTGTAATAATGCTCCTCCAAGCATAAGTCATAAGAAGGGTTACTACCCACTCGCCATCGAAAACCCTTGTTAATTCCCATTTTTGCAAAAGGGTCCAACGACAAAAGAAGCCCAACAATATGAAAAAATGGTTTAAGAAAGAAAAAGTAGCAAAGTAAAAACCATTAAGGCCATAATAGCAGGAATAATGGTCCACAAGCCCACAAAATAACAAAGTGGTTCCAAAGCAAGCAAATGGGCCAAAGAAGCCCCAAAGAATGAAATGGTAAGCCTATGGGTATCATAAGAAATAGAAGAAAGCAAAAACAGGCCGGAAGAGTCCAAAGAAAGAAATTAGTAAATGGGATTGGTTTGAAGGCCAATAAACCCAAAAGTAAAAGATGTGGTAGTTGGGTCGGGGAAGCCCAAAAGACTTAGCAAAAGCCCATGGGAATGTAAGAAGTAGGAAAGGATGAAACGGGCCAAGGACGCCCAAGGAATAAATTGAGCCGGGAAAGCCCAAGATGTTATATGGACTGACCAAGTAGGAATGCTAGGCAACGTGAACTAAAGGAAGGAATAACACATGAAACTGGCATGGCAGGCCTAGAGGAAGTCTTGCAAACAAAGTTAAATGATATCATGGCAAAAACAATGCAATGGCATGGTAGGAGTACTAGATAGCCCACGAACCAGAAGTGAAAGGAGACAAGGGCTGAATTAAAGAAGAAAAAGCCCACACCCAAGCAATACCCAACCCAAAGAAGAAACAACATGCAAAGAATGAAGACCCAATGACTCATCCATGCCGCAAGAGTTAAACAAGCATCAAAATGGAAGAAAGGTTTTCAACGTTTAAGATAGAGCACACCCAAAGAAGTAAGAATTGGTATGTGGACGCGCTGGCCGCGTTGGGCTCATAGATAGGCTTTTGAAGTAGTAGTACTAGAGTCAATGTCAACAAACGAAGGGAATCAATTGTTGAAATATTGCAGGGGAGGTTCTAGGAAAAGTAAGAATGTGAAGAGGACCAGAGGGCTCTTATTAAGGAAGCCCTATTAAAAGAAGGAGACCTGGCAGACTTGAAAACATTAAAAGACTATGCCCTGATAAGAGGGGAATTGTATCGCAGAATGCTAGGAAGGATCTTGTCAAGATGTGTAGGGCATGAAGAGGCCTAAAGAAAATTGAAGGAGGTGCATTGCAGAACCTGCGGGTTCTGTGGCGAGATCAGCCTTTACCGTAGACTCCAGAGAACGGGTTTTTATTGGCCAAGCGTGGCTAAGGATGAAGACCTAGTCCACGCTGTGTTCACCAGTGAAGATTAGAGAAGCCCGTTCGTGCAATACCTGGTAGAAGGTGTCCTGCCACAGAAGCATAATGAAAGATATAAACTTAAGAAGCTAGTAATGCGCTACTTTTTACATAAAGGGATCCTTTTTAAGAAAAGGTATAATGGAGACCCATTACGATGTCTAGGTCCAGAAGAAGCAGGGGAAATGATAAATGAGGTACATGTAGGGGAATGTCGAGAGCAACAAGGAAACAAGAAGCTATGCCGGTGCATGCTACAAATGAGTTATTATTGGCCCACCATGAAGAAAGATACATCAAAATTTGTGAAGAAATGGCACAGCTGCCAGTGCAGACTAACCTGATTCACACTCACCCACAAAGTTTACATAGCATGGTCACCCAATGGCTTTTTCATACCTAGGGTCTTAACTTAGTGGGATCAGTCAACCCACCCTCTCATGGGTACATATGGATCGTTGTGGCTACGGAATATTTTACCAAATGGGCAAAAGCCATACCACTCTATAAGGCCACATAAGGAGCAGTGGCAAATTTCATCAAGGAGAATATAATTGTTAGATTCAGGGTACCTTGTAGGATCATAAGTGATAATGGCACTCCATTTATGAGGTTCGAAAGATGCTGAAATTTTATCAAATTAAACACCATCGGACATCGCCTTACTACCCCCAATAGATATGAGTAAGCAGAAGCAACAAACAAGACTCTCATCAAAACATTAGCAAGATGAGTCAGGAATACACCGAGGGATGGGCAAACACATCTGTTAGACACTCTTTGGGCCTATCAAGGCTCACCCAAGTCTGCCACGGGATTTTCACCAGTTTCCCTAGTCTATGGAACGAAGGTAATGAGCCTAGCTAAAGTGACGATGCCCTCCTTAAAGGTCATGCAGGCACGAAAGAAAGAAAAGGAGAAGGGAGTTTTTGTGGCAAAAAGATGCGAGTACTTGGAAGGATTAGACGAGAAGAGGGAGGAAGCCCAAACGTGTAGCCATAGATACAGGCAAAAGATGACTGAAGCTTATGGTAGGACGACCAAAGAAAGGGTGTTTGCAGAAGGATAGCTCGTACTTAAAACGACAGACCACGTCAAGCGAGGTATGGTAGGACCATGTAAATTTTCAAAGGGACCCTTCGTAGTAAGGGAAGCACATGCAAGTGGGTATTATCGTTTGGCTCAAATGAATGGAAAAAATCTAATGGACCCCATTAATGGCAAATGGTCAAAGCGTTATTATTCCTAAAAAACATTATGTAGTAATTCCTTTATCTTGTTTAGTTTTCTTTCGTTCCTCCAAGTGACTGCCCATGTAAGGGATAGCGTCACAAAAAAGTATTGTAATGTGTTTCTGTTTGTAAAAGTAATGAAGACTATGGAGTATTAGCAAAACATACTGTATCATAATCATAGTAATAGCTATAGCAAATGTAGCATAATAAATTATAGACCCAAAATATATATGTCATGTCAGACTTATCAAATAAGTGCTAGAGAAATAAAGAAGTGTACTGGGTAGGACAAAAAGGGAAAGAAAATAAAGGAAATACAAAACTACATAATGTAATCAAAGGCCTGAAATAAGGGTCTGATCTCCAAAGTGGTTAGGGCCAACAACACTAGAAAGGAGACACTCACGACATGCCTCTAAGTCTACCACCTCCTTCTTCAAAGTCTCAATGTGAGCATCTATGGTATCCACAACAGGTTGAACCTTCTTCGTAAAGAAGGCTCAAGCAATCTCTCGCAGGTGATCTAGCAGGAACTCCACAGCAAATCCAACTCTGATCAACTCCTGAACTATGGCCCTCCACTGCAAGATCCTTCCAGTAAACATAGTGTATATGCTCAATGTCGTTCATCACGCCCCCCAATAGCTTGAGGAAGTGCTCCCTCATGGATCGGCCAAAAAGAAACCCCTGCATGAAGTCCCCGCAGCTATTACAGACTACCTCCAAATGAAAAATGTACTCCCTGGGAACCCAAAAACCGTGCAAGTCAACATAAGGGGCTCTAATACCCCAGAAATCCACAGGATCAAGATCATTGGTCTTAAGCTAGTCAAATCGGATGAAGAAGGCAACGGCCTCGCTCGCCAGATTAAGAGCTGCGGCAAAACTAATCCCACCTCAAACCAAGAGGATGGTGTCACCTCGACAGGAGTTAGACCTGGGAAGAAATATGAAGTATAGCTTGAGTTCACAAGGGATAGACAAAGTGAAAGGATGAATCCATAATGAAGATTAGAGAAGATATGGGAGAAAGAAAAGTACCAAGATCCGTAGGAGTGGGGGCTACAAGTGTTGCAGAAGTGGGGGTTGTAGGCATTGCAATGTCTACTGCAGTTTTGGACTCCTCAGGAATGTCTGTAGCCAAGAAAATTTATCCATAGAGTAGTTAGAAGTTGTTACCAGGAAATGACAGGAAGAAAAGAAAAAGAAGATCTTTCAAGGACAAGAGACACATAACCATGGCCTCAATCTCATGCTCAACGTCCTCATCAAAATCATAAAGCCTGTTCCTCATGACAAGCTCACCCTTAGAATCCTCAAGAGCCTCCTCGGATCTCTCATTAGAAGACAAATCTGCATCAAGCCCACGGGTGAAAGAACTAGGAATAAATGAAGGAGTGACCACCAAGGAGGAGCCATCCTTTACGGCTTGAGAAAGGGCAACGAAGGGATCGCTCGCTAAGATGACAAGAGGAGTAGCAGGAGAAGCACTCCCAGCCTGTGATGCACCTACATGAGTGACTTCTTTCTGAACAGTAGGAGGCTCGGCAGGAGTAGGAATAGACTCACCAACCCTCTTGGTCTGGGTACTCTCCTCAACAGGGCCAGGTCTGGGTGAAGGAATTAGAACCTCAACAGGAGCTCCCTGTGCAGCAGTAGAAGCAGAGGTCATGGCCTCAACTATTATGTCCGACCCATTAAAGAAACCCTCCATGGGTGTGCCCATAGCAGCAGGGACCTCCTCACTCGTGGGATGATAAACAGAAAAGGGCTCGAGATCAACCTAAAAACAAAACAAAAAATGGGAAGAAGAGAAAGAAATAAGACGAATGTTAAGGTAAGAAGAAGAAATAAATAAACATGCAAAAAGAATTAAATAATGAAAAAGAAGAAAGGAAGTACATGACAACACGTGGCAATAAGAATGCATGTGGAAAGAAGGAATGTACCCCCAACTTGAGCTCGTCAAGTAGGATGGGTTGGGTGGCAAAAGTATCCTTCTTATGCTTAGACTGCCAAGAAATAATGAGAAGAAAAAAGAGGGAAATGCATAAGTATATATGTGGAGTTGGCCACAGGAAGGCCCCATGAATAAGAAAAAATAAAGAAAAGGCAAGGTCAGAGATAACATACTCTCCTCTCAGTAGTGGCAAATAGAGGTGGTGGAGATGTCTTTCTCTTGTTGCTGCAGGTCCTGCTAGAAGAAGGAGCATCCATGGATGGCCGTGGAGCGAAAGGCTTGGGCTTGCTTGTAGTAAGACGCCTGCTGGAACGGGTACAAGCAGAAGGAGGAGGAGAAACCTTAAGAACTATGTTACCAATGGGAGGAAGACCACCCTCATAGGGGACGATGTCAGAACAAGTCTTAGAAGAATCACCCCCTCTCTTGGTAGACTTGGGCTTAGCGAACCAAGACACCGAGCCCTTTTTCGCAGGCGCAGGAAGGTTCACCACCTTCACCTTTTTCTCCCAACCCATGGGGTACTCACTAGCATACAAGTACCACCCCTTCTCCTTTGCTTGCCACTCAAATATAGCAGACCTACTCTGCTTCCTAGCATATGCCACCACAAACTTGGTAGGAAGCAACAACCACGGGTTGGCAGAAATGATGTCATGGAGACCATCAGGGGGAATGAGAGAAAACCCACAGCTACCCAACAACTCCGGCTCAAATGAAGTCATTACAGCCTGCCTGTACCCATGCATCGCAGCTGTGCAAAGACCCTCTCTCTGTGAACCTAGAATAGTGACTACTGTGAAACATTTGCTCCAAAACTCAAAAGCAATAGGCCGCAAGATTGGTCAGACAAAAGTAGCAAACTCTAGAGTGGCAAAGAAATCATCAAGTATGTCCTAATCCAACCCAGACTTCCTCCTCACTCTATTGGCAAAATAGTGTACAAAGCGGCTGCCCTCATCAGCAAGTAAGGCAACCATCTAGCATTAGTGGCTGCCAAGTACATAATCCCCCTCTCATCAAAGGTAGTCAACGGGGTGGTGGTCCCAACAGTGTCAGTAAAGGGGCTCATAACCGAATCAGCATATGTAAAGCCAATGCCCAAATTCCTGTATGCCCTCCAACAAAAGGCAACTCCTTTATCAAAAAACTCGATGGCAAGATGCCCAAACGACTTCAACACAACCCAACGGTAAGCCAATGGAAAATCAAATACAAAACAGTCACAAAAATCAGTAATAACCTCCAGACACGAACAATACTTCTCTTTGGCAAAACAGGCAGACTTGCACTTAGCCAAGTGCCTAGCACAACGCTCCCATAACAAATGCTGCAAAATGGTACTATGGGTAGCAGTAGTAACTATGTGGCAAAAGCTTGCTTGCTTCTCATCACTTTGCAAAATGTCCAACTACACGTACAAATGACCTAGAAACATAAAGGCCAATGCCAGACTCACCCCGGTAGAAATCTTTATGGCTAATCAAAAATAAAAAGGTTTTACAGCATAATGAGGGTGAGAGCCAAAGATGAACTTATAGAGCCAGAACACAACAAAGGCCGTATGGCAGACTACGTCGGAAGCCTTGGAGAAAGCCCCAACCCAATCCGACAACTTCGCATTGCCACTCATCCCTTTCTTCAACTCGGCCTCCACAGCCTCCTCCTTGGGAGAAAGCTCAATATTACTTAGTTCTACATCACCGAGAATAGGCAACAACAGTTCATTCGCTACATCCTCCAAGGTCACAATGATCTCACTACAAGAAAGAAAAAAGGTATGGGTGGTGCTACATCATCGTCGGACTAAATGACGAAGGTTGAATAAGTCCCTATAGTTTTAACAGGCAATGCGATGAAACAACAACCTTCAACACGCCGGCCTGCTGCAACTTTGCCATGAAACCAGTATCGGACAACTCTTCATCTACCCACTCCTTTCAACCCAAAGAGGTACCCAACCCAAATTCGAAGAGGATAGGCATGGGAAGCGAAGTTCCTTGGCGTATATCAAGATCAGGGATCAAGGAAGCCAAAGGGGCCTAAGACACCTCCGTGTCACGATAGCAAATGGAGAGCCACACGCGGCCTGGCAATGGAGGCAAGTAATCACCGAGCACCACCAGGAAATGGATGTGGGTGTCGTACCACAGATCAATGTTGGGAGCGCACTTGCTGTTTGGTCGCAACCCCCTTCCTCTTCCTCAAAAAGTTCCGATTCGGAGAGAGGAGCATCTTCGCTCACGATTTTGGTAGGAGGATCATCGATGGCAATTTCTTTTCCCTTACGGGGGGAAGAACTCTCGCCTTTCACCGGTGTCATGACGGGTTATTTGATCGGAGTAGATTGGTGGGGATGTTTTAAGAAAGAAGACACTGTGAAGGAAAAGGAATGAATAGGTGTTCTGAGCGAATGATGGAAAGGGAATGAGTTTAAGTACTAATGACAATAAAGATGACGCGAAAGGAAGCAATGGGTCAGTCGCCGAAAGAAGCATTGTATTAATGAAGCAAAGCTTGTGTTTCAGAATAACTACTAAATTGGGAAATTCAAAGAGACAACATTGTTCACAGCAAGAAAGAAAATAAGGCAGGACCCACTATTAAAAAAAAAAAAAAAAAACCTTTTTTTTTTCTTTTGGTTCATATATGAACCGTAGGAGCAGTTCATATGCTCAGGGGGTTGAATGTTGATGCCCATTTTAGCAAAAGGGCCCAATGACAGAAAAAGTCCAACAATATGAAAAATGGGTGAAGAAAGAAAAATTAGCAAAGTAAAAACCATTAAAGTCCAAATGGTAGGAATAATGTTCCACAAGCCCACAAAATAACAAAGTGGTTCCAAAGCAAGCAAACGGGTCAAGGAAGCCCCAAAGAATGAAATGGTAAGCCCATGGGTATCATAAGAAATAGAAAGAAAGCAAAAATTGGCCAAAGGAGCCCAAAGAAAGGAATTAATAAATGGGATTGGTTCAAAGGTCAATAAACCCAAAAGTAAAAGATGTGGTAGTTGGGCCAAGGAAACCCAAAAGACTTAGCAAAAGCCCATGGGAATGTAAGAAGTAGGAAAGGATGAAACGGGCCCAGGACACCCAAGGAATAAAATGGGTCGGAGAAGCCCAAGATGTTATATGGACTGACCCAGCAGAAATGCTAAGCAATGTGAACTAAAGGAAGGAATGACACATGAAATTGGCATGGCAGGCCCAGAGGAAGTCCAGCAAACAAAGTTAAACGATATCGTGGCAGAAACAATGCAATGGCATGGCAGGAGTACTAGCTAGCCCATGAACCAGAAGTGAAAGGAGACAAAGGCTGAATTAAAGAAGAAAAAGCCCACACCCAAGCAATACCCAACCCAAAGAAGAAACGACATGCAAAGAATGAAGACCCAATGACTCATCCATGCCACAAGAGTTAAACAAGCAACAAAACATGCAGCAAGGCCAAACAAACTTGCAGGCAATGGCAAACGCATGAACGCCAAAAAATCAATGGACTCATATAAAAGTGAAGCACGCATAAGGCTCAAGAACCTACTTGTACCCAGCCAATACAGGGGACGTAGGCCATGGGTCAGAGGTAAGAAAGGGTGTGGTTTAACAATGGGGAGAAAGGGGAGCCTATTCTGGGTTTCCCGCTCAAGTTCTTTTGGGGGAAATGTCCTGTTGGGATAACATATCACCCAAAAGAGGCAAACATGAGCTGGAATCACTTGGTGCATGCTGTAGGAGTTAGTAAGAGAAAAACCCAACCCTTATCTAGATGAGAATCCCAAAAGAAGCAAGAAAACAAAACAAAACTACTTTTGTTTGGAAATGAAGCGTGGCACGGCCAACATAGGGTAGTGGTGGTGGCTGGTAGGGCTGTCCATCAACCCGTCAAGCCCGACCTACCCATTCGACCCGATCCAACTCGAAGGCCTATTGACGAATCTGATTGTCCATGGAAGTCAGGCGCAAGTCAATTAATTTTAAAATTCAGTTTTACGGGTCGATTTCGGGTCCCTTGACTTCTAACCTGTGTAAACCGACCCATCCGAACCATAAATTTAAAAAAGAAAAAAAAAAAACATGGGTTACGCTTACAACTCTAGTTTCAGAGTTCAAGTTCCAGAGAGTCCTTCTCAAAAAATGAAAAAAAGTTCCAGAGAGGTCACTCACTTTCTCTAATTTCTCACTCTCCCTTTCTCTAATCTCTCTCTTAAATCCCTAACCCTAGACACCTTGCTACCGCCACCACCGCCAAGTTAGGCTTCATTGTCACCCCTAACCCTAGCCTCCTTGCCGACATCACCTATTTAGCCCTATTGCACCGCCGTTGATTTAAAGTTTTCGTTGCACTCATCGTTATTTGTTAAGTCAACTCCACAAGCCTCCTCTGATCTACTTAAAGTTTGATGGTGGGTTAGAAAAAAAAAGTTTTCTTTTTAAAAAAATTTGTACTGATCTTGTGATTGATGTGTTAGTGGTGGGGGATGGAGTGGTGGTGCTGATGCTGGTTTAATCTTCTCTTCCTCTTTTTTCGTTTTAGTCTTATAGATATGGGTTTTTTGTTTGGATTTTGATTTCTTTGTTCTGGTTTTTTTTTTTGAAAAGATTGTTTTGGGTTTTCGTTTTAGTCTCATAAATCTGGGGTTTTTGGTTTGGATTTTAATTTCTGTGTTTTGGGTTTTTTTTTTTTTTTTTTTTTTTTTTTTTTTTTTTTTTTAAAGATTGTTTTGGGTTTTGATTTCATTTTTGGTTTGGATTTTGATTTCTTTTTTCTGGTTTTGAAATCTATGGTGTTGTGCTTGAGACCCAAAATCACCCTACCTGCTCCGACCCATTCAATCGATGACCCGTGCCGTCGGGCTTGATCCGAACGTTTGGTCAACTGCAAGTCCATTTTCTGTTCACCTAATTCAATCAAGTCGAGTACGGGTCAAACCTAAACCTGATTCAACCCGACCCGTCAACAGCCCTAGTGGCTAGGCAACTAGCAGACCAGTAGGCAGTTCAAGAAGGACACCCACAATAGGCTAGAAGTAGTTGGGGGTAAAAATTGTAAATATTATCACAATAGACAGTATAAAACGGCCTTAGCCGTGCACAGTAAACAACAACAAGAAGGAATAGGAGAAAACACTGAAAACAGAGAAATAGTGAAAACTAAGAAAACAAAGGAGACAAACAAAGGAAACCGAGAGTGAGTAAGGAAATAGGAGTGATAGGAGTGAAAGAACATGCACCAGTAGGCTACCCATTTCTCTCCCTTTCAATAGCCCACTCTCTAACAAGTTAAGAATCTAAAAGTTGAGCCACCTAGGCCCATTTTCCAAAGTGAGTAATTTCTATAGCAGGATTCTCCTGTAAGGTTGCCTTCATTGGAGATTGGTTCCATTCTTAGACTTGAATCTGCCAAGGGGTCAAGCTTAGAAGACTAATTCTCTTCCTTCTTGTGTTATGATTGTTCAAGGACTAATGCTTTTTTGTTATTAATTTACTCTTGCCATACTTACATTATCGTATTTTCCTTTTGTGAAATTGTTTAAGCATCATTTTTGTCAGTAGCAAGTGCTTTAGTTAAAACATTTTAGTTATCTTGTCATATTATGTTTCTCCTGATATAACGCATTTTGTGAGAGTATTTCCTACCATGGTTTCGTGACTCCATCAAGATTCCTACCAGGGATTCTAACTTGCGCGCAAGCTGGCCTAAGGTGAATTTCAATTAAGCCAGTCCCAACTCTCCTACCCTAGAATCATTGAGCCATAGTGTGGCAAGAGCAGTCCAGCCCAATACATAAAAAGGCCCACCACAACCCTATACATCAATGAATCTCCACCCCTTTGTAATCTCCATCCCTGCTTAGCCAATAGTGCTAGGTTAAACTACTTGAGTTGTTTAAACCCCATACCACCCTTAGATTTAGGAGTGTATAGTTTATCCTAGCTAATCCAAGTCATTTTAAATTCATCCTTACATTAACCCCACCAGAAATTCCTGATTAAGCTTGTCATTTCATCACACAGAGAGTCGGGAACTTTGAAGCAGCTCATAGTATACGTTGGGATTGTTTGAGCCACTGCTTTAATTAAGATTTCCTTTCCTGCCTTAGACAATAACTTCTCCTTCCAACCAGCTAGTTTCTTGGCCAACTTGTCTTTTACCTCCTTGAAAGTATTCTTCTTGTTTCTCCCCACCAAAGATGGTAAACCCAGGTACTTTTCATGCTGCTTGATCACTTATGCCCCAAATCTGGACTTGATCTCATCCTGTACTTCCTTGGTAGTGTTACAGCTGAAAAACAAAAAGGTTTTTTGCTCTATTTAGCTGCTACCCTGAAGCTTGCTCGTACACCAACAAAACCTTCTGTAAAGCCTCACATTCCTCAATGGTGGCTTTTCGAAAGATAATACTGTCATCTATAAAAAAATAAGTGAGACAAACTAGGACCTCCCTTGTAGACAGAAACCCTTTCCATAGTACCATCAAAACCAGCTTTCTTAATTAAGGCTGAAAGGCCTTCAACACAAAGTAAGAAGAGATAAGGGGATAGTGAGTCATCTTGGCGTAGTCCCCTAAAGGGGATAATTTGGCCACTTTGCTTGCCATTGATCCTAATAGAGTATATGACAAAAGTGATGGATTGCATCATTAGCCTTCTCCACCTAGGGTGAAACCTCAATCTCTCCATAATTTTCTCCAGGCAAGCCCTCTCCACCCTATCATATGCCTTACTCATATCAAGCTTCAACGCCATTTCTCCTATAACTCCTACCTTCCTCTGGCTTATATGGTCTATGGTTTTGAATGCAACCAGTACATTATCAATTATTAGTCTACCATTCACAAATGCACTTTGAATATCACTGATGATGGATGGGAGTAATCTTTTCAGCCTGTTTACAAGAGTTTTGGAAGCCAATTTGTAAACCACATTACACAAGCTAATTGGTCTATACTCAGTCACCCTTTTAGGGTTTTTGGTTTTAGGTACTAAAACAATATGAGTATCATTGAAATTTGGTGGAATCACTCCAAGATTTAAGAAATCTAGCATTGTTTTAGTAACTACATCACTTACAGTAGGCCAAAAGTGCTGAAAGAAGAGAGGGGGCATACCATCAAGGCCAAGTACTTTTAGAGTATACATTTGCTTCAGGGCCCAATGCACTTCACCTGGCAAAAACTCCCTTATTAATGTCAAATTCATGCCCTCCATGACCTTAGGGTGGACTGCATCCACAATTTCAATAAACTTCGAAGGTCTACATGTGGTAAATAGCTCAGAGTAATAGTCAACAAAGATCTTCACAACAATCTTCTCATCCTCTTGCCACAACCCTTCATCATCGTATATACCTTCAATCAAATTCTTTTGAAACCGTGAGGATGCATTGGCATGGAAGAATCTGGTATTACGGTCTCCCTCTTTGAACCAGTTAAGACGAGAACGCTGCTTCCACATGGTGTCTTCCTTGTCCAGCCAGCAATTAAGTTCCACCCTTGTCTCAAATCTTTGATAATATCCAGCGAGGTTGGTTGCAACTATAACCACTCAAGGTGCTTCTGCAATTGAGAAATTTGCTTCCCTAAGTGCCCAAATTCTGTCTGGTTCCACACATACAACCTGGCTCGACAGGAGTTAATGCATGAGAGAATCGGGAACGGTGACTCAGGGCCAACTCCTTCCCCCCACGCTTCGGTGATAGATACATAAAAAAATTTCAAGAAATATATAGAATCAGCAATAACTAATAAATATGCTAAATAAATAATTGTTAATTAAAAAAAGCTAGTTAATATAGTAGTAGTAATTTTTATTTGATGGAAAAGTTTCTAATTTGTGTTGTAGTGAACCATAATGAATTAAAAGCAGACACAGGATGGAGATTTGGAAGGTCACTGGCTTGAGTACTTTGAAGAGGCATTCACCCCATTTAAAAGAAAAACTAAAAGCTAATACATATCTGCACTAAATAAATAAATAAATAATAAAAAGGGTAAAGAAGAAACATAAGGAAAAACAATATAGCCCTATTATGAAAATGATAGAACAAAAATTCGACTGAATTGCAAACAAACATAGATTTAATGCGTTCTGTGTGGCATGTCATCATAAAATAAATATAGTCTGCATGTATCCATAACCAATGGGCTCCCGTTCTTTGCTTTCAATTGGAGACTCGGGTCCATCATCCGTGCATGTTATGCTTTTTGCATATTGCAAAGTCTAAAACGCCGCATCGCCATAGTTGATAATGGACCCCAACCACCCAGATCTCGAAGTTTTTTTTTTTTTTTTTTTTTTTTTTTTTGGGTATAGTAAAATTTCAATCTATAATATCCGTTCTATAATATCCGCTACATGATGATTATTACTTTTAATCATCAAATTAAAACACTAGTTGACTCTCAGTGTAAATGGGAATTCAATCCTTAAATCTCTTATTTTGACGATAATAGAATTTTTCAGTTAAGCAAACAAGAACACATGCAAGTATGCAACCATGCTGCCGAAGCTTTTCGGTCAATCTCTATATCATTACCTCTATGTTAGGCTTTTCTCATAAATTGATTAAGCGTAAGTTTGGATAGGTCAGCGTTTGCATTTAGCAACGCGTTTGAGTTTTTTCTGAGTCCTGTGCACTATTCATGGGACCCGCAAGTACGGAATTCAGCAAAAATAATTACAAAACTAAGTCTCATAGTACTATTCACACATTAAAAAATTATTTTGCTACAATATTTTCAATTTTCAGTAATAAGTGGTATCCAAACAGACCTTATTACTGGTCGCATTTTAAGTACGGTCAAGTCCACTATTGTTGAGTGCTATCATAATAGGTGCATGGCTAGATTATATTCTCTAGCAGAGGGGAAAAAAATAAGGGCCTAGATAGTATTCAGGAGACAAAGATCCTATGATACACGTTAAGAGATTTGCATGGCCGGGTTTGAACTTTCAAGTTCATTCAATAATGACTAATTACTCATCGAGGCGTGGTATCGAGTCTAGTACACATCAAGCAATCCTTCATCATTATATGTCCTATCTTGCATGTTTTTTAATTTCTATCCAAAGTTCAAACTTAATCACTGTGATGATAAAAATTCATCCTAATACAATTTGTGCTAAATTAATAAGACGGTTTTAAACGAGGGATCAAACTCTTTTGTTTAGTATACCAGAAAAATGTTTTAAAAACTTACTATAAATTTTATTACAAAAAGCTTAGAAATCGATATAACAATGAATGTGATCAATGTCAATATCACGTCAACTAAAAAATAGATAAAATTGTGAATTACTCTTTTGTAATCCGTTACACATTGATTTATAAGTCTTTTATAGTAAAAAGCTTTTGTTAACCAGTTATCCTTGTGTACTCGTTAATTAGCAGGCTTCAAAAGGGTCACACCTACATTGAGAATAAACAAAACCTAATAAACAAATTCTTTAAACTAAAAATTGCTCAATTCCCTGTAAAAGTACATTGAGAATAATCAAAACCTAATAACAAATGTCCTTTAAACTAAAAGCCATTTAAACTAAAAGTTGCTCAAATGTCCTTCAAAAGTACATTAAGAATAAACAAATGCCGTTTA
This sequence comes from Quercus wislizeni, assembly GCA_023055345.1. Lineage (NCBI taxonomy): Eukaryota > Viridiplantae > Streptophyta > Magnoliopsida > Fagales > Fagaceae > Quercus > Quercus wislizeni. The sequence continues at coordinate 25,821,242 of JALGQJ010000005.1, forward strand.
AATTAAAAGTTGCTCAGTTCCCTATAAAAAAAGTCAATCTACCGCATTATAAAGGCCAACGGTAACAGACACACTGAAACTTACAGTAAAATTTGTAGTATTCATAGTTTAAGTATAAGATCTAACCACATACCCTTAATCAAAATAAGAAATGTCTTGTTTATATCATGCATGGAACATTAGCACCAAATCAAAAATTGAAACAAAAGTTGGAACCAATAAACATGGATGTCCTATGCAGTATAAAAAAAATAAAAAACAACACAACCGACAAGTAGTGTGTTTGAGAAAATGAAAGTGTGAGTGAGTCTCAAAAAAAGATAGAGAGGACGGTTCAATGTCCCCCTAACAGCGCATGTTAGTGGTGGGCTCCTTTGATCCATACCTCCGCATGCGCCGGAATTCTAACGTGAGCTGTCGCTGACCAAAATAGACAAACTTGTCAAATCTGTATGGCTTCCTCTACTCTAAAGTTCTTTCTTAAAAAAAACAAAAACAAAAACAAAAAAATCTTTGTATTAATATTCAGATCAGAATCTATCTGATATCTCCATAACACATAATTTTCTTGTAGCCTAGATTGGTACATACATTTTTTATCTATATAAATGCTAGTTTATGCAGAATGAAAGAGCTTTGTGGGATTTTGAGGGACATGGCCCCTGGCTACTTTAGTTCACATCTGCACTAGTAGAGATTTTGGTATCTTATAGAAATTTGGGATCAGATCTTGTTCATACTTAAGAGATTTAGAGGGAGAGTATTACTCTTTTGTATGGTACACTATCTAATGGATAAAACAATGGATTCCAAAACAATAATACTAAAAGACAACTTTTTTCCGCAACCAGTTTCACATTTATTGAAGTGAGTGTAAATAGTCAAGAAAATGTAATAGGTCCATAGATGTAAATTGTATCCACCACTCACAGTCAATCACTTCAGCAATTATAGAATTTGTTGTGAACAAAATTGCCTATAATATAGCTGATTCTAAAATCACAAGATTGATGCCGAAAGTCTAATAGTTTAATTGCTAGATCGACTCTCTTTGTGGCCTGCCACCAAGGATTTGATTGGGAATCATCTGTTTGTGCGGAGTTAGTATTACTGTGTGAGGATAATCTCATTATCAGAGACAGAAAGAGAACATTAATGATGATAACAATGATAGAGAAGCTTGAGGTTAGACCACTTGCTTTGCTATGTATGGGTAAAATTTCTGTACTGAGATAATTATCAAACGGGCATGTGCAGTTTAAGATATGATTTTACAAACGTGGGATTAAGCAACAAATGATGATACAACTCTTAGCAAGAAAACAAAAAATAACGCTACAGCATAGGTCTCCAAAAAATAAAAAATAAAAAGATGCTACAGCTTTCATTGATAATGGATTTCTGAAACTTGGGTCATAAATAGACAACATACATACATACATTTTAACTGCAACTCTTCAACTGTCGATTAACTGCTAATAGAAAAATCACCCACAACATTCATCTAAAGAAGAAAAAAAACGTCCATCCGCTGTCTTTTACCATGACATATTAACGCAACTTTCTGCATCCATGCCAAAAAACACCCTTTGAGAAAATTTTATGGATACTTAACTACTCAAGGCCGAGTTATTGTTTTTAATTCAATTATTTGGAACTTGTGCGTTACTTAAAGCCAATTTCAAATCTTAATCCTTGACATTTTTGTTATGCAATATAAAGCTTTCGCACTACCAATCTCCTTGAATAATCGTATCAATTTTAACATGAAAATAATGGCAGCGTCATTGAAACGATCACAAATAATCAAACAGAAGAGCACATTCACATGACAAAATGAAGAATATAAAGATGAACTATTTAACAGCGATAAGAACATTACATATATACATATCTATTTCCTTTTGACTTGAAGGGTGGATGAATAATTGTGTACAGCTAATTAGTAAGAAGACGAGCGATTTTCTGTAATCTTCACATACAAAGATACACAAGATAGATGGCACAGAAGACCAAAATAGGGTTCCAAAAATGCAAAATGAGAAGCCAAAACTAGCTAATCAATCCATTCTTATTACCTCCAGTGCTGCCTCCACCCGGTGGATAAGGGAAAGGTTGCGTGTAAAGTTAGCATTAAGAGTGAATCGTCAAATAAGATCAGTTCTACACACGTGTAGTCAGGCTGCTGGTAGTTGTTGGTACTCGGTTAAGTTGTAATATATGTGTTCTCATGCTACAGTCCTTGACCTGTTAGAAGATTTATGATGATAATTCTCATAAAATTATAAAAAGAAAGTAGAATGGGGAAAACTAAGAGCCAAATTTACCTGCATGGCGCCCAAAGTTGACAAAAAATCTTTGCATTGCTCAAGCAAAATCCGTTCTTTTGCGGTCACCTTCACAAGTTCAGTCACCAAGGAGTTCGTTTCCTCCACCTATGAATCGAAAATGGTTTTAGAAACATTATTAGATTTGCCAATATAAGGTGAAGTATATGCAAATGGCTTTTAGTCAATATATTTGAAAGAACATTTCTGCACAGTCCACTTTTTGCAGTATTTACCCAAGGCTCAATAGATTTGAGTAGTTTATTTTCCAATATTATGGTGGAAAACTGTAGCAAAGATCTAAAGACAAAGTCCTTGACAGTCAATGAAAGTAAATGACACACAAGCACCATTTTGCAGTCAGTGATTTAGGTTCAGGTTTGAGGAACAATTCCAACTGACTCAAACTACTGTCTTTGCACATCTAAACAAGTACCAACCTCATTCACCAAACTTTAAAAAAGGTCGTAACCATTGCACAAAACTCCTTTTGCAAGGTCCAAGAGAGGTGATTGGTAGGCAGTCATACCTCTAACTTTTTTCAAGACGCTGGTTCCCAAACTCAAATCCGCAACCTGTCGTTTTTGGTGAAGGCGCTCACTATCACACCAAGATCCAACCTCTATTCACCAAACTTTAAAAATGACATAGAAACTGGGACCAAACAGCTTGGGACAACTTAGGCTAATGAGGGGTTAAAAACTTAAAATGTAAAAGACACGCCGGTGCTAGAGAATTTTGTGTTTGGTATTTTGAGGCACGGGGGATCCATCCCATTGACAGCTAAGACAATGAAACACACCCATCTTTAGGCGAGATTAATTAGAAATATATGATTCAGAGACTAGAGGCTAGAGCCAAATAATCACCCTCACTAGGGTCTGTTTGGGATCCACTTATTTTGCTGAAACTAAAAACTTTTTATTGAAAGTATTATAAATAAAGGTAAAAGTTAGTTGAAATAATACAGTGAAACCCATAAATAGTACCAAAAAGTACAGTGGAACCCTTAAATAGTAGCAAAAATAAGCTGAATAGTAAAATAAGCTGGAACCAAACACACACTACATCTCAGCTGAGGAAGCAATGATGTCAATTCTGATAAGTCTAATTTAAATGCTTCAACTCACAAACTTGTTCATTGATTTTAGTCATTAAAGTTTTATTTGCTTACAATAAGTGGGGAGGAATTTCAACCTAGACTTTTCTCCATGGGAGAGACCAAGGGGCAATGCCAATGAGCCCCAGCAATATCGTAGATTATATATATATAAACCCAATCTCAGCTAGAATTCTTCAAATTCCTTAAGTATAATACATATCTTTAGCGAACCACATATGCCAAGCACACAGGCACTAGATGAGTGTATTGCTTATAAAGCAGAGAAAATAAACATAAACAGTTAAGGGTAGGAATGGAACTATATAAAATTTGAAATGGCTAGAAATGGAAAATAAATCTCCAAAGCATCACGGTTTCACATGGGGGTGTTCATGGTCAGGTTCAGTTGGTTTATGTAGAACTCACCACCCAACCCGATCACCTCAGATTCAAACATCAGCACCCAATGCCAACTGATGACAATCAGGTTATCAATCAAACAGTGCATTATCAGTCAGATCCGGTAGGTTTCGTTAACTTAGTGAGTTGACAACAACAGCAAGCAGCCAAACAACAAGAGAAAGGGTCTTGGCTGCCGACAGATACTCAGCCTTGCTGATGTTGGATTGGCCTCCCACAGCCACAATCAAGATCATCTCACATATAAACAAGGGTCACCATAGGAGAAGAGAGAGAGAAATTGACCAGTTAGATTTATTGGTCAAACCTCCCTCCATCCAATATCCAATTGAAAAGGAATGGGTTTGCCATAATGAATCCGGTGTCGACCAAAATGGTCAACGAAATCAATAGAAAGGCTTGGGTTAGAACTTAGATTAGGTTGGGCAAGTGGGATGGGTTTGCATGGGTTTTTCACAACCCTAGTTTCACCTGAATTCAAAAGAATTGGTGTATAAATCATGGTTTTAAAAATAAACCATTAAAAGATCCAAAACTGGACAGGTTCAAGATTTTAAAATCAGAGCGAGGTTTGACCGTAGATCGAACCATGATGACATACTAATTATTCTAACAACTAATTAGTAATTACTATGGAAATAAATAAAATAAATGTGTAAAATATTAGCAATCTTGACTAAAAAAATATCTAAATAGGTTCAAGTATATCTTAACTAGAGTTAAGATGATGTTTTTCACAATTTATTACAATAATTAGATACATATTTCCTTATCATTTCAAATATTACAATATCCTAAAAAGTCCAGTCTACTCATGCAATAAAAGAAAAATGGTAGTTTAGACACATTCAATTAAAAAAAACAAACAAACAAAACAAAAAGTTTCATAAACAGTCATTGTAATAACTCATAACCAAGGCTTACTTTTTTTTTTTTTTTTTTTTTTTTGATAGCTACCAAGGCTTATTTATTTATATTAAAAATAAAAAATAAAAATAAAAAACCTCTCTCTCTCTCCAACCAAAATCGCAAATAAAAAATCTGACGAATGGGATCAATGGCTTGGGCTTCTGGCACTTTGGACTTTCAACAAACAACACGATGCTTCCCACAGTGAACAAGATCGACATACTTTGACTGTCGGCAGCATTTTTAAGCAAAATTTTCCATGGAAGAAAACCAGATCTGACCAGAAAACTTGTGTCCAATTTAGCAAACTGGCCAATTTTACAGCAGTTTGAGCAGTTCCTAACAAAAAGCTGAGTTTTACGAATTTTGTGGGTCTCAAAAACCGGAATAGTGACCAGTTCCCGGTTAACTTGATCTGACTGGCCAGTCCAATCAGGTTTTAAAACCATGATATAAATGATGACTAGCCAGCTAGCTTCTAGGTACTCATGCAGATGAGGTGACTCCACCATGCACTTTTGCACTTATAGATTCATACTCAATACATTATGACTAAGTTTTATGTTTGCTACAACCTACCTAAAACCTTCTCTTCTTTTGGCTTGAAACCAAAAATGTAAAAAAAATTGTAACACTAAGCACCAACAAAGGTGGAGTGCGTTACCCATAAAATTATAAAAGCCAGACACAAGTTATATGTATTTTCTTATTTTAGTAAGAATTTATTTCTGCAAGTATAATGTCATTAACAGATGAACTACTGCATAGTGCCTAAGAAATGGAGAAACAAATTCAAAATAAAAAGAAAGAGATTACCTTTGAAACAAGAGAGTATATTGAGGATCCCATCACCTGCATCACATCAACTGCTGAACCCACAGCGTCCTTCAGATTTTGAATATCAGCCTGTAAAATTAAAGTTAAGCTCATTAGCAACCTCAACAGCACCAATATCTGAGCCTTTGATAAGCTGATATTTATCTACAAAAATCAAGACGAAAGGAGAAGGTACATACTACTGCTTTTCCAACAACTGGAAGACGGAGTGTACTGGCCTTCAATGCTTCAGTTGCTCCTTGCAAGGAATTAGAGTGATCTCTATCTAAAAGGGCCCAATCTTCCAAATAATTCAACTACATTCAACAAGTAAAACAGACTTCTTTTATGATTTAAAAAATAAAAAATAAAAAAATTATAAAACAAACAGCAGAAATCAAATCCAAAATACTTTTGTCTGACAGGGAAATCATCTAGTGAAGTGCTTCCTTAAATTAATGATAACAAACATAAAATTATTAAGTCAAAGAAAGTCAGCAACCAATATTCCAACATATTAATTCAGACCATTTGTAAGGTTTATTTTTTGGATAAAATACAAAATAAAAACCAAGAGTTCATTGCAGGATAAGAATGACATACCAGGATCAGCTCTCCTTTAAAAGGAGGGGGAAAAAAATCAGAAAACTACCACTACTACTGTACTACACAACCAGCCCACAGAGCAGCATGTGAAAACCTTATAATCAGAAAAACTAAATGAACAAACTCTAGGGGGGCCAGAAAGCTTGGTAGTTGGGAGTTGGTGGCTCTCCCAAGGATCCCATGTCTGGGATCCCTGGGGACCACTGTTATAGAAATAAAGTCAATTCTAAATGAAGACATAAAAACCTTAAAATAGATAAATAAATAAACAAGGCCATACTTAGCTTATCACACTCTTTATTCTGTGATAGCTATATTCCTAGGGCCTCAAGACCTCTCACCAGCTCATTTAATGACATGAGTGGAATTCAGTCCAAAAGATTAATTACAACTTTTAAGTTCAGTCATCTGGATTCCTCTAAAGCCCCCCCCCCCCCCCCCCAAAAAAAAAAAAAAAAAAAAAAAACCCCTTTTTTTCTTAGAGTGACCAAGACAGGCATCACTTGAATTAAAAACTGCTTTAGTCCTAGATACATATCACCAGACAATTAAAACTACATGACTTTTACTTCAATTGGACTTCACCTGTGGGCCCAATATAATAACTCCTGAATAAACGAATTTGCAAAGTAGTAACAAATTAATCTTCCATGTATATCACATATTATGAGTAAAGATTGTATGAGATATAAGGGTAGTCTTTGGTCCAATTACACTTACCGCACAACCTTTAAATAATAAATGAGTATTAGGGTTAATAAATTCTTTAACCCCAAGTTTAAAATCATAGGAGAAGCGACAAAAGGAATGCATACTTAGGAAGAATTTTCAAGGGTAATTACACTATGCCACCCTAATCTATACTCTAAATTAAACTTTGCACCCTAAACTTTCGTAATACACAGTTAGCACCATCAACTATAATCTGTGTTACACTTTGCACCTCGTCGTCAATTCTGACGTTATTTTGGATGGAAAACAAAAATCTAGGGTGTAAAGTGTAATTGAAAGTATAGTTTAAAGTATTAAAGTGTAATTTCTACTTTGTTTTTAAGGGATTGAAAGGGAAATTGGGTTTTTTTTCACATAGTGCTGTCCAAGACAACGGAAGAAGTGACGGCAGAGTGCAAAGTGTAACATGGGTTATAGTTTAGGATGCTAACTGTGCATTCAAAGTTTAGGGTTCAAAGTGTAATTTGGGGTATAGTTTAGGGTGGTAAAGTGTAATTTTCCCAAATTTTCATGGAAGAATGGGAAGGATTCAGCAGGCAACTCCAAAGCCTTATTGCTAGAAAGGTTATCTGCCTTGGGAACCCAACAACAGAAAAATTTTTTTTTTTTTTTTTTTTTTTTGGATAAGTAAAGGAAATTCAAGCATCTATCAAATCATAGACTGAAAAAATAGAATGACTTCCTATGATAGACATCCAGTCCGATAGAGTTTTAAAGAAGAAAAGTTTTAAATCAACTATAGTCCTTTCAGAATCTTCAAAACACCAGTTGTTTCTCTCCTGCCAAATGCACCACATCAAACAATGAGGGACAACCATCGAAATAACACCATTACGATGATGACCAAAATTTCCTTGCCAACAAGCAAGGAGCTCAACTACAATCTTTGGCATCGCCCAGCGGATACCAAACAAGGTGAACACCATAGACCACAACTCATAAACAATAGGACATTGTAGTAAAAGATGGTCTACTGATTCTCCAAAACAAAAAATGCAACTCTGGAAGGAACCTTTTGCTTCCAAATACTTCTCCAAGGGAAGGATTGAGTACATACACCCAACAAATCCTAATAGTAACTGCTTACCTCAAAGCCCTTGCTCTTAGCAGGGTGTCCAACACATCTTATCCTCACCAATACCTCTCAATGAGACTCCATATATAACATTCCAAAAAATAGACAAAGAATCCGACTCCCTATCATGAATTTCTCGCAGGAATTCTAAGTCTCAAAAAAGAACCCCGTTAGGAAACTGTATGAGATCAGCCACATAAGCCTCTTTATCATTACTGATTCTGAATAAATCTGGAAAACACGTACTCAAAGGATTATCCCCACCAGATATCATGCCAAAATTTCACTCTAGTCCCATCTCCAATCTGAAACTGAATGTAGCGAGAAAAAGTAGACCAACCACTACTAATAGTTTTCCATAAACTCACCCCATAGGAGCCTGGAATAGAATTAGAGCACCAATCTCCCTCCTCAACTCCATATTTAGCTCTATCTTTCCATTTTGCACCCAATGGAAGGCCTAAATATTTCATAGCAAGTGAGCCCTGCTTGCAACCCAACGCATCTACTAGCATCTCAAAATTTGGAACCACACCCACAGGAACTAGTTCAGACTTATCCAAATTAATTTTCAATCCCGATACAATCTCAAACCATGACAAAATCAAGCGCAAAAACAAAATCTGGTCCATATCAGCATCACACATAACCAACATATCATCTGCAAAGAGAAGATGAGTTACCTGTAAGTGATCACCTGTGGAGGTACCCACACTAAATCCAGAAAATCAACCTTCTGTCACCGCCTTATCCATCATTTTGCTAACTGCCTTCATAACAACAACAAATAATAATGAAGAAGGATAACCTTGTCGTAAGCCTCTATAATTCTCAAAGAAACCAGATGGAGCTCCATTAATCAAAACTAAGAATTTGACCATGGATATACAATAAAAAATCTATTTTCTCCATTTTTCTGGTAACCCAAGCCGCTCAAGCATATACATTAGGAAAACCCCGTTCACATGATCATAAGCCTTCTCCACATCCAACTTGCATAACACCCCCGGAATTCCTGATCTCAGCCTACTGTCCAAACATTCATTTGCAATGAGACATGAGTCTAGAATTTTCCTATTCTTAACGAAGGCATTTTGAGACTCCAAAATAACATCCCCAATCACCTCTTTCAACATATTAGCCAATACTTTAACAATAATTTTGTAAACCCACCCTATCCAAGGTCAACTCAGTTTTTATATCGTTACTCTCAATTCCATTTATTGTTGACAAAATCTTCGCCCCAAGTTGCTCCCTCTGTCCTTGAATACTTTCCTTGCAGGTATCACGGTTATTACGGCTGAAATCTCTAGGATTTGAATTTTGAACAAATGCAGTTTTATTCTTTCCTTTATCTCCTTTGCCACCGTTGTTTTTCTAGTTCCTCGCCACCCCCCAACAGAAAACATACTGTACTGTTCTCATATTGGCACTGAGTACAGCTTGAACATCTAAACAATTCAAAAGGGACTACAAAGAACTTAGGGTGGACGATTCTTTGAACATGATCTCTGTTGTTTCATGTCAAAAGGCCTACATAAAGAATTGTAGCAGCTGGTAAAAAGCCACCATATTGTTGCTTGACTGCTTCTTAATGACGGGAAACTCATGTTGGTAAAACTACCAATGTGCTGCTAACAGTGGGATTTGGAATTACAGAATGGGACTGGAGGTCTATAATTTCAATGTTTCCGTTGCTATTCTGTCCTGTAGCTGTCTCTTTATTGTCCAAAATCTGAACACTCACTAGTAATCTACGGTGGCCATTTCTAACAAGTTCTATATTTTAGTTATGTTTCAATGGCAGCAGACAGTTTTAGGTTCGCGTTACTGAATTAATATTTATGGGTTTCACTTCATGATTTGTTAAGATTCCTAAAAGGGTGGCTTTTTTCATGTGGACAGCAGCACATGGTCGAATACTTACCTTGGATAATCTGATACTCAGGGGTCTCCCTTTGGTGAATCGGTGTTGTATGTGCTGCTGTAATAAGGAAACTGTGGATCATCTTCTCCTACACTGTCCTGTAGCTCACTCGTTGTGGGTACGAATGTTACAGGTATTTGGGATCCAATGGGTCATGCCAGGTTCTATGGAGAGTTTGGTGTCTTGTTGGAGTTTTTGGTTGGGGAAATTTTCTTCAAACATTTGGAATATGGTTCCCGGTTGTTTGATGTGGGTTGTTTGGATGGAAAGAAATCGGCACTCTTTTGAGGCTAAAGAGAAATCGAATGTTCAGTTACAAGCCATATGCCATAGCACTTTGTTTGATTGGTCTAGGAGCTGGGGTTCTTCGACTTGTTCTTCCATCATTGAGTTTCTTTCTTCCCTTAGTATTATCCCCTAAGTTGCTTTTTCTATCTTTGTTGTTTTTTGTTGCTTTTTCTTGTGTTCACCATAATGAACACCTTGTATTTGCTTTATTCGTTCTTTTTTCATGATTAATACTATTCTTGTTACTTATCAAAAAAAAAAGTAACTGTAATTCATATGTGCTAAATAGAAGAAAGAAACCAATACTTTCTTTCACTTGCAAGAAAGCCTCCACAAAATTTGACACAGTGCTCAAGGCTGAGCAAAAAATAGTTCCCCAAAATTTTCTACATTAAATAGATGTGTATGATTGAATAGCTTTCAGGCTTTCCCACAGGCTACAGTTTATATAACTGGACAAGTGGATTTCCATGTACCAAATTCAAAGTCAATGGGTATTTACAAGCCAAGTGCTTAATAAATATCAAACTGATTTAAATATAGTAAATCCCTAAATCTAACTTGTCACTGGGTTTCTACATTATAATGTGAATGATTGATTACCTTTCCTAAAGTTTATATAACTGGACAAGCAGATCATATTCCCAATTATATACCACATTCAAAGTCACTGGGAATTTAAGAGCCAAGTGGATAACAAACATGGAACTGATTTAAATAATGTAAAACTCTGAATCTTACTTGTCCCCTGAGGATGGAAGTTAGCTTCAACTTTTGCCTCAGCAATAGTAACTTGATTCTTTTAAGTGTGACAGAATGCCGTAGTTCTGAAATTGTTACCCATGCATTCCATAGATTTTTCTGATGCAAAGAAAAACATTCAGATAAGACCAGTGGACTAAATATTGCCATGATCATTTTGAAAAGTTTAGCAGCTAACTGATTTAGCTACATCAAATGCGGCCAGAGATGCTACCACAAATTTTTTTTTACTAGGATGTGACAGCAAGTTCTGAAATTAAAAACAATGACCTAGCATAGTTAAAACACACTGACCGCAAAGAAAAAGCAAAACCAAACAGAAAATATCGATGCATTAGTTGAAATTATCGCAACAATCAGAAAATCAAGATTCCTTAAATGGGTGTACTAGATTATAGATCTCAAACAATCTGATGAGTAATCTTATAAGGAATTGGGCAAATTATGATCAGGTTTGTTTGCAGCTAAACAGGAAATCTAATAACAATAACCAAATCCTGAGCTTATATAAATCTTGTGCAACATTATGAGGCAAGAAAGGAAAGGATAATTAGATGTCTGAAAAAAGGCACACTTTGGGTTACTGCATAAAATATGAATAAAAATCATTTAATAAACCTACTCATTTTTTACGTTTTGATAAGTAGATGTAGATAAGGTTGGTATTAAGAACACTGACAAACTTGAAAGGAATTTAACACAACCCATTTTGCAATTAGCTACTTAAACTGAAGTAATTATAGTAGGCCACAAGAATCTTCTCCTTTCCCAGCACCAATCTAAGTTTAGAATATCTAAGTTCTTGAATCAACTGCCATTCTAGCAAAATAAATCTTGAATAGAAAAATTTGCAAAGCAGTAACAAATTAAGTTTCCATGGCTACATCAACTACCCAATTGAACATAGAATAATTGGAACTTAGAACAATCCTCCTTAACCTTACTCTCCACCTCTTTATAACAAGTCTGCTTAATCCACAATGTGTATTTACTAGTGTAAAGAAAAGGATGAAAGCTCTCTTTCGATTCATAGTAATGACAAGAAAGGGATGCTGGATTAAAAGAGTCTCGTTCATTTTCCACATGCCTACAAAGCCATGTGAAAGTATATAATGATTGTCTGCAATTATGGTCAAATACTTGCTCAAGTTGGCCACACAATCCTGAACAGTTTCTTGTCTGACGGCACACTAATTCCATCCAGCTTTCCTTAAATCATAAAGACCACTTAGAATAGCCATGCAATGGGGTTCACAGTACCCAATCTTACAGAGTGATAAACCATTTAAAAATTCACCAACCCATAATATTAAAAAATTTCTTTTTTACTACTGGAAGCTCAAGAAATTGAGGTGCAATTAAGTACGCCACATAGAGGCTTAAATAAAGACATCAATAGAAATCATAAAGTCCTTCCAATTGAGAATGCAGCATCCTTCATCATCGTCTAGCCTGGCTCTATCTCTAGTGAGTAGTGACTGCTTAGGTCTGCATGTCACTTTAATACTTGAACATCCTAAAAGCACCACTGCAAATTGCTTAAGATCCTTCCCCCCTAATATTCAGTCTACAATTCTCAAATGAACAGTTATAACCTTTTGTGTTATCACCACTTGCAATATGACATTTCTATCAAACAATATGCCATTTCTATCAAACAATATGCATCTTGCCATACAGTTACATTCAATGTATAGAATCTGAAAACTTGCCAAATTCTCAAACCCATCTTTGATGTTGAAGGTCATAAACGAATTATCTAACGCCAAATATATATATAACTGAATACAATTGACTTTTGGTTGAGCTAATAATTTTTTTCCACATAAGCTTTTGAATCCTCACAATTTTATACGTTACTATTCTTACACATATTTTTTAATTGATTTTAAATTCTATTACTATATATCATTTAGAATCTTTGCATGCCATATTTTCTTTTTTCTTTTTTTGATGAATTGTCATGCCATATTTTCTTTATATGGTAGAATAGAATAGATAGTTCTATATACCAACACAAATATGCAATCATAATAAATTCCTATTAGTAATTACAATAATTATCAAATTTCATATTTAGACAAAAATAAAAGAGAAAAAAAAATTATATTTTGTTATACTTTACTATGCCTTGCATGAATTACCGACTAGTTAAATATTAAATTGAACAAAAAAATTCAGTGCTCTCTAAGAAAAGGAATCCAACAGGGAACAGTTAATGTATTGAGGTGCTACTATGATTTCATTTTAACATTTAAAGTATTGTAATTGTTGCTTTAAACTTGCTACTGTCATGTAGAAGTGTTCGAGATGACACTAAAAGACAAGTCCAAATCATCTCTGACTAATGGAAACCAAGTCCATACAAACATTAATTGAATTAGAAGAATAAAAAGAAGATACCACAATCAGTATATTACTATATTGAAATAGCCTGATAACCATACCTCAGAATTCAGTCTCTGCACCTTGAAGGTTGCATCTGCCCTTGCATTTACAAACCGCCATTGCAAGTACCGGTTATACAGAAGCCTCAACAAGTGTGCATCAACAATCCGTTCTTCCCCCATCTTCCCTCTCCGAATATCAACAGAGAAACTGAGAATCGAAGGTGTACTACTTGAATTGCAACTTAACGAGCCAGTAACAGAATTCCTGACCCGAGAAGGACTAGCAATCCCCCTCGAAGGAGGCGAAGCTGAAGATGTCCAAAGTTTATTTGGCGATGCAGGCCTCGATCCTCCCCTAATAGGTGAAGCCATTGTTCGAGGAGAAGACATTGGGCTATCACTAACAAACTTTTTCGACTGACCAAACTTTCCTGGCACACTCATTCTTGACCCAGGACTTGTTGATAATGGCGATCCTGGTTCCTGCAGGCGCCGCAACCTGCTATTAGTCTCCTGCCAAAACCTCGCCGACACAACAATCCCTCGAGGTTTTCCCTTGGCAACAACCCCACCAACATCTTGCACTCCTGAAGTACTACCAGAGGACACACTATCAGTATCAGATGCAGTGAGATCAGAAGGCACCGAAGACTCATGTACAGAATTGGCATCTGGGTTTTGCTGCGAAACTTTCAATAACTCAGCATTGCCCAAATCCAAGCTCAATCTACCATCAAAAGAAGCCCTTCTACCATCATCAACCATCAATGAATTATGCAATGCCTTAACAACCATCCCAGATCCCATTCCACCTATCCTCTTATCAACAACACTAACACCATTCCCACAATCCAAACTCCTAAACAAAGACGGATTCTTCGAGCTCAAATGAGCTGCAGCCCCTGAATTCGCTTGCCGGGTCCTACCAGGCCACCTATGCTGCTCAAGTGGCTTAGAATTCTCCACCTGATCTCCTCCTCTAACCGGGGTCCCCCTCCGCCGCTCCGGCGTGCCCTTCCTCCCATTGCTCAAGCTCGGAGTTGCCGGCGTCTGCGCCTTTGTCTTGCTAATCGGAAGCGAAAAGGCCTCACCTTGAAACGACACCGATAAACTCCGAGTAGAAGTGACCAAAAGCTTCGTAGCCGCCGATACTTCGGCCACATTGCCGTGTCTTGCGTCAGGGATCGCCGTCATGGGCCGAGGCGTAATGGGTCTCCGCCGGTCCGCCGATTGGGACCGCTTCGGAGCCGTGGAAGAAGGTAAAGGAGTAGATACATGTGTGGAATTTGAGGAGCGAGAAAGTAAAGGAGATTGGAATCTTCTAGAAGTAGAAGTAGTAGAAGAAGAAGAGGAAGAAGAAGAAGTAGTTGTAGTTGTAGTTGAAGTGGAAGTAGTAGAAGGAGAAGGAGACATGTACCTTGAAGAGACTTGTCGGCCTCTGGGTCTTCGAGGATTTGGGTTTGCAAAGCCATTGTCTTTCTCAGAAGGAAGAAGAGGAGGCCTTTGAAGATGATGATGATGATGATGGGTTTCTCTTTCTTTGGGGTTTGTGGAAGTAGCTGCTGCTTCAGAAATAGCAGCCACCATTATAGATGGGTTTTGTGAACAGAAAAAAGTTTTCCTCTCTCTCTCTCTCTCTCTCACATTGCCTCTGAACCCAACAAGGGTTTTCTGTTTCTGTTTCTGTTTCTGTTTCTGTTTCAAAGTTTTGAAGTTTCAACACAAAACCCAAGTGGGTTTCATAGTGCAAAAGGAGATCAAGAAATTTTTGAAGAAACAAGAATGGAGAGGTGGATTTGTGGAAGATTCTTCAGCATTCTCAGAAGAAGAAGAAGAGAGTGTGTGTGTGTGATATTTTTCTGGGATTTGAGAGAGAGAGAGAGAGAGAGTAGGTGAGTGGGTGAGGACTGAGGGTGAGATTTGAGAGTGGCCGCAGTGCAGGTGAGAGTTTTTTTTTTTTTTTTTTTTTTTTGGGTTTGCGTTTGGGGTTTTGTGAATCTTTGGAAGGACGTTATGTTAATGTTATATTGTTATTGTTAATAACTTAATATAATCATGTTTATTTCTTTGTTTTTCCCTTCTTTGGAAGGACTATTACAAACCCACGGGTATCCAAAAAGTCCCAAGTTCAACCTTCAAATTCAATAAATTCATGATTGTGAAAAAAAAAAAAAAAAAAAGGGTAAATATATGGTCAAGAAAAAAAAAAATTTATATGTTTCCCACAACAAAATAAAAGAATCCCTCTTTAAAAAACCTTCTCCACTCTTCCTGTGTGTTAAAAATACTTAGTATTCTCAAAAAAAAAAAAAAATTCTCTCCAATTGAATTCTAAATCTCGGCCAAAATGGGTAAATAACAGTAAAAAAGAAACTATTTAGTTAGTAGGCGCTGATTAGAAACTATATATATTTCTAGCAACTCGAGTCTTAAAGACTCGATTTTAGGCTCCTAAATCGAGCCTCTAATGCTCGATTTTCATGGGTTGTTCCCCTCTTACGTGGCACTTTTTCCAGGTGGGGTCTACATGGAAATCGAGTCTCTAAGACTCGATTTCTAACCCAAAAATAAAATATCAATTACCCAAAATGCAGAAACAGCGGAAGAAAACGCAGAAAGAAATAAAAAAAAAAAAAGAAAGAGAAGAAGAAGAAGAAGAAGAAGAAGAGATGGAGATCAGAGAAGAAGGAAAGAAAAAAAAAAAAAAAAAAACCAGAGACAGTCGCGCAGCGACCTGGGTTCGCAGCGCAACGAACTGGGTCGCGGCGCGACCTGGTCGCGCGCCGCGACTTGGGTCGCGCGCCGCGACCTGGGTCGTGGCACGACCTGGGTCGCGGTGCGACCTGGTCGCGCGCCGCGACCTGCGACCCGGCGCGACCTGGCGCGCGACCTAGGTCGCGGCGAACCCAGGTCGCACCACGACCCAGGTAGCGCCGCGACCCAGTTCGCTGCGCGACTGTCTCTGGTTTTTTTTTTTTCTTCTTTTTTTTCTTTCCTTCTTCTCTGACGAACACCTTCTTGTCTGGGTTTTTTTTTTTTTTTTTTTTTTCTTTCTTCTCTGATGAACCCGTTGGTGCTGCCTTGTGGTTTTTTTTGTTTTCTTTTTAAATGTAAATCGAGTCTCTAAGACTCGATTTCCATGTAGACGCCACCTGGAAAAGGTGCCACGTAAGAGGGGAACAATTCATAAAAATCGAGCATTAGAGGCTCGATTTAGGAGTCCAAAATTGAGTCTTTAAGACTCGAGTTGCTAGAAATATATATAGTTTCTAATCAGCGCCTACTAACTAAATAGTTTCTTTTTTATTGTTATTTACCCATTTTGGCCCTAAATCTCTCTTGTAATTGTACTATAGTTCTGTAATGTATTATAAACCCGATTTCAAAACACTAGTATTGTTATTTTCATGTGTGTTTTAATAAATATTACTGATTACTATAAAAAATAAAAAATAAAATCTCTCTCATTTTTATCGGAATGTTGACGTTTATTAATTTTTAAATGTCTGATATCTTACATCTAAATAAAAATAAGGGATAATTAGTAGATAACTTATGCTGCAAATAAATTGGAGAGAATCAAATTAAGGCTTGTATCATAATAGTAAGCTTTGTTACTTTTTTTTAATTCGCCGCTAGTGGTGGAGAATTTGCTAGCTTTGATAAAACTAAGGGACCATTTGGATAAATATTTCTAGTATAGTTGTTTAAATATTATGAAAATACTTGTGGATTAAAAAGTATTGTGAAGATACGTGTCGTGGTGTTTAAACATTAAAAACTGTTATTTAAACACCTCTACCAAACACCCCCTAAGCTATTTTGTAACATAATGATTTATGTTTAATCTATGCATTTACCCCCCAAAAAAAAAAAGTAGTATGGATGTATTAATTAAATTTCCAATTTCTCATAAGCTTTAAGCCCATAAGGATACATTTTTCTCTTTTCCCCTAATAATATTATTGAAATTTTATGAATAACAAAGTATCAAAAACATTTATTACATTACATACCTTCTTTTTTTTTTTTTTTTTTTTTGAGAAACAAACACACACACTCATATAAGGAAGAGGGAAAGGGGTTCTAACACTACATTACATATTGCTTAATTTATAAATTAAGTCAACTTATTATTTAGTTACAGATTTTAAAGTCTTTTTTTTTTTATATACAAATTAGTCAAATATAGTTTATTTTTATCTTATCAAAATAAGTTATAACTTAAAAAAAAAAAAAAAAAAAAAGGAAAAAAAAGAAAAGAAAAAAGATTGTTATAATAAGCGGAAGAAAAAGGACTCAAACCATATTTTTCCTCATAAATGATATCAATCAATACCATTGATCTATAAGACTTTGACAAATAATTTATAATGAACACACATAATATATTTTTGAAGATTATTCTATTAATGTGAAACTACTTGGTTTCATAGCTTCATAATTAGGCACTAAAATTTTGTAAAACCAACCATATATTAAGATTGTTCTATGTATCACTACCACACACCCATGATACGATAGTTATTCCACAAGTATAAATGCTTGTGAGGTGTGGAGGTAAGGACTGGGGTTCAAGTCTCTAGGAAGGAGTTTCACACACATATACACTTAGATTAAAGTATAGTAGAATTTCTATTTTTTATAAAAAAATAATAATAATAATAATAAAGGATGGTTCCTTGTATCATATTCATTTTTATTTTTCATAAGATTTGTTTTAGTGATTGCAGATCCCCTCCTCCATTGGTTTTAATATTCTCAACTTTATCTAGAATACAAACTCTGAGGGGACCAACATAAAAGATATACTTTGTGTATTCTGAAATTAATCAATTGCCAAAATGACTACTTTTCTCAAGAATTGGTTGTTTCCACATACATCCTATTTCCAACTCCTTTTGTTTGACGAGGGAGGAGATGTTGAAAACTTGCCATTTGCTATAGTCACACAATTTATTCAGTGAAAAACTAGCATTTCAGTTGATGAAAGTGCAATCTTGTTATGAATTATATATATATATATATATATATATATAACAAATAGTAAAAAAAAAATTGATTACATATTACATTTGAACATTCTTCCTTTTTTTTTTTTTTAAAGAAAATACACAAAAAATTTTACAATTGCTAATGTGACAGATTGTTAATGGTAGATAAAAAGATAATATCAAAGGTAAGCACAGATGAGAACTAATAAAAATTTATCATGCTAATTGAACTATTATGAAATTTTTTGCATCAATAGCATTGCCCTCTTCTTCTTTTTTTCTTTTTTTTTTTTTTTGGCGGGTAAAAATTCTATTTTTCTTTAATTATTACTTAACTTACTGATTAGCCTCTAAATACAGTTATCAGTGCACACATAAAAAAATGTCTATTTATAGATGGGGGTGGGGGGGTCACAATCTTGAGATAGAGAGAGAATTTACCACATCAGGAAAGACATCAGTAATCTCTCTGAAATTGAGCTCTCTCAAGCAAAATAGTGGTTGATAGGGTCAATGACAAATGTGACAGCCTTAACCAAAATTAATTAAAACGATAACACTGCCTCGTTGTTGTGATTTTTGCAAGCTAAGCTATAGTCTATTGTTTTTACTAATTTAGATTAATATAAGATGCCCAGTCTCTTTCAATCTCTATCAATCTATGTATCCTTTGCTTTCAACCAACGTAGTTTTACTTCATGGAAACAAACACTGCTCCAACTTTTCCCTTTGTATCAGCCTGGCTCAATCTCAATTCAACACCATTGCATTCTCAGCCTCTCTTGTTTGTATAGTTTGCGTAGCCCACAACCCACATGGAATTTAATTGTCAAAGTCCAAGCAAGTCTTACCAGATTGCTTGAAATTCCCCATTCTTTTTTGGAAAACCAGTCATCAGTTATAGAAGAAGATAGTTTTTTCAGATAAAATTTCCGGCTTTTTTTTTTTTTTTTTTGTCTTTTTAATAGTCATTTGCTTTTTTATTATTATTTTTATTGGCTAGACAATCCAATGTATACTCAATTTTTTAGGCTTTTTTTTTAAAATTTTATTTTTTATGGGAAAAAAATGAGTAAAAGGAGGCGATCTGAGTTTATGTCTTCCACGTGAACATAACTATAGTGACACTCTTCTCGCTGAACCCGAGCTTACGGAAGCAGGAGATCTGAATGAGCCATAGAGATACACCCAATCCAATTATTCAAATTTAACGAAATTTTTGTATCAGTTATCCCATAAAATTTGTTGTTGAATTGAATACATTTATTCTTTTCAAAAAAAATTTAAAAAAAAAAAAAATCAGTTAGTACCTTAATGTGAGTGTCAAATCATGGCACTATGGCGGAAACACAATGGAAGTTCATATGTCCAATAAAATCTCTCATGGAGAATTTTATTCAAAACACTTTTAAACCCAATTGTATGACAGTCAAATTTGTTCCATTTTTTTTTTTTAATTTATAAATTGATCTAACTTTTATACTTGTGATCAATGTGGCAAGGAATTTTTTTTAGAAGAAAACAGTAACTTTTTTTTAACAAAGAAAGCTAAGTCGGCTAAAAATATATCTCCAGTGTGGAGGAACATCCCGGCGCCTAAAATACCTTCTCCTTTTCTCTTATTTGCCCAAATGGAGCCACACGATAAAATATATTTATTTTGTTAATTTTTAATATAGATGAGGTTAGTTTTAAATTATTTTAATGTGCTGTAACTTATAGTCTTAAAATAAAAGATATAATATGAAGTACATTATAAAATTATATGTTAAAATATATAAAATAACTTTTTGATTTCCTATTTCCTAGATTTTTTTAAAAGGGCTAATGCTGGTGCCTTTATTATATATTTATTTTAAAAAGTCTATAAAAAATTTTAAAAACAAAGTCCTTTTGTAAAATATTTCAATCATAGAAAACAATTCCAACATAGTTGATTGACTGTGACTCTGCAGAAATCGGAAACAGTGAAAGTCTAGTATTATAGGTGATGGGGGAGGTATTGGTTGCTAACAGACTCGACAGAACAAATAGTATTAAAAGGCCAAAAAAAAAAAAAAAAAAGGCACATTTTAATTTAGTATTAGATTAGATTATTATTTTGATGAACTTTTTTTCTTGACGAACAGTATTAGATTAGATTGTTCAAACAAAATTAATCCATCCCATCGCATAATGATTCTCTATTATGTCGTGCTGAGAATTTTTATTATTTATTTTTTTTAGAAATAATTACAATATGCTGCTAACTCGCAATTTGAACTCTTTCTCCCCTAGACTTCTAAGTATTTTGTGTATGAGGAGATGTCAATTCAACTACATAACTTTTAGTTGTCATGGTGAGAATTGAGAAACCAATGATGAAGCCAAAGAAAAATTTTGGACATCTCATGTGACATGGATGGACATTTTTGTTTTATAATGAGTAATTTATAGTTTCATCTATTTTTTTTGGAGACTCCCAAGTATTGACGAAAACACTTGCCAGGAAAATTGTATTGAAAAAATATATTTTTTTTTAAACTATATTTTCTCTCCAAAAAAAAATTATTGATTAAATTATGAACCTAATAATTAATATAGTTTCCTATAATAATTTTATGAGTGTATGGAATCTATACATCATATATTGTATCTTTTTTTGAGAAGAAAATGTAAGAGATTTTATCAAGTATGCTGAAAACAAATGACATCAAATCATGTATCAAAAGATAATTCAAATGGGAAGGAATATCTTCCATTCATACAATAAAGTCATTTGTTTGAAGAGCTTGTTTAGCCAAAGCATGCACAACCACACAAGGACGATATCTTGACATTTATAATGTGAGAGTCTTCATTGAAAATATTAAGAAGTATAGTGTTGTGTGAGTTAGATGTATACAACAAATTTGTTTTTCTCTCATGTTATCTATATTTATATTTAGGTTGTGAAAATAGTGTCTTATCCTAATAGCAAGCACCATTATCAAATAATGAACTCTCAATTTATTGGATGCTTACTCTTAGATGATAGAGGTAGCAAAAAATGTAGACAACCATTTATCCTTGGCTCAAACTACCACTATTTGGCCTCTCAAAAAAAAAAAAAAAAAAACTACCACTATTTGGTATGTTATGATAAATACCATTTTTTTTCTTTACCAAAAAGACAGTGAGTAGAATCTGTTTAGACTTTTTTTTTTTTTTTTTTTTTTTTGAGAAAGAATCTGTTTAGACTTTAGACTAAAATCATTTAGTACTATTTATAACTCCAAAAACTAAAGTAAAATATTTATTAGAATGATGACATGAACTTTTAAAAACTTATATGATAATGTTATTTTATTTCACTGTAAAAAAGACAGTTGAGTCTAATCTGTTTAGACTAACATTATTATTTAATTAGTACTATTTGTAACTCGATCTAAAAACTAAAGTAAAATATTTATTAGAATGATGGCATGAACTTTTAAAAACTTACTATAGATAATGTTAAAAAAGTTAACAAAAAAGTAAAAACTCAAAACCTTAAATGAAAGAAATTGTCTTCGTATTCATCGGAACTTTTTAGTTTCCGAACTATTATTTCCATTAAAGCAGTTCATAGTGCCACTGTGTTGGTTGTACTGCTTCACCTACCAAGTGAGGAAAATGATTCTAATAATGTCAATTGTCAATTGTAGCTTGATTCAGACTTGTACAGCCAAATGCATGGAGCTTGTGGTATATTCGAACTTGCAGTAGAAAAACTCATTTGATTAAAGAGTAACTGTACACACAATCCCTAATTTGTTTTGAGCTGCTAAATTGTGTTTGAAGTTTGAACTGATGGTATGTTTGGTATGCTATAACAGCTCCTGTAATAAAATAAATATTCATGTGTAATAGCAATTCGATTATTTGGTTGCATTTTTATTACATGGATTAGTTATTACATTGGAATGACTATTCTTTAAATTGAAGAATAGTTATTCATCTTTAAAATTGATATAATAGTTATTTCTTAGTATATATAATAGGTTTTAAAATTAATATATTTCTAAAAATATAAAATTTCCTTATACATCGTCTTTTACAAGCTTTCCATATGTAATAACTAAACTTATAAACAGTAATAGTTATTTCATTATAATGTCTTCTATTCTTAGTAATAAAGATTACTATTCCTAATGTAATCTACATGTAGTGTACCAAACATACTCTTTTTTTTTTTTTTTTTTTTTGATGAATGAAAAAGGATAGGGGAGCAAATAACATGGCAGTTCTATTTGGGTGTGACCATAATAGCACATTATCTGTTGGGTTCGGGTCCTTATTGGGGTGCAAGGAAACCACGGTGAGTCATAGTTTCCCAGCCCCACAAATGACCGTAGTGAATTTTAAGTTGTTGAGGGAGACAACCCAAGTTTAAACTAATATTATTTTTGCACGAGTCTAACCACAAATGTTTTTTTTACCCATCAACCACAATAACTAAAACGTAAAATAGTGTAAAAAATAGGATAGATTTTTATTATTGAATAAAACATGTGGTATGCACATGCAGTATTATCATTTCCCAAGTTTGTCTTAAAGAAATACAACTTTTGGATTAATCCTACTATTTCCGAATCATTTAGAATGAGGAGTTGTTGGGAGGTGCACGGCACCTTGAAGTCTAGCCCATATTGGACCTGTGTTTAAGCATTGAAGGAATCCTATTTCCATTAGAAATAGGTGTATGTGTTGCACAAGAAGTCCAAGACTTCTATTCAATTAAGAATAGGAGTGTAGGCGGCAGAGCTTTTATATAAAGCATATTATGTGCTTTCACGTATAGAGTGAGAGATTGAGAGAGATTGAAGAGTGAAACACAGTTTAGGAGCCGACTGTAAGAAAAAGATTTGTGTTTTGTGCAGCACTAAGGGAGGGAAAAAAGAAAATGTGATTTTTCTTTTGCTCAAGACACATAAGGAAGATAAATTGAGAGTTTTCTCTAGGACAATTATTTAGGTGCTATAACCACATAGAGTTAAAGTATTCAGAGTGGAAAATCTTGCTACCGGATTTTGTGATAAGGTTGTATTTGTTCCTAGAGGTTTTGTATTTTCCCAATTTATTATGAACTCAGTTTTTGGGTATAACTTGAGTGTTATAATATCTATTTTATTATACTGGATTGATCGGATTTACCTCGTAGTTTTTTCCTCTACACTTAAGGGTTTTCCATGTAATTTCTTGGTGTTCTTATTGGTTGATTTTTTTTTTTTTTTTTGGCTTCCGTTGATTTCTATTTTCTTTATTGTTTGGGTTATATTTAATTTAATTCACACATAGACGGGGATTTATCCCAATAGGAGTGCAATATTTTTTAAAGAATATATATATAAGGAGGGGTGAGGAAGGGTCACGTTTATCCTATCTAACACATGATCATAATAATAATAGGTCTTTTACTGCCCAATGAGCCTAAAACAAGTATCGGGGCCATAATATATGCATTCTCTCAAGTGAGTTTAGCCACATAGGCTAATCTCAACCATGCATATCCAGAGCACCAATAGCTCGTGTTATCACTTCCAAAAATTCAAACTTAAGGCCTACCTCGTGCCGAGACTAGCATGACTCTAGGTGATGCTTACAGTTACATACACTTGAATTTGAGATACTATCATGCAAATTAAAAGGCGGGAAATATTACTTTTATGAAATAATCTTTATTTGGAAAAAAATAAATAAAAAAACAAAATAAAGCACCCTACACCTACAAACAGAAGAAGATGATCAGTAGGTCTTTTGTTCGATTAAGATTGAAACCCTAGAATTAATGTCTTTATTGACATATCATGTTGATGGTAATCATATCATGTTGATGGTAATCTTAATATAATCAATACTACTTGATAATGATGTGCTCCTCATGATCATCCTACAATATTATTATCCCTGCAGGGAAGGGGGTGGGGATTAATTATAATTCCGTTTGCTTTATGTTTCAATAAATGATGAAGATTTAGGGTCCATTTAGAAGTAGAGAATGAAATGAATTTTAAAAAGATATTCTACCTACTCTCCTATTTGGGATTTGATATGAATGAATAAAATGATAACGGGAAATAATCATTTCATTTCATTCTCTCCTAAACATTCTTCCAAAAAGTGTGAAAAATACTCATTGTGTTAATGAATAAGAGGTGAAATATCAATTTGATCCTTATTTTGAAAAGAAACAAATAAAAGATGAAAGATATAATAATAATACAACTATATATTTGTTTCCTTTGCATTCCCTTTTTTGTAACTCAAACTCACTAAAAAGATACACCAAATTTTATTTTATTTTATTTCATTTCATTGTTTTACAATCTATTGATTCTATTCCATTTCATTTCGTTCTTTAAAAACTCATTAACATAATATATTTTAAGAATAAGAAAATAAATATGGTATGACATTATTTAAAATTAATTATTATTTCTTATTTAACAATATGAGATTTTAAACAATGTAGCATCATGTATATCATTAGACACAGTGAAAACGAAAAAAACTCCACCATAAAGTGAAATCAACAGCATAGATATACTAAATAGATAAGATGAAACCCCTCACTTCAGAAATGCAATCCAACCAAGGCTTTGATGTCATCCAAGGACAATGGCAATGCTTGTGTCTGCACTTTAATTATTCAGACCTAAATACTAATTACAAGAATCCAGAAAAAAAAGCCACTTGAAAGATTAAAAGGGGCCACTGATCAACTAAACAGTTTAACAGTACCAGTCATAACTCATGAGTGAGATTGCTGTTAAGTCTATAACCAAATGTATCTAATCAAAATAAATGATTATATTACTAAACGACAATCATGAACCTGTTAAGAAACTCCATCCAAGTTGGGTCACCTCATAAATTCACCTAGTTAATTTTCCTAATGAGGGGAGAATCATATAGTAATGTTTCTTTCTTTGTTGATTAATGAATCAGAGTAATGTAAATTAAACTATTTATGGGTGTATTATATATGAAATGATTTTTGGTTTTGAATATTTGGAGCCATGTGACTTAAGGTACACTCTATAGAATAATTGGTTTGAAAGTAACACACCCACTAATTAAGTGATGTTTGTTTAATATACAATATTGGTTAGTTTGCTTTGAACATGATTATAAACTTGGAGAATGATTTTGTCTGCAGCCTGTAGCTTTCCTATACATTGCTTCTCCTTTCCACTTCATCCCCACATAAAGAAAGAATGTGACTATTAATGTAGTGCTTACGTTGGCAATTATGCATGCTCTTAAAATGTGGATTTTATACTCAATATTTGTTGGAGTTACATTTTCCACATTTTCTTAGAATCAAAGTTTCAGAGCTAGTTTAAAAAAGATTTTTTTTGAAAGAGCTTTAGAGAACTGTAAGACCACCACCCTTTTCGACTATGAAATTTGTGATGGGTGACTTGCAAGTTTTGATATATGCTTTTATTTAACTTTTTAATAACCTTCAAATACACCATATACAAGATTAAAAACATTCAACAGTTGCCTCTAAAATAGTATACTCATGAGCTAGTAAAATTTTAAAATGAGAAGTTGACTTGAGGTAAAGATGCATTGGATATAATAATATGATTCTGGCTCCTCTCCAAATTCTTGGACACAATAAGATTAAATCTTTTTGATTGACAAGAAAAAAAAAAAAAAAAAGGTGTAAAAATGGATATTGGGTTGAATTGCATGTCAGCTAGCACCAATCAAATGGGAAAAGAAAAGAAAAATTAATATTTATCCCTCATTTATGGTGCAACTATTTCTTTCACAATATTTATCCCTCGTTTCTGTTTGTTCTAATATATCCTTTTTTCTTATGCTATAACATCTTCGATTTTAACCATTGCATTTAATTATACCCCAACATTGACAAATCCGGATGGCGCATTTCTTGAATGATCCTGCAGAGAAAGATTGTTCACTTTGATTGTTTAAAAAGAAATCTATAGAAGGGAAAAAAAAAGGGCTTTGAAAAAGTAAGGAGAAATATTTAAGTCAAGGAGGTTGGTGAAATAGATAGTTTCAGGTATCTGAGTGGCTTGTGTCGTTTGTGCTTTTGTTATATTTTGTAGGTGATTTCCCCTGAAAATGTAAGCTTATTCTAGGCATATGTCACTAGCTATGTCAGTTGTTTGATTAGTTAAACAGCATCATAGCAGATGAGACTTATGCAATGGCAGTCGGCAATAGTATTAAGCTTTATAACACTAACTGATCAGCCTTCCAGTTTCAAGTATTGGAACCTAGAGTATAACAATTTAACTATCACAATGAGTGTTTCTAGAATCAAACTAGCTAGAGCATTCAATGAACAGTGGAAACCAAGTAAAAAATCACACAATTTGGTTCTGCAGAATCATTTTCCTAACTACATCAATAATAACCATGTAATTGTAATGTTATGTGTGTCATTTTATTTTCACAAATTTATCATGTGTGTAATTGTAATGTTATGGTAAAATTTAACATCTGGTCCAGGTTTAAAATACCATCCCATACCAAATATAGAATTTAACTTGAAGACGAATTTATCAGGCGAAGAAAAGCATGCCACCATATGTCAGTGAATGTTTTCAATGAGAAGTCACAGAATATTCATGTATATCCACACATCGATCGCCCACATAAACACTAGGTTCCAATACTTAAGAGTTAGGCAGCATTACTCTTTTAAGTATTACAAGCAAAGCTTAAGGCTGCCTGTGCTTTGCGAAAGTTCTAATACATTAGCTATTGTACCCAAAGAATGGCCACCTTTCTTTCTTTGAGTTGGGACAGCAGCTTGGGATCTGAGTTTTCCAAATAGCTAGCCCTTAAAATTTAGGAAAAATCTTGTTATAACTTGAAAAAGTGACTTAAAATTTTATGAATCCATATTTATATAGCGAGTAATGCTGGGGATACAAACTTTTTTACAAAATTTTTTATGATGAATAGTTATTGGTAAATAAAAAATGATGCTAATGATGGACCTAAATAAAAACAAGTAAGAAATTGACCATAACATTAACAGTTTGTAAAAATATTGTAAAATAGTTTGTGGTTGTAGCATTATTCTTATATAACTGGGTTCATAAAATTTAGTTCTTAAAGTCACGTTTTCAGTAACTGAAATACTGCGTGTATTTAAAACACTGTATTAAAAACACAGCCCTAAAATTTATACTAACATATATGACAAAAAAAAATTTATGAACCCATGTTTAGCTCTTGAAAATTTAAGCAGGTGAAGGAGGTAATGTGTAAAAGGAATATCATTTCTTCAAGCTTTGGTTGGTAGGTACGTTAGTTAGTTGTTCAAATTTCGAGGAAGATTCGATTGTTACTTGAATGAGTCAAAGAGTTACAGACGACATTCATTCATAAAGTAGAAGAAGAAGAAGAAGAAAAAAAGAGGAAAAGTGCTTCAGTTAAGTGAACAACCAAATTTTTAGTCTTCTAGTAGAATAAGTCAATCAACTTAGAATTTATTTTAGTAGTCAAAATATGTTTAGAGTACATTTTACATCGTTTATTCCTTAAGTTACAACAACATTACTTTTCTCCGTAGAATAAGCTAGATCTTGTAGTCATATCACGACCACTTTGCTTGCGAATGAATATTGGAACCCTAAAAATTCCACGTTAAATTATATATATATTGGCTTGGCGGAGCCCACCGGTTTACACTTAAACCATACTTACATGGTACAGGATTTGAGAGTCGAACGACAAAGTACAATCATATGATAGCTAGCGAGAAGAAACTATATTAAATCTTATATATGCTTATAATCAACAATAATGGAGACTGCAAAAGCAAAAGCCAAAAAACCAGTAATAGGGCCAAGCAATGCACGCATTTTGCAGGTGTCATATCGTAGTACTAGGTGTTTGCAAGAAAGACCTTGTCGGTGAGAGGCTCAAATGCAAAATGGTATCGATATTTTTTTAAGTAGAGTAGACCTGTTTTACTTCAATATGAGGTCAATTACAATTCTTGTGGCTAACTTTCAAACATGACATGTTATCAAAAAAAAAAAAAAAAACCTTTCAAGCATGACACTACTTTCTCCCTCTTTCTCTCCCAACCGAGGGAGGAAAAAAAAAGAGATTATTATTAGCGTAATTAGGATTTTGAGGCTAAGAGGATTATAGTTCAATTGACATTTTTTGATATTTTCAATTGAGATATTTAAATTAAAGTTTAAAAAACCTCTCTCTTCCAACTATCAATGTATAAATAAAAAAAAGGATTTTGAAATTTAGGAATTTCTAGACCTATCTAAGGAGTCATTGTGTCTATAATAAAAAGTTGATGATGGTTTGATCAAATGATGTTGTCATGTTTGTACTGCTACACATGAGACACATGTGATTGTATTAATCTGCAATTACACATGATACTCTTTTGAACGTTCAATATTTTATTAATATGTTTTAATAAATTTGTGGTAGTTTAAGAGTGTAAACATTTTCCCACTTATCATTTACTTGGCTTTGATCTTCAATTAAATTATTTGTGACTTGGCAATTATACTAGCACCTCATCCACACAGCTTTTCTTCTCTTTGCCACATGTCTTATTAAAAAATTAATTTTTTAATTTTTTTGGCCCAACATTCTCAATTTCATTTCCCTAATTCTAATTTTCTCCATGATAAACCGAGTTCTTCTATTGTGTTTACTATTGTTATTCATTGGTCCTCTTACGAGCTAGAGAGTTTTCATTTACTATTGCTAACCTTAATTCTTCTACTAGAAATTGGTATTTTCAACCTTCCAAAAAAAATTTGAGGATATTTTAAAGCCAATCATTTACCTTAGATGCACATGACTCTTGTTTGGAGATTCCTATCTGGAATATGCTTCGAGCATCTCTATCTTTACTCCTTCTTGCTTTTTCTCATTCCAAAACCTTACTAGCTTGTTAAAGCTCTCTAAAAAGTAAATTTAATACAGTTATTATCTACACTGACACCCTAAGCCATTGTAGCTCTCTGGTCCATTATTTTATCATTTCATTTCCTTTCAAATCAAACAAGTTTTGTAGCTCTCCGGGGTGAATTTATGAGCTCATGCCGAGATTTTTTTGGTTGATTTTGGGGGGTTTGTGTTGAGGGTTTTTGTGTCTTTGTCTAGTTGAGTATTGTGGGGAAAAAAAAAAAGAATAATAAAATATTTTAATAAAATAGAGAACGAAGAGAGAGTTTGTTGAAGACTAATTTAAAAAATATGATTAGCTATACTAGGAAAAGTGGATTTTAACTAAATTTTGGGTGCGAGTTTTGCTAAGCTGTTAGAGACAATCTTTTGATCAACCTTCCTTATTATTGGCTTTTGGACATTGTTGTGAAGGTTTAGCTCACCTCTTGAGTTGTTTTGTTTTTTGTTTTTTTTTTTTTTTTTCTTTCTTATGGAAATGTGTCCATAAGAAAAATGACAACGTATTGGTCTTGAATCCCATTCAATGTACAGAAATACTCTATAAAGTCTACTATTTATATTCGTTAAGTGTAGTCGTGTATCCTTCAACATCTATTGCTTCCCATTTCTTAGACATTAATCAACTATCCTATCTTAGATGTAACTATCCTGAAAGTTGAAACACATTTTCATGTCTTGCAATCTTGTTTTTAGACCCGTCAGATCTAGTCTCTTATCTCTCTCTTTATGCTTCCTTCTTTTCCCCTCCTAATTCCTCGTGTTAGAGACTACTTCGAGTGGTACTGCATAAACATTACATCTCTTAACTGGTTATCTCACTCTCTTCCTTGGCCTCTTATTTTTTTTAATTTTCCTATTTGGACCACTTGTCTTTGTCTCAATAGCGTTAACTAGTAAATTTCCATGAAGACTATATTCTACTACATGCTTAGCAAGCCGCACAATGAATCTTAGTATCTTACATCATACGGATCTAGTGTGTTGCAAAGTCTAATAATCCAGTTGCACAACGACCAAACCTTACTTGGATAGAAATTCCAAAGCTAACATAGCTCTCGAGGCGAAATAATATTTTATGAGACAGTCTTATAAAACATGTCTCACAATATGTGTGAATTTCTTATGTTTTAAAAAAAATATCTCATGGTACTGTCTATAAGTTCTCCTTAGAGGGCATGAAGTATTATTAGAGAGAATAAATGTTGATTATAATATGATAATTTGAGCATGCATTTCTTAGAGTGCGTTTGGATAAGAATGAAAAATTAAAATTATTTCACTGTTCAGCTTATTTTTGCTATTATTCATAAACCCCACTACACTTTTTGATACTATTTATGGATTCCACTGTTTTATTTCAACTAACTTTTACCTTTGTCTACAGTACTTTCAGCAATAATTTTTCAGTTTCAGCAAAATAAACAGTATCCAAACACACCATTAAATGACCCTTCAAATTTCTTGCTTCTTACTTCTCCTAATATGTCGGCTCCTTACTGGTATGCTGTTTTGGTTTGTAATGGCAAGACTTTACTCGCTAAGCAATGGCGATTTCGGTATTCAAATGCTTAGCGGTTTCAGTATTCAATGTATATAGTAGAACCACATGAAAATCAAGGAATAAATACATAAAAAGAAATGAAGCTAGAAGAGCTTCAGTCACCTTCATCTTTGTCAATGTTGATTGAGGTTAGACAAACGCCAAAGAACCAGGAATGGAAAACTATTTGGTTATCTTGTCCCCCCACCTTAGCTTTTTTTTGGGGAGTGGAAGAGAGAACTTGTGGTTCTTGAGATTAAAGTAAAGAGTGGCGTTAATAGAATTGAATAGTGGTGAAGATATCTGAATTTTGATACAAGCATGGTTATTTTTATGAATTTATCTCAGCACAGATCTCAGCATGTTTAACTAAAGTCCATTTTTTTACCACTATACTGGATTGTCTAAACTCTATAAGAGTCCTTACTCATTTAAAACTTGGATGAAATAGAAGAATTGGGTCTATGATGATTCTCATCAAAACATTAATCCATGACTGTTGGGCAAGAGGACCAATCAACCATGATGAAATAAATCACCCTAGGCATCATGGCGCAATGCAGAGGCACCAATTAGGAAAGTTGATTTCTCTATTGAATGTTGGTCATGGAAATCGTTCAGGCAATCAATGGACACAGAAGAACTCCAGAGGCTATTACAAATGAAATTAATCATACCATTCCCACCAATGCAAACGTCATAGCATAATAACCATTAAAACATTGGCATCGAAGAGCAATAGCAAGTCAGTTTCAAAATTCGGTCCCACTTCCTTGAGCAACCAACTGGAATCTCAATAACACATAAATAACATAATGGTAGTAGATTAGATGAATCCACTTAACTAAGTTATATAATTATACCATCCAAATACCACAATGCCAACTTCGCCACCAAGATCTAGATCTGCCCCTTCTGCTTCTAGGGCAACCATTTCCCTCCCAACTAGTCCATCTCTGATGACAACCTCACTGCCGAACTCTTCCCTCAGGTACACCACAATTGAGTACACACAAGATCAATAGCCACAGCTACAAGCCTCTCCGCATTTGCAGTTTGATACTTTCATGATCAAAGAGGAGATGAGGCACCTCAAGCTCACGCTTCACAGGCCTTGGATTGATAATTAACTGGTTATTATGTTTGGGACCTTGGTGAATGTTTATTAAGGTTTTGCTCAGATCCCCAAGACTTAGGGGTTCAAGGGATCTAAGGACTTATGACTTACCCAAGGACCAGCTTCTTGAGCATATGAGCTTTCCTAACAAGAATCCCAAGTCAACTACTAATGTCATTGCTGGTGCAAGGGATGGACTCCGATGAGAGCATTTCTCTCTCTCTTGCCCAAGGCTGAGTGCGAGTTCAGGGCGAACTCGTACCACAACTTTGCCTTCCTTTTATTGAAAGAAAAAGAGAACTGATTACATTTCTTTTTTGAATTTGACTTTTAAGTACGTATTGGAGGAGTAGTTGCCAAAAGATCCATGTATAGTGCCTACAGATCAGAGGGCTACAGGGTGCACCAGCATGGGATTGAGTAATGCCACAAGTTACTTAGGAGCGTGTGTTCCTGGTTGGCTGGTTCTAGGGGTAGAATTATGGCCTCTAATGGTAACAGAAGGTACAGTTAATTTTAAATTTTGGATTAAGTAAAAGAATGGGGTCAATAATGATTCTCATCATTCTTGATGAGAATGAGGGGATTTTCATGAGACATTGATCCATGACTGTTGGGCAAGGCCAGAAATAAATCATCCTAGTCATTGTGGTGCAACACAAAAGCATTACAGAGAAATTGTAAGAGATCATAGGTATAACAGTAACACCCAAACAGAGAACATATTAACATGATCACTCTCTATAGAATGTTGGTCATGACAATTGTTTGCAAACCACAGACACAGTCAACCCACATAATCAGTTTCGGTCAATCAAGGAACACACATGATGTAATCCAGAGGATATATTACAAATGAAATTAATCACACCCTGCCAACCAATGCAAAAAACACAGCCATAATCATTAAACCATTGGCATCAAAGAGCAATAGCAGCCAGTCTCAAAGATTCAGTTTCACCTCCTTGGGCAACCAACTAGAATCTCAATAAGCAATATTCCTATATTTGATGCCCACAGTAGACCAGATGAATCCATTTAAATACCTCATACTAGTAAGTAATAAAAAGTAAAGGCTGCACACAAGATATATGGATCTCTTAAAATGAGTAATGCAAAAATATTCATTATCTAGCAATCACCACAGGTTCAACATTAGATAAAGCAAAACATAAATTCTCAAAAGTTTCTTCAAACTTTGAAATAATTAATCTGATCTTGCTTGCGCCAAAACCTCTATTCTTGCACTGTAGCCAATTACAACCATTTAACGGTACTGCAAGGCAAAAAGTTCAAAACATAAGAATAAGCTAAAAACAACTAAAATTATATTGCATACAAATTACAATTCACCATTACTACAAAGACCATAAAAAACATTACCTTAATGAAGCTAATTTCCTTGGCGTTGCTGCGGAAGCACTGTCTGCAGCACATGAGACCATACTTCCTGATCAACCCATGGGAGTTTCCGCACATGTGGCCGCCCAACAAAAATAAAACAACACAAAATCAATATAACATACAACATAAATTGATGTGTGAAAATTGAGTCTGATCCGAAATATTTTTGAAATCATTACAATTCAAGAACTCCAAGTAATTAAATCTTCAAAAGATGAAACCATATTGCCAAAAACGAAAAAGCGTCTACACCTAATATTTTCACTAATCACCAAGGCCATAAATAATACACTTCTTGGTAGCAAAATCATTTTGTTTCAGACTAGTATGTTTCTTTAATATTCCAAGAGAAACACCGATCATTTCTAAACATAGTATTATAAAAACAACAGGATTATCTTAAAGCAATTAACACCCGTGATAGAGAAAAACCCATATTACAAATAAGTCAAACAGATATCTAGGAACAAAACAAACAATCATAAATAACTACAATAGAAGATAAATAGAATCTAGAATGAACAAAGGATTTGATAGCAGGTACAGGAACCAGGGCCGTAGCTCTCGGGGTGAGAGTTCCACGCGTTTGAGTGCCCAGTTCTTGCTTTGAAGGTTGAGAGAGAGAGCGAAATATGCAGAGCTACGCGAGCAAGAACAAATCGAAAGTGATATGGGTCAGGCTATGAAGTTAAACTCTAAGCCCATTAGAAACTAATCGGCCCACTTTTATGGTAGCCTAAATATTTAGTTGAAGAATTTGAAGAATACAATTATTGTTGGAAAATAAGGGAATATAAAGATAAAGAGAAAGAAATATTAGAGTGAAATTATATCTAAATTGCTTATATCTCTTTTTACTCGCGATCTAAGAGCCTGTTTGGACAACAAAAAATCATCACTCAATTTCCGTTACTCAATTTCCATCACTCATCACTCATCATTCATAACTCATCACTCATCACTCATTTTTTCACACTCATTTGGCAACATCATTTTTATTTTCATCACTCAATTTTTTCACACTATTCATGGGTCCCACACCTGTCAGTCGGTACGGTGTTTTTTTTTTTTTTTTTTCAGTAACCAACTCACCGAAACTAATATTATTAAAAAAAAAAAAAAAAAACTGAACGGCCAACCTAGGAAAAGAAAAGAAAAGAAAAGAAAAGAAAAAAAAAAAAAAACACAAACAGCCAACGCCAACCCAGGAAAAGAAAAAGAAAAAGAAAAAAAAAAAACCCAACAGCCAACGCCAACCCAGAAGAAAGAAAAAAAAAAAAAAAAACTGAACGGCCAACCCAGGAAAAGAAAAGAAAAGAAAAAAAAAAAAAAACTAAAACAGCCAACGCCAAACCAGGAAAAGAAAAAGAAAAAGAAAAAAAAAAAAAAAAACAGCCAACGCCAACCCAGAAAAAAAAAAAAAGTCAAAAGGTGGTCAAAAGTTGCGGCTGTGGGTTCCCTATGTGTGTTTAATTACAATATTGTCATTGAGTTATGAGTTATGGAAACTGAAAACAGCCAAAAGTTGTTTTCAGTTTCCATAACTCATAACTCAAAAATCAGAGAATTGAGTGATGGAAACAGAGTTATCGTTTGGCCAAACAACCTTTTTACTATGGGTCCCACCATTTTTGAGTTATGAGTTATGGAAACTGAGAATTGAGTGGTGGAAATTGCTTGTCCAAACAGGCTCTAAGTTTCTTTGTTTCTATTTGTGTATTACAATGAGAGCTTAAATACATATTTATATGGGGAAAAGTAACGAACAGATGACTTGCAACTTGTGGGACAAAATCCTTTTTCATTAAGAGATGAAAGATATTGTCTCCATTAGGGAACTAGGTTGGCTGGCTAGCAAGTCACCCTTGTGGAAAACAAGAGAGAGAGAGAGAGAGAGAGAGAGAGAGAGAGAGAGAGAGAGAGAGAGAGAGAGAGAGAGAGAGAGAGAGAGAGAGATTTTGCAATTACTTTTTTTCCCCTTTTAGATATAATACAATTCCAATTGATATTGTACATTGTATAATAATTGTTCTTTATGATCAAATGAAGATACTAATTGGTTAAATGCTAAGAATTTTGTAACACAACTGGTTAACACTACTAGGTGCTTCAATTGAGACCTTTATAGTTCAAATCTCCATTCCCCCATTGTAATTGTCTAGTTATCAAAATAATAATAGTAATTGGTTTTAAGTGTAGGCACTATAGATTGAATTATTAAAAAAAAAAAAAAAAAAAAAAAAAAACTAATTAGTTTAATGTGTAGACGTCCTAGATTCCTTATTTGATGACAAAGGAAAAGGTAAGCTAACTTTTATTGCATAAAATCTTTTTTGGAGACCGTCGGGGGCCTTTTTTTTTTTCGTTGCCCACATGATGTTTGGGAAGCCAAGATCAAGACTCAACTTTGGGCTTGGAATATGGCTCAAAGGTTATCGGTGAAGTGTAAAATGCCTATTTTTCCTCAAGGTCCAAGTTGCATCCAACAAAGATTATAATAAGGTCCCAAAAATAACTATTGCAAAGATAAGCAAGCACAAAGGATGACCACCACAATAAGTGCTTAAATAATAGTCTAGTAGTAAACAAGAGAATTGTCCAACGGTAGATTCTTGGAAAATTAACAAATGTATTTGCATAATAAAAATTATTCATTTCCTCCATAGTCGGTTAATATAAAAGTGGGCATATTATAACAAGTATACAAGAGGAAAAATGGCCTAGCAGTGAATATGACAGACCTCCAGCGGTAACGTCTGATTAGTCAATAAATGTGTTTACATGATAAAAATCATATATTTTCCTCATTATTATTAACATGAGAGAAAACTCCCATAGTATCCAAGATATTATGGCCTTCATTATAATAATAATAATAAAGGATTAAAGGCTTTATAATTACAAGTAAAAGAGGAAATAATAGGATGGAATGAAGAGAGAGAAAGACCCCCAGCTTAGTGCAGCAAATATTAACCAAGGTTCTTATGCCCATGATGGAATATATGGAAGGATGTATGGTAAATGATGGAAACTACTCTTATATGAGTGTGTGAGCAAATATATGGTGAAGTGACAATAAAATGGTAAAGGAACTTGGCTATTTTTAGCCATGGTGAAGAGAGACTAATGTTAGCTAATCATGAGGCCTTTATGGTGCTGGGTTTTATTAGAAAAGAGAAGGAATGTTTGTGAATTGATGGGTATGAGCCTTTATGAACTAAAAAATGAACTTATTTCTAAATTAAAGAATGAAAATGGCATGATTGATGGAGACTTTGAGAGGATTTCGTCCCCCTTCATGAGTAGATGGTGCTTTCCTTTTATAGTGAAGCTTAAGGAGCAATTAGCAAAAGCAAAAAACGTTTAGCAAAAGCAAAAAATGTTGGGTCTGATCAGTAAAAGAATTTTTAGAGTATCCACATGAGATTTGGCTAAAAATGGTATAAACTCCTTTTTGAGTGTTTGTCTCCTTTGGGTAATGTCAAATGAAGCTGAAATTCAAAGTATCTAATCTAGGATTTGGCTATAAATGGTAAATTTTCTTTTGGGCTACCTTGCTTCTTTGAGCAATGTCACACATGGGTGAATATTTGAGTAATCTTGCATTAAATACTGAGATTTCTGAGGTTGTCTTCGGCCAATGGTGTTAAGGCAGGTATTAAAGTAGAATCTTGGTGCTGCAACTAAGATTTGGACCCTAGAAAGTAGAACTCAACACCCTAAGCCAGGGGTCAAAATTTGAGCCCACTTTAGAGGGTTCCGCTAGAGATCCCTTTATGCCTTCCAAACCACACGTTCCCAAATTTTTCCCTTTAGGATTCATAGGCTTGGCACATGAACCAGTTCTTGAACATTTTTGGCATTTATAGGATTGATTTGTTGAGATTTGAATAACCTGGTTATGGCTCCCTTCCACTGGAGGTGGAGGTGGAGATTTGAGGAAGATGATGAAATCCCATTACCTATTGGACTTTAGCTACTAATACAACCTGTGAATACTATGCACGTGATGAGGGCAATGACAGAAAGTTGATGAGACAGCCTTTAGTTCATTCTTAGGGATTTGGTTATTTTCAATGGAACCTTGGTCAAGGATGAACAAGAAAGGAGTTGGCTGGTTGGTTCAGTTCTCTGCCTTCTTTGGGCTGGGCCTATTCACACTTGCTACACCATTTGGCTGGGCTGTGCTCATGCCTTTTTCCACTTGGGATTGTTCTCCATTCATCACATATTTGGATCTACAAAATGGACATCAATGACACACATTACCTATTGGACTTTAGCTGCTAATACAACCTTTGAATACTATGCATGTGATGAGGGCAATGGCAGAAAGTTGATGAGACAGCCTTTAGTTCATTCTTAGGGATTTGGTTATCTTCAGTGGAACCTTGGTTAAGGATGATCAAGAAGGGAGTTGGCTGGCTGGTTCAGTTTTCTGCCTTCTTTGGACTAGGCCTATTCACATGGGCTACACCATTTGGCTGGGTTGTGCTCATGCCTTTTTTCACATGGGATTGTTCTCCTTTCATCACATATTTGGATTTACAAAATGGACATCAATGACACACATTACCTATTGGACTTTAGCTGCTAATACAACCTTTGAATACTATGCACGTGATGAGGGCAATGGCA
This sequence comes from Quercus wislizeni, assembly GCA_023055345.1. Taxonomy (NCBI): domain Eukaryota; kingdom Viridiplantae; phylum Streptophyta; class Magnoliopsida; order Fagales; family Fagaceae; genus Quercus; species Quercus wislizeni. The sequence continues at coordinate 25,859,230 of JALGQJ010000005.1, forward strand.
GAAAGTTGATGAGATAGCCTTTAGTTCATTCTTAGGGATTTGGTTATCTTCAATGGAGCCTTGGTCAAGGATGAACAAGAAAGGAGTTGGCTGGCTGGTTCAGTTCTCTGCCTTCTTTGGACTGGGCCTATTCACACGGGCTGCACCATTTGGCTGGGCTGTGCTCATGCCTTTTTTCACTTGGGATTGTTCTCCTTTCATCACATATTTGGATCTACAAAATGGACATCAATGACACACATTGCCATGGGTTTTAATCACTCATGGACTCTTATTGTTAATGGATATGCAATGTAGGTTTTGATAAATATTTGTGATGGATCTTTAGGCAATGAGTTGTAATATTTAAAATAATTGCATGAGCTTTAATTATTTCATAATGCTTTGTAAATAATATTTACTATTTTGAAATGATAAATTCCATATCATAAGTAATGTTTATGGTTCCTAATAATCACGTCATAATTTAAATGATGAGCTTGTAAGATGAATAATTACCATGAGTTTTGAAAATAAATATTATGAATGTTGTGATATAAATAGTGACCATGGGTTCTTACAATAAAAATTCCATGAGTTTATAATATGGTATGAAATAAATAAATATCATAATTTTAAGATAAATAATCATAACTTTCCATGGCTTTTATAAGATGATTGTCATGAGTTTTGAGAATAGATAATTTCCATAGATTCCATGGGCTTGTAATATTATAGTAATGTTTAAGAAATTAAAACATTGTTCATCATTGGACTTTTAAGTGAAATACTTATGATATAGTATTTTGCCAAGTGTTAATAACCTTAGGCTTTTGATAAAATAGTGCCTAAGTAGTTTAGCTTGGGCTTTCAATACTGCTAACGTAAATTGGACTTTTGACATTGCCAATGAGAATTGGGCTTTTGATATTGCCAATGTGAATTGGGCTTTTGATGTTGCCTATGAGAATTGAGCTTTTTTGATATTGTCAGCGAAAACTGGGCTTTTAATGTTGCTAATGAGAATTATGCTTTTTATTTTTTTATTTTTTATACTACCAGTGAGAACTGAGTTTTTGATGTTGCCAATGAGAATTGGGGTTTTTGATATTATCAGCGAGGACTAGGCTTTTCATATTACAAATGAGAATTGGACTTTTTGATGTTGCCAATGAGAATTGAGCTTTTTGATATTGTTAGCGAAGACCGGGCTTTTAGTATTGCTAATGAGAATTGGGCTTTTGATGTAGACAATGAGAATTGAGATTTTTAATATTGCCAGCGAGAACTGGGCTTTTAATATTGCCAATGAGAATTGAGTTTTTTTTATGTTGCCAATAAAAAATGAGCTTTTTGATATTGCCAGCAAGGACTAGGTTTTTAGTATTGTCAATGTGAATTGGGCTTTTAATATTGCCAATGAGAATTGGGTTTTTGATATTATTAGTGAGAACTGGGCTTTTAATGTTGCCAATGAGAATTGAGTTTTTTTGATACTGCTAGTGAGAATTAGGCTTTTAATGTTGCTAATGAGAATTGAGTTTTTTGATGTTGTCAATGAGAATTGAGCTTTTTGATATTGGCAGCAAGGACTGAGCTTTTTGATATTGGCAGCAAGGACTGAGTTTTTAGTATTGCCAATGTGAATTGGGTTTTTGATGTTGCCAATGAGAATTGAGTTTTTTTGATATTGTCAGTGAGAACTGGGCTTTTAATGTTGCCAATGGGAATTGAGTTTTTTTTATACTGCTAGTGAGAATTAGGCTTTTAATGTTGCTAATGAGAATTGAGTTTTTTGATGTTGTCAATGAGAATTGAGCTTTTTGATATTGGCAGCAAGGACTGAGTTTTTAGTATTGCCAATGAGAATTGGGTTTTTGATGTTGCCAATGAGAATTAAGCTTTTTGATATTACCAGCGAGGACTAGGCTTTTAGTATTGCCAATGAGAATTGAGCTTTTGATGTTGCCAATGAGAATTAGGCTTTAAATATTGCCAAACATAAGTATTCTTAGACTTTAAATAGAATGTGATGTGTGCATTGGGCTCATAGGGCCGGTTTTGGGCTTAGCTAAATAATGATAATAAAATTAGATAAAATATGAATTTTTTTTGCTTTAGTTTATATCATGGCCCAATTTAGATAATAAGATATGAAATATTTGTAGTTAACATAATAATAGGGCAAAAAATATTAGGGAAAGCTCAATAACTTATTAGTGGTGTTTGAAAATAAATAAGTGGCATTTAAATAAAATTAGGTGTAAAAAAAAAGTACCCTAATAGAGACTTTACCAAGTGAATAAACTCTAGCCTCATTTGGAATTTGAGTTTTTAAGAGTCGACTTCCAATGTGAAGAACTCGACCCTCTTAAACTCAAGTTCATTAAAAAAAAAAAAACAATTAGGAATTTAAAAACATTTTAACTTAGGTTTATTCTCCATGGAACTCAAGTTTTGAAAAATCAAGTTTCAAGTGAAACTTGATTTTTCAAAAACTCAAATTCCAAATGAGGCTGCATATATATATATATATATATATATATATATATATATATATATATATATATATATAATTAAATATAGTAATTTCAAATTAGGCCTTTTAACAAAATTGTTATTGGAAATCAAAATATTAAGGGAAAAAACAAGCCCTCAAGTGAGAGCAATTATCTATATTACTATTTAAGGGGCTTTCCTTGTTCGGACTAGACATTTTTGTGGTTCAAAAATACCCCTATACCCTTAGATTTAAACAAAGACAAAACTAAGGGTCTGTTGGTTGGAGGAGTGGAAAAGTGAGAAATGGATAGAAAAGTGGGAGGATAAAAAAAAATTAATTTCCTTTCCTTTGTATTTGGTTGGGAGAATAGAAAACTTATTTGTTTGGTGGAAAATGAAGTTGTATAAATTTACAATTATATCTTTATTAAATAAAAAAAAGTAACACATTTTTTATTAAAAATTTGTGTATGGAACTGATTTTTTTTTTTTTTTGAAAAAAAAAAAAAAGAGAGAACAAGCCAGAGGAAGATGGAAAAAAAAAAGCATAAGAAAAGACCAAAAAAAAAAAAAAGATTAAAAAAAAAACCTGAAATATGTAGTATAAAAGAAAAAGAAAAAACAGAATAAAAGTTTTAGAAAAGAAAAAAAAAAAGGAATAGAAGCGTGAGAAAAGACAAAAACTAAAGAAGATGAAAAAAAGAAAAGAAAAAAAAGAGACAGATGGGAGTATAACAAAGACGAAAATCAAAGGGAAAAAAGAAGAGAAAAGAAAAGAGAGATGCACTGGTAGTGGCAGGAATGAAACCCAGTGCAGGGGCATTTTCATCCACTCCAAGTGCTTCTGTTTCCCACTTAGTTTTCTCCCCATTTTGAGGAGAAAACACTCATGCTCACCAATTCCCCCCCCCCCCCCCCCTCTCCCCTCTCTCCAACTAAATACCCACCAAAAATGTTTTCTCTCCCATTTTCTCTCTTCTTTTTTTATTTTTTATTTGTTTTTATTCTCCCTAAAAAATCCACTCCACCAAACATACCTTAAAGGACACCTTGGAAAAAATTTATCTCTAACTTCCTACAAAATAGAATCACTATTTTGTTGGTTTTCAAACTCAACTCTCTCATATTCCTCCAATCACTAGAAAACTCACCCAAGTTTTCACTTTTTTTCCCCTTTTTTCCTTTGTTAAGATTTATCTATTTCTTTTGTCTTAAAAAAAAAAAAAAATCAGTTTCCTTACTCTATTCTAATCTCACTTTTTTTTTTTTAATTAAAAATCTCTTCTTCCTTATTTTGGAAAAAAAAGACTCCTATTATAAAACCACTACTATAACTTCTATCCATATCCTTAAATTTAAGTAAGAGACAAAATTTGAGGATAACACTGTAAAAATACATCTCTAACTCTCACCTAAAATATTTCCTACAAGATAGGATTACTCTCCCATTAAACCACTTCTTCAAAACAACTTTTAAAAAATATATATAAATAAACAATCCCTTTAAAAAAAATCCTCAAGTTTATCTTCCTATCAAAAATTTTTTTTTTTTTTTTTAAAATCCTCATGTTTATCCAAAAAAAAACTAAATGGGTATATACATGTTTGATTACAATTTAAACTGCTTTTAACTTCTTTTAAAAAAAAAAAAAAACTAACTGCTCTTAACTTCTTATACTTATCCTTATTTATTCACACGCACTCAACTCTCCATTGTTCATAATTCTATCTCTATAAGTTGGAAGTCTTGAATCCAAGAGGTTTAATGTGATTTTATGGTGTTTAATCATTAATGTTGTTTTGAAAGTCATATGCCTGATTTTAGGTTCACCGCTAATACATTATGTTGTTATTTACTTATCCTTATTTATTCACACTCACTCAACGTAAATTAACAATATCAAATCCTCCATTGTTCATAATTCTATCTCTATAAGTTGGAAGTCTTGAATCCAAGAGGTTTAATGTGATTTTATGGTGTTTAATCATTAATGTTGTTTTGAAAGTCATATGCCCGATTTTAGGTTCACCGCTAATGCATTATGTTGTTATTTACTTATTTTTATTTTATTCTTTTGTGGATGAATTTCTTGGTTAAGATTTTTGCCTTGTAGATTGTGTTGGGACCTCAACTATCAAATCTCTTTAAAGTTTCAGGTTGATTGTTTCAAATAAAAAACATTTTCAAAATTTAATCTTGCTTTAAATAAGTCTTCACATCTATCATGTTCTATTTTGATTTCTCACACATTCTGTCTTTTTTTTTCACTTATGAGTTAAGGTTAGAGATGTGTTCCAGTCTAGCAATACCGATGTGGCAATAGGGATGAAGGGAGGACTGCAGCGAAAAGCGAGAAGAGAGAGACATGAAGGGAGCATGGATTATGGAGGAACCGCAACTAAAGCATATGCTTTGATGTAAGGGTGTGCCGCCAACCCGCCAACCCGCCAAAATTGACTCAACCCAACCCAATCCACCGGGTTGGGTCAGTTTTTAGGGCTTGGTGGGTTGGGTAGGGTTACAATTTTTTTTTTGATAGCAGGTTGGGTCGAGTTTGGTTCATAAAATTCCAAACCTGCCAAACCCAATCCAACCCACCCATATATTTAATATATATATTTAAAATATATTATATAATTAATAATTTTTTTTTTAAATAACTAGCTCTTCTTATCCTATATAAAAGCCAATTAATTCACACAAATCCTAGTAAATTACTATTGTTGTTTAATCATTAGTATTGTTTGCCTTTACATTGATACAAATCTTTGGGTTTTTTTTAATATATTTATATTTATATTTTTTTTACTCAATTTAATAATAATTATAATAAAAAATTTGTCAAACCCATGGGTTCAACTCAACCCAACACGACCCGTGTGGGTTGGGTTGGACATAGTGAGGGGTTGGGTTGGGTTGGGTTGAATTTTTTTTGACCTACCATGGTGGGTTGGGTCAAAAATTTCCCTTAACCTAACCCAACCTAACCCATGCACACTAGTATCAAATCTCTTTAAAGTTTCAAGTTGATTGTTTCAAATTAAAAACATTTTCAAAATTTAATCTTGCTTTAAATAAGTCTTCACATCTATCATGTTCTATTTTGATTTAGTTTTTGATCTCACACATTCTGTCTTTTTTTTTTCACCCATGAGTTAAGGTTGGAGATGTGTTCCAGTCTAGCAATACTGATGCGGCAATAGGGATGATGGGAGGACTATAGCGAAAAGTGAGAAAAGAGAGACACGAAGGGAGCATGGACTATGGAGGAACCACAACTAAAGCAGATGCTTTGATGTTTTGTGACAATGCAATAATAGAGTAGTTGTGTTTTGAGTCTATTAATAATGTTGGGGTTGTCATCCACCACATCATGGGCCGATCTACAACACTGTATGTTCTTTTTTTTACTGGTGTTATTGTTGAAAACTTGGATTTGGGTGGTAATGCACAAATGCATAGGATAAGTCTTCACATGTAGATATAATAGTTTTTTTTTTTTTTTTGAAGTGGAAGAAATTATCATTAAACCTGAAAGGAATACACAGCAGAAAGACAAACATACAACAGGTAACACAACAGGGCATTAGGCCAAATACAACAGATCCTTGTGGACTAACTCAGACACAGTAGGGGGGGGGGAACCCCAAGCCACAAGCAAGAAGATTCACTATTCCGCGCCAATTGAGCAAGCTCATACGCAACAACATTATAAACTCTATTAACATGTCTAAAAGAGCAAAACTCAAAGGATTCACACATAAACAGGATTCCACGTAATATATGGCCTAACTCATTTCCTGTAGAGTTGTCATTCACAGCTTGAACCACAGCAAGTGCATCACTCTCTAGAATGACCAGAGGCAAATGCAACTCCTATGCAAGCAATATGCCCTGCTCCATTGCTAGAGCTTCAACCTGGTCTGCTGCAAATCTACCAGGCAGATATTTACTAAGAGCTGCCACTACAAGGCCATTGCAATCCCTTATGATCACTCCGATGCTGAAATTTCTTCCATGTTCAGAAGTTGCCCCATCAACATTAATTTTGAAAATTCCTTGAGAAGGAGCCTCCCACCTATTTTGAGAGTGCCGTGAGGGGATGATGTTAGAGGAAGCAGCCATTTTGAAGTCCTCCAATGTGTTGGTTTCCAGAATCCAAACCTGAGAAGGAGATAGAGGAGAATCATTATGCACTAGTTTATTTCTATTAGACCAAATAGCCCAAGATAGAACAAAAAACAACTCTAGGACCTGGGAGGAACTAGAATGAATTAAATACAAAACCATGTCAAGGAAAGACCAACTGAGGCTCTGTGGAGGTCTAGGAAAATCTGTCCAACAGCACCAAACAAGGGATGCAGCCACACAATGAAAGAGGGCATGATTGATGTCTTCAGGCTCCAAACCGCAATTGGGATAGGCAGTGTTGCAACTGATTCCTCTTTTGCTTATATTGTCATAAGTGGGCAGCCCGTTTACACAAGCCCTCCAAGCAAAAATTTTAATTTTTGCAGGGAGGTTTAGATGCCAAAGTTTCCTCCAAAGCAGCCTATTGGGGTCCCCAACTAAGCATTCGCCCTCAACAGCGGATTCTATCATATTATGGGCTATGTGATAAGCACTTTTCACCGAAAATTCTCCTTTCTTGTTTCCAATCCAGATAAGTTTGTCTTCTGGCAGATTATGACTTAGCGGGATTTTTAGAATGGTTTCCATCTTAAAGGGGAGAAAGGTAGAACGAAGAACTTCTATTTTCCACCACTTGGTGTCCGGGTCTATGAGTGAGGAGACCATAGGGAATTCAAAATTGTGGATCTGGGGAGAGATAACTTTGTAGGTAGAAGGTGTTGGGAGCCATCTATCCTCCCATATATGAATTCGTTTCCCATTACCCACTCTCCATCGGGTGTCCCGCTGTATAATTTCTAGGCTATTATGAATGATTCTCCAGGAGTAAGAGGGGGAAGAACCAAGCTTAGCATTAAGAATATCACCCATGGGAAGGTACCTAGCTTTAAGCACTCTGGCCACCAAAGAGCTCGGATTAGTGAGAATTCTCCAAGCTTGCTTGGCAAGCATGGCCAAATTAAATGCTTTCAAATTCCTGAACCCCAACCCGCCATTTGACTTTGAATTGCACATCCTTTTCCAACTAATCCAACTTAACTTTGCTTCTTGTTGCCTTTGGCCCCACCAAAAGTTTTTCATCATTCTTTCCATATCGTCACATAGGCCTTGAGGAAGTAAGAAGCAACTCATAATGTAAGTTGAAATTGCTTGAGCCACTGCCTTGATGAGAATTTCTTTCTCACCCATAGAAAGAAGCTTAACTTTCCAACCCGCAAGTTTTTGTCCAACCCGCTCCTTTAAAATTGCAAAGACTTGATTTTTTGACTTGCCAATGAGAGAGGGGAGGCCCAAATATTTAGTATGCCTTGTATTCTGCATAGGGCCTAGGATAGTAAAGATCTCATCTCTAGTATCTTGGGCTGTATTGGGGCTAAAAAAGATAGAGGATTTGTCTGTGTTAACTTTCTGACCCGAAGCTTCTTCATAGTCCATCAAGATTGATCTTAGCAAGTGGCATTCATCTGGAATTGCTTTACAAAATAGGATGCAGTCGTCTGCAAAGAGCAGATGGGTCACCTTTGGGCAGCCCCTAGTAATGGAAATGCCAGTAATGAGTTTGTTCCTGGCTGCCTGATGAATGAGTGCTGAAAAACCTTCAGCACAAAGAAGAAAAAGGCTTTGGGAGAGAGGGTCACCTTGACGGAGGCCTCTCGAGGGCTGTATGGTCCTATGAGCAACTCCATTAATGAGGACAGAGAAAGTTACCGATGTGATACATTGCATAACCAAGTCTCTCAATCTACTACAAAACCCAATTTTTTCCATAACTTTTGATACGAAACCCCATTCAACCCTATCAAATGCCTTGCTCATATCTAGTTTGACAGCCATATAGCCCTCTTTCCCGGCTGTTTTGTGATCTAGGTAGTGCATCAACTCAAAGGCCACAAGCACATTATCTGTGATGAGCCTGTCAGAGGTGAAGGCACTTTGATTTTCTGATATAATATAGGGTAGGAGAGCATTTAGCCGATTAGCAAGAGTTTTTGAAATGAGCTTATAGACTACATTACATAGGCTGATGGGACGAAAGCCCGTCATTCTTTTAGGGTTATTTATTTTTGGTATTAGGGAGATATTGGTTTTGTTGAGTTCTGGTATGGGTAAGTTATGGTTGAGGACGTTTAGGACCATGTCCGTAACATTGTTACCAACAATACTCCAATATTTTTGAAAAAATACTGCGGAAATACCGTCAGGTCCAGGAGCCTTATTAGGGTGGATTTGCTTTAGTGCAGCAACCACTTCTTCTCTGGTGAATTCTCTTACTAAGCTTTCATTCATTTCATCTCTTACTAAGGGATAGCATTGGTAACTTCCTCAATTCGGCATGGGTGGGAGGAGCTATATATGTTGTCAAAATAAGATAAGGCAGCTTGGGCAATGCTATCCTCATCATCACACCATCTTCCATGCTCATCCCAAATGCCCACAATAGTATTCTGTTTTCTCCTTTCCGATGCTTGCGCATGGAAAAACTTAGTATTTCTATCACCTTCCTTAAGCCAGTGAGCTTTTGCTCTTTGTCCCCAATAAATTTCCTCATCATCAAGAAGAGCATTGATCTCTCCCCTTAGCCTGTTAATCTCCAAGCTCAGATCCCCATCTCTTTCTCTCAAGGCAAGGGCATTCAGCCTATTTCTTTTATCTTGAATTTTCTTTGGAATTTGCCCATATACCGCTGAATTCCATTTGGAAAGTTCAGCAGCACAAGTTCTTAAATTTTCTGCAATACCTTCAGGTGTACTAAGATCCACACCAAACCCCCAAGAGGCCTCAATGATGGCCTTGCAATCTTCTCTTTTAGTCCAATGAGCTTCAAAATGGAAGCGCCAGACCCTTGGTCGATGCTTAGTTTTGGGATCAGTAACAAGCAAAGCACAGTGATCTGAAGTAGAATCCACTAGTGGAATACTTTCATCTCTCCAAATCTGGCAGACCACTCAGGGGTGGCCAAAGCCTTATCAAGTCTAAGGAAAATTCTACCCTCCCCTTCTTGCATATTACTCCAAGTATAATCCGGCCCACAATAACCCAAATCATGGAAACCACAATAATTAACAATTTCTCTAAGACCATCCATTTGTTGTTGTGAGCGAATTACTCCCCCAAATTTCTTATTCATCGAAAGGATTTCATTAAAATCTCCTAAGCATAGCTAGGGTAATTGAAATTGATTATGAAGAAAAGCAAGAAGGTGCCAAGATTCATACCTTTTATATGTCTCTGAATGGCCGTAGAAACCGGTCAATCTCCATTTGTAGTCGCTACTAGTCTCTAAGATTACAACATCAACATGGAATCTTGTATAGCTTATAACCTCCAGATTTATTTCTCTTGTCCAGAGAAGAGAAATTCCCCCACTTCTACCAACACTTGGCACAATTAAACCATTTGCGAATCCGATTCTATTCTTAATTCTTTACATACGATTTTTCTTTAATTTTGTCTCCATAAGGAATACGATTTTGGGGTTCCATCGCCGCACAAGGTCATGCAGCGCCTTAACTGACCAGGGATTCCTCAGTCCCCGACAGTTCCAGCTTAAGGGATTCATGGCTCCCGGCGATGCTGCCTAGCAGACACCGCCGATCCCTCTTGTAACTCATTTAAGAGCTTGGTAGAATCCAAACAAAGTTTCTTTTGAGCTGGAGCTTCTTCTTCTAAGAGATTTATTCCCCCCCCCCCCCCCCCCCCCCGCGTTTAGCCCCCAAAATATAAGTTTTAACTTCAGAGGTTGGGCTTTTATTTTTACATGTTTCTCTTGCTATTTTTTTCCAGTGCCGTTTTGCCTTTCCATTTTGTTCTTCCTTTGGGCTTAAGTTGTCCTCTGAGCCTGCCTTAATGCTTGTTGGGCTTGCCATTAGCATTATTGAACTAGAAACTTCCATCATCCCTTTTTCATAATTGGATTGCTGGCTCACAACTGAGACAAAGTGATCAGCCCTCTTGTCTTTGTCTATAACACCGGAAGGCCCAATTGGAGAGCAGCCCAAGTTGGCACGTGAGGGAGTTGTCTGCCCATAAGCGCATTCCGTTTGAACTTGAATAGGACTATTCCATCCATCCGGTTTTTGCGCTGGCTGACACATTGGACTACCTATGACTTCACATCCCATCATGCTCCCTTTGTTGCTTAGTGCTTGTTTCCCACTGTTTCCAGAGCTTGAGCTTTTCTTACTGTTGTCTGAACATTTTCTGCATCTCTATCTCCGCCATTTTCATCTCTTTCCCCACTATTGGATGACCTCGATTTATCAGTACCCATCTTGCCATTTGCTCTTTACCAGTCTCCGTATTGCCTAGGGGCATTGCGCCAATCTGAAAATTTTGGGCAATGTTTGTCATCACGCCCCATTTTGCCACAAAGGAAGCAAAAAGTTAGGAGCCTTTCATATTTGAAGGTTACCCAAAATTTTCCTCCCTCCATATTAGCTATCTTCCCCCCATGTCGTAGAGGCTTTTCTAGCGGGACATTGACTCTAATCCTCATAAACTTCGCTTGATCCGCTTGCCCAAATCTTTTATCCGACTCAATGAACTTTCCTAAACTATTTCCAAGCTCCTTTCCCACTTCATCATCCATCATTTCAAATGGGAGCCCACAAACCTGAACCCAAAATGGAGAGTGCGAAAAATCGATGTTGGATGCCGTCAATCCTTTTCTCCATCTGCTTAGTAATAAAAGGTTGTTTTCGAAATTCCATGGGCCATTCTTCTCAACCCATTTGAGCTGGTATTCTGAGCCAAACTTCAACTGCTGGACATCATGGCCGACGTCTACGATTTGTAAATCGGAACCCATTTTCCAAGCCGATCTCAAAGTATTTTTCAGCGCCCTTTGATTCTGTTGTGTATTTGACAAAAGTTTGCCGAAAAGACTCAAGGAACACTCTTCTAACAGGTCTGATCTACATCGTGTTGTGATGTTGATTGCCTCCTCCTCCTCTTTTGTTAAACAGAGGTTGAGAAGACCATCAACCACCGCTTGCTCCATAGTGGCGAAAAAAAGAAAAAAAGAAGAAAGGGATGAACCCTAGTGATGGCCCTGTGAACGGTAAAGGGAGAGAGATACTCAGCTAGCTAGGCGAGAGAAAATGACTCCTACAGAGGGAGAGGATGTTATTAAGGCAACAAAATCAATTAATAGTTTTTTTTTTTTTTGAGAGAGTTAGGAAGTTAATCATGAAAGTTACAATAGTTTTTTATTTTATAGTTCTCATCTGAGAATTACTTATTTTAGATAGTTTATTTGTATATGTGAGACCAAAAAAAAAAAATAATAATAAAAAAATAAAAAATAAAAACTGACTTACTTACAAAAAAAAAAAAAAAAAAATTGAAACTTAAATTAAATGAAATAAAGTTGAGACAAAGAATAATGTAAGACTCACAAAAAGTACATAAATAAGTGAAAAGGCTATCCATATATATTATTTAAATAAATCATACAATTCTTTAAATTAGTCATATAACTAAAATTATACATTGATAATTTTTTCAATTGCCACATATTAAGTTTGAAAAAAATTCTTCCAAATTGATTTGGAACTAAATCATTTCCTAAAATAATATTTGCATTAAGGAATAGATTGATTAAGGAAAAGTAACTTATTTGAAAACTAGCAATTTTAATTTTTAAAGTAATATTCCAAGTGAATTATTTTTTGGAAAAATATCAACATTATGCATGGGAAAGGATCCATTTCAATAGCTAAGTAAAGAGACGTGATGGTATTTTGCAACACTTTGATTAATGAAATTGTATTGAATATAAAATTTTATCAATAAAATATTGATATTTGTCCAGCACAACTATGCAAAGTAAATATTGATAATGAATTGTGTCAAGATGCATGGGCTAAAGACTTAAAGGTACATATTAATTTTAGTAATGCATCAAAAAAGCTCACTGATTCAAGTTAATTAAGAAAACTAGTCTTTGGATAAGTACTCACATGTGTGCTAGAGGCACTTATATTTTTTTTTATAAAGGTTAATAATTTACATTCATTTCAATTTGTGATTACTATATTTTCTAATCACAAAAATACCTAAGGGTGTGATGAAACAATTATTTCACTCAAAATGCATAACACTTATCATACTTCTTAGTATTTTTGTGATTAAAAAATATAATAATTTTAAATTATATTAAAAAAAGAAAAAGAAAAAGAAAAGAAGAAGAAGAAGAAGAAGAAGGGGGGTGGTCGGTAAGAAAGAAAGCGTGCGCTAAAGTTGATTGATCGAAGCGTCGTCGTATTACCTGACGATTCAGGTTCCACGCGATTATTGAAAGTTAACAGTACGGTTCCTCTGTCTGTCTCTCTGAATGGCGAATCAAGAAGCTGGTTCATCTTCTTCCTCTACTCCACAGCCACAGGTAATCAAACCAACAATTCTTCTTCTTCTTTGTATGTTTTGTTATATGGGTTTCGGAATAATCTTGAGTCAGGACCACGAAATTCAAGTGCAACTTCAGCAAGAAGAAGAAGAAGAAGAAGAAGAAGAGTTGCTATCAATATACGGAGCAGAATGAGGTTGGGTTGAAGCTCGAACAAGCTGTGACCATCTCCATCTGGCTTCTCTGCCGTCTGACCTCGCTCACATTCTCACACCCGATACTCCTTGCTACAGGTTTACTTCTTTTTCTCATACCCCAACTCTGCTCTACTCTACTTTTATCATTTCTATTTTCACAAAACATTCATTGTTATTTATTTATAAAAAAAAAAAATTTATAATCACACCCATTTTGTTTAAGAATTGTTATGATCAACTACTTCCATCCATTTCAACAATTGAAATCATTCACTAGACTAAAATTACTCGCATGAAAAATAATTGGACCCACACGGGTTATGATTAGTTGATTAAGGATAGCAATGCTTGACACAAACTGTGTACACCATATGATTTTTTGCTGGTTAGTGTAAATGGGTCGTGACATGATTAATAAATGGGTCAATTTTGTGCTGACTTACTTGACCCGCAATCAACATGAAGAGACCGGGTATAGAATTTTTTTAATTAAAATTAATGTAATTTATGTGCGTATAAATACATACATGTCAATCGTGTCAATTTTTGAGTCATATATTCATATTTAAATGGGTTGAAATGAGTTAGGTCTATGCCAATAGACTCAATACAACACAACCTGTTTATTAAATGAGCTAAATATGTTGTCTTTGTTAACACAATACTACATGTTTATTAAGTGTTACGAGAATCATGTGTTGTCTACCTACTTACTAAACAGGCTATGTTAATGTTCTAGGGTTCTGACATGATTTTTAAATAGATCGTGTTCGTGTCGACTCATGTAGTCAAAGTATTCAATTAGAAGAACACAAATTGTAACCCCATTGTAGAGTGAAGTGGGTGAGTGAGTCTGTAGGTTCAAGTATTCGATTAAAACAATTGCATATCATGTTATCTTGTGGTGAGATTTGTAATATAGAAACCTATATAGTGTCAATAGTATTGTATTAAACTGCATGAGAGCATGGTTATATATTTTACCTTTGACTTTCCAAAAAAATAAAAAAACATTGTTAAGAAGTGAAGCTGTCTAGTTCTATACTCATTTACCTATAAATCTTAGAATATTTTACAATTTACACAAATTTTTGAGATGAAAGGAAGAACACAGATCCATTTGGGACTGAAAGTAAGAGTCAAGGCCCCTTATTTTTCTGCAAAAGCTAGGTTTGATTTGAACTATACAGTTGAATCTAATTAAGGTTCGTAGTCTGTTAACAATTTATTGCATACTTGCTTTAGTAAATGTGTGACCTTGACATAATGAAACTAAAACCAGATACAAGCTCAAACTAGAATATTCACTGCTGTCTTTCTAAATATTGTATAATCTTTCGAGTAATTTATGGGTAATGACTCATGTCTCACCTCTGTAGTCTACCTTAGTCCTTAAAAAGCCCTCAATTGTAGAAACATTTAGATTTTATATTTTGCTATGTATGTCAATGATAATTTAATTACCTTAAGCGAAGCTTGGCCATTGAACTACATATAACATTATCTAATCTGTGGACGCATTGACATATGAAAGGTGCCAACACCCAAATGAGAACTGGTTATGTTTATGCTGTAAGGACGTGCCCTGTAGCCGTTTTGTGACAAGCATATGCTGCAGCATTTTCAACAGTCAAATCATTGCCTGGCACTCAGCTACAGGTATACATATTACAATTAGCATTATTTTCTTCAAATTGTCTTCTTTAATTTTCTCCGCAATGTTTTACAAAGCTGTCTTGGTCATGTTCTGTTTACTTTTGGAAACAGTGATCTGTCAGTTTGGTGTTTCTCCTGCGATGCCTATTTGAATGCTCAAGTGATTATGCAACTGCGGCCTGTTTATGAGACAGCCTACATTCTGAAATTTGGTGAGGCTCCACCATTTCACACAGTCTAATAATTAAGCTTGCAAGATTTTCAAGCTAGGGGTTGAGGGTTCATCATCAGGCAGTGGAAGTTTCACATTGTAGAATTTGAGGTTTACCTTTTGGTGCATAGGAGGGTTGGAGTTTGAACTAACTGAAGATTCATTGTACTACTCGCTTAAATCCAACACTAAATAGGAAACTGTAAAAGATTATTTATATATGATTGTCACATGACCAGTGCACGAGTTGGACTTTCTGATATGCAAGCCATCTTTGTGCCTGACCAAAGGTAAAAACATCTATGAAAGGGCTTTTTTTAATCTCATATGGATCCATCGAATGATTATAGTGGGCACATTGCAAGTCACTTGCAAACTGAGAATTTAGGTTTGCAAAAAATTTTCCTATGTATGGTATTCTTTGAATTGGTTGCCTTGCCCCGGTAAGCTTTGTGGCAATGTCTAGCAGTAGCCAAGTTCCAGTTATACGTGTCTTTGTATGTTGATGCACATCACAAAAGGTTAAGAGTAGTATCTTTCAATTAATTACTATTATACAGCGCAAGGCATGAAATTACAAGGTTCTTATACAGATGCTACAATGTGCCATTTTAGAGGATGTCATTAATGTTTGGTTGTTTGAACATGCTGGACAAGCGGGCATAGGGTTTTATAATTAAGGAACACAGTTTGTGGGGGGCATTTTGGGTAATGTTTGTGGAGTCAGAAAGGTTTAGATGTTCCTTAAAGTTGCGCAGGAATGGTGTAAATTTCTCAACTGATGCAGTCCTTTTCTCTAACCCGTTTAATATAGCGAAAAACATGTGGCTTCTTTTTAAGTAGGAGACGAACTGGACCTGGTTGGTCAGGTGAATTAATAAGAATTGTTAGGTTGTATAGTGTTAGCTATCTATTCATTTATGTTATGAGAGCCAGATGGTTATGCTTTGGACCAATTATAGGGTCTCCTTGGGATCCAGTTATTTTGTTTTTTTTGGTTGAATTTAAAAACTTTTTGTTAAAAGTACTGTAGATGAAGGTAAAAGTTAGCTGAAATAGTATATTGAGACCCATAAATAATATCAAAAAGTACAGTAAGGCTCATAAATAGTAACAAAAATAAGCTAAATAGTCAAACAAGTTGGCAAAAATAATTTTTGCCAAACACACACACGTGTGTTTGCGTAGAGATGTTTCTGAGCTTGTGTTTTTTTTTTTTTTTTGGCTGGTCTCATGGCACTGTTTATGGACCAGCCAACACCTGAAAAACGAGTAAACAGTGTTTTTGCATTTTAAAAAATATTTTGCTATAATGTTTTCAGTAATAAGTTTTCAGTTTTTAGCAAAATAAGCGGTATCCAAACAGACCCATAGTGTGCGTTTGGCATGAATTATTTTTGCCAACTTATTTTACTATTTAGCTTATTTTTGATACTATTCATGGGTCTTACTGTACTTTTAGAAACTTTTTATGGATCCCACTATACTATTTCAGCTAACTTTTAGTATTTTCATTTAAGATCTGTTTGGGATCTGCTTATTTTGCTGAAATTGAAAATTTTTTGCTGAAAGTACTATAGATAAATGTAAAAGTTAGCTAAAATAGTACAATGAGATTTATGAATACCACCAAAAAGTACAGTGAGACCCATGAATAATAGTAAAAATAAACTGAATAGTAAAATAAGCTGACAAAAATAATCTTTGCTAAACTGACAGTTAATGTTCAACTTCTTAGGACCACCATGGTGTTGCTTTGTCTTAACTTGACGGGAGTTGTAGGGTGGGAATGGCATTGCCAAGCGTGAAGCAAGTGTATCTTGCTAGGGGTTGGCTGCACGGCCTTTTCTATATGGATAGCACATACATCAGATTGTTCATATCGGACTATTCTTGGGGCCAATAAACTTCCATGTCCTATCATGCAACAAAAATGGCATTTCCATGTAAGTGAGAAGATCAAGGCAGCGCAAATACATGCTCTAGAAGCTGCTACATGTCCTTGTACTGGAGATGTGTTCTTCAAATATACCAGTAGGGACAAGACAGTCACCACCCAATTATAACAAGGAGTCTTTGGCATAATCATGGAAATCGAGTCTCAAATTGCCAGGCATATAGAAAAATATTGGCTGAATAGCAACAACTGTTGTCTAGTTATAAGTTACTAGACAACTAGGGTAAAATGACAAGTGAAAAAACAAAGAACTTAATAAAATGGAATGTAATTCAGTCCCATTGGATTGTAAAGCATCAGTTACAAATTCCAAATGTCACGAGCTAATCTAGGCATTCTTTTTCCTTAGCTGCATCTGCAAACTCAAATTTTAAAAATTAAAGGGCAGGAGACAACCCAATATGAGAAATTTATCCATGATCATATGTTTGATGTTGCAATAAAACCCTTTGCAATAAACGGACGGAACCTCCAAGCTAAATGCTGAGAATGCATACTTTGACTAGAATTCACATTTAACCAGATAATAGTATGCAACTTTTACCTTTAGCATCAAAGCCTTTCTATGCAAATGCAACCAAAAGAAGATCCCAAAAAGGACAAACTTCAGTTTCTCCCTAAAATGACAATGGAAGAAGAGCACCATTTTTAACCATCTAATTAACTGTCATAATATGTTTCCCTATTTCCAGCTTTCATTTGTCTTCACATTAGCCTGCTAAGGGACCTGACAAGTGCTTTCAAATTCTGTTTTGTAGCCTCATCACCCGTAAATCCCTGAATATCAGAGCATATATTCTGCAATGGTGGTTGGACCGAGAAATGGAAATGTAAGGGGAAAAATTAATAAATAAATAAGCACAGCTCACGACTTATAATCAGCAAAGATTTTAGGCAGTTTGTCAATTTAGGATTTCACCTCAATGTTCTTCAAGGTAAAAAGCAAAGTTTGAATAGAATCCTGAATCAGTAAAGTGTTCTCAGGGGTCATGATAGATGAATGTACCCGTCTGCACAAATAAAAATAAAAATATTAAAATGGTTTCCTTTTCGGGGTAGGGAAAAGCGAAAGGGATTAGGATCTCTTTCCATGGCAAATGGCAAGGATCCTTTTCAGGGTATAAAGTGTTAGAAATTAGTTGGAATCTACTAAAACGGTAACCATGTGATACAGGATGTCAATACCTCTCAATGAATATTTATGTCCAAATTTATACATAAAATAAAGGTTGGACAATTCACCTCAATTCCTCACAGAATTCTGTAAGGCTTCTGGTTAATTTATCAACGTCCTGTAGCAAACCACTATCACGAGCTTCAGCCAGCAAAGGTTGAACATCTTCAGCCAGGGCTTTGATCTGAGACATAACTACATTAATGCTATGTTTGGAAGTTTGGAGGGAGAGGAGAGTAGAGAGTAGTAGAGGAGAGTAGAGAGAGAAATGGTTATTTTCCACCTTATTTGGATGTTTTTAAAATTAAGTAAGGAGGGAAATAATTAGTTTTTTTTAATAGTTTGTAATTTTGTTAATATGGTAAGGGTATATTTAGTAATTCATTTGATCAAGTATTTCTATACTCTACTCTCCCTCTAAATCTCTCCAATTTGGGGAACTAAAAATGAGGGGTTATAAATAATTAGAATCCTTCCAAATCCCTCTCCCTCCTCCTTTAAAAAATATCCAAATAAGGTAATTTAGCCTTCTCTCTCTCTACTCTACTCCTCCTCCATCCAAACAAGTTATAAAACTAGATACGGTGCACAATAATACATTAATGCTGATTACACAAATGGATCTTTCTTAGTTATATAGATGCATGCACATGGACATAACATAGGCACACAAATTCCAATTACTAACGCATAATGAATTTTCTAAATATTGTTGAAGTTGCCAACTTGTTATGAATCTTAGCGCAATACATCAGCACTGCTACCATGTCCCTGAAAAAAGCTAGGGTATACTAGAACAGTTCACCATTTTAGTTTTAACATGAACAATGAAACACAGTTATATTACTTGCCATGATGTGGTTCTCTATGACAAATAAATAGACACAGCAACAGTTATAGATAATATAACTCAATATGCAAGGATCAGGTAAGCTTAAATGCAAGAGAACATATGCTGGAAACGTGTCTAAAGTGTGTCAATATATCTAGAGTTGTACTTGTGAAAGATCTACTAACTTCTTCAACATAACACTGACATTTCTCCAAGTGAGATTCCTTGAAGGATCACAGCCCCATTAGGCAACTTTTTAAATGACTCTTTCCCATCTGATTTAGTTACTTTTACCCCAATAACTAACTATGGAAAATGTCCAAATGCTTCCCGTAAATAGCATAACTGTGAAACAATGAAGGCATTATATGTTCTCTTAAAGCCAAAGCCAAATATGTCAGAAGTTCCCACTCACAATACGTCTTACACCTAATTTCTTTAAGAGTGTAACACACAATTCTCAAGAAGATAATTCTTGCTAGTGGACTTGTCAAACTTAGACGCAGATGGCAGACTAGGATGTTTATCTCATTTACACACTTTGCCAATTCCCTGATGACAATAACCCTCCTAAACAATTTTGAAAATTTGATATTGAAGAGGACTACAAGAATATAAATGGGTGAATTCCTCGAGGATTGTCTTAAATTGAGAAAATAATTGGACAACAGGAAAGTTCTTAAAGAAATCAAGTTTTTAAGGGCCAATACTGCAAACTCAAGATGTAACTTCCTTAACTATGTAACTTATACACTAGATTTTCAGTTTGTATAATACCCACTTCTATCTCCATGAATATTCAATTGATTTGATGTTTATATGGCAATTTCTAAAGCCACTCTCACTCCACTCCACATATATTCAATTTAAGAATTGAACTCTTTTAAGCTTTGCAATAAATCGACTTTTCATATATCAAAAAGCTTCATCCATAATCTTTAAGGACTGCCCCACTGCCACATCTCTTTAGATATGTTTAAGGATGTAATCGGTGGACAATGCTCTGTTAAATTCTTTAGATTAGGCACATTCATTTTGTCTGCACATTTCCCTTGTAAATGCCTCAACAATTTCTCGCACATAGACACTTGACCTATCTTAATAAATCAAACAGGGTAGCTTAATGGGAAAGTATGTAGCTACTACTTTCTATATCTTTACTAACAAATTCTTCATTTTTCCATAAACTTGCTTGGCATTTGCAACAGTAATACCGTTATCTAGTTCAACAAAGCAGTCAATAACTATTTTCAGTTAAACATATAAACCAAGAGATGCACATCCTACCGTTGAGAGCAATGGCCTTGTTTCTTCAATGGCAGATAAAACTCGTTCAGCCAGCGAATAGTGGTTGGCAATACCAATGTCCTCCACTTCACGTCCCAAACGGGTGAATATCCCCACCAATGCATCCAAACTTACTCCTTGATTGCCCTTTATCTTTTGGCGATCACATACAATTAGACCTTCTTCAGAACATTTTGGGTCAAGTGGCCCTACTGAAGGTGTTGGAATTGGATTGCGAGGTGTAATTTCAATTAAAGTTTCCATCAGAAGACCCGATTGGTTCACCTCTATAAGTGAATTTCGAGGTATGACTGTTTTATTGTCATCAACCTACAAAGAGAAGGCGATACATTAAAGTAAAATACATACACCAAGTAAAATCAACAAAATCTTGATCACATTCAAGAATTTCATTGTTGAGAGGGAAACATGAATTAAATTAAGGATCCGTAACAAGATTATGGTATCAAACTCACCTCAACAACTGCTTCAATACTTTTCAATGAAGAATTAATGCGGATGACACTGCCAACATTCACCCCTCGAATCCTCACTGGTGTTCCGATCCTAATACCACAAGCTTGAGCAAACTCGAACACAGCCTGATACTCCTGGAATTTATGCCGTATTTGATACCCCCTCAACCAAGACAAACTGAGAGCTATGAGAACAGTACCAGACACTAGAAACAACCCAACCCTACCTTCCCAAATGCTCTTCCGACTAAAGCCAAAATCATTCAATGGCCGCAATGTTTGCCTCCAAATAGTTTGAGGAACATCCAAAACCAAAGAAAACGGGTTCTGAGTTTTCACATTAGAGGGTGGGTGAGGGTGACTATGTCCTGTATCAGCAGATGTAGCTCTTATCCGGGCTGGTTTCCTCTGTGATCTCAATGGCAACTGAGGCAAGCAATTTGAAGAACTACTCCGTAAAGTAAGAATTGGTGAGTATAGCACTTTTGGGCATCCTGAGACATGGGCCATAGGATTTCCAACCATCTTTTACTCAACCCCAGCTGAGAAATTTTTGCATCAATACCCCTATAAACAATGACAAGAGCACTAAAGTTTGAAATTTGCAACTATGGTCTATCAAGAACAATAGGAAATGTGGGTTTTATAAGTCTAAAGCTGATATATATATATATACACACACTTCAGTTTGATGGATTTTACACTACCTTTAGTTACTATGAAACTGATAAAAAAAATTATTAAAAAAAGTTCCAAGTCTTATGATCTTAATTCTTATTATCTTTAAACACAAAATAAATAAATAAATAAATAAATGCAATTTGTTTAACAAGAATAACTAAATAAATGACATATTCAATAATTGGTTTTCTTTTCAAAAGGAAAAGAAAGATATAAAAAAAGCACAACTAAAATAAGAGAAGCACTTGTATTCTAACAGAGTTGATTTAGGCTTGCCTTCGGTCGTGTCCCGCTTACTTTCTCTTCACTTCCTTCCCTATATTTTCTCAGAAACTAAACAGAGAAATGTAGTGAAAATGAAAAGCATGCATAACAAAATATAAAAAAATATTAGCAGTCTAATGAAAACCAAAAAGTAGGATGTCAAATCTATACAGTCTGACATTTTCACCTTGGCTAGGACTCAAGGTATCTCAGAATTGTGTCACAGTACGCAGGATTTTCCGACATGGGAAAGCTAATCACAGTGAGGTTTCGATTCTAACATACGTAGTTGTACTTTGTATTTTTTTTTTTTTTTTTGACGGATTGTACTTTGTATTAAACTACTATAAAGTAAGTATAAACATATATTTAAGTCTAGTTGGTCAAAAATGAAGAGGAAAATGCTAAAGGTGTTCGTGGGGCACGTGACTCGCACCTGCCAGCCCATTGGTTTTATACTTTTATAAGACTTTTTTTTTTTTTTTTGGTTTGGTGGAAACGGTTTTATAAGACTTTATAAAGTGGTTTGGTCCTAAAAAAAAAAAAAAAAAGGTTTGGTAAAATGCATGGGATCCAATATTTTTTCAAAACACAATCTGATCCATCAAAGGTACAATTTGGAAACAAATCTTGTTCCTATCCAGCAAATGAGTAATTATTTGAAAATTCGTTTGGAAACATATCTTGTCCTTGTCAAGCAATTAATAATATCCAATATTTTATGAACGATGGTCTTTTAGTTTTTCTCTTATATAGGTTTTTTTAAAGTATAATTATATTTTAATTAACTCTTTAACAAATAAATTTTCAACATTTATATTTTTACTAATTTTTAACTTGTTATTTTAGGACCACGAACAATTTCATTATTATTTTCACAACCATCTTATTTGACAAATTGTGATTGATTGTCTCTTTCACATGAACCTGCCACTTTTATTTTTTTTCACAATTTCTAATCGGAAAATGCATATTCACAATATTTTCATAACAAATTTTAAGTGATAATTTATTATAGGTTATTATTAATGGATAAAAATTGGTTTTATTAGTAAGTTCAAATTAAAACCAATAACAACTTATCATTTATGATTTGTTGTGAAAGTGCTGTGGAGGAAATATTTTTCTTTTTAATCAACCGTTAAGCATTAACAAAAGGCATCGGGTTACATTAATGCACACAAATGACAAATGTTTTGTTTTGCCAGAGTCGATGGATTTTACTACTAGAAATATACTAGCAAGGAGGTTGAGTGGTGGGTCCTTTTGTCTCCTATTTTTATCTTTCCTGTTTTATGTTTTTTGCAGTGGCGGCTCCAGGATTATTTTCTAGGGGATTCAATAAGAAACATAAATTATATAATTTTTTTTTAAAAGATAAATTAAATATATCGACATCACAAAAAAAAATCTTTAATATATAAAGTTTTATAATTGCCTTTTACGGTTTTTCATATATTAAAATTATTGCACGATATCTTCATTATCAATTCTATTAGCTACATATGTTTCAATGTACATAGTCAAGATATTGTTAAGATTTATTATTGAGATTTTTCTTTGTGTTTAAAAAGGTCAAGATATTGTTAAGATGATTATATTTTAGTTTATTTCAGTTGGGCTTAAGGTTAGGGTGTTCAAATTTTTATTTTAAGTGTCAAAATAGTAAAAGTAAAATAATTTTTTTTTATTTTTTATTTTGGGTTCAATTCAGGGGGTTCATTTGAACCCCCCGGGCTCCAAGTGAAGCCGCCTTGGTTTATTTATTTATGTTTCTATTGTCTAGAGACTCTAGACTGCTCTAAGATTTAAGATTAACTAGTAAGTTTACTCGTGTGATGCACATATAATATTGTAATATTTTATATAAGATGATTTTGGAAAATGTTATATATGTATTATAGCATATTTGTTATAGAACTTTATTAGAAATGAGTTTGTCATAGGGTTTGGCTTACCTCCAATACTTTTTTAAATGAAATATCTTTTTGTTTTAATGAGAAACTACCACATCAACCACTAACTAAATAA
Organism: Quercus wislizeni; assembly: GCA_023055345.1. NCBI lineage: Eukaryota > Viridiplantae > Streptophyta > Magnoliopsida > Fagales > Fagaceae > Quercus > Quercus wislizeni. Next base: position 25,882,955 of record JALGQJ010000005.1, read on the forward strand.
AATGTGTAGATTAGAACTCACTACCACTTGCCATTGTTATTTAAAACAAAAATATATGTTCAACTAAAAAAAGTACTGGAAGAAAGCCAAACCCTTGATCATAAAAAGCAACAATTAAAAATGGAACATACATATCCATTATAATTATTTAATTGAAGTAATGAGAAATTAAATATATATAAAAAAAATTTGGAGGAATATTATAGAATAAAAGTTGATATAGAAAGTGTTTTTCTTTTTCTACTTAATTTTAAAACTAAATACATATCCAAGACATCCACAGTCAATCACATCATTTACAAAACTCACAAATTCACAACATCTGACCTTAACATCAAAATCGTAATTGCCGCTGTTATTCAATATAAAATGCAAGCCCCCTTTCCCTAGTTGTAGCCAACTCATATCGGTTAGGATTAAATGAAACAACAATGTTAGAGCTAGTTAGGTGTCGTCAAAAGATTAAAGGTAAATGACATAATTTTTTTGCTTGTGTGTATTTGACATGGGATGACATGAAGGATTATGGATAGGTATATATAAAGGCGTAGAAGTGCAAAAGGTGAAAATGATGAATTAAAATACAAAGAGTCTTGAAACATTGAATTAAAGGATACAAAGAATATTTATTTGTTAATTAGAAAAGTCTTGAAACATTGAACCAAATAAATACAAAGAATATTTATTTGTTAATTAGAAAAGTTTTGAAACATTAAACCAAATGAAACAAAAATTCTATATTTAATTTGTTCTTATCTTTAATGTGGCACTTGAGAATATTTCAATTCTCTTTGCATATAATACGCCACTTAACAAAACCTCATACTTTACCGAATGAGATCTCTAATTTTATATATACTAGTCGTAGACCTGCGTGATGCACGGAAAAATTTGATATAAATATGTTTTATTGAATAATTATTGAATTAATATATTAGATTGTATATTTTTAAAAGTCAATATGTGTTATTTGAAATTATGTTTTATATTAGAAGTTTTTTTTTTGGGGTAACAACTAAAAAAATTAAATATATTTGGTAGTTGGGTATTATATATAGTAACATATGTATGAAAATACAATGCAATAAATTTTATATAAAAAAATTTTACCATGTGAGAATTATTAGACTAAGTTCTAATCATGTATGCTTTGTTTATTACTATATAGATATATGCAATTCAACACTTATGGGTATATTTTTCTTCAAAACATAGATTCATGTCTCTTTCTTGCACACAATTGAAACTAAGTGAAAAAGTATATGAAAATAACTAAGCAATAGATCATAATCAATAAATCATATATCATAAAGTGGAAATATAAAATCAAATAAAATGTAAAAAGCAAACTTTATTTCATCATATGAACATATGAACAAATCCCGCAATATATAACTCTTCAAATTCATAAATCACATGATTACTTAGATTTTATAGTAAAATAAGATCAATCTATCCATTATGACATTGCAGTATAGTCTAGATATAATTATATAAAAATCACGTTTTGTTGATCATGTTTCATAAACCAAAAGTACCATTTATACATCTAATAAAATCTTTAAAGAGTCACACATGAGAATTCTTAATTTGAATAGTCGATTTTATATTTATATATATATATATATATATATATATATAGAGAGAGAGAGAGAGAGAGAGAGAGATGTAGATGGTGGTGGAAGGGGGATGGAGAGTTTTGAACCACAAATTGGGACACCATAAAGAATGTTGCTAGGCTATCACTTGAACCCCCAAAAATTAATTTAAGAGGCTAGACGTAAGGATAATAGGAATTCCAAGAAAGAATTAATCAAATTCTTTAAGTATCTATACATAAAAACATTAATAGCATAATGCTCTAGAGTGAATTATATTTTGTCTTATTCTCTTTTTGGCTTTTTCCTTAAAAATGATCAAGTAACAAAATAAAAGCTTAGAAAGAAAGCACAATTAGCTAAAAATTTAATGGTAGAGATTGATATTATTGGTAATAGAATGAACAAAATAAAAATTACAAACAGATTTGAGAAAAGACACATAAGATTTCTAAAAGAAATTTTACCAAACACATGGGATGCAACAATAACAAAATTATTGAACTGAAAACTTTTTGACTGCTTGACACTTTACAAATAAACAAAAAAAAAAAAAAAATTGTTCAATATCCATATGTTTCATATTAACATTAGGAATTTCCACAACAATGATAGGCCAAATAAAATTGCATTAATAATTCTAAGTCTCAACTAAAAATAACAAAAGTCAATATCATTGAAAAATTTGGAAAAGAAAAAAACAAAATCACTTCAAAAAAATGCAAGAATACTAAAAAGAAAGGAAAACGAAAAAATAAAAAAAAGATCATTTTTTTATTGTGCATTTTGTTTACCTCAATGGTCTCCTATTGTTGCCTTAGCTTTGAAATTTTCTATCAAAAATAATTGATGTCTTCTTAAAATGGTGAAAACTAAAGCTTAATTGAAAAATAAGGAGAAGAATAGTATTGTGCTTGTAGATGACTGGTGATTGTATTTAGAATATGCATTGGTATATATAACATTTTAAAACTTAAATAAATAATCAATGTATGAGTGAGAAAGAGATAAGGTTGTGAAAAACTGAAAGTTTGGAAGATGAAACACTAATGAAACACTATAATGGTAGATAAACAAAAAGGTAGACTTGAAATGTTAATTTTATCCACTAAAATTATAATGAATTATTCAGTTTTAACAATTACTTCAAATTTGAAAGAAGAAAATGAAAAGTTGAAATCAATTAGGGTAGCTGAATAGTCAAATATTTGTATCTAATGAATAATAATGTTTGTCCATAATTTGTATTTAATTATTTTATATAAAAAAATTTAAAAAAATCATAAAAATAAAAATGATTTAAAAAGAAAAAGAAAAAGAGTATGATGTGGCTAATGAGGTGTCTTAATAGGAGTATAACAACATTAAATGCTACGTCTCAATTTTTAGATATATATAGATATTGATTATGCACTATGTTATTAAATGGACCGATAAAAAGTAACATATTCATAAAATGAATAGAGTTAAAATGAGAACTATAAGATGAAAAGTGAAAATACACAAAAAGATTTAAAAAAAAAAGAAAAAGAAAAAAAGAAGAAGATATAATTGGAAATGAAGAAATTCAATTCATGATAAAAATGGTTTCAAATGATTTGGTTATGTGCATAAGAAATGCCCAGTAAGAAAGAGTGCATTGATTTAACTTGAAGGGCTAAAAACAGTTGGAGAAAGACCATATTAACACTAGAAGGAGGAGCAGTTAAAATGACATATTAATTAAGAAAGTAACAAATTGATTTTAGAGAAGGTTAAGGATCCGTAACTAATGCCACCAAAATTTATTATGAAGTCCCTTGTATATTTCTTTTTGATATAAGATAAATATTCTACTCTAACATAATTTAAGTGTATATGTATGTGAAACTTTCTCCTAGAGACTTGGAACCCCAGTCCTTGGCCCCTATACCCCATAAGCACTTAATACTTGTGGAGTGACCATTGCGCCAAGGGTGCACGGTGGTCCCTTGTATATTTCTAACGTCTCATGTCTGTCATATTTATAAATTTTCCCGTTAATATCTAATGCATCCATTTATCACAAAAACTATAACCAGTACTTTTAGCATTTCTTAATGTTCGTCTTTAACTCTCCATTGTACACTCATCCAACTCTTTTATCTGCACCCATCACACACAGGTAGGTGTACTTTGAAAAGCTTCAAAGAAAAAATTATACAAAGGAATCTTTCCTCTTAAAATCTATTATTTTGTCCTCTAGAAAAGCTATTCCACAGATATATTTTAACCGAGAGAAACAGCAACACCTACAGAGTCCTTAAGATATGCATGTTTGGAACCTAACATTCTACAATGGAAAGCATTTTCCACGAAAAAGTTTTCACTATAACATTCCACTATGTTGCTGCTACTGCTAGTCTAGCCTCTAATAGCGTAGTCCAACCTAGGAGCACCATTCTATTTGCAAAACAATTGAAGAAATTGCTTAGCCTCAAACTAATTTCAAATCGAAAAGGTACAGATAAAGAAACCAGCTTAACTATCCATAAATTGAACAAATAGAAAAAATAAACATAAGTCTAAAGGAAACTGCAATAATGCAAAATTCCCAAGTTCAGAATTTCAAATGCTTTTTAGGCATATCCACCTAGCAATTAATGGATGACCAGGCACAAACTCGAAAATAAATACTTCAACTACTTTCAAAAGGCATAAATTAAAGCAAAATTTCATTCTTTCTAGTAACCATTTGACATGCTTGGTCCAGGTCCCATTTTCACAGGTCTTGCACGCTCAAACCTGCAAACAAGAAAGCCTAGGAAAAATCAGCTAATTGTTAATAGGAATAATCCAGTACCCAAAGATGAAAGATAAGAAACCAAAATAAGACACCAAATGCACCCATCATGCCCATTAATCATAGATCGGTTTTGGATTGGTCTATCTTAATAAAAAGTAATTTTTCATACTGATCGGGAGGAAGAGGTTGCTTCAACTTTTCAGCCTTCTCCAAGTCAAACACACAAAGTGTGTACAGGTACTTAAAGCAACGGACATTGTGTTGAAAAAGCTGGTTTTACATCTCACACAAGGATCTACTTCATTCATAAGAGATAACATATAATCTTGAATTCTAGAATAAAGAAGAGAAAGTGTACCTTGATGCAATAAAATTTAAAAAAAAAAAAAAAAAGACTTGAGAATACCTTCAATTTTCATCCCAATTTCACATGGTGCCCAAGATGAGTGGTCTCTCAATCAGTTATTAAGTACGTTGATTTTCCTTTTTCGAAAAGTGTATTCAAAAGATTCTTCAGAGAAAAAAGTGTTTTCTCTTCTTTTAATCATACGTATATATTAACTGCCTTGACAGTTACTTTATTTAATAACTCTTATTAAATAAAAATTGATTATCTAATTGAGTTAGCCTTTTGGGCCAGCCAAATTGGGTTTTAGTGTGTGGCTTGGGATGGGACCAAATGAACTAGTAAGACTCTAGCTCTAATAGGCTTTAGAATTATCTGTCAACTCTTGACAAGCCCAAAGTTACCATTACTTATATAACAAGTACCACTATAGAAATATAATTGCACTGTAGGCCTTATTAATAAATTATATGCAAAGACTATAGTATAATATCATTGGCCCCTTCATGAAATATCCATAGTGAACAAAGTCATAATTAAATTGTCACTTTGTAAACAACTATTTTATTCCTTGAGTCCCCGGTTTAATCTTTTAGTTATTCAATTTATAAAATCTAATTTCATAAAATATGAACTTCAGTAACTCTTTACTAAAGTGGTCGGCCCTGAATAACTAGTTCCATTAAACTTATCTCAAGGGGATATTTCATGTCTCCATGAAAGAGATTATGGATTCCATCTTGAGAATATGTGTTCTCTCAACACGACGTGTGGTTATCCAACATACTGAAGTTTTGATCGTTAAATTAGATCTCACTTCTGATATATCAAGGTAACCTACATTTCATGATCGGGTTCACTACCCTTTCAGGATTGAGAGTTTATGAAATTAGAAGTCATGAGATTAATTATTCAGGTAATAGTTGTTAATTGAATAATTAATCTCACAACGGTCTAGTTCAATATGTCTTACACACTCAAGACACATCAACACATCAACTAGAAGTCTCCACTTCTATGATCAAGACAAACCATCTTAGTTGATGTGTTATAGTCCTTACAAATGAAATGTCCAATTTCATTACCGACTACGAATTACATTTTGAGTTTATAAGGAATTTGTGATTTATATCTTCTGTAACTAAATCACATACAATGCATCTCAAGGACTATGATAATGTCCAATTAGCTTATTTACAAATAGTCTCATATAATTAAATAATTTAATTATTTACAACATGCCAATAAATTGGATTTTAGAGCATAAACCCTAACAATTTCCCACTTGCCCTCAAAGACAATTTTGCATATGTATCTGACACTTATTTTCCTTTAGAGTAAATCATAGTCACTCTAAGGCAAGGCCTGGAAAGAAGTTCCAGTTAGATTTATTTCATAAATTATCTTTTCTACTACTACATCCCACGTACTCATATCTCTTTAATGAGATGATACTTACTTTTAATGTGTATCTTCACCACCTAGAGTGAACATATATCCTGAAGTCAAACTTCATGAATCACAATCAAACTACAAGTTAGTGGTGTAACTAGTAACTATCAAACCCTCACTTTGGTGGACAAGCATATAATCTCTCGTTCTTCTAAGATATGTGAGTATATGCTTTACTCTCACTAAGTTAAATAATCCTGGATTTTAATTGATATTTGCTTACCAGACCCACTGTAAAATAGATATTTGGCTTAGTATATAGTATAGCATAATTGAGACTTCCTTTTAACATTGTAAGGAACCGTCATCATATGCTTTTCCTTTTTTATATGTCTTAGGACTACAGTCCTTTACAAAGAAACTTCAAACTTAAAAAAAGAAGCAATCATTTCTTGAAGTATCACATGCTATTCCTGGCTAGAATCTAATCTATTTTAGTAGTTTAAGATAGACCCAACATCCTAATTTTTGAATCTTACCAAAGTTTAACTTTTAGGATGTGACCAGTCTCCCAAGTACTTCATATCAAATTGGTCTTGACAACAAAAAATTCTATTGATGACAATATTTATACATCATTCTAAATGATTAGAATGTCATCAACATACATCAAAAGATTTATTACTCTATATAGCTTTTACAAAGATAAGGCATATCACTACTTGATCAAAATCAAACAATTTGATTGCTTGATAGAAGATGATATTCTGTGATCTAGATGCTTGCTTTAGTCCATAAATGGATTTTAAGCAACTTGCATACTAAATACAACTGGTTCTTTGCTATGAATTAGTCTAACTACATCATATAGATGTCTTTCTCAAGATTGCTACTAAGAGAAGCTTTCTTGATATCCATTGTCATATTTCATCCAAATGAAATATAATGGATAAGAGAATCTAGATAGAGTCAAATATTACAAACACCTTGTAATCTTTATGACTACTAAAACAATCTTCCACAATTCCTTTTGAATACCCAACATAAACATACACTTTTCTACCTTTTGATTCCAATTTGTCAAACTTCCTTTCTAGCACAAGTGCTGGACATCTCCAAAAGTGGAAGTATCATATACTAGGTTTTTCATCCAATCCACAATTTGACAAATGTCGTAGGAACAAACTTTTGGAATTAATTTTAGAAAATGTATAATAATAATTAGATTATATCTCCAAATATTAGTAAATAGAATAACTTATCATGTATGCACTGACTTAAAGAAGTCACTGGAAATATATTCCTTTACAATAAAGGAGCTCTAGGTCATATTATCCTTTAAATAGGATTCACAGACTGGGATTATAACAAAATAATGGTTTTAAAAGCCCATTTTTCACTGGTCTTGAACATCATTTAGATTAATAAGACCTAGACTTAAGTGTCAAAACATACAATATTAAAGTATGGAAACTTTCTCTTTAAAAATAAAACATGCAAATTTCCATTTAGATTACAATTATGGACAATGCTTAGCTTTACCATAAAGGAAACATTTTCCTTTTGGTCATGCGTTTGAGTCTAGTTTCCTTTTGGCAACTCCTAGGACAACTAGCTTGCCCAACTATTAGGTATTATTATTCTTCTTCTTACCCTTACCTTTTAGTTAAGGCTTAGAATTTGAATTAAGTCATATTGATCCTAGCCTTAGCTTTTAGGATGTCTTTTGTTGCATAGAACTCACTTATCAACTCAGATAATATAAAATTTATTTATTTATTTTCAAAACAATATGAATTGATCAAATGATTCTAACAAGGATTTGTGGATCATGTCCATATGAGATTAACAATTAATCTCTACATCCAACAATTCCAACTCATTTAAAGATGAAAATATTTTCATAAAATGACATAGAATTGGAACTTCTTAACCTTTTCTTAGCCCTCAATATGATTCATACCAAACATCTCATTTAGACTTAATATAAAGTCTAAGCCTAGTGCTAATTTTTGCAACTCATATGTTGTAGCACAATTGAGATAGAAGCCAATGGAACATTTTAGCATCTCAATGAGACTATGAACACATCATAAGCTATTTCCAAAAATGCATCATGTATAGGAAATTATGACAATGTTGAATCAAAACATATTTATGTATTCCAGCTTCTTTAAGCACAATGTCCAAAACTTCGTAGCCAATGTGATTCAATTAAAATAGTAGTTAGAGAACAAAAATTTATGACAACTTTAATTTGAGACTATGAACATAATTACAAGGACATTATGTTTGGCATTCATAACCATATAATATGGAACCCATAAAAACATATTATATTAGGTGCAACGACAACCCAATCTTGCAATTAATATTCCTCAGTAGTGAGCTCATACCAATCACTATGATCAGGCGAGAACTATTCTCATTATTAATGCTATCATGGTGACTCTTTTTAAACAAAAATAATTTGCCACTCTTCTCTTAGCCTCTAAATAATAATGACATAGTTCCATTGGGAGGTTAACATTACACTTAGTCTAGTGTACACTATTGCCTAGACTCTATGTGAGTCACCAAGTAATTCCACGGTAGCATGGTCGTTCTCAGTGTAAAAACACACTCCATCCATCATTAAGAAGTTTAACCTGTAGTACCATGAATTAAACACCCTTCGTAGGGAGCAAGGCATATACGCTAAGGCGAGGTGCCTAATCACACTACTATAAACTAGCAATGGAGGCGTGAGATTCAACCCATAAATCTCTCTCCCACTAGAAATTTTAAAACAAGTGGATTGTCTTGAAATCAATGTGATCTTATCACAATTTTAACCCTACAAATCAAATGTGTTTAATTGTTTAAATTCAATGTGATTTGACTAAGTCACATCACAATTGCGTAACGTACATTCGTGTAATCACAAAGAAGTTTCATCATGTAATATGTGAAGTAAATACCCTCCGCATGGAATGCAAGGCTCAAGGTCAAGACAAGGTACCTACTTACATTACAATAAACTTAACAAAAGGGTTATTTTAAAGCCAACACTCCCACTTGTTATTTGGGTTTTCTTTAGACTATTGTGATCTCATCACAATTTATAACCTTGCATTTGTTAAAGACTCTAATCTCATTAGAATCACTAACTAAAATGGAAGTCCCAAACTATTTAGGATTCCTTATAATCTAGTGGATCAAAAATTAGTTATAAAGAACTCTATCCTTAACTTACCTAATAAAGGATTCTAATCTCATTAGAATCTATATAACTTTTAATTAGAGCTTTAATCTCATTAAAAACTTCTAATTAAAATAAATCAAGGACTTTTAATCATATAACAATTCCAATCTCATTAGAATGTTTTTTAAAAGACAAGTCCTAAACAATTTAGGATTAAGAGTTTTATTTAACTAATATCTTTAATCTCATTAGGCCTCTTAGTTAGATAATGATTAATAAATGTTCTTAACTTTTAAGAACTATAAAAATTAATCACTTTATATATAATTATGTTTAATCTCATCACACATAACCTTGCTTTTATTAAAGTTTTAACATTTAGTCAAAAACAAGTGAAAATTCAAAATTCAGTACCTTCGATTGGTCAAACCTTTTTCTCAATTGATCAAAAAAATGAAGAAATTCATCATAAAGTCTCTGCCTGATTTGATCGATTCTCAATTCCTATTTGATCAATCAAAAAGAACATTCGATCGATTGAAAGGAATTCTCAATTGATCAAGACTCGTAAAATTGAATTTTTTTCAGAATTTTCTGGTAATCATTTTTTATGTTTTTACTATTTCCATCAAAAACACTTTTTGATTTTATAAAAGAAAATTTATTGATCAAACATTAAGAGTTTCAAGATCAAGAACAAGAACCCTAATATGCTAGAAACCCTTGAAAATAAAATCCTAATCCCATTAGGAATAAATTTCATTAAAGGATTTCTATCTTTGTATATCTCCATATAAACTGCAACATATAAAGCACTTCAATTATAACATACAGATTCAATGGAAACAACACATGTTCATAAAATGGTTAACAAACATAATGGATATCATGTCTTATTATAAAAAATAAAAAATAAAACTGACCAAGGGAAATAAGCAACGTTACCATCCAAGAAAGAAAACACACAAATATGTTTCATTACTTGTCAAGTTCTGGCATTTAAATTCCAACGCCAACATAGAAGTGAAACAATGCATTTATATTGCACTATTACGATTCTAACGCTAACTTGATGATGATAAAACAAAAGGCTTATTTCAATTTCAATAAACATAGAATTGAATAGAAGCACACGACACTGAAAAGAAAACAGATATAAACGTGGCCTCTTCGAACCAAACAAAACAATATATCGCATATATTAATCAATGCACACAGGGTTTATTGAACAATAAATCTAAACAAAATTATGCAGTAATTTTTTATGCATAATTTTGAAACACTAAGAAAACAAATTTCTTTAATTCTAAAACTCAATCACATGTTATACAAGCATGAAATTGAAGTTTGCTCTGATACCAATTGTTGGAAAAACTGGTTTTGCATCTCATACAAAACCCATAGCGAAAGCAACACAATGATCTACTTCATTCATGAGAGATAATATATAACCTTGAATTCTAGAATAAAGAAGAGAAAGCGTACCTTGATGCAGTAAAATTTTTTTTTAAAAAAAAGACTTGAGAATACCTTCAATCTTCATCCCAATTCTACATGGTGTCCAAGATGAGTAGTCTCTCAATCAATTTTTAAGTACGTTGAATTTTTTTTTTTTTTTTTTTTTGGAAAAGTGTATTCAAAAGATTCTTCATAGAAAAAATGTTTTCTCTTCTTTTAATCATAAGTATATATTAACTGCCTTGGCAATTACTTTATTTAATAACTCTTATTAAATAAAAACTGATTATCCAATTGGTTAGCTTTCTGGGCTAGCCTAATTAGGCTTTAGGGTGTGGTTTGGGATGGGACCAAAGGAACTAATAATGCTCTAGTTCCAATGGGTTTTAAACTTATCTATCAACTCTTGACAAGCCCAAAGTTACCATTAATTTTATAATAAGTACTACTATAGAAATATCCACAATGAATAAAATCAAGACTAATAATAAATTATATCCCAAGACTAATATAATATCATTTAACCCTTTCATGAAATATCCACAGTGAATAAAATCATAATTAAACTGTCACTTTGTAAACAACTATTTTATTCCTTGAGTCCCCAATTTAATCTTTTAGTTATTCATATTTATGAAATTTAATTTCATAAAATATGAACTTTAGTAACTTTTTACTAAAGTGGCCAGTCTTGAATAACCAATTCTTATTAAACTTATCTCAAGATGATATTTCGTGTCTCTATTACAGAGATTATAGATTTCATCTTAAGAATATGTGTTCCCTCAACACTACGTGTGGTTACCCAACATACTAAGGTTTTGACTGTTAGATTAGATCTCATTCCTGATATATCAAAGTAACCTACATTTCATGATCGGGTTCACTATCCTCTCAGGATTGAGTCTATGAAATTAGAAGTCGTGAGATTAATTATTTAGGCGATAGTTGTTAATTGAATAATTAATCTCACAATGGTCCAGTTCAATATGTCTTACACACTTAAGACACATCAACACATCAACTAGAAGTCTCCACTTCCATGATCAAGACAAGCCATCTTAGTTGATGTGTTATAGTCCTCGCAGATGAAACACCCAATTTTATCACCAACTACGAACTACATTTTAAGTTTACAAGGAACTTGTGATTTATATCTTCTATAACTAAATCACATACAATACATCTCAAGGACTATGATAATGTCCAATTAGTTCATTACAAATAGTCTCATATAATTAAATAATTTAATTATTTACAACATGCCAATAAATTGGATTTTAGGGCATAAACCCTAACACCTTGAACTTGACAACATCCTTGCCCTTCTTGATTTTCACAGAGTGTGCATTTTTTCTTCTTGTAGTGAGAAGGAAATCTTTGATCTCATGGATTTGCTTAGGCTGGGTAATGGAATAGATAACGGAAACACTTTAGCAAAACAAATGACAATGCAATCAAATAAGAAATTGGAGAGTTGGCAACTAAAGAACAATGTAAATCACTTTGAATTGCATCAAAAAAAGATAATCGGATAACAAAAGATATGGTACAATATCTTACACCTCTCAAGCGTTTTTTGTTGTTGTTGATAAGTACGCCTCTCAAGCATTCATTAGAGCAAGATCTACTAGCAAATATCACCATGATCAAGATATAATTTAAATTTTAAAATCAAAGTTCCCTTTCAACTTTAGGATAATTTGAGACTAAAATTATGACTTCTATGGCTCTGTGTAAAGAACACCCTAAGCCCTAAGATGGAAATTTTGATAAGAGTGTAACAATTTCAAATACAAAATTTAGAATCCAACTGAAATAAGGAAAATTTGAATTATGGAATAAAAATCACAGCAATAAGAGATAGGTGATGTCTTCTAAATAAAAAACCACAAGTGCATCCTATTAGAATGCTCAACAATGTCTACACCTCAGAAATGGAACAAAAGCTAATGCTATCTAGCAGACATATCTTGAAAGATGTAGTAGATAGTGCTTGAACTTAACTTCAGATGTCCCTGCATCTACAGACTCTACCATACATTTGTGTGAAGGGAAGTTATATATAAGTGTAAAGAAAGGAAGTTTCAAGAGAATGAAAAGAAAACTTCTCAATTGATTCAATTCAGTAAAATTGAGTTAATTTACAAGCTTAGTCAATATATATACATGTACAAACAGAGAAGCAAATGGCACCAAAACTAACAGCTCTAACAAAAATTCTAATTGCATAACTGCCACTATGACTACACCAATAAGAACATGATAGCTAGAGCTTCTAACAAATTTTACTTCTTTCTTTCACACGTGTTGATCTATCAGACTTGTAGTGTGTCGTTTGCTTCTTTTGCTTATGGTCTTGATTGTCGTTTAATGCATCTTGCCGTTTAGTGCTTGCATTAGTCTCAACACTCCCTTTCAAGACATGAACCTTCAGTTTTGTGACTTGAACTGAGGAAGTTGACTTCATTTGTCTTGGTGCAAAAATATCCTTTAGGCCTAACTTTTCTGACAATCTTGCAAAAGATGAGTAACCCAATGCCTTGGTGAATATGTCTACAACTTGTGAATTTGTTGCAATATGGAAAGTTTTAATCATGCCTTCCATGATCTTGTCTCTCACCAAATGGCAATCTACTTCAATATGCTTTGTCCTCTCTTGGAAGACTAGATTAGCAGCTATATACAATGCTGCTTCATTGTCACAGAATAGCATAGCTGGCCTAGGATGATCAATCTTCAAATCCTTAAGCAGCAACTACAAGACCCAAGTAATTTCACAAGCTACACTAGCCATTGCCCTGTACTCAACTTTAGCTGAAGATCTTGAAACCACCCCTTGCTTTTTTGACCTCCAACAAATCAAGGATTCACCCAAGTAGACTGCATAACTTGTTAGTGACCTCCTAGTGTCCGGGCATCCAGCCCAATCTGCATCACAGAAAGATTTGATATGCAAATCTGAATTGCTAAGAAAGAAGATACCTTTGCTTGGTAAACCTTTAATGTACTAAGGAACCTTGTTAGCTACAAGCGAGGTTCCCTTGGCTATGATACAAACTGACTCAACCTATGAATAGCATAGGTGATGTCAGGTCTTGTCAAGGTCAAATACAATAATCTTCCAATCAGCCTTCTGAATTGTGCAGGGTTTGCAAGAGGTTTACCTTCATATTTAGATAACCTAGAGTTTTGCTCCATAGGAAACTTGAATGGTTTAGAACCAATGAACCCTGTGTCTTTTAAAAACTCTAAGGCATACTTCCTTTGGTTTAAACTGATTCCTGCACCAGTTCTAGCCACCTCAAGTCCCAAAAAATACCTTAAAGATCCAAGATCTTTCAAGTCAAACTTAGCATCAAGTAACTTCTTCAAATTATCAACACAAGTGGGATTGTTTCCAGCAAGCAAGATATCATCCACATAAACTAAGAGTACTGTAAAAGAAGAAACTTGTGTGCGAGTGAACAAGGAGTAATCAGAACTTGACTGAACAAATCCCATCTGCAGAATTGTAGTAGAAAACTTCTCAAACCATTACCTAGAGGCCTGCTTAAGGCCATAAAGGCTTTTATTCAACTTGCAAACCAGATTCTCCCCCTTGCTGTGAAAGCCAGGTGGAAGACACATGTAAACATCCTCAAGCAGATCTCCATGGAGAAATGCATTATTTACATCCATTTGATGCAAGAACCACCCTTTCATAGTAGCCAAAGAAAGAACACTTCTGACTGAAACAAATTTAACAACAGGGGAAAATTTCTCAGAATAATCAAAGCCATGCTTTTGAGTAAAACCCTTGGCAACTAAATGAGCCTTATACCTCTCAAAGGTGCCATCTGCATGATACTTAATTTTGTACACCTACTTGCAACCTATAGGTGACTTGCCTGGAGGTAATGGTGTCAAAGTCCAAGTATTATTAAGTTCTAAGGCAGTAATTTCCTTGTACATGGCATCCCTCCATTTAGAAAATTGAACTGCTTGATGAAAGGAAGCAGGTTCTGATGGGGTTGTAGTGATTTCCATAACAAAGGAATGGAAGGTACGACCAAAGTGAGAGTAACTCAAATTTTCTGAAACATCATATGGCAAACCTGAAATCCAAAATCTAGGGATTGAAAAGCAGAAAAGGGGAAAACAGAGCTTCAGCAGCAGCAATCTGCTCTGATACCATGTAAAGAATGGAAGTTTCTAGAGAATGAAAAGAAAACTTCTCAATTGATTTAATTCAGTAAAATCAAGTGAGTTAATTTACAAGTTTAGTCAATATATATACATGTACAAACAGAGAAGCAAATGGCGCCAAAACTAATAGCTCTAACAAAAATTCTAACTGCATAACTGCCACTATGACTACACTAATAAGAACATGACAACTGGAGCTTCTAACTGATTTTACTTCTTTCTTTCACACGTGCTTATTTATCAGACTTGTAGTGTGTCATTTGCTTCTTTTGCTTATGGTCTTGATTGTCGTTTAATCCATCTTGCCATTTAGCGCTCGCATCAGTCTCAACAATAAGAAAGAAAAACCTCTCTATGTCACTCATTAAGATTCTTTTTACGTTACAAGCACCTATCTACATCTATCCAACAAAACAGTACAGGGAAATAGAATTGATTAGTCAAAGGATGATGAAAAGAAAGTACAAGGCAACAAGAGAAAACACGTGCAATGTGCCACTTCCCTCTTTGTCTCATGCTTGTACCACACCACACAAAAGAAGAGCCCCATTTACCAACAACGAAAGACCCTTTCCTAGGAAGCCAACCCTTGTTCATACATCTATTAGTATCCACCAACATATGCCTGCCTAAAAAAATTTTAAACATCCATAAAATTTTCCTATAAAACTCTGCTCATTCTTGAACACATTGAATTACAATTTCAGACTAAAAATGCTAGATTACTAGCTAATTCACAACCTCAAGACAATCACAACTTTCGCAGAGGCTTTCACTTTTACACCTCACATTTTCGTTGATCACAAACACTCTTGTCAAGCAATCAAGGTATTTAGATTACCCCAAGTGAAAATTTTACCATAAACAATTTCTAGACTTTTAATTTGTTAAGTTTATCTTGCTTATATCTAGACTAAACTTTTTTTTCCTAAAGATATTTTTGGGGCAACTAAAAAATTTCTGAATTTTGAATCACGATTTTTGTTGTTAAATTTATGAACTTTGAAAATTGACTTCTGATCTATATCAATCCTACCAAAATTTAACATTTAATCCAATTTTTTTATATCAATATGATTTTTATTTTAATTGAAAGAAAAATTAATGGGTCTAAATCTCGGGAAATTATTGTGTACTCTTGGAGTACTATAAATGTGTACTCCCTCCTTTTACATAAATGGTGAGTCTCACTAATTAAATTCATAGTGGGACTCACCATTTATGTGAGAGGGAAGAGTACGCATTTATTGTATTCCGGGAGTATTATAATAATTTTCCCTAAATCTCAAACTCAAAATCAGCATAATAAGCTTCCAATATTGTATGGGCCCATAATACCCAAGCCCATTTAGGCCCTAGAACATGGGTCAACAGTATGGCCCAAGGCCTCAACTTCCACCCGGCCCAATATCTCAATCCAAACCCGTAAAGGTTATGAGCCCATACTTAGTTATTCAAGAAGCCCAAGGACCGGACAGCCAACGCTAGTTCACATTTGGCCTTTCAGTGTTGTCCTTGTTCGGCAGGTCGTCAATGAGCAAAATTGCAGTCATTCAGTCTCTCCGTCATCTGTGTGCTAGTGCCTTAGGGAGTATAGCTGTCGAGCATGGCTGCTGAAGTGGGAACCATTTCCAAAGCCACTCTCACCTAAAACCCACTTAAAACTAACAATATTGGACCCCACAATGCACTAGTTACAAATGTAATCATAATCACCCCACTACTAATTGGCTATAAATAGGAGAAGAAGAGTAGAAAGCAAGGGGGGAGAGAGGCTAGAGGAGAGAGGGAGAAAAGTGATCTCATTGAGTCCCTCTGTCGAGAACGACCCAAGATAGGAAATCCAAGTCCACCATACAAGTAAGTTGTGAGTCCAAGTCAAGTCCAGCCCAAAGGCCCTACTTAGGGGATGCACAAATATGATAACAGAAACATCATACGAGACAAGTTATTATTATTGACTAAAAGAACAAAAGATGAAGTAGAAGCATACCATGTTGCTGTGAAGTTGGGAGGCTCAACTTCAAACCCTCGCTCGGAGATGTTAAGGCAAATAAAGACACAAAGATAGATAGATATATATAAGCTAGGCTATCAATTCCTCTGAGAGCGTAGACTGGCTTAAGCGTTATGGTTGAGTTGGGTTGGGTTGGTGGGCTGAGCTCAATATGATACATGGGTTAGTGGATCTCATTAAATTATTCTAGTATTAGGGTTTATTTGTTAACACTTTTATACCAAAAATACTTAAGGAAGATAAAATTTGAACCACAAATATAAAGCACCAGAAAATATTATGAAATTCATCAAACATTAGGAACACTTTTTTTTTACATAAGTTGACAATTCACATCCATAAATTGTTTCTTGCGGTCTAAAAGTAAAACCAAACATTTATTTAGGAATTAAAATAGATATCTATTTTTCTAAAAAAGATAAAACTAAATCTCAATCTTAACTGTCTCACGTTGTCTAGATTATAGTATATACTTTTTGGAGCTCTAGGATAACCTAGTTTATACTATACTTACTAAAATAAAAATAGTGTAACCATATTTTATATCAGTTCTTATTTATAAGAAAATCACACTAAAAAAAACCCAAAAGGCTGAAAAAAAAAAGATTAAAAAAAAAAGTGAAGGTATAAATTAAAAATTTTGTTTGTTTTCATTGGGATGATATAGGATAGAATATGAGGGTTAACTTTTATCTTTAGTTAATTTGTTATATCTCTATGTAACACACAGATTTAAAAAAAAGTGTAAAATTTAAGTAAAAGATTTTATGTTCAGGACGTTAGATTCTCTAATTAAATTCAAATATTTTGTTGCATTGACCAATAAAACATAAATAATATAATTTTTTTCAAAAAAAAAAAAATCATAACAATCAAGTATTTAAATTCAATTTAGGAACCTACTGTGTACTGTGCCGTACCTAAGTTTTATCTATAAAACATACATTGATTTGTGGAAAAGACATTAAGGCCAAATATTGTTGTCTTAGAAAGAAATACCTTCTAAAAATAATGGTTTGTTTTAGTTGCATCTCAAATCTCAATCGCAAAATCATATGATCAATGTAGAGATCAAGTCCTTTGCTCATTTGTTAGGATTCAAGCTTCAAAGTTATAAATAATGGGCAATAGGAGTGAGGCTAAAGTTTTAGAAGTTCAAGTCATCTAAAAGTTTTAACATTTGACAATGAAATTATCTTATATTGGATTGATTTGTGCTAACAAACTAATGTCTTCCTAAATGACCTCCCTTATGATATCGTTTTCAAGGATCCAAATATGCTTCCATGTATTTTAGGGTTTTGCTATGAAATTCAATTGCTTTCTGTTACTATCAACCTTTTAATTCTAAATTTGATTTCAAAGCTTGTCTTTAATCAAGTTTTCTTATTCAACATTTAGGTGTTGTTTTGTAGGGGTGTTTAAATACCGACTCTTAGCGTTTTTTCCCCCTTCACTTTATGCTGATTCTAAGCAACCAGACGTGTTGACTCATAAGTTTATCATTAATTTTCCCTTTTTTTTTGGGTTGTCAAGCACTAAACCACCATATTATCAATTTTTTTTAAATGAAGATATATGATTCAAAGAAGCGACTTTAATCTGCCAAGAATTATGACTCCCACTACTAAATTAATACTTTCAACATCTCTTAAATTTAGTACATGTTGCTACTCTTAAGTCTTAACAATCTAATTATCGTTAACTCCTAAACTCTTAATTGTTCAAATTTCTTATCTACTCTTAATAAGTTTATCTTACATATCCCCTTTTCAAATTACATTGCTATTGTTCTCTTATTCATTCACATTGCTAGGAAGTATTGATGAGGGTAAAACTGTAGTAGTAATACCCATCCTTGCAAAAGTATAAACTGACGCTCCAAATAAACCCATTAGGATCCATTGGCAAGTGACGTCGTTAGTTAATCCACGAAGCGCATCTCATAGCCAACGGGAGGACCTTAGGCAACGAAGATGGGAAGCTAACACCAATGAAGCTGAAGGGAGTAGGCGAAACTGACGACCCTAATGTGGCCTTGCTTGGTCTCCACATTTGCGTATATAAGAAAATATCTCGCGCTTCACGTTTAGTGCTAATCAAAAGGACTCCTATAAGAAAAAGACTTCTAAACCAAGGAAAAGATGTTGACCCTCTACTACTATAAGAACTCCAATACCCTCACTAACCAAGGTATGCATGATTTACCCCAACTCTGGCACTCTAGAGTGGTGAAAAGTTCTAACTTGACCTTCGAAGGGTATTTGGCTGGCACCAAACCAGTGTTCTTCGTGAGGTCTTCTCTTTTTGTATTGTGTAGGTATTGTTTCGAGCACGTGAGGACCGTGTGACTTACTGTTGATTTTTCAGCAACATCAAGTATGAACTTCCAAATCTACTTATGTCACGTCCCCTTTTACAATAGTAAACTCGTTGTATAGGTTTCCTCTTTTTCTAATTCAAATAAATAACAAATGATAAAATATTAGAGATGATGTACTTTAATGTTCCAACTCCACTAGAGGCATTGGTGTTAAACGGAATATCAAGCTAATAGCACCAATCGACAAAACAGTGCCGACGAAATGACTAGAGGTTGATCTAAACACTGATGAGAATGTCTAAGTTGTTGGACAATCGAGAAACAGAGAGATAGGGAGATCATGTTACAACCATGTCTTAGCCATGTCCAAAATAATATTTACATACTAACATCATCACACACGTTTTGTGCGTGTGATGAGGCTCTCTTTATTTATTTAATTGGTTTAGTGTTTTAATTTTTCATTCATCTCAATTTGGGGTGTCATATTTTCCAATCTCAAAATAGATTACCTTATTTTTACTGATGTTCAAAGGTTAGAAATTACACAATTATTGAAGTAAAAATTTGAAATTAACTTGAGTGATAAATCTAATCAAAGTAGAAATAGCATAATCAAGAAAGCAATTTCCATAGTGTTAAATAATTTAACAGTATAATCGTTGATGGACAGCAATGGTAAAGTTCTTGTGCCTTCTTATTAATCTAATCAATAACGTTCAAATGAAATACATAAGAGAAAAAAAAAATGAAAATGAAGTATAATCATTGATTCCCTTATTTTTACTGATGTTCAAAGGTTAGTAATTATGCAATCATTGAATTAAGAATTTGAAATTAGCTTGAGTGACAAATCTAATCAAAGTAGCAGTAGCATAATTAAGAAATTAATTTCCATAGAAACAGTATAATCATTGATGGACAGAGAGGGTAAAGTTCTTGTGCCTTCTTTTTAAATCAAATCAACAACATTCAAATGAAATATATAAGAGAAAAAAAAAAATTCCTTCAAGCACAAGAATGGAACAATGAAGTAAATAAAATACCAACTTAAAAAATCAAAATAAAGGAAAATATAATTCTGAAAACAATTAAACTAAAACTTTATCTAAGCGAATACATCGAAGTACAAAAAAAATGGCCAGTGAAGTACTAAAAAAAAACAACGGATTTTTGAAAAGTAATATGAACAAATTTTGATAAAGACAGAATATTAAAATCCATCCTATGAGTGTTTGTATTGTTAATTATCTCATTAGATAATGACATTAATAAAAAGAAATATTTTATTAAATACCTTCAAATTCTATTTGCGTTGTTGTCTCAACTCATTCTTCTCACTACTTGTTTGTGTTTTTTGGAATTTGTAGCCTCAACTTATTCTTCTCACTACTTGTGTGTGTTTTTTGGAATTTGCAGGAGACTTGAGGATAGATATTAGACAACATTGTAACTTCTTGATGATAAGAGGAAATTTGAAATTGTAAAAGAGTGGAAGACTAAACATTTAAATTTCAATTTGTAAACTAATGGGAGAGTGCAATAGTCAAAAAAAAATTTAAGGGGTGTTAATAGGTGTATTTTTACTGCTTTATCCTCAATTATTTTCATTCATTAAACATTGGATGCAAGGATATTTCTGTACTACAAAAAATTCCAATTCAAAGAGGGAAATCCTATTATAAATAATATAGATACATACTTATACTTTTTCCTCTTCGCATGCTATTGACATGCAATTGTGTCTGCAACATACTGTGTCTAACACAGACACAGGAGATTTTGCCATGTCCTTGCTTTTGAGCTTTATTTAAATGCTTTACATGTGTGAGGGTCCTTTTTGAACAGTACCCAGGCCCAAGTAGACACAAGAACCTTGGGTTCTCTTACTTGTTGTTTTAAGGGACTAGGCTTGGTTCGCTGCAGCTAAATGGGTTGATTACAAACCAGATGATGCATAGAGTAGGAATCCTACAATACATACATACTAGCAAACAAGAAATATATGCATTGAACAGCAAGAAACAATAAAGGGGCAATGCGATAGAGGAAGACACAAAGTAAACATTAGGGGTCCTTAAGATATTGCGTAATATTTCATTAATTTCTCAATTGTGTAATACATCATACTCACTAGGACGTATCACAAGGTTCAAATAAGTTCAAAAATCACAGATTTAGATGGCTCTTTAGGCCTCTATGACTTGCAAAGTTTGAATCCCTTTGAATCCAAGTGTATTCTCTGATGGCTGTTTGAGGATACCGGGCTGTATTTTCCTCTCTTTTCTTACTTTCTTTGAATTCTATTAGAGTTTTTTCAATTATTCTACACTAATTCACCATTTTTGGATCCCCTTCACTGTTGGCTGCTTCCTCCTTTTATAGCGTCATCTTAGGGTTTCGGGGTACCACTGATTCCTCCCATTTTCTCTCTTAGGTACTAGAACCAATGTTGTGCCAGCAACATTGGTGGTTGGTCCCTTCCTTATTTCTCATAATTTTCTCCTTTTGGTGCTTCTTCCCCAAAAGTCTCCTGCTGACTTTCCATTCCGGGGTGCCCTTAAAGAGCTGACATTTGGTCCTTCTTCCTTCAAGATCTCTCACCTTTTAAAGATTCAGCTTTTGGCTGCCTTTCCTCTTGTCATTTTTCCCAAGTAAGCCAATTCCTTCCTGTCAGGTTGAAAGTCTTCCCAGTTACTGCCTTTCATGGTTCTTCTTTTTGGGTTGCCTGAGATACCAGCCCCTTGTTCATGAATTGTTGGTTTCCAAGCTTTCTAGTTGCTTTCTGCATCATTAGGTGGCTAATAAGGATGTATTTGTTCTCGTTCCTTGTGTTTTCTTGGCACTTCTTTTGAGCTATCTTAATCTCATCCTGGCTTTGCTACACGTCCCGAAGATATCGAGCCCCTGGCAGTCCCTGGGTATCTCAGCCCAGTTCTTACCACTAGACTCCCTAGTGATTTTCTGACCTTGCCGGGCTTTTTTCTTCTTCCCTTTGTTTCATGAATTCTAAGGCCTATCCATTTGTGGGTCTAAGTTCTTCCTTAAACCGCTTAATAGAGTTGGGCCTACCATCTTTTTTTCTTTATTGCGGACTCAAGTCTTTTATTTTCTTCATGAAGTTCAACTCCTTGTGCCTTTTTGGGCCTTGGTGCAACATTTTGACATTTCTTAGTCCTCAACAACATGCTTCCCAATTAGTCAGTTAAAACCATCTTATTAGTCCATTGAAGACCCATAACTGACCCAAAAGTTTAGGGGGATTAATACTTTGTTATTGTTGATGCATACTTTACATGCCTCAACCAATTGGTGCATCCAAGAATGAAGCTCCAAAATATCAATTGGTGTTGCTTCCCTGAGAACTAAATCATTTAGAAACATAATTCTGTAACTACAAATAAATTAAACATCTAGATAGTATCTTTTTTTTTTTTTTGGGGGGGGGGGGGCTAATTTAGAATAGTGTCATTAACAATAAAAAAAAAAATATTAATTGTAAGTTCTTAAAAAAGAAAAGTTGTATTCTATACCTATACACTTAATTTTTAGTTTTAACATGAATGATGAAACACAGTTATCTTACATGGCAAGATGCGGTACTCTATGACAAACAAATAGACATAGCAATAGTTATAAACATGGTTGTCAAAATCACAATTTGGAACATAGGATCGCACTATTTTACGATATCAACTCACCAAAACGTTTAGGATCTTAAAAATGATAGTATCGTATGTAGGATCGTTTAGGATTGTAAGATTCTACCGATCCTACCAAAACATCAATTTTTAGGTTTTTTTTTTTTTTTTTTTTTTTTTTTTTTTTTTTTGTATGTGATAAATTTTTAGTTTTGATGAAGCTTTAAGGATTTTTATTTTTCTATGTTGTGATAGTATGACTTTTATTTATTTTTATATAATTATGTTAACCTAAGCAAATGTTTTCTAGTTTCTAATTCACTTGTAATCAAAATAAATGAATGCTTTGTCATTTTCAAATGAAGAATTTATATGGCTTTGCTACCTTTTAAGCTATAATATTGTTAAATTTGTGTGATCAATATACTAATTTGTGTTTTAATATTACTAAAATGTTTTTCTTATATATAATTTTATTAGGAGCAAGACTTAGGAACAGTAATTAAGTATTGTTCTTTAAGTTCTCTTCTTAAGATTTTGTCATGTAAATTTTTTCTCATGAGATAAAAGTATATTTCTTAGTTAAGTAGCCACATGACTGAATTTTAAGATGAGAACCTAAGGAACAGCACCTAAGGTACTATATCTAACTTTTGTCCTTTTATTAGTATGCTTGTATTTGTATATTGATTGATTGATTTTTGACGTAAATGCACTTTTAGTTCATACATTTTACACTTTTTCCATTTTGGTCCCTACATTTTATTTTTACCATTTTTAGTCCCTAAACCAATTAATACATGACATTTAGATTCTTTCCGTCACCCAACTAATAACAAAAGCTAACGTGGCTGACAATGGAATAAAAAAATAATATAACTTAATTAAATTAAAAACAAATATTAAAATAAATATATATTAAAAAAAAAAACTGTTAATAATCTTCATGCCTTCTTTAATGGGCGAACAGCCCAACCCTTGGAACATACTACAGCCCCAGGTGGCGAAGAGACGACATCGAGGTGCCAAACCTTCCCGTCGATGTGAGCTCTTGGGGAAGATCAGCCTGTTATCAGAACATGAACTTCATGTTCTTCTTCTTCAGAACATGAACTTCATGTTCTTCATGAAATCAAGACAAACCCAACCGGTCAACATTCACAATCAATCTCAACACAAAAAATTCTAACACGTTCAGTATTGAAACCTCTAGTAAATCAAACCCATAAACCCATAACCAAATACTCTTTCACGTTCATCCATACAAGGTTCATAAATCCAAGACCCACAACCTGTAAATACGAAACCAAACTCACCATCCTTGACCCAAATCCACCATCAACAACATCACCCCACCGATCAAACCCATTTCCCAAAGCAGCAAACACCACCACCATTGCTGGAAAAACCCAACCCCATGAAAACCCAAAAAAACCCAATCAAACCCACTCCACCATTGCCAATCAAACCCACACCACCATCATCGATCAAATAACAAAGAGGGAGAGAGAGTCGAGTTTAGAGAGAGAGAGAGAGAGAGAGATTAAGATTCAAGAGAGAGTGAGGGATCGACAGCTGGATCAAAGGAAGAAGAAAAAGAAAGATACAAACACAAACATGCACCATGAGAAAGAGAAAGAGAAAGAGAGTATCTGGAATTGAAATGGAAGAAGAAAAGGAAAGATAATAAATTTATACAAAGTAGGTTTTTTTAAATGGTGGAGAGATGACTCAAGGGCATTGATGCATTATTTTAAATCTTCAATATTTTAAATTTTTGGGCAATCAAACATGTTTAGGGAAGAACATGAAGAATATGAACAGTCATGTTCTTCCCAAAAAGTAATGATTTTTTTTTTTCTTTTAATGTTTGTTTTTAGTTTAATTAACTAATGTGTTATTATATTATTTTTTTTATTCCACCGTCGGCCACATCAACTTTTGTTGTTAGTTGGGTGATGAAAATAACCTAAATGTCAGGCGTTAATTAGTTTAGGAATTAAAAGTGGTAAAAATAAAATGTAATGACCAAAATGAAAAAAGTGCAGTATGTAGAGACTAAAAGTGCACTTACACATTGATTTTTTTATCATGCTTTATAATTGTTGTTAAGTGATATAACTTGAATAGTTAAGTGTAAAGCTTTCTTTTGATATCATTTGTAGCTCTAGTATACAAATATACCAATGTTTATATAGATAATAAAATGGATGATTATGATTAGGACAATGACTATAAAAACTCTCAAATGAGAACGAAAATAATTAAATGTTCACTTCACCTAAATATTCATTTTACTTTTAGATTTCATATTTTATGTAGCTAGTTTCCATTTGATAACTTATTTTAAATTTTTAAACTTGAAACTTTGAAAATATTTTCATATGTGTTAATAAATATTTTGGTATTTGGTTGCTAATTAAATATTTATTTATCCAATATGCAAGAGAACATATGCAACATGCTTAACAACCTGGCCACTATAATATTCCACTCTGCTGCTCCTAGTCTAGCCTCTTAACAGACGAGTCTAACCCAGGAGCATCATTCTAATTGAAGAAATCGCTTAGCCTCAAACTAATTTCAAACCAATTTCAAACCGAAAGGGTAAAGATAAAGAATACAGCTAAACCATCCATAAATTGAACAAACAGGAAAATCAAACAAAAGTCCAAAGCAAAATCTCATTCTCTCTAGTAACCATTTGACATGCTCGGTCCAAGCCCCATTTTCACAGGTCTTGCACGCTCAAACCTGCAAACAAGAAAGCCAGGAAAAGTCAGCTAATTGTCAATAGAAATAAGGTCTTTCAGTACCCAAAGATGAAAGGTAAGAAACCAAAATAAGCCACCAAATGCACTCATCATGCCCATTAATAAAAAGTAATTTTTTCATACTGACCGGGAGGGAGAGATTGCTTCAACTTTTCAGCCTTCTCTGCATCAAACACGCAAAGTGTGTACAGGTACTTGGAGCAACGGACCTTGAACTTGACAACATCCTTGCCCTTCTTGATTTTCACAGAACGTGCATCTTTCCTTCTTGCAGTGAGAAGGAAATCTTTAATCTCATGGATTTGCTTAGGCTGTATATTGGAACAGATAACAGAAACAATTAGCGAAATAATTGACAAGGCAATCAAATAAGAAAATGAAGAGTTGGCAACTTAAGAACAATATAAATCACTTTGAATTGCATCAAAAGAAGGATAATCAGATAACAAAAGATATGGTACAATATCTTACGCCTCTCAAGCATTCTTTTTTTTTTTTTTAAGTACGCCTCTCAAGAATTCATTAGAGCAAGATGTATTAGTAAATATTGCCATGATCAAGATATAATTTAAATTTTAAATTCAAAGTTCTCTTTCAGCTTCAAAATAATTTGACACTAAAATTATGACTTCTGTGGTTATGAGTAGAGAACATCCTAAGCCTTTAAGAAGGAAATTAAGATAAGAGTGTAACAATTTCAGCAATCGGACATTGATCCCAATACAAAATTTAGAATCCAACTGAAATAAGGAAGATTTGAATTGTAGAATAAAATTCAAAGCATTAAGAGATAAGTGATGTCTTCTAAATGAAAAACCACAATTTCAACCTATTAGAACGCTCCACTATGTCTAAACCTCAGAATAGGAATAAAAGCTAATGCTATTCAGCAGATATATCTAGAAAGATGTAGTAGATAGTGCTTGAACTTAACTTCAGATATCCCCGCATCTGCAGACTATATTATACATCCGTGTGAAGGGAAGTTATATATAAGAAAGAAAAACCTCTCTGTATCACTCATCAAGTTTCTTTTTACATTACCAAGCACCCATCTACATCTATCCAACAAAACAATACAGCAAAATAGAATTGATTAGTGGAAGGATGATGACAAGAAAGTGCAAGGTAACACAAGAGCACAACACAAGCGTGTGCCACTTCCCTCTTTGTCTCGTGCCTGTAACCACAGCACACAAAAAAAGAGCCCCATTGACCAACAAAGAAAGACAATGCGCTATCCTAGGAAGCCAACCTTCATTCAAACATCTGTAAGCATCCACCAACATGTGCCTGCCTAAAAAAATTAAAACATCTATACAATTTTCCTATAGCACTCTGATCATTGTAACAGCAATGCTCTACCTAATCCACTACTCCCACTATTTATTGTAATCTCCAGACAGAGTCAAGGTATTCAGATTATCCCAAGAGAGTACGTTACCATCTACCTAAACGAAGAATTAAACCGACTAATTTGTCAAGTTTATCTTGCTTATATCTAGACTTTTTTTTTTTTTTCATAAAGATATTTTTGGAGCGTCTAAATCATTCACCATTTTTGTAGTTCAATTTATGAATTTTGAAAATTTGACCTCTGATCTATCCTAGCTATAGTATTTAAAACTTAATCTAATTTTTTTTATTTTAACTGAAAGAAATTAATGGGTCTGAATCCCACACACAAAATCAGCATAACAAAGCTCCCAATAAAATAAACCCAAAACAATAACTACTAATACCAACCAATACCCATGCTTTCATTTTCCACACTTCAAATAAAAAAAAAAACAAAACAAAACAATATGATAACTGAAACATCATACAACACATGTTATTATTATGATTGAAAAAAGAAGAGAAGATAGAGTAGAAAGATACCATGTTGCTGTGAAGTTGGGACTAGGGACGCCGAAATTGAAAACCCTAGTTCGGAGATGTAGATGTTGAGGTTGAGGGAGGCAAATAAAGACACAACGATAGGTAATATATAAGCTGGGCTATCTGTTTTTTTGCTTGGGTTGGTGTGGCTTTTCGTGGGCTGAGCTCAATTTGATACATGTGTTAGTGGGCCTCTTTGAATTATTCTCGTATTATGGTCCGCTTGTTAAAAACTTTTATACGAAAAACTAATTAAAAACCCGATAAACGAAGAAAGTGAAGACGGTGTTCTTCGAACCACATAGATTGGTATCACAAAATATAACCATTAATGGGTCTATGAAACTCATCAAACATCATGAACACATTTTTTTTTTTTTTTTAATTTAGACAATTCAAAGATCGTTTCTTGAGCTCTAAAAGTAAGAGTAAAAATAAACATTTAGTTAGCAATTGAAATAGATATACGTCTTGCTAAAAAAAAAGATAAAACTAAGCAGCTGTTTGGGATTGGATAATAATTTATTGCTTATTTTTCCAACTATTTGCAGGTCCCATGTGAGTTGCTTTTTTAGGCAAATTACAACTTACCCATTGTTGCCTACCTATGATTTGAAATTTGACATTTTATCCACCCGAAATTAGCTTAGTTAGAGTTTTATAACTCATTTATGTTAAAAACATGGCTAAATATGTAATTTTGCTCCACTTTTATATCTCTCCCCTCCAAAAAAACAAAAAACATAAAAATACAAGATTAAATAAGATAAAAAATAACCCAACAGAACACTTGCATAATGGGATTTCAAATCACAGGTAGACAATTTTGTTAACGTATATAGTGTTGTGGATTATAGGCCTAACTAAATTACTTGTATAGCATACATTCTTGTACTACACTCTTGCTTATACTGCACATATATGTCTCCTATATAAAGGCACTCATGTATATTCTATTATTAGTGAAATACAGTACAATTATTCTGTATTTCTAACATGGTATCAGAGTCATTGCTCTAACTTTCTTCTGTCCTGTAGTCTTGTCTTTGTTGGTATTTTCCGCTGCCTTGACTTCTTCAGTCAGTAAACCTTTTCCGTGCCCTCTCCTTACTACTCCACCACCGTCAAAGGTGCCCAAGGTTGAATCTTCACCACCAAAAGCTTGATCATCGCCACCAAGATCATTGCCTCCGTCAAATCTTCCATATAGGACCTCCGATTAGGACAAGACATATTACCGTGTAGATTTTCAACCGATCTACACAACGCCACCGAAATCATCATCATCTGACCCTCCACGAGCCGGTCAAAGATTCGGCAATTTGTTCCACACATTTCACATGCCTTTAGTATTGCTCCAATCATCTCATTGCCACCGTTATTTGAATTGTCTTTCTCTAATCTACGTCATCGGAAAAGAATCAACCTCATCGAACTGCCTATGCGCTCTCACGCACCGCTAAAGAATTCTATCACATAGTCTACGCGCCTCATGCGCTACACGCGCCGTCATCCCTACTGCTGCTGACGTCACTCTGCCACGTTAGCCCTAGCTGACGTCATCTTCTAGGTTGCTGCTAACGTCATTGTAACGACCCAAGGAAAAGCGCTAGCCACATCTGCGCTATACCTCAAAAGGACTAGTCACAATTGAGGCTCCTTGTAGTTGTTAATATTGTGATACCCCAATTTGATTGATTGTGTGATGTGTGTGGATGTGTGATGAGTCCCACATCGGGTATTTACTGGGTAGATCTGGGCTTTATTAACAACTACAAGGAGTCTCAATTGTGACTAGTCCTTTTGAGGTATAGCGCAGATGTGGCTAGTGCTTTTCCTTGGGTCGTTACATATGGTATCAGAGCCGGCCCGGTAATCCCGTGTGGGCTCAGAGACACTACCCCACAAAATGGGCCTTAACGAGGACGTTAGGGATTTAAGTGGGGGAGATTGTGATACTCCAATTTGATTGATTGTGTGATGTGTGTGGATGTGTGATGAGTCCCACATCGGGTATTTATTGGGTAGATCTAGGCTTTATTAACAACTACAAGGAGTCTCAATTGTGACTAGTCCTTTTGAGGTATAGCGCAGATGTGGCTAGCGCTTTTCCTTGGGTCGTTACAGTCATCTACTAACATCATCTTCTCTTCTACTGATGTCATCCGTTGACCGTTAACTTTGTCCAGGTTTGACCGTTGACTTTTTGCCAGAGTTAACTTTTTACAATCCAGGTGCTCCTTACCTAGTTTTTCGCATAGATTTCATTTTTACAGTCCATTTTTGCATATTTTGCTTCTAAATGAAGAATAAAGACATGTCTTCTTCTTATTGCAGTAATCATCTGCTGACATCATCTTCTCTTCTGCTGACGTCATCCGTTGACCTCTTCCGTTGGCCGTTAACTTTGACTAGGTTTGACTGTTGACTTTTTGCCAGAGTTAACTTTTTGCAATTCAGGTGCTCCTTACCTAGTTTTTCGCGTAGATTTCATTTTTACAGTCCATTTTTGCATATTTTGCTTCTAAATGAAGAATAAAGACATGTCTTCTTCTTATTGCAATAATCGTTGCCGACAATCCAGCAAACGTTTTGCAATTTTTGCAAACATTTTGGCCATAATATTGAGACTTGCTATTATCGCAACAAATCAGCTGTTTCAATTTTGTTGCTACTGTTGCTAACACTGAGAATATCCAACCAATGGC
Organism: Quercus wislizeni; assembly: GCA_023055345.1. NCBI lineage: Eukaryota > Viridiplantae > Streptophyta > Magnoliopsida > Fagales > Fagaceae > Quercus > Quercus wislizeni. The sequence continues at coordinate 25,913,229 of JALGQJ010000005.1, forward strand.
TCCCGTCTCTGCACAGTCTAAGTCTTCAGGACGCACTTTCACCATGTCCACAGATGACCTTAAAAACATCATCACTAATGTCATTCGTATGGTTGGTAATGCATCTTATTCCTATTCTCTCTCAGCTTTATCTGGTATGTCTCCTTCTTCTTGTTACAATCACATAACATCTCACTCGTCCTTATTTTCTGAACTCAAACCTACACCACACCCTCTTAATATTCGCATAGCAAATAGTTCCACAATGTCTAGTCATAATGTAGGTTCTGTTTCGACCTTCAACCTCTCAGTTCCTGGGGTTTTTAATGTTCTTGACCTTTCTTACCATTTATTTTCTATGGGACAATTAGCTAAGTTGGATTATCACATTATATTTGATTATTTTGGGTGTATTGTGCTGGATCCGAGGATGGGACAGGAGCTTGGGACTAATCCCAGAGTTGGGCGTATGTTTCCCGTTGACAACCTTCATCTTCCACTTGTTGCTCCTATTTTTGTTGCTGTAGCTGCTATAGTTTCTTCAATTCCTTCCCTTGCACTTTGGCATGCTCAACTTAATCACGCATCTTCCTCTCAAGTATAACAATTGGCTTCTAGATGTTTGTTAGGTTCAATATCTACAAAATTTTTTTATTGTTTTTCATGTCAGTTAGAAAAACAACCAACTTTGCCTTTCAATACTAGTGAATCAATATCCACTGATATTTTTGACCTTATTCATTCTGATGTTTTGGGGCCTTCCTTTGTCTCTAGTATTAGTGGGTCTCAATATTTTGTTGTCTTTGTTGATGATTACTCTCGCTATAGCTGGATTTTTAATATGAAACATCATTCTTAATTATTGCAAATATATTCTAATTTTGCAAAAATGGTTGAAACTCAGTTTTCCAAGCGTATCAAAATTTTTCAATCTGATAATGCTCTTGAATACACTCAATATGCTTTCCAAGTTGTTTTGCATTCCTATGACACTATTCATCAACTAACTTATCTACGTACCTCTCAGCAAAATGATAGAGTCGAACGAAAACTTCATTATATTCTTGCACTATTCGTGCTCTTCTTTTCTTTGCCAAAGTTCCTACTCCTTTTTGGGGCGAAACTGCTCTTCATGCTATTAATCGCATTCCAAGTCCTATTATCCAAAATCAAACTCCATATGAACGCCTTTTTGGGTCACCTCCAGACTATCACCACCTTCGTTCCTTCGGTTCTGCTTGTTTCGTTCTTCTTCAACTACATGAGCATAACAAACTTGAGCCTCAATCAAGGTTTTGTTGTTTTCTTGACTATGATGAAACTTAAAAGGGGTATCGGTGTTATGATTTTGTCTCTCATCGTCTTCGTATCTCCCGCAATGTTGTCTTTTAGGAACATCGCTTTTTTGTTGAGCTCTCTCACTTTCGTGCCTCCCTATCTTCCTCCTCTACCTTAGATCTTTTTCCAAATGAGGCACATATTCCTTCTGTAATTGCTTCTGATTCTCCTGTAGACTTCTTTGTCCAACCATCAGATATCCTTGATCTCTTTCCTAGTTCACTCTTTAATGAATAGGTCGAAGACAAGCTACCTAACCCTGAGCTTGGGTCCCCTACTCCTACTCCGCTTGAAGATCTTACACAAGACATTCCACCTCATCACTCAACTCAGGTAAGATCCATTCCTACACATTTTCTTGACTATCATTGTTACATTGCTCTTGCTACATTACATGAGTCTCACACCTATCGTCACTAACCCTTTATGACAGATTGTAATGAAAGAGGAACTTGATACATTATCTAAAAACCATACTTAAGATTTGGTGACTTTCCCCCTGAAAAATCTGTGGTTGGTTGTAAGTGGATCAACAAGAATAAGACTCATTCTGATGGGTCCATTGAGCACTATGAAGCTTGTCTTGTTGCAAAAGGTTTTACACAGGAGTATGGGATTGATCATGAAGAGATCTTTGCTCCGATTGCTCGTATTTCATCTGTTCGTGTCCTCTTAGCTGTTGCTGCTGCCAGTAAATGAGACATTTTTTTCATATGGATATCAAAAATGCATTCCTTAATAGGGATTTAAGTGAAGAAGTTTATATGCAACCTTCTCCTAGTCTCTCTGTTGAATCAAACAAGGTTTGTCACCTTCGACATGCACTTTATGGCCTTAAACAAGCTTCACGAGCTTGGTTTGCCAAATTCAGCTCTACCATCTCTCACTTGGGTTACATGGCCAGTCATTCTGATTATGCCTCATTTCTTCGTCGCATTGACAAATGCACTATTTTACTTCTTCTGTATGTGGATGATATGATCATAACTGGTGATGGCCTCAGTGGCATTAAAGAACTCAAGGATGTTCTTAGCCAGTTGTTTAAGATGAAAGATCTTGGACATCTTAGCTACTTCTTAGGTCTTGAAATCACTCATTTTACAGATGGACTTTATATTATTTAAGCCAAGTATGCCTCTGAACTCTTATCTCGAGTCGGACTTACTAATGACAAGACTGTTGACACTCCAGTTGAGCTTAATAAGCATCTAACTCCCTCAGGAAGGAAACCATTGTCTAATCCCTCTCTTTACAGACGCTTGGTTAGCAGCCTTTTTTATCTCACTATCACTCGTCCAGATATTTCCTATGCTATTCACCAGGTGAGCCAATATCTGTTTGCTCCACGATTGACTCACTATGTTGCTGTTCTGCGCATTCTTCGATACCTAAAGGGCACTCTCTTCCATGGTCTTTTCTACTCTACTCAATCTCCTCTTATTCTCCATGCATTTTCTGATGCTGATTGGGTAGAAGATCTCACTGATCACAGGTCCATCACTAGTTATTGCTTTCTTCTTAGTTCTTCTCTGATTTCTTAGTGAAGTAAGAAACAAACTCATGTGGCCTATTTCAGTACTAAAGCAAAATATTTTGCCCTTGCTGATACCATATTTGAGCTTCTTTGGCTACGATGGCTTTTCAAAGACTCAGGTGTGTTCACATCTTCTGCTATTCCTCTTTATTGTGACAACCAAAGTGCCATTCATATTGCTCACAATGATGTTTTCCATGAATGGACTAAACATATCGAGATCGATTGTCATTTTATCCATTAGCATCTTGTCCATGGTTCTCTCAAGCTGATCTTAGTCTCCTCTAAAGATCAACTTGTAGATATCTTCACCAAGTCAAATTCTAAGGGATGCCTTCATGATTTGGTTAACAACCTCAAGCTAGTCTCACATCCACCTTGAGTTTGAGGGGGGCTATTAACGTATATAGTGTTGTGGATTTTAGGCCCAACTAGATTACTTGTATAGCACACATTCTTGTACTACACTCTTGCTTGTACTACACACATATGCCTCCTATATAAAGGCATTCATGTAAATTCCATTATTAGTGAAATATAGTACAATCAATCAGTATTTCTAACATTAAATTTCAGTTAAACCTTAGGTGGGTTATATGTCAAATTTCAAACCACAGGTAGACAACTTAAATTTTTGTCAAATCACAGGTGGGTAAGTCATAATTTGCCATTTTTTATAAATTTAAATTTTAACTTTTACTTATTTTTCCTTCTATTTGCAGATCCCATGTGAGTTTTCTACTTATTTTATTTAATTTTTACCTTTTATCTACAATACTTTCAATAAAAAGTTAGATAAACTATTCACAAATAGACACTAAAATCTCAATCTTAACTCTCAATAAAAGGATGGGTAAAATAAAGTTCACACCCCTGAGGTTTTGGATACTGCTAGTTAGATCCAAGGCTTTTCAAAACTGACTAACTTGTTCCCTAATCATTGTGAGAAAGATGAGAAAATAAGTAACAATTTAGGGACCAAGTTAGTCAGTTTTTTAAAGACTTAAATTTTGTTGGTATTAGCCCGAACCTTAGAGGTGTTACTATATTTTACCCTAAAAGAATTTAATAGGAGGAAATAACTACCTCACATTGTCTAGACTCTAGTTTATACTCTACTCTACTCTACTACAATCTCATTTATACTAACTAATATAAAAGAGGGTAACCAAAATTTTAAATTTTTTTTTTTTAAATTTATAAGAAAAACTCACTAAAAACAGATTTAAAGAAAAAAAAAAATCAAAAGGCTTATTTAAAAAGTAAAGGTAGAAAATTAAAAAAAAAATTTGTTTCATTGGATAATAAAGGGATAGAATATGAGGGTTAACTTTTATCCTTAGATAATTTGTTACATTTCTATGCAACACACGTAGATTTTTTTCTCTTTTTCTTTTTTTAAAGTAAAATTTAAGTACATTACTTTATGTACAAAACATTAGATTTCTCAATTAAATTCAAACATATGGTTGCATTGACTATTAAAACATAAATAGTTTTATTTTTTCCATAAAACTAAATAAATTCAAAACAATCAAGTATTTAAATTCAATTTGAGAACCTAAATATATTGTATTTAAAATACTGTACTTAAATTTTATCCATAAAAAAATATGTTGATTTGTGGAAAAGACAAATAGTAAGGCCAAAGATTGTCATCATAGAAAGAAATACCTTCTAAAGATCATGGTTTTCTTAGTTGTGTCTCAAATTTCGATCGTCAACTCATATGAACAAGGTAGAGATCAAGTCCTTTGCCCATTTGTTAAGATTCAAGATTCAAGATTCAAAATCATAATTATGGGCAATAGGAAGGAGGCTAAAGTACTAGAAGGTCAGTTCATCTAAAATCTTTAACATATGACAATGATATTATCTTACATTGGATTGATTTGTGTTGAAAAATTGATGTCTTCCTAAATGACCTCCCTTATAACATCGTTTTCAAGGATCCAAAGATGCTTCCATGTATTTTAGGGTTTTGCTCTGAAATTTAATTGCTTTTAGTTACTATTGACCTTGTAATTTTGAATTTGATTTCAATGCTTACCTTTAGTCAAATTTTTTAATTCTGTATACGAGTACTGCGGACACAAGACGTAGGCTTCCGGTAATACATACTTATGACTGAAGACACAAAAAAGATGGCTAAGCTTGTGGCCTTAGGATGAAGCCTACTAATAATTGGGCCTAAAGACTTGCCAAGTCCGACCATTTAATAATTAAGTTTTTCTTATGTACTTTGTTATTCTCTATTTAAGAATGCTTTCAGTTTTGTAAAATAGATTTGGGATTGAAAAAAAAAAAAAAAACAAAAACAAAAAACAAAAAATTTGGTCTTATGGTTTGATATCGAGTCCAGCCAACCCTACTAATTCCTAGTGGTTTCTTTCACTTGATGCTAACTCATAGGTTTATCATTTATTTTCCCTTTGCATTGTTTTGGGTTGTCTTGCGCCAAACCACCACATTATCAATTTAATAAAAATGAAGTTACATATGTTAAAGGAGCGACTGAAATCTGCCAAAAATTATGACTCCCAATACTAAATTAATATTTCAACATCTCTTAAATTTAGTACATGTTGCTACTCTCAACAATCTAATTATAGTTACTCCTAAACTCTCAATTGTTCAAATTTCTTATCTACTCTTAATCAGTTTATCTTACATATCATCTTTTCAAATTAAATCTCTATTTTTCTCTTATTCATTCACATTGCTAGGAAGTATGAACTACCAAATCTACTTATTTCATGTCCGCTTTCATAACAGTAAATCCACTGTATAGGCTTCTTCCTTTCCAAATTCAAATAGATAACAGATGATAAAATGTGAGAGATGGTATGTTTGTATGTTCCAACTCCACTAGAGGCATTAGTGGTAAACGGAATATCAAGCTAAAAGCACAAATCGACGAAACAGTGCCAACGGAGTGACTAGAGGTTGATCTAAACACTAATGAAAACATCTAAAAGTTGTTGGACAATCGAGAAAGACAGAGACAGAGAGATCATGTCACAACTGTGTCTCTGCCATGTCCAAAATAATACATACATATATACATACTTTTTCCTCTTCACACGCTATAGACATGCAATTGTGTCCACGACATATTCTGTGTCCGACATAGACACAGGAGATTTTGCTATGTCCTTGCATCTGAGCTTTATTTACTTGCTTCCCTATTGGTCAGTTAAAACTATCTTATTAGTCTATTGAAGACCCATAATTGACCCCAAAAGTTTGGGGATTAATACTTTGTTGTTGTTGATGCATAATTTATATGCTTCAACCAATTGGTGCATCAAAGAATGAAGATCCAGAATATCAATTGGTGTTGTTTCCCTGAGAACTAAATCATTTAATAACATAATATTCTATAACTACAAATAAATTAATAATCTAGATAGTATCTTTTTTATATTCTGTTTGGCTAATTTAGAATAGTGTCATTGACAATAAAAAAATAATATTATTTGCAAGTTCTTAAAAACGAAAAGTTGTATTCTAATGCTTTTAATACCAACAAACTTTAATGTTTTTCTTCCCCAAATTCTGTTGTACTGCCCAGTAGATCACATGCACGCTGCTCACACTCCAACTTACCCCACCTTGCATCAACTCGTTCGCATGGGAATACCAGTTTGCCAAGGCTGTAGTAATCGCCCTTATATTAGCTCTAACAAGTTTAAGAAGAAACATTTCTACTAGGGAGCCAAAATAAACAAGATTAAGAAGGTATTCAATGTAATTAAATTTTCTGGTTTCCAAGGCTTCTAATGTCAAATTGCATCTACATTTCAGATGACAAGGGCCAGTGAAATGTTCATACAGTCAGCAAGTTCTGCAGTGATATTTCAGATACTAACATGTGTCTTCTCAGAAACTAGCATGATCTGTTGCATGCAAGGCAACTTGGAATATATGATTGTTCATCTAGCAATGTACTAGTTTGGTTGTATGTAAAATGAGAAGGGGTCCTATTTGTTGTTAATATGTACATATATAGCACTACAAAGGGGGCAATCATCCTAAGAGAATCTGAAACAATGGCATTTCTAGCAATTTCCCATGGATTCTATTTCATCGTTATGATGACTCCCAAATTTTATGAAAACACATTCAAGTTGACGAACATATCTGTTATATACTACAGAAGATGCAAATGGTTCATTCAAATTCCTACATACAAACTGGACTTTTCCACTCCCAACATAAGTATATGATCTATGGTATTTTCAAACCTACCTACATCCCCAGCAAAGGAATGCAATCAATCAAGGTGGCCCACTGACAAGCCAGTGTCAAAACTATGAGCAATTTGGTCATAAATATTGGAGTAGGGAATTTGAATTTGACTAAATATTTGAACAATTACCTTCTGTTGACAACATTATGCACATGACATAGCCATTGGGAAAATTCAGCATGAGATCCAGTCTGTACAGGATTTGCTCTGTCATATATGTACCAAAGATGCACCCACAAGTTAGAAATTATATAAATGGAGCGTAAGTGCATAAGCATATAGTTTATTTAGAATGGAGCATAAGTGCATAAGCATAACTTTATAAAAAAAAAAATGATGAGCAAATGTGAAATGACCTCCCAAGTCCCATTATAAAAGGAGAGATTTGTTATTTTTTTATTTTTTATTTTTTTTAGCAGCATGCAGCAGACAAGATATCAAAAACTACGCACTTACTTGGTGGGTCTTGAACCCATGACCTCACTCTCCTATTGCTCTTATAAGGGGAGGAAGTGCCATTTGAGCTAGAAATCATTGGCATTGAAATGGCTTAATTTCACTCCAACTAGTCCCCAAGGGATTCCAAAATCTTTGATCCAAATAGGAATGGGAGACTTGCCTATCACACCTCCCCCTGCCCCTCTGTATTTACTATTTAACCGTTTTTTAACTCCATAAAATGGAGTAATGGTCCAAACTTCCACATAGCTTGGATATGGCAAAAACTGAAAGGGTGTAGTCAGGGAGATCACCCCTGAGGACATTGATTTGACCCAAAGCATCACAAGTATGAACGACATTCTATGTTACATAGATCATTATGATGTGCATAGCATTTACACATCTACAAGCATTCACGTGCACAGACGATTACTTTAAGATTTGAAGAAATGACAGGTTAAGGGTGTGTTGCTTGATTATTACTCTATATAGAACTCCTTTCACAACTCCGTTCTTGTTTTGCAATGATGCATTACCATTTGTGTCCTAAGATACAATCGGGGAACATACAGGAACATCACTCAAATGGACCCTCCAAAGCATATCCTTAGACTCATGTTCAGTTGGCTTAAAGCAGATGTCTAAGCTGCTAATATAATGTCATTCCTCTTAACAAAGTGACAGCAGTTTAAAATTATATAGTCCCAGCTGCAGAAAGGATTGGCAAGTTAGTTAGAAAAGATGGATTGTTGACAATGAACATGCTAATAATTAAATCTGAAACGGGTGTATTAGTAAATATCCATGGGTTAACTAAAAATCTTTAGCTCAGTTTTTATTGTTCCATTTTTTTTTTCTTTTGCAAAAATTAAGCATTAGATAAATGGTAAGAAGTTGAATTGCTATGTACAAACTATCAACCCAGATATGCAGAAAGTATAACACACAAAATTACAATAAAAAAATAGCTCAGATGAAAAATTACACAGCTGCAGGGCGTAGAGAATAACGTACCTCAGAACTTCTTTAAAGTGATCTGCACACTCCTTGCAAGGGTACATTCGAGATAATATTGCCATCTGCTTGACAAATGTGATCCCGTTAGTAGCTAACAATAGTCAACAAGGACAACAAATACAACTATGACACTTCATAAATAAATTAAAAGAATATGGATACGTTATACTACTATTACAACAACAGCAACAACTAAGCCTTAGTTCCAAAACTTTAGAGTCGGTTATGAATTCTCAATAGACTAATTAGGGTCAAACACATGTAATTTTTTTTTATTACAAAATAAAAATAAAAACTTTTTATTTTTATTTTTAAAAGACATGTGATTACTGGTTCCATTAGTATGCGAATCACAATTCCGGTGCAGTATCCACTAATGCGCCAAACTTTCTGATGCAGAATAGTGATCACCTCAGTCTATCTACTATCTTCACTTCAGCTCAGCCATACCAACTGTTTTGGCCAAAAGCCATAACTTCTTACTATCTAAACTAACTAGGATGTCAACTCGTGGGCCCATCCATTATCTTAGTAGTAGCCCACATTTCAACACGCCACAAACATCCTGCACAGTCCTCTAGGTTCATAACCCTTAAAAATAAAATATAAATGGAACTGTGGGGGGTCAAAAGATTTAAAACAGTAGGAAAGAATGGAAGACTGATAAAGGGGATAAATATACCAAGTGCACATACAGGCGGCATTACCATACCCAGTAACCAGTCTCTTGCTCTCCATTAGGGAATCCGATCTCCAAAAATGCTCCTCAAAAGGCAGGTCGGATAGTGAAATAGGGTCATGGTCGCATTATTTGCACCCCCAACCATCCAGCCTAGCATTAAATGGGTTGTGACTTGTCCCCCAGGCGGGAATTCCAAAAGCCCACGTGGGCACACATTTCAGTGCACAACAACAAGATGAGCATCTGACCAGAAAGCGTGGGAATTACAAGTATAAAACTATAAATTCCCCATCCTACACAGATATGAAATCTCACCGCAAACACTTTAACCAACAATCCAAGTCCAATTATTCAAACTTAATCATCAGAGTGCTTACTAGCGACAACAAGGGGCCACCATGATCACTGTGGTATCTGTTGGTGTGCAGGCAATCACTGGAGCCATCCTCCTCTTTTGTAAGAGACCTACCATATTCACCCACTTACAATTAACCAACCACCTATGGGAACCTAAATTGACCCAAACTAGAAACAGATACTTGAACTACATGGATTCAATCCAAAAAGAGTAACATTATGAGCTTCTTAGATATGGTGTATGAATTTTTTTTTTTTCTTTATCAACAAAATGAAAGGTAAAACAATCTTCTGAAGTCAGTTCACAGTCATCAATCACATTTAATAGTCACTCAAGCCACACTTAATCTACGGCCTCCTATCTAGGTTTCTTCTGAAAAGACAATGTACCAGTACAGGATCAATTAAATTTTTTTTTTTCCCAGAATTAATAAAGATACCATGAATATAGCATACAGACGAAACAACCAAAATGTCCACACTGCATTGAACGTTTTCTCTGTCAAGGACAACAATCTTAGCATATTAATTTCCATTAGAAATGGAGAATTCTTTTTAAACCAAAAGAAGCAGAAAATATCGGTGATTAGCCTCAGGGTCAGCCACCTAAGGCTGATATTGGGTTAAGTTGAGTCGATGATTGCCCTTTATATCCTCAGAGCTGCTCATGCTGCAGCCCTGCCTTTTGGTGTATATAAGTTTATAGGTAGGAAGCACGGATGCAGATTTGGGTTCAGGTGCGGGTGCGGTGCAACGACACGGCAATTTTTGAAAAAGTAGGACATGGTGCGACGGGATACGTTTATTAATTAATTATTAAATATATTTTTATTTTTATTTTCTATATATTGTTAAGCATTTTTTTTTTCTTTATATAATGGTAAACATATACTAATTTAAGAGTAATAGTAGATAATAAAGAGAATTGAGATGATTTTAGGGTTTTTCCTTTAATGTCTGCTGGCAAAACGATGTGTTTTGATCTAATATTTTACTTTTAAAAAAAAAAAAAAATCGGCCCATATCGGACCAATTCAGGTCTTGTTTCAGAACGAATCCAAAAAAAAAAAATATATATATATATATTGTCCATGGATATGCATGCAGCCGAGTCCACAGCTGCACAGTGCATCCGTGCAAGTCGGACTCGGGTGTGTTGGCCAAATCGGCGCACCCATGCTTCCCAGGTTTATAGACAACAAAATTGAGCTTTACATAAAGAACAGTTCTATCCAGATACTTCCTTCCGTTGGAACCATAGTCATATTTGGCTAATCTAGTGTTTCGAAAAACCTAGATCAGTCTTTTTCATGTCTACTATGAAATTCAGGTTAAACCAGCTGATATTCAACTTAAACCACACCTATGACTTGACAAACTGTTTAATGTCACTTAGAATGTCAGCATACCTTTATCATTCAAATAAATATTCCGCATGAACATTACTTTCCTGAAATCCTTCAAGAAAGTCCATTAGGTTCTAATAAACATCATTACCTAGAATCACTACAAATTGTTTCTTCCAGGCTTCTTCCCATCATTAATCACATAATTGAAAATCAACAGTAAACTAAACAGTGGCATAGGTTGAAGAGAAATTATAAGCAGCTTTCAATTATCAATGTAAACAGCCAATTGACAAATGAATGAAAATATCAGAACAGATCACACAAAGAGGGCCAGAGTAACATACTAATTCTTTTACATCCTTCTTCTGTTGCCTTGTTGGATTATCCGGATACTGAGAAGATCAAAAGCTCTTTATTAATAATAGAAAGACAGTTTTGTTGTTGTGGCTGCATGAGAAAGTGTAAAGAAGCATTATGAACTTCCACATATGCTTTACTTTTTTTTTATATTAGAGACAAATCTTTAGGCAACAATGGGATGTTGAGGTTTCCTATGAGGTGATCCCAAAGAGTAACAATCTTGTTCTTTTTTTTTTTTTTTGGGGGGGGGGGGGGGGGGGGTGGTAATCTTGGTCAATAAAGAATGAAAGATTCAGAGAAAGTTTTCCCAGAATGAAAGCAAGATGCATTTGGGAAAATGCTTTTTAGAAATCTATGGGGAGTAATAAATTGACATTGACTATTGTCTCTTTTACCCAAAAAGAAGACTCATTTTTCTTCCAGCAGGTCATATTAACCCAAAAGATAAATAATTTTTTCAGCAATGAAAAACACATATCCTCTAGAGTTGTGAATTCAAGAAGAGTGCATAACCAACCAGGGGGAGGGGATGATGCAAAATCATCAAGCAATGGAAATGAGAACACCTGAGCAGCAAGGGTGTGAAGAAAAGTCCATGTGGCCCTTCCAAGATCTTCTTTAGTTATAGGTGAAGCAGATTTTCCCTGAAAGAGACAGGTTTTAGAATTGAATCAATCATGCTGTTTTATCACATAAATTGGTACATAATTTTTTTTTGTTAATCAATCAGTACATAAATTATAATTCAATAAGTTGATATAAATCCCAAGAAATAATTTTTTTTTTGATAGGTAATAAAAATTTTATCAAAAAGAGACTACTTCATACAAAAAAGGCATGAAGTAGCCTAAAGAATTACAAAAGATACAAAAGACTATGTACAAAGATATAGAGACTCAATAAACATTGGAATGGAATCTCTTTTCTTGAGTCCCTAAGAACGTGCCCAATCAAAAAAAGTAACAACAAAATAAGCTAAGGGCTGGTCCCTTGTCTTCTCCATGTCAAACATTTGCCTTTTCCTCTCTTGTCCAATAATCCACATCAAACACAACGGAACCAAATTCCAAAGTCTCAACAAAATATGTAGTCAAAATGCAACTTATGAAGAAGAAACCCGTATTTCGTTTTTAAATTTATCCAACAGGATAGAAACTCACATACTAGTGATGAGTGGAGAGTATGGATCTCACTGGATCACCCTCTATACACATGTTTACTTCAGAAGTATTTAAACCCTCCATGAAAAATCCTATGTTCTCACCCATTCAATTAGGATCTGTTAGAATGATGAAACGATCAGTCCAAAAGACACTCTTCCATGCAATTTAAATGGGTCAATTCAACATTTGACAACAGACTGGCATAGTAGCATGTAATGGATACATATATTCCCCACTAACCACATCCCCAGCTGAAAAATCTAAAGTAATTGATAACATTGGCTAAGCAAACCCAATAAATATCAATGCACTCACAATTCATACAACAAAACCCAGTCTTTACAAATATAAGATACACCAATGACCAATCAAGCAGAACATATAACATGGCTACAACAATTATAAAATAAAGAGCCACATGCAATAAGATACAAAAATCACAATGAAATATTCAGCTCAGACTTTCGTCAAACGGTTACTGAGCTTCAACTCCATGGTTCAGAAAAAAACAAATATTTAAACCATAAGCACCAAAGTTTCGAATAAAATTCAAACACAAAGCGTATAAGTTAGTGTAGAGGAGACGAAAAAAAATGGGTACCTTGTCGAGAATGTGTTTGGGTTGGAGAGAGGCAGCAGAGTCAGTGTTTGATGGGTTTACTTTGGATTTGGATGGGGAAGATACAGACAAGAGAGGGTTTATGGTAGTGGGTGATGGGTGGTGAGGTTGGCCTATGAGATTGGAAAGATGGGTTTGGACGGAGTTTGAGATTTTCTCAAAGGTTTGGAAGAGAGCCTGCAATGGATTCTCGGACATTCTTGACAGAGCGGGAAAGACAGCAGAAGATGGAAGGTTTGGAAGTTGGAGGTAAATTTGCAGTAAAATAAAATTTATAGCTATATTTATTTTTCAATTAATAATTGAATGATACTATGAATTACTATAAATTTTATATTTTATTACATAACTGTACCTTTAAATTTTATTACAAATTTTTTACAAATTAAAGTGATTATATGAATTCCCATAAATAAATTAAAAAAAGAAGAAGTGATTCTATGAATTAGTATCAATTTTATTATATAATTGTACCTCTAAATTTTATTACAAAATTTTTACAAATTGACGAGAATAGTACTTGCAATGAAAGTTTTAAGACCTTGATTAGGTAAAATTACAAGTAGCGGAAATATGATTTTTATGCTTGTGCAATTTAGAAGCTTATAATGGTTAATCATTAACTTAGTATGAATTATTTCAAGTAATATTATAAATTTTACTACATAAATCTTATAAATTGATTTTTAAATTTTTAAATATAACACAAAAAAGTGACAAATTTTTTTTAATAAATAGTAATACTTATTAAAACACACACGAAAATAATAATAGTGTTTTAAATCGGATTTATAATACATTACATAATCAAAATAGAACTACAAAGGTTTTGTAGTTGTAGACTAGGGTAAATTATTGATATAAAACATATCACAAGAGTTGTCATATCATGCTTCTTTCATTTAAAAAAAAAAAATTCATATCAATTGGTAAGTCTTTTTATTGTAAATTCGATAATAATTTTAAAAAATTTCAGTTATTTTTGAAAGAGAACACAAAGAAAAGATTTTATCTAGTTTAATTAAAATTTAAACATGAGTTTTAAGATAAATTCTAGTTTGGCGTATGGAGGTTACAATTCACAATAGGAATACAAAATTACTTTAAAAAAAATTAACTAAATTCAAGTATAAAATTTCATAACCAAAAGCTAGATTTAGAATTGATTAAAAATAAAATTTCTTTGGCTGCCAATTTTTTTTTTTAGTTTCTCTCCTTTATCTATATCTATACTACTATTTAAGGGGTTTTCCCTGTTTGGATTCCTCACTTTTTAGTTCAAAAATATCCCTACACCCCTATATTTATGTATAGACAAAATTAAAGGACAATCCGGTAAAAATACAACTTTAACTCCCACTAAAATATTGCCTAAAAAATATGACAAGTTTCCTATTAATTTTCAAATTGTTTTATCCACTTATAAATTAGATTGTCAAAATAAAAATTATATATATAAAATAAAAATACATAGTTTTTTTTTTTTTTTTTTTTTGCTAAAAAAAAAGCCTCATCACACGCGCGAAGTGCGTGTGAAGAGGCTAGTTTATTTTATTTTTATTTAGTCTCTATGTATGGAACAAAAGTTAAAGGGAAATGATATGTCTACAACATTTCTACAACAAATTTTAAGTGTCAGGTTGTTATTAGTTGTTATTATTGGGGCAAAAAAGTAATCTTAGTGTTAGTTTCAAATTTGAACCAATAACAACTAACCACCTGTGATTTGTTGTAAAAATATTGTAAAAATATTATAGACGTAGCATCTACATAGGCAGTTATAAAAAAGGAGCAAATAAACGGGCTCTTAGATAGTTCACAACTTCACATGACGTAGCACCTTTGGTTTGAATAATTTCACCATTCTCAAATACAGGAGGGAATAATATTATGTCTTTGTTTTTTTGGAAAGGAAAAATACATGTCCAATAATCTTTTTTATTTTTTTAGGATTAATTTTATGGTCATTAATTTTAAACAAGATATAAATGGGGGGAGGGGGGGGGGGGGGGGGGCATCTATATTAGGATTCTTTGAAGTTCTTATGGCAACTTCAGGACTAAATTCTTTAACTTCATTATGAATAAAGTGAATCGATTTTTTTTTTTTTTGATAATAAGATGAATTAAATTTTGTCATGTTAAAATATGATTGATATGATTTTTTTTTTAATTTTTTATTGGGTAGACTAAAATAAAAGCAAAACTTTATGCTTAAAAAATATGATATATGTCAAACTAAATAAATTATTACTATTCTCTTCCAAAAAAAAAAATTATTACTATTTTTTGTGTTTAAAATAAAAATTCAATTGAGGATAATTTTGGAAGTAAATTTCCAATTGTTGGTGTTTATTATAATTCTTAGCTCAATTCAGACGTCCAAATGTTTTCAACAATCACTGTTAAAGTCTCTCCTAATCAAATTTTAAAAAAAAAAAAAAAACTATTATTCATTTTTTTTATATAGAAAATATGATTCTTTTGTTTGTATTCATTTTACATTATCCGTATAAATTTATATAGGCAGTCTGAAACCATTCATTTGTATTTAGTTTTTTTATTTTTTATTTACGTATATGAAAATAAAGGAAGAAATGATAGTGATGATTGTGTGTGAAGAATTAGGTATTAAAAAAATCAAGAAAAATTTATATTTCAATAAAATATAATATAAAATAGATAATTGATGGGTAGTGTTTTGAACGCCCATGACGACCATCGTCATATGGTGACACCACTAGCAAGGAACCACCACATGGTTTCTTATTCTGCTCTCCCGCTACTCATTTCCTCCAAAATTAAAAAGGTTTCCAGATAATATATTTCTTAAGAAAGATTAAAATATAGTTGTAAATTTCAACTATTCAAATCAAAATTAAGAAGAATAAGGGGTCTAGGACTACCACCACCATGTTCTATTTAACGAATCAAAACCTTTTTAAAATTGTGTTCAGGTTGTGCTCCTCAGGGACGTTAATTGCAAGAAAACATGGAGTCGATAGAGGCGGTGGCTGTGGTCTAGGAATAATGAAAAGTCAGCAGTGATGTTGTTCGTGGCCATAACTGGAGTTGATGGCGAGGAACTCATGTCAGTGGGGGTGGGTGAACGTTGGTGGTCACGGTGGGGATGATTATGTGTTGGTTTATTTTTTATTAAAAAAATTATTTTAAGTAAGTCAAATAAAATAGCATAAAATGAGGAATCAGTCGACAAGTGGCATAAATTGACTTATGGAGCATAGAGTGAGACAGAAAACGTGAGATAGGAGATTTGGATTCGTGACTAAAAGCATCCCAGTGAGGTTGCTAAATTGACAAAAAATCAATTTAGCAACCAATTCTCCAAAATTGTGACTATAGCAAAATAGTTAAACTTAAAAAAAATAATATTTTAATGTAGAGTGTTAAAAAATAATATTTTAATATATTAATGGTTGTGGTTGTTGGTTTTTGTGTTAGATATATTATTTTATTGTGTTATTTATATTATTTTAATGTGTTGAATGTTAATATAAAACTTTGACGAAAACCACATTTTCGTCCCTATATTTTCACGCTATTTCTAGTTTGATCCTAACTTTTATTTTCACCACTTTTAGTCCTTAAAATAAAAAAAAAAAGTGATCTTGTTTTTGTTCCTACCATCATCTCAGTAACGGAAATAGTCTATGTGGCAAACAGAGTGCATCGCTAGCACACTAAATGCTGACGTCAGCATTAAAATAATAAATAAAAAAACCACCCCAGAAAATTAAAAATCAAATAATGAATTTTTTTTTTAAAAACCTTAATAAAAGAAAAGAATTATTATTATTAATTTTTTTTTGAAGAACATGAAGAACTAGAACATGTGTTCTTTGTGCTCAATCATCCAATCGTGTCCAGAAAATAAGAACGGAAAATTAAACTATAGATGCACATCAAATTAAACATGAAAAGAAAATTTGAAACCCAAAAAATTCGAACCTTAGAGCCGAAACCCAGAATTAGAATTCATGCCAACATTCTTGACAAACCCAGATAAAATTGATAAATTAAACATAAACACATTAAATATTTGAACAAGAACACAAACCCAGCAAATTTAAAACCCAACAAATTAAATTCAAACCCAGATTCAAACCTAGATTCAAAAATTTAAATTCAAACCCATATTTCAAACCTCCACACCACCAAAACATCAAACATAAAAATCAAATCTAGATTTTTAGCCCCCAGACACTAAATTCAAACCTAGATTTTCGGCCCCCAAACTCAGAACCCAAATTTCCTTATACTTTCTGAGATACCAAACACAAACCTTAGATCAAAGCGGCGTGTCGTACCTTAGGCAGATCTGGTCCTTTACTCCATTCTCCACCAACGGAATCGTACACCAACACAAGCCCTTCTCTCAAACCTCGCAAACTTCTCCCACTCCGTAGCAACAAGTCGTCGATACAACCCGTTACTTGAACCAAAACCACTTTGTTCTCTAAACAAGAGCTCTATGGTGTGGCTCTGGAGGACGTAGATGTGTCCGGTGGCGGAACATGCAGCGATGATGCAACCTCTGCCTGGGACAACTCGGCTTTGGAGCCACGTGTGTGCCTCCATGTCATATAAATCCATTGAGCTCATGTACACATGAGCCTCTGCGTTCACCATGACTCGAGGAGGTTCGGTGCCGTTGATTTTGAGTCTGCCAATCACGTAGAAAACATTGTCAACTGAAGTGTCGATGCAATCGTATCTCCTCCTCGGTGTTTTGTGGTGTGGGTTGTTGCTAGGTTGTGAGGGTGGTCTAGTGATGGTGGCGTGGTGGTGGGTCTACCTCTTTCTCCTCTTTCTAGCTCTCTCAACTCTCATAGTGTCTCACCCTCTCTTTTGGTTTGATTTCTGAATCTCAGCTTTTTGGGGTTTGATATTTTGTTGCTTTTGCTAGGGGTTCATGTGTTTGGTCTATATGTTTAAATCCCTGTTAATAGTTCGGGAAAGATTGTTTTGTGCTTGGAACATTGGTCTTGTTTTTATTTAATTTCTTGTTCATGTTTATTCTGATGTGGATCTTATGTTTAATTTTGTGATCTTATTTTTTGAGTTATTCGTGATTTTTGGTTTTCAATTTTGAGATCTTAAGTTTGGGTTGGTGTTTTTTTTTTTTTTTTGAAGTTGGGGTTGGTGTTCTTGTTTAGGATACCTTTAGATTTTAATTCATGTGAATTTTGATTTTTATTTCTGCTTTTAATTTTTTTAATTTAGTTTAAATTAATAATTTTTTTTTAAAATTTAGATGCTGACGTGGCATTTTTAATGCCAAATAACATTTATTATTATTTTAATGGTCACGTAAGCTTTTAATGTGCTAACATTACACTCCGTTTGTTACGTGTGTATTTTTCGTCTTTGATGTAATAGCACGGACAGAAATGAGACACGTTTTTTAAGATAGAGACTAAAAGCGGTGCAAATAAAAGTTAGGCATTAAAGTAGAATCGCGTGAAAATATAAGGATGAAAATATAATTTTTACCTAAAACTTTTGTTGTAGGATATATTATAAAGTAAGTTATTAAAACTTAAAATAGATTAACTAGTGTTTTGAGTTATTTTTTTTTTTTGAGAATCAGTGTTTTGAGTTATTAAAAGTTAAGAACCCATTTGTTACTGTTGTTTAAATAACAACAATATCTTATATATTTTCACATTTTTTTTTTTTAACTATACGTATTTCTATACGTATTTCCTAAAAATGAAAACAACGTTACTCTTACTAAACGTCCTAAATTTTTTAGACGCGTGAATGCTCTAAAATAGCCATGACAAATGCGTAATTAGCGTAGTGTACGTGCGAATCTAATGTTGCACGCAATCTCATGACAAAAGCTGGCCGCCTATTTTGTACAATAATGTCTCCAGTGTCCACCTATCCCCACGTGACGGTGACGGGGTGTGTAAATGTAATAATAAGTAATCACACACAAGTCAAAACTTTGATTTTTCTCGCAAATGTGACAACAATGGATCTCACATTTGTGCGCAGAATCAATGCCTTTGTCCTTGTATTCCACGTTCTCTGAGAAGTAAGGATAGGATAGAATCATAGAAGAGAGAGAGAGAGGGAGAGAGTTTTTGGAGCGAAGATTCAGAGACAGACGAACCATGAATACCCACTTTGAAAACAGGTAGTTTCCGAAAACTGAAATCCATTTTGTGCTTCATTTTTGATCATTTGGTTGATGGGTATTAAGGAATTAGCTTCATAACCCCAAAAGATCTGATTTTTATGCATAACCCAGTTGACTAAAAGTCGTGTTAAACTTTTTGGTGGTTCTAAGTTCTGTTCTCTCTCTCTCTCTCTCTCTCTCTCTCTCTCTGTGGATGGGTGAAGAGGGAATGGTCAGTGATGAAAACAATACTGCTGTGAAAAAAAATCCAAAACTTACAGTGCTGCCTCTTATAGCTCTAATTTTCTATGAGGTTTCTGGGGGTCCTTTTGGAGTAGAGGATTCAGTCAAGGCTGGAGGAGGCCCTCTTTTGTCTTTGCTTGGTTTCTTAATATTCCCTTTAATTTGGAGCATTCCTGAAGCTTTAGTGACAGCTGAGCTTTCCACAAGCTTCCCTGAAAATGGTGGATATGTTATTTGGATATCATCAGCTTTTGGGCCTTTCTGGGGGTTCCAAGAGGGATTTTGGAAATGGTTTAGTGGGGTTATGGACAATGCTCTTTACCCAGTTTTGTTCCTCGATTACTTGAAGCATTCATTTCCAATCTTCAACCAATTGGCTGCCAGAATTCCAGCTCTATTAGGAATTACAGTTTCATTGACTTATTTGAATTATAGAGGCCTGCACATTGTTGGGTTTTCTGCAGTCACCCTTGCAGCTTTCTCTCTTTGCCCATTTGTGGTGATGGGTATTCTTTCGATTCCCCGAATAAGGCCTAAGCAGTGGCTAGTTGTAGATTTTAAAAAGTTGGATTGGAGGGGATACTTCAATAGTATGTTTTGGAATTTGAATTATTGGGATAAGGCAAGTACTCTTGCAGGTGAGGTGGAAAATCCGAGCAAGACGTTTCCAAAGGCGCTTTTTGGGGCTGTGGTTTTGGTGGTTTTATCGTATTTGATTCCACTACTTGCAGGAACAGGTGCTACAAATTCTGCACCTAGTGAGTGGAGTGATGGTTATTTTGCAGAAGTTGGGATGTTGATAGGTGGCTACTGGCTCAAGTGGTGGATACAAGTAGCTGCTGCAATGTCTAACATGGGCTTGTTTGAAGCAGAAATGAGTGGTGATGCCTTCCAACTTCTTGGGATGAGCGAGATGGGAATGCTTCCAGCTATATTTGCTTCAAGGTCAGCCATTTTGTCTTCTTTGCTTTCTTTGAGACTGTTTGCTGTTTCCTTTTTGTATGTGGAATTTAAAATTTTGTAAGCAACTTTTGGGAAAAATGACCACTTGCTGCCTATTTAATTTACTTCTAAGATAAAAAGTAAAAGCTAACCGCATAGTGCTTAACTGCTTATCTCCTAGCCCTTTCAAGTGATCAGTTCTATTTTAGAATCCAAAGTGGACCTTATTCTACCCCACCGCTGCCCAACAATCATATGATTCATGATTCTTTAAAGCATGATGTAAACTACGAATTTAATCTATGAGACAATCATATGATTCTGATTTGAAGTCTTCTTCCGTATTTTTGCTACCAATGTCCTGTACATGAAACTATCGTTTGGATGGAAAGGAAAAAGAAGGAAAAAACACACATTGTAATGAGCTATTTTATGACAATCCTCTCTTAATTTCCTTGTAGATCAAAGTATGGGACACCCACCATTAGCATTTTGTGTTCTGCTACTGGAGTTATCTTCTTGTCGTGGATGAGTTTTCAGGAAATCTTGGAATTTCTTAATTTCTTATATGCTATAGGAATGCTCCTTGAGTTTGCTGCTTTTATAAAATTGAGAATAAAGAAGCCAGATCTTCATAGACCTTATAAAGTTCCATTGGGAACATTTGGGGTGACGATGCTTTGCTTGCCTCCTGCATTGATGCTTGTTCTTGTTATGTGCTTGGCCTCTTTGAAGACATTTTTAGTCAGTGGTGCAGTAATAATCATAGGGTTTTTACTGTATCCTACTTTAGTTCATGCAAAGGATAGGAAATGGACACAATTTGATGCAGAACAACCTCCCTTGCCTATTAATAACTCTATGGAAGACCATTTAGATGAGTCACACTCACAACTGCATCAAGAAGTTCAAGATGAGGCTTCGGTTGGTCTTCTTTCAAACTTGTCAAATACTACGACAAAACAAGAATCATCTGAAATTTTATTGGAAGAAGACTTGAAATCAGACTAGGAGGTGACGACCTTGGCTTACTTATGTACTATGGGTATAGATAACTTAACTTTCACAGGTTCACCGATTTACAGAAGAATGTATTGTTCATGTTGCTAGTAAATGCAACAATTTGTAAAAGTATTTGTGGTCTTGGTAAATAAATCTATCTAGGAAAACTTACTACATTTTGTAGGGAATCAAATCTATAATGGTTCATTTGGATTTGGATGGAAGTATTTAAATAGAATGATCTAAATTTTAGTTTTTAGTTTGTCCATTTGTTACAACTTATTTTTCAGCTTTTCGAAAATGGGTGTTTGATAAGGCTGTGTATCTTGAAAAAAGGGAAGTTTAAAAACCTGTATATATATTTTTTCATTGAAGAAATTCATGAATGGATTCAAGCCTTAATATGTAGATTTGTAATGATTATTATCTTTTAACTTAAAAAATGTAGAAAATTGTAAGTTTGTTGCATTTGGCTCCTTTCTAGCACAATTTTAAAAGGTTCTTCAGTGCCATTTTGGATATATGTTTAATTGTTTATTGAGTTTTACATCAACTGTATTAGGTTGATTTGGGTTATGTGGATGATTATAACTGTTACTAGTCTTTTTAAGTATAGCGTAGATGTGTCTAATTTATCCTCAAACATAGTGATAGCTTAGGTTAATCTGGGTTATATATTTTTCAATTATAATAAATCCTTTTGGAGTTTAGTTAGGCTGTGCTTGTTTTGGCTTCAAATCACTTCCGGAAATGCTTTTTCGTAAATGCAGGTGTTTGGATGTGCATGGAAAATAAATTTTCTGGAAATGCTTTTCAGTTGACCGTGTGTTTTAGTTGGTTTGGCTCAGAAATGGTTTGAAGTGAAAATTTTCACTTCAAACCATTTCCGAACTCACGCGCAAAGAGAGACAGAGATCACACCTAGATCACACCACGAACCCAGAGCCCAGAGTCCTTCGACTTCGTACCCTTCGACTTCACCGTTCAACTTCGACTTCAAATTGCATCCAAATCACACCCTTCGACTTTGCCGGCGAACCCAGAGCCCAGGATCGCATGCCTTCGACTTCGTTGACTTTGCACGCCTTCGACTTTGTCGAGATCACACCCCAGGATCTCACGCCTTCGACTTTGCTGACTTCACACGCCTTTGACTTCGCCGATATGGCACCGAGACGGCACCGATCGCACTGAGATCGCAATTGAGAAATGGTTGGGTTTTGATGAATTTGACCGGATTTGATGAATTTTTTTTGGTTGGGTTTTGTTTTTGTGTTTATCTATTGAGAAATAGTATTATATATTTGTTTGGAAGCTAAGAAAATATGAGGAACAAGAAGAAAATGTGTTTTCTATATTATTTTCAGCAACACAACCAAACACTAGAAAATATTTTCCAAAGTATTTTTTGGAATGCAACCAAACACTTGAAAATATTTTTCTTTTTCGAAAATAACATTTATGGAAAATATTTATTTTCCGAAAAATATTTTACATGAACCAAACATAGCCTAAGCCTCCTCTTCATTTGGGAACTTCTTCAGATAAAAATTTTGTGGTTTTATTGTTCTTCTTATGATCAACTAATTATATTAACTTTGTGGACTTGTGCTCATTTGTAACTCTTTACTGGGTATCCCAAAAAAAAAAGAAAAAAAAAAAAAGAAAAAATGAAAAAGAAAATTCAACTAATAGTCATCACTTTAATAATTTCTACATGTTTAGTTAGAAAAGGGCCATAGAGTGTCCTCAATTATACATTGTCATCTTGCATTCATGCTTATTCCTGAGATAGTTGTACCGATCTCTATTAGGAAATTGCCCATTCTTAATTCTTATCTATCAATTATTCAAGGGAAACAAAAAACAGAGAGGGGGGAAACGATTTTTATGCTCGTGTAAATTCAAGGCGTATAATGGTTAATCATTAATATAACATGAATTATTTCAAATGATATTACAAATTTTATTATATAATTCTTACAAAAGGATTTATTAATTTTTTTAAATACAACACAAAAAAGGTGACTAAAACATTTATTTATTATAATGTTGATATAACATCAATCACATTAACCAATTGCTATTCTTTTAGACCTATCAAAAAAAAAAAAAAAAAAACCAATCACATTAATTATCATATCATATCCGCTTTCATATATATATATATATATATATATATATATATATTTTTTTTTTTTAAAAAAAAAAAAATTTTAAAAATGAGCATATACTTTGTAAGCCTTTTTATTGTAAAATACTACTAATAGTTTAAAATTATCCATTTATTTTTGAAGGAGAACACATAAAAGGGAATTTATCTAGTTTAAATTTTAAACATGTTTTTAAGCTAAATTCTAATTTGGTTTGAGCTTGAAATTGAAATAGAGCCAAAGTTTATTCTTATTTGCCTCCTTAGCAACCCTACTTCAGATAAAAAAAAAAAAATTAAAAAAATTCAAATTACATCGGGGTATATCACACAAATAGATATACAAAATTACTTTGAGAAAAAATAAAATAAAATTCAAGTATAAAATTTCATAGTCTCTCTTTGTAGGGAACAAAAGTTAGAACACAAGACAGTTATAAAAAGGAGCAAACAAACAGGCCCTTAAATAGCTCACATAGCAAGCTTCACCAAGCGCACGTGTGGTCTAACACAAAAGGCCCAACTAGCCCTTAGATCATAATCTCTGTTTGGTCTTTCACTGTTTACCTTTCGCAGACTCAGAAATATAGAGACAAAACATCGATCACCCAAAAACGAAAACTATTCCCTATTGGGGCAAAACCACAAAAAACCCAATTTAAAAAAATAATTAAAAAAAAAGAAAAAAGAAAAAAGAAAAAATCGAATTCGAGTCCGGAGCCAATTCAACGTTCTCGTCCTTGTTCAGGTGCGTATCTCAATCTACGTTGTTTCAATGCTCAATTCGCTTTTTGGGTTTTCAATTCTGATTGAAATATCAAATAGGTTTCTTTTACTTTTGAAAAATCGATGCTAAATTGATCAAATTTGTTCAGTTTCAGCCAATTGAATAAGTTTGATTGAATCGTAGAGTAATTTGATTGTTTGGGTATTTTTATTTTTTTTGTTGTAAGTAACAGTGTTTGGTTTGTGTGTACAAGTTTGTTTCTGTCTCTAGAATGTTGCTAATTTTGTTAGGAGCTGAATTTTTTTGATGGGTCTTGTTCTTTTTTTGTTTTAGATATTAAAAAAAAAAAACACAGAATTATAGGTTGTAATTGTTTTCTGATGTGTTTTTTATTTTATTTTATTTGTGAATATACAGATGGGAACTTTGTTGGGGAATTAGGGTTTTGGGTTTTGAATTGAAGATAGTGTGTTTTGTCATCTGGGTTTTTCTGGAGAATTGAAAATTGTGCGTGGAATTGAGGAGTTTTTTTATGGGAAAAATGTTGCCCAATCAAAACTTTTCCAGAATTGACACCGCAGAGCTTAAAGCTTTGATATTTAGAAAGGTTGGGCATGAGAGAGCTGAGAAGTACTTTGATCAGCTTAGAAGTTTATTCAGTTCCAAGGTTAGCAAGAATCAATTTGATAAATTCTGCATTCAGACGATTGGGAGGGAAAATATCCCTCTTCACAACCGGCTTGTAAAAGCAATTCTCAAGAATGCTTGTGTAGCCAAAGTTCCACCACCGAGAGGTATTAGGAAAGTGGGAAGTGCCCTTGACGTGAAAACTTCAAATGGGTATCAGAGAAATTGTCTCCAATCGCTTTATGGGGATGCCTTTCCTCCTTCTCCTCGCAAGGGAAGGTCACCGGTTAATAGGGATCGCAAGTTTAAGGACCGCCCTAGTCCTCTTGGGCCACATGGGAAACCCCAAAGTGTTGTGTGTGAGGAATTGGTTTCTAAAGCACAAGAGCAGCAAAGTGCGACTGAATTGGTTTCTCTTGGTAGCAGACCTCCAGTTGAAGTTGCATCTGTTGAAGATGGTGAAGAGGTTGAACAAATGGCAGTGAGCCCAGGTGTTCAAAGTAGAAGCCCTGTAACAGCTCCATTTGGTATATCCATGAATTTGGCTGGTGCTCGTAAATCTCTTTGTAATGTATCTGTATGTAATGATTATCATCCAGAGACCTGTCAGAACAGTGGGGAGCTACCTGATACAAGATCATTAAGAAGTCGTTTGCAGCGCAAGTTGGAGATGGAGGGCATGAACGTCTCAGTGGATTATGTTAACCTGTTGAATAATGCATTAGATGTGTATTTGAAGAGATTGATTGAGCCATGTATGGGTTTAGCATTGGCAAGGGGTGGAAATAATCACTATAAACAACAAAACCATCAATTCCTTCCAGGTTTTAGTCAGATGTTACCTGGTAGATACATGCAAAGAGCAGAAAGATCTGCTTACGCGTCCATGTCTGATTTTCGTGCTGCTATGGAATTGAATCCCCAAATACTTGGAGAAGATTGGACCATACAGCTTGAGAAGATTTGCTTGCATGATTCTGAAGAATGAACAAAACTGTATTAGCACATTGATTAGAAATTCAGCAGTGGATGAGATCATGACATGGGCTCATGTCCACATTTAGTTTGAAAATTCAATCTTTGAATTGATGATTAGTTCTTATACAATTTTGACTCACCTAATATGGAATTTTACAAGCACTGCCAAAGGGAATAAGTTCTGGATTTTAGGTTAAGTCGTGGATAAAGTTGATTAGGTTACATTTAGATGTAGGCATTGATGATTGTTGGGGAGAGGGAGTTGTTCATACGGTAAAATGTAAACTTCTAGATACAATTAAGAACCTCATTGTTTGAAGAGTGTAACACCATTTTTCAATGAATTTATCTTTTTCTTATCTACTTTGATGTACCAAGTTATGCATTTAATAAAGCATTATTGTTCAGAATGGTTGCAGTCATTTCAGTTCCCTTGTTAAAATTTTACTGTGTTTAGAACTTGATCTGTAATCAGCTTTTTAGCTGACGTTACTTGATTTGAATATATCATTCCTCCCTTATAATTACATCTGCCTGCTCCTCCCATGACCACTGTTATTTACATATCTAGAGTGCAAAATGCCAAAATCGCATAAACTCCATGAAACAGCTCTAGGACGGCGGAGATTTTATTTATTATGTAATATGTTTAAAGTAAAATATTCCAAAGCAGAAGCTCACCAACTATTGCATGAAGGTTTAGCCATTGGACACGCTAAAATTGCAGGATTTCTTTCAAGCACAGAGTTTTTGGCTGGACGACTTACTGCTAGGTCCCTTTTTGGAAAGTCTCTTTCTATTTCTGAGAGTTCTAGACTTGTAGTATTTTTTGGATTCGTTGGATTTTGGAATTGTACCGTTATAATGGATGTGGGAAATTAGAGTTGCAGGAGCACGTGTGCTGTCATTGCCTCTCTTTTTAGATTTTGAAATTTTGATTGCCATGCAAGTCAAGGGTTTACTGCAATTTTCAATCCGACACATAGTTTTTGGAATGTGGCAGTTTATCTGTATAAGACTTTTACTATGTCACAGCAGATGTAATTTGGACTGGACCTAAATATCATATTAGCTTAGGGGCTAGTTAATCACCATTAGGAGACCATGCTTACCATGTGTTAAAACTCTGCGTTCTTCTTCTTTTTCCTTTACAAAGAGGAGAGGGGATTTGAACCCAAATTATTCTTTTCCTAAAAACGTGTAATTAATTTATGATTCATTTAAGTTCAGCTTGCTAAATGTTACTGTTAAAAATATTTTTTGGAAAGAATCTAGCTAACCTCAAGGTTTCGCTGCATGCTTTTCTGTAGTACAAAATGTGATGATCTGATCTTAAGTTTAGTGATCATTGAGTTGTAGTCTTTACAGAAAGGACTCCTTTAAATATCTCACCACTAAAAGACTAAAAAATTTATTTCAAAAAATCGTTTTGGGAGGCGACTGGTTTAGCTATCATTTAACAGTTAGCAGAAGAATTTAACAACTAATACATCTTTTTTAAAATTGTTTTGGAAGCAAGTTAATGAGAATTAATTTTACAGTTAGCAGAGGAATTTTGACACAATGTGCAAGAGCCGCTAGCAGAGGTATAATGAATTGATTTTTGGATTTTCTAGACCACTTATGGGGCGTTTGATTTGCTTGATGTTTCAAAAATGAAATATTCATATAATTTTTTCATAAATTTTTTTAGAAATAATTAAAATTTGAGGCACTTCGCACGTGTAATTTTGAGTTTGGGTGAGCTTGTAATTTTGATCAAGGCAAAATTAAAGCCCAAAATTTCTCCTTCCAAGATGACTTGATTTAATCCAATCTCCTTGGCTAGAACAATGCCCTGCTCCATAGCAACTGCCTCAGTTTCTTCCACTGCAAATCTACCCAAAAGGGGCATGCTCAAGGCTGCAACAACTTGATTATTCCAATCTCTAATTATAATTCCTATTCCTGAGTTACCTTCCATTGCTGGTACTGCCCCATCTACATTTATAAGATAAACATCTTTTGGAGGAGGGTTCCAGGCTTTATCCCTTGTCCCTTTTGGCTTTATTAATTGAATATTTGCCTCCTTGAAGTCTTCTATCAGTCGGATAGCTAAACCCCCAACATGATCAGCTGCTACACCACAATCCTCATTCACAACCTGGTTCCTATTATACCAAATTGACCAAGCCACCCCAGAGAATTTCTCCAAGTCACTTTGAGTTCCCTGGCTCATTAAGTTGAGAGAGAAATCAGTGACATCCAGGTTGCAGTCAAGAATTCTAATAGGCCAGTCAATCCATTTAGCCCATACTACCATAGCAGAATCACATCTTAGAATGGCATGCTCAATTGTCTCAAGGTCTTTTTTGCAGATAGGGCATGTGACATCCGTTTGGATTCCTCTTTTGAACAAATTGGTCAATGTGGGATTGCATTCATACATAATCTCCAAGCAAATATTCTAATTTTTTCTGGTATATTTAAATGCCACATCCTCTTCCATAGCGGAGCACACTCATCACCCAAAGAGGATGTGCCATGGCCTTCTTTTTCTAAGATCCTTCTAGCCACATAATAGACACTTTTCACTGAAAAGGACCATTTTTTATTGCCCACCCAAATTATAGAGTCCTCAGGTAGATGATAACTAATGGGGATATTGAGTATAGTTTCCACCTCAAAAGGTAGGAAAATATTTTCCAGTCTATCCCTCCATCTTTTTGTGTCCGTATCTATGAGTGCAGAAACCATGGGCAAGTCTCCAAAATCTTTTGGTGGGGAAACAACTTTGTATGTTGAAGGAGTTAGTAGCCACTTGTCATCCCAGATATGAGTTAATTTCTCATTTCCAACTCTCCACCTTGTACCTTGTCTAAGGACTTCTAGAATTTGATGTATGCCTCTCCAGGCATAGGATGGGCTGCTCCCTATTTTTGCACTTAGGACATCATTGTTTAAGAAGTACTTTGCTTTGTACAAACGGGCTATGAGTGAGGATGGTTCTGCTAACATACACAACCCTTGTTTTGCCAACATTGCAAGGTTGAAAGCCTGGAGATCCCTAAAACCCATACCACATTCCCATTTTGATTTGCACATCTTTGATCATCCAACCCAAGCAATCTTAGACTCTTGCTGCCTTTGTCTCCACCAAAAGTTTCTCATCATTCTTTTTCAATGTCTTCACATAACCCTTTCAGGAGTAAAAAACATCCCATTGTATATGTTTGTACTGCTTGAGCTACTGCTTTTATCAGAATTTCCCTTCCACCTATGTATAGCATTTTTTCTTTCCATCCCATTAGCTTCTTTCCCACCATCTCCTTTACTTCATTGAAAACTTGTTTCTTTGATATGCCAATCAAGGATGGAAGGCCCAGGTATTTTTTTGGTTGGGCATCAAGCATTGGGCCAAGTATTTCCTTCACTTTACTTCTTGTTCTTTCATCGTATCTTGACTAAAAAAGATAGATGACTTGTCTGTGTTTATTTTCTTACTCGACGCCTCTTCATACTTCTGAAGGATGTTTACTAACTCCCTACTTTCCATTCTTGATGCTTTGCAGTATAAGACGCTATCATTAGCAAAAAGTAGGTGGGTTATTCTTGGGCTGCCTCTGCATATTGAGATTCCAGATAGCTTTTTGTTCCTAGCTGCCTCCATTATGAAGCCTATAAAACCTTCAGAACAAAGGAGGAATAAGTATGGAGAGATGGAACCTTGACGCAAACCCCTTGTAGGGGCTATATAGCCATGAGCAACCCCATTGATAAGCACAACATAAGAGATAGTAGATATACACTTCATATTTAAATTAATCCATTTATCATCAAAGCCCATTTTCTTCATTAATTTTTCTAGAAAGCCTCACTTAATCCGATCATAAGCTTTGCTCATGTTGAGTTTTACTGCCATATAGCTGTCCTTTCCTCCTTTCTTTTCTTTAAATAGTGCATAATTTCAAAGGCTACAAGAACATTATCAGTTATAAGTCTACTAGGAATAAAAGCACTTTGATTTTATGAAATAATGGTGGATAGAATTGGTTTAAGCCTATTAGCAAGAACCTTGGATATGATCTTATATGATATATTGCATAGGCTGATGGGTTGAAAATCACTCATTTTGGTTGGGTTTTTTATTTTGGGGATAAGGGCTATATTCGTTTGATTCAGATCTGCCATTGGTGCATTTGAATTAAGGATATTAAGGATTGTTTTAGACACATCATCTCCTATGATATCCCAATACTTTTGATAAAAGATAGAAGACATACCGACGGGTCTTGGAGTGTTGGATGCTTACCGTGGATGGCTTGGAGAATTTCCTCCTTGTGGAATTCTTTTGTAAGGTGCTCATTCATCTCTTCAGTAATTTTCCTTGGTATTAGCTCTGCCACCTCATTATCTCTAATTAGGGATGAAGTTGTGAATGACTCCTTGAAGTAGTCAGTTGCTACATTAGCAATGCCCCCCATTCCTTCACACCATTTTCCTTCTTTTTCCCATAGCCCATTTATTTCATTCTTCTTCTTGCACTAGGAAGCTTTGTGGTGGAAAAATTGGGTGTTCCTATCCCCTTTTGGGTACCACTAAACCCTTGATCTTTGATGCCACCTTGTTTCTTCCACATCCAAGAGCTCATTAATTTCCTTGTGAAGCCTGTCAATTTCTTCCCCCATTGCTCCCATTTTGATCTACCTAGATCACAACTTGAAGGCTCTTTCTTTTTTCTTGAATTTTACGTGGAATATGGCCCAGATCAGATCGTTTCCATCTTGCTAATCTAGATGCACAATCTTTTAACCCTTCTACTAGCCCATTTGAAGATTGCAGGGCTGCTTCAAAATGGAATTGTCTCTTTCCATGGTTAGGCGGGGCTTGTTGATCTGTTAGTAAGAGAGCACAGTGATTTGAAGTTGAATCCACTATGTGATATACCTTTGAATTATGATAGAGCTCCATCCAATCAACTGTAGCCAGCACCCTGTCTAATCTAAGACGAATTCTTTCCCCTTCAGATCTTCTGTTGCACCAAGTGAAATTAGGCCCTTCATACCCCATATCTTGGAAGCCACACACATTAATTGCATTTCTAAATCCTTTCATCTGGATTTAAGATCTTTCAAGCTCTCCACATTTCTCAGTTGCTGACAAGATTTCATTATAATCTCCCATACACATTCATGGCATCTGGTATTGAGAATTCAACATTTTAAGGAGATTCTAGGACTCTCTTCTCAAGTTTGTATCTGGGTTCCCATAAAACCCAGTTAATCTCCATTTGAGGTCCAGAAATTGATCTGTAACAATCGCATCAATATGGAATCTCGAAAAGCTTTTTATTTCGACATCTATTTCTCTGGTCCACAATAGGACAATTCCACCACTTTTACCTTTACTAGGGACAATTAAACCATTTGAGAAGCCAATCATTTCTTTTACTTTTGTCATTCTTCTAACACCTACTTTTGTCTCCATGAGGAAGACAATCTTGGGATTCCATTGTTGCACTAAATTGCGCAATGCTCGAACTGTCCAGGGGTTCTCGATTCCCCGGCAGTTCCAACTTAAGGAATTCATGGCTCTCGGTGATGCTGCCTAGCAGTCACCGTCGTTAAGTGAAAGAACCTGACTCACCTGCACGTGCCCTCTTTTGCATGCCTTCTTCATTTTCTTCCTCTGCCCAAAGACTATGCTTTATCCCCACTATGCAATCATTGAATTCCATTTCTATTCCATTGCTTTTTGTCTGACCTCGGGCTAGTTTCTTCCACTTTCCTTTCTTGCCTTGGGCTTTTGCTATCTCTTTGTTGACACTCTGTTCTCCAGTTGGCTCTTTTTGAGCTTTTATTGGGCTTGTTACTTCCTCATTTTTGGCAATTTTCTTATGCCTTTGGCCCATTGGTGGTTCTCGAATATTGCTGCTCATTGATTGTTCTTGGTCAATACTTCCATTTGGCCCATACCTTTTTTTACCTGCTTTTGCTTTTCCAGGGCCCACCCTTCCTTCGTCTATTTCTCTAGTTTGACTATTTTGAATTTGAATTTGAAATAAAGAGTTTGACAAGTCACTATCATTATCTGACACAACAGAAGAGTTTCCACTAACCTTTTGCTTTTCGGGATTCCCTCTTGTTTCCAGACTCCTCATTTCTACATTTTGTCCTCCTTTTCTTGCCTTCTCCAATGATGCATTTTGTTTCATCGCGTCTGGATTTTGGATTATGTACTATGTTGCCGTTGTCTTCATTGGATCATTCTTTTGACTGCCCATCTTATTTGTCCCTGGCTCTTAACTAATCACCATATAAAGGAGGTTCATCCGTTTGCCTTGCCGGGCATGTGCAATGTTGATCATCATGTCCCATTACTCCACAAAGAAAGCTAAAGACAGGGAGTCTCTCATAGTGGAAATAAATTTGAAATTTCTCCACTTTTGGGCTAGCCACTACTCCGCTCCGCCTTAGTGGCTTATCCAGCAGGATGTACACTTGGATTCTCATGAATTTCGCTTGATCTGAAGACCATGATCTGAAATTTGCAACCATAAAATTTCCAATATTGTTGCCAATGTCTCTTCCAATTTTTTTCGACATCATGTCGAACGATAAACCCTAGATTTGTAGCCAGAATAGGGAGTGAGTGAAGGAGATGTTGTTTGCTATCATCCCCCTTTCCCACCTTTTGAGAAGCAAAAGATTGTTCTCAAAATTCCATGGACCATTTGTCTCTACCCATCTCATCTGATATTCACTTGAGAATTTAAACTGGTAGTTATCGTTCCCAACATCCATAATCCTTAGATCTAAACCTGTTTTCCATGCCGATCGCAGTGTTTTTCAATGCTCGTTGATTTTGCCATCTCTCTGACATTAGTCTTCCAACTAGGCTTAAAGCACACTCTTCGATCAGCTCCGTTCTACCTTCCCCTGATACTGCAATATGTATTTCTTCTTCTATTGTTAGCTTCATGTGCTTGATTCCTTCTATTAGATTTTCCTCCATGGTGGTTTGACTTCCTAGGATGATTGGCCTTCAGCTTAGATTAGAAATGAGAACCTAGCCTTTGCTACCAACCTTATTTTTGTGTTGCCTTTTTCATTTCCCTTTTTAAAAATATGAGTTAATTGGAGATGACATGTATAATAATACTATAAATTTATACATGATGGTCTTTCACTTTTTGGTTTCACATGTGCAAATCTATTACTATATTGAAAAGGCGTAAATGCACTTTTCGTTCCTACATTTTAGAGTCATTTCTATTATAGTTCCTACATTTCTATTTTACCACTTTTAGTCCCTAATCCAATTAACGCGTGTTATTTTAGTCCTTTCCGTCAGCCAACAGACGGAAATAGCTAACGTGGCTAACAGACTGATTAAAATATTAATAAAAATCCACCGTGGCTCTCGTCACCCATGCCATATGGGTTTCCCGCCCCTTTATTCACACGTGACCCTCACTACCCCCGAAATCGTGCGTGTGAACCCCCAAATCGGTCCACCTTCCCCCAAACCAAATTAGTCCACCTTCTCTCTCGATTTGAGATAGCCATCAAATCACCATAGCAGACAAACAAACTCAGAAATATATATACCTAAACCCATTTTTCTTTGAATAGCAGAGAAAATAAAAGCAGTGAGATCACTATCTTTGTGAGATAGAGACCAAACACACAGGTATTAGCTCTCTCTCTGTGTATGTCCTTATATATAGCTAGATTTATATTATGTGTAGGGGCCATAATGTTGCTTTTGTATATTCATTGTTTGGGTTTTGACTTTATTATGTTTGTTTAGTTACATTTGACTGTTTGTTGGTCTTTATCTAGGTCTGTGTTTCTTTGTGGCTTCTAATGTGGTCCCCGTTTTCCCCTATTGAAGATAATGGTTGATTTTGTGTGTGATGTATATTGAATTAGTGGGCCAAAATGCTTATGATATATAATGTTAACATGTGTTTGTTTGTGGATTACTATGCATGTGTCTATTTTTTATGACATTGTTGTTTAATATGTGTTTGTTTGTGCTTTCTAACGTGGTCCCTTTACTCCCCTGTTGAAGATAATGTGCATTACCATATTATATAATTCAAAACAGCTGAGGTGGATTGTGGAATGATGAGTGCTGAGTTGGTAAATAATTAATGTGTGATATTTTGTTAACTAATGAGTGCTGTTTTGGAATGTAGTCAGTATTATTTAACTAATGGTTTATATTTTGTTAACTAATGAGTGCTGTTTTGTTAACTAATGGTTTACATGTGTTTTGCATGCAGCATGAGTGAGCTATTTAGTTTGTTTGTGCATCATGGTGGGTATTTTACTGATAACCCTTGAAAATATATGGGAGGTAAAGTGGATATAGTGGACAATTGTGATCCTGATAGGTGGTCCAAGACAGAGATTGAGGGTATATGCAAGGAGTTTGGGTACACCTCTGTGAGCAGGATTTGGTATAAAATGCCTGGTAATGATCTAGAGATAGCTAATTTCCATTTGATAGTTGACGATGATGATGCCATGCTTATGACAAATTTAGTGATTGGTCATGAAGAAATTCATGTGTTTTTAAAGCACCCTGTGTATAATCCTATAGTAGTGGATGAAGGTGAGCATGTTGGGGCAGATGTGCAGCCATTGGCAGTGGAGCAAAACCTTTTAGGATGTGGTAGTAATGATGATGGTAGTAATGATGAAGGTAGTGACAATAGTAATTCTAGTAGTGAAGATTATAACAATAATAATGAGGATCACATTGAAGTAGATGCTGAACAAGCCTACTCTACGAGAGAAAGTAACACACCAATGGTTGAGGAGGTTGATGACGACGATGTTGTTGAGGTTGATGTTGTTGAGGTTGATGCTGTAGAGGTGTATTCTAGGAGAGCAGGTAAGGAACCTGTGACTCAACACCCATCTGAGGACAAGGATGTAGTTGATAGCAATGACAGTGGAGGAGGTGATGGTGAAGGAAGTGGCCTAGAGGATGAAGATGTAGTGAATCCTGATGAGAGGGAGTTTGTGGAGGACAGTAGTGATAGTTGGGATAGTTTTGATGAGCATGTTACTAAACCAGTACAAATGGGTACTGGTGTAATGAACTCTGATTATGAGAGTGAGGAGTTGCATAGTTTTGAGGAATCATCATCTGATGATGATATTGGGGATGATACTGATGATAGCTCTGAGGATGAATTGAAAACACATGTGGGAAAGGGAAGGGGACAAAAGAGGACCTTCCCAGTGTTTAAGTCAGTTGCTAAGGTTGAACTTATCAGATTTGAGAAAGATATGTTGTTCACAATACCTAAGCAATTCAAAGAAGCTATAATTGATTATGCAGTTCATGGTGGCTAGGGGATTAGATTTGTAAAAAATGATTTGCAAAGGGTAAGAGAAGTTTGTCAGGAAGAAAACTGCAAGTTTGTGGCATATCTAGCAAAGCTGCCAGAGAGAAGAGCTACCAACTAAGAACATTGAACTTGGAACACACATGCACTAGGAGTTATAAGAATCCAAGGTGCACTTCTTCATACATTAGGAAGAAGTTTATGAAGAAGGTGAGAAGACAACCTAATATGAAACTAAAAGACATCTAAGATACTGTACATGAGAAGTTTACACTAAACATAACTCTAGGAAAAGCCAGCAGAGCTAGGGAGAAGGTAATAGAATGTTGATGGGGCTCACACACAGCAGTACAATTAACTTTGGGAGTATTGTGAAGAGTTAAGGAGGGCTAGCCCTGGCAGTATCATACTTATGAAGGTACACACCTTCAATGAAGGTGATTTGGCTGCTGAGATGGACTTGGTTTGTGGGGTTCCTTATTTTGAGAGGTTGTATATATGCCTGGAGGGTTGTAAGAAAGGGTTTATGGCTGGATGCAGGCCAATAATTGGTTTGGATGCCTGCCACTTGAAGACTAAGTTAGGTGGGTAATTAATCACAGCAGTTGCTAGAGACCTTAATGAAGAGTACTTCCCACTTGTGTATGCTGAAGTGGAGGCTGAAACTAAAGACTGCTGGACATAGTTCATAAATTTGCTACTTGCAGACATAGGTCAGAACACAAGATGAACATTTATATCAGACCAGCAGAAGGTATGTATGTTTATTACCATATCTATATGCATTACCATATTGGATGTATAGAGTTACTAACACCACAATTGTTGTTGTACTTACAGGGGTTGGTGCAGACCTTCATTAATAATTGGCCACAATATGAGCATAAGATCTACTGTAGACACCTCTATAATAATCTTAGGAAGAACCATCCTGGTGTTCTGATTAGAGAATTGTTTTGGAAAGCAGCCAAAGCTACTTATAAAGTTGAGTTTGATACGCTGATGGATGAACTGAAGGGAATTGATGAGGATGCACATAGTTGGTTGCAAGATCATTCAACCACCATACGGGCCAGACACATGTTTAGTGAGGATGGGTTGAGTGATACAGTACTGAACAACATGTGTGAGAGTTTTAATAGTAGGATTCTAAAGTTTAGATCTAAACCTATAATTACTATGGTATGAATCTAAGCCTTTGAGTAATAGTTAGTCAGATACATTATTTGATACATTGTTTAATTAACATCTCGTGTGTGATTGCAGCTGGAGTCCATTAGGTTATATCTTATGACTAGGTTTCAAGAGTACAGACAAAAGATCATGAAAGTGGAATCAGAGATATGCCCTAAAGTACTTAAGAGGTTGCATAGGGAAAAGACTGCAAGTAGTAGATGGCTTGCTTGTTGGGCAGGTCATACACAGTTTGAGGTTAAAAATGAACTGCAAAGCTTCACTGTGGACTTGGACAAAAGACATTGTAGTTGCAGGAAATGGGATACAACTGTCATACCGTGTGCCCATGCAGTTTCCCGCATATTCTTCAATAGACAAGATGCTGAGCAGTATGTGCATAGGTGTTTTCATATCTCCACATATAAGGCCTGATATGAGTCAATAATTGCACCTATCAATGGGCAGAATATGTGGAGGCCTAGTGGTGTCCAACCTGTTCAGCCTCCTATCAAAAGAAGACCACTTGGCAAGCCCAAGAAGGAGAGAATAAGGGAGGTTGGTGAACTAGCAGGTAGGAGAGCTGATATCTCCAGATAGTGTAAGACCTGTGGTAAAATAGGACACAATAAAAGAAGTTGCAAGGGTGAGATTGGAGGAAACTCTTCCCTACCAGGCACCACAAACAAAACCAGTGTAGCCAATAAGGTAACATTCTACCATATCTGTCAAGTAAATGTGTGAAAGTTTTTACATATTACATGTCAATAAATGGGGATTTTTTGTTTGTAGACCAGCAAATGCAGAAACTATTCCAACATCAATCAGCCAACAGGACAAGCTCAAGCTCAACTAAGCTTAGCCACCCCATTTGCACCACCTCAGCCATTTGTATCATCCCAGTCCACCATGTACACCTTCACTCTTGGTGCACAAATTCAGCCATGGACAAGCTCTCCTAGTCCATTGCCATCATTCCAGTCCAGCATTCACACCTTCAGTCCTTGTGCATTTCCTTAGCCATGGACAAGCTTTTCTAGGCCATGTGCAACATACCAAACTAGCATGCACTTCTCATCCAGCCCAAGTGTACCATACCAGACCAGCATGCACTTCTCATCTAGCCCAAGTGCACCATACCAGACTAGCATGCACTTCTCATCCAACCTAAGTGCACCATACTAGTACACCATGCATAGCTCTACCACACCTTTTCCACCACCCCAGTCCAGCAGCATGCACAGCTCTAGTCCAAGTGCACACCAGACCCCCACAGGATCATCCAATCCAATTGCACCACCCAACTTAGGCAGTAGTCCAATTCCAAGACTGAGGAGGAAAAGGATGGTCACTTCAAAGACCCTGAATGCTTCCAAGAATGCATCTAGATACATGGGGGCTATCAAGTTTGCTGGGAGTCAGTCATCAATGCATACTCCAAGAAAAAATGAATATCTTATTGTTTTATATCTTTTGATGAATGGCTTGTGTTTTGTATAATTATAGCCAAGCCCTTATTTTGTATCATTGGTATTAGTTAAACAATGCCCTACTGTTTGGGTTAAGATTGGCAGTTGAACAATGCCCTTTTGTTATTTAAACATACTTTTGCTTTTTTCAATGATAACTATGTTCGGGTTAATTTTGGCAGTATTTTAATTAAGATGTTTGGATTTTAAGATTGAGTTTATTGTTTCCTTCTGCTTGTTTTATATGTGTCATATAGTGCTTTCTTGGAATATGTTATCTGTTAATACTAGTTTTATTTGTTGCATGCATTTGGAAATCTGCTACTTGGTTCAATAGGGACATTTCCAATCCACACATCCACACGGATACACATTGAATGAGAAAGGTATTCATTTATTTCTCAACAGAAAGAGTACAAAATAAGCAGCGGGTGTGTCATTGCTAATAATTAATCCTACCAAAATAGAGCACACTGCCAACCCTCCATACATAAACACTGCAACCTTACATGCACTACCAAGCACAGCAACCCACACAAGTTATTTCCACCCCCTACCTAAGCAAACATAGAACTGCAAATATCACCACTAACAATGCCACAACTACAACTAAAAACTTCTCTCTCTTCTTGCAGTCTGCAAGCTCAGCCTCAAGTTTGATGATCCTTTTGCCTTTGTTGTGGGATAAGCACCTTACCACGTTCACATATCTTATCATCACGCCATTGGAAGCACTTACACTTTTGCCCCACCTGAAACACAGATAATGCTCTGAAAAATGAAAATTGGAAATCCATAAACTATTGTAGCAACAATTTGAAACAACATACTGAAATTAACTAAAACCCATTCAAACAATTTACTGAAATTGACATACCCAGTAGTTTGGACAATCATAGAACCTTTTGCCAGGGTTGTTTTCAGTCCACGCCACAGTTAGGACAGGTTTTTGATTACAGTAGCACGTCATTGGTGCTCTCCTCCTCACACTGGAACTTGTTGAACATCTTGCTTCCATTGGGCTTTGAAGATTGTTTGTTTTGATCGTGGTTTGGGGAGATGAGGATTAGCTGTGTGGGTGGAGGTCGAAGCTCGAATTTTGGGAGTTTAGGGTTTTTGGTATTGATTTGGGGGATTTTGGGTTACTGGTACTGATTTGGGGGGTAGTGAGGGTCACATGTGAATAAAGGGGCGGGAAACCCATATGGCATGGGTGACAAGAGCCACGGTGGATTTTTATTAATATTTTAATCAATCCGTTAGCCACGTCAGCTATTTTCGTTTGTTTGCTGACGGAAAGGACTAAAATAATACGCGTTAATTGGACTAGGGACTAAAAGTGGTAAAATAGAAATGTAAGGACCAAAATTGAAATGACCCCAATACTTTTGAAATTGGTTGTGTTGAGTTAACAGAAGCTCCAATACGAAATTGTTGAACGTTGAACAAAAAGACTGAGCTTTTATTAAAAACTTAACTCTTTAAATTACAATACTTTACAAGCACTACTATTATTACACAGGTACACACACGACACTTTTACATTCACACACACTATCCTCAAATACACTAGCACACACCTAACACCTTACACCTTAGCCCTAGACACATAGCTACTAACCCTTGACTTTGTTTTCTTCACTTCACTTGCTGCACTTCACTACTTCACTTGGTGCTTTTATGACACACACTCACTTCACAAGTCTCTCACACATCTCATATCACAAGTGAGAAGTGGGAACCAAAGGTTCCTATTTATACAAGCATGAGGTCGGTTAAGTAATCGACATTGAAGCTTCTGGCTTCATATTTTATTGACAATAAAATAATGCATTTCTCAAACCTTCTAGACAATTTGAAAATGTGTGGTTGAACTTAAACTAAGCT
This sequence comes from Quercus wislizeni, assembly GCA_023055345.1. Classification (NCBI taxonomy): domain Eukaryota; kingdom Viridiplantae; phylum Streptophyta; class Magnoliopsida; order Fagales; family Fagaceae; genus Quercus; species Quercus wislizeni. The sequence continues at coordinate 25,953,010 of JALGQJ010000005.1, forward strand.
CTTGAGAATTCTGGAGAGAAACAAATTGAGTGAAACTCTAGGGCCATGTTTGGTGAGCAAGTTCTAACACACATTTTCACATTTTAAACAACCTTACACACATTTCAACACACTTTTTCACCCACACGTATATCAAAAACATCCAAATAACATTACTCAAACTCCTCTATCAAATGGGACCTAGAAATTTCTAGAGATAAGAGAGTTAGTGTTGATTTCTAACAGGCTGTACGAGGAGATTGTAAAGTAATAGAAGTAGGGAAGATGTCATTACTTCTGCTAGTAATCTATTAGAGGTCATGCCTTAAGAATTTAAAATTTTAATAAGTCTTCCCAAGTTGAAATCCATTTCACCCAGGCACAGCACTGACAGAAGAAACAAGTAAAAAATTAACTTAAAATGAGAAAGTATGCAGTCAGAAGAACAAATCTATGAGGCTACTAAAGAATCCCAACAGGCTCAACAGTTGAAAAGTAAATTGTACTAACTACCAAGCTAAATTGACTGCAACAAGGGGTGGGTGAAAAGTGAAAAAGGCTACTAAGCGACTCCAGTAGTATCAACTATCAACTATATGAGACTCACCAGATAACAAACATCAAACAGAGTTGGTTTGTAAATTACTTGCATCTACATAAGTATGACATGAAATGTATCAGGAAAACAAAAAACAAAAAAGAATCAAGCCAGCAATTGATCTGAGTTGCAAGCTGTAGTTTGCAGTGTTATTAAACCTCATTATTTGGGGTGTGGACTGGGGCACTCGATACAGGTGCAAAGTGTAAGATCTTAGCTTAATCTGAATAGGCTAAGAACTAACCATTGGGCGTATAAACAAATCAAGCATTAACAGGCCGATTGAGCAAATGTGCTATGGCTACTTGAGCTCAGTTAGTCTGATGAACATCCAACTCAGCCTGGTTTCTGAAACTCAAAGACAGACAACATAATTAAGATGGCTTGATTTACATGTTGAGAGAAGGACAAGGAAAAGTATCTGTATGCTTTTTATTATTCATTGATCAGGGGGCGACATAAAGCATGAATAATTTTGTTTTACACTATTAAGCGCGGCTCCATATATTGAAATTTGAAATTGAATGATGCAGGCAGGTTAATAGTGTTTTAGACTTTTAAGCATCATAGTTGGTAGATTTTTTCAACAGAAGTTTCAGATTTCGCATAATTTCAACACCCATCGGGAACTGAATTAGTAATTCTTTTTAGGGATTTTGTTTTCCCCACAGAATAACAGAAAATGTCATGAATCATAAACATCAAACCAAAAAACTATTCATAACCAAAGAGAGAGAGAAAAAAAAAAAGTGTTTTTTGCAAATCAAGGCCCAATAGAACTATTAATCTACAAATTTGTCACCATCGCATCTTAGGCCTTGAACTGATTATATATACAGGAAATTCGATCAGAGAGCTCACATCACACAATACGAAACGAAAATTTAACAATTCATATGAGTAGTGTGCTGCATTAACCAAGTTTTCAATTCAATTTTGTGAAACAGTACTCAAACAAATCACTTTTCCATTTACACATGATGTTGTCAATGTCAGCTCAAGTTCAATGCAGAATCAGAATAAATTAAAAGACTTTATCATCACCGTACGTGTGATGAAAGTTCAAGTCGGAGGAGGTCCACGGAATGAGTTTTCTTCGACTCTTGAACTTGAACTGAAGAAGAAAGTCATAGCCATCGTAAGGATCCAAAAAACACACGAAACAGAGAAGCACAATTTGTGTTTAATTTCATTGCGACGAGTTCAGCAAAGCGAGCGATCCTCAACAGTGCATCCAGAAGCTTCTTAATTTGATGGAGTATATTCATTCATTGATAGTGAATGCGAAAGAGTAATCAACGAAAATTAAGAATCAAACAACACGATTATCAAACTTATATATAGATGAATTTGCGTGCAAACATAAAATAGATTACATGAATGCAAAATTTCGCATAAAAATGTACACACAGCTTGAAATTTGGAAAATTGAATCTTACATCTGTGATTAGATTCCGAGATCTCAGATTCATCGGAAACTGACGTAAACACCGCATTCTTCGTGACCTGGAGAAGAAGAAAAAGCCTAACGTAGAGATTATGGTTTGGAAATGTACCTTCTTCAACGAGGATCGAATCGGAGCTCTTCTTTCATTTTTGCTCTGTGTATGGGTTCTTGAATATGTCTTTACTTTATTGTGTAGCTTTAGTGTTTGATGATTTACTTCAGTCGATTTTCCTCTCTTGCTTTGTGTTCTGTTGAAATTGTGGTAGTATTTTGTCCTCTTCTCATTGGTTCAGGAAAATAAATTAAAAACTGACCGTTTCCCAGTTAAGCATAAAAGATTGCATTACCACCAACAATCTTCAATTATTAAGAGAGAGACAGAGAGCCACATTATTGTTATCCATAGTTTGTGTGTGTTAAGGTGATTTTTTCCCAAGAAGTATGCTAATTCATTGTATATTTTGGTTCAGAATGTTGAAAAAAAAAATGCTTAAAAAAATTCACTATTCTTTGAATGGTAGCTGATTTTGGTTCTTCCTATGGCCCATATATTGGATACTACTTCAATACAGAACAGCCCCCCTGACAATTTTCCAGTGATCTTTTTAAGGTAGAGACATAGTAATTACATTTTTTCTGATTTTTAGTTACAGGTATTAATATGCATACAAAAAGGGAGTTTGATTTCGATTTTCAGTGGCGGGGTTCAGTATATTAGGTGATGATTGTGGTGTATTGCATTTAATGATATTTTATTAGGATGTGGAAATTGGGGCAAACCACAGATGCTTCAGTACTTGTGCCTATTTGGATTTTCAACCACTGTCTTTTCCTCGACTACTGTTTTTTCCAATGATGAGAAGAAACCTTTGCTTGAGAACAACTATGTCCAATGACTGAAACAAATACCAGAAACAACGAAAAGTTTTTTCAATACTAATGCCAAAATCAGTATTATTAGGGACTTGCATGGTGATTTATCTTCCTTTTATTCATATGTGTACGGGTCTTTATATGTGTTCCCTACTTCGCTTATTTCCTATGAAGAATTTTTAACAATGGCAAAGGTATAAATACTTAGATATTGCTGATTTCTAATTATAATGATAGAAGTAATTAATAACACTTGTTGGGGATTGCTATATAACTTGAGCATAATAATTTCTACTCTCTGCCCTGTGTGTGTTGTTTTAAGTGTGGGGGCAACACAGACAATGTCTTTCGTCAATAGTTAGAGCTCCACTTCTAGTCGGCATCTATGAAGCACGAGTGCGTTTCCAGATTCGGGTGTGGGTATTGGTGTGGGTGCAGGATTCGGCAATTTTTGAAAAAATAGGGTGCGGGTGCGGTAATTAAAAAATTATTTAAAATATTTTATATATTGCTAAGCATGCTTTTTTATATAATAATAATAATAATAATAATAATAATAATAATAATAATAGAAAACTCATATAATAATAATAATAATAATAATAAATAGATAGATTGTAATAAGTATACAAAAGTTTTTGACACTTGAATTATTGACAGAGGTATTAAAATAGATGAGGCTTCCCATAAATAAATAAATAAATAAAAGATGTGGCTTAGTGGTTCACGTATTTGGTCAGCCCAAAAACAAAATAAAGGATATATGTGGCGGGCATTAAAATAGGTGTAGCTTCCCATTAAAAAAGAAAAAAAAAGAAAAAAGAAAAAAAAAGGGAAGATGTGGCTCACGTGTTTGGTTAGAGAGGCACTGGTATCTTGTGATGGCGACAACGGCTATCTTGTATCAATATCCACTAGTATTTTCGGTTTAAGTTTTTTTTTTTTTTTTTTTTTTTTTTAATTTTTTAATTTTTTTTAAATTTTTTTAAATTTTTTTAATTTTTTGTTCCTTTTATCTGCCAATTTCTTTTTTCCAGCTGAAACACATCGATATTCGGCCAATTCGGCGTGAATTTGCGCGTGTGAGGGTTGAATCGGCATGAATATGGAAACGAAAAAGAAAAAAGAAAAAACTTAGATGTGCGGGCAATCGAGTTGGTGGCCGCACCCCGCATTGGGTTGCGTCAGACTCTGGTGTGGCACCCTCTTAGTCGCGTCGATGCTTCCTAGGTCGGCATATGTGCAACATGGACCAGTGTGTGCTTAGGATGTCCTTATTTCCCCGTAATTTCGGAAGGAGGTTTTATGGATGTCAGCATTGGTCGCCAGTCTGTATCATATCCATTTAGTATTGTACTATATTTTTATGTGAACTTGTGAATCTCCGTAGTTGCCCATCATATATATGGCATGCATTTTGTTGTAGGACTCCAATCAGCATTGTAAGTTCTTTTGATGGTTGGACAAGAACACATGTCCTCGTGGTCGTGAAACAACACCAATTGTGTGGAAAAGGTTTACAAGGTTGGCAACTGAGGCTGAGGCCGCTAGAAATGAGAAGGATGATGCTTGTGCAGTGGAAGCAGAAACATGGGAGCGCGAAAGGATAGCAAAGTGCAGGGCTGAAAAATCTAGGCTCGCACTTCGGATTGCTGAAGAGAAAGTGTACAAGTATAGGGTAGCTTTAATTATGTCCTGGATTGTACTTGGGGTGTATTTTGTATTTTCTACTGTGTTTGGGGGCCTTGGATAGACGCAACTATGCCTGCCATAAGTTTATTTGCGGTCACGTTCACAATGTTTGATGCTATTTCCATGCCATGTTTTATTAAGCTATATATTTAACAGTTGTTGGATAGGTTACTATTTTGGACATTTCATAGTATGCAGTTAAGTAATGGCAGTATATATATATATATATATATATATATATATATATATATATATATATATATATATATATATATATATATATATATATATATATTTATTTATAGTAATGGCAATATCTGGACATATAATGTTGGAAAGTAGCATACCATGTATTGATTGCTTATGGGTCAATGAAACCTGTGTGAATGCATGTATTACAAGCATGCATGTGTTGTGATGTAGTTCCAAAATAGTGCAATAACGTTACATAATTATGCGGATAATATATTACAAGCATGCATGTATGTGTTGTGATGTAGTTCCAAAATAGCGCAATAACGTTACATAATTGACGAATCCCTAGATCCGCTTATGTAAATGCTAATTGCTTGACATAGGCTATCAAGATCATAAGTTGCAAAATCAATAGCGTTTACAATGCAGCAACATAAAAGGTCAATGGCCATGGGCAACATAATCAACCCACATAGCGTTAGTGATATCGTCCATAAACTGGGTCATGAGTCTTTTTGCTTTATCTGACATTTCCATTACATGCATTTGGGTTGCTGAGTTACTTGATGCTCTAGTATTGCCATTGCCTTGGCTATTGCTGGCACTTCCTTCAATCTCAGTCTCCCTCCATGTGCTAAATAGTTCATCACCCCTGTTGTTAATGCGTATGAAATTGTGCAGAGTACAACACACAATAATTATGTAATGCTACCTACTTCGCTTGAAGTTTGGCATTAAATTTAGAATGGGGAAACGGGCCTTCAGCACTCTAAAAGATCGCTCAATAACCATCCGCAAGGATGAGTGTTTATAGTTGTACAACTCATTCTCGGATGTTGGTCGTCTATTGCTTGAGCAGAACTCTTGAGCATGGTACCTAATTGACTTTTGAGGGTGAAGAAAACTAGTGTCAATTGGTAGGCCTAAATCCACCAGTTAGTATGACCTTACACATACACAACGAGCTAGTAGACACTTTTTACTTTCATAAACATATAACAAACTCCGAATAGTAGATAAAGTCATAATAATGGATAGTACCTGTTGGTAGTCATGGGAATTCATTCTTTGGGTCATTGATCGCTTCATCGAGCACCCTTGAGTCATTGGCACTGCCCTCCCACCTAGCATGGACATAAGTGAACTGCATGTCCATGTTACATACACATAACATATTGGTTGTTATAGTACTCATGCGGCTCTTGTGTGCCTGAGTTACATTTGTAGGAGGTCGAGTGCTCATGTGTGTGCAATCAATCGCTCTTACACATTTTTGAACATGAAAGTTTTCGAAAATCTTATGTACCACATATCAAATAGCATGATATATTATTGTAATGGGAAGTTTGATAGGTCAAGAATGTATTGACTCCTTTGGTAAATTAATCAATTAATTAGCCAAGTGAAATTAATTAGATTCAATTTCATGCAATAAGCGTGGTAGCACAAACAAATCACCAACTAAGCTAAATGCAGTGGAAAATAAATTTGACACAGGTTATTTGTTTACGAATGGGAAAAACCACCATGACAAAACCCCATTGGGTGAATTTAAGGTCATCACTCTCGAGAATCTATTATTATCAAAACAAGCGGTTATAAGTAAAAGGAATCCTAGTACCTAATATCAACCTACAGTTGAATTCTTACCACAATACCCAATTGGACTTGTAATGTAGCGGCAATATCTCCTTTCAATGCATGGCTCCCAGTATATGACTAACCAATGATATACGGATCTTAGTACGTGACTAACACACCAACTTGAGGAAGATGTTGGCTGCAAAGTTTTTTAGCTCATCTAAAATGAAGATCAAGAAGCTCCTTGGTTACAAAACCCTTGGCGCAAAGATGCAATAGCTTCTAGAGAGAATATGATGAACTAGGGCAAATTGTCTTTGGTCACAAAATGCATGAACAATCACTTTGCATCAAGTTGCATCATCATGTGACGGCCCTTAAAATAATCCTTATATATGTCGAGGGTTATGAGAAAAGAAACCCTACACAAATACATATGGATATGAATGAAATCAGTTCTGAAAATTTTGATTTCGTAATTCTCGACAGATATAGCTGTTGTCGAGCTTTAACATTAAACCTTGACATATATGATTTTGTCGAGATATCTGTCGAGCTTTAATGAATAGCACTTCTTCACTTGTTTCTTGGATAGATTTGCATGGCTTCAATACTAAACTTGAACACTTGTTTCTTGAAGTACTAAACCCATCCTAGATCTACCTAATTACAAGTAAAATGCGTTTTGTCAAAGGGTTAGCCAATTTACATCATATATGAGTAAAAAAAAAAAAAAAAAGTTAAGTAGGGGAATTTATTGTACCTTGAACCGTGGCTAGTACTTGTTTACTTGAAGATGTTCAGGGAGGCCCATGACATTCAGATTAGGTTTAATCAAATGCTTCACATATGACTGGATAGCCTGCAACGCCCGATGAAAATGGTGGGACACCATTTCAGTTGAGTGTTGAAACCTGTCTGCAACACATATGTAACGGGTGTTGTGCCCAAGTATGTACAATAACATGACTACCGCCTGGGTGGCATTCACCCCACCCTACCTGTCCCTCAAATAACCATGCTGATTCAACTCGTCCATTAACTGAATCAATAATGGTCGTGTTATGCGAAATATCTCATAACACTAAAGTGGATTACCTTCATAAAGTTCGTCCATATATCCACAGTTGGTTAACATACTTGTACGCATTGGCTGTTTATTGAAATGTCGTTGCATGTAGGCATACATCTCCCTGACCATAGGATTCACTAAATTGAACTCTACTTCATCGCTATCACACTTTGAATCCATCCGGTCATCGTCATTATCTTCACTGGCATTATTAGAATCAATGTCGTTGAAGTAAGCATCATCAAAGTCATACTTTAGGAATGTATCTTACCGTTTGTTTCTTGACGCCATAAGTGACCTACACAATGCAATAACACACTCTTCAGCTAGGTTATGAAAGGCAAGATATGTAAATAAATGTGTTATAGTCAACAATCTACACCTCAACTTGTAATCCAACCATAAAATGAACCATCAACATAGGAAATACCTCTTAGAAATTTTCCTAATAATAACAATATCACCTAAATATGTGTTGAACATAGCGTATCATTAAATGAAAAAATAAAAAAGCAAACCAAACAATCAACCATAGATTATAGCAAGGCAAACCCTATAATCTCAACAACTTCATAAATGCCTAAACCAACAATCATCCTTATAAAATAAAAATGCAAACCCACCAATCAACCATAGATTATAACAAGGCAAACCCTACAATCATCCATATTTCATAAACACCTAACCCAACAATCATCGTTATAAAATAAAAAAATAAACAAACCCAACAAACATCCATAGATTATTAAAAGCCCTACAATCATCCATATTTCATAAATAAAACAAACCCAACAATCATCCTTACAAAAAAAAATAAAACAAACCCAAGAGTCATCCATAGTTTTTAAAAAGCAAACTTGACAAACATAAGTTCATAGAATGCTCCTAGATGTAGAAATACAACTTCAAAGTACTACATAATAATCAAACACAAAACTCAATCCTTCTCCGGGTTAAGAATGTCCTCCATCCATGTGTTCCTCCTATGCTTCAGCATGCTCATGAACACCACCCTATTATCCTTTTGTTGCAGAGCCTTTGAGATCTTCACATATGCCTGGTTCCCAAGATCCTTGTATTTATTAAGTACCTCAATTGCCTTGCCGTGAACAAGGATCACCTTCAACTGTGGATTGAGCAAATTGTTCAGATGTATCGCTTAACTTGCCCCGTTTACCACTAAACTTCTCCCTTGTCATTGCGGTGTACTCCTTTAGGGCCACAGTCATGTCGCTTACCCTATCTGCTTTCTTTGATACCTTCTTACCCTTGGCACTTGCATCTTGCATTGAATGTCTTCCAGCCCTTTGGGTTTGGTCTTCAACCTCAGTATCCTTCACAGTTTGAGGGATACTCTCTAAGTTTGGAGTGTAATAGTCATCGTCTAGATGGGTATGCACACTTTCACTTGCAAGTTCTTTCTCCAGGGCACGCTCTTCGTTGCTGTTCAGGGTAGGAGTGTTTGAAGAGATCTACAGGTTCCCAATTGCAGTATTGGGGGCAAACAATTGTTGTAGCTTGTCATAGTTTGGACATTCCTATTTCTGTAAGTTTGCTACCTGACGATTGCCCTATAGCAACATTGGAAACATAATTAAAAAACAAGCAGTTCAAACAATTGCAATTTATAAGCAATTACCATAATTAATTAACTGCAATAAGTTACATAAAAAGTGAACAGCAGTAAACATATTGCCACCACATGTGCCCAAGCCTCATTAGGACCAGTAACCATTTGGGTGCTCTCATCCCACCCAAACCTGTATGTTTAAGCAATTGACTCCACTTGCGTTGTTTTAGTTGAAACCTATTGTGCTTTTGAAGAACTTTCTTAAGAAGAAAAGATTTTCCAGTTCGTGTATTGAGTTTCATTGTAATTGTTTGCCACATAGGACCTTTAAACACACCATTCTCCATATTACCCTTTAGTTGTTCCTCTAACATAATCTCAATAAATATGTGTTCTAGAAGGGGAGGCCACATTTTGTCATCTGCCTCTTGTGATTCGTGTGCCATCTAATTCAAATATCTCACATGGTAAGCTTAAGACACATTGAATAAAAAGGTAAATAGGAATGAATATATAGGAGTTTCTTGTTTGTGCTGCCAAGTAGGTTTACTTATCCATATGTACATACCAAAAAAATATTCCACAGTTATATTTAATAGATTCCCACAAGTATTAAATGAAGCTAATAAACAAAGATAATATATAATTTGCTATTGTATGGTACTACATATACAGTGTGACCAAATACACATACAAAAAGCTGGAAGATCGAAGCAATGATTTACTAAACTTAGTGGTCACAAATAAGAATGGGTTAGTGCATACTGAAATAGATGCTAATAATAACAAACTAGTCTACCAAACATAATGGGAACAAAATATGTTAGCGGAATCACAAAAAGAACATGCACGAAATTGCTTTAACCAGGCATTCGTCTCTTACTGAGGTGGATCAGGAAACAATCGGTCTGGAGAGGGCACCAGTTCAACATTCCCAAAGTGACCATATCTACAAACAGTCATCACTGTACGATACCACATTTAGAGTGAAGCAAACTTCCTAAGCACCTGCTTCCTGCTAAAAGCCTTCCTAGTCTGAGCATTGCGAATGTGTGTGATCACCTCCCAAACATGGTCATTGGCAGAATATCGATACATATTCCCAAGCATAAATTGCCCAAACACAATAACACATTAAAGTGTTAAAACTCATGATTTGTGAGAAATGGGAAATTAGGGTTCATGTCTTCATATTGGGAATTTGGAGAAATTAGGGTTCATGTTTTGATCTGAACTCGTTCATGGTTTGTTGTGTATGCATGTTAGTGACACGTTCTCCATTGTTTATATTCAAATTTTTCACATTTCCAGAAAATGTTGGTTCAAGGATTAATCTTGTTCTTCATTGAATTTGGGGTTTTGTTCAATTGGGTATAATTGCCTCAAATTGACCACCGTCTAAAGTTTGGTGGATTGTTAGTCACTAGTTTTACACCCGCTGCACAATGTGTAGCATGGGTTCACATGTTTTTCAAAGAACTTGATTCCATGGGTCAATTTTCATATATTTTTAGAAATTGATCATTTGAATGCATTAATTCATGCTCCAATTGTATCCATGGATCATGTAGTGGTTGAAGATTGGCATATGTACATCGTGTTTATATGTCTCTAACGCAGTTTTGAAAGCAGTTTTCTGTTTGTGCTTTCATTCCCTCTCTGTAGATCCTAGTTATGGCTCCTAAGAAGTCTAGGGCTACTAAAACCAAAGCCAAAAGAGTCTCTGCCTCCTCATCTGAGCCTGCAGTTGCGTTTGATCAAATAAGGTTTGAAACGATTACAAATGAGTAGATTTTTGAAACCTTAATTAAGCATACGTTTATTTGGGCAGAATGACAAATCAATGCAGATGAATTACCTCTTTTGATCCATAGGAATATACTGTGTAGAAACTAGTTGTCTCTGTGTAAAAATTTACAATCCCCTCCAACTGCCCTGATTAGAGAGTTCTATTCCAATCTCCATATTCGTTCTGATGATAATTTGAGTGCTTGGATTTGAGGTCAAAGTTTTGTCATAACTAATGATGTAGTATCAGATGCTTTTAATGTATCTCGTGTTCATAGACCTATTTATCCATACTCGGAGTGTCCTCCTATATCTGATGTTATGACTCTTCTTTGTGGAAGATCAATGTCATGGGGATCTGACCCAAGAATTAATTCAAGTGAGTTAACTGAGCTTAATTATATCTTCTTTAGGATAGCTTGTCACAACATCTTCCCCACTGATGCCTCCATTTGTTTTCCTTCCCTTTTCATTCAAACACTTGCTGAGGCGCATATGAGCAAGTCTAAGAAGCATGGTCTATTCTTTCTAGTTTTCATTTATAGGGTTCTAAACTTTTTATAATTAGAAAATTTTCCTTCCCTAGAGTTGATCCACATCACAGCCCCCATAGGAGCCACCTTTCTCAAGCAGCAGAGTGCACAAAAGAAGAATGTTGGAACGAGTGTTGGTTCATTAAAAAGACCACGAGTACAGTCCACCATTGGAGATGTTCATGTTGAAGAGAGTCCTGTTGATCCTACAGTTGCTGCTGCTGACCATGGTGATGATGAGGTACATGTTGACACTGTAGCTGCGGAGCCCACCGTTCCTCCTTCTCTCTCTCTTCATGCTATGATGGAGACCTTTATGACGACTCAAGCAGCTCATGGACAAATTTTAGATGGGCTTATTACTGAGGTTGTTGCTTTGAGAGTAGATTTTTCAAAGTATAGGAGTGCTTTTCCACCTCCTCCACCCTCTGACTCTTGATGATTGCCTTTGGCAATACATAACAAACAAGGGAAGTAGAGATTGTAGCTTAGGGGGGAGAGTTTTTTTTTTTTTTTTGTAGTTTTCGTAGATTATATGAAAGTTATTTAATGTGATTTTCAAGTATTTGTATATTATTATATGTACTCTTAAAGGTCCACAAACATGGTTTTAATTTTATGATAATATGACCATTTTCACAATGTGTGATGACTTCTATATTGGATGATCCTTTTCTTTCTTCTTTTTCTTCAATTGGAATATGGATAAGGTAACCTCACTGATAATGTATGCATATTTCAAGAAAAACCACAGTCATTCAAATGATAATAGAAAGGAACCTACCTCATCAAATGCATTATCGATTAGCTCCGCAATGACTATACCAAAAAAAAAAAAAAAAAAAAAGAGATCATAAAAGTAGATTAAACATATATAAAAGTGAGCTCAAGCCACCAATAACAAAGTTATAACAAATTTAAAAGTCAGTTCTAGTTGGGCTTCACTTCAGACTGGCAAGTCTTTGATTTAGCTCCCATAATCAAAGGTATATGACCACAATATTTGATTGAATAGTTGAGTAAATATGTATTCAAAATCTGCAGCATAACAGTAATTGGCTATGATTACAAGAGATATTTCAGTGTTTCAGGGTGTGGGGCTGCTAAATTTGTAAGAGTGATGGTTTTGAAATCAAAGTGATGCTTTTAATGTACATACTTATGAAATGTGATTGTTTGACAAGTCAATTTCAGGGTTCAAGATGGATTTACCATGTGCTATTACTATTAACCAGTAGTCACGAATTATGGGAAGAGCATTTTGACTAGCATCCTTAAAAATGGCCAAAAATAATAAACACTGTGAAGTTTAGTGTTTTGTGAAAGACTAAACACAATTAATAATTTAACATAGCAAAATTTCAGCGTGAAAGACCAAACACAATTAATATAGCGAAGTTTCAAGATGACCAAGTTTGAACTTTGAAGACGCATCACTAGCCGCTGTTGTAGCACCAATTGTAGTCATATCAAACCCCTTCAACGAACCACATGTGCCAATAGATGCCACGGTTCAGCCAAGTCATGTTTGTAATTCCACCTGTGTTGCTCAATAGCTCGGCACTATTTCACACACTGTTGAGTCATATCATCTTTATTCACTTGAATATTTACCCTTACATATAGTCACATTCACATGAATACTTGCCCTTGCAAAACTCCTATATATTGTCACATTTACATCTACCCTTGCAAAACATTTACACATACTGATCTGAAGTCACATTGTCCAATGTCAACGCGCAATTGGATGCTACCTCGTTTTCTAGATAACTGTAGGAGGGAGAGAGATTCTGATGCGAGGGAATACTATGCCGGATTGAGGCAGGAGTGGGACTTTCGCATGAACGAGTCCAATGCTCTGCACGATGATCTCATGCAACTTGGAATGCCTCTTGTTGACCATATCTCACTCACATTGCCACGACAAAACATGGACCAATATTGGTGTGTAGTGGCTAAAATAAAAAAGGAGAGCAATCTTATGCTACTCCGTAGGTGTAGGTATCACATACTACAACTTGTGACAACTTGTGGAAGAGCTGGCCATCGTAACCAATAGGCAACTCACTCTGGTGGAATATAATAATGGCCTCAACTACGAGGGCTACTTGTCAGAATGAATGCCTATACACGACATCACCTACCTGAGTGCTATGTGGTGTGTGTATCATGTCTAAGATTAAGTTAATAAAGTTAGTACTGTTAGTGTTCGATATGCAGTGCACGCATATTGTTGGCATCGTGTAAGAATATTTAAGTTTTCCGTGTTATGCGTGTAATAAATTGGTTCGATATGCCGTAGGTGCATATTGAAAAACATCCTGTGTGGGAATATTTAACTTTTATACATTATGTGGGAATATTAAAGATTACGAATAACATGCATGCTTCTCACAATCAATAATAAGGTTTATGTAGTACACATGCAACAACAGTGACACACATACATCTAAAACATAGTTAAGGAAAATAGTTCTCCAACAAAGTCCAATTACACCATGACACGATTACTCTTCATTTGATATCTCCACGTCTGAAAAATAAGGAGCAACAAGAAGAGATTGCATGTATCGTGCTTGCTTGTACAACTTACACTCCACTAACTCTCGAATCTCGACTTGGGTTCGATATCGATTAAAACGTATTTTCATTTGTATTAATTACATTCTAAAAATGAAATGCTAACACTCACATCTAACCATAATGTAAATATATGAATAATCATACCCTGGTGCTAAGGACATAGCATTATGTCAATTAAAGATGATGCTTTGTTCAAGTACATTGTAACTACTGCGCACATCTTGAAATCTCACTGTAACATTGGGAACATTTAAAATCCTATTCATATATTGTTTTTCCAGCCTGTATTGACATGACAAGCCTTAATAACTGAAATTATAATGCTTGGACCATGAAATGAGGTTATAAATGCACCACAATAATGATCTAATTTCTACCCCCATTAACTTCTTAGATTGACTAAGCTATGAGTCGCAATGTCTCAACATCAAATCGTACAATGCGAAACAAGTTTGGATCTACTTCAACATATGGATTGTCACAAGTTCCAGCAAATCAACAACAACAGACATACATAGACCACTATGGAGGGAAATGGGTTGGAAAGAAGAGAGATTTTGTTAATATGCCAATATACACATACGAGAGTCTTGGAAGTGTCGAGCACATCATGGTTGGCAAACCTACAAAACTAAGTACAGATACCATCGCAATAGAGTTCACCGTAGCAAAACCACCATGGTCAACCCTATATGAGAAGAGGTGTGAGTTGGAGGTGTATTGTCGATGGCACGGGTTACGAGTTCCTAAGGCACGCTCAGTCTAGTTACTTAGAGACGGACCTGCCAACATACTTGCTTGTCTTGAATAGGAAAACAATTAAATGCAAAGGCGACTAGATCGTTTTCATGCAATCCAAAAAGCTAGGAAGCATCTAAAGGGGAAGGCTCAAGAGCGAGCCATCAATTCTATTAATGAAATTACTTCATTAGATGATGAAAGAGATATTTCAGACTACTCAAATTCAAGCAATGATGATTTCCAAAAATTCCTACCTACAAACATTAGACGTTGTTGTTAATGTCTACACGTTGTGTGCAATACAGAATGTTGTTGTTAATGTCTGACAAATGATGATTATGTACGTTCAACTTTTGCAAATCTAAAGATTAACTATTCATTAGTTTTGGCTAAGTTTACATGAAATCACTTGCTCTTTTTTTCCTTGTTGTTCTTTGTTGCTGCATATGATTCTTGTGCTTTTGTTGGACAATTTCCTCTGCTTTGTAATGTAGGAAACACCTTAGGAAGTGAAATGTCTCTAGTTAGATATGTTGTTTCCAATATTTTGTCTGTGTAATTTGAAATGTTACATACATAACACTTATCACCCAAATTAGATTTATTGCACATTACTTGTAGCAAAACTTAATAGATTCAATACATACAGACTTTGAGACTTGTCCAAACCACACAGACCAACCACTCTTTCATAGAAAAACCATATGGCTCCTAAAGCAAGGACTCGCCGGAGTAGAGTGGGGCCCAACTAGGACCATCACCGGCCGTCGAGGTCTAGACAATCACATTTCTTCAAGATAATACTCTCTTCCAACATGTGTGACATGAAACAAACTGGTAATGTATTACATTGCTATGTCAGTATTTTGCAATGCTTTCTATTTTGGCTAAGTTTATATGAAATCACTTGCTCTTTTTTTTCCTGCTGTTCTTTGTTGCTACATATGATTCTTGTGCTTTTGTTGGACAATGTCCTCTGCTTTGTAATGTAGGAAACACCTTAGGAAGTGAAATGCCTCCAATTAGATATGTTGTTGCTTCCAATATGTTGTTTGTGTAACTTGAAATGTTACGATGGTTGGGATTTTTTTAATATTTTTATTTTATTTTATTTATTTCATATAAAGTGAGTTATAAAAAGAACAAAGTTTCTTGACTTGTCACAAGGAAAATATGTTCTCACACAACACACTGTCACAATGATATTTGGTTTACTAAGAAATAGGGTAAAAGCCTAAAAGCCCGATCAGCCTTTAAAATGTTTCATTCAAGTTATTGGTTTGCTATAGCATTGCTCTAAAGCTCCCTAATGTTGCAATTGTGATGATTAGAAGCCATTGAAGTAAACCTTGGAAGCACAGTTTTCTTCATGTAATTTTACATTGATGTTAAAAAAATGTAACTAAATTTTGTGTAATGTTCCAGACCTTTTCTTTTTTTAAAAAAGCGAGTAAAGTATCAGATTTTTGAAGCCCACGTGACTCCCCACCTACCCCTTATTTCCCCACCACACTTTCACAAATATCTCCCTCCCTCTTTGACCAGCCATCACTCCTTTCCACCATATTCTTTTTTTTTTTTTAAATTTTTTTTTAAATTTTTTTATTTTCACACTATACAAACACTTCTCTCTCACACTCCCTCACTCTCCCACCGCCACCTTCACTTCTCATCACTTCCACCATCTTTTTCCGGCAGGATCACCAGAAAACTCCATAGGAAACGGTAAGGCTCACTCACCTCTACTATTTAAAGTAAAAATTTCTAATCTTTTGGTGGGTTTATATGCTTTTACTTGAGGTTATGTTTATCTAAACTTGAATAATAATACCCACGTGATTTATAAGTATTAGAGGTGATATTTATGTGTTCTTATGTATGGGTTTTGGTCTTGGTGGATGTATTTGTTGAGTGGGTTTATGATTTTTGCAATGGTGGTTAGCTAAGTGGTGAAGATTTGGGAGTTTTGGCTTTCTAATGTGAAATAGTTGATGAATCTAAAATTTTATTGTGTATTTGGAGCTAGTGGAGGATTTACATTTGGGGTTTGTAATGGTGGGTATTGTTATATATGTTGTTGTTTTGTGGGTCTCTTGAAAATGACATGTATAATGAGGAAGAAATTCATAAAGTGTTAGGATCTCTTATGGTAAAGGTGAAGCTTGGAATGATATGATGATAAGTTGGAGTCAATGCCTTGTAATGAAATTGTTGAGAAACTTGGAAGTGGAATACATTATTTGTGAGGTTAAATGCTAGGCTTGCCTAATTAATTTCTTAGTTAGCAATTTCTAATAGGTATCTAGATAAAATTTCAAGCTTTATGCTTATTTTGATAGGTTTGCTTGGTATTGTTTAGGTTCTAGCTAATTTCATTTGGAGTTTGAAAAATTAGACTTTTGCGGGTTGTGAGGTAAGTAGCTTTTAATGGGATTTTTGGAAAATAACCATGTTGCATAAACATTGTTTTTGGGTTAAACACATCTTGGAAAATTAATGGTGGAACTATGTTTTTCTAAAAAAGTATTGTGTTGTGACCCTAGTATATATGATTATATATGAAAGTGCATATTCTTATTGCATATGGAGAATTGCATGATTTGTTAACATGGAAAAGACTAGCATCTTTGATTAAATTCTTGAGAATGCGTTCTATGGATTTATTGCATTATTTGCAAAAATATAAAGATGCTTTATCTTGACCTATTTTATTTGGGAAGTTAATACAAAATATTTTTGACAAGAAATGAGTTGAAGGCTTTGAGAACCTTGGGAATATCTTGGGCATTCAAATATTTTATGAAACTACTTGGGAGTGAATTATGTATTTTGAATTAAAGGTAATTTTTGAGCTCTTTATGTTCTACCCGTGTGCTGTGACATGTGATTACCCGGTGATTACCTAGCTAGATACTATAGTTTGTGTGACATTGGTATCTTAGCACCCATCTTTGTGATGGTTATTGAGTTCTGTCTTTGTGACGGCATATTTAGTTTCGGTTGTGTGTCGGCAATGAGTTTCATCTTTGTGAAGGCAGATTAGTTCCGTCTTTGTGACGGCATTGTCATATGGCCTTGGGTTTGAAATTCTATTGTTATTGCTCATGAATTATAGTATGTATTTTCATAAGAGCATTTTGAGAAACTTTGTGCCATGTCATTTTATTCATTTTTGGAAATGGTTTTGTAGAAATTATTTGGAAATTTGCAAATTAAAACATGATTTGTAAATTGTTATCACCATGAAACATGCATTTCTCCCATCTCCATTAATTATTCTACTTACTGGGCTCTGTCTCATTCCGTTATTTTACAAACTTTTTTAGAGTAGGCAACTATTGTTTTGAGACAGCTTTTTGGTGGCTAACAGTAGTTAGGCTAACTACTGATGGAGGCTGAACTTTTGCAATGGAGATATTAGATTATGTACATCTTAGAATAGGCTTGACTCATTCTTTTGTATATTATAGTGGTAGTGACGTTATTCCCACTGATGGGACAAGCTGATGATATGTAATTATTTATTCAGACCTTTATTCTTTTGTGGCCAATGGTCTTTGTAATTATTACTTAAAGCTCTGACTTATTGAGAAAGTATATTCAATGGAATTATTATGATAATTCTTGATGTTGGTATTTAATATGATTTATGTGGATTGAATTGTCAAAAAGGAAAAAAAAAAAAATCTATAGGTACTTGAGACGTCTTTCTCATGCTTTGGACCTTTTGGGGTTTGGGGCGTGACATTTTATACCTGTAGAGACTCCCTAAAAAGTTTGTAAGGTATAGGGATAAACTCTCCAGTGTTTCTACACTCACTGCTCTAATAGTAGTATTTGGCAAGTAAGGTTGGAGAAGGCTAACACAACTTGGCACTGTTCATCCAAGTCATGTTCGTAGTTCTACATGTGCTACTCAACAGCTCGACATTGTTGAACCCTGTCCACAAGTACCCATCCACACTCCTGTGAATACACAGATATGGAACCCTTTACAATGCATTGTTTGCAAGGATGCAGAGGACCCTTGAAAAGTTTATGCAAAATTTTGGGGATGAGCTGTCCATTGTTACTACATTGATGTTTGTAGTTCTGCATGTGTTGCTCAACAGCTCGACATTATTGACCTTGTCTAGTCATATTATCCACACTCCTGTGAATACACAGATATGTAGCCTTCAACAATGCACTATTTTCAAGGATGTAGAGGATCCCTGAAAAGTTTATGCAAAATTTTAGGGATGAGCTTTACACTGTTGCTACACTGATGTTCACAGTTCTACATGTGGTGCTCAACAACTCAGCACTGTTGAACCCTGTCCAGTCATATCATCCACATTCACATCAATACATATATATGCATCCTTTTGCAATACACTGTTTTCAAGGATGCAGAGGACCCTTGAAAAGTTTATGGTACATTTAACACAGTTCGACACTGTCTCGTCAAGTCAAGTCAGATGAAGCACAGGAATGCTGAACAATCTTCATGTGAATAAATACGCAACCTCTTTTGCAGTACACATCACTAGCCCGTTGCTGTAGCACTAGCTATAGTCATATCAAATCTCTTCAGCAAACCATATGCGTCAACAGATGCCATTGTTTAGCTAAGTCATGTTTGTAATTCCACATGTGCTGCTCAACAGCACGACATTGTTTCACATACTGTCGAGTCATATTACCTTTATTCATGTGAATACTTACCCTTACATATAGTCACATTCACATGAATTCTTGCCATTGCAAAACTCCTATATATAGTCAAATTTACATCTACCCTTGCAAAACTTCTACACATATCGATCTGAAGTCACATTTTCCAATGTTAGTGCGCAATTGGATGCTACCTTGTTTTCTAGATAACTATAGGAGGGAGAGAGATTCCGATGCGAGGGAATACTATGCTGGACTAAGGCGGGAGTGGGACTTCCACATGAACGAGTCCAACATTCTACATGATGATCTCGTGCAACTCGAAACGCCTCTTGTAAACTTTATCTCACCCACACTGCCACGGCAAAACATGGACCAATATCGACATGTAGTGGTTAAAATAAAAAAAGGAGAACAATCTTATGCTACTCCGTAAGTGCAGGTATCACATGCTACAACTTGCGGAAGAGCTGGTTGCTGCAACCAGCAGGTAACTCACTCCGGCGAAATGTAATAATGTCCTCAACTATGAGGACTACTTGTTAGAATGAATGCCTATGTATGATATCGCCTGCTTGGGTTCTATGTGGTGTGTGTATTTTGTCTAGGATTAAGTTAATAATATTAGTACCGTTAATGTTCAATATGCAATGCATGAATATTGTTGGCATTGTGTAAGAATATTTAAGTTTTTTGTATTATGCGTGTAATAAATTGGTTCAATATGCCGCAGGTGCATATTGAAAAATATCCTGTGTGGGAATATTTAACTTTTATGTGTTATGTGAGAATATTCAAGATTACGAATAACGTGCATGCTTCTCACAATCAATAATATGGTTTACAAGTACAAATGCAACAACAGTGACACACATACATCTAAAACATAGTTAAGGAAAATAGTTCTCCAATAAAGTCCAATTACACCACGACACAATTACTCTTCATCTGACATCTCCACGTCTGACTGATAAATGTCTGCCGCAAGAAGTGATTGCATGTATCGTGCTTGCTTGTACAACTTACACTCCACTAACTCTCGAATCTCGACTTGGGTCCAATATCGATTAAGACATATCTTCATTCGATTATTTTAATCCCTTATGCGGTTCAATGCTCTATGAAGTTTTTTGACCGTGTCTCTTGGCATTTGCGATGCAAGTTGCGGAAGCACTGGAACTTATATCCAACCAACTCATCATAAAACATTTCTTGTTCGCAAAGTAACCAATACCCTTGCACTATTTTGCAGATTAGGATCGATTGGATAGCTGAACTCATCTTCCAATACCCACCAACGACCCATCGTAGTGAACACATCGCAAGGCTTATAGATGTAAAGGTTGCTAGAACCAGACATTGATGCTGAATACAATTTCATCAAATGATTAAGTTAACAATGTGCATCAACTATTGGTAAATAATGTATAGCTGCATAAGATGGTACACGATAAAGACATTCATAAAGTTGTGTACTATTACATGCTAAAAATGAAATGCTAACACTCACATCTGACCATAAGCATTAGACGTTGTTGTTAATGTCTACACGTTGTGTGCAATACCAAATGTTGTTGTTAATGTCTCGCAAATGATGATTATGTACGTTCAACTTTTGCAAATCTAAAGATTAACTGTACATTAGTTTTAGCAAATCTAAAGATTTTTATTTTTTGTTAATAAAATTTTTACCACCAAAGACCCAATATAAACCAATGTACACCCATAACACTCATTCAAGAAAATACCAATGCACAAGTAATACAACCTATCAAATGAAAATTCTTCTCTAACAAAAATGTACATTATGGATGATAAACTTTTGTAATATCTAAAACTACTCTTTACGTACACCATAAAATTCTTTATGTACTTCAAAGAAGAAAATGAGTTTCTCACCTAAGATGTTAGAGAGATCACACCAACTCTAGGGATGTATAGTTGTGGTTCTTATTGAGGAGAAGCTGATCTGAGAATGAGAAAATTTTGTTTTGTGCATTTCTGAGGGCAGGGGTAAATAGTAGCATAACTCGATGATGATAGAGTCGAGTATGGGTTACTAAACTCGATTTTACCTTAATCGGGTTAAGCACACAACAAAAACACTTCATGTGCAAACAAGTAATTTAAATTCCCTCAGTAACTCGATTTCTTTAGGATTGAGTTATTTTAGTAACTTGATTTCTTTACTGTTGAGTTTTGAATAGTCCAGCTGGAATATTTTATTGTGGAAAAGCCATGATGGCGATCTAGCATGGCAAAAACCTGATCAAAACTCAGCTTTAGAATAGTCGAGTTTCGTGTATAATTCGTTTATATGGTGGTTGAGTACCAAAACAAGGACACACCCTTATATAGTTTTGAAACAGGTACATATAGCTTAATTTTTTGCTCAATAGGGGCAAAAGCCCATTTTCTCTGGTGTACCAAGGCTTACCACTGAATTTGACTAGAACATATTAACAGGCCCTTTAGGTATATTAACTGTCATATTTAACTCGTTTTATGAATTCAAAAGTCTAATTAATGGAATTCCAATTCTAACATCAACAACCCAAGTGTCTTGACTCCCATATTTTCTTTGTTTAGTCTACAATGTAAGATTTACATTGATATAATATAATGTAAGATTTACAAAATGTACAAATATTATACATTTTTTGCAAATGTATATAATATTGTACATATTTGTTCAATTTACAATGTAAAATTTATATTGAAAGTATAATGTAAACTAAGAATTTGGAATTACTTTGAATAAGTCTTTCATGCTCTGATTTGATCGACAATTTTTTATGAAATGGACAAAAGAATAAAACATGAACTTAAGAACTTATCTAAGCCATGTTCATATAAGCTTCCATTGCGAAGGTTTGAGGCTTTCTTAGAGCATTCTCATCAAGAGTTTTATAAATTTTAGCATTTTAGTACTTAAAAAAGCAACTTTATAGCATTTAACACATCACTTTACAATACACCTAATATCAAAACTTCCATTTTTTTTTACCACCTCATTAAAATATTATTTATTTACTCTTTTTGGAAGAGAATAAAGAGTGAGATCTAAGTAGAGAGAGAGAAAGGGAATAAAAAATAATAAAAATAGTTATAAATTATTTTAAGCATTATCATTATTTTGATCATGTTATCTCCTACAAGCTTTATTTTATTTTACATCTATTTTCTGATAACTCTTCCATTACCATTCATTGTCTTCTACATCTACTATCTCTTCTTTATGATCTATCATTTGGTAGGCCGAGCGTCCTTCTTAACATTCTGTTTATTTTCTGTGTTAACTGTCCAAGCTAATCTTTCACTTCCCAGTTATCTTCTTTTTCTTGTTTCTATGTTCTTCCTAAAAGTTTGTTGCAGATGTGTATGGTTGAGACAAGTAAGACCAGATCTGTATTGTTGGACAACCCAGTAAGTCTTTGGTATCCTGAACCAAGTGGCCGTGTAGTCGGTGTAAGGCGTTGAGGCTTAAAAGTTAGGATAGAAGCAGCGAGAGGTGTGTCGTTTGTGCAGAGAGGCTTTCATCTTGTGTGTATACCTTGTTTTAGATCTAAGATCAGATCCAGTTACTTGAGGATAAAGGTGATTAGGTTGTGATTCTATTATCTTGAGTTTTTATTACAGAATCATGAATAGGTTGTTTAGAAGTAACTCTTCTACCAGTTCTAGATCTTCCATTCCCCCTTTCATTCCTGAGATACCCCAAGAAGATGGAGTTATCAATTCAGAAGATTACTAGTTATCAGATGTAGATCTAAAGCTAGGAGATTGGAATATCCTCGATTTTTCAGTTCACCTCCATGATCCCCATGTCATGAAAGCTCTCACTTTGAATATCAAGACCCAGGGAACCCTCATGGTGCAGGGTACTAGTCAGATTGCCTTGACATACAAAGTCTACTACAAGTGCATGAGAGCAAATTTCAATGTCCAAGCACTTGACAAGAAAAGACTAGGAGAAACTACTCTCATTCAAACCACTGATCCTAGATCCAACATCCAGGTACCCAAAACCTTTCAATGGTCTGAGGTTACCTTCCCGGAAAACTGGACTCTAGAGAATGAGAAGTATCCTCTCCAGATCCAAAACCCATCCCAGAATCCAGACTTAGATTTTGTCCAGCAGCTATCTAATGGAACAGTTAGACTCAGCTTTGACTAGTCTAGGTTCAGATTTCCCCGAGCCTTTGAAGACCCCAGGTTTAGATCCCCAATAGATCTACCCCAACCAAGTAGGCAGCCACCTATCCCTCTCATAGATAGACGTGCATCCTAATGTAGCTCATCCAGACCTCGTGTACCTTTCCTTAGATCACGAAGAGATTTAGGTCTTGACCTCTAAGGAGTTAGAACCTAATCCCAGGTTAGCACCCCTTGCTACACAGCTAAACAAGACTTAGTCGTTGATTAGGAGGACATCAATAACCAAAAAACCCATTCCCCATCTCATTCAGATATGGTAGGTCTCAAAGAACCTAAAGATGAACAACTAGTCGACCTTTACAAAGGTCTTATGGTTATCAAAAAGGAGTTCACCCCTGACCTAGTAGCCTTAGGCAAAGAATTTGACCTAAAAAAAAATAGAGTCAGAAGAGATGCCTATAGAGCCAACCATACCCTTGAATGAAAGAAAGAAGTTTTGGCAAAATGGAAAGAATTCATGAAAGAGATATCTAGCAATGTCCCTTTCTTTGAATACTTTGAGAACCATTTTGAATGGCACAAAAAGTCTTGTGTTGTTACCAAAACAAATTGGACGAAGGAAGAAACCAAGGAAGTAGTTCGGTCCAGTCACCCATCCTTGGAAAAGATAACCTTCAAACATAAGAAGACTGATGTAGTTGCTTCACCCTTCCAGCATCCTACCAATAAGGAAGCCATTGTTGGCAAGGTCATAGCACAAAACAACTACACCAACCACTGTCTTCATGTCATAGGAAAACAGCTTGATAGCATGGAAGAAAATATTGAAAATAAGGTTATCCTTCAGTTGGGAAACCCTAGCAAAGCTACTCCAACCCTAGAAAAGCCTTTAGTCAAACTTCTTACCACTAGGCAAGCCAGCCTTAAGTCCAAAGACCAAACAACCATAGAAATAGTTATGCAAAAGATGGAAGAGCTTGTGAAGAAGGAACCAGTCACCCCTTCACTAGACACCACTACATCCAGTAGACTCATTGTCTTAGATGCCCACATAGCCTCTAGCAGTTCTAGTAAAACCTCCTTAGATAGTGAAAAGGAGATAGAAAAGCTAGAAAACCAGTTTCGAGGTTTAGAGGTGAAAAGGCTTTACCAACCAACCCTGACCACCTTAACCAAAAATTGGTATCCCAGACCAACACCCCCTGACCTTCAGTTTGAGGAAAGGAATAGCCACCAATTTTCAGTATCTTCTGGTAAACTCTACGAATGGAACATAGATGGTTTAGCAGAACAGGAATTCCTAAATAAGATCCATCATATGACCATGGTAGCAAACAATTACCTAAATGAAGGTTGCTCCCATACAGAAGTCATAGAACTCATGTCCTTAGGATTCACAAGTAAACTTCTGTAATGGTGGAACAACTGCCTAACAGAAGAGTCTAAGGAAGACATCAAACATGCAGTCCAAAAAGATGAGGAAGGAACCCCCATCTTTGACTAACGCATAGGAAAAGGAGTCCTTGATGGAGTCAATACCCTGATCTATACGATCATGAAACACTTCGTAGTTAAACCTAGCAACATCACATCTAGGATTTACGATCAGTTGAGTAACCTTAGATGTAAGAACCTTGGTGAGTACAGATGGTATGAAGATGTCTTGACCACCAGAGTCATGCATAGAAGCGATTGTAACTCTCCGTTTTGGAAGGAGAAGTTTATCAATGGCTTACCTAGATTGTTCGGTGAGAAGGTCAAAGAAACCCTTAGCACCTCTTTAGGTGTCATAGATTATGATAACCTAACCTATGGAGATATCTCTAGCACGATCCGAAGTGAAGGGATTAAGATGTGCAGAGACCTGAAAATCCAAAGCCAAGCCAATAAGAGCAAAGCCAAGTACGAAGTAGGAAACTTCTGTACATAGTATGGCTTACCCTCTGTCATCCCCAAGAGAAAATCCAAATTCAGAGAGAAAGATTCCTTCGAAAGACCCCATAGGAAAAGGATAGCAGCTAAATATTATAGAAAGCAGAAGTTCAAAGCTGATAATTTCTATAAGAAAGGAAAGTCCAAATCCACAGGCAAACTCGTATCCAAAGCATCAGGACAATGCTTCAACTGTGGAAAGAGAGGTCATTTCAGAAAGTAGTGTAAACAAAAGGCCAAAGCCCTTATCAACACTCTAGTTAGTGATTAAACAAGCAAGGATGAGATTTTCAAACTCTTAGAACTTGACCGCTCAAACAGTGAGTCTTCCAGTAGTTCTAGCGACCATGATATCCATCAGATATACCAGTCATCTTCTGAACCCTCTAGAGCCTCCTTTAGTTCCTCTAGTTGCCAAGATGTTGGTACGGCATGCAAAGATAGTTGTTGTAGGAACAAGACTATCAATGTTCTTAGTAAGCATGAAGAGCTTATCCTAGATCTCATAGAACAGATCGAGGACCTAGTAATCAAAGCTCAAAGGCTTAGTGAATTCCATAAGACCTTAGTTAAGGAACCCAATAAACCAAAACTAAGGGATCCAGGAACCTAAAGTTGATTTGGAGAAAATCTACAATAGGTTTACCAAGTCAAAGAAGGAAGTTACAGTCAGCGACCTTCAAAAGGAAATCAAGGAAACCAAGTCTGAGGTTAGAACCCTTAAGCAGGAGTTGACCATCCTTAGAGTTGATCATAATTTCCTTGACCAAAGATTGAAACATTTGGAAAACACTTCTCATCGAGGCAATGAGGAAGGAACCTCATTTCAGAACCCTTATGATGAAGAAGTTGATGAAACAGTTAACCCTATTACAAATATGGTTCAAGAAGAATCCGATGTGAAGTTCCTTGAAACCATCAATAGGATTAACTTCCACAAATGGCACTCCAAAGTTAGGATTGTCATTAGCAAAGATTTTGAATTTGAGGTCATAGCCTTAGTTGATTCAGGTGCTGATCTCAATTGCATCCAAGAAGGAATCATTCCCTCCAAGTACTTCAAAAAGACCAGGGAACGATTAACTTCTGCAAGTGGCGGAAAAATACAGATTGAATTCAAGATTCCTAAAGCCCATGTGTGTCAGGACAACACATGCTTCAAAACCACATTTGTCCTTGTCAAGAATATGACAGATAGGGTCATCTTAGGAAACCCGTTCATGTGTCTGTTGTATCATTTCATCATTGATAGTGAAAGTATCACTACCTATCCCTTTGGCCAGCCAATCAGATTTAAGTTTCTTAAGAGTCCTGAACCCAGAGAAATCAGTAATCTCTAGGATGTTTCTATCTCCAAGAACCTCAATCTTTTAACTGCCAAAACCCGCAAAAATAGTAATCAAGCCCAGAACCTTGATTCTTTTGTATCTACTGCTTTTTGTTCCGTTGTTGAAATTTTTGGCCTAAATCAGTCCTAGATTTCATCACAACATACTCATCACAAAAACATTGATTCCTTATCATCTCATGTTTATAACAAATGCATATTTCAAAATCCATGGAAAGTTCATTATGCCTTTTCAAACATGTTTTGGCAGGACGAAAAGCAAATATTTCATAAAACCAGCCCCACCAGTGCGTGAAAAATGGCTTCTTCAAAAAACAAAGGAAAAGCACCCATACAAGGCTATTCTCAAGAAGAAAGACTAACAATGAGACAATATTTCAAAATGCATGAAGGTACTTCTTCTGGATCAGAACCCAGAAGGGCAACATCCCTTCAAAGTTTTGCCCCAACAAAGGTGACATATTCCAATGGTACAAAGGCTATCACTTTACAAGAAGTTTTATCTAAGACTTTACAGTTTAGTAATGGAGTGTACACAAATTTACCACCCTCCATCAAAGTCCTCCTTGATAACCTTTACAGAGCCTATACTAGAAGTCATCACGACCTTTTCCAAAGAACCTTCAAAGCACTAGAAATCCATCTAGTTAACCTTGAAACAGGAAATGCAGTTCTCTCTAGTCAACTCTATGGCAAAGAGGATATCCATTCAATGGATAAAATGACTATCATGGGCACTAATTATGCAAGGCTTAGTCTTAAGACTCAAGCTACTCTAAGAAGTGCTGTTGCCAACTTGCCTTCTGACATACAAGTTCGTATTTTAGAAAGCAAGGCTATGTCCGAATCACATGACCAATGGTTTGAGCATTTCAAGTTATTGGTCACCACCCATTTCCCAATTTTTGGTGAAGATTCAGATGACATTGATGATATCTTCATCTATACAAATTGGAATGATTACTTTGGGAGCAGTCTCAGAGTTTATGAAAAGAAACATCATTTTCCAAGTCTTATAGTTAATTTCGAGGACTGGACTGAAGATGAGGATAAAGATTCGAGCTGGCTCTCAAAGATGTTTGAATATGGCTTCATCAGACTCATCAAGCTATCAAGCCATAATCAGATTAGCTAGTTCCCAAGATCATTCAACAAGTGGTTACACAGATTAACAGTCCATTTGTATCCATTAGATGTTGGAGCACCCTCCCACAGTGGGACTATAACAATTGGATACTGTTTAGCCTGCCCACCACCTTGTTCTCATCAATAGGTATACCCACAATGGCCCTTGGTATGATGGAGACTCCTACCTATCTTATAGAGATCCATATGCTCTTGCAGATTGTTGGAGGAACTACTTTATTAATGAAATTTTATAAGTCACTAGTGAACTATGGAAAAATTATTATTTCGTAGGAAACACTGGCAGAATTACAGTATTCACTAACAGGCCTTATTCTGAAGCTATCAACCTTCAGAGAACCAGTCATAGTGATCCTAGGAGTTTCACAAAAAGAAACCCAGATTATGAGCCAGTTTCATATTGTGGTTTTTGCAACCAATATACTAAGTTCCATGACCATGGTTGCGACTACAATCCTCCTTGGGATCCTTATGATGGATATCCATCTGATGCTGCCAGCACAGAATAAACTACCAATTTAGAGAGCCATTGCTCATAGTACAAGGTCTTAGTCCAGCCTAGACTCCGTCCAGATCGTCGGAAAATCTAGCAAAGCTTAAAGACCTTGCTCAGCAGTTGCTCCTCCAGTCAGAACAATTAGAGTTAGTAGAAAAGAACTCTCCTGCCTCTTCAGAAGCTTCAGTCTGCCACTGTCCAAATGACCCATTATTTCAGGATTCTCAAGATCCATATGATGGCTACAATTTAGACAGTGATTAAACCATTCTGGATAGCACCAGTCACTATTCAGAACAGTTTCTAGTTCTGGTTACTATTCATCCACAGTACCAGTCACTATGCATGAACAGTACCCGCACCAACAAAGTTTCCAGACAGACCACTATTCATTCACAGCATCAGTCACTGTGCAATGAATAGTGTTCTAGAAAAGTAAGGGGACAAATCACTATTCATGAACAGTGAGAGTTATTGTTCATCAAACAGTGCCTTGACAGAATCCTTCAGAATACTATTTGCTTTCAGTGGAAAAGAAATTCACCTTTAGTAAAAGCAATTTACTCTCCGTAATTTCAGCAATCTCTTGAAGAATCCAAGGCTTCCTCCAGTCTATATAAGGAACCCTCAGTCTCATTCTTCAGCAAGCTTAGTTGGAAGAAAACTACTTCACCACCTAGCCTCTTCTTTACAACCCTTAGTCTTGTAATTAGATGGCAACCCCAGTTTGCATTTGTAACACCCCAGTCAGTGTTTACACTTGTAATTAGATGGCCTTAGTCGGCCTTTTATTTCCGCCTTTTAGTTCAGAGCCCAGTCGGTTGAACCAGTACTTGTAACTTACCCCCCTTTTGGTAATAATATCTTACCATAGGAAGGTGCTAAAAAATTTAAAATTTAACACCATTGATGTAGGGCTTTTTTAGTGGTTTTGTTGCTAAAAATAGCTTTTAGCATGTTAGAAATTGGGCTAGTTTTGACCCAACCCATAAACCATGGCCCATGAATAGTCCACATGGGTTATCTGATAAGTAAGTTTAAATTTAAACTAACTGATATTGGTATGAGTTATCAATATCAGCAGTGGAGTAATTTAAACTTAACAGATATTGATATGAGTTATCAATATCAGTAGTAGAGTAATTTAAACTTAACAGATGAGATCTTTTAGGGATCACATATATCTGATAGTAAGTGAATCTCTACTAGTATTTAAAATACTCCTACATTAGTCAGATCAAGGTGAGATACAGTGAGTGAACATATGTATAGTTTTTGAGTGCTCTTTCAAAATAAATCATCTCTCTAAGACACCATCTACTGTTCCCTACAATTTGGAGCGTGGAAATTAGGAGAGACTCTAGTAGCCTCTCTTGTGACTTGAAGGTGTTCCACAAAGGAGATTGTGAGGAGTTCATAAAGCAAGCAAAGAACAAGATTTGGCAATTTGGTGATTTGTTCTACCGAAGGTATGTTTCTATATGACCTTTAGTAAAGTATATAACTTTTCAACATTGGTATCAGAGCCATTTATGCTTGTTTTCACTCTTGAATGATGCCATGATCTTTGATATATATAATCCTATGTGCATTCTAAAATTAAAAGATTAAGTAATTTTTAATTTTCAGATCTGTAATTTCTAGAAGCATGTTATGGCATGTAGAGAGAGAAATAAAAAGCTGTAATTTTTTGATTGTTTATATGTAATCCGAAATTTACAGGCTTATTTTGATCCATTAAATCTTGTTTAATGTCAAATATTTTTTAATGGTTTGAAAGTACATTCCATAAGCTTTAAAACGACAGTTTACATGCTTAATTTAGACTTTAAATGATGAAGTTGTGATTAAAATGGAACACCCCGTTCTGTTAGTCCTACACAGAGGACCAAGTGAATAACTGTGTATTCACTATTCATTGGCCTAGATTTGCTTTGGCTATGAGTCCTGGAGGGCTCCACTAACCACTAATTGTTTGAGTGGTTATCTAAACAAACAAACAAACAAAAAAAAAAAAAAAAATGGAAGAGCCCCACGTTGATGTTAGTGTATTAGTTACACTTGAACACAACATTATCCTTGTTTCTTTTAACAAGGATATTGTGCAGATCACGTTGGTGTATAAGTACACACAAATTGTTGTTGTTTCCTTCAACAAGGAAACTGTGCAAGTAATAAGCCACACACAAGTGGCTGTGTCGATTTGTAACATAGTTTACAAAGGAATTGGGTTATAACAATATAGAAAATTATATCAAAATCAAATGTTATAACATGCACAGTGGGTTTTCTTATTATTTATTTTAATTTATAGTAAAACACTATATATTCTTAATTTTGTTTAGACCACATTTTTTCTAATATGACATATATGTAAATTGTAGTGGCATTTTTTTTTTAATTGTGATGTTAAAATAGTATTGTGACAATATGAGAAAATTGTGAAATTAGTTTTCTAATTTTCTGTATAATTATGCATATTTTTAATCTTTGAATTAATTTATGATGTCTTTTTAACATATTGTGATATGATTGAATTGATATTATATGAATGCATTATGTGATGAATATGTGTCCAAAGGGTTTATGAGACTCTTTGGCTCATCTCTATAGTAAGAGATTGTTTGGTAATTTATGCAACATGTATATTTTTATTTGTTGTTATTGTGGATGGATAAGACAATTTTTGAAATTATTTGGTAATGTGGCATCCCCAATTTTTTTTTAATTACAAATAGAATCTTTGTAGTAGGGTACTTTAATATGTAAGGCCAATGTTTTTTGGCAATTTTTTGGGCCATTGTTTTTGGCAATGTAATTTAAGGCCATGTAATTTAATTTTGGAAGCCATGTAAGGGGATGTGTTTCATGGTTACCTATAATTTTCAAATTTTGTCTTAGTATGTTGTATGAAATTACCAATAGAGCTTATAGTGGAGCTCATGCACAATGTGTTGTGCACAAAGATGTATGGACACATGTTATATGTGTGATTTTAATATGTGGATGGTGTGATGTTTTATTCTTCACAAAATTTTATTTAAAATCAATTAGATGTGTTATTCCAATTTACATAGTGAGAGATGATAGACTAGAGTTAATTTCTTTCCTAGATAAAATAAAAAAATAAAAAAATAAACTGAAAAATAAATGTTCATTCAAGATACCTAAAGTGATCTATTTGACGATAGAGTTTATGAAAAAGATGAGGGTTTCATTTAAATATCTATTAAATTTTTTTTAAATATCATCTCAGGATGTGAGGGAAATTTGTTTATTCCATAATTTGGGATGTTCATGGATCTCAAATATCAAGTGATGTTGCCAAGAACCTTGTTGTTTAATTGGTATTTTTTGGTGTTTCCAATTGAAACATTTAAAATTCAAATTCTCCCTCTCCATTTTTTTTTATAACTTTTGACCATGAATTAAAAAAAAAAAAAAAAAAAAAAAAAAGCACGACGAATGTCTTGATAACAAGGCCAAAGTCTGCTTCTAATTGTGGTGTAATTCTAATATGATTTAAATATATCAATTTGGCCTTAAAACGGTAAGAGCTTCTATAAGAGATTCTTACCTTAGTGAGCTTCCATGTAGTTTACACTTAAAATACATGAACAATATAAATATAATATCAAGGTACACTCATTCTAATATCCCTTTGATAACTTAAATTATATTATTCTACACTTTAATTTATTAATACTTTGCCTTCCTGCCGTTAGATAATAAAAAACCATTACAAAATAAAATAGTTAATTTTCATAGATTTTTTTTTCTAGGCTTTTCTCAATAAATTCAGTAATAATAATAAAGAAAAAATTATTTAAACATTTGACATTTTCATTAAAAACACCAAAAAATTGATTTACAAGACTTTTACCAAAGCAATTTTTAATTTTATCACCGCTATATCCAAGAGCCTATATGAAGTTCATAAGCCCAATTCTGGCCAAATCTGGCATATAATATATATTGCTGTGATCGGTTTAATTACATTAAAAACGGTACACATCCAATGCATTTATTTATATTATTGACTTCAAAGATTCTTTCTATGTTTTATCCATTTATCCATGTACAATATTTTAGGTCTGCTGCTTAGATTTTCTGCAAAAAATTTTGTCATGTGATTACTTAATTTAAAAAATATACTTTCATTAATAAAAAAAAGTCACATAACAGAATTTTAAGAAAAAAACCTAAGAAACAACACCTAAATATTATACCTAAATCTTCCTTGCTTTACCAGCATTGGTTCCTGTTTAGTGGTCCAGTCAACAACCAGTAGTTAATAGTAGCGTAATTGTTTTGTGTTTCAAGTTTCCACCATTACAGCCTGTAATGGGAATACAGGTGTGTCACTAGACCAGAACAAAACATTAAAAAAAAAAAAAAGAAAAAACAATGTTCACATTAAATCAAAGTTAATGGTCAATTCAGAAATTTCAGCTTAATTATATGACTTTGAATGTAAAATTCCTCTATCTCATGAACCTGTTAGGCAGCATTAACATGTCAAATTATGACCTAATTACTTCCTATCTTCCCCAATTTCACAAATGGCCTCCTTTCAAATCTTCTTTATCTCCACTTTCTTCTTCGTCCTTAACACAGCATCAAGTGCCAAAATATGCAAAACAACACATTGCGATGATCTTATCAGATCTCCGTGGGTTAAATTCCCTTTTCAACTCAATACTACCTCTCAAAACAAACGCTGTGGCTATCCGGGATTCAATCTTTCATGCAACAACAGAAGCCAAACAATTCTCACTCTCCCTCATTCCGGGGACTTCGTTGTGCAAGGTATCAGTTACTCAGAGCAATCGATGAATATTGACGACCCAGATGGCTGTGTTCCCAGACGATTCCTGACCCAAAACTTTACTCTTTCCGGCTCTCCTTTCCAGCTATCAGAGACTTCAAAGAATTACACCTTCTACAACTGCTCCAAGGAGAAGAGTTATGAGTATACAGCACCGGTTTCTTGCCTTAGCGGCGACAACTTTACAGTCTTGGTGACTTCTAACCCTGAATCGGAGCTACAGCAGCAGTGTCAGGAAATAATGTATGCACCAATTGACAAGGTTGAATTGAGTTGGTTCGAGCCAGGTTGCGGAGTTTGTGTACAGGGTAGCCAAGAATGTGCGCTTATGAGTGATGATAGTCTGGAAGTTGGATGCTTTGATGTGGCCACTGCTACTCCAAGCAACGGTATGTTTACTTCATTTCTTCATCAAAACATATTGTTTTTTTCCCTTTCTGATTTCTGTTAATGGTTGATTCACCAAAAACGAAATATATATGTTGACAAAACATTAACAAAATGATTCATTATTTAGCTCCACAAATGGGATTTGGCTTCATTTTGATATATAATTAATGTTTACAACATTATTTTTTGTACATCCCAAACATGTACAAACAGCTGGCCAAAATATATTCATGTATGATCTGATAGCTTTTGCTGCAGAGCAGAAACTTTATGCAATATGGTTTTATGAACATAATGGAAGAAGACTTGAAGTCCTGCATTCCTTAGCTTCCAAATTGTGTTATCTAATTCTAGAATAATTGCATCTCATAATTAATCAAAAACCACTCTAAATAACCCGTCTCTGTTGACTCCCAAGGGTTTTGCAGACTGCTTCAATATTATAAAATAGTTCTGATGGCCAGTTAGGATGTGAAGTCTTATATATGATAAACAACCACGGAGAGAGTGATCAGACATGGGATCCTTACTGTAGAATTAGTCAATACCTTTAGGACAAAACTTAGGTACAGTGTTTTAAGTGCTGCTACTTAAGTTCTACTTTTAAAATTCAGTCATGTGGCTACTTAACTAAAAAATACAATTTCATCTCATAAGAAAAAATCCACATGGTAGAATCTTAAAAGGAAAACCTAAGGAACATTATCTAAGTACCTAAGTATTATACCTAAATTTTGTTTATACCTTTATATGGCTTCTGGCTCAAACTTAGAAAATCTTTCTACTATTATAATTATTCCTTAATTAATTTATTCATTATACCAACAAAATATTTGACTTCTACAAGTTGCAATAATGTCCATTAATGCATTGAAATTGACCTTGAAGATTAGAAAATTACAAGTGAAATTCATTTATTTGCAATTTAACAGGTTCTCTTTTCACTATTTTATTAAAAGATATTGAATTGTGCCTTTCTGTATGTTTACCGTAGTATATGTGTATCGTATTTTACTAATTATATCTCACAATTGAATAGTTTGTTTTGATAAACCATAAGGTGTTTGTAATTTAATCTAGTGTATGTATTTGTTCCATTAATTACTCCCACTTATCAGCTTAAGTCCAATATCTCATTAATGAAGTAAATCATCGTATATATCATTTAAAAGTATAACAATTAACAAGTATAGGATTTAGTTGAATGATATTATTTTAATATCCACAGCCTAGACCAATATGGTTCATCAACTGTTGGCATGCTTTTTCTTTGATGTTATCCGACCAACAAAATATGCAAGTCTTATACTGAAGAAATTGATTCTCCAATACGGGATCTTTGAGTTTTAGGGATTGAAAATTCTTATGGAAACTCAAAATTAATGAACGTTTAAAATTCATACCATGCTAACATACTAAGGAAATTTTCCCAACGAAGGCCATCATTTGTAGAAAATGTCATGTTGATGATCTACGTCCTCGATTCCAAGGTCCAAGCTAGCCCGGAAACCCATGCGTATGTCTCTCTGCCTTTTCTTCTTCTTCTTCTTCTTCTTCTTCTTCTTCTTCTTCTTCTTCTTCAAAATCTTTATTTATTTATTTTATTTATTTTAATCTTCTTTTTGCCATAATCACTTGTTGAACTCTTCTGCATGTAAACAATTAAACAGCTGTATGTGCTTACGCATTTATATGATATTGGATTCATGATTTAATAGTTTTTCTTTTTTTGCTTATAATAAGTGGGTAAGAGGGATTCAAAACTGAGTTTTTTCTATTACTGTGAACGAATAGTATCATTAAACCACAAGACTCTTAGCTAAATTAAAATTGATAAATTGCTTTTTGATAATTTTGCCACTGACTAAATAATTGTAATTCTTTTCTCTTTTAGGTATTCTAAGGAGTGTCAAGTATGGCTTAACCATAGGCATAGGAATACCTGGACTATTGTGCTTCATTGGGCTCACATGTTGCCTATGTAATCGAGTTAGGCTTAACAGCCAGAGACCTAATACACAACTTTCTACCTCAACTATTCCGCAACAAGCTGCCTTTGTAATGGGTCTTGATGGGCGCATAATAGAATCATACCCAAAGACTTTTCTTGGTGAGAGTCGAGAATTACCCAACCCTAACGACAACACTTGTTCTATATGTTTGTCCGAGTACCAACCTAAGGAGATATTAAGGACTATACCAGAGTGTAATCATTATTTTCATGCTAATTGCATAGATGAATGGCTAAAAATTAATGCGACGTGTCCTATTTGTCGGAATTCACCCAATTAGTTTACTCTAGCTACCTCTTCATCATCTTGTTGTCACCATTTTTATTATTATCATAGACTATTTTTTTTCCCCATTGTATATAATTTGACTTATTTGGATTGAGGAATTGGTTTTTCTATATAAATGTAAAGTGTTTTTTTTGGAGGAATAAATATATTTGTTTCTATCGTATGAATAATAAACCAGAAGATTTGGAGTACTAGTAAAAGAGAAAGAATCAATTAGAGTAGATTTAGCTGTTGTCCCCCTAAACTACAAAACCAAGCAATATTCCCCATTAAATAATAATAAATACGTTGTTTACTACCGTACGTATGCTACCGTTAGGATATCAGTCGAATTTAACGAAAAATCAAAATTATTTTATACATTTTATTTAATTTTTTCTTTTGTTAAATTTGATCAAATTTCTTATCGGCAAGGGGCAAATTTTTTATAAAGGTGCTTAGTTTTGAAGTTTAATTATAAAAATAAGTAAAATTATAGTTTTTATTTTATTTTATTTTATTTTAGCCATTCAAAGAATTTTCCCCCCTTTTCTATTTTTTTATGAAATCAGGTAATTTATTTTTCTTTAAAAAACAGTCTAAAAGATATAAGAGAAATCCAAAACTTCCATAGTCAAGGTAGTATGTCATGAGATCTTTGCAACGATATATATAATTCAAGGCCTAGAAATCCAAAACTTCCATCGTCAAGGAAGCTAGTATAACACGAGATCACTGGCACAGCCAAAGGGAGCGGGGGGCACATGCCCCCCTGACTCCTCCTAAATGTTTTTAGTAATAGTAGTCTAAAGTAGTTACATTCTGACATGGAGGGAAAAAAAATTGAAAAAAAGGACTTCTACTTAGTTGAAAGTGACCAAACCATTGCTTTTGTCTTGTCCTACTGCAACTTGCACCTATTTCACTATTTTTTATTTTATATCATTATTTACACCATTTTTATTATTTATGATACTTTTCAAAGCATTTTATTCTTGAATGATGTTAGAGATACTACAAATTTTACTACTTATGTCTTACAAATTGGCATGTCACCAATCACAAAAAATAATTTCTAACATTTATTCATTATATTTTTTAAGTAACACTAATCACATTCTTATTCCATTAGTTTATAAATTTTTTAGTAGCTATGAATTGATTATTTTTGTTTATTTATTTTAATAATATGAAATATATTCATATTTGCTTACAATTGTTTATTTATTTTCTTATTATTGTTGGTTAATATTTTTTAGATTAATTTCACTTTTAATATCATCTTTTAATTTTGCCCCCTCTAGACTAAAATTCTGCCTCCGCCACTACACGAGATCTTTACAATTATGATCCTCAAACATGTGATATAACAATTTATTGGGGGGAAAAAAAGTAGATTCTTTTTCAAATGCTTGTATTACTTACACAATTTTATTAACAATACATGTTTCACTTTTTTTTTTTCAGCAAAGATAAAATAAAAACTTTTTTATTTCAAGAACTTGATATGATCGGTCATACTTAAGATATTAAATAAATTAGTTAGATTATCAATTGAAAAGATGTTAGCAAAATCTAATTAAATACAAAACTTAATTAGTAATTTTACACTCAAAATGTAATTAAGAAGAATAGATTTATTTTAATTTCTAAAAAAAGACATTGTAATATAGAAATTTAAATTAACATTATTAACTGAAATTTACATATAAAAATTTATAAGTTAAAGTTGTTGATATATATATATATATATATATATATATATATATATATATATATATGGAGGGTGCAAAAATATCCCTCTCTACCTCTCTTCATCCCCACATGATTTTCTCTATCCCAAAGAAAAAATTGGATGGGAATAAGTTTTGCTTGCCCAACCTCAAATTTGTACATATTTTTTTTATTTAATATAAAATTAATTAATTTTATACATATTTTATTATCATTCTCCAAAATGCTCGTCTCTCTCAACACTCTATTTGGGTCATTTTTTTCCTTTCTCTTTCATTTATATCTCTTGAGTATCGGAGCCACCTAATTAGGAAATGCAAAATACCTCCAATTTGTATCGCCTTTAACCTACCTCACTTCTATGTCCCACACAACCCCTGATCTGACACTATCCCACCTAGTTGCTATCCCTATTAAGGGGCTGGATATGAATAATTAAGTGCAATGCTAATAACTTTTTTATTTATTAAATTACACTTGTGGGGGCAAAAGCTCAAATTTTTACATTGGGCCTTAAGCCCTATTTGCTAATGGGGATGCGTTTGAGTATGAGTAAATGACTGGGGAGGCCCCAGAATAGATAGTCGCGTAAGGAAAGAGTGGAGGGCTGAGGTCTGAGGAGGTTACCCTCCTCGGACCGGACGAATATCAGTCGAGCAAGCACCCGGGTGACTTGGGTGACCTTCTAGGAGACTCCAACAATGAGGATAGACTTCAGGCACGTACGGAGAGGATAAGGATACATAAATATCTAAGGGAAAATCTGCTACCGCCGCATTAAATGCACTGCAGCAACTTTCCTGGCCGCATTAATGTGGAGAAAACCTCTGAACAGTGGTCTCAACCACTACAGTTCACAGAGAACCAGAGAAGATGCTTGATAAGACACATACTTGAGTGCAGGGTTGGATGATGAACAAATGTACGATGGAGATGACTTGAAAAACTCTATATAATGTGAAAGACCCTCCATAAGGAGGGGATCCAAAAAACATAGTGAAGGAGAATAGAAAAAGAACTACTGTAGCATAGTGTTGAACTATCTTTCAGAAATAGTGATTTGATTACTAAACCATCTCCTCGGACGTACATTTCATCCATAATTATGTGTAGTTTCATGCTCGTTTACATTTGAAATCTTAGTTAACTATTAGTCAGTCCGCTAAAAGCCCAGTTCTTTCACCCACTCTCTACAAATTTATTGTATTGGGCTCATTGGGCTTATAACCCAACTCTTCTAGGTTTGGGCTACAAATTGTGACCCCACAATTGGTGCCATTTGTGGGGAGAACTTGTGCTTCAGTGTAGTATAACGGTTATGGCAGGGTCAGGTCCACATGAAACAAGCCCGCACCAGGCGGAATCTGCCAACGTTCGTTAGCAAGATGAATTCCTCGATCTTGAGCATCAAAAGGATTTGGGAAATCATCAAGAAGACAGTCTACACACAGTCCATAGCGGTTTTTGAAGGAAAGGTCATGCAACTCATGAGCAAGGTGATGAAAAAGCCATGCAATGAGAGATTGATGATTTAAAAAAGCAACTCCGTCGGGAAAAACAGAAGCGGTTCCCTTCAAGCTCTGATGTCTCTTCCAATGATGAAGACGACACTATATACAGACAATAGTCTAGAACTCCACACAGCGAGTCTTTCTCTTGTGAGAAAGAGTATCTTCACAAAAGAAAACGCAGGAGTCCCTCTCGCAAGGGAGTAGGAACTGATGTTATGAAGAAGGCCTTGAGCCAAATTTCTAAATCGCCCTTCACATGGGGGATAGAAAAGGTGAAACT
Organism: Quercus wislizeni; assembly: GCA_023055345.1. Classification (NCBI taxonomy): domain Eukaryota; kingdom Viridiplantae; phylum Streptophyta; class Magnoliopsida; order Fagales; family Fagaceae; genus Quercus; species Quercus wislizeni. The sequence goes on from JALGQJ010000005.1 coordinate 25,992,423, forward strand.
TCCTAGGCGTTTCCATCAGCCAACGTTTACCATGTACAATGGTCGGACGGATCCCGTAGAGCACGTAAGTCAGTTCAAACAGAAGATGGCTATTCATTCTCAGGATGAGGCTTTGTTGTGTAGGGTTTTTCCATCCAGTCTGGGACTGATGCCGATGAGATGATTTGGTGGGCTAAAGACAAACTCTATCAGTTCCTTCAAAAGCCTCACTCAATCATTCTGTTCCCGAATCATTACATGCAGTAGGGTTCCTCAACCTCTAGACTCCTTGTTGTCCATGTCAATGAGGGAAGGAGAGTCTGTAAGGGAAGGAGAGCCTGTAAAGGCGTATTCTGAAAGGTACTAGGAGATGTTTAACAAGATTGATGACGATTTTGATGAGGTTGTTGTTAAAAATTTCATGGTTGGACTCCCATCCGGACATGGTTTGAGGAAATCTCTGACAGGTAAGCCCGTTACCAGTTTACATCAACTAATGGATCGAGTTGATAGGTACAAGAGGATCGAAGACGATTAACAACAAAGGAAAAGGGAAAGCTAAGGTTATCCCACAGGAAAGGAGGGATTTCAGGTTGGATCGATACAATAATAACTGGCCGAGAAGGGATTATGCAGATCAATCAGGGTCTAACAGTATTTAGATCTTCGGTACAGTGTTCCAAGAGCCAGTGCATCAAGTATTAGAGAAGATTAAAAATGAACCATTCTTTAAACGACCAAATAAGATGATGGAAAACCTCAAAAAGTGTAACCATAACTTCCATTGCCAATACCATATCAGGATCACGGGTATACTACAGAGGATTACAGGAGTTTGTGGGATCACTTGGACCAGCTTGTCCGAGAGGGCAAATTGAAGCAGCTATTACATCATTCCAGTGGTTTGGGGAGCCAAGCCAACTCTGGGTCTTAAAGAGATATTCCTTCAAGACCCCCATTGGGAACTATTAATGTTATCTTCGCTGCACTAGGCAGAACAGGATCATGCCCGTCTAGGATAATGTTTGTAGCTCGTCTATCTTCAGGAGACACTAATCAGGATCCAAAGAGGGCTAGAATGGAACTGCCATTGGTCATGGGCTTCTTGGATAAAGATAAGATTGGAACCATTCAACCTCATGATGATGCCTTAGTGATCACCCTTCGAATTGGGGCCTACAACGTGAAGAGGGTAATGGTGGATCAAAGTAGCACTGCTGAGATAATCTATCCCGACCTTTACAAGGGGCTGAACTTAAAAGCTGAGGATCTAACGCCCTATAGTTCTCCCTTAGTGAGTTTTGAGGGGAAGATAATTATTCTGAAAGGTCAAGTCAGATTACCTATGTAGACTGGTTCAGAGGTGGTGGAGGTAGATTTTATCGTCGTGGATGCATACTCTCCCTATACAGCAATTGTTGCCAGACCTTGGCTTCATACCTTGGGAGTAGTTTCTTCCACTCTGCACCAGAAGGTTAAATATCCGTCCGATGGTTAGATTAAAGAAATACTAGGAGATCAGGCTTTGGCAAGGCATTGCATGGTGGCTGCCATCCAACGTAAACCCGAAGCTGAATCCTCGGTTTATGGAGAAAAGGGGTTGTAGTAGTTAAAATCCTCAGCGTTGTCCATTGATAAGCCAGCTGAGGATGCGAAGCGTGAAGATTTAGTAAAGGTTGTTATAGGGGATGACCCAGAAAAGTTTTTTCAGATTGGATCTCAGTTGCCTCATAAAGAGAGAGAAGAGTTGATAGAGTTCCTTAAAAGGAACATTGATGCCTTTGCTTGGAATGCTTACGCAGCCCCCTCGGCGTCCATCCAAAGAACACGCCAAAGCAGTGCGAGAGGAAGTGACTAGATTTAAGTAAGCTGGTGCTATCAAGGAAGTTTTTTTACCTTGAATGACTAGCAAATATTGTAGTGGTCAAGAAGAAGAGTGGGAAGTGGTGAGTGTGCGTAGATTTCACAGACTTAAATAAAGCTTGCCCCAAGGACCCATTTTCTATGCCCAAGATAGACCAACTGGTAGATGCCACTATTGGCCATCCTCGGATGAACTTCTTAGATGCCTTCCAAGGTTATCATCAGATACCTCTGGCTTTGGACGATCAGGAGAAGGCTACTTTTGTTACCCTTATCGGGAACTACCATTACAAAGTAATGCCATTCGGTTTGAAAAATGCAGGATCCATATATCAGAGAATGATGACAAGGATGTTTGAGTCGTAATTGGGGAAGAACATCGAAATCTACATAGATGATATGGTGGTGAAAAGTAAGATGGTTTCCGAGCATTTAGGAGACCTTCAAACTATCTTTGAAATCCTTAGAAAGTACAAGTTGCGCTTAAATGATTCCAAATGCTCATTCAGCGTGGGGTTAGACAAATTCTTGGGTTATATGGTCACTTATAGAGGGATTAAAGTTAACCCTGATCAGATTAAAGCTATTAACAACTTGGGATCTCCTCGGAATCCCAAGGAAGTGCAGAAATTGACCGGAATGGCTGCTGCTTTGAATAGATTCATATCTCGATCAGCAGACAGGTGCAGACCCTTCTTCCTGTTGATTAACAAATGGAAAGATTTTGAGTGGACTGAAGAATGTGCCATAGCATTTCAGCAACTTAAAGACTATTTAGCTCGGCCACCGATCATGTCTAGTCCCAAGCCAGATAAGGTCCTTTTTGCCTACATTGCTGTGGCCCTTTATGCTATAAGCCTGGTACTAATACGAGTTGATTGCGGCGTACAACAGCCGGTTTATTACATGAGTAAATCACTGCAAGAAGCCGAGGTTCGTTACCTGCCCTTAGAGAAAGCTATCTTGGCAGTAGTGCTTGGCACACGTAAGCTACCTCATTATTTCCAAGCACATACAGTTGTTGTTCTTACCCAGCTCCCGCTTAAAACTATACTTCGAAGTGCAGATTACACAGGAAGGGTAGCCAAATGGGGTACAATTCTAGAGGCTTTTGATATCAAATACATGCCTCGTACCTCCATAAAAGGACAAGTTTTCGCAGATCTGGTGGCCAAATTCATTGAACCCTCAATAGAAGAGTTGGAATCAGCAAAAAGCATGGATGAAAAATTGGTTGACACGATCTCTCAATATGGCCTTCCGGCCTGGGAAGTATATGTTGACGGGGCATCGAATCAGAAGGGCTCAGGGATTGGGCTAGTGCTGATATCCCCTGAGAAGATCAGTGTTAAAAAATCTTTGAGATTGGATTTTTCGGCTATGAACAATGAGGCCGAGTATGAAGCTTTGTTGATGGGAATGGCTATGGTTCAAAGAATGGGTGGAAAATCAGTAAAAGTCTTCTCGGATTCAAGGCTCGTCGTCGGCCAATTAAAGGGGAATTCGAGGCAAAAAATAAGAGGATGCAGGGGTACTTGAGTCAAGTTAAATGTCTACGGTCAAAGTTTGATTCTTTTGACTTGCTACATATCCCCAGAAATGGTAATGCACATGCTGATTCTTTAGCTATGCTTGCAACTTCCTCGGCGCAAGATTTGCCTCGAGTTATCCTTGTTGAGGACTTGTACAAACCCATAGAGACAAGAAGAGAGACAGTTCAAATCCATCAGATTAAAGTAGGGCCAAGTTGGATGGACTCCATAATACAATTCTTGAAAGAGGATACTCTGCCTGAAGAAAGGATAGAAGCTAAGAAAGTACGAAGGAAGGCCACTAGGTACTGGTTATCCGAGAACCAGAAGCTATACAAACGTTCCTTTTCAGGACCTTATTTGTTATGTGTTCATCTCGAGTTGACCGAATCACTTCTAGAAGAGTTGCAAGAAGGAATCTGCAGAAGCCATACTGGTGGTAGGTCCTTAGCACATAGAGCTATTACCCAAGTCTATTGGTGGCCAAATATGCAGAGAGAGGCTCAAGAATACGTCAGGAAGTGCGACCAATGCCAGCGGTTTGTGCTGAGCATACATCAACCAGGAGGAATTCTTAATCCGTTATCCAGCCCTTCGCCATTTGCTCAATGGGGCTTAGACATTGTAGGAGCATTCCCCAAAGTAGCGGGAAGTAAGAAATATCTACGGTAGGCACAAATTATTTTACGAAGTGGGTTGAAGCGGAACCTCTGGCTAACATCAAGGACGTGGATACGAAAAGATTCAATTGGAAAAATATTGTCACTCGGTTTGGGGTTCCTCATGTGCTCATCTCAGACAACGGCCTTCAGTTCGATAGCAAAATGTTTAGAAGATACTGTGGTGAGTTGGGGATTTCGATTAGGTATTCTACTCCGGCCTATCTCCAAGGGAACGGAAAAGCAGAAGCTGTTAATAAAGTTATAGTAAATGGGCTGAAGAAATGGCTAGATGATGCAAAAGGCAAATGGGTTGAAGAATTACCACATGTGCTTTGGACGTATAGAACTACATCTCGTAGGTCTACTGGAGAGACCCCCTTTTTGATGACCTATGGAGCTGAGGCTGTTATCCCTTTAGGAACTGGCTTCCCAACATCGAGAACCAGTTCATTTAATCCAAGTGACAATGATGAGCAACTAAAAAAGAGTTTGGACTTGATTGAAGAGAAGAGGGAAAATGATATGGTCCAATTGGCCTATTATCAGCAAAAATTGAAGCAAGGTTATGATGCCAATGTAAAATTGAGGCCTTTAACTCCTGGTGATCTGGTGTTCTGGTGTTACGTAAAGTTGTGGGCGCTGCAAAGAATCCAGCGTGGGGAAAATTAGGACCAAATTGGGAAGGACCCTACTGTATCACCTCGGAAGCTGGAATTAGAGCATATTTTCTAGAAGATTTGGACGAGTATGTAATACCACGTCCTTGGAATGTAAACAACCTAAAGAGGTATTACTATTAATAAATATTTTCATGATCAATTTATTTGTTCGTTATATAAGAAGTTTATATTTTTTACTTTTTAGTTCTCATAAGTGTTTAAACTTAAATCCAATCATGCCTGAAGTTCTCGGACCAGATGATTTGGGTTAGTTAACACTCATTCGCAGTTCTCATAAGTGTTTAAACTTAAATCAAATCATGCCTGAAGTCCTCAGACTAGATGATTTGGATTAGTTAACACTCATTTGCAGTTCTCATAAGTGTTTAAACTTAAATCCAATCATGCCTGAAGTCCTTGAACCAGATGATTTGGATTAGTTAACACTCATTCGCAGTTCTTATAAGTGTTTAAACTTAAGATTCAATAATGCCTAAAGTCCTTAGACTGAATGATTTGAATGGGTTAGCATCACAATGTCATGCTTATAGATATTTATATAACTTTTAAGTTGCGCTTGAATGCCTGGGGCTACTGATTGAATTTAAATTAACTTGTAGTATTGCCTATTTATAGGATATGATAGTGGATTTTGTTCAAGTTAAAATGGCAAAAGGCCGTCATACTTTGACAATGAATCTTATAGCACATATTATGATGTATGAAACAAAAGAAAAATGTCTTCATTGATAATAAAAAAGGTGTGGTACATTTCTTTAAAAAAAAAAACAACAAACAAAACACAACAATAGAAAACATATAAAAATAATAAAAACCCCCTAGCCTAAGCTTTCTTCTCGGAGACCGCTGGGTCAGCAGTTTGGCCGGGCTGAGAGACAATAGTATCTGGGGCTTTCTCTGTGGGATTAGAAGAATTTTTCTTCTTATCTTGAACTTTATCCTTGCCCTTGAGAGTTTCAGTCTCCTTTCCTTGGCCACCATCTTGGTTGGAGTCTTTTGGAACTTCCAAGGAAGCAGGAGGGACTTGGTTCGCCTTTAACTGCGCAGATACTTGAGTGGCTTGTCCCGGGTGAGAGGAGTCAGGAGACTCAGGACCTGAGAGCTTGCGAATTTTTGGATCGTAGTAAATGCTCTTAGGTTGCCTTAAATCATAGTCCATAGGGACCCCAACAACATCAAAGGTTTTACCCTAAGAGATGTCACGGTAATCCTTGCATACAGCAGATAATTCCTCCGTAAGTCTGGCTTGAGTCTTTTCCACCCCAAGCGTGTAAGCAACCTGCTTCTCGGCCTCGGTTGCCTCCTTAACCAGTTGGACAGCTTCCCTGGCTTTCCGAAGCTCTTCACGAAGCTCCGTCACCAGTTACTTCTCTGTTGCCAGATTGATTTCATTGTAGTGCAACTGTTTACAGAGATCTTCAACTTGCTTCTCAGTAGTCTTAAGGCCTGCTTCAGCGCTATCCCTCACCCTAACTGCCTCTTTCAGTTGCTCGGTCAATTTGGTGTGATTTTCTTTTAGGGCGCCTAGCTTTACCTCAACCTCGGATCGAGCATCGAAGGCCGCCATGGCCTCGTTGCGAGCACTTTTAACCCAGTCCTTGGCCACATAAACCTGTTGTGTAATCTACGTGACAAAATAAAATTTTTTATCTTTAGTATAAAACACAACAAAAACTTATGAAAATAGCCAAGTGTTTAGATAGGGTAATAGATCAAACCACTTACCATGGCCAGATCCCTCTTAAGGGATAGGAAGAGCTTCTGTTGATTGAAATGCCTGTAAGCCTCCATGTCTTTTGGGAGGAGAAGGGGCTGCTCCAAGGCCTCGGTAACATGACCTGCGTGCCCCCCATGGTAATGCTTAATGGAGGAATCCTAGGCAATGGAGACACCGTCCACCTCCAATTTAGAAGACCATATGCGTGATGGAAGGCACACTTAAGCCACAGGAGGATCTTCTCGGCTTTTAACAGAGTTGGACCTCCTACTTCTTTGGTCCTGGGACTTTCTCTGCTGTTTATTTCCTTTTGAAGGGCCTATCTCACCCTCCTAAGGAGCCTCTTGTTGCCTCTTTCTCCTCAGCTCAGGATTAAGCTTTAACCCAAGATCAGCAGGAATCTGAGGAGGGGGAGGAGGAGGGTTCACTAGGGGCTTGGACTTATTGGCCTCTTGGGGGGAAGGTGCCTTGATCCTCGCCTTTATGAGCTCCCTCAAACTTTGGTTAGGTTTTGGAGCCATTTCTTCTGCTTCGTTATCTGAAGAGTCTTCCACGTAAGTTACTATAGGGGCAGGAGTTTGAATGCATGAGTACTTTTCTGTTTCTTCCTCAGCCTCTGATATAACAATGGCTTCTTCTTGCGTTTCTTCCTCTTTAAATTGGAACTTGTCAATTTCTTCCTCAAGCGAAGAGGAAGATGCAATTCCTTCGTCGGCTACAGCTTGTCCAGGAGGCATTTGCTGAATTGGCTGGGCGGCCAAGGGAATGCCCTGTGGAATTGGATGATCAACTGGTGGAAGGTCGTGTGGAGCTAAAAAGTGAGGCCGAGACATGTCTATATGAGCCAGACGATAGTCGTTTGCCCTGATAGCGTTGCCGATGTCCAGAAAGGATCTCGAGAGGGGTTCGTAGTCCAAAATTAGATGGGCGGCTCGAAGTTATCCGTCGTCGTTCACAAAAATTTGAGATCTCAATAAATAATTGAGTGTGGGTACGTTGATTAAGCTAATCCGAGGAGTTACTTGTGTTTTATCTGTTAAACAAAAGAAAACTAAACAGTTAGAAACTTGGAGTTTAGTGTAAAAAGATAAAAGAAGAAGAAAGAAAATCTTTTTGACATAGCAAAGCAAAGCCGAGGACAAATAATTTAAATCTAATGTTAGAAAACCTAAATCTAAGGTACCCCATTTGACTCTCCTAGCTGGGTGAGGTAAGGAAGACCGTCATGCCAAGGTACTGATACAATGAGGCAGTCATCCTTCATCCCTTTGTTAGACTTGGGAAGACACGAAATGAGTCTAACAGCGTCGGACCGGGATTTAAGGTAATATCCCGCCCCTTTTTGTTTGTGACCTTCGTATAGGTGGACTACATCGTGCCAGGTTAGCCCCAACCCTAAGTGTCAGTCCAGAGTGTCAACTGCTCCTAGAATCCTAAAAAATTTAGGTGCGCACTGTTGGGGGCAAAGCCTATGGTTACGTAAGTAGTCTCTTGTAATCCTACCCATGGGGAGAGTCATTCCTCCCTTTATGAAGGCTATCATGGGGATTATGACTTCTCCCACCTCTCAGTCAAATGCTAATCCTTCCGGGGAAAAGTATCATAATAATACCTCCTGGGGTATGTGATATTTATCTTTGAATATTTCTATCAAAGCAGGGCTATCCACTAAATGCTTGAATCTATCCATTTTGAATAAGTAGAAAAGAGAAAACGCTAGGGGTGACAACGAGGTAATGAAGAATGATGGGCCAAGGAGGCTGTCCGAGGAAATAAAGAAAAATTCGAAGAAGTTAAAACTTACATGAACTAAAGCAGGAGCTGATCTTTGAAATCCTTGAGAGGATTTTTGAAATTTTTTGGAAAATAGGACAGATGATCTGATGATTGGTGTGAGTTTAAATGTTTGAGTGCTCGGAAGATTCTGAACTATGATGAAGAAGAGAAAAGATAATTCTCTTATGAGCCTTTATATAAGGGACTGAAAATGAGTGGGATTTATCCCGCCCAAATCTCGAAGGGAAATACGGTCTGTTGGATCAAAATCCCTTCGTTGGATGCTAAAGACACAGCGCTGCCCAAGGTACTTAATGACGCTTCGCGAATTTTGAAGCGTCAAAAGCAATGGTGAAATGACTAAAATCACGTTCCTACGTGCATAAATTTGAATGTCTTTACAATTTTAACCGCGGTTGCATTGGCAAGTCAAAATTCTATTTTTTCTCTTCGGGTAAAAGGGAAAAATTAAAATTTTGAGGGGCTATTGTGGGGGCAAAAGCTCAAATTTGTACATTGGACCTTAGCCCTATTTACTAATGGGGATGCGTTCGAGTAGGAGTAAATGACTGGGGAGGCCCAGAATAGATAGTCGCGTAAGGAAAAAGTGGAGGGCTGAGGTTTGAGGAGGTTACCCTCCTCGGACCGGACGAATATCAGTCAAGCAAGCACCCGGGTGACTTGGATGACCTTCCAGGAGACTCCAACAATGAGGATAGACTTCAGGCACGTACGGAGAGGATAAGGATACAGAAATATCTAAGGGAAAAGTTGCTACTACCGCATTAAATGCACTGCAGCGACTTCACTGGCCGCATTAATGTGGAGAAGACCTCTGAACAGTGGTCTCAACCATTACCGTTCACAGAGAGTTAGAGAAGATGCTTGATAAGACACATACTTGAGTACAGGGTTGGATGATGAACAAATGTACGATGAAAATGACTTGAAAAACTATATATAATGTGAAAGACCTTGCATAAGGAAGGGATCGGAAAAACATAGTGAAGGAGAATAGAAAAAGAACAACTATAGCACAGTGTTGAACTATCTTTCAGAAATAGTGATTTGATTACTAAACCATCTCCTCGGACGTACATTTCATCCATAATTATGTGTAGTTTCATACTCGGTTACACTTGAAATCTTAGCTAACCGTTAGTTAGTCCGCTAAAAGCCCAGTTCTTTCACCCACTCTCTACAAATTTATTGTATTGAGCTTATTGGACTTATAACCCAACTCTTCTAGGTTTGGGCTACAAACTGTGACCCTACAACACTCATTCACTAGTTTTGGTGGACCACTAAACAAAGATGATGCTTGCATAATTTCTCAAGAACAAGTCTTTGCCTTTTTCCAGTAGTAGGCTAGTTCGGATACATATGGACACAAATTAACCTTGTGCATGAAACGAGATGACTTGTGAGTTCTTTTTGTTTGAGGTTGCACATAGCCGAAAATCACTTGTTTGAACCCAAATTTAATGAGCACCAACTTGGGTTAAACTTAAATTTTGTGATGTTATATATGGTCACACCTGTCATAAGAAAAAAGTTTCTATCATTTCACTTTCACAATTCTAAAAAAAGAATAAATATGTTTTTTTTTTCCCTTGAAAATTAAGTGGGGGTGGGGGTGCTTTTTTTATTTTTATTTTATTTTTATTTCCCCCCCCCTTCTTGTTTGCTAGTAATTGGAAGCGGGAAGCGGCAGCTGACTCAAATTGCAATTTTTTGAAATATTATTTCACAGCTTCAACACGGTTTTGACTTGATAGCTCATTCAACAAAATACCAAAGCAAGTTGGAAAATGACCTCAATACTATCAAACTACATACTCTTTTTTTTTTTTTTTTGAGCCTTATCAAACTACATACTTTAAACAAGACTTTGGCATAACAAGCAAAGATTTTTATAAAACAGACAAAACAATAGGAAACATAACCCCTTTAGTTTAATACAAACAGTTAAATACAATATATTTGAATGGCCATTTAATAATAGTTGTTTTTTATTTTTAAATCAAGACGTTAATTTTTTTTTTTTTTGATAAACAGGACCAAGCCCAAAAATATTATTAAGAGACTGAAGAATCTGCAGAAACATAAGCGTTTACATCACATAAAATAGATTCCATCCAAACTAAAAAAGAAAGGGAAAAAAGAAATCCTTACTTTCTGGACTAAGACATGTGCAACATTATTATGTTGCCTAACAATGTGAGAGAAAGAAGAACTTTGGGGGGGAGTTTAGCGTCCTTGGCTAAATGGCCAAAAGATGAGTAAAACATATCACCCCCTCGGAGTGCCTTGATAACAGTTTCTGAATCACCTTCGAATTTGCACTGTTGAAGACCAAGTTCCGAAGCAAAAATGACCGCACGTCTGGCTACTATCATCTCCAAGCTCTCCACATTGTGCGGTTTATGAATTTTTTCAGCCATTGCTGCAATAACCAGCCCCATAGAGTCCCTAACCATGATACCAATCACAGCTTCATCACTCTCATTGAACATCACTCCATCAAAGTTTGCTTTATAATTGTAACGACCCAAGGAAAAGCGCTAGCCACATCTGCGCTATACCTCAAAAGGACTAGTCACAATTGAGACTCCTTGTAGTTGTTAATAAAGCCCAGTTCAACCCAGTAAATACCCGATGTGGGACTCATTACACACCCACACACATCACACAATCAATCAAATTGGGGTATCACAATCTCCCCCACTTAAATCCCTAATGTCCTCATTAGGGCCCACTTTGTGGGGTAGTGTCTCTGAGCCCACATGGGGTTACTGGGCCGGCTCTGATACCATATGTAACGACCCAAGGAAAAGCGCTAGCCACATCTGCGCTATACCTCAAAAGGACTAGTCACAATTGAGACTCCTTGTAGTTGTTAATAAAGCCCAGTTCAACCCAGTAAATACCCGATGTGGGACTCATTACACACCCACACACATCACACCATCAATCAAATTGGGGTATCACAATAATTCCACGATTTTGGAGGTTGCCACTTGTGTTGACGGATCAGTTTTCCCCTACTGCTGCTACTGCTGCTGGGTTCTTCTCGTCATGACCGAAATTATATTGCTGCAGAAATTTTTTTGCAGCTTCTCCAATGCTTCCCAGAGGTATAGTCTTCTCCAACAACCTGGATTTGTTTCGGTATAGTCTTCTGCCACTCTTGGTTTTGATATGAGCCGATCAACTAAGTCAAGAAAAGAACCATGAGCTGCCTCGACCCGATTTACCCAGCTGAAATCCATACACCACATAGCCTTCACCGCTTTACAATCCCACAGGGCATGTTTTGTATCCTCTGCAGTTCTGCCACAGTGGTGACATGTAGGGTTTGCTAGAATTTTTCTCTTCATCAAGTTCACTTTAGTTGGTAAACTGTCTGAGCAAGCTTTCCACAAGAAGTGTTTGATTTTTCCAGGCACTTTGAGTTTCCAAATCCCAGACCATAAGCCCGAGACTCCACTTCTGGTTGAACCCGAGGCTACTTCACTTCTTGAATCTTCATATATAAGCTTTTAACCCGATTTCACAAAGTAGACTCCATTTTTTCCCCATGATCAATAGAGCGAATCTGATTGAGCCGATGCACATAAAGGAATAGCTTTTATCTGTTGAACTTCACAAGGGAGAAAAGAATTTTCAATCACTTGAGTCTTCCATTTACCCGATTCCTGCTCAATCAAATCTGCCACACAAGTTCCACTATCCAAACCCAAGAGAGAAGATGTAATTCTGCCTCTTGCAAGTCTTGGAATCTGTAACACCCGAAAAAAAAAAAAAAAAGGTTATTTAAGTTAATTTGTTTATGGGGACGATTTTATAATTAATAATTATAAGAGAGTTTTTAGAAAATAAGGTTGAAACCCTAGCTATATAAGCTTATTAAATCAACGTATATGGAGAGATATTTTGAGAGAGGAGATTACCCAAAAGACTGAAGTAAAAAAGGATTGATTACGCCTTTAAGGTAAGAGCCTAAAAATCTTTTTTTTGTCAAATCTTAGAGTATTCTTTTATATGAGTATTTTGGCCAATAGTGAGACTGTTTATATATGAGATTAACGATGTAAACAAAGAAGGATTTGATTTATTTTCTTTGTGCCCTGTGTTGCGTTAAGTGTAAAAGAAGGCTCTTAAGTCCGGTTCTGCACAGGTTTAGAGATTTGGGGTTTTGGCGAATAGCAAAAGGTTATGGTGTCTGTGTAGGCTTGATTTTGTATGACATAGAATATAGTACCTTTTTCCTAATTTTGTCTTGATCTCAAAGAGAACTAGGGGTGAATGGAGATTAAAAAAAAAAATAAAAAAATGAGCACACGTATGGAAGATTAGGTGGTGTACTTTTGACCCTACATGGCTACACGTATGGTGTATCTATAGGCTTTATCCCTTGGTAATATTAATGATAGAAAGTGGAGGAAATATATATATGTATATATATATATATATATATATATATATATATTATGAATACGGTGGATTTTTAACTGTGAGACAATAGTGGAAAATTATTAAATATTTTTAGCAGTTTCTCTTCTGGCCGAGTATTCATATAAGTTTTATTTAAAAATATTAGATTATTGAGTAAATGATATTTGAAAAAATGTTTAGGTGATATCTAAGTTTTTAGAGGAAGCGTTAGGGAGAAGTTTCTCTTGATATGGCTTTTTGAGGTAAATAACCTTATCTTAATTGGATTTATTGTGCATAATTTTAACTACTAAAAATTGTTTATAGTTGTTACAATTTTATTTTTATTGTATTACTGATTTCAAGTAAAGAATTGTCATAAATATATCTGATTACTGAATATATGATGTATTTTATTTAATTGTTTTTAGCTATATTGATTCAAAGTAAAGAATAAAGAATTTTCACAAATATATATGAGAATTGAATATAAGATTTATTTTATTTAATTTTTTTTAGCTATATTGATTTAAAGTAAAGAGTATAGAAATATCATAAATATATTTGAATATTGAATATATGATTATATATATGTATTTGAATAAGATATATTTTCATTAGAAACTATGATTTCATATATATGATTATGGACAATTGGACTATGAACTAATTCTGATACCCAAACCAATGGGGGTTATTCATTGGTAGTCTGATACCCAAACCATATACATTGGTACTCTGATGCCTAGTCACAGGGATATAGCGTGACCATAGTCATAAGATTTTTAAGAATATGAATTACTTTTGAACATTAGAACTATTTTGAGTCCATAAAACTACATATGTGATTTTGAAAATGTTTGAGTATTTGAACTATTTTGAGTCATTAAAACTACTTATGTATTTTTAGAACCTATTGTAAGTTATAGCTTTTGATATATGGAAAACTAACTATTTTCTAAATCGTCTATGATACATTTGTAAGATTAAAGTATGAGATCTATGTACAACTTATTATTTTATTACTGATGATGCTTCGCTTATCGGTGGGCTGAACAATCTTCAGTGTTATCGATCTAAGGGTTGTCGGTAAATCTTGAAAAGACAAACAGTAAAGTCAGAGGAGACCGGTGGAGGCAGGCCAAGAATCCTCCGATGGCTAAGTTAGTATTCTTTTGTGGTTCCAAATGTAAAGGAAGTGTCTGAATGCCTACCTTCTTGTAAATCAGTGCTTTTATAGCACACCCATGGAACAGTTATCTCCCTTCTTGTAACTTCTCCTATTGTTAAAGGTTCCAGAAATAACTGTTATAACTATTTTTGACATCGTATTGCTTGGCCTGATTTATCTAACCGTTGTTGCAACAGTTCACATCAATTTCGTCAATTCCGGAACGGGGGTGTAATGCCCATGTCAAAATAGTAGTGTTGGTTGTGCACTATCTGCTCAGGATGAGATTATCTCTAATCTCGTCCTACCTGTTTTGCTCATGGACGAGATTTTCCTCGTCCTGAATTTCATGGGTTGTTGTCATTGACCAGGATGACCCGTTATGGATGAGTCTAGAGTTGAACTTTTTCCAGTATCATTAGTTGTCCCCTTTTCCATGGGTCGTCTAGAGAAATGTGACTTCTTCTGGACGTTCGCCAATGAATTAGTGCCATGTGTCATGGTTTTATTGGTGGGAAATCACGTCGATTTACCTGACCGAGAAACATGCCACGTATCTCCCATTCATTTGTTGTGTCGCTTCAGATGTCAGGGCCCATTGCTTATAAATAGTTGATTTCCTGCGTTACCCTCTTCATTTATGAAATTTCCTTCCTCATCCATTCTTGTCTTAGATCTTCGTCTAGAAGTCTCCTGCATCCATAGCTTTTCCCTCGTCCTAGATCCAGGTATTTTCCTATCTTCTTCCTTAGTTTTCTTTTAAGCTTTCCATAAAAATGTCTGAGATTGTTCTTTCCTCGTCTAGCGACAGTGTAGATAAGGCTATAGACGAGTGTACTGATCCTAGTAACTTTAGTGGTTCTAGTGATAGCAACAGTAGTGGCAGTGATAGTGGTAGTAATAGTGAGGGAAATACTACAAACGAGTATATGTCTGGTGTTCCTGGGGTTCCTTTAGAGGTTCTTCAGGAAGGGCTCAAGACGAGGTTTGAGTTCGGATCCATGGCTGGCACAAGTGCGCCCTCATCCACAGTTCAGGATGAGGAAGGGGAGGTTGTATATAGTTGTGCTATAGGTGTAGATTCGAAGACGGACAATAGGAAGATAGAGTTACTTAAAACATGGTATCAAATCCCAGACGAGCTTAACCCTAGGTTAGCTGTCCGTGGAGAGTGGTGTTGTTAGCCTCGTTTTGGGATAGGTATTTATGAGGCTTATCTTTTAGGAGGGTTTAGATTACCTCTAAACAGTTTTGCTAGGGAGTTGTTAACTAGGTTAGGTTTAGGAGTTTGTCAGTTTAATCCCAATGCATGGAGGTTAGTTGTCTCTATGCAAGTTTTGTGGAGGGAGGTGTTTGAGGGGAACTATCCTCTTACCGTGGACAAGTTCCTCTACTGCTACAAGCCCTCTAAAATTAACCAATCCCTTGGCTTATATCAATTTACAGTCAGAGGGAGAGATTATAGACTAATCAAATCCTTAGTCACCTCAGATAGGAACTGGAAGACAGAGTTCTTCTTCGTCTCAGGTTTCTGGGCTGGGCGCCCCATTGAGTTTGATGGGGACCCATTTCCTCCATACACTGGGGAATTAGGGAACCTTCGTCCTGAAGGTATGCTCGTCCCAACCTTACTATTTAATCTTCATTTTTATTTGTAATTTAAAAATCCTAACTCTTGCTTCTTCATTCTTCTTTTTGTTTCAGGTGCTAGACGACCTCACTTGGATGGATTTTACGTTGAATGTATCCAAAAGGCTCGTCTATACACTGACAGGACGTTTCACTCTTTAGTAAGTCTTCAACGTCTTGCTACCTGGGGTTTAGGCCTTGAACCCTCTGCTGAAGCTCTTGCACACGAGATTACCACCCGTAGACGTGAGTTATTCTTTTCTTTTCTTTTAGTATTATTATTACTATTATTATTTTTTATTTTTGAAATTGACGTCTTTCCCTTTAGGAATGGTGACGATGAAAGAAAATAAAGGCAAAGAGGTTGTGGACGAGGCAGTGAAATAGGGGGTGCAATCCTAATCTCGTCCTCCCACAGGCGAAAAACAAAAGAATATATCGTTGAGAGTTGACTTGGGTGACCTCCCAAGTAGGCATGGTAGGGAGAAAAAACATAAGTCCGCCAAGCCTCAAGAAGTCAAATCTCCTCCTCCCGTCCCTAATCAAGGGTCCCCAGTATAGATCCTCACTCTTGATTCAAAGCCCAAGGATCCTCTGTCCAAGAAGGTCTTGTCCATAGTCCATGCACCCACATTGTCTCTCCCTTCCAAAGAAGTTCCTCAGCACCTCTTGGGAAATGAGGAACTGGCCTGGGAGAGATTCACGACGGCGGTGATGGACGTGGATGTGTCTGCCTGCTACAATATGTCTTTGAAAGACTTTGAGCACTCTGGTGTTCAAGATCTTTTCAAAGTAAGTTTTTTTTTTTTTTTTTTTTTTTTTTTTTTTTTTTTTTTTTTAAATATATCTCGTCCTTAAACAACGATGTAGACATATACTTAACAAAATTCTAATGTGTAGGCAATGTCCAAGTTTATTGCTGCGTCCAGGCAGGCAATTGAACTAGACAAGATGAGGATACTACTGGAGAAGAGGATAAAGGAGGTGAAGGAAGAGAGCAAGGTGTGGGCTGAAGTGGCTGCTAAGGCCAAAGAAGAGGCAAAGGAGCTACGGAACCTTAATGAAGAACTCAAGATGGACGTCCTTGAAAATGATACTTGTCTTGACCATCTTCAGAAGATGAACAATGAACTGAGTGCCCTTCTTGAAAAGGCTAAGGGAGACGTAGTTGCAGAGTTTCAAGTGTCCAAGCAGTTTATTGATCTATTGGACAAGAACTATGCAGCTAGGTTTGAGGACTTCAGGCTAGACGCTGCTGAGAATTTCCCTAACCTTGACTTCAGCACTATAAAGCTCAACCTTAGTGCTGCTACAATCTCTCTCCTCCAAACAAGTTTAGAGGACGTGAATATTGAGGATGACGCTAGCACCCTTCCTCCTCCTACAGATGTTAAGGACGATGCCCCTCTCGCCTGAAGACGAGATTTTATGTGTTTAAACTTTTTCTTCCCTTTTTTTTTTATTTTATTTTATTTTTTATTTTTAGAAAAGAAAAATGTAATTCAAGTACTCTAATCTCGTCCATGGTTTTCGGACGAGATTTTGAACAGATCTTCATCAGGGCGTTTGGACGTTAGTAGTCCTCCTTTAAATAATTTGGTCTACTTTTCATGTTATTGAATGAACGAGAGTTCTTTCATCTATTAAATATTTTCAAGTTCATGCTCGTCCACAGAAGTAATTTTTTCTTATTTAAAAAACATACGCATATGTTTTCATCATACTTTAAAATTCGCAATTTCAACTCGTCTTTGCGAAACAGTGATGAAATGGTGATTCTACATTACTCGTCCTTAAACTTACTGATTTTCACCATTAAGTGAACACCTTTAACTCGTCCATAAGTTGGATTGTTTTGGCGTCTTAATTAGCAAGTTTGAACTTATTTATGCATTTCCTCGTCCATGGGTTGGATGCGTCTTAATTAGCAAGTTTGAACTTGCTTATGCATTTCCTCGTCCATGGGTTGGAGGTGTGGACTGATGATGCTTCACTTATCAGTGGGCTAAACAATCTTCGGCGTTATCGATCTAAGGGTTGTCGATAAATCCTGGAAAGACAAACAGTAAAGTTAGAGGAGATCGGTGGAGGCTAGCCAAGAATCCTCTGATGGCTAAGTTAGTATTTTTTTTTGTGGTTCCAAATGTAAAGGAAGTGTCTGAATGCCTACCTTCTTGTAAATCAGTGCTTTTATAGCACACCCATGGAGCGGTTATCTCCCTTCTTGTATCTTCTCCTATTATCAAGGGTTCTGGAAATAACCGTTATAACTGTTTTTGACATCGTATCGCTTGGCCTAATTTATCTAACCGTCATTGGCAACGGTTCACATCAATTTTGTCAATTCTGAAACGGGGGTGTAATGCCCATGTCAAAATAGTAGTGTTGGTTGTGCACCGTCTGCTCAGGATGAGATTATCTCTAATCTCGTCCTACCTGTTTTGCTTATGGACGAGATTTTCCTCGTCCTGAATTTCATGGGCTGTTGTCATTGACCAGGACGACCCGTTATTGATGAGTTTGGAGTTGAACTTTTTCCAGTTTCATCAATTACTATGAAACTTCTTCAGTTATTTTGGAACTGCATTGTATATCATACCTTTTGAAAACACATATTACATCTTATACTTTACAGATCTATTGCTTGATAAAACTTATTAGGATTTTGGTTACTTATTGAGTTGTCAGCTCACCCCTTTTTTCCCTCCAGTTTTAGATTGTGAAGAATACCAAGTTTTGAGAGTTTTTATGTTATGTTATGAGCAGGAAAAGAAGCTTAGTGATTTTGGGATTGGATAGTCTTCTAATAGTTTTATATTTATTGGCCAATTGGCATTATGTACATGAGGTTTGGATTTTGTTCCTATTAAATTATTGGAGATCTATTCATAAAGAAATTGTTGAGGTATTTTGGATTTATTTGATTTTAATTTTTGAGGATAAATTTTAGTTGCCAAGAAGGCCTTGCACACTTGTCGTGCGGCAGTTGTCACGTGCCTATCTTTATAGTTGGGTTCAGGGCGTGCCAATTTTATTGTATCAGAGCTTAGGTTATGATCTTACAGACTCTATACTGGGATTTGATTTGGAATAAAGTTTACGCACTAGGGATTACGATTATAATCATTGTTTATGAAGGTTATTAAGCCATAGATAGTGTTCTTTTGATGATTTGATGAGAAGTATAGGTGAGGTTCCATCATATGATGAATTTGTTAGGTCAGATTCGTCGGGATTTTATATTTATGCCTCTTGGGTTTATGTGTACATGACTTATAAAATGAAAAGGAGGATTTTAATTGATATACTTCTATATTCTTATACTAGTATTGAGTGGGTGTGTTGTATTCTTGAAATTTTGTAATTGATTAGATTGGCTATTAAAACTTCTTCTTCTTATTAAAAAAAAAAAGAAAAAAAGAAAAGGAAAAGAGAGTGAGAAAAGAACAAGCGAAGGAAATCTTCCTGCTGTTTTATGACTGGTCCCCTGAAAACTCATTTGATAGTTTTGCCTAATATAGTCGACCTATCTAAGGTTAGTTTGATTTGTAGGGGATTCTCATATGTCTAATTATTGAATGATAGTTTACTATGTCCTATTCAAAATTTAGAGTGCATTTAGGGAATTGGAAATTGTAGAACTTTGTTTAGGGGTTAAGGTTTGATGTTAGAGCTATGATTCCTTGATTTTAGTTTATATGGAGGTAGGAAATTAATGGAAAGTTCATAGTGTGAAGGGAAAATCAATTTGTGGTTATTGTAGTTTACATTATATTATATGTTATTATATAAATTTTGAGGGTATTTAAAGAATTTAGTAATATATTGGTGACTTCTTTGAGAAGATTATAGGCCATGTAATTATAAGGAACCCAGCTCTTCAATGAGTTCCAGCCCAAGTATCATTTGGAGGTTAAAGGTGAATAAATTTTGCTTATTTGAGAAGATAATTTATGGTTAAGATAGTGGTTCTATGAAAAATCTTATATCAATGCTCAATTGATTATTTATGGAGATTTTGGAATTTCTTTTTCTTACAAAACTTGAGGAAGAAAAGATATAGTGATACACACATATGTTATAAATTAGTTCTGAACTTAGGAAGGATTGGAACCTTGGATGCACTACTTAATTTTGAGGTATAGAATTAAACGGATGCTAGCATTCAATGGTCTATGGTGAATCTCAAAATTGTTGATTTCCCTTGTTGTAATTTTTGGAGACTACTTGGGCCTTGGAATTTTGTTGAAATTAATAATTGATGGAAAATCAGTTATTGGGGTTAATCTAAATGAATGGGCCTTGGAACTTTTATTCAAATTAAAAGGAATTTAGAGATCTATTTAGACTAGAGATATGTATATCTTAAAAGAATCATATAATTTTCATAATATGGTTGTTCTTAAACTATGGGTAATTTAGTAAGAGATTTTATAGTGGCATTGTATTATGTAGCGGAAACATCATGGCTCCATTTTCTTTGGAAATTTTTATCTTACAAATCTTGGGAAGGAAAAGTCTACGCATATGTTGTGAAATAGTTTTGAACTATGGTGATGAGTGATAAATTTGTATAGATCAATACAATAGTGGCTTTAGAGTAGCGCAGTAGAATCGTGATAATTCATTCAACTTGTGATGAATTCAGAGGACTGAATTCTTATAAGTGGGGAGATTGTAATACCTCGAAATTTTTTTTTTTTAAAGGAAGGTTATTTAAGTTAATTTGTTTACGGGGATGATTTTATAATTAATAATTATAAGAAAGTTTTTAGAAAATAAGGTTGAAACCCTAGCTATATAAGCTATTAAATCAACGTATATGGAGAGATATTTTGAGAGAGGAGACTACCCAAAAGACTGAAGTAAAGAAGGATTGATTACACATTTGAGTTAAGAGCCTAAGAATCTCTTTTTTTGTCAAATCTAAGCTTTATTTAGAATTAGAGTATTCTTTTATATGAGTATTTTGGACAATAGTGAGACTGTTTATATATGAGATTAACGATGTAAATGAGGAAGGATTTGATTTATTTTCTCTGTTCCTTGTGTTGCGTTAAGTGTAAAAGAAGGCTCTTGGGTCCGATTTTGCACAAGTTTAGAGATTTGGGGTTTTGGCAAATAGCAAAAGGTTATGGTGTCCGTGTAGGCTTGATTTTGTATGACATAGAATATAGTACCTTTTTCCTAGAATTGTCCTAATCTCAAAGAGAACTAAGGGTGAATGGAGATTTAAAAAAAAAAAAAAAAATGAGCACACGTATAGAAGATTAGGTGGTGTACTTTTGACCCTACATGGCTACACGTATGGTGTATCTATAGGTTTTATCCCTTGGTGCTATTAATGGCAGAAAGTGGAGGAAATATATATATATATATATATATATATATATTATGAATACGGTGGATTTTTAACTGTGAGACAATAGTGGAAAATTATTAGATATTTTTAGCAGTTTCTCTTCTGGCCGGGTATTCATATAAGTTTTATTTAAAAATATTAGATTATTGAGTAAATGATATTTGAAAAATTGTTTAGGTGATATCTAAGATTTTAGAGGAAGCGTTAGGGAGAAGTTCCTTTTGATATGACTTTTTGAGATAAGTAACCTTATCTTAGTTGGATTTATTTTGCGTAATTTTAACTACTGAAAATTGTTTATAGATGTTACAATTTTATTTCTATTGTATTACTAATTTCAAGTAAAGAATTATCACAAATATATCTGATTACTGAATATATGATGTATTTTATTTTAATTGTTTTTAGCTATATTGACTCTAAGTAAAGAATAAAGAATTTTCACAAATATATATGAGCATTGAATATAAGATTTATTTTATTTAATTGTTTTTTTAGCTATATTGATTTAAAGTAAAGAGTATAGAAATACCAGAAATGTATTTGAATATTGAATATATGATTATATATATGTATTTGAATAAGATATATTTTTGTTAGAAACTACGATTTCATATATATGATTATGGACAATTGGACTACGAACTGATTCTGATACCCAAACCAATGGGGGTTACTCATTGGTACTTTGATACCCAGCTAATGGGGGTTATTCATTGGTACTTTGATACCCAAACCAATGAGGGTTATTCATTGATACTTTGATGCACAGTCATGGGGATATAGTGTGACCATAATCATAAGATTTTTTAGAATATGAATTACGTTTGAACATTAGAACTATTTTGAGTCCATAAAACTACATATGTGATTTTGAAAATGTTTGAGTATTTGAACTATTTTGAGTCATTAAAACTACTTATGTATTTTTGGAACCTATTGTAAGTTATAGCTTTTGATATATGGAAAACTGACTACTTTCTAAATCATCTATGATATATTTGTAAGATTAAAGTATGAGATCTATGTACAACTTATTATTTTATGACTATGAAACTTCTTCAGTTATTTTGAAACTGCATTGTATATCATAACTTTTGAAAACACATATTACATCTTATACTTTACAGATCTATTGCTTGATAAAACTTATTAGGATTTTGGTTATTTATTGAGTTGTCAGCTCACCCCTTTTCCCCTCTAGTTTTAGATCATGAAGAATACCAAGTTTTGGGAATTTTGATGTTGTGTTGTGAGCAGGAAAAGAAGCTTAGTGATTTTGGGATTGGATGGTCTTCTAATAGTTTTATATTTATTGGCAAATTGGCATTATGTACATGAGGTTTGGATTTTGTTCCTATTAAATTATTGGAGATCTATTCATAAAGAAATTGTTGAGGTATTTTGGATTTATTTGATTTTAATTTTTGAGGATAAATTTTAGTTGCTAAGAAGGCCTTGCACACTTGTAGGGTACTTACTTTATAAGCGTGCGGTGGTTGTCACGTGCCTATCTTTCTAGTTGGGTTCGGGGTGTGACAGTATCCAACTATCTTTGAAGACTCAAGTCCATGAGTCTAGTATATGTACTTAAATCCCTTATTTGACAATAATAGACTTTCTCAAATTATATATATTTTTAATTTTTTAAAAATAAATTTTATCGATGAAGCTAATTAAAATTCACAAAATATGGGGCAATTATTTAAAGCCCATATAGAAAAGATAATACCGCATGGTTGCTTAGTCTCTCTACCTGCCAGTTATTTGATTATGCATTAGTCAAGAAACTGTAGGATTGATTTCATCAAATGATTATAGTTCCTTGTCCCAAAAAAAAAAAAAAAAAAGATTATAGTTAATTTTCGTGACTTACTAGCTACTTACCGAAGAATTTTATACCACTACTTAATTACATGACTTCCCAGAGCCTATATGAAGTTCATAAAGCCAATGCTTATTAAATCTGGCAGATTTGGTGGCTGTGATCATTTAATTACATTACAAATGGTTACCTTTGTTTATAAGTGTTTTAGGGTATAGTTAAGAGAAAATAAAAGGTTTTTTTTTTTTTTGGGGGGGGGGGGGGGGGAATAAGATTTTTATTTATTTATAATTATTCAAAGTAACATTGTGAGGGGTTATTTTGGAGAATGTCACATTCAGTGGTTCTCTTATTTTTTTCTCACATTACCTTCCTCACATTGTGTAGTACCAACTTTACATGTGACTGTACTTTTCTAAGATTCAGTGGTTCCCTTATTTTTTCTCACATTTGATGATACCATCCTCATATTGTGCAATACCAACATCACATGTGACTGTACTTTTGTCACATTCTGTGATTCCCTTATTTTTTTCTCACATTTGATGGTACCATCTTCATATTGTGCAACACCTACATCACATGTGACTATACTTGTGAGAGACCGCGAACTTCCTTGATAGGGAGGGTTCTCTCAAAAAAGAGATTTTGGTGCTTTTAAGGGCACCTCTCTTTTTGGGTAAGTGGTGTGGAGTCATTACTTATTTTTTAAACAAAAAATAAATAAATACAAATTACATGATCAAAATATTTTGAATGTCATTAAATGAATAAAGACAAGTACAATTTTGGTAAATTAAATCCTACAAGGTTTTGGGTCCTAGTTACAATCTATGCAAAACAATACAAAACTTTGGTCCTAGTTACAATCTACCAAAAAATAAAAAATAAGACACTAATCTACCTATTCAAAAACCTAAGTCTGGAGACTAAGTTATGGAATGAGAAGGTGTTAGACACCCATTTCGCCCAGACAGAGTCTGGTCTTCTAGACTCTAATGACCAATATACCCTTTATTGCATGAGGTGAATGATATGTTGACAAACACTTGACTAGAACTAACTCAAGTAAATTTATCTTATGAATATATCCCCTTTTTTAAGAAAAATTAGATAAGTTTTGTGAAAAAAAAATAAAAAGATTTGTAAAGAAAAATGTTTTTATATAGATAAAAAAAATTAGATTTGTAATGAAAAATCAGATTTGTTTTTGAATAGTTAAAAATGATTTTTGATTAAAAAAATTAGATCTATTGTTGGACATATCATAAAAACGACTTTTTGAAAGAGGATTCACCCTCATGAGATAAATTATTTTACACACATCACATATTAAGAAAAAGAAAAGACTTCAACCTAATTTTTAATTTCTTCTTCTAAAATCCAAAATCTGTAATTTTGTGACAAAGAAGTCTTTTTATAAAACAAATCAGACTTGTATTTAATGAAAATACATATCAGTTTTGATTCTTGAAAAAAAATTAGATCTGTATTTAATGAAAATATAGATAAGTTTCGTGTGTTAAAAATATCAGATCTGTATTTAATAAAAATACAGATTAGTTTTACGTGTTAAAAAAATCAGATCTGTATTTAATGAAAATACAGATCAATTTTGTGTGTTAAAAAAATCAAATCTGTATTAAATGAAAATACATATTAGTTTTTATGTGTTAAAAAAATCAGACCTGTATTTAATGAAAATTAATGAAAATATAGATCATTTTTACGTGTTAAAAAAATCAAATCTGCATTTAATGAAAATACAGATCATTTTTACGTGTTAAAAAAATCAGATCTGTATTTAATGAAAATACAGATCAATTTTGTGTGTTAAAAAAATCAAATCTATATTAAAGGAAAATACATATTAGTTTTTATGTGTTAAAAAAATCAGATCTGTATTTAATGAAAATATAGATCAGTTTTGTGTGTTAAAAAAAGCAGATCTGTATTTAATGAAAATACAGATCAATTTTGTGTGTTAAAAAAATCAAATCTGTATTAAATGAAAATATATATTAGTTTTTATGTGTTAAAAAAATCAGACCTGTATTTAATGAAAATACAGATCAGTTTTGTGTGTTAAAAAAATCAGATCTGTATTTAATGAAAATACAGATCAATTTTATGTGTTAAAAAAATAAAATTTGTATTTAATGAAAATATAGATCAGTTTTGTGTGTTAAAAATATCAGATCTATATATAATGAAAATACAGATCATTTTTACATGTTAAAAAAATCAGATCTGTATTTAATGAAAATACAGATCAATTTTGTGTGGTAAAAAAATCAAATCTGTATTAAATGAAAATGCATATTAGTTTTTATGTGTTAAAAAAATCAGATTTTTATTTAATGAAAATATAGATCAATTTTGTGTGTTAAAAAAATTAGATCTGTATTTAATGAAAATATATATCAGTTTTGTGTGTTAAAAAAATCAGATCTGTATTTAATGAAAATACAGATCAATTTTGTGTGTTAAAAAAATCAGATCTATATTAAATGAAAATACATATTAGTTTTTATGTGTTAAAAAAATCAGATCTGTATTTAATGAAAATATAGATCAATTTTGTGTGTTAAAAAAATTAGATCTGTATTTAATGAAAATACAGATCAGTTTTGTGTACTAAAAATCAAATCTAAAAAATTCAAATAAGCTTTTAGTTTAAAGAGATCTTTGACAATTAGCATATTTTGAGATTCAAGAGAGAGAAATCACAAACAAAAAAAATCATCTGAGAACATATTTAAACAAAACTTTTAAACAAAACATGGCAATTATATCAAGAATCAAAAGTAATCAAACATGTATCATCAAACAAAGTTAATAGAGAAAACTAGAAAAAGAAAAGAAATAGACTACCTTTTGCGTGGCTGTGCTCTTCTTGGTGAAAGGATATTTTTGGATTCAAAGAAATAGACTAGCTCTTGCATGAGTATGCTCTTCGCTTACAAAAAAGAAATTCCTAAGGCAAGAACCTCCAGAATGTCTTTAACGTAAGGGGGAATTGAAAAGAAGAGAAGAGCTAGAAAGAGGGGGGGGGGGTCAAAAAGTGTGAAAAAGTGTGTTGAATTTTGAGAGGCATCCTCTATTTATAGATGATGGGATGCTTTGAAAAATTAGCTGAATGATTAGAATACGAACTGGGATGTGTCATTATCTTTAAAAAAACGAAAAAGGTAAGGTTCATCTCAATCTAGAAGTCATTGGCTAGGCCTTGAATTTGTGCCAATCGGCACTCCAAGAGTGCCGAACGGACCTCTTGGGTGATGCACCCGCGTTTGAGTTTCGGTCCACTTTAGACTCCTTTTTTGAGGTTTTTTTAAGCTGGGACTTGCACTTAGACGCGTTTTTAATCCGTATTCTAAAAATTAAACCCCTTTTTTGGATATCCAGGTCTTTAAAGTGACGATTATCTTGTAGATAATTATTTCAAAAAGTCTTAATTATCCATGATTTCATTGCTATCTGATTATCCACTTTATTCCCATGCAAGCAAATCTATTTTTGACACTAACCAACAACCAATCACAAAATCATTTAATTAATTTTAATTGTCTAATCAATTAGAATTAATTTAAATTAATCATGCGTAGTTGGTTCCACCCAAACAAAAGGCATGTAGACTGTGCAAACTTGATCATGCGATATCTTTCAATTTGACGGTTTGATTTGGAAATCGGGCATACCGTTGCGACCGTTAGAATCTCAAGATCATTTTTATGATACACAATGAATGAATTAATGCATGCAATGCAACTATGGTTTTTTCAGGTATATGAATGGTCACTTTAGCCATCTTCCATGATTAAATTATGGGTGCAAAATTGAGTGTCTATAGAATGCCCCTCATTGATAGAGCTTGCAAAGAGAATGTCAATGTAAAATAAAGACACTGATTTTAGTAGCATTGATTTAATTGAGGTTGATTTTTCAAAGATTATCTAGCCCTAGAACCTAAAACCTTGGAACATAGAACTAGTGCCTTGTTATTTTGAAAAATGAAAATTGTGAATACTTGACCTAACTAATAACTAATAAATTTGAAGTGGATCTTAAAATTTAGGTTGACCGAAAGGCTTCCCTATCTCAATCTGAATTTGGGGTGGTCGATCAAGGGGCTTTTCTACCTCAATCTGAATGGAAGGTATCTAAGGGGCTTCTTTACTTTGGGACCTGAGACAATTGAGAGGCTTCTCTATCTCAATCTTGAATTATGGGCGACCAAGGGGCTTCTCTACCTCAATCTTGATGAAAGGTAACCAAGGGGGTTTTCTACCTTGGAACTTGGAGAAATTGAGAGACTTCTCTATCTCAATCTTGAACTACGACGACCAAGGGGATTCTCTACCTCAATCTTAATGAATGGTAACCAAGGCGCTTCTTTACCTCAAAACTTGGAGCGATTGAGGGGCTTCTCTATCTCAATCTTGAATTGTGGGCGACCAAGGGGCTTCTCTACCTTGGAACCAGGGACGATTGAGAGGCTTTTCTATCTTAATCTTGAATTATGGGCGACCAAGGGGCTTCTCTACCTCAATCTTCATGAAAGGCATCCAAAGGGCTTCTCTAACTTGGAACCACAGATGATTGAGAGGCTTATCTATTTGAATCTTGAATTGTGGGCGACCAAGGGGCTTCTCTACCTCAATCTTGATGAAAGGTAACCAAAGGGCTTCTCTACCTTAGAACTTGGAGTGATTGAGAGTTTTTTCTATCTCAATCTTGAATTGTGGGCAATCAAGGGGCTTCTTTACCTTGGAACCTAGGACGATTGTGAGGCTTCTCTATCTTAATCTTGAATTGTGGGTGACCAAGGGGCTTCTCTACCTCCAAACCTGGGATGATTGAGGGGCTTATCTATCTCAATCTTGAATTCTGGGTGACTAAGGGACTTCTCCACCTCGATCTTGATGAATGGTAACCAAGGGGCTTCTCTACCTCAGAACTTGGGATGATTTCCTGTAAAAGACCAAAATTTGGGATTAGACTTTAAAGGATGAGTGCTTTGTTGTTCCATCGTTTTGAGATGTGTGATCTTCATTTGTTCCTTCTTGGTTTGAATTTTTTTCAATTTTAGCAAGAAAACTTCGATTAATTGTTGTAGTCCTTTGAAAAAGATTTTACCTTTGAAATTTGAGACTTGGAATTTGAAACTTAAAACTTAGAATTTGGAATTTGAAACTTTGGATTGAGAGTTTGAAATTTGGAATTGAGAGTTTAAAATTTTTCTCTTAAAAAATGGTATCTTTGTCCTTGATCATCTCCAATAATTTTTTCTTCAAAGTTACGTAAATATTCTTGCAATTGATGTTATCTATTTTTTGAAACTTTGAAAAATTTTCTTCCATCCTTCTTGACTTTTTCCTTTTCTTTAAAAAGAAAGGAAAAGGGGAAAAAAGAAAAAGAATTTTTTTTAGGGGGGGGGGTGTTACTAAGTTAACTCAGTCAAACCTGAGTTGACTCAGCAACTCAGATTCGTTTAAACAACGGAGGCCGAATTTTGGCCCCCATTCTTTGTCTTTTCCTTTTCTTTTCTTTTTTGGTTTTTCTCTCCTCTTTTTTCCTTCTTCCTCCATTGTTACTATTCACTTTCCTCTTCCACTTGGATTTTCTCCCTCATTACAACATTTCTTCTCTAAAAAATCACTCTCCTAAGCTTCTCATTCTTATTTTACTCATCTTCCTCAATATCTTTTTAGATCATTGTGTTCTTGGCCATTTTTGCTACAAACCCATTTTTGTGAAACCCATTTCCAAACTTCCTTTTTCTTTGCATTACCAATGGAATCATCTTCCAATAGGCCTTCCTTTCTCACTTTTAATGAGAAAAAAATACCACCCATCTCTTGAGTGGAATGATGAAGAAGGGCTCCTTCAAGACCCCAAGACCCATGCTCCATACTCCAAAATGGACTTCAAGGCAAGGTTTTTTTTTTTTTTGATTTCTTTGTTGGGAAATTTGTTGATTTCATGCTTCATTGAGAGTTTGGTGTTGAGACATTGTCATTTGGTTGTTGTTTGCTCTTGTTGAAATTTTGGAAATGGCATGGTTGATCATGTTGTAATCTTGGACTTGGGGACATTTTGAATTGTTGAGTTTTTTGTCATGGTGTAACTTGGACTATGTTGATGGCTCATGAATTTTGGCACTGTATGTCATGTGGTATTGTTGGATGAATTTAAACTTGAATTTTAGGGGCATTGAAGTTATAGAAATTTGTTGTGTAGGCTTGGTTGAACAAATTCATTTTTGATGAATTCAAAAATTTCATTGGAATGTGTAAGACTTATTTTATGAGTATGGACATTTTTATGGATATGGGTATGGCAATAGAATTTTATGGTGGTACAGATTTTTTGGGTTGGAATTTTTTTTTTTTTTTTTGACATGGAAAAATTTTGTTGGAAAAAATTTTATTGAATGGGATTTTTTTTTTCTTAGCATGGGATTTTGTTTTATTGCTGGCATGGGATTTTTTGTTGCTAGCATGGAATTTTTGGTCTTGGAAAATTTTTGGAAGAAGTAATTTTTGGATATCCTGATGATGGGTCAAACTTTGTTTTGCAGAACCTCAAAAGCCGAGGTAGCCTTCAAATGCTGAAAGGCGTATGAGAAATATTGTCCTCGGATATTAGGAACATCATTAATGATGCAGGCTTTTAGACTTTCTTTGAAGCTTTACTAAATTAGGAGACTCATGAGTACAAGGATCTCCAGTTGCTCCTTGCTTTGTCAGAACGGTTTTGGAATAACATGTGCACATTCCATTTCCCATTTGTTGGTGAAGTAATGTTGACACCTTACGACTTCTTTGTCATCACTACCTTATGATTGGCTGGTAAAAGAATCATGGTCAATGACTTCCTCACTTCAAAAGAGATTAAGAGTCTTTTAGGCGTTGTGCCTTCAAAGTTGAAGAGTAAAAATGTCTCTCTGATGTGGCTATATGAGAATATTGAGAGTTGTAAAATTGTGGCAATGGGTACTCCAATGTTTATGCTCCTCTTCATTGGAACTTTCTTATGTCCAAACTTGGGTAGTATTGTGAGCTTGTGCTATTTGTGGAGTCTGAAGGATATTGACCAGATCAAGAATTATGATTTGGGTGGCATGGCTTACGCAACCCTCTTGCATTTTATGACTCAACTTTCCAGGCGTAGTCTCTCAAGCTTAGGAGGTGCGCCATTTGTTTCGCTAGTTAGGTTTGGAATTTTTTGACTATGTGTGGGTTTTGGAAAGTTGTTTTGGCTATATTGTAATGATGTATGTTAATTTTTCAAGTTTGGATGTATGAATATTTTGGGGTTGGTCCTCAAGTTCGGGAAAATGTTGATGGCATATATTCGAGATTTCTCCATTGGTTGCCCAAATACCGTTTGTCAACACCTTCCAAGCATTCTTTGGAGGTTTGGTATATAGTGATTGACAATTTAACTGTTGCTGATGTATTATTATTATTATTTTGTGCGGGATTTTGTGTTTAAGGGTTTTTGTAATTTGATCATGGTTTGGTCTTCTTTTCATTCTTGGTTCTTTATGATTTTCAAATATCTTTGGATCCTTGGCTTGGATGTGAGGAGTATGCTAAGTGTGAATGGGCTCTAGAGTTGAATGGTCATCAGGTGTTGTTTGAGTGTGGCCATGGGAGGTATTGGTATCTTGATGATCAGGTGTTGCCTTAGGTTCAACACATATATCCTCCAGTGACAATCCTGGTTCCTCTTCATCCCTTCATTCGGTTGGCTGGCCTTCTAGCTAATGAAGACATTGCTCGCGCTCGAATTGGCCATGTTGTTTTAGGGACACCAGGGATTTATTTTGATTTCATTCAAACTCAACTACAAGGTTCTGGGCGGTATTCCTGTCACCTCGATATCTCTCTTTCCTTTTGAAATCAAGTTGTATTTCATCTTGTATGCTTCTTTCCCATATTTTCGCTTTATGACAATGTATGTATGTTGCATTCTCAGGCTTCATCTTTTGAAGAAGAGGAAGAGAATCCCCCTCCTAGCCATGCTAGCGGCTCTTCTAATTCTTTCATGGAGACCTATCCTCACTTTCTTTCATGGCAGTATGAAGTAATGAATCCTTATGGTTCGTACAGCTCTGTGACTTTAGACAAGCCAGAACACACCCCAAATGTCCCTTGGCTTGATCTAGTATGTTCTTGAATCTTTTAGTTCCTTGTTCTCATTTCTTCTTGGCTCATTGAATTGCTCATGATCTAGTAATTTTTTGTTTTAGGTCGATATTGATATTGTGGAAGAAAGCATGCGGATGATTGGAGGTTTGCGACTAGTAGCATACACTCAATCTTCTCAATGTGTGATCAATGAAGCAAGCTAGGTATAAGATGATGCTTTCTGAGTGTCTTTGCTTGGAATTTCCTAATAATCGATCTAATACTTGTCTTTGTTGATTTTTCAGGCAAGCTGAATGGCATTGGCTGATGCCAACACAAGATCCTTGGAGGAAAGGATTAGAAATCATGAACTTTAGAATTGGCAGTAAGAGTCTCGGTTTTATGCAAGTTAGGAAGGGGACATTAAGGGTGGCTCCTCTAGAGGTGGGTCGAGGAAATCTTCGCACCAGTAGACCCAGAGTCCCAATGATGCTTAACTTATGTTTTAATTCTTGCAAGAACAAAAATAAATGTTTCTTAAACAATTTGTATTAATCTAAACTTTTAGACCTTCATCCTTTGAATTGTTTCTGATCTTGTTGTAACAATTTAAACTTATCTGATCAATTATGATGGAATTTGTTCTTGATAGAGGCACTGCCAAATGCCCCTAGTTTAAAAACTTATGCATGATGACCCTTCATTTTTGAAAAGAATCGATTTTTTTTTTCTTTTTCTCTTATTTTGAAAATATTGAGTGATTTCTACTTATTCCAAAAAGAGGAGATAAGGCATGGCCTAATGCCCCTAGTTTAAGAGATGAACACATGACTTTAAAAAATCTTAATTTGATTTTTTTCTCTCCTTTTGAAAATAGTGATGCAAGGACCCTCTTTTTTAAAAACTGGACAAGACATGTCTGAATGCCCCAGTTTAACTAAAAGAAAAATCCTTTTAAGTGAAAAATAAAGTAAAAAATGGATCTGAAAAGTGCTTAAAAACACAAAATTGATAAGTGGGTCTTTGGTGGTGATGAGTGCCAATCGACACTTGAGGAGTGCCGAATGGCATTTTAAGGTGCCGAATGGCACATCCCACCGT
This sequence comes from Quercus wislizeni, assembly GCA_023055345.1. NCBI lineage: Eukaryota > Viridiplantae > Streptophyta > Magnoliopsida > Fagales > Fagaceae > Quercus > Quercus wislizeni. Next base: position 26,024,295 of record JALGQJ010000005.1, read on the forward strand.
GGGCTAACTCCTCATGCTTTTTCAACGCGTTTTTCGTGTTTTTGAGTTTTTTGAAAAATATTACCTACATTTGTGACTGTGAAACACTCTTCTAGTTAGCTACAAACTTTTGAAACCTATTTAAACCTGGTTAAGGATTGAGGTATCTTGTTTTAGCATCTATTTTGCAAACAAATCTCTACATCAAGGTTAGCAAGACACAGTAATCACAAGCAAGAGTTATCCATGGCTAACAACCAAAATTTCTCTCATTCAACCATTCATGATATCAACAGTTGGGTTTGTAGCTTTGATTTTAGTACCAAGACCAATTTTACAACCTACAAACTAGAGGGCATCAAGGCTTTGAGAAACGTCAAAATCAAGTGGGACTTCCTCCGTGCTGCTATGAAGTTCTAGGACCTTGAATTCCAGTTTAAAACTGCTGAACTTTGTCCCACAATTGAAGAATTTTCAGCTATTTTGGGTTATGATCTAAGCAAGAAATTCATAGCAATTTCTTGTGATCCTAAGCATAGGGAATCTTTGTCCAATGCTCTAGGGATTCCTACTTCAATTACCAGTAGCATGATTGAAGGACACATGGTGAATCTCCGTGCAGTTCTTTCAAGTCTGATTAATAAACGTACTCATGGAATGACTGACAACATGCAAAATTTTTTTGGCTTGGCTCTCTACTTTGTGGGAAAATTCTTGCTTTGTTCTAGAAGGCACAGTTTTGCGGATGCTCGAGCCATAAGTGTTGTGAGTCAAATTGAGGGTGATAATCCCGTTTCTCTAATCTTAGTAGAAACTCTTCTAGGATTGGACTTTGTATTTCATGACGGAGAGTCACAAAACTTTCTTGGGAGTCCCTTGACTTTGCAGATATGGCTGATGGAAAGACTGTATATGATTGCCAAGCCTACTGTTGGTAATTATGGTCCTGACAGTTTTCGTAGTAGGACTGTTATCAAAACTGAGTGTCAAAATGAAAGTGACTAGGTGAAATTTTTGAACAAGAAGTCTTGTGCCTTAATTTGATGGAATTGTTATTGGTGGAAGTGTCCACCCCCTTTGCTGCGGTCTCTAGGATCAGATCACATCTTTATAGTTGGTTTAAAGAGAGCAACTTTCTATAAGGTGGATAGACTTTTGAAGCAGTTCCAATATCAGCAAGGAATGCCTGGTGGAAAAGGAAGAAAACCTTTCACTCCTGTGGACACAAATCCTACTTCTATAAGGAACATGTTGTTGGGCTTGGAGATGGTTGACCAGGTGGAGCAATCTTTTGTCAAGTTTCACTTTCACAGGATGACTATAGAATATTCTAACTGGTTGATGGAAAAGATTGCTAACAAGGAGGCTGACGTGGTTGCTATGAGAAAACAATTTCTTAGAGACAACTGAGAAAGACGAGGTTGAAAACTTGGCAAAATGGTTGAAAACCGAGATAGAATGGTTGAATTTTGAAAACTTTTTTTTTTTGGCTCAATGGGTAAATGGTGGGTTTGAGGAAGTTGTGACCAGACCAATGTATGGTTGCCTACGTACTTACTTGGCAGAAGGATCAGGTCATCACGTAGTTCATTTTTATTTGCCTTAATTTTTGCCTAGGCTGCCCTTTCGGGTTTTCAACCTAGCAAGCTCTCTCATTCTTTTTTTTTTCTTACTCTCCTTTTGCGTAGATTGCCCTTTTGGGTTTTCAACCTACCCATTTTTTTTGCCCTAATTTTTGCCTAGACCATCCTTTTGGGTTTTTAGTCTAGTAGGCTTTATTTATTTATTTATTTATTATTATTTTTTTTAAAAAACCGAATCTAGGAAGGGAAATAATATAATTTACAATCACTTCAGACATGGTGTTGTCAGACTAACACCTTAGACGTGGAATTTCTTCAACTGATCCATGTTGGTTGGTTCAGTGAAAGGATTTGCATCTAAGTCCATCAACCTCACTACTCTTCCAGAGTATATCTGCTTGTTAATATATGGGTCTGCCTAATTTTGCTTGAACTTCCCATTTCTCTTTTGAATCAGCGCTTAAATATCTTTCAACACTAACTTCCCCAACTTCAAAACTCTAGTTCTTACCTTCTTGTCAAAAGCTTTCCTAAGCCTCCTTTGATAACCTTGAATGTGATACAAGGCCTTGAGTCTTTTCTCATCCAACATGCATAATTGGTTATATCTACTTTGCAACCAATCCACTTCAGGGATTTCACTTTCCAGTACTATCCTCAGTGAATGGACACCCATTTCAATAGGAAGGTCTGCTTCCGTCCCATACACCAATGATTAAGGAATGACTCCTATGGAAGATCAAATTGATGTCGTATACCCCTAAAGTGCATATGGTAATTGAAGATACCAATCCTTGTGGTTCTTCGTGCTTTTCTTCAAGATTCGCCCTATATTCTTGTTTGCAGCCTCAACTGTTCCATTAGTCTGAGGACGGTAAGGTGAGGATTTGTGGTGCTGAATATTGAACTGCCGCAGCAGCTTCTCTGTTTCTTCTTGAAATGTAGTCCATTGTCAGAGATAATTTCATGTGGTACCCTATATCTACAAATTATATTAGTATGAATAAACCGAGTGGCTTTCTTTGAGTTCAAAACCTTGTATGAGGTAGCTTCTACCCATTTTAGTGAAATAATCAATAGCAACAAGTATAAATTCATGGCCATTGGATGCTTTTGGATGAATCTTCTTAATAATATCTATTCCCCCTGTAGAAAACGGTCAGGGTGAAGTCATGGTATTTAATGGCATAGGTGGCATGTGCTTTAGATCTCCATGGACTTGGCATTGATGGCACTTGTGAACATGATCTGTGCAGTCGACTTCCATAGTAGTCCAGTAATACCCTTGCCTCATTATCTTTCATGATAGCATGTGTGCATTCACGTGTGGCCCATAACTTGATTCGTGAACCTCTTCAATTATTTGTTGTGCTTCCTTGGTGGTCACACAAAGGAGATGAATTTCGTCATATGATCTTTTGTAAAGCCTCTCACAACAAATAATATAATTAGTGGACAACCTTCTAATGGTCAATTGGTCATTCTTGTTTGCGAAGTTTGGGTATGCCCCATCCTTGAGGTACTGTAAGATGTCGAAATACCATTCACCTTCTCCCTTCTTTTCCTTATTCTCTTCTATTGACATGCAATAAGTTGGCTCCTCTTTTTGTTCCACCACTATGGGTCTAGTTTCATCTTCCTTAAGTCCATCCATCATGGAGGCCATTGTTGCTAAAGCATCTGCAATCTGATTCTGCATCCTTGGCACATATTGGTATAGGATCTTGCTAAATTTTGAGGCCCACTTCTGAAGACATTCAAAATAAGGCATTAGCCTTTCTTCCTTGATCTTCCATCTATTCTAAATCTAAGAAATTATCAAGGCTGAATCACCATATACTTCCAACTCTTTTAATCCAAGACTTAGGGCTACTCGCAACCCCATAATGCAAGCTTCATATTCAGTGGCATGATTAGTGGCAGGGAAGTTGAGCCTACCAGAGAATGAGATGTGTGTCCCTTTTGGAGAAATTAGGAGAACTCTAATGCCACTTCCATTTTGATTTGTTGCTCCATCGAAATACATCTTCCATGATTCTACCTCAATCTTCATGATATCCTCATTTAGGAAGTCTCATTGGACCTCTTTAGCTTCTTCAGGTGAATAGTGGGCTAAGTGATCAACAATTGCCCTCCTCTTTATGGATTTCTAAGTCACATATTTAATATCAAATTCTGACAGAAGTAAAACCCATTTAGCTATCTTTACATCTTACATAGGCTTTTCCATCAAATATTTCAAATAGTCCATTCTTGCAATCAACAAGACTTTGTAAGCAAGCATATAATGTCTGAGTTTGCAAGTTACCCATACAAGAGCTACACATGTCTTCTTAAGTAGTGAATACTTTTCTTCATAGGCCAGCATCTTCTTACTAATGTAGTATATTGCATTCTCTTTCCTAGACTCCTCTAGGTATTGAGCAAGCAAAGCCCCCATTGTTGTATCCGTAGTTGTGAGATACAACAATAATGGCTTTTTAGGTACCGGCGGAACCAATATTGGTGGCTTCATCAGATAATTCTTAATCTTCTCCAAAGCTTCTTAGCACTGTTCATTCCATACTGTGGGAACTTCTTTCTTAAGCAATCAGAAAAGTGATTTACATGTCATGGTGAGTTGGATTATGAATCTGCTGATGTACTGTATTCTTCCTAAAAAATTTTGGATCTCCTTTTCAGTCCTTGGAGGTTTCATCTCTACAATTACCTTGATTTTGTCTAGATCGACTTCAATTCCCTTCTGACTTGCCATAAACCACAGTAGCTTTCCGGATGTTACACAAAAAGTGCACTTCTTGGGATTTAACCGCAACTTAGAAAAATCAGATATGTGTTCTATTTTTTATTTTCATTTTTATTTATTTATTTTGTATAAAAAGATTGGGTTTTTTTTTTTGGGAGAGAAAATTCAGATATTTTTATTTAAATAAAACAAAGTCTTTTAATTTGAAAAAAATATCAAATCTATTTTTTAGAACTTAGAAAAAATGGTTTTTGATTTGTAAAAAATCAGATTTGTTTTGTGATAATAAAAAAAAAAAACCAGATCTTGTTTTTGTAGATGCAAAGAATGTGAAAAAGATTTCTTAAGAAGAAAATTTCATTCATGAAATAAATTTATGCTACATGTATCAAATAAAACAAACACAACCAACACAAACATTCATGACCTTTTTTTTTTTATTTCAAAATCTGCTATGTTAAAAAAAAATCAAATCTGTATCTAAGGAAGATACAAATTAGTTTTTTTTTTTTTAAAAAAAAATCTTTAATGAAGATGCAAACTAGTTTTGATTTGAGAAAAGTTCAAATTTGAATCTAATGAAGATGCAGGTTTGTTTTTATTTTGAGAAAAATTTTAGATCTGCATCTAAGGAAGATGCAAATCTGTTTTTATTTTTAGGAAAATTCAGATCTGCATCTAATAAAGATGCAGATCCATTTTTATTTGGAGAAAAATTCAGATTTGCATCAGATGTTGATTCATTTTTATTTTGAGAAAAAGAATTGATAACATGCAGATTTTTGAAACTAAGAAAGAGATCACAACAATAATAAAAGAATTAAGAACATGCTTTATCAATATTAACAATTCATGTTATGGATATTTGAAAAAACTACACTAAAATAAATATATCAACATGCATCATTACTACAAGAGAAATATAAGAAAAGAAAAAGGGGTAATAAGAAACAACCTCTTGCATGGAGCACTCTTCTTCTTCAGAGGATATTTTAGGGTTCAAAAAAATTTATGCAATTATCTTTAAAACCTAAAAACCCTAGCTTGAGAGAATATTAGAGAAGGGGATAAAAATATATGAGAATTTCGAGTGTGTGAGAAAGTGTCTCTCTTGAAAGCGTAAAAGAGTTTCAAAAAGTCTAAAAGAGTGTGTTGAATTTTGAGAACTGGTCTCTATTTATAAAGGTTGGAATGCTTAAAAAATAAGTAACGACAAGAAGAATGTGAATTGGGACGCGCCTTTCTATGAATAAGACAAAAAGGATGTGCCTTATCGTCACCCAAAGAGAGTTGGGCCTTAGCCCTTAAGGGTACCATTCGGCACTTTGAAAGTGTTGTTCGGCACTCCAAAAGTGCCAAATGGTACTCTTGGGTGTTGATCGCACTTTCGTGTTCGGGTGTGTTTTGGACTCCTTTTTAAGGTTTTCTTGAGATGGGCCTTGCACTTAGATGTGTTTTCAATCCGTATTGTAAGATTTTTATCTCTTTTCTGGATAATTCAAGTCTTTTCAGCAACAATTATCTTGTAGATAAATATTCTAAAATAAATATTGATAAAGTTCAGATTATCCACAATTTTATTATTATCCAATTATCCCATTTTTTCCTATGCAAGCAATCCTATTTTAAACACTAATTATCAACCAATCACAAAATTATTTAACCAATTAGAATTAATTTAAATTAATCATGCATGGTTGACTCTACTTAGACACAATGCATGCTGATTGTGCAAACTTGATCATGTGATATCTTTCGATTCAACGGTCCGATTTAGAAACCAAACATACTGTTGCGACTGTTAGAATCTTAAAATCATTTTTATGATATGCAATGAATGATTTTACGCATGTAAAGCAATCATGATTTTTTGGGGTACATGGATGGTCATTCCAATCATCTTCCTTGATTAAATCATAGGTGCAAAATCGAGTGTCTATAGGTAAGTAGCACCAACATTTTTTAAGGCCAAATGGCATCACCTTGTAGCAATAAGTCCCCCATGGAGTAATGTAGGAGGTTTTCTCCATATCTATTGGAGCCATCTTTATCTGATTGTACCATGAAAACCCATCCATAAATGACAGAAAGGCATGTCTTGCTGTGTTATCAACCAAGATATCAATGTGAGGCAAGGAAAAATCATCTTTTGGGCTAGCCTTATTTAGGTCTTGGAAGTCTACACACATTCTAACTTTCCTATCCTTCTTTGAGACCGGAACCACATTAGCTAACCATTCTGGGTAGTTGACCACCCTTAGAAATCTTGCATTGTACTGTTTCTCAACTTCTTAACTTTTGCTTGACTGACTTCATGGTTGGATCTGTTGGAATGCAACGCTGTACTATATTTGTATCAATCCTAGGTATGTATTCATAGGACCATGCAAATACTTCCTTGATTTCTATCAGTATGGCAACTAATGCATCTTTCTTAGAGGTGGTTAGGGTATTGCCCACTTGTATCATTTTGGGTTCTTCATTAATTCCCAGGTTAATAGGTTGGGTTTCTTCTTTTATAAGTTCTACATGCCCTTGTTTTAATTCCTTATTATTAAGAGTTTCTTTACCAATTTCAAAAAACAAAAAATTCAAAGCCAACAAATAAGTAAAAATAGAAATCATATTATAATGAAAAGAGTTCTTAATAGACTCAACAAACTTAACAGAAACAGACTCTATAGGAATACTATCACAAACAGACTCACTTGTTCATCCTCATCACTTGTTCTTGCTTCATACGGGCTCTACAATGCATGTTGGCAAACCTCCCAATACTCTTCTTCTTTTATATTGCAAATGACATCTCCCAGAAGCGTAGTCATTGCATTAGGGTCCATGTAATCAGCCCAATCAGTTAAGACCCATTTTGAGTCTTCCTTCTTCAGTTCAAGAAGCTTATTGTTACAATTAAATAAAAGCTCAAATCTAGGCATCATTGTTCTTGTCTCAGGGTCAAATCTCGATTCAAGGAATCCCTAATTACGTTGACTATCTCCAGCTTTGACAAATTTTTCGCTCAATGTTAGAGTATAGGGCTTTAGGGGTTCCAAGGGACAAGGAAGTCCCTTTGCTTTGGCCTTGGCTCAGGCCATTCTTCTCACCTCCATCTCTTACAAGTCATCATCAGTGGGCTTATAGCCTAGCCCAAAAGGTAGTGTGGCAGTAGAAATTATTGGGTCTTAAACAATTGACTTTTTTACGGTTTTCCCCAAGTTCATTCCTGGAAGGTAGTTTATTCTCCTTATCATTGCCACCATGTTGTTGTTGCTATAGGGAGCAAAGTCCATGGGGATCTTCTCCACTCCTTTCAAAACCATGCTTTTCAATCTCAAAGCCATCCAAGGTTAATGGCTCATTCTCAGAGTCAATACCAATGGGCTTCGGCATGATCAAAGTATCGCCATATATGGTAAATATGGCACCTTCATATGGAAATCGAACCTTTTGGTATAGGGATGAAGGTACGACTTTTGTGTCATGGATCCATAGTCGCCCAAGGAGCATATTAAAGCATGAAGCTATGTTCAAGACTTGAAACTCCACCTTCTTGATCATTGGTCCTATAGTGAGCTCCACTGTTACGGTTCCCAAGACCTCCCTTCTACTATTGTCATATGCCCTTACATTTTGATCAGTAGGCACAAAATCTTCAATACTTAGACCCAAGCAATTTGTAGTCTTTAAAGGACATACATTCAAGGCACTTTCGTCATCAATTAAAACCATGGGAATCCTTTTGCCTTTGGCACATACAGTAACATGCAGTGGGTCATTGTGGTGCTTCCCCTTCTTTGTCAAATCTTTATCAGAGTAGGAAATAGTGAGTTCCCTTCCTATGGACCCAATCATAGTAGTCAGATCTTGAGAAGTTGTGGTTGTAGAGACTTGGATTTGGTTGAGAAGGTCTACTGGATTTTGACGTGCTTGTATGAGGCCATGAGTAAACCCCATAAAGATATATTGGTTTATGTTTTCTGTAATTGCTTAAGGACCTCATCCTCTTCAATGGGTGTTTGTTGGGTGGCCTTGTTTAAGGCTTCTATTGGGTTGTCTGTCTCCAAATGTGGGGGTTTGAAGTGTCTCCCCCCATGTGTGGATGTTGGGGCATTCGATTAGGGTTCGAAGTGCCTCCCTCTATTTGTAGGTATTGGGTTGCTTGATTAGGGTTCGAAGTGTCTTCCCCCATATGTTGGTGCTTGGTAATTTGATTGGGGTTTGAAGTGTCTCCCTCCATTTGTAGATGTTGGGTGATTTGATTAGGGTTTGAAGTGCCCCCATTTATAGATGTTGGGTAATTTGTGGTTTCGGTTACATGTTCGCTCCATATTTCATACCTTGCAATGGATGTCATTCCCATTAGCTCTTCCCATGTCATCATAAAACATTTAGGTAGGTCATAAATCAACTTAGACAGGTACTCTTTACTTTCCTCTTCAGTCATTAAGCAATTAATCTTTGGCCCTTTCCCAAAATTATGGTTGGGTAAGGGATTATTAATGATGCTAGGGCTTGTAGGCGATGCAATCACGTTATTGTCTATTAGCTCTTGAATTGCATGACAAAGGCCAAAACACTTGTCAGTATCATGGCTAGGGCTTTGGTGGTAAGCGCATCTCTTAGTCACATCAAATATTGCGAGCAATGGGTTTGGGATCGGTCTTGGATCTAACAGATTTAATAACCTTTTGGCTTTTAGTTTCTCAAACACTTGACTCACAGGCATATACGACTTATGAAATTCCCTGCTAGGCCTTAGAGGCGGCCCTTGTGATATTGGTATGGAGGCAATGGTAGCAATAAGTTGATAAGGATCATTGTTGTATATATTAGAAACTTCTGCTGTTTTAGAGCTAGATCCTAAATTCTTTCTAAACCTTAGTTAGTCCTTATTCTTTATAGTGCCATTATTTATTGCATCCTCAATTTGGGTTCTAGTAGCAATCAAAACTTTATAATTTGGAAAATATTGGGCAAACAAGTACTTATGCTATATAGGTAATAAATTCTTTACAACCATAGTTAATTGTTCTTCTTCAGTTGGCCTATTCATCATCTGTGCAGCCTTGGATCTCCATTTGGTAATGAAGGTAGAGAAGGATTCTTTCAGTTCTTGCTTCATGGTCTCCAAATCTCTCCTTATTATATCCACTTATGTGTTGTATTTGTATTGATTGTGAAACTTGCAACGGATATCCTCCCGACTCCTTGCTCTGGCATCATCTAAGTTAAGGAACCACCTAAGAGCGGCTCTAGTCTTTTGAGCAAGTAGTTCTTCAATTGCTCCTAGGGGCTACATGGCCCATATATACATCTTCAAATGGGGCTTTGGGTAGCCAGTCCTATCGAACTTGTCCAAGGTTGGCATCTTGAACTTAGGCGGCAATCTCACATCGGGGAAAAGTGAGAGTGATTGGTAGTCCATGAGGTCCTCCATCTTGCAAGCTCTCTTGATCATCTCTTCCATCTTTTTTATCCTCTCTTTGATCTTCTTCTCACTCTCCATGGTTGGTGGATTATGGTTAGCCTTGTTCTCCTCTTGGTTACTCTTCAAGTTCTGAAATTGTTGCACCATAAGGTTCATGTCCTCCCTTAACTGGATTTGACTAGCTACCATGGTGTTGAGTAGCTCTTGGGTGTTCATGGGTTCTTCAATGTTTGGATGTTCTCCCTCTTCTGCCATAGTGTTAGGAGCTTTAGACTTCTTGTGGCTTGAACTCTCTTGTAGGTCAAATATGGGATTGTGATGTTACATCAGCAAAACGTCTTCTATGCTCACGGGCTTCATTATTGTGATGAAAGTGATGGGCTTGGAACTAGAACTGCTAGCTTGAGTGTCAGCCTTGGGTTCTCTTTGAAGCCTTCCTTCAGATCTCGATCAAATTCTCCCTTGAGAATAGGCCAGGTTGGGTTAATCAAAGCTAGGTCCCTATTTACATCAATCAATCAACCAAACAAACACACACAACATGCAATGTAATTTTAACATGGACTGGCCTAAGGGTAGGTTCTAAGTCATTACGTTGTAGGGTCTGAGGCATGGTCTATCCTTTATAGTCAACAAGAAATGATCCAGTGACTTTGGGTTATAAGTTGGTGAGTTTGCCATTAGGTACACGAATCTAATGAAGACCGGTGATCCATGGTTACTACCACCATATTGTTGAGAAGGGTGCATACATATTTGTTGTTTTGATGGCACACAATATGATAGTTAGGGTAAGCTCTTAAGAAACAATCATGACAACATAAACAAAATATCATACAAACATCTCAGGACATAAATAAACAAACAAACAAAAATATCATGCAAAATCTTGCAAAAGAGAAAGGTATATTGTTGGTCACTTAAGTCTAACACAAAACTTAGCCCTCGACATCCCCAGTGGAGTTGCCACTATGAGGGACCGCGAACTTCCTTAATGAGGAAGGTGCTCTCAAACAAGAGATTTGGGTTCTTTTAAAGGCACCTCTTTTTTTGGGTAAGTGATGTGGAGTCGCCACTTATTTTTTTATACAAAAAAATAAGAAAAAATAAATACAAATTACATGATCAAAATATTTCGAATGTTATTAATTGAATAAAGACAAGCACAATTTGGGTAAGTTAAACCTTACAAGGCTTTTGGGTCCTAGTTACAATCTATGCAAAAGAATACAAAGTTTTGGTTCTAGTTACAATCTACCAAAAAATTAAAAATAAGACACTAATCTACCTATCCAAAAACCTAAATCCGAAGGTTAGGTTATGGAATGGGAAGGTGTTAGGCATTCATTTTGCCCAGACAGAGTCCGGTTTTCTAGACTCTAATGACCAATATACCCTTTTTTGCATGATGTGAATGATATGTTGACAAACACTGGACTAGAACTAACTCAAGTAAATTTACCTTATGAATATATCCCTTTTTTTTATAGAAAAATTCAGATTTGTTTTGTCAATAAAAATATATTAAGATTTGTAAAGAAAAACAAATTTGTTTTAATATAGATAAAAAAAAAAAAAAGATTTGTAAAGAAAAATCAAATTTGTCTTTGAACAATAAAAAAAAGATTTTTGATTAAAAAAAATCAGATCTGTTGTTGGACATATCATAAAAAAGACTTTTTGAAAGAGGATTCACACTCATGAGATAAATTATTTTACATGTATCACATATTAAGAAAAAGAAAAGACTTCAACCTAATTTTTAATTTCTTCTTTTAAATTCCAAAATCTACAATTTTGTGTCATAGAAGACTTTTTCTAAAAAAATCAGACTTGTATTTAATGTAAATACAGATTAGTTTTGAATCTTGAAAAAAATTATATTTGTATTTAATGAAAATACAGATCAATTTTGTATGTTAAAAAAATTAGATCTGTATTTAATGAAAATACAAACCAGTTTTGTGTGTTAAAAAAATCTAATTTGTATTTAATGAAAATACAGAATAGTTTTGTGTGTTAAAAAAATCAGATTTATATTTAATAAAAATACTAATCAGTTTTATGCGTTAAAAAAAATCAGATTTGTTTTTAATGAATATATAGATCAATTTTGTGTGTTAAAAAAAAATTAGATTTGGATTTAATGAAAATACATATCCGTTTTACTTGTTAAAAAAATCAGATCTGTATTTAATGAAAATACAGATAAGTTTTTATGTGTTAAAAAAATCAAATCTATATTTAATGAAAATACAGATCAGTTTTGTGTGTTAAACAATTAGATCTGTATTTAATGAAAATATAGATAAGTTTTCTAGGTTAAAAAAATCATATCTGTATTTAATGAAAATATAGATCAGTTTTGTGTGTTAAAAAAATCAGATCCGTATTTAATGAAAATACAGATCAATTTTATGTGTTAAAAAATCAGATCCGTATTTAATAAAATACAGATCAATTTTGTGTGTTAAAAATCATATCTAAAAAATTCAGATTTGTTTTTAGTTTAAAGAGACCTTTGACAATTAGCATATTTTGAGATTCAAAAGAGAGAAATCACAAACAAAAAAAATCATCTAAGAACGTATTTAAAGAAAAATTTTAAACAAAACATGGCAATTTGTTAGGATATATGTGATTCAATGTTTGGAACATATGTCAATATTTTATGTAATTGGCTAATCTTTTAACAAAATCACTTTATTTGTAATTGGGTAGATCTAGGATGTATTTAATGCTTCAAGAAACAAGGTTTCAAGATCAAGTGTTAAAGTCATGTAAGTCTATCCAAGAATCAAGTAATGAAGTGCTGGATTTTAAAGCTCGACAGCTAGCATCTATCGAGGTTTAAAAGCTACTGAAACTCGTGGCTCGACAGCTAGCTTCGTAGATGGCTATTTATCGAGGTTTATGAAACACAGTTTTTCAGAGCTGTTTTTCATCCAATCTATGGGTATATGTTTAGGCTTTCTTTTCTCACAACAATAAACATATATAAGGATTGTTTTAAGGCCGTCATGGCTAATGCAACTAAATGCAAAAGTTTTTCACAAGAATATCGTGAACCGAAGACATATGCCTTAGTTCATCTTTCTTTTGAAGAAGCTGCTGGGTTTGTACACCTTAGGGTTTTGTGACCAATGAGCTTCTTGATCTTCATTGTGTAATGAACTGAAGAACTTTGTAGCCAACATTCTTCTCAAGTTGGTGATTAAGTCGTGTACTGGGATCCGCACATCTATTAGTTAGTCATGTACTAGGAGCCGTGCATTGAAAGGAGAGATTGTCACTGCAGAACAAGTCCAATTGGGTATTGGGGTAAAGGTTCAACTGTAGGTTGGTATAAGGTACTATGATTCCTTTAATTGTAACCGCTTGTTTTGATAATAGTGGATTCTCGGGAGTGGTGACTTTAAAATCACCCGGTGGGGTTTTTGCTGTTTAGGTTTTCCCCATTCTTAAACGAATCACCGTGTCAATTTAATCTCCGTTGCATACTTAGTTTAATTGGTGATTTGTTTGAGGTACCACTCATCTTGCATGTTAATTTGATTACTTAATAAACTTGGCTAATTAATCAATCAATTCTTCACAAGGGGTCAATACATTCTAGGCCTATCAAGTGGTATCAAAGCAGACACACTCTAATTAGGTGTTAATCTTTGCTGTGTGATCCATTGACCCCTGTTGTTATGGCTGCAATCGACTTGAAGAGATCTTTGTTTTCAAATACATCTTGTTTTTTTAATCTTTACTTGTTTGAGTGTATCAGAAAATGCAAGTCTAAAAGTTAGTTAAATTCTATTATGATGACTATTGAAAAAGATCTCAGCTTGTCAAAGAAAAAACTAGACTGTCTCAAAATAAAAATGTGCAAAGGAGTTCGTCTAAGAAGAGTAAAAGTTAAAGATTTAGATCATAAAAGGCAGATGAGAGAAAACACCATTCCCACTGATCTGTCATCTAAGCATGAAGTGTGCTTCATGATGAAGTCCGCATTTAAGGTTATGGACACGTGTTTGTGGTACCTCGACAGCAGCTGCTCAAGACACATGACTGGAGACCGATCTCTCTTCAAGGTTTTTGAGTCTAAGAAAGGCGGTAATGCCACTTTTGGTGATGGGAGCAAATCATAGATTAAAGGAAAGGGAATCATCTCTCTACCAAGACTGCCAGACATTGCAAATGTTCTATATGTAGAAGGTCTGAGAGTGAACCTATTGAGCATAAGTCAGATATATGATCAAGACTTCATGGTACTATTCTCAAAGGGAAATTACCTTGTCATGGATGAGTCTGGAAAGAAACTTATAAGTGGTGTTCGCACTCTAGACAATTGTTATGGCTTGGTTCCTGATGCTAATATTGTGTGCAATAGCATTTATTTACCAAATGAAGATCTATGGCACCAAAGGATGGGACATGCTAGTTACAAACATCTTTCAATTGTATCTAAGTATGAGTCAGTTTTAGGGATACCAAAGCTCAGTAGAGTGAGCAATGTGGTGTGTGGACCATGTCAGCTTAGGAAATAGACAAAAGCTAAACATCCAGGCACTCAGACATCTGTTACATCTAGACCATTGGAGCTACTACATCTGGATCTTATGGGTTCAACCAGAATCGAGTCTCTTGGTGGAAAGAGATACATCATGGTTGTGGTAGATGATTTCACTAGGTACACTTGGGTCATTCTCCTACAATCCAAGTTTGATGCTCTTATGCACATTGAAGCCTTGTGCACAAGATTGCAGAATGAAAAGGGCCTGAAGATTGATTGGATTGGAAGTGATCATGGTAAGGAATTTGAGAACTCATATATCGAGTCCTTCTGCACGAGATCAAGTATATCTCAAGAATTCTCTGCTTTTATTACTCCTCAATAGAATGATGTAGTAGAAAGAAAGAATAGGGCTATTCAAGAGATGGCTAGAGCCATGTTGCACAACAAGGATGTGGCTAGGAACTTGTGGGGAGAAGCTGTTAACATTGCATGTCATACAGTTAATAGGGTGTATTTTATATCCGATACCAAGAAGACTCCATATGAGTTATGGAAGGGGAGGAAACCAAATGTGAAGTACTATAGAATCTTTGGGAGTAATTGTTTCATTCTCCAGGATAGAGAGAATGTAGGAAAATTTGACTCTCGAAGCGATGAAGGAATATTTCTAGGATACTTCTCTACAAGCAAGGCTTATCGGATATATAACAAAAGAACCATGAAGGTAATGGAAACAGTAAATGTAGTTATCGATGAATCCTCAGAATCTAGTTCTAACAAATTTGGTGAGGAAATCCCCAAAGAAATTCTTCCTCCTGAGCCCAAGGAAGTTCAAGAAATTGTTAAAGAAGAACCTACATCTCCTAGTACTCTAGATACTCCAAGTATTGTAGAAGATTCAGCAGACATATCTACTTCACCTGATTCTGAAACCCATGAAGAGAAAGGACCTTCCTCTAGGATCAAATTGAATCATCCTCCTAAAGTTATTGTGGGAAACATAAATGAATTTACACTAAGGAAGCGTACAGTTGAGAAATGTGTTGCTAACTTTGTGTCTTATTCTTGTTACTTGTCATAGGTTGAACCCACTAAAGTTGAGGAAGCTCTTCAGAATGAAAGCTGGGTTGAAGCTATGCATGATGAATCTTCAGTTTCAGAGGAACGATGTCTAGACTTTGGTACCTAGACTGGAGGGTGAGCACATCATCGGCACAAAGTGGATATTCTACAATAAAACTAATGAGGAGGGTAATGTGATCCGCAACAAGGCTCGTCTTGTAGCTCAAGGATACTCACAAATGGAAGGAGTAGACCATGATGAGACATTTGCTTTGGTAGCCCATATGGAGTCAATCAGAATTCTTCTAGCTCTGGTATGTCACTTGAAGTTCAAGCTCTATCAAATGGACATAAAGACTGCTTTCTTGAATGGGATCTTTAAAGAAGATGTCTACATAGCTCAACTAAAAGGATTCATTGATCCACACTTTCTGGATCATGTGCTGTATCTCAAGAAGGCACTTTTTTGGGTTAAAGCAAGCCTCTAGAGCTTGATATGATCGGCTCATATAATACTTGGTGTCATATGGGTTCACAAGAGGAAAAGTAGATCAAACTCTCTTCATAAAAAGGGAAGACGGCGAGTTGATAGTTGCTCAAGTCTACATTGATGATATCATCTTTGGGTCAACGAAGGATAAACTTGCCCATAGCTTCTCAAAACTCATGCAGGGCGAGTTCGAGATGAGAATGATTGGAGAGCTAACTCACTTCCTTGGATTGCAGATTCATCAACAAGATTCAGGTATATTCCTATCTCAATCTAAATATGCCAAAAATCTTATGAAAAAGTTTGGTTTAGAATCTGCTGGTTCTGTTAGAACCCCTATAAGCCCAAATGTTAAACTCACTATTGACTTGTTAGGTAAAAGTATAGATTCTTCTCTTTACAGAAGCATGATAAGTAGTCTTCTTTACCTTACTGCTAGTAGACCTAACATTAGTTATAGTGTGGGAGTCTATGCTAGAGATCATGCTAATCCCAAAGAGTCTCATATGATTACTTTGAAAAGAATCATAAAGTATGTCAAAATGACTGCTGACTTTGGTGTGTGATACAACAAGGACACAAATGATGTCTTAGCTGGGTATTCTAATGCTAATTGGGCTGTGAATGCTGACGATAGAAAGAGTAAATCAGGGGGTTGTTTCTATGTGGGTAATAAACTTGTCTCCTAGATGAGCAAAAAGCAAAATTCCATTTCATTATCCACTGCAAAAGCTGAGTACATTGCCACTGGTAGCTGTTGCACCAAACTTTTATGGATGCAAAAACTCCTCTATGGTTATTGAAAGCTCAAAAAAGTATTGAAAACACAAGAGCTGTTTAGACCCCCAAATTAAAGTTACAACTCGATTGATTTTACACTAACTTATTACTAAGTGCGAAATAGTGTGAATGTGAGCAGATAAATAAACAAGCTACTCTAACACATATTCATATAATTACAAAAGTAAAATTGAATGCAAAAGAGTAGGGAAGAGAGATGAAAACACAGATAACACGCCGATGTGTTATCAAAGAGGAAACCGAAGAACTCGACGAAAAACCTCTCTGCCGCCCTCCAAGCGGTAATCAATCCACTAAACAATCAGTTGGGATATATGGGTAAGCAAGAGACCCTCCAACCCTAATCTACCCTCTGTACCTAAGCCCTCCAAGCTCCTACTCCAACAAGGCTTCTTGGAACCGTGTCTTGTCTAGCTCGTCGGATCTCGTAACAAACTCCATGTTGCATCTGCCATCCTTGGCTTCTTCCAATGCTTCCTAGCAACTCCAAAACCTTACTTGACACTCTCAAAGGGTGTGGTAAGTGTTTGGGCTATCAACCTCTCAATGGTATGGAAATGAAGAGGTAGGAGATGAGGAAATTCCTAAAATAAATGTGTAGAGAATTGTAGGTATTGGAAATCTCTAACTCTCAAGTTGTTTGGCTAGGGTTTTCTCTTAGAAGTTCCCTTCACATTTGTGGGTAATATGGGTATAAATAGTGTAGGCACAAAAAGTGTGTATCAGACTAGACAGGCTGGCAGAACAGAATGTCTCGCGAGTGTCTCACATGAAGGCCTTACCCGCGAGATACTCATAAGACACAACTGTCTCCATCTGGCCTGACTCTTCGCATTCTAGTCATGTGCAAGGCACATGCTTCCTTTCGCGGGATGCTTAGTGGCAAGCTACCCACGAAATCTCTTCAGTTTTCAGTTGCTTGAGTCTTCACACTCTCTCTCTCTAACACACAACCCTTACAATGAAATTCCACAATACATACAGGGTACAAAAGATTGAAAAACATTACAATCAAATTTGGCACGGAATATAAGCCAACAAAACATAATGTTGTAAATAACAACTTTACAATCTCCCCATTTGGCTATTCCGTGACAAAACCCCTAAAACAGACTCTAGATTTAAACGTAAGTTTGGGAATAAAGGCAAAACTCACTCACACCTAATCTAGAAGCTGTGAAGCACTTGCAAGTAAATACCTGTAACCTGAAACACTTGCACACAAACAAAACTTTCATTAAGCTTATGACAAGTTAAACACAAGGTATGTATATGAGCAAGTAAAGTGCGATCAAGTTTGAAAACACAGAAAACATGTAAGCATATCTTGATCAAACAGAAATAGTCATTATAGAATGACCACAATGAACATTTAGCAAGTAAATGCTCATCCGAACACGCAATGCAGTTAAGGACAATCCTAAGGATCAATTGCATATCCAACACTCAACCAATGCAAAATGCACGAAGTATTTGCATCCAAGATACAAGATCCTACTAGGGCACAAGAGTGAAGTACTTAAGACATATAGGCAATATCTTAAAAGTACACAAACAATGCTACAAAGCATACAGATTAATCACAAATACAGAATATAAGTTGAAATATAAAACAGAGTATCAAAGCTTTAAACAAAAGTAGTAAAGAAAAAAAAAACAGTTATAAAAACTAAAAGTAAACATCCTGTGTGAACCAAAAATCAATGTTTCTAATACTAAGCCTATGCTCCCCCTAACACTGTGCAAGCTCTTCTGCAGCTCTCCCTCAAAATTTTCTCCCCCTTTTTTACCGGAATGGCCAAAGAGACTAGAACTAGTCAGACTCTAAATCTGATCCCTGCGCCATAGACAAATCTTCAATCCGAGAAGACAGGGCAGTGATCTGTCCCTGGATGTATGCAAACTGGGTCGCTGTGTGCTGCACATGGGAGTCTAACATGGTATACATCTGATCCACTCTATCAAGAAGGCGATTACGTCTGTCTAGTCCTCGTGCTGGTGCAGAAGAGGATGACTGTGCGGAGGACTCTAGAGTAGAAGTAAATCTATCAATCTCCTCCTTAGTATCACTTCCCTCGTCCTCAACTTGATCCCGTGGTATCGTATTTACACCAGTTTTGGAGCCCTTGATGTGAGCTGTGCTCCTATTGACTGTGTGATCACCAATGGGATAATCCCTTTGAACTACTTTCAGACCACTCGGGATTTTGAACCTTGTTTTCGCAATTAGTCCCATAATTAGTAAGGGAAATGGCATGACAGTTCTTGGATTCTGCTTCTCAATACTCTTCTTTAACACATGGAAGATATGTCCATAAATATCGATCTCTTTGTGGGTAAAGAGATCTTACAAAAATCTTGTCCTTGGGGTAGATAAAGTGGTCAGGTTGGTGATTGGATATAAGTTGTGGATCATCACATGTGCCAAAGTTCTCATCTCTAGTGAAAATGGTATTGTGTTCATGGATGATTTCTTCGGTGTGCCACCAAGTGCTCTTATCATCTCCTCAATAGATCCCAACCTATCCTTATACTGCACTTCAATTGGCTGTGAGGGTGGATGAATTGCCAAAAAATCTTGAATGATTTCCCTTGTAATTACAAATTCTTTGTGCCTTACCCAGCACTTGATACGATCTCCGTCTATAGTAGCATTGGAGAAGAACTCCCTTATGATCTCTGAATAAACAACCTCAACCAGGTTCAAGAGTTTGGTCCATGTCCTTTCTTTGAACACCTCAAGGCTTCTTGGTGGCTGCATGAGTAGTAGGAGCCATCTGTGCAAAGGAATGCAAAAACAAAAAAGAACCAAATGTAGAAACACAAAACAGAACACAATAAAGTTGATTAGCTTCTCATCAGTTCAACTTAAATGTAAAATAACCTAAAACATAGCAGAACAACTCAAGACAGAATGGGTAAACACAAAACACTATGCTAAAGATGATAAAACATGTAAACAGACACACAATGAATGAAAACAACTGAATGTGTCATAATGTGCATAGGTTGTGCATTTGTTGATGCTAGTGTGTGCATCTGGAGGTGCATGAAGTGTGCCTAGAGATGCCTAAAGTGTGCACAGTGTGTGCAAGGCATAGCATTTGAGAACAAAACGAGTTAAACACAACCAAAGCATGTGAAATAAGTTCAAACAAAGAACACTCAAGTAAAGAAACTCATTTGAGTTCAATACAACCAAAGAATGTTATTTGGACATTCTGTCCAACACCTAACATGCAACAGTTTATAAAAACAATAAAAAATGCATGAACATGATGGAAAATGCCTCAATACAAGTTCAAACTGCCACAAAGGGCCAACACAGATGCACAAACACCAAATGGGACTCAGTCCAATCAAAAAATTGAAAAAATTTTCCCAAAAAATAGAAACCTAACCCAATTTTTGAAAATCCATAATTTTTAAAACCCTAAACACAGATTCTGCATAATCCGAAAAAATGATGAGAAAAGTGTTAGAAACACATACCTTGAGAGGAATTTACAGAGATTTTGCTTGAAAAGGATGGAGTTTGAATGAAATAGTGATTTGGGATGAAAAGAGTTCAAAGAGAGTTAGTGCGAGGGAAAGTTTAAGTGTTTGAGAAACTATCACATCTGCCATATAAAACTGAAAACACGCATTTTTCTCGGGTTAGGCAGTAGCGAGGTACTCGCGAGAGAGACCTTTGAAGCACAAAAACTTTCGCGAGAAGCTGTAAGTCGCGAGATAGTAGCAATACAACCGCGATAGCTTCTGTCTGAATTTGGAAAAATTCAATTTTGGCCAAACAGCATTTCGCGAGAAGCTGTTAGTCGCGATATAGTCGTGAGATAGTGTAGAAGCTTTTGTGTGAATTGTCAAAAAATTTATTTTCCTTAAGCACTTTTCGCAGGAAGCTCTAAGTCGCGAGCTTCTTGCGGAACAACCTTTGAACATGTTTTTGAAGAAAAACACAAAAATGCATTTTGAACAAAAACTAAAAATACAAAAGTATAAAATCACTTTAAGAAACAAATAAAACACTCAAAAATCTTTTTGGGTTTGATCATCAAGTATTTGAGCATACACATCACATTTGAACATGTACAATCACGCAAATGAGACAAGCATTCATTGAGTCAAAGACTTGTGTGTTGTGGGTAAGTGTCAAGTGTGGAATAGTCCTTAGACCAGAGTGAAGCTTCAATGATCAATTCAGTCAAGTCATACACAACTGATACGAAATCAAGTAGTCTATCTCAATTATAGAAATGAGCATATATGACCTCCCACAAGAGAATGATTACAAGACTAAGAAGCTTTTCATTTGGCTTCTGCATAAATCATAACATTTGATCCTTTTTGAACAATACATCTCTTTTTGAGATCGGTGCTTGAAATATTTGATATTTCAACATTGTGATTTAGCCTTTGGCTTTTTAAGCACCATACATTTCAATACAAAAGGCCATTTTCCCTTTTTCCTAGTCAAATACTAGTATGTGCAACAGACTTTTGCAGCTCAAAATCTCTTTTACATTTTGAGATTTACATTTGGTGAGCTCTATTTGCAAAAACATAAAAATAAAGATGGGAAGATATATAGGCACAAGTTTATGCAAGTATCAAGACAAACAAGACTATTGACCAATCATTCATGACAAGCTTGAAGATCTATTTATAACAATCACACATAGATTTCAAGATTTCTCCCACAAAGACATATGTGCATATAAGAACAAGCCAAGCTTGTAAATGCACTACGCCATAAGTACGAAGGTACTAGGCCAAACTCACATGTGAAATACACAAAACAAACGATCAAACTTTTTGAAGATTTTTCAATTTTTTTATGGGTTTTTTGAATTTTTTGAACACACTCAAAAACAAAACACGAAACGAAAATCAACAAAAACAAGAGCAAAGTAAAAGCTAGATAAAGAAACATGCTAGAAACCAAAAGCAATAGACACAACGCAAATTATGCATGTTGTGATGCATGAATAAATGTCCCTAAACATCGGAAGAATTAAAGCATGGACATATTGAAATGCTTATGCATGAGTACCCCTTTTCACCCACATGTCATGTGCATTTGGGGTGATATCCCTATAGGATTGGGTATGAGTGTTGTGTCCTTCAAACCTCCTGGAGAAGCTTGCCAAACAAGTGGTGAATGCATCAATCATCTTCATTACATCCATCACACCAGAATCACCATCTTGACCTCTTGGTTGCTCATCAGCCCAATTCCTTTTGTCATTTCTAGGTCATTTTGACCTCTGATCACTTGCATTCTTCAATGCCCTCAGCTTATGATAATTTGGTCTAGTGCGTCCTTATTGTCCACAGTGATGACAGAAATGTTGTACTCTTGGACCTCTTTGTGATTTATGAAGTGATTTCCCTTTGGCTTCAGTTCTAACCACTGATTGGTTATGAGGCTTATTCAGCATCCGTTGGTTAGCCACATTCTTCTTCTTTTCATCCTTGACTATCTTAGTAGTAGAGGCAGCTACAACCGGCTCTTTGACCTTCACAAATTTCATTTCTTTGGTGACATTGGCCGATGAGCAAATCCCTCCAGTATATCCCAACCCGGACTTGTTTGAGAAATGTTTTTGAGATTAAATAACATCGTCTAGCTTCTTCGTGGATACCCTCTCTATCTTGGCATTTGCTTGCACTACCTCTAGTTCAAGAAATCTGATTTTTGAATAGGCTTCAGTCAGCTCACCATTCATAGTCTCTATCTCACACTTGGCCTCCTTATAACGCACTAGAAGACTTTTATAGTCCTCCTCTGCCTTTTTCATCTTCTTTATGACTACCTTGGCCACTTATGTATACTCTTCTGACTTCTTAAGGAGTGGGTTGTAATTCTCTTGAAGACCGGCTGTGCTTTCATCTTCTTTAGCATCAGATTCTTCGACAACTCCCATTCATTCTTCATCACAATGATCCCTAAGCTCTTGCATCAACAAGTTCAAGTCCTCTGAGGATTCAATATGAGCAATAGTCATAAAAGCGGAGTAGTTCCCTTCTCCATCACAGCTCTCTTCAGAATCAAAATTTGAAGAATCAGAATCACTAAGTGTTGTGGCATACGCTTTGCCCTTCCTTCTTAGATAGTTGGGACACTCCTTCTTGAGATGTCCATGGCCATTGCATTCATAACACATAATGCCTTTAGGAGATTGTGAATCCTTTCCATCTTTCTTCTTAAACTCCTTCCTATCACCTTTGGAGGATGAGAACTTCCCTCTGTTGAACGGTTTCCCACTGTTCTTCATCTTCAAAAATTTTCGGAAGTTCTTTGCAAGAAATGCTACATCCTTTTCCACTGCATCTTCTTCAGAGGAATCATTCATTCTTTAGGTGATGGTTTTAAGAGCAAGAGATTTACTCGACTTATGAGAAGGCAACCCAAGCTCATACGTTTGGAGAGACCCAATGAGCTCTTGGATCTTAATTTCATCCAAATCTTTACTTTCCTCTATAGCTGTGACTTTTGCTCGGAAGCTTTCTAGCAGAGACCTCAAAATTTTTCTCACCACCTTAGCATCCTCAATCTTCTCACTAAGATTGAGCTTCGTAATCACAATTACGTTGAGCTTTCCATAGAATGAATCAAAGGACTCATCATCTCCCATCTTAAGCTCTTCGAATTTGGTGGTTAACATCTGAAGCTTTGTGTCCTTGACTTTCTTTGTTCCTTCATAGGTGGTCTCCAATATCTCCCAAGCTTCCTTGGCTACTGTTATATGAAAAATCCTATGGAACTCATCTAGAGAAACAACACAAAAAATAGCATTCAAAGCTTTACTGTTAGCATTGGCTGCCCCAAAGGCTACTTTATCCCATGTGGATTTTGCGGCCTCTGGCCTAGTCCATCCTACTTTTACGGCATCCCAAACAGTATCATCAATTGAACATAAGAAAGCCTTCATTCGGACTTTCCAAAAAGCATAGTTATTACCATCAAATATGGTGGAACATTTAAAGATTGAGACCAGTCCATCTCAATATGGGGTCAAGGATTGCACTAAGGTGTTTAAACCACAAAGAGTGCACCCGCTCTGATACCAATT
This sequence comes from Quercus wislizeni, assembly GCA_023055345.1. Classification (NCBI taxonomy): domain Eukaryota; kingdom Viridiplantae; phylum Streptophyta; class Magnoliopsida; order Fagales; family Fagaceae; genus Quercus; species Quercus wislizeni. The sequence continues at coordinate 26,047,967 of JALGQJ010000005.1, forward strand.
GAAATCTCGAAAATGTGTTGAAAACACAAAAGCTGTTTAGACCCCCAAATTAAAGTTATAGCTCGATTGATTTTACACAAAATTATTACTATGTGCGGAATAGTGTGAATGCGAGTAGATAAACAAACAAGCTACTCTAACACATATTCATATAATTACAGCAGTAAAATGAAATGTAAAAGAGTAGGGAAGAGAGATGCAAACACAGATAACACGCCGATGTGTTATCGAAGAGGAAACCGAAGAACTCGGCGAAAAACCTCTCCGCTGCCCTCTATGCGGTAATCGATCCAGTAGACAATCAATTGGGATACATAGGTAAGCAAGAGACCCTCCAAGCCTAATCTACCCTCTGTACCTAAGCCCTCCAAGCTCCTACTCCAACAAGGCTTCTCGAAACCGTGTCTTGTCTAGCTCTCCAGATCCCGCAACAAGCTCCATTTTGCATCTGCCATTCTTGGCTTCTTCCAATGCTTCCCAGCAACTCCAAAACCTTACTTGACACTCTCAAAGGGTGTGGTAAGTGTTTAGGCTATCAACCTCTCAATGGTATGGAAATGGAGAGGTAGGAGATGAGGAAATTCCCAAAACAAATGTGTAGAGAATTGTAGGTATTGACAATCTCAAACTCTCAAGTTGTTTGGCTAGGGTTTTCTCTTAGAAGCTCCCTTCACATTTGTGGGTAATATGGGTATAAATAGTGTAGGCACAAAAAGTGTGTATTAAACTAGACAGGCTGGCAGAACAGAATGTCTCGTGAGTGTCTCACAGGAAGGCCTTACCCGCGAGATACTCACAAGACACAACTGTCTCCATCTGGCCTGACTCTTCGCATTCTAGTCATGTGCAAGGCACATGCTTCCTTTCGCGGGATGCTTAGTGGCGAGCTACCCGCGAAATCTCTTCAGTCTTCAGTTGCTTGAGTCTTCACACTCTCTCTCTCTAACACACAACCCTTACAATGAAATCCCACAATACATACAGGGTACAAAAGATTGAAAAACATTACAATCAAATTTGGCACGAAATATAAGCCAACAAAACATAATGTTGTAAATAACAACTTTATAGTTATGGTATTTGTCAAGAGCATCTTACCATCTACTGTGACAATACCAGTGCTATCAACATCTCTAAGAATCCAATTTAACATTCTCAAACTAAACACATAGAGATTCGACATCACTTCATTAGGGAGCTTGTCGAAGATGGTACTCTTACTCTTGAGTTTATTCACACTGATGATCAGAAGACTGATTTATTTACCGAACCTCTTGACAGCAAATGGTTTGAATTCCTTCGCCAAAACATTGGTGTCATCTCCATGGATTGATCTCTTCTTCTCCTCCTCATTCCTCATGCATTTGCATCTAGTTTTATGCATTGATTTGTCTTGTTTAACATGTTTTTGTTTGGTTAGCTTTCAGTTTTGTTTTATTTTTTTTTCATATAAATATTTTTTTGAAAAATAAAAAAAATACAAAAATAGTGTGTGTTTGTGTACATTGGTACTTGTGTACCTTGGATGGTCATTGAAACAAAGTTTTCTAAATTTTGTAGCTTAGATGAGCATCTCTATGCACAATTAAGAAAGTGAGCATTGTGGCTCATGTTTGTGATGAGTAAGGTTAAGGAATCTCTTGTACTTAACACTCATATAACTCTTTTTGATGGGAAGAACTAGAAAATCCTAAGAGAAAGGCATAAATAACCATCTCACCACTGTTGCCCACTAATCATGAAATGACATTTGTATGCTTCGATATAGTAAAAGTGAAATGTCAAATGCTTAACATAATTGGGTATTTCTTTTCTCTCTCATATATGCCCATGCATGGTTTACTTAAAAGAAAAATATGCAAATAAATAAATAAAAGCAAAAAGATCAAAATGCTTTATATATGATTGCAAGCATGTATTCTAGGAGATGTGGGAGTTATAGGATGTACCTCAAAGGTGATAGTCCCTATCAAATAGTTATGATTGTGTGTGAGTTAAAGTGATTTTCTCATATCTCAGATCGTCATAACATGTATACACTTATGCAATCTTGCAATGTTTTTCACATACAACATGCAATATTCTTTGCTACTTTTGATACATGTGTAGGTACAATGTGATTTGGTCATCATAAGGAATACTTGTGTTAATGAATTCTCACTAAACTTTCTTAACTTGTTTTTGAAAAATAAAATTTCTTAGACTTGTTTAGTGTGTGTGTGTGTGTGTGTGTGTGTGTGTGTTTTGGGATCTATGTGCTTAACATTTTTCGTGTTGAGAGATGTTTTTGAGAGCTTAAAATGTTGTTTGGATCTTTAGTTAAGTAGCATGCTTGATTGCATTCATATCTGTATTTTTCTCTTCTTTGAAAATTTTTTTTTTAAGCAATCTTGATAGCTTCTCGACAGATAAGCTATCTATCGAGACCCTTCAACTTTTTCTTAACGCATTCTCAATAGCTCTTGATAGCTAGTTCGATCCATCAAGAAACTTTCTGTCTCCTCGATAGCTACTTCAATCCATCGAGCTTCATTGTTGAGGAAACCTCTCGTTAGATCCTCGACAGCTAGTTCAATAGATAAAACACGCCTTTTTAAAGCTTGATAGTTTTCGATCGATCGAGCTTTATGAGATTTCTATATATACACGCCTCACGATTTTAGATCTACTTTCCTCGATCTCTCTCGACGGATTTCAATCTTTTCACCTTCTAAACACACTTTTCTCTCTCTAAACCTTCACTACACGTGATTTTTGGCCCGTTGTTGCCTCTAATCACTTGGTATACTCTCTTTATCTCTCATTCTTCATGCATTTCATGCATTTAGATCTAGATTTTGGGTTTTTGAATAATTTTGGGGTTTTTCAAAATTGATGAAGGTTTTGTGCAATTTTTAGGATGGGTGTTGCTTAAATAACTTTAAAACCTCATGCATTGCATCACACTCACATTATAACAATGTTTCATGCATTTTAGATGTGTGTTTACTTTGTTGCTATGTTGTGTGCTGGTAGGTTTAGATTGGGCTGAGCCCATGATGCATTTAAATTTGCATGTCACATTTTCATGCATATGTACCTTCCCGTTTTTATCATTTGATATTAAAACTGCTTGGTACTTTTCTGATTGTCTCTCTCTCTCTCTGTTTCTTATGTTAGTTGCATCATGGCTGTTAGGACATATGTGTTTCACATGTTAAGAACATACGTCATGATTTTATGTAATTAGCTTATCCTTTGACAAAACACAATTTACTTGTATTTGGGTAGACTTAGGATGTGTTTAAATACTTCAAAAAACCACGTTTCAAGATCAAGTGTTGAAGCCTTCAAGTCTGTTCAAGAAATCAAGCAAAGAGTGCAAATTCATCAAAGCTCGATAGCTTCTCGATAGCTGCTTGACACCTCCTATCTGTTAAGGTTTAAGAATTTCAGAATTCAAACCTGATTTTCTTGAGATCTGTGATTATGTCTTTGGGCATTCTTTTCTCCTAACCCTAGACATAATAAAGGATTGTTTTAAGAGCTGTCAAACAGTACACAAGTTGCACAAGCATTGAGAAAACTCTGTTCAAGCAAATTATGACCGAAGACAAAGTTCTTGACCTAGTTCATCTCTTTCTTTTGAAGAAGTTGCTGTGTATTTGCACCGTAGGGTTTTGTGACCAAGCATCTTCTTGATCTTCATCGTGTAGATGAACTGAAGAACTTTGCAGCCGACAATCTTCTTAGTTGGTATTTGAGGTCACATACTGGGATCCGCGCTACTAGTTAGTCACGTACTTGGGAGCCGTGCATCAGAAAGGGGAACTATCACTACAAAACAAGTCCAATTGGGTATTGGGGTAAGGGTTTAGCTGTAGGTTGGTAAGGTACTTGGGATTCCTTTACTTGTAACTGCTTGTTGTGATAATAGTAGAGTTTCGGGAATGGTGACCTGAAAATCACCCGGTGAGGTTTTTGCTGTTAGGTTTTTCCCCATTCGTAAACAAATCACCGTGTTATTTATTTTCCGCTGCATAATTAGTTTATTGGTGATTTGTTTGTGCTACCACGCTTTTGCATGATAAATTGATTAATTAATAACTTGGCTAATTAATTAATTAATTTTTATCACAAGGGGTCATTCAGTTTGTGGCCTATCAAGTGGTATCAGAGCAAGCACACTCTGATTAGGGTTTAGTTTTTGCTGTGTTGTTCCATTGACCCCTATTTGTCATGGATAGAGGACAGTCATTAATCATACCTCCTTTATTTGATGGCACTAACTATGCATACTGAAAAGTACGCATAAGAGCTTTCTTGTAGTCTTTAGATGAAAAAGTGTGGCAAGCTATTGAGATTGGCTGGACTAAGCCAAAGGAAGTGCCGGCTGATTGGGATGAAGCCAAGATCAAGGCGGTAAATTTCAACAGCAGGGCATTGAATGCCTTATTAAGTGCAGTCACCAATGAGGAGTTTAAGAAGTTATCCTCTATTGAAACTACTAAGGAAGCATAGACCATCCTCCAGACAACCTATGAGGGTACTAAGGCTATCAAGGACTCAAAGCTTCAAAGGCTCACTACAAGCTTTGAAGAGATAAAAATGGAGGAGGATGAGTCATTCGATGAGTTCTATGCCAAGCTGAAGGACATAGTGAACTCAGCCTTCAATCTTGGGGAAACCATCCTTGAACCCAAGATTGTGAGGAAAGTACTCAGATCTCTACTTGAGAGATTTCATGCCAAGATCACAGCAATAGAGGAATCAAAGGATATTGATAAGATTCCTTTGACTGAGCTGGTTGGAAACTTACAGACCTATGAGTTAGGATTGACAAGGATTGGCAAGACGGGTAAAGGCAAGAGCATGGCATTGAAGGTCAAGAGTAGTGAGATAGATGAGTCTTCTGATGATGAAGATTCCAAGATGAAGTCCTACATCACTAGGCAGTTCAAGAAGTTTATGAAGAACGCAAATGGAAAGGGCTTCGACAAGGACCGCAGGCAATCTAGTTCTTCTTAGTTTAAAGAGCAAGACAAAGGGAAGAAGGATGCTAAGGAAGGTGGTCAGTACACTGTACCCGCAGGACTTAAGTGTTTTGGGTGTCAAGGCTTCGGGCACATGAAACATGAGTGTTCTACGTATCTCAAGAGCATTAGGAAGAGCAAGGCACTTGCTGCTACCTTGAGCGACACTGAGCCTGAAGAAGATTCTGACAATGAGGATGGCGGAATCTTGAATGCCTTCACTGCCGCTATTGATCCTACTGATGGGATTGTTGAAGATGTGATTGAAAAGGAGGAATTGGTGGAATCCAAATTTGAGAAGATGGATGATCAAGATGACATTCATACAGCCTATTAAAAGCTATACAAGCTTTTTGAAAAGCATGATAAATTATATAGGCTAACTACCAAGAAGCTTAGTGATGTGGAACTTGATCGTGAGAAGCTTTCCACAAAGTTTGATGAAGCTAATCAGACTATTGGACCACTGAGGTTCGAGAACAATTTCTTAGCTGAGAAGACCAAGAAGCTTGTAGCGGAACTGGTTCAAGTCAGAGCTCAACTGGAGAGGACGTCAAGTGCAAAGTTTGATGATATGCTCAACATACAGAAATCTGCTTCAGATCGAATAAGTTTAGGGTATAGTCTTTCTTCCTCTAATACTGCTTCTTCTAGTACTACTGTGTTTGTACCTCTTACTAATAATGTTAAAATTGAGAACAATGAGATTAAAACTGAATTAGCTAGTGAGAACTTAGACAAGGGTAAATTTATCTTAGGAGCACCCCCTAAGCTTGAGAAGAAAGATGTTAAAAACCCTAATGCTAAGAAGACTAACTCTCATTGTGGACTTGTTGGTCATACTCGACCAAATTGCTACAAGTGGCTTGCCACTCAACAAAGCAAAGGCTTGATAGCATCTGGGAACCAAAATCAGCTTCAATCTTCTCAAAGCTCTCATGTTCCTTTCGAACTTGAACGGTTTTAATTCTTCCCCCTTACCGCCGATTCAAGGATATAATTAAAGGAAAGGTTCTTCAAGAGTGTGGAAGGAAAAGGGCTCCAAGTGATTCTATCATTTTTTTTTTCTTGTTTTTGTGTGTGCATTACTTGTATGTTTTGCTTTCAATTTTTGAGTCAGTCTAGTTTTATGCTTTACTTTGTTAACATGTTTTTGTTTGGTTATTTTTCAATTTTTTTATTTAAAAAAAATTGAAAAATCAGAAAAATACAAAAACAGTGTGTGTTATGTGTACATTGGTACTTATGTACCTTGGATGGCCATTGAAACAAAGTTTTCTAAACTTTGTATCTTTTGTAACTTAGATGAGCATCTCTATACACAACTAAGCAAGTGAGCTTTGTGGCTCTTGTTTGTGATGAGTAAGATTGAGTTGTCTCTTATACTTAACACTTGTATCACTCTTTTTGACAGGAAGGACTAAAAAATCCTGAGAAAAAGGCATTAATAACCATTTCACCACTATTACCCGCCAATCAAAAAATGACACTTGTATGCTTCGGCATAGCAAAAGTGCAGTGTCAATGACATTTGTATGCTCAGGCACAGCAAAATTGGAATGTCAAATATCATTGGGTATTTCTTTTCTCTCTCTAATATGCCTATGCATGATATGTTTAAAAGAAAAATATGCAAAGAAAATCAAAAGCAAAAAGATAAAAAAATGCTTTAAAAATTATTGCAAGCGTGTATTCTAGGAGATATGAGAGTTATAGGATGTACCTTGAAGGTGATACTCCCCATCAAGCATTTATGATTGTGTGTGAGTTAAAGTGATTTTCTCATATCTCAAATCATCATAACATGTATACACTTATGCAATCTTGCGATGTTTTTCACACACAACACGCAATATTCTTTGCTACTCTTGATACATGTGCAGGTACAATGTGATTTGGCCATCACAAGGTTTTACATGTGTGAATGTATGCTCACTAAACTGTTTTAACTTGTTTTTGAAATATAAAATTGGTTAGACTTGTTGTTGTTGTGTGTGTGTGTGTGTGTGTGTTTTTGAGATCCATGTGGTTAATTTTTTTTTTTTTTTTTAGAGATGATTTTGAGAGATTATTGTGTTGATTGGATCATTGGTTGAGTTGCATGTTGGATTGCATTCATGTCTGTGTTTTTCACTCTCGAAAAACTAGTTTTAAAAAGTGGCTTGACACCTCCTCAACACCTTGCTATCTGTTGAGATTCTTAAGCTATTTCTTATCGCTTTCCCGACAGCTCCTCGATACCTGGTGGATCAATCGAGAAAGCTCCTGCCTCCTCGATAGCTTCTTGACACCTGGTGGATCAATCGAGCTTCTGTTCTTGGATCTGATGAGTTGTTCCTCGATACCTTAGCTGTCGATGACCATTTCCTCGATACCTACCTTGATAGCTTCCTCAACACCTCTTGACACCTGCATCTATTAAGCTTTACTGAGGGTCTATATATACGTTCTTCATGATCCGATTCTCATTTCTTCGATCTCTCTCGATCTATCCGCACCTGTTCATCTCCCAAACACTCTCTCTCTCACTCCAAACCTCTTCCTTTGTGATTTTTCAAGCTTTTTCAAGATTCTTCATCTCTTGGTAAGTTTCCAAACTCTTATTCTTTATGCATTTCATGTTTTGAAACTTAGGTTTTGGGATTTTTGAAAAATTTTGGGGTTTTTCAAAATTGATGAGTTATTTTTGAAATTTTGGGATGGGTTTTCACTTAAATGAGTATAAAACCTCATACATTGCATCACATTAGCATTATAACAGTATTGTCATGCATTTAGATGTGTGCTTTTTGTTTGTGTGCTGATAGGTTTGGACTGGGCTGAGCCCATGATGCAATTTGTTTTGCATGTCACATGTTCATGCATTTCCCATGCATACGTACTTTCTTTTCATTATATTTGCTATTATTGTTACTGCTTGGGACTTTTCTCATTGTCTTTTTCTTTTTCTCCCTCTATTTCTGTTTACATTAATCGTGTCTATGGCACCTAAACGTAAATCCACTCCAACTCGGAACCCTCTTCATTCCGGTGCTTCTTCATCCTCTGATCCTTCACCTTCTAACATTCAGTTTTGTGATGATAATTCCTTTAAGGCATTTTCAGAGAACTTTTCTAGATGAGGCATTCATTCGGAATGCTAAGTCATTTTGTCGAACTTTGCCGACATCAACCTTCCCTCTATCATTCACAGTAGGGGATGGGAGTCACTGTGTGACGTCCCGATCACCTATCGTCTCATGCTTATCCAGGAGTTTTACTCCGACATGCACGGGATTGATCATTCAATACCTCTCTTCTTCACTCGCGTTCAAGGTATGCGTATTCCTGTCACACCTCAACTAGTTGCAGATGTGCTTCGGGTCCCTAGGATAGAGTTTCCTGACTATCCTGGTTGTGAGCGTCTAAGGACTGTGTTCAGGGATGAGCTCATGTCTGCTTTTTGTGAGCGCCCTTCTGCTTGGGATGAGCATCTATTTACACCATGTCGACCTTTTGGTAAAGGTCCTAGATTCATGAACATGGTGATGACTTTTTTTTTGCATCCACTTTCTCACTATAACTCCATTACAGAGTCTCGTGCTCGATTTTTGTTATCTTTTCTTGAGTATCTTACTATAGATTTTCCTTCTCATTTCATTCTTTCTATTATAGATGTTCATCTAGATTCAGCATATCGTGATAAGCTCATCTTTCCTTTTGCTATCACGAGGATCTTACGCCACTTTTCCATTCCTTTTCCCTCCTCCGACCATTTTATAGTCATGTGTGCCATAGATTACGCTACCGTTAAACATAGTGAGGCCTAGTTTCGGTCGTGGCAGTTGGATTCAGTAGCACCTTCCTCCCATTCTACACCATCCCGTTCTGCTCCATCTGCATCCGTTCCTTCTTCTTTGGGTGATATGTCTTTAGGAGACGTCATGGTGCAGTTGCTGCGCATGGATGCTCGCCTGGATACACTCTCTATGGAGTTGTATCAGGTGAACGTTCGTGTCAGTCATATTGCACGACGACAGGCATCCATGGGCGGATTTGCTCCTGAGCCTACCCCTTCACCACCTCCTCCCATGGCTTTTGATTTTGAGGATGAGGATGATGATGATGGTGATGACGATGATGCTTCTGATGATGCTGATAGAAATGCTAGCTCTACCGATGAGATGTCAACTTAACACTCTATCCTTTGTCACTCGTGACAAAAAGAGGGAGTAGTTTTGGATATGAGAGTAGTCACTCTTAGAGGGAAAGTTACTTTTTTGGATCATTGTGTTAGGGGGAGTGTTGTTTTTTTCTTTTTGAGGGATGTAATGAGGATATTATGTATTTTTTCTTTTCTTTCTTTCTTAGATACATTGTTCTTGTACATGAGGTCTTGTGACCATTTATAGACATACATTTTACTTATTGTCTCTTCTATGATGTTGATGTATGTTTTTTTTTCACCTACCCTTTCATATGTTGTTTCTTTTCTCTCTTTATACATATGCTTCTTATTATTTGTATGCAATCTATTGTTTCTGTTTCACACAAAGATGCCTTGATGAGTTTTGTTTAAAGTGTTTCAGAAATACAGGTTGTCAAAGTCTATTTACCATAAACTCTCTTCTTGTAAAGTTTTTCAAGAGTTTGTATTAAGATAGATTTTATTGTATTCAACAAGTGAATATGAGTTGAGTGATTTATGACTTCTCTCATATGTTCATTTGTTTGTTGTGGTTTTGTCATGGATTGCCAAAGGGGGAGATTGTTAGGACATATGTGTTTCATATGTTAAGAACATATGTCATGATTTTATGTAATTGGCTTATCCTTTGACAAAACGCACTTTACTTGTATTTGGGTAGACTTAGGATGTGTTTAAATACTTCAAGAAACCATGTTTCAAGATTAAGTGTTGAAACTTTTAAGTCTATTCAAGAAATCTAGCAAAGAGTGCAAATTCATTAAAGCTCGACAGCTTCTCAATAGCTGCTCGACACCTCCTATTTGTCGAGGTTTAAGAATTTTAGAATTCAAACCTGATTTTCTTAGGATCCATGAATATGTCTTTGAAACTTCTTTTCTCCTAACCCTAGACATATAAAAGGATTGTTTTAAGAGCCGTCAAACAGTACACAAGTTGCACAAGCATTGAGAAAACTCTGTTCAAGCAAATTGAGTCCGGAAACGAAGTTCTTGACCTAGTTCATCTCTTTCTTTTGAAGAAGTTTTTGTATATTTGCATCGTAGGGTTTTGTGATCAAGCATCTTCTTGATCTTCATCGTGTGGATGAATTGAAGAACTTTACAGCCGACAATCTTCTTAGTTGGTGTTTGAAGTGGCGTACTGGGATCCGCGTAACTGGTTAGTCATGTACTTAGGAGCCGTGCATCAGAAAGGGGAACTGTCACTACAGAACAAGTCCAATTGGGTATTGGGGTAAGGGTTCAATTGTAGGTTGGTAAGGTACTTGGGATTCCTTTACTTGTAACCACTTATTGTGATAATAGTGGAGTTTCGGGAGTGGTGATCTGAAAATCACCCGATGGGGTTTTTGTTGTTAGATTTTTCCTCATTTGTAAACAAATCACCGTGTTATTTATTTTCCGCTGCATAATTAGTTTATTGGTGATTTGTTTGTGCTACCACACTTTTGCATGATAAATTGATTAATTAATAACTTGGCTAATTAATTAATTAATTTCTATCACAAGGGGTCATTTAGTTTGTGGCTTATCAATGACACCTAAACGTAAGTCTACTCCATCCCGAAACCCTCTTTGTTTTGGGGCATCTTTTTCTTCTTCTCCATCTGAACCCACTCCCTCTCATGTCTGGTTCCTTGATGAGAAGGCCAAATTGGACTTCTTTGAGAACTTTTCACAATGCGGCATTCATTCGGAACGCCAAGTCATCCTGTCAGACTTTTCTGGCACTGACCTACCCACTATTATCCACAGTAGGGGTTAAGAGTCACTTTGTGGCATCTCGGTCATATGCCCTTCCATGATCATATATGAGTTCTACTCCAATATGCACGGATTTGATTACTATATACCTTAATTTTCTACTCGCATTCAGGATATACACATGGTAGTTACTCCGAATATTGTATCTGAGGTACTACACATCCCTAGGGTAGTGCATCTTAACTACCCTAGTTCTGAGCATCTGAGGACAATGTCCAAAGATGAGCTAGCGTCTCTATTTTGTAAGACACCTTCTTCATGGGGTGATCGTTAAAACACCTCATGCTCGACCTTTGCTAAAGGTTCGAGAATCCTTAACATGGTGATGACATTCATTCTTCATTCTTTGTCTCACTATAACACTATCATAAAGCCTTGTGCTCGGTTTTTGTTATCCCTCATTGAAGATCTCTTTATTGAATTCCCTTCATACTTTATACTCTTTCTTATAGATTTCTATAAGGACACGACGACTCATGATAAGCTCATTTTTCCTTCCACTATCACAAGACTCCTTCACCATTTTTCCATCTTCTATCCTGAGTCTCCCCACTTCTCGTATATTTGTGCCATAGATGCAGCTACCATTCAATAGAGCACAGCACAATTGAGACCATGACAGCCCCAAACATAGATGGCAGCTCCTCCGACGTCTACCGCTCCTTCTTTTTCAACGGGTGGAGTGACATTTGACGCCGTCATGGCACAACTTGTGCGTATGGATGCTCGCCTTGACACTTTCAGTGATGAGTTGTGTCAAGTGAAAACCCTTGTTAGTCGTATCACATGACGACAGACTGTGATGGGTGGTTTCATAGTGGCTACCTCTCCTAAGGCATCTGTGGATAAGAGTGACGATGGCTCCGACAGTGCTAATGATGTTGAGGATGATGATGATGGCTCGCCTAGTGATGATGAGATGTCTACTTGATTTTCTTGCCCTTTGTCACTTGTGACAAAAAGGGGAAGTAGTTTTGAGATGAAAGTAGTCATACTCATAGGGGATGGTTAGTATAGGAGATAGGGGGAGTGTTTATATTGAGGGATGTAGTGAGGATTCTTGTATCTTTTGTTTTCTTTCTGTTTTAGATACATTATCTCTTGTATATTGGTCTTGCGACCATTTGATATACATTTTACTTATATTTGATTTATATATATATTGATGTATGTTATTCACCTATCTCTCCATGTATTGTTTCTTTTCTTTCTTTATACATATGTTTCTTATTCATTGCATGCAATCTATTAATTCTGTTTCACAATAAGATGCCGTGATGAGATTTGTTTAAAGTGTTTCAGAAATACAGGTTGTCAAAGTTTACTTGCCATAAACTCTCTTCTTGCAAAGTTTTTCAAGAGTTTCTATTATGATAGATTTTATTGTATTCAACAAGTGAGTATGACTTGAGTGATTTATGACTTCTCTCATATGTTCATTTATTTGTTGTGGTTTTGTCATGGATTGCCAAAGGAAGAGATTGTTAGGACATATGTGATTTAATGTTAGGAACATGTGTCAATATTTTATGTAATTGGCTAATCCTTTGACAAAACGCACTTGTAATTGGGTAGATCTAAGATGTGTTTAATGCTTCAAGAAATAAGGTTTCAAGTTCAAGTGTTAAAGTTATGTAAGTCTATCCAAGAATTAAGTAATGAAATGCTGGATTTTAAAGCTCGACAGCTAGCATCTATCGAGATTTAGAAGATGTTGAAGCTCGTGGCTCGACAGCTAGCTCGATAGATGGCTATCTACCAAGCTTTAAGAAACTCAAATTTTTAGAGTTGTTTTTCATCCAATCTGTGGGTATATATTTAGGCTTTCTTTTCTCACAACCCTAAACATATATAAGGATTGTTTTAAAGACCATCATAGCTGATGCAATTAAATGCAAAAGTTTTTCACAAGCATATTGTGAATCGAAGACATATGCCCTAGTTTATCTTTCTCTTGAAGATGCTGCTGTGTTTATACACCTTAGGGTTTTGTGACCAAGGAGCTTCTTGATCTTCATTGTGTGATGAACTGAAGAACTTTGCAGCTAACATTCTTCTCAAGTTGGTGATTAAGTTGCGTACTGGGATTCGTGCATTTATTGGTTAGTCACGTATTGGGAGCCCTGCATTAAAAGGAGATATTGTCACTACAAAACAAGTCCAATTGGGTATTGGGTTAAGGGTTCAATTGTAGGTTGGTATAAGGTACTGGAATTCCTTTACTTGTAACCGCTTGTTTTGATAATAGTGGATTCTCAGGAGTGGTGATCTTAAAATCACTCTGTGGGGTTTTTGCCATGGAGATTTTCCCCATTCGTAAACAAATCACCGTGTCAATTTAATTTCCACTGCATACTTAGTTTAATTGGTGATTTGTTTGTGCTACCACACATCTTGCATGTTAATTTGACTAATTAATAAACTTGGCTAATTAATCAATCAATTCATCACAAGGGGTCAATACATTCTTGGCCTATCACAATTATATCAAGAATCAGAAGTAATTAAACATGTATCATCAAACAAAATTAATAGAGAAAATTAGAAAAAGAAAAAGAAATAAATTACCTCTTGCACGAGCGTGCTCTTCTTAGTGAAAGGATATTTTAGGATTTAAAGAAATTTATTTAACTTTTTGAAGCCTAAAATATTTCGTTCACAAAATAGAAATTCCTAAGGCAAGAGCCTCTAAAACGTCTTTAATGTAAGGGGGAATTGAAAAGAAGAGAAGAGCCAGAAAGAGGGGGGGGGGGGAAGGGGTCAGAAAGCGTGGAAAAGTGTGCTGAATTTTGCGAGGCATCCTCTATTTATAGAGGATGAGATGCTTCGAAAAATTAGTTGAATGATCAGAATATGAACTGGGACACATCTTTATCTCTAAAAAATCTGAAAAGGTAAAGTTTATCTCAATCCAGAAGTCCTTGGGCCGGGCCTCAAATTTGTGCCAATTGGCACTCTAAGAGTGCTGAATGGCCTTTTGGGTGCTGGACTTGCGTTTGAGTTTTGGTCCACTTTGGACTCCTTTTTTGAGGTTTTTTTTAATCGAGACTTGCACTTAGATGCATTTTTAATTCGTATTCTAAAAATTAAACCCTTTTTCTAAATATTTAGGTCTTTAAAGTGATGATTGTCTTGTAGATAATTATTTCAAAACGTCTTAATTTTCCACAATTTCATTGCTATCTGATTATCCACTTTATTCCCATGCAAGCAAGCCTATTTTTGACACTAACCAACAACCAATCTCAAAAATCATTTAATTAATTTTAATTGTCTAACCAATCAGAATTAATTTAAATTAATCATGCGTGGTTAGTTCCACCCAAACAAAAGGCATGTAAACCGTGCAAACTTGATCATGAAATATCTTTCAATTTGACGGTCTGATTTGGAAATTAGGCATACCGCAACTATTAGAATCTCAAGATCATTTTTATAGTATGCAATGAATGAATTAATGTATGTAATGCAACTATGATTTTTTCGGGTATATGAATGGTCACTCTAGCCATCTTCCTTGATTAAATTATAGGTGCAAAATCGAGTGTCTATAGTACTTTTGTCACATTCGGTGGTTCCTTTAGTTTTTTCTCACATTTGATGGTATTGTTCTCATTGTACTTTTGTCACATTCGGTGGTTCCTTAATTTTTTTTTTCTCACATTTGATGGTACCATCCTCATGTTGCGTAGTACCAACATCACATGTGACTATACTTTTGTCACATTCGGTGGTTCCTTTATTTTTTCTCACATTTTACGGGTACCATCCTTACATTGCGCAGTACCAACATCGCTTATGACTGTATTTTTGTCACATTTGGTGGTTCCTTTATTTTTTTTTTCTCACATTTGATAGCACCATCCTCATATTGCGTAGTACCAACATCACATGTGACTATACTTTTGTCACATTTGGTGGTTCCCTTATTTTTTTTCTCACATTTTATGGTACCATCATCACATTGCACAATACCAACATCACATGTGACCGTACTTTTGTTACATTTGGTAGTTCCATTATTCTTTTTCTCACATTTTATGGAACTAGCCTCACATTGCATAGTACTAACATCACATGTTGTACATTTTTAGACCCCTTAAACACAAATAGATTAACCTAGTTATTTAGCCAAATGATTAACTTAGGTAAATTATTCAAAACTAGGTCAACACAAGTAAATCATATCAAGTAAACAATGTGGAAAAAAAAAAACACAATGATATGATAACCTAAGAAAACCAAATCGGTAAAAAACCTAGGGAGGATTTAACCTAACTATCCTTAAGGTAAAACATATCTAATATAAAAGAATTGAAGTTTTACAATAGCGACTTAGACCACTAACATCCTATTGCTACCTTGAGTAGAAAACTTACTACCGCGATCACGTGACAGCTCCGAGTCCATGGACTACTTCTTTCTTTGATCTACAGCAACCACAAGTTCTCCTACTTGTAACTTTGAGACTCCACTCGAAGGTTTTGGATCTTCTTTAAGTTCTTTATGCAGCAACTGAAGCAACCATCAAGGTCTTGATATGAATCTTGATCTTGATAGCTCTATGTATGTGTATGAAGGTAAACACCTCTCAGATCTCACAAAAGATTCATCACACAACTCAACAAAGACTCTAGAGAGCTTTTGGGTACAAAACCCTAGATCTACACAAGATGCACACTCTTCTCTCCCTGAAAAGCCTTTTAAAAACGTGCTTAGGGTTTCCTTTATATACCAGAAGAAGTAGACCTGAAACCCTAATCCTTAATGGGCTTGAACTACTGTTTGGGCCGACTTAAAATTCTATAGATATGTGTTTTAATCCGTTGAGCCTATACTTCGATCGATCGAGCCTTGCAGAAATTGAATAGTAATTTTCTACAATTACTCGATCGAGCAAGTCTAAACCTAGACTAAATGTTTTGATCATGGTTTGCCAATATATACAAAGTGAAGCTCTAATACATTAGTTCGTAAAGTCTTATAACCAAACATATGTGACTGTACTTTTGTCACATTCGATGGTTCCCTTATTTATTTCTCACATTTGATGGTACCATCCTCACATTCTATAGTACCAACATCACATTTGACTGTACTTTTGTCACATTCGGTGATCCCTTTATTTTTTTCTTACATTTGATGGTACCATCCTTACATTGCGCAGTACCAACATCACATGTGACTGTACTTTTGTCACATTTAGTGGTTCCCTTTTTTTTTTTCTCACATTTTATGGTACCATTCTTACATTGCACAATACCAACATCACATGTAACTATACTTTTATCACATTCAATGGTTCCCTTTTTTTTACTCACATTTGATGATACCATCTTCATATTGTGTAATACCAACATCACATGGTGACTGCACTTCTGTCACATTTCGTGATTCATTTATTTTTTCTCACATTTGATGGTACCATTTTCACATTGTGCAGTACCTACATCACATGTGGCTGTACTTTTGTATGATAAAAAAATTTTAGGCTCTGCTTTCGATTTCTGAGTCTCTGACTTTGTTCTCCTCTCTCTCTTAGTTTTTCTATAGTCTACGCTTCTCTCTTTAAATTTGTATCTCTCAAATTTTTCTTGTCCAAACCATCCCCAAGAACCTATCTAGAGCGAGGATTACTAAACGAAACCCCAACCAAGACTCACAAAAGAAGAAATAGATCCCTAAGCCATGAACGGTACCTCGCCAGCTCTAGCAAGGGAATTGTTCTCATCGCACAATAAATATCTATTGTTTATTTGTTGTCCTGTGTTCCCTCTGTAACAACCCAAGGAAAAGTGCTAGCCATATTTGCGCTATACCTCAAAATGACTAGTAACGACCCCGCCCTATCTGTGTAGATATTTTCCGCTTTAGAGCCCATTCCCCTCACGGTTTTGTTCTCCCTCAAGGCACACAGCAGTGGGGGAAAGACCTCTACACATTAAAAGAAGGTCACTCCTTATAAGCACATCTCCATGTGCTTCCCTAGGCAATGTGAGATTCTATGGATTGCAAAACCCCCTTTTGGGTCACTACAATCCACCCCCTTACGAGTACACGCGTCCTCGCGTGTGGGACCCACACTTCCAGTTAGGGCATGGCTTTGATACCATCTATAACGGCCCCGCCCCATCTGTGTAGATATTGTCCGCTTTGGGGCCCATGCCCCTCACGGTTTTGTTCTCCCTCAAGGCACACAACAATGGGAGAAAAGGCCTCTAAACATTAAATGAGGGTCACTCCTTATAAGCACATCTCCATGTGCTTCCCTAAGTGATGTGGGATTCCACGGATTACAAGACCCCCTTTTGGGTCACTACACCCTCTCTCTCTTGACTATTCTCTCTTTTCTCTCTCTTTGACTTTGCTCCATTTTTAGAAAGGACTTCACCATTAATTAACCTTGCCTGCGCAGTGAAAGGGGTTTTACACGGTGACGATCAAAACCCATTTCAGGTATTGTAGTGTTGGTTTGAAATTTCCCCAAAATTTTTTTTGATTTGTGCTTCACTTTTTCACCAAAATTGCTTGATGATGGCATTTGTGAGGTTTTTTCAATCCAAGTTTACTCTTTTTTTGTTAGAAGAATTTGATAAAGTTCGCATTTTTATTGATTTTTTGTGAGGATTTGTGTTTGTTTGGGATTTGATTTTGATGGGCATTTATCATTTTGGTGATTGGTCATTTTGTTTATGGTTATTTAATCTTGCATTTTTTTCATACTTTTGGTATCCTCTGTTTGGTTGCTTAGAATGTATTAGGAAAAGTAGGGATGACAATTTAAATCCGACCCATAGATACCCAGCCCGATAAAGAATAGGGTTGGGTATGGGTTTTAAAAAAAAAAAACTGAAGTGGGTCTTGGTCGGGTTCGGGTTTTAATAAAAAAAATCTAAAACCTGACCCGGATATGACCCGGTTACATTGATATTACAAAAAAAACCCCTTTTATATATAGTTGTAATGTAAACCTATCCCTAACCTAACCGCCTCTCATAATCTGATCTTATTTCAATTCACACCCTCAGCCTCACGCATTTGCCTCACATCTCCAGCTCACAATCTCACTCACTCACTCTATCTCAGCTCTCTCACTCACTGTCTCACATGGCCACAAGCCCACAAGCAGTCAAGCACAGACAGTTGTTGTCGCCAATCTCACACTATCACCACACGGTCACAAGCCTACAGCTCTTTACTCTCTCAACTCCATTTTGTCCTCACCGTCGCTGATCTCACACTGTCGCATAACCCTCTGCCCCTCTCATCTTCCTCACCCATGGCCTCACGGCCTCGCTCCACCTCGATCTCCATTTTTTTCTTTTCTTTTTTTTTTTGGGTTCAATTCGTCTCAATGTGATTTTGTGTTTGTGATTTTGATCTAAAATTTGTGTTTGGTTTGTAATTTTGAAAGGGAAAATCATAGATCTGACATTTGTGTTTAGGATTTGTGTGTTTATGTTTGTGATTGTGTTTGGATTTGTGTTTATGTTTGTGATTTTGGGCTGGAAAATCATAAATTGAAGTTTGTGTTTTTGATTTTGGGCTTGGCTGGGCATGAGGGGACGGGGCCCGCGGAGGCCCGATGGGTGGGTTTAGGGTTAAGAAAAAAAACCCGTTTAATAAACAGGCTAGGTCCAAGTTTCTGGGGCAGACTCGCAGGTTAGGTCCAGGTATGGAAAAACCCGACCCGAACTCGACCCATTACCATTCCTAGGAAAAAGAGAATAAAATGGAATCTCAAATTTCAATGTTTCCTGTTGTTTTGGATTTGAAAAAAATGATAACAATACATGTGAGTGGGGATTTACTGATTTTTGTTTCCCTAGGTTTAAATTTATGGGAAATTTTGGGAACCAAAAGCTTGAATTCCCTTCACTTTTCCCACCTCTTTTCTGCAACCAAACATAGGTGTAAGGCTTTTGCATTTTGCACTGTAGGCTTCAGCTTTACGCATAATTTGTCAAATTCATTGGTTCTACTACAAATTTTTTAAAGGTTTGTCAGTGCTAGGTCTTTTGTATTGTTATCTCTCTATTCTCAGGCTAATTGTTTAATTGGTATTTGACTTCCCCCGTTTACCTCATTCTATGAATAGCAAATTACTTGAAATGAAACCCTTTTCTTGTCTGAGCACTGACATGTATTTTTTGGCTGATCTCGGGAATATGTGTATAGTCGGCTTCAATTCAGTTAAAATTTAAGTCTTGTGCATCATTTTAATTTGTTCATTTGTCAATTTTATCAGTATATTTACTTACTTTCTTGGATTCCAGCTATGCCAAATTTCTCCTTTATGCAAGGATTTGTCTACTTGATACTCATATACTTACAAGGTTTCACCCCCAAGCAAATGGTAAACCCTTGGAAGACATGTGAAACTCTCTGCTGTTCTTGTGGGTTCTCATGGATTAACAAAGGGGTCCTTGGCCTTTCTTAATTATCCAGTTCAGATAATGTTCAAATCAACAAAGCTAAATGGTGAAGGAATATGTGTTTGTGTCAATTATAATTTTTGGCTTCTACATCTGTCGTTGATCAACTTCATTTTGTTATAATTCTGGAAATCTAAATAAAAGTTTTGAGAATTTTACTGTATTGGATATCATTTGATTGAGCCATTCGTATACATTATTTTGAAATGTAGAATATCTAATCGAAGATGCCTTTTATTTTTCTAACATATGTGTCTGTGATTGTGAGAATTCTAGTCCTGCATATCATGATAACGGGTGCCTTCATTCCTAGCTTGAGAAGGAAATATCCAATTCATGAGTACATCTCTACTCTGCCTCTAGTAATTGGTCTGATCCTTTTCACCTTAGCAGATGCCCACACATCTCCTAATTTTAGCATTTTTGGTGTTGTAATGATATTGGGTGCTCTAACCAAGGATGCCTTTCTGGGAAATTTTCAAGACGTAATTTTTTCCTAATACCACACAGATGACTAATCCTTCCCTTGTGTTTATGATTGTCAAAAAGAATCGTGACCAAAACAACAAAAAAATGCTTTTATTCTAACTTAAAATTGTGTTATTTTTCTCCTGACATACAGAGATGCTAATCTGCTCAACAGTAGTTGGGTTGCCATTTTTAGTTCCACCAATGATTTTAACTAGAGAGCTGTTTAAGGCTTGGAATTTTTGATACAGGATATGAATGAAGCATTTTATGTGTTGTTTTCTCTCTCTCTCTCTCTCTTTGAATGCATACATCTGTTTTTATTGTCTTTCCTGAGGTCATCACTCCCATTTCTAGTTTTCACTATCATTGTTATGTTTGCTTGTTGGAAACTAAAAGGTTTAAATACTGTGGAACATTTAAATCTTAGGATCTCATAACAACATTTTTCATGGAATTTAACTTTTGGGTTTTTGATTGATGTTGGCATGCAAATAACAACTGCTAGAAAGGTGGTCACTTTGTTCCTGTCATTCTTGATATTTACCAAGCCATTTACTGAACAGCACGGGACAGGGTTGTTGCTCATAGCAATGGGAATCATAATTGCCTGAAAACAAACTGCCAGGTAGCAGTGCTGCTACAAAGCATAGAAAACCATCTGTAAAAGCAGACAATAGCCTGCCAGCAAATGGAGGTGTAGTGGAGAAGAGAGAAGGACCTTAGTTTGAAGATCAAAGTAGTTGTTCATTTTTTTAATTTTATTTATTTATTATTATTTTTTTTCAATTTGTTGTTTGGGGTTCCCTAATTCAGCTAGGTCATAGAGGTGGACAAAAAGCACAAGAGAAGAGAGAGGAGAAAGTGAGATATAGAAAACTATGATGAAAATTCAACTAGCTTTTTGGTACTATTCATGGGTCTTACTGTACTATTTCAGCTAACTTTTACCTATATTTACAGTACTTACAGCAAAAGTTTTTAGTTTCAACAAAATAAGCAGATTCCAAACAAACTATAATTACAACCCATTCAGAAAATTAGATACCACATAAAGTTGTTGATTTTGAGTTTTAATCACTACGGTGGTCTGATTTTGAGTTTTTGCAAATTACTGTATATCCAACTAGTATCAGATTTCCCACCAAGATCCAAACACTAATCTGCAAAAAATACAACTAATTCACTTATACTTATTATTTAAGACACAATCTTCAATAAAATATACCTAAAGATGAAGTGCAACTCCAACACTTATTATTCAAAACACAATCTTCAATAAAATATATATTCTACTTCTAAGCCAAAAGGGATTGCCAAAATAATCAAGAGTACTTGCTTTTACCACATTAAAATTGAAAACTATAATTTATCACATTGTACTCAATATCCTACAAGAACGACACATAGTTTGCTAGTTTGGTAAAAAGGCCACAAACCTTCTCAAGTACCTCCAAAAAAAACTAAAATAGCCAAAATTCAAGCTGAGTCTAAAAAGAAATTGAAAAACAACAATTACTATGATATGACCTTTACACAAACCAAAAATCTGTTCAATGCTTCAGATGAAAAGAGTGGGGAGATGTCAGAAGCTTTTTAAACCATGAAGCTGAAATCAAAAATTCAAGGTATGTTTTCCTAAACATTTTCTTCATGTTTTCTGAGATTATGCAGAAATTTAAGTTAAGGTTCAAAAATTGGGGATTTTCGAAAATTGGGTTGGTGTTCTTAGTTTTTGTGAAATTTTTTCGAAATCTTTGATTGGGCTGAGTCCCATTTGTTGTGATTGTTCTTGTGTTGGCCCCATGTGGTAGTTTAAGCATGTATTGAGGCATTTTTCACTATGTTCATGCATTTTTCATCATCTGTGTACTTTGTTGCATGTTAAGTGTTTGACAGAATGTCCTAGTGACATTTTTGTGCTAAATTGGATTCAAGTGAATTCCAATTTCTGCATGTACACTTGTTTGACCTTGTTTAACTTGTTTTGGTCACTAATTATGTGTTTAACACACTTTGCCCATGTTGCACATACTAGGCACACTCTAGGGCCCTCTAGGCACACCTCATGCATCTCATGATGCACACACATGCACCAGCACATGCACTACCTAGATACACACACAGACACAGTTACTTAATTCATGCACTATGTTTATGCTTACTTGGTTTAACACCTTAGTATGCTGTTTGAGTTTATTTTGTTTTTGCTATATTTTAGGTTGTTTTACCTTTGTTTTGAACTAACTTGAATCTAATCAAGTTTTGTGTTTATGCACTTGTTTTTGTTTCTTTTCTATTCTATGCTCTCATATGCAGATGTCTCCGTTTAAAAGCTCAGCTGTGAAAGGAGGTTGCAACAAAGGGAAAGAGCCAGTGATTGATGTTGATGACCCTTCACTGAGGTCAAAGAGGACTCGTTTTTCAACAAGAGTGTATGACCTTAACTTGTTCAGATCCTATGCTACATTCCAGACCTACACGAGCCACTTTCAAGATGCTCTATTATTGGTTGAAAGGGCCGTTGATCAACCTTCTTTTCTAGACACGAATATTCCAATAAGGTTTGCCACCAAAGATTGGAATTTTCTTCTCTCAAATCTTGAGGATGCATACGAAAACTTAGTGAAAGAATTCTATGCAAATGTCATTATTAAAGGAGAGGAAATCAAGTGCTGGGTGAGAGGAAAGCGGTTCTTAATTACACCCCGTCTACTTGGCCGAAATTCTACAAATTAACAGGCCAATATTACTAAATCTGGATAAGGAGATTCTTCAAGAAGCTTTAGGAACTAATTTGGAATTCTCCTCCAATGGGAAGTCAATAAGTGTGGCATCTCTTTCTCCCGAATTAAGGCTACTCACGATGATCATGTTTAGCAACCTCTACCCTCTGTCTAGCACCAGTTACATGAATCTTGGTCGAGCATTATTCTTGCATGATCCAATCACTGACGTGGAGATTAATGTGAGCTCTCGTATTTTCCACATTGTGGCAAAAACGGTTGACTAGACTGCTTCAAGAAATTGTATTCCTTTCTATTGCATTATCTCAAGGATTTTGTAGCTCAAAGGTGTACATCCTGCGGAAGGATGAGCGCCCATATCCAAGGCCAAGTCCAATTAATATTTGCACTCTCCATGCAAGCATGAGTCACACTAAGAAGAATACCAAGCAAGAAAGTCATGCTACTCAGGGAAGCTTAAGTTCTACATCCCATGTTTATGATGAACAGCTAGACAACATCATGGCTACTCTTCAAGAGATTACTACCAAGATATTCGGACTAGCTACCATCATGCACTCCCAACACATTCGTTTCGACACCAAGTTCACATCTCTTCAGTCTCAACTGGACCAAATTTAGAGAAAGCTAGAGGAAAATGAAGACTAGCTATTCCATGACAAAAAGGGGGAGATGGTGTCGTTGTTAGGGGGAGTTCAGTGAAAGGGGGAGGAGAAGATAGTAACTACTGTTTGGTTTACTGTGTTTACTGCTTTCATTTAAAGCTTTAGTACTTTGTTTTTAATTTCAATTTATTTTTAGTATGTTATGTTTACCTTATTGCTTTGTAGCATCTTTTTGTACTTTTAAGATATTTCCAATACGTCTTGAGTACCTCACTGTTGTGCCCTTAGTAGGATTTTGTATCCTAGATGCAAATACTTCGTGTATTTTGCATTGGTTGAGTGTTGGATATGCAATTAATCCATGGGATTGCTCTTAATTGCATTGCGTGTTCGGATGAGCATTTACTTGCTAAATGTTCATTGTAGTCATTCTTTAATGACTGATCCTGTTTGATCAAGATATGCTTACATGCTCTATTGTGTTTACAAACTTGATCGCATTTTACTTGCTTATATATGTACCATGTATTCAACTTGTCATAAGATTAATGAAAGTTTTGTTTGTGTGCAAGCGTTTTAGGTTACAGTTATATATGTGCAAGTGCTTCACAGCTTCTAGATTAGGTATGAGTGAGTTTTGCTACTGTTCCCACACTCACGTTTAAGTCTAGAGTCTGTTTTAGGGGTTTTGTCATAGAATAGCCAAATGGGGAGATTGTAAAGTTGTGATTTACAATTATGTGTTTTGTTGGCTTTAATTCCATGCCAAATTTGATTGTAATTCTATTCAATCTTTTGTACCCCGTATTTATTGTGGGATTTAACTGAAAGGGTTGTGTGATAGAGAGAGAGTGTGAAGACTCAAGCAATTGAAGACTGAAGATTTTTCGCGGGTATCTCGCGACTAAGCATCCCACGAAGTGACTCATGTGACTTGCACATGCTAGAATGCGAAGAGTCAAGACAAAATGGAGACAGCTATGTCTCACGAGTATCTCGTGGGTAAGGCCTTCCCGCGAGACTTTTTTTTTTGCCAGACTGTCAATTCTAATACACTTTCTGTGCCTACACTATTTATACCCATATTACCCACAAATTTTAAGGAGTGCTTGTGAGAGAAAACCCTAGCCAAACACCTTAAGAGTTAGAGATTGTTATACCCACAATCTTTTACTTAATAGCTTATGGATTTTCCTCAACTTCTACCCCTCCATTTCCATACCATTGAGAGGTTAATAGCCCAAACACTTACCACACCTTTCAGAGTGTCAAGTGAGGTTTTGGTGCTGCTGGGAAGCATTGGAAGAAGCTAAGGATGGCAGATGCAACATAGAGCTTGTTGCGAGATTCGGAGAGCTAGATAAGACACGGTTCCGAGAAGCCTTGTTGGAGTAGGAGCTTGGAGGGCTTAGGTACAGCGGGTAGATTATGCTTGGAGGGTCTCTTGCTAACCCATGTATCCCAATTGATTGTCTAGTGGATTGCTTACCGCTTAAAAGGCGACGAAGAGGTTTTTCGCTGAGTTCTTCGGTTTCCTCTTCGATAACACATCGACGTGTTATCTGTGTTTGTATTCTTCTTCCCTACTTTTTTACATTTCATTTTATTATTGTGATTATATGAATATGTGTTAGAGTAGTTTGTTTGTTTATCCACTCGCATTTACACTATTCCACATTTAGAATTAAGTTAGTGTAAAATCTATCGAGCCGTAACTTTAATTTGGGGGTCTAAACAACTCTTGTGTTTTTAACACATTTTCGAGCTTTCATAAATCATCAACAAATGTCTACCACCAAATTATCATCAAATTCATAAGATTTATTAGGTGAAAAAAGATACCATATTTGGCTTGGGTTCATGTTGAGATGGCATAGCATGAGATCCATTAATATCTTGTTTCTCTAGTGGAATATTTTTTGTCACATGTCCACCGTCCATTTGTGTTACTCCCATCTATGATAAAAATAAATAAATAAATTATGTCAACTACATGGGGGTAATAATTCACTTATAAAACATATTTAACCTGTTAATAAATCGTCAAACATTAAAAAAAAAAAAAAAAAAAAAAAAAAAGTCAATTATTACCTTAGGACTGTCAAAACTTCCAATTGACTGTAATTTAAGCATCCTTTGGTAAACTTTTTTTTTCCCCAATAACAAATACGTGGTTGAAGTTGTTAGGACACATATTCAAGATTCATTTCAACATTAACATGCTCAAAATAAAACAACTACAATATGTATAAAAGGGTCATAAAAATTTAGTCAAAAGATTCATAGAAATTTAATAAACAAAATCATATTCTTGAAAGTAACTATTTTCTACAAATTACCATTTAGAATAGCACACAACCATTAACGCCAACACGATTCTTTTCTTTATATTTGCACACACCTTGAATAAGAAAATCCAACACCAACTTCGCCCAATTCAAGTTTTTGAACTCTTCAATATTAAGGAGAATTGAGATAAAGGACCGTTTGACATAAGGTTTTGTAGTGGGACATAATAAAGTACCCAATACAAACAGCAAAAAACAACCAAAAAATTCTTTTCTTGATATTTTCATCTCCTTCAACTTACCCTCAAAGAGATTAATTGGTATACCTTCTACCACATTTAATCCATGTTGTTGGCATATATGATTTATCTCTTCAGTGCTTGCAGCAGTAGATACATCTACCCCACTTGATTTTATTCCTAGAATAAATTCTACATCTTCAATGGATATTGGTAACCTCCTACCACAAATATCCAATGCACAAGAATTGTTGTCAAAATGATCAACTAACCATTTGCAAAAATATCTATCCAACTTTATAGACCTTAAATCCAACATACTATCAAATCTCATTTCTCGAATAACAAATCTTTGTCTTTCATTTAAATTTAAAGTCATTAAACAAATATGATCAGGGGCACACCGAGTATATAATGAAACCCTGCATTATATAATGAGTAAAAAGAGTTACATTACGAAATTCAATACATAGTAATGCATGCTAAAAGTTTCATAGGTAAACACTTACTTTACGTGATTTGCTAGGAATATTATGTGACAAATTGGCATACTTTTCAGAATTCTCACGTGCTTCCTTCTTGTACTCTAATTTAGAGTCTTCTTCAAGATTCATTCACTTTTCTCTAATCTCATTCTTAACCTATAATGTTAGATATTCATAGTCAATTAAGATCTCCATGAATATGTCATGTCAACTAAACAATAACAATAACCTAAAAACTATAAGTATTATTTAACTAACAGTTGTGCTTATCTTATTGACAATGCCCTTAGCTTTCATCAATTCTATTTGCTTTTTACTAAAAATCCAAATTTAATAAAATAGATTATTTTAAATTTAACAATAGGAAATATAATATAAATGGATATATAATGAAAATGAATCTTTAAAATGATCCAACTGGTCTTTTTGGGGGGGTGGGGGGACTTGGACAGCACCCTACTCTTTAATATAACATGAAATAAAAAAGGTAAGCAATAACATACATTTAAAAAAAAAAATCACAATTAAAAGTTGTGGGAATTGCAAAACTCTTCCTTGCAAATTTTGTCCTAGACAAAATAGATGATCAACTTTTTTTTTTGGGATACAAGATAGAAATTCTACTCTAATCTAATGTAAGTGCATATGTGTGTGAATCTCTCTCCTGGAGACTTGAACCTAAGCCCTTATCTCCCACAACCCACAAACACTTATACTTGTAGAGTGACTATTGCACAACTTAACATAAAACTTATATTATAAAAAATTAAAAGGCATCTACAAATGTTATAATGGATAATAGAATCAATTTAAAACTAAGATAAATATACCACCCTAAGTCTATCTTCATCTTGTGATAATGACAAAAACACATCAGCTATCGATTTGGGGTAAAATCTATGTTCACCTTGTGATCATGATGAAGATGCAACAACCTATTATGATATACCACCCTAAACCTCTTTCACACCATGCTGCCAAAATGGCAATGACATTCACCACCCCTAACTCTATCATCATAGCCAAAAAAATAAAGTCTAAGAACTCATTAACCAAAAAAACATTTAGTGAGCTAAGCCATATTCTAGCTTGATGCACTGTAAGTGCCAACTCTGTTTCACTCAGATGAACTGAGACATGACATTAGGCATCATTTGATGAGATAAATAAATAATTACATACACGAAGGAAATCTGTTGAGAAATAGTTCAATCACATCTAACTTATATTTATTTGATATATTGGTTAAGATAGAGTTTTGTTAATAAAAGAGATATATGTGCATAAGATAGAGATTAGTAATTAAATTAGCCCTTTAACGAATAGAAACAGTGCATAACTACCAACTTGCAATCACTAGGGGTGGCATAATGTATGGCATTATCCCTATGTCCTCATTAATAATACACACACAAAACCAATTTAACCCCATTTAAATTCTTCACATCTAGATCTTAGTTTACAAATAAAATTCTCAAATTTTCATCTTATTCTAACATTTATTTCATGGATTTCTAGACTATACAATTTAGGTATAAACCTCAAATTTGTAAGAATACAAAGAAGCCAAAAAAAACTACAAATCAAGATGTTTGCAAATTCTACTCTACAAAATTCAAAACACTTCCAAAATGAAAACAAAAATTTGCATATATAGGTCCTGGGAATTTAAAAATAAATAAATAATAAAACTAAATAGCATTTTAATCAAAGTTGTTAGCAACTTAGCATCAACACATGTACAGTTCATACCCATGATGACAAAAATTCATTTTTTCATTTCATACAAAAAACATATTTAACAAATAAAAAAGCATTCTAGCATGTGTTAGAAGTCTTGTTTATTTACTTGGAGTTGCCACCTTTGATTAATGTATATAATAATATGGTATGCTATGGTGATTACCTTTATATATATAACCCCAAGCCATAAAAAATAGTAGGTTCCCAAATTAGCCAACATTCCCAAAAAGCTAAATTGTAAAAAAACTTAAAAAATTTCTGTTTTCAAGGCTGGTCAAACTTCTCCAAGTCATAAAACAACTCAACTTCAACAAATCATCAAAGGAAAAAAAAATTATAGAGTAAAATATATTTGAAGGACTGAACTGTTGACACACTACAAATATACAGAATTGTTTGCCAAACTCCATAAATTAGCAAAGCAACTATCACCTAAGGCTTCCTAAGTCATATTTAGCTGCCATAGGAGTAAACCCAGGCAACAAAACCAACAAACAAACTAAAAACTGTAGATCAAAAAAATAGTGTCGAAATATAAAAATAGAAAGAAAAAAAAAAAACTCACATCAAATGACTTCAAAAATATATGGAAAAATCACCATTATCCACTTTATTATCCAACTGTAGAGTTAAAATAAAACCCCAAGTCATTATTTTTATTATTATGTTTTATTTACTACTTTTTTGTTTTGGTTTTGATGAGGTGCTCATTTCTTCTGTATTGCAGTTGCTAACAAAACATTCTTATTATGAGTTACTGTGATAGACTGCCAACTAAGTGCTTCTTAAAAAAAAAAAGAGATTTCCTGAGTGCTTTTTAGGGCACCTTTCTTTTTGGGTAAGTAGTGTGGAGTCGCCACTTATTTTTTATACAAAAAAATAAGAAAAACTAAATATATAAAAAAAAATGACTAAATTGTTTCCTTTCATTGATTGAATAAAAAAATACATGTTTGAAAATTTGAAAATTACATGGCTTTGGGTCCTAGTTACAACCTACCAAAAATACATGGCTTTTTTTCCTAGTTACAATCTACCCAAAATAAAAAGCAAAGAGAAGATCTAGGTCTACCTATCCAAAGACACTAAATTCAGAGGCTAGGTTATGGAATGGGAAAGTGTTAGGCACCCATTCCGCCCAGACAGAGTCTGGTCTTCCAGAATCTTGTGACCAAGGTACACCTTTATGCATGCTATGAATGATATGTTGCACATATGACACAAGTTTATTTATGAATGCATCCTCTTCTTTGTTTTTAAAAAAATTTAGATCTGTTGTTGTGAGTTGAAAAAAATTGAATTTGGTTTTTAAAAAATCATATCAATTTTTGAGAACTTAAAAGGAATTGGTTTGTTAGTGAAAGAAAAATCAAATCTATTTTTACAAAACAAAATCTTTTGATTTAATATATATATATATATATATATATATATATATATTAGATCTATTTTTGAAAACTTAGAAAAAATGGTTTTGGTTTTATAAAAGATCAGATTTGTTTTTGTGATAAAAAATTGCGTATATAAAAAAAATCAGATATGTTTTTGTATGTTCAAAAAATAGGAAAAATATTTTTTTTTTTTTAAAGAGAATTTCATTCATGAAATAAATTCATGCTACATGTATTAAATAAAACAAACACAATCATGCATGATCTTTTTCTTTATTTCAAAATCTACATATGTAAAAAAAAAATCAGATCTGTATCTGATGAAGATACAAATCAGTTTGTATCTTTTTTTAAAAACTTTAGATTTGCATCTAAGGAAGATGTATATCTGTTTTTAATTTGAGGAAAATTTAGATCTACCTCTAAGGAAGATGTAGATTCGTTTTTGCTTTAAGAAAAATTCAAATCTACATCTAAGGAAGATGTAGATTTGTTTTTGTTTTAAGAAAAATTTAGATCTACATCTATGGAAGATGTAGATCCATTTTTGTTTTAAGAAAAATTTAGATCTACATCTAAGGAAGATGTAGATCCATTTTTGTTTTGAAGAAAAGGAATTGTTGACATGCAAACTTTGAAAATAAGAAAGAGATCACAACAATATTAAAGGAATTAAGAACATGCTTTGACTAAATAAATCAGCAAAGGGTAATAAAAAACAACCTCTTGCATGAAGCACTTCTTCTTCTTGAGAGGATGTTTTAGGGTTCAAAGAAATTTATTCAATTATCTTTGAAACCTAAAAACCCTAGTTTAAGAGAGAATACCAGAAAAGATGGGTGAGAAATTTGAGAGTGTGAAAAGGTGTCTCTCCTAAAGCGTAAAAGAATGTGCTGAATTTTGGGGTCCAATCCCTATTTATAGAGACTAGAATGCTTAAAAAATAAGCAACCACAGGTAGAATGCGAATCGGGACGTATATTTCTACGAAAAAGTCGAAAAGGGTGTGCCTTATCGGCACCCGAAGAGATTTAGGCCAAAGCCCAAAAGAGTGCAATTCGGTACTTTTAAAGTGCCGATCAGCACTCCAAAAGTGTCGAATGATACTCTTGGGTGCTGATCGCACTTTCATGTTCGGGTGCGTTTTGGACTACTTTTTAAGGTTTCCTTGATCCAGTCCTTGCACTTAGACATGTTTTCAATCCGTAATCTAAGAATTTTATCTTTTTTCTGGATAATTCAAGTCTTTTCGAGAACAATTATCTTGTAGATAAATATCCTAAAATAAACTTTGATAAAATTCAGATTATCCACAATTTTATTGTTATCCAATTATCCCTTTTATTCCTATGAAAGCAATCCTACTTTAGACACTAATTGTCAACCAATCACAAAATTATTTAATTAATTTTAATTTTTTAACCAATCAGAAGTAATTTAAATCAATCATGCATGGTCGACTATACCTAGACACGGTGCATGCTGACCGTGCAAACTTGATCATGTGATATCTTTCAATTCGACTGTCCGATTTGGAAACCGAACACATCGTTGTGACTGTTAGAATCTCAAGATCATTTTTATGACTTGCAATGAATGAATTAATGCATGTAATGCAATCATGATTTTTGGGGGTACATGGATAGTCATTCTAGTCATCTTCCTTGATTAAATTATGGATGCAAAATTGAGTGTCTACAAAATGCCCCTCTTTGACAGAGCTTGGAAAGCGAATGTCAATGTAAAACAAAGATGCTGATTTTGGAAGTGATTCTTGACAATTGATGTGATCAAGAGGCTTTTCCATCCTGATCTTGATAATGGAGTTGTTTGCGACCAAGGTGCTTTTCAACCTCAATCTTGATGAAGGAATTGTCTGCAACCGCCATCTTGACAAAGAAATTATCTACAACCTCAATCTTGACGAAAGAAATGTCTCCACCAAAGGACTTGATCTTAACAAAAGAAATGTCTACGGCCTCGATCTTGACAAAAGGTAATTTCTGTGATCTTGATCTTAACAAAAGGTAATGTTTGCAACCTCAATCTTGATGAAGGAACTGTCGTGATCTCAATCTTGATGAAGGAATGTCTGTGACCAAAGGACTTGATCTTGACTAAGGAAATGTCTGTGACCACGATCTTAATCTTTCCTAAGGAAATGTCTATGACTAAAGGATCTTGATCTTGACTAAGGAAATGTCTACGACCAAGGGATCTTGATCTTGACTAAGGAAATCAAGGGCTTCTCATCCTTGAAACCTAGTTGTTGCCTACAAAAGTCAAAATTTGGAAATAGTCTTTAACTAATGAGTGTTTTGTTGTTCCCTTGCATTTTTGAAATATGTGATTTTCATTTGTCTCTTCTTGATTTGAACTTTTTTCATTTTCATCAAGAAAACTCTGATTGTTTCTTGATGGTTCTTTGAAAAAGATTTTTTCTTGCTTTGAAAAAGATTTGATTTTTGAAGCTTGGAATTGGACACAGGAACTTTTGAAATTAAAATTTGAAATTTTGGAGACTTAAGATTTGGAATTTGAAACCTTGAGATTTTGAAATTTTAAACTTGAGATTTTGAAAATTTTGAAATTAAAAATTTTGAAACTTAAGGCTTGGGCTTTAAAACTTTAAATTTTGAAAAATTCAAACTTAGAATTTTGGAAATCTATGATTTGAAATTTTGAACATGAAATTTGAGGTTTGAAATTTTTGCAACTTGAAATTTTGGGGATTTTGAATTTTAAAATTGGGCATTTAGAATGTGAAATTTTTAAACTTGGGAATGCAAATTTTGAATTGAAAATTTGGGATTTGGAGTTTTAAAAAAAAAAAAACCTTGAAAATTTGAACTTGAAGTTTTATCCTTAATTCATTCCAAAAAAATTTCATCCTTTCTTTTTTTTTGAAAATTTGATTTTTTTTATTTTTCTCTTTCCTTGATGTGATTTTGATTTTTTTTTTTTTTTTTAATTTATAGGAATGGAAAAGAAAAGGAAATAAAAAGAAATTTTTTTTTTTTTTGGGAGTTGACTCAGCAACTCAATTGTAACTTTAATGTGGGGGCCGAATTTTGGCCCCCCCAATTCATCTTGTCTCTCTTTTCTTCTTTTTTGCTTCTTCCTTCATCACCTTCTCTTCCTCCATTAACACTATTCACCTTCTTCTTCCACTTGATTTTTCTTCTTCATCTCACTATTTCTTCTCAAAAAAAAAAAAAAAACACTTTTCTAAGCTTCCCAACTGTCCCTCATCCATCTCCCTCAATATTTCTTTAGATCCTTGTGTTTTAGAACACTTTTGCCACACAACCATTTTTGGTGGAGCTTATTTTCAAACCCTTTTTTTTTTTTTTTTTTTGCATCAAAATGTCTTCTTCTTCCAATAGATCCTCTTTTCTTACTTTTCATGGTAAGAAATATGATCCAACATTTGATTGGCATGATGAGGAGGGGCTCCTTCAAGACCCCAAGAGCCATGCTCCATATTCTCACATGGACATCAAGGTGAGTTTTCCTGTGAATTTCTTTACTTGAAAAAATGTTGTTTCATGCTTCATTGAAAATTTGATGGTGAGACATTGTCATTTTGTTGTGTGTTCTTGTTGGAATTTAGGGTATTGTATGATTGATCATGTTATAATGTTGGTTTTGGAGCATTTTTGAAGTGTTTATTTTTTATCATGTTGTAACTTGGATGATGCTGGTGGCTTATGGAATTTTGACAATGTTGGTAGTTTGTGATGTTGTTGGATGAATTTTGGCTTGGATTTTGGGAGCATTGGCATTGTGAAAAATTTTTGTTGTGGGCTTGTATGAATATGCTCATGATGTATGTGGAAAAGCTTGTTGGCATGTGTAAACTTTTGTTTTATGAACATGGCAAAATTTTGTGGGTATGGACAAATTTTGTGGGCATGTAACTTTGACTTATGGAAAAATTTTGTTGGGTATGTGATATTGGTTCATGGAAAATTTTTGTGGTTATGATTTCGGCTATGTGAGAATTTACTTGTTGTGCATGGACATGTAGGAAATTGTTTGTTGGCTATCTTGGTAATGTAGAAATTTTTGTTCATGGTTATGGAAAAAAGATTTGGTAGTTGTGTATGGACAAGTGAAAAAATTTTGATTGTGGTGAAATTTTTGTTGGGGCATTGACCTTTTTGGGCGCATGATTTTTGGTTGTGAACAATTTTTGGTCATGTGGGTTATGGTTGTGGGATTTTTTTTTTTTTTTTTTTTTTTTTGACATGGGTTTTTTGTTTCGGTATGGAATTTTTGGACACGTGGGTTGCGGCTTGGGAATTAATTTTGATATGAGAGTCTGGGCATGATTTTTTTTTTTTTTTGGGCATGTGATTTTTCATGGAATGACGAATTCTATTGAAACAAAAGGAGAGTAAAAGACCATCTCTTATATAATAGGGGAAAAACTACTTTTTTGTTTATTTGAAATCTATCCAAAAAGATGGGAGCCACAAATAAATAAATTATCTATTCTTTTATCATAGGAGTAATGTGATTTCAGTATTTTAGAGTATTCCATCTAGAAATCTCATTTGCTAGTATCGGTGGACCACTGAACGAGGACGACGCCTGAATAATTTCTCAAGAACAAGTCATTGCCTTTTCCAGTGGTAGGCTAGTTCTGATATGGACACAAACCTTGTGCATGAAACGAGATGAGTTGTAGGTGAGTTCCTTTGTTTGAGGTTGCACATAGCAGAAAATCCATTGATAATTTGAACCCAAATTTAATAAGCACCAACTTGGGTTGAAATTAAATTTTTTGATGTTATGGTTACACCTGTCATAAGAAAAGTTTCTATCATTTCACTTTCACGAATCTATAAAATGAATAAATATGTTTTTTTTTTTCCTTAAAAATAAGTGGGGGGTCATGAACCTAACTAAATATAATTGATCATTTGTCTTTTCCCTTTTTAATATCTAATGATCTACAATATGTTGACACAATAGAGGGAGGCCGTAATTTTTAATCCTTGTTTGCTAGTAATTGGCAGCGGGAAGCGGCTGCTACCCATTATTGTTGATGACTCAAATTGCAATTTTTTGAAATAATATTTCACAGTCTCATGCACGGTTTTGACTTGATAGCTCATTCAACAAAAGAGCAAAGCAAGTTGGAAAAAGACCACAATACTTTCAAACTACATACTTTAAACAAGTCTGTGGTATAACAAGCAAAGAATTTTATAAAATAGACAAAATAACAGAAAACATAGCCACTTTATTTTAATACAAATATATATATTTTTTTTGGATACAAGAGATAGAATTTCTAACTATTTTAATACAAATAGTTAAATGCAAATAGTAAAACTCCTATACATGCTTATGCATTTATTTTTTACTAGTCGCAAACTTGAGCGTTGCACATGATAATATTATTGTTTTGGTTATTATATATTAACAGTTGGTTTATCATTATCTTTTAAGTTAATAAAAACCATACATATACTTTTTCTTAAACATATATATACATATATATAATGTGAATATTTACATATATAAACTCTATATATTCCACTTCTTTATAGATGTAAAACCATAGACTACTACACTATAATAATAATGGCTAATTAGTAATTAGCTTTATCATTTTATTTTTTTTATGATCTCATTTGTAACTTTTTTTATCATTATCATATATTTATTAATTGATGATTTACATAACAGAGAGGTAGCATCGTTTTCATTAGGTTTTCAAAAGTAAGAACGAATGAATATATATATATATATATATACACACACATATATATTAAATAAGGTTAAATGAAATGTTCAAAAATGGATATTAAAATTTTAAAATTTTATCTTTTATATAATTTCTATTAAAACTGGAGAACATCTCTTTTTTTTTAATTATGATTGGAAATATGGTTTCCATGGTTAGAGTTTGATTAATTTTAAATTTAAATGCAGTATTGTGTTTAATTGTTGATTATTGATTTATTTTTTTAACCAGAATTTGATGATGGTTCTATTACATTAAATATGTATTGTTAGTTTCTTCTTGCTATATTTGGTTTGATATCCTCATTAATTTTTTTTTTTTTTTTTTAATTTAGTGTTTCTAAATTGACATTTGTTTTGTAGTCCATTTTCCCTTTGATGCATTGCGTGTGAGAATGAATGTATCTCTAACATTCCTCCACTTTATGAGGAAAATTTTAGTAATTGAATTTAAGTAAAATATTACATGTTTAATTTTTTAAAATAAATGAATAATAATATGTCGAAGATAAAACAATATTTTAATATCACTAAATTGAAGGTAGTATTCTATTCAATTATTTTGCCAAATTTTCTTATTAAAGTTATAGATTATTCTTATAGACGTTTGTATTAGATGATTTATATATATAATCTGCTGTTCAAATTAAGAGTTCTCCATCATATGTTACTCTTTAAAGATATTATTAGCTATATAGATGGTATTTTTGGTTTATGAGACAAGATTAACAAATCGTTATTTTTATATAATTATATCTAGATGATATTGCAATGTCCTGATGGATAATTTGACTTCTTCTTTTTTTATATATAATCTAAGTAATCATGTGTTTTATGAATTTGAAGAGTTATTGTAAGGACCAGATTTGAGTTCCAAGCCCAAAGGTTGATGGACTCAGGCCCAAAAAGCCCAAAACAATGAATTTGTAGAGGGTGTCCATGCTACTACTCCCATACTTGAAGGCATACCAAAAGTAGGAGCCTCCTCTTCCCGTCCAATCATAAAGGAAGAGAAAGAAGAAAAAGGAGAAGAAGAAGAAAGAATAGTCAAAGTGTCCGATTCTGAGGATGACTTTGACGTCTTCAATCAACCTTTGTCTCCAGAAGCTCTCGTTGGTGACCTCGGCGATCCTATCCCTGTATAAATAGGTCACATTCAAGAAGAGGCTGCCATCCCAGCATACATGGGAATCCAAAGTAAACAAAGGACTAGCCTATTAGAGGTGATGGAGTCCTCAGCTGGAGGCCACGCACCAGAGAAACACTCCCGGGCCAAACTTCCTCCCTTTCCTTCAATTTAGCCTGCTGACCATAAACCAAAAAAGGGCTAGAGGGGGCAGGATGTAGTGGAAAGGGGGGAAGGGCCCACACACTAAGGAAACTGTTCCCCCCAAGGGAGACAAACAGCCCAGGGTGGCTCAAACCCAGGCAGACAAAAGAGGCGAGTCCTCGATAGCAGTCCCTGTCTAGACCTCGGCCATGATTCTAGATGGGGCCCCTCTCCCAGCTAACGCCTCGATCAGAAATTTCCAAGGTGGAACAGCTGGTTATGTGGCTAATGTAGCTGAGCAAGCCTTACTCCTCTCTATAGGTATGGCTTACCTCCGAGAAATAAGGAAACATGAGGTCTTCCTTAGCCTAAAAAGGGACCTTACCCTGGTAAGTTTCATAAATATCTCTCTATTTTTGTTTACCCTAGCAATCACTTCTTCGTACTTATATATATATCGATTTATTTTTCTTTTTTTGTGTGGCATTCCCCCCCCCCCCCCTTTTTATAGGCTGTTCAGGCTACCCACAGGGCTAAAGAGATAGTCATTAGCTCCTACAGGCTAGCTAAGGATGAAGGGGGTAGGTGTATAGCTGCTGTGAAGGCCTTTGAGATAGCCGACAAGAAATCTCAAGACCTCATAGCCAAGCTAGCAGAGGCCGACCATGCCAAAAAGAGCGCCGAGTCTGGCTTGAACGTGGTAGAGAGGCAGGCTGAAAGTCAAAGGCTGATCCTTCATCAGACGGAGGACCAGCTGGCCATTGCCAAAGAGCAGATAACAGCCTTGAACAAGCTGAACGCTATGATATAGAGGTTGCTGAGACCGAGGATGCCCTAAGGTTTGAGGTCAAGGGGGTATGTAGGTCAAGGGGGTATGTAAACATTACTACCTCTAGGTGTGGAACGAGGCTCTTGACCAAGTTGGGATTGAGGCCTTTTTTGCCCTTAGGAGAGCAAAGAATTTGTACTACCCCCCATCCTTTTGCACCTCAGTCCCTCTAAGCTCCAATGCCATCTTGGTCACCTCAGAAGCAAAAGAAAGCTAGGCAAGCCCCTCCAAGGCCCTTTCTTCATCCCACACCTCTCCTTAGGAAGCGGTGCAAATCGAGGACCTTGAATAAGCTGCAGAAACTAACAAGGAACAAACTCAGGATGCTACTCAGCTGTCAGTGGCCCCCAGTGACCCTTCAAAGGAAAAAGAGGCCCCCAAGAACATGGAGATCGTGCTGGCTACTCTTCCAATACCTCCAAAGGAAGATCCCAAAGGAAAAGGACCAGCCTTTACCACAACAGCCCCTAATCAACCACTAGAAAACCCCAAGGACAAGCTTGTAATAAAGATGAAATCCTAGATAGCTTGTGTGTTTTTTTTTTGTTTTTTTTTTTTTTTAGTGGTATTAGATCTTTTTTGTAACCTATCTGCCTTTTTAGAGGCTTAATATTAATGAAACTTGCAAATTTCTCTTTCATACTTGTAATGTTTATATTGGATCTTAGCTTGCTTTTGGCTTTACTCTATACTTAAAAAGAAGCAAAATAATGAGGTAAAAATTCCACCTATTTGTCTGCACAAGTGATAGAATAGCTACCTCATCCCTTATGGCCATTAGCAAAATGAGTTGCACTCGCCAAGTCCATCATCTCAGCAAAACATAATTTTAACCTTAACAGCATATACAATAATGTAAACCACCTATAGGTTTAAACCTCCTTGATCCATTCAATAGATTTAAAGGACAAGATGGATAACTTATTTTTAAGCAGATGCAAGCATACTTGCAAATACTTTAAGTGATGCTCATGAGTATCCACTGGGGTATGTTATTATAATATAATTCCTTATCATTCAGGATGGCTGGTTCCATCAGACACTTGAACAATCAATAGGAATAGCTAATTTACTCAAGATAAGTGGTCTGAGGATCCAAGTATGATCAAATTTTGTTTGATACTTAGGAAAATGTTGTAAAGTATCAATATATCCAAAGCATGTGGTCCAAGGATCTAGATATAGCTAAGGTTCTGTTTAATACTTAGATAGATGTTAGTAGGTATTAATTTTCCCAAAATATGTTGTCTGAGGAGCCAAGCATAGCCAAGGTTCTATTTAATACTTAGAACAATGATTAAAAGATATTAATTTACCTAAGGTATGGGGTCCGAGGAGCCAGGTATGACTAAGGTTCTGTTTGATACTTAGATAGATGTCAGGGAGTATTAATTTACCCAAAGCATGTGGTCTGAGGAGCCAAGCATAGCTAAGGTTCTGTTTAATACTTAGAAAAATGATTAAAAGATATCAATTTACCCAAGGTATGTGGTCCGAAGAGCCAGGCATGACCAAGGTTCTATTTGATACTTAGATAGGTAGTAGAACACGTGACACGCTATATAACAGACCCAAATATGGTGAAGAAATTTCTCATTAATACAATACCTTCTCAGGTTATTTCCATTCCAAGGACGTGGTACAGCTTTTTCTTCTAGATTTTCAAGATAATATGCACCTATTCAAGCCACTGATGTGATACGATATGGTCCTTCCCAGTTGGGCCCCAATTTTCCCTATGCTGGGTTCTTTGCAGCTCCCACAACCTTTCCTAAGACCAACTCTCCAAGTGCTAGTGGCCTTAGCTTTACGTTGGCATCTTACCCTTGCTTGAGCTTGTGTTAATAGTAGGCCAATTGGACCATGGCACTTTCTCTTCGTTCTTCTATTAAGTCTAAGCTCTTCTTCAACAGCCCATCATTGATGCTTGGAGTGAACGAACTCGTTCTCAATGTAGGGAATCCAGTCTCTAGAGGAATGATAACCTCGATCCCATAAGTCATTGAAAAGGGAGTCTCCCTAGTGGACCTACAAGGTGTAGTCCGGTATGTCCAGAGGACGTGTGGCAACTTTTCCACCCACTTTCCCTTGGCATCATCCAACCTCTTTTTAAGCCCACTCACTATAACCTTATTGACAGTTTCAGTCTGTCCATTCCCGTGTGGACATTCCCGGGTGGAATATCTATTTGTTATGCCCAGGTCATAGCAATACCACCTGAAGGGCTTGCTATCAAATTGCAGTCCATTTTCCGAGATAAGTGTACGAGGGATCCCAAACCAAGTGAAAATATTCTTCCAAACAAATTTCTTGGCATCTACATCCCTAATATTGGCCAATGGTTCAACTTCAACCCATTTGGTGAAGTATTTTGTGCCGACTAACAAATATCTCTTATTCCCTGCTGCTTTAGGGAATGGACCTATGATGTCCAATCCCCATTGAGCAAAAGACCAAGGGCTAGACAGTGGATTAATGACTCCCCTAGGTTGATGAATGTTTGGTGCAAATCTTTGGCACTAGTCACACTTCTTCACATAATCTTGTGATTCCTTCTACATATTTGGCCACCAATAGCCTTGGGTGAGGGCCTTATAAGAAAAAGATTTGCTCCCCGTGTGGCTTCCACAAATTCCTTCATGTAATTCTTCCAAGAGTAAATCAACCGCTTCAGGGTGTATGCATAACAGATATAAGCCAGGGAAGGATCTTTTATGCAACTTTTGGTCCTCAAATAGCCAAAACCGAGGAGCCTTCCTCCATATCTTGTTATCCTCGGACTTATTCTCAGACAAGACATCTTCCTTAAGGAATAGTACAATAGAGTCCATCCAGCTGGGACCTACCCTTATTTGATGAACAAGAACCGCATTTCCTTTTACCTCAATGAGTTTATAGAATTCCTCCACAAGGATCACCCAAGGTAAACTTTGTGCCAAGGAGGTTGCCAGTGTGACCAGGGAGTCCACATGTGTATTTCTACTTCTAAGGACTTGTGATAAATTAAAAGACTCAAATCCAAACTGTAAATGTCTAACCTAGCTCAAATATTCCTACATTCTGGGATCTCTAGCTTCCAACTCTGCTTAAACTTGGCCCACAACCAGCCTTGGATCAGAGAATATCTCCACTACTTTTCCACCCATTTTTTAAACAATGGTCATCCCTACTAGTAGAGCTTTATACTCAGCTTCATTGTTTGTGGCCGATAAGCCCAATTGCAAGGATTTCTTAATTGTAATCCTCTTCAGGGATACCATAACTAACCCCACTCCAGATCCTTTATGATTCGCTACACCATCAACGTAGACCTTTCAGGACAAAGGTTTTTGTAAGGAGATTTCAACAACCGATTTTCCATCCATGTTCTGCTCCTTTACTTTTTCTTCTGGTGGGGTTTCAGCAAACTTAGCTACCAAGTCAGTGAGGACTTGACCCTTAACAATGGTACAAGGCATGTATTTGATATCGAAAGTCCCTAAGATCATACCCCACTTTGCAATTCTCCCCGTGTAGTCAGCACACCGAAGTAGAGATCTGAGCGGGAACTAGGTTAAGACGACAACTGTGTGCAATTGGAAATAGTGGGGGAGCTTACGTGTAGCATGCACCACTATCAGAATGGCCTTCTCCAATGGCAGATAACGGACCTCGACCTCATGTAGTGACTTGCTCACATAATAAACTGGCCTCTACACACCACTATCAACCCGTATCAACACCAAACTCACTGCATAGGAGGCTATTGCAATGTAGGCAAGCAAAACTTCATCTATCTCGAGATGGACATAATGGGTGGTTGAGAAAGATACTCTTTCAACTGTTGGAAGGCCAGTACAAACTCCTCAGTCCATTCAAACCCCTTCCATTTGTTTAACAACTGAAAGAAAGGTCTACACCTGTCTGCTGACTGAGAGATGAATCAATTTAGGGCCACAGTCATACCTGTTAGCTTCTAGACCTCTTTGGGATTCCGAGGTGGTTGCAGATTATTGATTGCCTTAATCTGGTAAGGGTTGACTTCAATTCTGTAGTGTGTGACCATGTAGCCTAAGAACTTCCCTGATTTGACGCCAAAAGAACACTTGGAAGCATTAAGTCGCAGTTTATGTCTCCTCAAGATCTCAAAGATATTGCCAAGGTCATTAACATGCTCAAATTCCAATTTGCTCCTGACCACCATGTCATTTATATAGACCTCAATGTTTTTTCCTAACTGTGGCTCAAACATCCTGGTCATCATCCTCTGGTAAGTAGCCCCTACATTCTGCAATTGAAGAGAGCAAAGATCTTGATGATATCAAAGTCCAAGAACTGGTTGGCTCGCTTCAGACATATGAATTGTCATTGCCCACTCAAAGGAAGTGCAAATCTCTTGCTCTTAAGACCATAAATGGAAGGATAGAAGCATATGACTTGTTAGATGAGGATGTTGTCGAGAAAGATGTTGCTTACCTTGCAAAAAATTTCCGCAAATTCCTGAAGTTCAAGAACAGTGGGAAATTTTGTGACAAAGGGAAATTTACAAGTTCTGGAAAGGAAAAGAAGGACTTCAAAAAGAAAGATGGGAAGGAGTCCCAATCTAATCAAGGAGTCACTTGTTTTGAATGTAATAGACATGGCCATTTCAAAAAGGAATATCCTAATTACTTAAGATCGAAGGGCAAGGCGTATGCAACCACTCTTAGTGACTCAGATTCCTCCACCTCTGATTCGGAGGATAGCTGTGATGAAGAAGGGGATTTCTCAACATTTATAACTATTGCTCATCTTGAGTCTTTGGAGGACTTGAATTTTCTTGTGCAAGAACTTGGGGAGCATAGTGATAAGGAATCCATGGGAATTGTAGAAGAATCGAATGCTGAAGAAGATGAAGATGCAACCGGTCTTCAAGAGAATTACAACTCATTCCTTGAGAAGTCTGGAAAGTATGCAAGGGTAGCCAAGGTGGCTATGAAGAAGATGAAGAAAGCAGAGGAGGACTATAGAAGTCTCCTAGTAAGATATAAGGAGGCCAAGTGTCAGATTGAGATGCTAAATGTTGAACTAACTGAAGCTAACACCAAGGTTAAATTCCTTGAACTTGAGGTGGTTCAAGCAAATGCCAAGGTAGAGCAAGTATCCACAAAGAAGCTTGATGATGTTCTCTCTCATCAAAAACCTTTCTTCAACAAAACCGGATTAGGATACACAGGGGAAAGCAGTTCAATTACGAATACCTCCAAAGAAGTGAAGTTTGTGAAGGCTAAAGAGCCAGTTGTAGTTGCCCCTACTGTGGAGAAGGCGAAGGTTGAGAAAAAGAAGAATGCGGCTAACCAACGGGTGTTGAACAAACCCCGTAACCAATCTGTGGTTAGGGCTGAAGCCAAAGGGAAATCTCTGCCAAGATCACAAAGAGGTCCGAGAACGAACCATGTCTGTCACCATTATGGACTTCAAGGGCACACCAGACCGAATTGTCATAAGCTAAGAGCATTGTAGAATGCAAGTGATCAAAGGTCAAGAGGACCAAGAAATGACAAGAGGATGTGGGCTGTTAAGTCATCAAGAGGTCGAAATGGTGATCTCGTTGTGGTGGACGTGATGAAGATGATCAGTGCATTCACCACTTGCTTGGAAAGCTTCACTAGAAGCTTTAAAAGTCCTAACTCTCGTACCTAGTCCTATAGGGATATCACCCCAAACGCATGTGACGTGTGGGTGAAAAGGGGTACTCTTGCATAAGCATTACAACATGTCCATGCATTAATACTTCCAATGTTTTGTGACTATGCTTAGTTGTGCGTTACTACTTATTTGAGTTGAAAATTGTTTGTTTGTTTGCTTTTGCTTTGAATTTTTTTACATTGTTGTTTTTGATTAATCTTTTCTTGTTTTTATGTCAAAAATCCAAAAACACATAAAAAGTTGAAAATCCAAAAAGGTTGATCGACATCGTTGTGTTTTGTCTCAAAACATATTTTGCTTTGTACCTTTGTACAAATGGCCTTATGCATTTAAGAGCGTAGCTTGTTCCCTAAGCACTCCATATCTTTGTGGGAGAAATCTTGACATCTATGTGACTGTTGTAAATAGATCTTCAAACCTGTCATGAATGAGTAGTCAACGATATTGTTGATCTTGAGACATGCATAGACTTGTGCCTATATATCTTCCCACTCATTTATTTTATTGTTTTTTCTTAAAAGAGCTCACCAAATGTAAATCTCCAAATGAAAAGAGATATTAAGCTACAAAAGCCTGTCAAACATACTAGTATTTGACTAGGAAAAAGGGAAAGTGACGTAAAATAAAATGTATGATGCCCAGAAAGCCAAAGGCTAACTCATCAAATTGAAATATCAAAAATTTCAAGCATCAATCTCACAATGAGATGTATTGATTCAAAAAGATCAAATGATATGATGTATATGGAGCCAAATGAAAAGCTTCACATGTTATGTAATCAAGTTTTGTGGGAGGTCATATATGCATATTTCTATAATTGAGATGGATCACTTTATCTAGTGCTAATTGTGTACGACTTTGTTGAATTGATCATTGAAACTTCACATTAGACTAAGGACTATCTCATTGTTGATATCCACACACATCACACATGTCTATGTTCAATGAATGTCATATTCATTTGTGCGATTATACTTGATTAAATGTGTTTTCACATGCTCAATCTCTGTTGATCAACCACAAATTTTTTTTTTTTTAGTGTTTAGTTGTTTTTGGAAAGTATTTTGTTTTCATGAAAAATTGTCAAAATTTCAAAAACAGTGTTGCCATGTTCTGACAACTCAGTCGCGAGTTGGTCCAGTCGCATGCCCCAGTCGCGAGCCCACACAGAAATTTTTCACGACTCACTAGTAGGTCGATGTCCCAGTTGTGAAAAATACTTAGAATATTTTTCAAAATTTTGGTTTTTAATGTTTCTCGTAGCTCAGTCTGGTGACTTGTTCGCAGGTGGAGGTTCCAGTCGTGAGGTTACTCAAAAATTTTCACGGCTTACCTCGCGACTCTCTCACAAGTGGAACTTCCAGTCGCGAAAAACACTTAGAAAAATTTTTCAAAATTTTTGTCTTAAGTGTTCTAGCGACTGGCTTTGGCGACTTGCTCGCGACTTAACCCAATCGCGAAAATCGCGTGTTTTGCGTAAATAGATTAGTTTTTAAAACCTTTT
This sequence comes from Quercus wislizeni, assembly GCA_023055345.1. Classification (NCBI taxonomy): domain Eukaryota; kingdom Viridiplantae; phylum Streptophyta; class Magnoliopsida; order Fagales; family Fagaceae; genus Quercus; species Quercus wislizeni. The sequence continues at coordinate 26,092,359 of JALGQJ010000005.1, forward strand.
GAGTTTCCCTCGAACATTTTGTGACTATTCATTATCTTCCTCACTTAAACCTCTCTCAAACTCACCATGTCACTCTCAAAAACCTCCATTTTTGCTTCATTTCAACTTCAAATCTTCAAGAAAAAGGTATGGGTTCTCTCTCTCTCACTACATATTTCATGTTTTGAGCTTTATTTTCTTGATTCTGTGAGTTGGGGTTTTGATTTGTGATATCTGTAGTTACGAATATGGGTTGGGATCATGTTTGTTGTGTTTGGGTGTTTGGTTTTGGTTGATCTTGTTTCCTGAATGCTAAATATGGTTGTTATCATGTTTTAGTTTCACTATTTGAGTTTGTTAACTAATCTGTGTTGGTTGGTTATTCTCATACTGATGATATTATGTCTCATTGTCATATGCTATTTGTTTAGGTTTACTGTGATATACTCTATTTGTGAGTATGGTTGGTTCAAAATGGTTGAGCTTAAGTGATTGGGTTATATTTTTTTTATATGTTGGTATTGTTTATTGATATCATGTATGTTGCTTCTGCGATGAGGATATTGTCTGCTTTGTGTTGGTTTGAACATCTCATACTCATTAAGATATGTCTCATTGACATATGCTTCAATACAGCTGATTATTGCATGTTGAAGTCTGAGCTTGGGTATGTGTCCTAGAAGTGTTCATGATTGAGTTGTTGTACTCACTATCTCAATGTGTTATGCATAAGTATTGTTGATAGGTTGTTCTATCCTTTTCTGTTTTTGAGCTATCTCTTTCAATGTCTGAATCTCAACTAAATATGGACTGAATGGTGATCTTCTTAGTTATACTAACTTGTTGCTAATGTTTGAATTTCTATCTATTGTGCTATGTTTTTGTGGCCTTTTCTGTTATGTTTACAGATAGCTCCTTCTCCTACAAAGAAGAAGACTACTGCCAAGAAAGGTGACAAAAGGCTGAAGATGGACAATACCAAGTTCAGGTCTACTCATCACTTTGAGAGATATAGAGATTTTTACTTGAAAGCACCTCTCATTTAGGAGAGATTTATTGATTTGGTGGATTTGAAGGACACCTTCATTCCAAGCTGTTTTGAAGGTAGGGATTGGGATAAGCTTTTGAGTGACCTGCCTGGAGTTTGTGATCCTTTGATCGGGGAGTTTTATGCCAATGCAGTGTTAAAAGAGCATGAGATAAATTGTTGGATACGAGGAAAGGAATTTACCATAGATGTGGATGACATAGATGATGTCTTAGGTTTTCAAGGAATGGATGATCATGATTTCACTCATTATAAGGGTAGGATGTTGTCCTTAGAAACTTTTCAGACACATATTGATGGAGTGAGAGAGGAGAGATGCCTCAACACCACAGCCTTTCCAGTAGATATGAGGTGTCTAACAGTGATTATGATGTTTAACCTATACCCAATGAAGAAGTTGACCACAATCAACAATGCCAGAGCCATCTTTTTTATGGAGCTCAAGCAAAAAACCTAAATAGACATCAGTGCTCACATTTTCTACAGCATTGTGGATGAGACCAGAACAACCACTAGGGCCAAGCTGATTTTCCCTAGCCTTCTTATAAGGCTTTTTAGGTTGAAAGGTGTGGAGATCCCTTAAGATATCAACCTACTGTCTACTCCCTCAGCAATTAACAAGCTAACCATCACAAGGATACGAGCACTGTAGGAGAACCCTCATGCTAACCATCACAAGGTGACCAAGAAGAAGGTGAACCTATGGATACTGAGATAGAGGCTGTAGGAGAACCCTCAAGCTCAAGAGGTCGAGGCAAGAGGAGCAGAGCTTCATCCTCATCAACTGTACCTTAAGATGCATTCCAGATCATCCTAGAGAGGATTGATGGGCTCAGAGATGTCCAGAATGAACAATCTGGTAGGCTAGCTGTACTTCAAGACCAGATGAACATACTTTCAACAAATTTTGATAGTTTTAGCACCCTACAGTGACCCTTTGGCCATTCCAGTCAAAAAGGAGGAGAATTTTTGAAAGGCAGCTCTTAAGGGGGAGTGTCTGTTTGAGGGGGAGTATGCCAAAAACTTAATTTCTATAGTTTAACTTTATGATATCTATAGTTTCTGGTGTTGTGTTTTGGATAATCTTATATTTATGGGTTGGCTACTTACTATGTTAAACTTTTGGTTAATTTCTTGGTTTAAACTCATGGATGATTTTAATACTTTGGTTTATTTATATTAGTTTCTATTCACTTTAAGTTTACTATTTTTATTTTAGACCTTTGCTTTGTAGCATTCTACTTGTTGTTTTGTCGTGCATTACATTAAGTACTATCACTCTTGTGTCCTAGTAGGATTTTGTTCCTAGATGCATACATGTTTTATGCATTGGTTAAGTGTTGGACATGCAAATGATACTTTGCATTTAATCTTATTAGCTTGCATGTCCGGATGTTCATTCCATATGTGAATAAGCATTGTGGTCACTATTCTATAGTGATTGCCTGTATGGTCAAGCCATGGTTTATTGTTTTATTCCATTTTGCCTGATCGCATTGTGCTTGCTTCATATGCATTACAAGTTTTTCTGTATACAATGATCAAATTGTGTTGTTGTGTTTCAGGAGATACTTGTTCTTATGATTCAAGAGCTTCACAGATTCTAGAGTTAGGTGTGAGTGAGTTTTGTTCAACTGTTCCCAATTCACATGTTAAGTCTAGAGTTTGTTTTAGGGTTTTGTCACGGAATAGCCAAAGGGGGAGATTGTAAGGTTGAATTTAATTAACCATCTTGTTGGCTTTATTCCATGCCAAATTTGCTTGTAATTTAGCAATTAGTAACCCTATATCTAAGTGGGAATCATGTAAGGGTAGTGTTTGAGAAAGAAATGCTCAAAACTGTGTAGTGAAGCAGGTATTCGCGGCTGGATCTCACGGGTGACTCGTGGCATGCAAGCCACTAGAAGATGCACACGAGTGAAGCATGCAGAGAAGCTAAAATGTCATGCCAACTGTAGCACTATAGGACAAAAAGTCCTATCTGGCCATTCAGTTAGTTCACGGCTTGGACTCGCAACTCAGTCAAGTCACGAGGCCAAGTCGCCAGTCCACTTTGTTATGAAAAAATAACTCTTCGCATTTCTTTCTCACTCCAGTATAAATACCCTTTATACCCATGAAATGTAGAGAGCTTCCAGAGAGAATTTTGAGAGAGAAACCCTAGAGAAAAACAAGATTGACTCATCCACAATCTTTACATAGTGACTCTTCAAATTCCTCAACGTTCATCCTCTCCATTGTTACATCCTCGAGAGATTCATTAGCCAAAACTTTTCTCACCATACCCATATCTATGAGAAGGCTTTTTGGTGCTTTGGGAAGTAGTTAGGAAGGGACCAATACACATTGGTTAATGCTATGGTTTATAGCGGAATCCGGTAAGCTAAAGAAGACAAAGGTTCGGGGAAACCTTGTTGGAGTAGGAGCTTGGAGGGCTTAGGTACACTAGGTAGATTAGGCTTGGAGGATGTTCTGTTGTTCATATATCCCAACTACATTCTTTAGTGGATTACTTACTGCTTTGAGGGCAGCAGAGAGGTTTTACACCAAGGGCTTTGGTTTCCTCTTCAATAACACATCGTTGTGTTGTCCTTGTGTTTGCATCTCTCTTCCCTTAATCTTTGCCATTTAATTTCTGCTGTGGATGTGATTTTATTTGGTTTAGATTGTTTATCAATTATGTATTAAGCTTATGTTCATATTCCGCACATTAATTGTTTGATATTAAGCTTGAATTGGTAATTTGTTAATTAGGGGTCTAAACGTTCATAGTGTTTTATACGCTATTTGAACATTCAACTTACTATTTTGAATCATTGCATGTTGACAAGTTCTTAAGATTTAATATGATATATATATATATATATATATATATATATATATATATATATATCAATGCTTCAACTCTTTGATTCGTTATGATCTTAGAGTATGTTGAATGCTTAATCTCTCCTATAACATGTTAAAAAAATTACTTGTTCAATCACTCATATTCAATCTAGTTTACACATTGACATGTCGGGAATCCCGATAGCACTATGTACAAATCATCAGCAACCTAAAGAACAACTAACATTATAAATATGGAGATGATGTTTGTGGACTTAAAAATCTTTAGCCCAAAAGAGAGTGTGAATTCTCTTTTACATCATAATATTAGAAACTACACTTTTCTACAGCTATTTTTGGAACAAGAACTTCCATGTTGCTTTTGAAGTGTTTAGTGTAGACCACAATCATCAATTGGATTATGGTCGAGCCAATTGGATTTGGACCTTACATGAGGATGGATTCAACTTTTATCAAATAAAATATCAAGAGAATGTGAAGCAGCATAATTGGGAAAAATAAATATGAAGGTGATGAAAAGTTTGCATATCATAATAAATAAAACAGATGATTTGATGAAGGAAGCTTAACATGTAATTTGTAACCTAGCTAAAATGTTAGTCTCATTGACATCAATATTGGCATATATTTTCTATCATTAAAAAGAAAAAGAAAAATGAAATCTTTTCTTCTTATTTGATGTGAAACATACTATTGTTAAAAATTCATATTTGTTGAAGTTCAACCACCTAAGTCGTATTCAACCTTAGTAAGAATAATCATGGGTTGGTACATGAACAATGATATATTTTATGGCTCATCATTGTTGATAATCTGTATTAGTATTAAAAACTTCAAAAGTTGCATGGAAGTTCACCAACCAAAAATAGTTGTAGAAAAGTGTCGTGTTTCACAACTTGATGAAAAAGAAGAATTCCCACTATACTTCGGGTTGATAAGTTTTAAGGCCAAAATCATTATCTCCATCTACTAGTTAATTAAAACCCCTACTTTTAGGCCTAGTCAAAATTTGAATTTCATATGAATTTCATTATTTGTACATTCTCTTTCTCTTGATTATTCACAACCTGATTTCTTTATCACAAATTTGTCTTTGAACAACACAATTTTGTGCAGGTTGATGGTGGTAGTATGTCACAATCTAGGGGGAGAAAGCGAGCAAGTTTCATGGTTGGAGAATTAAGGAGGGTAAGTCAGTGGAGCATCTCTATTCTACATACTAAAAACCCATAGATAAACAATCTTAGTCTCTTAGTCTCTACTTTAAGAACCAAAAAATGTTTCCAATTTCAAACTTCTAAATTCTAAGAAAGACCATTGAAAGTATTTGTTGATTTCGTTTGTTTGTAATTCGATAGTTGCAATTGAGAAGAGAGAATTTAAACCCTAAATATTTTATTTAAAAATACTCAAAAGGTGACAAAACTACAATATTATTGGCATTACCATTGTAATAGATGTTTGTTGGTTATCATAATTATGAAATTTCTTATTTAGACAAAAAGGATTATGTCTAACTTTCTCAAGCATTGCACTGGTTACCGGCTAGTATATAATAATTGACAAAGATCTGTAAACTAATTATAGTAATAATGATAAATATTATAATTCAAAAGGTGAGTTCAACCTCTCCTATGTAGTATTTTCTTTATTTTCTATTTTACACTATAGACGAGCATGCTGCCTATACTAACTTTGGATAGTTTTCGAAGGTGGTTATTTTTCTAGACTCCCCCCCCCCCCCCCCCCCTCTCTAATGGGAAGTATTCAATTCGCTTCAAGGAGAAAATGAACAGATTTCAGGTGGATAAGAGGTTGCCATTTAAGGCTAAGAAGTTAGGGTGATATATAGTAGTAATAATCTTATCTTATAGAATAATGGACCAAAATAAAAGACATGTTATAATCCTTTAGAGTTATTAGCATAATTCAATCATAAAATTGTTAAAAATTTATCCTTCCATGGTCAATGAAATTTATTTAATCTTAACTAGTCATCAACGGTTTGATTATAACGATAAACTATTAATTTATTAGTGAAGGAGGAAGCACAAAAGCTAATAATAGTATAGAAGTTGAAGTGTAAACAGGAGAGTTATTAGCAACCATGCATAAAATTAGTTAATATCTGTTGGATAGCTTTAATGGTGATGAGCTCAGGTACTATAGTATAAATAGCTTCAAACCAAATAGGGACAACATCATACCTTACAACAAATTGGCAATAGCAGGGAAATAAAGAACAATAAAATGGGAAATAATTTGAGCATTGTAACAATTTCCTTCCTATTGTTGTTGGCATCCACCAATGCCAGGCAAGTCTTCGATGTGAAATCATATGGAGGAAAACCTAATGCCGATATCACCCAGGTATAAATTTTTGTAGCACAATTAACTATACCTAATAAACATGAAAAGTGGGTTCTAGTTAACTTAAGTAGTAAAGTCTTTTAATGTCAAATAAAAGTACTTGGGTTCAAACTCTGATTACACTAAAAACTCTTTGGTGTCTTGACCAGATGATAAAACATTAACATGAAAAATGATTGTAATATACTGATTTTGATTTTCCATAATGTGTTTATCAGGCTTTGACAAAAGCTTGGAAAGCTGCATGCGCAGTAGCAGGAAGTAAAGTTGTGATTTCAGTAGGGACATACAAGCTAGGTGTAGTGACTTTATTAGGTCCATGCAAAGGTGCTATTGAGTTTAACCTTCAGGGCACCCTACAGGCCCCATCAAACGTTGCCTCCTTCAACGGTAAAGATTTTTGGGTTTCTTTTCAACGTATCGACAGTCTCACTGTGTCAGGTGGTGGGGTTTTTGATGGCAAAGGACAAATGGCATGGCAAAAAAATAATTGTGCCCAAAAGTATAGCTGCAAAACACTTCCTATCGTAAGATTTCAATCTTAATAATTAGCATTTAAATTCCATTATATTTATGTAGACATATACAAACACTACAACTTTAAGAACTTTAACCATCATGAAATACTAATTCAAGCACTTATTCGTTTAATGATGTTAAGGATATTATCATATTATTAATAATTTGATGTAAGCTTTATATAGTGAGGTGTCACAACTCACCAAAAAAGATAATTCCTAATTTATATATGAGAAAGTCCAAATACGGAATATGGACATAACTTCTATGCCATGACCCTAACTTGTGCAACTGTGTGTAATGGAGAAAAAGTGGTGGTTAAAGGTGAAAGTGATGGTTCACCAGTCATACTTGCATATAACATCAAGCCGTGACAAATTGTTTGCTCCAAAAAGACTTTTTCATATAATATTATTAAAGTAGTACTAACCACATTCATTGATATATATATTTGTAATTTTTTTTAATATAGTAATTCAAAGAAGCGTTAGCATTTTACTGTAATATATTTAAATGAAAATATTTTCAGCAGAATATTTAAATGAAACTATGGCATTCATATTTGGTGTTTTGATTTATCTAACTTGTAAACATGAACAGAATATACAGTTCGATTTCATCACAAATTCAATAGTCCGCGACATTAAATCGAAGGATAGCAAATTTTTCCACATAAACATTATGGGATGCAAGAACTTGCAAATCCAACATGTTACTATAACTGCACCCGGAGATAGCCCCAACACCGATGGAATCCACATCGGACGTTCATCTAAGATCACCATCACCAATGCCAATATTGGAACAGCTGACGATTGCATCTCCATTGGTGATGGAACCCAAGATGTTACTGCTAACCAAGTAACTTATGGACCTGGCCATTGTATCAGCGTTGGAAGTCTTGGAAGGTACCAGAATGAACAACCTGTTTCAGGAATCAGAGTAATTGGTGGCACCCTTAGCAGTACAAAGAATGGTGTTAGGATCAAAACATGGCCTTCTTCCCCTCCTGGGAGTGCTTCTGATATGCATTTCGAGAATATTATCATGAACAATGTTGCCAGTCCTATCCTCATTGATCAAGGCTACTGCCCAAACAATCAATGCTCAAACAAGGTTATTAAAACATCACAAATATATACACTCATTCTGATGTTAAAAGTTAAAAAAAGAAAAACAAATTACAGATACTAATATCAAATTCTTGTGTCGGTTTTTGTTTGCTTGTTTTGCTTTCAGTCTCCCTCGAAAGTTAAGATCAGCAATGTTAGCTTCAAGAACATTAGAGGCACTTCTTCAACAAAGGAAGCTGTGAAGCTTATTTGCAGTAATAGTGTACCATGCCAACAAGTGGTGGTTGCTGACATTAATCTCGTATACAAGGGAGCAGGAGGATCTGCTACTTCCACTTGTGTTAATGTCAAGCCCACCATTTCAGGCAAGCAGAATCCTCCTGCTTGTACCAGGAAACAATAATAAAATGCCTCCCAAGCTATTCTAAATAATGCAGAATGAGGAAATTCTATTTGAAAATAGGTCATAGGAGTTCTATTCTAAGTAGAATTTCATTTACTTCAGTCTATCATGTTCCCTTTTTCTTTATTTAGATGAAATTGTGGAATGTTGGATAGTAATTTTTAGATTTGTTTGAGTTCAACCTTTTACTAAAAGCTGCTATGATCTGGAGTGTTGTTGTAGATAGTATTTGTTCTGTTACTGTAGCTAGGAGATTTCAAAATAAAACAAAAATTGTTATTAAACTCTTTGTAAATTTTTTTTATTCTTCACCAAATACATTCTTGTGTTCATGATATGGTAACATTCAATTCATCTGCATGCATATTTTTAACGCCAAATTAACTTGTTCTCACACTCTTCGACGATGGTAAGATATAAAACTCATAAAACAGACGCCATATATTCAAATTTGTGTCTCTAAATATTGTATATTTTTAATATATATTTTTGTAACAACTAAATTTTAATCACTTTTATTTTTAAAAATATAACACGTATTATTGAAGTTGATTATACCATTAACGCAAAAAGTAAGATAGGAAATAAAAACCAATTAAATAAATATTTTAGTAAACTTACTTAATTTTCTTACTAAAATGAAGCAATTTTGGATGATTAACCTACATATTCTAACAAATGATTAACAACAAAATTAAATGATTTCAAGTACCTAAACGGTTTGTTGCATTAACTATTGTCTTTTATCAATAATTTCGTAGCTCAATGATGTAGACACCGTATTTTGTCTGCCCTCGATTTGTGTGCTAGATCCCGAAAATTCCAAAAATATTATCTTTTCTCCATGGGGCCACAGAAGAATCTATATTGACGTGGGACAACCCGTTCGGGCATCGCAACACTCAAATTGCCTTTTTCGGTTAAATTGACCAAAATGCCCATGGTCAACCCTGGGTAGACTAAAAGTCAAAGTCAGCCAAAATCATCCCCAAAATACATTTTTCATGTTCTACATCAAACTCGAGCTACCCGGTGATTTTCCTCAACTTTAACCAAGTTTGACCCAAGGTTGACTCCCAAGGGCACAAGAAACCCTTATTTTGATTTGACTCTTAAAACGGGTTGGGACTAACGCCATTGCGAAGATTATCAAATTACATTTCCAACAACTATTCATCGGTTGAAATTGGAGTTAAAATAGTTGAGATATCTAAAAAAATCGTCAAAATTGCTTTAGCACACTTCTCGAGGCCATAAATGGTGATCTGATTGTTGGATTTTCAATTTCAATAGTGTTTAGGAAACTAGAAATCTAGCGTTTTCTAGGGACACCAAGATCAGCTCAATCTGAATCTAGGAAGGCCTTCAAAACAATTGATGTCAACAGGGTGGCCGGCGTCCCTACAAGGTGCGGCGGAAGCTGAAGAGTCACTTTCAGCTATAAAAGCTTCCAAACCCCTCATTTTGCTATAAAAAAAAAAAATGGGTAGTTTTTCTAGGCAAATTCTCTCTCTCCTCTCTCTAATTTCTCTTTCAAACAGATCCAAACACCTTAGATTCTCCTTTTTACTCTACAATCATCAAGATAGTGTTCTTGCACCCAATCTTCCTCTCCTTGGTTCTATAGCTTGGATTTTATGTTTAGGGGTGTGGATGCAGCTTTTTAGCTACAATCCACACCCTTCTCTTTCTACAGCTTTTTATTAGCTTTATCTTGCTTAATAAAATGCTTTATTGCTTTTCCAAGCTTTATTCTTGCTTCCTCGCATGTCTTTATAGTTTTTCTTGCATGTTTATGCTTAGATGTACATGCCTATGTGTTCTTTGCCACATTTATGCTTAGATCTACATGCTTTTGTGCTCTCTTCCTTGATTAAATCATGGATGCAGAATCGAGTGTCTACAAAATGCCCCTCTTTGATAGAGCTTGGAAAGCAAATGTCAATGTAAAACAAAGACGCTGATTTTGGAAGTGATTCTTGACAATTGATGTGATCAAGAGGCTTTTCCGTCCTGATCTTGATAATGGAGTTGTCTATGACCAATGTGCTTTTCAACCTCAATCTTGACGAAGGAACTGTCTGCGAGCACCATCTTGACAAAGAAATTGTCTACAACCCCAATCTTAACGAAAGAAATGTCTCACCAAAGGACTTGATCTTGACAAAAGAAATGTCTACGGCCTCGATCTTGACAAAAGGTAATGTTTGCAACCTCGATCTTGATCAAGGAATTGTCAGTGATCTCAATCTTGATGAAGGAATGTCTACGACCAAAGGACTTGATCTTAACTAAGGAAATGTCTGTGACCACGATCTTAATCTTTCCTAAGGAAATATCTGTGACCAAAGGATCTTGATCTTGACTAAGGAAATGTCTACGACCAAGGGATCTTGATCTTAAATCAAGGGCTTCTCATTCTTGAAACCTAGTTTTTGCCTACAAAAGTCAAAATTTGGAATTAGTCTTTAACTGATGAGTGTTTTGTTGTTCCCTTGCATTTTTGAAATATCTGATTTTCATTTGTCTCTTCTTGATTTGAACTTTTTTCATTTTCATCAAGAAAACTCTGATTATTTCTTGATGGTTCTTTGAAAAAGATTTTTTCTTGCTTTGAAAAAGATTTGATTTTTGAAGCTTGGAATTGGACACGAGAAATTTTGAAATTAAAATTTGAAATTTTGGAGACTTAAGATTTGGAATTTGAAACCTTGAGATTTTGAAATTTTAAACTTGAGATTTTGAAAATTTTGAAATTTAAAATTTTGAAACTTAAGGCTTGGGCTTTGAAACTTGAAATTTTGAAAAATTGAAACTTGGAATTTTGGAAATCTATGATTTGAAATTTCGAAAATGAAATTTGAGGTTTGAAATTTTTGCAACTTGAAATTTTGGGGATTTTGAATTTAAAAATTGGGCATTTAGAATGTGAAATTTTTAAACTTGGGAATGAAAATTTTGAATTGAAAATTTGGGATTTGGAGTTTTATCCTTAATTCATTCCAAAAAAATTTCATCATTTCTTTTTTTTGAAAATTTGATTTTTTTGAATTTTCTCTTTCCATGATGTGATTTTGATTTTTTTTTTTAATTTATAGGAATGGAAAAGAAAAGGAAATAAAAAGAAAATAATTTTTTTTTGGGAGTTGACTCAGCAACTCAATTGTAACTTTAATGTGGGGGCCGAATTTTGGCCCCACATTCATCTTGTATCTCTTTTCTTCTTTTTTGCTTCTTCCTTAATCACCTTCTCTTCCTCCATTAACATTATTCACCTTCTTCTTCCACTTGATTTTTTTTCTTCATCTCACTATTTCTTCTCAAAAAAAAAAAAAAAAAAAAACACTTTTCTAAGCTTCCTAACCTTCCCTCATCCATCTCCCTCAATATTTCTTTAGATCTTTGTGTTTTTTAGCACTTTTGCCACACAACCATTTTTGGTGGAGCCTATTTTCAAACCCCCTTTTTGTTTTTTGCATCAAAATGTCTTCTTCTTCCAATGGATCCTCTTTTCTTACTTTTCATGGTAAGAAATATGATCTTACATTTGATTGGCATGATGAGGAGGGGCTCCTTCAAGACCCCAAGAGCCATGCTCCATATTCTCACATGGACATCAAGGTGAGTTTTTCTATGAGTTTCTTTACTTGAAAAAATGTTGTTTCATGCTTCATTGAAAATTTGATGTTAGTTTTGGAGCATTTTTGTGTGTTTAATTTTTATCATGGTGTAACTTGGACAATGTTGGTGGCTTATGGAATTTTGACAATGTTGGTAGTTTGTGATGTTGGATGAATTTTGGCTTGGATTTTGGGAGCATTGGCATTGTGAAAAATTTGTGTTGTGGGCTTGTATGAATATGCTCATGATGTATGTGGAAAAGTTTGTTGGCATGTGTAAACTTTTGTTTTATGAACATGGCAAAATTTTGTGGGTATGGAAAATTTTGTGGGCATGTAACTTTGACTTATGGAAAAATTTTGTTGGGTATGTGATATTGGTTCATGGAAAATTTTTGTGGTTATGATTTTGGCTATGTGAGAATTTGCTTGTTGTGCATGGACATGTAGGAAATTATTTGTTGGCTATCTTGGTAATGTAGAAATTTTTGTTCATGGTTATAGAAAAAAGATTTGGTAGTTGTTTATGGACAAGTGAAAAATTTTGATTGTGGTGAAATTTTTGGTGGGGCATTGGTTTTTTTTTTTTTTTTTTTTTTTGGTGGTGGGGTATTGACCTTTTTGGGCGAACGATTTTTGGTTGTGAACAATTTTTAGTCATGTGGGTTATGGTTGTGGGATTTTTTTTTTTTTTTTTTTTTTGACATGGGTTTTTTGTTTAGGTATGGAATTTTTGGACACGTGGGTTGCAGCTTGGGAATTTTTCTTTAACATGTGAGTCATTTTTTCTGTTGGCAAGGGAAATTTTTGGACATGTGAGTTTTTCTTTTTTTTTTTTGCTTGGGAATTTTTTTGATATGAGTCTATGGAATCAAAATTTTTTTTTGGCATGTGACTTGTCATTGAATGACGTGTTCTATTGAAACAAAAGGAGAGTAAAAGACCATCTCTTATATAATAGGGGAAAAACTACTTTTTTCTTTATTTGAAATCTATCCAAAAAGATGGGAGCCACAAATAAATAAATTATCTCTTCTTTTATCATAATGTGATTTTAGTATTTTAGAGTATTCCATCTAGAAATCTCATTTGCTAGTATCGGTGGACCACTGAACGAGGACGACGCCTGAATAATTTTTCAAGAACAAGTCTTTGCCTTTTCCAGTAGTAGGCTAGTTCTGATATGGACACAAACCTTGTGCATGAAACGAGATGTGTTGTAGGTGAGTTCTTTTGTTTGAGGTTGCACATAGCAGAAAATCCCTTGTTAATTTGAACCCAAATTCAATAAGCACCAACTTGGGTTGAACTTAAATTTTGTGATGTTATGGTCACACCAGTCATAAGAAAAGTTTCTATCATTTCGCTTTCACGAATCTATAAAAAGAATAAATATGTTTTTTTTTTTTCCTGAAAAATAAGTGGGGGGTCTTGAACCTAAGTAAATATAATAGATCATTTGTCTTTTCCCTTTTTAATATCTAATGATCTGCAATATGTTGACACAATAGAGGGAGGCCGTAATTTTTAATCCTTGTTTGCTAATAATTGGCAGCGGGAAGCGGCAACTACCCATTATTGTTGATGACTCAAATTGCAATTTTTTGAAATAATATTTCACAGCCTCATGCACGGTTTTGACTTGATAGCTCATTCAACAAAAGAGCAAAGCAAGTTGGAAAAAGACCTCAATACTTTCAAACTACATACTTTAAACAAGTCTGTGGTATAACAAGCAAAGAATTTTATAAAATAGACAAAATAACAGAAAACATAGCCACTTTATTTTAATACAAATAGTTTTTTTTTTGGATACAAGATATAGAATTTCTAACTATTTTAATACAAATAGTTAAATGCAAATAGTAAAACTCCTATACATGCTTATGCATTTATTTTTTACTAGTCGCAAACTTGAGCGTTGCACATGATCATAATATTATTGTTTTGGTTATTATATATTAACAGTTGGTTTTCCATTATCTTTTAAGTTAATAAAAACCATACATATACTTTTTCTTAAACATATATATATATATATATATAATTTGAATATTTACATATATAAACTCTTTATATTCCACTTCTTTATAGATGTAAAACCATAGACTACTACTCTATAATAATAATGGCTAATTAGTAATTAGTTTTATCATTTTTTTTTTATGATCTCATTTGTAACATTTCTTATCATTATCATATATTTATTAATTGATGATTTACATAACAGAGACGTTAAATGAGAGGTAGCATCGTTTTCATTAGGTTTTCAAAAGTAAGAATGAATGAATATATATATATATATATATATATACACACACATACATATATATTAAATCAGGTTAAATGAAATGTTCAAAAAGGGATTTTAAAATTTTAAAATTTTATCTTTTATATAATTTCTATTATTACTGGAGAACATCTCTTTTTTAATTATGATTTGAAATATGGTTCCCATGGTTAGAGTTTGATTAATTTTAAGTTTAAATGCAGTATTGTATTTAATTGTTGATTATTGATTTATTTTTTTAAACAAAATTTGATGATGGTTCTATTACATTAAATATGTATTATTAGTTTCTTCTTGCTATATTTGGTTTGATATCCTCATTACTTTTTTTTTTTAATTTTTTAATTTAGTGTTCCTAAATTGACATTTGTTTTGTATTCCATTTTCCCTTTGATGCATTGCATGTGAGAATGAATGTATCTCTAACATTCCTCCACTTTATGAGGAAAATTTTAGTAATTGAATTTAAGTAAAATATTATATGTTTAATTTTTTAAAATAAATGAATAATAATATGTCGAAGATAAAACAATATTTTAATCTCACTAAATTGAAGGTAGTATTCTATTCAATTATTTTGCCAAACTTTCTTATTAAAGTTATAGATTATTCTTATAGACATTTGTATTAGATGATTTATATATATAATCTGTTGTTCAAATTAAGAGTTCTCCATCATATGTTACTCTTTAAAGATATTATTAGCTATATAAATGGTATTTTTGGTTTATGAGACAAGATTAACAAAACATTATTTTTATATAATTATATCTAGATGATATTGCAATGTCCTAATGGATAAGTTGACTTATTTTTTTTATATAATCTAAGTAATCATGTGTTTTATGAATTTGAAGAGTTATTGTAAGGACTAGATTTGAGTTCCTAACCTAAAGGTTGATGGACTCAGGCCCAAAAAGTCTAAAACAATGAATTTGTAGAGAGTGGGTTAGAAACACTGGGCCTTATTGAATCAGACAAACACTAAAGTAGATTCAGATGACAAGAGAATGAAAAAAGATAGATTTATGTTGAAGAAAATCGTCCTCAGTGAAGTCTGAGGAGGTCTGTTCTTGTATGTTTCTTTCAGGTTTGATTACAAAGTCATTTCTTACTGCTACAATGGTTTTCTCTTAGTTTCTTGATCCCCTTCTCCCATTGCTTTCTCCTTCCTTTATACTCTCTTCCTCTTTCATATTTTTCCTCCACGTGCATACCAAATGGTTGGTGTTGATACCTTGTCCCATCAGCCCCTCCCATAAGTCTTCATGTAGTAGCTGTGAGGTTGAAAACCACTATTTAGGTATCACCTCCACATTAATACAGTCAGAGAGTTAACTGCAATGCATTTAATGCAATGGCAGCAACTTTCTCCTTAGATATTTTAGGATTTCCTCCTATCCTATGTTTCTGCAATGCGTATCTATACCAATAGAACTCCCTGGAATGTTCATCAGAATGGCAGACCACTTATTTGAACCTCAGCTTTGGTTAGTCGAGGTGACATTTGTCCTCAGCCTACCCTCTTGTGCCATTAAGACCAAAACTAACCTTTTCATCTACTAATACGGACTCCGTTGATAAAGTTTACTCTTCCTCAAACGACCTCTAGTCCTCAGCTTAGGCTTTAGGCCCAATATATACATGGATAATGAGCTCCTGGGCTCAATACCCCTACAATAGCCCCTCGAGATTCTTTTTTCTGGCTCCTTGGGAAGAGAGGAGGATCTCGATATCACTACAGTTGCTCTGAGTCCATCACATCTCACTTCTGCCTATGAAGATGCCTTTTTAACTGCCCAAGACATGCTCCTGGTGCTTCGACATTCGAGATGCGTCTTTATTAAATTCTTGCAGCTCCCTGTCTCCCACATACTACAGTGTGATGCGAATCCAATAGCTAAGGATTTTGCTAGGAACCGAGCGGGAATTTTCCCAGTCCTAGCTCTCTCCTTGGTATAAATACACCTCAAATCAAATAATCACCTTATCTTAGCATTCACTCCACTCTAGCATACATACACTGAACCTACTAATTTCTCCCTACTCACTCGTGCCTTTATAAATCCTAAAAGCCTATCCGAGGATACTTTTCTCCTCCCTGTAAGTCTTTATAAAATTTTATACTTTGTTTTTCCGTACATTTTTCTTTTTTCTGTACTTCCTTTCTTCTCGGCCTCATTTTCTTCTCTCAATCTTCTTAGTTCCCAAATCTTTCTAGAAATGGGTGGATTTGCTCACTTAGTAGATTCCGAAGAGGGGATAGCGAACTTTAGAACCCAATATAAGATCCCACCTAACACTCACATTAGGTATTGCAAGGAAGGGGAATGGTTTGAGAAAAGGCAGGAGGGTGAAGTAGTGATCCCTATGATTGCCTTAATAGAAGGGGGGGGGGGGGATAAAAATCCCCATGGGTACTGTCACTAGAGACTATCTTAGGGCTCATAGGCTAGCGCCTACCCAATTTGCACCAAATATATTTAGGATTTTAGGGAGTATAGATGCCCTTAACGAGAAAATGGGCCTAGGGATCACTCACCATGACAGTAACTAGGTTTACAGTCTCCACCACCTAACGAGGCAAGGGTATTACCTAAAGTCTAGGTACCCTGAAGTTAGACTAATCCAATGCCTCCCCGACTCAAATAAAGGTCTGAAAAAGGACTTTTTGATCATCCAAGAGAGTGGCATGACTGCCTCCCCTACCCAACGAGAAAGAGGAAACCGGGTGGGGCTCTAGGCCTAGATTTCTCATTTTGGAATCATTTTCTTTCTTATATTTTTTATTCGTATCAGTATAGGAATTTTCTTTTGATTCGCTCTTTTTTTTTTTTTTTTTTTTTTTGCTAACAATGTTTTTCTATCTTTCTTGATGGGTTTGCAAATCCAAACGCCGCTATAGCAAACTTCAATCTGGTAAAGCAATCAAGCTTAGACTAGATTTTAAAGGTCGCGGTATTCATCCATAGTGACAGCCAGCTTCGTACAGCACATCTGATCCTCGGCTACGGTCCTATCTCCAAAGCCTTCTAGGTGCCCAAGTGTGTCATCAAGGCAAAGGACCCCAATTTACACCAGATCAGCATAGCAGCTCAGGGCTTCCTCATCACAGGTCCTGTCCCAGAGGGTGTCCATGCTACTACTCTCACACTTGAAGGCATACCAAAAGTAGGAGCCTCCTCTTCCCATCCAATCATAAAGGAAGAGAAAGAAGAAAAAGGAGAAGAAGAAGAAAGAATAGTTGAATTGTTTGATTTTGAGGACGACTTTGACGTCTTCAATCAACCTCTGTCTCCAGAAGCTCCCGTTGGTGACCTCGGTGATCCTATCCTTGTACAAACAAGTCACGTTCAAGAAGAGGCTGCCATCCCAGCAAACATGGGAATCCAAAGAAAACAAAGGATTGGACTGTTAAAGGTGATGGAGTCCTCGACTGGGGGCCACGCACCAGAGAAACCCTCCCAGGCCAAACTTCCTCTCCTTCCCCCAATTCAGCCTGCTGACCATAAACGAAAAAAGGGCCAAAGGGGGCAGGATGTAGTGGAAAGGGGGAAGGGCCCACAAACTAAGGAAATTGTGCCCCCCAAGGGAGCCAAACAGCCCAGGGTGGCTCAAACCCAAGCAGACAAAAGAGGTGAGTCCTCGATAGCAGTCCCTGCCTGGACCTCAGCCATGATTCTAGATGGGGCCTTTCTCCTGGCTAACACCTCGATTAGAAATTTCCAAGGTGGAACAGCTGGTTATGTGGCTAATGCAGTTGAGCAAGCCCTACTCCTCCCTGTAGATATGGTCGACCTTCGAGAAATGAGGAAACATGAGGTCTTCCTTAGCCTAAAAAGGGACCTCACCTTGTTAAGTTTCGTGAATATCTTTCTATTGTTGTTTACCTTAGCAATCACCTCTTTGTACTTATATATTTCGATTTATTTATCTTGTTTTGTGTGGCCTTCCTCCCCCCCCCCCCCTTGTTATAGGCTGTTCAGGCTACCCACAGGGCTAAAGAGATAGTCATCAGCTCCTACAGGCTAGCCAAGGATGAAGAGGGTAGGCGTATAGCTGTTGTGAAGGCCTTTGAGATAGCTAACAAAAATTCTCAAGACCTTATAGCCAAGCTAGCAGAGGCTGACCATGCCAAAAAGAGCGCTGAGTCTGCCTTGAACGTGGTAGAGAGGCAGGCTAAAAGTCAAAGGTTGATCCTTCGCTAGACAGAGGACTAGCTGGCCATTGTCAAAGAGCAGATAGCAGCCTTGAACAAAAAACTAGAAGAAGCTGAAAAGGCTAAAGAACAAGCTGAGCAGAAAAGCTATGATATAGGGGTTGTTGAGACCGAAGATGCCCTAAAGGTTGAGGTCATAGGGGTATGTAGACATTACTACCTCCAGGTGTGGAATGAGGCTATTGACCAGGTTGGGATTGAGGCCTCTTCTGCCCTTAGGAGAGCAGAGAATGTATACTACCCCCCAATCCTTTGCACCTCAGTCCCTCTAAGCTCCAATGGCATCTTGGTCACCTTGGAAGCAGAAGAAGGTCAGGCAAGCCCCTCCAAGGCCCTCTCTTCATCGCACACCTCTCCTTAGGAAGTGATGCAAGTCGAGGACCTTGAATAAGCAGCAGAGACTAACAAGGAACAAACTCAGGATGCTGCTCAGTTGTCAGTGGCCCCCAATGACCCTTAAAAGGAAAAAGAGGCCCCTAAGAACATGGAGATCGTGCTGGCTACTCTTCCAATACCTCCAAAGGAAGACCCCAAAGGCAAGGGGCCAGCCTCTACCACAACAGCCCTTAATCAGCCACCAAAAAACCCCAAGCACAAGCTTGTAATAAAGATGAAATCCTAGATAGGTTTTTTTTTTTTTTTTCCAGTAGTATTAGATCTTTTTTGTAACCTATCTACCTTTGTAGAAGCATAATATTAATGAAACTTGCAAATTTCTCTTTCATACTTGTAATGTTTATATTGGATCTTAGCTTGCTTTTTGCTTTACTCAATACTTAAAAGGAAAAAAAATAATGAGGTAAAAATTCCACCTATTTATCTGCACAAGTAATAGAATAGCTACCTCGTCCCTTATGGCCATTAGCAAAATGAGTTGAACTCACCAAGTCCATCATCTCAGCAAAACATAATTTTAACCTTAACAGCATATATAGTAATGTAAACCACCTACAAGTTTAAACCTCCTTGATCCCATTCCATTCAGTAGATTTAAAGGATAAGATGGATAACTTATTTTTAAGCAGATGCAGGCATGCCTGCAAATACTTTAAGTGATGTTCATGAGCATCCACTGGGGTATATTATTATAAAATAAATCCCTATCATTCAGGATGGCTAGTTCCATCAGACACCTGAACAATCAATAGGAATAGCTAATTTAATCAAGATAAGTGGTCAAAGGATCCAGGTATGATCAAATTTTGTTTGATACTTAGGAAAATGTTGTAAAGTATCAATATATCCAAAGCATGTGGTCTGAGGATCCAGACATAGTTAAGATTCTGTTTAATACTTAGATAGATGTTAGTAGGTATTAATTTTCCCAAAGTATGTGGTCCGTTGAGGCAAGCATAGCTAAGGTTCTGTTTAATATTTAGAACAATGATTAAAAGATATCAATTTACCCAAGGTATGTGGTTCGAGGAGCCAGGTATGACCAAGGTTCTGTTTGATACTTAGATAGATGTAAGAGAGTATTAATTTACCCAAAGCATGTGGCCCGAGTAGCCAGGCATAGCTAAGGTTCTATTTAATACTTAGAACAATGATTAAAAAATATCAATTTACTCAAGGTATATGGTCCGAGGAGCCAAGCATGACCAAGGTTCTGTTTGATACTAGGTAGATGTCAGGGAGTATTAATTTACCCAAAGCATGTGGTCTGAGGAGCCAGGAATAGCTAAGGTTCTATTTAATACTTAAAACAATGATTAAAAGATATCAATTTACCCAGGTCTGTGGTCCAAGGAGTCAGGCATGACCAAGGTTTTGTTTGATACTTAGATAGATGTCAAGGAGTATTAATTTACCTAAAGCATGTGGTCCGAGGAGCCAAGCATAGCTAAAGTTCTGTTTAATACTTAGAAAAATGATTAAAAGATATCAAATTACCCAAGGTATGTGGTCCGAGGAACCAGGCATGACCAAGGTTCTGTTTGATACTTAGATAGGTAGTAGAACACGTGACACGCAATATAACAGACCTAAATATGGTGAAGAAAGTTCTCATTAATTGTAATACCTTCTCAGGTTATTTACACTCCAAGGACGTGGTACAGTTTTCTCTTCTAGATCTTCAAGATAATACGCACCTATTCCAGCCACTGATGTGATATGATATGGTCCTTCCCAGTTGGGCCCCAATTTTCCCCATGTTGGGTTCTTTGCAACTCCCAAAACCTTTCTTAAAACCAACTCTCCAAGTGCTAGTGGCCTTAGCTTTACGTTGGCATCATACCCTTGCTTGAGATTGTGTTGATAGTATGCCAATTGGACCATGGCACTTTCTCTTCGTTCTTCAATTAAGTCTAAGCTTTTCTCCAATAGCCCATCATTAATGCTTGGAGTGAAAGAACTTGTTCTTAGTGTGGGGAATCTAGTCTCCAGAGGAATGATAACGTCAGCCCCATAAGTTATTGAAAAGGGAGTCTCCCCAGTGGACCTACGAGATGTAGTCCGGTATGTCCAAAAGACCTGTGGCAACTCTTCCACCCACTTTCCCTTGGCGTCATCCAGCCTCTTTTTAAGCCCACTCACTATAACCTTATTGACAGCTTTAGCCTGTCCATTCCCCTGTGGATATGCCAGGGTGGAATATCTATTTGTTATGCCCAAGTCATAACAATACCTTCTGAAGGGCTTGCTATCAAACTGTAGTCCGTTGTCTGAGATGAGTGTACGAGGGATCCCAAACCGAGTGACAATATTCTTCCAAACAAATTTCTTGGCATCTACATTCCTAATATTGGTCAATGGTTCAGCTTCAACCCATTTGGTGAGGTAATCCGTGCCGACCAATAAATATCTCTTATTCCCTGCTGCTTTAAGGAATGGACCTACGATATCCAATCCCCATTGAGAAAAAGGCCAAGGGCTAGACAGTGGATTAATGACTCCTCCAGATTGATGAATGTTTGGTGCAAATCTTTGGCATTGGTCACACTTCTTCGCATAATCTTGTGCTTCCTTCTACATATTTGGCCACCAATAGCCTTGGGTGAAGGCCCTATAAGACAAAGATCTACCCCCTATGTGGCTTCCACAAATTCCTTTATGTAATTCTTCCAGGAGTAAATCAACCGCTTCAGGGTGTATGCATAGGAGATATGGGCCATAGAAGGATCTTTTACACAACTTTTGGTCCTCAGACAGGCAAAACCGAGAAGCCTTCCTCCGTATCTTGTTAGCCTCGAACTTATTCTCAAACAAGACATCTTCCTTAAGGAATAGTACAATAGAGTTCATCCAGCTAGGACCTACCCTTATTTGATGAACAAGAACCGCATTTCCTCTTACCTCAATAAGTTTACAGAAGTCCTCCACAAGGATCACCCGAGGTAAACTTTGTGCCAAGGAGGTTGCCAGTGTGGCCACGGAGTCCGCATGTGTATTTCTACTTCTAAGGATTTGTGATAAATTGAAAGACTCAAATCCAAACTGTAAATTTCTAACCTGGTTCAAATATTCCTGCATTCTGAGATCTCTGACTTCCAACTCTCCTTGAACTTGGCCTACAACCAGCCTTGGATCAGAGAATATCTCCATTGCTTTTCCACCCATTTTTTAAATAATGGTCATCACTACCAGTAGAGCTTCATACTTAGCTTCATTGTTTATGGCCGAGAAGCCCAATCACAAGGATTTCTCAATTGTAATCCTCTCCAGGGATACCATAACTAGCTCCACTCCAGATCCTCTATGATTCACTGTACCATCAACGTAGACCTTCCAAGACAAAGGTTTTTGTAGGGAGATTGCAACAACCGATTTTCCATCCATGTTCTGCTCCTATACTTTTTCTTCTAGTAGGGTTTCAGCAAACTCAGCTACCAAGTCAGCAAGGACCTGACCCTTGACAGAGGTGCGAGACATGTATTTGATATCAAAAGCCCCTAGGATCATACCCCACTTTGCAATTCTCCTCGTGTAGTCAGCACTCCGAAGTAGAGATCTGAGCAGGAGCTAGAAGATGTGGTTGAATTTAAATGTTGAATAAAATAATATGAGAAGAAAAAAGGTAAAAATAAAAGATATAATAATGAACACCAAATTAATTATCTCTAAATAAATGTCAAATTATCCAAATCATGCTATGTAATATAATAATATTACATTCTTATATAATATCTTTAATTCTTTATAATGCAATATGATAAAATTTAACAATCAAAGTGAACCAAAAAAAAAATTTAAAATACTATTAAATTGCATCAACCTAAAGTAGAGTTCTAAAAAACAAAAAACTTTATCAACCTAAGGCAAAAAAAAAAAAAAAAAAACCAAATCACCTAAAATTGAGAGAGAGAGAGAGAGATTACGCATATAATGGAAGAGAGAATGTCAAATTTATACTAAGAGGATGATAATAAGAAGAAACAAAATAAAGGAAGATAAAGGGAAATATGAAGAGTGATATTAAGACAAAGGGTAGTAGGGAGATAAAAATGTAAAGGGAAGGGGAAAGATTGGAGAAAGTGTAAATGCTAAAAAAATGAGTACAATTTTATTAATTTGAACTTAAATAAAATATTATATGATTAATTTTTTAAAATGAAAATAAGAGAAAATATAAAACATTTAATTAA
Organism: Quercus wislizeni; assembly: GCA_023055345.1. Lineage (NCBI taxonomy): Eukaryota > Viridiplantae > Streptophyta > Magnoliopsida > Fagales > Fagaceae > Quercus > Quercus wislizeni. The sequence continues at coordinate 26,115,316 of JALGQJ010000005.1, forward strand.
ATGGATGATGTGGCTAAGTTTAAATATTGAATAAAATAAAATGAAAAGAAAAAAAAGTAAAAATAAAATATATAACAATAAACACCAAATTACCCTAATAATGTTATGTAATAGAATAATATATTATATTCTTATATATTATCTTTAATTTTTATAACGCAATAAGATAAAACAAAACTAAATCACATCAACCCAAAGTAGAGTTATAACGAACAAAAAAAAATTATCAACTTAAAGCAAAGATGCAGGAAAAATTAAAAAAAAAAATACTCCAAAAAATATAGAGAGAGAGAGAGAGAAATAACATTTTGTGAGGGAAAATTATACAAAGAATGGAAGAGAAAATGACAAATTTATAGTAAGATAGTGTGAATATGAAAAGACAAAATAAAGGAAGGTGAAAAGAAAGATGAATAGTGATATTAAGGTTAAGGGTAGTAGGGAGATAAAAAGGTAAGGGAAAGAAAGATGAAGGAAAAGATAAAGAGACAAAAAAAAGGAAGATAAAGGTAAAGATGAATAGTAATATTAAGGTTGAGAGTAGTGAGGAGATGAAAAGGTAAGAGAAGGAAAAAAGTTGTAGAAAATGTAATTATTTTAAAAAATCAGTAAATGTTAAAAAATATTATAGGAAAATGGGAAAGAAAAAGGATAATGACGTGAAAGCTAATGTGGCTCAATTAGAGCGCGGTAATAATCTACACTTCAACTTTTAGATGTATATAGATTAATTCATAATTGACTCTCATTTTTTAACAAGTGGGGTGGGACATTTGAATCCAAATTCTACCTATGAAAAAGATTAGACAATATTATTGAGTTACAAAACTTTTGAATAAAAAATTACAATGAATCAATGAACTGCCTGCTTTTTGGTATTTTTGTCAATCACTAAATTATTATGATTCTTTGCTTTTAGGTCTTTCAAGGGATGCCAAGTATGGCCCATCCATTGGCATGGGAATACCTGGACTATTGGACACCATTTGGTTATTACGTTACCTGAACGACCAAGCTATGGATTATACCAATAGACGCTACCCTAACACACACAATTCTCTACCTCAATAACCCTGCAATGGGGCCCACAATAGAATCATACCCAAAAACTTTAATTGGCCAGAGTCGTCAATTACACAATCCCAATGACAGCACTTGCTCCATATGTTTACCTGAGTACCAACCTAAGGATACACTAATTAAGGACTATACTAGAGTGCAATCACTATTTCCATACTAATTACTTAGATGAGTGGCTAAAAATGAACGTGACATGCCCTTTTTGCCGAAATTCACCGAATTAGTCCATCCTAGCTACATCTTCATCATTGTCATCATCTTTATTAGTCGTATAAAATATTTTGTTCTCCATTGTATATAATTTTTTTGATTTTGATTGATGGATTGCTTTCCAATAGCAACTAAAATTACTTTTTGTCGCTAAATGTTGTAATTTTTTTTTCATTATTAGTGACGAAATCCATATTTCGTCGCTAAATCTGTACTTTTAGTAACAACAACTACTTCCTCACTATTTTTCGTCGCTAAAAATACATTTTATTGTAGTGTTATATCTCTAGAAACCTTAGGCAAGAAACCCTAGAAGGCTTTGGTCATCATGGGCTCAAAACATATCTGAAAGTTGAAATTTGCATTTCTCGATAGATCGAGAGGTATCGAGGTGGGTATCGTGATTCATTAAATCTCAATAGATCGAGAGATGTCGAGTTAGGTATCAAGATCTTCTGTTTTGCCTTTTCTACATTGTAGATTAAGTAATCTTCATGTCTTCAAAATAACTCTTAATAGTTTAGCTTTGAAATCACTTAGATACAACCTAATTATGTTGAATAACCTTTAAACTCGCACTGTCATACATAATCGATAAAATTAGGAGAAAATAAAATAAATGTAATTTTTTCTAACTTTTTACCCTAAAAATTAATATAATTTCAAGAAACTAAGGCAACAAATTGTATATCTTAAAAAATTACCAAAAAACACATAAAATGAACCCCCCCCCCCCCCACCCCCCCCAAAAAAAAAAAAAAAAACCTTCAAATTTGGATACAACCAAGTTGGATTGAAATTCAATCCTACTTCTGTAACTTGTACAGTTTGGTGAAAGTATATACTTTCACCAAACTGTAAAAATCGAAGAGAACTCAACCAAGACCTTTGAGGATTCATCGAAAACGAATGTAAAATACTACACTTAAGTTTTTCTTCATGATTTGGAAAAGAAGAAAAAGTGAATGTGAAATCGAATTCGAATGTGACAGAGATGAATTATGAGAGTTAAAGACTAGGATTTGGAGTTGTACCATCTTTGACAAGGAGTCCTTAAATATTTGATTTATGAGCTCTGGAGTTTGGCACTCTTATATTTTTCTCTCATTCACGGTAACAATTTTCAATTTAAAATTTAATGTGGGAAACATGAAGGGTATATTCTTATTATTAGAGTTATATATATATAAATATATATATATAAATATATATATATATATATATATATATAGTTGAGTTCAAGTTACACTAGACTTTAAGTGATATTACACCACCTAATATTTTTCAATTAGATGTAAATTTTGATAAATCCACCATAGGATTACATTATCTTCGTATATTCTCCACACTTGCAAAATTTAAAGATGATCAAAAATTAATAGTCATGTCATCAATCAATTGTTTGAATTCAAATTTTTGTAGTTTAAAATAACGCATAAAAGATGAGTTTATAGATCGAATAGTAAATAACATCTAATTAGCATAAAAATTGGTATGCATGTTAAGAACATATAGAACATGTAATTCGACGGTCGGATTTTCAAAATATGAATTCAATAACAAGTTATTGGGTGGTGTAACATTGCTTAGAGTTGCACAAAATATAACTTGAACCTAACATATATATATATATATATATATATATATATATATATAAAATTTAGAATATTTTTATTATTAGAAAATAATACGTTGACATTACACCAGTGCCAAACTTGAGTTGTACAATTTACCTATCTTTAATTTGGGTCGAATGTGTCAGCAATGATATTTTCATCATTCTGCACCAAGGTTCAAATTCCACACTGTAATAATCACAATAAATCATGTTAGTAGTTAATAGAAAATTTGAAAAATGTTATATCTATCCTTTTTTTAATAAAGGTTACGAAAACTTTAACTTATTATACATAGGGAAGGGGGGGATCGATGTAATTGTTTGATTGTCTACCAAATAATTGCATTTTTTGCCGATAATCTTATAATTCAATTCATCTATGGTTTAAATCCACCCTTTCCATTATAACTATTAAATTATAAATAAAAAAAATTGCTGTTTTTTTGAAATGTATTATTTCCCCATCGGAGCATGGTTCTATCATCTAGTCACTAGTGCATGGATCTATCAAAAACAATATACATATGGTGCTTGGGAAAAAAACAAAGGAGGAAAAACCGAAAAGACCTCACACTTTTAAATTACTTACTTTGAACGAGTCCATGCTTTGATTTGACGTGAAAGTTTTTGTATGAAATGGGCAAAAGAATAAAACATAAACCTGAGTACGTAACTAAGCCCATAACATGATTCTCTAAAATAAAATATATAAAAAACACTTAGCCGGTAAACGGCATTAGCATCCAGGGATGCACACCCAAAAAAAAAAAAACTTTTTTTTGTCTATTTTACTAATTTATTTTAGAACTTATCCTACATCCCAATAGATATTTATTTCTATGTACAACCCAATAAAATTAATAATATAAACTACTTAATAAAATAATAAAAAAAATATTATTCTCTCTTTTTTCTCTTCACACACTACTGGCCACACATGTTAAAATAATATATTTTTTTTTACAATTTATGAACAGTAGGGTTGTATATATGCAAAACCTTACTATTCATAGGTTGCAAATTTTTTTAAGTTTGCAAACCTGGATGAAGTAGGTTTTGAATGGCTTAGGTTGTAAAATAGTAATTAGAGGGTGTTTACACCCCTCAATGCTAATGCTCTAACATAGCCAAAAAGTTTAGAATTATACATTTTTATGCCACAATTTTAATATGATAGATTATAAGTGGTGGACAAAAAAGTGGTAAGTTCATACAAAAGTGATAAACAATCATTTATAATCAATCACATAAAAAATTGTATAAAAGTGCAATCTTAGAATTACTCTTTATTAAGTTCTTTCTCAAAAAAATTAAAAAACACACATTGAGTTACATACCAAAGAAATTTCTACCACTACTTAATAATAGAAAATTTCTTTGTAAGGTTCAAGTCAACAACGAATAAGTAATAGGAACAAAACCTTAAAAAAATTACGTTGTCCCCTTTACTATATCATTTAATTTTATAAATGGAGTTTGTGCACTTGGACTTCGTAAAGTCTCTATTCCATGTATTAATTAATTATGACAAGTTCAAGTGGAATACTTTCTAGCTTCCAAATGCAAAAATGGCCTCCTTTCAAATCCTCTTCGTCTCCACTTTCTTCTTCTTCCTCCTCCTTTTCACAGCATCAAGTGCTAAAAAATGCAAAACAACATATTGCGATGATTTTATCAGATCACCGTTGGTTGAATTCCCTTTTCAACTCAATACAACCTCTAGACAAGCCAAACGCTGTGGCTATCCTGGATTCAATCTCTCATGCAACAGCCGAAACCAAACGATTCTCACTCTCCCTTATTCCGGGGACTTCGTTGTGTATTACATTGATTTCTTCTTGCAATCACTCCTTATTGAAGACCCAGATGGTTGCCTTCCCAGACGGTTCCTGAACCAAAGCTTCACTCTTTCTGGCTCTCCTTTCCATTGAGTTTTATAATAATAATTACACCTTCTACAACTGCTCCAAGGAGACGATCTATAAGCGTGCCAGACGGGTTTCTTGCTTTAGCGGCGACAACTTTACTGTCTGGAAGACTTCTTCCCCTTTTACGGAGCTACAGCAGCAGTGTCGGGTAATATTGAATGCACCAATTGAGGTCCAATTGACTTGGTTCGAGCCCAATTGTGTATACTGTGTATATGGTGTTGAAGAATGTGCGTTCAAGAGTGATACTGGTCTGGAAGTTGGATGCTTTAATGTTGCGAGTACTGCTTCTTTTACTTGCTTCATTAAAATTACTTTTCTTTGTTTTTTTCTTTTCGTCTTCTCTTAAAGGTTGATTCATTCAAAAAGAAATATATTCAAAAAACAATAGGGCTTTCTCTTAGCTAGCGTAGCTGAGGATCTAGTAGCCTTTGCTCCAAGAGCAGGAACTTCAGATAATATATATACTTCTATGAACACAATGGAAATAGACTTGAAGTCCTGCATCCTTTAGCTTCCAAATTTTGTTAATTAATTCTAAAATCATTACTACACAAAATCATAAATCTCGATATGAACATGATGCTTACCTCTTTGAACAACCCAAGTATGTGTTATCTTAAGGCTTTTGCAGACAGCTGCAATATCATAAAATAGTTTTGATTGCCAACTAGGTTGTGATATGTCTTATTTAGTTTACACAAAGTGGAGGAAAATGAAACGGTTGACTCACACAAACGTTAGTTTACTCCAAGGGGAGACTAATCCTCCAATAGCAATTCTTGCTTAGTTTGGGAAAAAATTAATTGATTTGCTTTATTAACTTCATCAACAGTCATACATATGAACTAATAGTTTCGATTACCGACAAGAATGTGTTGGATTTGTGCAAGAGAATTAAAGTTCTTGCTTGGAAAGTGAGACCACTTGTAGAGGATATTTGGCACTGATGAGAGAGAGTGAGAAGACTATTCCATTGTGTGCATAAGGAAGCCTCGAACCTCAATATGGAAGCTTATGTGAACATTTCCTGGTCTTGTACAATGTTAACTCTTATATTATTATTTTTTTTTTTTTTTCATTTTTCAAAAATAATATGTTCTAAAATTTTATCATGCTTAGGTGATATTAAACTTAAAATGAAATATTTATATTGTCTTTAATCCATTTGCATTTTACTGTTTTACATAGGCAATATGACAGTTAAACACACGTATATGTGATTATGCATTTGTATTATATCAAATTCAGGACTTACTTTGTTTCCTTACAATAATTGGGATAAGGGAATTCAAATCCGAGAACTTTCCGAGTGAATTGAACAGTATTATTAAACCACAATACTCTTGGCTAAATTACTATTAATGATATTTTTGTCAATGACTAAATTATTGTCATTTTTTGCTCTTTTAGGTCTTTCAATGAGTGCCAAGTATAGCATAGCCATAGGCGTGGGAATACCTGGACTGTTGTGCTTAATTTGGCTTACTTGTTACCAATGTAAGTGAGTTACGGTTAACAGCCAGAGACCCCAACCTAACACACAACTCTCTACCTCAGTTGTTCCACAACAAATTGCCTTTGTAATGGGCCTTGATGGGCCTACAATAGAATCATACCCAAAGACTTTGCTTGGTGAGAGTTGAGAATTACCCAATCCCAATGACAACACTTGTCCCATATGTTTGTCCGAGTACAAACCTAAGGAGACACTCAGGACTATACCAGAGTGTAATCACTATTTTCATGTTAATTGCATAGATGAGTGGCTAAAAATTAATGCAACATGCCCTGTTTGCCGGAATTCACCTAATTAGTACCCTCTTGCTACGTTTTCATCATTGTTATCGTTGTCATCATCATCAGAGATTGAAAGTCAAGTGAGTAGTGTTTTATAGGCATGTTAAAGGACACTCAACTCCCTATCTCTCCAGTAATTTTAGTAAAAGAAAATTTAATACCAGAAATGCTTTAGTTCTTAAAAATAAATTGCCCCACTAACATCTACATACTGCTTTTACATAACCCAAAAAACAAAAGTTCGCAATATAAATTACAGGATTCCTTTTGAAATTGTTTACAACCATTACAAACATGTGAACGGACATGGTTGCCGATCATTTAAGTTATAAGTGGGCTCTTATCTATTGCTTCAACCATGATTACCATGGACCTCAAATTTGAATCCCTGGAAAACCACCTAAACAGTTAGGCTTGTATGATGCCCGGGGCAACCACCAGGAGTTGTGCTAGGAGCCCAGGAGTATGGTCTGTAACTTCGGATGAGTAAACAGGTTTGCATTATTGAGTCAATCTGCTAGGACTTGTGGTCGCTTTCTCTAAGCTTGCCATGTATGTCATATAAACCGTCCACAGATATGAAAATGAATTGCTCACCAATGGCTGTCAAAATTAGAACAACACCATATTTACAAGTTAATAACCATTTTTTTTCTGTATGTGATGCAGTTTGACGTGCAGTGATCAGATTAGAGGTCGCCAATTCTTCTCAGGACCTCACTCCTAATCAACTATACTGAATTACCTAGGTGACTCCTTGAGTAGTGTGAAATATTCAGCACTGCCAACTGAAATATCGAATCCCCAACCAAACAGTCCCCAACAAAGAAAATAAAAAAGGGCAAAAAATTCCCACCCCATTTTCTCTAGAAAAACATGCAAGGAAAAAGGTAGATGAAAATGAAGAGTACGTACTTGTAATTGGACAGGGATGAATCGGAATGTTATAAAATCACATATGGGCCAATACATTACACCATTGATCATAGTAGGGAGTAAGTCTCGCTTTAATCGAGCAACAATCTCAGAAATGTTTTCACCTGCATTTGGCATTATGGAAACCACTTAAAAAATTTTGCTATTGAATTGAAACAGGCAAACAGTATATAACACATGATTTGGCGGACCCAATATCATCTATTAGTCCAAAAGGAGTTTGATGTTTATCTTGATCATTAGTGAAGACTTTCCTCTTAATAACACAAATTACAGTCAACAATCTTGTTGCAAGCAGGATAAATTTTGCAGGGAGCTTAACCCAAAATCAAACTCAGCATGACTAAACTTAACTTTTTTTCTACCATCAACTTCCTATAATCAAGTCTAATAATCAGGTTAACCATTTCCATTCACAATAGATTAGTAAACTATAACAACAACCAAGCCTGGGGAATGCTATGGATTCTCAACAAATTAATTAGTGACAATCACATATTCTCTTCCACCATTCTGTTCTATTCAAATTACAACTCTCCGTTAAAACAAGAATAACTTAAATCGTCAAATTCACTTAAAATGATGTTACTAATCGATATGTATATTTGATAAAATTTATACTTAAAGAAATCAATGGATCATGATCAAATTTGGCATGACCATTTTCTTTTGCAAGTAAATAGCATGCACAATCATCATTGAAAGAAAATTCTCTATCATCAATTTATTGGCTAGTTAATTCTGGTTGCCAGCTCCAATCTTATGGCTTCAGAATATGCATCATAAGTTGAACAATGCGTTTATTAAACTATAATTTCATCATCTAACATTTTTACACTTTGGACAAAATACTGACTCCCTTAACCCCATTTTCAAAAGAAATCTCCACATCCTATACAGAGAAAGTCTTGAGTTCAACCCATTATTTGTTCTTTGCTAATTAGATAGTTTATATCAAAAATTGGAACATAAAGCCATATATAAATGGAGGTAAATGCCAAAGAAATCACAAAAAATAGTGCACCTAGTCACATAAAAATATGAAATGCAATATTCATCATAAAACATTGTTTAGATAAAGAATCATGTGTACCTTGTAAAAATGCATTCACAGAGAAGAAAACAACAGTCATTGCAGGTCCATATAGTGCCTGCCCCATGACCATTTTCTTCAATGTAGAGAATAGATCTCGCTTTGGAAAGAGCTTTGACATGAAGTTGAACCAAAAATGTAGAGTAGGTCCTAAAATTACCATACCATATCCAGCCATGCGTAGTGTCCTCAAAAAATCATAACATCCAGAAGAAGGCAGCCCAATTGTCTACAAAAACGTTGAAAGAAGAACCCTATATAAGGATTTGCTAGAAGTAAAATAACTACTTGAAGCATTTAACTCAACAAAATACACACACACATAGATAATAGGCCTGCTACAAATAAATATGAATGCTCCTGAATTGGATTAAAAGCAAATGATACTTTATTATGTGAAGAATTGATTGACTTAAACGTGCAACAATAAATAAATAATATTCACCCAAAAAATATGTAAACAAAAATAATGTAATAGAAATAGAAGCAGCATGAAACAGTCAGGAGAGCATATCTTATGTTTTCAACCTGCAGTATCCAACAGCTATGGAGTCTATGGTGTATGTTAATTGAAACAATGCAGTTAAGTGGACCAGAATCAAGTGCTCCAAGGAAATTAGAACCACAAAGGGATCATATGGTATACATTAGGTTGACCAAATTGGAAGATAATATCAAATCAAAAAATTCATACATCTAACTGAAGAAAAAACATAAACAAGGAAACAAGGAAATTTTAATTATAATAAGGCCTGCATAAAAGAGGATTTTTTTTTTGGATAAGTTAAAAGAGGAGCTTGAAGCTGCCAATAAGTCTCTTAAGACAACACTTTGCCAAGGTTGAGCCTAGAGAGAGAGAGAGAGAGAGAGAGAGAGAGCAAAACCTAATAACCCAACTTCACTTATATGCATGCAAGTTGTGCATACCACTTAACATTCACAAGACACAGGTACTTAGAAGCAAAGCAAGCTGGAGGGGTCTACATGGACAAATCATGTATGCAGCAACGTATATATGTATATTTAAGACAGTCATCACTCATCAGTCAGTTTATGTCATGTAGCTACGTATATATATTAGTATGTATGCATACATAAAATACTAAAAAGGTCAGAGCACCCTCTATGACAGAGAATTTGCCTCCAAATTTGCTCCTTAGAAAATTTCTAGGAGAAGTTTTCCAAGAAAGCATCTAGTGGATGCTTGAAAATTTTCATGCAAAGATGCTTCAGTAAGGCTATTTCATGTCTCAAAAGGGTCTGCCTTATTTCTACAGGCATACAATTTGAGAAGGGAAGAGAAACTCGATGTTAGGAACCCATGGGTAGAACTCACCCTTGAAAACTGGCTTGCAAGGGGATGGTTAAGCTTGCACTTAATCCATGTGGGACATGAGGATCATAACATTTGACAGCTTTTAAACCATTCAAGTGGCATGGAGCTCCAACTTTTTGGGATTTCCAAAATTGACTCAACACCCAAAGAAAGAAGCTCTTTCAGTAAAGAGAACCCTTGTAATGTCAAACGGGCGAGTGATAATAAAATTTGCATTGCTACGTGCTCACACCTTCAACTAACGTAATTGCTAATAGTGTTAAGCGAATTCAATCACTTCTAATCATATTACCCCAAACAGCCCAAGTAATGGATACTATACAATAAGATAGTATCAGGCACAGATTATTCAATTAAGAAACATAACCCCCATTCCTATCAATTATGAAGCCTTCAACAATGGTTGAATTTTTTTTTTTTTTTTTTTTTTTTGGCTAAAAAATTGACAAAAAAGCATAAAACCCAACACACATTGCTTCTAACTAAGGATGTAAACGTGTACCATGCTAGTGGCTCATTGAGATGCTTGTTTGAAAAAATTATTAAACTACTACGAAAAGTAAAAACAGTGAAATTTATGTAATATAGTTAGCTAACTTATCAGACCACGAACAACCTCGTAAAATTAACAACTATAAAACACTCCAAAATGCCACATTTTCTTCAACACTCAACCGACAAATGAACAGAAACGACTTTTCTTTCTTTCTATTTTTTCTCGAGAACCAAACAGAGACTAGCACACGAAAAGTAAAAGTAAAGGGGTTTTAGGTTTGAATTCATCACCTGAGAGGAAAGGTCAGCGGCAATGTAAATAAGCGAGGAAGTGATACTTTTCGTTAAGACTGGCCTAGACTTGATCAAACCCAAGTACCAACCCACCAACCCGATTTTCGAAGAAGAAGAAGAAGAAGAAGAAGAAGAGAAGCGCGAGGAGAACAGAGACGAAGAAGAGTGCTCGTACTCTCGGGTTGATCTCCTGATGAAATCGGGTACCCGAAAATACGCTTTGGAGTGCTGCGTTTGGGTGCGCAGAAGAATCGGAGCTCGGGTCGGATCGGTGATCGGATGGTGGTGGCTCTGTAGCAGGCGGGTTATGGTAGCATTTCTCCTGAAAGCGGCGCTCATTTTTGGGTGGCGAATGGAGATGACTATTTACTATTTACTATTTACTTGTGCTGTAGTTGTAGTTGTGTTTTGGGGTTTTTGGAGTTCGGAATCGGAGGGGTTTACGTTTTTAAAAGAAAAGTCCAAAATATAATATATAGGGGGAAAAGGGTAGTCTGAGCTGGATTTTAACTAAAACCTCTGAGAGTATCAAATCAACCTTTTACTCGCTTCCTTGTCCTCTAAAATTATTATAATAAAATAACAAATAAATAAATAAAAAACCTCAGGAGAAATAAGGTGAACCTATATAGCCACACTGCTTTGTGTCTAAGCAAACAAGAAGAAAATGAATACCAACACGCTCGCTAGTGAGGGACAGGAACCCAAAATTAAAGGTTATGTTGGAAACTTCTACCACTAAGCCACCTGGTGTATTGGTGGAAAAAAAAAATTTTATAATTTTGTTTTGGAAACTATCGAATATCAATCAATACTAGTAGGCTTAAGTGGTGTGTTAAACATGCCATTAAGATTTATGAATTTAAAGATTATATGTCAATTTCTTTGAAATTAACTTGGTTGGCATCTTAGGGAAACGGGGTTCAATATTTTTACATTAGTAAAGAATAAGATTGCCCTTCTAGTATTTTACGTCTTAGAGAAATGTTATTGAGAGTTATTTTCTCTTGTCAACTTATTTTCCCTTCACGGGGTAGTAATGTCAAATAAATAAAAAGTAGGTAAGTCATGTGATCTTGGTGTTTTTTTTTTTTTTTTGGGGGGGGGGGGGGGGGGGGGGGGGGGGGTACTAATTCATGTGATCCTTGAGTTGATGCTACATTACTATTTTTTTGAGGGATGGATTGGGGTTGAAAGTGAAGATTGAGTGAGGTATGATGAGATATAGATATAACATGTATTCATTTAAATTTAAGTACTTTTTTAGGCTGAACAACAATTGCATTAAATAAAGGAAGAACAACGTAAAGTACTTGAAAATGTCATTTTTACGAAGAAAATTTAGGTTAAGATGTTATCGAACATTATTAGATGATATTTATGCTCAATACATATTTGACTTTAACAATCAAGGTAGACGGTCCAAATTGAAGCAAGCATGGTCTTGTACATTTTACTAATCCTTTTTTTTTTTTTTAATTTATATATATACTTGAAAATCTCTTCTTCCCTTTTTTTGAGAAAGTCATGCATGAAAATCTCAAATCTTTATTAATGCCCATTTTAGCAAAAGGGCTCAATAACAAAAGAAGTCCAACAATATAAGAAGGGGTGAAGAAAGAAAAAGTAGTAAAGTAAAACCCATTGAAACCCGAATGGCATGAATAATAGTCCACGAGCCCACAAAATAACAAAGTGGCTCCAAAGCAAGTAAACATGCCAAGGAAGCCCCAAAGAATGAAGTAGTAAACTCTTAGGAATCATAAGAAGTAGAAAGAAAGCAAAAAGGGGCCGGAGGAGTCCCAAGAAATGAATTAGTAAATGGGAATGGGATTGGTTCAAAGGTCAATAAACTCAAAAGTAAAGGATATGGTAATTAGGCTTAAGAAGCCTAAAAGATTTAGCAAAAGTCCATGGGAATGTAAGAAGTAGGAAAGAATGAAATGGACCAAGGATGCCCTAAGGAATAAAACGGGCTAAGGGTACCCAAGGAACAAAATGGGCCAAGGATGTCCCAAGGAATAAAACAGGCCAAGGTTGCCCAAGAATTTAAATGGGCCGAGGAAGCCCAAGATGCTATAAGAACTAACCCAGTAGGAATACTGAGCAACGTAAACTACAGGAAGGAATAATACATGAAACTGGCATGGCAGGCACAGAGGGAGCCCAATAAACACAAGTTAAATGATATCATGGCAAAAACAATGCAGTGGCGTGGGCAAGAGTACCAGTTAGCCCACAAACCAGAAGTGAAAGAAAACAAGGGCTGAATTAAAGAAGAAAAAGCTCATACCCAAGCAATATCCAGCCCAAAAAATAAACGAGATGCAAAGAATGAGGACCTAATAACTCATCCACGCCACAAAGAGTTAAACAAGCAATAGAACACACAGTTGGACCAGACAAACCCGCAGGTAATGGCAAACTCAGGAACACCAGACAAGTAATGGACTCATATGGGAGTAGAGCACGCATAAGGCCCAGGCACCACCCACTTATACCCAACCAATACGAGGGCAATGAGCCATGGGTCAGAAGTAAAAGAGGGTATAGTTTGGTGGTGGAGAGAATGAAGAAGCCTATTTAGGGGTTCCCGCTTAAACTCTTTTGGGGGAAATGTTTTGCTAGAATGACATACCACCAAAAGGAGACAAAGATGAGCTGGAATCACTAAGTGCATGCTATAGGAGTTAGTAAGAGAGAAACCCAGCCCTTATCCGAATGGGAGTGCCATGGGAAGCAAAAAAAAAACAAAACAAAACAAAAACTACTTTTGTCTGGGAATGAAGCATGGTGCAGCCAACACAGGATAGTGGTGGTGGCTAGGCAGCCAGCAAACTAGTGGGCAATCCAAGAAGGACACCCACAACAGGCCAAAAGTAGTTGAGGGGTAAAATGGTAAAATTTATCATGGTAAACAGTATAAAAAGACCTTAGCCATGCACAATAAACAACAACAAGGAGGAACAGTATGAAACATATAAAAACAAAGAAGTAGGAAATAAAGAAAATAGAGAAGATAAACAAAGAAAATAAGAAAACCAAGAGGAAGCAAATAAGAGTGTGAGGAATGGAAAGTATGCATCAATAAGCTATCTACTTCTCTCCCTCTCAATAGCTTGCTCTCTAACAAGTTAAGAATCTGAGATTAAGCCACTTAGGTCCATTTTTCAAAGTAGGTAATTTCTATGACAGAATTCCCCTGTGAGATTACCCACATTGGAGATTGGTTCCTTTCTTGAACTTAAATATGTCAAGGAGTCAAGTTTAGCCAACTAACCTCCCTTCCTTCTTTCATCGCAATTGTTAAAGTGCTAACATTATCTTTCTTATTGCTAATTCACTCTTGCCATACTTATATTATTGTATTTTCCATTTTTTTGCAAAATTGTGTAAATATTATCTTAGGTCGGTAGCAAGTACTTTAGTTAAAATATTTTAGCTATCCTGCTGTATTATGTTTCTCTCGCTATAACATTTTTGTGACAGTGTTTCCTGCTATGGGCTCGTGACTTCATCAAGATTCCTACCAGAGGCTCCAACTTGCAAACAATTTGGCCTAAAGTGAGTTTCAATTAAACCAATCCCAACTCTCCTACCCCAGAATCATTGGGCCGTGGTGCGACAGGAGCATCCCAGCCCAGTACACAAAAAGGCCCACCACAATCTTCATTAATAAAAATGATAAGAATACATCAAATGAATACAACAATTACAAATTCATGCAAATTTGTTTCAAAATGACAAGAATGCATCAAAATGAATACTACAATTACAAATTCACACAATTTTGCTTATCCTGCAATTACATTTTACTAATCTAAAGGTTTATTAAATATTAATTTGATAGAAATAAAATAAAATTATACAATGAAGCATCCTAATAAAAAAAAATGTTTAAAACTTCATGCCATGTTACTAATTAGATCTTTTTCTTGGTTAGCTAATTAGATCCTTCATCCATGATCCATATTATAATTTTAACTCATGATAGGTAGAACATAAAGTGGAATGCAAAAACGAAACATAAGATTTTTATTCATAGAAACTATAATTTAATCTGAAATGGAACTTCTATTTGTCATTAAATAGCAGCTGTCCCCAAAAAAAAAAAAAAAAAAAAAAGTGGTTTTTGTATCAAGCTAATTTATGGCTTTCATTGGTTTTGAAATTAAAATTTGTATGAAGAAGAAAAATAAAATTTTTGGACACAATTAGAAACTAAAAAATTATTTTGAGTTTATTAATCAAAATTTGGAATTAAAAATTAATTATTGGTTAACTATAAAAGAAAATTTTTAACTTAAAACTGGTCAACAGTATCTTGTGATTTCAATATTTTGAAGAGCCGTAAATAACAAATTTGCACTAACAACTTATGAAATCCAAATCTCCTATTTTGTTTCAAAAAGACTCATCATTATTGAGAAGTGGTATATCTACAATATTTTTATAATAAATCATAGGTAGTTAGTTGTTATTGGTTGTTATTGTTAGAGTAATGATGCGAACCTCAATCAACACACATTGAGACCCAACAAACAATATTGGAATATGATGCGAACCTCAATTCACACGCTTTGAGACCCAACAAAAATATTGGAATACTTGCCCAAGAAAGCTAAAATTCAGATTTTTGATAGAACCTTGACCCAACGTTTATAAGTGAAACGCGAACCAAATGTATAAACAGACCTTGACCTAATGATTATAATTGAATCACGACCCAAAGGTATAAACAGACCTTGACCCAATGATTACAATTGAATCACGAACCAGAGGTATAAAGTTTGAACGCCACAAGGAAGAATCCCTGATAAGTTCACAGTTCTTAAAGAATCAAAAGAAGAGCAAAGCCTCACCTTTTCTGATTTTTATTCCATAAATTCTTGAAAACGTTTACAGACTTAGGGGCCTATTTAAGGGCTCCATAAAACTTGATATACAAGAAAATATATTCTAAAATAACCCCTAATTGATACCTAACCATATTAGGAATCAAATTTGACCTAAAAAGCATTAAATGCACCTAAAAACAAGGAAATAAATCACCTAAATCTAAAATAACGTTTTTTACATAAAAATACCAAAAATAATAAATTACAATAATTAAATAGTAAATTGTGTCGCGCATCAGACCCCTCCTCTTGAAACAAACTCGTCCTCGAGTTCATCTTTGAAATCTGAAATCTTCCGCTCCAAATAAACAAATACTTCGAATGCTTTAATAACTTGATCCGGTTTTGAAACTTGAATCCTTCATAAAATGTAGCGTAAAATTTATTCTCATCTACTTTCAATTTATTTGCAACATCAATCAACACAGGGTTGATAATAAAATTAAAATTTTCTACTCCAAGAAAATCAACATATTGTATAGTCATCTTCAAGAACTGAAACTTGAAGATTGTGAGTTGTGGACTCATCCTCATATTTGACCTCAATTGAATCTTCCACAATGTTTTCAATAATTACCATCTCTTTTTTATTTCACTTTTTTTTTATTTTGGATAATAACAGGAAACAAAAGATAAAAGGGATAAAAAACTGATTTTAGAACCTGTGGTCTGATACCAAATGATGCGAACCTCAATTGACACGCTTTGAAACCCAACAATCAATATTGGAATACTTGCCCAAGAAAACTAAAATTCAGATTTTTGATAGAACCTTGACCCAACGTTTATAAGTGAAACGCGAACCAAAGGTATAAACAGACCTTGACCCAATGATTATAATTGAATCACGAACCAAAGGTATAAACAGACCTTGACCCAATGATTACAATTGAATCACGAACCAGAGGTATAAAGTTTGAACGCCACAAGGAAGAATCCCTGATAAGTTCACAGTTCTTAAAGAACCAAAAGAAGAGCAAAGCCTTACCTTTTATGATTTTTTTATTCAATAAATTCTTCCAAAACGTTTACAGACTTAGGGGCCTATTTAAGGGCTCCATAAAACTTGACATACAAGAAAATATATTCTAAAATAACTCCTAATTGATACCTAACCATATTAGGAATCAAATTTGACCTAAAAAGCATTAAATGCACCTAAAAACAAGGAAATAAATCACCTAAACCTAAAATAACGTTTTTTGCATAAAAATACCAAAAATAATAAGTTTCAGAATAGGAAAAATGGCTATTAACTAATATGAGGCTGGAAAGTCAATCAGCCATTAATCCACATCATAAATCACGTCCAATCAAAGCAGTTCAGCCCTCAATAGCTTGAATTAAATTTATTACACCTTCATCTTCCTTTGGGCCAAGCTTGAAATGTCCTGTATTAGAATCAGTCTAAATCTCTTGAATCAGCCCATTAAGTGCTTCTTTGATCTTCTTGGATCTTGCTTTAGTAATAGGCCCAACTGGAACATGCAATGGATCCTTGAATGCTTTGTGATTCTCATCAAGTAAAAAAGTAATTTTAGTGGTAGGTTCAAATTTGAACCAATAACAATTAACCACCTATGATTTGTTGTAAAAATATTGTGGCCGTAATACTTCTCATCGATCGTTTTTTCTTATTTTGTGTTTTCAAACTTCAAAGTATAGGTTTAGAAACAAGAGACTAGGGATGTGTTTGAATACTGCTTATTTTGCTGAAAACTGAAAACTGAAAACTGAAAACACTATAGTAAAATAATTTTTAAATGTGTAAATAGTGCCTTAGAACCCATTTTTAATGAAAGTTTGTGTGAAAAAAGTGGTTTGTGGGTCCCGTGAACAGTACACGGATCCATTGAAAAGTTGAAATGCTCTTCTCTCAAAAAAAAAAAAAAAAAACCCAAAACGTAGGCAGTGAGAAAATAATCAGTATCCAATTGTACAATAAATATGAAAATCAAAGTTGAACTATTACGGGTCCGTTTGGATTGAGCTTATTGTTGCTGAAAACTGAAAACTGAAAACTGAAAACACTGTAGCAAAATAATTTTTAAATGTGTAAATAGTATCGTGGGACCCATTTTTAATATTTTTTAATACGTGAACAGTGCATGAACAGTGCAAAACAGTGCATGAACAGTAACCCATGTGAGGTTACTGTTCACACGCAGAGAAAAAGAAAAGAAAAGAGGAAAACGTGGAAAGTAAAACGCAGCTTTAATCTGAATCCAAACGCTCTCTACATCTCTAGTTTTTGGTAGTTTATTAGTCATACATGGAAAAAAAAAAGTTAGCTTATTTTCTAAAAAGTTAGTTTATTTATTTATTTCCTAAAATGTGAGATTAAATAATAGATTAAAGCAAATAAAAAACGTTTCTAGACAAATTAGAAAAAAAAAAAAAAAAAAAATTCAAACCAACCAAAAGTCTTGTAAAAAAAAGTTAGCTTATTTATTTTTTCCACCGACGAATTATTAAAAAAAATTATGGTGTTAGAAGAACACGGGAAAGCATGAGGGAGAGAGTATGTTATTTTTTGTAATCCCGCGAGTACAAGTTCTGGAAAATCGTGACGTACGTGGCGTCCTGTTATAGAAATAGAACTCTTTTGACTCGTCAATGAAATCAAACATTTTCCAGGAGTTCAGCTAAACCATCACTTTATGGACACGTGTTTGACTGTAATACCCTTTCACGCCACGTGTATGTCCTTCCTACACGTTTCTTTCAAAGTTGAAACTACCAAAAATTCAAATTAAAAAAAAAATGTGAGTTTTTGCATGCTTGTCGGTTGTCCATGTATTCTGTTCTATTTTGCAGTTAAGAATCCTGTCCTCTAGGTTTTACTTTTTAATTTTAATTTTTTATTTTTTTAGTCGGTCAATGACCCAGCTTATCTACCCAAATCGTGGCGACACCTCCAAGGCTCCAAACCTTTCTCACGGGATTGTACAATAGACATGGCAAAACGTACTGTCGGGTCGGGTTAATTGGGTTACCGGGTAAATAGGTTGCTGGTTAAAAAAGGGGTTTGATTTAAACGGTTATGGATTGAGTTAGGTTGACCTGTATTTTTCACATGAATTTTTTTTTAAATTTTTTTAAGAAAACAACATGTCTTTGCCATTTAGAAAGTCATGCAACAAATTACTTGATGTAAAATGCATTACTTTGAATTCACCACTTATATCAAGAATAAATTGTACATATTAATATTTACTTAATAATTTTAAAATTATACAAATCCTAACATTGCTATCTAAAACAAAATAATAAAAAAATAAGTAAAACAAATTCACAAGTTTTATTTTTACACAATATCAACATCCCAAAATATAAAAAAAATTACAAATGATTTATTGGATAATTCATTTGACAAAGAATAAAAACATATAAGAAATTTACAATCTTAAAAATTAATTTTATAATTTATTGTCAATTGTGATTCGCACTTTATTTCAATTTGAGATATATATTAAAGTTTGATTGTTTACTTATTTATACATGGTCTCTTTTATGAATATCATATCATTGTTAAGCAACACAAAATTTAAGAAATATCATAATTTATTTTAAAAATCCATTTATTTTGGACATAAATTGTTAAAAAATAGGTATAAGCATTCATAATTTATATTAATTTGATACTTTGACTTCACTATTTTCACACTTGTGAATGTTTCTCACACATATCTACAATTTTAAATTTATGTTTTTAATTATACTGTAACCAGATTATCTTTGCATGTATTTTGCTATTTCATATCTTAAAATCTTTACTCATTACAGAATGCTCAATCATTCATCTTTCAATTAATTTGCATACAATTATGTAAATGTCTTAATTGTTTCCTTAAAACTCACAACAAACCATTAAACCAAGATTATCTTAATTTAAAAAAAAATTTACCAAAAAAAAAGTTTTAAAAAAAATAGTTCAGGTTTGGGTCGGATCGCGGGTCAGGTCAGATTGACTTGCAAAAAACACGAGTTGGGTTACGAGTTAACCAGTTTTTGATTTGGGAAAAAAAAAAAATCGAGTTCGGGTCAAGTATTTTTCGGGTCAGCTTAGGTCGGGTTATAAAATTCTGACTTATTTTGCCATGTCTATACAAGACACATGGAATCCTTTGATTCCTTTACAGTATTTTTAATGTGGATTTTATTATAAACATTTTACACAAACATTAGTACATAATATTAATAACTAGGTTTCTAGTTATACCTACAATATATATAACTAGTGTATAACCCATGTATATGCACAATATAATTAAAACAAAATT
Source organism: Quercus wislizeni (assembly GCA_023055345.1). NCBI lineage: Eukaryota > Viridiplantae > Streptophyta > Magnoliopsida > Fagales > Fagaceae > Quercus > Quercus wislizeni. The sequence continues at coordinate 26,135,287 of JALGQJ010000005.1, forward strand.
ACAATTACACACATATATGGATTTAAATTATTCTCTCTCTTTTATTTTTTATATATTTTAATTTCTTTTGGATATACACATGAGTTTATTCTCTCTTTTTTTTTTTTTTTTTGGTCTATTGAGTTCTTGACGATTTATTTATATTAGCTTCTTCATCTTTTGTACCTCATTAACTCACCTAAAATAAAAATTAAAAAACTTAAATAGGATACGCGGCGCAAAATTAGACAACAATTGGAATCCAATTTAGAACCTAATTGGATTTTCTCTCAACTTTACCTATTAATATACATGTATCTTTTTTAAAAAGTTTTAATACCATTGTTAATTCGAGTGATGAGTTTAATGGACTTGAAGAACATGCCGTAAATTTGGAGGTTCTAAATTCCAACCACTAAGCTACCACACTATTAATTCATAAGGTTTTTGATGTCTGATGAGTATGAAGTTAGAATAGTCTAATAAAAAGTTAAAACATCACTTTCTTATATACATTTTTTTAGCACTAACTAAACGTTTTCAAGCACAATCTTACATGCAAAATCATTCGTAAAAATAGACAGGAGCCTTGTAGTTGATCATCTGTTTTTTTCAGTGGAGATGTTCAGAATTCAAATACCATATTCCCATGGTAACTATCAAATTATCAACAACAAAAAAATTCTTGGTAAAAATATATGATTAGGAAGTTATATGACAACACTGATTTTATTTTAATAAATACGGTAGGATTTAAAGTTAATAGAGTTTGTTTCATAACAATTGCTCTTTACATATGGCTCTTTATCATTAGACTAAAATACAACACAAATTGAGTCCTTTTATTTATTTATTTATTATTTTAAAGATGATATATGAACTTAAGTCTCTCATATATATATATATATATATATATATATATTTGTGGGGGGGGGGGGGGTGGCTGAGAAACAAGATGATTTTATTGAGTCTACATCATTTTATAAACTAGCATGAGAGTATGAGACAATACTCATTCCAATATTGAGACTTCAGATTTGACCTCCAGTCTTCCATGAATAAGAGTTGAACTTTAAGCCAATATAGAAACAGGCCCTAGTTCCTCAAAAAAAAAAAAAATAAATAAATAAATAAACAGGCCCTAAGCCCAACCTTAGTGAATGGACATGACCTATGGGGTTAGTGTCTTGCTATTAGATATCACTTGCTTAACCAACGCCAAACAGACCCTTAGCAAGGAGTATATAAAAACAGAAAAGCCCTGCCCATATCATTTCCATTACCAAAAAAAAAAAAATTCATATATATTTTTCTGTGCACGCAATTTCAAGAAAGACACTCCCTCGCAAATCTTTTTCTCACAAAGACAAGAAAGTTTCGATCACTCTCATTTGCTTTAACTGAAGCATTCAAGAAAACAAGGTACATTTCTTGTCACATTTGCTTCATTCTTAGTTCCATAACATCATTGTGAATCTTGTAGCATTACATTTCTTTATACTTGCAAAACTATTTCTCATTCACAAACACATGATCATTGCACATCTTTCTTTGGTTTTTGCTATTCATGCATACTGGTACATTATCTATCTTGTATAATTGAATTGTTAACGATGATGCCGTAAATCTCACCAACGAGTTACACGATCCTAACGCTCAAGTGAATCACCTACACAAAGGAAGAAAGAAAAAGACCTAGCAGAGGGCACCAGTGTGGTGCCGGCTAAATACCCTCCGAAGGTTAAGTTAGAAATATTCTCACAACTCTAGAGTATTAAAGGGGGATCAATTATGCATACCTTGATGTAAGAGGGTATTGGGGCTTTTATAGTAGTGAGGATTTGCTTTCCTTCCTTGTAGTCCAAGTTCTTTCCTATATGACTCTACTTGAGGAATCCAAAACGTGGTGGACAAGTCATTCCTCCGTAGAGAACTCTTTGATTTAAGGCGCCCCTTCCGGAATCTCCCAATACTTGGGCTCTATTCTTATTGGGTCCTTATTTTATGTAGTGTTCTATTTGTAGTGGACCTATACAAGGGATGGACTCGCCTTTTCTTTGGCCCATGAATATAGATCCGTCAGGCCCATCTGACCAGGCCCGTCGGGCCTTGTTTTTATCCTCTTCAGTTGCCCCCTTCACCCCATTTGGTTCGTCGTTATCTGCGGAAGGGGGCCAATTGGGGTGACGGTCAAATAACTACATGTTGACGGTTTGATGTTCAAGGGTTGACAGTCAAGATATAGACATGAACGGTGACAAGTTTAGCTTAGATGACGGTTGAAACACTGAGTAGACGATGACATAATCAGTGGGATGACGGTTGACATGTCCAGCGGACGGTGACAAGATTTATGGGATGACGATTTAGAAAGAATGAGGTTGTCAGGTGTATAGAACTCTAACAAACTACCCAGAAGCATTTATGGCGCACGACACGTGTCGTCTCTCAGTTGGCTTGTATCTTGGATCGAAGCGTCGCTTCATCTTTCATGCACCTCTCCTATAAAAACCACCACCCTTCCTCTCATTTCTTTGCTTTTTGCAGAAAACACATTGTCAGAGCGAGTCCGTCATCTTTGTTAGAGATCCGTCCGTTCAACTCCTGCATCATTCAATCTCATCCGCTCACTCTTTTCCTCGGTAAATGATTCAATCCGTTCAATCTGTTTCTTTTTTCAGCTTTCATTCTCCCTTTTTAAGCAAAAATTTATGGTTTTTTGCACCCGTCACCCTTTTTCAACCCGTCAGTCATAGGCTCTGTCACTACGTGTAGGCAATGTCTAGTGTGTCAAGTAACCAGTCGTTCGTCCGTGACGGGGTGGGTTACGAGGAATTATACCTGTCGGGTTATAGAGATCCAGACGATCTAAGCGAGAGGAGTCCGTCTGCCTCTTCCCTGTCCTCAAAAAATGAGGATATGGAGGTGGCTGAACCAGAGGAAGGTTCTGATGACGGTGAAGAACAAAGGATTAAGTCCGTTGTAGGTATTGACGGACTTAGGGAGTTCGTCATGCTACCAGAGTGGACGGTCAATTCCTTTATGTCTACGATCAAGGAGGCACACTTTAAAACCCTTAGAGCTAACTACCAAATACCTGACTACATCCCCATCCGTCTACCTTATAAGTCAGAAAAATGCTACTATGAAGGGGTAGGCGGTGTAGGGGTGTACGAACAGGTGCTCAAGGCAGGCCTTAGGTTCCCCTTGAACTCCTTACACCGCGAACTTCTCAAGTACTTAGGCTTGTCCGTCAACCAAATATCCCCGAATGCCTGGAGGGTCTTTATAGCGATGGAGGTCCTGTACGGAGCCATGTCAAACGGTGCCAGATCGTTAACAGTACGGGAATTCCTCCACTGCTACCGTCCAGATGAGATTGACAAATCAAAGAGAATGTATAGTTTTTTTCCTAGGAAGTCCATCCTTAAAGTCATCTACGAGACCCCGGACTCCAATCGGGACTGGAAAAGCCGTTACTTCTTCCTGGAGGGTGACGGTTGGATGTGTCACCCAGGGGAGACGGATTATATGCCAGTTGACAAAACTTGGGGAATATTAGATCTATCCGGTATACATACCCGTCACATAGTGTATGTAGACCTCTTTTAATTCTCTTAGTACTCTATCATTGTTTTAATTACTCCGTCTTCTTCTTATTTTTTACAATATGATGGCGTCCCTAGATTGACATTGAGGAGTATAACTTTCTTGAAAAAATTTTCGCGAAGTCTAAACCAGAGGAACAGACCTGGGCTAAGCTAGTCAACCTCAATACCGTCCACTGGTTTTGTGACGGACCTGAACCTACTCCGGCGGCCATTAAGTACGAGGAACGTACCCATCAACGTAAGTCCGTCGACCCTTACGTTTAATTGGCTTATTTTTACGGCCAATTTACCTGTCTACTTTTTCAGAGATGGATGACGCAAAAAAAAGGGCCGTTATAAGACTTCAGGTTGCGAAGAATAAAGATACCGACGTGGATGCCATGGGGACGGGTTCAAGCAAGTCGTCCGCCAAAAAGAGACCATTGCCCAAAGGGGACCATGCACCTAAGAAGCGAAGGTCTACTCGGAGCCTGCCCTCAGTCTAATGGCTGAGGGTACTAAGACGGTGACACCGGCCAAGCATGGGGGTGGCAAGGGCCTCATGATACCTCCTCCGGGCAGTCAAAAGAAACCGCCCATTTTGCTCTGTGAAGATCCTAAGTATGCCTTGGAGAAGCTCTCGTCAATCATTGGCAACGAGGATTATAAAGACTTGGGAAACCATTCGACGGAGGCCATGGGGGAGACGAGCCTCTTTAGTACTGCCCAGGTAAGGGTCCGTCATACACTAGCCCGTAAATATTCTTTGTTTGAAACTAACTCCCTTTCTCTTCAGGCCATGCTCATGACAAAGGGGTTGATGGAACGGTCTCTCCATCACGAGACGGCGCTTGGACGGGTGCGTGAAAAGGCCAAGTTGGCGAAGGAAGAACTGTTCGAGCTGAGGAACTGGAAGTTGGTGACGGAGCAAAAACTTAAGCTAGCCGAACAAGCCAGAGACGAGTTCCAGAAGTTGACGGAGGAGTTGAAAAAGACTCTGGAGGACAATGAGTAGGAGGTCCGTCAAGCCAAAGAGGCAGCCATGCTGGAGTATCGCGACTCCGACGCCTTTATAGCAGAGCTCGGAGTCTCATACAACAACAGTTTTGATGATGCCCTCCGTCAAGCAAAGGCCTTGTATCCAAAGCTTGATTTTTCCTCCGTCATCATCAGTGTTCCTGAGCCAACGTCCATTCACCCCGAGCAGTCAGACGACATAAACAAGCTCTTTGGAAAGGAGGTCCCCATCCTCATTGCCCCTGTGGTCCTGACGGTTGAAGGAGATGAAGCCGGTCAAGCTAAGGACTCCGTGGTCCCTGATGCATAAAAATTTTATCCGTTGCTTTATTTTGTAGAAGTATTTTGAGAACAATTCTGTTTTTACCCGTCATGTTTTGGGTTATGTTTTACCCGTCATGCTTTGGGTCATATTTTACCCATTGTGCTTGTAGACATTTTTATTTTTGCTTATCTACTACAGTCTCAATATTCTGTTGATATTTTACTTGAGATGTGTCCGTCTGCTTTATTTAAGAATGTTTTTCCTTTTCGCGGACTGTAGACTATCTATGTTTGTAGACTCCATCCTCATTAATGCTCGTTCACTTTGAGAATCTTTTGAACAGTGAACCCGTCCAAGGGTCAGTGTATTTGTTGGGACATGTATTCGTCCACTTTGTGGATTGGTCTAATAGTGTACCCTTGTGGTGCCCGTCCACTTTGTGGACTAAAGTTTCTAACCCTTGTTGGGTCCGTCCACCTTATGGACTTATATATGTTTTTTAACCCTTGTTGGGTCCGTCCACTTTTTGGACTTATGTAGGTTGTTTGACCTTATAGGATCCGTCCACTTTGTGGACTTGTGTAGAAGGTTTACCCTCATAGGGTTCGTCCACTTTGTGGACTTATTATGTTCTTGACCCTTGTTAGGTCCGTCCATTTTGTGGACTTATTATGTTCTTAACCCTTGTTAGGTTCGTCCATTTTGTGGACTTACGTAAAGGGTTTACCCTTATAGGGTCCGTCCACTTTGTGGACTTGTGTAGAAGGTTTACCCTTATAGGGTCCATCCACTTTGTGGATTTATTATGTTCTTGACCCTTGTTAGGTCCGTCCATTTTGTGGACTTACGTAAAGGGTTTACCCTTATAGGGTCCGTCCACTTTGTGGACTTGTGTAGAAGGTTTACCCTTATAGGGTCCGTCCACTTTGTGGACTTGTGTAGAATTTTTCCCTTATGGGGTACGTCTGGTTTTCGGACGAGTCTAGCAGTCAACCCTTGTAGTGTCCGTCCACTTACAGTAGTAATAAAACATAGCTTAGTCTGAATGTTATCCATAAAATTTAAAGTTGTAAAAAAGTACTTGCCCCCTTGGGCTTAAAAGGGTACTGAAAACTATTGTAGCAAAAACTTGTTCAAACAAGAGAAAATTAGCAAAATTAAAGACTAGTAAAAATAAATAAATAAGCTGGGAAATAGGGGGAGGTTGTCGACCATCATCTCTACTGGTAGTCTTTCCGAAGGTATTCCGGGTTCCACGGGTGCTGAAGCTTTCGTTCGTCCATTGTCTTAAAGTGGTAGGTGCCCTTCCTCTGCCATGACGTGATCCTATAAGGCCTTTCCTAGTTTGGTCCAAGCTTTCCTTGTGAAAGGTCTTTAGTAGCGCCCATTACTCTCTGTAGCATCAGGTCCCCAACCTGAAAGTCCTTATGCCTGACATTGGAGTTATAGTGCTTCGACATAAGATTCTGGTATCGCGCCAGCTTTTGTTCAGCTGTTGCTCGAACCTCATCCACCAAGTCTAGCTGAAGGCGCATTGCTTCTTCGTTTTTATCCTCGCTATAGCTCTCAACCCGATAGCTTGTAAGTCCTACCTCCGCTGGGATGATTGCATCAGCTCCGTATGCGAGTCGAAACGGCGTTTCTCCCGTTAGTGTCCTTGCTGTAGTCCAATATGCCTATAGGACACTTGGTAACTCATCGGGCTAGATGCCCTTTGCCCCCTCGAGACGGGTCTTGATGATTTTTAGCAAGGTCCGGTTCGTGACTTCGACTTGTCCGTTGGCCTGCGGGTGTGCCGGGGATGAGTAGTGATTCTTAATACCTAGCTCTGAGCAGAAGTCCCTGAATGCGTTGTTGTCGAATTTTTTTCCATTGTCGGAAACGAGTACCCTCGGAATCCTGTACCTGCAGATGATGTTCCTCCATACAAAGCTATGGGTGCTCTTCTCCGTGATAGTGACTAGGGGTTTTGCCTCCACCCACTTGGTGAAATAGTCGATACCGACTACCAAAAACTTTAGTTGTCTTAAAGCCGTCGAAAAGGGGCCCATGATGTCTAGTCCCCATTGGGCGAACGGCCAAGGCGCCGTCATAGGTGTCAGCTCCTCTGATGGTTGCCTAATTAGATTACTGAACCTCTGACACTTGTCGCAGGTCTTGACATAAGCCTGGGTGTCCTTCAGCATAGTGGGCCAGTAATACCCAGCTTGGATCAACTTGTGTACTAACGACCGTGCTCCTGAGTGATTTCCACAGATACCCTTGTGAACTTCTCTCATTATGTAGTCTGCTTCATCATGGCTCAAGCACCTCAAGTACGGTCGAGAGAAACCTCTCTTGTACAAGACTTCCCCAAGCAGCACAAATCATGAGGCTTGGACTTTTAGCTTCCTTACAACGTCTTTTCCGTCTGGCAGAATGCCTGACCTCAGATATGCTTTTAATGGCGTTGTCTAATTCTCTTCGAAATTTACTTCCTGCATTTGTGTTCCGCCATCAATAAGCGAGGAGATTTGCACAAAAGATAATACCTATTTTAATGTACTCATAAACTCTGTGGAGGCTGCTTTTGCAAGACGGTCGGCACATTCGTTTTCCTCCCTTGGGATTTGAACGAATTTGACTTCAAGGCTGCTGATTCGATTTTTCACTTCTTCCAGGTATTTCTTCATTCTTTCATTTCTGCACTCGTAGTCGCCGTTGATCTGGCTCGTTATTACTTGGGAATCGCAATGTATGATCATATTTTCAGCACCTGCTGCTTTCGCGAGGTCTAACCCAGCCACTAAAGGCTTCATATTCGGCCTCGTTGTTGGTCGTGAGGAAATCTAGTCGGATCATGCATTCGATTTTATCTCCTTCTGGTGTTTGTATAACCACACCGGCACCTCCTGCGTGCTGGTTTGATGATCCGTCCATGTGGATGCTCCATTGTCTGTGTCCTTCTGCTCCCTTGCCTTCCGACTAAGTATATTTGGCTATGAAGTCTGCCACTATTTGCCCCTTTACTGCGGTTCGCAGACGGTACTGTATGTCAAACTCGTTTAGCTCAATTGCCCATAAGGCCATCCTTCTGGCAGCCTCAGGGCTGCTCATGGCTCTTTTCAAAGGCTGGTCCGTCAAAACTATGATGGTGTGGGCCTGGAAATACAGCTTGAGCTTTCGCGCCGCCATCACGAGTGCAAAGGCCAACTTCTCCATTCTGGGGTACCTCTCTTCTGCTCCTCGGAAGGCCCTGCTTATAAAATAAACGGGCCGTTGCGATCCTTCCTCTTCTCTTACTAAGGCCGCACTAACTGCTGCTTACGAAATTGCTATGTAGAGGTAGAGTTTTTCTCCTGGCCTGGACGGGCTGAGTAGTGGTGGGGACAAAAGGTATTTCTTCAAGTCCTCGAATTCCTTCTGGCACTCGTCCATGAGAGAGGGCATGCTTAAGTTCCGCCATTTGGGTTTGCTGGGCTCGTTATTGCCCTCTTGCCTTTCGGGTCCCCCTCGTTCGAAACTGTCACCCTGGTTTTCCTCTTGAACGTCGTGTCCTGCGTCTCTTTGACGTAGTTGCTCCTCCAGATCATGATTATATTTCGTGAGGCGTTCCACCGCAGCCATGAGGGTTTAGACCTGTCTTTCTAATGCGATGGATCTCGATGGCTCGTCTCCTTTAACGTTGTTGGTGGTGGCCATCGAACATGTGAGTACCATGCAACTCTTGTGTCCGGGAAGCGACAAGTCTGGCTAAATAGTTACATCGATCCCACAGACGGCGCCAACTGATGATGCCGTAAATCTTACCAGTGAGTTGCACGATCCTAACGCTCAAGTGAATCACCTACACAAAGGAAGAAAGAAAAAGACCTAGCAGAGGGCACCGGTGTGGTGCCGGCCAAATACCCTCCGAAGGTTAAGTTAGAAATATTCTCACAACTCTAGAGTGCTAGAGAGGGGTCAATTATGCGTACCTTGATGTGAGAAGGTATTCGGGCTTTTATAGTAGTGAGGATTTGCTTCCCTTTCTTGTAGTCCAAGTTCTTTCCTTATAGGACTCTACTTGAGGAATCCAAAGCATGGTGGACAAGTCATTCCTCCGAAGAGAACTCTTTGATTTAAGGCGCCCCTTCCGGAATCTCCCAATTCTTGGGCTCTGTTCTTATTGGGTCCTTATTTTATGTAGTGTTCTATTTGTAGTGGACCTATCCAAGGGATGGACTCGCCTTTTCTTTGGCCCATGAATATAGATCTGTTAGGCACATCTGACCAAGCCCGTCGGGCCTTGTTTTTATCCTCTTCAGTTAAAATTCTTGTTAATGTTGTTCAACTAGTTTGGTGGGTTTGTCTTCTTTTTCTGTTCAAAACTTTTCCACAATCAGTTTCTTGTGACCCAAGAAACCGCTCAATAATGTGCAATACTTTACCATTATGATTCACAAGAAGACAAGTAGTCGCCTTGAACTTTTTTTTTTTTTTTATATGGTGCTTCTAGCTTTTATTTTTTACTGGATTCTTTTAAGTTTTCCATATAGTAGAAGATTTGTCCGTAAGTTTGAATTTGATGGTTGAAAACTAATTGAATCAAGTTTAGTGCTCTTGATTATACAAATGGGGGCTATTTGATGTTGAACTTTGTCATTTTTTCTCATGGTCATTGGTGACATACACAAGGATCTAAAGAATTGTAGTACAGCTTAAAATCTGTGTTACTATGGTCCTAAAGACATGCACGGTTGTCTTGTTCTTGAAGTTTAAAGCCCTTTGGGTTGTCAATTTAGATGAATGTAATTCTTAAAATGCTTTTCTATTAGCAAATTTGGTTTTCTGTTCAAAAAACAGTTTTCAGATGATGTGCTCTCTGTAAGTGGAAGATTGGGATACTACCTTTTGCTCATCTAGTTTGTGATTAGTGAATGAGAAAACATGATTTTTAAAAGTGAATATGCATTTACATATTCAATTCCAAACATGGTATACATAGACGAGTAAAGACTAAGAAAAACATAACTATAGGATGGATTTTATACTGACACACCATATATAATAGTTGTGGACTATCCCCTTTTAAACCTTTGCACATTTTATTTGCTTAGATACCAATTATTATAGATTACTTGAGATTATAAGTGAGACAAACATCTGGTCACAATTAATGAAATTGTAAATGCTCTTAAATGGTGTTCATAACATGATTATTAAGCAAGATCTATGCATCTAATACTTTTTTTAGCAGGATTACATGTCACTTTCGGAGAAATTTTTTAATGATATATAATACAATGCCATTTATAAAAATTTTCCATGATATGACCGAGTGAAAATTTTCCATGATTTTAGATCTCAACTGGATTTGTTTTCTCTCCGTTAGTTAGTTTTAAAAAGTAGTTAGAGATTTACACGATAGCACTGTCAGTGGTCAGGCCAGCTGCTTTATTGGAAAATAATTTGGATTGCTTTATGATTTCTTTGTCAATTCTAGTTGTTGGTAATTTGTTATGTTTTTACGTAATGGTTCCTGTGCATGCAAAATGGGATTTGTCACAAGACAAATCCCATTTTGGTTACTTCAGCTGGCTTTGGGCTTTGATTGTTTTAGTTTTCTTAAAGAATGGTTGTCTTCCCTTTTTATTTACATGGAAATGGAAAGGAGAAAATTGAATAGCATGTCAGTAAACATTCTTTCGCCCTATTAGGAACAAGTGAAGCCACTGTAAACAAGCTAAGCCATGATGACTTAACTCTGAAATTGGTTTCAACAATTTCACAGTAAAATTCATGTTGAGAGACTATTTTAATGATGGTTCATTTTCAAAATTTTAAGGAGAGAGGTTGATAGTTGGATATATGTAATGGGTTAATCATCCTGGATCAAGTCTTCAAATTAGTCTCTACAAGTTTAAATTTTTTATGGTATAAGTAACAGTTAATTAGCCATTCCTTAGAAGATTACAAATTTCTATCATTTGTTTTATCAGATGGGACATGGACACCAGCCTTCTGTACCTGTAAGGTTGAATTTAATCAACCATTTAGTTAGTTTTATTTCATGCCAATTTGCTTGTAATTCAGTACTTGGAAACCTTGTATTTAGGTGGGAATCATGTAAGGATAGTGTGTGAGAGAGTGTGAAGAAATGCTCAAGACTGTGCACTGAAGCAGGGACTCGCGACTAGATCTCGCGGGTGGCTCGCGACTGGCAAGCCATCAGAGGATGCACACAAGTGAAGCATGTAGAGAATCTGAACCGTCATGCCAGCTGTAGCACTACAAGACAAAAAGTCTAAACTGGCCATTTAGTTAGCTCGCGGCTTGAACTCGTGACTTAGTCAAGTTGCGAGGCCAAGTCACTAGCCAGCTTTGTTTTGAAAAACTGACTTTTCGCATTCCATTCTCACACTAGTATAAATACCCCCGTATACCCACAAAATGTAGAGAGTTTCTAGAGAGAATATTGAGTAGAGAAAAACAAGATTGACTCATCCACAATCTTTACATAGTAACTCCAAATTCCTCAACTCTTACCCTCTCCATTGTTACATCCTTGAGAGGTATATTAGCCAAAACCTTTTCTCACCATACCCATATCTGTGATAAGGCTATTTGGTGCTTGGGAAGCAATTAGGAAGGGACCAATTGATATTGGTCGATGCTATGAGTTATAGCGGAATTCGGTAAGCTAAAGAAAACAAAGGTTTGGCGCAACCTCGTTGGAGCAAGAAGCTTTGAAGGCTTAGGTGCATTGGGTAGATTAAGATTGGAGGGTCTTCTTCTATTTATGTATCCCAACTTCATTCTTTAGTGGATTATTGACCGCTTGGAGGGCGGCGGAGAGGTTTTATGTCGAGGGTTTCGGTTTACTCTTCGATAACACATCGTTGTATTGTCCTTGTGTTTGTATCTCTCTTCCCTTAATTTTTACCATTTAATTTTTGCTGTGGATGTGATTTTATTTGGTTTAGATTGTTTTATCAATTCTGTTTTAGCTTATGTTCATGTTCCGCACATATATTGTTTGATAATAAGCTTTAATTGGTAATTTGTAAATTGGGGGTCTAAACGTTCAAGGTGTTTTATACACTGTTCGGGGCCTTTTTCGGATGCCCAGCCATGTGTGGTCCGTTGGAGGGATAATCTTACTAGGCCTGGGTTCTTTTTGGAGAGTTGCGTCCGGAACTCAACATTGGGCCACGTGGTCCAATGGCTACCGGCGTATTTTTTAAGCCTATAAAATCATTAAAGCCAAAGTCTAAGAATCGCGATAATGATTGAGTAAATCTATAATACGTGTTTGATATGATAGCTTTGATTAGTAGTTGTAATGACAGTTGAAATAAAGTAGTATTTACTTAGAGGTAAAGTAATCATGTACTTAATGGTGTAAATTTAAAGATATGGAAGCAAAGTCACTTATCTTTATATGGTTTATAGCCCAGTTGTGTAGCATCAGTGAGCTGATAGGATTTCAGCAAAATACCAGCGGTAAAGACTAGTTTATCATGCATTTAAATGAATTTAAGCCTTGGTTAATAGTTGTAATGGCAGTTGGGATAAAGTAATATGTATTTAAATGTGAAGTAATCATATACTTAATGATGTAAATTTAAAGATAAGGAAGCAAAGTCACTTATCTTTATATGGTTTGTAGCCCAGCTGTGTAGCATCAGTAGGCTAATAGGATTGTAGCAGAATGCCAGCGGTAAAGGCTAGTTTATCATGCATTTAAATGAGTTTAAGCCTTGGTTAGTAGTTGTGATAGCAGTTGGAATAAAGTAATATGTATTTAAATGTGAAGTAATCATATACTCAACAAAGTAAATTAAAAGACAAGGAAGCAAGGTCCCTTATCTCTGATGGTTTGTAGCCCCAGTTGTACAGCTTTTGTGAGATGATAATATCCCAGCAGAGTGACCCCAGTGGTAGAGAGGCAGTTTTCCATGATAACTTCAAGATTAAAGGGGAAAAATGGGTGCAACTAGAGGGAGAGAGAGTATGTCCAGCTGTGTGTAGGGGCTGGTTAAGCTTGCTCCTCTTATCATGCACTTAAATGAGTTTTTCCTTTGACAATGCTCTTTTAATTATTGTGAAGTTATGAATAGAGTTGCCTTCCATGAGAAGGGCTTTTGTATGAAGTATATGTGATTTCTGAGAGAAGGCTTTATGTAAGAAGTAGTTGCGCCTTCTAAGAAAAGGGCTTTTGTAAGAAATAGTTGTGCTTTGTAAGAGAAGGGCTTTGATATAAGATTTTGGTGCCTTCTAGGAGAAGGGCTTTAGTAATAAAAGTTCATGCCTTCCATGAGAAGGGCTTTTGTATGAGTGTTTGGCATCTCTTGAGAAGTGTGGAGATGGTAAAGACATAGATGTTTTGTGGGATATAGTATTTGTAATATGTATGATATATGAAGTATGAGAAATATGGAGGTTAAAGATAGTGAAAATATGAGATTATAATTGCTGGAGAAGTTATAGAGATTGTTTTTCAAGAGGAAAGATTTTGTAAGAGAAGAGTATGGAGATGTGTTAAGGTATTTAGAGATAGGAGCAGTAAGATAGGTGTAGAAGAGTATTTAGATATGTTTATGGGCAGCAAAACAGTAGAATTTGAGTGAGAGAGCGTGAGAGTAGAGTTTAGAAGAGTTGTGGTGTGTTATATGTAATGGTGTAGTAAGTGTGTATGAGATTGTATAAGAGAAGTGAAGAAAGAGATATTTAGAGATATATGTAGCAAGATATATGTATTTTCAGAATATGGGGAGTGAGATAATGAGTATGAGAAAGTAATAGTATTGTAGTGCGTTTAGCAAAGTTACTGGGATTTACTGCTGGGATTTTCTGCTGGGATTGTATGAAGGTTTATGAATGGCATTTGTGAACTAAGAGCTAAAGAGTTTAGTTCCTAATTTAGAAACTAAAAACTTAAAAGTTTAGAACTTCATTGAGAGCTTAGAAAGATTATTAGAGGGAGAGAAAAGTTTATGAGAGAGTTGTCCCCTCTTTGATGTTGATGAAGGGTCCCTTTTTAGAGCTGAGTTTAAGGGGTATTTTAGAAAAGAATATCAGCCAAAATTTGTCCCAAACAGCAATGAATCTTCAGAGAATCCATCTTAAGATTTGGCCAAAAAGGGTATGTTTAGCTTTAAGGTATTTTTGCTGTTTTGGGTAAGAGCTGCTGGGGAAAGAGCAACATAAAAGGAAGGTATTTTAGTAATAGAAATGTAGTTCTAATAGTTGGTTTTGGTTTTAGTCAAATGTGGAAAAAATCAGTAATGGTTGCTGGATCAGTTGTCATAGCTGTTCTGAAAAAGGCTGTCCTAGTTGTCAGGAAAAGTTGTTTGCTTTGGGCAGAAGTCAATAAGGTCAGATGCGTGCTTTCAGATTGCTGGGAAGGTCATTTCAACATTTACTTTATGAATTTGGCTGAAAATGGTAAGATCTCTTTGAAGGGTATCTTGCTATTTTTGGTATAACAGCTGGTTGCTGGGATTTCAGCATTAAATGACTGATGATATCACTCCCAGCCACGTGTCAAATGCTGAATACACTGCTGGGGTTCAGCTGGAAACATTTCCTTTTCTTGGGTGTTTGTGTTTTTGGTCCAAAGTTCTATTACAACACATTTCTAGCAAGTAATAAAAGGATAGGTTGAAAGTTAATGAAGTTTTAGAGATTCAGTCAAGGCCTCATTGTGTTGTGACATAATCTTGGTGAGCAAGAAGAGTATTTAATGCTCTGCTCTAGCAGCTGGTAGAGACATATATGGTCTGATTGTGGCAGACAGCAGTTGAGTATTAGAGATATCAAGAATATTTTGTGTATAGTTGGATATTAAAGGTAGCTAATCAAATTAGGCCATGTGTTTGAGTTGGATTTTAGCTGAAAGAAATGATGAGATTTATGTAGAATAATATAATGAAATTTTTAAATATGTATAGCAACGGATGGGGATTGAATGAACAGTTATATTCCCAGCAGTTAGATGACTGAGGATATTTAGCATTTGTCATATGATGAATATTAAGCTTTAGGAAAAGAGCAATGGGGAATTTTATTATTTTAAGTATTACGTGATAAGAGATGGTTACCATATGTTACCCACTACACACGGACTCGTCAGAGTTTAGGGAGTTAGAGAAGACACGCCAAGCAACATGTTTCTTTTATCAACTTTAAACTGCCGGAGCTTTACTGAACATACCTCTTGGCCGTCCAAACCACAACTCCCAAAGTTTCCCCCAAAGAGACTTATAAGCTTGGGTTATAAGCCGAAGATGAGATGACGTACCTCGGGTTTTGTTGTTATTTTGTATAAATATGGGCTCTTGTTGAAGAAGCCGCTTGTTGTGAGTGTAAGAGAGGTAATATGGGCCGTGAGCTTTGATTCATTGCTTTTAGCCCAATCCATAGGTTGATGTTGATAATGTTGTGGGCCATGTGAGCCCAATCCATGTAGTTGAATGAGCTATGAGCTTATTTTAGGCTTTAAATAGATTTACCCAAAAAATCAATAATATATTGATGTGGCATGAGTTGCCAATGAAGTAGTGCCACGTGAGTCGAAAAAACAGTCCTCAACATTTAGCCCCCCGGGTTCATGGGCTTGTACTACAAGGGCATGCATGAGTAATGGCTTTGCTTGAAGACCTTTGTAGATAAGGCAGCATGAGATTGTTAGCTGTTGGAGATGATATTGCTAGATTGAAGGTAGCAAGGTAATGCTACAGCTGGTCAGGATTGCAGCTGGGTTTGGTGCTGCTAGATTGAAGGTAGCAATGTAATGTTGAAGTTAGTCAAGATTGTAGCTAGGTCCGGTGCTGCTGGAGTAAGGGCTGCAAGGCAATTTTGCAGCTGGCTAGGATTGAGTTTGTTGAAGTTGACGCATTTGGAGCTAACTTCATTCTTGTAGATGTGACCATGGTAGGTCCATTTAGAAATATTTTGAGCAGAACTTTTGATGCTACGGCTAGGGAGGATACTGCTCTTGATCCAGTGGAGCTGAAGCATTGAAGTTGTTGCTGCTGAAAGTATGAATACTGAACTTATAGCTAGGACAGTCTAGAATGTATTTTGAAATCATAACAAATGAATATTTTGTTGATACCGCTGATTGTAGTCAATTCTTGAAGAAATTTGATAGATGGCCAAGATAATATGAGCTTTCCATTGAGATTTCATCCTTATTGGAAGAGTTGTTTTAGGAAGCATAGAGATTGAATGGCCACTTATAGGTTTGGCTGCATGATTATGATTGTATTGATATAGCCATAAGTGATGATCATATTGTTGAATCTGATAGTACTGCTGGGGTAGCAAAATAGGTGCCCCTGGGTATGTGCAGATTTAATGCAACAGAAAGTTCCATAGCTGGAGTAGTAGCTTTGATTTAATTGGTGGAGTGGCTGGTCTTCATGTAGATCTATATGTAGTCTTCTCAAATAGATAGTGAGAGACCAAGCCCCTAAGTGTAAGATGAAGTTTGCAAAGATCCCAGCGGTGTGATGCATAAGACCGCTATGATTCCAATAGTGTAGTGCGTGGGACTACCACGGCTTTGAAGAGGGTGTGTGGGACTTTCACGACTTTGAAGAGGGTGCGTGGGATTGCCACAGCTTGATATAATAGTACTCCAATGAATAGAGCTTCATTTGTTGCTTGTAATTTTGTGAGAGTGGCAAATTGATGAGTAATGTGTCTTTGAAAGAAGTTGGCCGCCGTTGGGAAAATATACTTGTATAGTGGAAATACCTCAATTGATATTGTTGTACTTTGTTGTGATAAATATCCAATTGTAGCCCCTAGAGATGGAACCTTTGGATTGATAAAACCAAGCCCCCAAGTGTAGAGAGGCCTTGGATATGCATATGTTAGCAAGTGAGGAGTACCTTGAGAAATTCAGTAGTGAAATTGGCACTTTGCTGCTTGAAATAGTGTAGATACTCGTGATAATGATCTTGTATGATGATTGCTTGATTGAGTATGCTAGATTGGTAAGTTTGTTTACTGGAGGCAGCTATATAGATTGATAGATTTGTTGGAGTTCTGAATATGAGCAGCTGGAGTTTGTTCTGTCTACCCAGGCAAGTTGCTGGGTGTGTGTCAGTTTTACTGCTGGAATAATCTTTTCTTGATTTGAATAGGCGATTCAGCTTTCTAGATGACTTTCTAATTTACTAAATGTAATGACTATTGAGTAGATGATAATGATTGAAAATATTTGATCTTTGTGTCATTGTCTATGAAGGAAATAGTATTGGCAGCTTCTAGGAAAGTATGGCCGGCACGAGTCCCAGCGGTAAGATAGGAAATACCAGATTGATAGCGATGGTCTGGATCCAGCAATAGAATAGTATAGTGGCAACTTTCACCTTGTGTTTAGGAAGTAAGTTTAGCTGAATCTATTGTTGTCCTTAAGTAAGAATCAAGGGTGCCACTTGACAATGTTGGTAGATGATTCTTTGTTGGACTTAGATAGTTTGGAGACTACTTCATCTTTCCTAGCGATAGGTGGATTCTTGTCAAGTTGTTAGCCATTGGCTTCTTATACTTTTCACCATTCGCTGGGTTATGATCAGAAGTAACAAGGACTGTGTAGTACTCATCTTGCTTCTGAGCGGTGTGAGGCTTTTACTGATACAGTAACTTTTCAGACCTTTGCAGCAGTTGGGTAGATTGTGTGATGTGAAGATATAGCAGTAGGTAGCTTGGAATAGTGCCATGGAATTCCTGGATGTATTCAAGTAAGACTTGGATCTGATTTTTTCTTGTGGAGGGCAGCAAGAGTGATTCTTAATTCTTCATGAGAACATTTTTCAGCAAAGATTCCCCATGTAGCAATGGAAATAGGCTGAATAGTAATGTAGCAAAATGTTGGCATAATCCAAGATGGATTAAGAAGGTTCTCTTGCAAAATTCTCCATTTCTTGAATGTAGGCCTCAGATGATAACCTGTATATTAGTGAAATAGATATAATTTCCATGAGATTTTAGTGAAATAGAGATAATTGCCGTGAGATTCACCATGGGCTTTTGATAAGTAATTGCCATGGGCTTGAGCCATGGACTTTTGAAATATATTGTTGCCAAAGTATTAATTTTGGGCTTTGAGCATAATATAATACTATTTGCCAAATAATATTTGGGCTTTTATGAAATAATTATTTGTCGAAAAATAGTAGTAGTTTTGGGTTGTTGATAAGATATTGCCAAAATAGCATTGGACTTTTGTAAAATATTGCCAATGATAGTATTTGGGCTTTGTAAAATTGAAGCCAAATTAGCATTTAGGGCTTTATGAAAATAGATGCCAAATTAGTATTTGGGCTTTATAAAAATAGATGCCAACTTAGCATTTGGGCTTTAAAATAGATGCCAAATTAGCATTTAGGTTTTGTAGGATTTTTCAAAATATTGCGAAGGGTAGTACTTGGGCTTTTGAGTATTTGTAAAATTTTTCCAAACTAGCATTTGGGCTTTTGGAAATAGTTGCCAAAATAGATTTGGGCTTTGTATAGTAGTGCCAACATAGAACTTGAGTTTTGTAAAATAGGTTTCAAATTAGCATTTGGGCTTTATGAGTAGTTACCAAAAATAATATTTGGGTTTCTGTAAATAGGTGCCAAATTAGTATTTGAGTTTTATGAAAATAGATGCCAAAATAGCATTTGGGCTTTAAAATAGATGCCAAATTAGCATTTGGGTTTTGTAGGATTTTTCCAAAATATTGCCAAGGGTAGTACTTTGGTTTTGTAAATTTTTTCCAAAATATTGCCAAGGGTAATACTTGGGCTTTTGAGTATTTGTAAAATTTTGCCAAACTAGCATTTGGGCTTTTAGAAATAGTTGCCAAAATAGATTTGGGCTTTGTAAAGTAGTGCCAACATAGAATTTGAGTTTTGTAAAATAAGTGCCAAATTAGCATTTGAGCTTTATGAAATTAGATGCCAAATTAGTATTTGGGCTTTGTAAAAATATGTGCCAAATTAACATTTGGGCTTTTATGAGTAGTTGCCAAAAATAATAATTGGACTTTTGTAAATAGGTGCCAAATTAGTATTTGGGCTTTGTAAAAATAGGTGCCAAATTAGCATTTGAGCTTTGTAAAAGTTGGTGCCAAAATCAAACATTTGGGCTTTTATGAGTAGTTGCCAAAAATAATATTTGGGCTTTTGTAAATAAGTGCCAAATTAGTATTTGGGTTTTGTAAAAATAGTTTGAGATTTTGTAAAAATATTCCCATGTAGCAATGGACTTAGTAAGAGTGCCTTGTAGTAATGGGCTTTAGAGATGCCGTGTAGTAACGGGCTTTAGGGTGCCGTGTAGCAACGGGCTTGGTAAGTAGTGCCGCATCATAGCGGGCTTTGAATTTGCCACATTGAAGTGG
Source organism: Quercus wislizeni (assembly GCA_023055345.1). NCBI lineage: Eukaryota > Viridiplantae > Streptophyta > Magnoliopsida > Fagales > Fagaceae > Quercus > Quercus wislizeni. The sequence continues at coordinate 26,154,497 of JALGQJ010000005.1, forward strand.
GTTTTGAATTTGTCACATCGTAGTGGGACATTGAATTAGCCACATCGTAGTGGGACTTTTGAATTAGCCAGATCGTAGTAGGACTTTAGGGAGTTTGGGCACTCTTTGGGTTTTGCCCACAAGTAAAATGATTTTGGGCTCTTTGTGGATATAATGTAATTTTGTGGCTCAATTGTGGTAGTGGTATGGCGAGTATTTTTGTGAAAACCCAAGTTGGATAATACGTGGGCTATAATGGGTAATATTTGTGAGAGGGCCCATGGCAATTTATGGGCTTGTGTATAGAGAATATTTGTGGGAGCCCAATGACATGAAGAATATTTGAGTAATATGTGGGAAGTATTTGTGGGGGTTATTTGAGTATTTTGTATTTGGTGAGTGGGTAAATAGAGATTTTAGATGTAATAATTCATCCAGTTGAAGAAGTGTTTTCTACTAGGAGCTTTTTCTGATTGAACTGCTAGGGTAGAAAACAGATTGTTCAGCAAAAATGAGGGCTTTCTACTTGATGAGGTTTGCTGCTATAGAAGTGATGGATAACAATGTGTGAGAGCTTATTGTTGATTGAATCCTTTGTTGCTAGGCTGATCTGCCCAGTTGTATGAGGGTTTGCTGATAAGGCCCTCTAATGTTGAACTGTTGGGTAATAGTGCAACCAAAGAAGGGTAATCTGTTGCTGAAGCCTTTTGCTGCTAGAGAGATGAACATGTCCAGCGGTAAAAAGGGTTGTTGTCGATTAGAACCTTTCTAATTGGATTTCTAGATAATAATAGATCTGCCCAGCTAACAAAGCCCCCTGATGTTGAACTGTTGGGTAATAGTGCAGCCAAAGAAGGGTAATTCGTCGTTGAGGCTCTTTGCTGTTGGAAAGATGAACATGTCCAGCAGTAAAAAGGGTTGCTGTTGATTAAACTCTTTCTTATTGGACTGTTGGCTAATAATAGATCTGTCCAGCTATATGAGGGTCTGCTGATAAAGCCCTTTAATGTTGAACTGCTAGGTAGTAATAAACAGTGCTAAAGAGGGTAATCTATTGCTGAGGCCCCTTGCTACTAGAGAAATGAACATGTCCAGCGATAAAAAGGGTAGCTGTTGATTAGACCCTCTCTTGCTTGAAATAATGGTACACATTTCCAGCGATGAGGCTCTCTCTTGGTGAAGAGATGAATATATCCAGCGATAAGAGGAGTTTATACTACTGAGTCCATTTGTAACTAGAATGATAGACAATAGTGGAGACCCCCAGTGGTAAGATGAGTTTCTGCTATTGAGGCCATTCTGTGGCTGGAATGATAGATAATAGGAAAGATCTCCAACGGTAAGAGGGATTTCTGCTATTGAGGCCCTCTATGGCTGGAACAATGGATAATAGTGAAAGCCTCCAGCGGTAAAAGGGGTTTCTGCTGCTGAAGCCCTTTACGGCTGGGATGATGGATAAAGGTAAATATCTCCAACAGTAAAAGGGTTTTTTGTTATTGAGGCCTTCTGCGGCTGGGATGACGGATAATAGTGAATATCCCTAGTGGTAAGAGGGTTTTCTGCCGTTGAGGCCTTCTGTTGTTGGAATGATAGATAAGAGTGAATATCCCCAGCGGTAAGAGGGTTTTCTATTGCTAAGGCCCTCTATAGCTGGGATGATGGATAAGAGTGAATATCCCTAGCGGTAAGAGGGTTTTCTACTGCTGAAGCCCTCTGCGGCTGGGATGACGGATAATAGTAAATATTCCCAGTGGTAAGAGGGTTTTCTGCCGTTGAGGTTCTCTGTTGCTAGAATGATAGATAAGATTGAATATCCCCAGCGGTAAGAGGGTTTTCTGCTACTAAGGCCTTCTGTGGCTGGGATGATGGATAAAAGTAAATATCCCCAGCGGTAAGAGGGTTTTCTGCTGCTGAGGCCCTTTGCAGCTGGGATGACGGATAATAGTGAATATCCTCAACGGTAAAAGAGTTTTCTGCTATTGAGGCCTCTATGGCTAGAATGATGAAATAGCTTCTTTTATGGAGTTAATAAGCTCATAATAAGCATGTTGTAGCCATGGAGCTGCTTGAATGGTAGAGAGAGAAAGACATGTGGAGTAGCATTTCCATGAATAAATATGAGATGATATTGATATGACTCAGTGTCGCGAGCTGCTAGATCAAGTCACTTTGAGTATTTGGAGTCAAGTTCTCCTTTATGACATGTGATTCTAGACTTTGGAGGCATGACATGGCAATACATGCAACTCCCCAGTGGAGTCGCCAAATGTTCGGGGGCCTTTTTCAGATGTCCAGCCATGTGTGGTCTGTTGGAGGCATAATCTTACTAGGCCTGGGTTCTTTTTGGAGAGTTGCGTCCGGAACTAAACATTGGGCCACGTGGTCCAACGACTACCGGCATATTTTTTAAGCTTATAAAATCATTAAAGCCAAAGTCTAAGAATCATGATAATGGTTAAGTAAATCTGTAATACGTGTTTGATATGATAGCTTTGATTAGTAGTTGTAATGACAGTTGAAATAAAGTAGTATTTACTTAGAGGTAAAGTAATCACGTATTCAATGATGTAAATTTAAAGATATTGAAGTAAAGTCACTTATCTTTTTATGGTTTATAGCCCAGCTGTGTAGCATCAGTGAGCTGATAGGATTCCGGCAGAATGCCAGCGGTAAAGACTAGTTTATCATGCATTTAAATGAATTTAAGCCTTGGTTAATAGTTGTAATGGCAGTTAGGATAATGTAATATGTATTTAAATGTGAAGTAATCATATACTTAATGATGTAAATTTAAAGATAAGGAAGTGTTGATGACTGTTTTTTCGGCCCATGTGGCATTACTTTATTGGCACCCCATGCCACATCAACACATTATTGGTTTTTTTGGGTAAATCTATTTAAAATCCAAAATAAGCTCATATCTCATTTAACTACATGGATTAGGCTCACATGGCCCGCAAGATCCTTACTTCAATAGGCGGATTCATGGTCCACATATCCTCTTCATCAATTGGGATCATAACCCTACGACATTATTAACATCAACATATGGATTGGGCTTAAGCAATGAATCAAAGCTCACGGCCCATATTACCACTCTTACACTCATGGCAAGCGGCTTCTTCAACAAGAACTCATATTTACACAAAATGACAACAAAACCCGAGGTACATCATCTCATTTTCGGCTTATGACCCAAGCTCATAAGTCTCTTTAGGGAAATTTTGGGAGTCGTGGTTTGGAGGGCCAAGAGGTATGTTCAGTAAAGCTTCAGCGGTTTAAAGTTGATAAAAGAAACATGTTGCTTGGCGTGTCTTCTTCAATTCCCTGAACTCTGACGAGTCCGTATGTAGCGGGTAACATATGGTAAGCATCTCTTATCACGTAGTACTTCAAATGATAAAATTCCCCATTACTCTTTTCCTAAATCTTAATATTCATCATGTGACAAATACTCAATATCTCCAGTCATCTAACTGCTGGGAATATAACTGTTCATTCAATCCCCGGCTGTTGCTATACATATTTAGAAACTTCATTATATTATTCTACATAAATCTCATTATTACTTTCAGTTAAAATCCAACTCAAACACATGGCCTAATCTAATTGGCTATCTTTTATCTCCAACTATATACAAAATATTCATGATATCTTTGACATATAGCTACTGTCTACCACAATCTGACCATATATTTCTTTGCCAGCTGCTAGAGCAGAGCACTAAATACTCTTCTTGCTTACCAAGATTATGTCACAACTCAGTAAAACCTTGACCAAATCTCTAAAACTTCTTTAGCCTTCGACCAATCCTTCTATTACTTGCTAGAAATGTATTGTAATGGAACCTTGGACCAAAAACACAAACACCCGAAAAGGAAATGTTTCCAACTGAATCCTAGCAGTGTATTCAACACTTGACACCTGGCTGAGAGTGATATCATCAGCCATTTAATGCTGAAATCCAAGCAACCAACTGTTATACCCAAAATAGTAAGATACCCTTAAAAGAGATCTTACCATTTTTCAGCCAAATCCATAAAGTAGATGTTAAAATGGCCTCTCCAACAGTCTAAAATCACCCATCTGACCTTTTTGCTTCTGCCCAAAGCAAACAGTTTTTCCTGACAGCTGGGACAACTTTTTCATGATAGCTGTCACAGCTTTTCTTAACAGCTGGAACAGCCTTTTCAGAACAGCTGTGACAGCTGACCCAGCATCTTGAACATCACTGATTTTTCCACATTTGGCTAAAACCAAAACCAACTATTGAAACTACCTCTCTCTTGCTAAAATACCTTCATTTTCTGTTACTTTTCCCCAGCAACTCTTACTCGAAATAGCAAGAATATCTTAAAGCTAAACATACCATTTTTGACCAAATCTTAAGATGGATTCTCTGAAGATTCATTGCTGTTTGGGACAGATTTTGGTTGATATTCTTTGCTAAAATACCCTTTTAAACTCAGCTAAAGGGGACCTTTCATTAACACCTCAAAGGGGATACCAATGGAGGGGAACTCTCTCATACACTTCTCTATTCTTTCTCCCTCTAATAATTTTCTGAAACTCTAAATGAAGTTCTAAGCTTCTGAGTTTTTTAGTTTCCAGATGAGGAACTAAACTCTTCAGCTTTTAGCTCATAAATTCCTTCATAAGCTCTTATACAATCCCAGCATAAAATCCCAATAGCTTTGCTAAGTACACTACAACATTATTACTCTCATATACTCATTATCTCACTTTCCATATTCTGAAAATACATATATCTTGCTGCCCATAAACACATCTTCATACTCTTCACTTACAAAATCTTTCCTCTTGGAAAGCAATCTCTACAACTTCCCCAACAGTTATAATCTCACATTTTTACTATCTTTTAACCTCTATATTTCTCGTAGTTCATATATCATACATATTACAAATACTACATCCCACAAAACATCTATGTCTTTATCATATCCACACTTCTCAAGAGATGCCAAACACTCATACTAAAAGCCTTTCTCATAGAAGGCATGAACTTCTATTACAAAAGCCCTTCTCTTAGAAGGCACAACTACTTCTTACAAAAGCCCTTCTCTTAGAAGGCACATATACTCCATATAAAAGCCCTTTTTATGGAAGGCAACTCTATTCATGACTTCACAATAATTAAAAGAGCATTATCAAAGGGGAAACTCATTTAAGTGTATAATAAGAGGAGCAAGCTTAATCAACCCCTACACACAGTTGGGCATACTCTCTCTCCCTCCAGTTGCACCCATTTTCCCCCATCAATCTTGAAGTTATCATAGCAAATTGCCTCCCTTCCGCTGGAGTTACTTTGTTGGAATATTATCGGCTCACAAAAGCTTTACAGCTGGGGCTACAAATCATACAAAGATAAGTGACTTTGTTTCCTTATCTTTAAATTTACATCATTAAGTATATGATTACTTCACATTTAAATATATATTACTTTTTTCCAACTGCTATCATAACTATTAACCAAGGTTTAAATTCATTTAAATGCATAATAAACTAGCATTTGCCACTGGCATTCTATTGAAATCCCATCAGCTCACAGAAGCTGTACAACCGGGCTGCAAACCATCAAATATAAGTAACCTTGCTTCCTTATTTTTAAATTTACATCATTAAGTATATGATTACTTCACATTTAAATATATATTACTTTATTCCAACTGTTATTACAACTACTAATCAAAGCTATCATATCAAACACATATTACATATTTACTCAACCATTATCGTGATTCTTAGACTTTGGCTTTAATGATTTTATAGGCTTAAAAAATACGCCGGTAGCTGTTGGACCACGTGGCCCAATGTTGAATTCCGGACGCAACTCCCCAAAAAGAACCCAGGCTTAGTAAGATTATCCCTCCAACGGACCACACGTGGCTAGGCATTCGAAAAAGGCCACCGAACAGGAAGCAAAGTCACTTATCTTTATATGGTTTGTAGCCCAGTTGTGTAGCATCAGTGGGCTAATAGGATTCCAGCAGAATGCCAGTGGTAAATGCTTGTTTATCATGCATTTAAATGAGTTCAAGCCTTGGTTAGTAGTTGTGATAGCAGTTGGAATAAAGTAATATGTATTTAAATGTAAAGTAATCATATACTCAATAAAGTAAATTTAAAGACAAGGAACCAAGGTCACTTATCTTTGATGGTTTGCAGCCCCAGTTATACAGCTTTTGTGAGTTGATAATATCCCAGCAGAGTGACCCCAGCGGTAGAGAGGAAGTTTTCCATGATAACTTCAAGATTGAAGGGGAAAAATTGGTGCAACTAGAGGGAGAGAGAGTATGTCTAGCTGTGTGAAGGGGCTGGTTAAGCTTGCTCCTCTTATCATACACTTAAATGAGTTTTTCCTTTGACAATGCTCTTTTAATTATTGTGAAGTTATGAATAGAGTTGCATTCCATGAGAAGGGCTTTTGTATGAAGTATATGTGCCTTCTAAGAGAAGGGCTTTATGTAAGAAGTAGTTGCGCCTTCTAAGAGAAGGGCTTTTGTAAGAAATAGTTGTGCTTTGTAAGAGAAAGGCTTTGATATAAGATTTTGGTGCCTTCTAGGAGAAGGGCTTTAGTAATAAAAGTTCATGCCTTCCATGAGAAGGGCTTTTGTATGAGTGTTTGGCATCTCTTGAGAAGTGTGGAGATAGTAAAGGCATAGATGTTTTGTGGGATATAGTATTTATAATATGTATGATATATGAAGTATGAGAAATATGGAGGTTAAAGATAGTGAAAATATGAGATTATAACTACCGGAGAAGTTGTAGAGATTGCTTTCCAAAAGGAAAGATTTTGTAAAAGAAGAGTATGGAGATGTGTTTAGGTATTTGGAGATAGGATCAGTAAGATAGGTGTAGAAGAGTATTTAGATATGTTTATGGGCAGCAAAACAGTAGAATTTGAGTGAGAAAGCATGAGAGTGGAGCTTAGAAGAGTTGTAGTGTGTTATATGTAATGGTGTAGTAAGGGTATATGAGATTGTATAGGAGAAGTGAAGAAAGAGATATTTAGAGATATATGTAGCAAGATATATGTATTTTCAAAATATGGGGAATGAGATAATGAGTATGAGAAAGTAATAGTATTGTAGTGTGTTTAGCAAAGTTGTTGGGATTTACTACTGGGATTTTCTTCTGGGATTGTATGAAGGCTTATGAATGGCATTTGTGAGCTGAGGGCTAAAGAGTTTAGTTCCTAATTTAGAAACTAAAATCTCAAAAGTTTAGAACTTTATTGAGAGTTTAGAAAGATTATTAGAGGGAGAGAAAAGTTTATGAGAGAGTTATCCCCTCTTTGATGTTGATGAAGGGTCCCTTTTTAGAGCTGAGTTTAAGGGGTATTTTAGCAAAGAATATCAGCCAAAATCTGTCCCAAACAGCAATGAATCTTCAGAGAATCCATCTTAAGATTTGGCCAAAAAAGTTATGTTTAGCTTTAAGGTATTTTTGCTGTTTTTGGTAAGAGCTGCTGGGGAAAGAGCAACATAAAAGGAAGGTATTTTAGCAAGAGAAATGTAGTTCCAATAGTTGGTTTTGGTTTTAGCCAAATGTGGAAAAAATCAATAATGGCTGCTGGGTCGACTGTCACAACTATTCTGAAAAAGGCTGTCCCAACTGTAAAAAAAAAGCTGTGACAACTATCATGAGAAAGTTGTCCCAGCTGTCAGGAAAAGCTGTTTGCTTTGGGCAGAAGCCAATGAGGTCAGATGGGTGCTTTCAGATTGCTGGGAAGGTCATTTCAACATTTACTTTTTGGATTTGGCTGAAAATGGTAATATCTCTTTGAAGGGTATTTTGCTATTTTTGGTATAACAGCTGGTTGCTGGGATTTCAGCATTAAATGGCTGATGATATTACTCCCAGCCAGGTGTCAAGTGTTGAATACACTGCTGGGGTTCAGCTGGAAACATTTCCTTTTCTTGGCTGTTTGTGTTTTTGGTCCAAGGTTCTATTATAACACATTTCTAGCAAGTAATAGAAGGATAGGTTTAAAGTTAATGAAGTTTTAGAGATTCAGTCAAGGCCTCATTGTGTTGTGACATAATCTTGGTGAGCAAGAAGAGTATTTAATGCTCTGCTCTAACAACTGGCAAAGACATATATGGTCTGATTGTGGCAGACAGCTGCTGGGTATTAGAGATATCAAGAATATTTTGTGTATAGTTGGAGATTAAAGGTAGCCAATCAGATTAGGCCATGTGTTTGAGTTGGATTTTAGCTGAAAGAAGTGATGAGATTTATGTAGAATAATATAATGAAGTTTCTAAATATGTATAGCAATGGCTGGGGATTGAATGAACAGTTATATTCCCAGCAGATAGATGGCTGGGGATATTAAGCATTTGTCATATGATGAATATTAAGTTTTAGGAAAAGAGTAATAGGGAATTTTATCATTTTAAGTACTACGTGATAAAAGATGTTTACCATATGTTACCCGCTACACACGGACTCGTCAGAGTTTAGGGAGTTGGAGAAGACATGCCAAGCAACATGTTTCTTTTATCAACTTTAAACCGCTGGAGCTTTACTGAACATACCTCTTGGCCCTTCAAACCACGACTCCCAAAGTTTCCCCCAAAGAGACTTATGAGCTTGGGTCATAAGCTGAAGATGAGATGACATACCTCTGGTTTTGATGTTATTTTGTGTAAATATGGGCTCTTGTTGAAGAAGCCGCTTGTCGTGAGTGGAAGAGAGGTAATATGGGCCGTGAGCTTTGATTCATTGCTTAAGCCCATTCCATATGTTGATTTTGATAATGTTGTGGGGCTATGATCCCAATTGATGAGGAGGAAATGTGGACCACGAATTCGCCTCTTGAAGTAAGGATCTTGTGGGCCATGTGAGCCAAATCCATGTAGTTGAATGAGATATGAGCTTATTTTGAGCTTTAAATAGATTTACCTAAAAAATAAATAATATATTGATGTGGCATGGGTTGCCACTGAAGTAATGCCACGTGGACCGAAAAAACAGTCCTCAACATACACTATTTGAACATTCAATTGGTATTAAAGCAGGTGCACTTGCTGTGGTTTAATTACCTTAGTGCGATCCTTGACCCCGTTTGAGATGGACTGGTCTCAATCTTTAAATGCGCCACCATATTTTGATGGTAGCAATTTTGCCTTTTGGAAAGTCCGAATGAGGGCATTTTTATGTTCAATAGATGAAACTGTTTGGGATGCCATTGATATTGGATGGACTAGGCCAGAGGTTGCCAAATCCACGTGTGATAAGGCAGCTCTCGCGGCGTCTAATGCGAATAGTAAAGCACTAAACGCTATTTTTTGTGGTGTATCTCCAAATGAGTTTCACAGGATATCTCACATTACTGTTGCCAAGGAGGCATGGCAGATATTGGAGACCACGTATGAAGGAATGAAGAAAGTGAAAGACACTAAGTTGTAGATACTGACCACTCGGTTTGAGGAACTGAAAATGAGTGAGGACGAGTCATTTGACTCTTTCTATAGCAAGCTGAATGAGGTGGTCATTGGCAAGTTCAACTTGGTTGAGAAAACGGAGGACTCAAAGATAGTGAGGAAAATCCTTCGATCATTGCCAGAAAGCTTCCGTGCCAAGGTTACAACGATTGAAGAGAGTAAGGACCTTGATGATATCAAAGTCCAAGAGCTAATTAGCTCACTTTGGACTTATGAGTTGTCATTGCCCACACAAAGGAAGAGCAAATCCCTTGCTCTTAAGACGATAAATGAAAGGGTAGAAGCACACAACTCATCGGATGAGGATGTTGTCGAGAAAGATGTTGCATACCTTGTGAAGAATTTTCGAAAATTCTTGAAGTTCAAGAACAATGGGAAATTTAATGATAAAGGAAAGTTCTCAAGTTCTGAAAAAGAGAAAAAGGACTTCAAAAAGAAAGATGGAAAGGAGTCCCAATCCACTCAAGGAGTCACTTGTTTTAAATGCAATGGACATGGCCATTTCAAAAAGGAATGTCCTAATTATTTGAGATTAAAGGGCAAGGTGTATGCCATCGCTCTAAATGACTCAGATTCTTCCAATTCTGATTCTGAGGAAAGCTATGACGTAGAAGGTAATTACTCCGCTTTTATGACTATTGCTCATGTTGAATTGACGGATGATTTAAGTAAGCTTGTTGAAGAGCTTGGAAAGCATAGTGATGAGGAACCAATGGGAGGTGTAGAAGAATCCGATGATAAGGATGATGAGAAATTAGAAGGTTTACAAGAGAACTACAATTCCCTATTTGAGAAGTTGGGAGAATATGCAATGGTGGCCAAGGCATCCGTGAAAAAGATGAAGAAGGCAGAGGAGGATTATAGAAGTCTCCTTATGTGATATAAGGAGGCTAAGTTGAGATAGAGACGCTGAATGGGGAGTTAATTAAAGCATACACAAAGGTGAAATTCCTTGAGCTTGAGGTGGTTCAAGTAAATGCCAAAGTTGAGAGAGTCTCCACCAAGAAGCTTGATGATGTCCTTTCTCAACAAAAACCTTTCTCCAACAAAAGCTGTTTGGGATACACTGGTGAGAGCAGTTCAGCTGCTAATTTATCCAAAGAAGTGAAGTTTGTGAAAGCTAAAGAACCGATGGTAGCTGCCAAAAATGCTGAGAAAGTGAAGCCGGAGAAGAAGAATAATGTGATTCACCAAAGGTTTATGACTAAGCCTCCTAAATAATCAGTGGTCAAACCTAAGGGTAATGGGAAATTACTCCCAAAGTCATAAAGAGGTCTGAGAACTCAACACTTCTGCCATCACTGTGGAATTCAAGGTCACACCAGACCCAATTGTCATTAGTTGCAAGCATTGAAGAATTCAGGTGCTCAAAGATCGAGAGGACCAAGAAATGACAAGAGGACTTGGGCTGTTGAGCAATCAAGAGGTCGAGATGGTGATTCAGGAGTGATGGATGTGATGAAAATATTGGTGCATTCACCATCTGCTTGGAAAGCTTCCCTAGAAGGTTTGAAAGCCCTAACACTCATACCCAATCCTATATTGTTCTATTTATTTGCATTTGCTTTAAATGTTATTACATTATTGTTTTTGATCAATCTTTTCTTGTTTTTATGACAAAAATCCAAAAACACATAAAAAGTAGAAAATCCAAAAAGTTTGATCAACATTGTTGTGTTTTGTCTCAAGCATATTTTGCCTTGTACCTTTGTACTAATGGTTTGTGCATTTACGAGCGTAACTTGCTCCCTATGCACTCATATCATTGTGGGAGAAATCTTAACTTCTATGTGATTGTTGTAAATAGATCTTCAAACTTGCCATGAATGATTAGTCAATGGTTTTTGTTGATCTTGAGACATGCATAGACTTGTGCCTATATATCTTCCCACTCTTTTATTTTATTGTTTTTGCTTAAAGAGCTCAACATATGTAAATCTCCAAATGAAAAGAGATAATGAGCTGCAAAAGCCTGTCGCATATACTAGTATTTGACTAGGAAAAAGGGAAAGCGACTTTATATAAAATGTTTGATGCCCATAAAGCCAAAGGCTAACTCATCAAATTGAAATATAAAAAATTTCAAGTATCGATCTCACAATGAGATGTAATGATTCAAAAAGATCAAATGATATGATGTATATGGAGCCAAATGAAAAGTTTCAAAGTTGTGTTATCAAGTTATGTGGGAGGTCATATATGCATATTTCTATAATTGAGATGGGTCACTTTATCTAGTGCTAATTGTGTATGGCTTGGTTGAATTGATCATTGAAGTTTCACGTTAGACTAAGGACTATCTCATTGTTGATATCCATACACATCACACATGTCTATGTTTAACAAATGCTATATTCATTTGTGTGATTGTACTTGATTAAATGTGTTTTCACAGGCTCAATCTTTGTTGATTAAACACAAAAAGATTTTAGAGTATTTTAGTTGATATTGGAAAGTATTTTGTTTTTGCAAAAAAAAAAAAAAAAAATTTGTCAAAATCTTCAAAAACAATGTTGCCCTTTTCTGGTGACTCAGTTGCGGGTTGGTTTAGTCGCATGCCCTAGTCGCGAGCCCACACAGAGATTTTTCGTGACTCCCTGGTGGGTCAATGTCCCAATCGCAAAAAATACTTAAAATATTTTTCAAAATTTGAGTTTTTAATGTTTCTCATGGCTCAGTATGGCGACTTGTTCGCGGGTGAAAGGTCTAGTCGCGAGGGGTACACAGAAATTTTTGTGGCTTACCTCGCAACTTCCTCGTGGGTAGAACTTCCAGTCACGAAAATCACGTGTTTTGTGCAACTTGGTAAGTTTTTAAAACGTTTGGGTTTTCCCTTAAACATTTTGTGTCTTTTCGTTGTCTTCCCCAATAGAACCTCTCTCAAACACACCATTTTTCTCACAAAAACCTCCATTGTTACTCATCTTTTCATCTTCAATCTCCTAGAAAAAGGTATGGGCTTTTCTATTCTCTCTTTATACTTCATGTTTATAGTTGTGTTTTCATGATTTTGTGAGGTATTGTTGATGATTTGAGAAATATGGTGTTTCGAACATGGGTTTGTTATTTGTGTTGAGTTTGACTGAATGGGTTCTGTTGTTCTTGACTTTAAGTTGTTAGATGTTATTATTATCATGTTTGTTGCTTCTGTTTTGAGTTAGTATTGACTGATCTGTGTTGGTTTGTTCATCTCATACCCATTAAGATATGTCTCATTGACATGTGTTTTTTTTGGAATTAATGTGTAATACACTGTTTGTGAGTGTAGTTGGTTCATAATGAGTGATTATTGCATGATGGGTCACATGTTTGGCTATGTACCCTAGAATGTTCATGATTGAGTTTTTGTGCTCACTATCACAATGTGTTATGCATAAGAATTGTTGATAGTTTGTTCTATGCTCGTTTGATTTGAGTTATCTCATTCAATGTTGATCCTGAATTGTGTTTGGTTTGAATGTTTGGTATAATGCTCTGTCCTTTTCTATGCCACTAACATGTTACTAATGTTTTGAGTTTCCATCTATTGTGCTCTATTTTGTGGGCTTTGCTGCTGTGTTATGCAAATGACTCCTACCAAGATGAAAACTACTGCCAAGAAGGGTGATAAAAGGTTAAAGATGGATAATACCAAGTTCAAGTCTCCTCATCACTTTGAGAGATATAGAGATTTTTATTTAAAGGCACTTTTCATCTGGGAGAGATTTATTGACTTGGTGGATTTGAAGGACACCTTCATTCCAAGCTATTTTAAGGGCAGGGGTTAGGATAAGCTTTTGAGTGACTTGCCTGGAGTTTGTGATCCTTTGATCAGGGAGTTTTACGCCAATGCAATGTTAAGAGAGCATGAGATAAATTGTTGGATACGAGAAAAGGAATTTACTATAGATGTGGGTGACATAGATGATGTGTTAGGTTTTGAGGGCATGGATGATCTTGATTTCACTCATTATAAGGATAGGATGTTGTCCTTAGAAACTGTTCAGACACATATGCTGGAGTAAGAAAGGGGAGATGCCTTAACACTGCAGCCTTTCCAGCATATATGAGGTGTCTAACAGTGATTATGATTTTTGCCTATACCCAGTGAAGAAGCTGACCACAATCAACAATGCCAAAGCCATCTTCCTTATGGAGCTCAAGCAGAAAATCTACATAGACATCAGTGCTCACATCTTCTACACCATTGTGGATAAGACTAGAACAACCACCAGGGCTAAGCTGATTTTCCCTAGCCTTCTTATTAGGCTTTTTAGGTTAAAAGGTGTGGAGATCCCTTAAGATATTAGCCTATTGTCTACTCTCTCATCAATTAACAAGCTAACCATCACAAGGATAAGAGTTTATCTTCTGGGTGATGAAGAGGAAGGTGACCAAGAAGAAGGTGAATCCATGGACACTGAGATAGAGGCTGCAGGAGAACCCTCAAGCTCAAGTGGTCGTGGCAAGAGGAGCAGAGCTTCATCTTTATTAGTTGTACCTTTAGATGCATTCTAGATCATCCTAGAGAGGATTGATAGGCTTAGATGTTCAGAATGAACAATCTGACAGGCTGGCTACACTTCAAGATCAAATGAACATCCTCTCAGCAAAGTTTGATAGCTTCTCCACCCAGCAGTGACCCTTTGGCCATTTCAGTCAAAAAGTGGGAGATTTTTGGGGTAGCTCTTAAGGGGGAGTGCCAGTTTGAGGGGGAGCTTGCATAAAACTTACATTTAGTAGTTTTTACCTCAATTTTTACTTTATGTTTATGTTGTTGGTGTTGGCATTATGCTTTGGATAATATTGTCTATATTATGGGTTTGCTACACTTTGGTTAATAGTTTGGTTTAAAGTCATGGATTTTTTTTTTTTTTTTTTTTTTTTTTTTTTTTTTTTAACTTTTGAAACTTGTGGTACATTGGTTAAAGTTTATAAGGTTTTATTCAGTTTATTATGTTTGTTTTTGTACTCATGCTTTTGTAGGCTTTTATGGTTTGTACCTTTGCCTTGTTGCTTAGTACTTGTTGTTTTGTCATGCATTACTTTAAGTACTCTCACTCTTGTGCCCTTTATTGGATTTTATATCCTTAATGCAATTTCCTTATGTTGTTGCATTGGTTGAGTGTTGGACATGCAAATGATACTTTGCATTAAGCTTATTAGCTTGCATGTCCGAATGTTTATTCCTCGCGTGAATGAGCATTGTGGTCACTATTTATAGTGATTGTTCGTTTTTGTTCAAGCCATGGTTTATTGCTTAATTCCATTTTGCTTGATCGCATTGTGCTTGCTCCATATGCATTACAAGTTTTCTGCATACAATGATCATATTGTGTTGTTGTGTTTTCAGGAGATACTTCTTCTTATGATTCAAGAGATTCAAAGATTCTAGAGTTAGGGGTGAGTGAGTTTTATTCAACTGTTCCCAACTCACGCGTTAAGTCTAGAGTTTGTTTTAGGGTTTTGTCATGGAACAGCCAAAGGGGGAGATTGTAAGGTTAAATTTAATCAATCATTTTTTTGGCTTTATTTCGTGCCAATTTGCTTGTAATCCAGCACTTAGAAACCTTGTATTTAGGTGGGAATCATGTAAGGGTAGTATGTGAGAGAGTGTGAAGAAATGCTCAAGACTGTGCACTGAAGCAAGGACTCGCGATTGGATCTCGCGGGTGGCTCGCGACTGGCAAGCCATCAGAGGATGCATACGAGTGAAGCATGCAGAGAAGCTGAACCGTCATGCCAGCTATATCACCACAGGACAAAAATTCAAGACTAACCATTCAGTTAGCTCGCAATTGAACTTGCGACTCAGTCAAGTCGCCGACTAGCTCTATTTTGAAAAACTGACTATTCGCATTCCATTCTCACACTAGTATAAATATCCCTTATACCCACGAAATGTAGAGAGCTTTTAGAGAGAATTTTGAGAGAGAAACCCTAGAGAAAAACAAGATTGACTCATCCATAATCTTTACATAGTGACTCTTCAAATTCCTCAACTCTCACCCTTTCCATTGTTACATCCTTGAAAGGTACATTAGCCAAAACCTTTTCTCACCATACCCATATCTGTGAGAAGGCTATTTGGTGCTTGGGAAACAATTAGGAAGGGACCAATTGATATTGGTGGATGCTATAGGTTATAGCGGAATCTGGTAAGCTAAAGAAGACAAAAGTTCGGCACAACCTCATTGGAGCAAGAAGCTTGAAAGGCTTAGGTACACTAGATAGATTTGGCTTGGAGGGTCTTCTGCTGTTCATGTATCCCAACTTCATTCTTTAGTGGATTATTGACCACTAGGAGGGCAGCGGAGAGGTTTTATGCTGAAGGCTTTAGTTTCCTCTTCGTTAACACATCGTTATGTTGTCCTTGTGTTTGCATCTCTCTTCCCTTAATTTTTACCATTTAATTTCTACTGTGGATGTGATTTTATGGTTTAGATTGTTTATCAATTCTGTTTTAGCTTATGTTCATGTTCTGCACATATATTGTTTGATAATAAGCTTGAATTGGTAATTTATAAATTAGGGGTCTAAACGTTCAAGGTGTTTTATACACTATTTGAACATTCAAAGGATATTCCAATCCCACATCCAACAGAAACCCCAAATGAAAAGAATTTTAACATGAAAAGAGAAACTACTATTCACGTAAACTCTCATCTACAAGTCAAATTAACCCGATCAATATTAACCAAGCAAGCAAATTTAACATCCATACTCCAAAACCCTGAACAGGGGTCACAATCATTAACAATCTTTGCTTAGATATATTAACCCCCCCCCCCCCCCCAAAGTCCATCTTTCAACATACCCAGATCATAAAATCTATCATAGAATCCAAATAACAAGTATACTTGATCAGGAAACAAAGAAAAAAAAAATTAAAAACAGAATCTTTTAGAAAAACAAAACACAGTAACATGTGCTTAAATAACTTTTTCCATCTATACATTATGATCATTATAGATCGAAACAAAGTATTACAAAAACGAGGATTACATATCAAAGAAACCCAGGATTCCTCAAAACCCATCTGCATCTGTCAACAACTGCATAGAATTTCAACTTTTTTTTTTTTTTTTTTTTTTTTGTTCCTTTACCAAAAACTAGTAAAAATAAAAAATTGGATCAAAATGTAGAAATAGAGAAATGGGTGTGTCTGATCAGAGACTATTCTGTTATCTTAGATGATGAAATATGAATTTAGGACTAAGGATATTTTCAAAAAATTTTCAAGATAAAGATTGCAAAAGAAAACTAGTACCTATCTATTCTATCCATATAAACAACTCAACAAGTCATTCTAAATTTATCCAATAGTACTAAAACAGTGACTAGCTTGAGTTGATCTTCATACCTTAGTGATCACTACTAGATTGGGCTAATTGCGAGGTGATATAACTCAACATTTGCATCATCATATTGTCATAATGTGCTCTTTGCTCTGCCATTTGACTAGCATGTTGTTCCTCAAAATGTCTTATTTGTTCTGCCATTTGAATAGCTTGTTGTTTGAGCATGCTTTTAAGGTTCTTTACTTCTTCTTTCAACTCTACATCAGCCTTTATTCATTTGTGTTCAAATTCTAAGCATTTTTGTTCAAATTCTAAGCATTTTTGTTCAGATTCTTGGAGTTTCTTCTCAAGATCATACATTCTAGATGAGAAGGAACCCCATAACTTGGTAGGAATGGCTCCAACCCCATAGCCACGAACTTGTCCATGACGCTCAAGTCCAAACACCCCACAAACATTTGATCTTGAGATATTTGCAATGCCCCCTCATTCACTTGAGTAGTAAGATTCCTTAATGCCACCTAAAAAGAAAAGTAACTTGCAACAAAACCACATAAAAATATACTATCTATATTAATATAATTAGAAGATTTCATACCAATGCATCTTGTGTTGGTTCATTTACTGCATGCCCATTAGCTTGCACATGGGTGATGTCAAATAATTCAATTCTACTAGGGTTATGACCTGTCTTCTCTTTCTACCATTTGACAAAACAAATAGAAAGCATATAGTAATTAAGTATTGAAGATGAGTAATGCAATAACTCAGCAAAACAAAGTCAAATAACAACAAATAGAAAGCATTCACAGAACTAAGAAACAAATACAAAGTCAAGAAACATGGTTCTAAAATATTTTGGTACTGTACAAGGTTGAATTTGAGGATATGGATAGTAAACATTTTGCTTAGATATACCTCTTCCGCACTACGTCGTTGGAAACTTTTTGAACCAAAAGTGTGGATAATATTGTTTTTGTCCCGATTTTCCTTGTTTTTCAAACACATGTCCTACATTTAAGAATGATAAGTCAGTGCCATAAACCAACAAATCCACAATACAATAGTTAAGAATAAATTTGATAATAAATTCTTTGTAACGGTACCATATAATCTTGCTTGCTCCACAAATCCACGAGACAATTCCAATCATCGTTCTCTAGTCCAGGTGGACATTTGCAACAATAGTAAAAAAAATAATAATTAATTAATTAATTAGGCACACCTATATAAGTGCAGCAATAGTAACTTTATAAGCCAATCTTGATGACACATTATTCTAACTTCATACATACCAAAACGTGGACTGGCTATTGAATTTGGACACATTTTTTGCTCTTTTACCCTTCTTCTGTTTTCCAAATAGAGGACAACTGCAACAAGAACAAAAATGATGAGAATACATCTTGTTGGTGATCCTTGAGCAATCAGCACTAGGCAAGGGGTAAGCAATGAAGGGAATGTATTCCTGCTTGGATGTGATCGAGATGTAGACTTCCACAAAAATGATTTCCTGAACCATTTTAGCACTGGTAGTGTTGAGTGTCAATATTATTTTCCTGCATTAAATTTAAATAACACCCCAGTGCAAAAATAAATAAATAAATAAATAAATCTAGTCTCCTAAATGTCTTGAAGAAATTTTAGGATATTCTACCAATTGAAATTCTAACACCTATATCCACCCAAAGCCACCCTAAACAAAAGCGAAAGAATAGATTATGCTACTTAAACTATTCTATTGATAAAGAATAGATTATGCTACTTAAACTATTCTATTGATCACAAAACATTGCATGCAAATGATGAAACTTGTGGTCATAGACATGACAACTGAAAAATACAAGAAGCTTACTAAATTTCTTTGATATACAGGCCGTAAAATCAAAATTACACATTTTACAATTACAATAAAAGGATGGTTCTTCTCAAAAAATGAAGGAAAATTTTCTAATTCAAGGGGATTGAATGAAACTTCACCTATTGGATATGAGTTACTTCAGAACATGTATTAAAAGAACATATAAGAAGCACAATTCATTAGACAGTTTTTCTTACCCTAGCTTCTAGAAAAACAAGATGAGATGGAATTGCATCAACATAAGCAGCAATGTTTTGGTAATCAGGTCTTATGTTTCATAGCAGAAACATGGATTAGTGCAACTGGGTTTAGCAAATGAATGACATTCTAGAACAAAAATTGTGGAACCATGTTTAGCAAATGGATTATGAATTCTCAAATTATGAAATCTGCAAATGCAATGCTCCCAACCATTCAAATGACTTATTCTCCAAAGATTTAGGGTAACTCCACTCTAGAATTGTTAAAATACTACTATTTCACTATAAACCCAAGCTTTAAGCACTGCTAATATTCCTCTACTACTAAACACAAATTCCCAATAGCTAACAATGATACCCAGTAGATCCATACAGTTCAAAGTCAACAGTCACCCACCAAAGCCAACCAGTTGAACAATGTAGATTGAAAAATAAACACACACACACTCACACACGGAGAGAAAGAAAACTAAATTTGAATACACAAACACACTTGATAGAGCAAAAATGAAAATTAAATTCCTAGTTATTGAATGTGCAAATTATATTAGGAAATAAATCAAGGCTTACAGAGTGTTTAAAAGCACATTTCCCACACAACCAATACTAGCAATCCCTTGGATTGAGCCTTGCAATCTTGTTGTGCCTATACTCACAATAATAAAAAAAATAAAAAAAAATATTTAATCAATATTTGTATGAAAACTATAAAGGAAACAAAGATTATGATTTGAAATCAAATAATGAAATCGAAAAGTCGAACAATTAGAAATCAAAATAGGGAAATCGATGATGAGCTCAGTTTTCTGAGAAATGTGAAACAAAAATCATGGGGAAATCGATGAAAAAGTGTGGGTAAACGAAAAAAAAAAAAATCAAAGATGAAATTTTAGGGTTTGTGATTTGTACCTAATCGAAGCTGAGAAACACAATGCCAAGAGAGATGAAGGGTCCGTTTGGATTGAGCTTATTTTTGTTGAAACTGAAAACACTGTAGCGAAATAATTTTTAAATGTGTAAATAGTGCTGTGGGATCCATTTTTAATGAAAAAGTTGCTGAAAAATGTAATTTGTGGGACCTGTGAATAGTGCACGGGTGCACTGTTCACAATTGACAAGTCAACTATTGCGGGTTGAATCAAAAAAAAAAAGAAAAAAAAAAGAGAAACGCAGAACAGAAACGCAAACGCCAGAATCAGTGCAATCCAAATGGGTACGAAGAGTCACAAAATCAAGATCAACTCATACCTAATCGGAGCTATGCAATTACATACCTAATCGATGATCGTCGAGCTCTATGAGATTTCCATGAGCTCTATGAGATTTCTATGCTTTCTTAGTTTCAGGCTTTCAGCGAGAGAGTGATATTGTGTTTACTGGTTACATTCTGGGCTATCTTTTTAATTTTGTTGTGGGCTTTTTTCAAGGGCTGAAAAATTTGTCATATTTTATCAAGGGTTGTGGGCTAGAAAATGTAAATGTTTTGGTACAAAACTAGCTTTTTTTCACATTTATTTCAAGGGTGTTTTAACTTATTTTGAGGGACCAAATAACCTTTGAAATAAAGATTAGTAATATAGCCTGCTGCATTTGTATTTATAGATTGTATCGACAGATTTTAGTAAACCCTCAATAAAAGAGAGTTGAAATAACTAAAGTTTGTTGTAGTGAATGTCATATTGTCACTATCTCAAAAAAAAAAAAAAAAAAAAAATTGTTTTATGGAAATTATAAATCAAGAACATAGTAAAGACATATTCTAAACAAGATAACTATAAGAGCATTCACACAGTGTCTTTGTAAAATAGAATAAGTCCCACATTTTGCCTAACCAATTCCCAAAATTGTCCACATTAACTTATGTATGTAAAATCTATCCACAAATACAATATTCATGTAAATTTATGTTGTCATTATTATTTTAAAAAATCAATAAAATTTGATATTTTAATAAGATAAAATTTAGGATAAATAATTTGATATGAGTATTTTTGAAAAATAATTATGTAAAAAAGAAAAATAAATTACTATGCTAAAATAAACATTAATTTGTGCAGGAGTCTAAGCTAAGGAAAGGCTAAACCCCTTAAAAGAGGCACTTTTCATTTACCTCCAAAACCAATTCAAAAAATTCATATATTCATTTTAAAAGAAAAAGAAAAAATAATTTATCCAAACAACAGATTTCTCACATTATTCAGGAATAAAATATGCTATCCTACTCCACGACCAAACAAACCCTTAGCAGGGAATATACACCCTATATCGTTTCCGTTACCCACCCCCCAAAAAAAAAAAAAAATCATAAAATTGGATGTGCACGAAATTTTAATAAAGACTCTCAAAACAAGTCTCAATATCATAGAAAAAAAAGCTTCAAGAAAACAAGTAATAGCTCCAAGAAAACAAGGTACATTCTTGTTGCTTTGCTTCATTCTTAGTTCCATAGCATCCCTGTGATTCTTAGTTGTATTACATTTCTTTATACGTGCAAAACCATTTCTCATTCACAAACACATTACCTTTCACAACTTTCTTTAGTTTTTGCTATCCATGCATGCTGGAACATTATAAATCTTGCATAGTTGAATTTTTACAAATCTTGTTAATGTTAGCATTGTTCAGCTAGTTTGGTGGGTTTGTCTTCTACTCTTCTTTTTCTGTTCAAAACTTTCCACAATTAGTTTCTTGTTAACCAAGAAACCATTCATTATTTTGATATACTGTACGATTACGATTTATAAGAATAATCGCTTTGAAGGCATTGCTATGTCAATCTAAAGAAAATGATTAGGCCCTGTGGTCCAGTTGGTTCCTATAACAGACTAGGATTAGTAAAACACTGAAACTTATATGGTGCATCTAGCTTTTATTTTTTATTGGATTCTTTACAGTTTTTTCATACAGGGGAAAATTTATCTGTATGTTTAAATCTGATGGTTGAAAACAAGAATCTAATGAATTGTATTACGGCTTAAAGTTTGTGTTACCCTGGTCCTAAAGATATGGATGGTTGCCTTGTTTTTGGACTCCAAACCCTTTGGGTTGTCAATTTAGATGGATGTATGTCTTGGAGTTCTGATTCTCACCTGGCATTTGGAAATGTGGTTTTTGGATGATATAAGAGTTAATTAGCCCTTCTCTTAGAACAGCAAAGGATGGGACACAGACAAAGGCCTTCTTATAGAGGATCTCTTCTTCCAGAATTTGAAGCTCAAGAGCAGCCTGATTCAAGCCCTTCAACCAGAAAAAACCAATTGAATCCACCGAGGTTGGAACAGGGACTGGAGCCTGATGAAATAGGATCACGCAACTTAGCGTGGAAGCCTAATTTAAGCATCAATCAAGTTAGTGTGGTAGCGATTTGTTTGACAGAATTTTCATAATTTAAAGTTTATTTTTATGTTGGTCTTGCATGAGAATTAATAGTCATGGATAAGCTAAATACATTTTACAGTTGAGTTTTTACTAGGGCAAGCTGATATAGTAATTATCCATTACATGCTTAATCGATGAGTTATGTTGATTGAAATGATAACCTAGGCATAGTGACATAAAACAAGCAAAACCTTTGCAACACGAAAATTAAACAACAGGAAAATAATGATAGGGCCTAGGAGTTAACACCAAGCTAAGGACACCTAGGATTGGTTGGAGTTAACACCAGGCCATGGACACAATTTCAATAGAAAATTTTATTCATTAAAATAATGTCCTCTTTGATAGGAGAACTATACTTTGTTCATACAGGAACACTGAATCCTAATTCTAATAGCATATTATAAAAATAACCCTTACATTAAATAAAATAATAATAAACCTAATAAAGTTTTAGGACCTATAAATTAAATTCAACTGACCAAGAGTACATAGACTTGCAAATTTAAATTAAAAATAAACATATAGATCCTTATATATGTTAGCATTGGTTAATTTGGATACTTATACCCTAGTATGGTAGACAGATCGTGGAGATGACACCTGCACTTCCTCCACTTCGGGCTGAAACTAATGCCAATACATCCAATATAATCCAGGGGAAACAGGTTGTAGCATCAGCGACCCCATCACATCTTTCAAGGTGATTTTCTTGTTGAATTTGTGGGTAGTTTCTGAGTATGGCTTGAGTTTTGAACCTGAGCTTCTATGAGCCTTGCCTTCTTATTTTAATGTGATTCCTTACAGAAAGAGGAAAATGGTATCTGGAAATGATCCTGATCAGGTCTTTGAACCACCTGGAGATATCTCTCACTGTGCAAGTCATTTAGCGGTAATACATTGACTGGTGATTTGTAATTCCCCTCATGCTCTACCTCTAGTCCTCTACACTTTTGTCCATGTGAATGGCTCTGCATGCTTGTTCAAGTTAGTTTTTTTTATGCGATTTTAGTTTAATAGTCATCTAGGAGTCCTGATACTACTAGGATAAGAAAGTCTTATACATATATTTGTGCTCAATGCACTCAAAGACAGATAAAGTTGATCAATAACATACTAATGGGGCCATTTGATGCTGGGCTATGTCATTTTTCTTCATGGTGATTGGTGAGAAACACAAGAACCTAAAGAATTGTAGTACAACTTATAATCTGTGTTACTCCGGTAGTAAATATATGCATGGTTGTCTTGTTCTTGAAGTCTAAAACCCTTTGGCTTGTCGATTGAGATGGACTTATTTCTTGGACTATTAGGAAGAAGTGAAGCCACTGTAAACAAGCTAAAGCCATACTGACTGAACTCTGGAACTGGTTTCAACAATTTCACTGTAAAATTCATGTTGAGAGACTATTTAAATGATAGTTCATGTTCAAAATATAAATGAAAAAGTTTGATATATGTAATGCCTCAAGCATCCTGGATCAAGCCTTCAGATTATTCTCTAAAGGTTTAAAATTTATGTAGTATAAGTAATAGTTAATTAGCCCTTCCATAGAAACTTAAAAATTTCATTCATTTGTAATATCAGATGGGACGTGGACACCAGCCTTCTATACCCATATCAGAAGCTCAAGTTATTGGAGAAGCAGAACTCCAATTGGATTTGCCAAGGATGCATGCAAGCCAAATGTCTACATCCAGGGTAAGCAGCATCATTAATCAAGTTAGTGTGGCACCAATGTGGTTGACAGAACATTTTCATGATTTTAAAGTGTACATTTTGTGTTGGCCTTGCATGAGGCTTCTGCTAACAGAACTGGATATGCTAAATACATTTTACATTTGAGTTTTTACTAGGTCATGTAGGTATAGTAATTAGCCCTTCCTTAGAAGCTTACAAATTCCATTCATTTGCTCTATTAGATGGAACAGAGACAGCAGTCTTCTGTAAGAAAATATCCTCTTCCTGAATTAGAAGCTCATGTGCAGCCTCATTCAAGCCCTTCAACCATAAAAAACCAATTGGATCCACCGAGGTTAGAACAAGGACAAGTGCCTGCTGAAAAAGGATCACGCCACTTTGTGTGGATGCCTCATTTAAGCCAAATGCCTGCAACCAGATCACGCAGCCTTGATCAAGTTAGTGTGGTGGTGATTTTTTTTACAGTAATTTCATAGTTTAAAGTGCATTTTTATGTTGGTCTTGCAAGAGACTAAATAGACATGGATAAGATAAAAATTCATTTTACAGTTTGCGTTCAAGCTGATATAGTGGTTATCCATTCCATGCTTAATTGATGAATGGCTCTGCATGCTTGTGCAAGTTAGTTTTTTTATGAGATTTTAGTTTAATAGTCAAACTAGGAGTCCTAATACTACTAAGATGAGAAAGAATCTAATATATGTATTTGTGCTCAATGTAGTCAAAGAGAGATGAAGTTGATCAATAACATACTAATGGGGCCATTTAATGTTGGGCTCAGAATTGTAATACAACTTAAAATCTGTGTTACTCTGGTCCTAAATATATGCATGGTTGTCTTGTTCTTGAAGTATAAAGCCCTTTGGGTTATCAATTGAGATAGACGTATTTCTCGGAGTCATTTTTCAATACCCTAATCCTCAGGTCACAATTAATGAAATTGTCATGTTTTATTGTAAATGATCCTAAATGGTGTTCCTAACATGATATTAAGCAAGATCTATGCATCTAATAATATTTTTGGCATTAAATGCCACTGTAAAGTGAGATTTTTCAACTATATAATACAAAGTCATCCATACTATATTTTCTTAGCCGAGTGAAAATTTTCCATGATTTAGATCTCAACTGGATTTGTTTGCTCACAGTCAGTTGTCAAGCCAGCTTTATTATACTTAATCTGGAAATAATTTGTATTGCTGTATCATTTTTTTTCCCATTAGCTGTTGGTAATTTTTTAATGCATTTCCTAAATACCTAAAATTAATTACATGCATCCAGGTTCCTGTGACTCATCAGCCACTTTGAAGGTTTACCAATTTTGGTTACTTCAACTGGCTTTGGGCTTTGATTGTTTTAGTTTCTTAAGAGTGGTTCTGTATTCCCTTTTTATTTACAAAGAAATGGAAGGGGAAAAGATGAATAGCATGTCAGTAAACATTCCCTTGCACTATTAGGAATAAGTGAAGCCACTGTATACAAGCTAAAGCCATGCTGACTGAACTCTGGAATTGGTTTCTACAATTTCGCTGTAAAATTCATGTTGAGAGACTATTTTATGATAGTTCATTTTCAAAATTTAAATGGAAAAAGTTTTATAGTTGGATATATGTAATGCCTCAAGCATCCTGGATCAAGTCTTCAGATTATTCTCTAAAGGTTTAAAAATTTTGTAGTATAAGTAACAGTTAATTAGCCCTTCCTTAGAAACTTACAAATTTCATTAATTAGCCCTTCCTTGGAAATGGACTCCGGCATGCTATATCCATATCAGAAGCTCGAGAGACTAGAGAAGCAGAACATTTTCATGCAAGCCAAATGCCTGCATCCAGGGTAAGCAGCATCATTAATCAAATTAGTTTGGCACCAATGTGTTTGACAGAACATTTTCAAGATTTTATAGTGTGCGTTTTATGTTGGTCTTGCATGACTTCTGCTAACAGAAATGGATAAGCTAGATACATTTTACAGTTGAGTTTTTACTAGGTCAAGTTGATATAACAGTTAAACTATTTCTTGCATTGTCCAACTCCAACTATGGTTGACGCTGTCATTTATGGTGTCTTAATGAAGTTCAATTCAATCACTGCTCAGGAGGCTGAACAACAGAGAAGTTTGGTGGTTGGCAATGATAAAGAAGTCGAAAAGCTTCAAGGCAATCTACAAACAGTGAAGGCGGAGCTCAAAGAGGTTGAGAAAAGCCAATTTGCACAAAAGTTTTGGTTTGAAAGGCTCAAGCACATATCCTCTGAGATGAATGCCTTTCTTGACGAGTGGAACACTCCAACTACCAAATTGAAAGTCCAGAATGAAGAGATTGTGCAGAAGGCATGCTCTTCCATTGCCTCACTTTTATGCTGTTTCTTCTAACTTGAAAAACTTGTCCTGTGTCATGACATTGCTTGCAAGGGTAAAGAAATTAGATGAGATTGTAGGACAGCGAGGGATACATTTTGAGGTGTACACTTTATGTTGGTCTTGCATGAAATGTTGGAGGCAATCCTTTTGCTTTCAAAGGGGAGCTTCTGCATTCACATATCATTTCCTTTTGAAATCGGCATTAATTCACAACCACATTTGCTATCCAATGAGCAGCAGCAAGAGAGAAGGAAAGAGAGAGATTTGGTCGCCCAGGCTAAGAGGGCTGATCTCAAAATGGCATACCAAACTTCTGCTTCTAGGGCTTCCTCAACTCAGTCGAATACAGAGGGACTGGCGGTGTATGAAGATAATGTGCAGAATTTCATCAACGTGAATGAAGATCCCTACACGATCTGCAAGCCAGATAACGAGGTGGGTTGTATCAATTCTCAACCTGTAATATCATACAGGTTCTCTTAGTCCTATATTCTGGGTCTTTTTACATGGCTAAGTTTTGTTCTTTTTTCTTTTTTTTCTTTTTTTTTTGGCTCAAGGAGTTGAGGAACAGTGCTGTTGGGTCTTTGGCTCCAGAGGTAAGGTGTTCTTTATATTTATCAATATGTACTCAGGATTTTTTTTTTTAATAAAATAAAATTATAATCCAATTATTACAAGAAGTAGATCTGAGGAATTTGAACCTTGATACTCTTTAAAAAAGAGACCAGTTAATGTCATTCAACTTTTGCTTTTTGTACTCAAATCTTGCTTGTTTGGATTAAGCACTTTTTACACAATTTTTGGAAATATCTCCACCTTGAACTTATCCCAATACATCCATTATATCTTTTGTCCAGGAGAGACAGGTTAAAGCACTTGTGAACCCATTACCACCTTCAAGGTCATTTTCTTTGTTTCAGTCAGAATTTATGGGTAGTTTCTGATGGAAGAGTATGGCTTTAGTTTTGCACCTGATCTTCTATCAACCTTGCCTTCTTATTTTAGTGAGATTCCTCACAGTGAACAACCTGGAGAAATTCCTGATCAGTACTTGGAACAACCTGCTGGTGGTAATATCTCTCAGTGCAAATCCATTTAGATGTGATTAACTTGGAGTGTCAGTTTCAAGTGTACAAATGAACATTAGAGGGCATGTATTGTGGATAAACATGAGCTTCCAAATGGCTAAAATGTCTCATGAACTTCATGGTTTGAAAACTTGCTTGACTATTTATACAAAAATGCTTAAAATCATTGCTTTCTTCATCTGTGATAGGGGCCGAAGACCAACAATTTCTTGAAGACCTACAATGGGCTGATGACATACTGGAAGATCATGATCCATTGGTTAACCTACAAGAAGATTTAGAAGATGATCGAAAACAGTGAAGATCATATCTCATTTTTTATTTTTTCTTATGAACGTGAAGATCATATCTCATATACTTAGGTAAGAGATGTGAAGATATAAATATGATGAGTTAAGCAGATCTTGTTGTTATAACAATCTGCTTATTTAGAAGTTTGTTTCTGTTGACAACCTTGTAAATGTATGAAGGGATATGCTGATGTTTTTGTAACCACCTTGAATTGTTTAGAAGACAACAAAACTTCATACGTTGTGATGTTGATGGATCTTCACTGATCTTGCAACTCCTGGTGCACAATCATGTATTTGCTCTCCTCCCCTTCTTTTTTTCTTTTTCTGTGTTTGGATTAATAATTCAAAAAAATTATTATAATTTTGAAAATGATGGGAATTTTAGTCTCATTAATTTTAATCTCTATTGTTTAGATGGGTATGTTTAAAAATTATGAAATTAGAGTATTTTAATATTTACACTAATGATGTTATGGCCATAATTTGGTGTTGGTGTAAGTATGTCTTATAATGGTAGTGGTGGTGGTGTCTGTGGCAGTGGCAGCAGAGGAGATAAAAGGATTTCCTTGGTTTAGCAGAGCAGTCGACCAGACTGCTAAAAAGCTTAAAAACCCTTAAGTCAATTTACTTCAAAACAATGTCATTTTAAATTTGACGTAGTGTTTTTTTTTAAAAAATTGATACAAGACTGAGTATTAACATTTTTTTTTTTTTTTTGGAAGTGAAGTATTAATTAATTTTATTGAGTTGCATTTGCTATTTTTTTTTTTTTTCTCCTTTTTATAGGGGCAATTTTGAAACAGATGCAAACAAACTAACATAAGTATTGGGAGGCATTTTAGGGGGAGGAATTTAATGAGGAAAATCAAAAGTCATATATATTTAGGAGTAATTTTAAGAAGCAAATTTTCAAGAGCCTTGTTGTATCTCAACTTGTTGGCACTTTCTGGTGTTTCCAAAGAGCACATTAGGGTTCAAATTTCTAGTCTCTAACTATTGAATTATAAAAAATAAAAATAATAAAAAAAGGAAGAAAATCAAGAATATACATTATGAAACTTGTTTTCTTAGGTTATAGAAGCAAATTACATTTTTTTCAACCTAAACTATCACATCGATTGCACTCTTAACCGCTGACCTATCAAAATGAATGATTAACTCCCAAAAGTTATAACTTTGCTTTAATGTCTCCGCTATCATCCATTTTGGTGTTAAGTCTAATAAAATTTTGTATTGAAATACCAATTTACCCCTCTTTAAAAACAAATGGTTGAGGGATTGGTATTTCGATGCTAATATTCTATTAAAGTTAATGCAAAACAAATGGTAGAGGGTTTAGTGTAACATATTTCTAATTATTGGGGAGTTAATCGTGTCTTTTGATAGTTCAAGGAGTTAAGTGGAATCAGGTTGATATTTTAGGGTGACAAAGTGTAATTTGTCCTAGTTTATATGTACTTTAAAAATATATTGACATTTAATTTTATACAACTTAAGATATCAAATAACTTCACACTAACTAAATGTTTTCAAATACATTCTTACATGCAAAATTCTTTGTTATAATTTTCTTCAATAGAGAGAGTTAAACATTATTAGTAAGAATACATGACTAGATTAGTAAGAATACATGACTAGGAGGTTATATCCGACAATATCCACTTTACTTTAATAGATATAATAAGATTTAAAATCTTTCATGTTTGTTCTATGATCTAAATTTTTTCTTTTTTATTATCAAACCAAATTACAAAATGGATTTTTTTATTATCAAACCAAATTACAAAATGGATATCTCTTTTATGTAAGTGAAATTCAATTCTAATTTCTTATTTGATCTTAAGAAACTTTAGCAATTGAGTTAATATAATAAAATACCAATTTCAATACTGTGAGATAGGGTTAAGAGCCCTGTAATTCAACTGTCATCTCTTATGGTGTGTTTGGATACCGCTTATTTTGCTAAAAACTGAAAACTGAAAACACTGAAGTAAAATAATTTTAAAATTTGTGAATAGTTCAGTGGGACTCATCTTTAATGAAAGTTTTGTTGAAAAAAGAGGTTTGTGGGTCCTGTGAACAGTGCCGGGACCCACTAAAAAGCTAAAAAATGCCAGTGCATGTTCTAAAAAAAAAAAAAAGAAGCTAAAACGCAGATGCTAGGTCTGTTTCAACTGTACCCAAATGGGTACTTAGTGTTTCTAATGAAGATGTTCAAATCACTCTTCTCCTAAGTTCTATCTATCAAATTTTCTATATAAAAATAATTTTAATAATTAGTAATAATAATAATAAAATAAAATAAAAACAAAAAAAAATCCTAACACTGTGTTTGGTTGGGTGGATTTTAGGAGGAATGGAAAATGTAAGCAGGAAAAAGATGGAGTAGAAAACTGAGTTTTCCTCTGTTTGGGAATAAGAAGAAAACAGGGGGAGTGGAAAACCAGGGAGAAAATTTTCTCCCTAGGCCCACAAATTTTTTCCTCCCAAATCAGGAGGAAAAGCAATGAGGGAAAACTACCTCAATGTAGTTTTACCGTAATGCCCTCCTAATTTTTTTTTTTCAATGTGACTTGAACGTTCTCTCTCTCTCTCTCTCTCTCTCTCTCTCTCTCTCACGTGACCTGAACGTTCTCTTCTCTCTCTCTCTTTTTTTTTCTTTTTTTTTCAACATGACCTGATCTAATTTTTACGTTATAATAATAAAAATAATAATAATAATTTATATATATGATGTGATAAATTTAATATTATGTAATAAGTACAAATAAATTTATTTCTTACATATTATGTAATAAGGGTATAATAGTCAATTTATATAAATTACATTTTTCATCCTTCCCTTTTTCTCTCCAACCAAACAAAAGAGTTTTCCACCCTCCCACTTTTTCACCCCTCCAACCAAACACACAAGAGGGAAAACTAAATATTTTTCATCCTCCCACTTTTCCACTCCTTCATCCAAACGGACCCTAAGACAGGCATCCATAAATTAAAGTTGATTGTAAGCCGATATAGAAATGGGCCAATGGCCTACAAATCCAATTATTAAAAAGCCCAACAGGAGTCGATTGGCATAGGATAATCTCTCG
This sequence comes from Quercus wislizeni, assembly GCA_023055345.1. NCBI lineage: Eukaryota > Viridiplantae > Streptophyta > Magnoliopsida > Fagales > Fagaceae > Quercus > Quercus wislizeni. Next base: position 26,185,201 of record JALGQJ010000005.1, read on the forward strand.
CTAGTTGATATTTTGATCAATGTGAAATAAGAAGTTATGCACTACTCCCTTTCTTTTCTTTTTTTTGGTTAAATTTCCTATCAAACCTCTCGATGATGAGTTACAACTTACAAGGGCACAATATTACATAATCAACAATTTTGTTTGATGGAAATTAGAGGTCAGTAACATTGTGAAGAGTGAAGACATATTCTAAAGATGAAAATCGTGACTTCGTGTGTGTGTGTTTGTATTTTGAATCTTGATTATAAGCATGTTTTATTGTTTATTTTTCATACTATTTGTTGGTCTCACAAAAATCACCTAGTTATTTTGTTTATTTTTTACTTTTTATTTACATTACTTTTAGTAAAAAGTTTTCATAAACACGAACAAATCAAGATTTAAGTTGCTTTTTGGGATGTGTAAAATTATAAATGTAAAATAGTTTATGTGCAACAAGTTTAACCCTATTCTAAATAAGGTAACTACAAACAAAACTAATATATTCCAAATATTAATTTTAAAAGAAAACAAAAAGAAAAACTAATTTATCCCAAAAAAAACATTATTCTGGAATAAAATATCCTACCCTAGTCCATAATGGAGTTAACTAAATCCCACGCACCAAACAGACCATAATAGCAAGGACCATACACCGTACATATATAAATCCGTGTCCCTATATGAACGAGAAAGGTGAAAACAGAATTAGTCCTGCGCGCGCAATTTCAAGAGTCTCTCTCTCTCTCTCTTTCAGAAAACAAGGTACAGTTCTTGACGCATTTGCTTCATTCTTAGTTCCATTGCAGCATTGTGATTCTCGTAGCATTACATTTCTTTATAGGTGCAGAACTATTTCTCATTCATAAACACATTACGTTTCACATCTTTCTTTAGTTTTTTCTATTCATGCATGCTGGTACATTATCTATCTTGTATATTTGAACTATTACAATTCTTGTTAATGTTGCATTTTTCAGCTAGTTTAGTGGGTTTATCTTCTTTTTCTGCTCAAAACTTTCCACTGTCAGTTTCTTGTTCGCCAAGAAACTGATCATTATTTTTGATATACTATGTCAATCTTAAGGAAATATATGATTAGCCCATGTGGTCCAGTTGGTTCCTATAATAAATTAAGTTTAGTAAAACACTAAATTTGATATGATGCTTCTAGCTTTCATTTTTTATTGGATTCTTACAAGTTATCCATATATTGAAAGATTTATATGTATGTTCTAATTTGATGGTTGAAAAATGAAAACTAATCAAATCATGTTTAGTGTACATTCATACACGAGAATCTAATGAATTGTAGTATAAAGCCCTTTGGGTTGTTAATTTAGATGCATGTACTTCTTGGAGTTCTTTTCATTGGCCTAATTCTCACTTGGCATTTGCAAATGTGGTTTTCTGTTCAAGAAAGGTTTTCAGATGATATAACAAATTTGTTCTCTGTAAGCGGTAGATTGGGATATTGTTTTTTGTGCATTTTTGTGTTTGTTGATATGGACACATGAGAAAGAACCATGTGGAATTGCCTTTGCTAATTTATTCTTAAAAATGTACAAACACTGCGAAATTTGGCAATGGGTATCAAGATGTTGTTTCAGATTGAAATGCACCCAATTGGCATTCTGTTTGGACATTTTTAGAAGCAAATGTAAGTGCTTAAACAGGGGATGGATGTGTACCTTGTTAAAATATATTAGGAAGGATAGAAGAACCCTATGTATAGGAGACAAACCTTAATAATATTTGTAATACAAATTGTTAGGTGTAAAATCGGTGATGGGATGTGCGTGTAGTGAACAAGTGTTGTATGCAAACATCAAACCTTTAGAAGATCACATGCTGCTATATCTTGAAAAGTGCTATCTTGGATATTATTATTCATCAAATAAAGAAAACAGCCACTAAGCATCTTTATTTATTTATATGTTTTTTTAGAAAGACCATACAAAGGGCTAACCAAATATGCTTGCTTTTCTACTTTCCCTTATGCTCTACCTGTAGTCCTCTACACTTTTGCTCATATGAATGGCTATGCATGCTTGTGCAAGTTAGTTTTTTTGAGATTTTAGTTTAACAATCAAACTAAGAATCCTAATACTACTAGCACAAGAAAGAGTCTTATAAATGTAATTGTGTGTAATCAAAGAGGGATGGAGTTAATCAAAGAGTTTTGAGTATTCCGGCACATTGTCCTTAGTGTTACCTCCCTTCTCTTTGCTTTCTTTATTCTTTTCTTTCTTATAGGTAATGTTAACTGCACTGTTCATTGGTAATGTTCACAGATTTCTTTTTATATAATTTTTTAAATTCTATTCTTTCTTCTCTTTTCAACCATAATTTAAAGCTTTCCTCTTTTGAAACCTAATCATGCTTCTGAAACTGTTCTAAACCCAAAAATACACAAATCTACCTAAACCTTAACCCGCAACAATCACTCATAGACAAATTCTCTAATTTGTGCTATGTCATACTGGTATGCATACCATACATGATATGCTTCTCTTAGAATATATGTTACTAGATCTTATATGTGATAATTATAATTATCTGATTCCACAGTTCCTAGAAATGGGTTTTGGAGCTTGCCCAAACCTAATACACATTTAACTTACCTTACCTTTTTGCTCATCTAGTTTGTGATTAGTGAATGATAAAACTTGATTTGTAAAAGTGAATATGCATTTACACAGTCAAATTCAAAGATGGGATATATAGACAAGTACAAACTAACAAAAACATAACTAAAGGATGAATGTTGTACTGACACACCATATATAATAGTCATGGACTATCCCCTTTTAAACCTTTGCACATTTTATTTACTTGAGATATTAAGTGAGATAAGCATCAGCTCACAATTAATAAAATTTTCATGACTTATTGTATATGCTCCTAAATGGTTTTTGTAAACATGATTATTCAGCAAGATCTATTTTTGTCTAATAATTGTTTTTAGAAGGAATATATGTCACTGTATACAGAGGTTTTTCAATGATATCATACAATTCATCCATACAAAACCTTTTTATGGCCAAGTGAAAATTTTGCTTGATTTCAATCTCAATTGGATTTTCTTACTCACTTTAGAGGTTAGTTTTAAAAGTATTTAGAGATTTACAAGGTAACCCTGTCAGTGTCAGGCCAGCTTTATTATACTTAATTCTGGAAAATAATGAGGATCGCTTTCTGATATCTTTTTACATTTTAGTTGTTGGTAATTTGTTTATGTATTTCCGGAATATCTAAAATTGGTTACATGCATCATGGTTCCTGTGCATACAAAACGGGATTTGTCTTGTGAGTCATCATCCACATTGGTGGTTTACCAATTTTGATTACTTTATCAGGCTTTGAGCTTTGATTGTTGTAGTTTTTCTTAAGGGTGGTTGTGTCTTCCCTTTTTTATTTGCAAAGAAATGGAAAGGGGAAAACATCAATAGTAAGTCAGTAAACATTCTCTTGCACTATTAAGAATATTAAGTGAAGCCACTATAAACAAGCTAAAGCCATGCTGACTGAACTCTGAAATTGGTTTCAACAATTTCACTGAAAAACTCATGTTGAAAGACTATTTTAATGATAGTTTTTGTCATGAACCTAATTTTTTAAATATGTTTCATTAAAATTTAAATGAAAAAGGATGATAGATGAGTATATGTAATTGCTCCAGCATCCTGGATCAAGTCTTCAGATTATTCTCAAATGGTTTTGAAATTTTTGTAGTATATGTAACAATTAATTAGCCCTTCCTCATAAGCTTACAAATTTTATTCATTTGTTATATCAGATGGGACATGGACACCAGCCTTCTGTACCCACACCAGAAGCTCAAGAGACTGGAGAAGCAGAACACCGATTGGATTTTCCAAGTTTCCATGCAAGCCAAATGTCTACATCCAGGGTAAGAAATATCTTTAATCAAGTTAGTGTGGCACCAATGTGTTTGACAGAACATTTTCATGATTTTATAGTGTACATTTTATGTTGGTCTTGCATGACTTCTGCTAACAGAAATGGATATGCTAGATACATTTTACAGTTGAGTTTTTACTAGGTCAAGTTGATATAGTAATTAGCTCTTCCTTAGAAGCTTACAAATTCATTCTTTTGCTCTATCAGATTGAACATGGACACCAGCCTTCTGTAGGAAGACCTCTTTTTCCCACATCAGAAGTTCAAGTGCAGCCTGATTCAAGCCCTTCAACCAGAAAAAATTGTGATCAAGAAACTGGAGAAGCAGAACACGAATTGGATTTGCCAAGGATGCAAGTAACCCGAATGTCTAAAGCCAGGGTAAGCAGCATCAATCATGTTAATCGGTGTGGCACTGATGTGTTTGACAAACATTTCATATTTTTGAACTGTGCATTTTATTTTGGCCATGCATGAGACTTCTGCAAACAGACATGGATAAACTAAATACATTTCTCAGTTGAGTTTTTACTAGGTAAAGTTGATATAGTGGTTTTTCATGCTTAATTGATGAGTTCAATTGATTCCAATACATCCAATATGTATTTTGTCCAGAAGAACCAGGTTGATCAGGACTTTGAACAACGTGATTTTAATCTCTCTCTCTGTGCAAGTCATTTAGCGGTAATTACATTGTCTGGTGATTTGATTTTCTGTAGTAAGAACATATCATTACATTTGAATTTTAAACCTTGGAGGTTCACCATTTATTCAAAAAAGCTGATTTTGATCAGGAAGAAGTTTCGCAGAAGTATCCCCTTAAGAAAAGAGTGGCAGAAATCAGTAAAAACTTCCCTAGTTTCCTTGAGAAAACTTTTCTTGAACTTTGAGATATCTGCCTGTCCAGAGATGAGTAGAATAACTTGATTTCTAATGTCTGTAACAGTTTCCGCGTGCGGAATTGAAAGTATGGATGAAGACGTGGAGCATATACTGTCAATGGTGAGACTCTAGCTTATAGATTTTCAATACTCAAAGTTGTCATATGTGCTGAGTTCCTATTTATCTGAAACTCCAGGCATTGAAGATAATAATGCAGGAATGGATAGAAAGTGCACTTAAATTGTCAAAAAGGGTAAGTAGATAATATAATATTGCTGCTAACTCTGGTTGTATTCCATGATGTTTCTTTTTTGATTCTAACTTCAACTTCTGTAGAGGATTGATCTTGTAAAGGCAAGGCAGCAGGAGAGGAAACAGACTGAAGAGGTAAAGCGTTGCACATTCAATGATGTGAGAAAAAATATCATTAAACCATTCTGTTTAGAAACTTGTCATATAGATGGTGATATATCTCATTTGTATTTAGCAGTTTTTTAAGCATGTTCAAAACTTTTTCTATTTGCTCAGAGGCATAATGGAGAATTGGGCACATCATCTGGGACTTCAGGAAAAACAGTTGAAGCCAGTGAAGACTTGGAAGAAAAAGGTAACATATTTGTCTCATTTTTTCTTTGCCGAGACTTGAAAATTTTTGGCAATGTCTAGGGAAACTTTTGTTTTTCACTTACTATGATTGCCTAATAGGGTTAACAAATTCTTTGTAATCCAAGCTCAAAAAATATGTTCCCATTAATCATCAAAATCTGGCGTGTATTTCTTCAAGTGTCAGTTTCAAGTGTACAAATAGAACATTAAAAGGCATGAGCATCGTCCATATACATGCAGTACAGCAGTAGGTACTCAAATTTATAATCAATTCTAGACCTCCATAGTCATGTAATTTGAATTAAACATGAGCTTCTAAATTGTTAAAATCTCTCATGAACTTCATGGTTTGATAACCTGCTTGACCATTGATACAAAAATACTTAATCATTGCTTTCTTCATCTGTGATAGGGAATGAAGACCAATTGTTGGGAAAGTCGTGTCTAACGCCTCAAATGGAGATAGTTTCTTCTCTTACCGTGAATGACGTGCTAGAAGCTTTGAAAGATAATCCACGACACTCAAGATCATATCTCTCATACTTAGGACAGATACATAAAAAAAACTGATGATGAGTTAAGAAGATCTTGTTGTTATGCTAATTCAGAAGTTTTTATTTATTTATTTATTTTTTTGGCAACCTTGTAAAAAAAAGAAAGGGATATGTTGATATTACGTTTAAATACCTTAAATCGATTCAGAAGCTTACTCATATAGTCTAAACTTGATTGTGGTTTAATTGACAGAAGTTCATTTAATTGGAGTATATGTTGTGATGTTGATAAAATGATCACTGATCTTTCAACTCCTGGTGCACAATCATCTATTTGCTCTTCTCCATTTCTTTTTTTTTTCTTTGTTTGGATGAATAATTGAAGAAATTCTGAGAATTTTAGAAAATGATAAAATTTCAGTTCATCATTTTCAGTTTCCATTGTTTAGACAAGTATGTTAAAAATTTAAGAAATCAGAATATTTTAATATATACAATGATGACGGTAATGGTAATAATTTGATGTTGGTGGCAATATGATGCCGTACTGTTAGTGGTGATGGTGGTAGCAGTTGCAGCAATACTACAATAGTAGTAGGTGACAATGATGGTGGCAAGTACAAGGTAATGGTTGGACAAAACTGCATATTACCTTCAAGAAAAATATATTTGTGATTTGTTAACTCCTTCACCAACACTTCGTATCCATTTCTCTTTATATTATGCACATAACTTGTGAAAAAGTAGGAATTTGATATATGACAGAAGGAGAGAGAATGCAACGGTTGAAAACTCAACCTTTAAAATAATTGATATAACATACAGGGAGCAGGGGCGGTGCCACTGATCCCTGTATATATATATATATAATAATTTAAAATTTTATATTTGTTTACCCTTAAAAAAAAATTTTGGACCACCCTGAATTTTTTTTTATACTAATAAAATTAAATTTTGATCCATAATTTGAATAACTTAACAATATATTGGGGTCTCTCAATGGATGATGGCAGCACAAGTCTGATAGGTTCGTAGTGGACAGAGATGTAATGCCTAGCTACTCTTCGTTTTGGTCCTTTCCCTAAGGACATGTTTTAATGGTTTACTGTTCCCCCTAGCTGAGCTTAATGCCTCAGTCTTTTACTTGGATTCTATTTCATTTCAATAAAGTTTTCTATTGTTTTGAGTTTTTAAGAAAAAAAAACATATATGTATATATATTGGGGTCTTTCAAACAAAAAGAAAAAATTCAAAAAAAAAATTTTTGAACTAGAATCTGAAAAAAAAAAAATAATAATAATAATAATAATAAAACTACTACAGCCATCAATAGTTTGATTCCTTTGACTCAACATACTGCCCAATACAACACAATTTTCAACCTTTAGTATTTTTTATTACAGTAATATTTTTTCTCACCAGACATATATTACTTACTTCTCATTTTTAATTATTTTTTCTTGTTTATTCTTAACCACACACATCTTCTGTCTCCTCGATTTTTTCACTTCATACTTTTAAATTTTATCACATCTTCTACACTTTTACATCTACGTTTTGCCTTCCTACTTATTCATAACTTCTATGTCTTCTACCAGTACCAGTGCAGTAGTGCCTCTTCTCAAGTTTTAAGTCTCAAATTTCTCAATACAAATTTTTTTTAGCTGTATGGGTACCTTTGCTCATTTCTTTTCTTTTCATTTTTTTTTTTTCCTTTTGAGGTTTTTTTGTTTACTGAATGCAAATTTGTTTTGGTTTTAAGAAAAAAATTTTTTTTTTTTAAGCACAAACTTCATTCCGGCTGAATCTTGAATTTCAGCCAGTATTTACCGAAACGCCCAAACATCCGAAATAGACCGGAATGACCTAAAAATTTTTCCGAAGTGGAATAGAGTGAGTTACTGTTCCGGTTTGTTTACCAGCACAATATTTTCTGGCTGTTACAGCAGGAGCGGAATGAAATTAATAACATTGAATCAAACCTAATAACCTAAAAGCCAAAAAGAAATAAGATTGTGTAACTTATGCTTCCTAAGAAACACCCTGAATAAAATTCCTGGAGCTGCCATTGATAGGGATATCACTTAACCCAAAAAATTTAAGTTTACGAGTTTGGACCCAATAATATTATATTAAGTATATTTCCTTGTCGTTATTATTCAATGTGAGACTTTATTCACAGGTGTGTACCCAACATTTCCTTAAAAAAAAAAAAAAAAGGTGTGTACCCAACATTCTTTGATTCCTTTACAATATGTCTATTTGGATTTTGTTACATTATGTTTACATAGATTTAGAATGTAATAGTTTATAAACATAACTACTTTTCTTAGTTTTTCATGCTTACGATAGGGTGGAATGGGAATTTCTGGAAAGAATCATGCGGCATTTTGGTATGAGAGATAGATTGGTGAAGCTTATTATGTCATGCATATCATCTGTTTCTTATTCTGTGCTTCTTAATGGTCAGCCTGTGGGATTTATTAAACCGGAACGGGGACTTCGTCAAGGTGATCCTTTGTCTCCTTATCTCTTTCTCATGTGTGCAATGGGTCTCCAAAGCTTACTTCATTCCGCAGAGATGGAAGGGCATATCCAGGGTGTAGCTATTTGCCGGAATGGTCCTAGGGTATCTCATTTATTTTTTGCTGATGACAGTATTTTGTTCTGTCGTGCAAAGGAGGAGGAATGTCAGAAGGTACTAGATATTTTGGCTATTTATGAGAGAGGGTCTGGGCAGAAAATTAACCATGACAAAATAAATATTTTCTTTAGTTCCAACACCCCTCCAAATATGAAGGATCGGATCCAAGCTATTCTGGGTGTTCCTGCAATCCGCCGGTATGAACAGTATTTAGGGTTGCCAGCTCTCGTGGGTAGGGCTAAGAAACAAAGCTTTATCTATATTAAGGAAAGGGTGTGGAAGAAACTTCAAGGGTGGAAGGAAAAACTTTTGTCTCAGGCTGGTAGGGAAGTCCTTATTAAATCAGTCATTCAAGCGATTCCCACTTACACAATGAGTTGTTTTAAGCTTCCAAAAGGACTGATTAAAGAGTTGGAGATTTTGATACGAAAATTTTGGTGGGGGTACAGCGGAGGGAACAGGAAGATTCACTGGGTTAAATGGGAGAGACTTTGTGAGGCTAAGGAGCTTGGTGGTATGGGGTTTAAAGAAATTGAGAAGTTTAATGATGCTTTGCTAGCCAAACAGGTTTGGAGGATGATTAATAACCCAGACTCTCTTTGCCATCAAGTATTCAAGGCAAGATTTTTTCCGGATTATTCTATTCTTGAAGCAAGAGACTCTAATGTGGGATCCTATGCATGGAAAAGTATATTGAGTGCTAGGGATGTTGTTCGAAGGGGAATGGTGTGGAGGGTGGGGACAGGAGAGAGGGTGAGGATCAAGGAGGATAGGTGGCTACTGGAAAAAGAAAACGGTTTGGTTATTTCCCCGTTGACCCAAGTGCCAGCGGAGACAAAAGTGAGTTATCTAATTGATCAGGACCAAGTCAGGTGGAACGAAGAGATGGTGCGAAATTTTTTCCTTCCCCATGAAGCCGATTTAATTCTAGCCATCTTGCTGAGTCCAAGGCAACCCCCTGATCGTATTGCTTGGAAGCACACTCCTTCGGGTATGTTCATAACTAGCAGTGCTTATAAATTAATTGTATCTTGTGAGTCCAGGTCCAATGCAGGGAGCTCGAATGCAGAAAGCCAAAAGAAATTCTGGAGGTGGCTATGGCAACCCCGGATGCCAAACAAAATCAAAAATTTTGTCTGGAGGTCGTGTAATGAGGCGTTGCCAACAAAGATGAATCTGCATCATCGGCACATCACAGAATCTGATACCTGTGATCTGTGTGGTGAGTTTCCTGAGGATTCAGTTCATGCTATTTGGTCGTGCAAGGAGGTTGCTGGTGTTTGGTCATCCTTGGATTGGTTTCGCCAATACGCCCCTGTCTAGCCCGTGAATTACAGAGAGTTGTTGGCCAGGTTTATGCAGAATCAGGAGGATTACAAAGCTGAAATATTTGCTATAGCAGGATGGTGCGTTTGGAATAGGCGCAATGCCATTCACTTCAACAGAGCTATCCGGCCTGTGGATAACATTTGCAGGGAGGCTGGTAGCTTACTTCAAGAGTTTCTTCAAGCCCGTGAGGTTGAGCTGAGTCCCCCTCGGCCTCAAGTGATTCAACGGTGGCGCCCTCCTAATCCATATTTCTATAAAATCAACTTTGATGCTGCGGTCTTTCAAGCTTCGAACTCGGCAGGTGTGGGAGTGATTGCCCGTGACAACAGGGGTGATCCGATTGGAGCATTAACCATGCCCATTCCTTTCAGGCAATCCGTGGCAGAATTGGAGGCTTTGGCATGTCAGAGGGCGGTCCAATTTGCTTTGGAGATAGGTTTGAATCAAGTGGTGATTGAAGGGGATTCAGTCACAGTCATTAAGGCGCCGAAGAATGGCTCGGGTCAGTTTGCAAGCTATAGGAATGTCCTTGATGATATTCGGTCACAATCTGCTGGGTTTCAATATGTTGAATTTTCATATACTAGCCGTGTATGCAACTCTGTTGCCGATGCGTTGGTAAAAAAGCTAAGTTTGGTGTTGGTTTTCAGGTTTGGTTAGAGGATTTACCTGATGACATTGCTCCCTTTGTGTTTAGAGATGTTCATTAATTTGGCTTTTATTGAATAAATTTCCCAGGCTTCTGGGTCTGGTTTCTCAAAAAAAAAAAATAAATAAATAAAGAAAGAAAAAAAAAACTATTTTCCTAGTGTATATGTACGTTTCCTATGAAAAAGTTTAGACAAAAAGTTTATATTTATGTTTTAAAAATATATTTACATTTAATTTAATGCAACTCAAGAAATCAAATGACTTTGCATTAACTAATTGTTTTCAAACACATTCTTACATACAAACTAATTTGTTATCTTTTTTCTTCAATAGAGAGAAAACTAAACCTTAAGAAGCATCGATACTAGTACGGGTATGATATAGGGAAATGAAAATTCCTGAAAAATTAGGATACATGTACAATAGGGAGGTATTTATTAATCAATTATTAATTATTAAATATATTTTATTTTTATTTTTATATATTATTAATAATTTATTTTTAATATATTGTTAAAGATATATAAATTTAAGAGCAAAGTTGAAATTTATCTTTTTAAGAATCGAAAATTGATGTTAAGAGCAAAAATGTAGTATTAGTAGTAGACAAAATAATCATTTATTTAGTCATGATAGATAAAGGAAGTTAAGAGGCAAATATGAAACTATTGAAAATAATTCTATCTTATTTTAAAGTCATTGCCAAACATAGGAAAATGAGATACTTTTCCAAAAAATACTTTTTGAAAAATGACTCATTTTTTAGAAAATATTAATATTGAAACAAATAGAGACAACTAAATATCTCTTTTTATGTAGGCAAAATTCAAATCTAATTTTTTATTCAATGACAAGAAACCAATTGAGCTAATATAAGATAATACTCATTTCAATACTAAGAGACAAGGTTAAGAGCTTGCAACTAAGCCGATACCTTTGGTAATTCTAAAGGAGATATCCACCGTTCAAATCATTATTCAAATGCCCCAAATCCCAACTAGAATCAATGGGCATATGATTGTCTTTTGCAATTAGATATGCAATTGCATTGTGAAGTATGAAATTATGCATTGTTTTTTTTCTTTCCTCTTTTTTTTAAAAAAAAAAAAATAGTAAAGACTTATTCTTTTCTTTTTTCTTTTTTCTTTTTTCTTTTTGAGAAACAGGGCAAGAAGGTTACTTTAATTAAAATAAGAAAAATCCGACAAATAACAATTATACAGATCTGGAGGAACAACTCCATCCAAACCAACAACGGACAAGAAAACTTAGCTCTCTTAACTAAGGCATCAGCTAAAGCATTACCTTGCCTACACACATGAGAGAAAGAAAAGCTCTGAAGGGAGCTAACAAACAACACAATGTCTTGAATAATATGACCACAAGATGAATGTAATAAAAGTCTATTACTAATAGCATGAATGGAAGACTCAAAGTCACCCTTAAAGACAACATTACGAAGGCCAAGTTCCCAAAAAAAATGAACTGCACACCTAGCCACCAAAGTTTCAAGAGTGAAAACAGAATCTAGTATGGGAATTTGCTCAGCCAAAGCCGCAACCACCTCACCATGTTCATTCTGAATAGCCACACCAATACCTGCTACCTTTAAATCCTCAAAGATCGCCCCATCAACGACCAGACCAAAAACCTTACTCAACAGCCGAACCTCCTCACCATCCGGCACTTTATTCTAGCGATTCCAGATAGCCCAGCAAGTCATTGCAAAGACTTCAGAATTCAATGAGGAACAAAACACCAAATCAAGCAGGTCACTAAACGAACTGGCCCTGGAAAATTCAGAAGGTAAAGAAGCAAAACAAGAACCCTAAACCGAACTAATACCACAAGACCATAAGGCATGAAGAACAGATTCCTTCCCTTCATGACAGAGGCTATAGACTGAAGATGAAACAATCCTACGCTTGGGTAAATTAAGTATAGTCAGGATGGAATTGGTGCAAGCTCGCCAAAGGAAGAATTTCACCTTATTTGGAACATTTAATTTCCAAAGGCTATTCCAAAATATCTTCTACCCAACTGTGTCCGAAGAAGAAGCCACATCACTACTATTTAAATCACATAATAAGTTATAACCCAAACGAACCTGATACATTCCAATCTGGGAATGAGGCCAATATAGAAAATCCTCCTGAGCAAAATGGCAGACCGGAATGGACTTAATCAGCTGCTCTTTAAAAGGTAAGAAAATAGAATCCACCAGACTTGTATTCCACCACCTCGAATCACTATCAATCAATTGGTCCATCATGGCATCCTCTAACAACACCGAAATAGGGGATAGAACTCTGCTAGAATTATTACCAGGGAGCCAAGAGTCCTTAAAAATATTTACTGGGGTCCCATCACCCTCCAACGAGCACCCAACAAAAACACCTTTCGAGCTTTAAGAATACTCTTCCAAGCATAAGACCCCGGTCCAGCCTTGGCAACAAAAATGGACCCCGTGGGAAAATATTTAGCCTTAAACACTCTATAAAATAAAGAATCTATGTCATGAACCAACCTCCAAACCTGTTTTGCTAACATGACCTCATTGAACTTCCCCAATTCTTTAAAACCAAGGCCCCCTTTTGATTTTGGTTGACATAAAATAGCCCATTTTTTCCAATGTATCTTCCTTCGATCACCCCATTGACCCCACCAAAATTTTCTAATCATAGATTCAATATCATTACAAAGACCCACAGGAAGTTTAAAACAACTCATAGCAAAAGAGGGAATGGCTTGCACAACCGCTTTCAATACCACTTCCCTACCCACTTGAGAATGTAATTTTTCCTTCCACCCCCTGAAGCTTACGCCAAACCCTCTCTTGAATATAATTAAGGATGGCCCTTCTATTCTTCCCCACCACAGCAGGAAGCGCCAAATAACATTCATATTCCTTAATCTCAGGTACACCAAGCAAATTTTTAATGGCATTCTTCGACAAGAGAAAGACAGATTTACCAAAGAACGGAGTGGTCTTACCGGTATTAATCTTCTGACCTGAAGCGAGCTCATACTTCTTTAAAAGATTTTGAATCATCTAGACCTCCCTTAGCTCGGCTCTACAAAAAAGGAGATTCTCATCTGCAAAAAAAAATAAATGAGATATCTGAGGACCATTGCGACAAAGGGAAAAGCCTCTAATATCATCGACTGCCACAACTTGTTGGATTAAGCCATTAAGACCTTCGAACACCAAAAGAAATAGATAAGGAGACAAAGGATCGCCTTGTCTAAATCCCCTAGTAGGTTTAATATCACCATGAGGTTCCCCATTCACAAGGATGGAATAAGAAACAGAGCTAATGCACCCATAAATCAACTAGATCCAACGATCCTCAAAACCCATCTTCTCCATAAGCCGACATAAGAAAATCCATTCTACACAATCATATGCTTTACTCATATCTAGCTTCATAGCCATAAAACCCGATTTGCCCAAGTATGAGGAAGCCTCAAGGCAAAAAGTAAATAGAAGCAAGACCTCATTATTCTTTAGCAACTTTGTACCGGAAGAAGTCAAGCATGGAATAAAGGTGAAATTGGGGGTACCGGAAATTAGGAACTATGAGAAATACCTTGGGCTGCCCTCTCTAGTTGGTAAAAGGAAAAAAGAGAGTTTTAATTTTATAAAGGAGAAGGTGTGGAGGAAACTTCAAAGGTGGGAAGCAAAACTACTCTCCCAAGCTGGAAGGGAAGTGCTCTTAAAGGTAGTCATCCAAGCTATCTCTACTTACACAATGGGATGCTTTGAATTGCCAGTAAGTTTGTGCAATGAGATTGAGTCCCTTATTAAGAAGTTTTGGTGGGGACAACAGGGTGATCGAAGAAAGATTCATTGGGTGAAGTGGGAGGATTTGACAAAATAAAAAACAACTGGTGGTATGGGTTTTCGTGATCTTTCCATGTTCAATGACTCTCTTTTGGCAAAGCAAGCTTGGCGGCTCCTGCATAATAAGTCCTCACTCTTCTACAAGGTATTTAAAGCTCGTTTATTCCCTAATTCTTCAATAATGGAGGCTACGGATTCAAGGTTGGGTTCCTATGCTTGGAAGAGCATCCTTAGGGGGAGGGATATTTATTATTAAAAGGGGGGAAATTTGGAGGATTGGAAGTGGGAAAAAATCAATATATGGCAGCAACGTTGGCTGCCAAGAAAACACCCTCCAAGGCAGCCAATGTGTCCATTGGAGAATTTTGAAAATTGCACGATGGATTTGCTCATAGACCCAAACACAAGAACATGGAATAAGGGGCTGATTGATGGTTTATTTGTGGAAGAGGATGCTGAATTGATCGAGAAGATTCCTCTTACCGAGCTGCAACTAAGGACACTTTGTATTGGCCATACTTCACATCGGGTCACTACACATGTAAGTCCAATTATATGTTCCTTAAACAAAAATCAGAGATGGAAGCAAGCCAACAAGCCCTACCAATTCATGATAAACAGGTCTGGAAGAAGATTTCGCAGTTGCAAGTTCCTCCAAAAATTAAAAATTTCCTTTAACGTACATGTCGTAATGTTCCTCCTACAAAACAGGCGTTGTTGAAGAGGAAAGTTACAACTGACCCGATCTATGAGAGGTGTCGTTCTGCTATGGAGGAGTCCATGCATGCTGTTTGGTCTTGCCCAGAGTTGGGAGAGATTTGGGGTGTAGGTGAAGAGTGGTGTTTCAATTCTGAGGTGGAGTTTATAGATGTGAAGGAGCTTTTGTCATGGCTAATTGTAGAAGGAAAACCACTTGAGTTATTTGCTTATACGGCTTGGATGGTGTGGAATCAAAGAAACAAAGTACATGTCACCCAACAAGCTGTTGAGCTTCATCAATTGGCTGAACAAGCGAAGCAAAAACTAACTCAATTTAGAGTTGATCGGCAAAATTCTGAAGTGCAGGTCACAGACAACAATATTGGAGGCTCTAGATGGTCATGTCCGCAAGATGGTTTGGTGAAAATAAACTTTGATGGAGCTGTTTTCAGTGAATTAAATCAATCCGATGTTGGAGTGGTAATTCGGGACAATAACGGAGCTATGCTGGCTTCCTGTTCAAAAAAACTTCATCAAGTGTACAAGCCTGACAAGGTTAAGGCGCTAGTTGCTTTGAAGGGAGTCACTCTTGCGCGTGATTTGGGCGTTCGAAAAGCGATTCTTGAAGGTGATTCTCTCAGTCTGATGAAAGCATTGAAATCAACAAATGATAGCCTTTCTCCAACAGGTCTATTGGTAGACGATGTGAAATGGGTTGCTAATAGTTTTGAACGATTGGTGTATTCTCATGTTAAGAGAAACGGCAATAGGGTTGCTCAAAGTCTGGCGAAAAATGCATTACGTATACTAGATTTACAAGTATGGATGGAAGATGTCCCATCGCATATTACTTCGATTTTAGATTTGGATGTAATTGTTTCAAGTTAAATAAAAAAAGTCAGCTTCTTTCTTAAAAAAAAAAAAAAAAAGTCACGTTCTATGTTTCAATAGTAGTTTACTTTCTTAACCAACTCCTATAGGTATCTTCTTACACCCCCTTTGAATCCATCTGTCTATGTGTCTCTCCTCATCTCACTCTTTCTCACTACATATTTGGTATTAGAGCCATACAGGTTTCACCTCCTTTGACTAGTATACCTTGATTATTGTCCTGATTAATATGCTATGTAATTTACAGTTGCCACAATAAGTGGATCCTCTGTATTATTCACATCAGGACACTAGATTTGATAATCAAGTAGAACACTAAGGAGTTTGTTTTTCAAACATTCCAAAGAATCTAGTTTACCACAGTTACCTTATGGATGTCTAAGCCTAGAGTTGGCATTCTTGTCTTGTCAAGTTTTGGGTAAACAATTCTTTCCTAAAGAAATCACTATGGCCAATTCCCTCTACTGTTACTGATACCCCTAAACCCTCTTTTGACCTTTCCCTCCATACATCTACTGTGAATAGATTAGACTACTTGTATGAAATTTCTCATGAACTCGAAGATAGCAAAATTCCTATTACTGACTTCCTCATTGTAAATCCATACACTGTGTTTAATAAACCCCAACCTTCATTCAAAAAAACCATAAAAAATTTTATTGGCCCTTCTCAACCCTCTTCCGTAAAAAAATATGTCTAGGCTTCCAAGTTCAATTGATTCAATATCCTAGCATGTGAAAATGAAAAGTTCATCACCCTTGCTCTTTCTAGAGAATTTTTTATTCCATGGCAAAAACAAGGGTACACACACCTTCATTTTGGTGCTTTAAGATTAGCACTAACTTTTCACGAAAGAAAGGGACTCCCTGCAATTTCCAGGTTTGCACTCCTTGACTCCAGATTTTTGGAATACCATAATACAGTCATAGGAACTATTTAGACCACTCTAAATGCGAGAACTGTCTTTGTCACACTTTTTCCAAACTTCAACATACCTCTCAAAGATCCTTATCTTTGAGATGCTCTCAAGGTCCAAGTCCAAATCATAAGAGCTTCCCAAGTACAAGACACATATGCAACTACACTCCATTACCAACTTGCATACCGGCTTCAAAATCATGCACTTGATATTGCAATCCTAGACATGTGTAGACACCTCATTTTGTACCTGGTTAATAAACTTTAGTCCCCGATCCCAATGATGAGCTTGACATGTCTACAAAAGTTAATTGAAGTTATTTTGATAGTTTGGAAGTAATCACAACTCAAAAGTGCTCAAATTACCTTGAAAACAATGCTGAAAAATGACCTTCGCTCTTTTTTTTTTTTTTTACCATAACTTTTGATCCACAAATAATTTTTGAGTGAGGTTTATTGAATTGGAAAGTAGACATCCTAGGCTTCAATTTGAACACAAATTTTGCCTAATTTGGACTTAAATTGAGTGAGTTATGACCATTTGAAGTCGGGCCATTAGAGTTATGCATACGCACGAAACTTCATGTGTACGCATGCACAAACCTACATACACAGGGCCCATTCCAAAACCTTAGAACTTCAGTTTTTAAGGCTAGAAGCCCCCCTCTTTGATGAGGCCCGGCTCTTAGACCCTTTAGAACATCCAAAGCCCTAAAAATAAGCCTAAAAACCCTAGTTTAAACATATAAATACATTTTTATGCCTCCAAACTCAAACCCTAGCTAGAGAGAGTTGACTTTTGCCTCCATCTTCTCTAAAAACTATTTTTCTTCCTCTCTAAACTCACACACAGACCTGTCCACGTTTTTTAATCATTAAAAAAAAAAGTTAGTATTAAGGCGGAAATTTGTTTTCAATTGGATTTCTCAAAACCTTTTCAAAACTAATCTTGTTTTTGAGTTATGATTACCTATAAACTATTGAAATCTTCTATTTACCTTGATATCTCATTGAATCTTGTTGTGTAGGCACTAAGGGGCCGGTTAAATATCAATCAAGTTTGTGTTCCATAGAAAGGTGAGTCTCTCTTCATGGCTTTTCCTTGATTTGGTTCTTTTATAATTTGTGTTTTTGTTGTTCTTAGTTAATTTATATGTTATTCATGCTTAGAAATATGTTTGTTTTGTTTGATTTTATTTTGTTTTATCTCATCATGTTTTGATTGGAAAGTTGATATGATTGAATGTTTTGATGAATATATTTTGATGTGTTAAATGTTGCTTTTTTTTGTTGTTAGATCTAATGCATGTTAAGAATAATTTTTATTTTATGTATCTTTGATATATTTGTTCTTAGTTTAGGCCGTTTAGATTTTTATTAGTAGTATGTTAGGATGTTAGATTTATCGTTTTGAAACTCTGCTTTAGTTTCTGTGTTGCTAGGGTTTCTGGGCTAAAACCCTAGGGCGCATAATCTTGGCTACGTACGTAGGCTTGATTATGTGCACGCAGGCTTGTTCATGTGTGTGCATGATCTTGCCCAAAAATCCTAATTTTTTCTGATTTCGTTTCTAATTCCACATGCAATACTTCTGTCTTAGATCATTTTTCATATATTTGTGGTTTTAATATTCTATTTCACATGCTTGTTATTCATTTGCTTTTCACATGTTTAAATTAGGGTTTGTCTTATGTTTTCTTGTTTTTGATGCATGAACACACATTCACATGTTCATGCATGAATGCCATAAGTGCTAAGTTGCTGCAAGGTAAGTGAGGTAAGTTATGCATTGACATTCTCATGCATCTTTGAATATGATTTTGCTTTGATGATAGAGATAAACACATTTATTTGGTTGAGTTCTTCTTGAAGTATAGATGCAATCACACGTTTATTTGAATCTTTCTATGCCTATGTTGCTGCCTTAGATGATGTAATATGTGATAATATGCATGACTAGATGAATGTTAGGTTGACATGAGATGTCATACTAGATGAATGTTAGGTTGGTTTGACATGTTTGATAGATGTATGATTAGGTCTTTTAGGATGATTGATGTCATGTTGTGTACTTAGATGTATGCTAGTGTGTGTGTGTGTGTGAGTATAGATACAATATTGAGTGTGCCTTTAATAGGGTTAAGACATAAGACACAATAATGGGAAGCCAACCTTAGGGTTTGGCAGTTTTGGGTGCCTAACACCTTTCTAAGACCATACCTTAACTTCGAACCAATATCTCTAGTAGTAAGATCAAAAAGTCCTTCCTCAAAAGGACGCTAGGTGGCGACTCCCCCTTGTGTCCATAACATGGCCCAGACTAATGATGTCTAGCTTATTCAAGTTAATCCAGGATTGACTCTTATGTGTCATTTGTCCCAAGACAACTTACAAGCAACCAGATGACCTCTCTTTTTCCAGGATCAGAGATCATGAAATATGAGGCACTTCACCAAGCAATTAAGCCAGTCCAATCTAACAATCCTTTCTTTATTAGAAAAGAAAATGGAGATGTAGAAAAAAGATTCTTGAGTGCTCCACCAGAAAAGATAGATGTAACGGTTTTCCTAAGCCAGATGGCGATGCTCTAGCCTATATCCTAGTTAGATGAAAAGGGTCTTGAAATTAAAGCATTCCATGAAGATGGAAAACCCTGCTATGAGGGCAAATCACCCTTTGGCCACATATGGTGGGATATATGTCATTGTGATGAATGCACAAAAGAAGCAATCTATGATGATGATATTCTACCAAGAAGAAGGAAGAAAAAATCCACCCAACAGATCTTCAAAGAAAGATATGGAGCAAGTGATCCAGAAGTAGACCTCGTTGGAGAACCCTCTAGAAAATTTGATTATTATGTTCTTTATCCTAGAACCAGAAAGCAAAAAACCTAGTCCTCTCCAGGTAAAGAAACTATCCCCAAGGAAGATCATGACCAAAAACTCAAACCTCCATTAATCCCATACTATCACGAAGTTCTTCCGCAACTACCCAGATACCAACCTCTCCCTTCTAGTCAAACCCAAACACAAAAACCCTTATCCTGTTACATGTTTGACTGTGCTTCACCTTCCTACTCACAAGATTTTCCTCCTCTCGAATGTTTTGAACATCCTTGAGCCAATACAAAGCATGTTTGGAAAATCAAAAACCCTGTTAGAACCAACCCAAATGGAACCCAGAAACATGTTTCGTCAACAGAAGCAACTCTAAATTGGCAAGCAGAAAATGCTATGGCACAAAATCATGCTCTTTCAAAGATCCTTATTAACCAACAAAAGTTAGTTGAAGTAGTGACACAGACCTTTTCATCCTTAGATTCTCTTATCAATGATTTGAAGAAAAAAATCCAGATGATTGAACAAGAGCTTGCAACAATTGTATCCAAAGTCAAAGGATATGTATGTTTCTTTCCCTCTCATAGGGCAAAAAGAAAATGAAAGAAAGCAATTACTGACACAACTTCAGTCTGTAGAAGATCACAGAAGTCAGCTACCCAACCCTCTCCAATGTTTGTCTGCACCCCTTACCAGCCTAGACAAAATCTTCAACCCTTAGCCACAACACAGCCTAATTATAACCCCTTCAAGACAAGTAGAATTCTCCTAGCCATAACATATCCACTTCAACCTAAGCAAGAATCCCAAGCCAAGACACAAAATAAACTCTCTCCCAGCAAGAAAGACAAAGAACCATTATACCAACCTCTAGATCCAATCATTGGTGCTTCTTCAAAACCTCCAGATATAAACATGTTGGTTGTAGATCCTAATCCTTCAAATCCAATTTCATCTTTCCTAAAGAACCTTACTCTTGAAGATCCAAAATCTCCTTTTAAGCTCCCGGTAATTGCCTACATTGATTTAGACTTGTCTGATCTTAGTCTAGAAGAAGATGATGTCCTCCACCGCCACGGCCTATGCCTATTTTTCTTCCCCCACCTTTTGTCCCTGATAGCCAAACTCGCCTTACTCACTCATCAAACATAGATTCAAAGCACCTATTTACCATTGATAATGTTCCTCCCTCAAAATGGCATGAAGAATTATTTAACATGTATTCCCGATGTACAGTTGAACTCCAAACTCCAATTTTACTGTTGCCTAAGTCATTGCTAAGTTTATTGCAAGACTCAGTGGAAGAATAAGAGAATGGTGAATCAATTTAGGAGAATTTTGGCAAAGATAGAGAGCCCAATCCCAAACACTAAAAGACCTTTTCACAATCCTTCATAATGAATTTATTGGCGCACCGACACATTATACAAAAGTTGAACAAGAAGAATACTTGGCCATTAAATGTTGTTCATTTGAAAGGAATGATTTGGAAAAGCATTTTGATAGAATGTCAAGACAATTGTATTCTATTAATGGTATGGATGATGTAAACATCAAGCGCACCTTCCTTAACTCCCTCCCAGAGCCATTGGGAGACAAAACTCTTCGCATGATGAACATCCAAAGAATAACATTGCAACAAGGCTCATTGGGAGAAATATATCAGCACATGCTCATTGCTCTAGAAAAGCTCTGCAACCAAAGAAAAATCCTTTTAGAAATGGAATGGGTTCATAATAAGCTCAAAGACAGTTGCAAGAGGAAAGATTCGCAGATAAAGTGCTATAAGAAAAGCTATGATTATTAAAAAAAAAAAGAAGGAATCATTTCAAAAAGTATCCTTTGAGAAAGACATACCATACAAAACCAAAAAAAGAGATTGTACACACTCGATTTTGCACTCATGATTTAATCAAGAAAGATGACTGGAATGACCATCCATGTACCCCAAAAATCATGATTGCATTACATGCATTAATTCATTCATTGCATATCATAAAAATGATCTTGAGATTCTAACAATCACAACGGTGTGTTCAGTTTACAAATCGGGCCGTTGGATCAAAAGATATCACATGATCAAGTTTGCACTGTTAGTATGCATTGTGTCTGGGTAAAGTTGACCACGCATGATTAGTTTAAATTAATTCTAATTAATTAAACAGTTGAAATTAATTAAACAGTTAAAATTAATTAAATAATTTTGTGATTGGTTGATAATTAGTGTCTAAAATAGGATTGCTTGCATAGGAATAAAAGGGATAATTGGATAACAATAAAATTGTGGATAATCTAAACTTTATCAAGATTTATTTTAAGGTATTTATCTACAAGATAATTGTTCCTGAAAAGACCTGAATTATCTATAAAAGAGATAAAAATCTTAGAATACAGATTGAAAACACATCTAAGTGCAAGGTCCGGTTTAAGAATACCTAAAAAAAGAGTCCAAAATGCACCCGAACACGAAAGTGTGATTGGCTCCCAAGAGTACCATTTGGCACTTTTGGAGTGCCGAATTGCACTCTTTTGAGCTTTGGCCCAATTCTCTTCAGGTGCCGATAAGGCACACTCTTTTTGACTTTTTCACAAAAGGACATGTCCCGATTCACATTCTACCCATCGTTGCTTATTTTTTAAGCATTCCAGTCTCTATAAATAGGGACTAGATCTCAAAATTCAACACATTCTTCTACACTCAAAGAGAGACACCCTTTCACACTCTCAAATTTCTCACTCCCCCTTTCTGGTATTCTCTCTTAAACTAGGATTTTAGGTTTCAAAGATAATTGCATAAATTTTATTGAACCCTAAAATATCCTCTCAAGAAAAAGAGTGCTCCATGCAAGAGGTTGTTTCTTAACCCTTTTTCTTATGCTTCGCTTGTTGTGATGAAGCATGTTTATTTTTTTAGTTTAGTTGTTTCATATATTCATATTAGGAATTATTGTTTTATTGAAAGCATGATCTTGAATCTTATATAATTGTTATGATCTCTTTCTTAATTTCAATGATCTGCATGTAATCCAACTCTTTTTATTAAAACCAAAAAACAGATCTGCGTCTTCCTTAGATGTAGATCTGAATTTTTCTCAAAATAAAACGGATCTGCAACTTCTTTAGATATAGATTTGAATTTTTCTCAAAATAAAAAATCGGCATCTTCATTAGATGTAGATATGAATTTTTCTAAAAATAAAACGGATCTGCATATTCCTTAGATGTAGATCTGAATTTTTCTCATAACAAAACAGATGTGCATCTTCCTTAGATGTAGATCTGAATTTTTCTTAAAATAAAAACGAATCTGCATCTTCATTAGATGCAGATTTGAATATTTTTAAAATAAAAAAATTGGTCTACATCTTCCTTAGATGTAGATCTAAATTTTTCTTAAATTAAAAACTGATTTGTATCTTTCCTTAGATACAGATCTGATTTTTTTTAACATAGCAGATTTTGAAGTAAAGAAAAAGATCTTGAATGGTTATGTTTGTTGTGTTTGCTTTATCCATATAGAATAAATTTCTTTCTTGAATGAAATACTTTTCATAAAAAAATAAAATAAAATAAAAAATCTTTTTCATATTATCTTAACACGTATAAAAACAAATCTGATTTTTTTTTTTAATACATAAATCTGATTTTTTATTATCACAAAACAGATCTCGTCTTTTACAAATCAAAAAACATTTTTTTTAAGTTCTCAAAAACATATCTAAATTTTTTTCAAATTAAAAGAAATTAAATAAAAACATATTTGAATTTTTTAAACCAAGAAGAGGATAATTCATAAATAAACTTATGTGATTTAATTTTTTTTTTATATGTGCAACATATCATTCATAGGATGCATAAAAGGGGTACATAGGTCATAAGAGTCTAGAAGACTAGACTCTGTCTAGGCAAAATGGGTGCCTAACACCTTCTCATTCCGTAACCAAGCCTCCGAATTTAGGTCTTTGGATAAGTAGATCTAAGCCTTATCTTTATTTTTATTTTGGGTAGCTTGTAACTTGGACAAAAAGTCATGTAATTATTTGGTAGTTTTTAACCTTGCAGATGAGTTCGAATGAATTCAGAATAATCCCCTTCTACTCCTACAATGATATAGCCATCACAGGCCCGAGCAATCTCTTCATCAACCAGAAATTCACCTAACCGAATGGAGGGACAAGGAGAAATTGGAATTGTTGTAGGAGGATACTCATGTTGAACTTGGGGCAACAACCGATCACCAAGATACCAATACCTTCCATGCCCACATTCAAACAATACTTGACGACCATTCAGCTCCAATGCCCACTTACACTCTGCATACCCCTCACATCTAGCCCAAGGATTTAAAGACATCTAAAAAATCAAAAAAGAACCCAAAATGAGAAACAACCAAGCCATAACCAAGTACCAAAGATTCAAAACCGGGGGGGGGGGGGGGGGGGGGGGGGAAGGACTCACATCATCAGTAGTCAAATTGTCAATCACCAAGCACCAAATTTCCAAAGAATGCCTGAAGGGCGTCGACAAACGGTGCTTGGGCAACCAACTGAGAAATCTAGGAAAAATGCCAACAACCTCTTCCCGAATTTCAAGACCAACTCCAAAGTATTCATACATCCAAATCGGAAAAATTCACAACACCATTACCACATAGCCAAGATAACCTTCCATTACAGTCTAGCCCAAAAAAAAAAAAAAAAAAATCCCAAAACCTACACATAGTCAAAAATTTCAAACCTCACCTGCCATACAAATGGAGCCCCACCCAAGCTTGAAAGGCTCCGCCTAGAAAGTTAAGTCATGAAATGCAACAGAGTAGCATAAACCATACAGACCCAATCATAATTCCAAATTCGCTCAATTTTTCTCAAACTCTACAAGTAACGTAGATTCACTGTACTACCTAAATCCAGACACAAGAAAGTCACAATAAAAGAAACATGAACATACGAGCACCCTTTGCCACAATATCACATTGGGGAATATTCTCACATAGCCAAGACAAAGGAAAATTTTTACTCTTCATTCTGGAAGGCACTACACCTAGAAGTTTCTTGATTTCAATTGAAGTAAGGGAGTCATTGACACGGATTCTCTCACCACCCAACCTTAGACCAGTGATAACAGAAAAGATGTAAGGTGTCAACATTACCTCACTAATGCCTGGAAAATGGAAGTTACATGTAGTGTCCCAAAAGCGCTCTGCTAAGGCAAGGAGTAACTAAAGATCCTTGTATTCATGTGTCTCTTAATTTAACAAAGTTTCAAAGAAAGTACCAAAGCCCACTTCATTGATGATGTTTTAGATGTTAGGAGACAATGATTCCCACGTGTTCTTTAACACTTGAAGACTACCTCGACTCTTGAGGCTCTGCAACACAAAAGTTTAGCTCATCATTCCATGACAAACCACATTCCATGCCAAAAAAAAAAAAAAAAAATCACGTGTCCAAAAAAAAAATTCCCACAACCAAAACCCACATGACCAAAAATTGTTCACAACCAAAAATCATGCGCCCAAAAAGGTCAATGCCCCACCACAAAAAAAAAAAAAAAAAAAAAAAAAAAAAAAAAAAAAAAACCAACGCCCCACCAAAAATTTCACCACAATCAAAAATTTTCACATGTCCATACACAATTACCAAATCTTTTTTCCATAACCACGCATAAAAATTTCTACATGACCAAGATAGCCAATAAATAATTTCCTACTTGTCTATGCACAACAAGTAAATTCTCAAATAGCCAAAATCATAACCACAAAAATTTTTCATGAACCAACATCACATACCCAACAAAATTTTTCACAGCCAAAATTTTTCATGTCTAAAAAATTTCATACCCACAAATTTATCCATCATACCCACAAAATTTTCCCATGTTCGTGAAATAAAATTTACACATGCCAACAAAATTTCCCAAATGCATCATGAACATATTCATACAAGCCCATAACACAAAATTTTCACAAATCCAATGCCCCCAAAATCCAAGCCAAAATTCATCCAACAACATCACAGACTACCAACATTATCAAAATTTCATAAGCCACCAACATTGTCCAAGTTACACCATGATAAAAAATAAACACTTCAAAAATGCTCCAAAACCAACAATACAACATGATCAATCATACAATGCCTCAAATTCCAACAAGAGAACACAACAAAATGACAATGTCTCACCATCAAACTTTCAATGAAACATGAAACAACATTTTTCCAAGCAAAGAAACCAAAGAAAAACTCACCTTGATGTCCATTTGAGAATATGGAGCATGGGTTTTAGGGTCTTGATGGAGCTCCTCTTCATCATGCCAATCAAATGTTTGATCATATTTCTTATCATGAAAAGTAAGAAAATAGGATCCTTTGTAAGAAGAAGAAATTTTGATGCAAAGAAAAATGGGTTTGAAAATGGGTTCCATCAAAAATGGGAATGTGGCAAGAGAGCTCAAGAACACAAGGATCTTAAGAAATATTGAGGGAGATGGATGAGGGAACGTTGAGAAGTTTAGAAAAGTGTTTTTTTTTTTTTTAGAAGAAATGGTGAGATGAAGAAAAAAAAAACAAGGGAAAGAAGAAGGTGAATAGTGATAAGGGAGGAAGCAAAAAAAAAAAAAAAAAGAGAGAGAGATATGATGAATAGGGGCTAAAATTCGGCCACCACAACTCAATCAACTCTCCCAAAAAAAAAAAATATTTTCCTTTTCTTTTCCACCCCTAAAATAAAATATAAAAAAAATCACATCATGAAATGAGAAAAATCAAATTTTCAAAAAAAAAAAAAGAAGAAGAAGAAGAAGAAAGGATGAAATTTTTTTGGAATAGGTTAAGGATAAAACTTCAAGTTCAAATTTTCGAGTTTTGTTTCAAACTCCATATCCCAAATTTTCAAGTCAAAATTTTCATTCCTAAGTTTAAAAATTTCATATTCTAAATACCCAATTTTAAAATTCAAAATCCCCAAAATTTCAAGTTGCAAAAAAATTTCAAACCTCATATATCATGCTTAAAATTTCAAGTCACCATTTTTCAAAATCTCAAGTTTCAAATTTCAAAATCTCAAGGTTTCAAATTCCAAATCTTAAGTCTCCAAAATCTTAAGTCACCAAAATCTTAAGCCTCCAAAATTTCAAATTTTCCAGTGTCCAATTCCAAGCTTCAAAAATCAAATCTTTTTCAAAGTGAGAAAAAATCTTTTTCAAAGAACCATTAAGAAACAATCAAAGTTTTCTTGATGAAAATGAAAAAATTTCAAATCAAGAAGAGACAAATGAAAATCACACATTTCAAAAATGCAAGGGAACAACAAAACACTCATCAGTTAGAGACTAATTTCAAATTTTGGGTTTTGCAGGCAACAACTTGGTTTCAAGGATGAGAAGCCCTTGATTTCCTCAGTCAAGATCAGATCCATTGGTCGCAGGCACCTACGTAGCCAAGATCAAGATCGTGGCCGCAGACATTACCTTCAGTCAAGATCAGATTCATTGGTCACAGGCACTTACATAGCTAAGATCAAGATTGTGGTTACAAAAATTTCTACAATCAAGATCAAATTCATTGGTCAAAGACACTTACGCAATCAAGATCAAGATCATGGTTCAGACATCTCCTTAGTCAGATCCATTGGTGGCAAGCATTTACGTAGCCAAGATCAAGATCGTGGTCGCGGTCATTTCTTTAGTCAAGATCAGATTCATTAGTCATAGGCACCTACGTAGCCAAGATCAAGATCGTGGTTGCAAACATTACCTTCAGTCAAGATCAGATTCATTGGTCGCAGACACTTACACAATCAAGATCAAGATCATGGTCGCAAACATCTCCTTAGTCAAGATCAGATCCATTAGTCACAGGCATTTACGTAGCCAAGATCAAGATCATGGTTGCAAACATTTCTTTAGTCAAGATCAGATTCATTGGTCCCAGGCATCTACGTAGCCAAGATAAAGATTGTGGTCACAGACATTACCTTCAGTCAAGATCATATTCATTGGTTGCGGGCACTTACGTAGCCAAGATCAAGATTGGGGTCGCAGACATTTCCTCAGTCAAGATTAGATCCATTGGTCGCAGACACTTACACAATCAAGATCAAGATCATGGTCGCAGACATCTCCTTAGTTAAGATTAGATCCATTAGTTGCAGGCATTTACGTAGCCAAGATCAAGATCCTGGTTGCAGACATTTCTTCAGTCAAGATCATCATTGGTCGCAAGCACCTACATAGCCAAGATTCATTCTATAGACACTCGATTTTGTACCCATGATTTAATCAAGGAAGATGACTAAAATGACCATCCATGTACCCCAAAAATCATGATTGCATTACATGCATTAATTCATTTATTGCATATCATGAAAATGATCTTGAGATTCTAACGATCACAACAATGTGTTCAGTTTTCAAATCAAGCCATCAGATCTAAAGATATCATATGATCAAGTTTGCACTGTCAGTTTGCATTGTGTCTAGGTAGAGTCGACCACGCATGATTAGTTTAAATTAATTTTGATTGGTTAAACAGTTAAAATTAATTAAAAAAATTGTGATTGGTTGATAATTAGTGTCTAAAATAGGATTGCTTGCATAGGAATAAAAGGGATAATTGGATAACAATAAAATTGTGGATAATTTGAATTTTATCAAGATTTATTTTAGGCTATTTATCTACAAGATAATTGTTCATGAAAAGACCGGAATTATCCAGAAAAGAGATAAAAATCTTAGAATACAGATTGAAAACACGTCTACGTGCAAGGCCCGGTTCAAGAAAATCTAAAAAAGGTGTCCAAAATGCACCCGAACACGAAAGTGCGATCAGCACCCAAGAGCACCATTCGGCACTTTTGGAGTGCCGATCGGCACTTTAAAAGTGCCGAATTTCACTCTATTGGGCTTTGGCCCAATTCTCTTCAGGTGCCGAAAAGGCACACCCTTTTCAACTTTTTCGCAAAAGGACGCACCCCGATTGGCATTCTATCTATCGTTGCTTTTTTTTTTAGCATTCCAGTCTCTATAAATAGGGACTGGATCTCAAAATTTAGCACATTCTTTTACGCTCAAAGAGAGACACCCATTCACACTCTCAAATTTCTCACCGCCCCTTTCTAGTATTCTCTCCTAAACAAGGGTTTTTAGGTTTCAAAGATAATTGCATAAATTTCTCTAAACACTAAAATACCCTCTCAAGAAGAAGAGTGTTCCATGCAAGAGGTTGTTTCTTAACCCTTTTTCTTATGCTTCTCTTGTTGTGATGATGCATGTTTATTTTTTTAGTTTAGTTGTTTCATATATTCATATCATGAATTAATGTTTTATTTAAGCATGATCTTGAATCTTTTATAATTGTTATGATCTCTTTCTTAATTTCAAAGATCTGCATGTAATCAACTCTTTTTCTTAAAACTAAAAAACAAATTTGCATCTTCCTTAGATGTAAATCTGAATTTTTCTCAAAATAAAATGGGTCTACATCTTCATTAGATGTAGATCTTGAATTTTCTCAAAATAAAACAGATTTGCATCTTCGTTAGATGTAGATTTGAATTTTTCTCAAAATAAAATAGATCTGCATCTTCATTAGATATAGATCTGAATTTTTCTCAAAATGAAAGAGATTTGCATCTTCATTAGATGTAGATCTTGAATTTTTCTCAAAATAAAACAGATTTGCATCTTCATTAGATGTAGATCTGAATTTTTCTGACAATAAAAACGGATCTACATCTTCATTAGATGCAAATCTGAATTTTTTTAAATCAAAAATTGGTCTGCATCTTCATTAGATGTAGATCTAAATTTTTCTTAAATTAAAAACTGGTTTATATCTTCCTTAGATACAGATCTGATATTTTTTTCAAATTAAAAGATTTTGTTTTAATTTTAAAAGAAAAAAAAACATATCTAAATTTTTTAAACAAAGAAAAGGATACATTCATAAATAAACTTATGTGATTTAATTTTTGTTTTACATGTGCAACATATCATTCATAGCATGCATAAAAGGGGTACATAGGTCACAAGAGTCTAGAAGACCAGACTCTGTCTAGGCAAAATGGGTGTCTAACACCTTACCATTCCATAACCTAGCCTCCGAATTTAGGTCTTTGGATAAGTAGATCTATGCCTTTTCTTTATTTTTATTTTGGGTAGCTTGTAACTAGGACAAAAAGCCATGTAATTATTTGGTAGTTTGTAACTAGGACCCAATGTCATGTAATTTTCAAATTTTCAAATATGCATTTTTTTTATTCAATCAATGATAAAGAAAAAATTCAATCATGTATTTATATTTAGTTTTTCTTATTTTTTGTATAAAAAATAAGTGGCAACTCCACACCACTTACCCAAAAAGAGAGGTACCATTAAAAAAAGTACCTAAATCTTTTTTTCGAGAGCACCTAATTTTTCGGTCCCTCACAGAGATTTTTCAGGAAGAAAAAATGGAAATTTCTCAGAAGAAAGCAATTTAAAGGAAAGATTTCAAAAGTCTGTTTTGTGTGCAGAAAACCATGCCATTTTTCAGAAAACTGCCCCCCCCCCCCCCCAAAAAAAAGGTAGCAAAGCTTCTTGAACAGGCACAAATCCATACAAAGGACACTCCCTTCTCAAATGTAGAATCACTCTTTACACTTGATGATGATTATTCTCCCCAAGCTTTAGTAGTCATGGCATATTCCACATCAGAAGAAGGTTCAGACTCGTTCAGTTTGGATGCCTTAAACCTAGATATCCAAACCATCTATACATCCTAGCCCATTATAGCCCCCTTAACTGGCCCTACTCCCATAGCCCAAGTACATATCCTCCTAGAAACCTACTCTAGACCCATTCCAATTATAGCCTTTTTTGACATTGGAGCTACAGCGACAATTCTCCATCCCAAGATTTTACCTATAGAATTCTGGTTGCCCCATAACTAGATGTTTTGTGCAGCAAATGGAGAAAGATTTTTAATCACCCAAAAAAGTAAGCCTATTCTCATCAAAATTTTCCCAACCCTCACCATAAGACACTAGGATCCCCTTTTACAGGCAAAGACCTCCATATAGATTTTGATCTCCTTCATCAAATACCTAGCCTTAGATGGTCTTCAAAAGGATTTTTGCACAAACAACACTTCCTCACTTATTTACAATTGACCCCTACAACTCTTTGAGAACTAAGATCATCAATGATTGTTGTGCAAATAGCCATTCTGAATTCCTCCTTAAAAATATAAATCCCTTATGGAAGAATCCAGACTTTTTCATACACCTCCCTTTCAAAAAGAATGAAGATGTAAATCCCACAAAAACAAGCCATAGAGGAATGAACCTAGAGCATTTAGCTTTAGCCAAACAAGAGTTATCTACCCTCCTCACAGAAGGCCTTATTGAACCCACATCCTCCCCGTGGGCATGAGAAGCATTTTATGTCAACAATCATGCTAAGCAAATCCGAGGAAAACTCAAACTGGTAATTAATTACCAAGATCTCAACCATTTTCTTGCAAATAATAAGTTCCCTTTGCCAAACAAAATTGCTCTCTTCCAGCATTTTTCAAATGCAAAAGTGTTCTCAAAATTTGATCTTAAAGCAGGATTTTGGTAGTTAGGAATTTATCCAGAAGAAAGGTACAAACCAGTGTTTTGCATCCCTGGTCACCATTACCAATGGACAGTTATGCCCTTTGGTCTCAAAAATGCCCCATCTCAGCTCCAAAAAGCAATGGTAATGCTTTTCCAACCACTCTTGGCTAATGCATTAATCTTTGTGGATGATATTATTTTGTTCTCAAAAGATGCAGGTTCCCATGAAAAATTGTTCACTGAATTTAATAATTTAATGAAATCTCAAGGAATTATGCTCTCAGAAAAGAAAATGGTCATTGGACAATCTTCTATAGAATTTTTGGAAGTATCTCAGACGGGAAATACACTTTGCAACCACACATTGCTTCCTCTCTTGAGGAATTTCTAGATAAGCTCACAAGTGCCAAACAGATACAATAGTTCCTTGGAATTGTTAATTACATGTCTGACTTCATCCCAAAGATCTCCAGATACAGGAACTGTCTAGCTCAACTCCTAAAGAAAGCCCCTCCAAAATGGAACTCTTTTCATACAAAAGCAGTCCGGCGATTGAAAAAATTAGTAGAAAAGCTTCCCCCACTGCAGATTCCATGACCAAGAAACGAATTCTGCAGACAGATGCAAGTGATGAGTATTGGGCAGTAGCCCATTTTGAAGAAAATGATGGAAAAAGAAACATATATGGATATAAGAGTGGTGCATTCGAGCCTTCAGAACTTCATTATCATTCCACCTTCAAGGAAATACTTGCAATAAAACATGGAACTAAAAATTTCCAGTTTCATCTCCTTGGGCATAACTTCCTAGTAGAAATGGACATGTCATCCTTTCCAAAAATGCTTCAGTTCAAACGAAAAATGCTCCCTCACCCTCAGTTGCTCAAATGATGAAATTGATTTTCACAATGGTCCTTCCAAGTCAAACATATCAAAGGAAAAGACAACCTAATCGCTGATTACCTTTCTAAAAAACCACCAGCCATTAACACCACAGTTATTCCTTCACCCTTGTGTGTATCTCCTATTACAAACCCGTCCTCATCTTCGTCCTCTTTAGCCCCTAATGATATACTTAATATGACAGAAGACCATCCTCTAGAAATAAAAGACCAAATAAAAACCCTGACCCTTGAAGCCAGATTCAGAAGAATCATCAATGTCCTCCATAATTACCTTAAGCAAAACCACAATCATTTCCTTGCTCTCTATCCTGACCCAAACCAACCATGGAAATCCCCTTTTGCTTTTTGGATAACCAACTAGACTGTCATACATTATCTTTACATGTGGTACTTACTCAATGAGTATTACTTGTGTCTTCATTTTGAACCAGGATTTTACAAACTTGTTTTCCCCCATAAAATAGGTATTTTCAAAAATTTTGGTTTGAAATTTTGAAAAATGATGCTCATAATAGAGATTGGAAAAAGTATCCTACCATAGAACATCCAAGATTTGGTCACAAAATTACTACAGGATCCATGATTGCTAAGCTCACTAACCCAGATGACTCCCTCCATTTACACATGGACACCACATGGGCATGTTGTCAAAATGCTCTTAGAAGGACAGAATCCCTTAATATGGGAACCTTATCCAAAAGAAGACTAGATACTCCAAAAGCTTACAAACAACAGTGGCCAAATGAAGACGACCCTTGGGAAATGTCCAATCCACTTCAAATAGGCCCCCCTGACCTATATGATGATAATCATGACCCATATGCTGACTTTGATGAAGATTGGTTCCAAGGAAGATACAGATGTGACTAAGTATGTTCAACACTTAAAAAATAAAAATAAATTTTTAAAAAAAAAAGGTCCTAGAAATATCCTAAAGCAACTTCACTCAATCTTATCCATGCATGTCAGATGCACTTAATGCTCTCTACAGCAGCCTTAAACGACAAAAGCTTTGCCTCAGCCAAGCCCCTAGCTCTTCAACCACTTGTCAATCACAAGCAAGGCCCCTACCATCTCATGCATGATAGGACAAAACTGATTATAAATTATAGCTAAGTTGGTTTAAATTTTGTGGCCTGTAAATAGCCACTTTGTAACTTTGGGAAGGCAGAACTTAGCCTACCTCAGAAATCCTTCTCTTATGTCCAATGTAAAATCCCTGTTCAATCTAATAATATCAGTAAGCATGTTTTATACAATCTTCCGTTCTACTTTATGTTTCCAAGTCATGTTCTATGTTTCATTAGTAGTTTACTTTCTTAACTAGCTCTTATAAGTATCTTCTTACACCCCCTTTGAATCCCTGTGTCTGTATGTCTATCCTCGTCTCACCCTTTCTCACTACATTTTTCACCCTCAAATGGCGCAAGTGTCATTTCTCACTACATTTTCCTATATTTTCTATCCTCATTTTTTTTATAAATGAAAACTTCTAGGAAAATAAATTTTGACACAAGTTAATTGCCTGAGTGTCAATTAGTGATTGGAAGTGCTTTAATTAATGAACCCATATGTAAGTAATATAATATAATTATCAATTGACGTCCTAGCAAATAGTAGCCAAGTAAGTGCAAAAAGGCAAAAAATTTAAACAAAGAAGGAAATTAAACAAAGGAAAAGAAAAGAAGTGAGATGCAGCCAGACATGGGAAAAAAAAAGAGAGAGAGAGAGAGAGAGAGAAGAATTAGGCCAAGACTCCAAGTTGACGTGGAAAGTGTGCCAAGGAAACAAAACTCAGATCAAGCAATTCTTCATTTACTAGAGTAATTCTTAGTTATTTCCGAATTACAAAAAATGATACTCCTTCTTCTCACATTCATGACGGAATCCATTAATTAAATTCATGGTAGGATCCACCATAAATATGAGAAAATTGAGTATCATTTCACTATACTCCATGAGTAGCTAAGAATTTTCCCCTTTACTGCCACCAATTTTGATTAGCATGTAAATTCTTAATTACCTATATAATATATATATATATATATATATATATATATATATATATATATATATATATATATATATATATATATAATACTAAAATAAAATAAAATAAAAAGACAACTTATAATTAGCTACAAAATAGCATAAAATTAAGACTAAAAATGCAAATATGAAAGTACTTTTTTGTATATATTTCATGCTCATCAAATACTATTCATCATCTTCTACTTCTATCCCCCAACTTTTCAAATTTATTTCAATTTCGACAATAATCTTTAAAATGTCATAGCTTACTCATATAATATATATATATATATATATATATATATATATATATATATATATATATATATATATATTGTGGGGGCCAAAACTTGAGCCTTTGCGCTGGGCTTAAAGTCCTATTCTTTAATAATAATACGTCCGAGGAGAAGAAAGCACGAGGAAAGGCCCCGTAATAGATTGTAGAGCAAATAAGTATCCAAGGGTGTTGGTCCGAGAGGGTCATCCTCCTCGGATCTGACAAATATCAGTAAAGTGAACTTCGTCTTACCCTGGACGACCTTCCAGGAAGCTCCAGCAGTGAAGATAGACTTCAAATGTACAGGGAAGGGATAAGAACACAGAAATATCTAAGAGAAAAGCTGCCACCACCGCATTAAATGCACTACAGCAGCTTTCCTGGCCGCATTAATGTGGAGAAGACCTCTGAACAGTACTTTCAACTACTACCGCCCATAGAAAACTATAAAAATCTATTCAACAGAATAGATATGGAGGTCTGAGGTTAGATGAAGGATAAGTGGACGATGGAAATAGATTATAGGGGACTATATAATGGGAAAGACCTCCATAAGGGGGGGATCGAAAAATATTAGAGAGAAAACTCAGAGAAGATTCACTGTAGCACTAGAAAGAACATAACATCTGAAATTGCATGTCCCGTCGAAAACTTACTCCTCGAACTATAATTCAATCTCAAATTACATGCGCATTCCTCCTCAGACCGACTTAGAACCTTGATTAACTATTAGAAATCCATTATCAGCCCAATTCTTTCGCTCACTCTCTTACAAATTTATTGTATTAGGCTTATTGGACCCATTTCTATTTCCTATTTCTTTTGGGTTTGGGCTGCAATTTGTGACTTTACAATTGGCGCCGTCTGTGGGGAGAATTAGTGCTAGTAAGGTTTATAACAGTTATGGCGGGTTCAGGACCACAGCAGATCAGTCCAC
This sequence comes from Quercus wislizeni, assembly GCA_023055345.1. Classification (NCBI taxonomy): domain Eukaryota; kingdom Viridiplantae; phylum Streptophyta; class Magnoliopsida; order Fagales; family Fagaceae; genus Quercus; species Quercus wislizeni. The sequence continues at coordinate 26,220,634 of JALGQJ010000005.1, forward strand.
CCCATACAGAATCAGTTAACGTTCATCAGCAAGGTGAGCTCCACAACCTTGAACATGGAAATCACGTAGGTAACCAGCAAGAGGGCAGTTCGCAGACGCTCCATGCTGGTAGAAATGGCTATCGACGAAGGAGTCACTTGGTACATGAGCAAGCTGATGAAAATGATTTGTAACGAAAGACTGAAGATCTAAAGAGGAAACTTCGTCGTGCACAACGAAAACAAACCCCTTCTAGCTCTAATGTTTCTTCCAACGATGAAGAAGATGCCAGTTATAGGGAACGCTCAGAAACCCCACCTAGTGAATCTTATTCTTATGAGGAGGAACATTCTCACAAGAGGAAGAGAAAGAGTCCATCTGGGAGGGGGTAGGAACTAAGGTCATGAAGAAGGCTCTGAGCCAAATTTCTAAGTCCCCCTTTACTCGGGGAATAGAAAAGGCAAAGCTTCCCAGACGTTTCCATCAACCTACGTTCACCATGTATAATGGACGTACCGATCCTATGGAGCATGTAAGCTAGTTCAAACAGAAGATGGCAGTTTATTCTCAGGACGAAGCCTTGCTGTGCAGAGTGTTCCCTTTCAGCTTAGGACCGATGCCGATGAGGTGGTTCGATAGGTTGAGGACTAATTCCATCAACTCCTTCAAGAAGCTTACTCAATCATTCTGTTCCCGGTTTATTACGTGCAGTAGAGTTCCTCAACCCTTAAATTCTCTGCTGTCTATGACAATGAGGGAAGGAGAATCTGTGAAGTCGTATGCTGAAAGGTATTGGGAGATGTTCAATGAGATTGATGGCGATTTTGATGAAGTCGTTATTAGAACTTTCAAGATTGGCCTCCCCTCTGAACATGGTTTGAGAAAATCCCTGACAGGTAAACCTGTCACCAGTTTGCGACAACTAATGGATAGGGTGGACAAGTATAAAAGGATAGAAGATGATCAACAATAGGGAAAAGGGAAAGCTAAATTTGTCCCTCAAGAAAGGAGAGATTTTAGGTCGGACAGATACAACAATAACCGGCCGAGAAGGGATTATACCGAGCAGCAAGGGTCAAATAACAATCAGGTGGTCGGAGCTGTATTTCGAGAACCCGTGCATCAAGTCTTGGAAAAGGTTAAGAACGAATCCTTTTTCAAATGGCCCAATAAGATGATGGGAAATCCTGAAAATCGAAACCGAAATCTCTATTGTCAATACCATCGAGACCATGGTCACACCACCGAGGATTGCAGAAGTTTATGGGATCACTTGGACCAACTTGTCCGAGAAGGCAAATTGAAACAGCTGTTGCATCACTTTAGTAGTTTGGGTGGTCAGACCGATACTCGGCTGGAAAGGGAGAATCCTTCAAGACCCCATCTTGGAACTATCAACGTTATTTTTGCGGCTCCTGGCAGAACAGGGTCATGCCCTCCTAGAGTAATGTCCGTGGCTTGCCTGTCTTCTAAGGATGGTAGCCACGAGCCGAAGAGAGCTAGACTAGATCGGCCCCTGGTCATGGGGTTCTCAGATGAAGACAAGATTGGAACTATTCAGCCTCATGATGATGCCTTAGTGATTATCCTTCGAGTTTGAGGTTATGATGTGAAGAGAGTGATGGTGGATCAAGGTAGCACGGCCGAGATTATGTATCCTGATCTTTTCAAGGTGCTGAATTTAAGAAATGAAGATCTGACGCCTTACAGTTCTCCCCTAGTAAGTTTTGAAGGGAAGGTTATCATCCCAAAGGGACAGATTAGACTACCAGTACAGACTGGTTCGGAAACGGTGGAAGTAGATTTTATCGTAGTGAATGCATATTCTCCTTATACAGCAATTGTTGCCAGACCTTGGCTTCATACTTTAGGAGCGGTTTCTTCCACCCTACATCAGAAGATCAAGTACCCATCCGAAGGCAAAATAGAAGAAATATTGGGTGATCAAACCATGGCGCGACAGTGCATGGTTGCAGCCATCCGACACAAGCCTGAAGTAGAATCTGTGACTCTCGGAGAGGAGTTATAGCAGTTAAAACCCCCAATGTTACCTATTGGTGGGACATCTGATGAGGTGAAATGTGAAGATCTTGTGAAAATCACAATAGGAGACGATCCGGAGAAGTTTTTTCAAGTCGGATCCCAACTACCTCAGCAAGAGAGGGAGGAATTGGTAGAGTTCCTTAAACGAAACATTGACGTCTTTGCCTGGAATACTTATGAGGCTCCAGGGGTGGATCCAAACTTCATTTGCCACCACTTGAATGTTAATCCGTTAGTAGCTCCCAAAAAGCAGCTCCCTCGTCGTCCGTCCAAGGAGCATGCAGAAGCAGTCCGTCAGGAAGTAACGAAACTCAAACAGGCTGGGGCTATTAAGGAGGTCTTCTATCCCGAATGGTTGGCAAACACGGTAGTAGTCAAGAAAAAGAGTGGGAAGTGGCGAGTTTGTGTTGATTTCACAGATTTGAATAAAGCTTGCCCTAAAGATCCATTCCCCATGCCCAAGATCGATCAGTTGGTGGACACCACTGTCGGCCATCCTCGGATGAGTTTCTTGGACGCTTTTCAGGGTTATCATCAGATACCTTTGGCCTTGGATGATCAAGAAAAAACTGCTTTTGTTACTCCTGTTGGGAATTACCATTACAAAGTGATGCCATTCGGCCTGAAGAATGCAGGCTCCACCTATCAAAGAATGATGACGAGGATGTTCGAATCATTATTGGGGAAAAATATTAAGATCTATATAGACGATATGGTGGTGAAAAGCAAAATGGTGTCGGAGCACCTAAAGGACCTTCAAGTTGTCTTCAAAATTCTCAGAAGCTATAAACTACGTCTAAATTCTTCCAAATGCTCATTTGGTGTAGGATCGGGCAAATTCTTGGGTTACATGGTTACTCACAGGGGAATTGAAGTTAATCCCGACCAGATTAAAGCCATCAACAATATGCGAACTCCTCGGAACCCAAAAGAAGTGCAAAAGCTAACTGGAATGGCCGCCGCTTTGAACAGATTCATATCTCAATCAGCAGATAGATGCAGACCTTTCTTCTTATTGATCAACAAATGGAAGAACTTTGAATGGACAAAGGAGTGTGCCGAGGCCTTTCAGCAACTCAAAGACTATCTAGCACGACCACCGGTCATGTCTAGTCCTGAGCCAGATGAAGTTCTTTTTGCCTATATTGCTGTAGCCTCGTATGCAGTGAGTTTGGTGCTGATACGAGTGGATAATGGTGTACAGCAGCCAGTATATTACGTGAGTAAGTCGTTGCATGAAGCGAAAGTGCGTTATCTACCACTAGAAAAAGCTATCCTGGCAGTGGTGCTTAGCACGCGTAAGTTACCTCACTATTTCCAAGCGCATACAGTGGTTGTTCTTACATAACTCTCGCTAAAAACTATACTCAGAAGTGCCGATTACACGGGAAGGATAGCCAAGTGGGGTACAATTCTAGGGGCTTTCGATATCAAGTACATGCCTCATACCTCCGTGAAAGGACAAGTCCTCGCCAACTTGGTGGCAGAATTCACCGAACCTAAGGTAGATGAATTACTGGCAAACAGAAACAAGGATGAAAAATTGGTTGATACGATCTCCCAATGCTGCCCTCCGACATGGGAAGTACATGTAGACGGAGCATCAAACCAAAAAGGCTCAAGGGTTGGATTAGTACTGACGTCTTCTAAAAAGGTTATCATTGAGAAGTCTTTGAGGTTAGACTTTCCCGCTACGAATAACGAAGCTGAGTATGAAGCTCTATTGGAAGGAATGGCTATGGTCCAAAGAATGGGAGGGAAGTCCATAAAACTCTTCTTCGACTCAAGGCTGGTTGTCGGTCAAGTTAAAGGGGAATTCGAAGCCAAAGATGAAAGGATGCGGGGGTATCTTAGCCAAGTTAAAACTATGCAGTCGAAATTTGAATCCTTTAACTTACTACATGTCCCTAGAAGTGGCAATGCACATGCAGACTCTTTGGCTATGCTTGCAACCTCCTCGGCACAGAACTTGCCTCGAGTAATCCTTGTTAAGGACTTACGCAAACCCTCGGTAACAGTAAACACGGTTCAAATTAACCAAGTGAGAGCGGGGCCGAGTTGGATGGATTCCATCACGCAATTCTTGAAGGAAGATATTTTGCCTGAGAAAAAAATTGAAGCTGACAAGATACTAAGAAAGGCTACTAGTTATTGGTTGTCGGAGGACGGCAAGCTATACAGGCGTTCCTTTTCAGGGCCTTATCTGTTATGTGTTCATCCCGAACAAACCGAATCACTCCTAGAAGAAATGCATGAAGGAATCTGTAGAAGTCATACTGGAGGCAGATCCTTAGCACATAGGGTCATTACTCAAGGTTACTGGTGGCCAAATATGCAGAGAGAAGCTTTGGAATACGTTAAAAAGTGTGACCAGTGCCAGTGGTACGCACCGAGTATACACCAACCAGGGGGAATCCTTAATCCACTGTCTAGTCCATGGCCATTTGCTCAATGGGGCTTAGACATCGTCGGACCATTTCCCAAAGCAGTGGGAAACAAGAAGTATCTCCTAGTCGGCACAGACTATTTTACGAAGTGGGTTGAAGCAGAACCTCTAGCTAATATTCGAGATGTGGATGCAAAAAGATTCGTTTGGAAAAACATTGTCACTCGGTTTGGCAACCCTCATGTGCTCATCTCGGACAATGGACTCCAGTTTGATAGCAAAATGTTCAAAAAATACTGTGGTGAACTGGGGATTACTAACAGGTATTCTACTCCAGCTTACCCCCAAGGGAATGGACAGGCTAAAGCTGTGAATAAAGTCATATTAAGCAGGTTGAGGAAAAGATTAGATGATGCAAAAGGTAAATGGGTGGAAGAACTTCCACACGTACTCTGGACATACAAAACCACACCTCGTAGGTCTACTGGAGAGACCCCTTTCTCAATGACTTACGGAGCTGAAGCTGTCATCCCTTTGGAGTCTGGGTTCTCGACAACGAGAACCAGCTCGTTCAGTCCAAAAGACAACGATGAGCAACTAGCAAGAAATCTAGACCTGATTGAGGAAAAGAGAGAGAACACAATGGTTCAGTTGGCTCATTATCAGCAAAAACTAAAGTATGACGCCAATGTAAGGTTAAGACCTTTAACTCCTGGTGACCTGGTACTACGTAAAGTTGTGGGAACGGCAAAAAATCTGGCTTGGGGAAAATTGGGGCCGAATTGGGAAGGACCTTATCGTATCACCTCCAACGCTGGCATTGGAGCATACTTCTTAGAAGATCTAGACGAACATGTAATACCACGTCCTTGGAATGTAAATAACCTAAAGAGGTATTATTATTAATAAGTGTTTATTTGATCAATATTGTTTTTTATATAAAATGTTCATACTGTTCATATTTTAGTTCTTTTAAGTGTTTAAACTTAAACTCAATCATGCCTGGTGTCCTCGGACCAGATGGTTTGGGTTAGTTAACACTCGTTCTCAGTTCTTCTAAGTGTTTAAACTTCAACTCAATCATGCCTAGAGTCCTCGGACTAGATGATTCGGGTTAGTTAACACTTGTTCTTAGATTTAAGTGTTTAAACTTAAATCCAATCATGCCTGGAGTCCTCGGACCAGATGATTTGGATTAGTTAACACTATTTCCCATTTCTACTAAGTATTTAAACTTAAATCCAATCATGCCTGGAGTCCTCGGACCAGATGATTTGGGTTAGTTAACACTCTTTCCCAATTCTACTAAGTGTTTAAACTTAAATCCAATCATGCCTGGAGTCCTCGGACCAGATGATTTGGGTTAGTTAACACTCTTTCCCAGTTCTACTAAGTATTTAAACTTAAATCCAATCATACCTGGAGTCCTCGGACTAGATGATTTGGGTTAGTTAACACTCTTTCCCAGTTCTACTAAGTGTTTAAACTTAAATCCAATCATGCCTGGAGTCCTTGAACCAGATGATTTGGGTTAGTTAACACTATCTCAGTTCTATTAAGTGTTTAAACTTAAATCCCATCATGCCTAGAGTCCTCGGACCAGATGATTTGGGTTAGTTAACACTCTTTCACAGTTCTATTAAGTGTTTAAACTTAAATCCAATCATGACTAGAGTCCTCGGACCAGATGATTTGGGTTAGTTAACACTCGTTCTAAGTTTCTTTAAGTATTTAAATTTAAACTTAAGCATATTATTTAAAGTTCCCATTCGGGTTAGTTATATTTATTGTTACCTTGTTACTATTGAAGGTACTTATTTGGTTCATGCATTGACCCAAGTTCTGGACTTTTTTAGTTGAACTAATCTTCTAATATGCTTTATTTGCCTAATATAATCACACGTACAATTCAAATTAAAAAAAATGACAACAGAAGAGCTCTCCATTATTTATCATGACTTGTAAAGCAAAAGGGGCATATTTTCATTGATAATAAGAGTGAAGTACATTTCTTTAACCAAAAAAAATATACAGAAGCAGTAAATAAAGAAAATAAATGTACTACTAAAACTAATGTCCTAAGCTTGTGCCTTGGGAGCTCCTGGATCAGCAGCTTGCTTGGACTGAGAAATAACGGTGTCTAAGGCCTTGCCTTTACCCTTATCTTGGTTCTTATCCTTGCCCTGGGGAGTTTCAATTTTTTTCCCTTGGCCAGCATCTTGGCGAGAATCTGTTGGAACTTCCACAGGGGCAGGAGGGGTTTGATCTGCTGTGGGAGCCTCAGACACTTGGGCAAGTTGTTCTGGGGGAGGAGAGCCAGAACCTGGGAGCTCGTGGATGTCCGAATCATAGTATATGCTCTCAGGTCGTCTTAGGCTGGAATTAGCAGGGATCCCAGCGACATCAAGGGCTTTACCCCAAATGATGTCGCAGTAATCCCTGGCTACAGCAGAGAATTCCTCTGTGAGCCTGTTCTGAGTCTCCTGTACCCCCAGGGCATACGCAGCCTGCTTTTCAGCCTCAATTGCCTCCTTTAGTAGTTGGGCAGCCTCCCTGGCCTTACGGAGTTCTTCGCGGAGATCTGTCACCATCTGCTTTTCTGTTGCCAGATTAATTTCGCAATAGTGCAACTCCTTGCGAAGGTCCTCAGCCTGTCTCTCAGTTGTTTTCAGGCCTGCTTCGGCACTATCTTTATCCCTGAGAGCTTGTTTCACCTGCTCGACCATTTGTGCTTGTTTATCTTTCAGTGCACCTAGCTGAGCCTCTGCGGCGTCTCGGGCATCCAGGGCAACCCTCGTCTCGCTGCGGGAGTTCTTTACCCACTCCTCGGCCACAAAAACTTGTTGCGTGACCTAGTAAGTAAAAAAAAGTTAATAATAATGATAAAATGATACTTCTGCTATAAAATGCAAGTAAATATAAATGAAGAAAAAGTGAAAAGAATCGCTTACCATAGCCAAGTCCCTTTTTAGGGAAAGGAAGAGTTTCAGATGGTTAAAGCTCCTGTAAGCTGCCATATACTGAGGGAGGAGAAGAGGCTGTTCCAGAGCCTCAGCCACCAGACCAGCATGCCCCCCGCGATAATGCCTAAGCATGGCATCAAATGCAATGGGCATACCGTTAACCTCCAACACGGGTGACCAAGTACGTGCAGGCTGACGTACTTGGGCCACCAGGGCTTCTTCTCGGTTGTCCACGAAGCTGGACCTTCTGCTCCTATAGTCCTATGTCTGTTTGGCCTGCTTATTTCCTTTGGAGGGGCCCAACTCCCCTTCTTCGACAGTATCCATTAGCCTTTTCTTCCTTAGGTTTGGGTTGGGTTTCAGCCCTAGATCAGCAGGAATCTGAGGAGGAGGAGGGGGAGGATTTGTAGGAGGTTTGGACTTATTCTTATCCTTAGGGGATGGCGCCTTATTCCTACTCTTCATCAGCTCCCTCAAGCTTGGACCAGTCTTGGGGGCCATTGCTTCCTCCTCGTCTGAAGTGTCGGCAATAAAAGTTATCACTTGGGTAGAAGTTTGCACGCACGAATGCTCGTCTGCCCCCTCTTCAGCCTCCGATATAAGGATAGTTTCTTCTTCTTCAAACTTGAATCTGTCAATTTCTTGTTCAAGGGAAGAAGAGGAAGCTGTTCCTTCTCCGATAATAGCTTCCCCGAGTGGTACTTGTTGTAATGGTTGGGCAGCGAAGGGTATTCCTTGTGGGATAGGATGATCGACGGACGGAAGATCGTACGGAGCAAGGAAACCTGGCCAAGAGACATCTATACGAGCTAAACGGTAGTCGTCTGCTCGGATAGAATTGCCGACATCTAGGAATGACCTAGAAATTGGCTCAAAGTCCAAAATCAAGTGAACTGCACGAAGTTGCCCATCGTCGTTCACAAAAATTTGCGACCTGAGCAGATAGTTAAGTGCTGGGACGTTGATTAGGCTGAGCTTTGGATTGGTATATGATTTATCTGTCAAATAAAAGAATCAAATAGTTAAGAGCCTCGGCAATACGAAAATAACTAAATAAATAAATGTAAATGGATCAAAATGATACTTAAGTGCAGTAAAGTAAAGCCGAGAACAAACTCCTTAAATCTAATGTTAGAAATCCTAGATCTAAGTTGCTCCACCTGGCTCTCCTAGCTTGGTTGGGTAAGGTAGGCCGTCATTCCAAGGGCCCGACATGATGAGGTAGTCATCTTTCATCCCTTTGTTAGATTTAGGGAGGCAGGAGATTAGCTTGACCACACTAGAGCGGGACTTAAGATAAAATCCTGCCCGAGTTTCTATATGGCCTTCGTATAGGTGAGCGACGTCATACCAAGTCAATCCCAGCCCCAGATGACGGTCCAAAGCATCAATCGATCCTAGGACTCTAAAAAAGTTAGGAGCACATTGGTGGGGGCAAAGTCTATGGGCACGTAGGTAATCCCTTGTAATCCTACCCATGGGGACGGTCATGCCTCCTTCTATGAAGGCAATCATGGGGATTACGACCTCTCCTACTTTTCGGTCAAATTCCACCCCCTCTGTGGTGCAGTGTCATACCAATACCTCCTGGGGAATGTGGTACTTTTCTTTGAACGACTCTATCAAAGCTAGAGTCTTTACTAGACGCTCAAATCTACCCATTTTTAGCTTGTGAATGAGAGAACGGTTAGCCGAGGAGGTTAGCCGAGAAGATAGAGGAAGTTTGGAGAATGAAACTTACGTAGGATAGGATGCGAACTGATCTTCTTGTCTCTTGAGGATCTTTAAAGTCTCTTTTGTGAAGGTATGATGAATAGTCTGATGAGTAAGGAATGTAGAGATATGAGCGCCCTGAAATTGGAAACTGTGATGAAAAGAGAAAGGAATGACGTTTGGAAGCCTTTATAGTAGAAACCAAAAAGGAAGGGGAAGCAATCCCGCCCAAATATTGAAGGAAAAACCTGAACCGTTATATTAGAATTCCACCGTTGGATGTCTGGAGCGTAACGCGGCCCAAAGCGTTTAATGATGTTGTGCGAGTTCCCAAGCGTCAGAAACTCTTGTGAAATGACAGAAATGACCCTTTCGCGTGCCTGGGTTTGAATATCCTTGTGGTCTTAAATGTAATTACGAACACATCAAAATTATACTTTTTCTCCTCGGATGAGAGGGAAAAATTAGAATTTTGAGGGGCTATTGTGGGGGCTAAAACTTGAGCCTTTGCGCTGGGCTTAAAGTCTCATTCTTTAATAATAATACGTCCGAGGAGAAGAAAGCATGAGGAAAGACCCCGTAATAGATAGTAGAGCAAATAAGTATCCAAGGGTGTTGGTCCGAAAGGGTCATCCTCCTCGGATCTGACAAATATCAGTAAAGTGAACTTCGTCTTACCCTGGACGACCTTCCAGGAAGCTCCAGCAGTGAAGATAGACTTCAAATGTACAGGAAAGGGATAAGAACACAGAAATATCTAAGAGAAAAGCTGCCACCACCGCATTAAATGCACTACAGCAGCTTTCCTGGCCGCATTAATGTGGAGAAGACCTCTGAACAGTACTTTCAACTACTACCGCCCATAGAAAACTATAAAAATCTATTCAACAGGATAGATACGGAGATCTGAGGTTGGATGAAGGACAAGTGGACGATGGAAATAGATCATAGGGGACTATATAATGGGAAAGACCTCCATAAGGGAGGGATCGAAAAATATTAGAGAGAAAACTCGGAGAAGATTCACTGTAGCACTAGAAAGAACATAACATCTGAAATTGCATGTCCCGTCGAAAACTTACTCCTCGGACTATAATTCAATCTCAAATTACATGTGCATTCCTCCTCGAACCGACTTAGAACCCTGATTAACTGTTAGAAAATCCATTATTAGCCCAATTCTTTCGCCGACTCTCTTACAAATTTATTGTATTGGGCTTATTGGGCCCATTTCCATTTCCTATTTCTTTTGGGTTTAGGCTGCAATTTGTGACCTTACATATATATTAGTGCTTTTGAATGAAAAAATTTAATCAATGGCTATTATTTGCAAAAGGTAAATTACATTGACTCCTAGGCTATAATGAAATTGGACTTATTGTACCTGATTTTTAAGAAATGACACTCCACCACCCTAATTATTTAAATAATTGACACTATGTCCCATTTTTCACCCTCCAAATGATCAATGTAATTTACACTTAAATTTGCCCCTGATAAAGTGTCAATTTTTAAAATCTTTTAGGGCCCAAGTGTCATTTATTAAAAATAGAGTATAATGAGTCAACCTCAACTATATCAACATAAATTTTCCTATATTTTTTACCCTCATTATTTATATATATATATATATATATATATATATATATATATATATATATATATATATATATGTGTGTGTGTGTGTGTGTGTGTGTGTGTATGTATGAAAAAGTTTGGGAAAATAAACTTTGATACAAGTTAATTGCCCGAGTGTCAATTAGTGATTGAAAGTACTTTAACTTAGTGAACCCATATGTAAGTAATATAATCCAATTATTAGTTGACATCCTAGCAAATAGTGGCTAAGTATGTGCAAAAATGCAAAAATTTTAAAACCAAATAAAATTTCACAACTTATGTCACAACTATCCATATGGTAAACTGTGGGTGGTAGAGAAAAAATGATAAGTCTATATAAAAGTGATAGACAACTAATCATTATCTAACACATACGATATTTATGGCAATAATTGTGACATTTTATGTGATATGCGAAAAGGTGTATATTTAGAAAAGTTGATTTCATCAATCCACCAAGACTTACCCTATTAGGGTTCTACTCGCAACCCTCTCATTAAATAGAAAATTTATTTCTAATTTAAAAGGAGATAAAAAAGGGTGTGCCAGCATCTTTTTGGGTGGCGCATCGTGTTTCAAGAACTTTATGACAACAAAGCGATACACGATAAACTCTTTCAAAGTCTTAACCGCTAAGCATTCCTTCTCTATATAAACTATAAGGACACAATGACATTATAGACAGAGAGAGATTAAATAGAGGAATGGATATGGATCCAACAGTTTCAACAAGAAGTGAAGAAAGTGATGAGGCTGAAGCAGTGAACATGTTGAAGGTGTTACCGGTGGACTGCATAGCAAAGGTGCTGTCATTAACGACTCCTGCTGATGCTTGTAGGTCGTCCTTGGTTTCAACATCATTCAAGTCGGTGGCTGAATCCAATGCCGTTTGGGATTGCTTTGTTCCACCTGAGTCTGACTATCTATTCAATAATTCTTCTTCTTCGTCGTCCTCATCTTCTCTCCCCGTTTCTTCCAAGAAGGAACTCTTCTTATATCTCTGCGACCATCCCCTCCTTATCCACGACGGCAAACTGGTAATTTTCTTCTACGTTATTATTCTTCTTATTCACTCTTTTTTTTTCTTTTCTTTTTTTCTTTACCCCGTAAAATTTGGATCTGAGCTTAGCATTCCTATAAATGTTAGATTTCCTTCTTTTTTTTCTTTTTTTCTTTTTTTTTTTAAGACTTGCGGTAGAGCCAGAATTTTTTTTAGAGAGTTTCATGCTCTTGATGGTAACTCTTTATTATCACTCTAAAACACCAATTACTTTTTGGCATAAGCGGAAATTGAACCCTGATCTCTTATATTCAATCATCAGAAATTTTACTAATTAAATTCACTTGAGCCAAAAAATTTAATTTGGGTCAAATTACAAATTGATATATACCTACATTCACTTTTGATTATATATATATATATATACACACACACATTTACATAAGGATTTTTTTTTTTTTTTTTTTTTGGGGTTAAGAACACATAACTACATTTTAAAAAATAAAATACTACATGTTTTTTTTTTATCGAAAATACTACATGTTGATTGATACACACACACACACATGTATATATATACATTAATGAATATACACAAATGTACTACCATGCCATCAATATGTACAAAAATGTATTACCATTAGTCAATTTTATAAATCTCTCATTTTTGAGTACTATATCACCCCCTAGCATTAAATATTCTCTTCTTCTTTCTTTTCTTTTTAGCAATAACAACAAAAGACTTAGTTCCAAAATTCAATTGTAATTTTATCTCTCATTTTTTTGTATCACCCTACCGTTAAAAATTCTCTATTCTTTAGCAATAACAGCAAAAGACTTAGTCTCAAAAAGGAAAATAAAATAAAATATATGTATATTTATTTATTTATTTATCGAAGAGGAAATTGCTTTTTTAAGTACTATCACCCCTAACATTAAATATCCTCAATGTAGTTTTTTCATTTGACATTTTGTGACAAAATCAAGTATTAATAAACAATTTGAAACTTAACAAAAACAAAGAAAGGCTTAGTACCAAATAAAATAACTCAAAAAGTTAAAAACTTACTATTTTAACTTGACAACTATATTAAAAAGTAGTACATTTTTTAATTTGGTTACAAGGTGGAGATTTTATTGTTATTAACAACTATTTTTTAGAACCCAACAATTAGTTGTTCAACACTCTTTTTTTAGGAGGCAGCTCTTATTTTTTGGAGGTGCCAACTACTAATTTTAAGGTCTAGCTATGACCTTTATATGCTTTCCTTATCTAATGTTTTAACTAAGAAGCATTGGATGCCCATCCCCATCCTCAGAGCCTTTCCTTGGAGAAAAAGAGCGGGAAGAAATGTTACATGCTATCTCCAAAGGACCTCATCATTGTCTGGATTGATACTCCTGCCTATTGGAGATGGACTACTTTACCTCACACCAGGTCTCTCTCTCTCTCTAATTTCTTGTTCTTGTTGATAATAAACTATGACCACCAACTCTTGTACTATGCATTAACAACTTAGTAATAATAGTTATCCAAAATATATGTATTCATTTAATTTAGAGCATTAAGATATGATTAATTTAACTTAAACCATTAGGTACCGAATGAATATAAATTCTCTATGCCATTTTTGGATAGAGAATGATTAATTTAACTTATACTGTATGTGTTGAGGGGCCTTTTTGAGGTTTAGGCCAACCCAAATCCAACTACTTGGATTGGGTTTCCTCCCGGGCATGAATGAACAAATATTCTATTCCACTTTTTATAAGAAATTATTAAATTTACTTAAACACTTAAAATTAAATGCCTGTTTGGAAATAGATTATTAAATTTTTTGTTGAAATTAAAAGCTAAATAAAATAAAAAGTGATTGATTTTTTTTCTTTAAAGTGCCATGGTAAAAAACAAAAATAAAAATAAATAAATAAAGTGGGACCCGCAATAAGCCAAAGGTGCTTGAAATTTTTAGAAAATTATAGTGTGGGACTTACATTCAGTTAATTGTATTGATGTTTTAACAAAAGCATAATTTTGGGACTTGCAAAAAATAAGCTAATAAAAGAAAAAAAAATCATTTATTGTGGGACCCACAAATAGTAGTAAAAAAAAAAACTAAAAATTGACTTTTAATCTAGTCCCAAACACACACTTGAGTGAATACAAATCCCCTGCCCATTTTTTTTTTTTCCACTTTATACTCAACCAATCACAACTTGTCGTATATTTGATTGATTTTCCTTCTAAAATAACCAAAATTTAAAAGAAAAAATAAATTCAAACACATAGCAAACTATAATTGGTGGAGTATAAAGTAAATTATCAAAAGTGCCGAAAGTGAGACAAATAATTTGTATTTTTAAAGTATATATAATCTTTTAAAGTAGTACATTATTTTAGTTGTCTAATTTTTAAGACCAAAAAGGCAATTTCTCAACATTAGCACTGGTGCTATATATGATCATTAGCTAGCTCATCATTTCATTACTTAACATGCAATGCCAAAATCAAAACAGGTTCCCAGAAGTGGCGGAGCTTATCAAGGTGTGTTGGCTGGAAATCCGTGGCAGGATAAACACTTGTATGTTGTCCCCAGCGACACTATATGCAGCTTACCTTGTGTTCAAGACAACTACAGGATCCTATGGATTTGAATCCCAGCCTATTGAGGTCGAAGTTGGACTCGTTGGAGGTGAAATCCATAAGCAAACTGTCTATTTGGATGCATATGGAGGGCGGAGGCTACAATACCAGATTGTACCAAGGCGAATCGCGATTTTTAATCGCCCCCTTAGCCGAATTCCGGGGTTTCAAGCCCGACAGCCACAACCTAAAGAAAATGAGGAGCTGAATGGCCTTAAGTATCCCAAGGAGAGAGTAGATGGGTGGTTAGAAATTGAGTTGGGTGAGTTCTTCAATAGATCAGGAAAAGATACTGGGGAGCTAGAAATGAGTGTTTTAGAGGTCAATGGTGGTAACTGGAAGGGTGGCCTCATTGTTCAAGGCATTGAGATCAGGCCTAAACCTTAATAGAATTTTGTTTGTTTGATCCAATTTAGTAAAGTTGAGAATGTGGTATGGGAATTTTGTTGTTTTGATTCAATTCACTAAGGTGATTGAGAAAAAGGCAAGAATGTGGTACCTACGTGATATTTGGATGGCCTTGTAGTGAAAAAAATCCTTGGGAGTGAGAAATATAGAACTAGCACAACAAATTGTGACAAAATGTGGGTCTAACACCTGTAAGTTGGAATCATCCAAAGGGTGGATTTTAAAATTTTATGTCTCTCAGGTTATTGTTGTAATTGGAATGGAAGTCCTATCCAAAAAAAGAATGGAAGTCTTACGCTTTGGTCATCTGTTTTGAATTTTTTTTTTTTTTTTTTTTTTGCTTATAATTTTTCTTTTATGTATAGATCTTAATTACATTGACACCTTGAGCTGTAGCGAAATTCAACTCATTATACCCGAATTTTAAGAAAACTCAACTCGTTATGGCAAAATATATACCAAAAGGTGTGTTCCTAGAAGAGTTCATGAAACTCCTTGCAAAACCAACCCTATTTACCATCTGACCTTCTTATTCAAAAAAAAAAAAAAAATCTAGAAACAAACACTCTCACAAAGGAGAGGGAATGAGGTTTAAATACAAAGGAAAGCTACAAACTTCACTCAAAAGTCATGCTAACTTTTAATAGAGGGTAGAGCAAGTAATATCAAACATAAAACACTCTCCTAAGAGAATTCTGAACCTAATCATAAAATGTAAGTTGTTTTGATATATTAGGAGTCCAAATCTCAGAATTTTGGATAACCGCACATAGTGTTGAAGGAACACATATTTTGAAATGTAAGTTGTTTTGATATATTAGGAGTAAAATCTAATCTAACTGTCCAAATCTCAGTATTTTGGATAACCATACATAATATTGAAGGAACACATATTCTTAGGATGGAATCCATAATCTCTCTAAAAACGTGAAATATCTATTTGAGATAAGTTTAATGAGAACTATTTATTCAAGGTGCTAGGCTTGACCACATTAGTCAAAAGTTGCTAAAGTTTATATTTAATGAAATTAGATTTCATAAAATATATAAATAACTAAAATATTAAACTAGGAACACAAGGAATAAAATAGTGATTTATAATATGGCAACTAATTATGACTTGGTTCATTATGGATGTTTCATGGAGTGGTCAATTGGATATTATATTAGAGTCTTGGGATATAATTTATTAGAAATGCTAGGAGTGTAATTATATTTCCATAGTGATACTTGTTATGTAATTAATATTAACTTTGGATTTGTCTAAAGTTGATGGAAAGCATGATGTCCTTTAGTTAGAATCTTATTTGTCCATTTGTTCTCATCCCAAGCCACATACTAAATCTCAATTGAGTTAGCTCAAAAGGCAAGCTCAATTAGACAATTAGTGTTTATTAATAAGAGTTATTAAACGTACTTATTATTAAAGAGAGAGAAAACAATTTTCTCTTTGATATCTTTTAAACATATTTTTCCATAAAGAAAAAAAAAATGTACGTAAAATCTTATTGAAAGACTACACATTTTGAGCACCATGTGAAATTAGGATAAAATTAAAGGTCTTTTTAAGATACTATCTATTTCTTTTTCTTTTTTTTATTGCACTACATCAAGATACTCTTTCTATTTTTTGTTTTAAAATTCAAATTTGTTTATTTCTCTTGAATGAGTAGATTGTTTTATTGCTTTCACTGATTTTTTTGAATGAAATGCAAAACAATTTTTTCCAACACATAGCACTTCTAAAATTAATCTTCATCAGCATAAAAGAGCGAAATACAGAAACCTTCAAATCCAAAAATTTAAAGACATTGAACTGATTATGTAGATTCAAACACAACAACCATAATGGCCCTTCTTGTAAATCAAAAACCAAAAGGACAAACCAAAATTTTAAGAAACATAAATAACACAAAAACCATCAAATCCAAAAAGTCAAAGACCCCAAACTGATTATCCAAGTTCAAACGCAACAACCCAATGGGCCCTCATGTAAATCAGAACCCAAAGGACAAACCAAAATGTTGAGAAACATAGAAGCATGAACCAACTGTAACTCTAAACCACAAAGGCATTAATCAATGAACCAACAACCACAACACACAAACTAGATCTAAAAATCTATCATAAACGATTTATTATTCCCTTTCCACAAATAGACACCAAAACCAAAACAATCAATAAGAGAGAGAAGCAAAAATAAGTATTTTTTTTTAGCAAACCAAGCTCCACCTAAGACAGAGAGACGCCAAACACTGGTGAGCCCTCACATAGTTAGGATCCAACTTGACGGCCTCCTCACACTCCCACATTGCCACTCCAAGCCTACCTAAAGCCATCATTCAAACTCAACGCCTCTCAAAAATGTCCATGCTTGATGCTTGTCCACAGTTGAATGACATGGTGGGACCAAGAATGGTGCCGTCGAGACCATTGATAGCAAGCAAGATCAACGGCATGTCAAAGAACCTTGGCATTGGAGGACGGGATGCCTCTGTGATTTTTTTAGATTCGACCTACATTAATTTCTCTTTTTCTTTTCATCCATTCAAATGCCTCAATATGTTTTTTAAAACTTCATGATGTACATCACATGCATTTTTTGTTAGTATATAAATATTAACCGAAGACTAACCAAGGTATTAATTTTGGTACCTGTGATATTCGGGAAGTAAATTAACCAAAATAAAAGTACAAGATGTGTAATGGTATCTACCTTCAAGTTCGGGGGGGTGTCAAGGTCTTTTTCTAAATCTCTTATATAAACATAGCAAGAAAAGAACCGGGACGGTGAGCCCATAATCACCTTTTTGCTCGTTTCATTCACTTAAACTCACATGTTCAGTGTGCCACTGTCAAATATATGATAATAGTATGGATGGCTATGCTCCTTAGCAAAGATATAAATTAAGTTTCCAAGTGCACAGTCATCTTATTTGCTTTCTTCCAATACTCATTACTGACACATTAACAGCGCGTGCCATTGTCAAATACATAACATAGCAACTAGGCACTCTATCGTGCCACTCTATCATACAGTAAGCTCTAGAATTGCACTCTTTAGAGGAGGGTCGGGGAATATAAGCTTGCTTCAGCATCCAAAGTCATAGGGCACAAGTCCTTGCAGTTCTGGGCCATTGAGTCTGTTGTTCTCAAAACTGAAACAGAAAGTGTATCCAATATTAGAAAAACTGTGTCAAATATTCCGGACGATGACTGCTTATGCCAATAAATTTCTTGCATGAACTTTTGATGAGGAAAATTGATAAAACTTAAAAATGAGGGCATAGAATAGCCCTTGGATTTACATGCATACAGGAATTCAAAGCAACAAATTCACTTATATCAAATGTAATTTAATTATTAGGGATTTATAGCAGTCTATTGGTTATATAACAGTGCACTCATGGGGCATGATGAGAGCAAAAGTACAGAATATTGGGTGACAAAAAATGTCCAAATATCTTTTGGAAAGTTTATAATCCGTCACCAACAGGAAAGTAGAGATGAAAAATGGTACCCAAAGCTATGCAGCTCTTAATGATTTTGTTGTCACCATTTGAGTAATGCATAATACAAGACTAGAAGGTGGCACATGCTACCTCTAGTTTATATTGGGCTTCAGCAGCAAAAGGCCATCTTGGCCTCTAGTTCAAACAAAATCATATCTCGGATACTGATGCATTTTCCAATGTCTTTGTCATGTAGAGATGGTGTAAATAATTTGTTGTGAACCAAGGTCACATTACATGATCTCATGATTGGGAGGCATGCAATGGTTAAAGTTAGGAGACATTAGGAATAATGTGATTAATGCAGTTTATCAAAGAAAAATGGTTAGTTATTTGAGTTTACAAGAAGAGGAAGGGGTTGATTATGCTGTTAATGTTATCCCATCAGCTGTTTCAGTATAAGTAGGAGAGACAACCGGCCATTTACTATAATGTTTTCATTCAACAAAATCAAGCAGAAGAATTATATCATGTCCTCTATTTTCGTTAAGGAGGCAGGTCATCCTTGACCACTCCTGCTTAAATTTTATTTACCATCAACTTGATAGAACCAGGTTCTATCATAATCATTTCTTTTCCAAATGGCTAACCAAACATTCATATGAAGTCATTTGGGAACTCAGTAATTTGACATATTTTCATGCTTTCGTTCTGGCAATAATTTGTTCCATGAGGTATTTTGAGATCCCAAAAGAAAAGGCATGGAGTTAAGAAATCACTCTTTATGTCCTAGTAATCCATGAAATAGATAGAATGGTAAATATATTGACACTTGACAGGGTTAAAGAAGAGAAAGGTAACAGGTACCTTTCCATTGGGAATGTTGCAAAAGGGCCATCAACTGGGACTGTTCCACAAAGATTGTTGTTCGAAACATCACTGCACAATTATGAATTCAAGACGGAGCTTATTATAATACAATCAGATAAAACATTTAAGGAAATTCCTCTTTATTTTTCAGAATCATACTTACAAAACTTTGAGGTTAGAGAGGCTGGTGAGTTCCCTTGGAATTGATCCTGCTAGCTTGTTGTTGTTTAATCGTCTGTATCGATTCAAACATATCAAATACAAATTTCATTCCAAATGTCAATTGTGGAAGTTTAAAGTTTTCCAGCTAGTCAATGAAAAGATGCTGATACTTACAGAAATCTGAGTGACTTCAATTTGGCAAGAGATTTTGGAATTTCACCTTCAAATTTGTTTTCATACATATCCATGCTAACAAGGTTTTTCAAACTTCCCAACTCCTCTGGGATTTTTCCTCCTATTTCATTCCTATAAAGCTCCCTGCAGCCCATTAAAGAATTTCACGCCCAATTACTTCATATAACAGTCATATATAGCTAGGGAAGATTTGGAATTAAAATCTATACATCGTTTTTACTAAACTAAAACTGGGTTTCCTTACAGCAAACATAATCATGCGAGGTGAACAAACAATATTAAAAAGAAAAAGATATGAATCATATGATCCATGAGATTCAAAAGTCAGATTTTCTTCTATTTTTCCTAGTTTTTCTCAGTGACCATAGCACAAAGTGGAATCTAAAACAACTAGTGTAAAAGCTGAAAGAAAAGAGCAATACAAGTACTGCAGGTGCTTGAGCTCGCCAAGCTCTGGACCTAAAGCCCCAGACACATTAGAATTGCCCAAATCCCTGAAATTCAAAGCAAAGAGAATTAATTATAGGAATATACCCCAAACAATAAATCAAAAAATTCACAAGAAGGATAATAAACAAAGCACCCAAAAACTTAAAAATAGTTACTAATTAGTAGGATTCAACATCAACTTAAAAGAGGGAATCTTACAAGCGAATCACATGGTTGCTGGAGTCACAGGTGACATGAAACCATGTGCAGGGATTAACCAGAGTAGGGTCCCAGCTCTGCAACACATTGGTGGGGTCAGACAGCCTTCTTCTCAAAGCATGTAAAGCATTTCCTGAAAACAAGACCATTCAAAAAATTACTGTTAATAAAAATCAAACTGTGAAGAAAATTTTAAGCTCAACTGATTCCTTTCCATAATAAGAAAATTGAAAAAAAAGAGTACATAATTGAACAATTCATTTCCTTTCCATTTTCATGACAGAAAAGTTAATATTTTCAAAAGGGTTTTTTTTTTTTTTCTTTTTTCTTTTTCTTCTCTTTTTTCCTGGGGTTTCTCAACAAACAAACAGGAACCATATGGAGCAAAATATGAAAAATTGGAAATCTAAAGAGAAAAGAGTTAATGGGTCGAGACTATACCTTCAGAGTTGGTCGAAAGGGCAGGAGTGAGAGAGAGAAGAAAAGTAACAAAGACAGAGAAAAGGGAAAGAGAAGCCATTACAGAGAGAGAGAGAGAGAGAGAGAAGGAAAGGCAGGTATTTAAAAGGAAGTAGCTAAAACAACCTAAAACAGAAACAAAATGTGTGGGAGAGAAAAAGAGAAGAGAAGTGGAAGTGGGGTTGTTGTTGGTTGAGTCAGTCAAGTCAAATATGCACATTATAGTGTTTGTTTTGTGCTTCTCTCAGTCTTTCACAGTTTATTTTGTGCTTCAGAGAGACAGAAGACAGGCCAATTGGAAGGGAACGTTCTTCGCACACCACTATTTTTCCAACTCCTACTCCATAGGAATTTAAATCTACCATATTTTGTGGTAAGATGTGATAAAAAATGATAGTTTGTGAATTTTATTAAGGTCTTAACAATTTTTTTATAGTGTCTATATTATTTTTACAATAATTTCATAATAAATTTTATATAATAAGTTATTGTAAATTTTAATTTAAATTTATCACTTAAACTATCTTTACATAACAACCTACAACAGTAGAATGTAACATTTTTATTTATTTATTTATTAGAAGGAGAGAGGAAAGTCACGCATTGGTCGTGTCTGTGAGGGTGAGTGTAAGAACCTCTGCCGCGTTGGGTGGGACCTTCACGTGTGGAAAACTAGGAAAAGTTGGAGTTGGAGTTGGAATTTGGAACTTGGAATTTCTGAAGTCCAAACTAGACGGCTGCCTAGTATGGTGTGACTTTATTACTTATTCACTATTCATGTACTGTATGGATTGGAAAGGAAAATTATTATTTGTTTGGAATTTATTAATGCCACCCAATACTGTCTTGCCATATCAGTTCACCTTAATGTGGGGTCCATTTTCCTCTACGGAAAATAAGGGGCAATAAATGGTTGTTGTGTTGACTCCTCCACTTGGGTCACGTTTAACTTATCGTTTGGTTTAAACAATGAGCCGGTTAACAGCTATCTTTAAAATATTTATTAATTATTCAATTATTTTATAAAAAATTTAATATTATTCTTATTTAAAATATCAAAACTCACATTTTAAACTAATGTTTTTAGAGATAGGTTTAAGTTACCTTTAGTGTAACTCCACAATACTTTTTTTTTTAATGACCATTGATTTTTATTAGATCTAATTATTAGAAATCTCTTATATCTTCCTCATCTTGCATAATCAATAGTAGCATTTCTTTTCTTTCTTCCTATTTATTACATTTACAGTCATCTAAATGTTGAGAGGAAGAGGGAAACAAAATTGCAAATTCGATGGCACCCTCTTTGACGGTGAATACGAAGCCAGTTGCGATATTGTGGCATGAATGAGAAGGAGCTCAAGGAGGCATACCCAATTGCAGTGGCCTTAAAAGAAACTTTTATTCATTTTCTCTAAGATTCATTTAAAGAGATCAAAGACTTCTTTGATTTAGGCATGGCTATGATTTTCCTCATTTTAACTTTCCAAAATTACTCATACTCTCGCCCTTTATTTACTGACTGCTACAATTAAAACCATAGAAAATGCATTTTGCGTGGAGGAGTATTTTAATAGATAAATTTGTCCTTTTATATCTTTCACACTATTTTCTTTGATCACCATGGCCTTTCATATATCCTAAATGATGAGGCTGTTGTGCCATGTCCCACGTGTGGCTCTTATTTCTAAAACGATGCAACTCTAAAATCATCATAACAATTAACTTTGACCCAATTCTTATTGGGCTTCAATTTTCTGAATTTTGATCAAATTTTCATTCAGACTACTAGAACACCCCTATTTCATTGTTAAGTGACAGAGGACTCTAACCAGTAAAAAAATTTAACAGATCGGTGTTAGACTTATATCTAAAACTAAATTATACTTCTGAATTTAACCAGCTAAATTTAACGTGTAGCTCCGGTGAGTTGAGTGGGCTAGCGGAGGAAGAGGTGAGCTCAAAGAGACCTAGGTAGATGAGAGAGAAAAGAGAAGAGAAGAAGAAGACGATGGGGAGAGAAAGTGGAGCTTAATGACTTTTAAAAATATATATATATAATGCTTTGACATCACTTATTTTTAGGGAAGTTGATTTCATGGTAATTAATGTGTTATTTACCATTAGATTTAATAGAAATCAATAGCCTGAAAAATGTGTAACTCTTATTAAGTTTCATCAAGTATAACTTGAATCCATCTTATGTTTTTAATATTATTCTTATGTAAAATATAAAAAATTTAATCCAATGTTTTTAAGGTATTTATTCATTTTTCCCTTAAATAATCTTTTTTTTCCTATTTTCTCTTTTCTTTTTCTTCTTCTTTTAAGAATTTGATAGTTAAAGACAAGAAACCTAACCGTGAGTTTCACGAATATAATTTGACTAAACCCAACCCAATTCATATGAAAATTCTACAATTTATTGTATTTTTCCCTCCTTTCACTCTCCATTTCTTCATTTATTGTCAATAAGTGACTCTTGATCTCTTCATAAGTCATAACCCATCTATTTCATTTTGAATTTCTTTTGCTTTGTCCATTGTTAACTCTCTCAAACTCTTACCATTATTGAATATCAATAAATTGAAACAGACCTAAATTGAAAACTATACTTCAATCAGCTTCCCAAGCAATATAAGTTGGCATCACTTTCCTCCCTCATCCAGCCAATCTCTATGGTTTGAGTGATAGACTTTGGTGTAACTGCAACCCGAGGCCAACCAACTTGTGAACATTTCTAGGAATGTGAATACTCACCTTTTGAATAAAGAAATTTTATATTCCTACAAAAGTGAAGTTTGGTAGGAATGGATATGCCTATTGAACTATTTGCTATCTTTTTATAATAAGATATCATGTATCATGCCGAATATAAGTGCAAAAATTTATGCTAATTTGTAATTTACTAATAATTTAATTTAATTTATCAGATATCATGCTCATTGTATATTTGTTATTGTAGAGTGATTTATTCTTGTAACTTTAATTGCATGACATTTTACTATTAATTCTAGTGAGTCATGTTAACGGGTGTCTTTAGGCCAATTGTTAATATACTATTTTTTAAAAAAAATTACACCACTTTCATGGGAAATATAAAAAATCATTAAAAAAATTAATTGCATTTTTATTTCCTCATAAAAAGTTTCTAAATATTATTCTTAAATCAATGCTCTTAAGATGCCCATTAACTTTTTCCTTAATTCTATTCACACAAATTTGTACATATTTCCATGCAAAGCCCATAATAGCAAGTTGTCATTTATATATTTACTTTGCTCAATACCAAAGTGATCATCCCTTTATGGCAAAATAAATAAATAAAAGAATCATTTGAAAAATTCAGGGGTTGTTTGGATTTGGGTGTTTTCATCACTCATCACTGAATTTTCATCACTCATCACTCAAAACTAATGGGTCCCACAGAGCAAACACTTGTTTGGATTTGTTATGAGTTTTTGTTTTCATCACTCAATTCTCACTAAATTAAGTGATGAGTTATGAAAACTAGAAACAAGTTTTAGGTATTTTCAAGTGATGGAAAAAGAGTTATGGTGGCATTTTGGTAATTTCACCCAACTAATGGGCCCCACGGTCAGTGTATAGTCATTTCAATGCCAGCCTTTACTCCCTCAATGGTTCTCTTCATACCAGACCAAACCCCTCTCCCTTTTTTTAATTTCTTCAACACCCTTCCATTAATTTCTTTCTCTTATGTTCCCAAGCCGTCCTCTCCATACCCACCGGTAGCTGCTCTCTCTCATCTCGATCTGCCACTCCAGCTAAAGAGAGGAATGGTTTTTGGTTGACTTCTCCATCTAAACTTTGGCAATGGGTGACCTTCACTATCAATGAATCAAAAAGGAAATTACAAGCACCAAACCCATACAAAGGAAACCCATCAGCATTTACACAACTCATCACTGATTATACCCACAAAATTCCTAACTCAATTTGGGTTTGGTGAGTTTAGGTATAGGGGGTTGAAGGAAAAAAAAAATAAAATAAAAAATAAGAAGCTCTGGTCTGTAATCGATGAGTTTGGGTATTGGGGGTTGAAGTAAAAATAAATAAATAATAAGAAGTAAAAACTGTACCAAGTCAATCTATGGATCCCACAAAAAGTAAAAAATTTTGAGTTATTAGAAGTTGGAAACAAGTGCCAAACATACCACCTTAGAAAGTTGGGGTATTTTCAGTGATAAGTGATGAGTAATAGAGTGATAAGTAATAAGTGATGAGTAATAAGTGAACATTTTTTTTTTCACCCAAACAGCCTCTCAGTCTACAACCGTTAAGGAGAGGCAAAGGTAGCGGTTGTTAGGGAAAGTGAAGAAGTATTGTGTATTTCTGAAACAAGTTCACATGCATTTAATCATTATTAAAGCTCTAAAATCATTTCAAAACAATATTCTATTCTAAGTATGAGCCCCATAGTTCACAGCTGTATCATTGGTTTGAGTTTTGATGGTAGGTACAGCAACAACATGACCATAATGCATAGGTGAGTTAAGACCCAGGCTTATAAACTTAATCCGCATTACTTTATCACTTAGAGGAGTTGTTAAGAGTACTTTTATTCACTCATCTAATATAAACAAAAGTGACTCTGAATATTTAACACGTTTTAGAAAGTAGTTTGTCAATAAGCCTTAAAATGATTTTAAACAAAAATTATTTTTGCATATTTTACACATTTTAGAAAGTAGTCCACTTGTATGTATGGGCCCCATTTTTTGATATTTAGTCAAAATTTTATTTTTCTTCTTCTTCTTTTTTTTTGGGGGAGAAGAAGTCAAAATTTTCTTTTGGTGACACTTAAGACACGCCAATGACTTATCGTTGATCAAGTAGTAAGCACAAATGACTCATTTTCTTTTTTAATAATCTTCAATGTCATTCAAATCAAAGAAATTGAGACTAAAAGTCATTGTTGAAACAAAAAGACAAATTGGAATTCAATGCTAATTGAACACAAATGAGCGTTTTCCTCAATGAGCATATGAATTTACTTGCGACTTGAAACTCTGTTTGACAATCAAATGTAGAAGGCAATAGAACATGGGCATCAACATCTGTTTACCTTTGCCCAAATATTTGTGTTCAAAATCTAAAAATCATCAAAATTTCACTTTCATCTAGATTACTTGGGAGTTAGAAAAGGTTTAATGGGACTTAATTTTACTTTCATCTAAGCTCAAAATATTTCTTTCACACCTGTTGAGGTTCAAAATTGCAATAAGGAACCAGACCCTTAAAAGTAAGAGAGACCCAACCCATGAAGAAGAAAGGCTTGGCCCTCAAAAAATAAATAAATAAATAAAGATGTAAGGAACTCGGACCATGGAGAGAAAAGAATAAATATTGGGCCTTAGGAAGCAAAAAGAGGCACAAAGGAAAGCATGGGTCATGGGCTTAAGCAAGAAGAGGTACTCAAGGAAGCCCAACAAAGAGGCAGGTAGGAGCTGGGCCAGGTTACTTAGGATTCACCAGAGTCAGAGGGAGGGGATCCTCGGGAAATGCAGGGAAAACTAGTTGGGATTTGGACAGCTCAAGAAGGCATGTCTATGGGCACAAGGAACGAAGAAGGTCATTTCTTATTAGCTGCCCACAATTCAAAAGAAAGCTTTGGAAATAGATGGTGGCTTAGAAGTCAGCACCTGATGAAAGAGCGTGGTACCTCTGGCAAAGCAGGAAAGGGGAACCAAGAAGGAAGGTGGTTAGGAGCCTTTCTACCTTCCATCATTAGCAATGAAGAATCTACCCATTTAGAGGAAATTGACAAAGTGTGAAGCAGCTAGATCTTTGAGATGTCTTTTTAAAGACCTTGGGAAAAGGATGAGAAGCCTTGATTGGGAAAAAAGCATCTAGCTAGGGACTTTTAGGTTGCCAAACCTCAAAAGGGGAAATAATGAGAGAGAGAAAATGACCAACCACCAATGTTACAAACATAACATTAATTCTAGTACTTAGAACACAAGAGATTGGATCAATGGCATGGAAAAAAAACCCTAGAAGTGGCATTATAAAAGGGGTTAAAGCTCCAACCAAAAGGCATTTAGCAAAGAAGCACTTGATACACTAGAAAAGATACAAAAGAAAGCTGTAAGCTTGAAATATAGTGAAAGAGTGAGATATCGTGAGAGATCCTACGGAAATATTAGAGAATACACTTGGATTCAAAGGGATTCAAACCTCACGAGTCTTGGAAGCTCAAAAGAGCTATCTAAATCTGTGATTTTTGAACTTTATTGAACATTGTGATATATCCCAGCAGAGCCACTCAATGTATTCAAATATTTGATATAATGAAAATATAATCTCACTCTATTTTGAGGATCTCTAATGTTCCTTTTATTTGCACTCTTTTTAGTTCCTTTGCTATTCCTTAGTTATTTGTTTAACCAATAATATATATATATGTGTGTGTGTGTGTGTGTGTGTGTGTGTGTGTGTATTTGTGTTGTAAAGCATGTCTTGTGCACAAATTAACTCGTAAACGGCCCAACAAAGTCCAGTCCACCAACTATTTACACTATCCTTTGGAGGCCCAGAATCCTCTCAAACAATTGGGCTTGGGCCCTGTCCAAAGTAGGAACCCACAAAGCCTTGCTCAGTTTTTCAAGGTCTCTTTTAAGTCTTGCTCAGTTGCATCAATTTATTTCTAGTCTTGCTCAGTGTCTATTAGCGCTGCAATTTAGGCATGCTATTTGGAGGTTGAAACTTGAAACTGCTATTACATCTCTTCTCCAAATAAAATATATATATATATATATATATAAAATAAAAAATAAAAAAACCGAAGCTATTTCATCACACCATTCAAAGAAAGATACTCTTTGTGCTATGTGCTTATGAATGGATCCCGGATATATTTAAATTTACAAAAACATTTAGTACACCGTCCTTATTGCATATTCCATGCACATGATTTCAGTAAAAATTGTAAAATCATGGTTCAATAATGTGACAGTGTGTACAGTGAGTGTGTACTAAAGAATGTGTGACTATCATTACTCTTAAACTTATGACCTTTTATTTTGGAATTCTCAAGACAATTTGCACTCAGTATCCATTCATTTTCTTTTTATAAACAGTATCCATTCATATTTCCATAGAAAACTCCTCTAAACAATTGGCTTGGTATGACATTGGATATTAAATTACTATTGACAAGGTAAATTTCGAGTACATGGAAAACCCCTCTCCCACGTTCATCAGCAATTTCAATACAGTAATTGAAAAGGGAAAAAAATAAAAAATAAATAAAATAAAGTTTGATCATTGAAGATAAAAAGAGAACACACTAACTAATTTGAGAATGACTAAAAGATGTTACATGTCCTTCATAGTTTTGCTTCTTTCTTCTTGCTCAGCCTTAATCCAATCAGCCTACACAAAATGGATGAAACAAAAACCCATTACATAAAAGGAGGAACCAAAAGAACCTTAGAAAGTAAATAACAGTGTCTTAATGCAAATCATAATTCCAAGGATTTGCACAAGCATTTCATTGAGAAAGAAAAGGAGGAATTGAATTACCTTATCTCGTTGTAGTCTTGACTGATGGGGCCTCATGGAGTTCCCTAAACTTAAGCCTCCCCATGCTTCTTGCAACTCTTTATCCCTTGCTTCTCTACGAGTGACAGAGTGTCTAATCTGGTCATCTGGTTGTTGAGCAGCAACCATCTTTTCTCTCTCTAGTCTGGACTTATGTTTAACCAATATTTGGTCCAGACCACCTTCTTGATTCATCTGTGAATGCATTTTTGTTTCACTTCCCCTCACCTTTACTACTTCTTCCTTTAGACCAAGGGCCATTTTCTCTTTCTCCAATCTGGAGACGTGCTTTACCAAAACTTTGTCCAAGCTCTCACAATCTGTACTTTTTCCTGGCTGTTTCTTTGTGTGGCAATGACTTTCAAAATTGCTTCCTGATGACAGAGCCTGAATTTTATACCTTTCCAACCTATGCACTGGCTTTACCAAGATCTTGTCTAAACTATTATCCGTCTCTTTTGTTTCACTCTTCTTACATTGAACTGAGAGTGATTCTCCAGCCTTCAAATTCACCTGTCCAATCTCTAATGAAGGCTCACCTGTATCCACGGTACGTTCCTCTTGCTCCATCTTAGAAATTGTAGGAATTTCGTTTAAGTTAATGTTTTCTTTTTCCTCTCCTCCATCAGAGTAAGCTGTTTTATCAAATTGTGCAACTGACGAAGAATCAACTTTTGCCATCTTATAATTGACCCTGCCCTCTTTATGTGGTTCATTTTTTCTCCTGTTCTTTGCTTCTTGGACCTCTTTTTCAAGCCTTGAGACATGTTTCACTAGGAACTTATCTAGGCTGGGGACTTCGGGAACTCCTCCCAATTTTTTGCCTTTCATCTCAACTGCTTTTCCGTTATTCCTTTTGGTCTCTTCAATTTCCTTTTCAAGTTTTGAAGAACGCTTAATTAGTATAGTTCCCAAATCAGGAACAGCCTCAGAAGATGTTCTTTGACTGTGCAAGTTCTTACTATTCATTCCAAAGTCTCCTCCTGAATTCTTTTTTGCCTCCTCAATCTCTTTCTCTAACTTAGAAGAATGCTTCAAAAGAATACTCCCTAAGTCTGGAATGGTCTCAAAGGAAGTTACATTATTAACCAAATTGACCTTCCCATCAGCACTTCTATCAGAATTCCCGCCAATTCCTTCCCTAGACTCATTCCTCCTACTATTTTTTGCTTCCTGCACCTCTCTTTCGAGTTTTGTCACGTGCTTAACCAAAAACTTGTCAAGGCTAGGCAATTCTGACTCCGCGTGCTTCCTCCTAATATGACCGTCTGTGAAAGACTCAAGGTTCCCTGCTCCTGCGGAAGACATTCTTCGTGGAAAATTAAGTGCTGCAGTAGAGCTATAATCAGCAGAACCTGGATCATTCAGCTTGCTGTTTTGTACTTCAGCTAAGACAGCATTTAGACCACTAGTTGCAACTATTGTGGCAAGCGAAGAAAGTTCATCTTCTTGTAAACATCTAAGCCTCTCAAGCATCATCTCCACCAGCTTTGTCATATTAAACCTTTCAAAAGACAGCCTTTTCCTTTTTGTCCTCTGTTTTATCTCTGGAACTGGTAGCTTAGAGTCAATTTCTTGAGAGCTTAAACCATCATCTTGAGATGCAGTTTCAAGTTCTGAGCCAGACTCTGATTCATGTTCTGAAGAAAACTCTGATAATTCCTGTGTATTTTCACCTGTATCTGGGTTCTGACTGATTTTTCGCAACAGTTCATTGAATTCATCTTTATTAAAAGAAGCACAGCTTGCAAGCCTAACTAATGCAGTTTTGACTGCTGCAGCTACTTCTATATCTACCTCAAATGCAGTTTCAAAAGATGCTGTGACTTTATGAGTAGTAGAACCTCCTCCGTTGCCAGAGGATGTCTCTATTTGACAAGGCTTCTTAGGGCAATTTGGTATGTCATAAATTATAACTCCTATGGCTGTGGCTGCTTCAAAAGCTTCAGCAGCAGATTTTTCAGCTTTCAGCAACTGTGCTTCTGCCTCTTTGCTTTGGATCCTGAAGAGATAAATCAAACGTTATCTACTATGAAAAGCCCAGTGTTAATTAAAACCATACAAATCTTTGATGTAATGATTACCTGGATGCTCGTAGAATTCGACACCAAGATGCTTCTACCAGAGCAGCTTTTCGAGCCTCCATTGCCTTGTGTGCAGCTTCTCTCGCTGCCATCTTTTCTCTCAGGACTCGTGAGTAATGTGGATTAGAATCACCTAGAGTCTCATCAAGTGTTAAATTCATGCCATCTACTTCCTGAAATAAGAATATATATTAGTATTTTGGTTAAGAAAAGTCTACTCTGTAAGAAGAAAAATCATTTATGCACCACCTGCAGCATTTTAATTTTCCTTTTCAAGTAGGAGTCCACTTTTTTGCGCGGGAACCAGTTGAGAGGAGAACTTTTACGGTGAGGAGGCTTCTTAATTTGTGATGTAAATCTATTAAGAGTATTTGATGTTGATTGTCCAGTCTCTTTCAACAATTTATTCTGCACCATTTAAAAAAAGAAATAAGTTAACCCCAAAAAGAGAGAGAAATTAGACTCAATGACAAAGGTTTAGATATATAAGAAAATAGAAAAATCATTTAAACTAAGATACTGCAATTCGCTATTTCAAAATCTGCATGCATATAACATCAACCAATAAAGGCTCGACTTTAAAATGTCAAAATCATCCAGCATTATCAACATAAACAATATGCACACAATTTGTACAGTGAGCTTAGCATAAGGCATTATCAACATAAACAATGTGTACACAATTTGTACAGCGAGTTTAGCACAAGGCCATCATAAGACTTAGTATTGACTAGCCTGAATGATAAATCAATTTTATGCATTAATCCTCTTTCCACTAAGCTACTTTTTTAATTTTTTGCTAAGGTTCCACTAAAGCTACATGGAAGAACTGAATAGTATGTCAACCAAAACAAAAAAAAACTACAAGATGGATCACTAATAGCCTGTTTGGATGGAGGGGGGAAGGAGGGGAGTGGAGGGGAGTAGAGTAGTATTAGCTAAAAATAAGCTAATTTTGTACTAAATTTAATCTACTCTACTCTACTCTACTCTCTCTCAATCTAAACGGACCATAAGAGTGCAATATGACAATTGACAAGCAACTCACCTATTACACATAACATTCACAAGTGAAAGATGGATAATGTTCTTTGACTTAATAAAAAGGTTGGCCATTTCTCAACACCCAAAATTTATTGCTTAATGGACACCCAGTAGTCTTCTTTGACTTAACCTGAATATGACCAATATGAATCATCAAACATGCTAAAGGGAGAATTAAAGGTACTCACTACTCACTATCAGATTATTACTGCACTCCACTCACATTGCTATGTGCTAACTATAAGAAGCACCATAACTTTCAAGATTATCAGTCCTTTCATCCAATAAGACTAGTATTTTAAGTACTGACTTCAACTTGTTCACGGCCCAACACGGCACAGCTTGCTTGGGACCGCAACAAATCAATGGTTATTGCAACTAAAAGTATGACACAGTAGGAATATATAGGAGCCTCGGAAAAACTAGTGAAACGACTAATAAATCCTGAAAGCCAATTTACAATTCTCAAGTAATCTTTAACTTGGATCTGGTCCCTCATAAATCTCCAAAATCAACCCTTTTTAATGTACTGATTTAACAAAATCCATGGCATGCTTATAATAATGTGGACACAGGACATGCCTATATTGTGGCAGTACACTAACAATTTCAAGATTATCTTGTGTGCTTACAAATTGAGGATCATGAATTCATTCGCGTCCAAACAAGACCAAAACATTTACTTATATCCAAACTAAAATTATGAAACAAACACCAACAATATTTGAATTCAGTGATGCAATTTAGGACCCCAAAAAGAAAACAGATTTAGATTCCATAAAAAACCCATATAGCAAAACAACAACACAGCCCAAAACTCTTTGTTTTGGCTGGAGAGTTTTAAACTCAGTAAAAAATTTCAAAGCGACTGGTATTAATATCACAATTTAGGATTTGAATTCATTGAAGCCCAAATTCAATAATATCAAAACAAAAAGGCAATCAGAATTTTAGGGTTCCGAATACATTGAAATCCAAGAAACAAAGAAACGCAAATGGAAAACAAGAATGTTGAAAATGAAAGAAGAGAGAGAGAGAGAGAGACTACCTTGCCGATCTTGGAGTTGGTGGAAGCGGCAGTGTCTATAGCATCGTCTTCTCTGGTGTTCTTGGAATCACCGACGCCTTTCTTGTCTGATACAGAGATGCAACCCAAGTCCAAGCACCCGAGATCCATGGATGCGTTTCTCGCCGGACCTTTTCTCAGATTCCGATTTCAAATCAAACAAAGAAAGAAATTGATTTCCGATACGGAAAAAAAAATGATGGAATTGTAGAAGAATTTGAGTGATGATTGGAATTTTGGAAGAGAGAGAGAGAGAGAATTTTGGGATGCGTTTCTTGAAAATTGAAATGAAATATATGGGAAGCTTTGTTTTGTTTTGGTTTGTTTTGGTTTTTGAAAATGAAAAGTAGCCGTTACGAGAGAGGGCACACCACTCAACGGTACTTAAGAACAAAGTTCTTATCCTGTGCATGCTGCGTCCATGTATCAGAATGGACACGTCGGGATTTCCGGATTTTTTTTGAAAATAACAATAAAAGCCAAACTATTTTGTTAGTTAACACATTTTTAAAACAATTTGGGTATTTAACACATTTTGGAGTTATAAATCGAGGACAATAAACTCAATTTCAACATCATGTTGCAGCTGACGTGGAAATTTGTCCACGTTGACATAGAACTAGAAAGGACTCGATTTAGTTTTGCTTCAAGAACTGATCGGCTTTCTTGTTCTTCCTTTCCTTTTTTACTTTCTCCAGATGTCGTCCCACTCTCCACTTCCAAGCCCCAAAAACCCATGAACAAAACCAAATATAAAACCCAAAACAAATCAAACCCACTCTCCACTCTCCACTCTCCACTCCAATGTGTTCTTCTCCTCCACTAGATTAGCGGCAAGAAACCACACCCACATTAAGTCCGATCCGATTTCTGTCGCCTAAAGCTTTCACTACTTGGGTTTGGTCAGAATCGGCACCTAGGTTGCTTCGTTATTGCTTCTCTGGTTTGCTGGGTTTTCCATCGTTGCTTCTTTCTTCTTCGCTGTTGATCTCTGCATTTTGATTTTTGGGTTTTGCTGGTATGCTTTGTCGTTGTTAGTAGGTGGTATTTCAAAATTGCTGGGTACTGAAATTAAAATACCAATATCTATTAATAGAGTGGAGAGTGGGTTTGATTTGTTTTGGGTTTTGTATTTGGTTTTGTTCATGGGTTTTTGGGGCTTGGAAGAACAAGAAAGTTCATCTAGTTCTTGAAGGAAAACGAAGCAAAACTAAATCGAGTCCATAGGACTCGATTTCTATTTGACAGAACTCGAGTCAGTTTGACTTGAGTTCAGTGCCTACGTGGACCAAGTGTCCACCTTAGTTGAAAATCGAGTAAGTTATACTCGATTTATAACTCCAAAATTGAGTCTTTTGGTCTCGAGTTGTTAAATACCCAAATAGTTTCAAAACTGTGCTAACTAACAAAATAGTTTGGCTTTTAATATTATTTTCAAAAAAAATCCAGCATTTTCAATTAAATTTTGCCACGTCACGCAATGGTAGGATAGGACCCACAATAAATTCCCTTTTCTTTTTTGGTGGTAAAATAGGAATATTTTTTTCTTTTAAAAAAGAAATAAAGAAAAAACATGGACAAGTCATGAGGGAAGAGGAGGAAGAAATACGAACACCCTTTTCATATAACAATAAATATAAAAAAATTTAGTTAGTTGTCACGTTTCAAAACAATGCTGAAAACTAGCATCTCGAGTGTCTAAAACTCGAGTTCCAAGATAAAACTTGAGTTTTTAAGTCTCGATTTGTAAGAGGATAGGTCTAATGTGGAAAAAAATTCACATGAAAATCGAGTTTTAAAGACTCGATTTCCATAAATTGCAGAAAAACACCGCTATAAGGCTTTAAAACGTCACTATAGGGCTTAAAAACACCACTATAGGGCTCCCTAAACCTGATACTTATAAAAATTTTTTTTGCAGGAAAACGCTGCTATAGGGATTTAAAACGTCACTGTAAGGCTTAAAAACGCCACTATAGGTGAAATTTTTTTTTGCATAAAAATCGAGTCTTATATACTCAAGATCTATGTGGCATTTTCACACTCACAATGCGAGTCTTTCGGACTCGAGTTTTAATATGGATCTCGAGTTTCTAAAACTCGAGATGCTATTTTCCATTATTCTTTCAAACGTTGCCTAACTTATTACATAGAAAAGCTGGACATTATTAGTCTGCCCATTCTCTCGAAGAAATACCATTAGACTATCAACCTATGGATGATAGATAAAGAGAAGGAGGAAGAAATACCATCAGGCTATCAGTCTATGGAAGATAGATAGATACATCTTCCTAAATTAATTTGATACAAAGAAATAAAATTTCTAATATCATATTGGATAATGTTGATGGATTAGAGCCACTAACATCTAGGAACATTAGTTGTGAATTAATTTAGGAGTGGATTACACCATTTAAGCCTTAAAGAAGATCCTTGATTATTGAAAAGAAAATGTTGTGGTCTTATCACTTTGCAAAAAGTGTTTCTATTTTTAATACATTAGATATATGCATTTTTCCTTTTATAATGTGCGAATTTCAAACTATTGTGTGGATCCACGTAATATGAAAGAAAATGATATATTTGATATATAAGATAATTATTGCTAACAATGACTAATGATTTTGTGTTTGAGAGGTTTCGGCTTTTTATTTTTTCTTCCTTTAAATTGATTGGGAAGCCCATATTTTCACAAATTTAGAACTTCGCATTTATTGTGGTCAAATCCAAAACCTCCTTTGATTTAAGAGAGAAACACCATTAGACCACAAAGCCTTTTTCGGTTTTTCCCCCTTTGAAAGAAGAAGTTATTTATTGAATTAATAATGATTTGCTAAGTAATTTTCATGGAGCTTTTTCATATACGGAGAGAAAAATAAAGAGAAAACTATGAAAATATGAAGTTATATTTTTCGTTCCTTTCTTACAAAGGTGTGTAGGACAATATATCGTAAAAGTTGTCTTATAAAAAGACAAACTAAAAAATAGGAAGGAATTTCTAAAAACTAAAAAATAAGAAGGAATTTCTAAGAACAATACGTGTCCTTGTAGCACAAAAGATGCTAAAAAAAAAAAAAAAAAAAAGAATAATAATAAGAGCATTCTTATCAAATGTGCTAAAAATATTAAATGCTATTTTTAACATTTTTAGCACCTTAAATGATAAAAATACACTTACATCAAAAATGCTAAATCTTAAAATTCTTAACATTGAGTTACAGTGAATTGTTATTAATAACAGCTCAGTATAGCTGATTGTAAAAATAAAAAAAAATTGTTTTTTATTCAACCTCAATGTCTCTTTTTCTAATTTCTATCTTTCTCTTTCCTCTCTCACTTATCTCTTCTCTCTTCCCTCTCCCGTGGTTTTGATTTTTGGTTGTGGGTCGTGGGTCGCGGGTCGCGGTCTGATGGTCCAATGGTCATGGGTGGTGGCGGCGATGGTCTGATGGGCATGGGTCATGGGTCTGATGGTCTGATGGCCATGGTTTTGGTTCCTATGGGTCATGGGTCACGGTGCGGTGTTTTTAATGGAATTGTGGGTTTCGGTCCGGGTCTTCATCGATCTACTGGTTGAGGCCTTGAGGGGTGTGAATCGAATCTGGTGGCGGCGGGATGGTGGGTTGTGGGTTTGGGTCGTAGTGGGTCTGGGGCGTGGTGGGTCGTGGTGGAGTAGATCGGCGTGATGGGTTTGCTTTTGTGGAGGTTTGCCGTGGTGGTTTGATGTTGTGGGTTAAATCTGGGATGGAGGGTTGCCGTGGTGGGTTTGTGTGTGTGTGTGTGTGTGTGTGTGTGTGTTTTGCTTGGTGGTTTGATTGGCAATGGTGGATTGGGATGTGGGTTTGCTGTGTGTGTTTTTTGCTTGGTGGGTTTGCTGGTTGCAGCGATGGTGGAGTTTTTTTTTTATTTTTTTAGTTGTGGCATGGGTGGTAGGTTTGTGATGGTTGTGGTATGGGTGGTGGGTTTTGTGGTGACTATTGTTAGTGTCAGTTGGGTGGAGAGAGAGAGAGAGAGAGAGAGAGAGATAGAAGTTTTCGATAAAAGATATATTATAAAGTGACGTGTTTTATGTTATAAAGTTAATTTTTAGATGCTAAATGTTAAAATTTGTAAGGTCTTCAATGAGAATGATCTAATAATGACTATTTTAGAAGTTCAGACACTACAAGCAATTTACCGGCATTGTTGGAGAGGGAGAGGGGGTTTGAACCTATGTGAGGTTCTCGCATGGAGAAGCCTGGCAATGTCCCACGGCGCATAGATATAC
The DNA here is from genome assembly GCA_023055345.1 of Quercus wislizeni. Classification (NCBI taxonomy): domain Eukaryota; kingdom Viridiplantae; phylum Streptophyta; class Magnoliopsida; order Fagales; family Fagaceae; genus Quercus; species Quercus wislizeni. Next base: position 26,257,200 of record JALGQJ010000005.1, read on the forward strand.
AGGAAAATTTTAGTGTATAACATTGCCAATGCCATATACATATTATCTCAACATTATCTCATTTAGTGTTTTGAAAGTGTTTCTCTCTCAACAATTTTCTTTTTTTTAAGTGTGTTTCTTTTTTCGGAAACAAAGACTACTGATTTTAGGCAATACCAAAATCCTAATTATATTGTACCTGAGCTTGCTTGATCCATAAAAAGTGGTAAGATAAAGTAATATATGGGCTCGTTTAATATATATATCAGGGAATTACTTTTTTTTTTATTTGCCTCTCTTAAAGTAAGGATTTTGCCATGAACCATTCCATAGTCACATGTTTATGGCCTCCCAAGAAGAAGAAAAATCATGGTAATACAATGAGACCAATATCCCTAACAACGCCGGTTATTAAAGAAACTAACCACGTACAAGTGTAGAATGCCAAGAAAATACGATGGGGCATTCCATACATTGTGTTCTTTTCTCTCAGGCAATTTTGTCCTCATTTTGACAGTTGTATTAACTGTACATCAATAAGCAATGGGTATTGTTACCCTTGACAAGAAAAAAAAAAGTTCACAAAAGATGTATATTTAGTCCTCTTGATGATTAAAAGTCATCATCTTGTTCTTGATCTCTGATCCACTTTGTGGCCACCCATTTCTCCCCTTTGATCACTGGACAGCTTCCATGAAGAGATGTCTGCAATACCAAAGATCAGACAAAATGTGAGGGTAGGTCTCAAAGCTTTGTTTGATCACCAAAGAGAGTGAGAGATAATAAATAAAAATTTAAAAAAAGGTCCAGGCCCTCCAGGGACTTGGCTTGTTTTAGCTTCGTATCTTACCGATCAAAAGAGGGGGAGAAAAGGAGAAAAAAGAGGTCTTTTGTGTTGCAATGACTATTCTAGCATCTCAGCAAAAGTTAAATGTCTAAATAAAAAATAAAAATAAAAAGTATATTCTAGCTCCAAATTATTCTTTAATTTTGAACAAATCATTAATACCCTCTAACTTCCTTGTGTGGAAATAAATCCTAAAAGAAACAAAAACCACAGTACCACAAAGTATACTACCATACAGTTATAAGTGGGGCTTAGGAATACATTTTGGATTGACTTCCCTGAAGAAGATAACTCTATCATGGCTTGAGTTGGAGTAAGTGAAAATCTGTAATAAATATGGTATTTTAGAGTCCTATAACACAATCATGCTTCATTTGCAAAGTCCAAATTGACTGATATGGCTACTATTTCGAAATGAACTCCAAAGGGAGAGAATCAGCGGTTGCACTTTCCCTCAAGTCAATTAAAAAAATCAAAAAGCATAGGCCTACGAGCCTGATAAAAGTGAGTACACTATAGCAAGCAAGAACATGATAGAGAGTTCCAGCAGAAAATTGAAAATGTCAAGAGCTAGTAATTGCTGATCAAAGTGAGTACACTATAGCAAGCAAGAACATGATAGAGAGTTCCAGCAGAAAATTGAAAATGTCAAGAGCTAGTAATTGCTACTTAAAGAGAGAGAGAGAGAGAGAGAGATTATGAAATATGGAGAACAATTTTTGGAGATCCAAATGTGAGTTTTATGACTCATTCTGATCAATAATTAAAGACTCAAGGCTTTCATCTTTACAAGAACAGAAATAATGCACATGCATCAAGTACAATATAAAAATAAGAAAAATTACCCCATCAATTGTGCCATTTGGAAACACTGAATAAAATAGAAGTCCATCCCCTTGCCGTGGCTTCACTTTCAAACCTATACACTTTTTGTAATCATAGCCAGTCCCCTTATTTGAGTTATTCTGCAATCAACACAATTCTATGTCAACATTGCAACAAAATGATTGGTTCTACAAAGGAATAAGCAAAAAAAAAAAAGAAAGAAAGGGAATTTCCTTATCTACCTCAAATGGAAACATGGTTTCTCCACCTTCTTCTACATTTGATAAATACAACAAGAAGGAAGCGACCTGCAAAATTGAGTATGACAACATGAATAATGAGCAGTGACAGTTTCATCATCGTGAACATGAAGAATTTTTCATCTTCAATAAAACTTCATTACTTTTTTTTTTTTTTTTAAATGAAGTAACACACGTAGAGTATGATGAAATAATGAACCTAAAACAATCTGCACTTTCTCGAAGCCTTCCACTTTATCAATTTCACATATAATTCTAATTACTCAATGTAAAGCATACCAAAGAAGGATCTACAAGTAATTTGCTGAAAATACAAATCCTTGCATCTGATCCATAAAATATACAAGGCTAGTATAAGATGCATTCGGCATTAAGCAAGGCAAGAAAATAAGAACAAATGACTTGAAGAAAAGTCCACTACTAAAATACTAAAGAAAAGAGATATATAAGAAAGAAATCCTAGCGAGTTTCCCTTAGTCCAAATATTGTTTGGGGACATCAACTTAAATCTAATTTTTTTATAAGACAGATCTACTATGACTACATGAGATTTAGCTAGCAGAGGCTGTAAAAAATGATGTCTGCTAGCACTAATTTTCCTATTGCATATCTCCAATAATGATTTCCTAGATTAAGTGAATAAATTTATTACGAAAATATGGTATTTAATCCCAATAAATTTAAAACATAGATGCTAATAGAAGATGAAAGAAAACACATACACAACAGATGATTCTATAAATATATATTATCAACTATCATAGCAAAAAGCTTCCTCAGGCTGTGAAAATGACATGTCATTCAAGGAAAACAAAAAACCATTGAATCCTATTTCACTTTGTTTATTTCTTTTTATTAATTTATTTTAATTTTTGGTGATGGGCTGTTTATTAGGGGGAAAAGCAGGAAAATATCAAATTTTAAACAAACATATTGAAGTATGGACTCAAGGTACCTAGCCAGAGAAATCATAAATTAATAATTGCGATTGTTCTTCCAATCGGACGCACTAAGATACAGGATCCAGAAAGAGATGAACAAACAAAAAATAGTGTCATTATGGAGATGTTTACCCTTTGGCTCTGTTGTGGGCCATATTCAGAAGGGTTGAATGCATCATAATGGGAATCATACTTCTGCCCAAGTTCATACCGCAACACATTGAATGACTGCAACATTGAGATATGAAATTAATTTAATACTCAAAATAATTTCAAATGGACTTGTAATGAAAGAATTAATTAAAATTTCAATGAAATGATAAAAGAGTATTATCAATTTTAAGAACTGAGATAGGCTATACTTGGTTCTAATAAATCACAAAGGAAGAAGATGTACAAAATAAAATCTATACATGAGAACTATTAAAGCATTTCAATTCCTTTCAGGTACAAAATTATTTTGCTATGAATATGATGCAGGGAGGCTCAAAGAGAGAACCATTTAATTTAGTTTTATTTATTTTTGCATGTAAATGGTATTTTTATTGGCCCCTAGTATTTAATTAGGTGAATTAGTATTTTTATTTAAAGTTTAGGGTATTTTTGTTATAAGTCATTTGGGTTTCTTATCACAGTTAGGATTAGGGTTTAGTACTCCTATATGAGCAAATATTAGACCTATCAACTCTAGTGGTTTTCCTATGCTTGGTGCTGACTCCAAGCAACCCTAAGTGTTGTCTCCTAGGTTCTCTTCTGGCTTGTCTTGCATCAGAATTATCAACAAAAAGTCTTGGTCCTTCCATTTCTTTTACCATCTGGATCAACTTGAAGCAATAATGGTTATGGAACCATGTTTAAAAAAATAAAAATAAAATGATATGAAAGCTCTACAATCATATCTGATCTCCTAGGGGAAAAACAACCAGGCAAAAAAAACCAGGGCTCATTTTGTCCATATATGATGAGGCCTTCAAGTTCAAGACAAACGTAGATGATACAACTTTCTATCTAGCCGGTTTCACTTTAATGTTGTCAGCTGAAAGACACTCCCAAGGCATGAGGACCCCAAAATTGCTTTGGCACTAGGGAAGTACTTCATTACAGACACTTGGCCTAGATGTTGACAAAACAAAATAAGAGATGACAAACAGGAAAATTGGAAAAGAATATATATATATATATATATAGAGAGAGAGAGAGAGAGAGGGAGGGAGGGGTGTTGGGGGGGGGGGGGGGGGGGGGAGATATATCTGTTATGAGAAAGGAAAGAGAGGGTGCTACAGGTCATGAGGTTCTCCCAGGATTTGGCTTGCAATAATGTTTAAGGTTCCAACCCCTGGCTTTCCCCAAACCCAAAATAGTCAAAGAAACTGAGAATTTTTCCTTATTCACTAAATCAAAATAACACAGACAGACAAAATTGCCTTTGTTAAAACTGAGTAAAAGTCGGCTGAAATTGAGTCAAGTTAATTTCATATAGAATGTAATTCTTTGAGTGGGACACTTGCCTTAGAGCCATTTGTCTTTGTTGAGGTGCTTGACAGGTATCAAGGACAACTGCCTCACCAAGAACATCCTAACCCAAAATAAGAAAGCTTCCAAATTTTAGATGTTCAAATTGCAGTGCACAGTCCTGATGACAGCAATGCAATTCACCATTCCTTGCTTTAACTCAAATACAAACCTTTTTTTAGACCATTTAAAACCTTAAAACATGTCATTTTCCCAGCCTTTCCCACCAAGCTACCCCCTCAAAACCACTTAAATACTGTATTTGTTGCCTCAACAATTCTCTCTCTTCTTTTGTTTTAGTGCAAAATTCTGGCACTTGCTGTCTTCAATATCAGCCAAGAGCTCTGGCTCAAATGGTACTTCCTCCTTCTATAAGATGGGTGGAGGGTGCAGGTTTGAAATGCATTGAATGCGTGTGTTACTAACCAAACAAAAAAAATAAATATATATATATAATATATCAGCCTCCTTTTTCGTTGAAATTTTTATCCATTGAATCCCTAATAAATCAACAAACTTAGCCCTTCCAACTCGTAAATTCAAACTATTCCCAACCCTAACCCACCAAGAAAGCAAGTGGGTTAGTTTCCCAGATATACCACAGCAGTAGAACAATATAGTTTTCGATAGTTAAGTCTTTTTTCATGAGGAAACAGTAGAAGAGCTTCCTAATAAGGTGTAAATATGCACTTTGGTAATCTATTGCACTATTGGGAGTGGCAAATAACCAAAAGAGTTTCTAGTAATAATGCCTTTTTTTCTCATAAGAATTACCAGTAATAAAGCTGATAATGCTAAAGAATCCTCCTCTCAGATGAGAGAAGTTGGCTGTCTACAAGCAATATCTCTTCTATGTTATAAAGCACTTGCAAATACACGTGAGCATGCCTGTGCATGTTATAATAAAAAAAGCACTAAATATCATTACGCCCTGGTGGCTCCAGTAATACAAATTAACTGATAAAACATCTAGGTAGGAGAACTAATATCTGATCAAGTCACCAAATGTATCAATAAAACAGGAAGTAGCACTTCCATAATACTTGGAAAACAAATTATTTATATAAAGTAGAAAGAGAAATTGAAAATAAAACATACCTCTCCATGGTTTCTTGGAATCACTGTAGCCCGAGAAATTTTTTCCTCAATAAGAGCCAGGACTCCAGTTTTGTCTTCTGACGAGCTAATAAATGTGCCTGAGCTGTTGCCAAGCAGGAGAAGTAACCAAATTGAGGTAATCAAACTATACAGAAATCATTTATACACACACAGAAATATTGATGCAAAGGAGAAAAACAGAAGAATTGAACCAGGCTAACTTCGGGAAATTAATAGATGGAGGAACAAATCCAACAATACCAATCAGGTAAGGCTATGGTGCAAATGCACTTGAAATTGTTGCTTTAGAATGATGTAATTCAGATTATATACAAACAAAGACTGAGTAGGAAAATATATATAGGATGGATCTAGGCCAGTGAGATGACCCAAAAGCTACTAGTTTCCAATGGTCTGTTATTTTAAAATAGGTATTATTGATATCTGATTATTTGTTTTAGGAACACAAAGAAGTAGCGACACATTCATCTAAAATTTTATAATGTATAGCACGTATAATAGGATCTGAAATGTATAATGATACCTTGTCCTAGTACCCTTAGTGCTCTCAGCAGTCTCCCCCTTTCGCAAAGCCAAAAGTGAGGGTTTAAGGTTTGCCTTTGCGATTTTAATTATGGTTTCGCATTGTTCTGCTGTTGCAAAATTTGGGAAATATAAAGCTCGTGGTTTCCAGCTCAAAATCTGCATCCAAGAATAGAAGGACAAACAATGAATTAGGTGGAAAACAAGAAGCATAGTTAAAAATTACTGAGTTGATCCCATAAACAATATGCCAGACCAATTCTTCAGCTGCCTATACTGACTAATAATGCTATCAAGGCTCTTAGGAGCCTTTTCATCGAACAATTTCCTATTGGATGTCTCCAATTTCAGCATGTCCTCACTAGGACTGCTATTTTAAATTTGGCAAAAAGTTAAACAATGTGAGACAAAGTTTCAAACAGCCAGTTTGAAGGAAAAGATTTAAAAATCAATTTACTAATAGGATTTTCTTATAACAATGATATCGACACAAAGCTTAGAGAGATCCCAAATCCTCAATCATTTTTTCTTTTTTAATAGCAATCCCAAATCCCCAATCTTTGGACAAGGCTTTCACCTAATGTTAAATGGATCATGTTTTTATACAACCAACAGTTCATTTCAAATACACTGGTTTCAAAAGTCAACACAATTTCACCTGATTATAAGATACTACTACATTTGAAGCGATAATCGCATGCCTATCACTAAAAATGAACAAAAAGGGGACCATTTCCCTGCGCTGGTTCGCGATGTGTTACAATGGGTACTCCAGTTACAATCCTAACTATCAATACATTAATGCAAAATCACACAATTGCATAAAATGCCCATCAAAATAGTAAATTTCCCAAAAAAGTAAAAACCCCATGATCAGAATCACCAACCTTATTATCCCAAAAACTCAACATAGTACTAAACCTCTCACATCAAATTAAAACCATTCATTTAATCATCAACCACCATCATTAAATCTACAACCAAAACAAAAACCCATATAACAAAACAAACAAACAAACAAGGCAACATTAATCACTTTGGTATAAAAATTCTAATCAATCTGATTCCTATAAAAAGCAATCACAAACCTGAAAAGGAATTGATTCAACAGAAGCTACTCCAGTTTGGCCATGCGGCATCGAACCATCCTCGTTGACTTCCTCGACAAATTCAAGCGTCCTCAACCTCGGTATAACCCTAGCCCTAGGCACATCCTGTCAAAACAGCCAAAACCCAAAACTCAGCTCAGCCCCAAAAACAATTACACACACACACACACAGAGAAATAGAGAGAGAGAACAAAAAACCTGAGAGAGAATCATGGAACCGAAGAAACCAGCGAGAAGAAAGAGTAAACATAGGAGAACAACGATTGGTAAAGCTAAATTGGTTTTCGATCTCTTCGATTTCACTTTCATTTCTATCTCTATCTCTCTCTCTCTCTCGCTCTAGAACTGAGAGAGTTTCTTAATCTTAATCTTAATCTTAAATATTTATGTACGTACTTGTTGGTTTTTAATGAAGGTGTTTTGGTGTTTATTTATATTCGTAATTGTTTTTGTTGGATGCTTGTGTTTTTTATTTTATTTGGGGTGTGTGTCAGTGGTTGCTGGCTGTGTTTGCCGGTAGAAGTGGTGGCGTGGCGCGTTGTTGGCGGGAGTTTTTTCTTTGGTTTGACGTGACTTTTGATTTGTGAATTGTGAGTGTGACTCTGTGTGGAATTTGTGAATTGAGTTAGGGGAAGATCGTGCAGCATCCACTAAGAAAGCGGGGAAACAAACAAGGATAGACCCCACTTTACCTTTGGGACCTTTGGGCATTGGATGCTTTAAGTCAAGGACAAAGCATATATATCATGGTACGGTAAGGATGAGAATTTCAAACGTGATATGGTACCTTGCTTTGAAATCTAATACTTTGTGTAAAATTATTCAAAGATGAAAGTTATATATGATGTTAAAAGTTCATTTAAAATCTCCATCTATGAACGAATTATAGATATAAGTTAGCAAATCATTTTAAGAAATTTTTTATGAAAAAATAAAAAAAAGTAATTAATTAATTTGACAGTTTTTTCAATTTTCTATTAAAAGTTTCTTATTACAGACCCATCATATATATATTTTTAGGTTAAGAAGTGCTACGTCTACAATATTTTTACAATACTTTCACAACAAATTATAGGTGGTTAATTGTTATTGGTTATAATTTGAATCTACTACTGAAATGACTTTTTTGACTCACTAATAACAACTTGTAACAACTTACCACTTAGAATTTATTGTGAAAGTGTGGTGAAAATGTTGTGGATATAACATTTCTCTTTTGATTTTAGTATCATATTCATCTATCTATTTTTGTGCCTTGAAAATTTGTGTTGAATTTGAGTTTGCCAAGTGCCTAGAGATTTTTCGATTCAAAATAAAAAAGAACGTAGAAGAAGCAAGAAAAAAAAAGTGTATTTAAATTTTTTTTTTTTTTTTTTTAAAGGTAAGAGATGAGGAGAAAAATATGGTGCATTTGTTTAAATTTCAAAAAGGATAAGAGATAATGAAATTATAAACAGATAAGAACTTGAGTTTAGTAGGAGATTTTAAACTGAAAGCTCTTATTTTGAAAACCTGTAAGTGAGCATAGAGGGGATATTTTGAGATATCTAAAACTTAGAGTTCATGACTTAAACGAATTGGAAGCCAGCTTGGAAGCCCTTTTAAATAGTAGTATAGATAAATAAAGGAAAAAATGTACCTCACACGTATGGTCATTGTCTCCACCTACTTAAATTCCGTTATGCATGGTGTGGGACTACCCGAGCAATAGTGGTCTTTGCCACTACTCACCCACAATTCTTGAATTCACAAATGTGATAGGTTATAAAGACTTCTTACCACTAAGCCACGCCTTAATCTCCAATAATTCATTCTCTCATTTTAAATTACATTTATCAAGTTGTAGGTTTCTATTCATTTTCCTTTTATTTATTGAAAATTGATTTATACACACACACACATATATATATATATATAATAGTACTTTAAAAATGTGATTTTAAAAAGATGTACATAAACAAACAAGTCAATAGGTTAATGAAAAATACCAATACAAAATTAAACTATATATTAACCATAAAATAATCTATATCCATTTTAAATCAAACATGGAGAAATAAAATTTATTTATATTAATTTAAATGTTGCCCTGTTTTAGAGTAAATGGTGATTTATGATGGTGGCTCCATTTGCATCAAGCTCATTCGGCAGATGGTTAGTCCAAATGTGTGTTTCTCAACAAATCAACTTATAAAGTTGACCAATTTCATTGTTTCTTTCCTGAATGCCCTTTGGTGAAGAAGGGTTGGAACTCATTATGGAAACCTAAAATCCATGAAAGTCTGAACTGTTTTAATGTAAGATTTCTTGGGATACGCGTCCAACTAGGGGGACTTTAGGGAAGATGTTCACAATAGTCAACCATTAGTGCCAACGAAGAGGAGTAAAATGAATGAAAATATAGAAATGATGAAAAGAAAATGCAAAAAGAAGAGATATTGATTTTCCATTAAAAGAATTTGGTTGGAGGATGGAAAAATGAAATGAAAAACATTAAGGTTGAGTTTGGTATTGACTTAAAAAGTCAGATTTTTTTATTATTTAACTTATTTTTACTATTATTCAGCTTATTTTTGTTATTATTCATGAGTCCTATTACACTTTTTGATACTATTCATGGTTTCTACAATACTATTTCAACTACTTTTTAACTTTATCTACCGTACTTTCAGTAAAAAGTTTTTAGTTTCAACTAAATAAATTGTTTCCAAACGGACTCTAAAATTCTTGTTTTCTTATTTGTGTTGGGGTCAATTTTGGAATAGCATGCTTTAAGGGAACTTAGACCAATTAACCGGGATTTATTTATTTACAGTATTTTTAGTAAAAAGTTTTTAGTTTCAACTAAATAAGCTATTCCCAAATGGACTATAAAGTTCTTGTTTTCTTATTTGTGTTGGGGTCAATTTTGGAATAACATGCTTTAAGGGAACTTGGACCAATCAACCCGGGTTTATTTATAAATAAGGGAGTCGAGCCCATTACTCACTTCAATACATTGATGGAGCCTAGTGGTACATTGCAAAGAGACGCCTAGGAATGCTAGCTCACAACAAGATAGTATCAATAAAAAAATTATCAATATTATTATTATGATCGCAATACAACAAAATGAGGAAAATGAAGGAAATGGTGAAGGAGAGAGAGAACACTATTTGCACTACCACACACACGAGCATCTTTTGACTTTGTTGTTTCTTGAATCAAAAGCTTGGACTTAAGAATCAGTGTAATTGGTGAGGTCAGTGAAGTCTGATTAATGCATGACTTTGGGTCAAGGCTCTATAATGAGTTCAGGACATGTTTATTATCTACCTCTAAATATGGGTTCAAGTTTTTGGTTGAATTTTTTTTTTATAAGAATGACGACATTGAGCAGTTGTCTTTTTTTGTTTGGATAATATAATAACTTTGTTTGCTACCAAGTCAGGTAATCTGGTTAGCTGAGCCAATTTTATTGTGCCATTTTAGAGAAAATGACCCTTTACCTGCTAATTAAAAGCTTAAGAGATTTGATCAATCAACACTAAATGAGGTTAAAAAGCTTTCATCACTTAGGTTGTGTTTGGATGGCAACATTTGGATTTGAAATCCATTGATTTGAGGTCTGTTTGGAAACAACTTATTTTTGCTGAAACTGAAAATTAAAAACACTGTAACAAAATCATTTTTAAATGTGTGAATAACACCGTGAGACCCATTTTTAATATTTTTTTTCTAAATAAAGTGATTGTTGGTCCCATAAACAATGCGTGAACAATACCAGAACAGTGTGTGAACAGTGTTAAACAGTATCGGAATAGTGTGTGATCAGTGTTAAACAGTATGTGAATAGTGAATTTTGTCCCCTCTGAAACGCGTGAAAAAAAAAAAAAAAAAAAAAAAAAAAGAGGAGAAAAACGCAAACGCAAAACTCAAACGTGGATCCAAACCCACACTAGGGTGATTATGCTAAAATTTTAAGGATCTGCATCAGATCAATTAGGTGTTCTTTCATGTGTTTGCGACCAACACATAGACTCATAGGTTTTGCAAATGTTCTAAGCCCACTCGCAAATTCTATCTTTTGTGTCCATGGGTAAGCTCAAAATAGGAAAGTGGTATTACATGCACCCGATGCATGATAGATTTTTTTCAAAAAGACCTATTTTTTACCCTTCATACCCCACTACTCCAAATTTATCATTAATACTCAAAGGCTCTTCTATTTTTTTTGGGGTAAAAGTTAATAATTTGCAACAATTATATAATTTGAGATTACTACATTTTCCAATCACCAAAAAAAAAAAAAACCTAGGGGTGTGATGAGTATTATGCATTTGTGGGGGTGAAGTAAATTTTTCATCACACCACTAGGTTTGAATTTCTTTTTTCTTTTTTTCTTTTTTTTTTTTTGTGATTGGAAAATGTAGTAATCCCAAATTATAATTATTGCAAATTATTAAGCTTTACCCAAAAAAATAGAAGAGCTTTTGATCTAGTAATCATTATTCATAAGGGTGAGCATATTTATTTTGATGTAAAGACTATTGAATCACAAAATAAAACATACAAAAAAAAAATTATATGAATCTTTGATATTCAACCGTATAAGTTCTTTACTTTTTTTTTTTTTTTTTTGCTAAACTTCAATGTCATTCAATCGAAAAAGAAGATACTACATCATGGGAGTCTACCACACAAGCAAAGAGGATAACCTCAGGTAGATTCTCCTTGTTAAAACACAAAGGTAATGTAGAGTTCAAAGCTAGCTTTGCAGCATTATATGCTGCAAAATTACAAGACCTACGGACCCAAACAAAAGAGAAACTAAGAAAAACTAATACAGAGCTTAGGATATTAACAATATCATTGCTAATGGCCTAATTAGGCACAGAAGGATTGTTAGAAAGTGAATCCATACTCATCTTGGAATCGCTCTCGATGATTACTTGTTTCCACAATTCATTAGAGGCTAGGTTGACTGCCCATTAGGTTGCACTTGCTTTTGCTTGGATGGGGGTGCAGCTATGGTGAGGTTTAGCCCAAACTTTGATCACCTCGTCAAGGGAGTTCCTTGCTACTACTACTATTGCAGTTCTTGATGGTCCAGTTGTAGCATCCATATTTAGCTTGATGAACCCAGTCAAGGGTGGCTTCCAAACTTGGGATGAAGGTGCGCAATGAGTTTTGTTGGCTGCCTAGATTACAATACGAAACTCTATGATTCTACTTTGAATTCGCAAGTAGGCTTCACAGATGTCAACTTTCTCACCTTGGAAAACAACTTTGTTTCTTAAATTCCATATTCCATCTACCACGAAGGTCATAGCTGAAGAAACACACCAGCTTTCTACGTCCGAGGTGGTGGTGGAAGGAGGGGGTGCAAGGATGAGCTTGATTATGTCACCACTGCTCATTGTCTTAACCCTTTTGTTGGCTTGAATTGAGCTGATTTTCCACCATTCACCAACACTTTGAAAGAAACCAGGGAAACACACACCAGAATCCAACTAACAAACATATCACAGAACCCAAACTTTGATAACACCGATTTGAAGAAAGCCCAACTGACCCTGTCATAAGCCTTTTGGAGATCAAGCTTGATAGCCATCTACCCTGTTTTAATCTTTGTAGTTTTGAAACTATGGATTAGCTCATGAACAATCACTTAATTCTCTATAATCCACCTATTTAGAATGAACACAGATTGGGATGGAGAGATTAACTTAGGTAGGAGGGGTCTGATCCTAGAGACTAGAATCTTGGAAATAACCTTGTAAACCACATTACATAAACTAATGAAATGATAATTATTGAAGGTTAAAGGAGCTGTTACCTTTGGAATGAGGACAATGAGAAAATTGTTAATCTCCTTAGGCTTAGAACCACATATGAAGAAAGAAATGACAGCTTGGGTAAGGTTCTCTCCCACAATAGGCCAATAAGTTTTGTAGAATGCCATTGGAAAGCCGTCCGGACTAGGGGCTTTGAGGTCCTGCATCATAAACAGATTGGCTCTGATGTCCTTAGGGGTAGGGATGGCACATAACCTCTCATTATCCTTTTTTGATATAGAAGGATGAATAAGACCCTCAAGTTGATCTAGGAAATCCACTTCTTCTTCCGAGAAGAGCTCTCTGAATTTGTCAAGGAAGAACTGTTTGATATTTTTGGAACCATTGATCCAAGTCCCATCATTGGCTTTGATAGCATTAATATTGTTATGTCTCCTTTGGATAATGGTTGACAGGTGAAAGAAAGATGAGTTTTTATCTCCTGCCTTGAGCCAGAGCTCCCTTGACTTCTGTCTCCAAAGACTTTCACTACGAACAAGCCATTCAAATAATTCAGTTTGAAGACTGGCCTCAATTCTACCCATGTACTCAAAAGGATTCGAACCTTGGACATTCGTGATTTTTTGTAGCAGGTCATTGATTCTTGATTGGCAATGCCCAAAGACCTCCTTGTTCCAACTGCGTAAAGCTTTCTGAGTTGCCCCATGTTTCTTACATAGCTTGGTAAACTTAGATCCTCTTATGTTCTTGGACCAAGCATTCTCAACAACCAAGTAGCAATTTGGGTCTCTGATCTAGGCTGTAATGAAATGGAAAGGTCTATGGGCAAAGGAGTTCGACGGGCATGTGTCAAGCAGGAGGGGGGTATGGTTTGAATTAACTGCACCCAGGTGGGTGATGTTTGCATTTTGGAATGCTAACCTCCAAGAAATGCTTGCAATCCCCCTGTCTAATCTCCGCTTCACTGCTGTACTCCCCAATTTGCCTTTCACTTAGGTGAATTTATTGCTTGATGACCCTAAATCAATGCTCCAAACTCAAACATCAGGTCTTTTAGATGATTCGTAATGGATGAGCTACCCCTGCTGCCACTGACCCTTTCATCCTGATGTAAGGTGTAGTTGAAATCACCCATACATATCCATGGGCATGAAAAGGATTCCAGTAGAGCTGAAAGGTTTCCCCAAGCTTTGGCCTTCTTTGCTGGATAGGTTGGTCCATAGAACCCAACTAACACCCATTTGCACAAATTGTCAGATACCTGAACAACAATCAAATTCTTATTGTACTCCAACACTTCCATAATATCATTATCTCACCACATCATACAAAGAACCCCTGCAGATCCTTTTGCTTCTATGACTTGCCTAAACCTAAACCCCAGGGAGTTCATCACAAACTCCATACACTCATCAGATGCTTTTGTCTCACAAAGAAAAATAAAATTGGGCATGAAGCCTCTTATTTGAGCCTTTAAGGCTCGGACTGTCGAGGCGTTGCAGATGCCTCGACAGTTCCAGCTTAAGGCCTTTATGGTGAAGGTGGAGGCATGATAAGGCCCGCCTCCTTGGCCGTTTGATCAGAGAGAGTGTTTGAATCATTACCATGATGGGTAGCGCTGGAACTTTGGTAACGTCGACTATTGCGTGCTCTAGCCTTCAACGATACACCTTAGACTTTCAAGGAATGGGTTTGTTTAGAGGATTCACAAGCTTGCTTTACTTTTTTGGTGAAGATTAGAAGTTCATCATTGGAGGTTTTCCTTTTTTGGGATGTTGTTTGGGTTGTGGGGCTGAGGTTAATATGGTGTGGGTTAGACTCCTCGTTAAGGTTTGGCTACTGTGAGGAAGGAGGGTGTGAAACTACTAAGTCAGAGCTTGAGACAGGCTTAAGCGTGTTTAGGGTATTATAGTTTTTGGGTGGAGAAGCTTTGGCTGTGAGTAAGTAGGCTGGAAATGAGTGGGCTTCAGTGTCTACGGGGTTTTGAGTGGGCCTGAGGTCTGCAGCTGGAGGTGAGATATTGTTAGGGCCCATGTCGTGTTGTGCCACTCCCATGCTTTTTTGCTCTTGGTTGTATTCGATCCAGGTGTTTGTCTATGGTGCACTGAGTAGAGATAGTGGAGATGTGTCTTGGGGTAAACTGTTCAGAGGTAGTGGAGGCGTGGGACTGAGCCGAGGAGCCTCCTGGACTAAATGGGAAGTGTCAGTGCCACAAGATGCGTGAATGTATGATGGACAGCTCAGCTCTACTTCTAGCTTTAATTGAGGATTGCTAGATTTCTGGTAAGCTCCAGTGGGGATGTGGTCATTCTCTGGTCTGAGCCATGAGCCAGTTGCGAAGAACGTAACACCATGGGGATTTTGGAGGTAGAAAGTGTCCCCTTGACATAGCTTCTCTTCATGTGTGATTATGCCACATTTGTAACATATCTCATAAATTTTTTCATACTTCAAGCCTATCCACAAATCATTTAGGTTTGGGCAGGGAAGAAAAACTCCAGGAAGGAGAGGTTTGGTGTAGTCAACCTCAATCCTTATTCGAGAATATCTTCTCCATTCTCCCCCTCCCTCGCCGGTGACATCGAGCTCAACAACATTTCCTATTTTGGCTCCAATATTCCTGAGGTTTTCTTCAAATTTCCACAGTGAAGGAAGGCCATGGATTTGGACCCATATGGTTGATGAGTTGAACTCTATTTCTCGCCAAGATAGTTTTGGATCCCATCTTTTAAGAATGAGATGGCCTCCTTTAATGGACCAAGGTCTTCTGTGGAAGACTTTGTTGGCATCTGCTTCATGTTGGAAACGAAACAAGAACAGATTGTTTTCCATCTGAGATACTTCTAAGGGGAACATAGGTTTCCATGCTTTTAGAACAACATCTCTCACAATACTAAGACCGATAGACTTGGAGGAGATGATTTTTCCGATTAAGGTCAGATTAGAGTTTGTGGGAGGGGTTTGGTTTGGAGGGAGCTTAAGGTGTATATCCTTAAAGGAATAGAGTTTGTTGTGGTTAACCAGGTCTGTGACTTCCATAGTGGTAAGATTTTGGAGAGAATGTGGGTAGGAAGGGAGGGAAGGAAGGTAGGTAGGTGATAAGCTAAGCTTAGGTTATAGGGTATGGTGAAGAGGTGCTATAGAGAGCACGGATAAAGAGCACTCTGAAGCTTGTATTTGTTGCACTCTTAAGATGGTGGATTATAGAAAAAGGGAAAGATAGAGAGATACATAGTAAGTGGAGGACAAGTTTTGTCACTAAGTTCTTTACATAATGAGCAAAGGACTTGCTACGTGCATTACCACTCAAGCACCAATATTCATTTCTTGACCACCCAATTAACCAAAAAGAAGAAACAGAAGAAGATGTATGTTTGATGGTCTTTTATAATTTGGAGGAGTAAAACCCAAATCACCCTTCTTAATCTACAGAATCAACCTGCAAATAAGTTAAAAATTGAGTTACTAATGGTACTATTTTGGTTGGTGGAAAAAAATCCTCAACAATTAACTAATAATATATATTTTAAATTTTCTTTAATTTTCCATGATTCTCATTCTACAAAAAAAATAGAGGAGCGAGTATTATAGCACAATAAAAAAAATAGATATTAAAATATAGAAACAAATTTATTTTGTGAAGGTTTGAATGAAAAAGGGAGGGTGGGGGGAAATAGGAAAAACATGTGAAAGGGATTTTAGTCCTATAAACTATGAGTAAATTTGTAAATGTACTATTCTAACTCTTGAATCCTTGTGTTAACTCCTTGTTTGATTTTTTTTTTTTTTTAAATTTTTTTTAAGAACTGCAGAAAACTTTTATTAAATTGAATTAATTGTTTATATTGACCTAGAATTTTCACTTTTAAAAAATCCATTATTATCTATATTTTTTTAGTAACCAAACAGATATTAATAAATAAATAAAAATTCAAGTAAAAAACAACCTAAGAATTAAAACTCTTTGAGAACAAATTTGAACTTTTTCACTCAAAATAAATAAGCAAATTACCAATCCATTAAGTTACAAACTTTGAAAACACAAATTCACGTAAATTTCAATTAATTGAAAAACTTACCTCTTTCACTCATTGTACTATTTATTATCAAACTTGGGTTGCTTCAAAGGTTTTGCATTTCCATCTACAAAAGAAAAGAAAAAGAAAAACTTTTTTTTACACCGAGCGTAATCGAGATCGAAGGGAAACTACCAATTTAAATTGAATTCAATTGATGATAAATAAAATGAAAAATCAAATTCAAGAGAGTTAAATAGACAAACCAAAAAACCAAATAAGTAGAGAAAATAGAAAAACTGACACTTGAATCTCACTTGTGTTACACTTTTTTTTTTTTAAGTGTTTTTGAAATAGTGGTAACTACCATGTGCATGTTATGGATAAAAAGTCAAGAGAGAAATGAGGATGAGAAAGTGATGGGAAATGGGAGAAGTGAATGCACCATTAGGAGTAGTGTTAATTCAAGTTCTTTAACATTTTAAAGGTTTAGTGTAAGGGTAGCTTTTAAATTAGTAGAATTTCTTAGCATGGTTTTCAAACCCGGACCGTTTAACAAACCGAAAAAGTAAGAGATTCAAGATTTTTAAGGTCGGACTGAGGTTCAACCCAAGTCAAACTGTAATGATGTCATAATTAATTTAATAATAATAAAAATACAAATAAAGGTATTAAAATAGAAAGCATTAACAAATATTTACTAAATATATGTCTAAAAAATTAAACAACTTTCAAATGAATTTTCACCATTTTATAAGGTTAATTGAAAATAATAAAGCATAAACAAGTGTTAAAAAATTATGTTTACTAATCTTTCAAATAAAAAAAATTATCTAAAATAAAATCATTTTCAACATAAATAAATAACTTGTATATTCACATGTAAAAAGCATAAATCTTCAACCTCTAATAAAATTATCAAATAATAATAGATTGAGAGGGGGTAATATAATAAATTGGAAAACTATAATCTAAATTGTAAATAAATAAAATATTAAAGCCAGTAACAACACAACAAAGGAGCATGGCCTATTGGTTATTGTATCAGTATTTGACCTACTGATCGCTGGTTTTATAAAAAAAGTTAGTCAATTTTTTTTTTTCTTTTTTTCATTAAAAGTTTCTGAAAATGGTTTACTACTATAGTCATACATCAGTAAAAATCCTTATATTTATTTAAAAACTATTACAAACTCATGGGTAAAACCCATGAGTTAGGACACCCAAATGTTAGAAAACTGGCTTATAAACACATGGTTCCATGACTGTTTACTCAAATGAAACTGACCTGTATACATACTTATGGGTAGAACCCATGAGTTATCGGTTTTTTTTTTTTTTGGTTATGTGTGTGTTTTACCGTGTTGGATGGAATTATGGAAGATGAGTGGGACTGTGGGAGTCAATGTGAACTTTTAAATAACAGTAAAAAAAAAAAACTTAATGAAAAGAGGTAAAAAACTTAATTTTTTTTAGGTAAACTTATCTAATTGCCAAAAAAAAAAAAGAAGAAGAAGAAGAAGATAATTGTGTAAATTTATCTCTTAAAAAGATTTAAAATTGTTGACAGAATGCATCTGAAGTTGAGTTTGAAAACCAACAGAAATTGGTCCTAATTTGTAGGTAATATTGTAGGTGAGAGTTAAAGATGTGTTTTTATTGGATTATCTTTTATTTTTGTCTCTGCTTAAACTTAGGATGTAGGGGTATTTTTGAACCACCAAAAAATTCACTCCAATAAGGACAAGCCCATTAAATAATAATATTATATAGGCTTGGGTATGTCCAATAATTTAAATAAAATACATCATAGATAGTAGGCACCATAGAATTGGACTTTTATGTGGGTCTTTAGGCATCAACAACTTGTTAATAAGGAAATATGAGATGCTTATGATCGAATTATATTATTGTATATTAACAAAAAGTAAAAATTGAACAGAAAATTTATCATTTCACCTTTTTTTTTTCCTTCTACAAAATACTTTTTCCTAAATGATCAATCAAACCCATTTCCTAGACCACCAATAATAGTGTAATTTTTTTCATAATTAAAAAAAAAAAGTTTAAATTGGGCTAAACATGGCCCTCAATCATGGCTTTTTTTTTTTTTTTTTTAAGTTAATGTTATAGGTACGTACTGCACAACATTTATCACAGCAGTTGAGTTGACAAATTTTTACTAATTCTAATTTGAATTTATCATTGACATTATTTTTTTATTTATTAATAACAACTTACCACACTGGGAATTATAGAATTTTTGGTGATTATGGATTTTTTTTATTTGATAAATAATCATCAACTCTTTCTCTCCTTTACAAACTCACTTGGAGAGAAGTTAAAATTTGTCTTAGGTCTCCAATACAGCGCTAACAATTGAATATTCGGAAACCGTTTCCATGAACAGATCAAACCCACTTCATCCCATTAAAAAGGAGCGTAATTGGGCCAAACATGAGTTTATCCATTAAAAGCTCATAGGCCTAAGCTAAGCTGAACTTAAACGTTACTAAACATACTAACATATAAAGTACTCCTTTTGAGAATTTGATAGTTAGGACAAAGTGGAATTTGAATAAAGAAGAATTTGAGCTGTAAATAATATAAATATGCTAAAAAATGTTAACCAGTTAAATTACGAAACTCTTAGTAAGTCAACACTCAAAAGTACTCTTTAACAGTGATTCAAAGCCAATAAAAGAAAAGGTGTCGATGGTCCAAAAACGGAAAAAAAAAAAAAAAATTAAAAAGTCTTAAGAGTGATTATTGATTAATGCTCCAAACCTCTGAAAATATGGCATCTGCCACGTATATATAGTATTAAAAGCTGGAACATGTCCTGTTTATCAGCACACTTCAGAGAAAGAAGAATACCATTCTGGAAGGTGGAAGCTAGTGCTGAGACGAGAGCGAGAGATAATATAAACAAATGAAAAGCAGGTATCATAACTCTTATCTTTTAAGCAATTATATAATGACTACTTTCTCATTGATGTTCAAAGCGTTGTTTTAAAGCCACAGACTGGGAGAACCTTGTCTTCGAAATGAAAATGGCCTTTTTAACTTCACTTTTTTCCTTTTGAACTTGTATTTTTTTTTTCACGAAACCTTCACTGGGTGTACAACAGAATTTATTCTGCAATAAACTCTGACACGACATCTCTATAGAATATAGACCATAATAGTGCCTTTAAGGGGCTCTAAGGCTTTCAATCCATGGCATTAAGATCTTGCATCACTATATATACGTATCCTTCTAATCTTCTCTACCAATTAAACATCAGTCTAGCTAGTTGCGACAAAGAGTCATAATTAGAGGTGGGATGTCAAAAGCAAAGATAATTCTTCTTAGGTAATCTTAATGAAAAAAACTACTAGCTTTTGATTATCTATATATATTTACTTTAACTAATCCATGAATCAAAGTTTAACTAATCTATATACCATAGCTCCTTTCTTTGTCCCCATCTAGTCATGGTTTTATTTTCATTTGCTGATGGAGCAGTTCTGTTCTTTCTTTTTTTAGCCTCATTATTTGCCAATGGGAATTGTTGCATTTGCATTTGTGTAGATCATAGTGATTTCTCGCTAACCATCTTTGACATATATGAAAACCCTAATGCTGATTTGAGGCCATGCTAGTTCATGTAGGGATGCTAAGGGAGTAGAGCGCCATTTCAGCAAGCTTGCAGGAGCACATAGACCAGAAAAATCAAGACAAGCAGTGAGTAGTGGTGGCAAGATTGATGATTCATCATGCTGGATTCCACATCCACGTACAGGGATATACTTCCCACAAGGCCATGATTGGGTTATGGATGATGTTAGGGAAGGTGCGGCTTCTTTCAATCAGAACTATTGGATGAGGGATGTTGATGGTGTTGAAAAGCCAGATGCTACTATTCCACCAGATCAATGTTACACAAATTCTTAATATAAATATTTGTTTCAATTTAATAACAATATATAAGATGAGAACCAAGGAAGGCTTGCTTGGTGAGTAATAGTGAACCTACTTTAAATGTTTGAAATAGTCTACAATTTATAAGATGAGAACCAAGGAAGGCTTGCTTGGTGAATAATAGTGAACTTAATCTAAATGTTTGAAATAGTCTATGATCTATCGATAACCTTGTACCCTATCCACAATATTTAAATTTATCGTACTCGCTCGATAATAATTATTTTATGTCATTAGCAAAGCAAGTAATGGATTTTTTTTCCCTTTTTTTTTTTTTTTTTTTTTGATGTAGAAAAAATTCAGACCCAAAGTACTTTATTTGATGACAAAAAATCTTATTGATTAAATTAATTGGAGGTCTTGGGTATGCATGACTAATTGACCAAGTTACCATTCTCAAAGGGTTGGGTTCAAGTTACAATTTGTGTAACTTTAAGCAATATTACATCATTCATTATGTTTTAATTGGATGCGAATTTTGACAATTTTATCATTAGATTACATATTCTATATGTTTTTAACATGCATATTAATTTTTAGAATGTTATTTACAATTTGATCTATAAACTTTTCTTTTATGCATTATTTTGAACTACAAAAACTTGAATTTAAACAATTAATTTATAACATGTCTATTGATTTTTTATCACCTTGAAATTTTGTAAGGATTGAGAATATATTAAGATAATGTAATCTAATGGTGAATTTGGCAAAATTCGAATTTAATTAAAAAATATTAAATGATATAACATTGCTTAGAGTTATACTAAGTGTAACTTAAACTAAAACCATATAAATATATAAACACCACTGTTGATAGCAAAGATGGGTATTTGCCAATGAAACCTTTAGATATATAAACACCATTAAGAAATATTAATTGAATCAATAATTTGTAACTTGTTTAGAAAATAACCAATCAATACAACACATAGTGGAATATTTTTCTTTTCCTTCTTTGTGCATATTCATTGAGTATTCCAAATAAACTAATTAAGCACAATAATTAATATACTATCCTCCGTATGGATCATGTGTGTGCTCAAATTTTTATTTCTTTTATAACTTTCAAATAACTGGCATTCACCCACACGATTGGTGGCCTGATGGAAAATGACTCGGGCTTCCATGCACATTGCATGGGTTCAAGCATGCCCATCAGCACTTTGTGAGTCCTATCCATTTATGCCCTGGAGCAAGTTGGATGTTGTTATGGTAATGTCCAGGCAGTGTAGCCACATGGGTCCCCCACCCCCCTCATCTTTTCGTTTACCCAAAAAAAAAAAGGCACTCAAAATTTATCCATGCATCCAATTACATTGCAGAAATATAATGGATAATTTAAAAATGTAGCAACAACTTTTTACTTTTTAGTCTTTTATCATTTGATAATTGAGCCGGGAGATTTGAGCCCTAAAATGTTTCAATTTGAAATATCAAAAGATATTAGTTGAATAACAAGGTTGTTGGCAACAACTTTTGACCTATTTAACTTAATCTAAATGTATGTGCATGAAACCCTCTCCTAGATACTTGAATCTTGACCCTTGTGCCCTTACCTCACAAGAACTTGTATTTGTGGAATGAACATCACACTAAGGGGGCGCTAAAATAAACCAAACTTGAACATATAATCTTATTTGATGTTGAGTTTAAGACTCGTATTCAAAATAAAATAAAATAAAAAATCATAAATTTTCAATTCTAGATTTGTTTACATCCTTACTTCTTACTATTTGTTCCAACACTACCCTACTACAACCAAAAATAGTGTAAGGGTTCGTTTGGCTAGAATGGTAGAAAAGTAGAAGGATAGAAAATGGGGAAGTGATAAAAAAGTGGAAGGATAAAAAAAAAATAGTTTTCTCTCGTATGCATTTGGTTGAATTGATGGAAAAGTAGAAAAATAGAAAAAACGAAATTGGTATAAATTTACAATTATGTCCCTCAGTAACACATTTAAAAAATAATAATTGTATACATCTTAAAAAAAAAAAAAAAAGCACAAGCCTTGATCCAACTAAAAAAATATTTAAAGTTGTTGGGAAGAGCCAAGGACAATTTCATCCAACTAAACTCTCATGTTCTATCTTGTATTTTCTCTCCAATTTGGACTAATCATTTTTTGGTGGGGCCCGGAGAGAAAATAGGCAGGCCCTACCAATTTTTTCCTCCCTTCCCCCTCTCAATCAAACACCCATCTCACTTATTTTCTCTTCTCTTTTTTCCATCTTCCAAAATCACCCCCACTAAACATACCATAAGTTAAATCCCTACTTTAAACGATACCAATGTGTTACTATTGGGGACTCCGTTTCACTTAAGATACACACACTATCATATGGACTAAAAACAAAATTTTAAATGGAAGTGTATATGAAACGTTCAATAACAAATGTGTAATAAAATTTTCTGTTCTAAATATTATTCAAATACCAATCCGATCCGATCCAAATATTATTTTCAAATACTACCTATCTTCTAAAAAAAAAAAACAATACTACCTGGCATTGTTATTAATACTGTTCTATTCTGGTTGGAAAATTTCATACCAGTCCTTAAACTGAAATGAATCACCCTCTTGTTCCACATTGGACCAAATTCCAGTTCATTCCGGCCTGATCCAGCCATTCCAGCTTGTTTCAGTGCATTTCAACCTATACATAAATTTCGGCCAATACTAATAAATGCATAAAATTTTGAGATTTTCAAGTTTTAATAATTGTTACTTGTAGGAAGCGACCATTGTAGGTCACCCACACCCACTTCAACTATTACCAATCCTTTTCTTTTACTTCTTTTCTTTTGAGTTCTGTCTTAGAGCATTAACATCTGATATCTGCAAAAAATCTCATTTTACCTTCTCAAAAGCTACTTTATCTATTATACCATACTATTTTGCAACACACCTAACATTCCAAATTCCTTTTTTTGTCACTTTATTTAAATATTCTTTTTTATTTATTTATTTTTTTTTTACTATTTCTCTTTCTCCCTCTTCCTCTTAAGTAACCAGCAACCACCACATCACAGTACCACCGCCAGACCAACATCCACCATGTCACAATGCCATCGCCAGACCACCAAGCAAACCCACCAAACCTACAGATAAACCCACACACATAACACCCAAACCCATAAACCCACCATTGTCATTCAACCACCACCTTGCTAGACACACCAACCACCCAACCACTATGGCAACAACCCACCCCACCACCATGGCAACACCTTACCACCACCACCACCATGAACCTATAGATGCATAGAAACCCACAAGAAAATCAAAGCATAATTCACATAACTGAAACCCACAAAATTTGAATCCAAAAGGCAAAACCCATCCTAAAATCCATCAACAAATCAAAACCCATAGCAAATTCCAACCCCAAAACCCATTAGAACCCACCCAAAATCAAAACCCATGAACCATAAATCAACCCATCATGACCCACACCGGACTTGAGAAACCCACAACCCATGACCCACTTGCCATGACCCATGCCGGACTTGATGCACCCATGACTTGCAATGAAGCCATGACCCATGGAGAAGTTGAAGAGAATACAGGACAAACGGCTTGGTCAAGTGGCTTGCGGTGGCCTATGATGGTGGTGGCTTATGGTGGGGCCTGTGACATTGGGTCCGGCCATGGTGGCTTGATGATGGTATTCATGTCCACCATGAGTTTTGGGTTTGAAGATGAGAGAGCAAAACAAGAGAGAGAGAGGAAGAAAGAGAAAGTGAAATGAAATAATGAGAAAAGAGGAGAGAGAAGAATCAAAAAAATATTTTTTTATTATATAATCTTGCTACAGTATCATCTTAGATATAGGATAGTACTATAGCAATATTGTAATTTTTTTTACAATTGACAGTCTAGATAATGCATCATTTTAGTGATTTAATGCTAAAATTTAGCAACATATAGCATTCCCAATACCGGGTACTACCCCTCTTTTGATTGTCCACCCATTTGCTTTTACTCTTCAGTTTTTAGCTATGATATTTTGTCATTTATTTTCCATTTATTTATTTATTTTTGGTGAGCCCGTCCACGTGACTACCAAGGCAAAATTTGGTAAATAGTACATTTTTTGAAAAAAATTTGGTGACTAGCACACGTTTGAACTTATTTAGTTAGTTGGACTATTTTTGGAACTTGAATTTGTGAAACTCGAGTTCCAATCCAAAATCGAGTTTCTCAAACTCGATTTGCTCTTGGATTCATTTGACGTGGAATTTAAAAAAAAAAAAAAAAAACTACGTGGAACTCGAGTGTACTAAACTCGAGTTCCATTTAAAAAAAAAAAAAAAAAAATTACCTGCAAAGAACTCGAGTTTTCTAGACTCGAGTTCCAAGTGGGAAAAATAATATATCAGATTAAACTCGAGTTCCACGTGTTTTTTTTTTTTTAAAATAAAATAAAATCCATGTCAGATGAATCCAAGAGTAAATCGAGAAATTCGATTTTGGGTTGGAACTCGAGTTTCACAAACTCGAACTCGAGTCCCACAAATAGTGTAACTTATTAAATACTTTCATATGCTATTTATCTATTTTTTTTAAAAAAATTTTAAATGCTGTTCAACAAATTTTACCGACTACCAATGTGATTTTAAAGGAGAGTTAAAGCTTGCAGGCTTTGTATCTTCTCCCCTGTACATGTTAATTACTTCTTCTTTTTTGTCCAGTAAATATTATTGTTATTATATTCTAAATAATTGTTATGATTATTATAATGATTATTATTATTGGATATGAGTTTGATAAATTATGTGAATTATGAACTTCTAATTTTAAGAATCATGATAATTAAAATAAAAATATTGATTTCACCAAGAATATATATCATTATATATATATATATATATATATATAAATAAGAGACCGAAATTAAATTACAAATTTCTTATTGAACCATAAAGTAATTTTTCAGTTACTGCCTGATATCTAGTAGCTACCGGATCCCTAACCAAAAAGGCCTTTGTCTTCTTGAATATTCAACGATCATATTAAAATTAAAAGACGGTTCTGAGTTTTTTTCTCTCTATCTCTCTCTCTATAAAATGTTCTTTCTCAAAGTTCTTCTTCGAAGCTCTATCTAACTCTCCCATCTCTCTCTCTAAAAAATCTCTATTAAAGCGCTTAAAGAGTTAAAAGGTTACTTTTTGTTGAAGCTATTATATAGTAGTGTATGACGAACTCATCGGAGCTCTTCCACAGCCGGAGGTCTCGCGTGGTCCGCGGCTGCCCCGATCTATGGTTCGATCGGAGCTCTCATCGGCGCGATCACTGCAATTACCACGTTTATCATCTTCTTCATCATCGCCAACATTCCCAACCCTCCGATCCTCTCTGCCGATCCATTCACGTAAGACCTCACATAATAACTTTTTTATAAGGATATTAATTTGAGATTGTTGCTATCAACAGCTGAAATTGAATATATTTGGGTGTGTGTATATATATATGATAATTTTTTTTTAATTTTCTTTTTGGAATTTCTATAGGGTAGAAATTGCTTTTTTTTTTTTTTTTTTTTGAGAAAAAAAAAATGTATTTCAGAATTTGAGGTTTAACACTGAATTTCATATTATTTTATAGTGTTTCTTAACACCCTTCGAAATTAATTGTGAGCAACCAGATGAAGCTTACTCTACTTTACTATTTATGATGATCTGTTGTAGATTATTTACGAGAATTTGCGGTGAATGAGTATTTCTAGATGTATTTTCTTTTTTAACGTATAGTTGCAAATTTATTTTATTTTATAACTTTCAAATAATTGACATTCAAGATTTATCCATTATTCCAATTACGTAGTAGTAATGTAGCGGATAATTTAAAAATGAAGCAACAACTTTTGACTTTTTAGTTTTATATCGTTTAACAATTGGGTAGGGATTTTGAATGTTGAAAACTTCAGAAGATATTAGTTGAACAATCGACCCGATCCAACACAACATGCTTGATTGGGTTGGTTTTTAGGGGTTGGTAGGTTTTGTTAGTTATTTATGTTGGTTTGATTATTTATGTTGGTTTGATGCACTTCCAACATATTATTTGTGTTGGTTAGAACCTTGAAGCGCTAAATAAAAAAACCTGTGTTGGTTTGGTGCTATGCACAGGTTTATTAAGTTATAAATTTTCTTTAATTTGTGCTAGTGCTGTTTTAATGCTTGTTTAAAAATAACAAATAAAAAATATCCAACCTATGGGTCCAATTCGATCCAAGCGGGTTAGGTTGGATATTTTTTAACCTGACCATGGTGGGTCGGATTGAAAAAAACTCTTAATCCAATCCAGCACACCCCTAACCTCAGTTCTTGCCCCTTACCCACAAGAACTTGTAATTGTAGAATGACCATTATGCTAAAGGTGTGTGGTGGTCAACTTTTTCCCTAAGAGCTTCCATCTCTCTTTAACTCCATTATGGTATAAAAGTCAAAAACATATCTTATTTCCATTCTTTTCCCCTTTGCAAACCATACAAAGAAAAGAGAAAAATATTATTTTCCTTTCTTTTCTTCTTGTTTCCCTATTGTCAAAAATATTTTCTTTTCTCTTTCTTTATCATTTTCTTCCCTTAATTTATTATGGGTTCGGTTAATGTATGCCTTTAGGACATATATTAATCATCCATTTTAGGAAATTTTTTATGAAAAATTGAAAAAACTATAAAAAAGTAAGCCACTTTTTCATTTTCCCATAAAAATTTCCTAAAATAGTTTACTAATGTATGTCCTAAAGGCATATGTTAGTAAAACCCACTTGTTATTAGGGTTGTAAATGAACTAAGCTATTCATAAACCACTCAAGCTCAGGCTGCTCGGCTTGGAAAAAAGACTTATTGATGTTTGTTTGTTTAACAAACAAGCTAAGCTCAAATCCAAGTTTAAACTTGATTGTTAAATGAGCAAAACTCAAACATATAATGTGTTTGTAAATAAGTTCTTAAACACGGGGCTTGATTTAAGTTTATATAATATTATATGTTTATATATATAATTGTCTTAAAATATACATATCCAAACTTGATACTGGATCGTGTAAGAATGTAAATAAGTTCATACAAAAACAAGTTCTTATTTTTAGTTTGTTAATAAATATGAATAGTCCATTCGTATAATAAAATCATATATAATTTTTAACAATACAAAGTTGGTGAATCTTATTTTTATAAATTCATAAAAAAATGCTCTATCTAATAATTTCAAATAATATAATTTCAACTATAATTTAATTTTTAATTAGTAATATATATTTGTGAAAGGATAAAAAATTTTTGGCATGGTTTGACCATATATAAAAAGAAAATATGTTAACCAAGTAGCTCATGATGATAAGCTCAAACTTGTTCCACAAGGAAATAAACCAAATTTGAACATATGATTTATTTGATGTTGAGTTTAAGCATCATATTCAAGATAAAATTAAATAAACAATCATAAACTTTCAATTCCATACTTGTTTGCAACCCCTGCTTCTTGCTCTTTACTTTTCTCTCCCCCTCCCCCCGGGGGAGACCACAACAAAAAACAATGTAAGTTGAATCCCTACATCGAACTATACCAATGTGTTACTATTGTGAACTAACAATCGCAAAAGCTATTAATCCAAATTCAAATAGAGCAACGATAGTCACACACTTTTTATCATACTTACTGTACACACTATTACATGAACTGAAATAGTGTAATTACACTCACCACTCACGCGGTCACATGGATAGAAATCGTGTTTTAAAGGAAGTGTATATGGGGCATTCAATAGCAATTAGCAAGTCAAACAAGATAATTCTATCCAAATCCCAATTGGATCCGCAGCAATTCCGCAGTGCAGCGTGAGTATTTGGGTATGGTATGACCCACCTAAAACCATTCGTCACGCAAAACGTCTTTCGTTCCCAACTTAAAAAAGATTCATAAGAATACAAACTGCAGTAACAAAATAGTACTACGAAACCAAAAAAAAAAAAAAAAAAAAAAAAAAAATCAAAATCAAAATTGGCCTTAAACTTCTTGAATCTTCAACGACCTCATATATTAAAATAAAAAAACGGTTTTGAATACGATCTCTTTCTCCGAAGCTCTCACTTCAACTTCGCTCTCTAAAAGAAAGTTCTTTCTCATGTATTTCGTCGATGCCTTCACTAACTTTATCTCTCTCACGTTTTGAAAAAAGAGAAAAAAAAAAAAAAAAAAAAAACTCTATAAAGCGCTTAAAAAAGAGTTGAAGAAGTTACTTTTAAGCTAAAATAGATTAGATAGTGTATGACTATACTGATGACGAGCGCATCGGAGCTCTTCCACAACCGGAGGTCGTCTCGGGTGGGCCGCGGCAGCCCCGATCTATGTTCCGATCGGACCTCTCATCGACGCCACCACTGCAATTATCACGTTTATCATCTTCATCATCATCACCCAGATTCCCAACCCTCCGATCCTCTCCGGCGATCCCTTCACGTACGACCTCACCTGGTATTTTTATTTATTTTTAAAAATTTTAATTTCACATTGTTGCTCTTCAACACCTGAAATTGCCTTCGATTTTATTGATTCTGATATATAATTGTATGTACGATACTGCTTATTTTTATTTTCAAATTTGTAGAGGTTGTTGCTTTAAACACCTGAAATTGAATATATTTGGAAATTTAAATTTACCAGGTGAAGTAATTGTATCACGATCGGTACTATAGGGTAGAAATTGCTCTTTTTTTTTTTTTTAATTATTATTATTCTTATTATTTTATAAATTCTATTTTAGAACTTCAAAATTAGTTTTGAGCAAACATATGAGGCTTACTCTACTCTACTATTTATGATGATCTGTTGTAGATTATTTACGAGAATTTGCGGTGAATGAGTATTTCTAGATGTATTTTCTTTTCTAACATATAGTTGCAAATTTCATAACATAGCCTTATGGTTGTGTTTGTTTGTTAGAATTGATTACAATGGTTAAGCATATATAGTTTTGGTCATTCTTAAGTGACGACATGAATTACAACTGCAATCCCCAAAATCTATGTTAACTTACTTTGCAAGAAATTTTCTCTATAGAGGAAATAGTTACAATAAACCTTTGGTAAGACTAGATTTGACTCGTAATATTAAAGAGCGACCTGTTTGCCTCCCGCCAGAACTCTTAGACTTTTTAAATGAAATCTCCTCCTTGATCAGCTCAACCGCATCAACTTGGAACTCCAGTACACTAGTGAAGTCACCAGTAAAGGTTAATGAATCTTTGTGGTTTGAATGGATTGAAGAGAATTTAACCGATAGTTTAGGGTCAAGGAATTTTGGCTTGCACCCACATCTTAGCATGATTGGCTCTCCTGAAAAACATGCGAAGTTGGGTCTTTTATAGGTAGGTGAAGGTTTGGGCTTGATAAGAAAATAAACAAGTAAAGAAAAAACTGCCGCAAATTCGTTCAAGAGAAGTCTTGGAGACATCACTATTATGCCAACTCCTAATGGCCATGTCTCACATATTTCAAATCAAAGTTGGGTCAAGAGCCTTGTAGTTCAACTGACACCTCCTAGTGTTTCCTATAAAGACGTCTACGTTGAAATACCTCTTCTCCCAACTATCGAATTATAAAAAAAAATCAAAGATGGGTCAAATTTGTCTGTTCGAAGCCCAAGATGTTTACTTTCCATTAAAACAAGTTTGATATAAAAATTTGTTGTGGTGTAAAAAATATGGGCAAAAGATCATCAACTCATCAGCTTTGAGCATATCATAACCTCGTCTTCTTTCAACAACTTTTGAGCCAAACTCAACCTGACACAATTCCATGGAACAACCCAAATTTGAATGGTTTCTGCATTAGGATTTGTCAACAGATCGATAAAACCTAGCATAACTGTGCAACCAGAAGGAACTTATATATTTGTCTGAAAGTCTGGTTTCTAGCTGATTTATGAGGATTTTTAATTAAATAGCCATCCCTATTGGTTTTTATTTATTTATTTATAATTTTAAATTTGGTTTCAGATTTTATAACTTCATCTAATCATCATCTTATGATTGTGTTGAATTGTTAGCATTTTTTATAAAAATTAGATAGATTTTGCTAGTATAACCTTTTCAGTTCATGTGGATCCATTGTTACTGCTTCTCTTTGTAGTCCCCCCCCCCCCCCCCCCTTTTTGCATAGTACATATTTTGAGTGAAAAGTACAGGGAATAGCAACTGGTTAGGTGAGTTTCATTTGTGATGTGTCATTTTCTCCTCTGTGATCTCCAATAATTAAGGTCATCAATGGAGTGTTTATAATTTATTTATTTACCCAATGTTTAATTGGTATCTTTCTTGTTGGGAGGAATTTCAGGGGGGAAAATACTTTACTTAAAATGAACCTGGGTTACTTTATCATAATTGTGGTTTTGTTTATGTGTTTGTGTGGTGAAAGCATGAGATTCAAAATCAATATTTGTACAGTAGCTCAGTGCCTAGAGGTTCATACTTTTTTTCCCTCATTTCTATATCGTGTTGGCTTGATAAGGAGCGTGCGGCAGTTCGACCTGAGCAAAGTACAAGTCAATTTGTTTCAAGCAACAGTGCCAACACAGAAAATTTAAGCAGCACAAGTAGGCCAAGGTTGATTGAAAATGAGGACAGGCTTCCTGGAGATGTGCTGCTTGCAAGGGCTAGGCTTCTGGAGAGGTTGAGAGGGGTGCCAATTTCTGCAAACAGGTCAGTGCTTAATGTGATATGCAATTTGGTATTTTTCAGGGGGTGAGTTTGGACATTACATGAAAATTATTATCTATTATATGTCATCGATAATATTTTTATGCCAAAATTGTCATTATACATCTGCGCAATACCAAGATTTACAGCCACCAATGCTGTTGATGGTGAAGTTATGAAACTATTGCATCGTTCAATCTGATACCATATTTTAAGGTCTGATGATGGATCCAATTTTCTTATCTGGCTCCACTTTTAGATGGATCTTTATGTGTAAAAACTAGGTTATAGTGACCCATTTGATTCTTATGGAATGGCCAGAAACATCTTCAACTTTCTTGCAATTGATTATCCTGTTCATGATGTCCATAATTTAAATTTCTCATGACAAAAGTGTTTTATGACTAGTGGAATTGCATAATGTGTGTGTGTGTGATTTTATTAACAGTCATATACTGTTAAGGGATGTTAAGCATATCACAAAACTAGGCCAACCAAGAACAACATAGCTGGTTTTAATCGTTTTTAGTTCAAAAAACTAGTTCAAAATGGGACGAAATATGTTCCTTTAAAAACCTAGTTTTAACTTTGGTTCTTTCAAATATACATTTTCTCCAAAATCAAGTTCTGTAAATTTTGATGTTTTCATATTCATATTCTCACCATAATCTAGTTTTAAATTAGAAATTTTTGCATGCATATTAAGGAAAACTGGTTTTGATATGATTCTAGACAAACTTGAAATAAAATAAACCAGTTCAGTTTTGTTTTTGGTTCTGCTTGTAGAACTGAACTAGTTCAGTTGTTTGCCAAACATCCCTTATTGTCTGAATTGGGTAGTTGGTTTAATGGGATGATCAAAGGGGTAGCACCTTCTTCTGATCATGCAAGTTGAATTTGTGACAGACAGTTGAGGTTGTGGCACAACATTTGAAACGGTTTATCACATTTTTCTTTTAATTAGATATGATGCCTCTTTATGTGAGATTGATGTGACATGGTGACAACTGTCCAAGTCCATGGAATTCCCTTTGGAATTTCCAGAGGGGCCACATCCCTGATTCAGTTGATAACATTTAAAAAATGATGAGTCGCACTAGAGCTCTTTTGTCATGGTTACTTGCTCCAACTGTATGAAATTTTAAATTGCAATTAAGGTGCAATTAGAGAGTCATTTGTGATCCTAAGTTTGGGGGCCCACTATAATTTTGCTCTGAATTCCCCTTTGGAGGAATTGAACTTGGTTTAGTAATTGCAATGGCTAATTCTACTGGCTCTCATCACTGGGTTCAATTACGAAGCTCAGTGAACATCTTGCCCACTTACCAGAGAGAGTAGTGTATTCCTTTAATCTCATTTTATGACTTAATATTAATAGTGCAGCAATTCAGGCAGTTGGGACAAGACACTGTAATTTATTGTGACAAGTATCTCCTAATATATTTTATTTCTTTTAACAAATGCTGAATTCTATGCTTGTATTACTATTCATCAAGCATGCAACAATATCCATTATGGGAATTTTAAATATTCACAAATTATTGGTGAATATCTCTTGTACCACCAAATTGTCTTTGAAATGGTTGGACTGATTTTAATGGATGGCTTCTTCAATCATTGTGTTTCTCATTCAATTTTGATTTTTGTCAAATTTTTCTTGGGCTTCTGTTCTCTTTATGATATTTCCAGTATCTTGCACCTCTAAATTCTTTGTTAAATTATTTTCATATCATTAATTGTCATTTGCTGTGAATTTCTGCTGCTGATACTACTGACATCATCCTCACTACTGCTGCTGCTGCTTGTGCTACTATAGATATCGTTTGTTGCAGCCAGCACGTGGTATTATGTCTAGACTAGTTGACTAATATTCTGAAAGTGAAGATCTTTCTTCCCTTGTCCTTGAATCAAAATAATAGTCTCTTGTTTGGTTTTGCTTGTTTATTTAGGGGAAGTGGGAGACCTTTGTTAGACCGCGCTGAATTAATGCTTGAAGATGACCCAAGAGAGCTTGTTGATGATCAGGACGTGGGTACTCAAGCATCAGCAGGTCAGTCAGCTGGAAGCTCAACCATTACTAGCCTGACCTCTCGAATCGAGAGGCTACAATTATTCTTAAAACCGAAGAAGAAGCCACCTGGTCTCAGTCAGGAGGCTCTAGATTGTTTGCACCTGGAGGTTTTCAGCAGCAAGGTTGAAGGGGCGGTATCAAGAGCTCCACAGGATTGTAGTATATGTCTGGAGACATTCGTGGAGGGAGACGCGCTTATATGCTTGCCATGTTCCCATAGGTTCCACTCTGCCTGCTTGGATCCCTGGGTTCGAACTTGTGGTGACTGCCCATATTGTCGCAGAAGTGTAGTAACAAGTCACAAAGCGTCAAAGAGTTAAAATGTTTTTCTAATCTGGGTTTCCTACACGTGTGAAAGTTTTGGCTTGGCACTGACCAAATTATGCCGTTAGTTTGTAATTGTGTGCATATTATTTTATCTCCTGCTCTGTTGTGTACACACAAGAAAATCTAGTCTAGTCTCCAATAAAAAAAAAAGAAAAAAAGAAAAAGAAAAAAAAAGAAAATCTAGTCTCATTGTATTTTTTGACTGTTATTTTGAAATTTGAGTACGTGTTTTCTGTGTTTTACTATTGTAGATTACCTTTTTGATTTCTCTCAGACGATATTGACCGTCAAGCCCACAAAGCCTATGAATGATGTTGGAAAGACCCAACAAGTAGTATTGCCCAAAGCTTGCACGCCTATATGTACCTGAAAATAAAAAATAACATAAATTAAAAATGCTTTTAACTGTAATGGATTACAAAAAATTTGTTAGACAGTTTCAGATATTGCCAAAAAAAACTTAAAAATTAAAATATTAAAACTTATGAAAGACCAAAAAATATAAAAGAATTAAATGATTCATTGTTTAAAAATTATTGAAATAAAACAAAATATACATGATTAAACAATAAAGAAATATAAGAGAAAGATGAGTTATATTCAAAAGAATAATTTTAATTATTGTAAAATTTTTTATCTTATAAAAAACAGCTAAAGAGAGCTTGATAGTTTATGTATGAAAATTACTTTTTAAAAAATACATGAAAAATCATAATTTTTTTAAAAAATAAAGTAATCGAAAAAAAAAGAAGAAGAAGAAGAAGAAGAGAAGAGAAGGAGAGGCTCATACCTCTACTCAAATATTGGGATTTGCATTATTTTTATCACCGCAATAAATTTGACTTGTTCCGACCCACTTCTCTCAAGGGTTGACTAAAAAAAAAAAAAATGCTGAAACCATCGCTAAAAATTGGGGAGCGCGTATAAGTTTTATTAGCTTTATTCCGAGGGTCATTAAAACCCTCAAAATATTCTATTTAAACATTTTTCAACGCATCCTATGACACAACCTTTGAAAAAAGATATCTCAAAATTTCCAACCTTGAAATAAAGTTCAAAATTAAAATGCAAAATGGAAAGCTCATTTTTGTTCACTCTCCACAATCAGAAAATTCTCTCAAAATCGGAGCTATGTCAGAAAATTCTCTCAAAATCGATTTGAGCTCATCTCAGAAAACTCAAAGATCGGAGCTCATCTCATCTCCGACGGGTTGATTTGCGGTGGTCAGCTATCTCATCTCCGACGACAAGCGAGCGGTTGATAGACTGAGCACTCTTCGCCACCCCATTTTCCGATTACAGGTCTGTCTTTCTTTGTCTGTTTCCCGAGAAATTATGGAAATTACATAGCAGAACTATCCAAACAATTTTTGGTATTCTATCTCGTTTTCTCTCTCTCCATCGGTAGATATTTCTCTTCCTCATCAGTCACCATTGGTATAATTTGGGGGCTATAGGATTTGGATTACATGACCTTTGGTATAATTTGGGGGCTAGGGTTTGGATTACATGTCCTTTGGAATCTGAAGTATGGGTTGGATCTAAGAGGCTTGAACATATTATATTGAAGAAATGCTTAAAAAGGAGTTTCTAAGTGTTAATGGTGTGGTATAACAATAGTATCAATTTAAGTATGGGTTGGATCTATGAGGTTTTTGGTGGTGCTATGTTTGTTATTTTTTGTTTTCCAGTATTTTATCTAAGAGTTTGAAGCTAATTCTGAAATCTATGTGTAAGTTAATTATTGAAAATCAGCTATCCTATAGGTTTCCCCAAATGGATATATTGATTATACCAGTGCAGTGCAAGTCTTTGTGTTTCTCAAGCTATTTAAGCTAAAATCAATGCAATTTGATTAACTATTTTTATTGGTTTTTTGTGTTATGGAGTATAAATTAGAGTTTTTTGAGTTCCCTAATTTTGAAAGGACTGGACTATGTGACATCAAGAAGTTGCTACAAATTTATAATTTATACATTTGAAACTTGTGTTAAAGAGTACTCTTCTCTGTAGGAAATTTGGAGTATACACAATGGCTTTTGTAGCTGGACTTCCAAAAATCATTAACAATGTCATATCTAGCTCATCTCCTAGTGTAATCTATGATTAAATCACAAAACAATCTTCATTTGTTTGTCACACATGTTTCAAATCATAGACAAAGCCTTTTAGATTTTAATCATTTTGCCAACAGATTAACTTATACAATACGGATAGATTATTTATGGTAGGTAATGAAGATCAATCTCAAAGAGAAAATCCCATTAGGAAGGTCAAGGATTTAGCTGAGGAACAAAATGAGCATAACCTCTACGCATTTACTCCCAAAGGAAAGTGAGGAAGATAATGCCTCTCAAAATATCATATATAGTATATTTTTCTCTTAACTTCTGATTCGTTTTGTTTGATTGTTGAATCCATAGTTTTTGCTGCTTCTCATTTAAATAAAGTGTTTGGTAGCTCTGTTTTATTGTAGGAAATAAAAATGATATTTTTTGGGTTATTCTTATGTGATACTATTGCTGCTGGTATTGAAGCTCGTGATGGTTTTCTTGGCTGATCCAAATGATATCTTCTTGACAGATGGAGCAAGCCCAGCTGTAAATTTCGACTTCACTTTCTTTTTGTTTCTATAACTGCCAGTATTTTCCATTTCCAATTGATACATTTATAACAGATTGTGTTTCTCTCTTACCAGGTCCATATGATGATGCAATTACTGATAAGATCAGAAAATGATGGAATTCTTTGTCCCATTCCTCAGTACCCTTTATACTTTGCTTCAATTGATCTCCATGGGGCCACACTGGTATGCTTCTAATTTGTAGCACTCTATAACTGCCAGTATTTTCCATTTCCAATTGATACATTTATAACAGATTGTGTTTCTCTCTTACCAGGTCCATATGATGATGCAATTACTGATAAGATCAGAAAATGATGGAATTCTTTGTCCCATTCCTCAGTACCCTTTATACTTTGCTTCAATTGATCTCCATGGGGCCACACTGGTATGCTTCTAATTTGTAGCACTTTATTCAGAAGCTCAAGATTGGTTGTATTCAACTACTAAGTGAAAAGACTTTTTTTTTTTTTTTTTTCAGCATAGATTTAACACTGACCTGACTTGGTAACTTGGAAGTTGGAAAATGGAAATTTGATTTATTCTTTTTTGAATTTTCATTCAATCTTGAAGTATGGTCATTTCAGGCTCCTTACTATCTCAATGAAGAACAGGATGGGGATTGGAAGTCTCTTCACTTAAGAAGCAATTGGAGGCTGCCAAGTCTTAAGGCATCATAGTTAGGGCTTTAAATGTTATAAATCACAGAAACCCAACAGGCCAGGTGTGCTATTAGTAGGTTTGAAGAAGTCGAGACTTGTCTAGCAAAGTACCTAAAGTTCACGTAAAAGAGAATGCATTGCTATGTGTCTATTTTTGTCCCTGTACATTATATTGATTTTTCTGTTGTACCTGCAGGTTCTTGGTGAGAACCAGCGTGACATTGCGGAATTCTGCAAGAAAGGTCTTGTGCTACTGGCAAATGAGGTTGGCAAATTCTTATTAGCAAAAGATGTTGAAACATCATGCAACTCTAGTAATAAATAGAGATTTGAGTACTTGTAGGGAACTAAATTTGGTTTTGTTTGCTCTTTATTGATTCCCTTTGCTTGCTTGGAGCCTTACCAAATAGATCTGATTTGATTTGCTATGTTAAAGTTACAACTTATGTCCAATGAAGTTTATACAGGTATATCAGGAAAATGTTAATTGTGAATAGATCATGTGTAATGTATTTGAGCTGATTTTTGTGGAATTTGAAATTTGGATTAAGTGTCAGGTGTTAATACCATGTTCTATTACTTGGAGATTTAAACTGGATAATAAGGTGTTCACTTGTTTGTAAACTTGGTTCGAAGCCATTATGATCTACTTAATAGCTGTGAAATTATTATTTTCTAATTGAATCATTTGTCTTTATGGTCAACAAGACTATTCTGGTGCTCACACATATGAAAGGATTGATGTGGAGGGATCTTTCCATACTGAATGGTTCAAGCTTGCCAAACAGTGTAAGATAAGTTTTGGAGGTATCATGCAAATTACTCGTGAAGAAACTGACCGTGAGAATAATCCATGATATTCATCACATATCATTTTCCATAAGGGTTTGCATCTAGCTAAAACAATATCTAGCCCGCTCACACCTTCTGTTCTGCATCATATCATGTGTATATCCTGGAATGTCATAAATTTAGATCTTTTCAGTTGGTTTCATACTTGTCAAAATGGATCCACATTTATATCCTAGGGGTTTTATTCTAATGTAATCTATTGGTTCATAGCTCAATATGCTACATTCATTCCACAAAATCTAGGATATTGTACGAAAGAGTGCCTTTTCTGGCACCTTGTGATTCTTAGTCTGCACCCTACGGGTAAAATAAAATATGTAACATTCTCTGCTTATGATAATACTCCACATTGTTTGAGATATCCCTGTAGTTGACAAATAAATTGAGAATGTATTTTGAGGAAAGTAAACTGCAAATCTGCTTTTGTCTGCTGAACTTTTGAATGTATCCTACTTCATGTTCTGGCTGCATATTCCATATCCATACTTAATGTTTTTGAGTGCCTGGAATGAGCAACATTTCATTTTTAAGTGTTTACAGAAATGTTGCGTGCTTGTTTGTCAATGTTTTTATAGTGGTCATGATTAATCTCGCAAATTTGGAGATAAATTATCAACATTTAAGTTTGAGTTTAAGTTGGACTTGTTAAAGAGATAGAGTTTCACTCATTGTTAAGTTTAGATTAAACAAAAAT
This sequence comes from Quercus wislizeni, assembly GCA_023055345.1. Classification (NCBI taxonomy): domain Eukaryota; kingdom Viridiplantae; phylum Streptophyta; class Magnoliopsida; order Fagales; family Fagaceae; genus Quercus; species Quercus wislizeni. Next base: position 26,296,005 of record JALGQJ010000005.1, read on the forward strand.
AAATTTGTTTAAAAAAAATGATAATGATGAGTTTGAGTTTAAATTGGACTTGTTAGAGTGATATAGTTTCACTTTTTGTCAATTTTGGACTAAACAAAAATAATTTTATTTAAATATTGTGCTGACGTGAAAAATTATGAGAGTTTCAAAGGTTTCAGATTAATTAAAAATAATTTTATTTTAAAAAAATGATAATGATGAGCTTGAGTTTAAGTTGGACTTGTTAAAAAAAGATAAGAGTTTCACTTATTGTCAAATTTGGACTAAATAAAAATAAATTTATTTAAATAAAATGATAATTTTATTTAAATATTGTGCTGGAAAATTGTGAGAGATTCAGAAACATATATATATATATATATATATATATATATATATATATATATATATATATATATATATATATATATATAGTAAAAGAATGCAAGTAAAAGCAAAGTTATAAGACCGGCCAGGTAGGCGGCAGAGCCAGCCAAGTAGGGGGTATAACTTGTATATTTAGAGTAAAGGAAAGAATTATAGAACCGTCCGTGATGGCGGTAATCCGACCAAAGTGGCGGTAGCAACAAATAATATAATGCAAGTAGTGAACATAATACTGAAATTACTTGTTATTGAAAGTAAAATTGAACACTTACAGTAGTAGTAGTAGTGATTACAAGTTGGAAATTGTTACAAGGCTTAGGAGTTACAAGCTTTGTAGAGTAGGAAGTGTAAGCAAGGATATTCTCACAAAGAAAGGCTCTCAAGGGAAAACTCTCTCTAAAGAAGAAGTCCTGAACTAAGCATAAAAAACACTTGCTTAAATATAAGGGACAGCCCCCCTTAAATAGGCAAAATTTCGGAGTGAACAGTAACGGTGAATAGTACCAGTGAATAGTGACGGGTGAATAGTGACAGGTGAATAGTAACAGTGAATAGTAATTTTCCTTTTTTGCCCAAAACGTGGGGAATCCTTTGGGGAACCCAAAATTATTGTTTTTGCAGCAGTTGGAGTTAGAGGAATTATGGCAAAGTATAGGGAATCATGATTCCCTAGCATGAGAAAGTTTGTAGTCTTGTAGCATGACAAAATATGTAGCATATGTAGTCTTGTAGCCTTCTTTCTTTTCTTTTTAGGAGGTCTCTCAATCTTTGTTAAAAGCAGGATATCTGGTATTTGCAATTTGAATTTTGGAGCATGCTTGAAGTGACAGCACTTATTGGAGCTTTTGGAGCATTCTGAATGTTTGAAGCAAAGTTGAAATAGTGGCATTCCGTAGAACTTTTGACTTCTTGAAGCAGGCATGTTGGCCTTTTGTGCAGGCCGGTCAAATATTAATTTCTAGTCTTCAGGATTTTCTTCATCATGTGCAAACCAATCTTGTGGATAAGGATAGATTTGGTAGTAGGGGTCTTTTGACACAGAGACCTGAGAGGTTTTTTCATCATCTGAATTGGTAGCATCTGAATTAGGAGTTTCATCATCCTTAACCATTTTAGATAATAGTGCATATAAAGCGTCAGGATCATTGCGGATTGCATCTAAAGGAGAACTTTTCTTTTTGGATTTAGTGGAAGATGCAATATTTTTTGTTGATGAGGAAGCAGGTGCATCAGTTGCAGCTGTTTGCACTGGAGTAGTAATCTTTAATGGGGAAACATGTGAAGCAAGGAAGTCCCTTTCAACATTGTTAATAATAGAATCAGTGTGAGAAAACCTATCCCACCATTTAACATACCAGCATCGTGCAAGAACATCATCTTCTTTGGCATATTGCCATTTTAGAATCCATGGGACCTTATATTTTTTAATAAAATGTAGTAGAGGGGGGAATTTAGCTCTATGAGTGTCAGGTTTGAACTTTAAAGAGAAATTTCTGAAACAGTCTGTCAATTGTGCAGGAAATATTTCAACGGCAGAACCAAACTGAGTCCACCATCGGATAAACCAGAGGGGAAAAGGAGAATCAAAATCTTTGTGAAAATTGACAAACCATGAGTGGGACATGGTTTCATTCTGGTGAAGCATGAATCTGAACCAGGCTGTAATATAGTCATGGTAAGAGTAGGGAATAGGAAAATTCGGTAATGACCTTGTAGTAGTAGGACAGGGGCCCCACATTTCCTCTGAAATAATGTGTTTTAAAGAAACACTGTGATAAATAACTTTTTCTCTATTATTTTTGTCTTTAATAGGATTGATTTCAACTGAATTTTCATGCCGTAAAATTGCAGAATAATATTGCACAGTCTTTTGGTTGTGCTCAGGGATCCAATGAAATAATGGAGGAAAGTAGCTGGTAGCAAGTCTAAAAGGATTAGTGATGGAGGCCCTATTGGGCTCTACAGAGAACAGGTTTTGAACATAGCGTTTTTTAACGTATTGGGAAGCATTGGAGTTTCTAGGGAAAACAGTTTGAACAGGTTGATGACTATGAACCAGAGTATAGGGATCATAAGTAGAAGCTAGAACAGAAGAATAGTTAGTTTTGGGAATAGTTCCTAAGGTAGTGAAACGGTTAACAGTGTTTATGGGGGAAGTAGGCTGAACTTTGACAATTTGGTTATTACTGTCAGGCGTCTTGTCACTCGACCTTCTACTTGCCATTATGACACTGCAGAAATTCACGGGTAAGGAAATCAGGGATGGCATTTTGGGATCCTTTAATATATTCAATATCAAAATCAAAAACGCTCAAAATAGCTTGCCATCTAGCAAAAATATGTTTTGAAGCAATATTTTCAACATCCTTTTCAATAACATATTTAGCACTTTTGCAATCAATTCGTAGCAAAAATTTCTGGTTTAATAAATCACTTTGAAATTTTGAAATACATAGAACTATAGATAAAATTTCTTTTTTAATAGTACTGTAGTTTAACTGTGCATTATTCCAAATACCAGAATAGAAACGGACAATTTGCTCAGGTGACCCTGGTGAAACTCTTTGTTTCAGAATACCTCCATAACCAAAATCCGAGGCATCAGTTTCAACAATTTTGAAAGCACTAACAGTGGGAATACCGAGACAAGGCAATGTCTTAACATGAGATTTGATTTGTTTAACAAGGGAAGTATGAATATCAGACCATGGAGGAGGATTACTCTTTAACCTATCAAATAGAGGTTTACACTGTTTTCTCATATCTTTGTAAAAATCAGCAACATAATTTAATGACCCAAGAAATCTTTGGAGCTGAGTTTTTTCAATGATCACATCAGGAAACTTATCAGCAAATTGGATGGCCCTATCAATAGGACGAATCTGTCCTTCAGAGATGTCAAAGCCAAGGAAACGTACTTTTGTTTGAAATAATTTGACATTTTTAGCAGAGACAACAAGACCATTTCTTTTGATAGTATCTAAAAATGAATGCAAGTGTTTCCAATGTTCATCAATAGAACTAGAGTAGACAAGAACATCATCAATGTAAACAATGGTAAAATGACTGAATGGATTAAAAATATCATTCATGATGTTTTGAAACTCACTTGGGGCATTCTTAAGACCAAAAGGCATAACATTCCACTCATAATGTCCAAAAGGAGTGGTAAAAGCAGTTTTGTACCTATCCTTTTCGCTAATCTGGATTTGCCAGAACCCAGACTTCATGTCAAACTTGGAGAATACTACGGCTTCACTCAGCCTATGAACCAGGTCATTCTTATTGGGAATAGGATACCTAATCCATTCTAAAACCTTATTCAAAGGTTTGTAGTTAATTACTAATCGAGGAGTTCCTCTTTCAATCTCAGCATTTTTCTGAACATAAAAAGCAGAACAAGACCAAGGGGACTTGCTATTCCTAATCAATTTTTTCTCCAATAAATCATTAATTTCTTTTTTACAAAATTCAACAGTTTCAGCATTCATTTGAATAGGACGAGCCTTGGTGGGGATATTTTTCTCATTAAATTCTTTAACATAAGGTAAGTTAACAATATGTTTCTTTCTATGCCAAAAAGCATTAGGAACATCAGAACAAACATTATCAATCAACATTTTTTGAAAATTATCAATTTTTGATTGTAATAATTTATTAGAAATTTGTTCAGCAATTTTCTTGTATCTAACTTCTTGTTGAAGGAAGTTAAGGTGTTTAACTTTAGCATGGATCAAGTTTAAAGCATCATCAATTTCAGTTTTTGAAGCAAATTTGAATTTTACTTTTTGTCCAAAAGGATCAGTAGTAATTCCATCATGTTCAACAAGAAAAGGATACAAAGCATTTATAAAAGGCAAACCAAGAATCACTTTATCAGTTATATTTTTGACAAGAACAGAAGGAATCTTGAAGCAAACATTATCATGGCAAACATGAGCATTATTCAATTCATATTTGATTTTCATTTGGGAACCATTAGCTGAGACCAATCTTTCGGTTGATTTTTCAAAATATTTTGAAGGGATCAATCCTTCTTGGATACAGTTCATATCCGCACCAGAATCAATCATGGCAATAACAGTGAAATGATAATCAGGAGAAACGACAATTTTAACTTTTGTAAACCATTTTGGAAGAAATATTTTATTGACAAGAGCAAGTTGAGAATTAGTGAAAACATCAGTATTACCTTTATCAGAAAGAAGAGCCTGTTGACTGGATTCATCTCCATCTTTGTGCTCATCATGTTTTTTATCAGTTTTACCAACTTTTAGCATTATCAGCTGTGGATTAATATTCTTATTTTTATGTTTTAACTCGCTTATCTCTTGCTTAATAATATTAATTTCCTGCTGTAAATCATTAACAGTTAAATCTTTGGATTTTTCTTTACTTTTAGTAAGAGTTTTAACAAACTTAATATTTTTGCAGGGGATTATTTTTAACAGATTTAACCAGTTTAAAAAATCATCTTTGAAAGAATTAGACGAATTATTTGATTCAAGGATTTTAAATAGTTCTTTTTGATCTTTATTAATAATTTTTAACATGTTAAACTTATTTTTAAACTTACCCAGTTGTTTATATTTTCTAGAAACATTTTTCTTTTTAACATAAAAATCATTTGGTTTAACAAAGTTGTTGTTGTATCTTTTATATTTTTTATGACTATATATTTTGTGACTCTTATCATGTTTCTCCCCTTTATGTCCAATAGGAAGCAAAGCATTTTGTTTACAAAATTTAGCCTTTTTCTGTAATTGATACGTTAATAGTTTTTTATTATTACCCATATTAGCATCAAATTTTTTAATAGCATTAAAAATGTTATCATAGGTCAGGTTATCATAATTAAGAGAATCAGTTGTACTCATTAATACCTGTTTTACCTTATGAGCAAAGATTGGAGGCGTACCGTCAATAAACCTTTCTTTCCAACAAGGCTTATGGCAATCATGCTGAAGCATATTCCTGGAAACATCTTGATATCATTTATAACCAATCATAGTAGAACATCTTAAAATGTTTGACAGTCCAAAAACACGAGGTGAAATATTAGAAGGAAGACCAACAAAAGTATCACAACCAATATGCTTGGCAAAAATAGGCAAACCTGTGGGATATAGATCCCGCCATTTATGAAGAGTGCTAGAGAAATCATTATCAAGTAAATCAACAATATCAGGTTGATCACTGTCATAGTTGTTTTGATGAGTAATACCGACTTTAGACATATGACTATTGATTTTTTGTTCAGATAATTCAGCAATATTCCATTTGTAAAGTTTATCAATAGAAACAGAAAATTGTGGTTGAAAAACTCTTTCTTGAAACTGTATATCGGGAGAAAAAGATTTGGAATACCAATTTTGTGTAAAAGACATAGGTTCGGGATTTTCAACGAATCTTTTGATTTCTGGTAATTCATCATTTAAAATCTCTTTAGCAGGAACAGAAGAAATAGTGTCAGAATCAGTATGTCCATCAGAAACAATCTCTTTTTCATTTTTTGAAATAATGCAAGGTGTATTTCTAGAAGTACTTTCAAGTTTAATTTTTAAATCAGAAAGCATTTTATCAACGACTTCAAGCATGTTAGACGGAGAAGTCTTGAGCAAGACTTTCTCAATTAAAACAGTTTTTTCAGAAGCAGTATTTTCAATATGGTCAGGTTGTTGGTCAATGACATGCAAAGTTTTATTAGTAAAATTGGTTTGTTCAATAAGACCAGTGATAGGAGTTTGATCATTAGAAGTCTTAAAAGAGGATGTTTGAACAACATTTGATTTTCTTATCATACTCAAATGTTGTTTTGAAACTTCATTATTTGGAATATAATAGTTTTCAAGAAAATCAAAAAATAAAATATGTTTTTTCAATTGTTTCATTTTTTCTAACCATTTACTCTTGACATGGTTTTTGTCAGACTGAGCAAAATTATTTTGGAAGTATTTTCTTTTAATTTGATTTTTTGAAAGCATAAATTCATCATACAAAGGAACTAGATCAACTTCAAAGTTTTCATTTGAAACAGTCAAAACTCTTAATTGGTTAACATAGTTAAAATTATCAATGGGAGTAAAGTTGGGGTAAACAGATTTATCATTATCCCTTTCTTTAGTAGTTTTTCTATACAAACAAGAAGCATCAGAATAATATTTAAAACAAGCATGATCATTCAAAGAAACATCAGCCATAGAAAGAATGTTATTTTTAAAATTCTTAGATTTAGTATTATGTGAACACATGGGAACAGTAGCACCACAACTCTCAACATTGTGATCTTCTTCATTTACAATACCAAGAGGACAACCAGTCCTGGAGCTGATAGAAGAGTTGGATCTCCACAATCTATCCATACTATCCTAGTTTTAACACTCAATTATCATGTTTTTCTCACAACCGTTGCATTTCGTAACACATACCCTAACCAACCTTATACCTCTCATGCCCTACACGCCCTCTCTTGGCTCAAACGGGCCTTACAGTTCGGTTCTAGGAATTCACTTTACGACTAGGGTGGCGCCAACGACGGTAAGAAGGGGACACGACAACTGAGCACCAAAGTTTCGGGTAGACACAGACGGAGAGACAGAGAACACAACAACACTATCACCGGCCAGAAAAGAGTGGCTCTGATACCATAAAGGGGGGGAGGGACACGGCGTTGGAAGCGGAAGCACAGTTATACAGTGATAAGATAACTTCAAAGTAATGATGCAAGTAAAGTCAAAGCTATAAGACCAGCCAAGTAGGCGGCAGAGCCAGCCAAGTAGGGGGTATAGCTTAAATAGTTAAAGAAAACTAAAGAATTATAGAACCGTCCGTGATGGCGGTAATTCGACCATGGTGGCGGTGGCAATAAGTAAGATAATGCAAGTAATGATCATAATACTGAAATTACTTGTTATTGAAAGTAAAATTGAACACTTACAGTAGTAGAGATTACAAGTTGGAAATAGTTACAAGGCTTAGGAGTTACAAGCTTTGTAGAGAAGGTAAGAAGTAGGAAGTGTAAGCAGGGATATCTCACAAAGGAAAGCTCTCTAGTGGAAACTCTCTCTAAGGAAGAAGTCCTGAATTAAGCAGAAAAAAACACTTGCTTTGAAAATAAGGGACAGCCCCCCTTAAATAGGCAATAATTTGGAGTGAACAGTAACGTTGAATAGTACTGTGAATAGTGACAGGTGAATAGTGACAGGTGAATAGTAACAGTGAATAGTAATTTTCCTTTTTTGCCCAAAACGTGGGGAATCATTTGGGGAACCCAAAATTATTGTTCTTGTAGCAGATGGTGTCAGATGCATTATGGCAAAGTATAGGGAATCATTGCCTAGCATAAGGAACCAAAACGTAGCCTTGTCTTGTAGCACTTATTGGATTTTTGGAGCATTCTGAATGTTTGAAGCAAAGTTGAAGTAGTAATATTCCTTGGGACTATTGACTGAAGTGTATTCCGCCAATTTCGGGATGTTCTTGAAAATCAATCTTTATTGGTCTAATCAGTGGAAGCAGCATCGGAAGGATAACCATCAAAAGGGCCTTGTGGAGAATGGCAATCATGATCATGAGAAGTGGCATATTTATTACAGAATCCACAGTAAAAAATTGGTCGAAATACTGGGGGTTTCCCTGGGATGAGAAACTTAACAGGATTACAGTGGTTAGTGGCCCGTAAATGAGTAACTGCATCAGAATATGGTCTGGGACTAAAGACAGCAATTCTATCTGTGCTTCCCATGAAATGGTAGCGTTTCCAGAGACTGTCAGCAGCATTAATAATTTGGTTATTGAAATAATTTCTCCAGCATTCTATAAGAGTAAAAGGATCAGCAAAAGATAAATGAGTATTTCCTTCAAACCATGGCCCTTGGTGAGTATGACCATTAATGAGAATGAGATGCTTTGAAGGCTGAACATTCATCCAATTGTCTCGTTCCCATTGTGGTAACGTACTCCAACATCTGATGGTAACAAAAGGAGTATTGAATCTTTTAACTGACTCTTTAATAATTTGTGGGAGTTGGCTTATTTGAAAATGGTTTGTTAATCGCATGTATCTGACTAAACCATATTCAAACATTTGGGAAAGCCAGTAAGGATCTCTATCATATTCATCATCATCTGAAATATCAGAAATATATGAACCATCGTCAAAATTTATCAAAAGACCAGGAAATGGGTGTTGCTTTTCATATACTCTGAGACTACTTTCAAACTTTTCCTCCCAATCAGCTTGGAGAAAAACATTATCATCTTCATCTAACTCATCTGGATCAGGAATAGTAGCAGTAACAAGTGTTTTGAAATATTCGAACCATAGATCAAAAGATCTAAACATAGCCTTGCTTTCCAGAATACGTAATCGTATATCTGTTGGCAAGTTGGCAACAGCACTTCTTAAAACTGATTGAGTCTTAAGGCTCAATCTAGCATAATCTGTGCCCATTATAGTCATTTTATCCTTTGAATGGATATCCTCTTTGCCAAAGAGTTGACTGAGATAAAGATCATTTGTAAAATTTGGATGGGTAATATGATGACTTGTAAAGGCCTCATTTTCTAGAATGAAGTCATCTTCTGAAGCAAAGGTTTTGTTATAGTAATATGTGTAAACTTCATTTTGAGCAGTGAGGTTAACCAGGTGGATTTCAAGGGCTCGAAGTGTTTGTTGAAAAATATCATTGTCTTTCTCGAGAAAGGCAGATTGTAGGTTATCAAGAATGAGTTTAATAGGGGCTGGTAATTCGGAGTAAGCACCATTGTGAAATTGTAAATTTTTTGCTAAAACTTCTTGTAAAGCAATTATTATATCACCATTAGAGTATGTCACCTTTGCAGGGACATCTCTTTGAAGGGATATTGCTTCCTTGGATTTTACCCCAGAAGAAGCGCCTTCATGCATCGTAAAAGGTCGTCCCATTGGGAACCTTTCAGGGCAAGCAAAGTCCTGTATAGGAGCTTTTCCCTTTGAAGTCATAATAATCCACTTACTAGTGGTATAAGTATAAATATTACTAGTATCCCACTTATTAGTGGTATTTATCCTTGCATCGTCATCCGATTCCTGCAAAGAATTATTGAAAATGTGAGGACGATTGATGGTATTAGTTTGGTGAGCATTATTTGTAGAATATGGACAAGAACTCATCATTATTTCTTGGACAAGAGTATGCATGGGAGAATCTTTTTTATAAGTCAGGTTGTCAATATCTATTTGGAGTTTTGAAGCAAATTTGAATTTTATTTTTTGTTCAAAAGGATCAGTGGTAATTCCATCATGTTCAACAATGAAGGGATATAAAGCATTTATAAAAGGTAAACCAAGAATTACTTTATCAGTCAGATTTTTAACAAGAACAGAAGGAATCTTAAAATTGACATTATTATGGAATATGTGAGCATTATTTAATTCATATTTAATTTTCATCTGAGAACCATTGGCAGAAACCAATCTTTCGGTTGATTTTTCAAAATATTTTGAAGGAATCAATCCTTCTTGAATACAATTCATATCTGCACCTGAATCAATCATTGCAACAACAGTGAAATGATAATCTGGAGAAACAACAATTTTTACTTTAGTAAACCATTTTGGAGGAATCAATTTATGAACAGGACTGAGTTGAAAGTGGTCCACAATACCTTTTTCAGAAAGAAGAGCTTGTTGACTGGATTCGCCTCCATCTTGGTGCTCATCTTGTTCATTATTAATTTGATGGTCAAGACTTTTATCAATTTTTAACATTATTAAATCTTCTTTAATGTTTTGGTTATCATCTTTAAGAGTTTTAAACTCATTTTTTAAATCAAGCATTTCTTGTTTAACAACAGTAATTTCCAATTGGAGATCATTGACAGTTAAATCTTTGGATTTCTTTTTATTGAATCTTTCTAAAGTTTCTTCAAAGTTTATGGTTGATTTTAATTTTTTACTAGTTTCATTTTTTAACAAATTTTTCTTAAATTTATCCAAATATTCTTTTTGCAATTCAGGATTTTGAATTTGATTGATTAATTGGATAATTAATTTTTCATTTTCTTCACTTTTGGTGAGAGTATTAATAACATTACAGCAGGAATCTCGGCAGCCAATTTTAATATTAGGGGAATCAGAAGAATCATCAGCAGATTGGTAACAAGAATTGGATGAAGAAGAAAAATCATCTTCCAAAGAATCAGACGAATTGTGTGATTCAAGGATTCTGAACAATTCTTCTTGCACTTTGTCATTAATCTTTAACATGTTAAACTTATTTTTTAATTTACCAGGTTTTTGATTACAATCTTTACTAAAATGACCAGGTTTTCCACAGTTAAAACATTTACCTTTTCCTGGCATATGTTTATCATATTTTTTGGAAACATTTTTCTTTTTAGCATAAAAATCATTGGGTTTGACAAAATTATTTTTGTATTTTTTATATTTGTTATGATTATAGTTTTTGTGAATTTTATCATGTTTTTTCTCTTTTTGCCTAGAAGGAGCAATAGGGGGCAAACCATATTGTTCACAAAAATTACCCATTTCATATTTAGCTTTTTTCTTATTCTGTAAATGGTATTTTAACAATTTTTCATCATTACACATGTTAATACCAAGTTTTTTAATAGCACTAAAAATATCACCATAAGTTAGGTTATCATAATCAATAGAATCATTTTTTCCCATTAACACCTGTTTTACCTTATGAGCAAAGATGGGAGGTAGACCGTCAATAAACTTTTCTTTCCAATAAGGCTTGTGACAATCCTTTCGAAGCATTACTCTGGAAGTAAAAACATCTTGGTACCATCTGTAATCAGTCATAGAAGGACATTTTAAATTATTCAATAAATCAGAAACTCGAGATGAAATATTAGATGGGGTACCAACAAAATGTTTGAGAATGGTATAAATCAGAGTATTCACACCATCTAGAATACCACGACCAATATTTTCATCAAAAATGGGAAAACCTTCATCATTCTTTTTAACAGCATTTTTAATGGACTCTTTGGAATCTTCAGTAAGATAAGAATCCCACCATCCTCGAAGAGTTCCAGAAAACCCAGTAACCAGCAAATTAACAATTTCAGGCTGATCTAAATTATGGTTATTTTGATAAGCAATACCAACCATGGACATATGACTCATTTTATTAATGATTTCTTGTTCAGACAAACCATCAATATTCCATTCATAAAGTTTATCAGCAGAAACAGAGAACTGTGTTTGAAAAATTCTTTCTTCAAATTGCATATCAGGAGGAGTAGGTTTTGAATACCAATTTTTTGTAAAAGACATAGGTTTTGGATTTCCAATAAATCTTTTAATTTCAGGAAAATCATTACCAAAAACCTTTGTAGCAGAAATAGAAGAAACAGTATCAGAATCAGTTTGTTCATCAGAAACAATCTCTTTTTCTTTTTTTGAGATAGTGCAAGCTGTATTTCTAGAAGTACCTTCAGCTGTATTTCTAGAAGTACCTTCAGTTTTAACCTTTAAATCAGCAAGCATTTTATCAACAACGTCAAGCATTTTAGACTGAGACGTTTTGAACATAACTTTCTCCCTTTGACTGGGCAAATCAATCAAAGGTTGCTCAGTTTTTACAGATTTCTCTGCAGCAGGTTTTTCTATGGAAACAGTTTTTTCAATAATCTTTTCTTCAATACGATCAAGCTGTTGACCAATAACATGCAAAGACTCATTAGTAAAATTGTTTTGTTCAATAATACTGTAAATAGGGGTTTTATCATCAGCAATTTTGAAAGGAGTAGCATTAACTTCTGTCTTTTTATCTTGACAAGTTAGCACAATTGTCTCAAGAGGCGGATGAGTAGCCCGAATAGTGGATTTATCCTTTTCTTTAATAAAATTTGATTTTTTTATTACACTCAAATGTTGCTTTGAAACTTCATCATTTGAAACATAATGGTTTTCAAGAAAATCAAAAAACAAAACATGTTGTTTTAGTTGATTCATTTTTTCTAACCATTTACTTTTAACACGGTTTTTTTTTGATTGAGCAAAATTATTTTGGAAATATTTTCTTTTAATCTTGTTTTTTGGAAGCATAAACTCATCATACAAAGGAACCAAGTCGACCTTAAAACCTTCATTTAAAACAGTCAAAACTCTTAATTGCTTAACATAACCAGAAGGATCAATAGGAGGGAAATCTCTTTCGGATAGACATATAGAATTACCATCGTCTTCTTCTTCACTAGCAGGCTTGCCATTTGGAGAGGAAGATTCTGGTTTGGTGGAATAGTAAACATCACTTACTTTATCATCTGAAATTCCTTTTAATTTTAAATCAACAGGTTTTTCCAAAAATTCATTGAGATCTTGATCTCTTTTAGAAATTTTGTCAGATTTGAAATCAGTAGGTTTTGAAAAATTCTTTTTCAAAAATTCATTGAGATCTTGGTCTCGTTTTGAAATACTTTCAGATCCAGCAAAGGAATGTCTTCCTTCGTTGATTCTTAGGGGTTTACTATTTTGAAAACTTATTTTAACAGTACCATCAAGATATTGTTGAATATGAGTAAGATCAAGCTCATCAAAAATGGGTTTGGCAATAGGAGATTCTTGTTCCAGGAACCATTCAGTGGGAAGTTTGACGTCTTGCCATTGAATCATTTTTGGAATTTGAATCTTTGCATCAGGAGTTGAACATTTAATTAACATAGTTTTACCAGAAGGTTCTCTATGATTTATAGCACTAGGATTTAATTGAGTACCCAATAATCTATAATAAATGCGATAAATCAAAGCAAAAGGTTTACTACCTTCTTCCATGTGATATCCAGATGAAGCAATATTTAAAGTCAAAGCTTTAACAATGTTAGCATCATCTAAAGCCAAAGCAAGATCAGGATAACAACTAAAGTAAATAGGACCATCATACAAAGAAGCAGTAATCATACCAAGAATGCTATCTTTAAAATGTTTAAATCTAGCATCACGTAAACACATAAGAACAGAAGCATTAATGCCCTTTCGGGTAAGAGGTTTGATAGCAACTTGAACCATACCAATATGCAGGTAACTGAACTTTTTAGAAGCAAGAAATTCACTAATATTCCTTTTAGTAAATAAGCAACATTTTTCATGAGTTTTTGAAATAGAGAATATTTGTTCAACAGTTCTAACTTTATAAGCAGAATGAAAAGTATTTTCAGCCCAACTTATTTTATAAACATTTTTTGTATCAACCTTAGGAATAGTCCACTTAGTAAAATCAGGGATCTCACTATCATCAACATTGTGATCTTCTTCATTTACAATATCAGGAGGACAACCAGTCCTGGAGCTGATAGAAGAGTTGAATCTCCACAATCTATCCATACTATCCTAGTTTTAACACTCAATTATCATGTTTTTCTCACAACCGTTGCATTTCGTAACACATACCCTAACCAACCTTATACCTCTCATGCCCTACACGCCCTCTCTTGGCTTAAACGGGCCTTACAGTTCGGTTCTAGGAATTCACTTTACGACTAGGGTGGCGCCAACGACGGTAAGAAGGGGACACAACAACTGAGCACCAAAGTTTCGGGTAGACACAGACGGAGAGACAGAGAACACAACAACACTATCACCGGCCAGAAAAGAGTGGCTCTGATACCAGAAAAGAGTGGCTCTGATACCATATAGTTCTTTATCATATTTGTATAATTGTTCTTCAATTCAACAGGACAATTGACTAAAACTAAAAACATAAAGATGGTGATTGGTGACTTACTAAAAGGCTTCAAGGAAACTTCACGTAAAAGGGCTCTTGGAAAGCTTCAAGCTAAAGTGTGTTAGAGATAAATCCTAACGTACGTGACTCTATTTATGAGTCCTAACGTTTTTATTTTTATTTTTAATAATAGAGTCCTACAGTATTTAGTTTGGATTAAACAAAAATAATTTTGTGTTAAAAAAAATGATAATTTTGAGTTTGAGTTTAAATTGGATTTCTTAGAGTGATAGAGTTTCACTATTTGTTAAGTTTGGATTAAACAAAAATAATTTTATTTAAATAAAATGATAATTTTATTTAAATATTGTGCTAATGTGGAAAATTGGGAGAGTTTTAGAAACTTTGGTTTTATATATATATACTAGCATTATGCTAATCAAAGTTCATATATAAATAATTATTTTATTAATTTCCTTAAAATAAATAATAAAAATAAATGAATATTTTACTTTTAAGTTACATAATGAATGCATGTTGTGTGTGATTAAGGTATCATAAAATGTATATATATAAAATGATTTTCAATAATCACATATTGAAAATGGAAAACCCTTGAATTTAATAGTTAAAAACTATCCAAAACAATAATTGAAATCATGTTTAAGTAGAAACCTTAATTCAATAATTAAGAACAATCTAAATTATTAAACATTTAAAATTTTGAAGTAGAAAGAGACTCACATGAGAATAAGTATGGAAGAAGACACTAAAACTTGAGTGAGTTTCACCCTACCAAGTTTAAGTTTAAACTTAAAGTCTTGTGCATTGCATGCTACATGTGTGTGTGTGTATGCATGAAAAATGATTTGAATTTAACATTTATTGTAGAAAAGATGTGGTGTAGTCTTATCCCTGTCTAGCTAATTCTTCTTATAATCTCTTTGTGTAGTGTGTGTATATACATGAAAAATTATCTGAATTTAACATTTATTGTAGAAAAGAGGTGATATAGTCTTACTTTTGTCTAGCTAATTCTTCTTATAACCCATTTGTTTTGTGGGGAGAGAGAGAAACACTTCTTTTGAAAAAAAAGAAAAAAAGAAAAAAGAAAAAAAAGAGTCAATGTATAATATATAATAGTTGGTATCTCATACGAATTGGTATTTCAATTGTGGGTTTTGGTAGTTAGAAGTTAGCGCATGGTAGTTAATAATTAGAAAATTACTTTGAAATTTTTTAAAACCAATCCCTTAAAAAAGTTTTAGTATAGTTTAAATCACATTAATAAATTATCTCTCTATTCAAATTTTTTTTTTTTTTTTTAAATCACATTAATAAAAAGTTGTTGATAAAACTATTATTAGTAAACATTTCTTAGCCTTATCTATTTAGCTTTGTTGCCAAATTTATATAAACTCTTTTATTATGATTATTATTTTTTTTTTGGAAGAATATAACACAACCAATAACCTATAAACAACAGTTTACATTCAATATAAAGAATATAATCAAACTTATTCATAATTTAAAATTAAGAAATTAACACAAATTATAAATTAAGATATAAATTTAGAAAAAAGAATAAATGAGTACAAAAGTGTGAGTATGTAACTAAAACCTAAACCAATTATTGTAGAAGAGAATAAATGAGTACAAAAGTTTAATATTATGAATTGGGTTAAAACGTATGTGAGAAGCTTTTATTAATTTTTTTGAAGTTAAAGAAAAATAGCTTAAACAAAATGAAAAAATAATAATGAAGAAAGAATGCATACCTATCATGGGATTTAGGCATTCACATATTGGAATAAACTTCACTTCAAAAATGATATATATATATATATATATATATATATATATATATATATATAGAGGTAGAGTTTCATTTGATATAGAATTTAAATCCTATTGGAATTAAGATTTCTAATCAATTTGTTTGTTGCTATCTCTTAAATTCCATAAAAGGTGGAATAAAAAAAAGGTCTTATGAATAGAAAGAAAAAAGAAAACATTTTTTTTTAATGGAAAAAAGGAAAATTTTCTTTTATAACCACCAAAAAAAAAAAAAAAAAAACTCACTTTTTTTTTTTAGAAGAACAAACGTTCATTATATATAGATACTTTTTTTTGGAGAAGAAAGAGGTGTTTAATTTAAACTTAAATACTTATTACCTTATTTACAATTTTTTTTAACTATCCAAAAAATATTTTGGTAAATCGGTATGAACAATAATTAAAAAAAAAAAAAAAAAAATCATATGTGAAGAGGAAGATTTTGTTGTTGGATACATTGTTTTTATTTATTTATTTATTTTTGCGGGTATTATGTTTTGTTTTGTTTTTTTTTTTTTTTTACATGAAGTAATATAATTTAAATTTTAAAAAAGGAATAGATGATAATTGTTGCTGTTTTTTGTTTTTACATGTACTATGTTGTTGTTGTTTTTTTATTTTATCTTATTTTTTTTTTTCACGTAATAATATAATTTAAATAAAAAAAGGATTAGATGAAGAGTTTGAATTGTAATCAAATTAAAAATTTTTATCAACTTATAAATTATAATAATAAAATGATTAGATGAAGAGTTTGGATTGTAATCAAATTAAGATTTTATTAATTTAGAATTTATAGGAGAAGAAGATAAGTACAAAAAAAATTATATTTATTTTTTTAAAATTCTAAAAAAAATTCTGCAAAAAGGATTAGATGAATTGTTTGGATTGTAATCAAATTAAGATTTTTATTAATTTAGAAATTATAGGAGAAGAAGATAAATACAAAAAAAATTATATTTATTTTTTTAAAGTTGTAAAAAAAAAAATTCTGCAATTTGGTGAAGCCATTTAGCACAACCACAGTTTCTAAGTCCAAATTTTATTATATAGTATATGATATATATATATAGTTCTTTATCATATTTGTATAATTGTTCTTTAATTCAACAAGACAATTGACTAAAACTAAAAACACATAAGGATGGTGATTGGTGACTTACTAAAAGGCTCCAAGGAAACTTCACGTAAAAGGGCTCCTGGAAAGCTTCAAGCTAAAGTATGTTAGAGATAAATCCTAACGTGACTCTGTTTATGAGTCCTAACGTTTTTATTTTTTTAATAACAGAGTACTAAAGTATTTAGTTTGGATTAAAAAAAAATAATTTTGTTATAAAAAAATGATAATAATGAGTTGAAGTTTAAGTTGGATTTCTTAGAATGATGGAGTTTCACTTTTTGTTAAGTTTAGATTAAACAAAAATAATTTTATTTAAATAAAATGATAGTTTTATTTAAATATTGTACTAACGTGAAAAATTGTGAAAGTTGAAAGGATCGGTTATATATATATATATAGATTTGCAAATTTTATATTCATATTATCACAATTCCTCTCTTTGGGGATTCTCACTCTTTAGCAAACCCGTGGTACCCAAGCAATCCTACTGTACTATACCATAAAAACCAGAAATTAATCACAAACAAACCCTAGAAATCACCTGAACCCCCGCAAATACAAATCAAATTAATGGCTCCTCCTCCGGCTCCCTCCCTTCTTGGACCACCGGCTCTCCGCCACACCAACCCTAAGACCCCACAAAAATTGCCACAAAATCTAACCTTTCCCACTTTAACCCCCACCCTTGACCTTTTCTTTAAACCCACAGCCAATTTGGATCAAAATGTAGTGACCCATTACGTACAACAAGCTTGACAACATGAACCCTTAACTACTCTAAACCTCATATTTAACCTTAGTCTGGTCAACAGTGATGTGTTCTTTTCTGCTGTCGAATGGTTGAAGGAAAACCACCTTAACACACTGTCATTGAATCTCCAAAACTTTGTACGCTTTGGTTGCTTGAATGTTCTTCCTCAACTTCTCAACAAATGGGTTCTCAAGAAAAAGGTCCGGATGTCATGGTATCATCTGCCTCGGCCTTGGCCTTATAGTATGAATAAGAAGACTGTGGAGAAGAACAACATGGAAGGGGATTTAAGTAAAGATAGGCATATTATTAGGGGTAAAAGGGCTGTGAACATTTACAATTCTAACTCCGATTATAGGTACTTTTTCGTATGCATTGCAGATCTGTTTGCAAGGCTTCTTAAGTCTGATATTGAATATTTGAAGTTGGGTGAGATTGAAAAGATCAGCATGGCTTCAAAATTGTGTCCTTCACTTGATAGCTTGGAAGATCAAAGGACCCTGCTATGTGAAGGCATTGCAAGGCGGGTTTTCCCACAAGATTCTGATCCCGAGTACAAAGATATTGATGAGGCTCATTATGCTTATAGGGCTCAAGATAGGCTTCAGAAAGAAATTCTTGTTCCACTCCGGAAGGCTCTGGTGAGTGCCAAAAGGTGCGAGTCTGTGCCACCTAAACCTGCTCTATCTGACGATATGAAGAAACTGTATGCGGAAATCTTTGATAAAACAATTGGATGTTACATTCCTAGTAGAAATTGCGATCTGCCCTTTTCGAAAATTCGTGAGAACAAGTATAAGGCTTATCTTGAGATTGCAACTCTGTGGGTAAAGGCAAGCGGACCCTTGCTTCCAAATGAAATTGTGGTTAACTTAAATAATGGGGTTGACAGCGAAGTTGTGGAGTGTGAATGGCAGATTTGTTAGGCACATGGAAAGCAAAGGGAGACTGAAAAACTGTTTGGCAATTTGTGATCTATCAAAAAATATTGGAGCAATTCAAATGGATTTATGTGCCTCAATGGGAGTATTGCTTTCAGAACTCAGTGATGAGCCTTGGAAGGGAAAGGCTATCACTTGCAGCCACAATCCTATGCTTTGCAAGATTGAAGGTGACAATCTTCAATCCAAGATCAAGTTTATGAAAGGACAAGAATGTGATGACAACATCGATTTTAAGATGGTGTATGATCTACTCTTGGAATTTTCTATGGCCGAAAAGTTAAGCCCAGATAGGGTGGTGAAGACAGTTTTTGTGTTTAGCTATGACTTTGGGGGTAAGGAGTTTAGTGATAAGGTGTTTAGCCATAAGGAGTTTACTGATAAGTTGTTTAGCCATAAGGGGTTCCAGCAGGAAGGGTATATGGTATTGCCAGAGATTATTTTTTGCGATCTTGGAGATGCTTCAATTTCTGTGGCAAGGAAGTGCGAAAGGTTGCCCATGATTGGAGTCTCAGTGGAATCACTGACTGCACTGTTGGAGGGAAATCTGCATCCATCTATAGAGGATTTAGTGAATTTAGTACCAACTCCAGAAGATTTAATGGAGTCAGCAATTACTGGAGAAGATTACAATGATCTAATTGTATTTGATTGATGTATCTAGAATCTCAAATGAAATTATGCTTTTAGCAGAATAGAATTTGTACTGTTTGTTTATTATTTATTTATTTATTGGAAAAAGAAAAAAGAAGAATTTGATTTGTTTGCACAGTATAGTCTTTATTATTAGAAGACATCAAGGATTCATTGTTGTCTACCGCATTTTCCTTTTTTCCTTTTCTGTGTTTTATTCCAATGGTATTGAATTAAATATATATATATATATATATATATATATATATATATATATTCATTGCATTTAATACCCCCACCTCCATTCAAGATAAATATCCACAGATTCTTTGAGATCCCACCTGGGAGTGCATTAGTGGATTCATACCAAAAACAGGTTGTTTCCTGGCATTATTCAAAAAGCTTTATGCTTTTGGCTTGCGTCAAAAGAAATTCTTGAACCTGATTGTGGATGTTTTTGATAATTTGTGTATGAGTTAATTGGTTACCTTCAACACATAAATCAGTAAGAAGTTTGTTTATTTTCTTCTATCTTTGGGTGCTGAAGACCCAACTACAAGAGGAAGCAGCCCAGGTCAAGTGCCATTAAGATCCATAGAGAAGAGTATGTGCTACAATGCACTGAACATCGTGTTTGCCAACTAAAATAGGTACCTTCAAGTTTTTTTTTCATAATGCAGTTCTGTGGCTTGATGAAAGTACATTTTTAATCTACACAAGTTATTGGAACCTTTTTATTTATTATTTTATTTATTTATTGAAAGTTGAGGAGCATCTATCTATTTCTTCTATAAATAATACTATAAATACTGAGGCTTTGCTACTCTCTTTGTAAGCTAATTTATATTTTATATATGACCTTATAATATCATATTGAGTTCAATAATATATTTTACCTTACAATCGCTTAGCAAAAAAAAAAAAAAAAAAAAAAAAAAAACCCTATAATCAACCTTACATATGTAGCCTTCAAGGCAGGGGGAAGATTACCGTTATTGAAAAAACAAGACAAATTAGAACCTCAGGCAAATTTTGCAGCCGCATGAGCTACAGAATTGCAAATCCTCTTTACCCAAATAAAAGAGCAATCTACAAAACATTCAGCTAAAGAAAGAATATTAGGTAGGGTGGCATGGATAGACAAATCCATAGTGAGCTCGGTAGATGAAAGAGAGTCAAAGCAAGCTTTAGCATCGTCTTTGAAAATCACATGGCTCCAATGTTCTCTATTTAAAGCTGAAATGCCCACAGAAAGGCCTCTGTTTCGTCTTGGAGAGGGGAATGTATCCTAACCAACCTTGCCCAAACATTGATCACAAAACTATTATGATCTCTAGCAACCACAGCCAAAAATGCTTTGGAATTGGACAGAGCTGCATCAACATTGAGTTTGATCCAGTTTTGCGGAGGGGGGGAGCCAGGAGTGGTGGACAGGGAGGGATGGGGGTAGCTCAGGATCAGCAACTACCAAGGAGAACTCATGGAGCCTGTGTTGCAAATGAGTTGGATGGAGGAGTGCAAGTTAAAAGATCCTTTTGAGGTGCAGAACATGATTTCTTAGGCTCCAAATTTCTTCTAAAGTGAGGGCCATGTTAAGGGTGACAAGCATACCCTCCTGTGCGCCGTGTTCTCATTGCTGCAGTTGCTCATTGGGTAGAACCTGAAACCATGACAGCATGTGTTGTTAATGGTAATATCATTACTCAAGCTACCTATGAAGGGCGTAGATTGCAGCTTTCTTGATAATGTAAAAAAAAAAAAAAAAAATTTGGGGGGTTTGGGGGTGGTAATTTGGGTTTGTTCAACTTAGAAAGAACAGAACTTTGTAGTTTGTACCAATTGACTATAGTAAAAAATTGCAGAGGTAGAAGATATGTTAAACAAGCAAGAAAATGAGCAAAATTGCTTAACTGTGCACCAGAAGCCTTGATTGTGAGTATACAGTACTTTCATATGCAATGTGTATGAAGATCAATATGTATTCTCCACTAGTATTTAGGAAGTCAAAGGAATGATGAAGACCAAACACTTGATGTGTGGTTTGGCAGAGAAGGAAAAAGGGTTAGAGAGTTTAGACAATGATTTAGTAAGTTGTAAATTCTTTATTGTTGCAACCTGCAACTGGTGTCTTCAGGGAGGTTATGATTCACCAAAGAGTTCAGTCCTTTAAGAAGTCTTAATTTCAAAAATGACCAAAACTTTACCTACATATACATGTATTTGTGTCACATTCTTCAAATACGTGTCTTTGTGATGAATCCTGATTTTTAAATGAAATACCAACTTCCTTGTCTATAATGACAAGTGAAGCTGTTTTCATTTCTATGGAGTCTAGAAGAGGCATATCTCACTGGTTTAGTAATAGCTAACTGAGGTAGACATGCCGGACAAGTAGTTATGAATGCTTTGTAATTAAAAAATTAAGATGTGCTTCCTCAAAAGAAATGTACTATATTTTTTCTTGGATCAATCACAAAAGTAATTTATAATTTTTTCATTAATCTCTGCAGCATGTTAACCTTTGCAATTCTAGTAAGAGGAAAATTATAATTATACTTTTTGGCCATTGACAACATGAAAGGATGGAATTCCCTTGTCTGCATATTGGCTTGAAAATATGTTGATTCATGTCTGTATTGATTCCACTCCTTATTTTTAGCTTAAGTGCTCTTAGTGATCCATTATGGAAAGCAGGAATGGTAGACTGAATGTTAATTTGAATAGGTTCATTTTGAAGTTAAATTGAGGGGAACATGTTTGAATGTTTATGTGGAAACAAATGGATAATATATATATATATATATATATTGAATTAGTTGAGATTAGATAAAGTTTTTGATCAGAGCTTAGACCGAGAATGCCTCATGTTGAATTTATGATGTAGTATAAGATGCTTCATTTTATTATTAGATGTTCTATTTATGAAAATTTAAAACCTCAAAAAATTAAATTGAAGGTTTTTTTTATTATTATTTTAAATTACTCTTTTATTTTTTTGAATGTACTACACATTAGAGTTACTAATTCTGGTTTAATACAAATATAGATTACATGGTTTATTGCCAACTTATGTGTTTTGTATGTTTCTGATAATCACCTACAACATGGATGCTCAAATATGTATACAGGGCAACAAGAAGTCACCAGGCAAGAGGATAACTGACTTCAGGTTGTTAATCATATGCACTATTCTGTTCTATAATTTCTGCCACCTATACCTCTTTAATTTAATCCAAAGACTAACTTAATATGGCTTGACTCATTAGTTTTCCCAAAGTGACCCAAGCAAAGCAATGCTCACTTCAGCTGATTCAATAGTCTGTATTCTTGTGGGTTGATGTTATCTGCAAATTCAAGGGTTGGTTTTTGTGTATCATAATTCTCATTTCTCCTTTGTTTTCCAATCTAAGAAGGTTCTATCAGTTGCTTGGTGAACTATTACTTTTAATAATTTTGCATATGTGGTCTGCATTTGTTGAATCCTATGTGACCAGGTAATAAATTTCAGGGAAAATTACTTTTGGAATGATGTATTATTATTTTTAAATTACCATGCCTTCTGAGTGGAGTTATGGTGTGCCTTTGTATTAGAACCATTTTCCCTCTCTTTTGTGTGTGTGTGTGTTTGTTTCTCCAAAAAAAAAAAAAAAAAAAAAAAAAACAACAACAACAACAACAACATACATACATACATACATACATATTAATAAAAAAATAAAAACAAAACTTTAGTCCCAAAATTTTAGGATTTGCCACATGTATTTTTTTTTCTCCAATTTATTTTATTTGAAGAAATAATCTTTGTTACTTTCTTAATTGAAATTTCCTTTTTTTTATTACTTCTACTAAGGTGATTTTTGATATTCCTTTACCTCTTTTTCTTTTCTCAATTTGAATAAACTCTTCTATCTTGGATGTCAAAAAAAAAAAAAAAAAAAAAAACTTGAATCAACTCACTCTTTTTTATATGTGCATTAGTTGCTCTCCTCTGAACATGACCTATCATAAGCGACTAATTACTTATAATTATTCGAGCAAAAAAAAAAAAAAAAACTTATAATTATTGCTTTGTTGAATTATTTTCAATTCTTCTTCATTCCCACCCCCCTCAATATTATTATTTAATTTGATGATTGATTTCAAATGCATTTATGTCCTAACTTGTCTCCTTTGGTAAATTCCATGTTCTCCATTGGATTATGTTGTAGTTAACTTCTTCCCTCTAAAAAAAAGAAAAATTGTAGTAACTTTTAGTCACAAACCTATTGATGCTTATTTAGAATTGTTTGTAAGGGAACATGGATACTTAAATCGTGATACTCATTGTGTAATTTGGTGTGCAAAAGACTAAAATGGATATTGGGTGGTCAATTAGTAAAGCCTAATGTTAAAGAATTTGAGTGAGAATCAGGCCTGCACCAAAAAAAAAAAAAAAAAAATACTAAAATAAAAAAAAAATCTCCAAAACAAGCAACCTTACCGTATTTACTAGGATAGTTTACCAATGTTAGTGAAAATTGGATTAACAAATGCTTTACTATTTAGGCTGAGCAAATTACCATATTTCCTAACCTAATGCTTTGCTAGTTGTTGTTTGACCGGATTTACATCTAACCATTAATTCCTAAATATATGGGGTGTATCTTTTTATTCTTTTCTTGCTCTCCACTCCCCAAACAAAAATTTGCAAAGAAGAGTGAACTTATCACTCCCATAACCTTGATGCCCAAGTAATCCCATCTATATAATACGAACTCTATCACCAAACCTAAAGCCTCACAGAAAGAAAAAGCCTCAAACCCAAAAATTCTTACTCACGCCAGGTTCACTCAAGCCCAACCTGATCTGAGCAACCAAAATCAATATGCCTCCTCTACTAGGCCCTCCGGAGCTTCATCTTCCGGCTAAGCCTAAACCCATCACAAAACTAGAAACACACTCAACCATACTCCTATCCAACAACTTCAACCCTTGCCTACAGTTTTTCCTCAGAACCTGTTCCAATGACCCACGACAAAGTTATTATCAAGACGACTGGATTGATAAAGTTTGGGGACACGAATGGCTTGACGACTGCCTTGAAAAAGCTTGGAAACAGGATCCTCTCACCACTCTAAAGCTCATATATTACCAGAGAATCTTTGGTGGGAGTGACAAAACAGCGTTTTACGCCGCAGCTAAATGGTTGCACAAGTATCATCCGCTAACTCTAGCTTGCAATGCCATGGTTTTTGGAGCTATGGGCTGGTTCCATGAGTTGTTGGAGATTCTTTATAGTCTTGAGTGGTACATTAGTCAGCAGGATTGGAAAAGAATCGATAAAAACATTATCAAGAAAACCAAGAAAGAGGGTAGAAAATATAGTACAGAGAAAGAGGGTAGAAAAGATGATGGCAAAACAGATGAGCCTGCTGTACCGAAAAAAGAAAGAGATATGCTTGGATTTCAATTAGCAGTAGAGAGTTACCAGAAAGATGGAAGCTACCGATACTTACATAATCGGATATCAGATTTATTTGCTGAGTTTCTAAGATCAGATATGCAGTTTTTGTGCTCTGGTGAGATTGAAAAAATCAGCCTTGCTTCCAAATGGTGTCCTTCAATTGATTCAGCTTATGACACACATACCATTATGTGTGAAGGTATAGCAAGGAAGGTTTTTCCACGTGATGCCTATGCAGAATACAGAGATATTGAAGAGGCTCATTATGCTTACAGGGTTCGTAATCGTCTGCAGACACAAGTTCTTGCCCCACTACGCAAAGCCCTTGAGTCAAGAGAGAGTAATCTGTGTGCAAAAAAGCGGGAGTCATTCACAAATCGTGCTGTTAAGGCGTCGATAAAGAGATACAAGAAGATCTACGAGGAAAAAGATGAGTGTCTTAGATTTAGGCATTATTTGATGTTGTGTAGTGTGTGGGGAAGGCCAACAATTGGTGTTGGACTAAAATTTCCTCACCAAATTATAGCCTCGTTGAAGAACAATCATGATGATAGCGAAGAGGAACTTCAATGGGGAAAGCTAATTGGAGAATGTAGGAGACAAGGGAAATTTAGGAATTGTTTAGCCATCTGTGGCTTATCTGAAAGCATGAGAGGTACATTTATGGAGGAAATTGCAGTGGCAATGGGGCTATTTATCTCGGAACTCAGTGACTATCCATGGAAAGGGAAGGTATTCACATTCAGTGAATATCCTAAATTTCGCAGAATTGAAGGGGATAGTCTTCGATCAAAGGCAGAGTTTATAAGGCAAATGGATTGCAAGGAGAGCTTGAATTTTATCAAAGTTTATGATCGGATTCGGCAAATTGGAATCGAGGAAAAAGTTAATAATGAGAACATGGTGAAGAGGATTTTTGTTTTTACAGATAGAGATTTTGAAACTGTAGACATAAATCAATGGGCTTCAGACTATAAGGAAGCATGGAAGAGCTATAGACCTAGAGGGTATAAAACAGTGCCAGAAATTATTTTTTGGAATCTCAAGGATTCCATTGGTTGTCCAAGGGAGATCAGAACAGAGAAACACCATAGAGGGTGGTTGATGCTTCACGGGTATTCAAAAAATTTGATGAGTTTGTTCCTGAAGGAAGACGGGCTTGTAAATTTGGGGAGTGTGAATATGTTGAATTCTGTTCCAACACCAGAAGATGTGATGAAATCGGCCATTTCTAGAGAAGAATTCAATGATGTACTTGTGCTTGATTGATGTAGGCACAAATTATGTAATGAAAATTTTGCTTTGTAATACTACCTCTAGTAATAAAAGTTTAAAACTTCTAGATTTTTCTTGATTTTCTGATGATAGCTAAAGAATTTCGTAATAAAAGAAAGAGATTTGATAATTACACAGATGAGGGATATAATTTCAGTTAATGCAGGGTCTGATAACATTATATAGAACAAAGAGTATCCAGAGTAGGTTCTTCCATCAATAAATATGTTATATAGCCTTTGATCTCAATCAGATAATAGAATAAGGTTCTTCGCAGCATCCCTTGAAGCTTCCTAGATTTTGATGTCATTCAATAAAGGGAGCTAACTCTCTAAGTCTCACATGTGCACCTGTAAAAAAGTATCAAATGTCCATAGGATTCTATAGAAATTTCGTAATTGCTTTCAGAGGTATACATGAAACTTGCCATAGCACTAATTAATGTTGAGCTGAATTCCAAAACCAAAAGGCTAGTTTGAGTTGCTCATTTTAGCCATTTGCTCACTCATATTATCCACAATCTTCAGGCATTACTCGCCACAAAATAAACTCCTGATTTCCACAATCTTCAGGCATTACTTGCCACAAAATAAACTCCTGATTCAATGCCCCCACAAAATCAGCTCAATTTTATTCCATTTCTATCTTAAAGATGATAGTTTTAATGAATTCGAAAGCTCCCACAATTCTTCATTCTTGTACAATGAAGCTCTCATTTTTTAATAAATTGTTAGGAACCTATAATGCCGTTGCTGTGAATTGTACATGTGGACCTTCCTGATTGTAACAAATGGTAGTTACTAGTTAGTTGCTTTTGGGTAATGGGTTACCACACTAGTTAATAAGGTGAAGAGTGGTTAAGAAGGTGAGTTAGTGGTACTGTGAGGGTGGGTCAGTTTTACTGTTAGGACCAGGGGTATAAGGGTAGCAGTGTGTAACAGAACAGGGCATTGTCTAGTAAATAATACATTGCCTATTCTTCCTTGCTCTCTCTCTCTCTCTCTCTAATCTTCCATGGAGGTCCGGTCCCCTTGAAGTGACCAATCCATCACACTTTCTATACAGTAACAGAGCCTTAACATTTGGTATCATAGCATCTAATCCTTCCATTTCACTATGACAAAAACCCGTTCCACTTCCCAAAATTCCAATTCACAAAATTCCGAGAAACAAAATTCAGAGAAAATTGTATCTTTAGCTAAGGTTTCTGAAAATCATGAACATGCATTACAAGAAATTCAGAAGCAATTGCAGACCATTACTGGGTTCATGCAAAGAATTGCTGAAGCAGAGGATAAATGCCACATTTCCAATTCAGGTTCGCGAGCTATTCTCATCAACGGTAATGGAGGAAACCCAGAGTCTTCACCTTTCAATTCCCTCAAGAATCTGACGTTAGAATTTCCAAGGTTTCATGGAGAGGACCCAACTTGTTGGGTCTATAAAGCTAATCAATTTTTTTTCCTATCACAATACCCCTGAACATCAGAAGGTAATGATGGCTTCGTATCACCTTAAGGAAGAAGCCTTCATCTGGTTCTAAGATGCAGAGCAAGCAGGTGGTTTTCCTAGTTGGGAGGTTTTCATCAAAGCATTGCAGACTCGTTTTGGTGTCACGGCTTATGATGATTCTATGGAGGCACTAACCAGACTCAAGCAAACGTCCACTATGATTGCTTACAAAGATAACTTTGAAATCTTGTCTAATAGAATTTTTGGGTTATCTAAGTCACACGAATTGAGTTGTTTTCTAAGCGGTTTGAAGGATGAAATTAGATTACCAGTTAGAATGTTAGTCCCTAAAACTCTTAATGAAGCGTGTGGGTTGGCAAAAATTCAAGAAGAGTACCTATCTAATGGTAGGAAGGGGTTTAGGAATTTAATGGATACTGGTAGGGGTTTAGTGTTGGGCACACCTAAGTTGGAGGCTAAAGTGGAGTCTAGGACTAAAGTTCCTTTGCAGAGGTTGACTGGAGCACAAATGGAGGAAAGAAGAAAATTGGGGCTTTGTTACAATTGCGATGAGAAGTGGTAGATGGGGCATAAATGTAAAGGTGCTAAATTGTTTTTGTTGGAGGAAGTAATGGAGGTGGAACCTAAACCTTCTAGGGTACAATTGGTGGAAATTAATGAGGATGAAGTGTGGTTTGATAACCAGGATGTCAGTTTAAGGAGTGGAGTGGATCCTATTGAGATCACACTATATGCATTAGTAGGGAATCCCACTTCTAATACCATGAGGATAAAAGGTAGGATTCAAAATCATGATGTGGTGTCTCTCATTGACTCAGGGAGCACCTATAATTTCCTGGATGCTGCTATGTTACTAGTTTTACATTTGCAATTGGATACTTCTTAAATATTGGAGGTTAGAGTAGTTGATGGCACAGTTCTTAAAACCTTAGGGAGTTGTCATGGGGTCACTATCACCTTACAAGGGCATAGGTTTGTTGTAGATTTTAATATCTTGCATTTGGGTGGCTGTGAGGTGGTTTTGGGTACACAATGGTTGAGCACTTTGGGAGTAATTAGTTGGGACTTTCATTTGTTGACTATGAGGTTCCTATATAGGGGTAAAAGTGTATTTCTCCAAGGATTGCAGCCTGCTGCTTCTTCAACTGTTTCTGATGCTAATAAGCTTTTTGGTGGGTCAACTAGAAAAGGCTTGGTATTACAAATCAATGCTATAGATTCTGTTGCTTCTATCCAATCACCTTTTCCACCAGAGTTGGATGCCTTGTTGGGTGAGTTCTCCCAGGTTTTTGCTGTTCCTACTGGCCTACCTCCCATCAGAGGTCATGAGCACAGCATCAATCTTAAGGAAGGTACACAGCCTGTGTGTGAGAGGCTATACAGGTACCCCCATTTTCAAAAGTCTAAAATTGAAAAAATAGTAAATGAATTGTTGGAAGTAGGGTCAATACAACCTAGCCAGAGTCCATTTTCTTCACCTGTTTTGCTTGTAAGGAAGGCTGATGGTAGTTGGCGCATGTGTATAGATTATAGGGTTCTAAATAAGGCCACTATTAAAGATAAATTTCCTATTCCTGTTGTGGATGAGTTGCTAGATGAATTGGCAGGTGCTTCAGTGTTTTCTAAGTTGGACCTTAGGTCAGGTTATCACCAAATTAGGATGAGGAGTGTGGATGTTCCTAAAACAGCTTTTAGAACTCATGAAGGGCATTATGAGTTTTTAGTCATGCCCTTTGGGTTGACTAATGCACCATCCACTTTTCAGGCTTTAATAAATTCTATCTTTAGACCTTATCTAAGAAAATTTGACCTAGTGTTCTTTGATGATATTTTGGTTTACAGTCAGTCCTTAGATGCCCATTTATCTCATCTTAGGACTGTTTTGGAGGTTCTATTGTCACACCAATTATTTGCTAGGCAGTCTAAGTGTGTGTTTGGGAGTGTTGAAGTGGAGTATTTGGGTCATATCATTTCTGGTGACGGTGTTAAGGCAGACCCCAAGAAAATATCAGCTATGGTGCAGTGGCCAATACCTGATTCTGTCAAGGCTTTGAGAGGGTTCCTAGGGCTGACTGGCTATTACAGGAAATTTATAAAAGGTTATGGTTCCATTGAACAACCCTTAACTAATCTCCTCAAGAAGGATTCTTTTCTTTGGAGTGATAAGGCTTTGGAAGCTTTTACAAGGTTGAAGGAGGTTGTGACTCATCCTCCTGTGTTGGCTCTTCCTGACTTTTCTAAACCATTTATTATTGAGTGTGATGCTTCAGGGAGAGGTTTAGGGGCTGTACTTATGCAGGATCAGAGACCCATTGCTTTCATAGTCAAGCATTGAAAGCCAGGTACCTTCATTTATCCACTTATGAGACGGAATCGATGACTTTAGCTTCTGCAGTAAAAAAATGGAGATCTTATCTGTTGGGAAGGCCTTTTGTGGTTAAAACTGACCACCAGAGCCTTAAGTTTTTGCTTGAACAGAGAATTGCTACCCCATCTCAACAGAAGTGGCTTGCTAAACTCTTGGGATATGCTTTTGTTGTGGAATATAAAAAGGGTTGTGAGAATAGGGTAGCTGATGCCTTGTCCAGACAGTTTGGGGTTGATTCTGACTTGCATGCCTCTAGTTCTGATTCTAGGATAGGTTGCTTGATGCTCTTGACTGTCCCTGACCCTACTTGGTTGGATGGATTGAAAGATAGTTATTCATTAGATGTTTCTGTCCAACAACTTATTGCTGCTGTCCAAGCTGGTTCTCCTTCTAAAGGCTTCACTTTTCAGAATGGGTTATTGTTTTATAAGGGTAGGTTCTTTGTTGGTCCATCTTCTCCTCTTAAGCTTCAATTTTTGCATCATGTTCATAGTAGCCCCTTGGCTGGCCATTCTGGGTTCCTGAAATCTTATCAGAGGGCTAAGAGTGACTTTTATTGGCATGGCATGAAGTCTGACCTCAAGAAGTTCATTAGGGAGTGTGACATTTGTCAAAGGATCAAGTCTGATACATCTTCCCCTGCTGGCTTACTTCAACCATTGTCTATTCCTACTACTCCTTAGACTGATGTGAGTTTGGACTTTGTGGAGGGTCTTCCTAAATCTATGGGGTATGAGGTTATCTTGGTGGTGGTGGATAGATTGACCAAGTATGTGCATTTTGTTCCTGTTTCACATCCATATACTGCAGCTAAGATTGCCTCTCTTTACATGCAACATGTCTTTAAATTACATGGCATGCCCTCTTCTATTGTGAGTGACAGGGATGCCACCTTCACTTCACTGTTTTGGTCTGAATTGTTTAGATTGCAAGGCATTGTTTTGGCCATGTCCATTGCCTATCACCCTCAGACAAATGGACAGACTGAAATTGTGAATAAGAGTTTGGAGCAATATCTAAGGGCTTTCACTAGTGATAGACCTCATCAATGGGCTTCTTGGCTACCATTGGCTGAATTTTGGTTTAATTCCTCCTTTCATACTAGTTTGCAGCTAACTCCTTTTGAAGCTTTGTATGGTTTCCCTCCTCCTAAGCTCCAAGGTTATGTGCCTGGTACTACAAGGGTGGATGCCTTGGATTCATTGTTAAGGCAAAGGCAGGCTGTTTTGGACACCTTAAAGGTTCATTTGGCTGCTGCTCAAGCTAGGATGAAGACCCAAGCTAATAAGCACAGGCAAGAGAGGTCTTTTGCAGTGGGGGATTGGGTTTTTTTGAGATTGCAGCCCTATAGACAGTAGTCATTGGCTTCCAAGGGCAGGTGGAAGTTATCTCCAAGATATTTTGGGCCATTTCAAGTATTGAAGAAGATTGGTAGTGTGTCTTATAAGTTGGAATTGCCAGCTGAGTCAAGAATTCACCCTGTTTTTCATGTGTTAAGTCTGAAGCTGAAGCTGGGTCAGCATGTCACACCTTTACCGACTCTGCCTCCTGTTGATGAATCTGGTCAAGTGTTTACTAAACCAGTGGCTGTTCTGCAGAAAAAGGACTAAGTCTGAGGTCTAGGGTCATCACAGAAGTCTTGGTGCAGTGGTCAGGTGCTTCTCCAGATGATGCAACTTGGGAATCCCTTCATCAGCTACAGCTTTCCTTTCCTCACCTTGTGGGCAAGGTGCTTTGAAAGGAAGGGGTAATGTTAGGAACCTATAATACCGTTGCTATGAATTGTACATGTGGACCTTATTGATTGTAACAAATGGTAGTTACTAGTTAGTTACTTTTGGGTAATGGGTTACCACACTAGTTAATAAGGTGAAGAGTGGTTAAGAAGGTGAGTTAGTGGTACTGTGAGGGTGGGTAAGTTTTATTGTTAGGACCAGGGGTATAGGGTAGCACTGTGTAATAGAATAGGGCATTGTCTAGTAAATAATACATTGCCTATTCTTCCTTGCTCTCTTTCTCTCTTTCTCTCTCTCTCTCTCTCTAGTCTTCCATGGAGGTCTGGTCCCCTTGAAGTGACCAATCCATCACACTTTCTATACAGTAACAGAGCCTTAACATAAATAGAAAGCATTATTGGGGATGACTAATTTGTGGAAAGTTTTGGGTGTCCTAAGAACTAACTTCATTCACGTGCTTAACTAAAAAATACACTTCTATCTAATGAGAAAAAATCTACATGACAGAATCTTAAAATGAGAACCTAAGGAACAACAATTAAGGTAGAGCAAGATTAGGTACAGTATTTAGGTGTTGTTGCTTAGTTTCTCCACTTAAGATTCAATCATATGACTACTTAACTAAAAAATACACTTTCATCTCATGAGAAAAAATTCACATGACAGAATCTTAAAAGAGAAACCTAAGGAACAAACCCTAAGTATTGTATTTAAGTCTTGTTCATTAGTAATTACAACGAGGAGAGAGAGTATAACTTACAAGACTTGGAAAATAACTATTTTTGTTTCTCTTAGGAAAACTCCTTAAACTAATAGATGATTGGAGTCCCAACTCATGGGAAATTATAGCACAATTTGACTTTGGTAAGCGCCAATTAAGCAAGTTTTAAGATTGAACTAGGTTAAATTTGACTAGAAATGGAGGCATAACTTGGTGCAATATCACTATTGGTGTGGAGCCACCTTCTAGCGATAACTCTTATGAGTCTGTCAGTGTCACAATGCAAACAAAGAGAAAACTATTAATCAAAGGTGAAGCCGACTCCACCACCATCTCAAATCAAAGATGCGACTCTAGACGGGAGTGAGAGAAATTCATGTGTGTTAAGGGGGTATTTATGACAAATATTTGTGTAAATACCCTTAACACAAATTGTGAAAACTATTAGTGGTGCAATCTTTCTTTCTTTCTTTTTTTTTTCTTTTTTTTTTAAATTTTTTTTTAATGTGAAATAGAATTTTACTCTAGCCTAATTTAAGTGTATATGTGTATATGTGTATATGTATATTTATTGCGGTAGTGTAATGCAATATATATATATATATATATAAACTGAGACGTAACATTTAATGTTGATATGCTCCTGTTGAGCCACCTCATCAGTCACATCATACACTTTTTCTTTTTCTTTTTAAAATCGTTTTTCTCTTTATGATTTTTAAAATTTTTTTTATATAAAATAATTAAATGCAGATCATAGACAAACATTAATATTCATTAGATACAAATATTTGACTATTCAGTTACCCAAATTGATTTCAACTTTTCGTTTTCTTCTTTCTAATTTCAAGTAATTGGTAAAATTGAATAATTATTATCTTTTTAGTGGATAAAATTAACATTTTGTTGAGGGCCATTTGTGGAAAGCCCAATGGAAAGAAAAGCCCAATGATGAGGGCCACAAGAAATTGACTATGAATAGTTAAAAAAGACCATTAGGCCCAAGCGGCAGGAATAATGAGTCACTAGTCCAACAATGTATACATGGGCCTTGAAAAGGTAAACGGGCTCAAAGAAGCCAGGAAAGAAAGAAATAGCATCCCATGGGCAGAATGTGAGTTAGAAAAGTGAGAAAGGGTCGCTGCAGGCCCAAGGTAATGTAAACTAAGAAAATAAGGGATTTATGGCAGGCCCATAAAACCCAAAGATAAGGATAAGGTTATTGGGCCGGGGAAGCCCAATGAAGTTAGTAACAAAGCCCATGGGAGTGTGGAATTAGCAAACAGGCCGAGGAAGCCCAAAAGAATTAGCAAACGGGCCGTGGATGCCTAAAAGGAGAAAACAAAGGGACATAGGAGCTCATGAGTAAAAAGAAACAAAACAGTGCCTATGATAGGCCACTGAGAAAAGGAATAAAATGGCCGGCCCAAAAGGGGGCCCAGCAGGATTGAGTCATTACGGCAGGAATTACGAGCCAAACACGGCAGGCAGCAAAGAAAAACAAAGGTGATCCAAAGAAATATAAAGCCCATCATTATACGAAGCCCAGCTTCTGATTAGAGCGAAGGACCAAAAGAAAACCCACATGAAAGGCCAGGAAACGCAGACGGAGGGTTTCAAGGTTGCAGCAGATGCATGAGCAGCAGGCAGACTCTTGGACAAATTTGAAAGGGAAGCACGCGTAAGGGCCAGGCACCACCAGCCTGTACCCAGCCAATATAGGACATGGTGGGGCCATGGGCCAGAGGTAAGAGGTAAAGGGGGTGTGGTTTGGTGGTGGGGAGAGGGGAAAAGACCTATTTTCGGCCCCTGCTCAAGCCTCTTTTGGGAGATACGTCCTGCTGGGATGATAGACCACCCAAAAGAGGCAATTTGAGAGGGAACCGTTGAGTGCATGCTCTGAGTGTGAGGAGAGAGGAGATTAACATCGTGGCAGGAAAGGCCGCAGCGCACAGAAGGACAAAATGAGTCCGCGGCGCACAGGAGGACAAAAATGAGTTCGCCTCTGTCTGGCAGGGGTTCTGTGTCGCACAGCATGGTCGGCAGGTACACCCAGGCCAGACAAAAGTGGTTAAGGGGCAAGATAGTAAAATACTAGTCACGGCAGGCACTATAAAGAGGCCCTTGCCGTGCCTTGTAAGAAGGATCGAAAAACAGGGGATTTTTCACAACGTAAAAAGAAAAAACAGAGTAAGAAGAGAAGAAAAAAGATTAGAACAAAAACAGAGAGAAAATGAAAGAAACTAAGAAAGAAAGGAGAGAGTTAGTTCGAAAGAGCATGCACCAATAGATCGGCCTTCCTCTCTCCCCCTTCAAAATCTCACATTTCCTCCAAGGAATGCAAACGAGAGCTTTCCCAGTGGGACTATAACCATTCAGGGCCGACTCCCTCAAAGCCATTAATTCCCATAGCAGGATTCTTCCTGGGGGATTATTTGCATTGAGAAGAGGCGTTCTCCCCTCTTTGGATTTGCTGCGGCAGACAAAACTTATAACTTAATATTTTGCCTATTCAAATTAATCAGTGTTACTCTCTTTATTTTCCTTAATGATTGGTATCATTGTGACGATAATCATGTTTTACTAACAGGAAATACATAACAGTCTGTTTGAGTAAATAGAATACTCTGTTTTTTTAGTCATTATTATCTGCCTGCCATAATTTGTCTGCAACAGTCTAGCCTGCCATAACTTCTGCAACAGTCTAGCCTGTCATAGCTCGTCTGCTACGATTCTGCTTGCCGAAGAACTTGCTCCTAGCAAGCGTGGCATAAGTTTGTGCACAAACCGGCCCAAGTTGAGTTGCAATTGGACCGGCCCCAGCTCCCTTACTCAGAAACACTAGGGCCCACCATCGCAGGAGGCAGTCCAGCCCGAGGCAGCCCAATCCTACCAGAAAAGGCCCCCACACATTTCAAGTATCCAAACCAAACTTCTTTAACACCAAAATCTCTAGCCCAGAGATGTCTTAAGTGTCTTTTCGTTTATCTACTGTTATAGTGTTTTTTCTTCCAAAATTTCAGTTTTTCACAACCTTATCTCTCTCTCACTCATACATTGATTATTTACTTGAGTTTTAAAATATTATATATACCAATACACATTCTAGATACAATCATCCGTCATCTACAACAAAAAAATTAGCACAATACTAATTGTTCTCCATATTTTTCAATCAAGTTTTAGTTTTCACCATTTTGAGAAGACATCAATTGTTTTTGTCAAAAACTTTCCAAGATAAGGCAACAATAGGAAGACCATTTTGAGGTAAACAAAACACACAATAAATAATGATCTCTTTTCTTCTTTTTCTTTTTTTCATTTTCCTTTCTTTTTAGTATTTTTTTTTTGAAGGGATTTTGTTGTTTTCCTTTCCAAATTTTTCAATGATATTGAATTTTGTTATTTTTAATTGACTTAGAATTGTTAATGTAGTTTTATTTGGCCTATCATTGTTGTGGAAATTCATAATGTTGATATGAAACATATTGATAATGAACATTTTTTTGTGTGCTTATTTGTAGAGTGTCAAAAGGTATTCAGTGTAGTAATTTTGTTATTGTTGCATCCCATGTGTTTGGTAAATTGTTTTTTAGAGATCTTATGCGTCTTTCTCAAATCTATTTGTGATTTTTATTTTGTTCATTCCATTACAAATAATAGGCATCTCCACCTTTAAATTTTTAGCTAATTTGAGCTTTCTTTGTAACCTTTTACTTTGTTTAGTTGATCATTTTTAAGGAAAAAGACAAAAAGAGAATAAGACAAAATATAACTTACTCTAGAGAATCATTATGCTATTAATGTTTTTATGTATAAATACTTAAGGCGCTTGATTAATTCTTTCTTGGAATTCCTATTATCCTTACATCTAACCTCTTAGATTAATTTTTGGGGGTTCAAGTGATAGCCTACCAACATTCTTTATAGTGTCCCATATTTGTGGTTCAAACCCCACCATCCCCCCTCCAACACTATCTACATCTCTCTCTCTCTCTCTCTCTCTCTCTCTCTCTCTCTCTCTCTCTCTCTCTCTATATATATATATATATATAGATATATATATATAATCGGCTGTTCAAATTAAGAATGGTCACGTGTTACTCTTTAAAGATTTTATTAGATGTATAGATGGTACTTTTGGTTTATGAAACATAATCAACAAAACGTGATTTTTATATGATTGTATCTAGTCTATACTGCAATGTCATGATGGATGGATTGGGCTTATTTTACTATAAAATCTAAGCAATCATGTGGTTGATGAATTTGGAGAGTTATATATTACAGGATTTGTTCATATGATGAAATAAAGTTTGCTCTTTTCATTTTATTTTATTTTATATTTCCACTTTATGATATATGATTTATTGATTATGATCTATTGCATAGTTATCTTTATGTACTTTTTTACTTAGTTTCAATTGTGTGGAAGAAAGAGATATGGGTCTATGTTTTGGGGAAAAATATACCTATAAGTGTTGAATCTCATACATTTGTATAGTAATAAGCAAAGTATACATGGTTAGAATTTGGTCTAATAGTTCTCACACTGTAATTTTTTTAAATAAAAAATTAATGTATTGTATTTTCATACATATCTCACTATATATAATACCCAACTACAAAATGTATTTAATTTGTTAGTTGTTACACCACAAAAAAAAAAAAAAAAAAAAAAAACTTCTAATATAAAACATAATTTCAAAAACACATATTGACTTTTAAAAATATACAATCTAGTATAGTAATTCAATAATTATCCGATAAAACAAATTCATATCAAATTTTCCTGCGCATCGCACGAGTCTACGACTAGTTACTCTTTAAAAATGAAGAAGTTGCTAATAGAACCCATTTAATGCTCCTCAACATATGTCTTTACTTACATTAAATTAAATAAATAAATATTGTACCTTGGTTCCTAACTTAAATGGAAATAAAATGACGCATTAGGAAAGTTAGAAGGCAAAAATTCCATTAAGTCCCTATATTTTGAGGTTATTGTCAATTTGGTCTTTACATTTTGGTAACAATCAATTTGGTTCTTATTATTTTCAATTTACAATCAGTTTGGTCCCTACTATCAAGTCACTAACGAAAAACATCTATGTGGCAAATGGAGTACATAACTGACACATTTGAAGCTTATTTGGCTAATATATTAATAATAATTTTTTTTAATAGATATTAAAAATGTCACATTAGCATTTAAATTGAATTTTTTAAATCAATTTTAAAGATAGAAAATAGGAAAGAGAAATTATAGGAAAGGGAGTTTCTTGTTTCTCATATCTTCCTCTCTACAACATTTTGCATAGAAAATTGTGTTGGAAGATTGGTTGCAACACAAGAACTGGAAGGTCAACAATGAAGCAAACATCAACTTAGCATCCCTCTGTGATTCCATCATAGATCCCAAGGATTCTCGCTTTCACAATTTCGATATCTTTCCTTTCACTATCTTATTTGATTTTTAGGGATTTGGTCCCTGATTTGTGTTTCTTCATTTCTAATGTTC
The DNA here is from genome assembly GCA_023055345.1 of Quercus wislizeni. NCBI lineage: Eukaryota > Viridiplantae > Streptophyta > Magnoliopsida > Fagales > Fagaceae > Quercus > Quercus wislizeni. The sequence continues at coordinate 26,333,868 of JALGQJ010000005.1, forward strand.
GATTTATGATCTTGAATATGAAATATAAATTAGATTGATCTCCTCCAACCATTCTTCTGCAATGCCATAACCACTCATTCGATGCAATTGCGTTTGCTCCAAAGTCCAACAAACCATGTGTAGTACGGGGCTATGCTGCTAGTGACGGAAGCTACCAAAATGGAAGGACCAAATTAATAGTGACTCCAAAATGTAGAAATAAAAATGGTATTTTTGTAGAACTATAATTATAGAATTACCCTTTATGAGGCTTTATTTGTCTTTTTTTGAAAATCATCTATGAGGGAATTAGGATTTGTCGTTTTAGCCATATCTATAAATGATTTTGTAGGAATACAAATCCCTTATTTCACTTTTTATGTTCCATTTTATGCTTTACTAATCATAACTATCAAAGTTTAAAAATGGAAGGAAAAAACATTCAAACATATGACATACCATAATTGGTAGAGTATAAAGTGGAACACAAAATATGAGATAAATGATTTGTATTTTTTTTAACTTAAATTTACTCCTAATTCCTAAATATATGGAGTGTAAAGTGTATCCATTTATACTTTTCTTGCTTAACACTCCCAATCAAAATTTGCAGTAAGCTAAGCATGACCAAGGTGAACTGATCACTCCCATAACCCCAAGAGATCCCATCTCTATATATGTGAATCCTATCACCAAACCTAAAGCCTCAAACCCAGAACTCTCACCAACAACACTCACTCATGCCCATATAATCTGAGTAAACAATATGCCTCCGGAACTTCATCAACTAGGCCCTCCAAAACTTCACCTTCCGGCTCAGCCTAAACCCACCACAGAAACCCCACTTGCATCTCCAAAAACTCACTCATCCATACTCCTATCCAATAACTCTAACCCTTCCCTAGAGTTTTTCTTCAGATCCTACTCCAGTGACAGCTTTTTTGAAAAAGCTTGGAAACACGATCCTTTCACCACTCTAAAGCTCATATATTACCAGAGAATCCTTAGTGAGAGTGACATAGAAACATTTTACTATGGTGCTCATTGGTTGCACAGGAATCACCACTAACCCTAGCTTGCAATGTCATGGTTTTTGGAAATATGGGTTGGTTCCAAGATTTGTTGGAGATTCTTCATAGGCTTATGTGGTGCACTCCAAGCATGATGTGGTATGGGGGAGTATTTACTGGCAAATATTTAGTACCAAGAAAAAGGGTGGAGAAGATAATGGAAATGCTAGGGCTGAAAATGTAGTAAAGAGTTTCTAGGAAGATGGAAGCTATCGATACCTACATAATCAGATATCAGATTTATTTGTTGGGTTTCTAAGATCAGATTTGCAGTTTTTGTGTTCTAGTGAGATTGAAAAAAATCAGCTTTGCTTCCAAATGGTGTCCTTTAGTTGATTTATTTTATGAAAAAACAACCCCAATATGTGTGAAAGCTGAATTAGTGTGAAAACACTAATGCTTGTTTAGACCTCTAATTTTAAATTTCGGCTTAATTGCTTTTACTCTAACTTATCTAAGTGTAGAACAAAAGTAAATGAAATGCAATAAATCAGAACACTACTCTAAGCAATAAGCAAGTACAATAAGCGATAAATGTAAAGCTTAAAAAGTAGGGAATAGAGATGCAAACACAAGATAACATCGAGACGTGTTATCAAAGAGGAGATTGAAGTACTCAACGAAAAACCTCTCCGCGGCCCTCCAAGCCGAAATCGATCCACTAATGAACAAGTTGGAGTACACGAATATCAAAAAGACCCTCCAAGCCTAATCTACCTAATGTACTTGAGCCCTTTAAGCTCCAACTACCAACGAACTTCTTAGAGTCTTGTCTTTACTAGTTATCTGAATCTCGCAATATTACTCGGTTGCATCCGCCAAGCCTCACCGGTTTCTTTTGGCAAATCCCAAATGATTCCCAAGTTCCAAAACACTCTCTACACTTCAAATAGGTGTGAGTTGTGTTTAGGTACAAATCTCCTCTCAAGGTATAACAATAGGAGAGGGAAAGAGAAGAGACTACAAGGATTTTCTCACTTAAGGATGAGTAGCTCTCTCTAACAAAGGTGGGTGTGTTGTAGAAACCTCTATGGTTTTCTTCTGAATAGTCTCCTCAAAATTTTGTGGGTAATGATGGTATATATAGTAGGGTAAAGAAGAGGAAAGGTCACACTTAAAATCATCCAAGCAGAAAGTTTCATGAGTCACTTGCGACTTGGCCTGAGTTGCGAGGTGACTTGAGAAATACAGCTTCGCATTTGACTCTTCAGCTTCCATCATGTGCTTCTCATGTGACTTTCGCGGGCTGCACCACTTGCGAGAGAAGTCGCGAAATCAACTTCTTGAGTAATCTTCACTAACTTGATACTAAACCTAATAGAATAAAATCTTACAAAATATAAGGAAATAAATTAATGCAATTATAGCATTTTTTGTTATAGAATAAAACTAACATAAATGTTATGTGAAAAACTATAACTTAACAGTGTGAAGACATAGTAAGAGCATCTGTAGCAGTCGTTGTAAATATTATGCCATTTTACCACATCAAAAGCCTACTTTATTATTTTACCACATCATTCTACAATATTTCATTTATCAGATGTTCTATATTTTTACCACTTCATTTAAATATTATATTTTAATTCTTATTTTATCCTTTCTTTATTATTTGTTCCAACGGTAACATTTCCATTCTCTTTCAAATCTCAACGGTAACATTTCAAACAAAACTCTTAATTCTTTTTTTTTTTTTTTGGTAGAAACCGGCCAGCCTGCCTGGGCTTCAAACAATACTGTTAATTTTTTTTAGAAATCGGCCTGCCTGCCTGGGCTTCAAACAATACTCTTAATTCTTTTTTTTTTTTTTAAGAAACCAGCCAGCTTAGGCTTTATTGAGAGAACCTCAATGGGCATCAAATGAAACTAGAGGCACAATGTCAGCTGGGATGTAATCCAGCCACACCTGCTGCCCTGTACAAAGTTTGGCCAATTGTGAGCATCAGCCACAGTATTACATGCATAACAAAATTTTGAAAATTGAAAATACTCTTAATTCAACTATCATATTTTTAACTCAAATACTTAGAACCTGTCATATCCAATAACTCAAATAACTCAGAACCTGTCATATCCAATAACTCAAATAACTCATATCCAATAACATTTTAACTCAAATACTTAGAACCTGTCATATCCAATAACTCAAATAACTCATATCTAATAACATTAACTCACACAAATAACTTACACAAATAACTCATATCCAATAACATTAACTCACACAAAACCCATTGAATTAAACATAGTTGAGCTTGCCACTTCCTTGATGACAAATAGTACTTAAATTTAACACAACAAAACAATTGGCTAATACTAAACTTAACATAACAAAACAACATAGCCAATGAGTTTTAATGGTAGCTTCATAAAAACAAAATGAAACAAATAAACCAAATCAAAAGTTTTAATGGCAACTCCATAAAGAAAATGAGACAAATAAACAAAACCAAAAGTTTTCATGACTCTCCTTGTAATTGCCATAAATGCTCAACGAGATTCATTTGGAGTTGAGAATGAACTTCTCGATCCCTAATGCATTGATGAACTTGAATGAATTCCGTAAATTCATTTGTTGGCTCACGTGACATTGGTGTACATGAAATCTCATCAATTTGTGAGCCCTCATCAAACACATGCACATGAAGTAATAAGAAATAATTCCCACAGCATGGACTCAAAATGTATCTCAAAAAATACTTTTGCCTAAACATGAAGTAATTCCCACAGCATATAATAAGAAATTCTTGTTTTGACTTGTCCTGGCCAGAGCAACAGAGAAGACTGTCGGATAGAGTAATTCCCACAGCCTAATATTTTCATTTGTTTTGTTTTGTTTTTAAGAATAAGTAGACTATATTAAGGTTAAAGACAAGAGCAACAGAGAAGATTGTCGGATAGATTAATTTAGGCAGAACAAATTCATAACACAGCAAACAACACATATGAACAGAATATAGAGAGAATCAAAACTAGACATTGAAATACTGAGAGAATCACAGAGAAGATGGAGAACTTACCTGTACGGTGAATCGATGAAATAGTATCGCCCAAATAGAGTAAGACCAGTGAGCTATTCCTGGCGTGATTCTCGTGCACAGATTTCACCAGGGCCTCTTTCACGAAACCGGAAGTCCACTCACAAAGTTCTTGCGCCAAGAATTGATTCAAAAAGTAGACGGAAAAAAACGGAGTAGATTTTACTCAGCACAACCTAATGATGCATTGCTTGGTGGACGAGTCGTTGGAATCAAGCTCCGTTTTGGCTCCGTTGGAATCAACCTAACGATGCACCCTTTTGGCTCCGTTTCGCTTTCGAGTCGTAGGAATCAAGCTCCAGCTGGACTGAAAGTTCCTTCGAGATCAATGTGCTGCTGGAATCTTCGGCGGAAGCACAAACACCCCTTTCAGATTTGTGAGCAATCACAACCAAAATGGAGACAAATGAACCAAACCGACGCCGGTAGAACAGAGGCTAGAGCGAACCAAAAGGGGAAAAAAAAACCGGATTTATGTGGTTAGATCAGTGATGGTAGAAACGAAATTGATGGTAGCTTATATTCATGAACGGGAAGACAATAGAGCAACGGGGAAGAGGGAAGAAGAAAAAGAATGGGAGAGTGGGGATGGAGATGGAGGCGATGAGCTGAAGGAGAAATGAAAGAGATATGAGGGTTGAAAGAGAAATAAAAAAATAATAAACCAATATACCACAGCGTTCCGTACAGTTATATATTTGTGATTTTACTGTAGCAAGTTGCAAAAAATTTAACATTTACAACATCTGATAAATGGGCTTAAACTGGGTTTGGTGTGAGATATGTGCCAAATATTTAGCATTTGGCACATATCCCACATCTATTGTGAATGCTCTAAGGAAGGTTTTTCCAAGATATGCCTACGAAGAATACAGAGATATTGAAGAGGCTCATTATGCTTATAGGGTTCGTAATCGTCTCTAGAAACAAGATCTCACCCCACTACGCAAAGCCCTCGAATCAAGAGAGAGTAATCCGAGTGCGAAGAAGCGGGAGTCATTCACGAATCATGCTGTTAAGGCCTCGCTGAAGAGGTACAGGAAGATCTATGAGAACAAAAATAAGGAGGCTCTTATATTTAACCATAATTATTTGATGTTGCCTAAAGAGAAGGAAAGAAAAAGAGGATATTAGATTTAGGCAATATTTGATGTTGGCTAGCGTGTGGGGAAGGCCAAAAATTGGTGCTGGACTAAAACTTCTGACCAAATCATAGCCTCGTTGAAGAACAATCATGATGATAACAAAGAGGAACTTCAATGGGGGAAGCTGATTGGAGAATGTAGGAGACAAGGGAAATTTAAGAATTCTTTAGCCATTTGTGGCGTGTCCAAAAGCATGAGAGGTACATTTATGGAGGAAATTGCTGTCACAATGGGGCTATTTATCTCGGAACTGAGTGACTATCCATGGAAAGGGAAGGTCTTCACATTCGGTGAATATCCTAAGTTTTGCAGAATTGAAGGGGATAGTCTTCAATCGAAGGCCAAGTTTACAAGGAAAATGGATTGCGTAAAAAGCTTGAATTTTATCAAAATTTATGATCAGATTCGACAAATTGGAATCGCAGAAAAAGTTAAAAAGGAGAACATGGTGAAGAATATTTTTGTTTTCACAGATAGTGATTTTGAAGGGGCATTCATGGATCAATGGGCATTGGATTATAAGGAAGCATGGAAGAGCTATAGACATAAATGGTATAATTCAGTGCCACAAATTGTTTTCTGGAATCTCAAGGGTCCCATTGGTTGTCCAATGGAGATCGGAACAGAGAAAGACCATAAAGGTTTATTGATGTTACACGGGTGGGTATTCAAAAAATTTGATGAGTTTGTTCTTGAAGGGGGATGGGGTTGTAACATTATTGCAGAGTGTGAATATGATGTATTCTGTTCCAACACCATATGATGTGATGAAATCTGCCATTTCTAGAGAAGAATTCAAGAATTTAGTTATATTTGATTGATGTAATTACAAATTAAATAATGAAAATTTTGCTTTGTAATATTTCCTTCGAGTAATAAAAAGTTTGGAACTTCTAGGCTTTTCTTGATTTTCTGATGATAGCTAGAGAATTTCGTAATAAAAGAAAGAGATGTGATATTTACACAGAGATAAGGGATATAGTTTTAATTAATGCAAGGTCTGATAATATTAGATAGAACAAAGAGTATCCGGAGTAGGTTCTTCATAAACATGTTATATAAACTTTGATCTCAGATTCTCAATAATGTTGAGCTGAATTCCAAAACCAAAAGGCCAGTTTGAGTTGCTCATTTTAGCCATATGCTCACCCATATGATATTACCCACAATCTTCAGGCATTCCTATCAACAAAATGATCTCCTTATTAAATGCCCACAATCAGCATATTCTTATTCCATTTCAATCTAAAAGATGATCTTTTTTTTTTTTTTAAAATAGTGAATTTGAAACTCTCACCATTCTTCGTTCTTGTATAATGAAAGCTTTTTTGAAAAACTAAAAAGGATTGGGGATGACCGGTCAGACCAATCCGTGGAAAACCCCTGCGTGTCCTAAGAACCAACTTCGTTGAAGGAAAAAAAACCTGTTGCATACAATGATAGTGTGCCACGTAGGAGTCCTAGAATTCCTAAGCCCAATTCTAAAGACTTGGCTAGCTTGGAACTTGGAAGATAAGTGTGAAAGAACTTTACTGCTATACATGAGTAGCTGCCGCCAAAATCTTGGGAATTTGACGATTCTTATCATCATCTTTAATTATCTTATCATCTTAATTATCATTATTTTGATATTTGTTAGTTCTCGTCATTGTTATTGCATTATCTTTCTCAGCTGCCGAATAAGTCTCCAATTGAGATATATTGTTTAGCATTTTTATTTTTATTTTTTATAACGTAACTTTAAATTATTAGGATGTAAGCCATTAGGAGATTGTTAATGAATTATCACGTTGAGTAATCGGACATTGCTCATTGGGTATATGATCAAATAAGTTGCAGATTTGTGGTTAGATCTCGGAGGGGGTGACCTGGAAACTAGATTAAAATAATTTGTATGTGGGTGCTGCAAAAAAAAAAAAAAAAAAAAAAAAAAGGCTACCATCAAGTTAGTGTCAATAAAGTGATCTGTTATGGACGTCTGCTACAGAGCTAGTAGTATGTTATAATCCTAGAATCCCACATAGATTAAGTGTAAGGTTGTGTATATAAGTTCTTGTTGCAAGCTAAATTTTAAGGGTGAATTTTACTTATGGATTTGTATCATTTTATGTGTGGAAACACTAATGTTTTTAGTTGTTTTAGGCAGTGTATGATTGCATACAATGTGTGCAATAAACACCGTTCTCTTAGGAACTCCGAGAAGCTAAGCTATGTCGGCTAGGAGGAGTCCCAACCGTCGAAGAATCATAACACAATTTGACTTTGGTAATCGCCAATCAAGCCTGATTTTAGATGAAACTAAGCTAGATTTTGACTGGAAAAGTGAGGATGCCTTGCTTGCTAGTTGCAATATCACTGTTGGTGTGGAGCCACTTTCTAGCAATACCTCCTATGAGTGTCATTTTCACAATGTAAACAGTAAAAACCACTAATTCTTTCAACATTTTGTTCCGCACACAGATTTCTGCTCATAACCCCTTCCATAATTATCTCCAATTGAAAATGACATTAGTCCAATTACTTTGTCAGAAAATTCTAACTACAATTTCACATTTTACACGAATACGAAGGACATATTTTAATCTGTACCAAACTTTATTATTATTACTAATTTTATGCCCATGCGATACACGGCTTAATAAAAGAATTATATATAAAATTTTTAAAAATATATATTTTTTGATAATATAATTAAATTTAATAACAAATAAAATAGTAAAAATATTTTATAGATAATGGCAAGTTTTAAATTTCTAAAAGTTCTTAGTAGTAATTTTTTTTTTGGATAGGACTCTTAGTGGTAATTTTATTTGAGGAACACTAATTAATGATTGGAGAGAAATGCTATAATTAGTCGGAGTAAAACATAACTTTTACTTGTTTAAATAACAATTAAGGCGAAGTAAGGTGAGAAACAATAAATAATAATTATAACATATCGACATAATAACATTTATATTTAATTATAATGACTCGCTTGCATCTCAAAGTGTCAAATTAATATCAACACTAAACATGCTAGGATGTTTATGTTAATTAATGTAACTAAGTAAAAAATTAATATCAACAATTAACACCCTACTATTGCATGAATTATTTTTAAAATTGACCTAATATTTTTACTTAAACCCCAAGAAATCATCCCAAATTTACAAATTAAAAACTACCCAATTTTATAAATAAATAAAAATTGAAAGCAAGATTCACTACAACACACACATAAATATATACACACAAAGAAACTTTGAATTCATTAATTACAAACAATATAAATTTCTAAAAAGATGGAATTAGAGTTAAAGTAAAGACACTTACATAAAAAATTCGGAATTAGAGTTAAAGTAAAGACACTCACATGAAAGTTGAATTAACTTTGATAGGAGGGGGAGGTAGGCAAAGTCATGTAGATTTTCATATCACCTTAAATATCCATTGTTTTTATGTCACCCTTTTTATATTTAATCAATTTTCTGTCTCCATTCTTTGTGGAGTGATGTTCATTATCATGGTTTTCGATACTCAAATCTTGGTCTCATGGCTACCTATGGATGTACATATTGAAAAAATCAGTAATAGTACCTTAGTTTGTCAGTATTTCATACACACACACACACACACACATATTACAAATTAAAAGCTACCCAAATTTATTTAAAAAAAATTGAAAGAAAAATTTACTACAACACACACATAAAAATATACATACAAAGAAACTCTGAATTTAATAATTACAAACAATATAAATTTCTAAACATTACCAAAAAAATCTAGAATTATAGTTAAAGTAAAGTCACTCACATAAACACAAATTTTTCAAAAAGTGAATAAGATTTTTGTTAAAATTAATCCGTTAGTTCTCATGGAAGATATACCATTGATTCTGAAGACCATATATAATAAGCTTATAAATTAGATGAAATTTAACAAAAATAACTTAAACAAAAGGCAACCCGCACAAAAAACATATTCAATTTGATGGAAAAAAAAAATTAAGAACAGAATTTTATGAAAAAACAAAAAGAAGAATGCAAATACATGCATGCAAGTTTCATAGGTAAGGTATGAGAAGGAAATAATATCAACAAACCGTATAGTAGGAAAAGGGAAAAATACACAAAACCGTATATATACCTCCACTTTTATATAAGATAATTTTAAGTTGTGAAGAAGTTGATAACTTGATATGAAAAAAAAAAAAAAAAAGGAGTTTACCTAATCAAGAAGTTTAGGTTAATTACATATATATATTAACTTTATCCCAAAAGATTAGTTAACATTATGAGAGGTGCTACGTCCACAACATTTTCACAACAAATCATAGGTGGTTAGTTGTTATAGGTTCAAATTTGAACCTAATACTAAGATTACTTTTTTGCTCTAATAATAATAACTAGTAACAATCTACCAGTTAGGATTTGTTGTAAAAAATTTTGTAAAAAAAAAATTCTGCAATTTGGTGAAGCCACTTGGCGCAACCATGATGTCTAAACCCAACTTTTATTATATAGTATATGATTATTTTAAATAAACGGAAAATTTTTATTAAGGACTCCTAGAGGAGGCTGAACTCATTGTTGCAACTTAAGCTAAGAGCCTAGTAGTTTTGCATTAGAGGTGGGTTTACGAGATATAATTCTAGTCTAGATTGGGAACACTTGTGAAGGAGGTGAGGCTGTTGAGCATTAGCACCCAAGGATGCAAAAAAAAATCTATTGTGCATTCTTAAATACTACTTTATCTATTTTACCAACCCATTTTATAACTCACCTTACATCTCAGTTTTTATTTTTACATACAACTCAATAAAATAATATAAACGACCTAATAAAATAATATAAAATATTATTCTCTCTCTTTTTCCCCGCTCACTTTTTCTCTTCACAAACAACCACATATTAAAATAATAATTTTTTTTACAACCTAAATAATATATATATTTTTTTATAACCTTACTATTCATAGGTTGCAAATTTTTTTAAATTTATAAACCCAGATGAAGTGGGTTTTAGGTGACTTAAGTTGTAAAATAGCAATTAGGGGGTGTTTATACCCCCAAATGCTAGTGCTCTTAGGTGTGGGAACCATGATTGGAAGCAAATTTGAATTTGTTGAGGACAAATCCCCATCACCATAACAGTTGTGAAGCTCAAGGTGGAGGTTCTACTATTGATGAGTGATCTCCCATAAGTTAAGGGGCTTACGAGGGAATTATCACTTAATTTAATTTATGAAAGAAAAATTATGAAAATTTTATGAAAAAAAAATTATTAATACATAAAATTATACCAATTGCTTAAATTACAAAGTTTTGGTCCTATAAACAACATAAGGAAAGAAAGAGTCTAGGACTTAAATTCCTAGCTAGGGAGTACAATCTAAGAAAAAAAAGTAAAAAGAAATAACGTGGAAAGAACTAATCAAAGTTTGGTGATTATGCAAAGTTCGAATTCATGTGACAGAAGGAAGAAATTAGTATTTAATTACCCCGAAAGAGAAATAGTTAGCAACTATCTAGAATTTTGTATAGTAACTTTCTACATTTAAAGAAGCAAATAAAAAAACTTTTTCTTTATTTATTTTTTAATTTTTATTTTTTAAAAGCTGACAAAAATAATACCTTACAAAATAAGGTTTTATAAAACTGTACAAAAATAAGGACTATTTTTTTTTTTTCACTCTCCTTGTATATGGTTCATCTTGACCCACTACAAAACAAAATTTTATATACAAATTTAAGGAGTAGGTGAAAAATTGGGTAAATTAAGGTTTAGACTTAATCTTATTGTGTATTAGACACAATATAATACCGATATGTAACATATTTTGTACATGTGTTCATATGCTATAAAGTCTAGTGCACTAGATTGACTATAGACTTAAGTCTTAAGCAAACTGACTTAAAAAAGATACTGTCCGAAATCACAATATGAGGTGAGATACTCCTCTTACCAAAATGTAACCAATTAAGGTAACTAGCTTCCTACTAATAATTTCTCCAAAAAAAAAAAAAAGGCTTCCTACTAATAAGTCTTTCCAACAAAACCCCATACAAAGCAAGTGCCATAATCCCATGAAAAATAAAGGGATTATTTAGTATGGCATTTTAGGGAATCGTTTTCAGTTTTTAAATAATATTACATATATTTTCATATTATTCTTTACATGTAAATATTTGAAAATAAAATACCTAGAACCCAAAGTCATACTTTTCTTAAAAAACAAAAAGGAAAAGTGAAAAATACATTGTTTTCTCTCTTTTTGAAAACGCGTAGAGTGAACTATAAACTATAAAAGCGTCATAGATGAGTCTTCTCCTCCTTCCTCTTGACGCGGTATCTCCTCACGACTTTCCTTTCTCTTTAACCCCACTCCCTCTCTCTCTAGAATTCCATTTTCCAAACCTACCTAAAAAAAAACCATATTCAACAAACCAAACCCAACACAAACTCCATAGACTTACTTTTGTTCTTGTTTTCCTATCTGGGACTGACACAGATTACAGAAAAACATAGCAACCATCTGAGAAACACAAACCCAACAACGATCGATGATGTTGCGTTCATGTTACAGGCCACTTGAGCGGTGCTTTGGGAGAAGAGGTTGTGGGTGTGGTGGTGGTGGCAGCGATGGTCTTCTATGGCACACAGACCTTAAGCCACACGCATCTGGGGACTATTCCATCGCTGTGGTTCAAGCCAATTCTAGCCTTGAAGATCAAAGCCAGGTCTTTACATCACCGTCCGCTACCTATGTTGGTGTCTATGATGGCCATGGTGGTCCTGAAGCTTCCAGATTCGTCAACAAACGCCTCTTTCCTTATCTCCATAGTATAATTCTCTTTTCTCTAACAAAATTCTGTTTCTTTTTGTATATTTTGTAAGTAGGTATGTGTTTTTGTTTGTGGGAAATGTTTGTTTGGTTGGGATATGAGGGAAAGGAAAGGACTTGAACATTTCTGTTCTCTATTTTGGGTCTTTGGGGGTTGAGGATCGAGAAAATTTGGAATTTTTTCGATTGGTTGAGTTGGGTTTTTGTCGTTTTATTCGTATGGGAAGTGTTTGTTTTTGTTTAGCTAAGCTCTGTTTGATTGGTGAGAAAGTTGGAGAACTTCACACTTGTTTGGGTGTAGTGAAATTTTTCGATTGGTTGAGTTGGGCTTTTTGTTGTTTGATTCATTCAACTATGGGAAAGTGTTTGTTTCGGTTGTGAGAAAGTTAGAGAACTTCATACCTGTTTGAGTGTAGTGAAACTATTTTTCCTTGGTTGATTTGGGCTTCTGTTGTTTTGGTTCATTGAACTATACGAATTGTTTGTTTTGTTTTGATAGGGCCTGTGTGATGTTGAATTGTAGTAAAACAAGAATGACCTCTAAATTTAATGAAGTTTTGGATATTTGACAATTTAAGGGAACAGATTCCACCAAGTGTTTACTGTTCTGCAGATGGTGCTCTAAATTGATTTGGGTTTTCTTTAATTTTAATGATAGATGTTTTTTTTTTTTAAATAAAAAAAAGAAGAAGATGAGTTGGGCATTCTTGTTGTTTTCCTTCATTTTCTTCGCAACCAATTGAACACTTGGAACTTGCCTTGGTACATTGAGGCCCTCATAGTCTCATACTCAGTTGTTTGTTTTGATGGTAGAATTCGCCAAGGAACAAGGTGGATTATCCGTGGATGTGATAAAGAAGGCATTTGATGCCACTGAGGAGGAATTTTTGCATTTGGTGAAGAGGGCATTGCCGGCACGGCCGCAAATTGCTTCAGTTGGGTCATGCTGTCTTGTTGGTGCTATTTCAAATGATGAATTGTATGTGGCAAATCTTGGGGATTCAAGAGCAGTTCTTGGCCGGAGAGATTCGGAGAGTAAGAAAAATTCAGTGGTGGCAGAACGGTTGTCGAATGATCATAATGTGGCCCTTGAGGAGGTGAGGAAGGAACTGGAAGCACTTCATCCTGATGATTCACATATTGTGGTGTATACCCGTGGAGTTTGGCGGATCAAGGGCATAATTCAGGTATGATGGGGTACCTGTGATTTCTGTTTCTTGCTAATATATTTACCATTTGAAAACTGTTCCTCTTTTTTTTGGTTAATATTGTACATCCGATAAAGAAAAGTTGCCTGTATTTGTTCAAGCATCTTCTATCATCTAAGCAGCTTTAAGCTAGAGATCATTCCCAGCAGTCAAAATCTCTTGGGTCGATTCTGTTTGAGAGGAATTTTTCAAAGTTGGTCAGAATAAGGTTGTTGCAGGCAGGATGAACTTGTATATGACTGTGATAAGTTTGTGCTATTTATATTTTTGGACGAATTTTGTGGTTTTTCTTGATGTTATTTGATAGAATAATCATATTTTTCCTTCTATTATTGCATTATAATATGAGAAAAATAAAAAGCAGTATCTTTTGTATGCTCAATGATAGTGTTAAAGAAACCATTACATAATAAGATACAATCTTGTCTATATGCATCACCCTTTGAATTGAAGGTTCTACCCCCAAAAAGTAAGATGCTTATGAGATTATTTTAATTCATATCGCAATTTCTTATCAAAATTATTAGTTGCTTTTTTCTGGACCGTTTCCTTTTGCTTGATGTAGAAAAAAAATAATAATAAGAAAAAAGAATACACACACACACACACACACACACATATGCATATATAGATAATAAGATACAAGCTTGTCTATGTGCACCACCCTTTGAATTGAAGGTTCTACCCCCCAAAAAGTAAAGATGCTTATGGGCTTATTAGTCTGGCCAGTAGAATACAAATAATTGTTAAAGGCAAAAAGCTGTCTTTGATAATTTTTAAATAGGTATTATTTTTTCTTGATAAGATTTAAATAGGTGTCTCTGACATTTGACAAGTGCACAAGTTAACTATAACCATACCATGCTATATCCAACATTCATTGCTTTTTTCTGGACCGTTTCCTTTTTATTCATGTTGAAAAAGAAGAAGAAAATATATATACACGCACACACATATGCATATATAGATATGTCTTTTGAGTTGTTCTAAGGGGGTTTATATCTTCCATCCTCTTCATGGAATCTTATTCTCTGCTACCGATTCAGCATCTCATGCAGCTAAGTTAAAAAGTACCGTGTCTTCCATGCATGAGATGTACATGAAGACCCCCCGAAGCATAGTACTAAGGTCTATGTGACTAAGGGAGTTCATCATGGTTCCTTTCTATTCAACTTTTTTGGGCATGTGGAACTTAATTTCTTGAGTATTTTATATAATATAAGTTGGAGTGAAATGTGTATTCGTTGCTCTGGTTGTTTTTACTTCAAAATATCAGACAGCTGATTCATGACTTCAAGCAATGTGATCGATGAAGGAAGCTCTAATATATATCTATATATTATATTTTCCAGGTTTCGAGATCTATTGGGGATGTTTATCTGAAAAAACCTGAGTTTAACAGGGACCCAATTTTCCAGCAATTTGGAAACCCTATTCCTTTGAGGCGACCAGTTATGACAGCAGAACCCTCTATTCTTATTAGAAAGCTTAAGCCACAAGATTTATTTCTGATATTTGCATCAGATGGCCTTTGGGAACAATTAAGTGATGAAGCAGCAGTAGACATTGTTTTCAAAAGTCCGAGAACTGTGAGTGCCCATCTTAAACTTATTTTTTATAACTGATCTATACCAATAATCTTGGCTCAGATTCAAGAAATTCTTAGTTTATCCTATAACTATGTGCCTAATATACTCCTGTTATTGTTGGTCTTCATCTTAATATTTGGTTTGAAGGAATACCTTGGAAATCTTCCAATAAAATAGTTCAATTCTAATCATTGTGGCACCTGAGCATGTTATATGATCATGTAAATTGTCGGGGTTAGACTACATGTGTGACACAATTCCATTCATTGATCTAATACATGCAGGGAATAGCTAAGAGATTGGTGAGAGCTGCCCTTCAGGAGGCTGCAAAGAAGAGAGAGATGAGATATGATGACATAAAGAAAATTGAAAAGGGAATAAGACGTCATTTCCATGATGATATCACTGTTATCGTAATTTACCTTGATCAGCATCAGCAAAATGGTTCCTCAAGTGCTAGATTTAAGCACAATGCGGTTTGCTGCACTAGTGCACCAGTTGACATTTATTCCCTAAATGCGGATGAGGAAGAAGATGATTTGCTGCACCCAGTTTTCTAAAGAAACAATAGTTGATTGACAACATATTTTACTAAGGTTATCATTACATAATAATTGAAGAATACGTGAGGGAAGCTCTTTTCTTTTTCTTTTCTTATTTTTTTACCTTGGATGAACATTCATTAGAAAAAGGTACAGCTCTGTAGATAATCAAGCCTGATAGCAGATGGGAACAAGCTGTCATGGCATATGCAAGTGAAGTTGTGACTCTTAATTCACTTTGTTATTGATTTTGCCTTGTTTGAGGTGATGATAAATGAATACCAGAATAGTGAAAGCACCATGAGAGCACCATTTTTGTAACTAAATCACAGTTATCTACTTTATTAATCGTCATGGTCTCCTTGTGATGTTCATGTGAGGATCATGTAAGCAATTGCAGCAAAATGAACAAGGCATGACAGCTCCTGGAATTGTTTGGTGGACCAGTTCCTAGTTGTAGGGCATGAGTGCACACTAAGCCTTTCCTGTGTACAAAACATGTACTATTTTCGATTGTGGAGTGCACACTAAGCCAGTTCCTAGTTCTGGATGAATTTTGCTCATCCCTCTCTCATACCTATCCGAATATATAAAACTATAAGTAATTCAAAATTTATAATAATATTTACTGGATATCCTAAATTCTTAATATTATCTCTAAAAATTCGTCTCTATCTATCTCTATTAGTTTTATCTGTGTTATCAGCATAGAGATAGCAAAATGCTTTTGTCTTGACTCTAGACCCATTTGGGGTAGTGTTATTACAAGAAAGTTTTATCATGAAATATGCCTCACACATTAAGAGTGACCAAACACTAATTTTTTTTTTTTTTCTTCTGTATTTATTTTGAGCCTAGCCCATTTTTGGCAACTCGCTATTCCCTGACAAAGAAAAAATTAAAACATCATGGCTATGTTGAATAATGCAATGTAAAGGAGCTTCCACAGTCAACGGTGTAAGTCAAGGTGTGACAATTAGTACTATTGTGCCTAGCTTCGCTTTCTAGTTCTAGAGGTCAAAGTCCATGCACTAAAGACTTGGGAAACTTCCTTCCTGGTTCGTTAAGGAGATAATGTCAGTGTGGGTCTTCAATTCTGTGCTGACTAAACAAACAAACATGAAACGCACCGACAATATCTCCTTGACTAACCCAACAAACATGAAACGCACTGACATTATCTCTTTGACTAACCAAACATGAAACAAACAAACGAGGAGTCATTCTTCAAGAGGTTTATAAGGATGACCTCGCCAATTTGGACAATGGCTGCGGGATGGACACTTGGACCAGTCAACGGTGAGAGTAAATGAAGGTTCAAAATTGGGAAAGATTTTGCCACATACAAGTTATGTGGTAGCAGCAAATCCATCTTCCCTTAAAATATATGATAAATAAAGATGATAGGAATAAGACTGAAAAATATGAAGCAAAGCTCTGTTTAGATGCCGTGAAAATTGAAAAATAAGAAAGTAAAATAATGGAAAAAGTAGAAACGATAGTACATGAGATTGAACTAGTTAAAACCTGAAATTCACAAGAAAATTGTAGTACATATGATAATAGAAATAAATATAAAGACAACAGGCTATAAATTCAATCCTAGGCTACAGGGGAAGATGATCATGATAAAAAAGAAACTGAATTCAATGGTTCATCATTATTTGGTTATGGTCATATCAAAATTTAGATCTATTCTAAAATGATTTGTCACGTGAGGATTACCCATTAAATCAAATATAAACTCGCATGGTAACGGGAATGAGAATGTGATGAAGTTAAATCATGATTTGGGTGATCTTGCTTCTCATGATCACATTAACATGTGTGACACTTCGAATCCAATGCATTACCAATTGATCTGTGAGCAATGAGTGCCCCAAAATATGATCTTTAAATGTCACTAAATCGAGGGAATGACCTTTTGGGAGCAATCCTGTGTGGGTGTCCATCCCACTCTAGATTTAGGGATCAAGTAGCGAGGAGTCATTACTTGGTTTAGGTCCAAGGATCAGTATTTACTGGTACATAGAATAAAACATTATTCTTTGTGTCTTGGACCTCTTGGAAGTTGAAATAGAGAAAAGTTTGGATGTGAATGCGGTAAATTACACAGACCTCTCTTGGTGATTTGTCAAAATTCGCATCTATATGTAAGTTGAATCAAACTTTTTATATATAACTTAAATATATAACTTAAAGTTACACTTAGTGTAACTTTAAGTAATGCTACATTATTCAATATTTTTTATTGGATGCAAATTTTAACAAATTCACCGTTGGATTAGATTCTCTTTTTATTCTTTACATGCTTGAAAAATTTCAAGATGATCTAAGATCAATAACTATGTTATCGATCATATATTTAAATCTTAAGTTTTTGCATTTAAAATTGTGCATAAAATATGAGCTTCTAGATCAAATCGTAAATGACATTTGATTGACGTGAAACTTGGTGTGAACATAGTGAACATATAATTCAATGCTTGAATTTTTTAAAGATTAATCTAATAAAAAGTTATTAAGTAGTATAACATTACTTAGAGTTACATCAAGTATAACTTAAACTCCACACACACACACACACACACACAGATATATATATATATATATATATATATATATATATATATATATATATTTATATGTGGGGGGCAAAAACTTGAACTTTTATGGTGGGCCTCAAGCCCCAACTACTAACAAGAATACGTCCGAGGAGGAGAAAACGTTTGGAAATGCCTCATAGTTGGTGGTCAAACAGAGAAATGTTTAAAGGCACTAGTCCGAGAGGGTTATCCTTCTCGGACCTGACGATTGTCAGTCAAAGCCAACTTCGCCTTAACTTGGGTAACCTTCCAGGAAATCCTAGCAATAAAGATATACTTCAGGTGCGCAAGGAAGGGATAAGAACATGAAAATATCTTAGGGAAAAACTGCTACCACCACATTAAATGCACTACAGCAGCTTTCCTGGCTGCATTAATGTGGAGAAGACCTCTGAACAGGGTTTTCGACCACTATTGCCCATAGAAAACCAGAAAAGTTGCTCAATAGGACAGATACTTGAGTGCAAGGATGGATGATAAACAAGTGGATGATGGGAATGAATTGGAAAGGACTATATAATGTGGGAGATCCTCCAAAAGAGGGGGATCGGAAAAAATACAAGAGGAATAGTGAAAAAGAATTACTGTAACACAGTGAAGAACTAACTTTCAGGAATAACCAATTAATCTAAAAACTTACTCCTCGGACATATATTCGACCCTAAAGTATGTGTCTTATCCTCCTCGGACATGTTTTAAACCTCAATTAACCGTTAGAAAACCTATTATCAACCCAGTTCTTTCACACACTCTCTTACAAATTTATTGTATTGGGCTTATTCCCCAATTATTTTGGGTTTGGGCTACAATTTGTGACCCTACAATTGGCGCCGTCTGTGGGGAGAACTAGTACTAGTGAGGATTATAACGGTTATGGCGGATTCAGGACCACACCAGACTAGTCCACACCATGCAGAATCAGCTAACGTTCATCAATAGGGTGAGCTCCATGATCTCGAGCGCAGAAATGATACGGATAACCAGCAGGAAGGTAGCTTGCAGGCGCTCCACACAGGTGGAAGTGGTTATTGATGAAGAAGTCATTTAGTACATGAGCAAGCTGATGAAAAAGATTTGCAACGATAAAT
Source organism: Quercus wislizeni (assembly GCA_023055345.1). Taxonomy (NCBI): domain Eukaryota; kingdom Viridiplantae; phylum Streptophyta; class Magnoliopsida; order Fagales; family Fagaceae; genus Quercus; species Quercus wislizeni. Next base: position 26,352,961 of record JALGQJ010000005.1, read on the forward strand.
TGATGATCTAAAAAAGAAACTTCGTCGAGCACAACAAAAACAAATCCCTTCCAGCTCTGACGTTTCTTCCAATGACGATGAAGATGCCAGTTACAGAAAATTCTCAGAAACTCCACCTAGTAAGTCTTATTCCTGTGAAAAGGAACGTTCTTGCAAGAGGAGACGAAGAAGTCCATCTGGGAGGGGGGTAGGAACTAATGTCATGAAGAAAGCTCTAAGCCAGATTTCTAAATCACCCTTCACTTGGGGAATAGAAAAGGCAAAGCTCCCCAAACGTTTCCATCAGCTCACGTTCACCATGTATAATGGACGCACGGATCCTGTGGAGCATGTGAGCCAGTTCAAACAAAAGATGGCTGTCCATTCTCAAGACGAAACCTTGTTGTGTAGAGTATTTCCCTCCAATTTAGGATCGATGCCGATGAGATGGTTTGATGGACTAAGAACGAACTCCATCAGTTCTTTCAAAAAGCTTACCCAATTATTCTGCTCCTAGTTCATTACATGCAGTAGGGTTCCCCAGCCCTTAGATTCTTTGCTATCTATAACAATGAGGGAAGGGGAATCTATGAAGGCATATGCTGAAAGGTATTGGGAGATGTTCAATGAAATTGATGGCGATTTTGATGAAGTCGCTACTAAAACTTTCAAGGTCGGCCTCCCACCTGAACATGGTTTGAGAAAATCTTTGACAGGTAAGCCTGTCACTAGTTTGCGACAGTTAATTGATCGAGTTGACAAGTATAAGAGAATAGAAGACGATCAACAACAGGGAAAAGGGAAAGCTAAGGTTGTCCCACAAGAAAGAAGGGATTTTAGGTCGGACAGATACAATAACAACCGGCCGAGAAGGGATTATGCCGAGCAGCCAAGGAGCTGTATTCCGAGAGCCAGTGCATCAAGTATTGGAAAAAGTCAAACACGAATCTTTCTTCAAATGGCCCAACAAGATGGTGGGAAATCCTGAAAAAACGAAACCGCAACCTCTACTGCCAATATCATCGGGATTATGGCCATACAACAGAGGATTGCAAGAGTTTGTGGGACCATTTGGACTAACTTGTCCGAGAGGGCAAATTGAAGCAGCTGTTGCATCATTCTAGTGGGCTAGGTGGACAAGCCAATTCTCGGTCTGAAAGAGAGACACCTTCAGGACCCCCTCTGGGAACTATTAACGCTATCTTCGCTGCACCTGGAAGAACGGGGTCATACCCGTCTAGAGCAATGTTTGTGGCTCGCCTGTCTTCTGAGGACACTAGTCATGAACCGAAGAGAGCCAGATTAGACCGGTAACTGGTCATGGGGTTCTCAGACGAGGATAGGATTGGAATTATTCAGCCTCACGATGATGCCTTAATAATCACCTTCCGAATTGGGGGCTATGACGTCAGGAGAGTAATGGTTGATCAAGGTAGCGTAGCTGAGATAATGTATCCTGATCTTTGTAAGGGGTTGGGTTTAAGAGCTGAGGATTTTACGCCCTACAGTTCTCCCTTGGTGAGTTTTGAAGGGAAGGTTATTATCCCAAAGGGTCAGATCAGATTGCCTGTGCAGACTGGCTCGGTGACAGTGGAGGTTGATTTTATCGTGGTAGATGCGTTTTCTCCTTATACAGCAATTATTGCCAGACCTTGACTTTATACTTTGGGAATAGTTTCTTCCACTCTGCATCAGAATGTCAAGTACCCATCTGAAGGACAAATTGAAGAGATATTGGGTGATCAAGCCATGGTGCAGTAGTGCATGGTGGCAGCCATCCGACATAAGCCCGAAGTTGAACCTGTGACTCTCAGCGAGAAAGAGTTATAGTAGTTAAAACCTCCGATGTTATCCACTGATAGAGATGCCGATGAGGCAAAGTGCGAAGATCTTGTGAAGATTACAGTAGGAGATGATCCAGAGAAGTTTTTTCAAATCGGATTCCAACTACCTCAACGAGAGAGAGAGGAGCTGATAGAGTTCCTTAAACACAACATTGATGTCTTTGCCTGGAATACTTACGAGTCCCCAGGGGTGGATCCAGAATTCATTTGCCATCATTTAAATGTTAATCCATTAATAGCCCCCAAAAAGCAGCTCCCTCGACGTCCATCCAAAGAGCATGCAGAAGCAGTCCGAGAGGAGGTAGCGAAACTCAAGCAGGCTGGGGCTATTAAGGGAGTCTTCTATCCCAAGTGGTTAGCAAACACGTTGATGGTAAAGAAAAAGAGTGTGAAATGGCGAGTGTGCGTTGATTCACGGATTTAAACAAGGCTTGCTCGAAAGATCCATTCCCTATGCCCAAAATAGATCAGCTGGTAGACGCTACTGTCGGCCATCCTTGGATGAGTTTCTTGGATGCTTTCCAGGGTTATCATCAGATAACTTTGGCCTTAGACGATCAAGAGAAAACAACTTTTGTTACTCCTATTGGGAATTATCACTATAAAGTAATGCCATTCGGTTTGAAGAACGCAGGATCCACCTATCAAAGAATGATGACGAGGATGTTTGAGCTACTATTGGGGAAAAATATCGAGATATATATAGATAACATGGTGGTGAAAAGCAAAATGGTTTCAGAGCACCTGGGAGACCTTCGAGCTATCTTTGAAGTCCTGAGAAATTACAAATTTTTTTTTTGAATGCTTCCAAGTGCTCATTCGGTGTAGGGTTGGGCAAATTCTTGGGTTACATGATCACTCACAGGGGAATCGAAGTCAATCCAGACCAGATTAAAGCTATTAACAACTTGCGATCTCCTCGGAATCCTAAAGAAGTGTAGAAATTAACTGGGATGGTTGCTGCTTTGAACAGATTTATATCCCGATCAGCAGATAGGTGCAGACCTTTCTTCTTGTTAATCAACAAATGGAAATGTTTTGAGTGGACAGAAGAATGCACCACAACATTCCAACAACTCAAGGATTATCTAGCTCGGCCACCGATCATGTCTAGTCCTGAGCCAGATGAAGTCCTTTTCACCTACATTGCTGTAGCCCCGTATGCTGTAAGTTTAGTACTGATACGAGTTGATAATGGTGTACAACGTCCAGTTTATTATGTGAGCAAGTCATTGCATGAAGCCGAAGTGCGTTATCTACCATTAGAGAAAGCGGTCCTGGCAGTAGTACTTGGCACACGTAAGCTACCTCATTACTTCCAAGCACATACCGTCGTCGTTCTTACACAGCTCCCGCTTAAAACTATACTTCAAAGTGCCGACTACACAGGAAGGATAGCCAAATGGGGTACAATTCTAGGGGCTTTCGACATCAAATATATGCCTTGTACCTCCATAAAATGACAAGTCCTCGTGGATTTGGTGGCTGAATTCACTGAACCTGAGATAGAAAAATTACCATCGAGTGGAAACATGGATGAAAAATTGGTTGGTATGATTTCCCAATATTGTCTTCCGACATGGGAAGTGTATGTAGACGGAGCATCGAATCAAAAAGCCTCAAGGGTTGGGTTAGTATTGGTGTCCCCTAAGAAGGTTGTCATTGAAAAGTCTTTGAGATTATATTTTCCAGCCACAAATAATGAAGCCGAGTACGAAGCTTTGTTGGAAGGAATGACTATGGTCCAAAGAATGGGTGGAAAGTCCATAAAACTCTTCTCGTACTCAAGGCTTGTTGTCGACCAAGTGAGAGGGGAATTCGAGGCAAAAGACAAGAGGATGCAAGGGTACCTTAGCCAAGTTAAATGTTTACAGTTAAAGTTTGACTCCTTTGACTTGCTACATGTCCCTAGAAGTGGCAATGCGCACGCTGACTCCTTAACTATGCTTGCAACATCCTCGGCACAGCATTTGCCTCGAATAATTCTCGTGGAAGACTTGCATAGGCCCACAGAGACAAGAGAGGTGGTTCAAATCCATCAGATTAGGATGGTGCCTAGTTGGATGGATTCTATCATACGATTCCTGAAGGAGGACATTTTGCCGAAAGAAAAAATAGAAACTGACAAGATACGAAGAAAAGCCACTAGTTATTGGTTATCGGAGGACCATAAACTATATAAGCTTTCCTTTTCAGGACCTTATTTGTTATGTGTCCACCCCGAGCTAACCGATTCACTTCTAGAAGAGTTGCATGAAGGAATCTGTGGAAGCCACACTAAAGGCAGATCCTTAGCAAACAGGGTCATTACCCAAGGTTACTGGTAGCCAAATATGCAGAAAGAGGCTCTGGAATACGTCAGGAAGTGTGACCAGTGCCAGCGGTTTACACCGAGCATACACCAACCAGGTGGAATCCTTAATCTGTTATCTAGCTCGTGGCCATTTGCTTATTGGGGCTTAGATATTGTGGGACCATTTCCTAAAGCAGTGGGAAACAAGAAATATCTCCTGGTCGGCGTAGACTATTTTACGAAGTGGGTTGAAGCGGAGCCTCTAGCCAACATCAGAGATGTGGATGTGAAAAAATTCATTTGGAAGAACATCGTTACTCGGTTTGGAGTTCCTCACGCACTTATCTCGGACAATGGCCTTCAGTTCGATAGTAAGATGTTCAGAAAATACTGTGGCGAGTTGGGGATTACTAATAGGTACTCTACTCCTGCTTATCCCCAAGGGAATGGGCAAGCTGAAGCTGTAAATAAGATCATAGTAAGTGGGTTAAAGAAAAGATTAGATGAAGCAAAAGGTAAATGGGTGGAGGAGTTACCATATGTGCTCTGGACGTACAGGACCACGCCTTGCGGGTCTACTGGAGAGACCCCTTTCTCAATGACTTATGGAGCTGAGGTTGTTATCCCTTTAGAGACTGGACTCCCGACGACAAGAACTAGTACATTCAATTCAAAAGACAACGATAAGTAACTAACAAGAAGTTTGGACTTGATTGAGGAAAAGAGAGATAATGCGATGGTCTAGTTGGCTTATTACCAACATAAACTGAAGCAAAGTTATGATGCCAATGTAAAGGTAAGACTTTTAGCTCCTGGTGACTTGGTGTTAAGTAAAGTTGTGGGTGCTGCAAAGAATCCAGCTTGGAGAAAGTTAGGGCCAAATTGGGAGGGACCTTATCGTATCACCTCCAAAGCTGGCATTGGAGCATATTTTTTAGAAGATCTAGATGAACATGTAGTACCACGTCCTTGGAATATAAACAACCTGAAGAGGTATTACTATTAATGAGTATTTATTTGATCAGCTTATGTTCTTTATATAAAGTGTTTATGCTGTTCGTCTTTCAGTTCTTTTAAGTTTTTAAACTTAAATTCAATCGTGCCTGAAGTCCTCGGACCAGATGATTTGAGTTAGTTAACACTCGTTCTCAGTTCTTTTAAGTGTTTAAACTTAAATTCAATCATGCCTGAAGTCCTCGGATCAGATGATTTAAGTTAGTTAACACTCGTTCTCAGTTCTTTTAAGTGTTTAAAATTAAATTCAATCATGCCTGGAGTCCTCGGACCAGATGATTTGAGTTAGTTAACACTCGTTCTCAGTTCTTTTAAGTGTTTAAACTTAAATTCAATTATGCCTGGAGTCCTCGGACCAGATGATTTGGGTTAGTTAACACTCGTTCTTAGTTCTTTTAAGTGTTTAAACTTAAATTCAATCATGCCTGGAGTCCTCGGACCAGATGATTTGGGTTAGTTAATACTCGTTCTCAATTCTTTTAAGTGTTTAAACTTAAATTCAATCATGACTAGAGTCCTTGGACCAGATGATTTGGGTTGGTTAACACTCATTCTTAAGTTTTTCACGTGTTTAAACTTAAATTCAATCATGACTGAAGCCTTCGGACCAGGTGATTTGGGTTGGTTAACACTCACTCTAAGTTTCTTTAGGTATTCAAATTTAAACCTAAGCGTATTGCTTAAAATTCCAATTTGGGTTAATGATACATATTGTTACCCTGCTACTTTTGAAGATACTTATTCAATTTATGCGTTGCAACCAAAGTCCTAAACCTTTTAGTTGTAACTTATAATATATTCTCTTTGCCTAATATAGCAATGCATACTATTGAAATTAAATGAAGATGACATTAGATCAATTTTCCACTATTTATCATGATTTATGAAGTAAAAGAAACATATCTTCATTGACAGCAAAAGTGTGGTACATTTCTTTAACAAAAGGATGGTACAAAAACAATAAACATAAAAAATAAATACATTACAAAAACTAAAATCCTAAGCTTATGCCTTGGGAGCCCCTGGATCAACAGCATGCTCGGGTTGAGAGATAGTGGTGTCTGAGGTCTTCTCTTTGCCCTTGCCTTTATCTTTGTCCTTACCTTTATCCTTGCCCAAGAGAGCTTCAGCTTCTTTCCCTTTGCCAGCATCTTGGCGAGAATCCATTGAAGCTTCCACAGGGGCAGGAGGGACTTGGTCTGCTATGGGCACCTTAGACACTTGGAAAGGTTGCATTAGGGAAGAGGAGCTAGGACCTGAGAGTTCGCAGATATCTGGATCATAGTAGATGCTCTCAAGTCGCCTCAGGCTGGAATCAGCAGGAATACCAGCGACATCAAGGGCTATACCCCAAGAGATATCGCAGTAATCCCTGGCTACAGCGGAGAACTCCTCTGTGAGTCTGCTTTGAGTCTCTTGTACCCCCAGGGTGTATGCAGCTTGTTTTTTGGCCTTGGCTGCCTCTTTGAAGAGTTGGGCAGTTTCCCTGGCCTTGCAAAGTTCTTCGCGAAGCTTTGTCACCATCTGTTTCTCTGTTGCCAGATTTATCTCAGTATAGTGCAGCTCCTTGTGAATTACTTCAAACTGTCTTTCTGTTGTCTTCAGGCCTGCCTCGGCACTATCTCTTGCCCTAACAGCTTCTTTCAGCTACTCGGCCATCTTGGAGTGGTTCTCTTTCAGGGCGCCTAGCTCCACCTCAGTTTCGAATTGAGCGTCCATGGCAGCCCTGGCCTCGCTGCGAGCATTCTTTACCCACTCCTCAGCCACAAAAACTTGTTGTGTGACCTAAAAATAAAAAAAAACACATAGACAAAACAAAAGGTATTTTACCTTTACTATAAAATGTAAGGAAATGTAGAAGTATGAATGAAGAATAATGAATACAGTCACTTACCATAGCCAGGTCCCTTTTAAAGGACAAGAAGAGTTCTGGATGATTGAAGTTCCTGTAGGCCTTCATGTCCTTTGGGAGAAGGAGGGGCTGCTCTAGAGCCTCGGCTACATGACCGACGTGCCCTCCGCGATAATGCCTAAGGGAGGCATCATACATAATCGGCACTCTGTCTACCTCTAGCTTGGGTGACCAAGTGCGGATTGGTCGATGCACTTGAGCCAAAGGAGGCTCATTTCGGCTATCAATGGAGGTGAACCTCCTACCCCTTTGGTCTTGAGACTGTCTAGGCTGCTTGCTTCCTTTGGAAGGGGCCATCTCCCCTTTCTCAGGAGCCTCAATGTGCCTTTTCCTCCTTAACTCAGGGTTGGGCTTTAGCTCGAGGTCAGCAGGAAGCTGAGGATTCACTGGCGGTTTGGACTTGTTTTTCTCTTGAGATAAGGGCGCTTTGTTCCTATTTTTCATAAGGTCTCTTAAACTTGGACCAGTCTTGGGGGCCATTGCTTCCTCCTCATCTGAAGAGTCACCAACGTAGGTTACTATCTGAGCAGGAGTTTGAACGCACGAATACTCTTCCGTTTCTTCTTTAGCCTCTGATATAACGATGGCTTCCTCTTCAAACTGGAATCTGTCAATTTCCTTCTCAAGAGAGGAAGAAGAGATAGCTCCTTCCTCGACAATAGCTTGTCCGAGTGGTACTTGTTGAAGTTGCTGGGCGGGAAAAGGTATTCCTTGTGGAATTGGATGATCAACGGGTGGAAGATCGTGTGGAGCTAGGAAACCTGGCCGAGAAACGTCTATGCGAGCCAAACGATGGTCGTTTGCTCTGATAGAGTTGCTGATGTCCAGGAAAGTCCTTGAAATTGGTTCGTAGTCTAGAATCAAGTGAACGACACGAAGCTGTCCGTCGTCGTTCACAAAAATCTGAGACCTCAGCAAGTAGTTGAGCACTGGTATGTTGATTAAGCTGAGCTTGGGGTTGGTATACATTTAATCTGTCAGATAAAGAATCAAACAGTTAGAAACTCTAACTTCAATGTAAAAAAAAAAAAAAATGAATGATGAATGAAAATGAGACTCAGGTACAACAAAACAAGGCCGAGGACAAATTTCTTAAATCTAATGTTAGAAAACCTAGAACTAAGTTACTCCACCTGACTCTCCTAGCTTGGTTGGGCAAGGAAGGCCATCACTCCAAGGGCCTGATACGATGAGGAAGTCATCTTTCATCCCTTTGTTAGACTTGGGGAGACAGGAGATTAGCTTGACAACATTGGATCGGGACTTAAGGTAAAACCCTGCTCGAGCTTCTATGTGGTCTTCGTATAGATGAGTTACATCATACCAAGTCAGACCCAATCCTAAATGTCGGTCCAAAGCGTTAATCGCCCCTAAAACTCTAAAGAAGTTAGGTGCACATTGTTGGGAGTAGAGTCTATAGGCACGTAAGTAGTCTCTCGTAATCCTACCCATGTGGATGGTCATGCCTCCTTCTATGAAGACAATTATTGGGATTATGACTTCTCCTACTTCTCGGTCAAATGCCAATCCTTCTGTGGGACAGTATTATATCGATACTTCCTGGGGTATGTGGTACTTTTCTTTGAACAATTCTATCAAGGCTGGAGTCTTCACTAAGCGTTCAAATCTACCCATTCTGAGTTTATGGATAAGAGAATGAAGAGCTGAGGAGGTTATCCGAGGAGATAAAAGGAGTTGTGAAAACAAAACTTAGATAGACTAGAGCGCGAACTGATCTTCGTAGTTCTTGAGGATCTTTGAAATCTCTTTTTGAAAATATGATGAACGATCTGATGGGTAATGAGTTTGGAGGTTTGAATGCTTTGAAGATTACGAACTGCGATGAAAAAAGAAGGAAATGGCGTTCAGGAACCTTTATATAAGAAATTGAAAACGAGAGGGATTTTATCCTGCCCAAATATTGAAGAAAAATCCTAATCGTTGGATTAAAGCCCCACCGTTAGATGCTAGGAGCATAACGCCGCCCAAAGTACTTAATGATATTTCGCGAGTTCCGAAGCGTTAGGAACAACTGTGAGGTGACGAAAATAACCCTTCCATGTGTGTAAGTTTGAATGTCTTTATGGTTTTAAATGTAATTATATTTACTAATCAAAATTATACTTTTTCTTCTCGGACAAGAAGGAAAAATTAAAATTTTAAAGGGCTATTATGGGGGGCAAAGACTTGAACTTTTATGGTGGGCCTCAAGCCCCAACTACTGACTAGAATATGTTCGAGGAGGAGAAAACGTTTGGAAAGGCCCCATAGTTGGTGGTCGAACAGAGAAATGTTTAAAGGCACTAGTCCGAGAGGGTTATCCTCCTCGGACCTGACGATTGTCAGTCAAAGCGAACTTCACCTTAACTTGGGTAACTTTCCAGGAAATCCCAGCAATAAAGATATACTTCAGGTGCACAAGGAAGGGATAAGAACACGGAAATATCTAGGGGAAAAGCTGCTACCACCGCATTAAATGCACTACAGCAACTTTCCTGGCTGCATTAATGTGGAGAAGACCTCTGAACAAGGTTTTCGACCACTATCGCCCACAGAAAACCAGAAAAGCTGCTCAGTAGAACAGATACTTGAGTGTAAGGTTGGATGATAAACAAGTGGACGATGGGAATGAGTTGGGAAGGACTATATAATGTGGGAGATCCTCCATAAGAGGGGGATCGGAAAAAATACAAGAGGAATAGTGAAAAAGAATTACTGTAGCACTGTGAAAAACTAACTTTCAGGAATAACCAATTCATCTAAAAACTCACTCCTTGGATATATATATTCGACCCTAAAGTATGTGTCTTGTCCTCCTCGGACATGTTTTAAACCTCAATTAACAGTTAGAAAACCTATTATCAGCCCAGTTCTTTCACCCACTCTCTTACAAATTTATTATATTGGGTTTATTGGGCTTATTCCCCAATTCTTTTGGGTTTGGGCTACAATTTGTGACCCTACAATATATTATGTTAATAAATATATCTTTGAATGAATTATTATTTACATGGGCGGCACTACACTATTCTTTGGGGGTTCAAATGAACCCCCCGACTTCAAAAAAAAAAATTTATATATAAAAAAATATTTTTTTTGTTAGTTTAATACTATAATTTTTTTCTTAAAAATATATTTGCACACCCCGACTTAGATTTTACACACCCTTATTACAAGTTTTTCCAACTCTAAGAATAAAAAGTAAGTGTTTGTGAATTGTAAGTGTCATTATTTTTTTTTTTAATAAATTTATATTATGTGTGTGAGTGTGTCTAATATTGATTGTGTGCATTATTTTTTGTTATAATATTATTTGTGTGAATTATGATGTGTGTGGATGTTTGTGTGTACATTATAATATAAATATATATAATTTAATAATTAAGAAATAGATATGGTTACATGTGTGTATATTGTTATCATGTTATAATAACTTTTTGTTATAAAGTAAGTAAAATTCAAGAAAAAAAACGTAAAGTTAGTGATTGTCCAAGTATTTGATTGGTTAAGTAGACACTAGTGTATAATTTTATGCATGAAGGAGTGTGGTTGTGTACGTCAATAATTAATACAAAGCCAATGAGTTTAGTTTAGTCATTTAGTTTAAAATATTTTTATAAAAACAATAATAAGTAGATAATAAAAACTGCATAAAAATAAAAAATGTTAGATAAACTTAACAAAATAAAATGATTATAGGCTCATAACTACCCACATTGGCAATAGATACTTATAATGAATTATCATATAACAATTCAAAATTTGAATACTTGTAGAAGGAAATTGTAAAACTTAATGTATTAATTTTTTTTTTTTGGTCGGTAACTCAATATATTCAAGTTTTTTTTTTAATTAAAATTTTTTTAATGACCCTCCTAAACAAAATTTCTGGAACCGCCACTGATTATTTACTGCATGAAATTTCATAAGGAGGAAAAAAATAAAAAACCGGCAAGGAATCACCCGCACTACCTCCATTATAGCACTTCGGTATTCAAAAATCTTGCTCCAACCAAAAGAAATCATGAATATTCAATTAGGTTGATATTATCATTTCGATACTTATGAGGTTATCCAATTCAAGTCATAAATAATTCAATTATCCGATGCTGTCGTGGCCCTTAATTTTTACTTCTTGTCCTCGATTGCTGCCTAGGTAAGAGCTGTAGCATTATAAGAGGAGGCTATTTGGTAAAATAATTCCATTTATAGAGAATGAGAGAAGAGGTTAAATCAATGTTAAGAAACGCAATGCTTTATATATGCATGGTATCTTTGAGACAATATTTTATCATAATTTTTTCAAGAATTAAATTGGAAATAAAAGACAGTTAAATAAGATGCTCGTTCATCAAGTCAATATGGAAACAGGAGGAAACAATGTAGAGAACATAAGAAAATCAAATGAGTTTGTCCACACAAAAAAAAAAAAAAAAAAAAAAAAAAGCAGAAGAAGAAGAAATCAAATAGAAGTAAGATGATTTTTTTTAATATAGGTAGAAAGTGGGATGGGGAGATGAGATTTAATCCACAAATATATGACACTGAGTAATTATACAATCCTTTGCAAGTAATGTTGTACTTCCTCTTCTCACATAATAGTGCGTTCAACTAATTGAGTTTATAGTGAGAGCCAATATTATTGTGAGAGAAGAGTAAGGGAGTATAAAATTATTGTACTCTTAGAATATTGTATAAATTTCTTCACAAAAATGTTATTAGTAACTATCATTTAAACCTTGAATAGTAAGTCAAATGAAGAAATTTAGGCATGACCAACACACAAAGAATTATCAAAAGTAATTTGATTTTCGAGAATTCGCAAAAGTCCTTATTCCATCTAGAATTGAATGGAGTTTTCTGGTATTTTGACCAAAGAATCTATAAGAGAAATTACTGTCAAGAGATTCTGACCGATAAATTAGACATTCCATGGCCTTGAAGAGTGCTTTGTCGTGCTAGGTCACTAACATATCCTTTGTCTTTAATTGACTCCAAGAATGGATTGGATCGCACAGACAAGTGATTTAATGAATTAGAAAGGAGATTTGAAAAATGTCATAGACTCTTGAATAATTCTCACTTCTCGTAATTTTATGATCCTTTGTTTCAGCGTTGGATATTTTAAAAGATTGGTCTTTTCTTCTTTTTCTTTTTTGTATTATATTCAACTTTTTTTAATGCACCCTCGATTTTTTTCGAAAAATCAATACTCCCTTTCATTAACTTTATTTTAGTTTACTTACAGAAAGTAGTTTTTTTTTGTTTAGAACACAAAAGTTAATATAGGAAGTAGTTGTGAAATCTTATACTAGCGCATAAAACAAAATCTTTTGAGACTCATTAGACATTTAGACCTTCCTTTCTAGCAAACTCCTAGGTTGTTAATTTTCTCTTCCTAGCAAACCCGCAAGCCTTGAAAGGCTGTGACGATCATTGTGGCAATGACAGTACTCCATACCCATTCGGCACAAGGAGAGAATGCTGCTTGAATGAAGATTTCCTTATCACTTGCAATGACACCTACTACAAACCACCCTTACGCTCTATTTGTTTCGCTAGAAAACCTTTTGTAAAGATAGTTTTCTGCATTTTCTAGTGTTTGGTAGCACAAAAAAAAAACCGGTCAACGGAAAACAGTCTTTAGTCAACGGAAAACCCTAATAAAAATAAGGATTATTTTTTATAGGTTGTTTTCCAAAAAAAAAAAAAAAAAAAATTGGAAAACAATCTCTCTCTCACTCATTACATCTCCTATAAATATTATATTCTTTTGTAGTTGTGGGAAACATAATTTTTTGGTGCCTTATCTCTCTCACAGTAAGCTCTCTCACTTTTTTTCTCTTCTCTTTGCTTTTTCTCTAATCATATATTCTTTGCTTTGAATTTCAAGCTTGATTTTTTTTTTCTCTAAGAAATTTTTGGTTTGAAGAATTCTAGGTAGAAATTACTTTTTTTTTTTTTGAAATTAAAAATAAATACTTTATTGATGCAAAGGAAAACATATACAGAGTAAGACATTGCAACACTTTGCATGTTACAGTACCAAACCAACCACAAAAACTTCAAAAAAATTATAAAAAGAACAATAACTTTCTAGAACACAAAAACATGCTTATCCTTTAAACATAGACGAAACTCGTTGATATGCCTCCAGAACTGCATTGGCTCCTTCTAGAATAACCTGTGGCTGTGTTTGAATATTCTCAAAAAAACTTTGTTTCTTGCATTCCATATTGCCCAGGACAGAACTGCCCATTGCTCCAATTCCTTCTTCCAGGTAGAACTTACGTCTTTTTGCACATAAAAGTGCAAAATAATAATAATAAGAAGAAGAAGTAGAAAGAATGAATGAAGTAAAAAACAAAAATTTAAACATAGTGCCTATATTCCTCTAAATTGCTTTTTCATGGGACAATCTTTACGTTATATAATGAATGATAATTGTTTAGAGGAATTGCATTTGTTGGCATATACATTATGCAAATACTATGAAGTGACTATATATTATGCAAAAACATTATACATTACATAGATACTCATATAAGGATGAACCCATTGCTTTTTATGTGCTATGTATGCAGGGATGGCTTAATGTATTTGGGGCCTAAAACTAAAATTGAGGCTTTTTATATGGAGTATTTAAATACAATTTTTTTTATAATAAATATTAATTAAACTTTATTATCTTGTGTTTAGATGCAAAAATTACTACCAAATTATTAATTAACATGAACTACGTAGAATTTTTTTTTACAAAGTCTATACACAAAAAAATTTGACACAACTTTTCACACCTGTTAATGTAAGTAAAAAAGTGATGGACTTAAATAAGAACTAGTAAAAGTTTACCAACTCAACTTCTGAAAAATGTAGTGAATTTTTTTGTGTATTTAAAAAAAAAAAAATATTTGAGAAGTATTACATTTACAATATTTTCACAACAAATCCTATGCGTTAAGTTATTACTGATTTTAATTTGAATTCACCATTGAAATTAATTTTTGTCATTAATTACAGCCTATAACAACCTACCACTTAGGATTTATTGTAAAAGTGTTGCGAAAAATGTCGTGGACGTAGCATTTTTCTTTGTTTTTTAAAATATTATTTTATTTATTGTCTAATATTTGAGCTTAATTAATATTGTCATAATGAAAAGAAAAAAAAATCACTATTGGTAAAAATTTGGGGGAATTTTTCTACTAGAGGCCTTAGGCGACCCCAACATTTGCTTCTAATATAGAGCCTACTCTATATGTATGTACGGTTCATATATGTGTGTGTGTACATGTTACTGTCCATATAAATGAGCAAGATGAGTGGTAAAGATCATGAAAATTTGACAACTAATTTTGACTGTATTTGTTGTCAAAATTTTAGTATGAAAACAAAATTAATTCTTGGTTTTTTATTTATATTGATTACGTTAGTTAGTTAGTTTTTTTTTTTTTTTTAGGGGGAAATTGATTACGTTAGTTGGTTTACTTAATACACATGTTTTGAATTATAAAAGAAAAAAAATTGTAATACCAAACACAAGAAAACATTCTCAAGCTCATTTTCAATGTCATTACCAAACACCGGAAAATAAAATAGTTTTTTAGAAAATACTCTTTGAAAAATGAACTATTTTCCAGAAAACATTAATGCTGAAACAAATAGAGCGGTAGAGCATTCTTATCAAAGGTTCTAAAAAATTTAGCATTTAACATTTCAAAAACCAACTTTATAGCATTTAACACATCACTTGACAATACACCTAACATCAAAACTTCTATTTTTTTTTACCACTTTATTAAAATATTATTTATTTATCATTTTTTATTCTTTTTTATTCTCACCACCCAAGCCACCACAAACCCACACAACCAACAGCTTCCACCACCAGCACAACTCATAGCACCGACTACAGCACCACCCAACGGCACAACCAACCACCGGCCTTCACCCACAACACCACCCACGGCACAACCTTACTTTTCCCTCTCATCCTCTCTCTGCCTCAACCCATGGCACACCAACCACCAAACCCACCACCGTTACCTAGCAACCCAACCACCACAAACCCATAACCAACGGTCTCAATCCACCAGCAGAACCAACCTCAACCCATGGCATAAACCCACGGCCTCAACCAACCTCAACCCACAACACAACCAACCACGACACCACCGAGACCCATCAAGCAACCCAATAACCCATTGCCGCCAAACCCACTGAGACCCATCAACACTCATCAAGACCACCGAGACCCACCAAGATCCATCAAGCAAACTTCCACTTGTAGTCAGGCCCACCACTGTCAAACCCTCAACCATCAGATCCACGACCCACTTGCAATCATCAACGACCCCATCGGACTCACAAGAGGGAGAGTCTGAGAAAGAGAGATGAGAGAGAATGAGAATGAGACAGTGAGAGTGATAATCTGAGGAGAGAGAATTAAAAATATTAAAAAATAATAACACCTTGCTATAGCGAGCTCTCAAAAATGAGAGCTCACTGTAGCAAGATGTCAAATTTTTTAAGATACAGCATCTTTGATAGAGTAGAGTTTTGTGGTTTTAGATGCTAAAAATAGCATTTTAGCACTTATAACATCTTTGATAAGATTGCTCTTAGGCTCTTAGCCTTTTTCACTGAAAATAACACGATAAATGTGAAACACATTTGGCTTTCGGGTGATATGCGCGTCTATGCTGATGTAGCCGAGGATTGATACAACAAAGGTGGCGAAAGAACATCAAGAATGAAAGCAGCCTGGGTTCAAATTGAGAAAATTCCCCATCTCCAACACCCGAAACAACTTCACGGCCATAGGCTGACACATGTGCTATAATGGATGGTGGTCATAAAGGGACAGGGACTGTTTACACAACTGGGTGCATGTCTCTCTATGTGATAGCGTCTGGGACCTTCTAAATTGGGCAATAGGCAATCAAACATGCAGTGAAGCTAAAAACGATCCAAAGATTCCAAACAGCCATGCAAGCAAGGAAAGCAGCCACTGTCATGACTCGGACAATGGACCAGGTTACAGGTGCAATTGTTCCATGGGATTCTAAGGAATCCTTACAATCCAGATGGCTAACAAGGTACTCATAGATATCAATTTGTACCATATTTTCTTTATTGGTTATCATATACGGGTTGTATTGACATATACCCTTAGAACTTAATAAACTATTTTATGAAATTATCTATGAAAAAATAAAAAAGTGATTAATTTTTTTTTTTTGATAACTTTTACGAATTCTTATAAAAAATATCTTAAAATGGATAATTAATATATGTTCTAAGGACATACATTACAGGACTTGTCATATACTAGAATTTTATTTACAATGGATATTATTTTCATTACCAATGGGCCTTTTTTATTAAAACCACTTTTCTAGATATTGAGGGCCCGTTTGGTCATGGAATTTAAAAATTGTTATTTAAAAAGATGTGAAAATTGTAGTTTAAAAAGTGTTGTTGAAAAACATGTTTTTAATAGTTATAAAACAAAAAATATGTTTGGTATCATGGTTTAAATAACATGTTTTTAGTGTTCAAAAAAACATAAAAATGTGTTTGGTATGTGTGTTTGATTTAAAAAAAAAAAACTGACACCTTTGACCAAAATAAACATTTTTTTATTCAAATAACATTTTTTTAATGCCAGTGGGACTGTGTGGGTGAGATTGATGAGACAATATAGCTTTTGATGTTTGAGCAGGTGGGCCATACAATGTTCAAGATAATTACACAATTGCCATTGAACATTAGTTTTTATTGTTTGAAAACAACCCGGGGATGATTTCAAAAACCATAATTTTGAACACTAATTTTTGAACAATGTTTTCCAAACGCCTGAACATGAATGGCATACCAAACGCCTTTTTTTGTTTTTGGACACTAGTGTTTAGTGTTTAAACACTGAACACTAATGTTTAAATTGACAAACCAAACGTGCTCTGATTAGTGCAAAATTAACCCCAACCCTGCACTGGGATTTGCACCAATTCTCTTGGTGGTTATGATTGTACTTGTCCACCATGATATGAAGGCGATGGTAAAACTCACTACATTGACATACAAAAGGGGCTTGAGAGGTTTACGTTGATTGATACTCCCTCCGTCCCACTTTGTTTGCCATCTATTCCATTTTGGGATGTTCCAAAATATTGTCTTGTTTCTAAAAATAAAAGTTATTAATTTACAAATGTTCCTATTATACCCCTATTAATTTACTGATTCAATTTTTTGATAAATTTATTTAAGGGTAGTTTTGGAAACTTATATATTTTTAAAAGGTAGACAAGACAATAAATGATGTTTCCTTAAAAAGTTTGACTTTTCAAACAGGACAAACAAAGTGGGATGGAGGGAGTAAGATTTTGCTAGGCGAGAAAAATTGATCAATATTCCTAGTTCCTAATCACATTATAATATGTTAGGTTGTAACTCGTGGACAAAAGTAATCAATAATAGTGATGCTGATATAATTTTACTTAGGTGAGTAAATGCAATTACCTCTCCATTGTAGTCCCGAATTACCAGCCCGTGGAAGTGGAGACAATTGCTGCGTGCAGAGCAGTGGAGTTTGGCAGTGAGATTGGAGTGGACTATGCTATTGTGGAGGGTGATTCAGAATTGATTGTGAAGGCTTTGAGGATAATGGGTTAATTTCTTTTGCACCTCTTATAAATGATGTCTCTTTATTTTCGGGTTTGTTTTCAGAATTGTCATACTCTCACATTGGGAGAGATGGCAATAAAGTTGCTCATAGTTTAACTAGGCTAGTTTTGATCACACCAAATTGTACCGTGTGGATGGAGGATGTTCTGTTTCGCACCTTACCTTTTGTTCAGGTTAATTTGGCCGTGCTTTAATTTTATATAATAAATGACTTCTTTCTCGAAAAAAGAAAAGAAAAGTAAATGACTTCTTT
The DNA here is from genome assembly GCA_023055345.1 of Quercus wislizeni. Classification (NCBI taxonomy): domain Eukaryota; kingdom Viridiplantae; phylum Streptophyta; class Magnoliopsida; order Fagales; family Fagaceae; genus Quercus; species Quercus wislizeni. The sequence goes on from JALGQJ010000005.1 coordinate 26,370,942, forward strand.
AACATTAAAGTTAAAAAAAATTAAAATGTACACTTGTCAAAATATATAGGAAAGCTCAATAAAAATATTGATCTATAATACATATTTAGTTAATAAATTTTAATAAATAATATTTTAATTTAGAGAACTCTGTTTTTAAAGATAAATCATGCCAACAATACTACTAAGAGACAAAACACAATTAATAGAGTTTTTAACCAAAGATAAATGACATTAAAAGGAAAATATAAAACATATAAAAATGATGGCACTTAATTGTATTGGTTCCTAGTAATTAAGTTTCAATATTTCTTATCACCGCTTACTTTTGGTGCGATCGTCACTCCACAAGTATAAGTGCTTGTTGGGTGTGGAGGGTAAGAGCTGAAATTCAAGTCTCTAGGAAGGAGCTTCACATACATATACACATAGATTAGACTAGAGTAGAATTTCTATTTTGTATTAAAAAAAAAAGGTTTTAATATTTCTTTTTTGAGAATCAATTAAGTTCAATATTATCTAATTGCTTGGGATTTCTAATGACCCCTCGGTTCTCGTAATGGTGTAAATTTTTGCATTCAATTTTTTTATTAAAAAAAAAAAAATCGTTCCTCGTATTTTATGTCGAATAACTCATTTGACACCAAAATCAAGAATAAATTAAAGACACAAGACTCAAGTTTGGATACAAATTGGGGGTTTTAATTGGAATTTAAGAAGAAATTAAATACACAACATAAAATTGGATACTACTTTACGATTTTATATATTTAGATTTTCTCTGAGTTTTGGCTTTTAATATATATATATATATATATATATATATATATATATATATATATATATATATATATATATATATTACATGATATATGCATATTAATTTGATCATTTTGATGTGTTGCACATAAGTAAAACAATCGAGCCTCCTAAAATTTTAGGTTCGGTTATAGATCTTCAACAATTAGACAACATACATTTATTTATTTTAATATTATTTTATTCTATCCCTATCCTTTATTATTGCCTAAATTGACATACTAACATACTCTTAGACAATAATTACACGACTAAGGTAGTCGATTTTGGAGCTTCAAGACTGGTTCCTTTGGATCACACTCAGATAACAACACTAGTGAGAGGGATGTATGGTTACTTGGATCTAGAATACTTTTGTTCAAGCCAGCTAACTGAAAAGAGTGATGTGTATAGTTTTGGTGTTCTCTTTGCAGTGTTACTAACCTGAAATAAAGCACTTTCTTTTGAGAGGCCCGAAGAAGAGAGAAATTTAGCTATGCATTTTGTCTCATCAATGAATGAGAACCACTAGTTTGAAATTCTAGACCAACGAGTGGTGAATGAAGGCAACGTTGAGCAACATAAAGAAGCTGCCATGTTAGCTAAGAGATGCTTTTAGGACCAAAGGGAGAGGAGAGGACTTCAATGAAAGAAACATCCCTGGCTTGAAGGCAATTTGGATTCAAAAGTGACTGAATACTTGTTTGGTGATGGTAGCGATTCTTTCCTTAATAGTTGCAATTATCAGTTTGTTACAACTTACGACAACATAGAGAATCGAGTCACAATATCAGAAACCTGATGATGGGCTATAATGTTGAGGTTCAAGTGCACCATACTGCAGCTAGCCATATAAGAGCATTCACATCAGCTCTTGGATAATTGTGTATAAATGTGTAAAATACACATTTTGACCATTTTTACACATTTTGAAGCAAAAAACACACTACATTAGTCTTTGTAAACTCGTGTAAACCCATGTATAATTTTCAACGAGCTACAGTATTCGTGTAAATTTACACGGACACTATAGCATGTGTATATATTATTTTATTAATTTCCGTTCGCACAAATTTTTCTCTCTCTTCTCTGTGCACAACAACCTCAGCTCCTCATCTTGTTTTCCTCAGATGCACACAAATACATCCACATAAATAAATCAACACAGAAACACACCCACACACAAACAAACCCACACAGACAAACCAACAGAGAGATATGGGTCGCCGGTGAAGAAAGGATCTGGGTCGCTGAGCTTGGTTCGTGGATTGGCCGGTGAAGAAAGGATCTGGATCATCGAGCTTGGTTCATGGATCGGCCGGTGAAGAAAGGATCTGCGTCGCCGGAGCTTGGTTCGTGGATCGGCCGATGAAGAAAGGATCTGGATTGGCCAGTGAAGAAAGGACCCGGTGAAGAAGTGATCTAGGTTGGTAGTTTTTAGAAAGAAAGGATCTGGGTAGCCGGTGAAGAAAGGATCGGCCGGTGAAGAAAGAATCTGGATCGGCCGGTGAAGAAAGGACCCAGTGAGGAAGTAATCTGGGTCGGTCGTTTTTGGGAAAGAATGAGATAAGGGAGAAAAGAGAGAGACAGAGAGGTCTTCAGTTTAGGAAAAATGTGTAAAGAGAGAGAGTGAGAGCGCGCATATAGAGGTAGGCAGTTGAGAGAAATAATAAAAAAATGAGAAAGGTGAATATTTTATTAAAATATCTTGTAAAATAGAAGAACCTATGTGGGTGTTTTATATAGGTGGTAGTGTAAAATAGAAAAAGTAGGTTTTTTCATATAAAATAGACAGAAAATTTAGAAAAACTGATGTGAATGCTCTAAGAAGGCAAACTTCTTTTTTTCAAATACTTATTTTAAGTAATTCAATTAATGATCAATGAGATGCGCCTTTAATCACTTTATAATACTTAAAAGTGTCTAATTTTTGCATAAATCGAGTAGTTTAAGAATAAAATAAAAAGGATTTTTTTTTAGAAGAATAAAATAAAAAGGTTTAGTGCTTAGCCAGGACACGTCAATTAAAAAAAACTTAAAAACATTGTAATTATAAGGTTAGTAGGAATTTTATAATATATGTTTAACCAATTTTTGAATTTTACGAACCTCTAGGATTGTCATTTTTGCAAAACTTTGGAATTATTTTTGTTTTCTTATATCTCAAACAAGCTTGGTATAATTTTCCATTCACTTATAATTTAAGTCATTCTTCCTCTATATTTTTATTTTTAAGTTGCAGTGTCTCAAATTGAATTTTATATATTAACTGATTATATACTAGTTGTAGGGCAGCTAGCATTTTTAACAGTATAATATAATATCAAGTAATGGGAACTTTATCATCATCTTAAGAATCTAAAGGTTTCAAAGTAACAAGTATTTATAAATTTCTCTCTTAAATTTAAAATAAAGAAATGTCACAAAAAATATATTGCCTCGTAAATTTTTTTTTTTTCTTTTTTAACTGAGAAGCACTTCATCACATCTGTCAGTGGATCCCGTGCACTATGCACAGGACCCACTACCTTTTGACCAGCAAAATAAGTGGTGGGCAGTGCTTTTCAGTGGGTCCTGTGCATTGTTCACGGGACCTACGAACCTCTTTTTTCACACAAACTTTTATTAAAAATAGGTCCCACGACTCATATATTTAAAAATTATTTTACTATAGTGTTTTCAATTCTCAACAAAATAAGCAGTATCCAAACACACCATAAATATGATATAATTTTAACCTATAACATCCGGTTTATGATAATTATTCATTATCACCGTACCACCCCAACTGAGTTTTGATATAAGCTAGTTGAATCCCACCATAAACCGTTGCTAAAAAAAAAAAAAAAAAAAAGAATCCCACCATAAACTAATAAGTTGAGCAACATATATTTAATTAAAAATATTGATTATTTATGTCCTGATTTGACAATCAGTCATATATTGGAAAGCATCATTTTTCCAACTCTTTATTGTGCTCAATTTTCAAATAATTAGTTGTTACAAATTCAATTGTTTTAGAAACGGTTTAGAAATATGAATTTGGCTCATCTCTTGTATTTCAAATTTCAAAGCACTTGACGATGAGACACATAAATGATATATGTCCAAAAATAGCCACGTGTCAATATCATCTCATTAAGTCTCTAATGCAATAGATGGAGGTCTTGCTTAGGAATATTGTCAACTAGAAAATGCCCATGCGATGCATGGTTTAATAAAAAATATTTTGATAATATAATTAAATTGAATAACAATTAAAATGAAAAAAAAAAAAAAAAAGTTACATGGAAGATGTATATTATGAAAGTTCAAGTTTGACATTTTTTTTTTCAAAAACAAATATTATAAAATATTTAACTATAATCATAAAAATAGTATAACAATTATTAATGAAATCTCCCCCCCCCCCCTCTCTCTCTCTCTCTCTCTCTCTATATATATATAAAAGATAAAAACAAAAAAAAAAATCTATTTTTTAAAAATTTAAAAAATAATTGAATTTTGTATATTTGTCCTTATATATAATATATCTAATTACAATGATCAATAAAAAATTTTATAATTTTTTTAATAATTCCTTTTTATTTATGAAGTGGGGATCAACCTAAAAGAATTAATTCAAAGTTTAAGATTAAAAAATAAATTGCACTTGTACACCTAAAAGAAATTTAATTTTCATTTCTTATTTTAAGATTTAAATCATTTGTTTTAGTGTTGATTTTATTCAAATGGTTATAAGTTATATCACACATTCTAACTTAATAATAAATAAAAATATAATACCATAACTTAATGTAACATTTTAACTTACTAATAAATAAATAAATATAACACCCTAACTTAAAGTAATATTTGTAATTGTATTGTGCTTTAGCCTTTAAGAACACATATATATATTTTTTTTTAAAATGCAGATATTAATATTACACATGAAAAAAGTAATGAATTCAATAATTGAAACAGTTGAAAAGAAAATTAAGCCAAAATCCCAATTCATTAATGAAAAAAATATCAAAATTTCTGAACTTAAAAAAATAAAAATAAAATAAAAATGGAGTTAAGTAAAGATAAACTTACATAGAAATTTGGACTAATAGATATAAGAACATTTTTAAATCCTTCTTTTTCTCTCGTATCCAATTTCATGTTTAACAGCAAATTTTGTTTTTAATTAAAGAAGATAGATTACATGGAACAAAGCACCAAACAAAAATCATAACAAATTAAATCCACGTGCAATAAAATATTGATGTCAACAACAAATAATCATGTGATAAGAAAATAAAAAATACAAATATATTGCTTGCTATATTGACATCTAAAAAAAAAAAAAATACTAAAAGGTGCTATCAAACATAAAATCTCAACCTATCTATAAAACTTGTTGATAAAAATCATATAATATATAATAAAAAGGTAACAAATACACAAAATTTATTCAATTTGATGAAAGAAAAAAAAATACTTGCAAGCTTGTAGGTCGGGTAGAGAGGAGAAGGGAAGAATATAGTAAATAATTGTAAGGCGCGTCGTAGAAAAAATAATACACTAAAATATTGTGTGTATATATAGAGAGAATTTCAAGTTCTGAAGAAGATGAAATGAACAAAAGGGAGTTTAGATGAAACTCAAATACTTTTTTTTTTTTTTTTAACTTTATTATTAGGCAAAAGATGACATAAGATGCAAATTTATCCACAAAAAAGAAGAAACGTAGTAAAAAAAAAAAAAAAAAAAAAACAACGTATTCTTTTTTTTTTTTTTTTTTTTTAAATTCTATCTGTAAGGTCACAAATTGTAGGCCAAACCCAAAAGGAGTAGGACGTGGGCCCAATACAATAAATTTGTAAGAGAGTGGGTGAAAGAACTGGGCTGGTAATGGGTTTTCTAACAGTTAATCGGGGTTCTAAGTATGTTCGAGGAGGAATATGCACATAATCAGAGGTTGAATTTAAGTCCGAGGAGTAAGTTTTTGGGTGGATTGGCTATTTTAAATGGTATGTTCTTCCTAGTGCTACAGTGAATCTTCTCCAATCTCTCTCTTTAATATTTTTCGATTCCCTCTTTAGGGAGATCTTCCCCTATTGTATAGTCCCCTCCGATCCATTTCCATCATCCACTTGTTTATCATCCAACCTTGCACTCCAGTTTTTGTCCTGTTGAACAACTTTTCTGGTTTTCTATGGGCGGTAGTAGTTGAAAGTACTGTTCAGAGGTCTTCTCCACATTAATGCGGCCAGGAAAGCTTCTGTAGTGCATTTAATGCGGTGGTAGCAGCTTTTCCCTTAGATATTTTCGTATTCTTATCCCTTTCCTGTACATCTAAAGTCTATTTTCTTTGCTGGAACTTCCTGGAAGGTTACCCAAATTAAGACGAAGTTCACTTTACTGACATTAGACAGGTCCGAGGAGGATGACTCTCTCGGACTAGTACTTTTGAACATTTCTCTATTCGCCCCACCACTATGGGGTTTTCCCAAACGTTTCCTCCTCCTCGGATGTACTCTTGCTAGTAAACGGGGCTTTAGGCCCAACACAGAAGCTCAAGTCTTGGCCCCCCCACAATAGCCCCTTAAAATTTTAATTTTTCCCTCGCCCCCGAGGAGAAAAACTATAATTTTGACTCGTGTAAACATAATTACATTTAAAACCCTAAAGATATTCAAAACCATGCACGTGGAATGGTCATTTCTGTCACTTCACAATTGTTTCTGACGTTTCGGAACTCGCGAAGCATCATTGAATGCTTTGGGCGGTGTTATGCTCGAGACATCCAACGGTGAAGCTCTAATCCAACGGTCCAGATTTTTTCTCCAATATTTGAGCGGGATAACATCCCCCTCATTTTCAGTTTCTTCTATAAAGGCTTCTGAACGCCATTTCTTTCTTTTTTCATCATAGTTCATAATTTCAGAGCACTCACACCTCTACTCTCCTTATTTCATCAAACTGTTCATCATATCTTCACAAAAAAGACTCCAAAGATCTTTGAGAGATACGGAGATCAATTTGCATCATAACCTACGTAAGTTTCGTTTTCCAAACTTCCTTTAACTCCTTGGATAACCTCCTCGGCTCTCCGTTCTCTCATTCGCAAGCTCAGAATGGGTAGATTTGAGCGTTTAGTAAAGACTCCAGAATTGATAGAGTTGTTCAAAGAAAAATACCACATACCTCAGGAGGTATCGGTACGATACTGTTCCACAGAGGGAGTGGCATTTGACCGAGAAGTAGGAGAGGTCATAATCCCCATGATTGCCTTTATAGAAGGAGGCATGACCGTCCCTATGGGTAGGATTACGAGAGACTACCTACGGGCCCATAAACTCTGCCCCCAACAGTGTGCTCCAAATTTTTTTAGAGTCCTAGGATCGATTGACACTTTGGACCGACATCTAGGGCTGGGACTGACTTGGTATGATGTCACTCATCTATATGAAGGCCATATAGAAGCTCGGGCAGGATTTTACCTTAAGTCCCGATCCAATGTCGTTAAGTTAATCTCCTGTCTCCCCAAATCTAACAAAGGGATGAAAGATGACTTCCTTATCCTGTTAGGCCCTTGGAGTGACGGCCTTCCTTGCCCAACCAAACTAGGAGAGCCAGGTGGAGTAACTTAGATTTATGATTTCTAACATTAGATTTAAGGAGTTTGTTCTCGGCTCTTCTTTATTGTACCTGAGTATTATTTTTATTCATTCATTTTTTTTTTTGAAGTTTTTAACTGTTTGATTCTTTTGTTTGATAGATAAATCATATACCAATTCCAAGCTCAGCTTGATCAATGTACCAGCACTTAACTACCTGCTCAGGTCTTAAATTTTCGTGAACGACGACGGCCAACTTCATGCCGTTCACTTGATTTTAGACTTTGAGCCAATTTCCAGATCTTTTTTAGACGTCGGCAATTTTATCCGAGCAGACGACTACCGTTTGGCTCGCATATTCGTCTTTCGGCCAGGTTTCCTTGCTCCGCACAATCTTCCACCCGTTGACCATCCTATTCCGCAAGGAATACAATTTGCCACCCAGCCACTACAATAAGTACCCTTCGGACACGCCATTATCGGGGAAGGAGCTGCTTTCTCTTATTCTCTTGAAGAAGAAATTGACAGATTCCAGTTTGAAGAGGAAGCCATTGTTATATCAGAGGCTGAATAAGGAGCAGACGAGTACTCGTGTGTTCAAACTCCAGCTCAGATAATAACTTACATTGGTGACTCTTCAGACGAGGAGGAAGTAATGGCTTCCAAGACAGGTCCAAGTCTGAAGGAACTTAAGAGGAACAGGAATAAAGCGCCATCCCCTAAGGATAAGAATAAGTCCAAGCCCCTAACAAATCCTCCCCCTCCTCCTCCCCCCCAGATTCCTGCTGATCTTGGGCTAAAACCCAACCTAGATCTAAGGAAGAAAAGGCAAATTGAAACTGCTGAAAAAGGAGAGTTGGGCCCTTCCAAAGGAAGTAAGCAGCCCAGATAGTCTCAGGACCACAGGAACAGAAGGTCCAGTTCTGTGGATAACCGAGAGGAACCTCCGGTGGCCCAAGTACGTTAGCCCACACGTACTTGGTCACCCGTGTTGGAGGTAGATGGTATGCCAATCGCGTATGATGCCACCCTTAGGCATTATTGCGGGCATGCTGGTCTGGTGGCTGAGGCTCTGGAATAGCCTCTCCTCCCCCCACAGGACATGGAGGCTTATAGGACCTTCAACCATCCTGAACTCTTCCTATCCCTTAAAAGGGACCTGGCTATGGTAAGTGATTCTGTTCATTTTTCTTCATTTATACTTATTTCCTTGCATTTTATAGCAAAAGTGATATTTTATCATTATTTTTTTTTTACTTTCTAGGTCATGCAACAAGTTTTTGTGGCCGAGGAGTGGATAAAGAACTCCTGTAGCGAGACAAGGCTTGCCCTGGATGCTTGAGGCGAAGCAGAGGCGCAGCTAGGTGCGTTAACTTGTTGCTAGGCACTTAACTATCTGCTCAGGCGCAGCTAGGCGCTAAAATGGCCGAGCAGGTGAAAGATGCTCTTAGGCAGAGAGATAGTGCCAAGGCAGGCCTGAAAACAACAGAAAAACAAGTTGAGGACATTCGCAAGGAGCTGCACTACTCTGAAATTAATCTGGCAACAGAGAAACAAATGGTGACAGAGCTTCGTGAAGAACTCCACAAGGCTAGGGAGGCTGCTCAACTACTTAAGGAGGCAACTGAGGCCGAGAAGCAGGCTGTATATGACTTGGGAGTATAGGAGACTCAAAGCCGTCTCACAGAGGAGTTCTCTGCTGTGGCGAGGGACTACTGCAATATCACTTGGGGTAAAGCCCTTGATGTCGCTGGAGTCCCTACTGATTCCAACCTGAGGCAGCCTGAGAGCATATATTATGACTCGGACATTCGTGGGCTCCCAGGTTCTGACTCTCCTCCCCAAGAACATCCTGCCAAAGTGTCTAAGGTGCCCATAACAAATCAAGTCCCTCCTGCTCCTATGGAAGTTCCAATGGATTCTCGCCCAAATGCTGGCCAAGGAAAAGAATTTGAAGCTCCCCAGGGCAAGGACAAGAGCAAGGACAAGGGCAAGGGTAAGGCCTCAGACACCACTATCTCTCAGCCCGAACGAGTTGCTGATCTAGGGGCTCCCAAGGCACAAGTTTAGGGCATTAGTTTTTGTAATATATTTATTTTCCTTGTTTACTGTTTTTGTATTTTTTTTTGTTAAGGAAATGTACTACACTTTTACTATCAATGAAAATATGTCCATTTTGTTTCATAAGTTATGATAAATAATGGAAAACTGTTCTGATGCTATTTTCCTTTAATTTGAATAGTATATATGATTATATTAGGCAAATAGAGCATATTATAAGATAAGTCCAACCAAAAAGGTTCAAAACTTGGGTCAACGCATAAATTGAATAAGCATCTTCAATAGTAACAGGATAACCATAAATGCAATAAACCCTAATGGGAATTTTAAGTAATATGTTTAGGTTTAAATTTAAATACTTAAAGAAACTTAGAATGAGTGCTAACTTACCCAAATCATTTGGTCCGAGGATTCCAAGCATGATTGGTTTTAAGTTTAAACACTTAGTGGAACTGAGAATGAGTGTTAACTAACCCGAATCATCTGGTCTGAGGACTCCAGGCATGATTGGATTTAAGTTTAAACACTTAGTGGAACTGGGAATGAGTGTTAACTAACCCAAATCATCTGGTCCGAGGACTCTAGGCATGATTGGATTTAAGTTTAAATACTTAGTGGAAATAGGAATGAGTGTTAACTAACCCAAATCATCTGGTCTGAGGACTCCAGACATGATTGAATTTAAGTTTAAACACTTAGTAGAACCGGGAATGAGTGTTAACTAACCCAAATTATCTGGTCCGAGGACTTCAGACATGATTAGATTTAAGTTTAAACACTTAGTAGAACTGGGAAAGAGTGTTAACTAACCCAAATCATTTGGTCCGAGGACACCAGTCATGATTGAATTTAAGTTTAAACATTTAATGGATCCAAGAACAAGTGTTAATTAACCCGAATCATCTAGTTCGAGAACTCCAGGCATGATTGGATTTGAGTTTAAAAACTTAGAAGAACTGAGATATGAATAGTATAAACATTTTATATAAAAAATACATATTGATCAAATAAACACTTTATTAATAATAATACCTCTTTAGGTTATTTACATTCCAAGAACGTGGCATTACATGTTCGTCCAGATCTTCTAAAAAATATGCTCCAATGCTTGCTTGGGAGGTGATACGATAAGATCCTTCCCAATTCGGCCCTAACTTTCCCCAAACTGGATTCTTTGCCGTTCCCATAACTTTGCGTAATACCAGGTCACCAGAAGTTAAGGGCCTTAATTTTACGTTGGCATCATAACCTTGCTTCAGTTTCTGCTGATAATAAGCCAGCTGAACCATCGCGTCTTCTCTCCTTTCTTCTATGAGGTCCAAATTTCTGGTTAGTTGCTCATCATTATCTTTCGGATTGAATGAACTGGTCCTTGTCGTCAGGAAGCCAGTTTCCAAAGGGATGACAGCCTCAGCTCCATAAGTCAATGAGAAAGGGGTCTCTCCAGTAGACCTGCGAGGCGTGGTTCTATACGTCCATAGTACATGTGGTAATTCCTCCACCCATTTACCTTTCGCATCATCTAATCTTTTCTTCAACCCACTTACTATAACCTTATTTACAGCTTCAGCCTGTCCATTCCCTTGGGGATAAGCCGGAGTAGGGTACCTATTAATAATCCCCAGCTCGCCACAGTATTTTCTGAACATCTTACTATCGAATTGAAGACCATTATCTGAGATGAGCACATAAGGAACTCCAAACCGAGTAACGATGTTCTTCCAGACGAATCTTTTGACATCCATATCTCTGATGTTGGCTAGGGGCTCTGCCTTAACCCACTTCGTAAAATAGTTTGTGCCAACCAGAAGATATCTCTTGTTTCCCACTGCTTTAGGAAATGGTCCCACGATATCTAAGCCCCATTGCGCAAATGGCCATGGGCTAGATAATGGATTTAGGATTCCCCTTGGTTGGTGTATACTCGGCGCGAGCCGCTGGCACTAGTCACACTTTTTGACGTATTCCAAAGCCTCTCTCTGTATATTTGGCCACCAGTAACCTTGGGTAAGGGACCTATGTGCTAAAGATCTGCCTCCAATGTGGCTTCCACAGATTCCTTCATGCATTTCTTCTAAAAGTGACTCGGTTTGCTCGGGATGAACACATAACAGATAAGGCCCTGAAATGGAACGCTTATATAATTTGTGGTCCTCCGACAACCAATAACTAGTAGCCTTCTTCGTATCTTGTCAGCTTCGACTTTTTCCTCAGGCAGAATATCCTCCTTCAGGAATTGTATGATGGAATCCATCCAGCTCGGCCCTCCTCTGATTTGGTTAATTTGAACCGTGTCTCTTGTTCTTGAGGGTTTGCATAAGTCCTCAACAAGGATTACTCGAGGCAAGTCCTGTACCGAGGAAGTTGCAAGCATGGCCAAAGAGTCCGCGTGTGCATTGCCACTTCTAGGAACATGTAGCAAGTCAAAGGAATCAAATTTTGACTGCATAGATTTAACTTGACTAAGATACCCCTGCATCCTCTTGTCTTTAGCTTCGAATTCTCCTCTTACTTGATCGACAATCAGCCTTGAGTCTGAGAAGATTTTTATGGACTTTCCTCCCATTCTCTGGACCATAGTCATTCCTTCCAACAAAGTTTCGTATTTAGCTTCGTTATTCGTCACTTGGAAATCTAACCTTAAAGACTTCTCAATGACAACCTTCTTAGGAGACATCAGTACTAATCTAACTCCTGAACCTTTTTGGTTTGATGTTCCGTCTACATGTACTTCCCACGTTGGAAGGCAGTATTGGGAGATAGTACCAACCAATTTTTCATCAATGTTTTCCTTTGTCGGTAATTCTTCTATTTCTGGTTCGGTGAATTCCGCCACCAAGTCTGCGAGGATTTGTCCTTTTACGGAGGTACGGGGCATGTACTTGATATCGAAGGCTCCTAGAATTGTTCCCCACTTGGCTATTCTTCCCGTGTAATCAGCACTTTGGAGTATGGTCTTGAGCGGGAGCTGTGTAAGGATGACCATTGTGTGTGCTTGGAAGTAGTGAGGTAGCTTACGTGTGCCAAGCACTACTGCCAGGATAGCTTTCTCCAGTGGTAGATAACGCACTTCAGTTTCATACAACGACTTACTCACGTAATAAACTGGCCGTTGTATGCCATTATCAACTCGTATTAGCACCAAACTTACCGCATACGGGGCTACGACAATGTAGGCGAAAAGAACTTCATCAGGTTCAGGACTAGACATGATTAACGGCCGAGCTAGATAGTCCTTGAGTTGCTAGAATGCTCTGGTACATTCTTTTGTCCACTCAAAATTCTTCAATTTGTTGATCAGTAGAAAGAAAGGTCGGCATCTATCTGCTGATCAAGATATGAACCTGTTTAAAGCAGCAACCATTCCGGTTAATTTCTGCACTTCTCTTGGATTCCGAGGAGTTCGTAAATTGTTAATAGCTTTAATTTGGTCAGGGTTAACTTCAATTCCCTTGTGGGTGACCATGTAACCTAAGAATTTACCCGACCCTACACCAAATGAACACTTGGAAGCATTTAAGTGCAGTTTGTAGCTTCTAAGAATTTCAAATATAACTCGAAGGTCTCCCAGATGCTCCGAAACCACTTTGCTCTTCACCACCATATCATCTATATAAATCTTGATGTTTTTCCCCAATAATGACTCAAACATCCTCGTCATCATCCTCTGATACGTGGATCCTGCATTCTTCAAACCAAATGACATTACTTTGTAATGATAGTTCCCAATAGGAGTAACAAAAGCAGTTTTTTCTTGATCGTCCAAGGCCAAAGGTATCTGATGATAACCCTGAAAAGCATCCAAGAAACTCATCCAAGGATGGCCGACAGTGGCGTCTACCAATTGATTGATCTTAGGCATAGGGAATGGATCTTTAGGGCAAGCCTTATTCAGATCCGTGAAATCAACGCACACTCGCCACTTCCCACTCTTCTTATTTACTACTACTTTGTTTGCTAACCATTCAAGCTAGAAGACCTCCTTGATAGCCTTAGCCTGCTTGAATTTCGCTACCTCTTCTCGGACTGCTTCTGCATGCTCTTTGCATGGACGACGAGGTAGCTGCTTTTTGGGGGTTACTAATGGATTGACATTTAAATGATGGCAAATGAATTCTAGATCCACCCCTGGAGCCTCGTAAGTATTCTATGCAAAGACGTCAATGTTTTGCTTAAGGAACTCTATCAGCTTTCCCTCTCTTGCTGAGGTAGCTGGGATCCCACTTGAAAAAACTTTTCTGGATCGTCTCCTATTGTAATTTTCACAAAATCTTCACATCCTACCTCGTCATATGTTCTATCAATGGATAACATTGGAGGTTTTAACTGCTATAACTCTTTCTCCCTAAGAGTCGTAAGCTCAGCTTCAGGCCTGTGCCGGATGGCTGCAACCATGCACTGCCTCGCCATGGTTTGATCACCCAATATCTCTTCGATCTGTCCTTCGGATGGGTACTTGATCTTCTGATGCAGAGTGGAAGAAATTGCTCCTAAAGTATGAAGCCAAGGTCTGGAAACAATTGCTGTATAAGGAGAATGCATCCACCACGATAAAGTCTACTTCCACCGTCTCCGAACCAGTCTGCACAGGCAACCTAATCTGTCCCTTTGGGATAATAACCTTCCCTTCAAAACTCACTAGGGGAGAACTGTAAGGTGTTAGATCTTCAGCTCTTAAACTCAGCCCCTTGTAAAGGTCAGGATACATTATCTCGGCCGCACTACCTTGATCCATCATCACCCTCTTCACATCATAGCCTTAAATTCGGAGGGTGATCACTAAGGCATCATCATGAGGCTGAATAGTTCCAATCTTGTCCTCGTCCGAGAACCCCATGACTAGGGGCCGCTCTAGTCTAGCTCTCTTCGGCTCACGACTAATGTCCTTAGAAGGCAAGCGAGCCACAGACATTACTCTAGATGGGCATGATCCTGTTCTACCAGGTGCTGCAAAAATAACATTGATGGTTCCCAAAGGGGGTCTTGAAGGAGTTTCTCTTTCAGACTGAGAAGTAGTCTGTCCACCGAGCCCGCTAGAATGGTGCAGTAGCTGCTTCAGTTTTCCTTCTTGGGCAAGTTGATCCAAGTGATCCCATAAACTCCTGCAATCCTCTGTTGTATGGCCATGATCCTGATGGTATTGATAGTAGAGGTTTCGGTTTCGTTTTTCGGGATTTCCCATCATCTTATTGGGCCATTTGAAGAAGGACTCGTTCTTGATTTTTTCCAATACTTGATGCACTGGTTCTCGGAATACAGCCCCTACCACTTGATTGTTATTTGACCCTGGCTGCTCTGAATAATCCCTTCTCGGCCGGTTATTGTTGTATCTGTCCGACCTAAAATCTCTTATTTCTTGAGGGACAACCTTAGCTTTCCCTTTTCCTTGTTGTTGATCGTCTTCTATCCTGTTATACTTGTCCACTCTATCCATTAGTTGTCGCAAACTGGTGACAGGTTTACCTATCAGGGATTTTCTGAAACCATGTTCAGATGGGAGGCCGACCTTGAAAGTTCTAATAGCGACTTCATCAAAATCGCCATCAATCTCATTGAACATCTCCCAATACCTCTCAGCATATGCCTTCACAGATTCCCCTTCTCTAATTGTCATAGACAGTAGAAAGTCTAAGGGCTGAGGAACCCTACTGCACGTAATAAATCGGGAGCAGAATGATTGGGTAAGCTTCTTGAAAGAACTGATGGAATTCGTTCTTAACCCATCAAACCATCTCATCGGCATTGGTCCTAAGCTGGAGGGAAACACTCTGCACAGTAAGGCCTCGTCCACACTTCTGTTTGAATTGGCTTACGTGCTCCACAGGATCTGTACATCTGTTATACATGGTGAACGTGGGTTGATGAAAACGCCTGGGGAGCTTTGTCTTTTCTATTCCCCGAGTAAAGGGGGACTTAGAAATTTGACTCAGAGCTTTCTTCATGACATTAGTTCCTACCCCCCTCCCAGATGGACTTCTTCACTTCCTCTTACGAGAATATTCCTCCTCACAGGAATAGGATTCACTAGGTGGAGTTTCTGAGAGTTTTCTGTAACTGGCATCTCCATCGTCATTGGAAGAAACATCAGAGCTAGAAGGGGTTTGTTTTCGTTGTGCACGACGAAGTTTCTTTTTTAAATCATCAATTTCTCGTTGCAAATCCTTTTCATCAGCTTACTCATGTACCAAATGACTCCTTCGATAACCACTTCCACCGGCATGGAGCGTCTGCGAGCTGCCCTCTTGCTGGTTATCCAAACGATTTCCGTGCTCAAGGTTATGGAGCTCGCCTTGCTAATGAATGTTAGCTGATTCTGCATGGGGTGGGCTAGTCTAGTGTGGTCCTGAACCCGCCATAACTGTTATTATCCTTACAAGCACTAATTCTCTCCACAGACGGTGCCAATTGTAAGGTCACAAATTGTAGCCCAAACCCAAAAGGAGTAGGATGTGGGCCCAATAAGCCCAATACAATAAATTTGTAAGAGAGTGGGTGAAAGAACTGGGCTTGTAATGGGTTTTCTAATAGTTAATCGGGGTTCTAAGTATGTCCGAGGAGGAATATGCACATAATCAGAGGTTGAATTTAAGTCCGAGGAGTAAGTTTTTGGGTGGATTGGCTATTTCAGATGGTATGTTCTTCCTAGTGCTACAGTGAATCTTCTCCAATCTCTCTCTTTAATATTTTTCGATCCCCTCTTTAGGGAGATCTTCCCCTATTATATAGTCCCCTCCGATCCATTTCTATCGTCCACTTGTTTATCATCCAACCTTGCACTCCAGTTTTTGTCCTGTTGAATAGCTTTTCTGGTTTTCTATGGGCGGTAGTAGTTGAAAGTACTGTTCAGAGGTCTTCTCCACATTAATGCGGCCAGGAAAGTTGCTGTAGTGCATTTAATGCGGTGGTAGCAGCTTTTCCCTTAGATATTTCCGTGTTCTTATCCCTTTCCTGTACATCTGAAGTCTATCTTCTTTGCTGGAACTTCCTGGAAGGTTACCCAAATTAAGATGAAGTTCACTTTACTGACATTTGATAGGTCCGAGGAGGATAACTCTCTCGAACTAGTACTTTTGAACATTTCTCTATTTGCCCCACCACTATGGGGTTTTCCCAAACGTTTCCAGCTCCTCGGACGTACTCTTGCTGGTAAACGGGGCTTTAGGCCCAACACAGAAGCTCAAGTCTTGGCCCCCCCACCCTATCTTATTTGCTTTATTTTATGTATTTTTTATTTATTGAAATTCTGTCCTTTTTTTAAGGTAATTCTATCCTATCCATTTTAGCCTTTGCTGATAATATTTTAGATAGACCAACCAACTAAATTTAATATCTTTTTGAAATTTTAGAAAATACTTGTTGTAAGTTGCACGTTTTGTTAAAACACTTATTATTATTTATCTAAAGAAATTAATAAGAACAAATACATAGTAAAAAAATAAGGATTAGATGGATTAGATGAGGAATTTAGATTGTAATCAAATTAAGATTTTTATCAACTTAGAAATTATAGGAGAAGAAAAATTGTATATGTTTTTTCTTAAAATCTAAAAATCTAAAAAAATATGGTAAAGCTACTTGGCGTAAACACGGCATCTAAGTCCAACTTTTATTATATAGTATATGATTTCATTCCATTTTCAGAATATACAAAGCCCTGAATGGCTTCTCAGTAAATCACAAAACTTTTTAAAGTTTTGAATGTAAAATTAAATCCCTTTTTGGTAAATTTTTTAATGTTGAAACAAAAACAATTGAACATCCTTTAAAATAAATGATAAGTTGTTCATATGATAACACATGTATTTTTAGAACTACCTTTTTTATATAAAACTAGTCGCAAATCCGTACTACGCATGTAACATACTTGTTTGTGTGGTAAATTAAAATAATTCTATAAAATCTTAAATTGATTATGAAACTATACCATTGCATGAAATTCTTCTGTTTGACTTCAATTTTTGTTACAATTTGACAAAAAATCCATTACTTGAACGTGCAATAGTTTGCAAAAAAAAACCTGCCAATTGGTTTCAGATATTGTAAAAAATAAAATAAAATAAAACTAAAAAATTTAGATGTTAAAATTTCTGAAAATGCCAAAAAATATTAAAGAATTAGAAGATTCACCGCCTAGAAATTATTGAAACAAAACGAAATATATATGATTACACAATAGAGAAAAATATGTTACCTTCATAAGAACATAAAATTAATGATATAACCTTTGAAATCTGCTAAACAAGTTCAAATGTTGCAATAAATTCAGAGCTTATAAATTATTGAAACAAAAAAAATGAATCCAATAATTAAAGAATTAGAAGATTCAGAGTCTACAAATTATTAAAAGAAAAAAAAATTTTGACCACATAACAGAGAAATATAAAAGAAAGATACTCTTAAAAGAATAATTCATAACTATAGCAATAGTGGAGTTGCTTTTAGTGTGGCTCACCCATGGGTGGCCAGGTAATAGCAATAGAGAAGATGTTGCTACTGTTTTTGGGTTGTTTAGATTCATGTAGGTTTTTAAATTTTTAAGTTTCACGTTTGTTGCTAAGTTTCATGTTAGTTCAAAGACTTTTGGTTTACTTAGGGTTTTTGAGTTCGGATTTTTGGGTTTCATGTTTGTTGTTGTGTTGAGTATTTTTGGGTTTCACATTTATTGTTGAGTTTCATGTTAATTCAAAGACTTTTGATTTGCTTAGGGTTTTTAAGTTTCATGTTTGTTATATGGTTGAAGGGTTTTTAAAAGGGTTTTGTTTTTGGGGTGAAAGAGAGGTTTTTTTTTTGTTTTTTTTTAATATTGCTAATGTAGGTTTTGCATAAGTTTAGTTTTTGAGTTTTTTCGCGTTTGTAATATGGTTGTAGGGTTTTTAAAAGGGTTTTGTTTTTGAGTGAAAGAAAGGTGTTTTTATTTTTTATTTTTAATATTGCTAATGTAGGTTTTGCTTAGGTTTAGGTTTTGAGCTTTTACATATAATAATAAATTAAACTAAAAAAAAATATTA
The DNA here is from genome assembly GCA_023055345.1 of Quercus wislizeni. Taxonomy (NCBI): domain Eukaryota; kingdom Viridiplantae; phylum Streptophyta; class Magnoliopsida; order Fagales; family Fagaceae; genus Quercus; species Quercus wislizeni. Next base: position 26,389,378 of record JALGQJ010000005.1, read on the forward strand.
TGATGTGAAAAATTGTGAGACCTCCAAAGTTTACGTGGCAAGCTTTCATGAGGTCAACAAAAAGTTCAAGACTTCAGTTTTATATTATATATAGATAATAACTCAAATGTTTCATGTTATACTCAAACTCCAAGGCATGAACCTTACACAATCATACAAGGAATATAATGACAACGTCACACTCAAAACCTCAAGGAGAAACACAGCTAGGGATTTTGAGTTTTTTTTTTTTTTTTTTTCAAACAATTCCAAGAAACTTAGACGTTTTTAGAATTCAGAAAGGCCAAACATAAGAGAAAAACCTATTGAATCAAAATGAAAGTTTAAAAAAAAAAAAAAAAAAAAAAATTTGACAAAATTTGGTTAAAAAAAAAAAATCACATGTCTCTATCATGTGTAATATACATCAAGGTTTTGAAATTTAGACCGGACCGTACGATCCAACCGGAAAAACCTCGAACCGCTAATTTTTGCGATTCTTTTATCTTCAAGAACTGCTCTATGAGAAAAAAACAGGGACCCGTGCAAACCGCCGTCGGACCTTACGGTTCCCTACTTCCCTTTGAATCTGAACCTACAAAAAGCAAAAAAAAAAAAAAAAAAGCTTTAAATTCTACTCCCTTCAAACTCATGGTTCTCATGGTTCCAGTCAGCTTGAAAAAAAAATTTATCTACAGGCTTACATAAGTAGATCTCCATTATTGTAGCTTCAAACATGCTGCTAGACATTGAGACTTGAGATCACATCATAGTTTCTTCTCATTCTTCTTCTCTATATCGCTCTCTCTTGTTCTTTCTCTATCTCAGTATTCTTCATTTTCTCTTCTCTCTTGTTATTTCTGTGTTTTTGCCTTCTCTATCTTCCTCTCTTCTCTTGTTATTTCTTTTTTTTTCCTTCTCATTTACTCAACCTGACTGTCAACCACAGCCTATATTCTTGGGCTTTGATTTTAATCTGGTGGACAAAACAATGTTTTCCTTTCTCACCCTTCTAGGCTTATAGCTTTAGTTTATTAGAGCGTTTGGATTGGGTTGAAAGTGGCTAAAAGTGAAGTTGCGTTTTCAAGCCCTTTTTTTTTTTTTTTTTTTTTTTTTTTTTTTTTTGCACGTGAACAGTAAAATCACATGATTTTACTGTGCAGGGGACAAAAAGCACTGTTCATGTACTATTTACGGGTCCCACGATACTATTCACACATTTAAAAATGACTTTACTATAGTATTTTCAGTTTTCAGTTTTAACAACAATAAGTTTAATCCAAACGGACCCTATATATTTTATTTTTAAAATTTCATGGGAGAATGGGTAAAGTACTAGTGCCTTGGGTCTCTCAACAAAAGTTTAGTGGGAGACAAACTAGTAACCACTGTCACCAGGCCCACCACTGATCATTTTTTTTTTTTTTTAAAGAAAAACTGGAAATGTCTATTAACTTTTTTTTTTCCAATTAATTTCATGGGAAATGTCTATTAACTTTTATATTGGGTTCCATAAAAATAAAATAAAAAAGTTTATTGGATTGAATAGTCAAATATTTGGAACTATTTTAGATAATTTTTCAATTTTTATTAATTTAATATATTTATTTATATTTTAATTAATTATTAAATTAATTATGACGTCATCACGGTTCGACCACAGTCGACCTCGGTCTGACCTTAAAAACTTTGAACATTTCCTTTTTATTGTTCATTGAACAGTTCGGGTCTAAAAACCTTGGTATACATAACTCACTTCAAATGATTGTATATAATCACTTAAGTGTGAGTTAAAATATAATAGGGATACATATCATTTTCCTATTGTTTGTTCAATTTGAAGGTGATTCAAGCATAGTTAATGAGGCTCTACTGACTTCAGTTTCTCCTCCATTTGTTTTCCTAGTTCCTATTATGTCAAATGTAAATGTCTCTTTAAGATCCCTCTCTTGTTAGAAATTTTGTTATATTCCTAGGAACTTAAACTTTTTGGCCTGTAACATTGCTTTTTGGACAACATTTCATAATTGGGATGAATTCATAACCATCTCTAATCAACTTGGTTGGAAATTTTGCCCAGAAGGCAAAAGGTAGAGATGGGTCTGGCTCAATTTCCCATGGTTTTAAAAGTCAAAGAACTGATTTTGGACCTAGTTTCCAGTTGTACCCATTTTTTGACTGATTTTGGCTGGTTTTTAATTGGAATTATTACTTTTACTGGACAGGATTGGTACTCGATTCCCAGTTGAACCAGTCGGTTCGGTCTGATTTTTACAACTATGCGTTTTTCCCCTTTCTTCTTAATAGATTATTCTTGATTACCAAAACAATTCAAATTATAACTTACCCACCTATAGTTTAATCAAAATTTAAGTTTTCTATATGCTGTTTAAAAGTTAACACTTTGTGCACCTGAGGTTCACTCAATTAGGCTTCCGTTACCCACCTTAGTACTTTAACAGTTACAAACACAAAAAACATAACAAAATCATAAAAATCAAACTACAAGTATATTTCTTAAAATAGTGAAGCTTTGGCTTAGGAACCTTCCTCTTCATAAGAATATTCTTAAGCCTATCAATCCAAAAAAAAGTCTCGAGACCTCCATTTAATCAATGAATGTTTGAATTTTGCATGTCTTGACTTATAGATGTTGTGCAAATCACAGATGTAAGCCTCTTACAAACTAATTTTTAGGCATATTTTCATATGATAAACTTATTATGGACTACACAAAACCAAATTATTATATTCTGAGAGAGAGGCCATGGGGAGATTAAGGCTTTGGGCCATCTAATCCAACTGGTTCATTTCCAACTCCACTATTGTGCTTGAATGGAGTTCATTTTGGGTATTACCAAAAGTTGATGAAGATGAGATAGAAGGGGGAGATGTAACGATTTTTAATTTCATCATTATTTTAGTTTTACTTCGAATTTTCATGAAATAATGAATTTTTAAATTTTGGATGTAGAAGTCAAAAGTGCACTTATTTTTTAAGTTGTTGGTGTGATATACTCCATGTAGGACACCACTTTGTATATTGTACTCCTTTGGCATTTTTTTCGTACTTTCAAGAGGATTTCTATGTTTATCTTGTTGCGAATTATGAATAAGTGTTCAACTATTGGGAGGAAGTTAAATCTTTGCCACACTAAACCATCTATTACAACTAAACCAGGACTATCAATCAAAATGAAGGAAAGAAGGAAAAAGAAAAAAGAAGCAATGCGAGATACACGACATTTTTCACCACAACTTTAGCATTAACAATTGTTGTATTGTCAAGTTTTTATTGATTCTCATATCAGAATATCCCCTTAAGAGTTTTATTTAGATTGATAGGCTTGAAAATGTTCTTAAGCCAAAGTTTCACCATTTTAAGAAATATAATTTTAGATCTTCATTTTTATATTTTTGTTATGTTTTTTGTGTTTTTTATGGTGAAATTACAAAAGTGGGTAAAGAAAACCTATTGGAGTGTACATTAGGTTGGTGGGTAAAATGTCAACTTTTAAATCACAGGTAGACAATTAAACCACAAGTGGATAAGTTGTAATTTGCTCAAAAATTATATACGGTTAATTATAATTTTAGGCTAGGGTCAAGTTTGTATTCAATTTTTATATAAATAAAAAAAAATATCTTCAAAAAAAAAAATAAATAAAAAATTCCGCTAACAGTTTCAAACAAGTCCAATATTTTCCCAAATATGTAGGCAATTAGGCCCGACATAATTACATAAATACTACGCTGCCATTATTTTGCTCACATTAAACGGAAACCAAAAATCTCCTTCGAAACCAAAGTTTTTTATAATCAAATAAGGTGAGCAACCACAACCCCAACCTCTTTCATTCACTTTCCCATTATTCTAAATTCATTTTCTTTCCAATTTGGCTGTTGTTTTTTCCTTTTTTTTCGCTTGGCGAATGGCGAGATTTCCATTTAGTTGCTGATTAAAGTGACAAATCGTTGAAATAAGCAATGTCTGTTTAACTAACTCTCTTACTATATTCTTTTTAACCTTTCGTTCCGTTAAAACTATGCTCGTTTTGGCATTAAAACAAACGCCTAGTATGCTACTTCATGCTGTCTGTATTTCGTTGCTGTTACCTTAAACGAGTGCTTCTGGAGACACCCAATTCCCAAACTTATCGTTTTGCGCTTTCTTTGCTTTCAAAAGCAGAAATTGCACTGGTTATAGCTTTTAAAAGCAAGTATAGTACATGGTTCTGTTGGGTTCTTTGATTTGTTTAAAACCCTGTTGAACTTGTCGAACATTTCTTACTTTCAAAAAACAAAAAAGATTGTATTTATTTTAGATAATGATTGTTAGAAAGCACTTTCAAAAAGCAGACTAAGAAGTGCTTAGTGTTGAAATTTATGCTTTTGTAGGCAAAATGAAGTGAGGATGAGTGCAAGTATTCTGGTAGCTGAGGCAGTGTGGAAGGACATTGAGTCCACTCGTTCAGGTCGTTTATCTGTTTTTCTTTTCTCTACTTAGAAGCTGATATTATGAATTTTTGAAAATAAGTTTACCAAATTTTCATTCAGTTTTGATTACTTATGTGGACATTTGATAACATGGAACAAATTGAAATGGGGCAGTGTCCAATGATCAGCTCTCCATGTTAGTATTTCTATATCCATTTCAACACTGTGTTGCAAATATTAGTACTGTTTTGTAATGTGGTTGAATTATTTTGGGGTTTTCATTTTTGGGCTATAAATGCAGCTTGCATTTCTTGTTTGGTAAGAACTTTGAGCGAGCCACTAGGATAGTAGATCAAAGAGGTGTCAAGAGGATTTCTGGCGAGCCTAGCGGGCGGTTCATCTTTCAGGTGAAGATTATTTCTTTACTTGCATACACGTTTCATTACCTTATGGATAGACATGCTTATGAAATTGACAACTAGATGGTTCGATCCAGATCAGAACAAGCATCCGCATCATGAAGTTGTCTTAAGGTTAAATTTTGTTTGGACATTTTTTTTCATTTTGTGAATCTGGAACTCTAGCTGATACTGGGGAAATTCAAGTCCAAAAGTTTTAAAATTTTCAATATTTTTTTCATGCATTTATCAATTTGCATGAAATTTAGATGACATTAGCCAAAAGTTGCCAATTTGGTAGTTGAGGCCAAGATGGGTTGGGTTGAAGAAACCTGTTAATTTTGACCAGGTAATGAGGAAGATGAAATCTAAGACTGTTTCTCCACTTATTTGGTCTGGTTAGGTTGTCGGAGAATCACGGAGGAAGGAGGAATATTTCTGCTTTGCTGAATGCTATTGTGCATGTTATTCGTTCTTCTATGACATTGTAAATAGAGGGGAACAACTATGTGTAAGATCATCATTCTTGCTTATCCATTAAATTATGAAGTCAAACCCTTCAACCTTTCCTTTTCTTTTTGCAACAAGTTTCTTGTATTTAATTCTTTTTCTTTTTTACCTGTTTCTTACAGTGTAAGCATCAATTAGCTGCAAGACTAGCTGCATCCTTGGGAGCTTGCATTGAAGTTAAGGTGTCTGATGAGAAGTTAGCTCTATTGCTATCAAAACTCTGAAATCTTTCGATTGAATACTTTGCATTTGGTGTTGAAGTTTTGCATGAGAAAAGAACAAGTTGATGTGTTCACAATATAGAAGCTAGGTGCATTTAAAAAGGTAGTCCATGAGAAAGTCAAGTTGAATGTGTTCATTAAGTTGTACCACGTGATTTTCATTTTGTGAGGAACATTTCTAAAATATGAATCTCAGCATCCATAGGCATTGGAAATTAGAATATTTATTGCCTTATATTGGAATTTATAGAGGTTTGCTATTAGGATGACTGTTCAGATGTTATTGGCTCTACTTTTGCTTAGAAATTTTATCACTGCAACAGCTCACTGATGGAATGTGGTATTGTGAAATTTGTGTAATCTGTTGTTTCTTCTATAAATAAAGAGGATACTGTTGTTGATCAAATGTGTTCCTAACATTTTATTTTTTGTTTATACATATTTTGGATTAATTGCTTATATTCACACAATCTCTCTTGATAAATATTCATTCTAGGTATAAACCATTTTTAAGTGTTCTGTGTCAAACTGGTTTGATCATGTGGTAGGTTTTTAATGGTTACATATGAGGCTATGACTTTGCACATTGTAGATGAAATATAGATTGCAAACAATTATGTATTAGGAGCATTGGAAATAGGAGCTCATAGAGTGAGGATAGTGCATTATCCAGTTATTATCAAGTCAATTGCTTTCACACTTGAAGTTAATGCATCAATTGATAGCACTACTGAAATTTTATTTGCCTAAGCATGTGTGTGCGTGAGAGAGAGAGCAAGAGAGAACAGGAACAGGAGCTCATACGTGACTTTTGGGGTGTGGGGGGAAGAAGAACTGAATGGATAAAATGAAAGAAGAAAAAGAGATCAATGCAAGATCATCCTAAGAGTTTCATAAAATGAAGGAGACATCTGTGTTGGCAAATGGACATCAAAATTTTAAAGAGAATAAAGAAGGGAGTTTCCTAAGATATTGTTGTTGGGCAACTTCCAGAATTTATGTCTATAGGAAGATAAGGCTGACATATGACCATATATTACTGTTCTATATGCATTGTCGGTGTAAATCTAAACAACATAAGGCTGAGATGAATTTTCTTTTCTTTTCCTTTTTTTGGAGGGTCAGGAGGAGTTGTTTGAAGAAAGAACATATAATATATTAGTGGATTCAGACTCCATTTCCATACAATTATGTGTGATGTGACCAAAATCCTGAGGAATTAACTTCTTTCATTTTCAGTTGCTCATTGTTGAAATTTTATGTGTTATAGCTTGTTCCTTGTGGCTAGGGTTGCCCAGTGCTAAGTGGAATGGTGTTATAGCACCTGATAATATTTCTCCATTAGAGTATAGAAGAGAAAAAACCTGTGATTATGGTTTGTATTTTAGATCTTCATAATAAATTGAACCACATGTTTAATATTTTTTGTCTTGCATGAGCAGTATAATGTTTAATGTTTGAGCACATCTGGTTAAATGGTTTTGCTTCTGCTTGTAGTGTTCACTTCAAGCAGTCTACTAACCATCTAAAATTTAGTAACATATCATGATTCCATATTTGTTCTCCTTAATTTATATTTAATTTCAGATATTATAATACGGAAAATTATTGAATACTCTGGGAGTACCATAAATGCGTACTCTCCTCTCTCACATGAATTGTGGGTCCAACCATAAATTTAATTAATAGGACCCAGAGTATGCATTTATGGTACTTTGAGAGTACTTAGTAATTACCCTTATAATACAATAAAAGCTAAAAATGCACAATGAATTCATTGTCATGATTATGGGGGCACTTTTTCAGAACCATAACTTTGAGGAGGCTTTTATCTTCATCCTGAAATGGCTTACAATAAGCAGGTAATGGAGCAAGTAATGTAGGTGATGTAGCTTACAATAAAAGATACAAATGAACAATGATGTTGGCCCCTCTGTTTGATTCATGTGTAAATATATGGAGTTTGTAGAGATGTTTTACATTCATTTAATCATTTTACGTTTTCTAACATTAGTGCCAAACTTATTGTTTTGTATATGTGAAAACAAGAATTCCTTATCATGTGTGTGGTATGCATTGAAGGGCACAATTTTATTTTATTTTCATGAATTGATCTTTAGTCAATCATTTGGTAGACTTGGAATGACATATCCTTCGGTTTTGACAATCACATGTGATCGATTTCCTGTTTGTTTTAATGATAAACAAATAAATTTGAGCTGTGGTGTTATTGTATTGGTTCATATCATGGATTAACTTTTGTATTAGGTTGGTTGGTTGGTATGATCAGTTACCTTTTGTATTACATAGGCTGTTAGTAAGTCTTACCCATTTCAGTTCTGCTATATTGTATTGCAATGTTGTCTGTGCATTATTCTGAAATTTATTCCAAAACAACCCTTTCAATGGTTGTTAATAGGCATATGAAGCACTATTTTGTCTGTTAAATTATAAATAATGAGTGTTCGATGGGTTTGAATTATGAGTCAATAGTCATCCTTTCCATCTAAAGCACACTTGTTTTAATGATGTTTGGCCCTTCTGTTTTAATTCATGTTTAAATATATTGAGTTTGTAGACATGTTTTACCTTCATTTAATCATTTTACATTTTCTAACACAAGTGCCAAACTTACTGTTTTAATGTTTTGTATATGTGAAAACAAGAATTCCTTATCATGCGTGTGGTATGCATTTAAGGGCACATTTTTTTTTTTCATGAATTGATCTTTAGTCAATCATTTGGTAGACTTGGAATAACAGATCCTTGGATTTGAAAATCATATGTGATCAATTTCCAATTTGTTTTAATGATAACTTGTATTGGTTCTTATGATAGTTCAAGTTTTGTATTACGTTGGTTGGTTGGTTGGTTGGTATGATGGTTTTACTTTTGTATAAGGTAGGCAGTTATTAAAGTCTTTAACAATTGCAGTTTCTGCTATTTTATTCCAATGTCGTCTGTGCATAATTGTGAGATTTATTTCAAAAACAACCCTTTTAATGGTTGTTAATTGGCACATGAAGCACTATTTTTTCTGTTGCATTATAAATAATGAGTGGTCGGTGGGTTTGATTTATGAGTGAATAGTTATCCTTTCTATCTGAAGCCTAAAGGTCAGTATAATGATGCCTCTGTATTGTTAAATGAATAGTCATATCCTTTCTATCTGAAGCCTGAAATGTCATGAGTTTCATGACTATTATGCCTCTGTATTTGGTGGTGAAATTTGCTATGGAGATTTAGGGACCCCAACTCAGACAATGCTCAGCGGTTGCCCAAAATGGAGGGCACCCTTCTCTGGCCCAGCTCATGAACATGTCATTCAGTTGGTGGCAACAACTTGAATCCACTTCTCACTTCTAATTGATTGTTGCCGACACTGCACAAATGAATGTGAAAAGCATTCTAAGACCAGGCTAAAAAACACACCCAAAAAAAGATCTCCATTAAGGCACAACATAATTGATTGGTCCCTCCCCCCACTTGTGTGTGTATATCTTGTCTATGTCATTCTCTCCTCTTAAATCAAGCTACCAATAAACTCACAAGATTTTCAATCCAATATTAATTTTCTGATCATTTCCCATCAGCTATATTGTAAATTTATAATAGATTTTATTTTTTGAGTTTGGTTTAGAAATGTATATAAATACTAAATATGTACCCCACTCTTGGTCTCAAACCCGAGACTGCCACAACCCGAGGTGCCATTAGACCAACATGGTCATTGGCAACTATATTGTGATAAATAGAGTCGTATTCAGGTCAAATTATTTTATAAATTATATTGGATATTTATTCTTAAAGTGCACACCAAATTTAATGTTAATTGGATATTATTTTCTATCCAACCTATAAAACTTATATATCAAAACATTCCAAAAATGCTTAAATGACATTCCTTAGTGAGCGTTTGGATCGCGTCCATGTTTGGATATTTTGTGTTTCAACCCTTTTTTTTTGGGTGGGGTACCAGCATCTGGTGCACTGTTCATGGAACAGTGATCAAGCATATGAACAATGTTTTTTAGTGTGAACAGTAACTAAAATTTTTTTTAATTGTTTTCAGTTTTTAGCAAAATAAGTGGTATCTAAACGCATCCTTAATACCTTCTCTATCATCATGAATGCTTAGAACTGTATTTTCCCCTTCCGTTTTTTCAAGCCTTGTGTTGTCTTTGGGTTGCTAATGCTCTGTTGATAAATTTCTAAATGCTATGCCCTCATTATTACAGTTTCATTTTCGGAAGACACTCCAATTATTGAGTAATCAGAGATGTTGCCTCCAATGAACCAGTCCCAAATCCAAATCTCAGATAAGATTTTCACTATGATCTCTAAACCACAGTGCCATTAGATCAGCAATAACAACAATAATCTTTACAACAAGATTTGACAATTACAATAACTTTGTGAAGTAAACCAGTAAACAAAGTAAAAAACAAATGAATCTGTTTCCAAAAAAAGCTAAAGCTTTTGTGTATTTTTAACCTCTAATATACCCTAGAAGGAAAAAAAAAAAAAAAAAAAACAAAACAAAACAAAAAAATCAAGTTGCTAACAAACAAAAACAACAAAATCCTAATCCACTGTCACGCTATGGAACAACTCCGTGAGTTCTCATCTTAGAAATCCAATAATGGAACGATGTCTTTGAGTTCCTGAACCCCACAAATCCATACTCTTTGCTCTTGTTCATGCTATCCAAAAGTGTCTCACTCCCAAGAACCACATCAACAAACCACCAAGCCCCAACATCTTCCAATTTTGTAGGCACCAAGCCCTTCTCCCTCACAATCTCCTCCCACACTGGACCCTTATTCTTCATCATCTCTTGCAAGCTCAATTTAAACTTCTCATCAAATTCCCCACACTGCACTCCAAACTGTTCTGCCAAAACCTTCCATAAGTGCTTCCACTTGAACACATCCCCATTGCTACAATTAAACGCCTCATTCTTCGCGTTAGGATCCACTGCCGCCCATAGCTGATGCTCAGCAACCAAATCTGCATCTGAGGCATCACAATACCCTTCCCACGCTGCACGACTCCCCGGAAACCTCAATACTGTGCCCTCATGTTTACAAATCGCAGCATAAACGCATAAACTCCCAACAATGTTCATCAAACTATAAGGCGAAAACCCAAATACCGTTCCAGGCCTATGAATTGACCAATTCAAACCCTCCTTCTTTTTCACCTCCTCAAACAAAACATCTTCCAGCGAATAGTAAAAATTGGGTACTTCCAATCTTAGAAGATCTTCATGAAACGGAGGTTCATGGGACTTAATTTTCCCAAACAAATCGAAAGGGCCAATATAGTGTTTTCTACCAGTTTGCAAGCAAATATGTTTCAAATTTGGTGCATTTGGGATGATAGCATTGAGAACATTGCGCAACATGTCAGCATTGACCTTACAGTTTTCAGCTTCCTCATGCATATTGGCCCATGTCACGTAGAAAACGTGTGTGACATCCGTGAGTTTTGAGAGCTTGGCATGGGATTCTTGGGCATCCAATATGTCGCACTGGATGTACTCAACAGGGTAGTTAGAAGTCCAGGCAGGGCGGGGGCGGCGAGCCACGCCATAGACCTTCCACAGCCCACCAGGAGTATCAGAGAGTGGCAGGATCTCGGCAAGGCTATTGCCAACTATGCCAGTCACACCAATGATTAGAGCCACGCTCCGGTACCGTGGTGGCGCATCACTGTAGTCGGTTTTTTTCTGTAGGATTTGATCAAATAAGAGAATGAGATTGTTAGAGAGTTGGAGAGAAGAAAGATTGGTAATTGAAATAAAATTGAAGAGATTCATCAATTATGGGGTTGGAATTAATCACTTGCCTTTGCAGCACCTATTGCTCCAGCCCACCACCAGCTCATTGTTGTGACTGCAGACAAAAAAAGATGTATATATCTGTGTTTTTATGGGTACACCGTACACACAAAAAGAGAGAATGGGGTTAGAATTGTTGAAATATATAGAGTTAAAGAGTTGCTGCAGCCAAGCATGGGCTTGTTCTTCAGTTCTTGGCAGTGATAGATGTTCCAAATTTCCAATGTATTTGTGATGGATAGGCATGTAATCTTTTGTATCCTCTTTTATATATATAACAAATTTTTTTTTTTTTGAGGAAGTACAACAAATACAGTTCAACATAGAAAAAGTCTAAGTGGTTGAAGAGTGAAGAGTTGCTGTCATTTTCATTTATTGGCATAACTTATATACAAAACTAGGTTGATAGTACTAGTACAAAGTTAAGGTTAAGATTAGCCAGATTTTTCTAGAATAATGGATATATTTGTTTGATTTTATTTTTCTTTTTTATTCGTAATGAAAATTTATCCCTTTTTTTCTTTTCGGAAATAAGGTAACTAATAGTTTAACCAAATGAGAATTTAATAACATAATGCGGAATAAAGTAATAATATGAAACAGAACAAAGTTTTTGAGAATCTAAGAGGGAAAGGGTTCAAAATTACTATTTAAAAAAAAAAAAAAAAAAACAGTAACAATAGGAAGCAATTCCCTGAAATTATATGGGCACATCTTATAACTAAATTTAATTAAAATTAATAAAGCTGTTTTTTTCTTTTTTTTTCTTTTTTTTCCTGACTAGATTAAAAACAAAATTTTGAATTAAGCATTTGCTGCTTCATTTCTCTTCATAAACGTGAAAGAGAAGTCATTCAAGTTTGCATCTCTGGCCAAAGCCAAACAGTCGAGAATCCTTTAAAAACGTGAAAGAGAAATCATTCTAGTTTGCCACTACTTTACCCGTTTTCTGCATATCTTCGACTTCATTAATGCAAGTCTTTCATAACTTCGGTAAGAATTATTTATTTGTAATTATTATTATCATTATTTTTATTATTATTATTATTTGATAACATAATCATTATCATTATTGAATTATAAAGTTCTCTTAATTTAGACAACTCTGAATTCAGTTCAAAATAAAAATTATAAACTTTGTGCCAACAATCATTGTTTATACATGATGATAGTGTGAGTAAGAGAATGTGTACAACCAATTCATGGTTGTGCATGATATGATTGCTATGGAAATAGATACATTAACTTTACACTTAAAAAAAAAAAAAAAAAAATCACCTTGAACGGGTTCAAGTGATAGTCTAATAGAATTAATATTTTTTTTTAGTATCTCATATTTGTGGCTCGAACTTCAAATCTCATCTTCCACTCTCCCACTATTTACCTTTAAGAAAATTACATTTTGAACTTGACCATAATTTATCAAGAAGAAACTAAAATTAGGGAAATGGTAAGATTTATTGCCTAATCAATGATCTGGGTAAAATGTATTTTTCCAACCAAAAAAAAAAAAAAAAAAAAATTGTAAAAACAACTCTTTTCTCTATTTAATTATTGACAATGTGCAACCATAGAGATAATAATCTACTACACATCTATATTTTTTATATAGAGGTATTAATAAATTAAACATTTGACATGTATATAGAGTATCAATTGGAAATTGATTATTGTTAGATTGTAGTACAAGGCAGCTTGGTACTAACCATGAAGTTTCTTCTTCTTTTTTAAATATAGTTAATGTATTATAAATCCTAAGTCAGACACCAAATTGGACTGACTACCGATTTATGATCATATTCTCATCCAAATCGAATTTGACACCTCCACATTACCAAACTAAATACGTGGCTGATCCAACTGTAGGAATGTAAATATATATGTGGCAATGCATAGCCAAACAATGGGACATTGTCACCATTTCCAGAACCCATCTTCTTCTTTCCCTGGCCGCCAGAAGTGCCTGTTGGATATATTCTTAATTAGAAATTCTGTCATTTAATTGACTAAAGAGATAAACATGTTTGCATGAGATTGACATGTAAAGCCTGCAAGACGGAAACGGCTAGCTTATCCTAATAAGAACTTTATACCTCAATTTAAATTTTCTGATGTTTTTGATAGACATTTTAGGGTTCAGATTCTTTCATCCCAACCATTGATTTATAATAATAATAATAATAATAAAACCAGCTAGCTCGTAAGTGTACATTTTTTGATAATAATTTTTTGGTTTTTAAATAGTAAAATAAATTCTCAATCTTATAAATCCACTCTCATGAAAAATCCAAATCTGTTTGTACTACTATCCCTCCACTAATAAGAATGTAACACGTGTTTACCTATTTAATTAAATCTCAACACCACCAATATGCATCGGCACCAATGCCATCAATGTCGTTGAGCACGGGCCAACCACCATGGCCAGGTCCACACCACCACAACCTATTTATCTCATACATCTACTACTAAGAGAATGAAAAACATCAATAATAATAATAATAATAATAATAATAATAATAATATAAAACATTAAGATCGTGATTTATTTTGTTTTGCAATTTTGTACAAAGGATTAGAGATTATGAAAAATATTGTGCGTATTACGTGTAGCATTACTGCACTAAATGTTTTCCGCGTCAAGAGTGTGTGACATTAATGTGTTATGTTTTCATAGGTGGATCTGTCAACTGATGCCAACTTAATGGTCCTTATCTTATTTAGCCCGATAACAAAAAGAGTCCTTATCTTATATTCATTATTTTCTTACTTGCGTGGAGTCCACGGAGCAACCTTATCCTTATTTTATATTTACGCCCTTTATGGTTTATTCATTCATTCTTTTTCATGGGTGTCCCACATTGCTTGAATAAAATACACAAAATGCTTGCGTGTACGTCCACAGAGCAACCTCATATTAATTAATTAATTGATTTATATTTACAAGAAAATGATTAAGCAAAGATGGTTCTAAGTTCTAGTGATCTCATCAACTGGCACTGGATTATCAATTTGTGTGGCAATTGTGTAAACATCAAACAAGTTGTAAGTGAAATGAACTCTATTTTGACATAGAAATGATATATCCACAACATTTTCACTACAAATTATGGGTAACAGATTATTATTTGCTATTATGGATGAGCAAAAAAAGTAATTTAAGTTGTGAATTTAAATTAAAACCTATAACAACTTACCACATATGATTTATTGTGAAAATATTATGGATATAACACCTCTCATTTTGATAAGGAACTAAAAATTAATTAAAATATAAAAAATTTAACAATAAATAAAGAGGAGATAAATGGGAGAGGAAAAATAGAAGATTAATATTTTTTTTATGGGAATAGAAGATTAATATTTATTTGACCTTAAATGATTTATATGTTTATAGTATAATATCTAAAATATCTACATTTTTTTTTTTTGGGGAAGAAAATGCTACTAGTACTTACAAAGGTTAGGCCTTTTTGTAAGTGATAGTATTGTAAGTTTTGTCTTCTCACTCCCTACTTCTCCATTCACTATGTCTTCTATTTAAATTTGCACTGGAGAGCCAGCTGAGATGGGTGATGGAAAATGGTCCTTGGAGCTTTGATGACCAATTATTAGTTCTTCGCAAATGGGAAAAGGGCATGACGGCAAGATCAGTGTCTTTCTTAGTCATCTCGATCTGGGTCCAAGTCTGGGGATTACCATTTGATCTTATAAATGAAGAAGTCGGTATGGATATCAGAAAGGGACTTGGTCATATGGTGGAAGTGGATATAGTAAGGCACTAGCATTAGAGCAGGCAAGATGCTTGTGGACCCGTATTGAAATTCCTTTGAACAAACCTCTACGCAGGGGGGCTCCCATAGTCAGTCCAGAGGGTGATGAGGTGATAGTTGCCTTCAAATACGAGAGGCTTGTGGGGCTATGTTACAATTGTGGCATGCTAGGTCATGAAATGAGGGATTGCTCTCAGCCAATAAAGGAGGACGACGGTGAACTCCCATACGGGATATGGTTAAAGGCTGGCCATCGACGGCAAGTTGAAGCATCAACAAAGAAAGCCAATGGTTCAGCAAGACATGACAGTTCAGAAGGAGGTGAAACACGGGCTAGGTATCCACCGCCACAACCCAAAATTTCAGCATTAAAATTAGCAATAACTAATTCTCATACACAACGAGTTAATGCGGAATCTGTTATGGGAATAAATACAGAAATGAAAACTGAAGCAGACATCGATTTGCACGTTATGCATATTAATGCTGATATGGAATTAAGTGAATTAAGTGATATGCATAAATATGGGATAAATGATGGGTCCAAAATTAATGGGAGGGTATTGGTTAGTGTCCCAATCAAGTACGTGGAAGAGCAAGTATTAGATACGTTACCAAAACTGACTCCAACGGCTTTGGAGGAGATGGGTGAGAAGAAACAGCTTTGGAGTTTGGCCAGTAACATAACTTCAGATATGTCAACGATGGTGGCTACGGATTAGCCTTGTCGATCACAATGAAAATCATAAGTTGGAACTACTAGGGGCTTGGGAACCTCTGTGAAGTTACAGTTCTCTCTCACATTGTGAGGGTCCAAGTGCCCAAGGTTTTATTTCTTATGGAGACAAAACGATCAGTGACAGAGATGAAGCAAATAACAGATGATCTACCATACCAAAGGGTCTTTGTGGTACCTAGTGTGGGAAGAAGTGGCGGATTGGCAATGATTTGGAAGGAGGAAGTCAACTTGCACATTCAGACATACACCCAGAATCATATTGATGCAATCATCTATAGCAACACGGGTCTGGCATGGAGAATTACAGGCTTTTATGGCCAGCCAAATGCAAACCGTTGACATGAGACATGGAGTCTACTAAGGAACCTCCATTCCCGATACACAATGCCATGGTTATGTATTGGGGATTATAATGAGATCCTTTCATTGCAGGAGAAGCAAGGCTGAATCTCAAAACCAGCAGCTCTAATGGAGGCTTTTCGAGGTGCACTTCTTCCTTGTAATCTTATTGATCTTGGGTACACTAGGAACAAGTACACATGGAATAATGGAAGACATCATGGAGAGTTTGTCCAACAAAGACTAGACCGAGCTTATGCCACATTGGAATGGAGAGAACTTTTTCCCTACTGTCGAGTAACCACCTACAAGCACCATATTCAGATCATATCCCAATCTTGCTCACCACTCACAACACAAACATCTCTACCTGAAGAAAACAATTCCCTCACCGGTTTGAGGAAAAATGGGCTTCACACCCGGATTGTGAACCGGTCATCCAAGCAGCTTGGAACCAAGTGCATCCTAGGGGGAATCTGATGTTTAGGTTGTTTGAAAAAATCAAACACTATAGGATGGCTTTGATTGGATGGTCCCGATATGTTTTTAGAGATACTAAAGCAAAATTGGAGGAGAAACAAAAGGAATCGGAGGATCTAACAAAACAAAAAACTGGTGACAAGATAGAGAGCATCAACATGGTAAAGAGTGAAATAAATAGGTTTTTGTATCAGGAGGAATTAACATGGAGGCAATGGTCAAGGGAAATTTGGCTACAAGTGGGTGACAAGAATACAAAATTCTTCGATCAGAGAGCAAGCCAAAGGAGACGAAGAAATTAGATCATTGGAGTTTTTAATGATGAAGATAACTGGTGTACAAATGACAATGAGATTGCAAACGTGGCTGAAAACTACTTCCATAATCTATTCACTACAACACATCCAGATCACACAATTATGGAAAATGTCCTTGATTCAGTTGACAAGCGAATAACAGATGACATGAATGGTATACTCTTGCAACCTTACACTACTGGTGAGATTAAGAGAGCCCTCTTTTAGATGCACCTGTCAAAGTCTCCTAGGCCGGATGGTATGTCTCCTTTTTTCTTCAAAAATACTGGTATATTGTGGGTAGGGATGTCATAGAAGCTGTCTTATTAATTTTGAACTCAAGTCACTTTTTACATAAAATGAACCATACACATATTGTGTTGATCCCTAAGAAAAATGACCCAAAGTATCTATCTGACTTTCGCCCTATTAGCTTGAGTAACGTAGTATCCCGTATTTATTCCAAAGTCCTCCTTAATCGGTTAAAGATTATATTGCCCAATGTTATATCTGATGCCCAGAGTGCTTTTGAGTCAGATAGATTGATCACAAATAATACTACTGTAGCCTTTGAAGTGTTGCACAAGATGCGCAATAGACGAAGGGGAAAAAGAGGACACATGGCAATAAAATTGGACATCAGCAAGGCCCATGACAGGGTGGAATGGCCCTTCCTTGAAAGAATAATGGAAAAAATAGGGATGGACTCGAAATGGATACACTTGGCAATGGAAACAGTCACCACGGCCTCCTACTCCATTTTAATCAATGGGGAACCTAAAGGTCACATCAAACCATCCAGAGGAATCAGACAGGGTGACCCTTTGTCACCTTACTTATTTCTCTTGTGTGCTGAAGGCCTATCAGCCATGCTAAAAAGGGTAGAGGAGAGGAGATAGCTTCATGGTATACTATCTTGCAAAAATGGAGTCCAGATTTCTCACTTACTATTTGTAGATGATAACTTGCTATTTTGCCAAGCAACGGTGGAGGATTGCCAACAATTGAAAACCATATTGGAGCAGTATGAGAGTGCATCTGGCCAGTCCATAAACCAGTGTAAAATAGCCTTGTTCTTTAGTAGAAATACAAGAGTGGAAGTGAGGACAACTATCCAAGGCATATTGGGGGCTCAAGTTATAACGAATTGTGAAAAATACCTTGGATTACCCATGGTGACTGGTTTATCTAAGGTGAAGTCTTTTAAGGAGCTTATAAGGCAAGGTACTTCCCAAATTGTTCCTTCTTAGAAGCTGATATTGGCCATAATCCCTCATATGTGTGGCGAAGTTTACTTAAGGCTAGGGATATCCTAGTGGAGGGGATAAAGTGGCATGTTGGGGATGGTTAGAAAATCGAGGTAGCTTCCCATAAATGGCTACCCCATGCATCGGTCTTCCGTGGTCCTCCACCACTTCCTCTTTATGTAAGGGACCTTATTAACAAGGATACTAGACGCTGGGATCAAGAGAAAATACAGGCATTATTTGCCCCTTCAACCCAACAGGAGATCCTGGCTGTACCCGTGGACAACCTGACCTCCATGGACGAGTTGGTATGGAAGGAAAACACTACCTAGAAATTTACCATCAAATTAGCTTATTGGGTAGCACTTGATCTTCAAAACAAATACCTAGCTAAACACTCACAAGTTCGACATGATGGGAGTGTGTGGAGGAAGATTTGGAGATTAAATGTTCCTTCAAAAGTAAGGACTTTGCTGTGGCGGGCCTATTCAAACATTCTACCCACAAGAGAAAATCTGCAACGTCGCAAGGTACAAATTGACCCAAAGTGTGAAATATGTCTCCAACATCCTGAGACAACATGCCATGTATTATGGGAATGTCCTTTTGCGAGGGATATCTGGTCAGTGACGGGTAGGAGAATCCAGAAAAGCCCAAATGGTATGTCTGACTTCTTCAGCTTGTTTCAGAGTATGGCGAACAGGTTGAGCAAGCAAGAACTTGAAAGCTGGGCCGTGGTGGGGTGGGCAATATGGGGGGCACGAAACAAGTTTTACTTCAAGAAAACCCAGCTACAACCACTGGGCATTGTGGAGGGAGCTATTAGTATGTTGAATGATTTTTAGTGTCTCACAGCTTCACAGGCAACACCATAAAGGAGATATCAGGCCTGCAATTTTGTAACTAAAAACTAGTGTCTCTGTAACATGCCTACATGTACTGTAACTATATCCAGACTTGTTATCTTCTATGTAACCTGCTGGAAGTTTACTTGTAACACTTTTTTCAATTAGTAATATATATTCTAACTTGGATCTCAAAAAAAAAAAAATAATAATAATAGGTAAACAACTTCCCCCTCAAAAAAAAAAAAGAAAAAAAAAAAGATAAACAACTTTTGTAAATGCTAGTGTTGTAATTCTTGTCTTTTCACTCCCTCTTTCCCCATTTCATGTGCCTTTTATCTATATTATCTCCAAAAAAATAAAAAATAAAAATAAAAATACATAAACAAAATAACTACTATTTTCCATTTGGTTCTGTCTTATAATGTATCCACTAAAAGACTAAAACTGTACATATAAGAAATAGGCGAAACTACATTTTAGGTCCCTGTGAGCATAATTGGTTCCTTAAGTTTCAAGTGAGCACTATTGGTCCCTCAAGTTTAAAGAATGAGCATTATTAGTCATTTTATTAATCGCCGTTAGTATTATTGTACATGTGGCTAACAAAAAAATGATGTGGCATATTTTTACATACTTAGACTAACCAAAATAAGACACATCAATTAAAATCCAAGTCAGGTCCATATAAGCAAAACAAACGGAATAATCTCTTCATTCCTTAATCATCCCTCTTATCTTTCCCACCTCCATCCCAAATTAACCACAACCATCTCTCTACCATTAACCTCTGACCCTTTGCCATACAATGTGGGTGAAAAGAAAGAATCTGTTACTAAAACTGGAACTAGATGGATTAAGTCTTCATGAAAATATAGCAGTCCAATAACGTTCATGGTTGTAAAGCCAACATTTTGACTACATCAAGCTAAGTCCATATTGTTCTTCTCCCAAAAAAAAAAAAAAAAAAAAAAAAAAAACCCTAGAGACAGAAACCTTAGTTGCCTTCATATTTCGTGTCAGCCAACACATACTGATAAGCTATCATGCGAGGACTCGATGACTCTAGTTGACGATGTTGGCATTGGAGAAGCAGAGGTGGCCCACCCCTCCTCCTCAGCTGTTGCTTCTCTTCAACCAAT
This sequence comes from Quercus wislizeni, assembly GCA_023055345.1. Classification (NCBI taxonomy): domain Eukaryota; kingdom Viridiplantae; phylum Streptophyta; class Magnoliopsida; order Fagales; family Fagaceae; genus Quercus; species Quercus wislizeni. Next base: position 26,409,626 of record JALGQJ010000005.1, read on the forward strand.
TTCCGTTAAAGAAGCCACACCATTATTCTGTTAGCCATATAGTCAATAACATTAACAATAGTTAACAGAATGACTAACAATGCTCATTTTTTAAACTTAAGGGACTATAGCGTTCACTTAAAACTTAAGGGACCAATAGTGTAATTTCACCTAAAAAATACTACCAGACAAATAAAGTAACCATAAAACCACAGTAACACATATAATAATAATAATAATAATAATAATAATAATAACCATGATCTACACGGTGTTTATATTATAACACAACTCTTCATTAAATATATATATATATATATATATATATATATATATATATATATATATATATATATATATATATATATTATAAACATAACTAGTGTATAACCCATGAATATGCACGGTACAATTAAAAAAAAAAAAATACAATTACACACATATATGAATTCAAATTATTCTCTCTCTCTCTCTCTCTCTCTCTCTCTTTTATTTTTTATATATTTTAATTTATTTTGGATATACACATGAGTTTACTCTTTTTATATTAGACAATTTGTCTTTTGTACCTCATTAACTCACATAGAATAAAAATTAAAAAAAAAAAAAAAACTTAAATAGGACATGTGGTGCAAAATTAGACAATAATTGGAATCCAATTTAGAACCTAATTGGATTTTCTATAAGCTCTCTCTCTCTCTCTCTCTCTCTCTCTTTATATATATATATATATATATATATATATATATATATATATATATATAAATTATGGTGAGAAAGAATTATTATGGCAAGGATTGCTAAAAGTTGACGATGACATTAAGATTTATGAGTAAAACCATACCACAAACCATAATTGCTATTATGTAAAACCATACGGAAAACCAAAAAAAAAAAAAGAGTAGCAATGATATTCGGTAATGATGGGACTGACGAACTCAACTTCCCTAGACGATCTCATCAAGACCGACGAGACCATTCTTTCAGACGAGCTAATCAAATATCTCCATCGATATATCCACATCACTGACGAAGGTAATGAAGCCATTCAATGCAGTCAATAATGCCTCGGACAGTTACAAGACCAGCTGTATAGACCATTTGAAGCCCACCAAAACCCACATTACTGAGTATGAAGCGTTACCAAGAGAGGCATTAAAACCACAATAATAGCCACAACGACTCGGAGTTGTGGAAACATATATAATGCCCTCACAGCACCAACACAAGGTACATAGACACACCTAAAAGCACTCATAGTTACACTGATATTCTGTGTTATTCTTCAAAGGTTTCTTCATACTGACTTTGGCATCAGAGACGTTGTGGCAGGCACCACACTGGTGACCACCTTGAGGGAGCCATCTTACTATATTTGCAGAGACACAGATGAGTACTCAGCTCCATCTGGACGCACTTACAAAGACTGTCGATTTGCACTTCATCAGTTTGGCGTCATTTGTGGGAACACATTTTCGTACTTAGGTTCGAAAGCGTAGTTTCCAATCAATCTCTACATTCAAATAAAGTCCAACCAAGATTTTGCAGCATTAGCCCTGCAAGTCCAGGCTCTTGCAGCTAGCATTGAAGAGCTCACAAGACAAAATCAGGAAATAAGGTTACGGCTTCAATAGGAGGAGAACCGGTCTAGAGACAATCAAGAGGATGAGGGAGAAAAGGAGCGACCATTGAGGACCAACTACTCCAGATGAACCAAACTCGGATCTTCTCTGGGAGATGAGAAAGGAGATGGACGAGCTAAGGAATGCCATTAGGGGAAAATAGACTGAAGCCTGGATAGAATGGTCAGGACAAATTAGACTCGAGATGTTAGTAATAAATATACTTTCAAAATAATGCCTACTAATTGTATTGTTTGGCAAATAGGGTTAATTCCCAATTTTGGCCTTCAAACTACCTCTCCAAAAATTGATGAAAGATGTCGACAATATTTGCTGCCAAATTTGCTTTCCTAACAAAATCCATCCATCACATTCACACAACGTAACGTAAGGAAAGGTATCCTATGTTTATATTGCTATTGCTATTGCTATTGCTATGCTCTCTCTCTCTCTCTTTGATAAAAATTTGAGATCCATTTTCCATGTGTTTGTCTCTTTCAGTTTTATTTTTATTTAGTATTAAAATTTAAAACCAGCAAGAATGAGGTTCTTTGCTACAGGAAGCAAAGATAACATTGAATAAATCAGCAGCAAGATTATAGATTATATACCCAACACCAGCAAGAATGAGAATCAAATCACATATATATAGACATGGAAAGAAAGAGGTATAAAATTTATCAACCTTTAAAAAAAATAAAAGATAGAACAAGATATTGGACTACCAAATTAAAAGATCATAAATCCATAAAATATTCGAGCATGAGGATGCATCTTTATTCTAACTAGCCTATAGCCCATGCAATGCACGGGATATTTTTTTTTCTAAAATAAATTTCAGACCATCCTCATGGTCATCGCCAAATCAACATGGTAATTCAAGATAAAAAATGGGATATTTGATGGTTTTTATCTTTGCTTCTTTTTTTTCCCCTAAAAGGGAAAGCATATATTGTATTGCAAATAATATTAAACAATTACATCAAGGATAGGTTATTGTTGGACAAAAAATGGAGCTTTTTTCCATCCTCTTGTGGTGGTTGCCAGTGCACTGTAGGCTGTAGCTCAGTGTTTTGCACTATTCAACTTGAAAACAATTGAAATCAATAATTAATTCAATTTCTCAATGAATTTATTTGACTGCCAAATATATATTCAGCTATATATAATAAAACCTTGAACTAAAACTGAACAACATAAAATTACAGGAAAAAATTGGCTTTTGCCCTTTTCAAAAAAACAATCTAGCATTTTGCCTCACTTCTCAAACTAATTAGGGAAATGCCCCTCTTTTGAAACAATGAATTTATTTGACTGCCAAATATATATTCAGCTATATATAATAAAACCTTGAACTAAAACTGAACAACATAAAATTACAGGAAAAAATTGGCTTTTGCCCTTTTCAAAAAAACAATCTAGCATTTTGCCTCACTTCCCAAACTAATTAGGGAAATGCCCCTCTTTTGAAACTCGATTTTCTCAAAATCGAGTTAAGTTCTATAGTGACGTTTTAATGTCCTATAGTGGCGTTTTTTAACTCAATCTTCATAAAGTCGAGTTATAGGCAAAAAAAAAGAAAAAAAAAATTACATGTAACTCGACTTTAGGGAAATCGAGTTAAAAAACGCCCCTATAGGTCCTTAAAACGTCACTATAGGCTCCTTAAAATGCCACTATACGGCTCCATAAATTTTTTTTTTTTTTAATAAATTGATTTTGAGAAAATCGAGTTTCAAAAGAGGGGCATTTCCCTAATTAGTTTGGGAAGTGGGGCAAAATGCTGGATTGTTTTTTTGAAAGGGGACATTTGTCCATTTTCTCCTAAAATTACATTTAAAAAAAAGATAGATTTCTGAATCCAAAATCTTCTCAACTATCTTACCACCTATGAATCATCTCACCTCTCCCTCCCAAATTATGAAGCATTTAAAACTTCTCCTAGAGTCCTAATATTCATAGTTAGGAATACTAAATGGAAAAACATATGCAAAATTTGGCTTAACACAACCATTTAGCCCACTTAATTGAGACATTTATCCAATTTTGAGAATCCCCAGAACAGGTTATTAAATAACCAAACACCAAACCCACGATTTTTCATGTTTTTTCTTCACTTCTCACCATACACACATCATTCATAGCACATAGGCTTTAGAACATTTTCCCTTTCACTTCAAAAAGCAATATTTATCCAACATCTATATTTTTAAGGTAAATAATAAGAAATCTTATATAAGTTTTTATTCTATTTTATTAATTAATTTTCCAGAGTTGTAGCAAATCTATTTGTTTGGTGAATTATTACTAAAACTAATTATAAATCAATCTTTAAAAAAAAAAAAAAAAAATTTTATGGACTTTAAACAAATATCACAAAATATTTTCCTAGCCCTCAACAAATACCCTCAATTTCATTAGCCAATCAACCATGAAAATAAAATTATGTAAACACAAAATCAACTAAAATATTAACAAAAATAATTAGTTTTAAAAGGAAAACAAAAAATCAAATTCAAATGAAGCATTTGCAATGTTTTCTTTATTTATCAAATATGACCACCGTCATTCTCTGACATTACAACATCATTGAAACATTATCTAGATTAAAACAAATCATATAGAGACGTGTGTGTAGCAACAGTACAAAAAACACAAAAAAACAAAAACAAAAACAAAAACAAAACAAAACAAAAGGCATAGTTTGTCCCAAAGCAGTTTTGGCATTATCCATAATTTTTCCCTTACAGGAGATGGGACAATCTGATTTGTGAAAGACACATCAAACATGTTTTTATGTTTTTAAAAATGCAGAGTACATTTGTTCAAGTAATTTTGGAAATTGCATCAAAGTGAACACTACAAATAAGAAATAATATAGGCTCAGATGATGCATATGATGTCTTAAAACTTGGAATTCAAAATACCATGAATGAAAAATGAAATAGTTATAGTGTGGAACTATGGCTATTAGATAAACTCAAATAGACAGTTGGTTAGATAATCCATTAATATCTCTTATGACTATGTTAGCATCATAGCGCACCAGTACTACTACCGTGAAACCTTGTCATTTCTAAGCCTAAGAGAATGCATCAATTCATTTTTCTAAAACACAAATGTACAATTTGCAAACTTCCCCAATAATGGAAAATTTAAAGGCTGTCTCTAAGAGAATACACCAATCTCAAATCAATATTTTTTTTCAAACAAATTAAAAGATAAAACACATACTTGTACAATCTGCAAAATTCCAGATTTAAGTTTAAGTGTTAACATGTTTAGGCTTAAATATTTGTCTAATTTCACCTAAATTTGCTCCAATGAAAAAAGTTGTTTACAAATTGCCAAAAATTTACACATAAGATCATTATAAATATGAAAAATATAAATATTAAGAACTAATATATTATGGTAATCACAATGTGCTCTTATATTTGGCTTAAGTTGCTCTTATATTGCTCATAATGTGCTCTTATAGAATAATGCTTGAGATCCAACAATTAAATTGCAGCAGATTGAAGGTAAGACCAAAATTAGACTATATTAAATGGATTAAGTTACCTGGGTTGCAAACTCTTATTGACTTTGCCATAAACAGCCATCAAGTTTGGTATTCTAATACCAAACAGAACAATTAATAAATAAGCAAATTTCAAGCATAGAGAAATTGATTTTGAAACGTAATCGTATTTAATAAACAAACTTAAATGTGGAGATAAAAAAGACCCAAACAAATATCAAAGCTTGATTAAAATATGAAACTGAAAAGCGAAGAGAAACACTTAATTTGAAGATCCAAATTGAAACCAATCCAAACAAAATATCAAAACCTAATCATATTTAACAAACAAACTTAAATGCAAAGATAAAAACTCACTGGTAGTGGTTCCAGCCTCTCTCTATCTTCCCCTACGTGAGACCTTTTTTTTTTTCATTCTCCTCCAAACGGTAGAAAAAAAAATGGCAGAGTTTGTTTTTTAACAAATCTTAGGCTTTTCTTTTGATAGTTGTTCTAAATGGTGTCTAACTAATTACATTTGGGTCCGAATAGATACATCTTTTTTCTTTGCGTGTGGCGCTACAGAACTGGAAGGAGGAAGAGGTTTTATTTTTCCATTTTGTCCTCTGCGAACGAAGGGAATTCATCTTTTCTTTGCGGTGTGTGCAGTTTTTTTTTTTTTTTTTTGGATTGAATTGTGGTGTGTGCAGTGGATTAAGGGTGTAGCGATTTAGGGTTTTTTTAAGCAGCCTAAGGTAGAAAGTGGTTCAGGGAAACACTATGACTTTTCTCTTAATCTAGAAGCATGGCAAGTTAAAATTGTGCGCTATCTATTCTCTTCAGCAGTTCCATCTCCCCATGGGAAACTCTAGGATCAATATAACACAACTAAAAGTCCGAAACAAAAACAAATTATTATGCAATTAGAAAATTTTAAGAACTTAACACAATTAATTTTTCCTATAATTTTAACCCAACATCATATCAAAACATGCATAAAAGAAAATAACAATAAGACATGAAGAAACAATAATTGTAGAAGTATGTATATGACAAATTGACAATCAAAATCAAATTAATAAAATCAAACTTCTTCAATCTCCCTATCGCTCTCTAATGGAAGGGAGATGTTTGTTTTCCTGTCCTCTAAATGGTATCTAAGGGTGTAGTTTAGGGGGGAAAAGTAAAAAAGGAAGACAGATCTTGAATCAAAATCAATTCAATTAAATACCCAAATTCAATCAATTCAAAAGTTTAAAGCAATATTAAAAAAAAAAAAAAACCTATAAAGGTTTCTGCTATTTCTGAATAACGAACTCACGTTCTCTCTTATTTCTCTATTTTTGCCCTCTCCAAAACCTAAATCATATATAATCCCAAATTTCAAAAAATCAAATCAAAACCTAATGTTACCCAAATACCTAAATAAAAATCAATCCAACCAAATTTCTCAGAACTAATTCATATACCCATACCCAAATCTAAGAAATAATGAAAAAAAGAAAAACTTACAGGTGGTAGTTCTCTCAATGTCTGTCTCCTTCTCATCTCTGTATCACAGGGTTTATTTTTTCCTCCTCCTCTATCTTTGGATTGCAAGCATCGGTGTTAAGAAAATTGAAAAGGAAGCGAAAAGAAAGTATTCGAATAGGAGAAACGGAAGGCGCCCTTACGGTGATGGTTGAAGATCTAGGTGGCACCCTTCTCTCTATCTCTACCTCTCTATTTCTCTGTCTCTTTTTTCTCTCGATCTCTCTTTTTCCTTTCTCCGTGTAGCAATCTTTCTTTTTTCTTTTTCTTTTTTTCTTTATTTTAAGCGGTTAGTTTCCTTTTATACCAAGAGGGCTCCAAATAGTGTTTTGACGCAGTGAAACATTATAATTTATCGCTTTTAAATGGTGTTGTAGCATTATCAAACAATGTAATTTATCGTTTTTTAACTTAAACATGGCTGAATATTAGATAGCCACTTTTCTTACATGGTAACACCTCCTTAATTGTAGAAATCAACTTTCTCTAAGATTCTGCTATTATATATAGTATATGATAAAATTTCAGATACTTACCAAAAACTAAACTAAACTATCCGGTGCATACAGGAGTTTGTATCAAATCATTAATAGGCTCATTTTGCATCATTTTCACTTCCCCATTATCTAATTAACACAACACAAAATCAGAACAAGAAAACCAATAATAACAAAATTAGAACAAGGGACTCAATATCAATACCAATAATAACAGAGATAAGAAATCATGGAAAACCTTCAAAGACAAGCTTTGTTTGAAGTGTGCTGGGGCTGCTTGGACCTCCTCTGTTCCTATGAGACTTTCGGTTTCAAATTTTGGTGGAGTGAGTGATGAAGAGAGAGAGGTGGAAAGGTGGAGGCTAGTGGCGGCATGATTGTGGGTGTGGGTTTGTGTGTGGAGGATGAGATGGAGGTCAGTGGCTTGCGGATTAGAGGGTGAGTCCTTGCACAGCGGCGGTGTTGAGGCATTGCACCAAGGCATTGTGAGAGAGCGAGAGAGAGAGTGAGAAAGCGAGAGAGAGTGAGAAAAAGAGAGAGTAAGGGCTCGTTTGGTTTGGACATGACTCAATTTTCATAACTCAGTGCTCATAACTCAAACTCAAAACTCATAACCCAAACGCCACTATCACTCAAAACCTTCAAAATTTTTGTTTGGTTACAAAACCCAGTCACATATCTCAACTTTTAAGTCTACTTTTTGCCAAAATGGTGGAGCCCACCCCATTGACACTACACAATGGGTTTATGATGCTACCTGCGTCCATTTTGTCTTCCCCCTTTTCATATTCTCCCATCAGACAACCCAGAAAAGCAGAGCAGTCACCTAACAATGGGGTATCCCAAATCAACCAAGTAATAGGAACCTACAAGAATAGCATCTCTCAATTAGTACCATGTATCCATGTACCATGATAAATCGTCTTGAAAAGCAAGTGTTTAAGTATTAAAAGAAGTTTCTAAGAACTATTAATTAACTAGGCACAAAACATACTAACTGCATGTTCAATTAAGTACTCTCAAACTAAAACACCAGGTTATGCACAAAAGACAATCAGTAAATTATCAGGCCCTTTTCAACATGCACAAAAAACTACAGCAGTTCTTAGGCCCTTTTCCAAACATGGGTCTTAATCAAAATTTCAAGAACAAAAAACCATAGCAGTTGGTAACAGATTCAGAAAAAAAAGATGATATTTGGGACATCATGATTTTGCAATAATTGAAACAATGATGAGTCACTAAAATAACAAAGGGAAAAAAATCAGTTAAGAAAGAAAAAGGACTTACCTTTGAACAGGAATTCTTTTATAGATATTGTTAACACTATTTTCCCAGTCCCACAAGCTTTAACACTATTTTCAATTACTAACACATAAAACCATTGCTAAGCCAGGTAAATGGTAGAAAAAACTCGAAAGTTTCACACATTGAAATCATGTCCATGCATCAATGCACCTCCCATTTCCAGTCCTTTGACTTGAACTCTCACAGAGACAGTACAAAAATTTGAAAATAGAACCCAGAGAATAAAGTCTTTCTATATTTACACTTGGATAAAAACTGATAAGTGATAACAAGAGAAGAAGCTCCATGAACTATGTATTAGGAATTTAGGATGCCACCAACAAAAATATGATAAAAAGGTCCTTTTCTATTGCACAGGATTTTTAAGAAATCTAATACACGCATTACTACAGAATCTAGTATCGGCCTAGCTTGTGACCAGAGTACCTGACATTCAATCATCTGTTTATATGTGAAGCTTGTTCAAATTATCAAGAACCTGCCTTGCATGTCTAATTGGAATCAATAATGACAAACAATATGGTCATACAATTTGTCTAGAAAAACAGATTTCTGTAGGTATTAACCAGCAAACACTTCAGCTCTGAGGTAAATTGTCTTTATGCATGACAGTAGAAAGAGTTATTTCGATCAGTCTTGAAATCTAGAAATGATGACCAGCGCTATATTTTTCAAATTGCAATGATTAAACCCGTGAAAGTTTAGATCCAAGAGATGTGAGTGTCTGTACTTAATGATAATGCAACAATTTATAGATATTATTACTCAGATTTTGACTATACATGAGTTCAAGGAAACCATTAAGCCTTTTCGCTTGATTAGACATCAAGTTCAATATTGCTTTAACCTTGGAGTGGGTTGAATGGTTTTCTAATGCAAGAGACGCAAGAAGATTATTATTTAGTATTATTTATGTTTGCAAGTCAATTGTATTTTTTATGTTTTAGGTCCTATTAGTTTATTAGGCTATTAGTATTTTAATTTGGAAGCAAGGTTATTTTTGTAATAAGACAATTAGGGTTTCCTAGCCAATCAGAACTAGGATTTAGCAATCATTTATAAGCAACTTATTGTATTCTTTGAGGAGATAGTTAATATTTTGATAAATGAAAAAATGGTCATTTGGTTTCTCTTTGGTCTGGTGTTGACTTCAGGTCTATCCTAAGTGCCGACTCCTAGTGATTTTCTCGCTTGGTGCTGACTACAAACCAGGACTAGATGCTGACTCCTAGGTCATATCTCTTTATTTTATTGTTGCTTCAGTTTTGTTCCGGTTTTCTTGTGTCAGTTTTGGTCTAATGCTGACTTCAGGTCTATCATAGGTGCTGACTCCTATTGGTTTTCCCGCTTGGTGTTGACTACAAGCTAGGCCTAGGTGCTGACTTCTATGTCATATCCCTTTATTTTATTGTTGCTTCAGTTTTGTTCCGGTATTCTTGTGTCAATTTTGGTATTAGAGCAAACACCGATCTGTTGAAGCATCACCATAGGAAAGAACTAGAAAATATCACCCCAAAAAAAATTTTTTTAAAAAAATTATTGCCGTGTTCCTCGTGTTCCTCATCCCATCAGACCACAATACCCACACAAAAGCCAACCACCATATAGGCAGCCAAATCCAGCAAACCCATAACCCACCCCACAGCCATCACAAGCTGTCAAAAGGGCCAGCCACCACAACCACAACACCATCAGAAGCCTCAGCCTTGCATGCCACTGGTTCTACTGCAACGCCAAACCTACATCTATACAATCTCATGAGGTAACCCACTGGCCTGTCTAAATTCTCCTATTCCCCTTCTTTAGCCATTTACATGACCTACTTGATTTGATTAACCTTAAACACATTTGACCTGACCAACTTTTATAACCTAGACCATTTCCTAATTCAACCCATTTATTACTCAAGTTCCCCTCTCTTGCTTTCGACACATCCAATTAGGAAGCCTTTTTTATTTTAGTATTCCCTAACCCAGTCCAATTCAAACCAACCAACCCAAGTCATTTTTAAACTCAAGCCTTTAAGTGAGTGCCCACCACCACCCCCCCCCCCCCCCCCCCAAAAAAAAAAAAAAAAAAAAACCAAATATCCCAATCCTATACCCCTCCACTGCAAAACCCACCCTGGCTCAATTTAAAACACATATAAGCAATCATATTAACCCATTAAACCCAAGAAGCCAACCCGTGCACATCAAGTGTTCAACTTCACAGAAATTTTCCATATTGGTGTTTTGTGACTCCAAGTTTGATCTGAAAATGACTGCCTTTGATAGAGAATTTGAGAAGGAGATTAAGGAGGTTGGGAATACACTCCTTAACCCTCCTTCCTCCATTGATGATCTCCTCACTTTTCTTGATAAAGTTGAAAATTTGTTAGCATATGTGGAGCAAGAACCATCCAAATCAATGAGAGATGCACTTTTACCCTTAGTGAAGGCATTAATCACTAATAAACTTTTGTGACATGCTGAAATGGATGTGAAGGTTTCAATTTTATCTTGCATTATTGAGATTACAAGGATAATAGCACTAGATGCCCCATATAATGATGAGCAAATGAAAGAAATATTTCAGTTGATTTTGGCAGCATTTGAAAATGTCTCATGTGTCTACTCGCTCTTATAAGAAGGTGGTTTCAATTCTTGATACCATTGCAAAGGTCAAGTTTTGCTTGGTGATTTTGAGTGTGATGCATTAGTTGTTGAGATGTTTCAAAGTTTCTTGAAGATAATTAGGTCTAACCATCCACCTGCTGTACTTTCAGCCATAGAAACAATTATGAATTTGGTCATAGATGAAAGTGAAGACATTTCCTTAGATCTTCTCAGCTCACTTTTTGCTAGTGTATGAAAGGAAAATCATAATGTTTCACCTATTTTGTGGAAATTGGGGGAGCAAATAATCATTAGGATTAATGCCCAACTAGAAAAAATAATGGTACCCACTCAAAAACTACCCAGCAAGCTTGAGGGTGCACATGATGTGAAAGTTGAAGGAGTTGACGGTGCTTCTAATCAACCATCCATAGTGCTTAAAGATCTACATCTTGGAGAAGTTGAAGAGGTTAAAACTACATTGTTTCCTATGGTTCATAAGGTTCAAGTTGAGATTATATTGATTCCACACATTGATTTTGTTATTCCAAATGAGTTTGATGTGGTGGAATTCAAGATTTTTCTTTTCTCTATGCTCCCTAAGGTGATTCCAGACTTGAAGCAAGTGTTACTTGTCAACATTCTACTCCTTCAATGCTATAAAACTCGAGGTCAATTTTTCTCCAACCAGAGGAGAATGATGCAAGAGACGCAAGAAGATTATTATTTAGTATTATTTATGTTTGCAAGTCAATTATATTTTTATGTTTTAAGTCCTAGTAGTTTATTAGGCTATTAGTATTTTAATTTGGAAGTAAGGTTATTTTTGTAATAAGGCAATTAGGGTTTCCTACTCAATTAAAACTAGGGTTTAGTAATCCTTTATAAGCAACTTATTGTACTCCTTAAGGAGATAATTGATATTTTGATAAATGAAAAAATGGTCATTTGGTCTGGTACTGACTCCATGTCTACCTTAAGTGCTGACTCCTAATGGTTTTCCCACTTGGTGCTAACTCTAAGCAAGACCTAGGTGCTGACTCCTAAGTCATATCCTTTTATTTTTCTGCTGTTTAGTTTTGTTCCGGTTGTCCTGCGTCATTTTCCTTAGTAAAAAGGCTGAAGAGTCCTTCTCTGCATGCCTATTATAGAATTAAAGCAAGGTGGCTTTTTTGTATCTATATTACTTTTGACAGTATGAACTCATTAATCGAAACCCACCTTGATGATTTTCTTTCAAGCTCATGATTATTTGGTGGACAATAATGTAGGAATCACATGTTGCAAGCACTTTGCTTATCTTTTATTTTTCTTTTTGTTTCCTAGTGTGTGACACTTTGCCTTTGTGCTACTGGTGTTAATGTACTAGCTTGTTGAAATATGTTAAAGTCATATTTTATGTAATTGGTTAATCTTTTGACAAAATGCACTTTACTTGTAATTTGGTAGATCTAAGATGGATTTAATACATCAAGAAATATGTTGTTCAAAGCATATCAAGTGATTGTATTGAAAGCTATGAAGATTGGTCCAAGAAATAAGTGAAGAAAAGTCATTCATTAAGTTTTGACAGATGCTTGCTATCGAGACTTAATGTGCAACTCAATAGATAGCTCGATAGAAGCTCGATCTATCGAAAACTACAATTTACATTTTTCCAAATTTGAATTTCAACCCAGGCTTATGAATTTGTTTAGAGTTTCTTTTCTCACAACCCTAGAGATATATATATATATATATATATATATATATATATATATAAGGCTTATATATTTTGTTTTCTCATTTATAATATATTTCTGATTACCTATCAAAAAAAAAAAAAAAACCGTCACACACGGATATAGAGATCAAGAGATTTATTTTCTCTGTGAGAAGCTACTATGTTTGTATGCCATAGAGTTTTGTAACCAAGTGCTTCCAAGTCTTCATTGTTGATAAAGTAAAGAACTTTACAACCAACAACATCTGTTCAAGTTACTGGAATTAGTCACGTACTGAAATCCGTGCAAAGGGTTAATCACAGATTAGAGATCTGTGCATTAAGGGAAAGAAGGCTACTACAAGATCAAGTCCAGTTGGGTATTGGAGTAAAGATTCAAGTGTAGGTTGCTATTTTGAGATAGGTCAGGGTAGTTGGTAAGATTCTTTATACTTGTAACCGCTTAATTGTTGATTAATGGATTTTTGAGAATGGTAACCTTAAAATCATCCGATGGGTTTTTGCCTTGTGAGAGGTTTTCACCATTTGTCAACAAATCACTGTGTCAATTTATTTTCCATTGCATTTAGTTTATTTGATTGTTGGTGCCTTCACGATTTGCATGCAATTGAATCTAATTAATCAACTTGAGTAATTGAATTAATTAACCGGGTCAAGATATCTTAACCCAAAAAAATATTTTTTAAATTAAAATTTCAAATTAAGAAAAATGCAAATGCATCTCATGAGAAGCTTAAAACAGGAGAACTCCCCATAAAGATGGTTAAGCATATTTCACATCTACTAAATTTTTGCTCAGCTATGCTTTCATTGCTTTAACTTGTAAATTGTCTTATCTAAATGTACCAACACGAAGCCAGACAATTAACGAATTAAAGTTTGGATGAAGAAGTTAATTTTATTGAATATGTAATATAAAAGGAACATTTTTCTAAACACAACCATCCAATCCTTCCTAAGAGATACCGAAGAACCACATTAAGTCTCATCAGACTGATCAAAGTGGTGATAACAGACATTAAGTCTTTACATTAGAAGTTAAAAGGATCCACTTTAGTCAATTAAAAGAGAAAAAAAGAAAATTTTTTAGTTAATTTTTCATTTCAACAAAATCAAACAAAGAATATGTAAGGAAAGATATATAAGTTTTGAGATTTGAGTTTATTTTCCTTTGATTTTCACATGGAGCAAGTAATTACTAGTAAAAAATAAAAGGGTCATCAACATCAGTCCACGGGGTAAAACCCATTTTAACATCCAAAGTAGAATACCAAAAAAAATTCATAAAACAAAAATTAAAATGAACAAATCTGACAATGGACATGGCAAATGGAGAGGGAGAGAGAGATAGTTTGCACCTAGGAGAAGATCACGAAAATAAGGGCTCGTTAGGGACACCTAACAGTGACAAAGCTCAATGTCACCGATGAAGATTCCGACACTCCTCGGTATTTTGTCTTCGATCACGGAGTGTTCATCTCAAGAGATTTCAGTGCTTCGGTTTAGATTCTCAAATGTCACTAGAAATGAAGAAGACAAAATGTGAGAGGAGGCGGAGAGAGGGAAGTGGGAAAGTGTTGCTGAAAATTTTGGGGAAGAAATGAACTGAAATGAGGAGCTAAGCAATGGTAATATCAACGGACTTAAGATGATTTGACAATGCACTGCACGTGGGTCCCACGAAGTCACTCTATTTATCAAACTGCCACTAAAAATCAATTTTGAACTTTGGAAATACAAAATTTTTGTTCCCAGTTTCCATCACCCAAACTCAAATTTTTTAGTTTGGAGCGATGGAAACAACACCCAATAACCAAGCCATACAGTGTTCTTTCTGCGGGTCCCAAGATATTTGGATTATGGGTGATGGAAACTGAGTTAAATTCCATCACATCCAAACAGTCTCTAAAGGTCTGTTTTAAATTCCTAGTTTGGTTTTTTTTTTTTATTCAGCAGGACCTATAGCCGCGCTTCTTGAACGCGGCCATAGGCCCTATGCACAAAAACATAGCTGAAAACCCTAAAAAACACTTAGCCGCGTTTTTAAAATGTGGCTATAGGTCAGTAGTTTAAACTGCATTTCCTAGAAACGTGACTATAGGTTAGCTATAGCCTCGTTTTTAAGAACGTGGCTAAAAAAAACGTGGCTATATTGTTAATCTGCTGATAGTGCACTCTGTCTCCAAGATAGTAAGCAATTATGTCGAAGACAAGTCTCAGATTTGTACTGCAAGCCCAGATGATTATTACTTGTTAACTACCACTGATAATTATTTCCTAAATAACCCTTAAAGTTATTAGGGGTGTCAACATGAGGGAGAGAGGAGAAACAAGGAGTATTATTTGGGAAAACGGTGTAATCTCTGTAATCGCGTGAGTGTAAGCCCTGGCTGATTTTTACTTAGACAGAACCTGAGTGAGTGAGTGTTGTGCATAAAAGAGCCTGGTACTTTGAGGCAAAGTAATAAAATTTAAGAGTTCACTCCTATAAATTCTTAAGTGTGCTATGCAGAGGAAAACCTGAATGAGTTTTTTATGATTGTCTGTGTATTGTAGGCCTCTTAGTGGCTGAATTTTACAAAGGCAAAACCTGAATGAGTTTTTTATGAAAGGGAGCCTTAGTGTGCTTTGTGGGAAAGTAATAAATTATTTTTGTGCTATGCATGTGTATATTACCATATTCATACAAACTGTTGTTTAGTTTCCTTGTGTGACTGTTGTTTATTGTAAGCCTTAATGGCTGAATTTTACTAATGCGGAACCTAAATGTTTTGTGTAAGAGAGCCCTAGTGCCCATGTGGTAATGTGGCTTCAAATTGCACTTATTCTTTTTGAAAAATAAACAATTGAAACTAAAACAAAGAATGTAGTTCCCCAACATCCAAATGCAACATAAAGGTGGCAATGTCCAATTACACTTTTTCAAAGCACAGCTTTTCTAAAATTCACTTATTTCTAGGTAAAGAACTGTTTTAAATAATGTCATTTTCAAAAAGCTAAAAAATAAGTTATACCAAATGGACACTTAGTGTTTGTTTAGAAACAGCTTATCTAACTTTTTGCTGAAAACTTTTTACTGCAAGTGTACTAAAGTATACTTATACCTTGAAAAAATTTGAAATTAAATCAAATTTTTTTAAAGAAAAAACGAATTCCTAAAAGCTTATTTTAAATTTTGTATTTGATGACTGCCATTCTTGAATTGTCCCATTAATGGTAATAGATTGGTCTTTCAAATGACACGCAACAGGAAAGGAATTTCAGAAATAACTAAACTAACAGTAACAGATAAAAGATAAAATAGGTCACAATAGCAGAGAACTTGACAAGTGTCACTTGACAGGCTGACCCGAGAAATGATTTACATGATAGATATTTAAGAATATGTAAATAGCATGCCTGAATTTAATAGACTCATATCATTTGATAACAAAATATATACTACTTAATATTTAGTTAGTACTAAAACCAAATCTAACAAGAAGATTTAGAAACAAGTTGCTTTAAACAATAGAGATATTTTTATTAGAGGACTCAAGCCTAGTACACAAGAAGTATACAAAGGATGAACCAAACAAATTCCACCCCCCCCCCCCCCCCCCCCCACCGCCCAAACCCCCCAGCACCCCAAAAAAAAAAAAAAAAAAGGAGAAATCTAAAGTTCAGCTGATCTAAAAATTCTAAATAATCCGTCCTAGAAGTTGAGTTGATGTAGCACCTATTCCCACTCATGTAAGGAACATAAGAATATCATATTTTGTGAAGGGATAAATCAAAATCTCATATTAAGAATATCCTCAAAACGTGCATCAAAAGAGTCCAGACAATTTTCATGAGCTAAACAGGAAGAGGAAAAATATATATAATTACACCCCACAATTGTAGGGAACACATTTGATGAATCAAGCATAGAAGTTATGTTATCATAAGATTATTAACTGGAAGGGAGTGATACGTATTTTACTGAAACCACGCATTGGCAATTTCAATATTGCATCAACCATGAGGACCAGTAAATGTGAATTCTGAGGGTAATTGTTTTAGGGAAAGAACACTACTCTAATATATCATGATGGAGCACTATCCAGGGAAGTAAGAGAATTGGCAAACTAATATCTCATAAAGCAACTTCTCAATAAAAATAAGCAAAGAAAGGAAAATAATCATCCATCAACATGTCCAAAACGTCAACTCTATGCTTGAAACAAATAAAATGGAAAAATCTGAAATAATTTCTTAAATATACTACACATTTACTAAAAGAGGTTTCAATATATGCATTTCAGTAGTAAAAAGCAGAACTCACCCTGAAAGGATCACCCCTCAAAGATTGCACAAACATAGAGCCTGAGCCACTTCCCTGTGGAACAAAAGCACTAATCTCAAAGCTGTCCCCAAAATAGTAATTGAACTTGAACAGCACAATGTAGCAAATGGACATAATTTCTTCAGTATATGTTTTTCAAAGGGACTGGGAGTTCATTAGGGAGGTGAAGCATTTCCTGGAACAGTGTTCGTATTTGTATTTCATTTCTTTTTCTTTTTTTTTTTTTTTTTTCTTTTTTGGTTTGCCTTTTCTTGTCTTGATAGAGTTTCACTTTACCTTTGCAATTGCCAGCCCAACTTTACCTATCTACAGTATCTCCTTCACTGTGTTCATATATGATGAAAACGGAGGAAAGAGAAGCTCAGACCTTTTAGTTTTGCTTGGTAATTACATATACATTTAGTGGATCTTAAACTCATGACCTCACCCTCAACCATGCTTTTACAAGGTGAGAAGATCAAACCAGTTAATACTGCAGGTTCAGCTTACTCCAGACAAACTTTCAGCAAAACCCTTGTACTCTTACATTTACTTTTTAATTTTGTTCCCATCTAACCTTGTTTGTGTTCAATTTCTAGGGCTAAAAATAATTATCCTAACACACATAAATATTATTAATATCTGTGGGTAATTACAATGACATCCAATTTTGCCCCTAGCACTAATGCTCACTCATAATTTTTTATTATTTATATATCCTTTTACTTTGAAAATTTTAACCACATCATAATCTGTACTTAAAATTTTGTCATTTTAATTTTACCTAATTAGTGAGAACTTTCTGAGAAATTAAAAGATGAAGAAACCACCAAATGCTACTCTCTTTAGAGGAGCATAGGTATAAGCATCCATACTTAAAAGTGTAATGCAAACCAAGTAATTATAAGGACTGAGGTACCTCCAAAGATATATCCCTAAGACACCCTCCGGTTTGAGCACAGCAAATGCGGACTACATATTCATCACAACCCCCGCTGATAATATAATCCCTTCCATTCATGTAAAACGAATGAGTGTAATTCTGAGAGCTTCCTGTAGAAGCTATTTCAAACTTCAAGTGAAGCCTCCCATCAACAGCCAGAAGTTGTCTAACCTGACAATGTCTGCATGTTAGTCTGATGATTTCATTAAACCATAAAAAAAATAAATAAATAAATAAAGAAGAAGAAAAAAAAAAAAAAAAAAAAAAAAAAAAAGAAGAAGAAGAAGAAGAATCAAAATGGCCTATATGCATAATCTAATAGATTAATACTATGATTAATTGCCTATACGCATAATAAAATCCACAACAATTAATAATGGAATCCCCCTAAGTATACCAGGACCCCATAATATTGGGTGGACTATGACCCAAAACTACCAATCCTCAATGAGGGCTTCATACGAAAGAAGAATAGAGCAAACAACTAGAGTTAGTAATTAAAACTTTTGCATACAAAAGAAAGGGAAAAACTTCACAAAGAAGAATTTTACAGGAAAAAGAATGTTGAATGCTGTTAATTAAAATTTCTATTTCAATGATTAGGTTCAAGATAGGTTCTAACCAAATTTCTTTTTAAATTAGATAATTGATACATGTGCCTGGACCAATCCCAATAATCATTTGAAGTCCAAGACTTGGGGGCAGAATTCCTGGGATGGGTCTAAGTATAAGTCGGATATTTGAAACTTAGAAAGAAGAAAAATGATGCCCCACAACATACTGTGAATTAGTTTAATTCTACCTCATTGTCCACAGCTGACACAAGAAGACAATGATCATCCAGAGAAAAGCAAACCATCACATTTCCCCAAGAGCTTGAAGCTGTATAGCAAGGCTGTATTGGTTTCTGTCTCAAGTCCCACATCCTGACAAAGGAAGAAGTAGCAAAAAGTGAGGGAGAATAGTTGGCAAACTTCACAACATTAACATGCTCTCAATGCATATCAGTGAACACCTGTACGCATCTTCCACTGTTTATGTCATACAATGCAACATTTCTTGAGTACCCACTTGCTGGAAAAAGTTCATCCGTAGAGTTAACATGAACAGGCATCAACTGGATGAAATCATCAAAGGTGACAAAACCAGCAGTATTATATATGGCCATATTTGTTGTTGGCATTTTCTGGATATCATACAATTTCAGTGAATCATTATCTGAACCAGCTATGAGCTGGCATTCACCAAAGGGGAAAAACAAGAAAGAATTAGAAATTCCATATTCATCAGGGATAAAATCAACAAAAAGCAAATGCTCTAAAAATGCACCAATAGTGAATGTCAAGTGATAAAATACAAAAATGACTTGAATAAT
Source organism: Quercus wislizeni (assembly GCA_023055345.1). Taxonomy (NCBI): domain Eukaryota; kingdom Viridiplantae; phylum Streptophyta; class Magnoliopsida; order Fagales; family Fagaceae; genus Quercus; species Quercus wislizeni. The sequence goes on from JALGQJ010000005.1 coordinate 26,429,008, forward strand.
CCAGGAATATGGCCAAAATTTCAGATACAGATTTATCTAACATAATTATATCCCCTAGAAATGAAAAATTTTCTGGAATTAACAAAATCCTCTATGGCAGGTAGATACTTGTTTCATGAACTTTTAGAAAGTATGATTACAAACATTTCTAATCATGCTAACTCGTATCTAACATCCTGCTGTAAGCAGTTCTTGCAGTCACTAGCCACAGAACACAACATTTCTGGCTTTTGAATCTACTTATCCCATGCATGGCTCCGAAATCCAAATAAGCATGACAGGAAAAAACAAAACATTCTGAAGTCTGATGATGTAGCAGTCTGCAAATGTAACTGCAACAATAATTTCCCAGAAAAGAACTTCTAACTGCAGAGTGTATGTACTATTAGAATAATAAAGCACAAGAATTTACTCTCTTTACCACATTCCCTGCAGGATGATAGCTCCTTCATACCTCATGTGATGTATTTGGGAAGAGTGGAATCATTGAGAAGGATTGTTGCTCTTTTGAGGGAAAGGAGTTACCTTTGCCACATTTAAAGTTTCTCTTTCTCAAGGCCTTATACAGTTATACAGGTAGACTTCCAATTCCTATCATTTCTCCATGACTACCTTCATGCACTTTTTAGATGACATACGTTTCAGTTGTTAAGTTTTTCTCTTTCTGCTCCTTGTTGCTTTCTCTGCAATATTTATATACTTACGGTGCACTAGGATACCGCTTTATTTATGCATTTTTTAAATGAATTTCTATTAGTCTTATATTAAAAATTAAAATTTATAATATATATATATATATTAAAGCAGAACAAGAAGAATACCAAGATTAATTCTATATTTCACATTATTAAATATCTGTTGATAATTTTAATCTAAGCTCAATTGTCAATACTACATCATTTTTTTTAATCTATTTCTCATTAACATTAGATTCACATAAACATTCATCTGCAAACATAATAAATTACAGCCCAAAACTTTGTCAGAACTATTAGAATAAAACAATGAATTTCTTCCAGCAACCAGAGGTTAACTGTACATACTGTTTTTCAATTCAATGCTATGTGGGAAATCATACGTACCTTAAAATTTACTCAATTCCCCTCCTTTTCTTCTGCCATCTGATTTATACAATGTACATGGCCAGCCTTAAATGTCAAGAATTAAGTCCTTCTTTTAAGCTCCCAGAGAAAAAACATAATCATGTACAACACCATCTGATTTCTGCTCATCTCCCTGCCCAAACTATATATAACACAGGCATGAAAAGAGAGAACAAAGGACTGGATCGATTAGAGTGTAAGAAGCTAAAGAACAAGCCACAAACTGTCATCCATTCAAAAAGGAGAATTTCCTAAGACCATTTATTTCTTATATGTTCTGATAACCTAAATTCTTCTGCCTTGGAAACATGTGGATCAAGCTTATGAAGGCTGTTAACAAACATGCTTGCCTCATTGTGACGATCGTGCTTACAGTAAGAATCTACAATGGAATCGTATGTGTTCCGGTTTGGTTTACATCTGTGGTTTATCATGAATCGAACCACATCAATGGCATCCGGGAACATGGAATCAGCAACATAGCTAGCAACAAAGGTATTATAAGTGACCACGTCTGGAACAATGCAAGAATCCTTCATTTCCGAGAATATCCGTGAAGCCTCCCTCATCCGACCATTTCTACAGTAGGCATAAATAACAGTATCATATGAAATTATGTCAGGCTTTATTCCTTTCTCCAAAAGTTACCTCAAAGTTTCTTCTTCTCGCTCAAAGATTTTGGAGCAGCTGTACATATACATCAAACTATTGTAAGTCGTCAAGCTCAGAGTGAACCCACTCTCATTCATGAAAGTCAAAATCTTATTTGTTTTGGTAACCATCTGCCTCCTGCCATATATGGAAACCATGGCATTTAGAGCAGTAATGTCAGGTGAAAACCCTCTTTTACTCAACTCCAAGAAAGCACTCTCTGTCTCTGTTAGAAGGTCACTTTTACCATTTACTAAAACAAGGGTCTTCAAAAGCACAGGATGGGGGTTCCATTGCACCAGAATAAATCTCTTCTGCCAGAGCACACATTCGTCCAGTCTCCTTGCCATTGGCATAAGCATGAAGCAAAGAACTATATGTCAGCTCATTGGGCTTACACTGAGCATCCTTCATTTCAGCAAGTACTTTCTCAGACTGTTCCCAAAGTCCTCCCCGGGCAAGTACAGCCAAAACAGCATTGTAGGTGGAAAGGTCTGGAGCAACCCCTGCTTCCAGCATTCTCTTATAAACAGCCATGGTCTGGTCAAAAGAACCACACCTGCTGTATGCACTGATTAAGGTGTTGAAGGTGTCCCTTTCAGGCACGAACACCGCCCTCTTCATTTCCTTAAACACTCCCGATACTTCTGAAGTTCTGAGTCCATTCCGTTTTGCCCAAACACTGCCAGAAGAGTATTCCAAGTAACAATATCAGGGGTACAACTACAGTGACCAATCTCTTCAAAGACCTTCATCATTTCTTCAAACATTCCACGGTTACCATACATCTTAATAAGGGCATTAAAGGTGCAGATATTAGGTTTGCACCCAGCACTTTCCATCTCCTTAAAAACCTTCATCGCAGACTCATCCTTCCCAGATTTCTCAAATCCAGACAAAAGGGTGGTGTATGTGATTACATCAGGCTTAATCCCTCTCTCCACCATTTGATTTTTAAGATCCATTGCTTCATCCAACAGACCATCTCTAGCATATGCCGATATCAATGAATTGTAAGTCACAATGCTAGGAGTGAACCCATTCAACTCCCTCTCTCTCAACACCTCCATGGCTTCCTTTGGCCGCCTGGACTTTCCATAAACATCCAAAAACGCAATATAAGTAACCTTATCCGGTGTAAACCCTCTTGAAAAAGCGCAGCTACTTCTTCATACAAAGAGCCATGGCAACAACAACTTATAAGCGTATTATAAGTATACAAATTAGTAGCAATCCCAGCATTCTTCATGCCATCAATAACATCCATAATCTTATTCCAAGGCGTACTCATTTTCCCATACACATTCAAAATCACATTATAAGTTATCAAAGTAGGTTTACATCCCTCTTCCTCCATTTTCTTTAAAAGCAACACTGCCTCTTTATACCTCTCATTACTAGAACAAGCACTTATCAAAGAAGTATAAACATAAACATCAAAATCAAGCCCATATTTTTGTAAATTGTGAAGCAAAGACTTGGCGGCTGACACCCTACCCTGTTTGCCAAGAATACCAATAACCACAGCAACAACAGAGCCATTCAAAATCAATTTACAATCTTTATGATTCCGAACCCACTCAAACACACTCAAAGCCAAGTCATGTTTCTTGTTAAACCTTAAACCCTTTATTATACCAGACACATCAAAAGACAAGGACTCCACACTAGAAAAAACTCTCTCTTGAGATGATGGCTCAAATAATTGAAGCAAAACTTCATGTAGTTTAGCAGAATCAAAAAGTGGGTCAATGAGAGTTTTAAGAATTTTCTGACCTTTGAGGGAGAGGCGGCAGTGGGACCAGGGCTTGCCACGGTTGGAGTCACGAGACTTGCCGATGCGGTTGCGGGTTCTGGGGACCGAGTGTTGGTCTCTGAGTGTGAGGAAGTCTTAGGGTTTTGGAGAAGAAGGAGGTCTTCGATAATAGGGGATATGGGTAGTGGTGGTGAAGGTAATGGAGGGTGGTGCTGGGTATGGTGGTTATTGGGGAATATGGGTCTTGAGTGTGGTGGGTTTGGGAGTGGAAGTGGTAGAGCTACATTTTCTGCCATTGGAGAGAGAGAGAGATTGGTTTGAAATTATAAAACCCAAACTATATTATTAGTTAGCAACGTTTGAAACTAATTTGGTTTCTAACAATTCGAGTCCAGATGACTCGATTTTGGGGAGCTGAGATATCCACGTAAGTTTGGAAATCGAGTTCATTGGACTCAAGTTCTATACATGGAAATTGAGTCTAACGGACTCGGTTTCTATACATAGAAATCAAGTCTAATGGACTCGATTTTCGTTCATGAAAATCGAGCCTAGAGTACTCGGTTTTCTTTGTTTACTCACATGAACACTCACATGCTCTATTTTATTCTCCACAAAACAGAGCATTCTCCACAAAGCAAAGCATGTGAGTAGAGATTAAGAAAATAAGAAGAGTGGTGGCTAACAAAGCGGTTTTCTTCTTATCAAAGTCCCATTCAAATATTACTCTAATTTATGGACTCCATTAACAGTTCTTGTTTTGATCATTTTGAAGTAAAATTCATCTGGGTTTCTAAAAGCTGCTTTCTCCTTAAGTTTCTATAGAGCAAAAAGAAAAAAACCCATTTACAAAACAACCCCATTATGTATTTGAGAGTTTGATTACCAGCTAAACAAGAAGCAAGAACACTTACCCGCAAAGTATCCTCCTTTTTGTGAAATGCTTGTGCGCACTGAACATAGTCCTTATGTTTTTCAAGAAGCCCGAATTTTTTCCTTGCATGTCTGGATATGAAAATGAAAAAATATTTATATATATTTGAAAGGGTACAATATAAAAAGAAATTATTATTTTTGGTGAGACTTACGGTTGAGCTTGCTCCTTATGAGCTCGTCTATTAACAGCATTCCTTAGGGACGACATGTTGGATAAAACAAAGCAAGCAACACCTACATGCTCTATTAGCCACCACTCTTCTTATTTTCTTAATCTCTACTCACATGCTCTGTTTTGTGGAGAGTAAAACAGAGCTCCACAAAACAGAGCATGTGAGTGTTCTCTTCCTTGGTGAGTTCATGTCTGTGTGCTAAACGAAGAAAACCGAGTACTCTGGGCTTGATTTCCATGAACAAAAATCGATTCCATTAGACTCGATTTCCATGTACAGAAACCGACTCCATTAGACTCGATTTCCATGTACAGAAACTGAGTCCAATGAACTCGATTTCCAGGCCTACGTAGACATCTCAACTCCCCAAAATCGAGTCATTTGGACTCTAATTGTTAGAAACCAAATTAGTTTCAAACGTTGCCTAACTAATAATATAGTTTGGGTTTTATAGTTATTTTTTAAAATAAGTGGACACACTTGTGGATGTGTTGGCTGAAGAGAAAAGGTATAGGTGTTATTTAAGTTGAGTGGAAATACTCACGTGAAAAGGTGTGTAATAGTTTTCATTTTTTAAATATCGTTACTAAACAATGCCAAAGATACGGCTGGAATATTAGATAAATTTCTATTTTACTAAGATGCGGCTGGAAAAAGATGCTAGTAGGATTTTAAAAACTATAAAATATAAAATATAAAAAAATATTTAAAACCCTTAAAAAAATTATATATCTCACACCGAAACCGAGCTGAAGTAACAGAAAACAACTCGAAACTTTAAAATTTTGGTCAGTCCAATCAGTTGGTCAGTTATTCTTACACCCCTATAATAAGAGCATTACCATTTGATGAAAAAAAAAGAAAAAAAGAAAAAACTATTTTGCATCTTCAAACACTATTTTATTTATTTTATCAACTCACCCTATATTTCAGTTTTTATTTTTACATACAATCCAATAAAATAAAATAATAAAAAAGTATTATTCTTTCTCTCTTTCCTTCCACTATATTTTTCTCTTCACACACAACCACAAGATTTTTTTTTTTCTTTACAACCTATGAATAGTAAGCTTGCATATGTTGCATATATGCAACCTTACTATTCATAGGTTGCAAATTTTTTTAAGTATTAAATCCAAATGGAGTGGGTTTTTGCTGTTTTAGGTTGTAACATATGCTCTAAGGACATATATTAGTAAAACCTTTTTTATAACCTATAGAGTGGGACTACTACTATAGTAGCACTGCTACTATGTCTATACTATGCTTGTATTTGGTATGGGTAGTGCTTTGGGTACCCGTTGATTAGATTACATTAATGGCACTTGGCTTGGACTAAGAAGAAGGAAAAAAATAAAAAATAAAAAGAAAGAGAGAAAAAAAGAAGCAATGTTTTGCACACAAAAATTTCACATCATTTTTACACCAATTAAATTGGCATGTTTTTAATGATTCTTATTTAGACACTTTTTTTACATTAGATAATGTGAAATTTGTGGTGCCTATAGATTTTCTTAAGGAAAAAAAATAAAAAAAAAATAAAAAAAATAAGGATGATTGTACATTTACTCTTTAACCTTTATCCTTGAGTAATGCAACGTGCATAAAAATTTCACAATAAAATCTAGATGACAAGAAATTTATTTATTTATTTTTTTTTTTTCATATAAATCACCACTAATATCACTTTGTTATGAAAATGTTGTGCTCCTAACTTTATTCTTATCTCTTATTTGAAAGTAGTGTTGGCACCCCATTTTACAACCCACATTTAACCTCACATAGAGGGTAAAAGGGTAATTTCACATTTGAAATAGGCATCTTAATTGTGGCCATTATATCCTTAATTTCATTTCATCAAAATGACCTTGATGTTGTAATGATCAAATCAACTTGTCATAAGCCCTAATTAGACCATTAGATTGAAAATTATCATCAAATCAAGTTTTAATAGCTGAAAGGCGCTATCACAAATTAAGTCTGACTATATGTGATTATGAACAATTGACACCAATTAGTTATAATTATAATCAATTTGAGATTAATGACTTGTCATAATTTGATTGGCTATGACTTTATTTTATGGTAAGGTTGCACACATTTAATTAATTAGATAGTCAAATATTAATTATTCAATGAGTAATTTATGCAATTATTTTTTTAATTAGGATAAATTTGGAACTAATTAAGTCTGAAAAGGGAGTAATTGGAGTCTATTAATGTTAATTGGAAACTAATTTGAGACCTATTAATGTTAATTATGCTGAAATTATTTTCTAACAAATGACCTATGCTCACCATTTCATTGATATCTCTCAGAATATTTTGAATCTGTAAATGAAGTTAATTTTCTCAGAAACTAGACATCCAGGGCTTCAATTTGAGCATAAGAATGAGACAATTCTGATCGAAATTGAGTAAGATATGATTTTTTGAATTTGGCTCTGCAGACTATTACAATAGCTACGGGAAAATTGAATTTTACTTGCTCATCTCTCCCACCAATCTCTATATTTAATGCACCAAATTTCCGCAAAGTCTAAAATAAGGTCTAGGTTCATTATTCTTTTTGATCCTTTGTCAACCCTCATTAAATGACCTTCCATTCATATTTTTTCCACCCCTACTATAAACCCCCCCTCCTTTCCTCCATTCCAAAGCACACCAAAACCCACTATTTTCTCCTCTCTTGAGTTCAAGTGAAGTAAAGTAGTCTTTTCATATCTTGGTTTTCTTGAGATTCAAGGTATTGAGTGAGACTCACTCTCCCTCTCTTAGTTGTTCTTTTCTCTTCCACCCTTAAGACTTCCACCAAAAGTCTCATCCTCCTCCGTGTGGATCTTGCATGCAAGTATAATTTCTATCCTTAACTCGTTTTTCATATTGCTATAATGTTAATTTAAGATTAGAGCATGCTAGTATTTATTTAAATTCCTTAAATATGTTTAAATGTTCTTAAATGTTCTTATGTGTTCTTCACATGTTCCTGGTTGTTCATCACATTTTCATGCATAACACTAGTTTTGATATTAAATCCACATCAAAAACATGAAAAAGATGTTTGTTTCATAATTCTTTCAAATCCTTAAATTTAGGATATTACCATCCACACACATTCCCTAGAATTTACTTTTCAATCCAAATGTAATACTTAATAAATTGAATTAGGGTTTATCACATGCACACACATTAAATTCCACATGCATACACATTAAATTCAACATGCAAATTGATTAATAACATATTGGATGGTGTGATATGAATGTTGGCCACCATAATTTAGAAGATCAGTTTCACCGAGCAAAGTGGGTGCCTAACACATTTCCACCTTGTAACATAGCTTTCGAGCTTAGATCAAGGGTTGATAAATCAATGCTTATTTTTATAATTTTAAATTTCTTAGTTGTAACTAGGAAACAAAGCCATGTACTTTATCTTAGATTGTATCTAGGACCAAAGCCATGTAATTTCCTACGATTAATGTAAATTCAATTTCAAATTAATAAAATGATGAATTTTTCAATTATGGTTTTCTTATTTATTCCAACAATTAAATAAGTGGTGACTCCATTGTAAAACCCTTAATCTAAAGGGGAAAAATATAATTAGTCAAACCTTCATTTTGAGGGTCAATAACACAACTCCACCCATTCACACGAGTTTGGCCCAACATCCAAAAATGGGTCGGGGGCATGGTCTCTCACAAGTAGTATCAATCATTTGAAATATTTTGTTTTAGTCCTTATACTTTAATTTTGTGTCAAAAAAAAATTTCCTTTTTACTCCTTGTTATGATTTTAAATTGAAAATGTTCTACGAAACTTTATTATTAATTTACTATGTTATAGGTGTGTACATAACACCACTAAGGCATGGGAGAATGTATGAGTGGTTGAATTCGAACCTTACATGTGGAACAACTATAAGGGAATAAAGAGTAGGTGTTGGCTAAGAGATTTTTTCTTGGTCAGTGATAAATGCATGACTGCCTTGGGAAGGAAGCAAGATTTACACCCGACATGGTACTCAAGTACTCACCAAAAGGGAGATAATGACCTTTTAAGGTCAGATACTATGAGGACATCCCTTATTGGTTGAGTGCATTATGAGTCACTTTGGGGAACACGTGTACCAATCACAGTACTCCTAATGTCCCTCTTAATGTTCAAGACTTATCTCCTATGTAGTAGCAATGCTACCCACCCATGGGTCTCAATGCCATGTTGGCGCAGCCCTTATCCCTTAGTCAGCAGATAACATTACAGCTATAAAAAAGATTTTAAAAGATTGAATATGATGACTTGACACCTGTCCTTGTACTCAGCCATGTTCCTTAGAGTATAAAAGGAACATGCAGCTGAACTTCTAGGGCAAAAACTCAACCAAATATTTTAAGATGAAAGTGGATAGTTAGTAGGAAAGAAAGGCCACTTTATTGTAAATTATTCTCCTTCTGATACATAATACGAGCTGAGCCGAGCAAGAATGTTACATTCTTGCTAAAACCGTGGTTTTATTATCGCTTCTCTAGGATTTTCCACATACATCTTGTGTTATTTTGATAATCATCTTCTTTTTCTTGTCTAAATGTGCGTCCTTTTCATGCCCTACCATTACTTTCTCTATTTCCTTATTTTGAGTGTTAAGTATCATGTCAAAGCTTACATCTATTCAGGCTTTCTCATGCAAATGTACTATTAGACAACTTATCTCACTTCCATAAATAAGCTCAAATCTAACTTGCACGTACATTTTTGGCAACTCTGTTGGGGATCTCCAGTCATTTTCCCTTTTAAGGGTGTTTTCATTGAGTTGTACACCTTTGTTTGCAATCACTTTCTCTATGCCTCCAAGAAAGAAGGTGGTTGTTGGGACACTGGCTAGTGTGGATGAGAACCACCGGTTAGAACCAAGTACAGATCACATATCCATGCATTCTAAAGGCGCAGGGTCTTCAGGTGAAACCGCTCATCGTGAGAGCAAGGTGATGATGGCTACCATTGAAGACCTTCAACATTCTCAAGCTGCTATATGGGCAAAGTTCCAATCCTTACATCAAGAGACAGTTGTACCTCAGGCTCCTCAAGGTCCCCAAGGGTCTCCTTACCTGACTAGGGAAGATATACGCGTTATTCTGTTTGAAGCCAAGAAGATGGAAAGTGCTATCTATGTTGATACTAGGTCTCCTTATCCTAAAGAAATAGCTAGGAAACCTTATCCTACTAACTACACACCTCCTATATTCCCTAAGTATGATGGCATAACAGAGAACGCTAGAGAGCATATTAGGTAGTATGTAGATGCGTTGTGTTATGATCTTGTGGAGAAAGAGAGGCTAGTGGATGTTTGTATAGCGGGTATGTTGTAAGAATATCGGCTTGACTTAGAGAATCTCCAAATCTCTAGTTTTACGAGACTTGTAGAGCCTGCAAAGAGAACAAGTATGTCTGTAAGGAAGCCTTCAAAGGGACCAGTTTCACAAACTGTGGGTGCTCCTAGACAACCGTGGAAGAGAGAAAACAAGAAAGTGGAGGTTGTTGTGACAAAAGAATCTAAGAAGATGGACAAAGGAAAGAAGAGGGATAGAGGTGGTATTCCCCCTCCTTTTACCATGTCCATTGAAGAGTTGTATAGCATTCTAGAAGTTTGGGTGAAAGATGGTGTAGTGACATTACCTGAATGTAAGCATGAGCCTACAAAAGAGGAGAAGCGAAATCCACTTTATTGTAGGTATCACAGGAGATGTGACCACTATACTATGAATTGCTATGCTTTGAGAAATATCTTCCATGATAGGGTAGCCAAGGGAGATTTCGTTATCAAAGCTAGGAAGTGAGCTGAACCAAGAATGCGTAGGGCAGAGGTGGCAATGACTTTCTTCATGGATTGTGAAGATCCTTTGGAGGAAGAAGCAAAGAACATGGCTAGCAGTAGCTCGCCATCATTAATAAATGAAGAGATGATAGCTAGAATCTAGCAGGAAGATAAAATACATTCCTTTCTTAAAAGAATAGGTCTTAGACTGATGGCTAGAAGAGAAGTAGCCCAGGCCTTAACCGGGGTGATGGAAAGGAACCACGAAGTGGCCACAGTTGAACGGGGTTTGATGCAAATGGCATACCAAGAAGCAAATGATTCAATCACTTTCTCTAATAAAGATCTAGTCAATTGAATTGTTGACAACGATAGACCTTTGCATGTTACTGCCTTTGTGGGAGCATCTCGAATCAAAAGGGCATTGGTGGACATTGGTGTGTCCACTAATATTCTACCTCTCCCAACTTTTAATGCTTTAGGAATCCTGAGGGAAAGAATCATTCCAGAGCCAATGCAGGTGGCAGGAATTGGAGCTTTATAACAGAATACTCTTGGGCATGTGTTTTTGGACCTTAGGGTTGGGCCAATTCAGGCACCTACTCTCATGCATGTAATGGAAGGGAATACATTTTACCACATCATCCTAGGCCGTCCATGGCTGAGGGCGTATAAAGCAGTGGCTTCCACATACCATCAATGTGTGAAGGCCATCTGGAGGAACAAGCAAGTAGTTATTGAGGCCACCAAGATGCCTTTTGATAGAGCAGAGCTTCATTTTGTTGAAGTAGTTTTATATCAAGAGTACGAACCCTGAAGACGAGAATAAGATTCTTCCTTTCAATCCTATTGCTTTGCAAGCAAAAGAGGAAAATGATGGCGAAGTGGTAGAACCAGAAAGGCTTTCCAAGATAAAAAGGGTCATGGGGCCTGATGGTCGGGTGGTGTATTAATTCTAACGGTTAAATGAAGGGGATGAGGAGAATGGCAAGCATAATTCCCTTAATCCAACACAACAGCCAAAGGAAGTTCATACAGCTGAGGAGTTTGTGAAGGAAGCCCCCTAGTGTATGAATGATGGTGTTAAGAACGTATAAAAAGAGCTCATTGAGGTCAACTTGGGTGATGGTGAAGAAGATGAGAAAATGGTAAAGCTTAGCAAGAATCTATCCAAATATGAGAGAGGAAGGCTGGTAGCTCTGTTGAAAGAGTACATGGATGTTTTTGCTTGGAGTTATCAAGAAATGCCAGGTTTAAGTCCGAACTTTGTAGTGCACAAGCTAAAGGTGGATCCTAATGTTAAACCTATGAAACAGCCATCGAGGAAATATCGTTTAGGTGTTGAGGAAAAGATAAAGCTTGAAGTGTAGAAGTTTTTAAAGGCAAAATTCATTAAGGAGATTGAATGCCAAAGTTGGTTAGCTAACATAGTTTCTGTAAAGAAGAGAAATGGCCAGATAAGAGTTTGTCTAGATTTCTAGGATCTCAATAAAGCTTGCCCAAAGGATGAGTTCCCACTTCATAATGTTGATATTCTGGTTGATGTAGTAGCTGGTCATGAGCGTTTCTCTTTTCTGGATGGTTATAGTGGGTATAATCAAATCCTTATGGACCCAACCGATGCTCCAAAAACTGCTTTCAAGACACGCTTTGGGAATTACTTCTATAGGGTGATGCCTTTTGGACTAAAGAATGCTGGTGCAATGTACTAAAGAACCATGACTTCGATCTTTGGAGACATGCTGCATAAGCGGGTGGAAGATTACGTTGATGATCTTGTAGTAAAAGCGAGGAATCCTATTGAACATTTAATGCATCTAAGACAGGTCTTTATAAGAAACAGGGAACACAACTTGAGGATGAATCCTTCCAAGTGTGCCTTTGGAGTGTCCTCAGGGAAATTCTGAAGGTTTCTTGTTCATTATAGGGGAATTGATTTGGACCCTAAAAAGGCCGAAGCAATAACTACTCTCAATCCTTCTACAACTTTAAAAGAGTTTAGTGTGGGAAAGGTTTCTTATTTGAGGAGATTCATTCCATGCCTAGCTGAGATCTTAAAGCCTCTTATGGAGCAGACAAAGAAAGGAGTAACCTTTGTATGGTGTGATCAATGTTAGAAAGCATTTAAAAAGATTCAAATGATATTGGCGGAACCCTACACTATGGTGGCCCCTATACCTGGGAATCCCTTGCTATTGTATATAGCAAATATGGAGCAATCCATGGGAGTGTTATTAGCTTAGGAGCAGGAAGGGGTAGAGAAACCAGTGTACTATATAAGCAGGCTTATGAAGGGACCAAAATTGAGGTACTTAACTGCTAAGAAAGTATGTTTGTCTTTGGCTTTTGCTATGACGAAGTTCAATCATTACTTTCTAGGGCATCGTGTGCAGCTGGTGACTAAGAGTAATCCCGTGAAGTATCTGTTGACACGCCTTCAGGCCATCCTGACATTATGCCTAAATATCAAATGCATACGGCTAACTGCCATCAAAGGCCAAGTAATAGCTGATCTGTTAGCTAATATTCTTGGGACAAGTGATTTTTCACCCCCTCAATAGGAAACTATGGTGACAGAGGAACATGAGTGGTCAATGTATTTTAATGGGTCATCTACAGCTCAAGGATGAGGGATAGGAGTAGTCTTGAAGTCACCAAGGGAAAAGCATATGTTTACCTACAAACTACATTTCCTTTGCTTTAACAATGCAACAGAATATGAAGCCTTGTTGGTAGGGTTGAAGGCTACTAGAAAGTTAGGCATAAAAAGATTGAAGGTATTTGGTGACTCTAAGCTGGTGATAAAATAGGTTGAGGGAATCTATGGAGTGAAGAATCCTAGCTTGGTTGCTTATAGAGCTGCGGTGCAAAAAGTCATGGAACACTTTACTTTCATAGAGTAGAAGGTGGTTAATAGGGGTGAGAATAAGCTTGCTGATTCGCTAGCTACTCTAGCCACCAAGTTGGTACTAAAGAAAGAAAAGATGATGCTCCAAGTTGAGAAGCAGCTTGGTTTAGCTCAGGATGAACTATGTTTCCCTTAGGATTGGCTAGAACCCCTGTTAAAGGCAATGACTCAAGGGAAGTACGTTGGGTCAGAGTTGCCAGTAAACATGAAAGACTTCCTTAGAATCAATGGAGGTTTGTTTCTTAGGGGAGTAGAAGGTTTACTCATGAAAAGTGTTTCAAGGCAGGAGGGATTGACATTGTTGCATAGATTGCATTATGATATCTATGGTGCAAATCTTGATGTCATCCTTTATAGAAGATTGCAAAGGCTAGGGATCTTCTGGCTGCAGATGGCCAGTGATGCTAAGGAAGAACAACAGAGCTGTAAAACTTGTTCCATTATTCCCCCATATCAAGAAGAACTGCTTAATAGCGAGCTTCTAAAAGAAGATTGGCAGGAGCCTTACTTAAGATACCTTTTACAGGGTATTTTGCCTACTGATCGCGTACAACAAGAGAAGTTGAAAAGATATGTGACCAGGTTTAAAGTGGTAGATCGGAAATTATTCAAGAGAAGTTTCCAAGGGAGATGGATGGTGTGCATTCTTGCTAAGGAAGGTAATGGCTTTCTTTCAAACCTGCATGAGGGAGAACTAGCAGGACACCTTGATGGGAGGAAGCTGTGGCAAATGGCTTTGTACTAGGGATATTACTAGCGCACAATGCAAAGAGATGCTCAAGACTTTGCAAGGAAGTGCCAAGAATGCCAAAGGCAATGAGATGAAATACACACCAGCCATCAGAGTCTTCATCCAACTGCGGCTCCGTATCCATTTCATAGTTGTGGGTTGGACTTTATAGGACCTATAAATCCCCCTTTGAAGGATGTACATGGATACTGGTAGCCACTAAGCTATTTACCAAGTGGGTAGAAGCTGTGACTCTAAAGAAGGCAACAGGTAGCTTAGTGGCTAATTTTTTAATAGAGAATATAATATGTCGTTTTGGGGTACCCAACAAAATTATTTCTAACAACGATACACCATTCTTGAATAAGGATGTGCGCCATTTAACAGAATGGTACTCCATTTCTCACATGACATCCACACCTTATTATCCCAAAGGAAATGGCCAAGCGAAGGCCTCCAACAAAAGATTGCTGAAGATATTGGGAAAAATGGCTAAGGAGAATGGAAAGGGGTGGAAGGAGGAGCTTCTTACAGCTCTATGGGCTCATAAAACAGCCAAATCACAAGCTACAAGAGCTTCACCTTTTTCTTTAGTCTATGGCACAGAAGCCGTTATCCCAATAGATTTAGTAAGGCCAGCAGTGAAACTGGTAGAGATTGCAGGAATACCCAGAGAAGAAACTTTGGAAATTGTGGAGGAAATGCGCGACAACACTGCCTCTCATAACAGCCTTTATCAGGCTAACATGAAGGCTAGTTAGGCCAAGTCAAACAAAGGAAGTTTCAAGTGGGAGAACTTGTTTGGAAAACTGCCTAGCATGTACAAAGGGTTAATATAGCTATTATGCAGAAGTTTTCTCCGATATGGGAAGGACCATACATAGTAGAGGAAGCACATGCAACAAGGCATTATTGGCTAAAGGATCAAGCATGTATAAAGGTATACAGCCCCATTAGCGAAGCTCACCTTAAGAAATATCATGCTTAACCTTGTAAAAATACTTTTTTTTGTGGCCATCACGTCAAAAATGATTTTATGCTTTGCAAAATGCATACTATAAACAAAGACTTATATGCAATGATTTCATATGATGTTGTCCATAATATGCATGCAAAGTACGACATTTTAAAGTTAGAGTACAACCCCATGGCCTTTCAAAACCACAAAAATATTACAACTTGAAAATTAGAGAATGTTTGTGAGAAAACTAAAATTTTTAAGGAAGAAGTCTAGATTGTTCGAAGCTCATAGCTAGCATTCTAATTTCTCAATCTCTTTTCTTAAAGAGCTATGTTCTGCGATGACACCTTCTATTTAAGCTTTAAGGGCAAAACTTACTTCTTGCTGGGATGACAATTCCACTTGAAGTCTTTTGATTGATTCCTTGAGCTAAGTGATTGAAGCGGCACGCAGCTGTAATGCTGATTCTACTTCCTTTGCTTTGTTGATACACGAGTTTCTTTAACTCTTAATTCAAGAAGTAAGGACAAGGAAGTATGAACAAAGGGTCCTGCCTTCTTTAAGTCCCTCAATGTAGTGACACGGCTCTTTAACCAGCTGGCATTGACACTTAGGCTCTCAGCCTTACTTAGTGTGGAAAGGAAATTGTCAAGGGGGAGAGCTAGGCATTCCTCTTTACCCTTTGACTGTGGTTGGGATATGATAGACCCAATTTACTATAAGAGAAAGCCTCTAAGTGATAGGGTCCACTTGTTGGTATCCCTCACAGATAATTTGGAGAGTACTAGAGAACAAGTTACTCTCAGATTGGGAGAAACTAGTGAGAGCAATGGATCAGATGCTGTCGGAGTGCTTTCACCCTCTTGTTCCTTGGAAGTAGCTTCTGTTAAGTCCCCTTTCTCTTGAGGATTTTCATGCACGCCCAATCTGAGTCCTCCCTTTTAGTGTCGGACTCTGTCTCTTCATTGGAAATCACTTCTTGTACAAAAACCTCTGGGATTGAAGAAGTGACTTTAGCTTTAAGGAGAGCTTGAGGAATAAAGTCCATAGCTTGTCAAAGGTCAAAAATAGAGAAAAGAAGAAAAGTTACTTGAGTCCAGGGATAAAGAAGAGGTTATAAGACAATCATTATAGAGAAAAGAGTATACCTTGAGCTTCTTACTAGAAGGGGTATTTGCGTTCTTCTTTCTCTTAGTGCTTGAACATTTGGCTTTTGAAAGGGGTTTCAAAGTAAAATCTCCTTGAAAGATAGGTGGAACATCCACTTGTTGGGCACCGCTTTCCACGAAATTCATAACACGTTCCCTGATGTCAAGCCACCATGACTTAAACCTAGGTAAAGGTAATCCATTCCTAATGGGAGAAGTGAAGAGGATCTCAGGGTTTGACACTAAAATCTTGACAAGATTTTCCTTTTTAAAGGCTAAAGAAGCTACCATAGTAGGCAAAGTTGAGGTAGAAAGATGTCCCAGGATGCCTTGGTCAAAACCAAGTTAGCGGGCAAACCTATGAGGATTGTAAGATTGAATTTCATACTCATCTTGAAAAAGAGCTTGGAAATGAGAAGGAAAAGCACAAGCAATAAAAGAAAGTTCTTCCTCAAAGCAAGGGGTGTCTCTATAATGAGAAACAGAGATGTTTTCTAAAGAGGTGAATAGTGGATGAAGTCCACCCTCCAAAGCAGAATAAGGTCTAGCTATCCAGTCAGTTGGGTCATCTAAAACTTTGCTAAGGAAACTATTGGAAGATACTGCTACTTTATTCCAACACCAAGAGCATGGCAAACCTTAGGGCGATGACAAACTGGTCTTATAAGAGCTCAACACTTTAGGGATAGGAACATAATTCCTAAAGTGTTCCCACAACCATATTTGTAAAAAAGCAATGAGTACAAAAGTCTCAACTTGGAATCTACCCCAGGAACGTTGCAAGTCAAGGGTAAAATGATCTAGGTGAGAATATAAAGTTCCTAGAAAATATGAGGCAAGGGGGAAAGATTGCCCTTAGCTAATTTAATAGCTAAAGGAAAATGTCTACTTAGGATCTTTTCGTGAGGATTGCCTCAAACAAACGGCGAGAAAGTCAGAAGGCAATAAAGGCTTCAAGTTCATAGGAGCTAGAGTTACCTTCTCCAACAACAAAGTCAGTGCCTTCCTTCAGAAAGTCTTCATTGGCTTCCTCATCTATGCCATCAACATACTCTTTCCAAAAATATTTGATCCACCCTTAGAAGTTGGATCTGGAGCCTTTGTCTCTGCCACCACTAGTATCTTCTAGTACTTCATCACTGGGGGCTTTCCCTTTCCTTATAGCTTTCAAAACTAGTTTCTTCAAAGTTTTCTTCACTGCATCTTCAAGGAACTTCACAGCTTTGGACTCTTTTAGAGATAAAGAGATGTTGACTATTTCACCATCTCCGAATAGGGGAAGTCTCAATATCTCATAGACATCTTCTAAAGATATAGAGATTTCTTAACACCCTATGAAGAATGTGTGAGTAATAGAATTCCAGCAATATAAAAGAGAAAGCAAGCTTTCACTATCCTTACTGATCTCTAAATTAGAGAATACAAGGATGGTCTCCATAAGCTTTACTCTTTGCAAGATATCCATGAAAGGAGGGTGAACCAATACCCTTAAACATCAACTTCTCCGACCTCTAGAGACTAAGAAACGGCTCCGAAGAAAGAAATTGGGTTTCCCAATGCTTCTCCACGCCCAACGAGATGCACCAACCTCGGGATGCTTTACTCCTAACCCTACAAGAAGTGTGAGATTTGAAAACCACATCTATGGTGGAAGCAAAATCTCCACTACAAGTGCCAAGCCTTGGAATGTGCTTCAGTTCCAAATCCATAGTTAGGAGATCATCAGGTTCCCCGCATGATGGGTAAGAAGGGTCTTCAGAGCAAGGAGTTGAGTTCCAATCAAGACTTTTATTGAATAGGTAATCTTCAAAGAAGGAAAGGATGATCCACTATTCTTCTATGGAAGGATTTTCATCTCCTCCTAGAAGGGGTTTGTTACCCTTTGGAGCAGAAGATTCTACAAATTTGGCAAAGCTAGATCGAAGACTACGTTTCACACCTATGGTTTAATCTATGAGAAGAGTTTTGGGTTTCGGGTTGAAGAAGGAAAAGAAGAATATAAGGGAGAAAAGAGAAAAATAAGGAACGAAATATTTATTTTTCCTTTTATACTTTGATGAGTCAATATTTTCCATCCGAAAGACATAAGTTCAAAAAGGAGGGACATCTTTTTAAAATTGGCACATGTCAGTATGGGGGAAGAACCTGAGTTTCTAATAAGGAGTGGCAGTTAATGGTGCTAAAATGAAGAAAACCACCTTTACAGTCCAAGGGCAAAGGCACAACCCTTCACCAACGGGTATGATTTAATTCGTTGCATTTCACATTTGGTTAACTGATATGTTTATTCTTATGTGTTGTGCAGGAATAATGAAATAAACATATAATACAACATTAAAGAAAGACAATAAGCATATGATAAATAACTTTCTTTCTTTTATAGATTTTTGTGCCTAAAAGTTTTATTTTACAAAACAGAAAAGAGGGATTTACATGATTTGGCCCTTATGACCTATCGCCTCTTTTCTAAATCACAAAACAACACAAAAATTTATACTCAAAATAAGAAAGATAAAGTTTTTTTTTTTTTTTTGACAACTTAAGCCAAAAGTTTGGCTACACAAAATAAACCTTAAAAAAAAATTAAAAAAAAAATTAAAAAGAAGAAGAAGAAGAAGAAGAAGAAGAAGAAGAAGAAGAAGAAGAAGAAGAAGAAGAAGAAGAAGAAGAAAAGAAACAATAGAAGATTCAACGGCAAGCAACTCAAGGAGACCTTGGCGCATAGGCATCCATGTCATCCCCAGAGTCTTCTTTAAGATAGTTCGGAGCCAAGTACTCCATCTCATCATCATCATCATCTTTTTCCTTCTCCTCACCCTCATCATCCCCTGAGTTAGAGACATCAAAATAGCCTTTGGAAGAGCTATCAGAGGAGTCTACCTCTTGAGAGTTAGAGAGCCCTGAAGTGCTGGACACTAAGCTTGAGTGACCTAGCCTTCACCTTCTCCTACGGAGAATCAGTGCTTCCAAGAATGTAGCAGTCGTTGCATCTTTAGCTTTCTCTTTTGCCCTTAACCGAATGTCTTCAGAGTTCTCCTCCTCCTCATCACTCTAGTTAAAGGGAGCAACTTCCTCAGGAATGAAGACTTGAGGAGGCAAAGGAAAAATGGGAAAATGAGGAGGATGATGCAGGGGGCTTGGTGGTGGGGAAGGAGTACGATCAAAAGAAGCACTCCTAGAAGAGCCTAAGGAGTGTTGTGGGGAGTTTGAGTTGTCAGAGGAAGAAGTTGACATTTTTCGTGAACGTTAAGGTTTTGAAGAAAGAACAGAAAGATACAAAAGGAATGAAGATTGAAGAAAAATCATTCTCTATTTAAATTCTTAATTGCAGTTAAGTGAAGAGACATGACATTTATGAGGAGTAATGTCTATATGCCAAAACGCAAGAAATGAAGAGACGCCAAAACGGCTAGAAGCACTCTTTCGAGCCACGTGTCTATTTTGAACGTCACAAGGCATGAGAACTGAAGTGTTAATGCCTAAACCAATGTGACTGCCAAAGGCCTTTACCATTAAACGCCATTGACAGTCAGGGGCTAATGTACATAACACCACCAAGGCATGGGAGAATGCATGAGTGGTTGAATCCAAACCTTACATATGGAGCAACTGTGAGGCAAGGGAGAGTAGGTGTGGCTAAGAGACTTTGTCTTGGTCAGTGATAAATGCGTGACTACCTTGGGAAGGAAGTAAGATTTACACCTGACATGATACTCAAGTACTCACCAAAAGGGAGATAGTGACCTTTTAAGGTCAGAGACTATGAGGACACCCCTTATTGGTTGAGTACATCATGAGTCACCTTGGGGAACACATGTACCAATCACAATACTCCTGATGTGCCTCTCAATGTCTAAGACTTGTCTCCCACATAGTAGCAATGCTACCCACCCACGAGTCCCAGTGCCACGTTGGTGCAACCTTTATCCCTTAGTCAGCAAATAACATCACAGCTGTAAAAAAGATCTTAAAAGATAGAATATGATGACTTGACACCTGTCCTTGTACTCAACCATGTTCCTTAGAGTATAAAAGAAACATGCAGATGAACTACTAGGGCAAGAACCCAACCAGATATTTTGAGATGAAAGTGGAGAGTTGTTAGGAAAGAAAGGCAACTTTATTGTAAATTGTTCTCCTTCTAATACATAATACAAGTTGAGCCGAGCAAGAATGTTACGTTCTTGCTCAAACCGTGGTTTTTTTTAATCCCTTCTCTAGGGTTTTCCATGTACATCTTGTGTTATTTTGATAATCATCTTCTTCTTTTTGTCTAAATATGCATCTTTTTCATGTCCTACCATCACTTTCTCTATTTCCTTATTTTGAGTGTTGAGTATCATGTCAAAGCTCGCATCTATTCGGGCTTTCTCATGCAAATGTACTGTTAGACAACTTATTTCACTTCCATAAATAAGCTCAAATCTAACTTGCATGTACAAGGTGATACTGTGTGTGTGATTTATTATTGATTTAGTTTTTACGTTACTGTGTACTACTGGGTCTTGGATGAAGCTTAAGAATTGGGATCAGCGTGCTTCTTCAGATGCAAGACCCAAGAGATAGAGGAGGAAGGCAAAGAAAGAAGATGAGGACTGAAGAAATTTTGGTCTATAGAGTAATGAAAAGGAAGTGTGGAGTTATGTAAAAGAAAGAAATTTTTGGAGAGAGTCATTGGGAGTAATTGTGGTCTAACTTGATGGAGACAAGTCATGACTGCGAGTCCCACACATTTACTGAGATTTTCAATTATACAATTGAAACTTAGTTTTCATCACCTAAAACCTCTAAAAACAAATTTTCTCAATTTCCACAACTCTAGCTCAATTTTTTGAGTAATGAGTTATGGAAATTGAGAACAAAAACTAAACCAAAAAAACAAACTTAAGGTGGGGATTATGGAAATTGAGAATTGAGTGATGATTTTGCATAAACCAAACATAGCCTTAGAGGGTTTGATAGCAGTAATGGAGGGAGAAGCTTATTTAAATACATTATTTACTTCTTTTATGTTTGTTTAGAGATTAAAAAAAAAAAACCAACAAAGTAATAGCTAATGGCAAGGTATTTTTAACACAAACTTCAAAGTATAAGGACACAAACGAAACATTTCAAAAGAGGATGATCATTTTGAAACATGGAGTAAAAGTCAAGTATTAAATGCACAATTAAAAACAAAATTGCACTTTTGGTCCCTATATTCTCTATTCTTTATTTTATTAAATTGTGAAACTCACAAAATTATTGCAACCTATTGCCAATTTGCCATACTTCATCCCCTCACTAGTCAGACTCCATAATAATAATTGTAAGTGAGTGTGTGTGTGTGTGTGTATATATATTATTGTATTTATCTTGAAAAAATATATATGCTAAATGTTTTCCTATTTTTTATATGAAAATTTTAAAAAAATAAACATTTAATACTTGTACCATACATGTACCGTTGTACTATAAATGCACGTTTTATTTCTATTTTCATATTTTTAAACGTACTTTTATTGAAAGATACCGAATTGTACACATCTGTATGTTTACCGTAATATATGCATACCATATTTTACTAACGATGATGAAAATAGATAAAAATTAGTGTTTTCTCTTAACCATTTTATTTCCTCCCACTTAACTAGGGAATAAAACTCCCAAACAAGGGAAGTGAAGATATATTACAAAATTATTTTATACATTCAATTCCGTTCCAGGTCCAAATAAAGGAAGGAACAATTTATAAGACAACCAATTTAAGTATTGATAATCATTTCTTTTCGTCATCAAGCGTATGGTAGAGTATAAAATTGCTCACGTTAAATTGTTCTTTATCATTTGGAAAAAAAAAAAGTACTTATTTCATGTCAAAAAGGTCTTTGACATTAATTCTTATTTTCATTTTTAATTGAGATTGTTTAACGAAATTTCACATATTTTGATAGCAACAAATGAAGCAAAAGATTGGTTGCTTAAATAATTTGTTTACTTTTCTTTTCTTTTCTTTCTTTCTTTTTTATTTTTTTTAATGTCTGCTTAGAGATAGAGAAAACCAAAGCAACAATTAATGGTAGGAACTTTTCTAACACAAACTTAAAAATATAAGCACTAAAATGAAACATTTCAAAGAATGAGAATCATTTCGAAATATGAAGTAGAGGTTGAGGACTAAATATGTAATTAAACATATTATTATTATTATTATTATTACAAAACTCTCATATGTATTGTGCATATTAACAATGAATTTTCATAATAATTTTAAATAACTAATAATGATCCACATGATTGAAATTCATCATATGGCATGTATGACTCATAGTATTATTATTATTGTTTAAAACTTTTCCATCATTACAAAAGACTCGTCCTACAATGGCTTTTTTTTCCCAGCACTTTTCAAAACTGCTGTTATAGAGGACCTATAGCAGCGCTTTTAGAAATTGCTGATATAGGTTGACTTATTACAGCAATTTAAAGCGGATGCTTTTTAAACCCCTACTATAGGTCTTCTATAGCAGCAATTTTAGAAACTACTGGTATAAGTTGACCTATTACGGCATTTTGAAACCGCCGCTATAGGGTTGAATTTTCAATTTTTATTTTATTTATTTATTTTTTTGTTTATTTTTTTTGTGAACAGCCTATTCCAATGGTTTTAAAACCACAGCTTTAAGGTTCTTCGTATGTAAAACTTATTTCCACGGTTTTAAAACCATCGCTATAGGTTTCAAATTAAAATAATTATTTCCAATTAATTATTATATTTTTTTTAATAATTATTGTTACATTAATATTTTTATTTATATATTTTTTTTATTTTAAATGACCTATTATGGTGGTTTGAAAACCACTACTATAGGTTTGCTCATATTGAAGCCTTGTTATAGCGGTTTTAAAAGCATTGTTATAGGGTTTACTATTTTTCTTTTGTAAATGATCTACTACAACACTTTTGAAAGTGCTATAATAGGGTTTACTATTTTTCTTTTGTAAATGACCTATTACCACACTTTTAAAAAAGCTGTTATAGGATTTACTCTTTTTCTTTTGTAAATGATCTATTACATCATTTTTAAAAGTGTTGTAATAGGGTTTATTATTTTTCTTCTGTAAATGACCTATTACCGTGCTTTTAAAAGTGCTGTTATAGGGCTTACTCTTTTTCTTCTATAAATAACCTATTAATGCACTTTTAAAAGTGTTGTAATATGGTTTACTTTTGTTCTTCTGTAAATGACCTATTATGGCGGTTTTGAAACTGCCGCTATAGGGTTTACTCATTTTCTTCTTTAAATGACCTATTCTAGCTGTTTGTTTGTCCTCTAAATTTAAAAAATGACCGAAATACCCTCCAAAACCTATAAAATTACCAAAATACCATCGAAACCTAAAAAATGACCAAAATACTCCTGATACCTAAAAAAAGAGCAAAATGCCCCCTTAAACCTAAAAAATGACCGAAATACCACCCTAAACAAAAAAAACTTCGAAATAAACCCCAAAACCTAAAAAATGACCAATTTTTTAGGTACTGACGACTTACCCACAATTGGAGCAAACAATATATGTAAAAAAGTGGACCTAACAAGTTTGATGACGAATGGAATCTTCCACCGGGGAAAAATCTTTTCTTTAGAGTAAATAAAGCGTGTCGGCCGATTGGCAAAAATGCTGGATCTTGGCCAAGGTTGTTAGGAACTCTAGCTAAAATGTCAACAATGTGCCCAATTAATTACATTCGTTGGCCTTTAGGGTCCGTTTGATTGGAGGGGTGAAAAAGTAGGAGGATAGAAAATGATGGGAGGATAGAAAAGTGAGCAGATAGAAAAGATTTTAATTTCCCTCTTTTTTATTTTGTTGGGAGTGGAAAAGTAGAAGGATGGAAAAAGTGAGTTTGTATAAATTTAGTTATACACCCTTGTTAAAAAATAATGCCCAATTAAAACAATAGAGTGACAAAAAACCAAAAAAAAAAAAAAATCATCCAAATTTATTAAAAAATAAAAATCATATCTAGAAAAAAAAATCACTTCTAGCTAAAAAAAAGAAAAGAAAAGAAGAAGAAGAAGAAAACAATAAAAAGCACTGTTACGCTACACTCCAAATTTTTTTTTATAAAAAAAATGGCCAACGTACTACCTGGACAAAACACGCACTTGGGCATTTTGGTCAAATTAATAAATCAAACTCTCCAACAATTTTCTCCCCATTTTGGGAAGAAAACTTTCTGGTGGGCCCAGGAAGAAAACACCTGGGCCCTACCTTTTTTGTCCTCTCCCCTCCCCAACCAAACACCCTCCAAAACTTTTTTCCCCCTCATTTTTTTCCATCCTCCCTAAAATCCACTCTACCAAACACACCCTTAGTGCCACAACAATTTAAGAACCTATATTGGACAGCTGTTCAGGTATTACACTAAAAAACAATGATAAAATGTGTTTCTTTATTACTTATTTTAAGCATTATGCAAGTTTGTTATTATGTTGAAAATGTGACGTGTGTTAACTCAACTTTACACATGGTAGGAGCGATGGATAATTCTTGCAAACCGCATCGAACCTGCCAAGCAAAGAAAATCGGCTTTGTCACGGATTGGGAAGCTGTGGAGGAGCCACAAAGCTTATTTGAAGGAGAAGTACTGCAATGAGGGCCTTGATAAGGAAGATTTACTTGAGGTGCGACAGCCAAAGTTTGATGTTGATCAGTTTCACGCATTGGTGGAGTGCTGGTTTTCTAGGCTAGACATGGTATTAATATTTTCAGTTTTGCTTTTATATGATCTATGTTCTAAGAGTATTATATATAGCAGACTTGAAGAATATATTAGTCTGTTGTTGTAATTGATAGTGACTTTGTTGAAATATTCATAGGAATTGTCTAAAGAGAACAAATCCCGGTGTAATAAGCAGGAGGAGATGCATACTTGTGGATCTAGAAACTATGCCCAGACAACAAATCTCCTTGTAAGAACTAAATTTTATATATTTGTAATATGCAAAAAAATAACAAAACTTAAATTAGTTTGTGTTTTAAAGTAGAAGAAAATGTGTTTCAACACCATCGCTCTATTTTAATGAATGTAATGACCATGTTGTAGGAAAAAAATAATGGAAAGGCAGTCGAGAGAGCAGTGCTTTATGAAAAGGTGTATTCACACAAGGATGGTACTGCTATTATAACAAAAGCAGTAGCAAACATTGTAAGTATTACATAGAAAATACATGGAGAGATATTATAACTTACTCATGTTGTCAAGTGTGTTATTGTAATCATTGCTAATATGTTGTCTTGTTTATTGGTGAACATTAGGTAAAGATGAAAGAGCTATTAGCGGCAGGATCACAATTGTAGGGTAAGGCTAGTGAGGGAGGGATTTTATGGCGGGCTGATGATGCATTTGCACAAGTCATGGGTGTAGAGAGAGGTGGCCGTGTTTGGGGGCTAGGCTTTGGACTAACCCCGTCTGGCACTCATGCGAGGATTATGGAAGACTACATGCCACCATCGACATCCACTGCAACAGATCTAAGGGTTAAGGAGCTGACTACTGAAATAGCCGAGTTGAAGGAGAAATGTAGTATTGTTGATGCCTTGAAAGCTGAAGTGATGCTATGAGAAAAATGTTTTCTCAACTAAACCCACTGTTTACTATCTCTCAGGTAAAAAAGTTTGAAGTCTATTTGCCGCATTTTTTATAACTTGGACTTGTAGAAATATACATAGTGTTGCCAGGGAATTTTGAGATATAGGTGGTGTTCACAAAATATAAAAAATTGCACCACCAACATTGATAGCATAGATAGCATATAAATATATTTAGTGTTGTCAAATTATTAAGCACATTGATGGCATAGAAAACCACGTTCAAAGCAAAAGACAAAGGCTATGATTGCACCACTGATTTCACAATTTGATGTCTTCCTAGAATTTCAGCAATGTAGCTGTGAGTTTGCTTTTGATCCATCAATTTGTTTCTTTTCTGGTTAAGCTTTTTTGTCCAACCACAAGTCTCTTTTTCTATGCATCAATAGTCATAGCTATTGTCCATTAGTTTTATCCACAGCTAGAATGTGATAGGGACCAATTTTAATGATCGCAAATGAGCAAACCTATATTGCAATTCCCATACTATAGAGTTTGAAAATTTTAATTGTCTTACTCATACATCAATAGTCATTGCAATTGCTTTGACGATTAGCTACTCATAGCTAGACTTATAGATATGGGACCAACCAATGATCAAAATGACAATCACCAAAGTGACAAGTCTCCCATCTCTACAAAATGTTTGAAAATGTTCATATAATGACATTTGAAGTAGGTATGAACCAATCAATTTTGTAATTTAGTAGTAGTCACTTCTTAATGGATGATGGGCCAAAGAACATGGATTTTAGATAAGTTTGTTTTTGTGTTTACACAATCATGAAGAACCATGCTTATACGCTTGCATATAAAACATGCTTTAGGTCCACAAATGGTTAAAAAAATATATGATATTTGGGTAGCATATTTTCATGGTGTTGTATTAAGAAATAGGAGATGGAGAAGTCAAATATAAGAAAAAACAAAGGAATTGTGTGTGCTTCCACAGTCAAAGTCCCCCCTTAAGTGAATTTACTCATGCAAAGTTTTATTTGAGTTTGATTCCTAGCAAAGTTTGATGTGTTCAACTGAATTTGCCACATTATCCATGTAGTTATGTAACGTGTTCAATTGGTAATAGACTAGTGATATTACGTCATTCAGCTACTAACGTTGTTGTAAAATAATCTAATTCATTGTGCATTTATTAATTTGTAGGATGGTGATAATGATTCGGTAGTGGATGTCCATTCTTCCTCTGTGTGTGTGTGTGTGTCATAGTTGGAAACTTGATTATAACATTCTAGACAAATAGAATGTATTCTTTTATGCATAACATTCTACACAGTTGGAATGTATTATTTTTGTTCATAACATTTTAAACATTTGGGATGTATTATTTTGTGTATAACATTCTAAACATTTGGAATGTATTATTTGGTATATATTTTTTGATATGGTGTAATTAAATATATTTGGTTCGTTGGTTTAAAGTGGTATTTTATTTGGTATTTGGTATTGTATTTTGATTACATTACAAGCACTTGGAAAATATGTATTACAGGTTTATTATAGGTGCCTGGAAAAAAAAAACCTATAGCAACAGTTTTTAACCCGCTGGAATAGGGTATTGTTCTATTTCGTTGATTACCCTATAGTGGCGGTTTTGAAAACACTGGTATAGGCAGGTCTGTTACGGCATTTTAAAAACGTTGGTATATGGCTTATTTCTATATCCTTAAATGCCCTATACCGGCAGTTTTGAAAGCACAGGCATAGGCAACACTTATTACAACAGTTTAGAACCGCTATTATAGGATGTATTTCTATTTTCCTAAATACCCTGGCATTTCAATAACCGCTGGTATAAGAAGGGTCTATTACGGCGTTTTAAAAACGTTGGTATAGAGCTTATTTCTATATTCTTAAATGACTTATATTGGTGGTTTTAAAAGCGCATGCATAAACAGTATGTATTACAGCAATTTAAAACCGCTGGTATATGATGTATTTCTATTTTCCTAAATACCCTGTAGGGGCAGTTTTAAAACCGTTGTTATAGGTACACCTATAACGGATGCATCAAATTTGTCCAAAATTATTATTATTATTGTTATTATTATTATTTTACAAAAATACAAGAAGGAGGGAGGATTTTTTTGAAACCATCCATGTATAGAAACATGTCATTCAATGTGTAACTCAACTTTTATTATATCATTTTTTATTATTATTATTATTAGTAGATTACATATTATATGATATCAACCAAAAGTCTTATACGTCAACTGGTTGGTACTTCGCATCTTTTTCAACTTAATCATCCAGAGTTCAAATTCCTCATATCTCAACTATCCATTTGTGACATGATACAATAAAAAAACCAAATATAAAGTAAACCTTCAATTCGTTACCACATTTGGTGATTGGTCCCTTAAAAAAGTTCAAAAACTCAATGAAATGCACATTTCTATAGATCCATCCTTATCTCTATGCTACTCTCATTGTCACCTTCATTATCATATTTGGAAACTAATCCCTAAAACAACAAAAAAGTTGGTGGCAAAATCTCTATAACGTAATCATCCAGAGTTCAAATCCCTCATATCTCAACTATCCATTTGTGAAATGATACAATAAGCAACCAAATATAAAGTAAACCTTCAATTCGTTACCACATTTGGTGATTGGTCCCTTAAAAAAGTTCAAAAACTCAATGAAATGCACATTTCTATAGATCCATCATTATCTCTATGTTACTCTCATTGTCACCTTCATTATCATATTTGGTGACTGATTCCTAAAAGAACAAAAAAGTTGGTGGCAAAAACTCTATAAAACGCACATTTCTATAGGGTCAAGGTATCCTCCACTCTTGACTCTATCTTATCTTTGAGTATTTCTCTTCGTTGGGAATTTTTTTTATTTTATTAAGATGGCACCCCAAGGAAGAGGTAGTGCAATTGTTGTTTCAGTTCTGCTATTGGGTATGCTCCTTCGCTGTGGTAACGTTTTGGCAGCAACCTATACTGTTGGAGATGCTGGTGGATGGACCTTCAATGTTGTGGGTTGGCCTAATGGAAAGACATTTAAGGCTGGTGATGTACTCGGTAAATATGAATAATTATTTTATATATATATATATATACACACACACACACACACACACAAATAACTTCATACTTTTTCAATCACCATTTTTTTTTTGTAAATCTCTGATCATTTTTTTTTTATCATTTTTTTTAATATTATAATTATGGGTATAGATTGTTTTCACATTCAACAGTATCTACTCTCTATCATAATGTTTGACGATTTTCTATTAAGGTTTATTATTTTTCTTGTTTTCATATTACAGTGTTCAACTACAACCCAGCATTCCACAATGTGGTTGGTGTAGGTAAAAATGGTTATGATACATGCACGGCATCATCAGGACAAACATTTCAATCTGGAAGTGATCAGATCAAGCTTGTGCAAGGAGAAAACTATTTCATTTGCAGTTTTCCGGGGCATTGCACAAACAACATGAAAATAGCTATCAACGCATTGTAATCTAAAACAAAATGTTCTGAGATGTTGTCAAGATGCAATGGAATAATCAATAAAATTCATTTCTAATATGCTTGAATATGAGATATTGCTTTATTTTTGCACTGTCTTATGAAGTTTTGCTTGGCTTTTACTGTGATATATGGTGCGGCAAAAGAAATTATTCGACTGATTTTTGGTTTCCACAGCTACCATGCGTCTTAGGGCATTAAAGGTGCAAATATTTGTTTCGTAACCAGCAATTCTCATCTCCTCAAAAACCTTCAAAGCAGACTTATCCTTCCCATCTTTGTCAAATCCAAACAAAAGGGTGGTATATGTAATTAAATATATCAGGCCTAATCCCTCTCTTTATTATAATTTTAAACATCCATTGCTTCATGGAAAGTTCCATTTTCAAGTTTGTTTACTACAAAATTATGATGGATATACTCATTCTTTATTTTGAGAATAGTTGAGTTTGACATTTAATACAAGCGTATTTTTTATATAAAAAATAATAATAGAATGACTGAAATATAGGAATTTTATATAAATATATATATAGTTTTTTTTTCCCATCAAAAAATTAATAATATAGTTTAACAGTTAACACTTTGATGCCTTTCAAATCCCCAAATAGTAATGACACAATAGATGATAGTGTAAAACAAATAGATTTCTAAAAGAACTGTAGCAAAAAAAAATTAAAATAATTGTACCAAAACACTCACCACCATTGTAGGCTAGTGGCCATTAATCTAACAAGGAGGAAATTAGGATGGCCAAATTTCTGACAAAAGTGAAGATCTTTCTTTCTTTCTTTCTTTCTTTCTTTCTTTCTTTTTTTTTTTTTTTTTTTTTTTTTTTTTTTTTTATAGAAGAAAACTGATGATCTAACAGGGCAATTTTGAATGTGGGTAACTTTAGCGAGAACTTCGTAGAGAGAAGGTTCTTATTTTTGGGCCTGGGTGGGAGTAAGAGATAGAAATAGATCTTTTGAAATTTGTAATTGCACGCTGTTGGCCTATTTTGTAGGTATTTTAAGTAGAGTTTTAGATATATTTGTACAAAGTTGTCTCCAAGTTTTACCCCTACTTAAACTTAAGCTGTAGGGGTATTTTTGAACTATATAAAAATCTGGTCCAAATAAGGAAAACCTCTTTAATAAAAGTGTGTGTATATATATATAGTTTTTACTTTTTACTTATGATTTCTTTTTTTTCTTTTTTGGGATAACATGATTTCTATTATTTTGATACCATGTGTATTACAATTTTTTTTTTTTTTAAAGTTATTAAACTTTAGTCATTTAATAAATATAATGAAAAAATATAGCACCTATTTTTATTAGATCAATAAATTTATCTTTCAATTTTATGCTTGAAATAATATTAAGGATGAAATTTTAAAAGAATTGTGACTAGATTCTAATGGGTAAAACTTAAAAAAGTAGATTTAAATTAGAGCATTGCATTGGACACACGTATATATTGTCGTATTCATGGTTGTCAAAATCATGATCTGAATCGTAAGATCGCACGATTTTACGAACCCACCCTCACCAAAACATTTAGGATCGCACTAGGGTCATAAAAATGGTAGAATCGTATGTAGGATCATGTAGGATCGTATGGGATCCTATCGATCCTACCAAAAACATAAATTTTTGGTTTTTTTTTTTTTTTTTTTTTATGAAACTTTTAGGGTTTTTATTTTTTTATGTTGTGATGGTATGACTTTTTTTTAAAATAACATTATGTTAAACTAAGCAAATGTTTTCTAGTTTCTAGTTCACTTATAATCAAAATGAAGGAATGCTTCATCAGTTCTACATGAAGAATTTGATGTTGGCTTTACTGCCTTTTAAGCTATAATGTTGTTAAATTTGTTTAATCAATATACTAATTTTGTTCTAATATTACTAAAATATTTTTTTATATATAATTTTATTAGTTATGCTTGTATTTGTATCTTAATTGATTGATTTTTTTTAGCATGCTCTTTAATTGTTGCTGAGTGGTATAACTTGAATAATTAAATGTGAAATTATATCTTGATGTCTTCTGCAACTTTAGTATACAAATATATAATGTCTACATAGAAGATGAAATGGATGATGATGATTAGGCATTTAGGACGGTGGTTATAAGAACCTTAAAATGAGAATAATTAAATGTTCGTTTCACCTTAATATTCGTCTTGATTTTGGATTTGGAGCTTAGAACTTAAAAAATATTTTCCATATGTTTTGATAAATATTTTGGTATTTGGTTGCTAATTAAACATTTATTGAAATTTTTAGATATATTGAGTCAAAACTTAAATATATTTGTTTCGTTAGTATAGACTTAGTGATGTATGACATGCAAATTACATCATATGATGTAAATCTTAGTTTTTTTTATGAATGAATTTATAATTTACGTGATTATTCAACATACAAAGTCATTATCAATGTATTTTTTGCTTTAAAACTGAAAATATGTAAAATCTTATAATTCACGATCTGATTTTATGATCTAAGATCTCACCTAACTTCAACGATCTTATGTAGGATCCCAATTTTGACAATTTTGATCATATTGAAATCAATAAATTAGAGTGGGTTAGCTTGATATTCAGTTAAGTTTCACTTTAATTATTTTAAATAGTTAAGGGTGGGAGAAAAATAGTTCCCCCTCAATAGTTAGAGCACTAGCATCAACTCTTCTAAAATTTTTAGCATTTGAAATATCAAAAAGTTATTTATCTATTTTAACAAATCATTTTACAATAAACCTATATCATATCTTCTATTTTAAGATTACAAAAAATTAAAATAATTTAAAACAAACCTCATCTATATTAAAAATTTAACAAAACAAATATATAATAAAATGACAAATTATAGTAAACCCACCTGTGGTTAGGTCCACTTCCACTTTACCTATCCAGGTTTAAAACTTGACAATTTGCCTACCTAAGGTTACCTTTTCTGTAACCCACTTATGTTAAAAACACAAAAAACATAACAAAAACCTTTTTTTTTTTTTTTTTTTTAAGATCTAGATGCATATTTGTAAAATTTGTGAAATTTTGGTTGAAAAACATTCTTTGTTTTCTTAAGAATTTTCTTTAGCCAATAAATTCAAACAAGTCACAAGAATCCAGCACTCAAACAAGTCATAAGAATCTAACAATCTAATCAAATCTTTCTTAGTTTCTTTTGTGTGTTTTATACCCATAAAACAAATCTAGCATTCAAAAGAAACCCACAAAAAATCCCAGCACCACTATGACCCAGCCAAAAAAAAACCTAGCAAAAATTCATATTCCATGATGACCCACCCTTTACAGCCACAAAAAACCACAACAGTAGTCATGAATCTAGTAACCAACAAAAAAATCTCAGCACCACTATGACCTAACCAGGGAAAAATCCAGAAAAAATTCCTTTACGACAATGATCCACCCCTCATCAGCCACGAAAAAACACAACTATAGTCATGAATTTAGTAAAGTAGAGAATGATGAATCTGATTTGTATAGGAAAGGTTGAATATGACTTGGTGAGGCAAATCAGTAACTATAGATTTGCCGGAATAATGCGAAGATTCAATGAAGTTGGCTAAGATTCGATGAAGTTGCCAACGCGAGTTTGTGATGGATCTCTCTCTCTCTCTCTGTCTCTCTGTCTCTCTCTCTCTTTGTGGAAAAGTTGGAGTTTGGAGAGGATCTCATCTCCTCCCTCTCTTGGCTGTGGATTGCACTTTTTGTTTTGTTTTGTTTTTTTTTGTTTTTTTTTTTTTTTTAATTTTTTTATGAATATTGCAATTTTGTTTATATTTTAGCTTAAATAAAATTTTTACAGAGAAGACGAATCTTCTTACGCCAAAGCCAAACTTTCATAATTTTTACAAACATATCTTTAGATCTTCTGTTCTCTTTATTTTTTACATTTTTTTTTTTAATGGTGAAATTGATGAGGTGGGTTACGGAACCTTAATGGAGGTAACCTCAAGGGATAGAATGTCAAGTTTTAAATCACAGGTAGACAAAGTGAAAATGAGTCTAACCATAGATGGGTTTACTATAAATTGTTCTATTATTTATCATGTGGCCCCCCTTTAGAGAGAGAGAGAGAGAGAGAGAGGCATGTGTGTGGGAGAGTAAATTGAATAAAAAAAATAAGAGAAGGAGAGAGGGATGTAGCGTGGAAGAAAAAAAATTAAATAAAAAGAAAAACCAAAATACATTTAGCACATATAACAATTTGCCATTCAATTTCAAACATAGCATTGTACTATTCATCAATGCTAAATTTTTTAGCATTTAGAACATTTGATGTAATAAGTTTTTTGGTGCTTGATGTGTCAAATACCAAAATTTTGGCATTTAACACACCTGATGCTAGTGCTCTAAGTGTGTTTGAGTTGGTGTCATATAGAGTATGTTAAAATATTAAAATTAATCATATTATATCTATAAGGTAGTGTAATCGTTAATACTACATCAGAATGTTTTGACGATTTTCCACCGAGATTCATTATTTTTCTTGTTTTCATATTACAGTGTTCAACTATAACCAAGCAGTACACAATGTGGTTGTTGTAGACAAATAAGTTTATGACATGCACAACATCAAAAGGTACAAATAGTGGTATCTTGATACATTTGGAAGCCGAAGATGAAAACTGAATTGATGATAAGGCATTTTATATATTTAAATGACTATTATTTATTTTTGTAAACAACACACATGTTGCCAAGTGAAAAACGTCACAAGCCATGGGAATGTTCTCAAAATGCGGTGAGAATCTATATATGACACTTAGGTCTCACATGTCATTTAGGAAACATAGATACTTCATTTGTGATGTCATATCCAATTCGGACATTTGACAATCCTCGGATACTTTTGCATGGGTGTCCCAGTTGTTTGTTCGTTTGCTTTTTTTTTTTTTTTAATTTATTTATTTATTTTAAATGCAAAACACAACTAGGACACAAGAACAAGAAGAATTGAATACCATTTCACAAAACAAAGAGAACATTCATGCTCTAAATAATAATATTGCATTTTAAAATTAATGAATATCTTTATCCTTGATTTGAATTGTAAGTAATGAATTTGTTTTATTATCCATTATTACTCTTAATTTGATAAAAAAAAATGAATAATAGTATATAGAAATAAAATATTCATTATCTCTCTGAAATTGATATGTGTTTTTTTTTTTTGGGATAAGAAATTGATATGTATTTAATATTATATAAAAATAAATGCTTAATCATATATAAAAATATATTTAATAATTAATTAATATACGTATCTCCATTGTGCCTATGTCCTACTTTTCAAAAATTACTGCATGCATCCGTACCCATATTTATGCCCGAATCTATGCAGGTGCTTCCTAGCATGTCATTCATGCATCTTAGGATAGATTATACATCTCATCCTTTTACATGTCATTCTAGGTAAATTATATATGTCATCTTAGGATAAATTATACATTTCATTCCTTATATGTACGATTGATTACAAACATTTTTATGTTTTGTTTCATTTTATTTCATTTCACATATAAATGCTTATCATATTTGGTGACTATTCCATCCTTATCCCCATGTTATTCTAATTGTCACGTTCATTATCATATTTGGTGATTGATCCCTAAAAACAACAAAAACATTTATGGCAAAAACTCTATAAAACGCACATTTCTATGGGTCAAGTTACGCTCCATCCTTAATCTTGACTTTGAGTATTATTCTCTCCATCGAGGATATTTTATTATTAAGATGGCACCCCAGGGAAGAGGTAATGCAATTGTTGTCTCAATTTAGGTATGCTCCTTCATTGTGAGAACGTTCGGGCAGCAACCTATGCGGTTGGAGATGATAACGGTTGGGACTTTGACGTTGATACTTGGCCTAATGGAAAGACCTTTAGGGCTGGTGATGTACTCGGTAAGCATGAACCATTGTTTTTGTTAAATAACTGCATACTTTTCCAATCATCATTTTTTTTTTTTTAAATGTTTGACCAGATTTTGTTTTTCTCTTCTATTTATCAGACTTTAGGTGATGATCAATTTTCATTTTATCACACTTTATTAGTCCACTTACATGCACAAGCGTATTGTAAAGTAACAATCATTCTATACTCCATGTAACAATCATTCTATACTCCATGATCGTCCTAGAAAGTATGTAAAGTTGTAATTTTCAAATTTGTATTTTGTTGGCTTTTATTCCGTGCCAAATTTGATTATAATTTTATTCAATCTTATGTACCCTGTATTTGTTGTGGGAATTTATTGTAAGGGTTGTGTGATAGTGAGAGAGAGTGTGAAGACTCAAGCTATTGAAGCAAGGAGGATTTTCGCGAGTATCTTGCGACTAAGCATTCCGCGAAAGAGTGGGGTTTCTGTCCAGTGACCAGTGCCATTGGACGCGTTGGATACATGACACGTGTCCAGTCTTGGACACGTGTCACGTATCCAACGCGTCCAGTGGCCACTGACCACTGGACAAAAGCCAAGTCCCCCGCGAAAAGATGCATGTACCTTGCATATGATTGGAATGTGAAGAGTCAGTACAGATGGAGACAGTTGTGTCTCGCGAGTATCTTGCGAGTAAGGCCTTCCCGTGAGACACCCGCAAGACATTCTGTTCTGCCAAACTGTACTATCTTATTCACACATTTTGCACCTACATTATATATACCCACATTACCCACAAATGTTGGGGAGAGCTTCTGAGAGAAAACCCTAGCTAAAACACTTGAGAGTTAGAAATTGTTATACCAACAATTCTCTACACATTTGTTAGTGGAATTTCCTCATCTCCTACCTCTCCATTTTCATACCATTGAAATAGCCCAAACACTTACCACACCTTTTGAGAGTGTCTAGTGAGGTTTTGGTGCTGTTAGGAAACATTAGAAGAAGCTAAGGATGGCAAATGCAACATGGAGCTTGTTGCGGGATCCGGAGAACTAGATAAAACACGGTTCCAATAAGCCTTGTTAGAGTAGGAGGTTGGAGGGCTTAGGTACAGAGGGTAGATTAGGCTTAGAGGGTCTCATGCTTACCCATGTATCCCAACTGATTGTCTAGTGGATCGATTACCGCTTGGAGGATGGCGGAGAGGTTTTTCGCCGAGTTCTTCGGTTTCCTCTTCGATAACACGTCTCGGTGTTATCTGTGTTTGCATCTCTCTTCCCTACTCTTGTTCATTTCATTTTACTGCTATGTTGCTTTAAATATGGATTAGAGTAGCTCTCTTGCTTATATGTTTGCTTTTACACTATTCCGCACTTAGTATTAAGTTAGTGTAAAATCAACCAAGCCGTAATTTGAATTTGGGGTCTAAACAAGCTCTTGTGTTTTCACATATTTCGAGCTTTCAAAGTAGATTACAAAAAATATATGCAAATATTATAACCAAGGGTACTATATCCACACTCTTTCACATCGTGTTCAAATCTTTTCAATTTCAAATCATGCATAAAATGTAGACATTTTGATTTTTTTTATAAAACGATAATTAGTAGGAAACGTTTTTGTTTGCCTGATACTCTGAATTGATAGGGGAACATTCTAACATGGGTTTGGGTTGATTTAATGTAGAGTATGTAAAAATATTAAAATTAGTCATATAATATCTATAAGGTAGTGTAATTTTAATATTCTATTAGAACACTCAGCGATTCTCCATTGAGATTTATTATTCTTCTTGTTTCCATAATACTACAGTGTTCAACTACGGCCCAGGGGAGCACGACGTGAATTCTGTAAACCAACAAGGTTATGATACATGCACGGTATCAAGCGGTGCAAAAACATATGAAACTGGAAGTGATAGAATCAAGCTTGTGAAGGGAAAAAACTATTTCATTTGCAGCTTTCCTGGGCATTGCACAAACGGCATGAAAATAGCTATCAATGCATTGTAATCTGAAACAAAATGTTCTACAGATTTGTCAAGATGCAATGGAATAATCAATAAACTTCATATCTACCATGCTTGAATATAAGATTACTTTATTTTTGCACTTTCTTATGGTGTTTTGCTTAGCTTTTACATTTTTGTATGGTGGGCAAAAGAAATTATTTGACTGATATTTGGTTTCTACGGTTACCAAGCATCTTAATGAGAGCATCAATGGTGCAAATATTTGTTTTGCACTCAGCAATACATGTAATTAATTAAATACATCAGGCTTAATCCCTCTCTCCATCATTTAATTTTAAATATCCATGGCTTCACCCAATATACCATCTCTAGCATAAGCCGATATCATTAAATTGAAAGTCACAATGGTAGATGTGATACCCCAGATTTGATTGAATATTGATTCATTATGCGTTGTGTGGGTCGTGATGAGTCCCACAATAACACATTATAAGAGGTAGAGCTACTTTTTCTGCCAGAAGAGAGAGAGAGATTGGTTTTATCAAGCTGGGCGAAGTGGACTTAATTGGGATGTTTATAAGTTGCAGCCGAGAGAAAGATCTTTTGGTTGGGAGACAAAGACAAAGGAGGATTTTTGGGAGGGAGTGGGGACTACTACCATGCCTGTACTTGGTATTGGTATAGGTATAGTTTTGGGTCCCAAGTTGATTACAACAATAGCACTTGGTTTGACTAATAAGAAAAAAAAAGTGGGGGGGTGGGGGGGGGGGGGGGGGGGGGTGGGAGGGGTAGGGGATGGTTACATATTTACTCTTCAACTCGTGCCTCAGGTTTCAAAATAAAGGGAGTTGTCATTTGTTGAGGGATTTTTTTTTTTTTGCAATAATAATTTTGGGAGCCCAAACCCAAAACTCGATGTTGGGAATAGAATGTAGCCCAAAGGCTTTAGGTGAATTGTGATAGACCCATTTAGCTTAAGGTCTGGATTGCACTTAGCAAGAACTAGAATGAAGCCACAAAAATACCTCCCACAATGATAAGTCAGCACAAAAGATAGCCCACCACAATAAGTGCTCAAATAATAGTCCAGCATGAAACATGAGAAACATCAAATCGTTAGTTATCATACATATTGTGAAATGTATTTACATTAGAAAAGCAAGTGTTTAATCCTCTATTATCAAATCAATATGATTACAAAGACACTAAACCTTTCAATGGAAAAACAATAAACGAAGACTAATAGTTCTTGATCAAATTTAAAAAATCTCACAGGATTGATATCAAGAATTCCTTTCCCACAACTACACTCCTTTGATGATGAAAAGCATACTTGGATTGGTGTGGTCTCCTCCTAAGCCTATGCGGTACAAGCTAAACTTTGATGGAGTTGTTTTTGCATAACAAAACACGGCGAGGGCGGGGTGATTATAAGGAATGAAGAGACTTCTCATGGTGGCTACATCTCAACAAATGCCACTCCCTTGCACAATTTTGGAGGTTGAAGCACTAGCGGCTAGAAGAGCCCTGGAATTTTCACAAGAATTGGGATTAGATCGTGTAATATTGGAAGGAGAGACTCAAAGATCCTAATCAAGTCGTTTTAGAATGAAACCAACTCCCTTGCATAGTTGGATACATAGCAACTAACATAAAATACATCACTTCTTTTTTCTCATGTACTTAAGCAAGGAAATGCAGTAGCTCATTCTCTAGCCTACCGAGCTATTTTATCGCCAAACATGTTAGTCTAGTTGGAAGAAGTGCCACCAGATGTTGAACCCGTTTTACAGGCTAATTTGAACAGTCATTCATAATAAAAGTTTGTAGTATTTCTTGGATGTGGTTTCTATCTAGTGCCTCTAGGGCATTGGATCCGCTGCAATCATGACACATGTTCATTTTTCGACTAACGGGACTCATCAGCCACAATTTGTACCGAATAAAAGCAACACAAAAATAAACAAATAATGATAAAATTACACTTTATTTTTCTAAACAAATTATGATTAAATTATTTTTTATATATTTTTTTTCTAAACAAATTATGAATAAATTATTTTTTATCTTCTCTAAAAATTTTTCGGTTGGACACTTTATCTGCTCCATTATATTATTATTATTAGAATAATCTACTTCTTTATTTGGTATTATGTTAACATGTAAATTGATTTAAGGTCTTCTAAAAAATGATTTAAGGGGTTAAATATCATAATATATATATATATATATTGTTACAATAAGTGAGGAGGGGGCTTTGAGGGCAAATTTGCTGAATAGTACCCTTTTAGAAAAAAAAAATTAGTGAATTGCATACAGTTGAAGTTATTTAGTTAAAGTAGACTATTTTTGGAACTCAAGCTCCAAGCAATACGCACCAATGCTGATTAGAACTTGAGTTTGTCAAACTGGAGTTCCAATCCAAATTCAAATGTGACAAACTCAAGTTTCAAAAACAATCTACTTAACTAATTAACTTTCTCTATATGCTACTTTCCTAATTTTTTTTTCTTAAAACATGCTATTTGGCAAATTTTGCCAGGGTTTGAGCTCTAGTTCTTATTATAATAAGATCAAACAATGGTACTAATACATTGGGCTAACAATAACATAGACCATGAGTAATTTATTGTTGGGTATATTTAATTAGTGCTAAGACATTTAACAAGCAAGTTCATTTATTGCTAGACAATTAACTACTCATATTTATTAATATATAAAAATTTAATTATGACAAATCATTTTTTATAAAACAATCAAGTTTCATGCCAGACATTTAATAACTAAAATAAGATATTTTAACTTTGTGTATTTATTAATGTAAGACAAATTAATTAGTGCAAATATTAAACAAGCATATTTATTGCAATAATTTTTTTAATTGATATATGGCAATAAATTTAGTATATAAATATTGGCATGTTAGTACAAGTGGCAATAATAAATTTTTTTTTTTTTTGGCTGCCATGTCAGCAATATCAAAAAGTTAGGGACCCAATATCAAAAGATTTGGGACCAAATTGACACATTTAAAATGTTAGGGACCAAATTGACATATAATGTAAAGGTTAGGGACCAAATATGTAGTTTACCATTTAATTTAGAAACACATTTAATGTGTTATTAAGACATTTAATATGCAAGTGTATTAAATGTTGGATATTACAAAGAATATTTGTTAAAGAATGCCAAAAAAAAAAATTGCACTGTCCACCATTGATGTTAACTAAAATTACAATGGCCTCCCTTGTATTTCTATTTATATAATAATAAAAAATAATAAAAAAACCCATGTTTTTAAAAATAAAATACAATCACATTTCTCGCAACTTAAATCCATTTCATCAATTAAAAGAATTTTAAATATAATTTAGATTTTTTTTTTTGGTGGTATTTATGCATTTATCCTCCTTTACAAATGAAAATCACATTTTCTTGTCCATATGGGTTTAAAAACGAAAGGAATTTTTTTTAATCAAAATTCAATAACTAACGAAAATATGAAAATGTTTCAATATTGCAAAATCAATATATCCCAACAAACAAATATAAGATTTCCGATGAAAAAAACATATTCTTAGAAATATCATCAAAAACTTTATGGTGCACTATTTTTCTTTGTTTAGTGAATTAAGTCTGATTAGAAGCTATTACCAAAATTGCAAGAAGCATTCATATATTTCATTGAGTTAATAATATTCTTTCTACTTCTATGTTTATAAAAGCTAATAATGGGCAGAGGCCGAAGGTAGTTTGGAGGATATTGCATGACCCATATCCTTTGACAATGAAGGGTAAAAGCAAAAATATACAAAATATTTAACTTTTTTATATTTTTTTATATTAGATTTAATGTTTTAACATAATAGGTAGATGAGTGCAAAAATTCTTTTTGAAAAGCTGTGGGGGTTTGGGTACAATTTGAAAGATGGGAGAGGTTAGTATAATTTCAGTAAACCTCAAGGGGAGGTCTGTGTAATTTTCCTAATGTAAAGTTAAGGTGCATTCATTATGCCTACTAATCATTTAATATTTGAACATGCTTTGTAAATGTACAATTGACAATCTCTAGTTATAAATAAGAAGGGCAATGCATTTCAAGTGTAACCAAATATATTTTTTGTGCACTAGAAAAATGAATCAAATGATCATAGCTCAATTCTATTGTTTTGTGTTTATCCTCCTCTTAGCCTTTGGCCAAAGTACTTCTATTAAGCTGACATCCTACCCAACAAAGCGCTATGTGCGAATTGTCAACCATCTCAACAACAAAACCCCTACCTATAAATGTAAATCTACGGATAATGATTTTGGCCTTAGAACTCTTCAACCAAAAGGAGAGTGGGAATTCTCTTTTAGTCCCGCTCTTTTGAAGATCATAGATTTCTACTACTATTTTTGGTATGCAAACTTCAAGGCGACTTTCGATGTGTATGTAGAATATAGTAAGCTTGAAGCCAATTGTGGTGGGGACTACTGCATTTGGACAACACAAGAGGATGGATTCTACTTATATAATATGTTTTTGAAAACAAATGTTGTTAAGGCATATGTGAATCATTCTTAGGAACATATGTCAATATAGAATTGGCTAA
Source organism: Quercus wislizeni (assembly GCA_023055345.1). Classification (NCBI taxonomy): domain Eukaryota; kingdom Viridiplantae; phylum Streptophyta; class Magnoliopsida; order Fagales; family Fagaceae; genus Quercus; species Quercus wislizeni. Next base: position 26,470,795 of record JALGQJ010000005.1, read on the forward strand.
TCCTTTGACAAAATGCACTTTACTTGTAATTGGAAAGATCTAGGATGTGTTTAATTCTTCAAGGAACAAGGTTTCAAGATCAAGTGTCAAAGCCATGCAAATCTATCCAAGAAACAAGTGAAGAAGTGTTGGATTTTAAAGCTCAACAGCTAGCATCTCTTGAGCTTTAAAAAGCTGTTTCAGTCCGATGCTCAACAGCTGCTCGACAAATAAAGTATCTATCAAGATTTATGAAATTCAGTTTTTCAAAGTTGATTTCACTCTAATCCGTGAATAGATATTTGGGCTTTCTTTTCTTACAACCCTAAACATATATAAGAATTGTTTTAAGGGCCGTCATAACTGATGCAACTCAATGCAAAAGTTTTTCACAAGCATATTTTCAACCGGAGACATATGCCTTAATTCATCTTTTTCTATTCAAGAAGCTGCTGTATTTGTACACCATAGGGTTTTGTAACCAAGGAGCTTCGTGATTTTCATCGTACTGATGAACTAAAGAACTTTGCAGCCAACATCTTTCTCAAGTTGGTGAGTAAGCCGCTTACTAGGATCCACGCATCAAATTGGTTAGTCACGTACTGGGAGCCATGCATTAAAAGGAAAGATTGTCACTACAAAACAAGTCCAATTAGGTATTGGGGTAAGGGTTCAACTGTAGGTTGGTATAAACAACCGAGATTCCTTTACTTGTAATCACTTGTTGTGATAATAGTGAATTCTTAGGAGTGGTGACCTTAAAATCACCCGGTGGGGTTTTTGTCATGTAGGTTTTTCCCATTCGTAAACAAATCACCGTGTCAATTTAATTTCCACTGCATTTAGTTATTTGGTGATTTGTTTGTGCCACCATGCTTATTGCATGCAAATTGAATTAATTAATTAACTTGGCTAATTAATTGGTTAATTCATCACAAGAGGTCAATACATTCTTGGCCTATCAAGCGGTATCAAAGCAGGCACACTTTGATTAGGTTTTAATATTTACTATGTGATCCATTGACTCCTGTTTATCATGGATAGATGACAGTCTTTTATTATACCTCTTTTATTTGATGGCATTAACTATGCATACTAGAAAGTACGCATGAGAGCTTTCTTGCAGTTCTTAGATGAAAAAGCATGGCAAGCTGTGAAGATAGGCTGGACCAAGCCAAAGGAGGCGTCGGCTGATTGGGATGATGCTAAGATCAAGGCAGCTAACTTCAATAGTGGGGCATTGAATGCTTTATTTAGTGCGATCATGAATGAGGAGTTCAAGAAGATATCCTATACTGAAACTACAAAGGAAGCATGGATCATCCACCAGACAACCTATGAAGGAACCAAGGTTGTCAAGGATTCAAGGCTTTAGAGGCTTACCATGAGCTTTAAAGAGATTAGGATGGTAGAGGATAAGTCATTTGATGAGTTCTATGCCAAGCTCAAGGACATAGTGAACTCAACCTTTAATCTTGGGGAAACCACTCTTGAACCTAAGATTGTTAGAAAGGTGCTTAAATCTCTACCTGAGAGATTTCATGCCAAGATCACCACAATTGAGGAATTGAAGGATATTGACAAAATTCCTTTGACAGAGTTGGTTGGCAATCTGTAGACCTATAAGTTAGGTTTAACAAGGATAAGGAAATCTAAAAAGGGAAAGAGCATGGCATTGAAGGCTAAGAGCAGTGACACAGATGAGTCTTCAGACGATGAAGATTCTAAGATGAAATCCTATATCATGAGGTAGTTCAAAAAGTTTATGAAGAATGTCAATGCTAAAGGATTTGATAAAGACCGCAAGCAGTCTAGCTCATCTTAGTTCAAGAACCAAGACAAAGGAAAGAAGGATCCTAGGGATGGCGGTCAGTACATTGTTCCCTCATGACCAAAATGCTTTGGATGTTAAGGTCTCGGACACATAAAACAAGAGTGCCCTACATATCTTAAGACCATTGGGAAGAGCAAGGCACTTGCTGCTACTTTGAGCAACTCCGAGCCTGAAGATGACTCCAACAATGAGGATGATGGAATCTTAAATGCCTTCACTACCACTATAAATCCTATTGAAGGGATTGTTGAAGATGTGAATGAAGAAGAGGACTTAGTGGAGTCTAAATTTGAGAAGATGGATGAACAAGATAACATCTACACAAGCCATGCAAAATCATACAAGGTCTCAGAAAAACATGAGAAGTTGTATAGGTTGGCCACCAAGAAGCTTAGTGAAGTGGAGCTTGAATGAGAAGAAATTTCCACAAAGTTTGATGAAGCCAATCAGACCATTGGAGCACTGAGATTCGAGATTAATTTCTTGGCCGAGAAGACCAAGAAGCTTGAGGCAGAGTTGTTCCAAGTCAAAGCTCAGTTGGAAAGGACTTCAAGTGCAAAGCTTGATGAGATGCTTAGTCTTCAAAAATCTACTTCCGATCGAACTGGTTTAGGGTATGATTTCTCTTCTCCTAATATTACCTCTGCTAATACTACTGTTTTTGTTCCTCCTAGTAATAATGTAGAATCTGAAAACAATGATGTGCAAACTATGTTAGCTAGTGAAAACATAGACAAGGGTAAATCTATCTTAAAAGAACCTCCTAAGCAGGATAGCAGGATAGAAAGAGATCAAAAACCCTAGGGCTAAGAAAGGAAACACTCAAAAGCCTAAACAGAAGAAGCAGTATATCTGTCATCGCTGTGGAGCAGCTGGACATACTTGACCTAATTGCTACAAGTGGTTAGCCACTCAATAGAGCAACAGTATGATCTCATCGGGAAACCAGAATCAGTTTCCATCCTCCTTTGTTCCTCTTGGAGATCTTCTCAAAACCCTCATGTTCCTTTTGAACTTGAACGGTTTCAATCCTTCCCCCTCACTACTGGATTAAGGGTTTGCTAAACGGAAAGGTTCTTCCAAGGTGTGGAAGGAAAAAGGTTCCAAATGATTTAGTCACTTTCTCTCTCTCTCTCTCTCTCTCTCTCTCTCTCTCTCTCTCTCTCTCTCTCTCCCCTTCTTGTTTTTGATTTTGCATTACTTGTGTGTTTTGCTTTCTTGTTTTAAATCAGTCTAGTTTTATGTATTGCTTTATTTAACATGTTTTTGTTTGTTTATTTTCAGTTTTGATTTATTTTGTTTTTCATAAAAATTAAAAAAAAAAATTGAAAAATAAGAAAAAAAAAAAAGAAAAACAAAAACAGAGTATGTCTGTGTACATTGGTACTTGTTCACCTTGGATGACCATTGAAACAAAGTTTTCTAAACTTTATATCTTTTGTAGCTTAGATGAGCATCTCTATGTACAATTAAGCAAGTGAGTTTTGTGGCTCGTGTTTGTGATGAGTAAGATTAAGTAATCTCTTGTACTTAACATTAACATGTTTTTGTTTGTTTATTTTCAGTTTTGATTTATTTTGTTTTTCATAAAAATAAAAAAAAATTGAAAAATAAGAAAACAAAAACAAAAACAGAGTATGTTTGTGTACATTGGTACTTGTTCACCTTGGATGACCATTGAAACAAAGTTTTCTAAACTTTATATCTTTTGTAGCTTAGATGAGCATCTCTATGTACAATTAAGCAAGTGAGTTTTGTGGCTCGTGTTTGGGATGAGTAAGATTAAGTAATCTCTTATACTTAACATTCGTATCACTCTTTTTGACGGGAAGGACTAGAAAATCCTAAGAGAAATGCATAAATAACCATCTTACCATTGTTGTCTACCAATCATGAAATGACATCTGTATGCTTCGGCATAGCAAAAGTGGAATGTCATATGCATTGGGTATTTCTTTTCTATCTCTTATATGCTCATGCATGGTTTGTTTAAAAGAAAAATAAAAAGCAAAAAGAATCAAAATGCTTTATATATGATTGCAAGCGTGTCTTCTAGAAGATGTGGGAGTTATAAGATGTACCTCGAAAGTGATAGTCCCCATCAAATAGTTATGATTGTGTGTGAGTGAAAGTTTTTTTCTTATATCTCAAATCTTCATAACATGTAGATACTTATGCAATCTTGCGATGTTTTTCACACACAACATGCAATATTCTTTGCTACTTTTGATATATGTGCAGGTACAATGTGATTTGGCCATCACAAGAAATACATGTGTTAATGTATGCTCACTAAACTGTCTTAACTTATTTTTGAAATATAAAATTGGTTGGACTTATTGTGTCTGTGTGTGTGTATGTGTGTTTTGGATCTTTGTACTTGACATTTTTCTTGTTGGGAGATGATTTTGAGATCTTAAAATGTTGTTTGGATCTTTGGTTTTGTAACATGCTTAATTGCATTCATATCTGTGTTTTTCTCTTCTTGAAAAACTGTTTTTAAGCAATCTCAACAGTTGCTGGACACCTCTCGACAGCTATGTTATCTATCAAGCCCTTCAGCTTCTTTTTATCGCATTCTTGATAACTTCTTGATAGCTATTAGATCCACTGAGAAATTTTCTAAATGCTCGATAGCTTCTCAATCCATCGAGCCCTTTTTGCTGTGGACACCTCTCGACAGATCCTCGATAGCAGCTTGATAGCTATTTCTCATGTTTTTATTCTCGATAAATCTCGATACCTCTCGATCCATCGAGAAATTGGAGTTCCTATAAATAGGGTCCGTGCGATGTTTTCTTCATTTCTCCCCTATCTCTCTTGACAGAAAATGTCTCTTCACCTTCCTTATCACCTCTCTCTCACTCCAAACCTCATTCCCAAGTGATCTTCAACCTCTAGATCATTTTTCTTCTCTGGTATGATGCCTTCTCACTCATTTATCCTGCATTTCATATCTTTTGACCTAACTTTTAGTGTTTTTGAAAATTTTTGGGATTTTTTCAAAATTGTTGAGGGTTTTCCAAAATTTTTGGAATAGGTTTTTGTTCGAATGATTTTAAATCATCATGCATTGCAACATTTGCATTTTAACTATATTTTCATGTATTATAGATGTGTGCTATATATGCTGAATTGATGTGTGCTGTTGGGTTTGGATTAGGCTAATCCCATGTTCATGCATTTTCATACAGACGTACCAATTTTGTTTCTATCATTTGATACTAAACTGTTTGGTGCTTTTTTACGTCTCTCTCCCTCTCTCTCTCTCTCTCTCTCTCCTTCTTGTGTTAGTTTGCTCTATGCCACCTAAATGCAAATCTACTCCATCCGAGAACCCTCTTCATTCTTGAGCATTTTCCTCTGATCCTACCCCCTTCCATGTCAGGTTCCGTGATGAGAAGGCCAAGCCAGACTTCAAAGAGAACTTTTCACAATGCGCATTCATTCAGAATGTCAAGTCATTCTATCAGATTTTTCCTATACTGACCTTCCCACTATCATCTACAGTCAGGGTTAAGAGTCACTATCTGGCATCCCAGTCACTTCTCCCTCCATGATCATACATGAGTTTTACTCCAATATGCACGGATTTGATACTTCAGTATCTCATTTTATTACTTACGTTCAAGGTACGCACATCGTAGTTACTCCAGATATTGTATCTAAGGTGCTAAACGTTCCTAGGGTGGCGCATCCTAACTACCTTAGCTGCGATTGTCTAAGGACTGTGTCCAAAAACGAGCTCTCGTCTCTATTTTGTGAGACATCTTCATCTTGGGGTGATCATCAAAACACCCCTTACTTCGGCTTTGCAAAAGGTCCGAGATTCCTTAACATGGTGATGACATTCATTCTCCATCCATTATCTCACTATAACTCTATCATAGAGCCTCCTGCTCGATTTTTGATATCCCTTCTTGAAGGACTTTCTATTGATTTTCCCTCTCACTTCATCCTATCCCTCATAGGTGTCTATAAGGATACGGCGACCTATGACAAGCTCATTTTTCCTTTGGCTATCATGTGGATCCTTCGCCATTTTTCTGTCTCTTATCCTACGTCCCCTCATTTCTCGGTCATGTGTGTCATAGATGCCGCTACCGTCAGATGGAGTAAGACATAGCTTCAATGGAAGCGGCCATAGACAGAGACAGCAGCTCCTCCAGCTTCTTCCACTCTTTCCACATCCGTACCCTCGTCATTGGCGAGTGGTGTGACCTTCGTGGTGGTTATGGTGCAGCTACAACACATAGATGCTTGCCTTGACACACTCAGTGATGAGTTATGTCAAGTGAACACCCGTGTTGGCCGTATTGCTAGATAGCAGGCTCACCTTGGTGGCTTTATGGAGTCTCCCACTCCTTCTCCAGAGGCATCTGCAAACAAGGACGATGACGGTGACTTTGACGATTATGATGATGATGATGAGAATGAGAATGCTAGCTCGCCCAGTGATGATGAGATGTCTACATGATTTACTTACCCTTTGTCACTCGTGACAAAAAGGGGAAGTAGTTTTGATATTAGAGTAGTCATATAAATAGGGGGAGAGTTAGCATAAAAGATTTTTGTTAAGGGGAGTGTCTATATTTTTTTAAAGGATGTAGTGAGGACTTATGTATTTTATTCAGTTCTTCTTTTAGAGATAAATTGTTCTTACATTGTAATAGCAAACCTTGTACTGATGATGTTATATATATGATGAGGTTGTTATTACAATTCTTTCACCTATCTTTACATGTGTTGTTTCTTTTCTCTCTTTATGCACATGATTCTAATATATTGTATGCAATTCACACTAAGATGCCTTGATGAGTTTTGTTTAAAGTGTTTCAGAAATATAGGTTGTTAAAGTCTTCTTGCCAACAACTCTTTTCTTGCAAAAATTTTCAAGAGCTTGTGTTAGGATAAATTTTATTGTATTCAACAAGTGAGTATAAGTTGAGTGATTTATGACTTCTTTCATATGTTCATTTTTTTGTTGTGGTTTTTTCATGGATTGCCAAAAGGGGATATTGTTAAGACATATGTGAATCATTGTTAGGAACATATTTCAATATAGAATTGGCTAATCCTTTGATAAAATACACCTTACTTGTAATTTGGTAGATCTAGGATGCGTTTAATGCTTCAAGGAACAAGGCTTCAAGATCAAGTGTTAAAGCCATGCAAGTCTGTCCAAGAAACAAGTGAAGAAGTGCTAGATTTTAAAACTCAACAGCTAGTATCTATTGAGGTTTAAAAAGCCGTTTTAGCCCAATGCTTGATAGCTGCTCGACAAATAGGGTATCTATTAAGGTTTATGAAATTCTGTTTTTAAGAGCTGATTTCACTCCAATCCGTGAATAGATGTTTGGGATTTCTTTTCTCACAATCCTAAACATATATAAGGATTGTTTTAAGAGCTATCACAGTTAATGCAACTCAATGCAAAAGTTTTTCACAAGCATATTGTGAACCAGAGACATATGCCCTAGTTCATCTTTTTCTATTCAAGAAGTTATTGTGTGTGTACACTGTAGGGTTTTGTAACCAAGGAGTTTCGTAATCTTCATCGTGTTGATGATTTAAAGAACTTTGCAGCTAGCATCTTTCTCAAGTTAGTGAGTAAGCCGCGTACTAGGATCCGCGCATCAAATTGGTTAGTCACGTACTGGAAGTCGTGCATTAAAAGGAGAGATTGTCACTACAGAACAAGTCCAAGTGGGTATTGGGGTAAGGGTTCAATTGTAAGTTGATATAAGGTACTGCGATTCCTTTACTTGTAAACGCTTGTTGTGATAATAGTGAATTTCCGAGAGTGATGAACTTAAAATCACCCGGTAGGGTTTTTGCTGTGTAAGTTTTCCCCATTCATAAACAAATCACGTGTCAATTTAATTTTCGCTGCATTTAGTTATTTGGTGATTTGTTTGTGCTATCATGCTTATTGCATGCAAATTGAATTAATTAATTAACTTAACTAATTAATTGGTTAATTCATTACAAGGGGTCAATACATTCTTGGCCTATCAAATGTAAAGATGCATGATTGGAACAAATAAATATTAAGGGGGTGAAAAGTTTACATATCAAAATAAATAAAATTGATGATTTTATGAGGGGAAATTTATATGGATTTTGCGACCTAACTGAAATAGTAGTCTTGTTAACATCAATATTGGCTTCGTTTTTTTTTTCTTTCTTTTTAAAAAATAAAAAATAAAAAAATTTCTTTTTGTACACATCCCATTTTGTAATCCCCATTTAACTTCACAAAAGGGTAAAACAATCATTTTCCAAAGTACCAAAAAAATCTTAATTTTGACCGTTCAATCTTTTGATGCATTCTATAAAATAAATCTTGAATGAGAATTAAGAGGTTTCAAGTGTTTTAAGTAACTATCTGTATGTTATGGTTTTTATTCTAGAGATAATTATAATTTGCCTTGCCAGTACAAAGATCTTGGCAGTGTTAGATTAGTTTTATATATTTTGATTGTTTTGTATATTATTTTATCTCTCTATAAGTTCACAAACATTTGCGATACAAAACATCCAACAACCAAACACTAGAGGCTTAATGAACTTTGTCAAATTCTTTATGAGCCTCATCAAGTAATTTTTCATTCCACTATTCATTTTAGGCAACACTATTGAATGAGAATTTCAAAACTATTATTTATGATTTAATAAATTTTATAGATAAGGTAAATTTTTATTTATAGGTTTATTAATATATATATATATATTTTTTATAAGAGGTTTATTAATATTTCTTAATTAGATGTTTATTGTACATAAATATTTAGTTTTAAACTTTTCTCATATATTGCAATGTTTTTGGTCTAGGTAGGGATTGAACCTCATTTCTCTTATTCAATCATAAAAAACTTTACAAGTTGAACTACAAACTTTATTAATAATTTTAATATAATTATAATAGCTATATAAAACGAGAACTTCATACAATGTGTATACATGTGTTCTTTGGCAAAAACAATATTTTGATACCTACATTTTAGGTTCACAATCAATTTAGTCCCTACATTTCAGTAGCAATCAATTTGGTCCCTACTATTTTCAACTTTAATTTAATTTGGTCCCTACTGTTAACTCATTAACGAAAAATGCTTACATGGAAAATAATTTGCACAGTTAACACATTTAATGCGAACGTGGAAAATAAAATAATATTTAACAAATATTTTTAAATTCCACATCAGTATGTAATTTGAAAATAGATTAAAAAAAAATTTCGGGGCAATTTTAAAAATGAAAAAAAAAATAGCAATCTCAGATTTTCTTGATAGCCAAACACAAAAACACTTTCTTGATTTATCTTAAATCCTTGAATTCATAAATACAATCAATGGCATCTCACCTTTATACAATTGAGAAACATCCAAATCATAAATTACCAATAAGAACATGAAATTTTAGAACACAAAAAAATTTAGCAAAATTTTCTGGTAATCAAAAAAAAAAAAAGAAAAAAAAAAAAGAGGAGTTAGGTTAGTGTCTTTGTGTTGAGTCCAATCCAATGGCTTTGATGGGGACAAATCTCAGATTGTGAGGGTGGACAAATTTCTTAACAAAACAAAATTCAAAACCCCAAAAACCCAAATAAAAACACCAAACCCATGGATTAAAATCAACCCCAAAATCCCAATTTCCAAACCCTTTCTCATTGTGTGGTTGCAATGAAATCTCTGTTCGGCACTCGGATTTGATGGTTGGTGACTGCACAAGGTAGGAACAGAGACGGAGGTGTGAGGAGCAGCTTTAGTTGGTGGTAAGCATGGATGGGGGCAGGCAGACGCAACACCGGTGAAGTCAATCAAAGAACCTATAACTCGATTCTTTCAAAATCATAAGCTCTTGCTATCTCTCTTCAATCTAGTAAACTAAGGCGACAAATGGGCTCAAGATTAAAAAATTGGGTTAGGTTTGGTGATTTAAGAAATGTGCGTTGTTGGCTATAGTTTTGGTTTTCATTTGTGATTGAGATTGTGATAGGGATAAGCAAGGGTTTAATCATTAATGGGTTATGAATGTTATATCTGTGTTGATGTACTGACTTAATTGTGTATATCGATTTTTTTTTTTTTTTGTCAATCTAAAATCAAATTTGATATTTGTATTTTTGTGCTTGGTTGTAGAGAAAGTGCATGGAAATGCAAAGAAAATCTTAAATTCCTATTTTTTTAATCTTTAAAATTGAAATTTGAAATTAAATTTTGACATGGTATTTTAATATATCTATTGAATTTTTTTTATAATTATTTTATCTTATATTATATGCCACATCAGGATCAAATATGCCAATTGTACACACCATTTGCACGTAATCATTTTCCATTAGTGAGTTAACAGTAGAAACCAAATTGACTGTAAATTGAGAATAGCAAGAACTAAATTAACTGCTATTAAAATGTAGGGACTAAATTGACTGTGACCTCAAAATGTGATGACCAAAATAGTGTTTTCACCAAAAAATTTTATACATCATGCATATTAACAACAAATTTTCTTGATAATTTATAGTGATCCACATGATTAAAACTTATATCATTAAGTGTGTATGACCCATAATAATATATATTATGATTATTATTATTACCAAAAATATTCCAATGTAACATCTAGGTTGAAGAATTCTTTCACAATTTTAATATACTTTTTGTGCTTGATATACAGAAACATGTGTCGTGTATGAACATGTAACACTCAACTTTTTTTTTTTTAATTACTACTACTACTACTACTATTATTATTATTATTATTATTATTATTATTATTATCTATATATATATATATATATATATATATATATATATAAAACCGAAGCCTCTGCTAGCTCCACAATTTTTCACGTCACCTTTTTTTTTTAATTCTTTTTTATGTTTTATTATATTAGAATTTATCCATTTAAATCCCCCATCAGCTTTCACGTCACCTCTTTTCTTTTCTTTTCTTTTTTCTTTTTTTTTTTTAATTCTTCTTAACGTTTTATTTTTATATTAGAACTATCAATTTAGAACCCTAATCCAAGTTACAACTCCCTCTTCAGCCTTCACGTCTAAACCCCACAACCTCTCTGTTTTCTAATATACGCTGGCACGCCAAAACTCGATCCTCCTGCCGCCGCCGCCACCATGGATCACAGCCATTGCATCAATTTCTCCTTGCCTCTCCATCATCGCTTAATCCAGCCCATCAAGTTTTATTTTGAGGTAATTAAAACATGTTTTTTACTCTCCTTAATTTCTATATATTGCTCTCTCTCTATCTCTATCCGTTTCAATTGTTCAAGGAATTTTGTTAGTTTGTGGTTGTGGGTTGCTCTGGATTTAAGTTTTTTTTTTTTTTTTTTTTTTTTCATGGAATTTTGTTGGTTTGTGATTGTGGGTTGCGTGTTGCTCTAGATTTAAGTTTTTTTTTTTTTTCGTTTTTGTTTTTTTTTTCTTTGCAAATTTCCACGTTTTCTTCTTCTTACTTTGTTGTCAAATCTATGGTAAAGAAGAATCATGAAATTTTTGTAATTAGATTTTCTTTTTCCCTTTTTTTTGTATGCAATTTTTATTGGATTTTTGGTTTCTTGGGATTCTTCTATTTGGTTTTAATTCTAGGCTTGTTTTAGTTGATATATAGTGTTTTTCTCATCTTCATTTTACATTGGTTTGGATTTTCTTTTTCCCTTTTTTTGGTTATGCAATTTTTATTGGATTTTTGTTTCCTGGGATTCTTCTATTTGATTTCAATTTTGGGTTTGTTTTGGTTTGATATATAGTGTTACTATCCTCTTCATTTACATTGGTTTTCCCTTTTTATAAATTATTATAATCTCTAGGTCTTATTATATGATAGCTTATGGAATGTTATGTTGGGGCTGCCACTATTTTGGATTTCGTGGGAATTTTTTTTGAAGGTTGGGGTTGGTTAGTATAGTTGTTCGAGATTGCTGAACATGTGTTTGTTCTCTTATTCTTCTTTGCCAATTCATTTGAGGTATTTCTTGAACAAGTTTGGAATGCTTAAGTGTTTGTTCTCATATTCATTTGTAATATGCCTTTTGTTATCTGTTTAAAAGAATTCAGCGACAAGAATTTACAAAAGGCTATGGTTTGATATATAGTGTTATTGTCGTCTTCATTTACATTGGTTTTCCCTTTTCATAAATTATTATAATCTCTGGGTTGTCTTATATGATAGCCTACAGAATGTTATGTTGGGGCTGCCGCTATTTTGGATTCTGTGGGAATTTTTTTTGAAGGTCGAGGTTGGTTATTATAATTGTTTGAGAGTTATATAACTCATTTATATATGATTATGCAAGATGGGCATGGTATTAGATATTATAAATTTGAGGCAGAGATTCAGAGAGAGGCTTGAGAGAGACTTAACAAATAGCATGCTTTAATGAATACCTCTATCATTTTGCAAAATCGAAAGGCATATTATAGATTTTTAATCTTTTGACTTCATAACCGAACTTTCCTATTTATGTAATATCAAAAATACATAGGTACCTACAAAAACCTCATTTTATGTTTTCAATTTTTAGGCACAAAGGAGCTTGCACAAACCCTGAGAGAAAAAACAACCCTTGGTTATATTGATGCTAGTGTTGCTGCAACATGGTACTCTCTTTTCTTTTTAAAATTCTCTCTTTTCATTAAGTTTTGTTTTTCTTACATGTACACAAGCCGTTTGATATAATTTGTAAGTGATTTTTTGTTGTTGTTCTAGAAGTCATAATACATTGAGAGTGGTAAGGAGGAAGATAAGTAGGGAATGTGATGCTGTGTTGTTGATTTAATCATGGTGAGATGTATTTGTTGGCCTTATTTTCTCAATGTCATATTTTGTGTGATGTAAAACATGACTATCATTTTTTTTTTTTTTTTAATGCTTTTTCAATTGAACCAAAATGGATTTTTTTTCTCCAACTTAAATGAATGACTAGCTTTTATGTACTGCACCTATTCTTTGAACTTGCTTTCAAGTTTCATATGATTATATTCTTTAAGAAAACATGTACATACTCCAAATTAAAAGGTAGACTCTAACTATTTGTATTAAAAATTTGTTGTTTTTTTCCCCTTGGAATATACTTTTAAATCCTTTATGAGATTTTGTGTTACCAATATTTGCTATAACTCAATTTGTTGTATAATTTATAGTGGTGGAACTACTGAGTGTGTATTTTGGTTTCTACAATGAGAATGGTTGGTTTGAGATCTCTAAATGTGACAAGAATTATTTGTGAAGTTGTGAAGTTTTGTTTAATGGTGGGGAGCAGAATTTTGTGTTGGGCAAGAAACATAGGCGACCACAAAATTTCAGAGGGTGGTTAGAGATGATCACTCAGAATGGAAGTGGTGGCTAGGATGGTATGGATGATATAATATATTAAGTAAATTTTTTGAGTTGTAAGAGTGAATATTATTTTTTCACTTTAACATTAGAGAAATCGTTCCATCAATAATAAAATTTATATATTATTTTTATTAATATATTTCATTCTATTTTTCTCCTCAAAATTTTGATAGAGATGGTAGTAGCTTCAAAGCATACACAAGTAATTTATTCATAGTATTTTTTTCCTATAAAGTTTTATCCTCTCATTGTCACCATTATCTACTCATCAATATATTTTAGCGTACCAATTACTTGCATTGGTACCAATTAATGAATTCCAATAGGTTTAGTTCTTTTCTTGGTGATAGGTTTCAAATTTGCTACATAGAACATTTGGTCTTTGTTTTCCTTTCTGTTCTTGAAAAGATATAATAATTTCATTGTTAGATGATAGTTGGATATATTTACAAATTTTCAATTAGTCCAGAAATTTGATTTTCCAGGTTCCAAGGATGAAGGAGATCAAGATTTCAAAGGCCAATTCGATGTAAGCCGTGGCTTTTGTGATGGGTGGAATTCAGGAAGCCTGCAATGATATTTAAATCTTTCAACGTTATCATATACATGATACCAAGTTTTGTATATTTATATTCTTAGTATTTGATATATTTTTTTAACCAATCCAGTTGATTGTATTAGTTGTGGTGGAGGTTGGCTATTATGGTCAAATTGGAACCAAAGGCATGTGGATGAAACTCTGAAGTTAGTAGTGGATTTGGTGCAAACGACCTGTACACTTGTTGTGGAATATATGGAAGCTTAGAGAAATAATCAGTCTAGATAGCTTGTTGAAGGGTGTACATGGCCTCTGTGGATTTGGGGCTTCAAGCAGTAGAGATAGAGTGTGAATTTAAAAGTCCAGTAGATGAAGTAAAGTCAGCTGGACCTACCAATTTGAGCACTGGCCACATCCTTAATGATGTTAGACTACTTGGTAGTTGGTTCTTCTATTAGGAATATATTTTTCTCTTGCGGCTTTCCTTGAACAAATAGACTAACAGAGAAGATAGCATTTGAAGCAAAGAACTGACTGGGTTTGCTAGACAATGATGTATTGGATGGAGGAGTGTCCCCCATGTATTAAGACTCTACTAAACAATAATGTACCTACTCATTGAAAAAAAAAAAAAAATCCAAATATATTCGTAGCATTTTTCAGTGGAATTTCTTGCTTCCTTTCGGCATTTTTACTATAGTGATACTCCAAAAAAATTTAAATCAGATTTTTTTTTTTCTATTAAAAGTTGTGCTATTACCCTAATCCAATAAAAATCACTACTCATGTTTTAATTTTAAAGTTGTAATATTTATTGGACAATATAGTATTTTGTGTTTAAATGCATTAATATTGTTCTTTTTATAAAACCAAAAAATTGTCATACTTGAATGATATCTTGAATAATCACTAACTATATATAGTATATTATTAATCGTATCTCTTATTTATAAGCATTTCATTTAATTATATAAGTTATTCCAACTAAAATAAAATGAAATGAAGATTTGAAATAATATTTTAAACTACCATAAATAAATATTCGATGTAAACTAAAATTAATAAAATTTTCTTTCTAAAATCTTATTTTCAATGCTTTTCCCGTGCATCGCACGGGTTAGCGACTAGTTATTATTATTATTATTATTATTATTATTATTATTATTATTGTATTACATACTAAATGATGTTATGATAAACAAAAACATTGTATCTCAATTGGTTGGCACCTCTTTATATTCTAAGAAAACAATATGAGTTATTTATGTGTATAACAAAAGCAAGAGTCGTAGACTCCTTTTTCTCTCCCAAGTAGGAGCTTCTCTCTCACACTACCGTGTGGGTTCTTCCTCCACCTCCATGTGGCCTTCTCCACCATCTCTGGGTGGGTTCTCTCCACCTTCGTGTGGCTATTCTCCACCATCTTCGTGTGGGTTTTCTCTATCCACTCTTATTGTGGGCACTTTACTAAATTTTCTGAAAATCCCTAAATCTAAAACCCAAAAACTCAGTTACATATCAACCATCTACCATCCCACATCTTTCTCTTTTAGCCTTTTATCTTGTCTGTTGGCCTTGGTGCGGGCATCACCGGTGAATGAACTCAATCATCGAATTTAGCTAGGAAGTGGATTGCCATCTATTCAACTCATTTTCGGTTTTCAGCTTAGAGCTTATCTCTCGCGGATTAAGTAAAGTTTCTTCGGAAAGTGGATCTTCTTGATCAGGGTGGGTATTGATTTGTTGTTGATTGGTTTCTCGGTGGCTTTTCTGTCAGTTGCAGCTGCTATGGAGATCCTTTGTGGGGCGATTCTCCAGCATTTAAGAGTCATTCCGAATTTGGATGTGATTTAACCAGAGGCAATGAGTAGTCTTATTTGACTTGTATTTCCTTATTGCTTTTAAGGGCTTGAATTTGGGATTTTCCCCCTTGTATTTGGTTCTGTTTGATGTTCTGTTTGTTCCTCTGGGTCTTTTTACTCCTTGTTGGATATGCTTTGTATGGAGTAAGATATGGAAAAATTACTAAGGTCACACCACTGGGAGCAATGAATTCACTATGTTGGAACTACCAGGGAATTGGGAACACCCAAACAGTTTTTACACTCCGTGACTATATGCGGCGCTGGAATCCCAAATTAATTTTCCTCTCTGAAACAAAAATAAAGAGTAGACATATGGAGATAGTAAAATACAGGTTGGGTTTTTCGAATGGATTAATTGTTCCTAGTAGGGGTCGTAGAGGTAGTCTTGCCCTGCTCTGGTCGAGGGACACTAATCTAGAAATTAAAATTTTTTTAGATCATCATATTGATGCGGTTATTACTGAGTCAAGCAATGGTTTTATGTGGAGGTTTACAGGGTTTTATGGGCATTCGAAGACCCATCTTAGGGAAGAATCTTGGAAAGAACAGAAAGATACAAAAGGAATGAAGATTGAAGAAACATCATTCTCTATTTAAATTCTTAATTGCAGTTAAGTGAAGAGACATGACATTTATGAGGAGTAATGTCTATATGCCAAGACGCAAGAAATGAAGAGACACCAAAACGGCTAGAAGCACCCTTTCGAGCCACTTGTCTATTTTGAACGTCACAAGGCATGAGTACTAAAGTGTTAATGCCTAAACCAATGTGATTGCCAAAGGCCTTTACCATTAAACGCCATTGACAGTCAAGGGCTAATGTACATAACACCATTAAGGCATGGGAGAATGCATGAGTGGTTGAATCCAGACCTTACATGTGGAGCAGCTGTGAGGCAAGGGAGAGTAGGTGTTGGCTAAGAGACTTTGTCTTGGTCAGTGATAAATGCGTGACTACCTTGGGAAGGAAGTAAGATTTACACCTGACATGGTACTCAAGTACTCACCAAAAGGGAGATAGTGACCTTTTAAGGTCAAAGACTATAAGGACACCCCTTATTGGTTGAGTACATCATGAGTCACCTTGGGGAACACGTGTACCAATCACAATACTCCTGATGTGCCTCTCAATGTCTAAGACTTGTCTCCCACATAGTAGCAACGCTACCCACCCACGAGTCCCAATGCCACATTGGTGCAACCCTAATCCCTTAGTCAGCAAATAACATCACAGCTGTAAAAAAGATCTTAAAAGATAGAATATGATGACTTGACACCTGTCCTTGTACTCAACCTTGTTCCTTAGAGTATAAAAGAAACATGCAGATGAACTTCTAGGGCAAGAACCCAACCAAATATTTTGAGATGAAAGTGGAGAGTTGGTAGGAAAGAAAGTCAACTTTATTGTAAATTGTTCTCCTCTAATACATAATACAAGTTGAGTCGAGCAAGAATGTTACATTCTTGCTCAAACCGTAGTTTTTTTATCCCTTCTCTAGGGTTTACATCTTGTGTTATTTTGATAATCTTCTTCTTCTTTTTGTCTAAATATGCATCTTTTTCATGTCCTACCATCACTTTCTCTATTTCCTTATTTTGAGTGTTGAGTATCATGTCAAAGCTCTCATCTATTCGGGCTTTTTTAGACAACTTATTTCACTTCCATAAATAAGCTCAAAATCTAACTTGCACGTACAAGGTGATACTGTCTGTGTGATTTATTATTGATTTAGTTTTTACGTTACTGTGTACTACTAGGTCTTGGATGAAGCTTAAGAATTGTGATCAGCGTGCTTCTTCAGATGCAGGACCCAAGAGACAGAGGAGGAAGGCAAAGAAAGAAGACGAGGACTGAAGAAATTTGGGTCTATAGAGTAATGAAAAGGAAGTGTGGAGTTATGTAAAAGAAAGAAATTTGTGGAGAGATTCATTGGGAGTAACCGTGGTCTAACTTGATGGAGACACTGCGAGTTCGACACATTTACTGAGAATTTCAATTATACCACTGAAACTTAGTTTTTGTCACCTAAAACCTCCAAAAACAAATTTTCTCAATTTCCACAACTCTAGCTCAATTTTTTGAGTAATGAGTTATGGAAATTGAGAACAAAAACTAAACCAAAAAAATAAACTTAAGGTGGGGATTATGGAAATTGAGAATTGAGTGATGATTTTGCATAAACCAAACATAGCCTTAGAGAGTCTGATAGCAGTAATGGAGGGAGAAGCTTATTTAAATACATTATTTACTTCTTTTATGTTTGTTTAGAGATTAAAAAAAAACCAACAAAGTAATTGCTAATGGCAAGGTATTTTTAACACAAACTTCAAAGTATAAGGACACAAACGAAACATTTCAAAAGAGGATGATCATTTTGAAACATGGAGTAAAAGTCAAGTATTAAATGCACAATTAAAAACAAAATCTTTTGGTCCCTATATTCTCTATTCTTTATTTTATTAAATTGTGAAACTCACAAAATTACTGCAACCTATTGCCAATTTGCCGTACTTCATCCCCTCACTAGTCAGACTCCATAATAATAATTGTAAGTGAGTGTGTGTGTGTGTGTGTGTGTGTGTGTGTGTGTGTGTGTATATTACTATATTTATCTTGAAAAAATATATATGCTAAATGTTTTCCTATTTTTTATATGAAAATTTTAAAAAATAAACATTTAATACTTGTACTATACATGTACCGTTATACTATAAATGTACGTTTTATTTCTATTTTCATATTTTTAAACGTACTTTTATTGAAAGATACCGAATTGTACACATCTGTATGTTTTCCGTAATATATGCGTACCATATTTTACTAACGATGATGAAAATAGATAAAAATTAGTGTTTTCTCTTAACCATTTTATTTCCTCCCACTTAACTTGGGAATAAAACTCCCAAACAAGGGAAGTAAAGATATATTATAAAATTATTTTATACATTCAATTCCATTCCAAGTCCGAATACAGGAAGGAATAATTTATAAGACAACCAATTTAAGTATTGATAATCATTTCTTTTCGTCATCAAGCATATGGTAGAGTATAAAATTGCTCACGTTAAATTGTTCTTTACCATTTGGAAAAAAAAAAGTACTTATTTCGTGTCAAAAAGGTCTTTGACATTAATTCTTATTTTCATTTTTAATTGAATTGTTTAATGAAATTTCACATATTTTGATAGCAACAAATGAAGCAAAAGATTGGTTACTTAAATAATTTGTTTACTTTTCTTTTCTTTTTTTTTTCTTTCTTTTTTATTTTTTTATGTCTGCTTAGAGATAGAGAAAACCAAAGCAACAATTAATGGTAGGAACTTTTCTAACACAAACTTAAAAATATAAACACTAAAATGAAACATTTCAAAGAATGAGAATCATTTTGAAATATGAAGTAGAGGTTGAGGACTAAATATGTAATTAAACATATTATTATTATTATTATTATTATTATTATTATTATTATTACAAAACTCTCATATGTATTGTGCATATTAACAATGAATTTTCAAAATAATTTTAAATAATTAATAATGATCCACATGATTGAAATTCATCATATGGCATGTATGACTCATAGTATTATTATTTTTGTTTAAAACTTTTCCATCATTACAAAAGACTCGTCCTACAATGGCATTTTTTTCCCAACACTTTTCAAAACCGCTGTTATAGAGGACCTATAGTAGGGCTTTTAGAAACTGTTGATATAGGTTGACTTATTACAACAATTTAAAGCGGATGCTTTTTAAACCCCTGCTATAGGTCTCCTATAGCAGCAATTTTAGAAACTGCTGGTATAAGTTGACCTATTATAGCATTTTGAAACCGCCGCTATGGGGTTGAATTTTCAATTTTTATTTTATTAATTTTTTTTTTTTTTTTGTGAACAGCCTTTTCCGACGGTTTTAAAACCACTGCTTTAAGGTTCTTCGTATGTAAAACCTATTTCCACGGTTTTAAAACCATCACTATAGGTTTCAAATTAAAATAATTATTTCCAATTAATTATTATTTTTTTTTAATAATTATTGTTACATTAATATTTTTATTTATATATTTTTGTGTTTTAAATGACCTATTATGGCGGTTTGAAAACCACTACAATTGGTTTTCTCATATTGAAGCCCTGTTACAGCGATTTTAAAAGCGTTGTTATAGGGTTTACTATTTTTCTTTTGTAAATGATCTACTACAGCGCTTTTGAAAGTGCTATAATAGGCTTTACTATTTTTCTTTTGTAAATGACCTATTACCACACTTTTAAAAAAGTTGTTATAGGATTTACTCTTTTTCTTTTGTAAATGATCTATTACAGCGTTTTTCAAAGTGTTGTAATAGGGTTTATTATTTTTCTTCTATAAATGACCTATTACCGTGCTTTTAAAAGCGCTATTATAGGGTTTACTCTTTTTCTTCTATAAATAACCTATTACTGCACTTTTAAAAGTGTTGTAATATGGTTTACTTTTGTTCTTCTGTAAATGACCTATTACGGCGGTTTTGAAACCGCCGCTATAGGGTTTACTCATTTTCTTCTTTAAATGACCTATTCTAGCTGTTTGTTTGTCCTCTAAATTTAAAAAATAACCGAAATACCCCCCAAAACCTATAAAATTACCAAAATACTATCGAAACCTAAAAAATGACCAAAATACCCCTGATACCTAAAAAAAGAGCAAAATGCCCCCTTAAACCTAAAAAATGACCGAAATACCCCCCTAAACATAAAAACTTCGAAATAAACCCCAAAACCTAAAAAATGACCAATTTTTTAGGTACTGAGGATGTACCCACAATTGGAGCAGACAATATATGTAAAAAAGTGGACCTAACAGGTTTGATGACGTACGGAATCTTCCACCGGGGAAAAATCTTTTCTTTAGAGTAAATAAAGCGTGTCGGCCAATTGGCAAAAATGCTGGATCTTGGGCAAGGTTGTTAGGAACTCTAGCTAAAATGTCAACAATGTGCCTAATTAATTACATTCGTTGGCCTTTAGGGTCCGTTTGATTGGAAGGGTGGAAAAGTAGGAGGATAGAAAATGATGGGAGGATTGAAAAGTGAGAAGATAGAAATGATTTTAATTTCCCTCTTTTTTATTTTGTTGGGAGTGGAAAAGTAGAAGGATGGAAAAAGTGAGTTTGTATAAATTTAGTCATACACCCTTATTAAAAAATAATGCCCAATTAAAAAAAAAGAGTGACAAAAAAAAATCATCCAAATTTATTAAAAAATAAAAATCGTATCTAGAAAAAAAAATCACTTCTAGCTAAAAAAAAAAGAAAAGAAAAGAAGAAGAAGAAGAAGAAAACAATGAAAAGCACTATTACGCTACACTCCAAAATTTTTTTTTTTAAAAATGGCCATTGTACTACCGGGACAAAACATACACTTGGGCAGTTTGGTCAAATTAATAAATCAAACTCTCCAACAATTTTCTCCCCATTTTGGGAAGAAAATTTTCTGGTGGGACCAGGAAGAAAACACCTAGGCCCTACCTTTTTTTTCCTCTCCCCTCCCCAACCAAACACCCTCCAAAACTTTTTTCCCCCTCATTTTTTTCCATCCTCCCTAAAATCCACTCTACCAAACACGCCCTTAGTGCCACAACAATTTAAAAACCTATATTGGACAGTTGTTCAGGTATTACACTGAAAACCAATGATAAAATGTGTTTCTTTATTACTTATTTTAAGCATTATGCAAGTTTATTATTATGTTGAAAATGTGACGTGTGTTAACTCAACTTTACACATGGTAGGAGCGATGGATAATTCTTGCAAACCACATCGAACCTGCCAAGAAAAGAAAATCGGCTTTGTCACGGATTGGGAAGCTGTGGAGAAGCCACAAAGCTTATTTGAAGGAGAAGTACTGCAATGAGGGCCTTGATAAGGAAGATTTACTTAAGGTGTGACCGCCAAAGTTTGATGTTGATCAGTTTCACGCATTGGTGGAGTGCTGGTTTTCTAGGCTAGACATCGTATTAATATTTTCAGTTTTGCTTTTATATGATCTATGTTCTAAGAGTATTATATTTAGTAGACTTGAAGAATATATTAGTCTGTTGTTGTAATTGATAGTGACTTTGTTGAAATATTCATAGGAATTGTGTAAAGAGAACAAATCCCGGTGTAATAAACAGGAGGAGATGCATACTTGTGGATCTAGAAACTATGCCCAGACAATGGATCTCCTTGTAAGAACTAAATTTTATATATTAGTAATATGCAAAAAAATAACAAAACATATATTAGTTTGTGTTTTAAAGTAGAAGAAAATGTGTTTCAACACCATCGCTTTATTTTAATGAATGTAATGACCATGTTGTAGGAAAAAAATAATGGAAAGCTAGTAGAGAGAGCAGTGCTTTATGAAAAGGTGTATTCACACAAGGATGGTACTGCTATTATAACAAAAGCAGTAGCAAACATTGTAAGTATTATATAGAAAATACATGGAGAGATATTATAACTTACTCATGTTGTCAAGTATGTTATTGTAATCATTGCTAATATGTTGTCTTGTTTATTGGTGAATATTAGGTAAAGATGAAAGAGCTATTAGCGGCAGGATCACAATTGCAGGGTAAGGCTAGTGAGGGAGGAATTTTATGGCGGGCTGATGATGCATTTGCACAAGTCATGGGTGTAGAGAGAGGTGGCCATGTCCGGGGGCTAGGCTTTGGACTAACCCCGTCTGGCACTCATGCGAGGATTATGGAAGACTATGTGCCACCATCGACATCCACTGCAACAGATCTAAGGGTTAAGGAGTTGACTACTGAAATAGCCGAGTTGAAGGAGAAATGTAGTATTGTTGATGCCTTGAAAGCTGAAGTGATGCTATGAGAAAAATGTTTTCTCAACTAAACCCACTGTTTACTATCTCTCAGGTAAAAAAGTTTGAAGTCCATTTGCCACGTTTTTTATAACTTGGACTTGTAGAAATATACATAGTGTTGCCAAGGAATTTTGAGATATAGGTGGTGTTCACAAAATATAAAAAATTGCACCACCGACATTGATAGCATAGATAGCATATAAATATATTTAGTGCTGTCAAATTATTAAGCACGATGGCGTAGAAAACCACGTTCAAAGCAAAAGACAAAGGCTATGATTGCACCACTGATTTCACAATTTGATGTCTTCCTAGAATTTCAGCAATGTAGCTGTGAGTTTGCTTTTGATTCATCACTTTGTTTCTTTTCTGGTTAAGCTTTTTTGTCCAACCACAAGTCTCTTTTTCTATGCATCAATAGTCATAGCTATTGCCTATTAGTTTTATCCACAGCTAGAATGTGATAGGGACCAATTTTAATGATCACAAATGAGCAAACCTATATAGCAATTCCCATACTATAGATTTTGAAAATTTTAATTGTCTTACTCATACATCAATAGTCATTGCAATTGCTTTGACGATTAGCTACTCATAGCTAGACTTATAGATATGGGACCAACCAATGATCAAAATGACAATCACCAAAGTGACAAGTTTCCCATCTCTACAAAATGTTTGAAAATGTTCATATAATGACATTTGAAGTAGGTATGAACCAATCAATTTCGTAATTTAGTAGTAGTCACTTCTTAGTGGATGATGGGCCAAAGAACATGGATTTTAGATAAGTTTGTTTTTGTGTTTACACAATCATGAAGAACCATGCTTATACGCTTGCATATAAAACATGCTTTAGGTCCACAAATGGTTAAAAAAAAATATGATATTTGGGTAGCATATTTTCATGGTGTTGTATTAAGAAATAGGAGATGGAGAAGTCAAATATAAGAAAAAACAAAGCAATTGTGTGTGCTTCCATAGTCAAAGTCCCCCCTTAAGTGAATTTACTCATGCAAAGTTTTATTTGAGTTTGATTCCTAGCAAAGTTTGATGTGTTCAACTGAATTTGCCACATTATCCATGTAGTTATGTAACGTGTTCAATTGGTAATAGACTAGTGATATTACGTCATTCAGCTACTAACGTTGTTGTAAAATAATCCAATTCATTGTGCATTTATTAATTTGTAGGATGGTGATGATGATTCGGTAGTGGATGTCCATTCTTCCTCTGTGTGTGCGTGTGTCATAGTTGGAAACTTGATTATAACATTCTAGACAATTAGAATTGTTAGGTTCTAAGACCTTAGGAACTAATGTATTAGAACTTCAATTTGTATTATGTTGGCAAACCATGATCAAAACATGGAGTCTAGGTTTAGGCTTGCTCAAAGTATGTTTATTTGTAAAATTGGAATCGAGTGATTACAGAACTTATTGGACTAAATCTGCAAGGCTCGATCGATCGAAAATTAGACTCGATCGATCGAACCACGTACAGATTTATTTTTCTGTAGAGTTCCAATTCATCCCAAACTCTACTTAAACGTATTAGGGTTCAAGTAAAACACTCCTATATATAAGGAAAACCCTAAAACATTTTTATAAGTTTTTTAGAGAGAAAAGAGTGCGCCTCCTTTTTATTTTTTAGGGTTTTGTACCCAAAAGCTCTCAAAAGACTTGGTTGCTCATATTGTGGTTTATGTGAATCTCTTGTGAGATCTTTGAGGAGGTTTCCTTCACATAAACTTAGGGTTTTCAAGGAGAAAAATTTTCTACACCTTGATGATCATTCCAGTTGCTGCCATTGAAGTTTAAAGAAAACACAAGCAGGTGTGCTTGTACTTGGTGGAAAATCCAAGAAAGAAGGAATCTGTGGATTCGGAGCTTGCATGTGGTCGTTTCAATAAGCTCTACTGATGGGTAGCAATAAGAAGTCGAGTGTGGGGGCTTGTAAGTCTTATTGTATGAACTTCGATTCTTTCAAGATAGTGGATTAAAGTTTACCTTGAGGATAGCTAGGTTAAATCCTCCCCAGGTTTTTACCGGTTTGGTTTCCTGGGTGATCATATCTTGTGTCTTTAATATTTCCGCTGCTTTACTTGATATGATTATTTGATTGTGTTAACCTAGATTTAATTAATTTGACTAAGTGACAACTTCGCTAAATTCCTAGGTTAATCCAATTGTGTTTTAAGGGGTCTAAAAACAAACAAGAATTTATTCTTTTGTGCATAACATTCAACACAGTTGGAATGTATTATTTTTGTTCATAACATTTTAAACATTTGGGATGTATTATTTTGTGCATAACATTCTAGACATTTGGAATGTATTATTTGGTATATATTTTTTGATATGGTGTAATTAAATATATTTGTTTCGTTGGTTTAAAGTGGTATTGTATTTTGATTGCATTACAAGCGCTTGGAAAATATGTATTACAGGTTTATTGCAGGTGCCTGGAAAAAAAAAAAAAAAAAAAAACCCTATAGCAGCAGTTTTTAATCCGCTGGAATAGGGTATTGCTCTATTTCATTGATTACCCTATAGTGGCAGTTTTGAAAACACTGGTATAGGCCGGTCTATTATGGCATTTTAAAAACGTTGGTATATGGCTTTTTTCTATATCCTTAAATGCCCAATATCGACAGTTTTGAAAGCGCAGGCATAGGCAACACTTATTACAACGGTTTAGAACCGCTATTATAGGATGTATTTCTATTTTCCTAAATACCCTATAGTGGCGTTTCAAAAACCACTGGTATAAGAAGGGCCTATTACGGAGTTTTAAAAACGTTGGTGTAGAGCTTATTTCTATATTCTTAAATGACTTATACTGGTGGTTTTAAAAGCGCAGGCATAAACAGTACGTATTACAGCAATTTAAAACCACTGGTATAGGATGTACTTCTATTTTCCTGAATACCCTATAGGGGTGGTTTTAAAACCATTGTTATAGGTACA
This sequence comes from Quercus wislizeni, assembly GCA_023055345.1. Classification (NCBI taxonomy): domain Eukaryota; kingdom Viridiplantae; phylum Streptophyta; class Magnoliopsida; order Fagales; family Fagaceae; genus Quercus; species Quercus wislizeni. Next base: position 26,496,194 of record JALGQJ010000005.1, read on the forward strand.
CCTATAACGGATGCATCAAATTTGTCCAAAATTATTATTATTATTATTATTATTATTATTATTATTATTATTGTTGTTGTTATTATTATTTTACAAAAATACAAGAAGGAGGAAGGATTTTTTTGAAACCATCCATGTATAGAAACATGTCATTCAATGTGTAACTCAACTTTTATTATATCATTTATTATTATTATTATTATTATTAGATTACATATTATATGATATCAACCAAAAGTCTTATAGGTCTTCTAGTTGGTACTTCTCATCCTTTTCAACTTAATCATCCAGAGTTCAAATTCCTCATATCTCAACTATCCATTTGTGACATGATACAATAAAAAAACCAAATATAAAGTAAACCTTCAATTCGTTACCACATTTGGTGATTGGTCCCTTAAAAAAGTTTAAAAACTCAATGAAATGCACATTTCTATAGATCCATCCTTATCTCTATGTTACTCTCATTGTCACCTTCATTATCATATTTGGAAACTAATCCCTAAAACAACAAAAAAGTTGGTGGCAAAATCTCTATAAAGTAATCATCCAGAGTTCAAATCCCTCATATCTCAACTATCCATTTGTGAAATGATACATAAGCAACCAAATATAAAGTAAACCTTCAATTCGTTACCACATTTGGTGATTGGTCCCTAAAAAAAGTTCAAAAACTCAATGAAATGCACATTTCTATAGATCCATCCTTATCTCTATGTTACTCTGATTGTCACCTTCATTATCATATTTGGTGACTGATTCCTAAAAGAACAAAAAAGTTGGTGGCAAAAACTCTATAAAACGCACATTTCTATAGGGTCAAGGTATCCTCCACTCTTGACTCTATCTTATCTTTGAGTATTTCTCTTCGTTGGGAATTTTTTTTTATTAAGATGGCACCCCAAGGAAGAGGTAGTGCAATTGTTGTCTCAGTTCTACTATTGGGTATGCTCCTTCACTGTGGTAACGTTTTGGCAGCAACCTATACTGTTGGAGATGCTGGTGGATGGACCTTCAATGTTGTGGGTTGGCCTAATGGAAAGACATTTAGGGCTGGTGATGTACTCGGTAAATATGAATAATTATTTTCTATATATATATATATATATATACACACACACACACAAATAACTTCATACTTTTTCAATCACCATTTTTTTTTTTTTTTTGTAAATCTCTGACCAGTTTTTTTTTTATCATTTTTTTAATATTATAATTATGGGTATAGATTGTTTTCACATTCAATAGTATCTACTCTCTATCATAATGTTTGACTATTTTCTATTAAGGTTTATTATTTTTCTTATTTTCATGTTACAGTGTTCAACTACAACCCAGCATTCCACAATGTGGTTGGTGTAGGTAAAAATGGTTATGATACATGCACGGCATCATCAGGACAAACATTTCAATCTGGAAGTGATCAGATCAAGCTTGTGCTAGGAGAAAACTATTTCATTTGCAGTTTTCCGGGGCATTGCTCAAACAACATGAAAATAGCTATCAACGCATTGTAATCTGAAATAAAACGTTCTGAGATGTTGTCAAGATGCAATGGAATAATCAATAAAATTCATTTCTAATATGCTTGAATATGAGATATTGCTTTATTTTTGCACTGTCTTACGAAGTTTTGCATAGCTTTTACTGTGATATATGGTACGGCAAAAGAAATTATTCGACTGATTTTTGGTTTCCACAGCTACCATGCGTCTTAGGGCATTAAAGGTGCAAATATTTGTTTCGTAACCAGCAATTCTCATCTCCTCAAAAACCTTCAAAGCAGACTTATCCTTCCCATCTTTGTCAAATCCAACCAAAAGGGTGGTATATGTAATTAAATATATCAGACTTAATCCCCCTCTTTATCATAATTTTAAACATCCATTGCTTCATGGAAGGTTCCATTTTCAAGTTTGTTTACTACAAAATTATGATGTATATACTCATTCTTTATTTTAAGAATAGTTGAGTTTGACATTTAATACAAGCATATTTTTTATATAAAAAATAATAATAGAATGACTGAAATATAGGAATTTTATATAAATATATATATATAGTTTTTTTTTTCCCATCAAAAAATTAATAATATAGTTTAACAGTTAACACTTTGATGCCTTTCAAATCCCCAAATAGTAATGACACAATAGATGATAGTGTAAAACAAAGAGATTTCTAAAAGAACTGTAGCAAAAAAAAATTAAAATAATTGTACCAAAACACTCACCACCATTGTAGGCTAGTGGCCATTAATCTAACGAGGAGGAAATTAGGATGGCCAAATTTCTGTCAAAAGTGAAGATCTATCCTTTTTTCTTTTTTTTCTTTTAGAAGAAAACTGATGATCTAACTTTGGCGAGAACTTCGTAGAGAGAAGGTTCTTATTTTTCAGCCTGGGCGGGAGTAAGAGATAGAAATAGATCTTTTGAAATTTGTAATTGCACGTTGTTGGCCTATTTTGTAGGTATTTTTAGTAGCGTTTTAGATATATTTTTACCAAGTTGTCTCCAAGTTTTGCCCCTACTTAAACTTAAGCTGTAGGGGTATTTTGGAACTATATAAAAATCTAGTCCAAACAAGGAAAACCCCTTCAATAAAAGTGTGTGTATATACATATATATATATATATATATATATATATATATAGTTTTTACTTTTTACTTATGATTTCTATTTTTTTTTTTTTTTTGGGATAACATGATTTCTATTATTTTGATACCATGTGTATTACAATTTTTTTTTTTTAAGTTATTAAACTTTAGTCATTTAATAAATATAATGAAAAAATATAGCAACTATTTTTATTAGATCAATAAATTTATCTTTGAATTTTATACTTGAAATAATATTAAGGATGAAATTTTAAAAGAATTGTGACTAGATTCTAATGGATTAAACTTAAAAAAGTAGATTTAAATTAGAGTGTTGCATTGGACACACGTATATATTGTCGTATTCATGGTTGTCAAAATCATGATCTGAATCGTAAGATCGCACGATTTTACGATCCCACCATCACCAAAACATTTAGGATTGCACTAGGGTCATAAAAATGGTAGAATCGTATGTAAAATCATGTAAGATCGTATGGGATCCTATCGATCCTATCAAAAACATAAATTTTTGGTTTTTTTTTTTATTTTTATGAAACTTTAAGGGTTTTTTTTTTTGTTGTGATGATATGACTTTTTTTTTTTAAATAACATTATGTTAACCTAAGCAAATGTTTTCTAGTTTCTAGTTCACTTATAATCAAAATGAAGGAATGCTTCATCAGTTCTACATGAAGAATTTGATGTTGGCTTTGCTGCCTTTTAAGCTATAATGTTGTTAAATTTGTTTAATCAATATACTAATTTGTGATCTAATATTACTAAAATATTTTGTTACATATAATTTTATTAGTTATGCTTGTATTTGTATCTTAATTGATTGATTTTTTTTAGTTATGCTTGTATTTTATCACTTATAATCGTTTTTTTTAATATTTTATTTTAAATGCAAAACACAACCAGGACACAAGAACAAGAAGAATCGAATACCATTTCACAAAACAAAGAGAACATTCATGATCTAAATAATAATATTGCATTTTAAAATTAATGAATATCTTTATCCTCAATTTGTATTGTAATTTCTAAATATCCTTTAATAGTAATGAATTTGTTTTATTATCCATTATTACTCCTAATTTGATAAAAAAAAATGAATAATAGTATATAGAAATAAAATATTCATTATCTCTCTGAAATTGATATCTATTTTTTTTTTTTTTTGGGATAAGAAAATGATATGTATTTAATATTATATAAAAATAAATGCTTAATCATATATAAAAATATATTTAATAATTAATTAATATACGTATCTCCATTGTACCTATGTCCTACTTTTCAAAAATCACTGCATGCATCCGTACCCATACTTATGCCCGAATCTATGCAAGTGCTTCCTAGCATGTCATTCATGCATCTTAGGATAGATTATATATCTCATCCTTTTACATGTCATTCTAGGTAAATTATATATGTCATCTTAGGATAGATTATATATCTCATCCTTTTACATGTCATTCTAGGTAAATTATATATGTCATCTTAGGATAGATTATACATTTCATTCCTTATATGTACGATTGATTACAAACATTTTTACGTTTTGTTTCATTTCATTTCATTTCACATATAAATGCTTATCATATTTGGTGACTGTTCCATCCTTATCCCCATGCTATTCTAATTGTCACGTTCATTATCATATTTGGTGATTGATCCCTAAAAACAACAAAAACATTTATGGCAAAAACTCTATAAAACGTACATTTCTATGGGTCAAGTTACGCTCCATCCTTAATCTTAACTTTGAGTATTATTCTCTCCATCGAGGATATTTTATTATTAAGATGGCACTCCAGGGAAGAGGTAATGCAATTGTTGTCTCAATTCTGCTATTATTAGGTATGCTCCTTCACTGTGAGAACGTTTGGGCAGCAACCTATGCGGTTGGAGATGATAATGGTTGGGACTTCGACGTTGATACTTGGCCTAATGGAAAGACCTTTAGGGCTGGTGATGTACTCGGTAAGGATCAACCATTGTTTTTGTTAAATAACTGCATACTTTTCCAATCATCATTTTTTTTTTTTAAATGTTTGACCAGATTTTGTTTTTCCCTTCTGTTTATCAGACTTTAGGTGATGATCAATTTTCATTTTATCATACTTTATTAGTCCACTTACATGCACAAGCGCATTGTAAAGTAACAATCATTCTATACTCCATGATCGTCCTAGAAAGTATGTAAAGTTGTAATTTTCAAATTTGTATTTTGTTGGCTTTCATTCCGTACCAAATTTGATTGTAATTTTATTCAATCTTATGTACCCTGTATTTGTTGTGGGAATTTATTGTAAGGGTTTTGTGATAGTGAGAGAGAGTGTGAAGACTCAAGCTATTGAAGTAAAGAGGATTTTCACGGGTACCTCGCGACTAAGCATCCCGCGAAAGAGCGGGGTTTCTGTCCAGTGACCAGTGTCACTGGACGCGTTGGATACACGACACGTGTCCAGTCTTGGACACGTGTCACATATCCAACGCATCCAGTGGCCACTGACCACTAGACAGAAGCCAAGTACCCCGCGAAAAGATGCATGTGCCTTGCACATGACTGGAATGCGAAGAGTCAGTACAGATGGAGATAGCTGTGTCTCGCGAGTATCTTGTGGGTAAGGCCTTCCCACGAGACACCCATAAGACATTCTGTTCCGCCAGACTATACTATCTGATTCACACCTTTTGCACCTACACTATATATACCCGCATTACCCACAAATTTTAGGTAGAGCTTCTGAGAGAAAACCCTAGCTAAAACACTTGAGAGTTAGAAATTGTTATACCAACAATTCTCTACACATTTGTTAGTGGAATTTCCTCATCTCCTACCTCTCCATTTCCATACCACTGAGAAGTCAATAGCCCAAACACTTACCACACCTTTTGAGAGTGTCTAGTGAGCTTTTGGTGCTATTGGGAAACATTGGAAGAAGCCAAGGATGGAAAATGCAACATGGAGCTTATTGCGAGATCCAGAGAGCTACATAAAACATGGTTCCAAGAAACCTTGTTGGAGTAGGTGCTTGGAGGGCTTAAGTACAGAGGGTAGATTAGGCTTGGAGGGTCTCATGCTTACCCATGTATCCCAACTGATTGTCTGGTGGATCGATTATCGCTTGGAGGGCGGCGGAGAGGTTTTTCGCCGAGTTCTAAGGTTTCCTCTTCGATAACACATCTCGGTGTTATCTGCTTGCATCTCTCTTCCCTACTCTTGTTCATTTCATTTTACTATTGTGTTGCTTTATATATGGATTAGAGTAGCTCTCTTGCTTATATTTTTGCTTTTACACTATTCCGCACTTAGTATTAAGTTAGTGTAAAATCAACCAAGCCGTAATTTGAATTGGGGGTCTAAACAAGCTCTTGTGTTTTCACATATTTCGAGCTTTCAAAGTAGATTACAAAAAATATTTGCAAATATTATAACCAAGGGTACTATATCCACACTCTTTCACATCGTGTTCAAATCTTTTCAATTTCAAATCATGCATAAAATGTAGACATTTTGATTTTTTTTATAAAATGATAATTAGTAGGAAACATTTTTGTTTGTCTGAGACTCTGAATTGAGAGAACATTCTAACATGGGTTTGGGTTGATTTAATGTAGAGTATGTAAAAATATTAAAATTAGTCATATAATATCTATAAGGTAGTGTAATTTTAATATTCTACTAGAAAACTCAGCGATTCTCCATTGAGATTTATTATTCTTCCTGTTTCCATAATACTACAGTGTTCAACTACGGCCCAGGGGAGCACGACGTGAATTCTGTAAACCAACAAGGTTATGATACATGCACGGTATCAAGCGGTGCAAAAACATATGAAACTGGAAGTGATAGAATCAAGCTTGTGAAGGGAAAAAACTATTTCATTTGCAGCTTTCCGGGGCATTGCACAAACAGCATGAAAATAGCTATCAATGCATTGTAATCTGAAACAAAATGTTCTACAGATTTGTCAAGATGCAATGGAATAATCAATAAACTTCATATCTACCATGCTTGGGACAAAATGGGCTTTTGCCCTTTTTGGACAAATTAATTAGCGTTTTGCCCTTCTTCCCAAACTAAATAGGGAAATGCCCTTCTTTTGAAAATCGAGTTTCTAAAAATCGAGTTAAGCCCTATGGTGACGTTTTCAAGGACCTATAGTGACGTTTTTAAGGATCTATAGTAGCGTTCTGTAACTTGATATCCATGAAATCGAGTTATAGGCAATTTTATTGCCTATAACTCGATTTCATGGATATTAAGTTATAAAACGTCACTATAGGTTCTTAAAACGTCACTATAGGTTCTTAAAAACGTCACTATAGGGCTTCAGAAAATTTTTTTTTTTTAACTCGATTTTTAGAAAGTCGATTTTCAAAAGAGGGGCATTTTCCTATTTAGTTTGGAAAGAAGGGCAAAAGGCTAATTAATTTTCCCAAAAAGGACAAAAGCCCATTTTGTCCACCATGCTTGAATATAAGATTACGTTATTTTTGCACTTTCTTATGGTGTTTTGCTTAAGTTTTACATTTTTTTATGGTGCGGCAAAAGAAATTATTTGACTGATATTTGGTTTCTACGGTTTCCAAGCATCTTAATGAGAGCATCAATGGTGCAAATATTTGTTTTGCACTCAGCAATGCACGTAATTAATTAAATACATCAGGCTTAATCCCTCTCTCCATCATTTAATTTTAAATATCCATGGCTTCACCCAATAGACCATCTCTAGCATAAGCCGATATCATTAAATTGAAAGTCACAATGGTAGATGTGATACCCCAGATTTGATTGAATATTGATTCATTATGCGTTGTGTGGGTCGTGACGAGTCCCACAATTGGGATGTTTATAAGTTGCAGCCGAGAGAAAGATCTTTTGGTTGGGAGACAAAGACAAAGGAGGATTTTTGGAAGGGAGTGGCGACTACTACCATGCCTGTACTAGGTATTGGTGTACGTATAGTTTTGGGTACCAAGTAGATTACAACAATAGCACTTGGTTTGAGGAGGAGGGGGGGGGTGGGGATTGTTACATATTTACTCTTCAACTTGTGCCTCAGGTTTCAAAATAAAGGTAGTTGTCATTTGTTGACGGATTTTTTCCCTTTTTTTTTTTTTTTTTTTGCAATGATAATTTTGGGAGGCCAAACCCAAAACTCGATGTTGGGACTAGAATGTAGCCCAAAGGCTTTAGGTGAATTGTGATAGACCCATTTAGCTTAAGGTCTGGATTGCACTTAGCAAGAACTAGAATGAAGCCACAAGAATACCTCCTACAATGATAAGTCAGCACAAAAAATAGCCCACCACAATAAGTGCTCAAATAATAGTCCAACATGAAACATGAGAAACATCAAATGGTTAGTTATCATACATATTGTGAAATGTATTTACATTAGAAAAGCAAGTGTTTTATCCTCTATTATCAAGTCAATATGAGGGAAGAAATGCATAGTAACAAAGACATTTAACCTTTCAATGGAAAAACAATAAACAAAGACTAATAGTTCTTGATCAAATTTAAAAAATCTCACAGGATTGATATCAAGAATTCCTTTCCCACAACTACACTCCTTTGATGATGAAATGCATACTTGGATTGGTGTGGTCTCCTCCTAAGCCTATGCGGTACAAGCTAAACTTTGATGGAGTTGTTTTTGCTGAACAAAACGCGGCGAGGGCGGGGGTGATTATAAGGAATGAAGAGACTTCTCATGGTGGCTACATCTCAACAAATGCCACTCCCTTCCACGATTTTGGAGGTTGAAGCACTAGCGGCTAGAAGAGCCCTGGAATTTTCACAAGAACTGGGATTAGATCATGTAATATTGGAAGGAGAGACTCAAAGATCCTAATCAAGTCGTTTTAGAATGACACCAACTCCCTTGCATAGTTGGATACATAGCAACTGACATAAAATACATCGCTTCTTTTTTCTCATGTACTTAAGCAAGGAAATGCAGTAACTCATTCTCTAGCCTACCGAGCTATTTTATCGCCAAACATGTTAGTCTAGTTGGATGAAGTGCCACCAGATGTTGAACCCATTTTACAGGCTAATTTGAACAGTCATTCATAATAAAAGTTTGTAGTATTTCCTGGACGAGGTTTCTATCCAGTGCCTCTAGGGCACTAGACCTGCTGCAATCATGACACATGTTCATTTTTGGACACGTATCATGATCGCAGCAGGTCCAGTGTCACAGGACACTGGACAGAAGCCACACCCATATTTCTTCTCAAAAAAAAAAAAAAAAAAAGTTTTGGTCCCTATAACACTTACCTTTGAGATAACTTCGAGTATAATAGCACCTATACAACAAACCAAAGCTTAGAATTTCCCAACACTAAACTTTGGACTAACAGAACTCATCGACCACAATTTGTACCGAATAAAAGCAACACAAAAATAAACAAATAATGATAAAATTACACTTTATTTTTCTAAACAAATTATGATTAAATTATTTTTTATATTTTTTTTTCTAAACAATTTATGAATAAATTATTTTTTATCTTCTCTAAAAGTTTTTCGGTTGGACACTTTATCTGCTCCTTTATATTATTATTATTAGAATAATCTACTTCTTTATTTGGTATTATGTTAACATGTAAATTGATTTAAGGTCTTCTAAAAAAATGATTTAAGGGGTTAAATATCAAAATATATATATATATATATATATATATATATATATATATTGTTACAATAAGTGAGGAGGGGGCTTTGAGGGCAAATTTGCTGAATAGTACATTTTTAGAAAAAAAATTTAGTGAATAGCATGCAATTGAAGTTATTTAGTTAAGTAGACTATTTTTGGAACACAAGCTCCAAGCAGTACGCACCAATGCTGATTAGAACTTGAGTTTTTCAAACTCGAGTTCCAATCCAAATTCAAATGTGACAAACTCAAGTTTCAAAAACAGTCTACTTAACTAATTAACTTTGTCTGTGTGCTACTTTTCTAATTTTTTTTTCTTCAAACATGCTATTTGGCAAATTTTGCTGGGGTTTGAGCTCTAGTTCTTATTATAATAAGATCAAACAATGGTACTAATACATTGGGCTAACAATAACCATGAGTAATTTATTGTTGGGTATATTTAATTAGTTCTAAGACATTTAACAAGCAAGTTCATTTATTGCTAGACAATTAACTACTCATATTTATTAATATAAAAAATTTTAATTATGACAAATCATTTTTTATAAAACAATCAAGTTTCATGCCAGACATTTAATAACTAAAATAAGATATTTTAACTTTGTGTATTTATTAATGTAAGACAAATTAATTAGTGCAAATATTAAACAAGCATATTTATTGCAATAATTTTTTTAATTGATATATGGCAATAAATTTAGTATATAAATATTGGCATGTTAGTACAAATGGCAATAATAAATTTTTGTTTTTTTTTTGGCTGCCATGTCAGCAATATCAAAAGGTTAGGGACCCAATATCAAAAGATTTGGGACCAAATTGACACATTTAAAATGTTAGGAACCAAATTAACATATAGTGTAAAGGTTAGGGACCAAATATGTAGTTTACCATTTAATTTAGAAACACATTTAATGTGTTATTAAGACATTTAATATGCAAGTGTATTAAATGTTGGATATTACAAAGAATATTTGTTAAAGAATGCCAAAAAATGAAAAAATTGCACTGTCCACCATTGATGTTAACTAAAATTACATTGGCCTCCCTTGTATTTCTATTTTCTTTTTTATAAAAAAATAAAAAATTAAAAAAAAAATTAAAAAAAAAACTTTGCAACCAACATCTTTCTCAAGTTGGTGAGTAAGCCGCTTACTAGGATCCACGCATCAAATTGGTTAGTCACGAACTGGGAGCCGTGCATTAAAAGGAATGATTGTCACTATAAAACAAGTCCAATTAGGTATTGGGGTAAAGGTTCAACTGTAGGTTGGTATAAGGTATCGAGATTCCTTTACTTGTAATAACTTGTTGTGATAATAGTGAATTCTTAGGAGTTGTGACCTTAAAATCACCCGATGGGGTTTTTGTCATGTAGGTTTTCTCCATTCGTAAACAAATCACCATGTCAATTTAATTTCCACTGCATTTAGTTATTTGGTGATTTGTTTGTGCTACCATGCTTATTGCATGCAAATTGAATTAATTAGCTAATTAATTGGTTAATTAACTTGGCTAATTAATTTGTTAATTCATCACAAGGGGTCAATACATTCTTGGCCTATCAAGTGGTCAGAGCAGGCACACTTTGATTAGGTTTTAATCTTCACTGTGTGATCCATTGCTCCTGTTTGTCATAGATAGAGGACAGTCTCTTATTATACCTCTTTTAGAGCTTTCTTGCAGTTCTTAGATGAAAAAGTGTGGCAAGCTGTGAAGATAGGCTGGACCAAGCCAAAGCAAGTGCCGGCTGATTGGGATGATGCTAAAATCAAGGCGGCTAACTTCAATAGTAGGGCATTGAATGCTTTATTTAGTGCAGTCATGAATGAGGAGTTCAAGAAAATATCCTATACTAAAACTACAAAGGAAGCATGCATCATCCACCAAACAACCTATGAAGGAACCAAGGCTGTCAAGGATTCAAGGCTTCAGAGGCTTACCATGAGCTTTAAAGAGATTAGGATGGAAGAGGATAAGTCATTTGATGAGTTCTATGCCAAGCTCAAGGACATAGTGAACTCAGCCTTTAATCTTGGGGAAATCATTCTCGAACCCAAGATTGTTAGAAAGGTGCTTAAATCTCTACCCAAGCGATTTCATGCCAAGATCACCACAATTGAAGAATCGAAGGATATCGACAAAATTCCTTTGACAGAGTTGGTTGGAAATCTGTAGACCTATGAGTTGGGTTTAACAAGGATAGGGAAATCTAAAAACGGAAAGAGCATGGCATTGAAGGCCAAGAGCAGTGACACAGATGAGTCTTCAAACGATGAAGATTCTAAAATGAAATCCTATATCATGAGGCAGTTCAAAAAGTTTATGAAGAATGTCAATGCTAAAGGATTTGATAAAGATTGCAAGCCGTCTAGATCATCTTAGTTCAAGAACCAAGACAAAGGAAAGAAGGATCCTAGGGATGGCGATCAGTACACTATTCCCTCATGACCAAAAATGCTTTGGATGTTAAGGTTTCGGACACATAAAACAAGAGTGCCCTACATATTTTAAGACCATTGGGAAGAGCAAGGCACTTGCTGCTACTTTGAGCAACTCCGAGCCTGAAGATGACTCCAACAATAAGGATGATGGAATCTTAAACGCCTTCACTACCACTATAAATCCTATTGAAGGGATTGTTGAAGATGTGAATGAAGAAGAGGACTTAGTGGAGTCTAAATTTGAGAAGATGGATGAACAAGATAACATCTACGCAAGCCATGCAAAATCATACAAGGTCTCGGAAAAACATGAGAAGTTGTATAGGTTGGCCACCAAGAAGCTTTGTGAAGTGGAGCTTGAGCGAGAAGAAATTTCCACAAAGTTTGATGAAGCCAATCAGACCATTGGAGCACTAAGATTCGAGATTAATTTCTTGGCTGAGAAGACCAAGAAGCTTGAGACAGAATTGTTCCAAGTCAAAGCTCAGATGGAAAGGACTTCAAGTGCAAAGCTTGATGAGATGCTTAGTCTTCAGAAATCTGCTTCCGATCGAACCGGTTTAGGGTATGACTTCTCTTCTTCTAATATTGCTTCTATTAATACTACTGTTTTTGTTCCTCCTAGTGATAATGTTGAATCTGAAAACAATGATGTGCAAACTATGTTAGCTAGTGAGAACATAGACAAGGGTAAATCTATCTTAGAAGAACCTCCTAAGCAGGATAAGAAAGAGATCAAAAACCCTAGGGCTAAGAAAGGAAACACTCAAAAGCCTAAACAGAAGAAGCAGCATATCTGTCATCACTGTGGAGCAGCTGGACATACTCGACTTAATTGCTACAAGTGGTTAGCTACTCAACAGAGCAATAGTATGATCTAATCGGGAAACTAGAATCAGTTTCCATCCTCCTTTGTTCCTCTTGGAGATCTTCTCAAAGCCCTCATGTACCTTTTGAACTTGAACCATTTCAATCCTTCCCCCTCACCGCTGGATCAAGGGTTTGCTAAATGGAAAGGTTCTTCTAAGGTGTGGAAGGAAAAAGGCTCCAAATGATTTAGTCACTTTTTCTTTCTCTCTCCCCTTCTTTTTTTTGATTTTGCATTACTTGTGTGTTTTGCTTTCTTGTTTTAAATCAATCTAGTTTTATGCATTGCTTTATTTAACATGTTTTTTTTTTTTTTTTCATTTTTGATTTATTTTGTTTTTCATAAAAATAAAAATAAAAATTGAAAAATCAGGAAAAAAAAAAACTGTAACAAAAAATAACAAAAAACAAAAACAAAAACAGAGTATGTCTGTGTACATTGGTACTTGTGCACCATGGATGGCCATTGAAACAAAGTTTTCTAAACTTTATATCTTTTGTAGCTTAGATGAGCATCTCTATGCACAATTAAGCAGGTGAGCTTTGTGGCTCGTGTTTATGATAAGTGAGATTAAGTAATCTCTTATACTTAACATTCGTATCACTCTTTTTGACGAGAAGGACTAGAAAATCCTAAGAGAAATGCATAAATAACCATCTTACCATTGTTGTCTGTTAATCATGAAATGACATTTGCATGCTTCGGCATAGCAAAAGTGGAATGTCAAATGCTTAACATCATTGGGTATTTCTTTTCTATCTCTTATATGCCCATGCATGGTTTGTTTAAAAGAAAAATAAAAAGCAAAATGAATCAAAATGTTTTATATATGATTGCAAGCGTGTCTTCTAAAAAATGTGGGAGTTATAAAATGTACCTCAAAAGTGATAGTCCCCATCAAATAGTTATGATTGTGTGTGAGTTAAAGTTTTTTTCTTATATCTCAAATCGTCATAACATGTAGATACTTATGCAATCTTGAGATGTTTTTCACACACAGCACGCAATATTCTTTACTACTTTTGATACATGTGCAGGTACAATGTGATTTAGCCATCAGAAGGAATACATGTGTTAATGTATGCTCACTAAACTGTCTTAACTTGTTTTTGAAATATAAAATTGCTTAGACTTATTGTGTGTGTGTGTTTTGGATCTATGTGCTTGACATTTTTCTTGTTGGGAGATGATTTTGAGAGCTTAAAATGTCGTTTGGATCTTTGGTTGTGTAACTTGCTTGATTGCATTCATATATATGTTTTTCTCTTCTTGAAAAACTGTTTTTAAGCAATCTCGACAGCTGCTGGACACCTCTCGACAGCTATGCTATCTATCAAGCCATTCAGCTTCTTTTTATCACATTCTTGATAACTTCTCGACAGCTATTAGATCCATTGAGAAATTTTCTAGATGCTTAATAGCTTCTCAATCCATCGAGCCCCCTTTACTGTGGACACCTCTCGACAGATCCTCGATAGTTGCTCAATAGCTATTTCTCGCGTTTTTATTCTCGATACCTCTCAATGCATCGAGAAATTGGAGTTCCTATAAATAGGGTCCGCGCGATGTTTTCTTCATTTCTCCCCTATCTCTCTTGACAGAAAATGTCTCCTCACCTTCCTTATCACCACTCTCTCACTCCAAACCTCATTCCCAAGAGATCTTCAGCCTCTAGATCATTTTTCTTCTCTAGTATGATGCTTTCTCACTCATTTATCCTGCATTTCATATCTTTTGACCTAACTTTTAGGGTTTTTGAAAATTTTGGGATTTTTTCAAAATTGTTGAAGGTTTTGCAAAATTTTTGGAATGGGTTTTTTTGAATGATTTTAAATCATCATGCATTGCAACATTTGCATTTTAACTATATTTTCATGCATTATAGATGTGTGCTATATATGTTGAATTGATGTGTGTTGTTGGGTTTGGATTAGGCTGATCCCATGATATTTTTTAAGTTTGCATGTCACATGTTCATGCATTTTCATACATATATACCAATTTTGTTTCTATCATTTGATACTAAGCTATTCGGTGCTTTTCTACGTCTCTCACTCTCTCTCTCTCTCTCTCTCTCTCTCTCCTTCTTGTGTTAGTATGCTCTATGGCACCTAAATGCAAATCTACTCCATCCAAGAACCCTCTTTATTCTGGAGCATTTTCCTCTGATCCTACCCCCTCCCATGTCAAGTTCCGTGATGAGAAGGCCAAGTCAGACTTCAAGGAGAACTTTTCACAATGCGGCATTCATTCGGAACGCCAAGTCATTCTATCGGATTTTTCCTATACTGACCTTCCCACTGTCATCTACAGTCATGGTTAGGAGTCACTATGTGGCATCCCAGTCACTTGTCCCTCCGTGATCATACATGAGTTTTACTCCAATATGCACAAATTTGATATTTTAGTACCTCATTTTATTACTTGCGTTCAAGGTACGCACATCGTAGTTACTCCAGATATTGTATTTGAGGTGCTAAACGTTCCTAGGGTAGCGCATCCTAACTACCCTAGCTGCGATTGTCTAAGGACTGTGTCCAAAAACGAGCTCTCGTCTCTATTTTGTGAGACAACTTCATCTTGGGGTGATCATCAAAACACCCCTTACTTCGGCTTTGCAAAAGGTCCGAGATTCTTTAACATGGTGATGACATTCATTCTCCATCCATTATCTCACTATAACTCTATCATAGAGCCTCCTACTCGATTTTTGATATCCCTTCTTGAAGGAGTTTCTATTGATTTTCCCTCTCACTTCATCCTATCCCTCATAGATGTCTATAAGGATACGGCGACCCGTGACAAGCTCATTTTTCCATTGGCTATCTTGCGGATCCTTCGCCATTTTTCTGTCTCTTATCCTACGTCCCCTCATTTCTCAGTCATGTGTGTCATAGATGCTGCTACCGTCAGATGGAGTGAGGCATAGCTTCAACGAAAGCGGCCATAGACAGAGACACAGCTCCTCCAACTTCTTCCACTCCTTCCACATTCGTACCCTCGTCATTGGCGAGTGGTGTGACCCTTGTGGTGGTTATGGTGTAGCTGCAACGCATGGATGCTTGCCTTGACACACTCAGTGATGAGTTATGTCAAGTGAACACCCGTGTTGGCCGTATTACTAGACAGTAGGCTCACCTTGGTGGCTTCATGGAGTCTCCCTCTCCTTCTCCAGAGGCATCTACGGACAAGGACGATGACGGTGACTTTGACGATGATGATGATGATTATGAGAATGAGGATGCTAGCTCGCCCAATGATGATGAGATGTCTACTTAATTTACTTACCCTTTGTCACTCGTGACAAAAAGGGGAAGTAGTTTTCATATGAGAGTAGTCATATACATAGGAGGAGAGTTAGCATAAAAGATTTTTGTTAAGGGGAGTGTCTATATTTTTTTAAAGGATGTAGTGAGGACTTATGTATTTTATTCTTTTCCTCTTTTAGAGATACACTGTTCTTACATTGTAATAGCAAACCTTGTACTTATGATGTTATATATATGATGATGTTGTTATTACAATTCTTTCACCTATCTTTACATGTATTGTTTCTTTTCTCTCTTTATGCACATGATTCTTATATATTGTATGCAATCTTTTATTTCTATTTCACACTAAGATGCCTTGATGAGTTTTGTTTAAAGTGTTTCAAAAATATAGGTTGTTAAAGTCTTCTTGCCAACAACTCTCTTGTTGCAAAAATTTTCAAGAGCTTGTGTTAGGATAAATTTTATTTGTATTCAACAAGTGAGTATGAGTTGAGTGATTTATGACTTCTTTCATATGTTCATTTGTTTGTTGTGGTTTTGTCATGGATTGCCAAAGGGGGATATTGTTAAGTCATATGTGAATCATTGTTTGGAACATATGTCAATATAGAATTGGCTAATCCTTTGACAAAACGCACTATACTTGAAATAAGTGCTAGATTTTAAAACTCAACAGCTAGTATCTATTGAGGTTTAAAAAGCTGTTTTAGCCCAATGCTTGATAGCTGCTCGACAAATAGGGCATCTATTAAGGTTTATGAAATTTAGTTTTTAAGAGCTGATTTCACTCCAATCCATGAATAGATGTTTGGGATTTCTTTTCTCAAAATCTTACACATATATAAGGATTGTTTTAAGGGCTACCACAGTTGATGCAACTCAATGCAAAAGTTTTTCACAAGTATATTGTGAACCAGAGACATATGCCCTAGTTCATCTTTTTCTATTCAAGAAGCTATTGTGTGTGTACACCGTAGGGTTTTGTAACAAAGGAGTTTTGTGATCTTCATCGTGTTGATGATTTTGAGAACTATGCAGCTGGCATCTTTCTCAAGTTGGTGAGTAAGCCGCATACTGGGATCCACGCATCAAATTGGTTAGTCACGTACTGGAAGCCGTGCATTAAAAGGAAAGATTGTCACTACAGAACAAGTCCAATTGGGCATTGGGGTAAGGGTTCAATTGTAAGTTGATATAAGGTACTGCAATTCATTTACTTGTAACCGCTTGTTATGCTAATAGTGAATTTTTGAGAGTGATGACCTTAAAATCTCCCGGTAGGGTTTTTGTTATGTAAGTTTTCCCCATTCGTAAACAAATCACCGTGTTAATTTAATTTTCGCTGCATTTAGTTATTTGGTGATTTGTTTGTGCTACCATGCTTATTGCATGCAAATTGAATTAATTAATTAACTTAGCTAATTAATTGGTTAATTCATCACAACGGGTCAATACATTCTTGGCCTATCAAATGTAAAGATGCATGATTGGAACAAATAAATATTAAAGGGGTGAAAATTTTACATATCAAAATAAATAAAATTGATGATTTTATGAGGGGAAATTTATATTGATTTTGCGAACGTGGCAAATAAAATAATATTTAACAAATATTTTTAAATGCCACATCAGTATTTAATTTGAAAATAGTTTTTAAAAAAAATTTTGAGGCAATTTTAAAAATGAAAAAGAAAAATAGCAATCCCAGATTTTCTTGATAGCCAAACACAAAAACACTTTCTTGATTTATCTTAAATCCTTGAATTCATAAATACAATCAACAGCATCTCACCTTTATACAATTGAGAAACATCCAGATCATAAATTACCAATAAGAACATGAAATTTTAGAACACAAAAAAATTTAGCAAATTTTTCTGGTAATAAAAAAAAAAAAAAAAAAAAAGAGGAGTTAGGTTAGTGTGTTTGTGTTGAGTCCAATCCAATGGCTTTGATGGGGACAAATCTTAGATTTTGAGGGTGGCCAAATTTCTAAACAAAACAAAATTCAAAACCCCAAATAAAAACATCAAACCCACGGATTAAAATCAACACCAAAATCCCAATTTCCAAACCCTTTCTCATTGGGTGGCTGCAATGAAATCTCTATTCGACACTCGGATTTGATGGTTGGTGACTGCGCAAGGTAGGAACAGAGATGGTGGCATGAGGAGCAACTTTAGTTGGTGGTAAGCATGGCTGGGGGCAGGCAGACGCAACACCGGTGAAGTCAATCAAAGAACCTATAACTCGATTCTTTCAAAATCCTAAGCTCTAGCTATCTCTCTTCAATCTAGTAAACTAAGGCGACAAATGGGTTCAAGATTAACAAATTGGGTTTGGTTTGGTGATTTAAGAAATGTGCGTTGGTGGCTATAGTTTTGGTTTTCATTTGTGATTGAGATTGTGATAGGGATAAGCAAGGGTTTAATCATTAATGGGTTATGAATGTTATATCTGTGTTGATGTACTAACTTAATTGTGTATATCGATTTTTTTTTTTTTTTTTTTTGTCAATCTAAAATGAATTTTGATATTTGTATTTTTGTGCTTGGTTGTAGAGAAAGTGCATGAAAATGCAAAGAAAATCTCAAATTCCTATTTTTTTAATCTTTAAAATTGAAATTTGAAATTAAATTTTGACGTGGTATTTTAATATATCTATTGAATTTTTTTTATAATTATTTTATCTTATATTATATGTCACATCAGGATCAAATATGCCAATTGTACACACCATTTGCACGTAATCATTTTCCGTTAGTGAGTTAACAGTAGAAACTAAATTGACTGTAAATTGAAAATAGCATAAACTAAATTAACTACTACTAAAATGTAGGGAATAAATTGAATGTGACTCCAAAATATGAGGACCAAAATAGTGTTTTCACCAAACTTTTTTATACATCATGCGTATTAACAACAAATTTTCTTGATAATTTATAGTGATCCACATGATTAAAACTTATATCATTAAGTGTGTATGACCCATAATAATATATATTATGATTATTATTATTATCCAAAATATTCCAATGTAACATCTGGGTTGAAGACTTCTTTCCCAATTTTAATATACTTTTTATGCTTGATATACAGAAACATGTGTAGTGTACGAACATGTAACACTCAACTTTTTTTTTTTTTTTAATTATTACTACTACTACTACTACTACTACTACTATTATTATTATTATTATCTATATATATATATATATATATATATATATCATATCATATCATATCATATACTATATATAATAGCAGAAGCTGAGAGAAAGTGGATTCCTACAATTAAGGAGGTAGTGACAAATAGGAAAAAAGGCCCCTTGAAATGCTGCCACGTATACAGCTTTAAAATAAAAACAGCCACGAGTTACAATGTTCGGCTATTAAAATCTTTGCCACGCTTGCAATTAAAACAAATAAAATAAAATAACCGGTTAACAAAAAAAAGCTAAAATAAAATAAATAATGTTATAATAAAAAAAACCCTACCGATTTCTTTTCATCAGAACGCCTAACATTTTCTCTCTCTAAACCCAAAAAAAAAAACGATACTGTGATACAAAGAAAGGGAAGGAGGAAAAAAAAAAATTTTGAAATCCAGTGGAAAATCTTGCGCTCAAACGTTCGTCCCAGAGGTATTCAGGTACGGAGTTAAGGATCGGCCGTTAGGGCCGCCGCCCATATGTTCTTTTTTAGTTAGGGCCGCCGTCCATATGTTCTTTTTTAGTTAGGGTCGCCGCCCATATGTTCTTTTTTTGGTTAGGAGTAGCTTTGTTTAATTTATGTAAATAGACGACTTAGCTTTGGTTTAATCTCTTACCCTATTGTCTTCTTTAGGGTGGTTGTCAATTTAGGGATTTGAGATACGGAGATAGAGATTGGCGCAATTCTGTGGCCAACATAATCGGAACTAAACACAAATCGAAGGAAGGTACGAATCAATCCTGAGTTCAAATTTGAATTGAAATTCGAATGTTCATTCTCTTTCTTTAGATGCTTTGTTGTGAGTATTAATTCTTATGGCATTGACAAGAATGGCAGATCCCTAGAATTGTGAATTGTATTCTTTCATTATTTACTGCCTTCTTTGAAATGTAAATTTAGAAATAATACTGTAATCCTGTTTTTTTAATTTTTTAAAATTTTTAAAATTTTTTATTTTTCCTGGGGTGACATCATGGGGTTTAGTCCTTGAATATGTGTAGGGAAAAAAAAAAACTTCGTTCGATAATGGTTGATTTCTTAGAATTTTATATTTTTCAATGTTTGTAGGTTTGGCTGTTTTGGGCTGTTCTGAATAATTATATGATTTATAAAGTATTTACTGTTCACATAATTTTTCATATGTGCATGCATTCACCCTTTGGTGTTAGTTCTTGAGTTTTTATTGAAAATTTGCTTCGCAGCCCAATGAAGAGATAAAAAGAAGGTAGAGGGGTGAATTTGTATTGATTTTCTATTCACATAATAGGTTTTACTTTCTCTGCTAACAGAAGTTATATTTTTTTATATATGTCCATTAAGACTGTCAAATATTGTTTTGCTGCATTACTCAATCAAGGTTTAAAGTTTGGCTGCCTTTTTCCCTAAATTCCTTTTTTTTTTCCCCCAATTTCTTGAGTTCTATTTTGTTTAGTTTTCTTGAACTGATTATGTTTTGTTTAGTTTTCCAGTTTATTAAAAGTCTTTAACTTCTCATTTCTAACTACTTAATGCTATAAAGGGTCCTTTCACTGATAAGACCATTTATAATACTTCAATAAGAGTTACTGAATTAATTTGAAAGGTCAAGTTCTGTTTTCATTTTTACATAAGTGCCTGCAGAGTACAGAGTGACATGATTTGGAGGTAATGATAGATGAAGCTCTTCCTTTGTTGTTTTTCTTTTTGATATTTAATTTGACTATTATTTTTCTGTTGATATATGTCTCTAATTTACTAGAATGCTTACTTTGTTTTTGTTTAATTTTTTTGGAGCATTTTACGCTTTCCTTTTGCGTTAATAATAATTTCTTATATATTTCAAAATTGTTCTATTAGACTTTGTTCCTTTTAATTTTTGTTCTGCTAAGGTTAATAGGCTCGGTTTATTGGCAGGTTTTTAAAAATGTTGTTGTGGTTAGCTTTGTTTATTTCCTTAATTCATTTGTTTTTATTGTGTATGTCTTAGTGTTTTGGATTTAGTGCTCATAGATACTTTAATTTTATTTATTTATTTTATGAATAGAGGATTACATAATAACGGGTGAAAAGATTCATGAATTCCATAACTTGGGTTTGTGTATAATCATATCTATCTCTATGTAATTTTGGAGCAAATCCTTAAAAATTTGAGGAACTTTAGTGTAATTAATCTTGATTCTTGCTGTTTTATTGAGTGCTTATGTTTAGGTGCTTTTGTTCCTTTATGATTTGGCTTTCATGAAAGTGTTAAGAAAAAGACCAAGAGGAAGGATTATTCAATTAAATGAAGGGTTTGTAATAGCCAAATCATGATCCATATGAAACTTAATTTGTCTAAAATTTCCAATTATTAACTCCAGCTCTTATATATCAAAGGAGGAGGGGACCATCTTAAGTCAAATGTGTTTCAATCTATTTTATAAATAACATACTCTTACAAGCAAGACAAACAAATGGATATACTACCTTACTCTATGAATCTTTATGTATGTCTTTATATTGTTAAATTTAGTTTTTAATTTTTTTAGAAGAGTATTTGCTGCTCTTCTTCAAAGATCAGCATGCTTTTTTTTTTACTTCAAATAGTTTTTTTCCCTTAAACTTCTCATAACTGCATTTTCTTTACAAATTATCAAATTAAATCTCCAATAAACATATGTTTCTATTTTAAACTGTTTAAAATCTGAAAGTTCAGTAATTTGAACAAACCTTCTTATCCTATCATTTCATTTAAATTCAGATTTGCTGCAGTTCTCTGTCAAGATTCTATCCATTATGTATTTATTGTTCGAATTACCTCTGTTTAGACAGATTTATAACATTAACCAGGTGTTCTCAAGAAACATTGCTGGATAAAGCTAACAGGTTAGGACAGCCTAACCATCATTCTTATCCATTTGACTTCTACTCTTTTTAATTCCATATTAATTTGATAAGATTTTTTAATGTTCCAAATCATAAACTCAGATTGAATGTAGGTCTACCAATAATGTAGTTATATTTCCCAATTCGCCTTGAACTAATGTAAATGACTTCGCCATTTTTGTTATCTTTGGTGCCGGAAAATTAGGCTTTGCAAAATCTGGAGATAGTACACTTCCAAAGTAAGATAGTACACTTCCAAAGTTACTTATTGAGTTAAAATAAAAGAAGACATTATGAAATTGAGAATGTGGAAAATCTAGAATAAATTTTAATTTAATACTAAATTCTAATTCTATTGAACTATCTTAGCAATATATATATATATATATATATATATATATATTGATATAGATAGTATGGGGTTTGTTGTATATCATGTTTTGCATCGAAATAATGCTAGGATATTTGAGGCCAACTCAAGAATGAGGAAGGTGAAATACAAGCCATTGAGGTGCAAGTAAATTGAAATCTTTATTCATTAAAGAAACGGTTTTTTCCTTCTTTACTTGGCAAGTAAACTGAAATCTTGACTGTTTCTGCAGAAGTTTTCACTGTGGCATGCCACTTAGTACTTACCACGCATAGGATATGTACTCTCACTTTTGCTGATTGGTATAGCTTTGAGTGTTAAATCATGAAGCTGGTGCAACACAGGAGCTGTGATCCAAGCTGATGCAAGAAAAGCAATGATGCTAGCTACTGCAATTTAACAGGAACATAGCTAATGTACGATCTTTTAGTGCAGTCTGTTAGCTAATGTATGAACATAGCTAATGTATGAGCATAGCTAATGTTTTAAAAGTGTATCTCGAAACGTGAAGTTGTAATAGAAAGAGCATGTGTAATACAACTGTTAGAGAGTACAAATACTTCTTTTAATTTTCCCCATGTTTTTAACATGTGAAAACAATCAGTTGGATGGTGTGGAATAATAAATGTGGGTATTGCTAGAGAGAATATGATATTTTGTGTGTGTGTGTATATATAAGGCTTGCAGAAAATTGTGTTCTTGCTTCTACCTGCACTTCAACTTTATAGTTTCCACATAGGTTCAAAAAATTAAATTAATAGTGTGTTGAATGAATGGTCCAAACTCCATATTTTACAATTCCCAGTTCATTGTTTCCCATGGTTGCTATTCCTCTCCAAATACTATTACTTCAATTGCATAGTTAATTGATGGCGTAATGCTCTTTCTTTGGGTGCTCTTTCTTTGTATGTTTTTCCTTGGTGTATATAAACTTTGGCTTTCCATTTGCTTTCTAATGTATTCTATGGTTTTTTTTTTTTTTTTTATTTAAATTGAAATGTCTTTAGCCATCTTCTCTAATAATGTCTTTAGCCATTTTATGTTGATTATAGGGTTTTGATTGAGGCATTTGGGTTAAATATGGTTACGATAAAGGTATTTTGGTTATAATTTGTTTTTGCTTTAGCTTTGGTTTTGATTAGGAAATTTGGATGATTTTTTTTTTGGGGGTAATTTTTTCCGTTAAACTAATTACTTTCAAGAATTATATTTCCTTTGACTTTAAGCTTTTTAACTCATTTGCTTATATATATTCTCATAAAATCCCAATAATTTTTAGATCCAAATATATTACTATTATTAAAAAAAAAAAAATCAACTACGTTAACCATATTAAACCCATGATGATAAATTAGTTCTAAATTCTGATTTTGGTTTTGACATTTTGAGTGCTATTTTAAAATTTTTAATTCCTAATACATTAACTACATACTTATTTAATTAAATTTATTTAACTAAAACTTTTAATATAAAATATTCACTTCAAATATTTATCTTAAATTATTTGAATATATCTTCGGTAATTGACTTTAAAATATTCATAAAATGATCATGCGCATTGCGCGGGTTAAACACTAGTATATATAAAACCGAAGCCTCTACTAGCTCCACAATTTTCCACATCATCTTTTTTTTTAACTCTTTTTTATGTTTTATTATATTAGAATTTATCCATTTAACTCTCCCATCAGCTTTCACGTCACCTCATTTCTTTTCTTTTCTTTTTTCTTTTTTTTTTTAATTCTTCTTAACGTTTTATTTTTATATTAGAATTATCAATTTTGAACCCTAATCCAAGTTACAACTCCCTCTTCAGCCTTCACGTCCAAACCCCACAACCTCTCTATTTTCTAATATATGCTGGCACGCCAAAACTTGATCCTCTTGCCGCTGCCGCCGCCGTGGATCATTGCCACTGCATCGATTTCACTTTGCCTCTCCATCATCACTCAATCCAGCCCATCATGTTTTATTTTGAGGTAATTAAAACATATTTTTTACTCTCCTCAATTTCTATATATTGCTCTCTCTCTCTCTATCCACTTCAATTGTTCATGGAATTTTGTTAGTTTGTGGTTGTGGGTTGCTCTGGATTTAAGTTTTTTTTTTTTTTTTTCATGGAATTTTGTTGTTTTGTGGTTGTGGGTTGCGTGTTGCTCTAGATTTAAGTTTTTTTTTTTTTTCGTTTTTGGTTTTTTTTTCTTTGCAGATTTCCACGTTTTCTTCTTCTTACTTTGTTGTCAAATCTATGGCAAAGAAGAATCACGAAATTTTTTTAATTAGATTTTCTTTTTCCCTTTTTCTTGTATGCAATTTTTATTGGATTTTTGGTTTCTTGGGATTCTTCTATTTGGTTTTAATTCTAGGTTTGTTTTAGTTGATATATAGTGTTTTTCTCATCTTCATTTTACATTGGTTTGGATTTTCTTTTTCCCTTTTTTTGGTTATGCAATTTTTATTGGATTTTTGTTTCCTAGGATTCTTCTATTTGATTTCAATTTTGGGTTTGTTTTGCTTTGATATATAGTGTTACTGTCGTCTTCATTTACATTGATTTTCCCTTTTTATAAAGTATTATAATCTCTGGGTCTTATTATATGATAGCCTATGGAATGTTATGTTGGGGCTGCCACTATTTTGGATTTCGTGAGAATTTTTTTTGAAGGTTGGGGTTGGTTAGTAATGTTGTTTGAGATTGCTGAACATGTGTTTGTTCACTAATTCTTCTTTGCCAATTCATTTGTGGTATTTCTTGAACAAGTTTGGAATGCTCAAGTGTTTGTTCTCAGATTCATTTGTAATATGCCTTTTGTTATCTGTTTAAAAGAATTCAGCGACAAGAATTTACAAAAGGCTATGGTTTGATATATAGTGTTATTTTCGTCTTCATTTACATTGGTTTTCCCTTTTTATAAATTATTATAATCTCTGGATTGTCTTATATGATAGCCTACAGAATGTTATGTTGGGGCTGCCGCTATTTTGGATTCTGTGGGAATTTTTTTGGAAGGTCAGGGTTGGTTATTATAATTGTTTGAGAGTTATATAACTCATTTATATATGATTATGCAAGATGGGCATGGTATTAGATATTATAAATTTGAGGCAGAGATTCAAAGAGAGGCTTGAGAAAGACTTAACAAATAGCAAGCTTTAATGAATACCTCTATCATTTTGCAAAATCAAAAGGCATATTACAGATTTTTAATCTTTTGACTTCATAACCGAACTTTCCTGTTTATGTAATATCAAAAATACATAGGTACCTACAAAAATCTCATTTTATGTTTTCAATTTTTAGGCACAAAGGAGCTTGCACAAGCCTTGAGAGAAAAAATAACTCTTGGTTATATTGATGCTGGTGTTGCTGCAACATGGTACTCTCTTTTCTTTTTAAAATTCTCTCTTTTCATTAAGTTTTGCTTTTCTTACATGTACACAAGCCATTTGATAAAATTTGTAAGTGATTTTTTGTTGTTGTTCTAGAAGTCATAATACATGGAGAGTGGTAAGGAGGAAGATAAGTAGGGAATGTGATGTTGTGTTGTTGATTTAATCATGGTGAGATGTATTTGTTGGCCTTATTTTCTCAATGTCATATTTTGTGTGATGTAAAACATGACTGTCAATTTTTTTTTTTTTTATGCTTTTTCAATTGAACCAGAATGGATTTTTTTTCTCCAACTTAAATGAATGACTAGCTTTTATGTACTGCACCTATTCTTTGAACTTGCTTTCAAGTTTCATATGATTATATTCCTTAAGAAAACATGTACATACTCCAAATTAAAAGGTAGACTCTAACTATTTGTATTAAAAATTTGTTGTTTTTTTCCCCTTGGAATATACTTTTAAATCCTTTATGAGATTTTGTGTTACCAATATTTGCTATAGCTCAATTTGTTGTATAATTTATAGTGGTGGAACTACTGAGTGTGTATTTTGGTTTCTACATTGAGAACGGTTGGTTTGAGATCTCTAAATGTGACAAGAATTATTTGTGAAGTTGTGAAGTTTTGTTTAATGGTGGGGAGCAGAATTTTGTGTTGGGCAAGAAACATAGGCAACCACAAAATTTCAGAGGGTGGTTAGAGATGATCACTTAGAATGGAAGTAGTGGCTGAGATGGTATGGATGATATTATATTAAGTAAATGTTTTGAGTTTTGAGAGTGAATATTATTTTTTCACTTTAACATTAGAGAAATCATTGCATCAATAATAAAATTTATATATTATTTTTATTAATATATTTCATTCTATTTTTCTCCTTAAAATTTTATAGAGATGGTAGTAGCTTCAAAGCATACACAAGTAATTTATTCTTTTTTTTTTTCCTATAAAGTTTTATCCTCTCATCGTCACCATTATCTACTCATCAATATATTTTAGTGTACCAATTACTTGCATTGGTACCTATTAATGAATTTCCAATAGGGTTAATTCTTTTCTTGGTGATAGGTTTCAAATTTGCTACATAGAACGTTTGGTCTTTGTTTTCCTTTTTGTTCTTGCAAAGATATAATAATTTCATTGTTAGATGATAGTTGGAAATATTTACAAATTTTCAGTTAGTCTAGAAATTTGATTTTCCAGGTTCCAGGGATGAAGGAGATCAAGATTTCAAAGGCCAATTTGATGTAAGCCGTGGCTTTTGTGATGGGTGGAATTCAGGAAGCCTGCAATGATATTTAAATCTTTCAACATTATCATATACATAATACCAAGTTTTGTATTTTTATATTCCCAGTATTTGATATATTGTTTTAACCAATATAGTTAATTGTATTAGTTGTGGTGGAGGTTGGCTATTATGGTCAAATTGGAACCAAAGGCATGTGGATGAAACTTTGAAGCTAGTAGTGGATTTGGTGCAAACTACTTGTACACTTGCTGTGGAATATATGGAAGCTTAGAGAAATAATCAGTCTAGATAGCCTGTTGAAGGGTGTACATGGCCTCTGTGGATTTAGGGCTTCAAGCAGTAGAGATAGAGTGTGAATTTAAAAGTCCAATGGATGAAGTAAAGTCAGCTGGACCTACCAATTTGAGCATTGACCACATCCTTAATGATGTTAGACTACTTGGTAGTTGGTTCTTCTATTAGGAATATATTTTTCTCTTGTGGCTTTCCTTGAACAAATGAACTAACAGAGAAGATAGCATTTGAAGCAAAGAACTAGCTGGGTTTGCTAGACAACAATGTATTGGATGGAGGATTGTCCCCCATGTATTAAGACTCTACTAAACAATAATGTACCTGCTCATTGAAAAAAAAAAAAAAAAAAAAAAACCCAAATATATTTGTGGCATTTTTCAATGGAATTTCTTGCTTCCTTTCAGCATTTTTACTATAGTGATACTCCAAAAAAAAAATTAAATCAGAATTTTTTTTTTTTTTCTATTAAAAGTTGTGCTATTACCCTAATCCATTAAAAATCACTACTCATGTTTTAATTTTAAAGTTGTAATATTTATTGGAAAATATAGTATTTTGTGTTTAAATGCATTAATATTGTTCTTTTTGACAACCAAAAAATTTTCATATTTGAATGATATCTTGAATAATCACTAACTATATATAGTATATTATTAATGTCATCTCCTATTTATAAGTATTTCATTTAATTATATAAGTTATTCCAACTAAAATAAATTGAAATGAAGATTTGAAATAATATTTTAAACTACCATAAATAAATATTCGATGTAAACTAAAATTAATAAAATTTTCTTTCTAAAATCTTATTTTCAATGGTTTTCCCATGCATCGCACGGGTTAGCGACTAGTTATTATTATTATTATTGTATTACATACTAAATGATGTTATGATAAACAAAAACATTGTATCTCAATTGGATGGCACCTTTTTATATTCTAAGAAAACAATATGAGTTATTTATGTGTATAACAAAAGCAAGAGTCGTAGACTCCGGGGTGGGTTCTCTCCACCTTCGTGTGGCTATTCTCCACCATCTTCGTGTGGGTTTTCTCTATCCACTCTTATTGCGGGCACTTTACTAAATTTTCTGAAAATCCCTAAATCTAAAACCCAAAAACTCAATTACATATCAACCATCTACCATCCCACATCTTTCTCTTTTAGCCTTTTATCTTGTCTGGTGGCCTTGGTGCGGGCATCACCAGTGAATGAACTCAATCATCGGATTCAGCTAGGAAGTGGGTTGCCATCTATTCAACCCATTTTCGGTTTTTAGCTTAGAGCTTATCTCTCGCCGATTAAGTAAAGTTTCTCCGGAAAGTGGGTCTTCTTGATTAGGGTGGGTATTGATCTATTGTTGATCGGTTTCTCGGTGGCTTTTCGGTCAATTACAGCTACTGTGGAGATCCTTTACGGGGCAATTCTCCAGCATTTAAGAGTCATTCCAAATTTGGATGTGATTTGACCAGAGGCAGTGAGTAGTCTTATTTGACTTGTATTTCCTTATTGCTTTTAAGGGTTTAAATTTGGGATTTTCCCCTTGTATTTGGTTTTGATGTTTTGTTTGTTCCTCTGGGTCTTTTTACTCCTTGTTGGATATGCTTTGTATGGAGTAAGATATGGAAAAATTACTAAGGTCACACCACTGGGAGCAATGAATTCACTATGTTGGAACTACCGGGGAATTGGGAACCCCCGAACAGTTTTTGTGCTCCGTGACTATGTGCGGCGCTGGAATCCCAAATTAGTTTTCCTTTCTGAAACAAAAATAAAGAGTAGACGTATGGAGATAGTAAAATACAGGTTGGGTTTTTCGAATGGATTAATTGTTCCTAGTAGGGGTCGTAGAGGTGGTCTTGCCCTACTCTGGTCCAGGGACGCTAATTTAGAAATTAAAAGTTTTTCAAATCATCATATTGATGCGGTTATTACTGAGTCAAGCAATGGTTTTGTGTGGAGGTTTACATGGTTTTATGGGCATTCAAAGACCCATCTCAGGGAAGAATCTTGGAAACTCCTCTCTCTTCTCAATAGTCAATTTAATTTTCCCTGGTTTTGTTGTGGTGATTTTAATGAGATTCTATTTATGAATGAAAAAGCTAGGGGTGTCTTTCGCTCTCAAAGCCAAATGGATAGCTTCCGTCAAATTATGAATCTGCGTGGCTTCAAGGACTTAGGGTATTGTGGCCCTGATTATACTTGGTGTAACATGCAAGAAAGGTGTAACAGAATTTTGCTTTGCTTAGACAGAGCCCTGGCTACCTCAGAGTGGCTTGAGCACTTCAAGGATCCGAGAGTGCATCATCTAGTTGATTCAACTTTTGATCACTGCATTCTCCTCACCACCAACTCTCATTTCCCAGTTTGTAAACAAAAGCACTGCTTCCATTTTGAGGCTATGTGGGTCAAGAGGGAAGATTGTAGAGAAATTATTCAAGAAGCTTGGAATTCTGGCACCTTTGCTGCTACTCCTGAGGGGCTTGCATCCAATCTCCAAAAATGTGAAGCTGCTTTAACTAATTGGAATCAGAATGTGGTGGGCAATATTCAAAAGAAAATTCACGAGAAAAAAAGGACTCTCAATTCTCTCACCATGGAAGATAGTGGCACTGGGGGGCTGAAATTAACCAGCTTAGAAGGGAAATTAATGATCTCTTAGACAATGAAGAAACCATTTGGAGACAACGCAGCAAGGTTCATTGGTATAGGGAAAGGGACCGAAGCACAAAGTTTTTTCAATCCCGTGCTTCTGAAAGAAGGAAAAAGAACTCCATTTTGGGGATTTGGAATGATGATGGCTTTTGGTGTGAAAGTAAGGAAAGCATCGTTGTCGCGGCAATATCTTATTTTGAAAAGATTTATTCCACCTCCTCTCCCAGTGGAATTAGTGAAGTTGTTGATGCATTACCTAGATGTGTCACTGAGGACATGAATGTTGAGCTTACTAAGGTCTTTACAAGAGATGAAGTCACTATAGCACTTCAGCATCTTCACCCAACCAAAGCGTCGGGGCCCGACGGTATGTCTGCAATCTTTTTTCATAAATATTGGGATATTGTAGGGCATAGCATTACAAACATGGTTTTAAATGTTTTGAACTCAAATATGCCCATAACTGAAATAAATAAAACCAATATTGCTCTTATCCCAAAGAACAACCAGCCCTCAAAGATGGCAGAATTTCGCCCAATCAGCCTCTGTAACACCACATATAAGCTTGTATCAAAAGTCCTTGTTAATAGACTTAGACCAATCCTCCCAAGTATTATCACTGAAAATCAAAGTGCATTCATTTCGGATTGTCTTATTTCGGATAATGTCTTAGTGGCCTTTGAATTCATGCATTATTTGAATCACGAAGATGATGGGAAGGAAAATTACATGTCAATCAAATTAGATATGAGTAAGGCTTTTAATAGAGTTGAATGGAATTTTATCAAAGAAGTTATGGAGAAAATGGGTTTTGCTAAAAAATGGGTGGACCTTATAATGCTATGCATCTATTCTGTGTCTTATTCAATTATCATTAATGGTGAGGCATGTGGAAACGTCATACCCTCTAGAGGCGTTAGGCAAGGTGACCCCCTCTCCCTTTACCTTTTTCTTCTCTGTGCTGAAGGCTTTTCAACGCTTATTCATAAAGTTGCCCGTGATAATCAAATTCGTGGAATGTCTATTGGTAGGGGATGCCCAAAAATCACTCATCTCTTCTTTGCTGATGACAGTCTCTTTTTTGCAAAGCAAAGGAGCTTGAGTGTCAGAAGCTTGTCGACATCCTTAATAGTTATGAAGTGGCTTCAGGGCAAAAAATTAACACCTATAAGTCTTTTGTTTTTTTCAGCCCAAACACTCCTCAAGAGAGAAAGGAAATAATTCTAAATATCCCTGGTCCAATGCAAGATTCCAGGCATAACAAATACTTGGGGCTGCCTACTATCATTGGAAAGTCCAAGGCTCAAGTGTTTGCAGAACTAAAGGATCGAGTGGCTAAAAAACTTGCTAGTTGGAAGGGGAAGCTTCTCTCAACTGGTGGGAGGGAGATTCTTATCAAGGCGGTTGCTCAAGCAGTGCCCACATATACAATGAGCTGCTTCCAACTCCCTAAAACTTTGTGCAAAGATTTAGAAAATATGATGAGGAACTTTTGGTGGGGGCAAAGAGACAATGAGAACAAAATTGCTTAGGTCAGCTAGAAGAAGATGTGTAAATCAAAGTTTCATGGAGGGATGGGTTTCAGAAACATCCAAGCTTTCAACCTAGCCATGTTGGCCAAGCAAGGTTGGAGAATTCTCTCCAACCCAAACTCTTTGATGGCTCGGGTCTTTAAAACTAAGTATTTTCCTTATGATGATTTTCTAAATTCTAAAAAAGGAGGCAGCCCCTCATATGTTTGGTGGAGCATTCATAATAGTCTTGGTGTAATAAAAAAGGGAACAAGATGGAGGGTTGGCAATGGTCGAAGAATACATATTTGGGATGATAAATGGTTGCCAACGCCATCTTCTTACAAGGTGATCTCTCCCTAATCAGATTTTGGTGACTACCCAATGGTTTTCTCCCTTATTGTTAATGACACTAGGTGGTGGAAAATAGAAGCAATCAAGTCCATCTTCCTTCCTTTTGAAGCCAGCACAATTTTAAAAATCCCCCTCAATTATAATCTCCCGAAAGATAGCCTCATCTGGATTGGCAATAAAAGGGGGGATTTTACAATCAAAAGTGCATATCACATTGCCTTAAGCTTAGTGGACTCAAATGAGGAGGGAGAATGCTCCTCTCCTAATTCTAGAATTTGCCTCTGGAAGCGGATTTGGCATCAGAAAATCCCTCAAAAGCTCAAAATATTTTCTTGGAGGTCTTGTGTAAATGACCTTCCAACCATGCTCAACTTAAGCCATAGAGGTATTCATTGTTCAAGCTTTTGCCCTATTTGTGATAAGGCCTTGGAATCCACTACCCATGCGCTTCTTTTATGTGATCACGCCAAGCTGACTTGGGCAAAGTGGCACAACTGCCCGATTGAAGTAACTTCCTCGCCTAGGGACTTAGTGGATGTTGCCTTGGAGTTTATTGTGAAAGGTTCCCCTCATGATTTGGAACTATTCTTTGCTATGTCTTGGTCCATTTGGTGGAACCGCAACTAAGCTATACATGAGGATTCGGGTTCTACTCCAAGTCAAGTCTGGGATATGGCAAACAAAATTTTACATGAGTATAAAGATGCTTGCACTCTCCCTGCCCTTTCTTCTACCCCTTCTCTAACAACTTGGCAAGCCCCTCCCTCGGGTTTTATCAAAATTAATACTGAAGGTGCTGCTTCAGATGGCAGCCCTTCCTGTACTGGAGTGGCGATTTGGAATTGTCGAGGTTGCCTTATTGTAGCTTCAAGCAAAGTTCTGCCATCAACATTCTCTGCCGAGGTCACAGAAGCTCTGGCGTTGCAAGATGGTGTGTTGCTTGCTTTGGAGTTAGGGATCTCTCATGTTATTGTTGAATCTGATGCCCTCTCAATTATCCAAGCTATTAATGAAGGTGTTTTGGGAGGTGAGTTAGGTCACATTATGCAGAACATAAAAGACATCTCTTCTTCTTTTTCTTGGTGCTCTTTTCAGCATTTGAATAGGAATGGCAATAGAGCAGCCCATGAACTTGCAAGTGCAGCTAGAGATTCAGGTGTTACGCAATTTTGGAAAGGTGTGTGTCCAAGCTTTGTGGAGCAGATTATCTTAAAGGATGGCTATGTGTAGCTGTTGTTGTTTGTTCTCCCTGCTGTTGTTTTGTTATCTTTGTTATTGCTCTTTCCCTGATGTTGGTTTTTCCTTGTATTTTTCTCATCAAAAAAAAAAAAAAAAAAACCAATATTAGTTCAAATCCATTATCTTCTAATTATCAAATTATCAACAACGATAAAAATAAAATAAAATAAAAATATATCATGATTTAAATGGCAACCACATAAACAAGCCTTCGTCACCATATTTGGTGATTGGCTTGTAAAAAAATTGCATGTGTGTATGTGTATATATAAATATATATATATATATATATATATATATATATATATATATATATATATATATATATATATATATATATATATTTAATGCTTAATGGAAAATTACATTTTACCCTCTTAAATTATATCCCATTTTACACTTAACCCCCTAAACTATTACCCGTGTCACACTTGCTCTCCTAAACTATAAGAGTGCACACTTACCTCCTCAAACAATTACACGTGTAACACTTAACCATATCCCATTGGTAATAGTTTAGGGAAGTAAGTGTGCATTCTTATAGTTTACAAGAGTAATTGTAAAATGAGGTATGGTTTAAGAGATAAGTTTGTATTCTCATAGTTTAGAGGGTAAGTGTAAAAGGGGTATATTTTAAAAGGGCTAAAGTGTAATTTCCTCTTGATTTTAAAACTCTTTGAAGCACACATTTTGAAATAAAAAGATATCATGATATAATAGGCAACCACATAAACACGCCTTCATTACCATATTTGGTGATTGGTAATTGGCCCCTAAAAAATATAAAATAATTAAGCAATTGACAAAGTTTGGTTACAAACTTGATTGTAATCTAAGACTATAACTTTATTCGATATCTTTTTATTAAATGTAAATTTTGACAAATCCACCATTGGATTACATTTTCTACTTATATATGTCCTCCATGTTTGCAAATTTTTTAGAAGATCTAAGATCAATAGATATGTTGTCAATTAATTGTTTAAAAATTGCAAATTTTTATAGTCTAAAATTATGCATAAAAAATGAGTTTATGAATCATATGGTAAATCATATTGGCATAAATTTTAATATGTGTGTTAAGAGTAAAAAACATACAATCCAACTATTAGATTTTCAAGATATGTAGCAATATTACTTCTTTTAAAGAAAGTTGTAGTTTTAGGCTAAAATCAATTTTATAGTCAGACTCTATCCTTAAAAAATAAAGATAATTCAAAAATTCAAAAACTCTATGAAACACACATTTCTATAGAGTCAAGGTGTCCTCCACCCTTGACATTATATGACTCTAATTGTCAGCATTATCATATTTAATTTACTGACTGGTCCAAAAAAACAACAAAAATTTGGTGGCCAGAACTCTATAAAACGCATATTTCTATAGGGTCAAGTTGTCCTCCATCCTTACTCTATATTACCACTGAGAAATATTCTCTCAGTGGAGCAAGTTTTATTATTAAGATGGCCCAGGGAATAGGTAATGCAATTGTTGTCTCAGTTCCGCTATTGGGTTTGCTCCACTGTGAAAACGTTTGGGCAGCAACCTATACTGTTGTCTGTTGGAGATGCTGGAGGTTGGACCTTCAATGTTGTGGGTTGGCCTAATGGAAAGACCTTTAAGACTGGTGATGTACTTGGTAAGCAAGTATGAACCATTGTTTTCGATAAATAACTGCATACTTTTCCAATCATCATTTTTCTTTAACTTTGTCATATCATATCTTTAAGGTAGTGTAATGTTAATACTCTATCAGAAAGTTTTATGATTCTCCATTGAGATTTATTATTTTTCTCGTTTCCGTGTTACAGTGTTCAACTACAACCCAACAGAGCAAAATATGTGGTTGCTGTAGACAAACAAGGTTACGATACATGCACGGTATCAGAAGGTTCCAAAACATATCAAACTGGAAGCGATAAAATCACGCTTGTGAATGGACAAAACTATTTCATTTGTGGTTTTGCGGGCCAACCTGAAAATAGTTGTCAACGCATTGTAACCTGAAACCAAAAGTTCTTGGATTTATCTCTGTTTTTGCAAGATACAATGGGAAAATTAATAAAATTCATTTATGCTATGCTTGAACATGAGATTGTTTTGGTTTGTGAATGACTTTTGCACTTTTATATCGAGCTTTGTTTAACTTTTACTGTGATGTATGTTGAAGGAAAAGAAATTACACGACTGATATTAGACGTTAGTCGCTAGCTTTACTGTATATATATGAGAAGTGTTAAAGTGGGCCGTGTGTGTGGCTTGAATTGCCACAAGCCCAAGTCAAGTAGTATTAGGAAACCAAATTCACCTAGGAATATAATTCCTAGTATAGCCGACCTATAATATATATATATATATATATATATATATTAGGTTTGTGTTGAAGGGCAATACATAAGAGAGAGAATTAGAGTAATTCCAATTAACCTAGTGAGCAGCAACCGCATAAGAAGAAGAATAGAGTTTTCTTGTCTTGTGGGTGAGAGAGAGAGTTAGGGTGTATTGGGATTTGGGTTTCATGAAAGTGTTCTTGTGCACTATTGTATCTCTCTATTTTTTATAGTGAAATTTCTTCGTCGTCTCCATGGAGGTAGGCAGTTTGCCGAACCACGTAAATTCTTGTGTTCTTTGTGTGTGCTTGTTATTTAATTTCCGCTTATTTACTATTATTGATTTGAGTCCTGGGGTGCTATCTGCACAACAAGTGGTATCAGAGCAAGGTTAGGATCCAATCTTTTGAATACAGTAAAGATGTCAAGCACAAAGTACAATGTAGAGAAATTTTGTGGTAAGGGAAATTTTTCTCTTTGGCAAAGGCGAATGAAGGATCTCCTAATTCAACAAGGAGTTCACAAGGCCTTACCTGGGAAGGAGAAGAAACCGGAAACGATGAAGGATGTAGAATGGGTAGAGATGGATGAGAAAGCAGCTAGCGCTATTCGTCTCAACCTAGGTGATGAGGTCATTCACAACATCCTGGAAGCAAAGACCGCAAAGGAGGTTTGGGAAAAACTAGAAGGTCTTTATATGAGAAAGAATCTGACGAACAAGTTGTACGTGAAGAAGCAACTATATAGTTTGCATATGAAGGAGGGTTCTGATCTGTTGGAGCATCTCAACACGTTTAACATGTTGAACACCCAACTGTCAAGTTTTGGGGTGAATTATGAGGATGAAGATAAAGCATTACTCTTATTAGCGTCGCTTCCTACTTCTTTTGATTATCTAGTGACTACGTTGATGTACGGGAAAGAGACTATAGTACTCGAGGAGGTGACTAGTGCTCTCTTGTCACATATAAAGATGAAGCAAGATTGCGATGGTTCTCAGGCTGATGGACTTATTGTAAAGTCTGAGTCAAGCAATAGGGGTAGAAGCAGGTCAAGAGGACGAAACTCCAACAGGAATAGATCACAATCTAAATCACGTGCAAAGAAAGACGTAGAGTGCTTTTATTGTCACAAGAAAGGGCACTACAAGAATCAGTGTAAAGAGTTGAAAGAGCATTTAGAGGAGAAGAAGAATGGAAAGAAGTCCCTAGAATCAGCTAGTGTTGCTGAAGAAACATCAGATGACAGTGAAGTTGGTGCAGATTTACTTTTAGTCTCTTCAGGTAATAATGTTCTATTGGAATCTTGGGTTTTAGATTCAGCATGCTCATATCATATGACTCCAAAGAAAGATTGGTTTGACACGTATAAGCCTTACAACGGTGGTATGGTCCAAATGGGTAATGATGCTACATGCCCGGTTATTGGGATTGGTACCGTGAAGATCAAGATGTTTGATGGAGTTGTGAGAGTTCTTAGTAATGTCAGGCATGTTCCAGATCTTAGAAAGAATTTAATTTCTTTAGGAGTATTGGATGATTTGGGCTATTCATACTCATCAAAGGGTGGAATCATGAAGATTACCAAAGGTGCTTTGATGGTGATGAAGGGACAGAAAATAAACACACTTTACAGGTTGATTGGGAACACAGTTGCAGGAAGAGTTGCAGTCACCACTCCGGTGGAGTCTAGCACTGACGACACAAAATTATGGCATATGCGACGCGACTTGGCCATATTGGTGAACGTGGTATGTTAGAGCTGCACAAGAGAAATTTATTGAAAGGAGTGAAGACATGCAAGCTAGACTTCTGCAAGTATTGTGTGTATGGGAAGCAGCATAGAGTCAGTTTTAAGATAGGCTCTCACACAAGTAAGGGTGTTCTTGACTACATTCATTCAGATGTTTGGGGCCCTGTATCAAATTCTTCTCATAGCGGTGCTCAATACTTCGTTAGTTTCATTGATGATTACTCTAGAAAGGTATGGATTTATTTTATGAAGCATAAGTCTGATGTGTTTGGCATATTTAAAAAGTGGAAAGCACAAGTTGAGAATCAGACTGGCAGAAAAATAAAATACCTTAGAACAGATAATGGACTGGAGTATAGAGATAAAGAATTCATAAGATTTTGTGAATTAGAAGGCATTACTCGTCACTTCACAGTTAAAGGAACTCCACAGCAAAATGGGGTTGCGGAGAGAATGAACAGAACCTTAGCAGAAAGAACCAGATGCATGAGATTGAATGCAGGGTTGCCTAAGGTGTTCTGGGCAGAGACAGTTAACACAGCAAGCTTCATTATTAATAGATCTCCATCATCAGCCATAGATTTCAAGATTCTAGAAGAGGTTTGGTTAGGTAGACCAATTGATTATTCGAGTCTAAAAATCTTTGGTTGTCCAGCTTATGTGCATGTGCAGAGTGGAGAGCGTTCTAAATTGGATTCGAAGTCAAGAAAATGTGTATTTCTTGGTTTTGAAAAAGGTGTTAAAGGCTACAGGCTTTGGGATCCAATCTCAAAGAAAACGGTGACTAGCAGAGATGTCATATTTGATGAAGCCTTTATGTTAAAACAGAATGAAGCAGAGACATGTGATGATAGTCCACAGGAGAAATTAACTGTTGAGGTGGAGTTTGACGAGAATAGTTCACCCAGTGATAAGGGTGATGCTGAGATTGAAACACAACAGCAACAAGAAGAGTCTTATTCAATTGCTAAAGGTAGAGAGAAGCGGGTTCACAAAGCACCACAGAGATATGGCTTTGAAGACATGGTTAGCTTTGCTCTCATAACTAACAGTGGAGATCCATTGCCTTACAGGGATGTAGAAGAGATGGGGTCACTACATAAGAAGAAGATTTGGGAATCCTCTAGTATGTTAACAAAGTCAGTTCCAACAGACAAGTTCAAGCACTACTTGGACTTGATTGGTGTTTGCAGCTTATGAGCCCTTAAGGGCTAAGGTGGAGGCGATGGAGGAGTTTGCTAGTGTAGCTTGATCAATTCAAGCCAAGGTGGAGATTTGTTAAAGTGGGCCGTGTGTGTGGCTTGAATTGCCACAAGCCCAAGTCAAGTAGTATTAGGAAACCAAATTCACCTAGGAATATAATTCCTAGTATAGCCGACCTATAATATATATATATATATATTAGGTTTGTGTTGAAGGGCAATACATAAGAGAGAGAATTAGAGTAATTCCAATTAACCTAGTGAGCAGCAGCCGCATAAGAAGAAGAATAGAGTTTTCTTGTCTTGTGGGTGAGAGAGAGAGTTAGAGTGTATTGGGATTTGGGTTTCATGAAAGTGTTCTTGTGCACTATTGTATCTCCCTATTTTTTATAGTGAAATTTCTCCGTCGTCTCCGTGGAGGTAGGCAGTTTGTCGAACCACGTAAATTCTTGTGTTCTTTGTGTGTGCTTGTTATTTAATTTTCACTTATTTACTGTTATTGATTTGAGTCCTGGGGTGCTATCTGCACAACAAGAAGTTTAAAATTACTACTAATTTTATTACAATTTCATTTGATGAGCGAATTGTGCACTTTTTATTCCTTTAAATCAGCCAAATCTATGTCAAATTAAATTGGCTTTGGAATAGAGTGTCACAATGATTTTAACGAGTTTTTCTAAGATTTCGCTATAAAAGATCAATTCTTTTCTAAGGGGGCAGTTAATTAATTTTTCATAATTAGGGTGAGATGAAGGGGCAATAATATTCTTCTTCTTTTGCATCATTCAAATTGATTCTAGATATCTCTAAGCAGATGATTATATTTTTCAAACATAAATGAAAACCCTTATACTGCACCCAACCAGTTATATGCAAGTAAATGACTAAGAGTCTGTTTGGAATCCGTTTATTTTGCTGAAACTGAAAACTTTTTACTAAAAGTACTGTAAATAAAGGTAAAAGTTAGCTGAAATAGTACAGTGGACTCATGAATAATACTAAAAAGTGCAATAGAGACCATGAATAGTAACAAAAGTAACATGAATAGTAAAATAAACTGGCTTTTTAAGCTGGAGCCAAACGCACACTAAAAAAGAAAAGTTTTTAATACATGAAAAATGGCCACATGCATAGAAAAGTAGGAAATTACAAAAGTTTTAACTTTTGGATACGGCTTGTGTGATGCAAACACGTGTCCAAAACTAGACATGTGTCTACATCCCAACGTGTCCAGTGGAATTGGACGATGGACACAAGCTCTTCCCTTAACTTTTAATACTTCTATTTAATGCTCTGTTATGTGAGACCCATTATTTCTCTAAAGTGGTGAAACTTATCTCTTGGAAGAGCTATGGTGAAGATATCTGCTACATTCTCTTTAGTCTTGCAATATTTGAGTTAAATCTTATAATTTCTCACGTCCTTTCAAACACTTACACTTGCCCATCATGCACCCAACCAGTTACATGCAAGTAAATGACTAAAAAGGATAATTTTGTAATACATGGAAAATGGCTATAGCATAAGAAAGTATGAAATTACAAAGTACTAACTTTTGGACACGGCTTGTGTCTAGTGTCCAATTCCACTGGACACACTGGGATGAAGACACGTATCCAAAACTAGGCAGGTGTTCACATCCCAACATGTCCAGTAGAACTGGACACTAGACATAAGCTCTTCTCTTAACTTTTAATGCTTCCATTTAATGTTTTGTTGTGTGAGACCAAATATTTCTCAAAAGTATTGAAATGTATCTCTTGAAAGAGCTATGGCAAAGATATCTGCTACTTGATCTTTAGTCTTGCAATATTTGAGTTAAATCTCATAATATTTCATGTCATTTCAAACCCTTACACTTGTCCATCATGCACCCAACCAATTCCATGTAAGTAAATGACTAAAAAGAATAAGTTTGTAATACATGGAAAATGGCCACATGCACAGGAAAGTATGAAAGTTTGTAATACTTGATCTTTAGTCACGCAATATTTGAGTTAAATCTCATAATTTTCATGTTATTTCAAACCCTTACAGTTGTCCATCATGCACCCAACCAGTTACATGCAAGTAAATGACTAAAAAGGATAAGTTTGCAATATGAAAGTCTGAAATTAAAAAAGTATTAAATTTTAATGCTTCCATTTAATGCTTTGTTGTGTGAGACCCAATATTTCTCTAAAGTATTGAAACTTATATCTTGGAAGAGCTATGGTGAACATATCTACTACTTGATCTTCAATCTGGCAATATTTGAGTTAAATCTCATCATTTTTCACATTATTTCTAATGAAGTAATACTTGATGGCATGAAAATGGTAGATTTGACTCAAAATTGCAAGATCGAAGATTATGTAGCAAATATGTTCACCATAGCTCTTCCAAGAGATAAGTTTCAATACTTTTGAGAAATATTGGGTCTCACACAACAAAGCATTAAATGGAAGCATTAAATTTAATACTTTTTTAATTTCATACTTTCCTATGCATGTGGCCATTTTCCATGTATTACAAACTTATCATTTTTAGTCAATTACTTGCATGTAACTAGTTGGGTCCATGATGGACAAGTGTAAGGGTTTGAAACTCAAATATTGACTAGATTCTTTGGCATAACAATGGTAGATTTGTTGTCACACAAAATTGAAGCAACTTCTTCCCGGTTCCCATTAAAATCTTCTAAAACTCTCCTTAGTTGTATTGGTTGTGAAGTTACCAATGATGTTGAAACATATTTGGCCTCTGCGGTACATTGTATGATCGTTTGTTGCTTCTTTGATACCCATTAACATATTTCAAAACCAAGAGAAAAATCAAATCTAAAACCAATTTGGGTAATAGCTCATTTGATGAAAACAACTTTATCCAAAAGTGTAAACTAGTTGAGTTACATGGCTCCTGACCATATATATTGGCAGTGCTTTGGGTACCTCTATCGCGGTAGATTACAACAACAGAACCTGGGTTAAACTAATAAGTTGAAAAAAAAGGATGATTACACGTTTAGTTATCAACCTTTATCCTATATTTTAAAGTAGTCTCAAATCTCAATCATTTGAAATGTTTTATTTTAGTTCTTGTACTTTAATTTGTGTTAAAAAGGTCTTTCTCATTAATTCTTGTTTTGATTTGAATTGAAATTGTTTCAATGAAATTTCAAAGATTTTGATACCAACAAAGGAAGGAAGAGATTAGTTATTTAAATACTTGGTGTCCTTTG
The DNA here is from genome assembly GCA_023055345.1 of Quercus wislizeni. Taxonomy (NCBI): domain Eukaryota; kingdom Viridiplantae; phylum Streptophyta; class Magnoliopsida; order Fagales; family Fagaceae; genus Quercus; species Quercus wislizeni. Next base: position 26,537,685 of record JALGQJ010000005.1, read on the forward strand.
TGTCTGTTTGGAGATAGTGGAAATCCAATTAACAATTTAATGGTAGGGACTTTTCTAACACAAACTTAAAAATATAACAAATAAATGAAATATTTCAAAAAAAAAGAAAGGGACCATTTTGAAACATAGAGTAAAGATTGAGGACTAGATATGTAATTAAACATAATATTGTAATGACAATTATTATTAATATTCTTGTTAAAAATTTTGTTCCAAAACTTTCCTACTAATTGTGCATATTAATGATGAATTTTCATAATAATTTTAAATTACAAATCGTAATCTACATATCGAATGTCATCATATAGTGTGTGTATATACTCAGAGTATTATTATTCAAAACTTATTTTCCTATTTAACTCTCTCCCAAAAAAATAAATATATAAATAAATAACACTTCCCCATGTAACATATAGATGGAAAAATTTCTTCACAATTTTAATATTTTTTTATGCTTGATATAGAAACATGTCTCATTACATGTAACGTTCATCTTTTAATATATTATTATTAGATTACATATGATATAGTATCATGATAGTGAAGAGTTTTATAGTTCAATTAATTGATACATCTTGAGGTTTTCAACAAAGACATCCATAGTTCAAAACCTCCCTCCCCAACTATCGAATTATTCAAAACAAAGATGTCATGATATAATAGGCAACCACATAAACACTCCTTTTCCGTATTCGGTAATTGATCTCTTTTTTAAAAAATAAAAAAACAATATATGAATCTCCATTCTTAATTAACTCAGATACTCTGATTGTTACCTTCATTGTCATATTTGGTGACTAGTCCCTAAAAACAACAAAAAAGTTGGTGGCAAAAACTCTATAAAAGACACATTTCTATAGGTTTAAGTTGTCCTCCATCCTCGACTCGATCTTACCTTTGAGTATTATTCTCTCCATCGAGGAAATTTTATTATTAAGATGGTGATGTCTCAGGGAAGAGGTAATGCAATTGCTGTCTCAGTTCTGCTAATGGGTATGCTCCTTCACTGTGGTAATGTTTGGGCAGCAACCTATACTGTTGGAGATGCTGCTGGATGGTCCTTCAATGTTGTGGGTTGGCCTAATGGAAAGACCTTTAGGGCTGGTGATGTACTCGGTAAATATGAATCATTATTATTTTTTTATCATAATTTTTTTTTAATATTACAACTAAAGGTATTAATTGTTTTCACATCCAACAGTGTCTACAATACTCTATCATATCGTTTGACGATTCTGCATTAAGGTTTATTATTTTTCTTATTTTCCTGTTACAGTGTTCAACTACAACCCAGCATCGCACAATGTGGTTGGTGTAGGCAAACATGGTTACGATACATGCACGGCAGCAGGACAAAAATTTCAAACTGGAAGCGATAAAATCAAGCTTGTGAAAGGATTTAACTATTTCATTTGTGGTTTTCCTGGACATTGTGCAAGTAACATGAAAATAGCTGTTAAAACAATGTAATCTGAAACCAAAACTTCTTGGATTTATATACATCTGTTTTGTCAAGATGTAATGGAATTATTAATAAAAGTCATTTCTGATATGCTTTGAGTACATGAAATTGCATTGGTTTGTGAATTACTTTTGCAATTTCATTTCGAGTTTTGCTTTTGCTTTTACTATGATGAATGGTAAGTGAAAAGAAATTACTTGAGTGGTGTTAAATGTAAGTAGCTACCGTTCTCATAATACAATGCATTGACGAAAGAAAATGTTAAAATACTACGAACTCCATTACCAATTCATTTGATGAGCAAAAATCTGCTAAACCCAACAGATTAAGTTGGCCTTGGAATGTGGGTTTTAGTTAGCTCAACTAGTAAAGTCTCTGATGGTTAAATAAGAAATCTAAAATTCAATTCTCGCCTACATACCAAAAATCAATCGATGTCTTAGTCTGATGATAATAAGCACAATCATCAAAATCGAACCTTCATTGATTGAAACTCTATAAAATAAAATAAAATAAAATAAAGTTGGTCTTGGAATATGGGGCCCCAATGATTTTGATGTTTTTTTTTTTTTAAATCTTTTACTCTTATAGATCTTTTTTTTAAGTGGACCGTAACTATTTTTTCATAACAAGAGAGAGGGAGAGAGAGAGAGAAATGGGCAAAAATATTATGCCTTATCCTTCATCATTCAAATTGACTCTAGACTTCTCTAAGTAGATGAATACCATTTTCAAACATAAATGGTATCCCTACACTTGTCCATCATGCACCCAATTACATGAAAGTAAATTACTAAAATGGACATAAGTTTGTTATACATGGAAAATAACCACATGCATGGAAACTACAAAAGTATAACTTTTAACCTTCCATTTAATGCCTTGTTGTATGGGGTCAATATTTCTCTATAGTGGTGAAACTTATCTCTTGGAAGAGCTATGGTGAAGATATCTACTACTTGCTCTTTAGTCTTGCAATATTTGAGTTAAATTTCATAATTTTTCATGTCATTTCAAACCCTTACACTTGTCCATCATGTACCCAACCAGTTACATGCAAGTAAATGACTAAAAATGGTAAGTTCATAATACATGGAAAATGGCCACATGCATAGGAAAGTATGAAATTAAAAAAGTACTAAATTTTAATGCTTCCATTTAATGCTTTGTTGTGTGAGACCCAATATTTCTCTAAAGTATTGAAATTTATACCTTGGAAGAGCTATGGTGAACATATCTACTACCTAATCTTTGATCTTGCAATATTTGAGTTAAATCTTATTTTTTTTTCTCGTCCTTTCTAATGAAGTAATACTTGGTGGCATAAAAATGGCAGATTTGACTCAAATATTGCAAGATCAAAGATCAAGTAGCAGATATGTTCACCATTGTCCTTCCAAGAGATAAGTTTCAATACTTTAGAGAAATATTAGGTCTCACACAACAAAGTGTTAAATGGAAGCATTAAAATTTAATACTTTTTTAATTTCATACTTTCCTATGCATGTGGCCATTTTCCATGTATTACAAACTTATCCTTTTTAGTCATTTACTTGTATGTAACTAGTTGTGTGCATGATGGACAAGTGTAAGGGTTTCAAACTCAAATATTGACTAGATTCTTTGGCATAACAATGGTAGCTTTGTTGTCACACAAAATTGAAGCAACTTCTTCCTGGTTCTCATCAACATCTTCTAATACTCTCCTTAGTTGTATTGGTTGTGAAGTTACCAACGATGTTGAAACATATTTGGCCTCTACAGTACATTGTATGATCGTTTGTTACTTCTTTGATACCCATAAACATACTTCAAAACCAAGAGAAAAAGCAAATCTAAAACCAATTTGGGTAATTGCTCACTAGATGACAACAACTTTATCCAAAAGCGTCAGCTAGTGGAGTTACATAGCTTTTAACCATATATATTGGTAGTGCCTTGGGTACCTATTGCGGTAGATTACAACAATAGAACCTAGGTTAGACTAATAAGTTGAAAAGAAAAAAAAAGGGAATGATTACACGTTTACTCATCAACCTTTTATCTCATATTTTAAAGTAGTCCCAAATCCCATTCATTTGAAATGTTTTATTTTAGTTCTTCTACTTTAATTTGTGTCAAAATGGTCTTTCTCATCAATCCTTTTCTTGATCTGAATTGAGATTGTTTCAATGAAAGTTCAAAGATTTTGATACCAACAAAGGAAGGAAAGATTAGTTATTTAAATACTTAATTGGTTTCTTTTATGTCTATTTGGAGATAGAGGAAATCCAATTAACAATTAATGGTAGGGACTTTTCTAACACAAACTTAAAATAAAAGAACTAAAATGAAATATTTCAAAAAATGGGGACCATTTTGAAACATAAAGTAAATATTGAGGATTAGATATGTGATTTTGTAACGACAATTATTATTAATATTCTTGTTAAAAATTTTGTTACAAAACTTTCCTACTAATTGTGCATATTAATGATCAATTTTGTTAAGTTATGGTTTTTCACATAACATTTATGTTGGCTTTATTCCATGACAAAAAGTGTTGTAATTGCATTAAATTATTTCCTTGTATTTTGTGGGATTTATTTGTGCCGGGTTTAGCATTAAGTTGTTGAAGATTGCTCAAGACAGTGAAGTTCGCAACTTGCTTGCGATTGACTTGTGAATGGACGACCCACAAAAGGTCACATAAGAAGCACATGCTAGAAGTTGAAGAGTCAAGTGCAAGACTGTATTTTGCAAGTTACTTCGCGACTTGGCTAACCCGCAAGTGACCTGCGAAACTCTCTGCTTGGATGATTTTAAGTATGACTCTTATACCCTTCACCCATATTATATGTACCCTCATTACCCACAAAATTATAAGGAGGATATTCAAAAGAAAACCCAAGAAAGGTTTCTACAACACCCACATTTTAAAGAGAGAGCTACTCATCCTCAATAGGGAAATCCTTTGTAGTCTCTTTTCCTTCCCCTCTTCCATTGTTATACCTTAAGAGTAAATTTTTACCCAAACACAACCCACACATATTCAGAGTATAGAGAGTGTTTTGGAGCTTGGGAAGCATTAGGTATTTGCCAAAAGAAGCCGGTGAGTAGGGGTGTGTAGAAAACCCGCCAACCCACCAAACCCAACCCGACCTAACCCTCTAGGTTGGATCGATTTTTAGGACTTGGTGGGTTGGGTTGGGTTGGGTTACAAAATTTTTTTTTTTTTATAGCGAGTCGGATTGGGTTTAAGTCATAAAATTACAAACCCACCAAACCCAACCCGACCCACCCATATTTTAATATATGTTTAAAACATATTATATATTTAATAAATTTAAAAAAATTAAAAATAAAATAAAATAAAATAAAAAACCAACTGTAGAGCACTTTCTCGGTTCCTACTATCATATATAATATAAAATCCTATTAGTTCTTTTAATATATATTTAAATATATTATATAATTAATAAAAAAATTTAAAATTTTAGATATATTTTATTTATAACTAAGTTAGGAACTCATGTATATTTTGTTTATAAGTGAATTAAGATACTAGTTCATTTATATTTTGTTTATCAATTCAGTTGGATACTTAAACATATTTTGTTTGCAACTAAGTTGAAATATTAGTTTATATATTAATGTATATTTTCTTTATCAACTCAGGTGGCAAGTGTGATATACTTTTTTCTGCTCAATTTAATAATAATAGTAATAAATAAATAAATTGTCCAACCCATGTGGGTTGGGTTAGGTTGGACTTATGTGATGGGTTGGACTGGGTTGAATTTTTTTTTTTACCCACTATGGTGGGTTGGGTCAAAAAATCCCCTCAACCCGACTCATACACACCCCTACCAGTGAGTCTTAGCGATGCAATCGAGCAGTATTGCAGGATCCGGATAACTAGTGAAGACAAAACTCCGAGAAGTTTGTTAGTAGTTGGAGCTTGGAGGGCTCAAGTACTTTGGGTAAATTAGGTTTGGAGGGTTTTTTTGACATCCTTGTACTCCAACTTATTCACTAGTGGATCATTTCAACTTGGAGGGTCACAGAGAGGTTTTTCACCAAATTATTTGGTTTCCTCTTCAATAACACGTATCGGTGTTATCTTGTGTTTGCATTTCTCTTCCCTAACTCATTTTATATTTATTGTTGTTTGCTTGTGGTTATGGCTTAGAGAGTTGTTTCAATTATTGCGTATCATTCACTCTTATTCCGCACTTGGATAAGTTAGAATAAAAGCAAATAAGCTGTGTTTTTAAAATTGGAGGTCTAAACAAGATATAGTGTTTTACACTCTTTAAGCTTTCAAATTTTCATAATAATTTTAAATTACAAATAGTAATCCACATGATTGAACCTCATCATATAGTGTGCATGTATTATAATTGTTCAAAACTTACTTTCCAATGTAACTCTCTCCAAAAAAAATAAATAAATAACACATCCCCATGTAATATATGGATTGAAAACTTTCTTCACAATTTTAATATTTTTTTATGCTAGATATATAGAAACATGTCTTATTATGTGTAATGCTCATCTTTTAATATATTATTATTAGATTACATATGATATGATATCTATAGTTCAATTAGTTGATACATCTTAATGTTTTCAACAGAGATATTAAGATGTATCAACCAATTGAAAACTTTATATCTTCTAGAATCTAGAAATGGGGACGCAGCCTACTGAAAACTTAATCTGACATTTTCAATAGGAAGTCGTTCACCAACCAAAAACTAGAAAGAATGAACAGCCTGTAGTCATCGCCTAACGAAATAAGAGCCTCAACCTCCTCTCCTCTTCTTCCCTATTCAACTTCTTCTCCCCTTTCGTCTTCTTCCTCTTCTCCTTCTCCTTCTTCCTCTTCGTCCCCTTCTTCTTCCTTTTCTTCTTCTTCCACTTCTTCTTCCCCTTCCTCCTCCTTGGAGAAGTCGGCCGACAACTCCCTCTCCTGGGGATTCGCCTCATATTCCGTCGAAGGGGCATAACTCGACAAATAGACCCCATCGTCACTTGCATCCAAACGAACTGACAATGAGCGATCACTGATCGCTTCCCTATCACCTGACATTCTCTCACTTACAAGTGACGAATGAAAACTAAGCATCTACTCACATGAAAGCTAGATACTAGACCGACGATCAGGTAAATATAGAAAAGAGAACGGAGAAAGTATGAAGCATAAGGAATTAAAGGAAACTTACTTGAAAACCGACAATGCACTGCTTGAACAAACGAATGGCACTGTGTAGCGATGAATCCCAGTAGCAAGACGATCGGGTAAGAGATTTGGTGACTAAGCAGGTAGAATAAGCAAACAAAAAGGATAGGAAGCGCATTGAGCTATTTCTAGAGCGAAGTGACACAAAAAATGAAGCGACGCGACATTCTTATCCACCATTCAAAAGCTGCCACATGTCATCAACCCTTGTCAAAAGACATTCCTCCCCCCCCCCCCCCCCCCAAATGGTAGGAACACCAAAGGAGAGCAATAAATGATGCCTTGATAAACTCCATCACCTGTCGACCATCCCGACGAATGATGGAGTAGAAGGTAGCTGATAATGGCATTTTCATCCGTCAGGGTTGTCAGAACACGTGGACCCGTCAAGGTAGAAGTCACTCCAAATGGGACCGCAATCAAGGACTCGTCAGGTAATTCATATGTGTGCCCGACAACTGGCCCACATGCTGTCCTTTTCTTGGATAAACCAACAGATGGTTCGTCTTCCCGACGAATGGATGGGCACACTGATGGTTGAGACTATTGGGTCCCACAAACATTTACGTGTTCCTCATGCATGTACCCCTACATGGAAATAACTTGCACACCACATCTAAATACCCTACTACACGTTCATATCTTTCCTATATGGAAAAAGAAGCCTTAAGATCTCAAGCCTTAAACTCTAGATCTTCTCTACAAGGAAAGCTCCTACATTCATGGGATCTTTGTTTAGCTATACACCACAATATAAGCACCAAACCTCCCTTAAGGTACGTGGAATTTCTCCTAACTCTTGAATCCTTGAGTTCTAAGAGATTCTTCTATCACTGACTTAACCTTCAAAGGGTCCTTGGCCAACACCTTGTCGGTGCTTTCTGTAGATTCTTCATCCTTTTTGTTCTTCAGGTACCCTATCGTTGCACGTTTGGAGGATCAACTCACTGACAATTTTGTGCAATCATCAGCTACCTTTCTCTTAATACAATGCATTGACGAAGGAAAATGTTAAAATACTATGAACTCTATTACCATTTCATTTGATGAACAAAAATCCACTAAACCCAACATATTAAGTTAGCTTTGGAATGTGGTTTCAGTTAACTCAACTGGTAAAGTCTTTGATAGTTGAATAAGATATCTGAGATTCAATTATTGTTTACACACCAAAAATTGATCATTGTCTTGGTCAAATAATAAAAAACACAATCATCAAAAGCGAACCTTCATAGGTTGAAATTCTTTAAAATAAAATAAAGTTGGCCTTGGAATAGGGGCCCCCAATGATTTTGGTGTGTGTGTGTGTGTGGGTTTTTTTTTTTTTATCTTTTACTATTATAGATCCTTTTTTTTAAGTGGACGGTAACTATTTTCTTATAACAAGTGAAAGAGAAATGGGCAAAATATCATGTCTTTTTATGCATCATATAAATTGATTCTAGACTTCTCTAAGTAGATGGATATATTTTTCAAACATAAATGGTATCCTTACACTTGTCCATCATGCACCCAACTAGTTACATGAAATTAAATGACTAAAAAGGACATAAATTTGTTATACATGACTACATGCATGGGAAACTACAAAAGTATTAACTTTTGGGTCATGTTAACGAGTGTCGTACGGCATTGATTAAGAATTCATTTCAAGAAAGTTTTTATATCACTTTTATGGGAAATAAAAAAAGCTATCAAAACATTAATTGCTTTTTTTTCTTTTTCCATAAAAACTTTCTTTAATTAGATTCTTAACTAATACCGTACAGCAATCATTAACATTTCCCTTAACTTTTATCGCTTCCTTTTTTTTTTTTTTTTTTGATGGGGAACATAAATTCATTGCCACAAGAAAAAGAAGAACAACAGGAAAGACAAAATAAAGGAAAAAGACACCTAGCAATCATCCTGCCATCACAGGAACAGCTACCAAAGATAAATCCTTCCTAACAGCAAAAGATTTACTTTACAAGCACAAGCCAACTAATAAGGCATATGTACTACCCTATTGGACTCCCATTTCCATAGCACCAAACTACAAGACCAGAAACAGCCCTAAGATCCCAACGTTGCACAAGTGTGTGCAACCTATTACACAGACCTAAGCCAATCATTGATCCCGGAGGCACTGCCCGGCAGTCACCGCCACTACTGAAACAGAGTCAGCAAAATCCGATGAGACTGTTTCACAGCTGCGTTTTTTAGCATGAGTATCCTCATCCTCTGAAATTTCCTTTCCTCTCAAGCGCTTTATTCCCATCACTTTCAACTGGGCGAGTGTTTGCTCATCATTTGTTCTCACTTTTGCACGGGCAATTTTTTTCAAGCTGCCTTTACCCAAGATTTGCTTTCCTTTCTCTTTTGCTTTGGCCCGAAAAATCATACCAGCTTTGACTATTTCTTTTTCATCTCTATCCAAAGAGGCCTTTGTACTTGGGCGCCCTTGCGAGGAAGAGTCATTTGGCCCATGAGAGGCAGGGCCTTATGGCCCATGAGAAATAGAGCCTCTTTGCTCATTAGAAACCTCCAGAATTAGTTGGCCACGTGAGTCCTCACAAGGATCAAAGACATTCGTCACCTACTTTGAAACATCACTGATAGCCTGTACGTTCTCTGGGAGCTGTCCATCCACATGTGTGATGTTTCCGCCTTCCCCGATAACGCCCTTCCCTATGCTTTTTTTCCCGCCCTTTAAACCTCTAACCCAGAAGCCTTCCGATGAAGAACCAGTCGCCGGCTGTACCATCTCCTGTATTCCTTGCTCTGCAGAAACGCCACAATCCTTTTCCTTACTCAAGTACTTTTTCTTGTCGGTCTCTTTTGCAGTCCACCCAGCCCTTAACCAGTCCCCACACTGAGGACAAACACTTCTCCAATCTTTGGACATTGGGCAATGCTTATTATCATGCCCAAGCTTCCCACAAATAAAGCACACTGTAGGTAGCCTTTCATAACTAAATGAGAGCCATACACGTTCTCCAACAGAGCTTGTAATATAAGCTCCCCTTCTAAGTGGCTTATCAATTTCCAAATCCACACGGACCCTCATAAATTTTGCTTGATCAAATTGCCACGAACGCCTATCCACTTCAATAAATCTACCTATCTTGCTGCCTATTTCTTCCCCTACTTCCTGTGACATATGCTCAAAAGGAAGATCCCAAATTTGGGCCCAAAAGGGGGAATGGGTGAACAAAATATTTGTGGAAGTTAGCCCTTTTTTCCATCTGCAGAGTAAGAGGAGGTTATTATCAAAACTTCAAGGTCCACACCTCTCAACCCAACCTAATTGATTCTTAGAGCTAAACTTAAACTGGAGTATGTTATTTCCCACTTCCACAATTCTCATGTCCGAACCCATCTTCCATGTTGATCTTAGAGTGTTCTTCAGAGCTCGTTGGTTATGTTGCCTATCAGAGAGAAGCCGCCCAAAAAGACTTAAGGAACATTCTTCAAGGAGGTCTGAGCTATTTGTGATAGTGATAGGAATAGCTTCTTCTTCCTCTTTTGTGAGCTGCAAGTTCTGTAAACTGTAGAGAATACTCTGGTCCATAACCTGAAATTTTGTTTCTGACTAGAGAGAAAAACAAAAGACTACTATATAACCCTTAAAACTGAAGGTTAGGGATGGAGCAACTCGTATTCAAAACGAGAGGAAAAAACTCCTACAAGGGAGAGAGTTTTAATGCTTCCATTTAATGCTTTGTTGTGTGGGGTCAGTATTTCTCGAAAGTATTAGAACTTAACTGTTGGAAGAACTATGGTGAAGATATCTGCTACTTGATCTTCCATCTTGTAATATTTTATATTTGATAAATCTCATCATTTTTAACGTTATTTCTAACGACGAATACTAGTTGATGGCAATATGTTTTGTACCACTATAGTAGACTGGATTCTTAGACATAACAACAGCAGATTTGTTGCCATAAAAAATTGGAGTAACTTCTTCTTGCTTCTCACCAACATCTTCTAAAATTCTCCTTAGCCATATTCGTTGTGAAGTTACCAATGACGTCTTAACATATTCGATGCAATCCGTGTTTTAATCCATTCCCCCCGCTCCTTTTCTGAGACACGACTTCGATTTTAGCCCAAACCCATGCACGCTAATGCTATTCCACCATTTTCGTATTTCAGGCTCTTCAGTTTAACCCAATTCCTTATATGGGATCACTGATTCACCTCCAATTCCCTCTCATTTTTAGACAAATGTGCAATATGTGACATTTATTTGATTTTCAAATGCCACATGCCATACATCTTAATTAAAACCCAAGGGAATACAAAAATTGACAAGCAAAAAAATATTATTTGGTGTGTCACGAACAAAATAGAGACCATTGGATGAATGAACTTATCTATCTGCTAATATATATATATTGATTAATCTAATTTTTTATCTAAAGTGTCTCCAGTATCATATTTTTGAGTCATGGCATGGATGACTTATTACTGATTAATTTTCTTCCTATTTTGATTTTTTTTTTTTTAATTTTATGAATCACATTTTGCTTTATCTGTATAGCTCAATGAAAGCTTTCAAATTCCGCTAATTCTTAGATAATATAGTCAGCATAAGATATAATAAAATAAATTCTAGATAAAATGTCTGCAAGTGAAATGGTGATTGGACTCCTCACGTGTCATATTAGGGGAGAATTTGTAGCCTTTCAAGAATTGGGAATTATATTATGTAACAACTTCATGAAGCCACTCGCTGAGCATGTAAAATCTAACCCATATGCAAGTCTCATATACTGTGTGAGAAGATACCTCCTCAAGAATCTATCTCAGTTCTCACAGAGGGCAATTTCAAGCACAGGCACCTAAAAGGAGACAATTAGCCATAATACAAGTTTATGACCACCAAAATTGAAGATGTGGAACAAAGTAGAAACTGGCATCCACTATTCATATTGCATTAAAAAAAGCCTACAAATTAAGGAACCTGGAATTAAAGACTCTTAAATACTAAGGCTAACACCACTACTAGGTTTGCAAAAAGAGTAGTCCTTAATTATCAACCAAAACACGGCCCCTCCACATACAAAAGATTTCCACAAACTCCATCTTGGTTCTCTTGCATGCTCTTGGTTTCACTTAATAAAGTGAGGACTAATCAACCCTGCAATCTCGAGAAACCCAATCCGCTCTCTTCCTCCAAATATCTTCTTCAGCTTGTCATCGCAAACTATGATCTTCTTGTTTTCAGGGTCCTAAAAGATTGAAAAGAAAGGACCAAGTCAAGAAAAAATAAAGGGTACTTAACATAGACATGGCATAGTTAATACTCAACCCTCAGTAAAAGATAGCTCCTGGAAGCTAAAGTACATGATAGCTAATATTCAAAGCAACTCCAACCCAAAAAATTTAATTAAAAATAAATAATAAATAAATAACCCTCTCAGCCATTTCAAAGACAGAAATATTAAACCTATCATCCAAATGGAATCTATTTGGAACATTAGCCAACAGCATATATTGAACTAATTTAAATTTGTCTTCTCTTTCTGTGCCATTATCGCGTGCACAAACTCTCATGAGCAAGGCAATTATCTTGTGTTGGCAAGAGTCATGACACATTTTATATCTAGTAATAATTAAAACCCACCACCACTGTGTATATCAATCAAATATATAGGTAGGGATATATAAAATATAGAAACATCCTCACAATCCATCCTGAAAATGTTCTAAAAAAAGGATAGTTTTACCTAATTCAAAGGACCAAAATCACAGTTATAAAATCTTGCACTATTCAAGTATCAACTTCTATGTGCATTTTTATCATGAACAATATTCTACTGGTTATTTCTTAGAATACTTATACGTTGATATAAATTGACATAAGGAGAACAAACAAAACTCACCTAACACTTGATCTATAGAATGTACAAAAAGTAATGATCATTTCCATGTCCAATTAAACATCATACCCTTCATATTTGAAAGTCATCATAACAGTTGCATAAAAGAAGCACAGTAAAAACTCTTGCCAAGTTAGCCTGCAATTTCTTTGAAAGCACGAGTCACATGACACTGTTGCTATGCCTATGCCAACAGTTTAATAGTTACAACACAGATAAATTTTGGCCTGCCAAAAAGGGTATTTAAGTTTTTTGCCACACCTACTCCATAAGTGAGTCAATACCAACACTTAACAACACAAACCATAATTTAAGCTTTCCAGATTGTTAAAACAACACTAATTATCTGAAAATTGTACATATACCATCTCAAACTTCCTAGCACTAATAAATTCAAAACTAACATCTCTCCTATAAGGGTAGAGCTCTATGTAAATTCAACAAAATCAATAATTACCTATCCTTAATGCACCCCTATCACACTTTTTTATATTGGTAAGTCACACATTCACCCGGTGGGTCTTGAACGCACAACCTCACCCTCCACCTAGCACTTGCAAGGAGAGGAGGTATCAGTTGGCCCCCTATCACACTTATATTTTGAGCAAACAGCTCAACCACAAACTATTCCAACACCACCAGCTTTCTACCATGCTTAGTGTTTTTACATTGTAAATCAAGTTACTACAAATAAATACTTATTCAAATCTAGTTAGCAAGTTAAAAATCCTTGGGAATTATAAATATGTCAGCTTCCATTACAGCACTAATCATAATCAACTACATATTGAAGTTTAAATAACTAGTAGTGTGAGACAAATTGGGGAATCTGTTTATGTGCACTTATGGTGGGTTTGATTAGGAGAATTTTGTGGATCTAAGGTTTAGAATTGTTGAAGATAGGGTTATGGAGTTGTGATAGGAACTAAAATATACTTTGATAAGTAATTTGATGACTATAGGTAAAAGAAAAGGCTTGATTTGGGGTTGTAAGAGCGAAGACAAAGCAACAGTTTTATGGTGTTTAGGGGCAGTATGAACAGTACCTGTAAACATTATCACAAGAAAGAGAAGAAGAAAATGGAGAAAATGAGCAATAAGGCCAGCGTGCAAGTGGGTAACATTACAATATACATTTTCTGCATGCAAAAGACCTAAAACCAGCATATGAGCATAAGGGCCCATGATAAAGCCCAACTTTCCTCCCAAGCATGTTGATAAAGAAAGCACACACTTCATCAAACACAAGACAAATTTTCAAACAGTAGAAGCATAGAAAATCGATACACAATCATATAAAACAATAGAAAATTCTATCAGGCCCAAACAGAGGATGGTAATAACAAAGCCTACATTTAATCCATAGCCATAGCTTATGCAGATGAAGAAACAGCAAAAAGTACATATAAACTCATTAAACAACCCCTTAGAACCAAACCTATCCATACTGAAACTAGAACACGCATTTCACCATACCAACACAATGTCACAACCTCACCCATCATAGTGTAAAACGCAGGGTGGGGAGGGGGGGGGAGAGCACTCCTAAAGCAAACCTTATTATTATCAACAGATTCAATACCATTATTTTTCTCACTTACCAAGCATTGCTTAAAAAAAAAAAAAACGCAATGGAACAAACTTAAATCAAACAGTTCGTCAAAACCTATATCTTGTACACACCAAAACCAGCCTCAGACAAGCAACAACATCAGTATCCATCTCACAAACTGACAAATGACAGTAAATTTAATAGTACAAAGACCAGTTCCATCTATAACATAAAACAGACAACTTAATTGAGCCACAATAACAACCTAATCTGGTTTTTACCAATACAGCTTTACGAAAATATAAGAAACCCATACAAAACGCCAAATAATACTAAACACACCAAATGCTTCCCAAAATCAATTATTGCTTTAAAAGAGTAAGAAAATACAGCCAGATTAACAACATAACCCACCTTTCATATCCAACACAACCTTATCCAAATCATGAAATCCATAACGCATAACCAAAACCCACAAAAGGGTTTAAAAATTCAACTATTACTTGCATAAATTATGAGCAAAAACTGTTTTCATCCTTTGTAATTATTTGGCTTCCTCATTGCCTTTTTGCATGAAGTAGTCTGTTTTTAATAAAACTATTCTTACTTATCAATAAATTACGAGCAAAAATTAGATTAATATAGAAGCCTAAATTTCATTTACATCCAGAGAACCTTATACAAAAATGGAAACCCATCTGAAATCCTCCAAAAACAAAGAAAACAAAACCCACATCAGCCACAAACAAATGTTTCAGAAACAGCTCAATAACCAAATTTGAGACACTCCAACAAAGAACAAAAACCCACATTTCACTTGCACCAACAACAGCCTTATCCAAAAGCACGAACCCATCTAAACCCTCAAAAAAGACCAAACCCACATCTAAAATCTCATATTCCATCTACAAAATATCATTTTCACCAGTATAGCCATCTAAAAAGAACAATAACCCACATTTCATATACACCAACAAAGGCTTATCCAAACATAAAAGTAAAACCCCAAACCCATTTGAAAATCCCACCAAAAGGGTTTCGAAAAAACCAAACATAACTTGCATAAACTGAGGAAATGAAAAGGAAAAAAACCTGAAGATTGTGCTCCTTAATGTGGGCCCAAATCTGCTTGAGAGCTTGGGTACGAGAAATCTCGGGGACTCCAACGAGGTCTTGCATCTCCGGCGAGACAGGGCGGGGCTTCATGATGCCACGTGGAGCGCGCTTCTGTGGGGCTTCGTTGGAGGACACGGCGGCGGAGGTGACAGTGCGCACCATGCGCAGGTTAGCAGGAGAGCAGTAGAGCGTGAGAGTTGGTGAAGATTTGGGCATCAGCGACGCCGCTTTGGCGGAGGAAAAGGAAGAGAACAGCCTTAGAGAAGTGGCCATGCTTGTCGGTTTGCTAAGTCTAGGGATAGAGTAGAGAGTGTGTGTGAGTGACTCAGAAACAAAAACAGAAGACAATTCTACAGCCCGCCTAAAATCCTAATCCATGGTTAATACTTTCTCAGCCCTTCTCCCGATCATTATATTTTTACCAAAATACCCTTTTTCTTTTCTTTTCTTTTCTTTTTTTGAAACCAAAACTTTTTTTTTTTTTTTTGTTACTTATAAAATAAAGATTTTGCTAATGTATGTCCTAAAATACATAATAATTAATTATTTTTTAAAATATTTTTTTTGGAAATTGAAAAAGTAAATATTTCTAAAAATTAATGGCTTGATATGTGCCCATTAACCGAACCCATAAAATAAATAAATAAACTTTTTTTTTCCCTAGTGCATGGGTTAACAACTTAAAGAGTTAAGATTAAGGTTTTTTTTTTTTAAGAAATTTTTAATTTATGGCGTATACTCTTGATAATATCTTTTTATCATCAGGTCAAGATACCAATCAATTTTTAATGTAAGTAGGGATTGAATCTCAGATCTCTTATTCAATCATTAGAGACTTTACTAATTAAGCTAATTGGAACCCACAAGATTAAGATTTTTATTGTAATCAAATCATAGATTTTTCTTTTTGAAGTAATATGAAATTGAATTAAAAAAAAAGTATTTATTTATTTATTTTTTAACTACTTTCCATATTCCAATATAGTAATGCAACATGACTCATTAGATTCCACCCTAATAGGTGCATTTGTTAACAAAAGCATTTTTCTTTTCTTTTTTTCCTTCTCTTTTTAAGAAAATTTATCTTCTAACACATCTACCAATCAAGCATGTAGTAAGTTATGGCTAAATATTATTTTTTTTGTCCCTCTTTTTTTTGGGAAAAATTTTCTTCTAACATTGCCTTCTTAGTTCTTAGTGAACTATGTATTAAGCCAATGAGTAAATATTATATGATTGAATTGTATAATTCTTTACCAAAGTTGATTCCCCAATCTTTCATAGTGTATTCTAAATTGATTTGGTATCCTTATAAAAGATGCAAACATTGTATGTGGACAAGAGAGATATGTAGTTCAAACCTCACATACACCATAAATCACTTGATGACTTAGCCCATGATAAAATACAATCAACATAAACACTGAAATACAACGGTTCAAGTCCTTTTTTAAGTTAAATAGTACCCTAAGTAAATGGTTATTTCACATATTTTGAAATTTCCATCCACCTCATTTTCTTCCCTTTCCCTTAACACTTCCTTTTTCTTCCCCCATTTTCCATCATCTCACTTTTCACTCTAAACAAGTATAAGGGTTCGTTTGGTTTGGCTTTTTGGTTTTGGGCATTTTCAAAACTTGCTTTTATTAAAGTCCATTTTGTAATTGCAACTCAAAGAGTGCATCACAAAAACGTAAAACATCACAGCAATAAGGCCATTAAGTGTGACTTTTAAATCTTACCAAACACCAAAATATGTATTTACAAAATAATATCCTATTTTTATTTCCAAAAAAACAAAACCAAACAAGCACTAACTTTGTGTTAGAGTAATCACGCATCTCTCAAACCCATAAAATTCAAAACATCAAACCCCCATTTCCCCACCCCAAAAACAATTCCTTGTAATCAAAATAGATTCTACACAAAGCTTTTGTTTTTTATCCAACTTATAGATGATGAATGTTGAAGGAACTATTTATTATGAGGCTTTTTAGTTTATTTTTTTATTTTTTGCGCATTTTGCCAATATATACAACATTCTTCCAAGTTAGCTTTATATTTTGGTTCGTAGCAAGAGCAACACTAAGCATTAAAATACTAATAATAATAACAACAACAACATGTTAAAATAATTTCAATGTGCTTTTTGTGTTTAACAGAGGATTTTTTATTTCCTAAAAACAGAGGATTTCTCACAGTGAAGTTGATGGAGGACTGAATCATACGTTTCCTGGTATTTGTGTAAAGACTATAGAATGCAGATGCCACAATCGCAATTTTCAAGGGAATTTAAATTGATACGGACTACATGAACCTTTTGCTTTTACACTATGTTTGGTTGTAGATAGGGAAAGGGAAGAGAAAGGAAAAGAAGAAGGGAAAGAGGGAGGAGAAAGGAAAAAGAAAAGAAAATATTTCTCTAAGAAAAAATGCATACTTTTACCTTTTGTGCCCTTATTAATGATAGAAAAATTCATATATTAAAATATTTGTAATTTCTTAAAAGTATTAAGGATATGTTTATCATTTTATAGTATAAAGTGATGGGCCCTATAAAATTTGTGATCTTCCTTCCCCTTATTTCCGCTCAAATTGGGCTGATACAAAATCAGTGGGTCCCATGGAGAAAGAATCATTCCACATCATCCATTTTTCTTTTTTCTTGAACAACCAAACCAAACAGCGGAAAGGAGATGTCTTCCATCATTTTTCCCTCTTCTCTCTTCTTTTTCACCGTTTCCAAACGCACTGTTAACAAGTCTGAGTTGTCCAACCAATCACAAAGTTCAAAGTTTTGAATCTAGTGCTAGGAAATTGTTTACAAGCTTGTGTTTTTTTTTTTTTTTTTGAGAAAATGATAATAAACTTTATTTATTAAGAATTCATGATTTACTTATTTCTTATCCATTCATGTACATGTCGGCAAAGTTCGATTATCGATATTCTACACTTTTGATAAATGGTGGCGTTAGTGATTAAGATATCAGTTAGATAACACCACCAATTTTCACGAATTTCATTCAATCCATTCTATTCTTCTTCTTCTTCTTCTTCTTCTTCTTCTTCTTCTTCTTTTTTTCGTAGATATTTCTTTATCTTAGAGGTGAAAATTTGACGTGGGGATTAATATGAAAGATAGAAGTCAGTAGAATGTTTAATTCTACCTTGAAAATGAGAGAGACTATTTTATTCTTTATTATTGTGGTAATTAATGAGTTAATATGTATTTGAGCAAATATTGACTAGATACATTTAGAATAATTTCCTTTTTCTTTTTTCTTTTTTCTTTTTCTTGGATAAAAAGATGATAATATTAAAACTAAGCACCAAAACAAGGTTCAGGACATATCCTGTTAAAATACATCCCATTGAGGTCACCCTCAAAAACATCTAAAATGTCCACAGGTGGACTATCAAAAATAAGAAAATCAGAAGACATCCTAAAGCTCATCCTAGCTAAACCATCAACACATTGATTGGCTTGACGAAAGCAATGATTAATATGGACTTGATGGAAGAGGGTAAGCAGCTGCCTTCAATCATCCAAAATAGGTGATATAATGTTGTTAGCATAATTTTCATTATGTAACACATCAACAATAGCCTTGGCATCCATCTCAACAACAAGACAATGAATATTCAAATTGCAGCACAGTTTGAGCCCCTCATGCAACCCCCACAACTTAGCGGCAAAGCTGCTGGTGACTCCAATCCGCTTACTAAAACCAACTACCCACTGCCCATCCTCACCCCTCACCACTCCCCCATAACCAGCCAAGCTGTGAAGCTCACTGCAAGCCCCATCAGTGTTCAATTTCTTCCACCCTTGCACAGGCCGCTCCCACCTAATTCTCCTCAAGACTCTCCAGCCTTGCATTCTCGGAGCAGCCACACAATGACAATACTTCATAGCTTGATACACAATATCCAAAGCCAACTTTTGATTCTGACCTTTCCTATTGAAAACAATATCATTCCTACTCTTCCAAATGCTCCAAAGAGCAAAGGGTAAAACAAGACTCCAAGGGGTACCCGAGACATGGATCTTATCATTAGTTCTAACATTAAGAGACAACCAATCCAACAAATTAACATGCTAGAAATCATAATTAGAGGCCGTGACCCCTAGCTGGTTCCAAATGTGTTTTAGGTGAGAGCAATCTCTTAAAGCATGCAAGATAGTTTCAGCACCATTGCAGCAAACAGGGCACACTTCATCTTGAACCACTCCTCTTCTTCCTAAACAAACCTTAACACTAATACTATTATGAGCACACAACCAAAGGAACATTCTAACCTTTGGAAGCAAATCTGTCTTCCAAATCTAGCTAGCAGTGAAAGCACTCTCATTGGAAGACTCCATAGCAAGCCCATAAGCACTTTTGACATCAAAGGACCCATTGGAAGATCCAGCCTAAGCCAATTTGTCCGAGCCACCTCCTAAGGTCGACAAAGGAATTGCACAAATCAATCCCTTGACTTCATTCGATAACTCAAGGGTTGTTTTCTCCCAATCCTAGCCCATATCAAGCTTAATATCTTTAATTTCCAAAAGGTTGGCTTCTTGAGAAATAGGCCTTTGGATCAACTTTCTAAGGGGTCCCCCATTCGTCCAATTGTTATGCCAAATATTCAAAGTGCTGTTATTTGTCACCATCCATCTATAACCCTTGTTGAAAGTGCCCATCCCTTTCTTCATGGCTGCCCAAATTGAGGAGCAAGGGAGACTATTTGCATTAGCGACTGCTCTCCTTCGATGGTTGAATACTTCATCTTTAACACATTAACCCATGAAGCCTCCCCCTTCGTATGAAATCTCCAATTAAGTTTAGATAAGAGCGCCACATTCCTACCCTTGGCTGTTTGCAACCTCAAACCACCTTCCTCCTTTGATTTTGTCACCTTCTCCCAACCAACCCAATAAATCTTCTTAGTTGATTCTGTAGACCCCCAAAGAAAGTTCATATTCACCCTATCTAGACCATTCAATACCCTTCCCGGAAGGTAAGAGCACTGCATAATATATGAGGGGATAGTAGCCAAAGATGACTGAATGAGCACTCTACGACTAGCCAATGATAAAAGGTTAGCCTTCCACCCGGAAAGTTTTTGCTTCACTCTATCCAAAATAAAGTCATAATCATGTGAAGAAGAACCCGGATGTTTAAGTGGAAATCCAAGGTATTGGTGAGTAAATAGTCTTTTTTATTATGAAAAATAGAGAGTCATTCACCCATTTAATGGACTAGTCATTTGGGCATTTTCATTCTTCAGAAACTCTTTATCTTATCATTTAATTGTGTAACTCCAGCCTATTATATTTATGTCCAACAATTAATCTTGTAACACCCAGAACATTAGAATTATGGATTTAATTAATTAGATTAATTTGGGTAATAATTTCGTGAAGCCCATTGAGCCTATAAATAGACTCATTTAGGCTCATTTCAAAATACACCAAAAAATTCAATGATTGCAAGCATTCTTATACACTAAAATATAGAGAGATTCTTGGCAAAGAATGGTGTTCTTTCTGGTGGAGTTTTGGACTTGAACACTTTGTATAGAGGTTTTCTAGCCATACAATATTTGTTGGGCTGTTGTATCTTGGGGGAAACTAGTTAGAGGAGATCTGCACCAATTACAAAGTTTAGCCGACCAAGAGCTGGAATCTCCTTAAAGAGAGCGAGTGTTGTGTCTCAGTCCAAATAGTATTGTATATTTCTTATCTTCAAATTAGTAATATTCATAAGTATTATTCAATTTATTTTTGTGTTATTTCCATTATTATTATCCGCACTAGTTACAAAGTTTAGCCAATTAAGAGCTTAAATCTCCATAAAAAGAGCGAGTGTCACGCCTCAGGACAAATAGTATTGTGTATTTCTTATCTTCAAATTAATAATATTCAGAAATATTATTCAGTTTCTCTTTTTGTTATTTCTATTATGAGAAATGATATGTCTACAACATTTCTACAACAAATCCTAAGTAGCAAGTTGTTACTAATTGTTATTGTTGGGGCAAAAAAGTAATCTTAGTATTAGTTTCAAATTTGAACCAATAACAACTAACCACCTGTGATTTGTTGTAAAAATATTGCAAATATAGCATCTCTCTTCTATTATTATTGTATTTGCACTAATAGAAGAAAATAGGCAAAAATGCAAAACTGGCCCACTAACTTCCAGTCTTTTTCATTTAAGTCCTCTAACTTTCATTTTTGTCATTTCAGACCTTTAACTTTCAATTTTTGTCAATGCAGGATTCTATTAGAACTCAGTTAAGAGCTGCTGTTAATTGAGTCAAAACTACGACGTTTTGGCTTTTTTTTTTTTTTTTTTAAATAAATTTTGGAAGCAGAGAACTCAGCAGCAGCGAGAGTCAGAAACCAGAAGAAGAAGAAGCAGCACACACAAATGTCTTCCTCAACCGTTATTCAAGAGCTACAGCGCGATTTCGAAGCCAAATCTAACGATCTCAGGAAACTCCAAAAAGGCATGTATTTTTTTAATTATATGGTATTAGTATTTACACCCAAATTTGGGTTAGCGATGGCTAGATTGATTTCGGTGTTTGTGAGAGATTAATGGGGTTTGTGTGCTTAGGAAGATGGGTTCTCATATGCTGGATCTTCTATATCTTCAGTTTGTGCTTATTCTTTGTTGTACTTACTGGATTACTGTATTGCTTCAGTAACTAACTCTTATTAGTATGAGAAAATCCTCATCTCAGTTGTGCAAGGCTTTCATTACAGTAAGTCAGTAACACACTATGTGCTAATAAATTGATTTTTGTTTGAATTTTTTTTTTTTTTTTAATTTTAGAGTATTTACTTTTTATGCACATGTCTGAAATTGAAGCGCTCTAAGATGGTATAAAATTTGTCAGATATTGCAAAGAATCACCAAGTGAGAAAGAAGTACACTATCCAGCTTGGCAAGAATGAGCTCAGTTCGGTGATGCAGTTCTGATGGAGTTCCGTGATGGAGTTCTGAGTCCTTTTTTTTTTTTTTTTTAAACAGATTTTTTTATTTTAAAAAAAAAAAAAAAAAAAAGCCAAAACGATGGCAGCCCTAACTGAATTCTAATAGAATCTTGTATTGACAAAAATTAAAAGTTAGAAGACTGAAATAACAAAAATGAAACGTAGAAAACTGAAATGAAAAATACTAAAAGTTAGAGGGTCAGTTTTGTATTTTTGCCAAAAAAATATTTACTCCTAGTGTGAGAGAGAATGATTTCTTAGAGGACTCCCAATAGACACGTACAAAGTCTTTCACAATATGACCGATGGCCAATAAGGGAGAATCACCTGCTATGATAGTTTTGTATACCACTTCCGAATGTGTTCATTTTATTTAATTTGGTTGGATATATTTAAGTTTATTCAGAAAAAGAAATTTTTTTCAACCCTCGTAGAGTTGTAGATTTTTCTATACGCCTTTATAACAACCAACCTCAGCATTAATGTCAATTTGTTTACTGTTGTGTTTTTAACAGAGCAAAAGCTCTAGTCTAGAAGATTATCACCATGATAAAACTAAATAATCGATTAATCAGACAAAATTTCAAATGATTTATATATTACTCACAGATTCATAAACCAACCAAACCTGCCTATGTCTCACGTGGACGTTATGGAAGGAGAGAAAGAGGATGGCATTTAGGGCTTAAAATCAGAAGCTTTTGATGGAAAGAAAACTCAGGAAAAAAACCCTTCAAGAACTTATCAAGAATCCTAATTTATTGCCTTTACCATAAATAGACAAATAGATATATTTAGCAAAAAAACTACTACTGCACATCCTTGGTGCGATGATCACTTTACAAGAAGAATAAAGAGTTTTGAAGTGATAATCGAAACGATTATCAAAGTAGGAACTTGTTAGATAAACATTCCAATGAACATCAAGCAACAGTTTCACCCAAAAATGAAAAGCAAAAATTAAGGCATTAAACAAATTTATATAACAGGGAAGTTTAGAAGAGTGAAGCTAGGTTATACTGACATTAATGCATACATAAGGCCAATGGCCATTGGAAAATAAATGTTTTTGCAAAGAAAATTGAATAGCCTTGCAACACTGCAATACGCAATGAGGCAATCATATAAACATTTAGAAGAATAAATGCTACGCTTTTCGTATTTTAGTGCACAACATCAAATTCAACCGCTAAACAACACAGTTTCTTGAAAGTTATTCAAAAATTAAATCCTAATAGTGTAACTAGTTTTAAATATCTATTGTCTCGGCGAACTTCTTAAAATATAGAACTATTTTTTAATATAATTTCCTTATTTAGTATAAAAATATCGACTTGGTCATTATATCTGGTCTAGACAAGCTACATATAAAATTACAAATACAAACCAATTTCAAAATTAAATTTATTTTCTTTTTAAATTAGGATTTTTGATTGGTAGGGCAGGCAGGCTAAGCCCCCTACTTAATATTCCATTCACAAGGGTAATTTTCCGTTGTCGTGACACTTTTAGAAATAAGGAATATTTGGTAGCCAAACAATCCTTGAAGTTGGAGAAAATTTTATTACATTTAAAAGTTACCGGCCTCTCTCAAAAAAAAAAAAAAAAAACTACCATGCTGTAATCCAATGTCGTATTTACAAAACATGATAATTTTAAAACCTTCAGGAATTTGACAGACTCTTAACAACTAAGTACCTGCAATGACCCTGCCAATCATGTAAATTTGTTTCCAAACTAAAGTTTTCTTAGCTTAAGGAAGCTTTTTTTACTCTATAGTGTAAATAACACAACCAGATAATTTTCCTAAGCGGAAATATCAAAGCCATTATAGGAAATGGGTTTCCTCTACATCACAATTTATATCTACAAAAATTTAATATACAATTTTTATTTTCAAACTTTCAAAAACCCACTAAATTTAACAAAAACGCTAATTATTAGTATTACACAACTCAAACTCAAAAAATTAATTACTAAGGGCACGTTTGGTACACTGTAATGATTATTATATGAGAATAAGAATAAGTATTACAAGGAATACATTAAGTTAGAATATAATAAGTATTACTATTCATTAGTCTGGTGACCATTTAGGAATAGAATCCTGAATATGCATCCAAAATTTAGTAGAGTATAAAAAGAATGTGTAATTAAATCATTTTTAAGTCAAATTTCCTAAAATACACTTATTTTATGGCGTTTAAAATAGAGCTAATAATTAACCATAAGGAAAATTTATTTTCTTTCATTTTGAAGATGCGGCAACTAATGGGTTTTCAAGAAATTTTTTTAAAAATTTATTACATAAGGTAGAAGAATAAATATTCAGTACTTTTGATAATGAATAGTTATTCCTCATTTTGAAGAATAGCTATTCATAAGAAATAACTATTCATTGTAATAAGAACATAACCAAACAACCAAATAGTTATGCCATAGGAATATCTATTACATTACAGTGCCTATTACAGTTTACTAAACATGCCTGTAGGGCCATAAATTGTAGCCCAAACCCAGATGGAATAGGATATGAACCCAGTGAGCCCAATACAATAAATTTATGAGAGTGGGTGAAAGAATTGGGCTGGTGATGGGTTTTATAACAGTTAATAGGTATTATGAGTCTGTCCGAGGAGGATAAAACATTATCAAATGCTGAAATCAAGTCCGAGGAGCAATTTTTAGGATGGGTTGGCTATTTTCAGATGATGTCCGAGGAGGAAGTTCTTAGACAAATTGGTTGTTTCCGTTGGTGTTCTTCTTAATGCTACAGTGTATCTTCTTTAATGTTTTTCCTTAATCTTTGTCGATCTTTTTTTTCTGGAGGCTTTACTCTATTATATAGTCATCCTCCATTCAATCCTACCGTCCACTTGTCTACTTTCTAACCCCGTACTCAAGTTTTTCTCTCCTTTCCCACTGCTTTTTGATTTTCTGGGAGCAAAAGTGATTGTAGACACTGTTCAGAGGTCTTCTCCACATTAATGCGGCCAGGAAAGCTGCTGTACTGCATTTAATGCGGTGGTAGCAGCTTTTTCCTTAGATATTTCTGTGTTCTTATCCCTTCCCTGTACATTGGAAGTCTATCTTCCTCGCTGGAGCTTCCTGGAAGGTTGTTTAGAGCAAGACAAAACTCACTCTATTGATATATGTCAGATCCGAGGAGGATGACCCTCTCGAACCAACAACCTTGGATATTTATCTGCTCTTTTATCTATTACGGGCCCTTTTCCCATGCCTTCTCCTCCTCGGACGCCTTATTATTAAAGAGAGGGGCTCAAGCCTAACGCAAAAGCTCAAGTTTTAGCCCCCCACAATAGCCTCTCAAAATTCTAATTTTTCCCTCTCATCCGAGGAGAAAAATTATAATTTTGATATGTATCTGCAATTACAATTAAGTCCACAAGGGTATTTAAACCCATGCACGCAGAAAGGTCATTTCTGCCAATTCACGAGAGTTTCTGACGCTTGGGAACTCGCACATCATCATTAAACGCTTTGGAACGCGTTACACTATAGACATCCAACGGTGGAACTCTAATCTAACGGTTCAGGTTTTACCTTCAATATTTGGGCGGGATTGCGTCTCCTTCATTTTTTTGTCTCTACTATAAAAGCTTCCAGACGTTATTCTTTTCATTTCTCATCAGAGTTTGCGATTTCAAAGCGTTCATACCTCCGTATTCATCATACCTTCACAAAAGAGACTTCAAAGATCCTCCAGAGACAAGAAGATCAGTTCGCATCTTACTCCACGTAAGTTTCGTTCTTCGTACTTCCTCTACCTTCTCGGCTAACCATTCTACACCTCGCAAGCTAAATATGGGTAGATTTGAGCGTCTAGTAAAGACTCCGGCCTTGATAGAGTTGTTCAAAGAAAAGTACCACATTCCCCAGGAGATTGGGGTACGACACTGCACCACAGAAGGGGTGGAGTTTGACCGAAAAGTAGGGGAGGTCGTAATCCCTATGATTGCCTTCATAGAAGGAGGCATGACCGTCCCCATGGGTAGGATTACAAGGGATTACCTACGTGCCCATAGACTCTGCCCCCACCAATGTGCTCCCAATCTTTTTAGAGTCCTAGGATCAATTGATGCTTTGGACCGACATCTGGGGCTAGGATTGACTTGGTACGACGTCGCTCATTTATATGAAGGCCATATAGAGTCTCGGACAGGGTTTTACCTTAACTCCCGTTCCAGTGTGGTCAAATTGATCTCCTGCCTCCCCAAATCTAACAAAGGGATGAAAGACGACTACCTGATCCTGTCGGGCCCTTGGAGTGACGGCCTAGCCTGCCCAACCAAGTTAGGAAAGCCAGGTGGAGCAATTTTAGATCTAGGGTTTCTAACATTAGATTTAAGGAGTACTCGGCTTTATTTACTGCACTTAGATATCGTTTTAATACATTTACATTTATTTGTTTAGCTATTTTTTGGGTATTGCCGAGGCTCTTAACTATGTGATTTGTTTACTTGACAGATAAATTATTCACCAACTCAAAGCTCAGCCTAATCAACGTTCCAGCACTTAACTACCTGCTAAGATCAAAAATTTTTGTGAACGACGACGGGCAACTTTATGCAATTCACCTAATTTTGGACTTTGAGCCAATTTCAAGGTAATTTCTGGACGTCGGCAATTCTATCCGAGCAGGCGACCACCGTTTAGCGCGCATAGACGTCTCTCGGCCAGACTTCCTTGCCCCATACGATCTTCCTCCTGTCGACCATCCTATCCCACAAGGGGTACCTCTCGTCGCCCAACCGTTACAACAAGTGCCACTTGGGGAGGCTATCATCAGAGAAGGCACAGCTTCCTCTTCTTCCCTTGAACAAGAGATTGACAGATTCCAATTTGAAGAAGAAACAATCCTTGTATCGGAGGCCGAAGAGGGGGCAGACGAGCATTCGTGTGTGCAGACTCCTGCTCAAGTGGTAACTTACATCGCCGACACATCAGACGAGGAGGAGACAATGGCCCCCAAGACCGGTCACAATGGCCCCCAAGACTGGTCCTAGCCTGAAGGAATTAATGAAGAATAGGAATAAGGCGCCATCCCCTCAAGATAAAAATAAGTCCAGACAACCTGCAAATCCCCCTCCTCCTCCACCTCAGATCCCTGCTAACCTTGGGTTGAAACCTAACCCTGACCTAAGGAGGAAAAGGCCACTAGATACTGTCGAAGATGGGGAGCTGGGCCCCTCTAAAGGACATAAGCAGGTCAGACAGAATCAGGATTGTAGGGGTAGGAGGTCCAACTCAGTGGACAATCGAGAGGAAGCCCCGGTGGCCCAAGCACGTCGGTCTCCACGTACTTGGTCACCCGTACTGGAGGTCGATGGTATGCCCATCGCATATGATGCCACGCTTAGGCATTATCGTGGGGGGCATGCCGACCTGATGGCTAAGGCTCTGCAACAGCCTCTCCTCCTTCCCCAGGACATGGCGGCCTACAGGAGTTTTAATCATCCTAACCTCTTCCTTTCCCTAAAAAGGGACTTGGCCATGGTAAGCAATTCTGCTAATTTTTCCTTCATTTTTGTTTACTTGCTTTTTTTTTTTCTTTTTTTTTTTTTTAACACAAGCCACTTTATCATGACGCATACTAGGTCACACAACAAGTTTATGTGGCCGAAGAGTGGGTAAAGAACTCTCGCGAAGAGACGAGGGCTGCCCATGATCTCGAGATACCGTAGAGGCTCAGCTAGGTGCACTGAGAGATAAACAAGCACAAATGGCTGAGGAGGTGAAACAAGCCCTCAAGGCGAAGGCTAGTGCTGAAGTGGGCCTAAAGACGACTGAGAGACAGGCTGAAGACCTTCGCAAGGAGCTGCACTACTGCGAGATTAATTTGGCAACAAAGAAGCAGTTGGTGAAAGATCTCCGCGAGGAAATTCACAAAGTCAAGGAGGCTGCCCAACTACTAAAGGAGGCAGCTGAGGCTGAAAAGCAGACGGCGTATGCTCTGGGGGTACAGGAGACTCAGAGTAGGCTTACTGAGGAATTTTCTTCCGTAGCCAGGGATTACTGCGACATCACTTGGGGTAAAGCCCTCGATGCCACTGGGATCCCTGCTGATTCCAGCCTACGACTACCTAAGAGCATATACTACGATTCGGACATCCGAGAGCTCCTAGGTTCTGGCTCTCCTCCCCCCGAGCATCCTGTCCAAGTATCTGAGGCTCCTACAATAGATCAAGCTCCTCCTGCTCCTATGGAAGCTCCAACTGACTCTCACCAAGATGATGGCCAAGGGAAAAACGTTGAAGCTCCTCAGGGCAAGGAAAAGAACCAAGATAAGGGGAAAGGCCAGGCCTTAGATACCGCCGTCTCTCAGTCCAAGCAAGTTGCTGACCCAGAAGCTCCCAAGGCAAAAGCTTAGGACACTAGTTTTATTAATACATCTATTTTCTTTGTTTACTGCTTTTGTATTTTTTTTTTTTTAAAGACATGTATTCCACCCTCATTATCAATGAAGTAAAGGAGAATTCTTCTGTTGTCATTTCGTTTCATCATTTTTTTTTTTTATTTGTATGTATGATTTAGAAGACTAATTCAACCCAAATACAACTATTCCGAATGGTAACTTTAAATAGTAACAATAAATATAACTAATTCGACAAGTATCTTTAACAGTAACAATAAACATAACTAGTCCGAATGGGAACTTTAGGTAATGTGCTTGAATTAAAATATTTAAAGAAACTTAGAACAAGCATTAACGAACCCCAATCATCTGGTCCGAGGATTCTAGTCATGATTGGATTTAAGTTTAACCACTTAGTAGAACTGGGAAAAAGTGTTAACTAACCCAAATCATCTGATCTGAGAACCCATGCATGATTGGATTTAAGTTTAAACACTTCAGAGAATTGCAAGTGTTAACTAACCCAAACCATCTGGTCCAAGGACTCATACATGATTGGATTTAAGTTTAAACACTTCAGGGAATTGCAAGAGTGCTAACTAACCCAAATCATCTGATCCGAGGACTCATGCATGATTGGATTTAAGTTTAAACACTTCATAGAACCGCAAGAGTGCTAACTAACCCAAATCATCTGGTCTGAGGACTCATGCATGATTGGATTTAAGTTTAAACACTTCATAGAACCGCAAGAGTGCTAACTAACCCAAATTATCTGGTCCGAGGACTCATGCATGATTAGATTTAAGTTTAAACACTTTGTAAAATCAAGAGTGGCATACACATTTCACATAAAGAACAAATATTGATCAAATACACATTTATTAATAATAACACCTTTTTAAGTTATTGACATTCCAAGGGTGGGGTACTACAAGTCCGTCCAGGTCTTCTAAGAAGTATGCTCCAATACCAACGTTGGAGGTGATACGATATGGTCCTTCCCAATTCGGCCCCAATTTTCCCCACGCCGGGTTTTTTGCCGAGCCCACAACTTTGCGTAGTACCAGGTCGCCAGGGGTCAAAGGTCTTGTCCTTACATGGGCATCATAACCTCACTTCAGTTTCTGCTGATAATGGGCCAATTGAACCATCGCGTTCTCTCTCTTTTCGTTAATCAAGTCTAGACCTCTTGCTAGGTGTTCATCGTTGTCTTTTGGATTGAATGAGCTGGTTCTCGTCGTCGGGAATCCAGACTCCAAAGGAATGACAGCTTCAGCTCCGTAAGTCATTGCAAAAGGGGTCTCTCCGGTGGACCTACGAGGCGTGGTTCTGTACGTCCAGAGTACATGTGGAAGTTCTTCCACCCATTTGCCTTTTGCATCATCCAATCTTTTCTTCAATCCACTTAGTATGACTTTATTCACAGCTTCAGCTTGTCCATTCCCTTGAGGGTAAGCCGGAGTAGAATACCT
This sequence comes from Quercus wislizeni, assembly GCA_023055345.1. Lineage (NCBI taxonomy): Eukaryota > Viridiplantae > Streptophyta > Magnoliopsida > Fagales > Fagaceae > Quercus > Quercus wislizeni. The sequence goes on from JALGQJ010000005.1 coordinate 26,567,751, forward strand.
GTTAGTAATCCCCAGCTCACCACAATAATTTCTGAACATCTTACTATCAAACTGGAGTCCATTATCTGAGATGAGCACATGAGGGACGCCAAACTGAGTAACAATGCTTTTCCAGACGAATCTTTTTGCATCCATATTTCGGATATTGGCTAGAGGCTCTACTTCAGCCCACTTCGTAAAATAGTCTATGCTGACTATGAGATATTTCTTGTTTCCCACAGCTTTAGGAAATGGTCCGACGATATCTAAACCCCATTGAGCGAATGGCCATGGGCTAGATAATGGATTGAGGATTCCCCCTGGTTGGTGTATACTCTGTGAGTACCGCTGGCACTGATCACACTTTTTAACGTATTCCAAAGCTTCTCTCTGCATGTTCGGCCACCAATAACCTTGAGTAATGGCCCTATGTGCTAAGGATCTGCCTCCAATATGACTTCCACAGATTCCTTCATGCATCTCTTCCAGGAGTAATTCGGTTTGGTCAGGATGAACACATAGCAAATAAGGCCTCGAAAAGGAACGCCTATATAGCTTGCTGTCCTCCGACAGCCAATAACTAGTAGCTTTCTTTCGTATTTTGTCAGTTTCGATTTTCTCCTCAGGCAAAACATCTTCTTTCAAGAATTGCGTGATAGAATCCATCCAACTTGGCCCCGCTCTCACTTGGTTGATTTGAACCATGTTCACTGTTGCCAAGGGTCTATGTAGGTCCTCAACAAGGATTATTTGAGGCAAGTTCTGTGCCGAGTAGGTTGCAAGCATGGCCAAAGAGTCTGCATGCGCGTTGCCACTTCTTGGGATATGTAGCAAGCTAAAGGATTCAAATTTCGTCTGCATAATCTTAACTTGACTAAGATATCCCCGCATTCTTTCATCCTTGGCTTCGAATTCCCCTTTTACTTGACCGACAACCAGCCTTGAGTCCGAGAAGAGTTTTATGGACTTCCCTCCCATCCTTTGGACCATAGCCATTCCTTCTAATAGAGTTTCATACTCCACTTCGTTATTCGTAGCTAGAAAGTCTAACCTCAGGGACTTCTCAACGATAACCATCTCGGAAGACGTCAGTACTAATCCAACCCCCTCACCTTTTTAGTTTGATGCTCCGTCTACATGTACTTCCCATGTCGGAGGGCAGTATTGGCAGATTGTACCCACCAATTTTTCATCCTTGTCTCTCTGTGCTAGTAATTCATCCGCTTCAGGTTCGGTGAATTCTGCCACCAAGTCGGCGAGTACCTGTCCCTTCACGGAGGTACGAGGCATGTACTTGATATCAAAAGCTCCCAGAATTGTACCCCACTTGGCTATCCTTCCCGTGTAATCAGCACTTCTGAGTATGGTTTTTAGTGGGAGTTATGTAAGAACAACCACTGTATGCGCTTGGAAATAGTGAGGCAACTTGCGCGTGCCAAGCACCACTGCCAGGATAGCTTTTTCCAGTGGTAGATAATGCACTTCCGCTTCGTGCAACGATTTATTCACGTAGTATACTGGCCGCTGTACGTCGTTATCTACCCATATCAACACCAAGCTTACTGCATACGAGGCTATAGCAATATAGGCGAAAAGAATTTCATTTGGCTCAGGACTAGACATGACCGGCGGCCGAGCTAGGTAGTCTTTAAGTTGCTGAAAGGCTTCGGCACAATCCTTTGTCCATTCGAAGTTCTTCCATTTGTTGATCAATAGAAAGAAAGTTCGGCATCTATCTGCTGATCGAGATATGAATCTATTCAAAACGGCAGCCATTCCAGTTAGCTTTTGCACTTCTTTTGGGTTTCGAGGAGTTCGCATATTAGTGATGGCTTTAATCTGGTCGGGATTAACTTCGATTCCCCTGTGAGTAACCATGTAACCCAAGAATTTGCCCGATCCTACACCAAATGAGCATTTGGAAGCGTTTAAACGTAGTTTATAGCTTCTGAAAATTTCAAAGACAACTTGAAGGTCTCCAAGGTGCTTCGACACCTTTTTGCTTTTCACCACCATATCGTCTATATAAATCTCCATATTCTTTCCCAGTAATGATTCGAACATCCTCGTCATCATTCTCTGATAGGTAGAACCTGCATTCTTCAAGCCAAATGGCATCACTTTGTAATGGTAATTCCCAACTGGAGTAACAAAAGCAGTTTTTTCTTGATCGTCCAGGGCCAAAGGTATCTGATGATAACCTTGAAACGCGTCCAAGAAGCTCATCCGAGGATGGCCGACAGTGGCGTCTACTAGCTGATCGATCTTGGGCATGGGGAATGAATCTTTAGGGCAAGCTTTATTCAAATCTGTGAAATCAACACACACTCGCCACTTCCTACTCTTTTTCTTGACCACTACCGTGTTTGCCAACCATTCGGGATAGAAGACCTCCTTGATAGCCCCAACCTTTTTGAGTTTCGTCACTTTCTGACAGACTGCTTCGGCATGCTCTTTTGATGGATGACGAGGGAGTTGCTTTTTAGGAGCTGTTAACGGATTAACATTCAAATAGTGGCAAATGAAGTCTGGATCCACCCCTGGAGCCTCATAAGTATTCCAAGTAAAGACGTCGATGTTTCGTTTAAGAAATTCTACCAGTTCCTCCCTCTCTTGATGAGGTAGTTGTGATCCGACTTGAAAAAACTTCTCCGGGTCGTTTCCTATGGTGATTTTCACAAGGTCTTCACATTTCACCTCCTCGGATGTCCCATCAATAGGTGTCATTGGGGGTTTTAACTGCTATAACTCCACTCCGTGAGTCACAGATTCTTCTTCAGGTTTGTCTCGGATGGCTGCTATCTTGCACAGTCGCGCCATGGTTTGATCACCCAATACTTCTTCTATTTTGCCTCAAGATGGGTATTTGATCTTCTGATGTAGGGTGGAGGAGACCGCTCCTAAGGTATGAAGCCAAGGTTTGGCAACGATTGTTGTATAAGGAGAATATGCATCTACTAAGATAAAATCAACTTCAACCGTTTCCGAACCGGTTTGCACTGGTAGTCTAATCTGTCCCTTCGGGATAATAACCTTCCCTTCAAAACTCACTAGAGGAGAATTGTAAGGAGTCAAATCTTCAGTTCTTAAATTCAGCCCCTTGAAAAGATCAGGATACATGATTTCAGCTGCGCTACCTTGATCCACCATCACTCTCTTCACGTCATAACCTCCAATTCGGAGAACGATCACTAGGGCATCGTCATGAGGCTGAATAGTTCCAATCTTGTCCTCGTCTGAAAATCCCATGACCAGGGACCGATCTAGTTTAGCTCTCTTCAGCTCATGTCTGCCGTCCTTGGGAGACAGGTGGGCCACGGACATTACTCACGACCCAATTCTGCCAGGCGCCGCAAAAATAACGTTGATAGTTCCGAGAGGGGGTCGTGAAAGATTCTCCCTTTCCGACCGAGCATCGGTCTGACCACCCAAACCACTAGAGTGATGCAACAGCTGTTTCAATTTGCCTTCTCGGACAAGTTGGTCCAAATGATCCCATAAACTTCTGCAGTCCTCGGTAGTGTGACCATGGTCTTGATGGTATTGACAATAGAGATTTCGATTTCTCTTTTCAGGGTTTCCCATCATCTTATTGGGCCATTTGAAGAAGGGTTCGTTCTTAACCTTTTCCAAAATTTGATGAACGGGTTCTCGGAATACAGCTCCGACCATCTAATTGTTATTCGACGCTTGCTGCTTAGTATAATCCCTTCTCGGCCGGTTATTATTGTATCTGTCCGACCTAAATTCTCTCATATCTTAAGGGACAAACTTAGCTTTCCCTTTTCCTTGCTGTTGATCATCTTCTATCCTTTTATACTTGTCCACCCTATCCATTAGTTGTCGCAAACTGGTGACCGGTTTACCTGTCAAGGATTTTCTTAAACCATGTTCGGAGGGAAGGCCGACCTTGAAAGTTCTAATAACGACTTCATCGAAATCGCCATCAATCTCATTGAACATCTCCCAGTACCTATCAGCATATGACTTCACAGATTCTCCTTTCCTCATTGTCATAGAAAGCAGAGAATTTAGGGGCTGAGGGACCCTACTGCTTGTAATAAATTGGGAACAGAATGATTGTGTAAGCTTCTTGAAGGAGCTGATGGAATTAGTCCTTAAGCCATCGAACCATCTCATCGGCATCGGGCATCGGTCCTAGGCTGGAGGGGAATACTCTGCACAGCAAGGCTTCGTCCTGAGAGTGAACCGCCATCTTCTGTTTGAATTGGCTCACATGTTCTACAGGATCGGTACGTCCATTATACATGGGGAACGTAGGTTGGTGAAAACGTCTGGGAAGCTTCGCCTTTTCTATTCCCCGAGTAAAGGGGGACTTAGAAATTTGGCTCAGAGCCTTCTTCATGACCTTCGTTCCTACCCCCCTTCCAGACGAACTTTTTCTCCTCCTCTTGTGTGAGTGCTCCTCTTCATAAGAATAGGATTCACTGGGTGGAGTTTCTGAGCATTCCCTGTAACTAGCATCCCCATCATCGTTGGAAGAAACATCAGAGCTTGAAGGGGTTTGCTTTCGTTGTGCACGACAAAGTTTCTTTTTTAAGTCTTCAATTTCTTGTTGCAAATCCTTCTCATCAGCTTGTTCGTGTACTAAGTGACTCCTTCGTCGATAGCCACTTCTACTAGCATGTATCGTCTGCGAGCTGCCCTCTTGCTGGTTATCTACGTGATTTCCCTGTTCCAGGTTGTGGAGCTCGCCTTGTTGATGAACATTAGCTGATTCTGCAAGGGGTGGACCAATCTGCTGTGGTTCTGAACCCACCATAATTGTTATAAACTTCACTAGCGCTAATTCTTCCCACAGACGGCGCCAATTGTAGGGTCACAAATTGTAGCCCAAACCCAGATGGAATAGGATATGGGCCCAATGAGCCCAATACAATAAATTTATGAGAGTGGGTGAAAGAATTGGGCTGGTGATGGGTTTTATAACAGTTAATAGGTATTATAGGTCTGTCCGAAGAGGATAAAACACTATCAAATGCTGAAATCAAGTCTGAGGAGCAATTTTTAGGATGGGTTGGCTATTTTCATATGATGTCCGAGGAGGAAGTTCTTAAACAAATTGGTTGTTTCCGTTGGTGTTCTTCTTAATGCTACAGTGTATCTTCTTTAATGTTTTTCCTTAATCTTTCTCAATCTTTTTTTTCTGGAGGCTGTACTCTATTATATAGTCATCCTCCATTCAATCCTACCGTCCACTTGTCTACTTTCTAACCTCGTACTCAAGTTTTTCTCTCCTTTCCCACTGCTTTTTGATTTTCTGGGAGCAAAAGTGGTTGTAGACACTGTTCAGAGGTCTTCTCCACATTAATGCGGCCAGGAAAGCCGCTGTACTGCATTTAATGTGGTGGTAACAGCTTTTTCCTTAGATATTTCTGTGTTCTTATCCCTTTCCTGTACATTGGAAGTCTATCTTCTTGCTGGAGCTTCCTGGAAGGTTGTTTAGAGTAAGACAAAACTCACTCTATTGATATATGTCAAATCCGAGGAGGATGACCCTCTCGGACCAACACCCTTGGATATTTATCTGCTCTTTTATCTATTACGGGCCCTTTTCCCATGCCTTCTCCTCCTCGGACGCCTTATTATTAAATAGTGGGGCTCAAGCCTAACGCAAAGGCTCAAGTTTTAGCCCACCACAATGCCCTAAGCTTTTTTTTTTTTTTTTTTTTTTGAGAAAGACTAAGCATATTTAGGAAGTGGGTTTACTTTAAATTCCTCAAAAGTGGAATAATCACCAAAATTCTTCTTCACATTTAAGCCACACTGAACACAAACACACACATTCCTCTAAATATCAAAGATTTCCTTTGTTGTTTGCAAACAACAATATGATATTAATTAAACAGAATAAATATAATAAATCAAATAAGAGAAATTCTATAGAGAGAGACAGAGACATACATTGATTTCATTCTCTTTGTCTTGGACAAAATGGGCTTCTGCCCTTTTCGGGCAAATTAATTAGCCTTTTGCCATTCTTCTCAAAATAAATAGGGAAATACCCCACTTTTGAAAATCGAGTTTCTCAAAATTGAGTTTAAAAAAAATAATAAATTCTGGAGCCCTATAGTGACGTTTTTAAGGACCTATAGTGGCGTTTTGTAACTTGATATCCATGAAATCGAGTTATAGGCAATAATGATTTTGAAAAACTCGATTTTCAAAAGATGGGCATTTCCCTATTTAGTTTGGGAAGAAGGCAAAAGACTAATTAATTTATCTGAAAAGGGCAGAAGCGCATTTTGTCCCTTTGTCTTCTTTCCTCTTCTTCTTCTACTTCTTTGAAGGGAGAGAGATGATAACGAGCTCCTGCAACTGAAATATTTATAGATGATTTGGGAAACGTGTAACAATATGAAATTGTTTTTGATAAACACAATCTCAAATTGTTGAGATTTTTTTTTTTTTTTTGAAGCCAGATTTAAATTTTATTATTCAAAACTTGATAATTTGATAATTACGGATAACACATAATCTGGAATTGTTGAGATTTTTTTTTTTTTTTGAAACCAGATTTAAATTTGATAATTCAAAATTTGAAATTTGATAATTACGTATAACACATATCCTTTTCTCAAAAAGAAAGTATAACACATATTCTCAAGGTATATCTCCATTGAATTATCAATAGTTTATCTCCCTTTCATTGATAAAAATAAAAATAAAAATAAAAATAAAAGTTTTTGGATAATAGATACAGATAATACACCCTTTTAAAATATTAAAAAAAAAAAACAATTCCACTAGAAGGAGGAAAAAAAAAACGGTAGCTTTTTAATTAAGCAAAAAAAAAAAAACGTTCAGTTTGGTGTCTTTCGCCTAGTTTATCGGTTGGCTTAAATTTTGAATCGCTTTCAATTTGTAAACCCTAGCCAAACCTTAAAAACTATTCACCGTGTCTTTCGTTCCAAAAAAAAGTAAAAAACCAAATCTCCTTTCTCTTATCACTGAACCTCAACATTAAATTCTGTAAGATCAGTGTCAGCCCTGCACTAGATGCATTTGATGTGATTGCCCAAGTAAAAAAAAGACCTCCAAATTTTAACCAATAGAATTATTTTTCAATTAATTTATCTCAAATATTAGCTAAAAAATGAATTTTTTATTTTTTATCAAAATGAAAGACAAGAAAAAAAGTGAGAAAAAAATGCTAAGTTTACAACTTTTTTACAATATTTTTATAAAAAATCTTAAGTAACAAGTTATTACAAACTATTATTAATGGCAAAAAAATAATTGTAATAGTAGATTCAAATTAGAATCAGTAACAATTTAGTACATAGAATTTATTCTAAAAAATATTGTAAATATAGTACTTCTCAAAAAATAAAAAAGAGAACAATACACCAAAAAAAAAAAATTTGTTCATAACATTTTTCATAATAGTGGAGTTGGCAAATTTTTACTAGTTCTGACCTAGGTCCACAACTAACATTATTCTTTTACTTACCACTATTAATCTACCACATCAATAGATATGAAAAATTTTGTCAAATTTTTTGTGTTTATAAACTTTCTTAAAAAAAAAAAAAATTACGTGGTTTATATTAATTAGTACTAATAATTTTACATGTAAAACAGAAAATAATAGAGTTTAACTAATATTTAATTTTTTTTCAGTCATATATATATTATATAAAAGGTCTCAATATTAGTTTTCACCTTAGGCACCCAAATGCATCAAACCAACTCTAGTAAGGATATGACGTAAAACTTATGTTTTACTCTTTTAATCTCAATATGTCACGTTATCTTATCACACATTTAAGAATAAATATAATCACACTCAATTATTTCTAATACCTATATATAAATTCAACCAAATTAGGAGTTTATTGAGATATTATTAAGTGTGGTATGATATATCAAATTTTAAATAAAATGTTGATATGGCAATCACTAATTGGATAAGGTAAAATATGGGTTTTACATTCCGTCCTTACAAAATTCGGAATCCTAAACCTCCATTCATTATCCCTCTCAATATCATTTACTCCACGTCTATACCATTCCTCTTTTGTAAGACAATTACTGAGAAATAATAACATTGTCTGCAATAAGCATTACTTAGAGAAGGAAGGCGTTGGCTTTCTGCAACAATTACCAAAGCAACTTCAAAGGGGAGGATAGCCTAATTGTTTTTCTTCTTGAAATTCTCTTTAATTTAGAGTTTATATATATATATATATATATATATAACCCATAGGAAAATGGAGTACACTTGCAGGTAAGTTGAGTACGCCACTTTGGGAAACCTTGTTTAAAATATATATATAACCCATAGGAAAATGGAGTACACTTGCAGGTAAGTTGAGTACGCCACTTTGGGAAACCTTGTTTAAAATGGGGTATTGGGCCAAGGCTGTGTTATTAGGTTTCTAGGAATTGGACATTTTGGCAGGGATTCATATTTCTTGTCATTGGGACTATTGACCATTGGATAGGGTTGTAAATGAATCAAGCCGTTCATAAATAATTTGGGCTTAGCTCAATAAAAAATTTGTTCATATTTATTTGTTTATAAATAAGTTAAGCTTGAGCTTTAGGGTATGTTTGTTTGGAGAGATTTTAGGGAGGATGGAAAATTGAGAAGAGAAAAGTGGAGAGAAAACCTTTTAATGGGTGTTTGGTTGAAGGGGGAGAGGAAAAAAATTATGATGGGGCCCACGTGTTTTCTCTCCGGGCCCACCAAAATATTTTCTTTCCAAAATGGAGAGAAAACTTAGAAAAGAAAACTCGGTGCATTAAAAAGATTGGAATACCCATATGCAAGTGCACATGAATTTTCGTTTCTCTATCAGTTTGGCTTTTCTTTTTCTTTTTTCTTTTTTTTTCCCCTCTGATTTTTATCACAATTTTTTTTTTTTTTTTTTTTTTTTTGAAGATAAGACGATAGAGTTTTTATTGCATAAGACTAAAAATTACATAAAGAAAATAGGGGGCTGGAGACATGTTTCCAGCGCAATAGATATTCATACCCAAACAACAAAGCTGCTTGTGGGGCTTAACTGGGATTGTAAAAGGAAAGAAAGTAAAATGAAGACAGTACAAAATTGAGGCATGACTCAAGTGCTGGTCTGAGTTTCCAACCGTCTCTGATATTCTGTCAGCAATGCTAAGGCTCCATCAGCAATGACCTTCGGTTGTAGTTGCACATTCTCAAAATAGAATTTGTTTCTTGCATTCCAAAGGGCCCAAGCCATGATAGCCTAGACTTCAATGTCTCTATGGTCAAGTCTTTCTTGCAGCATCCTGAGTAGTATGAAAATCTGTTTTATCCCAATCTGTTGTACAACCATACTACTGCTATCTATTTTTTTCTTTTTTTTAGTTATCAAAAAATATCTTCCTTTTTGTTTAATTTTGCAATTTTTTTTCCTTTTCTTCTTTTTTGGGGGGGGGGGGGGGGGGGGGGGGGGGGGGGTCTTTTCTTGTACTTCTTTTTTTTTTTTTTTTAAGTGCTCATCTTCCTTTTGCTTGTACTAGATTGAAGTGTTCATACTTCATACACAATTTTTTAAATAAAAAATGTGATACTTTTTTATTTTATTTAATGGGGACATAATTGTAAATTTATACTTACTTCATTTTCCATCCTCTCATTTTTCCACTCAATCAAACAAAAAAGTTTTCCATCCTCCCACTTTTCCATCCCTCCAACCAAAAACACATAAGGGAAAATTAAATCTTTTCTATTCTCTCACTTTTCCATCCTTCCATAATTTTCTATCCTCCCACTTTTCCACCCCTCAAACCAAACGGGCCCTTAGTTTTAGGCTTGTTTAGTAAACAAGCCGAGCCCAAGCAAAACTATTTGTTCATAAATAAGCTCGTAAACTATAAGGCTCGATACAAAACAAGTCAAGTATAAACTCATTTATAGGCTTGATATGTACTTTCTAAATAAACTCATTACACATATTTTAATAATAAAATGTCTCATACTGGACCACTACCCTTTACCTAAGTTTTTCACTTCCCTCTAAATTGATCAAGCACTACTTTACACTTTAGTTACCTTCTAAAAAAAATTTATAAGTGGGCCACATATTGTCTTTCCTTATCCATTATCTAATGTAAAGTTACAAACAAATTTTTTCTAGTTCTTTATCATCTAATGTGGATGTAAAAATTATATTTTAAACTATTGATGAAGCTATAGTCAATAAAGGATGAATGGATGGATTTAATTTTGTAAAGTTGTAATTTGAACAATGGCTAATCATAAAACGGACTAGAAGCATGATAAACTAAGTATGCTATTTTCTTATTTTTGTTTACTTGATTTTGGGAGATTTAAGCATTTGATAAGATAATTTTGTTAGATCTCAAGCTCAAAAGCTTGATCTGAACTCAAGTTTGAGCTTGATATTAAGCTCGAGCTTGGCTTGACTAATGAATCAAGCCAAGCCAAGCCAAGCTCAAGCCTTTTGGCTTATCCACAAGCTCAAGCTCAAACAATATTTTAGGCTTGTCTTAAGCTCAAGCCAAGCTTGAGCTTTTGAATTTTACCAACGAGCCAAGCTTGAACATGCACTACTTGGTAAAACTCGGCTTATTTACAGCCTTACGCGTGGGTGTAGGCCAGAACAAAATAAAGTGTTTAGAATAGCCATTAACTCCAACCAAATCACAGTTTTTCTTTAATTATACTTTTTTTTTTTTTTTTATCTATTAGATTGCTAATTGTTAGGGTACTTTTTGTTTTTTTTACACCTAATTTTATTTGAATACCAGCTGTTTATTTTCAAATACCGCTAATACGTCATTGGGTTTTCCCAAATATTTTTTTGTTCTATTATTATGTTAATCACAAATGTTTCATATCTCATTATCTAAATTGGGTCATGATATAAAACTATCACAAAAAGCCCAAAAATTCATATTTTATCCAATTTTATTATCATTATTTACCTAAGCCCAAAACCGGCCCTATAAACATAATACACATATCATATTCTATTTAAAGCCCAATAATACTTATGCTTGGCAATATTTGAAAAGCCCATGATTCAAGTCTATGGCAAAACAATTTTATCAATGGAATTTAAATCCATAATCAAAGCCCATGATTTAAACCCATGGCAATTTATTTATCTAAAGCCCAATTCACATTGGCAATATCAAAACCTAATTTTCATTGGCAACATCAAAACCTAATTCTCATTTCCAATATCAAAGCTCAGTTCTTGTTGGCAATATTTAAAGCCCAATTTTCATTGGCAACATCAAATCTCAATTCTCATTGGCAATATCAAAACCCAGTTCTCGCTGGCAATATTTAAAGTCCAATTCTCATTAGCAATATCAAAACCTAATTCTCATTGGCAATATTAAAAGTCCAACTTACGTAGGCACTATTAAAAGCCCAAGCTAACTACTTGGCACTATTTTATCAAAAGCCCAAGGTTATTAATACTTGGCAAATTACTATATCATAATTATTTCACTTAAAAGTCCAATAATGAACAATACTTTAGATTCTTAAACCTATTACTATAATATTACAAGCTCATGAAATTTATGAGTTATCTATTCTCAAAACCCATGACAATCATCTTATAGAAGCCCATGGAAAGTTATGATTATTTATCTTAGACCCATGACATTTATTTATTTCATTTCATATTATAAACTCATTTTCACTATCTATCTTACATCACAACATTCATAATATTTATTTCCAAAACTTATGGTAATTATTCATCCTACATGTCTATTATGATTATCTATAGAAAAACTCATGAGAATATCACATTATTCCACTATAGTGGTTGTTACCATATTTATTTAAAACCCGTGGATATTGCCTCTATTTAAAACACATGGTAAATATTATTCTCAAGAAAATATTGGAGGTCATTATTTAAAAAGGCCCAAAGAAAATAACATTTACAAAATAATCCATAGCAAAAATTATGAGAAACTATATAAGTTGTTATTCAAAGCCCATGAAAATTAATACCCAAAATCTATCATAAATATTTATTAAAGCTCATGGATTCATTTTATTTCTACTGACAACTAAAGCCCATGAGGAGTTAAAAAAAATCATGGCAAAGCATGTCTTTAATGCACATTTTGTAGGCCCAAGAATCTCATGGAGTAGGGAACAAGCCCAAGCAAAGAAAGGGTCATGTGGCCCAACTAAAAGTGCTGAAATTGAGCAAAGCCCAACCCAAAAAGGTCCCAAGCGAATCAGAAATTCAAGCTGAACTAAGTCAGCCTAATCAAGTCCACCAACAGCGAAAGGCTCCTCCATACCTCTAGGAATGAACCAAGGGGCTGTCATGGCAGAATTCTAACACATTTTCTATTGAGAACAGTAGCTAATAACTATTCCTAGCAGCTAGGAAGCTGATGGGCAGAGAGTCATCATCATCTCCCTCAAGGTCCTACCTCTAGCAGAAGCTAATAGGTAATAAATATCCTTCTTCTCCAAGTTTTGGTTACAACTCAAGGAAGACATGACCAAGACTCATGAAATGCTCAACTAAATAGTTTGTTTTATTACTAGAAATATATGTTATTGATTCATGAACCAAGCCCATGAATTCCTAAAGGGGAAAATTTGGGAATTAGTGGTTTGGAGGGCACTAGGGAAACCTCCAACAGAAGCATGTGGGTGGTCTCAACACTTGACACCTGGCTTGGGGGTGTTAGAGCTCACTTCAATGCTTCAATCTCAGTGCATCCAACCAAAATCCTCTCCTCATACCTGCCCAGCCCTCATTGGCCCAACCAGCTCCAAGAATCCTAGCATTTAATGAGGGAATGTGCTTGATTTGGGTCATGTGAGACATTGCCCAAAGAGGCAAGATATTCCTTATGCCAAATCACCTATTTTAGGCCAAATCCAAGTTATTAATTCAGCTATCCTGCTCCCTTGAATTAGACCTACGTTTTTTTTATTTTAGCTAATTAATGCTTACTCTAATCTTCTCTATAAAAGGCAAACCACTCCAGCCCCTAAAAGGGGGGACCAAGCCTCTCTAAAAATTTCTATCATTGATTACATTCTGCAGAAATTCAGTCCCCCTTAAGCTTTCCTTAAGCTTCCCCAAGCTCTCTTGAGCTCACTCACAACCTTTCTTAGCCTATACTCACCATAACACCAACATTCCCAACCTTGCTCACACATTTCTACTCCATAAACGTCCCATAACTAACCATATCCAACCTAAACTCCCTCCATGAAACTCGCCCAAGCTTCCTCTTAACCAACTTCTCATAAGTTCACACACTCACCCAACAAAAAAACATTCTCCTTACATGCCACCCACATTTCCCTTAAGGATCTTGGTAACTACATGCTGCACTGAGCTAGGATTCCCTCTTTCCCTTCATATCATGTCAAATAACTCATTTTTCATCACTATGCAGCCACTAATATTTACTTATTGTTTTACTATAGGAGGCTATAATGTATTTAAGACTTTTGGAATTTTTTCTTCATATTGATGTAATGATGGCTGGGAGTACTGTGGACCCTATTGAACAAAATACACAAGAAATTCCTGAAGTTAATACTGCATTAAATTTATTTAATAATTGAATATAAATTACCCTACCGCTGGAGATAATACCGTACCGCTAGATTTGAACTATGATGCTGTAAAAGGACTAATAATATAACAAACTAACAACAGTAATGTGTTTATCAGGCTTTATTGTTGTCCTCTTGTCAGGGTGCAGCCTCTATCTCTTTCTTGGGTAGGCTTACACAACACCAAAAGCCTTTGAGATTTATTTTAAAGGCCCATCATCGAGTTTCGGCTTGTTGGCTACCCCATATTCTATTCGAGAACATCAAAATTTTTCCCTCAACACTAATCAATTCCCTTCTTTGTTGATTCGACTTCAAACTCACGGAGTTATTACTTCGTGACAATCCTGCACTTGGGAGTTGAAATTGCAACAATGAGAGAAAAAATTGTAGATTAAATTTTTCAATATTTTTTTTTTTCATTTTTTCTTTCTTTAAAATTGTGGAATTATTTTCTATTTTTGGATTTTTTTTTTATTCTTTTAGATGTAAGAGTGGAATTTTTTAACGTTAATTAAATTTATTATTATTTTATTAACTATATCCAAGTTTAATTGTGCCACGTAATCTTTTTTTGTCACTTAGATAATGGCAAGGACCAAATATGACCAATAGGTTTATAAACTTAAAGAAATTGAAAGTTTTAAAAAACATGAGAACAAATGACAATGGCTCCAAAATAAATGGACCAAAAAGGCGTTTTTGCCTTTAAATACTACTTCCATACCTCATAAGAATAGAATAGGGTGAATCATAAAGTCATGGTTGAAGATCTACTAGGTAAGATAGAAACAAAAAATTCATCTTGGGAGCTCTTAATAATATTTGGGTGTGTACTTGGTAGAGTTGTTATATATAGATATTTTTAGCATAGAACAAAGGTAGAATTAAAATTATGTGACCTTAAGGGTGATTGCAAAAAAAATACATTTTGGAGAGGAGGGGGTTGTCTATCATTCATGGTACCCAAACTCTCACCTATAGGATCATAGGGACAGGCTAGGGTTGGTTTTGAATCTTGCAAAACATCCAGACTCAAAGAAACCTATTCTTCAGGAAATCTAAGAGGAGCCCAGTTCATGTTAAATGGCCCATAATTGATGATCCTTCTAAATTGTTAGGCCAGGATTTCTCTTAGTGCAATATTCAGGTTCAGTTTGGGCTTGTTGGTGTATGAATTTTTTTATCAAAAAATCCCAACCATTGAGATAGACTTGACTTCCCTTTTACTTTTAGGAACTATGATTGAGATTCACGATCCTTGTCCCTTCGATAAAATCCCATAAAAAAAAGTTCATTGTTTTTATTTTTTTGGGTCCATGCTTTGAATTCAGTTGCCAATATCAAATGAGGCTGAAAGGTGAGCTTACTTCTAAAGCTTCCCAAGCAATGAAATTGGGGTGGGCGGTGGGCCTTAGTACTGAAATTTTAACCCTACCTTCAAGGAGAAGTGAAAGAAAGGATCTACCACCCTCTTCCTTTTGCTCTAGAATGAATGTCTCTCCTAATTTTTGCTTAGATATGTTATATTGTTACAACTAGCTCCATGCAGCTGGCAACTTTTTAGACGAGGAAAGAAATCTTAGATTTTGACTTTGAGGTTACATTTTTGGCCATATCCCAATAACATCTATAACAAGAGGAATAGGTTGAAATTGACAATCCTATGAAATGTGAATAAAATTTCTTTGTTCAGCTGGTGCCAAATAACCATCACACCCAGACGAACATGCCCAAAAACAAATGTGCCACTAATCTTAATGATTGTTGATTAATCAGTAAGTTGTTTTCCTTGTAAATTGACTTTTGTTTGAGATGCTTTAGCTTAACGATTTAGGAAAATAGTAATTTTAGGACCACACCCTTTATCACATCATTTTTTACAACTATTTTATATAACAGATTGTGATTAACTGTCTATCATTTACACAAAAATCCATAGTTTTTTCTCTATCACTCACAATCTATCATACTAGAGTTGTGACAAAATTGTGGCGCAAAAAGAAATGGTGCAACTTGTGAGTTGAACTGAGATAAAGTCAGCTAAATCAGTGGGGTTGGAGGTAAAGGAGCCATTATAAGCTGTTTTGAAAGAAATGGGCCAACAAGAAGGGGATAGCGAGTAAACATCATGCCATTAAGATTTTCGATATGACCGTTAAACCAACGTCGGTTCCTTTCGCTTTTACTCTACGCTGGTGGGTTTGGGCTTTCGGACCCACCTAACACAGTAACACTAAGCTGTCCTCCATAACAGAACCCCCCCTTTCTCTTATTATTAAAAATGATGGTACGAGAACTTTAATTTTTTCATGTGATCATCATGATTATTTTAGATTTTTTTTAATTTTAATTTTAATTGATTTTTGCCATCAGAAATTGATAGTAGTTGAGGTTCCTGAACACAAATTTATTGGTTTTTATGACTTGGGCAGTGTTTTTTTTTTTTTTTTTTTCCTATTATTATTGCTGAAAATTAGGTGTCAGGTACGTTCTTTTCTTTGAGAATGTGTGTATGTGTGTGTTTTTAAATGTAATCCTGGTTTGAGAATGAGAATGAGAATGAGAATGAGATTGAGGAGTGAGGACTAATTCAGAATCTAATCCTTCTCTTTGAATTTTGAGTGCATCCACAGCAATAATTTCTTATATAGTGTTTTAACTTTAATGCCATCTATATATCTTTTTTTCTTTTTCTTTTTTTAATCTCTTTTTGTTTTGTTCATTTATATAATCAAACTACATAGTACATATAACATATAACATATAACGTGAATTCCTTTTTAGCCTATGATGATAGTTCTTTATTATCAGACCAAAACATTAATCGATCTTTGATATATGCGGGATACTACGTGAATTCTAATTAGCTTAATTGATAATTTTATTTTATTGTTGAATAATAGAACTAGACTACACACAACACTTTACAATACCTTTTTTTTTTTTTTATCAAAAGAGTCTAAGGATACAACTTTTTATACAACTTGTTAAAATAACGTATGAGTTCTGTAAAGTAAAGTGATGTAAATGGTGAAGGTTCAAGTAAAAGTGATTACGGAAAAAAAAAATTGTAGAAAAATAAGTGTTGATAGCTCATGAAAAAAAAAAAGACATCCTTTCCCATATGGATTAAATTTGTCAAACAATTTTTTGAAATGACAGAGATTTTTAATAAAAATTTATTTTTGCTCATAGTTAATTTGGCCCCTAACGTCAATTTATTAACAAAAATTGATTGCAAGTTCAAAATAATATAAACTAAATTAACTGCCATTGAAATGTATGGATCCAAAAAGTATTTTTGCTTTTTGTTTTTTGTTTTTTGTTTTTTTTTTTTCTTTTTTGTGGTAAATACATGTTCCAAATTGTCACTGCCTACTTCTCACACCAAAATTTACTAGAAATAATCAAGTATGTCTTATAATGGGATAGGAAATAAAGGGATATAAAGAAATGGGCCTAAATTATTATTGAATTAAATTTTTGTATGAGGGCCTAAATTAAATTTCTCGATAGTACTATTAGGGGGTGTTTGGTTCGCCGTGATACTACATTGCGCCGTAATATTACATTATTGTAATCTTACATTAATATAATTTCAATACAAGATAATGAAATATTATTTAAGAAAATAATGAAATTAAGATGATGTGATATATTTTGTAATTTTAAATTATGATAATGTTATAAAAATAAAACAAATAAAAATTTTAATATTACATCATTGTAATATGCATCATATTAAAAGTACATTATAGCGAATCAAATGCTTGTTAAGAGGTAAAGTCGTTATAGGCTAAGGATTGGAGTATAAAGCAATCTTGGGAAATCACTTTTTTTTTTTTTGTTTGTCTCTAAATTAATTAAAGTAAGACACGTGAAGCCAAATAATCATGTCTATTATTAGTTCGGACCCAACAAATTGTCTGTGGTACAGCTTTTGTTGCTAAAACTCATTACGCTGTTCTTTTATTATTACTATTATTTATCATTTTTTTCCTAAATAAACGATAGAAATCAATAGTACTAGCAAGATTATTCTTGAAGGCAACTCACCAGGCCCACACATTTTTTGGCGGTGCTTCATCTACCAACTGAATTTGGCAATTTCTGTACCAACTAATTGAAAATTGGTGTAGGTTTAGTAAATTTTTTTAACGTTCAATAAGAGATAAGAGATATGGTATTCCATTCCATTTCATATGGTTTAAGAAATTATGTTATGTGTAGTATAAATGATCTTACTTTTCCTTAAAAGTTATTACAACTTATGAATTGAGTTAGTCATGGAGTTTGTAGTGTATTTTTACGTTAAAATTTATTTTCCTCCATATGTGTATATTTGTTTCTAAAAAATAGAAAGGGTTCAATCTCCTTTTATACTATAAATCAATTGGTGTCTTAATTTTATGATTAAAAAACAATCATTATAGAGTAAGCATTACAGATTTGAAATACTATCATATCTATGAAATAATAATAATAATTCCAACTAATTTAATGACTGAGTTTTTGTCTAACTATAAGTAGAAAGTAAATTCAAACTAATTCCAAGAATATTGTTCTATTACATTGATGTTAAGAGTTTTTGTACCTCAATTTAACATTCTCCTATTTTTCTTGAGTTTTGTAACCCATGAGAAAATCTGTATTTTTGTTTCTTTATTTGTCATAAGAAAAATAAATTCAAACAAATGTTCCACGTTTTGGATGTATAAATTTCAACTAAAAAGGCTACATTGAAGTAAACAGCATACGGAGGCAGGATCTATGGTCCACTAATCATAATCTCGCAGAAAAAAAGTGTTTTACAATATGTATAAATAAGGGTTGCTTTAGCTTTGTACAAACTAAAAGAAATCTTGTTTTATAAACTAATGTTACAAAGGACAAATAGTTTTACAAAAATTCAATCTTACAAATGGTTGTGGTAGAATATCACGTTTGATCTATTTTCTAGGCATATAGTAGGGCATCAATTCATAGTATGAGATTTAACTAGAACCGTATGAAGCACATAATATTACAAATTAACTGTCGCTTCAACTAAAAGAAAAAGGTTGAAATCTTCCTATATTTCATGCATTTTAGTCCTAAATGTTGTTGGATTCTAAAAATATCATCATTAATAGATGGAGTTTTGTTTAACAAGTTCAGCCTCTAAAAGTTAAAAATACTAAGTGGTGAATTGAAATTTTAAACTTAGAGCAATGATATATTAGGTTGGAGGAGTACATGTTAGCAATATCTCAATGTCATGATTATGAGCCCATTAAGGTTAATGAAAGCTCTAACAAACCAATTTCCCCAATAAAATTTTTAATGGACAAAGCTTTTTGTCATAACAACCAGAGTGGACCAGCTTGTTTCTCATGACAACTATTTAGTGTTTTTCATTAGGCAAAAGTTAATGAATTCCTTAAAAGCATTTTTTTAGTGAACTATTTTTAGAAAACTAACTAATTTTTTTTGATAAACTTTTATATTTTTTATAAAACTTATATTAAATTTTTCTTAAAATAATTTACTAACAAATAGTCTAAAGGCATTTGTTAATCGGATTATTTTCATAAATAATACAACATTTATAAGCCAGGGTCACAAAAATAAGGAGACATTTTAAGTATAGGTGAAGGTTCCAAACTAGATTATCCACATCAAAACACAAGTGCTGTGTTTCATTAAAAGAACCTACCACTTGTACAGTTATTTAAGAGAAGGGTTTAGATGCCACATATATGGGTCACATTGTCACTACCCTCTGAGTCTGAGTGATAGGAGAATCACCCCTTATGGAATTCACATCTAGAATGAACACTTTCTATCTTGGTTTTTTTTTTGAGAATCCACTTTCTATCTTGGTTGGTGTCAAGGGATTAATTCTAATTTATTCCAACTGACATTTCTTGCCATTTGCCCTATGTATTTAGGTCAGCCATACCATAATCTAGTCAGTGACCATTTATTATCTCAGCATACACTTGAGTTTGATAAATTCAACCAAAACATTTTTACCCTAGAGCTATTACTTTATTCGGCAATCAAAATGAGTACTTATTTAGTAGGCTAACGAGACAAAGGATCACATCTATGTAATTTATTTGGGATTAATGTCCTAAGTTCAAACTCTCAATGATTCCTCCATGTTATCTATCTATATAATAATAATATAAACTATTAAGTTTTTAAATTTTTTGTTAATTTCTTCTAATATTACTATATAAAGTTATAAACTGAAAAACTTTTCAAACCTCACATTTTTGCTACTTCATATTTGTAAGACATATTAATTTAATTGTTAGAGTTGAAAATGAAAATGGTGCTAATCTGTGTTATTTTGAATTAATTAAAACGTACTAAATCTTAAATAAAGTAACCCCGTTGGTTTCAATTAGGTAAAATCTCTTACGGTTGTATAAGAGATCCGGGGTTCAATTCCCACCTGTACCAAAAAACTGATTGGTGTTTTGGTTTGATGATAAAGAGCTATCACCAAGAACTAGGGGTGTTCACCAAACCGCACAAACCACAAAAACCGCACCAAAATCGCCCGCAAAATGACATAACCGCACCGCACTGCAAGTAATATTGCACCGCACCGCACCACACCGCATGGTGCAGTGCGGTTTGCGGTTTTATAATAAGAAAACTGCACAAACCGCACCGCACCGCATCCTTCTATATATTAATATATTTAATTATTTTTTATATTAAATATATCATTAATAGTTTAATAACCCTAGTTTTCCCAAAAAAAAATATATATAGTTTAATAATCCTAGCAAGTGTTAATTAAGAAAGCCAACCAAAAATAAAGAAAAACTAGCTCAAAATTTAAAACTTAAACCAAGACAAAGGGAAAAATTAGTTTTCTACTGAGTAGAAAAAACCCAAAATTTGAAAAATATACAAACTTCAAATCATTCAAACCGCATCTTATATACTGCACCGCATATATGACCGCAAAAATGAGATGCGGTGCGGTTATGGTTTTGGCTAAATTTTAAACCGCACCGCACATGTGACCACAAAAATAAGATGCGGTGCAGTTATGGTTTTAACTAAACCGCACCGCAAAATGCGGTGCTAAAAATAATCCAAAACCGCACCACATCGCAACGTGAACACCCCTACTAAGAACGGATACTATAAGTTGAAATTCTTTCCAAAAAAAAAAAAAAGAAGTAACCCCACACTATAAAGATTATAATTAATTCACACTTAAAAATTATTACAAATTCTATAGTTTAACTTTTTATTTATAGGATTCTCAAAAAAAAAAAAAAAAAAACCTTTTTATTTATTGATACTTGTTAATTAAATTTTTTTTTATATATTATACAAAT
Source organism: Quercus wislizeni (assembly GCA_023055345.1). Lineage (NCBI taxonomy): Eukaryota > Viridiplantae > Streptophyta > Magnoliopsida > Fagales > Fagaceae > Quercus > Quercus wislizeni. Next base: position 26,588,649 of record JALGQJ010000005.1, read on the forward strand.
TAACAACTAGCTGTAAGAGATTGCCATGGTTACACTTGTGATTTTAAAAATTGAATCGGTCTAACTAAATCAACCAAGAATCAAACCTTAAACCAGTAGGATAAAAATGGCAAAAATTGATAAAAATAGTTGATTCAACAAGTAAAACTATTTCCTCAAAAAAAAAAAAAAAAAAAAAAAAAGTAAAACAAAAAACTGGAATTTTTTTAAGTTCTCTAAACTGTTTTGGTTTTCGAAACCAGGAATGCAACACATTGTTTATCATTATCAACACATTAATCTATAGTTTGAAATTTTTTAGACAATAAAAGTCTGACAATAATTTTAATATTTTTTAATTTAAATAAATTCCACCATCCAACCAGGTTCCACAGCATCACCTGTCTGTGTTTTCACCCGTACCAGAAACGTAATACTCGAAAACAGAACCACCAACAAACCCTAGTAAAACCAAGAATCACTACCATAAACACACATATTAACAACGGGATTAAAAAGCCCGTAGCCCACGTGGCATCCAGATCAATCATTCCCCCACACACAGCCAAAAAAAAAAAAAAAGGGACCCACATCGTGATCAAACGGCTACAGATCTGTTTGGTAGCACAAATCATCCCATGTGGACCAATAATCCCGAACCTTCCTATACAGCTATTATAACAAGTCTCTCTCACTGATCCAAAAACCGAAACCCCAAACAAATCCTTATACGCCTATTTATATTCTGTTCCATTTTCCTACTAAAAACACACACACGCTCTCTCTCACACATAAACTAAAAAGCAAAAAAAAGAAAAGAAAAGAAAAACTCGCGCTCTCTTTCTCTCTCGGTCTTATTAGCACTGTGAGTACTGACAGTGCGCAGGATAAGCAGTGAGAGCGTGCGCACGATAAGAGAAATTACGATGGATCGGAGGGCAGCGTTTTTTGTAGGATTTGTCTGCATTGTGATCGCCGGCGTCGGGGGTCAATCTCCGGCGACTTCTCCCAGCTCTACTCCCAACACGCCTTCTCCACCGACTCAGTCTAGTCCTCCATCTGGTGCACCACCTCCTACCACCACCACTGCTCCGCCTACTCCCGCCGCTACATCGCCACCTCCAGTTACTCAGTCTCCTCCACCGGCGGCTACTCCACCACCGGTGAGCGCTCCTCCTCCGGCTACTCCTCCACCAGTTAGCTCACCACCTCCTGCATCGCCTCCTCCCGCTACTCCTCCACCAGCCACTCCTCCTCCAGCAACTCCACCTCCTGCTACCCCTCCTCCAGCAACCCCACCACCTGCTACCCCTCCACCAGCAACTCCTCCACCGGCAACTCCACCACCAGCAGTGCCTCCACCTGCACCACTCGCATCGCCACCTGCTTCAGTCCCTGCACCAGCACCAAGCAAGAAGAAGGTGAAATCTCCAGCTCCGTCCCCCTTGGGGCTGAGTCCACCAGCTCCACCAACTGGTGCTCCAACACCTAGCTTGCTCGGAACTGCGGCTCCTGGACCAGCTCAAAACGACGACGTAAGTCTCCTCCTGGCTCCTACTTTTCTCTTTTTTGCTCTACTAATAAATATATATAAGACACTTAAAAATGTGCACACGAACATGATCCATTGTCGTTTAGTGCCGATCGATCTGAGTGTTTAAGGTTTCCAACTTTGAAGTATTACTATACGATCGATCTGGTTTTAGCCTCCAAAATGTTAATAAACTGATTTAGAATTAGATACATAAAAAACAGAGATAGTAATTTTACATTTTTTTAAATTTAAACAGTTGATAATCAATGTTTTTTTTTTTTTTTTTTAAATATATATATATATATATATAAGATGAATGTTAATTTGGATTAATGAGTCCTTAAACTAATGATGATCTAGTTTATGGAGTTAGTTAGAGCAAGTTAATTTCAAAGGTAGTTTTTTTTTCCTGTTTCGGCTAGGGAGCAATGCAGTCAAGGATGAAATAGATCTTTCTGTGTGTCTGGCATAGGTCGGTCATAATGTTTTGATCACGTGTCTCCGGTGTTCCAGTTCTATTGTCTGGTACTCACGTGAGCTTGGGGAGCCGTGTAGATCTGATTAGTATTGTATAGTCAGAAAAGCACGTGTTCTTTTTTTAACTAAAAAAAAAAAAAGAAGATTTTCGGACACTACTATCTACTCCCTCCCTAGCCTCTTCTGCTTCATCAGGTATAAACAATAGCAAATCGGACGATTCACATGAATAGTAATTGATTGTACAGTACGAATTAAACGTGACCTATTAAGAAAAAAAAAAAAAACAATAAAAGACAAGGGAAAGGAAAGGAGAGAAAGTTGTAGTTGTAGGGGTTGATGCCATTGCCAGCTAGCGATTGGGCAGAGATAGAGAGGCACAAAGTGTTGTGGCTGGGAGGGAGACCGCAACACAAGACACTGAATTCTTTTTTTTTATAGAGGAAACAAGACACAGAATTCTAAGTCTGCAAAGATAGAGATAGGTCATAGCATGGGGTGCCTATACTCTCGTGCGTGCTGCTTCACACAGTTTTAGGTGCAAAGTATTTTAATGAATGAATTGGTAATTTAAAAAGTGAACTTGCATAGCAATGGATCATGCTACAGATTGAGATTACGGTAGTTTCCATGTAAAAAATATTATATTTGATTTGTGAGATTGATATTTACTCATTTTTAGCAAACCCACCAAAGTTTTGGGACTTTGTTGTTTTATTATTATTGATTATATGTATATAAAAAAAATACTATTTATTACCATGTTTTAAAATAAAAATATTTTCTTACAAATCAGGTCCCAATTTATATTCTTCTCCCAAAAAAAAAAAAAAAAAAGTCCCAATTTATATTAGAATAAAACAAAGCAGTAGCTAACAGGCACTGGCCCCAAAATAAAATTTTGTACTACTTTTACGATGCAACTTTAAATCATTTTTAGTGTAGTATACACATTTCTTTTTCATTTTTGTTCTTTTTGGGTGTATGTTTCTGTTTCATTGACTGTAATTACTTTTTAGAAAGGAACTACATTGCATGTCCAGACAGACATATATGGTTGCTAAAGATATTTGGTTGATTGAGATTTTGGTAGTCATCTTACACAATTAAGTAATTAGACACATTTCACTTCAAGTAGCAACTGAGAACCTGTCCTACCCTTGCTCATGTTGCCACATACCTGAAAATGGTAAAAAGGGGAAGGGGATGATCAAATATGTCGAGGATTTTTCTTCACAACGATATGGAATGTCCGATGATAAGCTAAAATTGTGTCATGGGATTTAGTTTTTCATGTTTCATATATATTATATTGTCTTTTACAATTAATGCCATTATTGTTTAACAAGCTTTGGTGCAACCTTATATTGCAGAGTGGGGTGGAGAAGATCTTGTCCATTCAGAAGATGGTTGGGAGCTTGGTCTTTGGATGGGCTCTCCTATGGTTGGTTCTTTAGAGCTGCGTTTTTACCTTCATATTTCTGTGTTATCACTTTTGCCTCTATATATTACTTACTGCCCATCATTATAGCTCTACCTGATGATGGGACTTTCTTTCTACGTGTATTCGAGCTATATACATTCGGTTGAATTCTTTGGGAGATTTTTGGAAGGGAGTTTTATGTATTATTGACTATGGAGGGGAGTTGTTTTGTATTGGATTGTAGCTACCTCTTTCTTTCAAATTTCTTTCTGTGTCTACCACTTTTGATTGATTATTCATTATTGTCTCTTTTTATTCAGTTCTGTTAATACATACTCAAATAGCATATTAGTCCTGTTCCGTAATAAATACTTTAGAGCACTTATCCAAAAAAAAAAAAATTAGAGCATAAATGAAGCCCTGCCTAAAGGCAAATATATTGTTGCATGTTTGGTAAGAGTGGGAAACTAATTTGTTGAAATTAAAGGAAAATTGTATGATTTGGCCTAATGGCCTACGTTCTTGAGGATTACATTTTTGATATTATCAAGTTTCATGGGTTGAGTAATACAATTAGGCCTACAAATATAATTAACCAGAAAGGAAACCTCCAGTTTGGTGAGGAAAAGAACGGGAGGATGTAAAAAGGGTGATCAAAATAAAATTAAGATTATGCCTTCTCAATTATGTGTACTTTTGGGTCCAAAAAAAAAAAAAATTCATTTTCTGTGAAACAGAGGAACTGTTTACAAGACCAAAAGCAGAACATGTCCCTTCGCTTTGGAAAAGAGTGCTAACCGAAGTGGCCGTACCATGGACTTTCGAGACTAAAAGTATCATATGGCCCATTGCATTGCAAAAGAGAAGTGGACGTAACAGACCAGGACATTATATGGCCCATTAAAATGCAATTCATTTTATGTATCTGAATTAGTGCAAGTCACACTATATCTGAACGTATTTGAAACCAAAAGAATATCTGAATATATATGTGATATTGTTGATATAATATATTCAGGATATCCAAAGAAGTGTGAACATATGGTCCAATTGGACCCATATTATCGCAGACATTCTTTAATGGCTATCGGTACCTTTTTGCAGTGATAAAAATGGTCTTCTATTCCAATACAACCTGAGTTGTTACTTGTTTCAACATGAGCCATTCGCATGTATACACCCTAACCTTCTCACATGGTAGAGCCATAGAGGGGATACCTTAAATATCTTATCCATTTTAAATGGATTTGGGCTATGACAAACTTTAGCCTAGCATTGCCTCATCAACTTCGGTTTAACTTTCAGCAATTTCCGTAGCAGCAAGGAATCATGAAAACTAACAAATTTCAGCTTACTTGAGGAAAAGTTACCCTTTGATTGGGCAAGGATAAAGCTCGGAAAAGTGAAAACCAAACAAACGATGTGGTAATTTCAATAAGGTTCATATTAATAGATGCCCTTAGAGCAATTGTTAATAAACCATAATAAGGAAGTTTTGATACTACTTTCATAGAAAATACAAAAAGCTGTCAACAATATTTATTGTTTTATCATTCTCCTAATAAAATGTTTCTAAAAATAACATTTCAAATTCAATAATTTAACCATCTTATTTTCGGAAGAGAGTTTCAGTACTTACCAAAAGAGGAAAAAATTGTTTTCCACAAGTGAAAGGTTAATACAAAAGGTTATTAACATCTCGGTTTTTTTTTTTTTTTTCGCTAAAAGGAGGCTATTATTCATTCAAATATGTACCTAAAGTTAATCAATTATATGTGGGTTTGGGATATCAAAATTTAAACAACTTGTAATATATATATATATATATATATATATATATTTCCTTCCAAGTAAATTGTGCTATCAAATATCAATAAGTGGAAGGTCCTACATAGGGTTGTGGGATTCACCCCATGTGATAGGGATATTGCATACCATGGTTACGTATAATACCACCTCATTTTTGGGATTTTATTTGATAAGGAATGATTAGAGGTTGGAAAATTGGAGTTTTTCCAGCGTCTAATTGTGCTTCTTGTAAAGAGTAATGTTGAATATTGTCAACCTAACTTCTCTCTACAAGGCTCTCTCTCTTACATAATTTTTGAATTCAAAAAGTTGGGTCCCCTTTTCATGATGGTTTGTTCTTGATTTTATAGAGGTAGATGAATTAAGATATTCAAAATTCCCTCTAGTTCCTCTATTTAAGAGATTTTGAACTCATGTTTATCCTCTTAGACACATCTAATATTATATAGGTAAAAACACAATTTTGGTCTCTACATTTTAGGGTCACAATCAATTTGGTCCCTACATTTTGGTAGCAGTCAATTTGGTCCATACTATTTTCAACTTGCACTCAATTTAGTCCCTACCGTTAACTCACTAACAGAAAATGCTTATGTGGCAAATAATTTATACAGTTGACATGTATAATATTAAGATATATTAAATTAGATGCTAATGTGTCTAAATTTGAGTGGTTAATATGGCCACATCAGCGCTTAAATGAAAAAGAAAAAAAAATACCACATCAGCTTTTAATAATATACAGTATTTTTTTTGTACCAATTTTTTTCCTTCTCTTTATTTTTTTCCTTTTTCTTTTGGAAACCCACAGCCTCACAAAAACTGAAAAACACATATGAATCTTTTTTTTTTTTTTTTTTCATCTCTCTCAGTGGTTAAGCATTTTTTCTAAACCCAGATCCACCAAGCCACTCCCCTTCATCTCCATTGAATCAACTACGTCTTCTTCCACCATTCTCTGATCAAAATCTCTCACTCTTTCTCTTACAAAGATCCATGCCTTTTCTGTTAAAGCTAATCTTTGTGAAAGTCCTAACAGGCACATACCATCCATTTGGAGGTGGAAAACTCCGATACAATCAACAACGTGAAGGCCAAGATCCAAGATGAAGAAGTCATCCCCCTAATCAACATCATTTAATCTTTGCCGGAAAGCAATCAGAATGTACTCTCGCCAATTACAACATCTAGAACGAGTTCATATGCAATGTGGCGACAATGCGAGGCTAGATCCTTATGAGTTAGGCTTGAGACAAGGAAATCCGGATTAGAGGAGTTGCGGTCAATCTGTGGCCATGGTCTGGGCTCTGTAGTGGATCTGTGGTGTTAGGCGGTTGGGATATGGTGAACACTGAATATGGGTTTAGTAAATCTGAGTTTGGGTTTTAGTTTGAATTTGGAGATTTTGGCTAAAATTTATGGAATTTATTTGATCTTTCTTGATTGATGGTATAACATTCACTGTGATTGAAAGCCAAATAGAAGGTTAGAATTTAGAAACAATGTGATCTGTGTTGATTTGAAATTGTTGGACTATATTAGTGTTTGATTATCTAGAAATTGCAAGAAAAGAATTAGAATGAAATTTTGTTTGATTAGCAAGAAATTGCAAGAAATCAAAATAATAATATTTAGAAAATAAAAACGAAATTCTGTAGAGCCATTTGAACTTCTGCAGTAGATCCATGGTTGAACGACAATGTGAGAAGGTGAAGTACATCCTACAAACTATCAACACCTTTAGCATTTGCTGCACATGCTATTGAATGAAAATATATAAAAGACATCACTACGGTATTGAATAGAAAGATTGTAAGAATATTAAAAGAAGAAATAAAGAAAAGAAAAAAATTGGTACAAAAAAAATTATTATTAAAAGCTGATGTGATTTTTTTTTTTTTTTTTTTCATTTAAGTGCTGACATGGCCATATCAACCACTCAAATTTAGACACATCAACATCTAATTTAATATTTTAATATTAGGCATGCCAATTGTACAAACTATTTGTTATGTAAGCATTTTCTGTTAGTGAGTTAACGGTAGGGATTAATTTGAGTGCAAGTTGAAAATAGTAGGGACCAAATTGAATACTACCAAAATGTAGGAACCAAATTGATTGTGACCTCAAAATGTAGGGACCAAAATGGTGTTTTTGCCTATCTATATAATAACTAATAGTCGAAACATTTGACTTTTTGTTGACCACTCCTCATTGCACCACGTGGCTACATAAATTAATACCATGTTTTCTTTTAAAAACATAGAACACTGTATCTTTTCATTTGGAGGAATAAGATAAATGTTTTAGTGATAGTTTCTCTTGGGTAGTAGTTACCAAATAGCAACATTCTAGATAAGTTTTATAACATATAAAAATCGTTCATATCCCTTCATTATTTTAAACATACTCAAACTCTCTCTCTCTCTCTCTCTCTCTCTCTCTCTCTCTCTCTCTCTCTCTCTCTCTCTCTCTCTCTTTTTTCTCTCTTAAAACTAGCATTATAACCTTTCATGTTCCTTACTCAATTCCCTACTCTGCATTCTCAACGTCTCCACCACCACTTTTTTTTCCATTTCCATTTCCAATCATGGTGTTTTCAACTTCCTGGTATTGGTCACATTCTCTCCATTCGGCAGGCCATAGAAATGGAAGTTGGAACTTTTTCACTTAGTGGGAGACAATACGATGTGTTGGATTTTGCTTGTCTTACTCTGCCTTGCTTTTTTGTTTAATCATTTTATTTTACTTTTTGGATATGGGTTTGCATTAGAGAGTTTGAATGTTAAATATGATTACAATTACTTTGTATTGATTCTAATGTTAAGTTTGTCTCATTATTTCACAATATCAGTTATGCTTATATATCGTACTGATTGCATTGGCAAAAATCAATATTAGTTACATTGTTTTAAGGATACTCACTATTTAGATAACGTTGTGGATGGATCAGATATTAAAAAAAGTAAATTTACAGAGTGGATGAAAGCAAATGAATTGTATGAAGAAGCAAGGGAATTGACTTATTATGAATTTTCAACAAAATGGGTTTGGCATAAAAGAGACAAGGAATGGAGATTGAGGAAGTCTGGAAGATGTATAGGGCATATATACTATGCTTATCCTAAAAATGGAGAACATTTTTATTTACTGATGCTATTAAATGTTGTTAAAGGAGCTCAATCCTTTAAAGAAATAAGAACTATAAATAATGTAGTAAATTCAGATTTCATATCAGCATGTTATGCGCTTGGTTTGCTTGATGATGATAAAGAGTGGCATGAAGCTTTAAATCATGCGTCACATTGGGCTTTAGGAAAACAACTTTGTGAGCTTTTCGTCATAATACTGATTTTTTGTGAGGTTTTTGACCCCTATAAATTATGGATTTCGAATTGGTGGCTATTATTTAAGGATATTCTTCATTGTTAGAGAGTAGTTTTACGCTATGATAATCTACATCTTGATGACTTCCAATTGTAGAACTATGCACTCAGTGATATAGAACAAATTTTGATAAAAAAATGTAAGGTCTTTGTGAGAACTTGAAACAATACCATATTCAAACACATTACTTCTGAGACAATGTAACAATAGAATATTATAAGAAGAATTGGATTATGATAGAGATTCTTTGGCAGCGGAACATATTAAACTTTTTATTGTTCTTAATTTTGATCAAAGGAATATATATGATGCAGTAATTGATTTTGTTTTGAGACATAAAGGTGACTTCTTATTTGTATATGGACATGGAGGAACTAGGAAGACTTATCTTTGGAAAACCATTATATGCCGATTGCATTTAGAAGGAAAAATTGTCATTGTAGTTGCATCATTTGGAATTGTTGCATTATTATTGCCAGGAGAGAGAATGACCCATTCGAGATTTCAAATACCAATAATTGTAACAGGCTGTTCAACTTGTGGAATTAAACAAGGTTCACAAATTGCAGAAGTTATGACAAAAGCAAGTCTTATAATTGGGGATGAAGCTCCTATGGCACACCAAAATTGTTTTGAAACTGTAGATCGTTCACTAAGTGATATTTTACATTTTACTGGCAGTGACAGTGGAGATAAACCTTTTGGAGGAAAAACAGTTGTTCTTGGTGGTGATTTTAGACAAATATTTCCAGTGGTAGCTAAAGGACAAAGAGAACAAAGACATCAATTAACAAGTCTTCATTATGGAACAATTGTAGAGTTTTCATTCTGACAAAAAATATGAGGCTCAATTAACCATTGTGATGTGATATTATGGTATGAAGAAAGAAGTATAAAATCTAAGAGGCCTAGAAATCCAAAATTTTTCTGTGTTGTGGGGAGGGTAAGGTGAAGTTGTCTTTGCTTAAAAAAACACCTCTTCTTCTTAATGAGTTGTTAGATCCTCTTGGTGGTCAACGATCGAAAATATTCAAAACTCAAATAAGGAGTTATAATGCAATGTTTGCAATGACATCCATAGGTGGCAAGGTGGATAATAAAGTTAACGATGGTAGAGGCCCTTACATTTTTAAACTTAATGGTCATTTTTACCATAGGATTGGAACACTTCTTCCTAATAATGGTGAGGACCCACAATTTGCATAGCTATATTTCTATGATACTGAAAATGAAGTCCAACATAGAATGAATGCCTTTGGTAGCAGTCTTGTTAATAAAGACCTTGATTTATCTATTGTTGACGCATTAGTCCAAATGTTTGATGAGTCAAACAATTGGATGAAGATATTTCGTATGTCTAGATATCATTTCATAGAACGTGATATCCATTGTTTAAGATTATGTCTTATTGGCTCACGAACTACACATGGAAGAGAGTACAATCTTCCTACATGTTCTAAAATTGCTACAATCATTATTGGCAATATTGGTATTGATAATGCATACCATGATATTATTGTGGAGTTATAAGGAGGGTTACATAGGATCAATGAGTTGCATCCATCGTACATGACATTGCAATATCCTCTTTTATTTCCATATGGTGAGGATGGCTTTATGCTTGGCATTTTGTGCAGAAATATAAATGAGATTAGATCTGACACAAATGACTTCGTTACAATGAGAGAGTATTATGCATTTAGATTGCAAGAGTGTAATGGTGAGGGACATACTTTGATATTTGGTGGTCAATTATTTCAGCAATTTGATGTAGATGCCTATACATGTATTGAGGCAATAAGACTTATGTGGGTGAAGAATAACCAAGAAAAGTTGAGGATTGAATTGTATATTGGATTGAAGGATGCAATTATGAGGGGTGATATCACCCTTGCATCTGCTAGAAAAAGATTTATTTTACCTTTAGGCTTCACAGAAAGTCCAAGGTATATGATTGAAAATTACCAATATGTAAGGGCGATCTGTAGATGGGCTGGCTATCTAGATTTTTTTATTACCTTCACATGCAATGCAAAATGGTTGGAGATTGAGCTTTTCATGTCTAGGAAACCTGGGCAGAAAGTAGAAGACCGATCTAATGTGGTTGCAAGAGTATTCAAGATAAAATTTGATCAACTTTTAAATGATTTAAAGTATGGTCAACACTTTGGAAGAGTGATTGCAGGTATACTAAACTACACACCTTTAATATATTTATTTGCTTTCTCCTTTTTGATCTTCATAATCACTCTAAATTAATATAATTAACTTGCTATTCTGGTACCAATTGTCTACACCGTTGAATATCAAAAGAGAGGCCTACCTCATGCACACATATTGTTTTTTCTACATAATGATGACAAGCATCCTACAGCAGCAAAAATTGTCAAGTGATGTAATTATTCAAGGATCAAATACTTATTCAAATACCTAACGAAGGAACCTGATCGTGCAACTTTGATTCTTGAAGAAAATTTACATGTTGATGCTTCTACTAGAATGCAAAATATGACAGACACGGATGAAGTTAGGGAATACTTAAATTGAAGACATGTGTCTACCATAGAGGCATGCTAGAGGATATTTGAGTTTGAAATCCACTATAAAAAATGAACAACCGGTTGTTTTAAGGATACTCAGTATTAGGTAACATTGTGGATGGACCAGATATTAGAAAAAAGTAAATTTACAGAGTGGATGAAAGAAAATGAATTGTATGAAGAAGCAAGGGAATTGACTTATTCTAAATTTTCAACAAAATGGGTTTGGCATAAAAGAGACAATGAATGGAGATTGAGGAAGTCTGGAAGATGTATAGGGCGTATATACTATGCTCATCCTAAAAATGGAGAACGTTGTTATTTACGGATATTATTAAATATTGTTAAAGGAGCTCGATCCTTTAAAGAAATAAGAACTATAAATAATGTAATAAATTCAAATTTCAAATGAGTATGTTATGCGCTTGGTTTGCTTGATGATGATAAAGAGTGGCATGAAGCTTTAAATCATGCGTCACATTGGGCTTTAGGAAAACAACTTCGTGAGCTTTTCGTCACAATATTGATTTTTTGTGAGGTTTCTAACCCCTATAAATTATGGATTTCAAATTTGGTGGCTATTATTTGAGGACATTCTTCATCATCAATGAGCAGTTTTACGCTATGAAAATCTACATCTTGATAACTTCCAATTGTAGAACTATGCACTTAGTGATATATAACAAATTTTGATAAAAAAAATCTAAGGTCTTTGTGAGAATTTGAAACAATACCATATTCAAACACATTGTTTCTAAGACAATGTTACAATAGAATATTATAAGAGGAATTGGATTATGATAGAGATTCTTTGGCAGTGGAACATATTGAACTTTTTAATGGTCTTAATTTTGATCAAAGGAATATATATGATGCAATAATTGATTCTGTTTTGAGAAATAAATGTAACTTCTTATTTGTATATGGACATGGAGGAACTAGGAAGACTTATCTTTGGAAAACCATTATATGCTGATTGCGTTTAGAAGGAAAAATTATCATTGTAGTTGCATCATCTGGAACTGTTGCATTATTGTTGCTAGGAGGGAGAATGGTTCATTCGAGATTTCAAATACCAATAATTGTAACAGACTGTTCAACTTGAGGAATTAAACAAGGTTCACAAATTGTAGAAATTATGACAAAAACAAGTCTTATAATTTGGGATGAAGCTCCTATGGCACACCGAAACTGTTTTGAAGCTGTTGATCGTTCACTAAGTGATATTTTACATTTTACTGGCAGTGATACCTTTTGGAGGAAAAACAGTTGTTCTTGGTGGTGATTTTAGACAAATATTTCCGGTGGTAGCTAAAGGACAAAGAGAACAAATAGTTGAGGCATCAATTAACAAGTCTTCATTATGGAACAATTATAGAGTTTTCATTCTGACAAAAAATATGAGGCTCACAAAAAACCCAAGTGATATTGTTGCAAGAGAATTTACTGAATGGATATTGGAAATTGGTGATGGTGAACTTAGTAATAGTGAAAGCGAAGCATTGATTGAAATATTACATGATTTATTAATTCAACTTAGTACTCATCCTTTCAATAATATCGTGAATGCTACCTACCCTGACTTCCATACTAAATTCAATGATTCAAAGTATTTAAAAGAGAGGGCAATTTTAGCTCCAACAAATGAAGCTGTTGAAGACATAAAAGATTACATGATTGACCTTATTAATGTTGATGAAGAAACATATCTTAGTGCCAATTCAATATGTAAAGCTTCAACCAACATTCTAGATCAAGATGTTATGTATCCAAAAGAGTTTCTCAATTCATTGAAATTCCCCGGTATTCCAAACCATAAACTCGGGTTGAAAGTAGGATTGTCAATAATGCTACTTTGACATTTAATCCAAAGTGCTAGAATTTGTAATGGTACTAGAATTTTAGTCATTCAATTATCAAAATGGGTTTTAGATGCCCAAATAATATCAGGATCTCATGTTGGAGATAAAATATTTATTCCAAGAATCGTTTTGCTCCCTTCTGAATCTAAATAGCCTTTTGTACTAAAGAGAAGACAATTTCCACTATCAGTTTGCTTTGCTATGACAATTAGTAAGAGCTAGGGTCAATCTTTGAAATGCGTTGGACTTTATTTAGACAAACCAGTTTTTAGTTATGGATAGTTATACATTGCCATCTCCAGAGTTACAAGTAGAAATGGCCTTAGGGTACTTATTGCAGAAAATGGTAATGATTATCACTTTCATACAAAAAAATATTGTATATAAAGAAAGATTCAATGATCTACCTAGAGGTAATACATACTGTTCATTAAAATTATTTTGAAGTTGCTGATAATGTAAGTTAGATTGTCACTTATGTTGCAAATAGTAGATTTTACTCCATAATTATATATAAATTTTATTGATGTTTAAATTGTGCAGATATTACAGATTCATATCAATATGGAGTACACAACTTTGAAATATATATCGAGGGACAAAGACAACTCAAAAGTGAAAGTTAGAGTTTTACGAATGTGTGATTTAATTAATATAGCAAACAACCATGACCTGATCAGTCTTGATATAATTGGTTGACAAAGAGGTAAATTCATAATTGGTTTTCTTTAAGAATAAATTTTACTAATATGGTGTCCTTAGAGATTCTTTTCCATACAATATGTCTATGTTTTATGTGGTCATGATTTGCACGAACTAAAAAAAAACCCACCATGTAAATAGAATAAATTGCTCTTACTGATGCAAAATGCTTTCATCAATAAAGTCTAATCTATTATATACATTAATCTAAGGTGGCAACTTCAAGTAAATAAACAGGACTTCTAACTCATGCTAGAATTCTTTTTATTTGTTAAATTTGTGTGTTGATGCTATGTTGCTTACAATTTTAATTAAAATGTTGATTAGTTCTTTTATTTATTTTCTTAAAATTCCCAGGACCTATATGCAAATTTTGGAGATCTTGTGTAGATTGATTTTGGGTTAAATTGAGTTAAATTGATTTTAGGTGTCTATTATTAACGAGGTCATAGGGAAAAAGCTCTACATTATGCCACCCCCAGTAAATGTAAATTAGTAGTAATTTTTTATTTATCTCATAATTTGTAATTATTTTTCTCTTTAGTAATATAGGTGATTGAGGTGGTTTTGATCAAGGGCTAATTCATTTGAAATGTTTGTAGGGAATATTAATACATACAAGCATCAGAAAGAATAGCTAAATGAAGGGAGTCAATATGCAATTGCAAATTTCTTAGTTGAGGAAAATAAAGGGAACTATCATCCAATACATAACAATCTTAAAATTCTTTTCAAGTCAACAACTTTAATTTTAAAAATCAACGGGTTTGATCATTTAATACCTCAATTCCAATTTGAAATTGCTGATTATGGAACAATAGCTTCCTGTTGCTACGAGACTACTTACTTGATTGGTAATTTTAATTATTTTACAAGTTAGTTTTACACATACCAATTATATATTATTTGCTAATAACTCACAGTTTGGTAATTATGTATAAGCAACTACTTTTAGTAAGCTAAAAATTAATGCAATTGATAACTTAATATTGAATCTTATCTAAAATAATATCATGTTCTTACCAAATGTGATTGACATATTGAACTACATTGGAGACATTGAGGAGATCAAAATAAGAGGGCATCCAACAAAGATTAGAAACATTCGACTGTTGTTAGAAGTGTAAGATATATATACATTTTTTAAACCTCATATGTTATAAATTTTTAGTAGCTCAAACTTACATATAAACAACTTCAAAAACAAGTCAGTTCAAAAAATTTTGTGAGGAAATACTGCACAACAGATAGATGATGATTTCTCAAATAGAGAGTCATTCATTGTAATAGTCACTTCAACTATTGTGAAAACTTACAGAGATAACGATTGACTGAGTCATTTATCAAGTACATAACATTTATGTATCAATAATCCTTATAAATTTTTACAACTTTTTTGTAGATGACTATCAACTATCATCCACTTTCGCAACAAAGCTATATGTCAATCTAGACATTCCAAAAGTTGCAGAAATTAAAGACAAGTAACTACTGTTAAACCTTTTTTTTTTTTGGTGGCTACTTTGCGATACTTCTTAAATGATAGATAGCATAAAATTGTGTAATACAAATGCTACAGGAGATTAAAAAAAGAGACCAACCAGTATGTTTAGAAAAGACATGTTTATTTCAATTTGTTTAGATGTATATTCACATAGAATATGATGAGGCAAAAAAGTTTTAAAGGCAATACTAGATATCAATAATTAAATATGTAGAAATAGTTCTGTTATTGTTTTTTTGAATTATACCTAATTTCTGGATAGTTACTCTTATATGTGCATTAGTTAAAAGACAAATGATTATTTATTCATTCAGTTTTAGAGAATATGATAGATGGCATAAACTTTGTGTTAAAACCAATTCAAACTATCTTTGAACTTCTGGCTATTTGTATGAAACATTGGAGTCATGCTTGAAATATATCCTCTGGCCTCTACATATATCACATGTCTAGAAGATGATACTTATAAATTGTGTCTATCATTTTTGTTTCTTTTTACAATTTGTATGATTATGATAAAAAAATTGAATATTCAACAAACAAATATAATATAATGTTAATGTTGATGCATAGATTGAACACCACAATGGGCATAAACGTAAAAGAAATTATGCCAAAGGAACTACCTAAGGTACAAGATGGAGAACTTGCCTTACATAATAGAAAAACAGTTGCTGAAATAAAGGACTTGGAATGGAACTCAGAGACAAAGGTATCAACTTTACTCTTACAATATGAATTTATCGTAATTGGTAATTGTTTATGTGTTTTATAATAAGATATAATTTTAAAAACTGACTAAACTTTGTATTACAGGACTTACTGGTGACATTCAATGCCAAAATCATTAATATCAACAACAAATATGGATGATATTATATTGCATGTCTTACATGCAAGACGAAGGTGAAACAAGTCAAAGGAGTTCAATGGTGCAATTGTTGTAAAAGTGAGCCAAATTTGTAGTCCCAAGGTAAACAAAAAAAAAATGATTGGTAAGTTCACAAACACACAAAATATATGTACTTCTACTAACTACTTTGTATCTGAAATAGCTATAGAATACAAGTCCAAGTACAAGATGAGACCGGTTCAACAACATACAATTTGTTTGATAAAGGAGCTGAAAATTTTTTATCTAAGACTGCAAAAGAACTTGCAGAGATGCAAGAAGAGGTAATTTCATATATAAATGTCAAAATAGATCTTTATTATCTGAGAGTTGAACTTTTGATACTTTCTTACCAATGCTACGTGCACACACACACACACCATTTTCTGTTTTTTAAAAAATTATTTTATAGAAGGTGCTAATCATCCGTAGTATTCCTCATATAAACAATTTGTGTAAATATCACATACAAAATGGTTACAAACGAAAATGATAAAAACTTTAATAGATTAGATTATTAATTACAATAAGAACATTACTGGCCATTATGAAGAGGAATTTCAATTTTGAATTTAAAAAAAAAAAAAAAACTAATTGCACAGGACATGATGGATACATGTATATATATTTTGCTAATAGTATGACTCTTTGTTTATATAGAACTTAAAATTGGATGAGTCCTACCAAGGGAGATTCAAAGAATAATTGGCAATGAATGTTTCTTCCAACTGCATCTTGATGAATATAATTTGAAATATGGAAGAGAAAATTACACTGTTTCGAAGATTTTAGAGACGAAGATCTTGCATAAAGTTGAAGCACATCAGGTAATAATAAATTTGAAGTCTATTTCCAGTATATTTATCACAACTAAGTACCATAGGATTCATAACTATTCTTTACATGGTATTTCCAGTATGCTTTATATATTGTTCATTGAAATTGAAGCATACACACTTCACCTTGCTTGCTATATGATTTGAACATTAGTCTGCACATGACTTAGTATACATATCTAACTGGTACATAAGAAGTCGTTATCAAAATAAGAAAAAAAATATAAAATTTTGTATGATACCATCAAAGTCAACATAGTACAATGAAAGCACTCTAAATTTTAAGCAACATGCACATATTCTTCCATTTTTTGAAACACCATTTAATAAAAGTGCAAATTATTGCAGGACACAATAGAGGAAATTGTAAGGAAATCAAGGAAGGACAAGTGCATTGCCATTCAAAAAATAAAAATAGGACAAACATCTGTTGAAAGACCTCAATTAACTGTCGTTATAACTACTGAAGATGAAAAAACTGATGATAAAAGTATGCCGCTCCAAATACTTCAAAAACATCAAAATGGTACTAAGCAGATTGCATCAAAGAAGAAAAAAAATTTGAAGTCTAATGTATCTCAATGTATTTTATAAATAACATTCTCTTACTAGCAAGACAAACAAATGGACGTACTACATTACCCTATGAATTTTAATGTATTTCATTGTATTGTTAAGGGTTTTTTTTTTTTTGGAGAAAAGTAAACTAATGTATTGTTAAGTTATTGAATGTCATTTTCTTTGTACATATTGCCATTGCCAACGTGAAGATTAATTTAGTTTACTAATGGCTTTTATCAATAGCAAATACCACACTATTACCGTATAAGGTACTCAATTTGAATTATAAAATATATATATTTACAGATGATTGTTTAAGAGACCATGATAAATAGAACAATACAAAGCATATTGTTTATGAACTGCTAACCATTTGTTGTATATGTCAAACGTTGTATTACTATGTAGATTAATTTTATGCTTCATTTTTAACCAATTAGAAAGGAGATGCTCTAATTATAATTTAAAAAAACAATGAGCATTTGGAATTTTCTAATATATAAAATAAAATGACCCCATGCATTGCGCGGGTTAGAAGCTAGTGAAAATAAAGCTAAGACCAAAATAAGATACCAAAATTTAAAATCTGGAGATTTTGAGCATATGTGCCATTTAATTTGGCAATATAGAGTGCCAAAATGGCCCCTTGTTGAGGTTTTGATCAAATGCTAAATGACACTTTGACCAAGGCCCAATTTTGGCTCCAATTTTGAATGTTGCACTAGCTCGATTATATGATATGTTTTTGAAAATAACTACAATTTTTAAACCATGTTATCACCAAAAAAAAACCATCTGAGATATTTAAAGTTTTCAAACAACTATTCATTTTTTTTTTATAAGATAATTGATTCAAATTTCAAAAATAATAATTATTTACAGGATTTATCTCATACATTTTACTACATCCCTGTATTATAATTAAACCAAGGAGATTTGACATCTAATTAAATTTTGTTTTAAAAATATCAAAATTAATTGATCATAATCAAATGAATTCTAACATAATTAACAAGTAGGTATCTTAATCGTTAAAACTTGATATGGCTTGATCTTTTAATTTGGTGGTCCAATTCCACAATCAATAGGTCATTTGATTATTATGAGCTTTGGTGTATCTTGGAATTATGTTCTTGCTCAGCTAAAAATTCAAAATGATGTTTTGATCATTTCATAGTTAAAATTACGTGTTTTTCTCTTTATGACCACTTATATTTACACTCTCCATTAGAATTTTGTGACATCATTTATATAAATAAATAAATAAAGTAGAATAATTAGTTATATATACAAACACAATATAATGCATCATGACTATCATAATGATCAAATTTCATACTATGGAAGAAATAAAACAGGTAATGAAGTTTATACTTTGTAGAACTTTCCCATGCATCTAGTTTGTTATAGTTTCCATTCAATAACAATTACAAATATATTTTTGTTTCTCTCTTAATAATAAAAATGGGACTTGTTAAGAAACACGTACAATTTATAATTGGCTGTTTTGAATGTATTATGTGGATCTGATGATATAATGAGATCTCTTGTCATTAAATAAGAAATTTAGATTTAATTCATGCTTACATTACAAAGAAACTTATTGATATCTTAACTTTGATGCTAAAAAAAAATCATCATAGAACAAACACCAAGGGAAAGAGTGGAGGTAAATTGCATATCGATCCATTATTTATTTTGCTTTTACTCTAATTCTCGTAATAGAATGTAAATTGTTCAAAGAAAAAAAAAGAACATAGATGGCTAACAAAGCAAGGAGAAGAAACAAACTTAAAAATCCACTATCGTTCTTGTAATGAAGCTCAGCAGTCCATAAAAGATTTAAAATGTGAATACATAGTCATGGGCTTGGTGGGTTTAATCTGCTGCTTACTTTCAAGCAAGCAGGCTCAAAGGCTTACAGATTATGAGCCCAAATACTATTATCCAGTACACCTCTACAGGTCCAGGCCTTGCAAAAACCATCAGAATAAAATTGGACAATGACCCGGAAAAGTTCAAAGTACTTTTCAAAATCAGATTGAAGCACAACCTGCTTAAGATTTGTGAATGACATATTGACATGGTGGTCCTTATAAGGAACCCATTCTCAATCATAATGGTCATGTTGGTGGATTTTAATATTAATATGAATGAATTAATGAATTATTTTTAATCATAAGTGGGCCAATTGAACGAGAAGAATTGAGAGATTTATGGGTAAACGAGGCTTTATTGAAGAGTTTGTAATTTGCTAAAAAAAATTGATTCTCACATGAGAGATTCCTTATTAATTTATAGTTATTACTTATTTATATATATATATATATATATATATATATATATAAAACTAAGAGAAAATCTAATTGGAATCCTCAAATAATGTCGTTAATTACTTCTTAATTTTGTTGTCAAATAAGTTATTTCGCACAACATATAAGGAGTTAATTTTTTTTTTTAAATAATTTTAATGTATGAATTTACACCATTGTGAGAACCAAGTGATCCAACATGTTAAAACTTGAAGAAAAAGATATAAAAACAGGGGCGGCATTGCACACAGCCTGGGGGTTCAAATGAACCCCTGACCTGCCCAAAAAAAATTATATATAAAAATTTGGACGCTCTGATTCTAATTTTTTTTTTTTTTTTTAAAACCCAGATGAAATTAACTTCTATGATTATTTTAGTGCTATTTTTTACAACAAAAGTTAAGTGGTAAGTTATAATTAGTTTTTATCTTGACAACTAACATAACTTTTTTACCTACCTTTAACAACTTGCCACCTATATTTGTTGTGAAATTTATGTGAAAGTGTTGTATTAATAGCACTACTCTTAAAATATTTAATTTTATAAGAAAATAAAGTTTCAAATTTTTGCTCATTTATTAAAAAATAATAATAACAATAACCTTCTCTCTTAGACTTTGGCTTACTTTGGTATTGACTGCGGAATGAAGTTGTTTTCCCTGCACTTTTCTTCTTCATAAGCAAAACATTACACCAACAATACAATCAATAGATCTATTCTACATCTATGTTTTATTAAATGTATGATTAGTTATTTGATTCTATTTGTTTATGCATTCAATAATTGTTGTCTTGCCTATCTTTAAACTATTAATAATTTTGTTATACTATTCGAAAATATAGTGATACAACCAATAGATCTATATCTACAACTATGTTTTATTAAATGTATGATTAGTTATTTAATTCTATTTGTTTATGCATTCAATTGTTGTTGTCTTACTGATCTTTAAATTATTAATAATTTTTTTAGACTATTGTAAAATATAGTGATGCAACCAACAGATCTATATCTACATACGTGTTTCATTAAATGTGTGATTAGTTATTTGACAAGAATGTATGATTAGTTATTTAATTCTATTTGTGTATGCATTCAATAGTTGTTGTCATACCGATCTTTAAAGTTTAAACTATTTATAATTTTTTTAGACCATTGTAAAATATAGTTGTATTGTATACTATATTGTATGGAAGTGTATATAAAGAAAAGAAAAAAAGTCATTTTATTTTTTACTTCCCTACTCACGAGAAATTCCTAGCTCCGCCAATACTAGGCCCCTAGGAATTTGTGGTCATCTATTGGAGTATGTGGTCTCAATAGAGTTCTATTCTTTATGAAGGAACCCTATGTGAGCTATTGGTGTTTCTGAAATTAATTTAATAATTCTCTTAACAATTTTATTTACCTCTTATTATGCTTTTAGTTTTTTTTTTTTTTTTTTTTTTTTTTGCTATTGTATAATTTTAGAACGTGCTTATATGTAATAGCATATTGTATCTTGAATACTTTGCCTAATTTTGGACCATGCTTATATGCAATTTTAAATCAAAAGTTTGTTCTCATAATATTGGACTTTGTGGGTTAGTGATGGCTAAAACTAGAATGTTGAAAGAAATAAATTGAATATCCCAAACAATTAGATAATATTGAACTTAATTGATTCTCAAATATATATATATATTGAACTTAATTTCCAGGAACAAATAACTATGACATCAATCTCGATTAAGTGCAGTCATTTTTATATGTTTCATATTTTCCTTTTAATGTCATTCATCTTTAGTTAAAAACTCTACCAATTGTGTTTTTTCACCTAGTGTAATTATTGGTATGATTTATTTTTTAAAATAGAGTTCTCTAAATCAAAATATAATTTATTAAAACTTATTAATTAAATATGTAGATCAATATTTTTATTGAACTTTCCTATGTATTTTGCAATGTTCATTTTAATTTTCTTAATTTTGATGTCAAATAAGTCATTCACTCATCTAAGTAAATCATCTCATCATCACTATTATTGAATATTTTTGTGCGTAAACACACATTACAACCTAGTTAGTATATATAATTGGGTGATCTAGGAAAAATGGGCTTAGCCCAAGGAGCCAAGCTGCATGGAAGAAGATGAAGATTTGGAGGTGTAACCCAAGAATCACAATGCTACCAAAATGGATTCCACCAAAAAAAGAAAAAGAAAAAGAAAAAAAACAGTGCTACCCTAATGTTCATTGTCACCCTAATACTTTTGTCTTAACAAAGCTCGACTCTACAACGAAAAAAGGTAATTATCAAGCTTTTCATTTTGTTTTTGCTTTTACTTTAACTAGCTTGTAATCTCATGTATATGCATGAATATACTTAAAGATATATAATAAGATGCATAATATAATTCATATATATATTATATAAATATTATTGATAGTCATTTTTATATTTTGTTAACTTTTAAAAAAAAAATTGTAAGGATGTTATTAGGTATAAAATGTAAATTGTCCATATTTAAAATTTAAAAAAAAAATATTGTGAAGCACTTTTTTTTTTTTTTTTTTTTTACGATTCATTTTTTTAGACTTTTTGGTTTTTGTACTTAATAACTCACTTGGATGAATATTTATGATGTGGTCCCACATTTGATTCTAAAATTAAGAAATAAAACTCTTTAAAAATAAATAATTTATGACACATGGCGCAAAATTAGAACTCTAATTTAAAATTTTAATTTGAGTTTCTCTCAACTTCACCTATTATTATTATTATTATTTGTAGGGTCCACGTTTTTCAGGCTGGGCTAGGCCCCATGGATAGATGGGATTTTGGTCAGGC
The DNA here is from genome assembly GCA_023055345.1 of Quercus wislizeni. Lineage (NCBI taxonomy): Eukaryota > Viridiplantae > Streptophyta > Magnoliopsida > Fagales > Fagaceae > Quercus > Quercus wislizeni. Next base: position 26,611,297 of record JALGQJ010000005.1, read on the forward strand.
GGACCCATTACAATGAATTTGTAGAGAGTGGGTCCAAGAGCTGGGCTAGGATGAGACAACGGTTAATGTGGCAGGTGGAGATGATCGAGTAGGAATTAAGAACACAAGGAAGGATGGGCTCACGGTCTAAGGGAACAAGCTCCTCGCCCGATGGTATGAACTCCCATCTGGTCTGGTTCACCAGAGGCATGAAGGGGGAACCTAGGCCTCTCCCCTCCCCCTCGGAGCCCCCCTTCTTGTGGGAGATCTCTTACCTTATATGGTTTTTGCTTTGGTCCATTCTGATTCTACACTTGTTAGTCATCCTTGCCCACACTTGAGTGCATGTCCCATCAGCTGCTCCTTCTGACGTTCTGTGAGCTGCTGTGACCCAGATAGCACTGTCTAGGGGTCACGTCTACATTAGTGGGGCCAGGATGTTAGCTGTGGATATTTAATGTGGAGGTGATAGTCTTTCTTGAGATTGCTTCTCCGCCATGCCCCTATGGCTGCCCACGGCGCTTGGGCTTTCCATTGGGACGCTCTAGGAGACTCCCCTTGGTGGCGTGGCACCTCCCCCTTTCGTGATTTTGGTCTGCCGAGGACAAGGTCGTTCTCGGCAGCATATCTTGGCGGTCTGGATTTTCTTTATTCATCCTCGGACATTTCTTCTTCCTCGGCATGGACCATGGGTTTGATATGAAATGGGCTGGGGTCACCAATTCCTTTGGCCCCACATTATTATTATATATATATAGATTTTAGAACTGCTTTATTCACTCGAAAATATCTACGCAGTGAAGCACTTGAAAATAAATACACTAGAAATTGCATTTTCTCTTGGGTTCAAGTCTAAAATCTCTAAGATATATGAGTACGAAAGACAAGTTATATCATACTTAGAAACAGCTCAAAGTAATGGATAAGTTCAGTTCACCATAACAAGGAAGGCAACAAATAACGAAATTTCCAAATTGTGCAATGTTCTATAATATTATGAAACATTATTCTAAATGTATCTCTAATTTGACTTTAGAACACATATGCTTAAAGACATTATGACCAAAGCCTGGTTGTCTGTATTCAAATAAAAACACATTAATTGAGATGATTAACTTTTTTTCATCATCAAATAGCCTTAATAGGAAAATACTGGAACAAATAAAAAATTACAACACCATGCCTTGAGGGACCACAATTCCAATGTATCATTTTTTTTTAAGGTTCTGCATTGATCATTAATTCTCTGACCCATCCTTTACTGTTCCAATCTTCACATCCATACCTTAAATCCAGGCAAATTATTGAATAACAGCAATAAAATGTAAAGCTATTGCAATAGATAATGTAGTCATAAATGTTTTGAAACCAAAAATAGAAATGAAGGGTACCATCAATTTGTTTGGGAAACCTACGAAACGATCAGTCTGATCCTCAGCCGAAAGATGGACACTACAATGTCAAGAAACGTTCTTATCAGATTTTATATTTTTAACCCAAGTGCTATAAGAAAAGACAATCGACATTTTTTTTCCTTGGTTATATTAAAGTGTAACATAATTAGTTTGATGATTCCCCCCCCCCCCCCCCCCCAAAAAAAAAAAAAAAGAGTTTGTTCTAGTCCAATAAAAAGATTCTTTCTAAATAATAAATTTTTAGTTTTTATGTCTATTTAGAATTTACCCTAAAACGGCGATTTAATATAGTAATAATGTAACCACTAAGGTCATCAAGAGCCTTTCTTCAAAAAAAAAAAAAAGGGTCATCAAAAGCCTTATAATTTAACTAGCATCTCTTTGTGTTTTTAACGAAGATAAATAGAGTTTAAATCCTCCTATCTTCAACTGTCGAATTATAAAAAAATATAGTCACTAAAGGTTTTTGGTTGTGGGCATAGATTGTCGGATTGATGCACATAATTAATTCATTTTATGAAATTCGCCAACTCCCTCACTTGCTTTATCACAACATTGTCCTCTAATAATATTTCTTAGGCCACTAATGCAATTGTTTTTGGCCATAACAATCACTCTTTGATCACTAGCGTAACTGTTCTTTGGCCCTTGTAGCCATCTTCAGGAATATATCTGATGATGCCGAAAAGTTCACCAGTGAGATGCACGATCCTTGCACTCGATAACCGTTGCCTGAAAGAGAGAACAACACGAAAACACCTTCAAAGGGCACCGGTGTGGAGCCGGCCAAACACCCTCCGAAGATTAAGTCAGAAACGTTTTTTACAACTCTAGAGTGCTAGAGAGGAGTTAGTTACGCGTACCTTTTTGTGAGGGTGTTGGGGCCTTTTTATAGTGGTGAGGTCCTGCCTCCTTTCCTTGTGGAGCAAGCTTCATCCTTGCAGAGCAAGTCTCATCCTTGTAGAGCAAGCTTCATCCTTGCAGAGCAAGCCTCATCCTTGTAAAGCAAGCCAGCCTCATCCTTGCAGAGCAAGTCTCCTGAAACGTGGTGGGCAAGTCTGGGCCTTCGTCCTGTCAGGGGCCCACGCGAAGGATGGGCTCTACCTTCTTTGGGCTTGTGGACGTGGGCCTGTGGACATGGGCCTATTGGGCTCGCCAAGCCTCATCTCATACTTTATCCTCTTCAATATCAATCGTTGCTGTCCGCTACCATCTCCATCATTTTGCACGAATCAATCCACAATGTGCCTAACCCATTCTACAACATCCAAACGGATTTCTCATTGTCAATATTTAAGGCATCTTCACAAGCTTCTATTCCAAATTCAAGGCATCACCAAGCTTCTACATTGAGGTTTGAGGGAATGTTAATGTATCATTTATATCACATCACATTCAGCATACATCGATATCATTGATTGACTAGAATTTAAAAAATATATATATATATATATATATATATATATATATATATATATATATATATATATATATAAGTTATGCTTGAGATTAGCCTAATTAAAAGATTCTCCTAAATCAAATTTAGTTTTTATATATATCCTACACATGGTTCATTGTAACACTACAATTTAGAATAGTAAATAATGATACCAAAATCGTCAGTTGGGTCACTCGTCCAATTCGGAGCTTTAGACGATCTTGTAAGACCTACAAGATAGAGAGAGATAGATCGAAGAGACCACCGAGATGTGCTCGGTGGAGGAGCCTCCGATGTTTAAGTTAGTATCAACCCATATTTCTTGTATTTAGATAGTGTTTTGTTGTAGCTTTTGACATACCTTCACAAGTGAGACGGACTGTCCCTTTTATAGGTGATTTGGATAGCCGTTGTACATAATTGGAGGTGATTATTACCCATGTGTAACAGTTATCGTATTGATGGGCCTTTAAGACCGATGAGTAATGGTCGCCATTAATGTGTTGAATGTGCTTGAGCGGTTACATCTTTTGGTTTGTTAATGATGTAAGGTTGTCCATATTAATAGACGACCTTAATGATTTTTTTGGACTCATCAGTAAAAATGTAGCCTTTAAAGACTTTTCGCTACAAATGTAAGCATCAAATCATGTAACGTACTAAAAATAAGGTGATCCTTCCACCAACTACCTGCAATTACTATGTGTCTGGTAAGAACTCATGCTTCACGCACAAACAAAAATGCAGTAGCAATTGCGAGCACACGCTTACACACACCCACAGAGAGAGGGAGAGAGAATATTTTATGTGGAGATATTGTCTTACTTGTAGATATGGGTGGTAGTGCGTAGTGCAGTATAATAAATTGCGTTTGTTCTAGGGCACTGGTATCATAAATGTGCATCCATTCTTTCTCACTATATCATAAATGTGCTACCATTCCTTTGTACTACAAGAAGTGGAACCTTCCTTTGCCGACAATTCTATGCTATTTATTTCTCTTTTCTAAGTTTCAACTCCAAATATTTGCTTATCCCATATACTACATTTTTTTTTGAAATGCTCAACATGTCATCCAAATTAACAGCATTTCCTAAAACCCTGCTGTATTGTAGGATTATACTAAACCATCCTAGACAAACAGGTTTAACAAGTCAATGCAAATGCCCTACGACCAAAAAAATGAACATGTTAAGAATCTTCCTAATTTTGGGCCATGCCTCTACTTTTTTCTTTTTTTTTTAATAACTATTATTCTTGTTTTGATTTTTATAGAATTATTATGCCTGTACTTGTTCATGAGCCAAAGTTAAAGTGCTTCATTAGTCATTCCCAAGCCCTTTTCTATAGTTCAGCAAACCTTTGGCCAAACACATGCAGCATCAAATCCACACCTCATTCATCTTAGTAACGTTAAAAATAAAAAGTAATGCAAAGGGAATCGAAACCCCAGTATAGTTTAATTAGCATTTGACTCTATCATCCAAAGAAAGGAGAAGGAAAATGACCTTATTCAAAGAACTTGGAGGAATTTATTTAACATTAATTATATATGGTTGTCATCCTAGGAAAGGAGTAGGAAAATAGGCTCTTCTCCAATCTCCATATGCACTAATAAGAATTTTGTCAAGATGCCAATTGCTAATTACTTTGAACCATATATGCCATTATTGTCAATGAGATAAAGTTAACCCTCACTCCCTTGTAGGCCACTCCATCTTCTAATGGTGATTTATTGGTGAAACTTATTAGATTTCTCATTTAAATTAAAAACAACATATGGTTGTTTTTTTATTTGAATTATATATATATATATATATATATATATATATATATATATATATATTGATCAATACAGTAATGTTTTTTTTTAAATTTAATTGGAGAACTTAAGAAATAATATCTAAAGAATTGTGCCTATATTTTGCCTATGATTAATTTTTATGTATTTGGGAAACCATAGTCGACCTTAGTTTCCTTCTATCATTTTTTATTTTTTATTTTTTTGCTTTTTCTTTGAGGGAAGAGGAGTAATAAAGAAGATGAGATTTGAACTTGACCGACATAAGCTGTTAAAGATATTATGCTTATTACCAACATGGCTTTGGCCATTGTTAAAGCTTATAGATGATGACCAGATCCAAATCCAAAGAGTCTAATATTCGATGCCCTCTTTTTTTATTTTTCAGGTTTCAGAACCTAGGTAGGGCTAAACTGCAATTGATAAATATATAGTCTATTAAGTGTGAGATGTTGAGAAAAGTATGCAACCGACGGGACTTTTTAAGTCAACTACAGTACTCGCACGGCCATTCAAGTAAAGGAGAAGTGTTTAATGTTATACCAGATACTATTCCTTACATATATAAAATATATAATAATAGAAACAATTGAGCAAAGTGGTGAAAAAATTTATACAAAATAAAATAAAAAATAAAAAATAGAAGAAAGAAACAAATCATCTCCATATGCATTCATAAAATATTTTTCAAGATTCCATTTATGCACAATTACCTTTACTTGTCAACGAGCTGAAGCTGCTGAACTTCACTCACAGCTCACTCACTAACCTTTTGGCTAATGATGGTTCATTCATAGGCTTAGCTATTATGGATGTCTTTTCTTTCTTTCTATGGCCAACAATAAAATAGATTCCTGTTACCGTTGGGATATGTTAATATTAGAAATAATAAGTCTAGCCAAATAGATAATTTTATAATATTTTTTTTACAACAACGGAGATAGTATGTTGTAATTAGTGTTCAATAAAAATGGTATCAATAATAGGGTCATCTGAAAGTGATGTTGTAGCAATCATAATTTATCACCTCAATAATTTGCTCCAATCACATCGTGTCTCCTATATATGTTGTGAAATTTTTAGTTTCTCCACCAAGTAGGTAGGTAGTCTAGTGGTAAGGCACTTGAGCTAGCACGACTTAGGTTTTATATAGATTCAAACTTAGGTTATGTAACTTGTTGGTCCTCTTTGTAACAAGTAGGAAACTCACACTGGTCCACCCCTAAACAATTTTTCTTTGCCAAGAAAAAAGAAATTAGTATCTCTCACACCGCTACTAAATGGTTTTCAACTTTCATTTGAAAAAAAAAAAAAAAAAGTTTAAGTGTAAGAGAATCGCTACCCGAGCCATGTGCAGTGAGGTTGAGAACTGAGGAGAGCCATTTAAGTCAGCTTAGCCTTAAGAGAACCTAATCCAAGCTGGGTACTAGTTTCGTGGCTCACTTGCCTTTTGGTTTTTAGCACGTGATGCTGAAGGCTGAAGACTGAAGTGGTATTCTGAAGCTGAGTACTATTCTTTTGTTTATTTCTTAGGGTGGTGGTTGTATTAAAAATAGTGTGTGAATGTGTTTAATGAGCAAGGGTTAGGTAAGCAATGGGAATTTGAAATTATAGTTTCAAGTCAACTTCAAAATCCAACATTTCATTCTAGGTAAGAAGGAAAGATATCATTATTCCCATATGATATGGATGCATTTATTTTAAATATAAGGAACAATTTTGTTTACTCCTAAGTTTCACCCAACTCAACATAACCTACTTCCTAGACAGTCAAAGTCTCATCTTCCAACCTTTTTTTTTTTTTTTTGACTCTTAGCTAGTGTTGTTTCTCTTTTGACTGAGCTAAATTACCCAGAAGCAATGGTTACAGCCAAAAAAAAAAAAAAAAGGACTGGAAGCCAGACCAAAAGGTTTTCCAGGCACTGGACAGACAGCTATGATGCAAAAAGAAGTTTCTGAGTAACAAATTTAAAGCAATTGCAAATTTATACATTAGCAAGTAAAATTGATATAGAAAACATATAATGTATGTCTTAAGTTATTATTACCCAAAAGTCTTGTAACTCAATTTGGTAGTATATCCTTACGTTTTCAATAATAAAAAAATCTATGGTTCAAATATTTTCTCTCCCATTGTAACTATCAAATTAAAAATAACAATAAAAAGTTATAATATCCTACTTTTAAGTTTTTTTTATAAGCAATTTCCTAATTAAGTTACAATTTCCTAACTTTGTTATAACTTATAACGTAATATTGAATGATGAGGTTCAGTCGCAACTAACTCTATTGAATGGTCTATATCAATTATTTATTCGAGGGGACATCTTAACAGGGACATATAACAGAGGGAGATTTCTCATTTTCTAATTAATGTGCTAGTATGACAATGGAAGAAGACAATGCAGAGGATGGTTAATTGAGCTACCTGTTTGAGATTTTCAATCATATGACTGCCTATACGGAACTAGGTTGAATTTCAGAGAGTTAAAAATATATCAAAATTTGCAGCCTCTTTTAATTTTATATGTCTCCTATTTCAAACAAAAGAAAACAAACAAGAAGCCAATGGCCTATAGTAGCCCAATTGGCACGTCCACTTCTTTGTGTGGATATGTTGTGGTCAAATCTGAAATTGTCAGCATTATTACTGTTTCAAGTTTGGCAAGAACAAATATCGATAAATATTGATGTATCATTTAGAATAATTATCCTATATAATGTAAAATCTACTATTTCATCTTATACATTTTAGTTTATTTTAGCGTTCAGCTGTTTGTTGGGCACTCTACAATTTTCGATAGCTTATTGACGAGTCTTTTGGCTTAATATTGCCATTTTCAATCTTAATTAGCATTATAGGTACTATTTGAACTTAATTGGCAAATTGAGGAGAGAGAAAGAATTTCGGCAACAGTGGTGCCGAAATTCAACAAAAATGAGGAGAGAGAAAAGGAAAAAGGGGGAGAGAGAAAGCAGAGGAATTTTGGCAACACTGTTACCGAAATTCCTCTGCCCAAAATACTGCCCGTTCAGTTAAAAAAAAAGCAATTGCGGCAACGCCATTGCCAAAAAAGGGAAAAAAAAAATTTTGTTTTGGAAAAAAAAATTGTTTTGGCCATTGTGGCAATTCCATTGCCGAAAATGGAAAAAAAAAATTATGAAATCTGAAAATGAGTAAAAAAAAAGTTGTCACGTACACAATATTTTTACAATATTTTCACAATAAATCACACGTAATTAATTATTATTAGTTCAAAAAATTTGTGACAAATTAATTGTGGCAATGGCATTGCCGAAAATGTAAAAAAAAAAAATATATATATATATATATATATATATATATATATATATATATATATATATATATATTTTGGCAATTGTGGCAATCCCATTGCCGAAAATGTAAAAAATATATATATATATATATATTGGCAATTGTGGCAATCCCATTGCCGAAATTGCCAAAATATTTTATTTTATTTTTTTTTTTTTTACATTTTCGGCAATGGGATTGCCGCAATTGCCAAAAAAAAAATATATATATATATATATATTTTTTTTTTTCTACATTTTCAGCAATGCCATTGCCACAATTAATTTGTCACAAATTTTTTGAACTAATAATAATTAATCACGTGTGATTTATTGTGAAAATATTGTGTACGTGACAACTTTTTTTTTTACTCATTCACAGATTTCATAATTTTTTTTTCCATTTTCGGCAATGGCATTGCCACAAATGCCAAAACTTTTTATTTTTTTTTTTACATTTTCGGCAATGGGATTGCCACAATTGCCAAAACAATTTTTTTTTTTTTTTACATTTTCGGCAATGTCATTGCCACAATTAATTTGTCACAAATTTTTTGAACTAATAATAATTAATCACGTGTGATTTATTGTGAAAATATTGTAAAAATATTGTGTATGTGACAACTTTTTTTTTACTCATTCACAGATTTCATAATTTTTTTTTCCATTTTCGGCAATGGCATTGCCACAATGGCCAAAACAATTTTTTTTGCCAAAACAAATTTTTTTTTTTCCCTTTTTTGGCAATGGCGTTGCCGCAATTGCTTTTTTTTTAACTGAACGGGCAGTATTTTGGGCAGAGGAATTTCGGTAACAGTGTTGCCGAAATTCCTCTGCTTTCTCTCTCCCCCTTTTTCTTTTTCTCTCTCCTATTTTTGTTGAATTTCGGCAACACTGTTGCCGAAATTCTTTCTCTCTCCTCAATTTGCCAATTAAGTTCAAATAGTACCTATAATGCTAATTAAGATTGAAAATGGAAATATTAAGCGAAAAGACTCGCTTATTGACCGTGTTTATTAAAAGATATAGTTTTTAGTAACTTTTATGTTAGATGTATGAGAAAAAACTAAAAACCAACTAATTTTTATATAAAATAATAATAATAATAATAATTGGATTATTTGCCCAAAAAAAAAACCTTACACGAAAAACAAAAAGCTTGGTACCTTTTCCCTCAACACTCCCTTAATCAACCTCCTACGGTTTGGTAGCAAATTGGTGTTTAAAGAGTACAATACCTTAAGAAAAATAACACAAGCTGCTAAAATTTGGTGCCAAATTGAAGGCTCTAGCGTTTTTGTCAGGATGTTTGTTCTCACTCCTACTCGATTTTTTAGAGCTTCTCATTTTCTAATGCCATGTCTACATCAAAATTAATAATGAAGAAGCTTAGATACATTCATATATATGCATGTTTCTGCATATGGTACCTCACCCCTCAACAAGAGGCAATGCAAGGCCTCTCAATTCCAAAACCCTGGACCCCTCAACTCCCAACTTTGACCCCTCAAACAATTAAAGAGAAAAAGTCCGGTGGCACAACTTGTACTACAACTCGCCTATCTGGCAATTTGTGGTTGATTGAGAGGTGATGATGGGTCCATATGGGAACATCCCTCCACCAACCACAACTCGTCGTATGGGTGAGTTATGACATAAGTTGTAGCACCAGAACTACTCATTAAAAGATGAGTCCCTTCGTTAGTTGGGGACTTTGACCACTCGGGAACACCATCATGAGGTGGAACCTTCCCCAAAGTTAAAAACTGTATTAAATACCAAAAAAATATTAAGAGGCCCAAGTGGGGTAAAGAAGAGAAAGACAATATGCCTGCAAAAAGCAGCGCAAATAAATATACTCCTTTGAGAGAAAACAAAGCAGCTGAGCAAGAAGAAGCAAAAGAAACCAAGTATATCACATGAGCTTTGGAGACTTTTTACCTCTTTGTCCAGCTGTAATGTCACACACAAAGCCCTTGGTCTCAACTCTCAATGTTCAATGTACAAATTCATTTCCGTTCTTACCCACTATTAGTTTTTTTATATGTGTTGGCATTAGGTCCAATGGTCATAAAAAGGGTTTAAAAAAGTAATAATGCTTAAAAGTTGTAGAGACCCCACTTAAGAGACCCTCTCACTTGTCATCCCATCTTGGGGGACAGGGTTGAAAGAAAAGGTCCAAAGCCACACACAGCTACTACTGAGCTTTGAAGCTCAAATGGAAAAAAAGAAAAGATACATCCCAATGAGATGGCGCACTACCAGAATGACCTCAGCTTTCATAATAATATCACAATTCAAGGAGACCCCACATAAACAGAAATGTCATTGGAAATAAATAATAAAGCAAAAGGAAAAAAAAGACACACTACCATACAAAGTGACACGGCAGAAAGAAGTTCTAAGCATTAAAGAAGGGTCAAATGTACTCTTAGTCCTCTAAAAAAATATGGACAGAAAGATGCTGATCTAATATATGTTCATGAGCATTCAATATCTGAGGAACACAACATTTCTGTTTACATCTTTATGTAAGAAGCACTGACAAAATGCCATGATACAACCAGAAACCCCTATCAGAAATATGTGGGTTACAGCAGTTAAAAAAGGAAAATGAGTTTCATCGTCTCTTTTACCAAGCCCTCCATCCCAAACCATGAAAAAACTTGTAAATCAATCAAACCACACAAAGATTAGCACACTGGCATAAGGTAAAATTAAAAAAACTAGGCATTAGCATCAAACTCATGTCGGTTGGTAGCAGTTTCCTTACTACTGCCACCACCAGTGAAGTCATTAAAAGTAAGAGAATTAGTAGAATTATAAAAGGTAAGTGGTTCTGCTATACCAAAGCTTCACCACCTTCATGCATTGAAGGTAAATTAAAAATTAACCTCCACTTGCTCTATCCCTAAATGGAAAGCTGAGCTCCAACTCCATAGTTGGATTCTGCATTGAGAGTATAAAGATTCAACCAGGCCAAACAAAACCTGTGAATGCTTATGCTCTATTTACAGATTAATAGAGGCATAAACCAACTTCCAAAAAAAGCTGACTTGAACTCCTACTTTGTAAATTCTAAAATGTTAGTCAATTAAAACTAGCTACCGATATGAACAGTTGCCCTAATTAGATCCTACCCTTTGTTAGACTTCCATCTTCCAAATCATGTTATCAATGGATCCGTCATGTTCTTTCTCCAGTGCAGCTACTTTGGCCCGATGTGCTGCTAGTGCGATCGCCCCTTTTCCTCTTTCATCCTGAGGGAGCTCACAAGTCTCACTGATGGACCCAGATCTCAAATCTGCGGGGGGGATGAAGCAGTCTACCGACAGACCCGGAACATTAAATGCAACCTCTTCAATTGTCCATGCTTCTTCCATCCTTGTTTTGGTATGACTCATTGCCATCTCACCAAATCTGAAAAGGGTCACCACGGAACGCCCAGAGTGGGCAATCATGATCCCCTCAACAGACTTGTAATCATCAAGGAACGAATTGATTGTAGTTTCCCAGTAAACTGAATCTCCACCATTGGATTGGATACGCGTCAGATGTGAATCCTCCATGTAAACAAGAAGCCCAGTCTTCTGGCTGAAGTAGCCAAACAAGACATGCCTAATTATCTCCGCCGGACCTTCACTCCTCCCCTTCAATGTCTGAGGGTCAGCACAAAGCTTGAGAATGAAGCAATCCTCGCCGTTGATCTTCTTCTCTCCTATGCATCTAGCATCCGCAAACATACCAGCAGTGGTTCTAGGATCAAGCCCCTGAAACACAAACATAAATCACATATGAAAATGTCCACAACACCAAAATAAACCTGCAAAAAACAAGCCACACACAATGTCTACCTGAAGTGCACGACGCAGAGGCCTCACAGGGCCTTTTGCAGTGTGGGCACCGAGCCAGGGTGTGTGCCTCCAAACAAGTTTGCCATTGCAGCCTGCATGAACCTTACTTCCCCCAACCGCAAGCTCCACATACCACATATCTGGATTCATCTGCCAGAGCACAAACCCGCCTGACTCAGCACATCTAGAAGGATTCCGGTTCTTCATCACCTTAGTAGCAGTTTCGAACTCAGAAGCTACCATCCTAAGCTTTCCCATCGCATACGCATTTTTAATCGAGTTCTGCAGCTTCTGCCCACCGGAAGCTGCCGTGTACTGCTGCAATATGTACTGAGCAGAGGAAGTTTCCTGCAATAATACCAGCCATTAGAACCCCAAAAAAACACAGTTATTTTACTATATCTACAGAATGTTTTTTAGTATTCTATAAAAAAGAGAGAAACACAAAAGGCAATGAAATTAATTGTATCAACCACTCAATATTTAGTAACAAAAATGCTAACTATAGTTATTTTTCTCTGTTGGGTCTAGTAAAAAAAGTTGGCTCTTTGTTCATGTACTTTCCTCTGTTTTCTCATCAACCAAACGGAGACATTAAAAAAAAAAATTAAATAACTAAGGGTGTTTATACTACTTTAAACAAACGTAGAAGAAAATCTAAAATTTAAAAACAAATCCAAACACCATGATTCAGAATATCCATAGATTTCGCCGAGAATTCACATAAAACATTTATACAAATAAATTATTAAGAGAAAATCTACAACCCAAACAATCAAATATCAAATATCTTAAGGAACACTCAAACCCAATACGGCAAAACCCCATTTCCTAATAACATTTTTTTTTTTTTAAAGTTACTAAAAAACAAAACCAACCCAACTCTTAAAAAAAAAAAAAAAAAAAAAATCCCAAAATATCAAAGCTACTATTTTTGAAAACCAAAAGGACCCCATTTGTATAGTTTCACAGAGAGAGAGAGAGAGACTGACAATGGGGGTGTCCTTGATACTAAGGTGAGGCAAAGGGTCAGTGGTGCTGACGTGGAGAGGAGCGAGTGGAGCACCCATTACACCAAGCAATATTCTGAGATCAGACCTTCTGCTACTGCTGCTGCTGTTGTTGTTGTAACCCATGGAAGAAGCTGTCACTGTAGGAGTTCTACCCAGTTGTCCTTTCATCCACTGACCCAAACCCGACCCGCTTCTCTTCGACTCTCCGATTTCCGCTCCGTCTTGGTCCGGTCCCTCCATCAGCGGTGTCAGTGTTTCCCCCAAAGGCCTCAGGCTACCGGATCTCGCTATCAACGCCGCCTCATGTAGGGCCGCGTGGTGGCTCTTCTTTCGCCGGAGTAAACCGGACATTATCGTGGGTGACCCGGTTCGAGCCGGGCTGTTGGCACGTGACCGGGACGGTGAGAGTCCTCGGACTACTTCTTCTTTTAGTGCCGAGAAGAAGCCTTGCTTTCTCTCCATTGTTTAAGGAACAAATGTTTGTGTTTGTAAGTGAGTGTGTTTGTGTTTATTTGGTTTTTTTTTTTTTTTTTTTTTTTTTGTTAGAGAGAAAGGTGGGTTTGAGAGAGTGAAGTGTGCGAGCTCTTCATAGAGAGAGAGAGAAGAGCGAGGAGAGGCTTCGGTACTCAGTTCAGTGTGTGGGAAACTGGATTGTGAGAAAACGGCTTCAACAATAGTAGTGCGACTTTTTAGTGTGTGTTATGAAAATGATTCTAGAGAGAGAAAAAGTGAGGCGTTATTTTTGAGAGAGAGAGGAGAAAGAATTTGCTACTGAGGGAAAGAAATAGGGTGTGGTATAATGTGGTGGGGTGCTATATAGTGACTAGTGAGAAAAAGGAACAATGTGCCTTTCTTTTCTTTTTTTTTTAAAATTAATTTATTTAAGGGACAAACCCAATTAAGAAATGTGAATGTGTGTGTGGGGTGTCTTTTTGGTATTTTTATATTTTAACCCCAAAAAAAAAGTAAAATAGGAGTAATTTTTATGTATTTTTGGAATACGAAAAATAGTATCCTTTTTTCTTAGACTTATGATAGAGTTTACTTATTAAATTTATAATATGATTCTCCAATAATTTTAGGGCATGAAGCACTATAATTTAGGTGTTATTCTTTAGACTTTTAAAATTCAGTAATGTGACTTTATTCTCATGGAATGAAAATATACTTTTAGTTAAATATAATAATATGACTTAATTTTAAGAGTGAAATCTAAGAAACGGTACTTAGATATTGTATGTTTGTACCTAAGTTTTGCAATTTTTATAAATAGGATTTAACATGTTGGTAATTTTTTCTCAAAAAAAAAAAACATGTAGATAATTTTTTTAGGTTTTTTTTTTTTTTAATTAAAGGATTTACTTTGGACCGTGTAATAACTTCTTTTTTTTAGCAAAATATAATAACTTTTTTACGGTAGATGAATAACTATCATGAATAATAATAATTAATGGTTCAATTGAATGGTCAAAGTTCGACCCAAATTTGCGCCCTACTTTTTGGTTTAGTTATTATTATTAGTATTTTTTTTTTTTTTTGATAAGTGGTTTAGTTATTATTATTCCCTATAAAGGTTGTACCAATAAGAATTATCTAGCAGAATTGTAGGAGATACCACTTTAAATTGTTCGCATGGTGTAGTGGTAATTTAATGAACTAACTTTATTATTATCATGCTTTTTCTGTGAAGCTAATTACTGTAAGTTCATTCGCATAAAAAAATCAAATTACAAGTTCACCACTGGCCAGAAAATTACCACAAAACTTCACTATATGAGTCTTGAAAAAAAAAAAAAACTACATCCTACTTTTTTTTATTAAGAAAAACTACATCCTACTTTGATTCAACTTATCCCATTCTATAGATCAAATTTAACCACCAAAAAAAAAAGAAAAAAAAAACTTATTCCATTCTAATTCATGTGAGTTAATTTTTCTCGTCTCAAAGTAGGGATAGAATGATGATCGATATTATCCATAAGTACCTTGAGTTTGTATCTATAGTATTTATATATTATACATTTAAATATAATTTGACTTTTTATGTTTACCTTAACTTTAATTATAAATTTTTTACATATTTGATTATCACCACAAATACTTGTTTATAATAACTTTCAATGTCACCGCCTCGATAGAGACAGAGCTATGTAGATACTTGGGGGGGACCATGGCCTTCTAATTATTTTTACAATACTATATATTCATATAATCTTTAGAATCTAGCTTAAGAAAATTGTTCTCGGCCCCCTTTATAATGTTTTCATATTGCCATTGCATGATTTTAGAGTGTGTCACAGTGTCACACCATTCTACTAGATAATTTGAAAGAGAAAAAAAAATGATAATATCCAATAATCTCCTTTTTTTTATGGAATGGAAAGATTTTATTAATAAACAATGGAATTACAGAGAGAGGCTAATAAATTCCTCTTTAATTACAGATTCAAAATAAGAAGGGCCACATGCTAAATAAAAAAAAACACATACATTGTTCTTTAAAGACTATTTAGCCAAAGCATGAATTGCACCATTCGCCACCTTGGGAACCCAATAAACAAAGTAGTTTAGGAATTGTGATAGTAATGTTACAAAGAGAGACCGATAGATTCCTCTCTAATTACAGATTCAAAACAAGGAGGGACACATGCTAAATCAAAAGAGCCATGTATACATTATTCTTTAAAGACCATTTGGGTAAAGCATGAAATGCACCATTCGCCACCCTAAGAACCCAATAAACAAAGTAGTTTGGGATCTGTGGCAGTAAATGTTAGTATGTCACAAGGCCACATGGAAGATAATTATGTAGCAACGGTTGAAGTTTGAATTTGAATAATAAATTAGTAATGGTAGATTGGATTGTTATTGTTTCAAATTTTTATTTGATAGGAGTTAGTTCCTATCTGTTAGGATAGTTATCAAATTATCAAATTATGAGTATTATTTATGTACTGTGAAGGAGGGTATGGAGCAGAAGCAAACAATTAACTCATAATGTTTATTTCCTCTCTCAAGTTTAGGAGATTTGTTATCTCGGATTGGCTAACTATCTTTTAAGTATCCAAATTCACAACGACATAGCAGATAAATCATAACACATGCACTTAATTCTTTTAGCTAAATAGCACATGCACTTAATTCTCTAGGGGATACCTTGGCAAAGGAATACAAGAGCATCAACAAAAACTTTGGACTCACTCTCAACACATATAGATTCAATTCCAATCTCTCTCCCAATCTTAAATACCCATAATACAACTTCAACTTTTGCTTGGAGAGAGAGAGAGAGAGAGAGAGAGAGAGAGAGTAGTGTTTGCTCTTTTGGAACAAGAGAATACCAACTCTTCTCTCCAGTTTCTAGCAACAACTGAAATTGCAACA
The DNA here is from genome assembly GCA_023055345.1 of Quercus wislizeni. Classification (NCBI taxonomy): domain Eukaryota; kingdom Viridiplantae; phylum Streptophyta; class Magnoliopsida; order Fagales; family Fagaceae; genus Quercus; species Quercus wislizeni. Next base: position 26,627,496 of record JALGQJ010000005.1, read on the forward strand.
CTCAACGTTGCATGTATCACATCATTATTAGATTAGATTTTTTTTTTTTTGAAGGACATTACTTGGATGATTAAGCAAGAAAAACTCAAAATCGAAACTACGTGCTTCAATAAAAAGTTTGAGCCATGATTATGTGTAGTCAACAAAGTTAACAATATAGAAGAAACATTAGAAAATTTGAATATAAAGTCAAGCAAGACCTTAGATAGTTTTGTATTGTCTAATAATTTATTATACTACTATTTACTACAGGAATAGCAAAAAATTGGTTTCATAAAAAAGAAGAAAGAAAAAACAAAAAAACAAAAGAAACGCGTTAAGATTACAAGACTTTTGATAATACGTGTTGTTTTTGTTTATAAACTACAAGTGGAAAAACTTTTTAATAAACTCTGTTATTTGCAGAGGAGAAAAAATAGAAGGTATGGCCCACTAGAGTAGGGAATTATTTAGTGTTGCACGCATATAAAGAGCGTGAAGTGAACTGACTGTGCTCTTAAAATGAAATCATGCTCTTTGCTTCGTAACAGCATATGCGATATGTGAATGAATAAAGTGAAAGACTATGACGTGAAACGCGCATTCTTCTACCGTGTCATTGGATGATTGGGTAATGTTCACCACATTGCACAACCTTCCCAAAGTAGATCAAATCAATTTGAGATTAAAAGGAAAAAAAAAAAAAAAATTCCAAGTGAAAAAGTAGGAGGATAGAAAATGGTAAGAATGAGAAAATATAAAAGATTTTAATTTCATTCTTTTTTGTTTAGTTGGGAGTGGAAAAGTAGAGAAATGAAAAAAGTGAGTTTATATAAATGTACTTATTCACTCTTGTTAAAAAATGATGTCTAATTAAAACAAAAAAAAAGTGACAAACAACCAAAAAAAAAAAAACAATCACCCAATTTATTAAAAAAAAATCATGTCTAGTTAAATAAATAAAAAATAAAAATAAAAGAGAGACAACATCTAGGAAAAAAAAAAACGAGGCAATTTGCCACCCCAACCCAAAAAAAAAAAAAGATAGGAATTGGACATGGGCATTTTTGTTTATTAAGCAGTCCCATTTTCTCCCTTCAATTTTCTCTCCATTTTGGAGAGAAAACACTGGGGCCCCACTATTTATTTTTCTTCCTCCTCATCCAACCAAATACACTAAAAAAAGTTTTTCTTACCACTTTCTCTCCAAACACCTCCAAACAAACACACCCTATGGGAATTTTGAATTCAGTCCTTTTTTTTTTTTTTTTTTTTAATGGAATATTCCTGTAAGGTTTGGTATTATTAGAGATATATTAGCCCAAAATAATAGGCACAAGCCCACTCTTACTTGTACTCATAGTTTAGGTTTTAGTCATCTATATATAGACATGTTATACTTCATTGTAAGTTTGTAACATAGATTATTGTATTATACTCTTATATACAAGAAAGATGTAGTCTTTATAAAGGTTTTCTCTGTGGACATAGGCTGAATCATGTAACACTCATGTTCTCAATGTTCCTATTCTATGCTTCCCATTCCGCATCCACTCTAGCATATACAACATGGTATAACACATCGCATTGCTAATATATTTTATAGGTTTTATTGTTGAATTTCTACTATTTATTAAAAAAAATCTACTAGAAAATAATAATGTTAAATGGTTTAGCCTTGTACTTAATATTCATAAAATTGTTCTGACCGCATTTAAACTGAATAAAACCGACTGCAAAATGTGATCCCCACATTGCCAACCGTGGTAGAGTTGCATAAATCGGCAATTGCAGTGTGGTTCATGGTGAAAACTAACCAAACTGCACTGCATTGCACAATGATTAATCTATTAAGGTCTGCTGTGATTAAGATTTCAAGAAAATTGTACCGCATCACATCGTGTACACTATAAAACCCTACTTATAGCTCAAGTTTCCAAGCACATCATCTAGGTTTTTAATTACCCATTTTCATTGTAATTATTGAATTATTAAAAATAAAAAATAAATTGTCGTAAAATAATACTGTAATTTTTATTTTAAACTTTCCTTTCTCATACTTGTATTCGATCCCAACACTCCCCCACTATCTGACCTTTAAAGGTAATTTTGTGCAGAATTACAAAATTGACCAAGGATACACCAATGGACCAGTTTGTGTAACAGTTCACCAGATTATCAATTTGATTGGCCAAGCCAAATTTAATAAATTATTGTTATACATTTATCCAATGAAAATGAGAGGCTTGATAGAGAACAAGAACCATCCTTTTATTATGAGTTATGAGAAATGCTATGTTCTAAACATTTTCACAATAAATCCTATGTGGCAGGTTGTTATGGGTTATTATTAGTGAAGTAGAAAAGTAATTTCAGTGGTAAGTTCAAATTAGAATTAATAATAATTAACCACTTATAAATTTTTATGAAAATATTTTGGATGTAGCACCTCTCGTTAAATTATTGTTAACATATCTCAAAATATAATACACTCAACTCGAACTTCTTTTCGAACCCCACTAACCCCTTTCTCACTATTTACCTATATTTTTATATTAAAATTTAAAAAAAAAACAAAAAAAAAAAACCCTCAAGCTTCTCATATTGAAAATATTTAGTTCAAATTTTTTCACCATCTTCTTAGGAAAAAAAAAAAAAAAAAATCATCCAAGTAACGACTTTGTTCCCAACTATTTAGTCAATTGATGCGCCTCAACACATTCTATTATTCTTTACAAAAATTCTTATTTGTTGGCCAAAAAAAAAAAAAAACGAAGAGACAATATCCATTGAGCAAATATCAATTTGAGCAAGCTTTGTTTTTCTACATTAAAGATTTCTACGTTTGTGCCAAGACTTAGCTTAGGACCCCACTACTTGTGAAGTTTGGTTTGGTATTGGTATTGCTACGAGTTTCTCAAGTTAATAACTATTTTCAGTTATTTGGATAAAAGGATTTTTGTACATAAATTTGGATTTGAGTGATTAAAATTCAAATACTTTGTTTCAATAGTTTTAAAAAAGAAAAGTTTTGTATTTGACTAAATCAACCATAGATTTTAAACCTTTAAAACTATTGAATTTGAAATAATATATAAAATCAATAGATTTGAAATCAAGGTAGTTCAATTCTATTGATTTAAAATCCAAATCCAAATCTAAATTCAAGTTCCCAAACTCAACCCTAGAGAATTTGGGTGCTTGTTTTCCAATTATCTAATCACTTTTTAATGAATTTCATTCAATGAATTAAACTAATACATCTTACATCACCAAATCTCCATGCTAAGATTTATGTTATGTCTTTGTATATGTTGGCATCTTATGTTATGGATTTTTAATTCCTATAAATTTATGTTTTGGTTTATGATAACCTGAGTTGAGAGTCTCATCATCCATGCAAAAAAAATATCTTAAACCCCAAATCAAGGATGTCAATACCGTACCGGAGGCCGTACCGGTTTGGCCACCGGTACGATATATTTCGGATACCGGTCAATACCGGTGTACCGTTTCGGGTTTACCGCTATTTTTTATATTTATATATATATATATATATATATGTATGTATGTATGTGTCAGTGTATATATATATTATAATAAATATAAAAGTTTACAATAAAACATTTTCTCAATTCAGAACTAATTATTCATGGTTTTATACTTTAGTATCAATTAAATGGGAAAAAAAATAAAAAAAAATAAAATAGAAAGCTTAAAAGTTACCATTGCATACTAAGAAAACAAATAATACTAATAAGTTAATACAAATAAGTTACCATTCTATCCTAACAAAAATTCAAAAATTAGAAAACTTTAAAAAAAAAAAAAAAAAACTTTTTTCTGTACCGGCCGGTATTGCCCGAAATTGGCCGGTACGGCCGGTACGAGGCCGGTACGGCCGGTATTTCTACCGGTACGAAACATAGAGGTTAACCGTACCGGATTGCCGGCCGGTACGGTATATTTCGGCCGTACCGGCCGGTACGGTACGGTATTGACAACATTGCCCCAAATTGTTGACATCCACCCAAGCACCATTTACTTTTCAGTGTTCTTATATAATCAAACTCATCTAAGAGGTGGGCCATTGGAATTACAAATTTACAACTATAAATCGTAATTGATTTAGTGGGCCATATTTACTGTTTACAAAAGCCAAGCGCAGTAGACAAAATTGTTGTTCCTTATAGACAAAGGCATACTCAATTCCTTGTCAATCTTAGTCTAACCTTAGTTTATTCTATTCATTAAAAAAAAAATAGTTTGCTCTGAAAAAGGCTAAAACAATGTTTTGTATTAGGAAGTAATCTGACAAATCATGCAATGCCAAGTTGTAACAAGCAGAATTTAATATGAACAGGTGCAAGGCTGTCACATAATTTAAAAATTATTACAAGTACTAATTTTATGATGAAGCCAAGCCCACATTTTTTTAATCACACTTAATAGATATAGACGAAGGAAAATGCTTTCTGGAAATGAGTATGATGCTCCAACTTTATTGTGTCACAATGAGATGGAATCAACGAAAAAGATTCACTAGTATTTGGGCAAATTATAACTTACCCACCTATGGTTTAGCCGAAATTTAAGTAACATGTCTGTGGTTTGAAATTTAACAATTTACCTACCTGAGGTTAGTATAGTTAGATTTCTTTAACTCACCTCTGTTAAAAACATGGCTAAACATGTGATTTTGCTTCATTTTTGTGTTTCTCTCGTTTTAAAACACAAAAAACATAAAAATACAAGATCATATAAGATCAAAAAGAATCCAGTAGAAGACTTACATCATGAGATTTCAAATCACAGGTAGGCAACTTAAATTTTTTGATCAAATCTTAGGTGGGTAAAATGTCAAATTTTAAACCACATGTAAGTAACTTAAATTTCAACCAAACCACGGGAGAATAAGCTGTAATTTGTACTTATTATTATTACATTCATAGAATGCCTTCTATAGGGGGCAAAAGTAGTGGCCCGACCCAATTCGAATAAGACTAGGCTAGGATGAAGGCCCTATACAACTAATTTATAGAGGTGGTTGGCCAAGGTAAACTCTTTAAGCTCTTGTAGCCACGATTTGGTAATTAGAGAAGACAAATTAGTAAGGATGACAATTTTAGTGAAAGATTATATAACAGGGAAAGAGAAATTCTTATTTAAGTTCTTCCTTGAGCTGGCCGAGGAACAAAGTTCTTCAGAAATACATTTCTCGATTTTACAATGGTCACTTTCTCTCTCTATCTCCCTATTTCTTTCTTTGGAGTTTTATTTATTTATTTATTTTTTTAAAATCCTAATTCATGGAGGACCTTGCTTCCTATAAATAGCTCATTGGAGTGTATCCTAGACTTCCACTTGGAGGGCTATTGATTTGCCCTTAGATACTCGTTCCATCATCGCCTTGCTAATGGTGGTAGAGTAGACTACAGGTTATAAGGGCACTGTACAGGGGTCATTCTACCATCAATGCAACAGGCTAAGTTGGTATAATGCATTGAATGTGGAGGTGATTGGTACTTTATCTAGAAGTTTCCTCCTGCTCTCACTCATGCATCACTATGATCCTCCTTGGCCATCCATCTTGTGGCCCTAGCAACTTGCCTCCAATCTCCTGAGAAGTATCTCCTCCTCGGGCGAGCTACCCTCATTGGTCTCCTTGACGAAGTAATCCTGATTGCTCTTCAGGTTCCTCAGACAAATCGTCCTCCTAGGTTCTCTTGGCCTAATGGCCCTAACCAAGTTGGGCCTTGTTTGATGAATAATCAAGCTCAGTTACACCTTGGGTGGATTTCTCTTGATGATTCCTTATCTTTGAGCTTTATCCTCCCACACCTTCAAGATGATTGGCTCTCAATTAATAAAATTAATTTAAAATGCTGCCACAATTTTGAAAAATTGTATGTATGTATATTTTAGTTTTTCTATATTCATTAGTGGTCTTTTCACTTACAATTTGGTTTGAAGATAAACAAAGAACCAAGATTTGTTAGCATACTCTCAACTTGCCTATAGATTTCCTACTCCAAGTGAAAGCAGAATCAAATAAAGTCTCTCTTAAACCTAGTACAAAGTATAGACATTAAAATATGTTATGTGGTACCTCTGATGGTATATATCTTTGTTTGTCTTCCACAAAATATTATACACCTAAAAAAAACTATACATAAATGCTCTAATATACCTCTCTATCAGTCTATCTATTTATGATGATTTTATTTCTATTTATAGTTAGACTATAAACACCCAGATAGACAAACACTGAAAATTTTATATTATTCAATGGGCTGTCTGTTTTGTTGCCAATACTATATTTTCTCATATCTGCCTTAAATTTTTTTCTAAAAAAAAAAATCGTAGCCACACTTTCATTTGGATCGTTGCATTGCCAATATTTTTTCTTTCATAAATTATTTTTATACTGCTAAGTGATATAATTGATAACTTAAAAGATTAATCTTCTGTCACACTTTCAGACTTCATGTGATTTGTTGCCCACAGTGTTCTTCAACTGCTAACTTAAAAATTGATTTCGATTTGTTGCTACTATGTTTCTTTTTTCTGACCAGAACAGGAAACATCCAAGGTCTAATGTGTTTCTTATTGCTCTAGCATAATAATTTATAAAATCAGAAGATATAAAAAGCTATATACTATTATACTATAGCATGGCCTATTGGGTCCCAAACCATGATACCTTCTTTCGTCTCACCAACAACCTTCTTCTTTACGCTCCAAGGCACGTGTATAGTACTAATCTGGCAAAAGAGATTCATAAATAAAATAGTTTATATAGTGAGAGATCAGAAGAATAGTGCACCTTCATGGAAAAGCTTGGTCATCATCGTTGACAGTGAGCCCAAATTTGCAAACTTTTTTCTTAAATAAGAGAGTCTACTATCACAAAATTTTTCACAATTTTTCACAATTTGTTCATGCCGTGAGCTGTGAGCATTGGAGTTGTGGACCCATGTGTACCTAGAACATTTTTTCCGACTTTCACAACTCTTCATGTGAGCGAATTGTGGCAAAAATTATAAAAATTATTGTGACAGTAAACTTTTTGAGAAGTCTATTACCCCATTAAAAAAAAGAGAGTGGGAGATTGTGACCTTTTTTCTCAAGCTGGGGCTGTCAAATCTGTGATGACAAGAGACTAAACAAGCATGACCACTATAATTAGGTTCTAAAGTCATTTAGACATTAGATTGGGAACCTTTTAATCCTTTTCCACCCACTTCGGGTTACAACTGTATATGTTCCTGCTTCTTTTATGTTTTCATTGGCTATTTTCATCTATGATTCCTCAACTTTATAATGTGAATGGTCTTGGTGAGCCAATGTGGCTTTGTTTGGGCAATGGTTGAGGGAGGCTCATGACTTGTAAGTCTGTGATGCAGAAGTGTCTGTGTCAGAGTACTGCTAGAATGAATGAGCCATTGACTTAAAGAAGCTCGAATGAATGGCTATTAGCCTATTAAATCCATGATTCCTCAAATCATGTAAGCTTAATTTTTTAAATTTAGGCCAAAAGTTTCGTAGTTTAATTGGTATTTTATGGAGTTTCAAAATTCTAAAGAAGATGTCGAGTGTTTTTTATTTTATTTTAATAAGATGTCAAGTGTTTAAATTTTTGTATCTCTAAGTTTCTAACTATAAAAATTATACTAAAAAAAGAAAAAAAAATTGATATTCAATATGCATTTAGATAGACTTATTTCATTTGTTTGCAATGAAGAAAAAAAAAAAAAAAACCATTATACCTTGAATAAATATATACTTTATTACTAGGACTCAATCTTTTAGAAAACAAAACCGAACTTGGTAAGACAAGTGTATTAATTGTTATAAGTGTCAGTCAGGCAACTCCTCTAACCCTTGTTTTGGTGAACAAAAATTGTGATGTTGATAACAATTGGTAAGTTTGTAACAGAAGGAGAAAGAAAAGTTTCTTGAATTTTCATGAATGTTTGAAGAAATTAATAAAGTTTGGAAGGCTTGATGGAAACATGAAATATAATGAAAATTGTTTTTGGCATAAAAACATTTGATGATTTAAAGATTTTTACTTGCATTTTCCTCAAAACTGATTTGGTATATCTCAGTGTAATGACTCAACATTGCAGATTTGAAGGCATGCAAGCTAAAAATTAGTATTTCTACTATCAGGTAAAGCTTCCATATAGTGTATTGGAATATTGGATGAGACACAATATTGACATATGATCATTTTTTATACATGTCATGTCTCTATCACTTTATTGTTCTAAAGCATTAGATAGAAGCCAAACCCTTGATTGGGATTTGAGAGCATGATTTACAATTTTATTTTTTATTTTGTTTAATTCAAGAAAAAAAAAGTTCATATTTTTAATCTAAAAAGTATTTTTCAAACTTATTTTAGTATAGTTTTGGGGAACCATTTCAATTTGACATATAATGATTATAAAATTTTCCATCTACTGTATAATTAAAAAGTCCAAGCTGGGTCTTTCATGCAAGTCATTGGTCAAATAGAATTGAAATAAAGTATCTTTATTTTTGCTGAGAAAGTTGGCAAAATGGGTTCATACTTCATACTTCATATTTCATAAGCTAGCATAGGCATAGCCATCCCTTTTATATTTTTCAGTCCTCAAGGCAAGGCTTCCAAGTTCCTACACATGAACTATGGATCGGTTTGCGATTGGTTAATAGGCCTAGGAAGGCCTAAGACATGGCTGTGATTGTGAACTTTCGCTGCAACAAAGAGCCCAGCACGCCACCCAATCATTCGATGTGTGCACCCAAACTCCAAGTGGTCCCCTTGTGTAAAGCCCAAATACATTAAAAGCTCAGAACATATTCAACTTATAATAATAGTAGTTCTCATCCTCATCATTTTGAGGTTGACTTGAATATCACTTTTTTTAGGATGGTTTGGCATTAAGCTTATAAACTTTTATCCTTTTCTCATTCCTACTTACTTGATAAAAAAAAAAAATCATTGCCCTCAACTTTCTTCTTCTCAAACCCTCCTACTTTATTTTAAATTGCACAACCTTTGAGATTTGATTCAGAAACTTTACTATAGCCCTTTATATTTTGGGATGAGTCATACTTAATGAAAAAATATAGCCCTTTATATTTTGGGATAAGTCATACGTAATGAAAAACAAATTCATATCAATTCACTAAATTATTTGAATTTTGATGTAACAGGGCACATAAAGCCAGCCACAAGTCCATACCTCCCAAGCATATTTTGGTAATGTGATTTTTGAAGAAGACTCTAGAAGCTATATTAAGACATTAAGGGATGGTAGTGTTGCAGTTCCTTGAGAATTAAGAACTTTGTTGTCGATGTGAGATTGCTATCGGAGAGTTTTGCGAATGCTAGTTTTAGTTGGGTTAACTGCGAAGCAAATAGAGCAACTCACTTTTTAGCTAGATGGTCTATGCTTAATTTTGTTTTTGGATCTTTTAATTTAGGAAATAACCATGCTGCTAAATGTAATTTTAGAGGTGGTGTGCCATTAAGTTATTGGCACTCGGTAGCCCCTCTACTATTTCTGTTATAAATAATAATAATAATAATAATAATAATAATAACTCCCAATTAAAAAAAAAAGAAAAAAAAAAGAACTTCCCATAATGTACAAATCACAAAATAAACTTTGAAACTAAGAACAAACCTTTCTCCTTCCTCTTCCAAAACCACGGATATAAGTAGATAAATGGGAGGTAATTCAAATTCCTACAAAAAGAAGGGTTTATTGATAGAGCTTAGTGAGGAGATAAGACTAGTTATCATGTCAGATAGACACCAGGGCCCTAAGCTGATCCCTTAAAAACCCATTTAAAAGTAATCATGATTAAAAAGTTGCTACTTAGTTCATTGCAAAGATCGAATCATATAATATAAAGTCATAAAGTATAACTTTACCTATAAAGCTACCCGAAGGCAAAGTCCACTTTTTAAAGGTAGAAATTAAAATTTATGCTTATGTATCTTACTCAACTTTCTCTCCAGCTCTCATTCTCACTTAAAAAAAATATATATATATATATATATTTGGTCCTTAAACTTTACTAAAATGTTATTTTTGATTTCTAAATTTCAAAAAAAAATTCTTTTTTCATCTTTAAAATTTGTAAAAATTTATTTTAAATAGTTTAGAGATAAATAGGGATGAAAAAATAACTTTTTAAAATAGATTAAGGATGAAAAAAGGAATTTTTATTTTTATTTTTTTATTTTAAGTTTAAGGACAAAAGTGAAATATTTTCAATAGTTTAAGGATGGAAAATGAACTTTTTAAAAATTTAGGGACAAAAAAAAAACTTTCCAAAGTTAAAGAATGAAAAAAAGAATTTTTTAGTAAAATTTAGAGACCAAAATGATATTACACCCAAAAAAAAAAAAAAAAAAAAACTCAGGCCTGACTTGAATATAACATTGGAATACTCATTCCATTTGAAATGGGCTTAGAGGGCTAGATGTAGAATGTATTGCCCAAAAAGCCCATAATGTTCACTAAGCAGGCGGTCCGGCCCAAAATAAAAAAGAAGATTTTTTATTTTAATTTTAGAAAAATTAAAAATAAAATAAATTATTAATTTCTTCCTTTTCAGACAAAGAAAAAAAAAAAGAAAAAAGAAAAAGAAAAAAGGGAATGTAAATGTAAATGTATATAAGTTTGAAAAACCGACACTTTCTTTCTTCTTCTGCTAATTAGGAGTATAATTCAAAAGGCTCCGATTGTTGAAGCTCAAATCGCTATGGCAATCGATATCTCAACCTTAGAAGAAAGGTTTTCTTTCTCTTTTACCTCCGTGTTTGTTCTTTTAATTATTGTTTTTTCCTTAAATTTAATGGAGCTTTGAAATGATATTGTAATTCAGCATTTCAATCTAGTTGTATTCTTTTATGTTTTATGTTTTTGTTCTTGTTGTAGTTCATTGAATTCGTTTTTGGAAAATTTGAATTTCTGGTTGTAGGCAAAGTGTGTATGGTAGTAGTAGTAGTAGTAGTAGTAGTAAATTTCACTCTTTGGCTTTGATTCATGGAAGGATTTTCATTTTCATTTGAATTTAGAAAATCCTGGGGTTAGAAAATGAAATCTTAAATTTGGTTTAGTTTAGTGTGAGTGAATCTGTTATGATCATTTAGTATATTATAGAAGATGTGATTATCATTTGGTGTTTCAGGGGGTTGTTCTTGTACCCAATGTGCCACTGTGATGTAATTGGGGTATGGTAATTTGGTTGTTGCAGCTGAGTCTCAAGCCAAGATCTTTAGAAATGTTTGAATATTGAGCTGTTTGAAATGGGTTAGTAGGCATGTTTTCATTGTTCTCTAGCCTTTGGAAAGAAAAGAAGGAATCTGTCTGTTTCCATTTGGACGAATTTCGGGTTTTAACAGGTTTGGTTTGATATATTAAACATGGTGGCAGGGACCAGAAGAAAGATAGGGAGTGGACATGTTTGGGAGAAACAAATCCTTCCAAGGTGGAATGATTTTATAGCTCTTTTAGAAATTAACTGATTAAAAGGCACTAAAGGGGTGTAACCCATGTACACGGGATATATACAAGAGATATACCATTAACTAACAATGGAAATTACAAATGTTTAGCATCTCATGTAAATTGCAAAAAGGAAAACTGCCCTGAAGCACTCATCCACTCAAATAAAACTTAGAGGATTAAGAGTTTCAAATCTGAGATAGTTTCTAAAGTCACTTATATGGTAGTGAGAGACTAAAGTCTCCTTTGATAGTTGCTTGACTTGCTAATTGATGTTACTTTTCTTTTGATGTGATCACTTTTACCATATACTTGATTTACTCTATTTTTAATTATTTACTCTTTCTATTGGTTCTAGGTACATTAATTCTTGTGGGAAACATGGTGTTCTACCTAATACTACAATTCTGTCTAGCCTATTCGAGGTTTGTGTTGATTGTTGTCTGACCCTAAGTATTTCAAATGTACAATTTCTTAAAACGATTATATTTTCATTGGTTCATTGCTTTTCTTGTTGTTATGAAGAATTTTTATCATCATCATCATCATAAATTTATGTGTCCTGAATAACATATAGGAATGAACCTTATAGCTCAATTAGCACTCCTGGAGTCCTGGTGTTTCCAACGGTTGTCTAGGGTTCCAATTTACTCATTGTAACTATTGAATTATAAAAAAGAAAAAAAAGAAAACATATGGGAATGAGAACAAATGAGCAATTTGTAATAATTTGCTTTAGAGTTTGAGAAGATGCTCTGCCTGAAATTTTTTATCTAAAAAAATTAAAAGCAACAGTTCTCAAATTTATCATCTGAGACAGATATCTTTAATTTGGTGTTTTCCCAATATCTTAAGTTGTCATGGACTTGTAGAGGGAGCCTTCCTAAAACTTTTGACACTCAGTCGTCTTGTTATGTTTAGATGTTAACTACTCCATTTCTTGTTGAGTCCAACACAGGAGTAGATATCTCTTGCATTTTCCTGAGCATGTTCCATGACTTACAATTTATATCCTGGGTACAAATTTTGTATTTGCTATCATTGTTTGCTGGATTGTGGTTCTACAGGAACGACACTTTTCTTTGTTTCTGATCTCAATATGCATGTGCCTTTAGAAGAATCTGAAGTTGGATTGATCACTGCTGTTTATTTATTTATTTATATTTTATTTGAAATTCAGGCTCAAGTGAAAAAAGCCTGCCAGGAGCTATGTAGCCTGGAGATTCTCTTGGATGATATTAAAGATATTGATTTTCCTCCACTTCTTGATTTATTTATGGAACTTGATTCTTCAGAGATCCAAGCAATAGATGTACATAATGAATTGTTATGCGTGTTGAATGGAGAATATGCTTTGTCATTGATGCGTGTCATCAATCAAAAGCTTCGTCGAGTTGACCTCCAGGATTTGTCATTTGGAAAGAACTTCTTGCGGTATATATTCATGCTTAGTTTGCATAGTATTTTAGTATTTCATTGTAAATATCTGTGTTTTCTTTTTGCTACATTTCTTAGAAATAATAAGACAGTGAGGCTCTATGATTTTAGCCTTTTGATATTTCAATCTATTTAAAACTTGATAATTGAGAAGAAGTAACTTTTGATTGGCGAAGAGCTCAATTTGGATGTGACAGGGATAATTGGTGTTGGCACTTCAATAACATTTAAAAGTGAACTGGAAATCTTGACTTTCACATGGTACTAAAAAATGAATCCATTCTGTGGTTCATAATATTTGTATCGAGTCTTTTTGTAATATGACTGGCACCAATGTAAATTTTACCAATCTACCTCTAAAGATAAAATTCTGGAACTTAAAATGGGATCTTGATAATGGAATTGAGGTAAGTGGTAAATGTAAAAAGATCTTAAAATGCCATTCTTCTCCTAAGAAAAAAAAGAATTAGTGGTTTTAAATTGACTAAGAGAGGCAGTAATGAGGAAAATTCCCTTTTTATTATGTTCATGTGGTCCACTTTGTAACTCACTTTATTGATATGAAACCCTTCACTATTATATTCAGTAAACTGCTCCCACAACCTATGTTTGCCAATTAGCAACTGACTTGTCAAGCTATTGACCATCTGAACTTTCTTGTGGTGACTGCTTTTAATCACTTCTACCAACAATTTCTTCTTGGTGAATGTTGAAGTGACTAGGTTACTTATGAAAAAATAAATATATTTTGGTAGTCAGAAAGATTACAAGCATTCAAAGTCTATGTATCTCTATAATGCCATATTTATCAGGAATGTTGAAGGATGGTGGGGTCTAAAATCATTTATTTCATATGCTAAAGCGTCTTCTGTTTTTCTCTTGGATATTTTTATATTTTTCTTAGGTGACCTTAGTTTTTTTTATCTTTCCTCCGTTGCTTAAGTTTGCATCTAGTGAGTACGTATATCCCATTAAAGTTTCCAATAGTAGTATCTTTTGCATTATATGTCCTCTTGAAGTTCCTGTTCAGAGTGATTTCTGCTTGCAATGATGCACACACAGTTGGTTTTTTTTTTCATTGCTTAGAGAAACATTGTATTGATTGACAAAGTTTGTGAAGCTATAGGTCTTGCAAAGATAAATGACTTTCCACTGTTAATTTAATTTTACTCTCAGGGATCTCTCTAAGAGAGGTTTGCCATGCCAAGTTTTATCCTTGAGGTCTTCACACTTCCGGAAGCTGAACATGATGGGGGAGTTCAAGCAGATACACACCCTAAACCTTGACTTCAGTACTTCACTTACTAGTTTCAAGGAGGATTGTTTTATTTGCATGCCCAATTTAACGCACCTCTCATTGTGTGAAACCAGAATTACAAATCTTTGGACAACCATTGCAGCACTTTCTAAACTCCCTCGTTTGGTTGAACTTCGGTTTCAGAATTGGCTGTGTTGCAATGATGCTGGGCCTTCAGCTGCTTCATCTGATGGAAAGTCAAATAACAAAACAGATTTCAATCAGCCAAACACCTCTTCTTACATTAGAGCATCATCTGTCGATATTGGTGTACTCACTGATTACGACTCTAGCACAGAAGAGGCTCTCAGGAATTTATTTTCATTTGAAGATGTTGCCATAAATCAAGAAGTTCAAAGCATGATTGAGGATTCATCAGATGATAGTGATGTGGATTTCTCAAGTCATCAGCAAGAATATGGTTCCCGGGAGCTATTATTTAATGATTTTCCTGGGTTGAATGGACAGGTTGATCAGCGGAATAAGGTAAACCACACGGTCCTTTTTCATTAGATAATTGTTTCAAGTGATCATAATTTCCATTTGCTAGTGAGCACTAGCGCAAATGGTACTTCCTCCTTCCATAATAATAAGATGGAGCATGAGGCTGTGGCAAGATCTATTGGGTATGTGTGACGCTTCCCAATGGAAAAAGAAATGCAAGATAGGCAGTGAAAATATTCCATTATTTAGAAATTGTACCGATTGTAATTAATTCTAGGTAATTATTGCATATTTGTTTGTTACTTCGTGTTTTTGCCTTGTCCCATTTTATGGTCTATGTTAGATTTATGCCTCTGAAATGCTGTGGATTCTAAGATTCTTTTTGTTGTCTTTTAATTTTCTTTTTCTTTTAAATGGCTTCATTAGACATGAATTTTCTGTGGACATTGTTATTTCCTTATGACCTCCAGCCCCACCAGCTTCAATTTAAGCCCATGATAAAAAAAATTCTACTGTAAATTGGATTGATCTTAATGTTATACACATGTAGGTAATGTACATACACAAGTTTTCTGTTGTCTATATACATGCATCATACTTTTAAACACACCCACACACACTAATCTCTGTTGTCTGATTCACCCCACCTTTTGAGTCCTTTACATATAAATTCCTAACTTGTTTTGCAGGTTTCTTTTGATACATTAGACAGCCAAAATGGAGAAGAGTCTTTTGCTGGTGCCTTTACAAGGCAAATTGAAGATGGCGCTTTGAAGTTCATTTCTTGTCATGCTTCACCAATATGCTTTGAGAAATACTACAGAGAATATATGATAACTTCATTGCCCCATCTGAAAGTCTTGGATAACCTGCCTATCCGAGAGGATGACAGGGAAAGGGCTACAATCACCTTTTCACAGTACTTTGAGTATCTACCCTACAGAAGAAAGCATAAAGAAAGCGTTGTTAGTATCTTACAGAAGCGTGAAATAAGAGCAAGCCAAAGTCTTATGCGGACTCCAAAGCAAAAGTCGTCATATATTTCTGGAAAGTCAAAATATTTTTATACCAGGTCTCTTTGTGCTGCCAAAGTTGGGTCTTCCGCTTGGCCTTTCTTGCACCCTCTTTCTATTTCAAGCAGTGGTTTGGGAGATGAAGGTATGGGCTTTCGTCCAAGGCAGTTCGAGTATCATCCATCTGATTCGAGCCTAATGGTCTTTGGAACTTTGGATGGCGAAGTAGTTGTAGTCAACCATGAGAAAGAGAAAATTGTTTGTCATATACCGTCGCTTGGTGCAATGAACAGTGTGTTGGGACTCTGTTGGCTCAAGAACTATCCTTCCAAGGTATATTATTCCTGCAGAGAATGTGGTAAAGAGAGTAAATTCTTGTGCTTTATTATTCTATTAGTACATACACTCTGCAGTTAGAAGTTCTTTTCTGGGCAATTATTGTTGCGGTTATATTTGCAAACTGCTACATCATCAGACTTCAGAATGTTTTGTTTTTTCCTGTCATGCTTATTTGGAGCCATGCAGGGGATAGATTGATTCAAAAACCAGAAATGTTATGTTCTGTGGCGACTGCAAGAACTGCTTACAGCAGGATGTTAGATACGAGTTAGCATGATTAGAAATGGTTGTAATCATACTTTCTAAGAGTTCATGACACAAGTATCTACCTGCCTTAGAGGATTTTGTTAATTCCAGAAACTTTTCCATTTCTTGGGGATATAATTCTGTTAGATAAATCTGCATCTGAAATTTTGGGCATTTTCTTGGATTATTCAAGTCATTTTTGTATTTTCTCATTTGACATTCACTATTGGTGCATTTTTAGAGCATTTGCTTCTTGTTGATTTTATCCCTGATGAATATGGAATTTCTAATTCTTTCTTGTTTTTTCTCCCTTGGTGAATGCCAGCTCATAGCTGGTTCAGATAATGGTTCACTGAAATTGTATGATATCCAGAAAATGCCAACAACAAATATGGGCATATATAATACTGCTGGTTTTGTCACCTTTGATGATTTCGACCAGTTGACATCTGTTCATGTTAACTCTACGGATGAACTTTTTCTAGCAAGTGGGTACTCAAGAAATGTTGCATTGTATGACATAAACAGTGGAAGACGCTTACAGGTGTTCACTGATATGCATCGAGAGCATATTAATGTTGTGAAGTTTGCCAACTATTCTCCCTCACTTTTTGCTACTTCTTCCTTTGATCAAGATGTCAAGATGTGGGACTTGAGACAGAAACCAATACGGCCTTGCTATTCTGCTTCAAGCTCTAGGGGAAATGTGATGGTTTGCTTTTCTCCAGATGATCATTATCTTCTTGTGTCAGCTGTGGACAACGAGGTAGGATTAAACTAATTCACAGTATGTTGGGCGCGTCATTTTTCTTCTTTCTAAGCTCTCAAATATCCAACTTATACTTAGGTCCCATCCCAGGAATTCTGCCCCCAAGTCTTGGACTTCAAATGATTATTGGGATTGGTCCAGGCACATATATCAATTATCTAATTTAAAAAGAAATTTGGTTAGAACCTGTCTTGAACCTAATCATTGAAATAAAAATTTTCATTAACAGCATTCAACATTCTTTTTCCTGTAAAATTCTTCTTTGAGAAGTTTTTCCCTTTCTTTTGTATGCATAATTTTTAATTACTAACTTTAGTTGTTTGCTCTATTCTTCTATCGTATGAAGCTCTCATTGAGGATTGGTAGTTTTTGGCCATAGTCCACCCAATATTATGGGGTCCTGATATTCATTACGCTAGGTTTTTGGTCCTGAACCAATGCCATGAAAGCGCTCATGTCAATATGGCTACCACAAAGTTTCAATGCACTCTAATAGGCAAGTGTTAGGTAAATGGACGCATACTAGCGCCTTGGCATCTATGGAGCGTTTTCTGTTGAAGATTATTTGTTGCATGGTGGTCTATTTGGAATGAAAGAAATGGGGGATATTTTCTGGTGGGGGATGCAGGTGCAGACTGGGTTCTGAGGAGGATATGTACTCTGTTGCCTTTTGGCGTAAATCCATACCTTAGTGTATACTTAGGGGGACTCCATTATTAATTGTTGTGGATTTCATTATTCGTATAGGCAATTAATCATAGTATTAGTCTATTAGATTATGCATATAGGCCTTTTTGAGATGAATATTCCTTCTTCTTTTTATTTTTATTTTTATTTTTTTATGGTTTAATGAAATTATTATTATTATTATTATTATTATCATCTCTTAAGAATTTAACACTTGAGACTAACATGTGGACATTGTCAGGTTAAACAACTTCTGGCTGTTGATGGGAGGCTTCACTTGAAGTTTGAAATAGCTTCTACAGGAAGCTCTCAGAATTACACTCGTTCGTATTACATGAATGGAAGGGATTATATTATCAGCGGGAGTTGTGATGAACATGTAGTCCGCATTTGCTGTGCTCAAACTGGAAGGCGTCTTAGGGATATATCTTTGGAGGTACCTCAGTCCTTATAATTACTTGGTTTGCGTTACACTTTGAGGTATCATAATGTATGAACCACTTACAGATATGGATGCATATACCTATTCTCCTCTAAAGAGAGTAGCATTTGGCGGTTTCATCATCGTTTAATTTCTCAAAAAGTTCTCACTAATTAGTTAAAATTAAAATGACAAAATTTAGAGTACAGAATATGATGTGGCTAAAATTTTGAAAGTAAAAGGATATTTAAATAATAAAAAATTATGAGTGTGCATTAGTGCTAGGGGCAAAATAGGATCTCACTGTAATTACCCACAGATATAAATAAAATTTATGTGTGTTAGGATAATTATTTTTAACCCTAGCAATTGAACACAAACAAGGTTAGGTGGGAACAACATTAAAAAGTAAATGTAAGAGTACAATGGTTTTGCTGAAAGTTTGTCTGGAGTAAGCTGAACCTGCAGTATTAACTGGTTTGATCTTCTCACCTTGTAACAGCATGGTTGAGGTGAGGTCATGAGTTTAAGATCCACTAAATGTATATGTAATTACCAAGCAAAACTAAAAGGTCTGAGCTTCTCTTTCCTCCGTTTTTATCATATATGAACACAGTGAAGGAGATACTGTAGATAGGTAAAGTTGGACTGGCAATTGCAAAGGTAAAGTGAAACTCTATCAAGACAAGAAAAGGCAAACCAAAAAAAGAAATGAAATACAAATATGAACTCTGTACCAGGAAATGCTTCACCTCCCTAATGAACTCCCAGTCCCTTTGATAAAACTTTTTTTTTTTTTTTTTTGATAAGTAGTCCCTTTGAAAAAACATATACTGAAGAAATTGTCCATTTGCTACATTGTGCTGTTCAAGTTCAATTACTATTTTGAGGACAGCTTTGAGATTAGTGCTTTTGTTCCGCAGGGAAGTGGCTCAGGGTCTATGTTTGTGCAATCTTTGAGGGGTGATCCTTTCAGGGTGAGTTCTGCATTTTACTACTGATATGCATATACTGAAACCTCTTTTAGTAAATGTGTAGTATATTTATGAAATTATTTCAGATTTTGCCATTTTATTTGTTTCAAGCATAGAGTTGACGTTTTGGACATGTTGATGGATGATTATTTTCCTTTTCTTTGCTTATTTTTATTAAGAAGTTGCTTTCTGAGATATTGGTTTGCCAATTCTCTTACTTCCCTGGATAGTGCTCCATCATGATATATTAGAGTAGTGTTCTTTCCTTAAAACAATTACCCTCAGAATTAACATTTACTGGTCATCATGGTCGATGCAGCATTGAAATTGCCAATGCATGGTGTCAATAAAATACGTATCACTCCCTTCTAGTTAGTGGCGGAGCTAGGATTTTAGTTTAGGAGGGGCAAAATTAAAAGACAAGATTGAGAGTAAAATTAATCTAAATATTATTAATCGATCTTAGTAACAAAATAGATAAAGAATTATACACTATTAATGCAATCGTCATACAAAATCTAATATAATATAAACTCTAATTTATTTTTTCATACATAGTTTAATTTGTTCAATTGGAAGATTAGTAAAATACACCTCGATATGAGTTTGTTTAGAATTTGAATCTAAATCATTATTATAATTTGGCTTCTCCATAATATCAATTGATTATAAGTATATATTTCATTTTATTAAAATAAATAAAACAAAAAGAATCATAGTTAATAACAATCAAATTAAGTGATTATTCTAAATATATAGAATTTAAACTTGTAATTTTATTCCTTAAAATAAATTGAGAAAATAAATCAATATAAAAGAATTATAAAGTTGTATTTTCATGGCCATGAATGCTCTTACAAAGTTATGCAAAATTCAATATTTTTTACTTTTATTCTTTAAGTAGTAGGTAGTTAAAATTTGGTTCTATAGTAAAAATAAAGTGTTTCAAAATTGAAATTATGAAAAAGTTAAAGTAGAAGAGAAAAAGATTAGGGAACGCTAAGATTTTAGTTTGATATACGAGGACCTACGTATTTTTATTATGAATATGTGGGAATATCTCATTTGAAGAACAAATTGCCCTAAGAAAAGCACTCTGGGAAAAAAAATTTCCACTGCTTGAGAACATGTGGCAAGGAAAAAAAGTATGGGTGTTAAGTAGGACCCACAAAACTTTGTTTTGTTGAGAAAAAGACAAAATAATGTTATGAAGATTTGCACCTAATATTGCTTTCTTCTCTAGGTGTGGAGTGTTTGTGTCAAGGTCAAAATGCTTGATAATGTAATATTTGGGTTGCTAATCTAGATCCCACACCCCCCCCCCCCCCCCTGCTTCCAGTTAACATTCTTAGGATAGCATAATTTCTATTCTTGATTCATCAAATGTGTTCCCTACAATTGTGGGGTGTAATTATATATATTTTTCCTCTTCATGTTTAGCTGTTGAAAATTGTCTTGACTTCTTTTGATGCACGTTTTGAGGATATTCTTAATATGAGATTTTGATTTATCCCTTCACAAAATATGATATTCATATGTTCCTTACATGAGTGGGAATAGGTGCTACGTCAACTCAACTTCTAGGACGGATTATTTAGAATTTTTAGATCAGCTGAACTTTAGGTTTCTCCCTTTTTTTTTTTTTTGTGTTGGAAAGGGTGGGGGGGGGGGGGGGGATTTTTTTGGTTCATCCTTTGTATACTTCTTGTGTACTAGGCTTGAGCCCTCTTTTTGTGCCTTATCTATATATTTATTACTTATCTTAAAATAAAAATATCTTTATTGTTTAAAGCAACTTGTTTCTAAATCTTCTTGTTAGATTTGGTTTAAGTACTAACTAAAAATTAAGTAGTATATTATTTTGTTATTAACTGATATGAGTCTATTAAATTTAGGCATGTTATTTACATATTCTTACATATCTATCATGTAAATCATTTCTTGGGTCAGCCTGTCAAGTGACACTTTTCAAGTTCTCTGCTATTGTGACCTATTTTATCTTTTATCTGTTAGTTTAGTTATCTCTGAAATTCCTTTCCTATTGCGTGTCATTTGAAAGACCAATCTATTACCATCAATGGGACAATTCAAGAATGGCAGTCATCAAATACAAAATTTGAAATAAGCTTTTAAGAATTGGTTTTATCTTTAAAAAAATTTGGTTTAATTTCAAATTTTTTCAAGGTATAAGTATTCTTTAGTACATTTACAGCAAAAAGCTAGATAAGCTGTTCCAAATGAACACTAAGTGTCCATTTGGTATAATTTATTTTTTAGCTTTTTGAAAATGACATTATTTAAAACAGTTCTACCTAGAAATAAGTGAATCTTAAAAAAGCTGTGCTTTGAAAAAGTGCAATTGGACATTGCCACCTTTATGTTGCATTTGGACGTTGGAGAACTACATTCTTTGTTTTAATTTCAATTGTTTACTTGTCAAAAAAAAAAAAAAATGCAATTTGAAACCACATTACCACATGGGCACTAAGGCTCTCTTACACAAAACACTTAGGTTCCGCATTAGTAAAATTCAGCCATTAAGGCTTACAATAATCAACAGTCACACAAGGAAACTAAACAACAGTTTGTATGAATATACACATGCACAGCACAAAAATAATTTATTTCTTTCCCACGAAGTACAAAGCACACTAAGGCTCCATTGCCTTAAAAACTCATTCAGGTTTTGCCTTTGTAAAATTCAGCCACTAAGGCCTACAATACACACACAATTACAGAGATTACAGTGTTTTCCCCCATTAACACCCTTTGTTTTTTCCTCTGCATAGCACACTAAGAATTTATAGGAGTGAACTCCTAAATTTTATTACTTTGCCACAAAAGTACAAAAGACACAAGCTCTTTTATGCACAACACTCACTCAGGTTCTGTCTAAGTAAAAATCAGCCAGGGCTTACACTACTCACATGGTTACAGAGATTACACCGTTTTCCCAAATAACACTCCCTGTTTGTCCTCTCTCCCTCATGTTGACACCCCCAATAACTTTAAGGGTTATTTAGGAAATAATTGTCAATGGTAGTTACCGAGTAATAATCCCCTGGGCTTGCAGCACAAATTATGTCCAAAAAATAATTGTCAATGGTAGTTACCGAGTAATAATCCCCTGGGCTTGCAGCACAAATCTGTCTTGGACATAATTGCTTACTATCTTGGTGACAGAGTGCACTATCAGCAGATTAACAAGATTGTTTCTGACATGTATTTGCTCTATTATGTTTCTGCCGCCCGTTGAACACATGCACAGGTTGTGCACATGTTCCAGCACACTACAAGCCATCCATACCAACCTTGTAGCCCAAGCACATACCCAGAACTCAACCTTGATCCATGCACACCAGGTGGAAGGCTTGGCCTGTGCCAGTGCCGCCACCAAGTTGGTCACACAGCTGACAGCCCAACGTCATCACCAACAATATGCAGCCCAGAGATACACTGTCAAGCCAGCCACAGTCGAGCCCTGATTTTCCAACATTAATCCAACATGCTACACACTCTGACAGCTCAACTTGCCTTGCACTCAAGTAGCACACCTACTACACTTCAGCTTGCTCATGGCCAAGCCCACGAAAGGCTACCACGGCACATTACTGTGCATGCTTCCCATAGCAGACACTAGCCTGCAACCTGATGGTCATGACCATAGTTCTTGCACAAGCACAAGGCCACCATCAAGCCACAACTTAGCCAAATTTTGTAAGCATGCATCATGATAGGGGCAGCATGCCCGCTGCTGTCCAAACATCACAAAGCCACCTTGCTCAGCCCATAGCATGCTTCCCTCATGCACATAAGTACGTGTGGCTGGCATGGGTACAAGATGCAACTGCATGCGGTCACCTATGTTGAGACTCATGGGTCTAACATTTTATAAGATGATGAATTTGTCATTAAATTCCTTATGAGATATGAATAGAGCCATCAAATTTCATTGAACAATCAAAAAGGCCATTAAATAATTTGTTGACCTAGACAATCTGAGAGGGCAATTATTGGGTCCCGTTTTGCCCCCTCAATGAACACTCCAACGGTATGCAGGAATATCAGTTAGCTTAGCTGTGAAAATTCAACCCATTTTCCTAGCTGCCTCTGGATGTTTCTCTTTATTATTATTATTATTTAATAGCAAACTTGTCGTATCAATCACGGTGTTTCCACTATTGGGAAGAACTTTTATTTTATCTTCTCATTCAATGTCCTTGCACCCAGGATTTCAACATGAGTATCTTAGCAGCATATCTACGTCCAGGCTCGAAGTCTGAGATTGTCAAGGTATAAGTCCAGACTTGTTTACTTTATGTTGTTAAATGTCTGCCGTTCAATGAAATCTAAGATATCTAAGGTACAAATTTGCAGGTCAATTTGCTAGCATCAAGTGACTATGCAAAGGAACACTCCTACGGCCGGCATTCCTGCCCATCCAATAGTATGGGAGGTTGACGTTTATACATTTTTTTGTACAGAGTAAATACAGGTTCTCTAACTTCCCATTTGTATGCTAACAGAGACAGATCATCCAGGTTAGTATAGGTTTACATGCAGCAATTTGTTTTCTGAGCACTAGCAAATGTGCAACTGTTGGACACTCACCGCCGACTTTGTTCTCCAGGGGATATGTGCTTGGCTGGGCATTGTGTGTAATGTGTGGCAGCCTGTGATAGGTGAGTGTAAAGTGTATGCCCTCACTCTCTCTCTCTCTCTCTCTCTCTATGTATATATATATATGTGTGTGTGTGTGTTTTTAATGTATTGAACAATTCATGTACCTAGTGTAAGTTATATAACTTTCAAGAATACAGTTTGTTTATGGATGCCTGTAAGTAATTGCAGTGTCAATATGTGCTGCGTTCTAAAGTTCTAGACAATCTTCTTATTGTGCAGAATACAGAGTCGTGGCTTTCTCCTCTTTTCAAAGGGAAGATTAAAAGGAATTGATTTCGTCAAAATCAAATAGTGGAAGGCAATGGAAATTGATTGGAAAAATTTATTTACTTCTGCAGGAAAGATGCTAGTCTCAGTTTTTTTGGAACCATTAGTTGGATCTAGTTTTCTTCTATAATCAGTTGTAGCATTGGCTTTAGACAGGCTGCGCCCTGGAGTGAAACATATAAGTTGTAGGTACATTATCTTTTCACAGTGCCAATTTGTGCAACTGATTCTGACCATGCATAATTGGAATGTTCCACATTTGTGACTTCCTTTCTACGTCCTGTTCATCTTCCAATGTCCTGAAGTGAGATGCAGTTTTCATCATTATACTCTCTGGAAAAAGACAGTGGGTCACTGCATGTGGAATGTGAAGCATGTTGGAAATGGAAAAGTTGCAGATCCTGATTAATTTTCTTCTAAACGTCTATGTCTCTTCTCAAGTAGTAACATACATGACCTATATTAGGTCAAATCTTAACAACCCCTCCCTCCTCCTACTTCTTGGTCATGTGGTGAATGTTAGCAAATGAATAGATGTTGTGGGATCAAATCTCATTGATATCCTCTCCTTCCTCTTCCTCAACCCTGCAAACAGCTACTGGTGCTTGAAATACTTTAACATCATCTTCAAGGATGTCAATGTCACTTTTTAAGTTTTGGTGAAGAATTGAGAAAACTATTCCAGTGCTCTGGTTGCTTTTCAGTTAGTTGCGCGCCTGACCGGGTCTCAGATGAATCTTAGAAAGATGGAATCTTAAACAATAAGAATACTGGTTATTTCACAAACAGATGGTCACTATCATTAGGTGGGCAAATTTTCTAGAGAATCTAATTAGAGAAAGTCATGTACAGTAACTAGAGAGAAAATGCTACAATTGATAATGAATGGTTAACAATTATTTTTTCTGTTCTTTTTATAGTTGTATTTTATTTTATTTATTGTTAAGTGAACTCGAATGTCAGGTAGATCACTCTGTTATAATCCTTACACAATCAAGTTCAGTAACTTTCATGAATGCTTGTTCTTTAGCCATATATTCAGGCAAGTTAGAGAACCTCGAATGCTTTTATAGTGTAACTTGAATGGACAAAACAAATATTTTGAAATGTTTGAAGGAAAGAAAGAAGTAATAGAGCATGGAACTGTTATCACGGATGACATGCTTTCTGTGATCTGTAAATTCTGAAGCAGGTGAATAACAATTATAATTATTTATATTTTTCAGTATATAAGCTGTGATTTCAAATCCAGAGGTTAAAGGTACTTTGGCAATTTTAAGTAAGGCAGAGCTTGGTTATTTGAAAGTTCATCTTTTTCTGAAATAATAAGACAGATTATAAATCAAGGACAGATGAATCAGTAAAGTTTCTCATTTTAAATAAAGAGAATTGCACTAGACTAAGTCTACTTTGAAACATTATATGCACATTCTAATTATTAAAAAAAAAAGTTACAATCACATCATTTTTCACAACTATCTTATTTGTCTTGTGAGCATTAACAATGTTGGTATTGTGCCAAGTAAGCTGGACCTGCTAAAGGACGTTCATGTGGGCAACTCTAATAAGAGAGAAAACAAGCAAGCGAATGATCTTTGTGATTTCCATTTATTGAAAAGCTTTTGACGTTCGTCAGTTCATGAAGCTTATGGGACGAGCTTCTTGATTTTATCACTCTTTCGTTACGTGACTAGTTTCTCGTTGTTTGTGTGAAAAAGTTAGTATATTAGGTTAAGAATTCATTTCAGGAAAGTTTTTATATCACTTTTATGGGAAATAAAAAAAGCTATCAAAACATTAATTGCTTTTTTTCCTTTTTCCATAAAAACTTTCTTTAATTAGATTCTTAACCAATGCCGTACAGCACTCATTAACATTTCCCATTAACTAATTAGAAAATTTTATTACAGCCTCGTAATTACACATTTTATACACACTTTTTTGAAATTGTGTTTTCGGCCAAAATTGTAAAATAGTGTTACATGATTTTATAATTTTAATTGAAATCATGTTTTAAAATTACTTAGTGTGTGCTGTAATTGTGTAATAAAGAGGTGCGACTATCATTACTTTAAACTAATGCCCTTATTTGTAGGATTTATTTTATTTTATTTTATTTATGAGAATCTTTAGGTTGTTTATTGTTGAGTAAATTTTTGTGCACAAGTGGTAGATAGAATAATAATGGCAGTGGTGGGTCTATGTTCTTAATTACCAGTTACAATTTGTTACATTAAGAAGTTAGGAAAAGATTATGAAATATATTATTCCCTAGGATTACTCGTCTCTTGCTAGTTGCTACCTTAACCCATTGTGAAAAGATTAAGAAATATATTTTGCTTTACATCTTATGGAGGTGACAAATTGTGCAAAGATCATAACCATAAATTTACCACGGCAGGGTGTGGCTTAGTCGTAGGATTTCTCTTATCGCTTCACAAGATACTTGATCTTGTTTAGTTAGAGTAGTGACTCTTTAACAAATATGTTGTGTTCACAATAATAATTTTATCAAAGTTTTCGTAGTACACTTTGTATTATTTATTACCATCACGTGGTGTGAAGTTGATGAATCACACCAAAAACTCATTATCATAACCATAATTTTTAGCCCAGCACTAACGTCGACCCCCATCACCATCTATCCATTAACTTCATTTTTATGGAAAGATGAAAATGGGAAAAGGAATAGCATTTCTTTCATGGCTGGTGGCACATACAGACAAGACCACGAGGCACAAGCAACTTTCAAGCTGCAGAAAACGTGTGGGCAGAGAGTCTAAGATTCAGAGAACCTCAACTACAGCTCATCTTTTCCACTCTCCGCTACCGAGGTCCCTACTATTATTAAAGACCTTCCAAATGCTCCAGCTGTTCCCTCACATTTATGAGTTATTTATTCATATTTACTCACTCTTCTAGACTCATCTTCCACATGCTAAGTTGTCTGCTTTCTTTCTCTCCCTCACTATAAATGTCCACTTAAAGCTCTCACCCTCTTCACTGCATCTACAAACTCCTGAACTCACACTCAATCATTCTCATACTTTCTGTAACATAAATTGCTACATCTTTTTGCAGCTCTGATCACCCAAGGATGAAGCTCTTCTTTGCCACCCTGCTGCTTTGTACTCTTCTCCTAAGCTCCTCTTTCTTGGAGCCTGCAATGGCTAAGTCAGGTAATTAATGAGCGTTATTCTTTTATAAATGGCCATATTCATTTCTCTTGTACTCTGTTCCAAAAACACCTAGAAAATACTAAAACTTCATTTGGGGCGCGTATCTGCACTTCATAGAAGTACCCCATTTTCTTTTGTTTTTCATTTTTTTGATTTTATCTTTATTTATTGAAAAAGTGCAGTAGTTAACGTTAAAGTTAATCGATTAACCTTTTTTTTTTTAAAGGAGTCACACAAAATTTAGTTAAATGAGTATTTGCTGATTTGTTTTAGCTATACTCACTCGATCGATTCTTCCTTAACCAATGCATTCAAGCACCCGTTAACAAAATGTACCTTTGAATCATTTGGAATATTAGACATTTCCTAGTTAGCTCTAGTCTTTTGCTTTTCATTTACTAACAGCTATTCTTATGGGTAATGTGAAGGATTTTGCACCAAGAAATGCGCAAACAGGTGCTCAAAAGCAGCGGTACAGGATCGATGCCAGAAGTATTGTGGGATATGCTGTGAGGAGTGCAAATGTGTTCCCTCAGGGACTTACGGGAACAAGCATGAGTGCCCTTGCTACAGAGACAAGAAGAATAACAAGGGCAAGCCTAAGTGCCCTTGAAATCAATCAATGGATGTCTTAAGAAATGAATGTGAGAGAGGGAGAGAGAGGTAGGAGAGAGTAGTAAGTAGTAACTAGTACATGAAGAGTGTTCTGTGAGGTTGGTTAGGTATGCATAATAAATTCTTGGGTACAAGTTTGAGCGATATTAGTGGATCTTACTCGTGTGATCATAGTGTTAATCCAATGGACGTTGGATATCACGTGTGATATGTTTGTAGTATTCTATTTAATGTTGTTGTTGGATATTAATTGTCATATTAAATTATTGTATTTTCTCTTCTTTTTTAAAGTTTGTGAAAACTAGATGAGGATGGCTTTATTCAAAGTTTGCTTATTCTATAATTTGGTACTCTCGTGGATTAAGGTTTCAATATAACCGTCGTCAAAGAATTAGTGCACTATAGTTAAACCTGAAGTGGTTGTCCAACTTTCCTTTGCTTAGTAGAATTGTGGTTGTCCCTTCATTCTGAAGGTGCGTTTTGTGTGTTCCTTGGAGTAACAAGGGTACTCCTAGGCTAGTGGTTTCTTTTTTCGGGGGTTTTGGGAAACATAAAATAGTTTTGGTTAGATTCCGTTCTTCGGGGACTATGGAAGATCTAGCTCAAAATTGGAGTCGTCTCTCCTTGTCCAACAGGGAGGGTCCTGGATGCAATCTAACCAATGAAGATTGCTTCTTGGATTTTTCCATTATCACAAAGTTTCTTACAAAGAGAGCTCTAAACATTGACGCTATTGCAAAAGCTTTCAACCCTTTATGGAGGTCACGCAATGGTTTCAAGATTCAAAACAACGGAGATCATATAATACTTTCCACTTTCGACAATAAGGTTGATGTTGACAGAATTCTCTCAAGCGAACCATGGAGTTTTGATAAGCATTTGGTTGTCATGCAGTGGTACGAAAAAGAAGTTCCAGTTGGTGAAGTCAAATTTGACCGGGCAAGTTTTTGGGACCAACACCATGGCATTCCCCCACGATACATGACATTGGAAGCGGCATTAAAAATAAGCAACGTGATTGGAGAAGTGTCCCAACCCAAGTGTTAGAGATATATTAGCCCATTAATATAGGCCCAAGCCTAATTCTACTTTGTGTGCAAGTCAAGTCTCTTACTTGTACTAGAAGTCTATTAGTCTAGGGTTTAGTCTACTATATATACACATGTTATGATTCATTGTAACACAGGATTTGTACTGCACTCTAATATATTATTGATGTAGCCCTTTAGGGTTTCCTCCGTGGATGTAGGCCGTTAGGCTGAACCACGTAACCCTCGTGTGTTATTGTGTTTTATATTTTATGCTTTCGCTTCCGCATCTATACTAGCATATTCAACATGGTGTATCAATGCTAATATTTAAACATGGTATCAGAGCTACCTTCCTGTGGCCATGGTTTTCTGTCTTTACGGTATATTTAAGAACAATCTTTGTCTTCCTCGGTGTTTTTTTTCGATGCGTTCATCTTCTTTGGCTTCCTACTGCTGCCGTCAAAACTCTCCGGTATAGTCAAGCCACCGTTAGAAGTCGCATCAACACTGCAAGACCATTGCCTTCCTCAAACTACCGTCATAGAGCCAAACTTCATTCAAGAGATATTCTCAACCTTATCAAATCTCAAGATTTCATCAAGCTTCCATCTCGAGTTTGAGAGGGGTGTTAGAGATATATTAGCCCATTAATATAGGCCCAAGCCTAATTCTACTTTGTGTGCAAGTCAAGTCTCCTACTTGTACTAGAAGTCTATTAGTCTAGGGTTTAGTCTACTATATATACACATGTTATGATTCATTGTAACACAGGATTTGTACTGCACTTTAATATATTATTGATGTAGCCCTTTAGGGTTTCCTCCGTGGATGTAGGTCGTTAGGCTGAACCACGTAACCCTCGTGTGTTATTGTGTTCTATATTTTATGCTTTCGCTTCCGCATCTATATTAGCATATTCAACATGGTGTATCAATGCTAATATTTAAACACCAAGGAATTCAAGGAAGTTGATGGTGGAAACTTTTTGCGACTCAAGGTAAGCTAGATTTATCTCTCCCTTTGTGTCGCAGTCACCTTATCTCATTAGAGAATGGCAAGCAAATTTGGGTAAGTTTCAAGTACGAACGATTACCGAATCTATGTTATTGGTGTGGCCGGTTAACTCATGATGACAAGGACTGTGAGATTCGGATTGATAGTGAGGGCACACTAAAGCCAGAGGATAGACAATTTGACTCAGGTTTAAGAGCTCCGGCCTTTGTCATGACTAGAAAGACTGGATTGATAGTCCTGGGTTTCTACTCGACAAAGAAGAAATCCGCAGCTACTCCATCCTACTCTTCCATGGATTTTGATAAAACAGGTCAAGATTTGTCCAATCCCAGTAAAGTGGAGCAAGTCAGTGGCTGGAGCTGGGAGGAAGGAAATTGCTTATTTATTGACTAATATTGGGGCTTAATTAAATTAAAATTTGAGGCTTTTTTATAATTGAGCCTTTAAGCGATTGCATCCATTACATTTAGTGTTAAGCCGGCACTGTTGATATCTAGAATTTAAGGGTACAACTATATGAGAGAAAAGAGGAGGAATAAAAGTTACAAGAATTTGTATGGAGAAATATAGCGGTGCTTTCCTCTCTAGGGAAATGTACTTTTTATTTATTGATAAAAACAAAAGAATTCATCCAAAAAAATGGTTCAAAGACTAATAACGACACAAAAGAGTAAAATAAAATACAAAGAATGTGTATATTTACTATCATCCAAGTCCAAAAGTGATTCAAAAAACATTATACCAATAGAAAATTAAAAACAAAATAATAACAACAAATAATTAACAAGATAATCAATGACAAGGTGCTAAGGAGAAAATTCCTAAAGTATACATTTCTATAAGAAGTGCATTTATCCATAAAAGAAGGCATCACCATATTTTTCCATACTATCCCTTGTAGCATTTTTTTTTTCTTCCTTCTTTTTTCTCTCGATTCTTAGTAACCTTCAATTCTAAATAACTCCACACTTGAATCTCAAATTTTTATTGTATTTGTTAATTTGTAATTTTTTTAATTATGCTCATTTTTGTTAATTATTAATTGTGTTGGTCAATTGGTGATTTCGTTGCGGTGGAATGCTTGACCGATTGTTTTTTTGTTGTTGGTTTTTAAATTTTCTTTGAAGAGAAGAAGGATCAAGTAAAAAAAAACACGTGCTTAACATTTCATCATTTTTTTTTTCTTTTTTTGTGGGAGACACTAAAAAAACCAATTTTGATTACAAATTCTCAAAACACTCTAAGAAAAATAATTTGTAAACACAAAACCTAAAATAACAAACCAATCATATCAAAGTTTCTAATTTTTATTGGGTTTGATATACTTGCTTATTTTCTAATATATAAAAAAGATATACTAGCTTAATTATTTGAAAAATAAATTAAACAAAATTGCAGCTAAAAAAGAATTGTTATGTTCACAACAAATTCTTAGTGGTAGGTTGTTACTAGTTATTATTAGCGGGCAAAAAAGTAATTTTAGTAGTGAGTTCAAATTAGAACTAGAAACAGCTTACATTTAAGATTTATTGTGAAAGTATTATAAAAATGTTGTAGACATTTTATATATGAAAGTATAAACAAACTGCATAAAAAAATAGTACAAAATAAAGAAAATAAAAAACCCAGCTAAACCAACAATTGGTAACCAATTTTTTATTTTTTGTAAATATTTTGATTAAAAAAGATTTGAGGGAAATGATATTCAAAATGTTTTAAAACTACCACCAAAAAGAAAACGAAACAAAACAAAATGACGTCATAGTTGTATATTACTAGCTACCTGAGAGAGAGAGAGAGAGAGAGGTAGGTCTTGCCCAATTTCCAACAATGGAGCATCCTAAAGTTCAAGATGCATCTCTCTCTTTTCTCTTTCTCTTTCTCTTTCTCTTGATCTCTATATCTATGTTTATGTGTAGGCATAGGATTGATGGTGTTGGTGTCGGTGATGGGTTGGGTTGGATTTTTTTTAAACCACCACAGTGGGTTGGGTTGAAAAAACTTCTCAACCCGACCCATGCACACCCTTAAATACAAGCATAGACATAGTAGCAATATCAAATACAAGCATGGACATAGCAGTGGTGCTAGTGCTATAATAATAGTCACACTCTCTAGATTATCAAAAAAAAAAAAGTCCTACTCTCTCCCATTGTTGTGAAAATATACACACTAACGCAAGATTAAAGAAAAGAGAAGAAAATAATAGACACAAAATTTTACGTGGTTCGGCAATTGCCTACATTTTATAGGCGGTATAGAGAAGGTTCCACTATAAAATAAGGAGATTACAATAGTAGCACAATAGCACTCTCACATGACGAAGCAAGCCCCAAATACACACTTGGCTCTTTCACACAAAGAATAGAGCACCCTATTTTATTTGCACTAGTCTTGTAGAACTACACTTTCTCACACACAATACAAATTCAACTATTGCTTCAACATAGTATACTTGTATACTAGCTAGCAAGGGTTGGTTGTGTCATGGTATACAAGTTCAATTCCAAGTAGGACTTAAGGTACATTTGGTACACTAAATGTAGATTAAATTTGGTACACTAAATGTAGATTAAATTAAGAATAGTTATCTTTATAATTGGGAATATAAGATATTGTAATGGAATAACTATTACCATCCATAAGTTTGGTTGTTACATATAGAAAATTTGTAAAAGATGATATATAAGGAAACTTTATATTTTTGAATTAAAAGCTATCATATGCACTAAGAAATAACTATTATATCCATTTTAAAGAGGAATGACTATTCTTCAATTATCCGAAACTCATATGGAGAAGTAATGGCTGCAATGTTTGTTAAAGGGCCTTCGGTCAATAGCAGTGAAGATGCAGAGGTGTTGACTTGTTGAAAGGCCATTGAGTTCTCTATGGAAGCAGGTTTCTTAGAGTTGATAATTGAAGGCGATAACACTACTATCATGAAAGTAGCGGCGGGCTCATCAAGTGGCTACTCGTTGCTGGGACACGTTTATGAAGACATCCATTGCAGCCTTTGTGGGTTGCATTCAGTAGAAATAAGCTATGTTAGAAGAGGGGGAAATAAGTTAGCACATATATTTGGCTCAATAAACTAGAAATATTAGTGATGAGTTGTACTAGATGGAGGATTCTCCACCCCCTGTCCTAGAAGCCTTGTACCAAGATTGTTTAAACATTAATGAATGAATATTTGCATTGTCTTCAAAAAAAAAAAAAAATGTAAAACGTAATTATTCTAATATAATAATTAATCCATATAATAAAGATACAATCAAATAACTGAATTGCTATTACACGTGAATAACTATTCTATCATAATAACTAAAGTATACCAAACTTATCCTTAAAGTCTTATTGCTAGCTGCTAACACAATCCTAGTTCAAATAGGATTCGGTCTCTGTCGTTTAATTTAAAAAAAAAAAAAAATATCGGTCAAATAAATCTTGACCAACAAGCCACCGACTCAACACCCACAAATCCTCCTTGACACTTTGTCCCTCAACTAAAAGATCTTTCCCCTTTCTTTGTGGCTGCAGCTTATACACATCCACAAGTGTGTGTCCACTTCACCCAGCTTCATAAAAGTAAAACCAAAACCAATCTCTCTCTGTGTCTATCTCCAATGGCAGAAAATGTAGCTCTACCTCTTCTACTCCCAAACCCACCACACTCAAGACCCATATTCCCCAACAACCACCACACCCAGCACCACCCTCCATTGCCTTCACCACCGCCACCACCCATATCCCCTATTATCCAAGACCTCCTTCTTCTCCAAAACCCCAAGACTTCCTCACGCTCAGAGACCAACACTCGGTCCCCAGTCCCCAGAACCCGCAACCGCATCGGCAAGTCTCGTGACCCCAACCGTGGCAAGCCATGGTTCCACCGCCGCCTCTCCCTCAAAGGTCAGAAAATTCTTCAAACTCTCATGGACCCACTTTTTGATTCTGCTAAACTACATGAAGTTTTGCTTCAATTGTTTGAGCCATCATCTCAAGAGAGAGTTTTTTCTAGTGTGGAGTCCTTGTCTTTTGATGTGTCTGGTATAATAAAGGGTTTAAGGTTTAACAAGAAACATGACTTGGCTTTGAGTGTGTTTGAGTGGGTTCGGAATCATAAAGATTCTAAATTGATTTTGAATGGCTCTATTGTTGCTGTGGTTATTGGTATTCTTGGCAAACAAGGTAGGGTGTCAGCCGCCAAGTCTTTGCTTCACAATTTACAAAAAGATGGGCTTGATATTGATGTTTATGTTTATACTTCTTTGATAAGTGCTTGTTCTAGTAATGAGAGGTATAAAGAGGCCGTGATGCTTTTTAAGAAAATGGAGGAAGAGGGATGTAAACCTACATTGATAACTTATAATGTGATTTTGAATGTGTATGGGAAAATGAGTACGCCTTGGAATAAGATTATGGATGTTGTTGATGGCATGAAGAATGCTGGGATTGCCCCTGATTTGTATACTTATAATACGCTTATAAGTTGTTGTTGCCGTGGCTCTTTGTATGAAGAAGCAGCCACGCTTTTTGAGGAGATGAAATCAAGAGGGTTTACACCGGATAAGGTTACTTATAATGCGTTTTTGGATGTTTATGGAAAGTCTAGGCGGCCAAAGGAAGCCATGGAGGTGTTGAGAGAGATGGAGTTGAATGGGTTTGCTCCTAGCATTGTGACTTACAATTCATTGATATCGGCATATGCTAGAGATGGTCTGTTGGATGAAGCAATGGATCTTAAAAATCAAATGGTGGAGAGAGGGATTAAGCCTGATGTAATCACATACACCACCCTTTTGTCTGGATTTGAGAAATCTGGGAAGGATGAGTCTGCGATGAAGGTTTTTAAGGAGATGGAAAGTGCTGGGTGCAAACCAAATATCTGCACCTTTAATGCCCTTATTAAGATGTATGGTAACCGTGGAATGTTTGAAGAAATGATGAAGGTCTTTGAAGAGATTGGTCATTGTAATTGTACCCCTGATATTGTTACTTGGAATACTCTTCTGGCAGTGTTTGGGCAAAACGGGATGGACTCAGAAGTATCAGGAGTGTTTAAGGAAATGAAGAGGGCGGGGTTTGTGCCTGAAAGGGACACCTTCAACACCTTAATCAGTGCATACAGCAGGTGTGGTTCTTTTGACCAAGCCATGGCTGTATATAAGAGAATGCTGGAAGCAGGGGTTGCTCCAGACCTTTCCACCTACAATGCTGTTTTGGCTGCACTTGCCCGGGGAGGACTTTGGGAACAGTCTGAGAAAGTACTTGCTGAAATGAAGGATGCTCAGTGTAAACCCAATGAGCTGACATATAGTTCTTTGCTTCATGCTTATGCCAATGGCAAGGAGACTGGACGTATGTGTGCTCTGGCAGAAGAGATATATTCTGGTGCAATTGAACCCCATCCTGTGCTTTTGAAGACCCTTGTTTTAGTAAATAGTAAAAGTGACCTTCTAACAGAGACAGAGCGTGCTTTCTTGGAGTTGAGTAAAAGAGGGTTTTCACCTGACATAACTGCTCTAAATGCCATGGTTTCTATATATGGCAGGAGGCAGATGGTTACCAAAACAAATGAGATTTTGACTTTCATGAATGAGAGTGGGTTCACTCTGAGCTTGACAACTTACAATAGTTTGATGTATATGTACAGCCGCTCTGAAAACTTTGAGCGAGCAGAAGAAACTTTGAGGGAACTTTTGGAGAAAGGAATAAAGCCTGACATAATTTCATATAATACTGTTATTTATGCCTACTGTAGAAATGGTCGGATGAGGGAGGCTTCACGGATATTCTCGGAAATGAAGGATTCTGGCATTGTTCCAGACGTGGTCACTTATAATACCTTTGTTGCTAGCTATGCTGCTGATTCCATGTTCCCGGACGCCATTGATGTGGTTCGATTCATGATAAAGCACGGATGTAAACCAAACCAGAACACATACAATTCCATTGTAGATTCTTACTGTAAGCACAATCGTCACGATGAGGCAAGCATGTTTGTGAACAACCTTCTTAAGCTTGATCCACATGTTTCCAAGGCAGAAAAATTTAGGTTATCAGAACGTATAAGAAATAAATGGTCTTAGAAAATTCTCCTCTTTGAACGGATGACAGTTTGTGCCTTGTTTTTTAGCTTCTTACACTCTAATCGATCCAGTCCTTTGTTCTCTCTTTTCATGCCCGTGTTATATGTAGTTTGAGCAGGGAGATGAGCAGAAATCAGATGGTGTTGTACGTGATTATGTTCTTTCTCTGGGAGCTTAAAAGAAGGATTTGATTCTCGACATTTAAGGCTGGCCACGTACATTGTATAAATCAGATGACAGAAGAAAAGGAGGGGAGTAGAGTAAATTTTAAGTTATGCATGATTTCCCACATAGCGTTGACTTGAAAAACAATATGTACAGTTAACCTCTGGTTGCAAGAAGAAATTCATTGTTTTATTCTAATAGTTCTGACAAAGTTTTGGGCTGTAATTTATCATGTTTGCAGAGTTTATGTGAATTTAATGTTAATGAGAAATAGATTAAAAAAAATGATGTAGTATTGACAATTGAGCTTAGATTAAAATTATCAACTGATATCTAATCGTGTGAAAGAATTAATCTTGGTATTCTTCTTGTTCTGGTTTAATATATATATATATATATATAAATTTTAATTTTAATTTTTAATATATGAGTAATAGAAATTCATTTAACAAATGCATAAATAAAGCGCTATCCTAGTACATGGGATGTATATAAATATTGCAGAGAAAAGCAACAGGGAACAGAGAGAAAAACTTAACAACTGAAAAGAAGTCATCTAAGAAGTCCATGAAGGTAGTCATGGAGAAATGATAGGAATTGGAAGTCTACTTGTATAACTGTATAAGGCCTTGAGAAAGAGAAACTTAAAATGTGGCAAAGGTAACTCCTTTCCCTCAAAAGAGCAACAATTCTTCTCAATGATTCCGCTCTTCCCAAATACCATCACATGATGTATGAAGGAGCTATCATCCTGCAGAGAATGTGGTAAAGAGAGTAAATTCTTTTGCTTTATTATTCTATTAGTACATACACTCTGCATTTAGAAGTTCTTTTCTGGGCAATTATTGTTGCTGTTATATTTGCAGACTGCTACATCATCAGACTTCTGAATGTTTTGTTTTTTCCTGTCATGCTTATTTGGATTTTGGAGCCATGCAGGGGATAAATTGATTCAAAAGCCAGAAATGTTGTGTTCTGTGGCTAGTGACTGCAAGAAATGCTTACAGCAGGATGTTAGATACGAGTTAGCATGATTAGAAATGGTTGTAATCATACTTTCTAAGAGTTCATGACACAAGTATCTACCTGACTTAGAGGATTTTGTTCCATTTAACGGGGATATAATTCTGTTAGATAAATCTGTATCTGAAATGTTGGGCATTTTCTTGGATTATTCAAGTCATTTTTGTATTGTATCATTTGACATTCACTATTGGTGCATTTTTAGAGCATTTGCTTCTTGTTGATTTTATCCCTGATGAATATGGAATTTCTAATTCTTTCTTGGTGAATGCCAACTCATAGCTGGTTCAGATAATGGTTCACTGATATCCAGAAAATGCCAACAACAAATATGGGCATATATAATACTGCTGGTTTTGTCACCTTTGATGATTTCGACCAGTTGACGTCTGTTCATGTTAACTCTACGGATGAACTTTTTCTAGCAAGTGGGTACTCAAGAAATGTTGCATTGTATTTGTATGAGTATGACATAAACAGTGGAAGACGCTTGCATAGAATTTTTTAGAAATGTTGCAAGCGTCTTCCACTGTTTATGTCATACTCATACAAATACAATGCAACATTTCTAAGTTATTTCTAGTTCACTGTCACTGATATGCATCGAGAGCATATTAATGTTGTAACCTTCAATTCTAAATAACTCTATACTTGAATCTCAAATTTTTATTGTATTTGTTAATTTGTAATTTTTAATTATGCCAAACTTTTGTTAATTATTAATTGTGTTGGGCAATTGGTAATTTCATTGCGGTGGAAGGCTTGACTGATTGTTTTTTGTTGTTGTTGGTTTTTAAATTTTCTTTGAAGAGAAGAAGGATCGAGTAAAAAAAAAAACCATGTGCTGAACATTTCATCAAATTTTTTATTTTTATTTTATTTATTTATTTTTTGTGGGAGACACTAAAAAAACCAATTTTGATTACAAATTCTCAAAACACTCTAAAAAAAATAATTTGTAAACACAAAACCTAAAATAACATACCAATTGTATCAACGTTTCTAATTTTCATTGGGTTTGATATACTTACTTATTTTCTAATATGAAAAAA
Organism: Quercus wislizeni; assembly: GCA_023055345.1. NCBI lineage: Eukaryota > Viridiplantae > Streptophyta > Magnoliopsida > Fagales > Fagaceae > Quercus > Quercus wislizeni. Next base: position 26,665,736 of record JALGQJ010000005.1, read on the forward strand.
ATATACTAGCTTAATTATTTGAAAAATAAATTAGACAAAATTGCAACTAAAGAGAATTGTTATGTTTACAAAAAATTCTCAGTGGTAGTTTGTTACTAGCATTAGCGGGTAAAAAAATAATTTCAATAGTAAATTCAAATTAGAACTAAAAATAACTTACATTTAAGATTTTTTGTGTGTATCAAAAATATTTATTGTGAAAATGTTATAAATGTTTTATACGTATGAAAGTATAAAAAAACTGCATAAAAAAAGTACAAAATAAAGAAAAAAACAGAAAAAGAAAAACCAGCTAAACCAACAATTGGTAACAGGAAAAAAAGAAGAGAAGTTTTGATTAAAAAACGATTTAGAGGGAAATAATATTCAAAATATTTTAAAACCACTACCACCACCAAAAAGAAAACGAAAGGAAACAAAACAAAACGACGTCGTAGTTGTATATAACCCTTCGCCCTTCTCCCAAATCACCGTTTCCCTCTCACTCTCCTTCTACATACATACATCTGAAAGCATTTTCAATATTCCAATAGTATCGAGAGAAAGATCTTGCCCAATTTCCAACAATGGAGCACCCTAAAGTTCAAGAGGTATCTCTCTCTCTCTCTCTCTCTCTCTCTCTCTATATCTATGTTTATGTGGTTGATTTGATGGTGTTGGTGTTGGTGTTGGTGTTTCGCAGATTATAGAGAAGCAAGTGCTGACGGTGGCGAAGGCCATGGAGGACAAGCTAGACGAGGAGATCTCGGCACTGGATCGCCTTGACCTCGACGATCTGGAGGTGCTCAGAGAAAGGAGGCTCCAGCAGATGAAGAAGATGGCCGAGAAGCGGAGCCGTTGGATCTCCCTCGGCCACGGCGAGTACACCGAGATCTTCTCCGAGAAGGACTTCTTCTCCACCGTCAAGGCCAGCGATCGCGTCGTCTGCCACTTCTACCGCGAAAACTGGCCCTGCAAGGTCCTTTTCCTCATTTATTTTTTTATTTATTCATTCATTCTTTTTTCACTTGAATTCTACATTACATTCTCCTTTAAACTTTAATATTTGATTATAACAACAAATCTTAATTATGCGATAATGAGACGAGCATGTGAACTTAAAAGTAGAGTCCAACAAAAATTGAAGAAACTTTGTTAATTGCTGAATTTGAAATTTAAGAGACATTGCAACTGATCTCAGACTTTATGATGGGAAAATGTGCGATTTACCAATGACTAAATAAATTTTATTGAAAGAGATGATTACTTCATGTTCAAAATGAATTATTACAACATATCAAACCAAAAAACACAAAGTGATTGTTGGAACAATAAAATAAGGTTACAATGTGGGTTCTGGTTAGTTAAATCAGTAAATTTTCTTGTTGTTGAATAAGAGATTTGGGGTTTGTGTCTCGCCTATACCAAAAACTGATTGGTGTTTTGGCATAATGATAAAGAGTGTAATTATTGGGAAACGGATGCTGTAGGTTGAAATTCTATCGTGTAAACAAAAAAAAGTGTAAAATGCCTTGCGGGAGGCCAATTCAAACAATGTGTGGATTAACAGGGATTTCAGCTCCCTATCCTCCAAAATGTGACTGTTATATTCTCTCCATACTAGCCACATCAAACATAGCAAAGTAATATTTTAAATCTCTGAAGAGTTTCCTGAACCAATATCTTTACTCAAACAATAGGATAGCTACTATTGAGGGCACCACCACCCATTGAACCCCAAACACCCTAAAAACTTCATTTCACAAAGCATAAGCAGTCTCACAATGAAGCAACAAGTGGTTTATAGTTTCCTCACTACAACATCACATGCAGCACCAACCAACTAGACAGAGACCCTCTTGGTGAGGTTATCATAGGTAATAATCTGATGTAAGACATCTTACCCCAAGCTGCAGTTTGGACAAAGGACATCCTCTTTGGGGCCTTAACACACCATATACTCTTCATATGGAATGAAGAGGCATTAGTACCTCTAAGAGCCTTATAGTAAGAACGAACATCAGACTTTGCCACTGCCTTTGCAATCTATCACCTTCCTCCTCCCTAGGCACCTGTGAATAAAAGACCTAAAAAGGAATTCGCCTACTTTAATTCCCAATGCAATTTACATTATTTATTTAATTTTTTTTAAAGGAAGGATAATAATAGCAATGTGGTTAATTAGAATATGGTATATTTGACATGTTGTCCAGTTCACATTTTATTGTTGAAACTTGAAAGAATTGAAATTTGATGACTAGTGAGCTCGTATATGAAGGGACCTTACTGGAAGGTAGGTTTCGATCTAAGAAAAGCACAATTTGTTGTTATATTTATAAAACGGCTGTGAATATGGATTATGTAAATGTATGTGTATATATGAATTTGAAGAGAGTGGAATCTATGATACTGAATAGAGTTTGGAAAGATTTAAACCTTTAAAAGTGCAGCTAGTGAACCATGTCTCACTCTCAGTCTTGTTTTAAGATGCCATGTTTTTAAATGGATACAAGCAAAAAGACTATGTTAACAAGCTCATATATGATAATGACTCCAAAAATTTAAGGGATGTTGACCTTGTTAATAGACTGACTGAGCAAAATACTTGGTTATTTGCTTAGAGTCTGTTTGTTTTAGCTTAAAATGTTAGCTTATTTTCATTGCTAACTTATGTACCGCTTTTAAAAACCTTTCTTTTATTTAGTTTTTTTTAAACCAAAATAATCTTATCCAAACACACTCTTACGTAGAATTTTTTTTGATACTTTTAAACCTTACATTAAAATGATTGCATTGTGGGGAATATTTTCCTTTCAATTCATTCCATGTTCACCCTTTTGGAAAGTATTGCTTTGTACTGGGTCCTCTACTCTTTGATACTTTGGTTCTGTAATTCATATAATACTGCACAGTCACATTAGATAATGTTGTAATGCTGTTTAAACATCTTCATATTCTTTCTTATTATTTATAAAAAAGAATTGTGGTATGTTTTGGTGTGGAGTGCAGTCTCTATATCTTGCATCCTTAACCAAAATTTCCTTAGGAATGAGCGTATTATTCATGGCCTTGAGCCTTGGCTGCTAAAGGTTGGGGTGGGTATTTGGTAGGCCCTTGACATGGGATAGAATTGGGACTTATCTATGTGTGCTCGTGGTAGGTTTGGGGTTTGGAGAATTTGAGAATCTAGGGCTAAGGTTCATGAACAACTAGGGGGTTGGTGGGGAAATAGGTAATATTATATCTAGGATTGCTAAAAAGGTGAGAAGTCAAGAAACTAAGGTCGCATCTACCCACAAGCTGTGAACAGGAATGTGAATAGTGATAGAACTCCTAGGAGAAGAGAAAATGTGAGGGGGAAAAATGCTAAGGTCTAACAAGACTCAATATTTGAAAATTTTTTCCATTAATCAACTCAATCTATTCTTTGAATACATTGGGCACAAATATATTGGAACTCTTTCTTGTACTAGTAGAGCATTAGGATTAGCAAAAGGTTTAGCTCCAAACATGTTTGGAGCCTTGGGCTCCAACCACCAATAAGAAGATGGTATTTGTCTCATCAAGTGCAATGCACATGACTCACTTAGTTAGTTGGGCTAAGTGAGTAATATGTATTTGCACGTAACAGGAATTGATGTAATCATCCTATTGGTTGTTGGAGCCCAAGGCTCCAAACATGTTTGGAGCCAAACTTTGCCCCTAGGATTACTAATTTGAAATGGTAAAGCAAAACAAATAAGGTATTAAAAGACTATCTTATTCTCAAATCTTACCAATCAATAAGAGTACATGTCATTATGCTTTGGTACTGATGATGATGCATTCTACTTGGTACATGTGACAAACATGTAATTAGTCAATGAGTGCTAGCTCAAATGACACTTAATTCTTTTCTTAATAATGAGATGTAGGGTAGGGTTGTAGATATGAGACTAATGGGGTGCATGCGTAACTTACCAATAAAACACATGTAGTTCAGATTGAAATCTTGGTATGTTGATGCATTGCCTGTTCATGTCAATATTTCCAATATGTAGCTGTAGCATGTATGTGGTTGTAAAGTCTTCTTGTCTTTTGTGTTTCTTAATGTTAGATATGGACAACATGAAAGTAGGATGGCCATTGGCTGATGGCATTCATCTGACCAACATGACCTGATCCAACCCACATCAACACGACCCCCACACTATTAATAGTTAAAAAATATATGTACTTAAAATTTGTTAGTTTGATTTTGATTTTTGATTTTTTGTCATTGTCAGACTTAGTTTTGATAAAATTGGAATTTAGGCTTAATTGTGTAGATTCTAATAATTTATTGAATAATGAGTTTAAATAGTTGAATTAAAACCTTTTTTTTGTTGGGTCTGACAAAATGGCTTCAACCTGACAACCCAACTTGATCCTTGGGTTGGATTAGGGATTTCTCAACTTGAGTAGTTTGGGATGGGTTGAAAAATACCTCAAACCCAACCCAATCCTACCTGTGTACACCCTATCTAAAACATCCAGGTGTCCACTTTGGTTTCCATTAAAATTTTGATGATTTGAGGAAAGAGTTTATTATTCCTTTCAAGTGCAAGTATACTGTGTATTCTTATCTCCATAAAGAGGTTTATATGGGTTACCTTTTGTTTTTTTGAGGTGATGGAATCTTGGAAAGAGAACTGTGCCAACCTTACCCCTTTCTATTCATTGAAGTACTGAATAAGTTTCCTGTGGCATTGATATCTTGAGATACATTTGAGATGTAGGGGGAGCCATTTATGTTTACAGTTCATTTGCAGGTTATGGACAAGCACCTGAGTATTCTGGCAAAGCAGCATTTAGAGACACGTTTTGTGAAAATCCATGCTGAAAAAAGTCCGTTCTTGGCTGAGAAGCTCAAGATCATTGTTCTTCCAACCCTTGCCCTCATAAAGAATGCCAAAGTTGACGACTATGTGGTATGATGGTGGAAAATGCACATACTTTTTACTGAACCCTCATTTATATTCTTATATGATTATTCTGGTCTTGGGGGCTTTCAGGACGTTAACATTACAATGTCCAATGTGATGTGTATCAGGTGGGATTTGATCAGCTTGGTGGGACGGATGAGTTTAGCACAGAGGAACTGGAGGAAAGGTTGGCTAAATCCCAAGTTATCTCTTTTGAGGGTGAATCATCACTAAATGCATCTAGATCTGGTTCACAAGCCAGGAGTGTCAGGCAAAGCACAAAGGCAGACTCATCAGATTCAGAGTAAGCCTGTGTTGCTGCAGATTGTGATCTAATTTTAGTCATTTGATTCACCACCCTTATTTTATGTTAATAGAGATGAATCTTTGATGGTACCATAAGGAGTGGCCTGGTGTTTTGGAGTTTTGTGTAATCAAAATTTTAGATGCAACACTACTGTATGTAAAATTCAAGCTATCTTCGTTGAAATTATCGTATTGGAGCGGCATCAGTCCTTGTACTAATGCAATTTCGTAATCTTTTGAGAAGATGTCTTCCTTATTAGTTAGTTTTGAAGTTATCTTGTAGGTTCCAATTCTTACACTTTACTGTTATGATTTTCTAAATCTAATAGTATATAGATTACTATGTTATTTAATTTTAAATAACACGACAATCTATACCTCTTAAGATTTGTAAAAATTAAGCTAAACAATGAAATTGATTGATTTCAGAGGATCTCTTTTGTCAGTTTGGTACTCTCATTAAAGACCTAGTTGCAAGGCACATAGTTTGGACCTGTCAATCTCATCAAAGCCACAAGCCAACATTCAATATATATATTTTTTATTTTTTTTTATTTTTTAATGATAAATAACATTGCATATACTTGCTGATCCATACGGACCATACCTTCAATACTTGTAATTCTTCATGAAGTGTAACATTTATTATAAAAAAAAGTAATTTTCTAACGTGGGATTTCTTTCTATTCAGCCTTCCTCGTAAAATTAGTCCCACATTATTAAAGAGAAAAATGTAAACCATATATTTATTATAAAATTTACCATTCTTTCCAATTATCTTTCATTGTTGAGCTGTCAAGTCATTCGTAGTTTACAGACAATGTAGGATTAATAATCTCCCACTTAGGTTAAACAATCAAGAAATAACTTAAAATAATTGGGTTTTTGTGTGTGTGTGTGTGTGTGTTGGGGGGGGGGGGGGGGTGGGGTGGTGGTGGTGGTGGGGGGTAAATCCAAATAACATTAAGGAGCAAAATCAACAACAAAAAAATTTAGGGGACTACGCCTCCCATAATACAGACCCACATTGTTATAAAATAAAAGCAAACATAAATTCGCAAGGAGGACTATCAAATACATAATATCTTGATCTAGAGTTGGACATTTTTTGGTCAAAGTATCAGTGCACTTGTTTGTTTCATGGAAGTAGTGACTCATCTTTACTTGAGGAATCTAACTAAGGAGGGTATTGCAATCCAAGAAAAGAGAAGCATGATGTAAACTACTACTATACTCAATTATCCAACCAAACACAGTTTTAGCATCTATTTCAATTTCCATTGTACCAAGATTCAATTTCTACACATTATTAACCCTTTCCTTAGAACCCACAGCTCTGTATCAACACTGGTAGAGACCCCAATAGAATGAGTGAAGCCTTTTATTCAACTTAACCTAGCCAATTTCAGGTTTATCTCACTTGGCCTTTATAATTATGACCTGCTTCCTTTTAACCAGTTTAGTTCGAGAGGCACAGTACATAAACTCACTAGCCACAGCCCAAAACCTCCTTGTATAATGATAATGCTAATACAATTGAAATGAGAATGGGGTTGTTAATTTATAATGATGCTTTTTTTGTTTTGTTTTGGTAATTAAGTTGTGATATTTGTTTCTTATTGTGTAAGAACAAAGATAAGAAATGAAAAATACCTTATTCCAGTACCCGCAAGAAGTTTCTACCTAGAACAACTACTCAACTACATTTTACAACACGTGCAAACAAAAATCAGCTACACAAAAATACATTCACTTATCTAAGGCCAAATAATAATAATAATAATAATAATAATAAATAAAAAATAGTTATAGAGTGTAAAATTGCGAGTAGATTGATAAAATAATTAAGGGTTTTACTAATGTGTGCCCTTAGGACATATATTAGTAAACCATTTTAAAAATTTTTTTATGAAAAAATGAAAAAAGTGATTAACTGTTTTGACAGTTTTTTCAATTCCTCATAAAAACTTTTCAAAAATGGATGGTTAAGGTATATATTAACCGAACCCAAATATTAATATGAGGTTAATCAAAAGTGAAAATTGTTCCATTATTTATATACATATACATATGCATATATATATATATATAGTGATTTTCTATCCAAAAAGAATGAATGCAGGCTAAATACAGTAATAAGAAAGTAATAATCAACAAAGAAGTCGACAAATCACATAAATTTAAGTTAAAAATAATAATAACCAAAAATTCAGAAGTGATTGTTATTCATTGAAATTTAAATTCTTTCTAGAGTTATTATAAAACACATATATGTACTATCAAATTATCTATCTCACATCATTAAACACAATCCTAGGTTCCCAACTAATCCAATAACTATTAGATAGAGTTATGTTAGGACTGTGTTTATTGTAAATCTACTTGTATTTTCTAGTTTCTTTACCAAAAAAATAGTAAAATTTTATAAGAAGTCTTGGTACTTTAGGAGAATGGAAATTCTATCAATAAGATACGTAGCATATAGAGACGTAAATTTGCAGATAATTACCTTGAGTCCATCACTTTCTTTAAACTATTAAACTCTACTCAGTCTCATTCCTCACTTTCATTCTCTTCGGATTCACACACCACACAAAGATGCGCATTCTTGTTCTCTCATTCATGGCTCTGCTCCTCTTCTCCTCACTCTCTCGAACCCTCTCCAAACCCAGCGAAGTTGATGAAGGCCTGTCATCCCTCGAAAAACTGGAGAGCAAAAGCGAACACACCCTCACTTCTACTCTGGATCATATCAATGACGAGCTTTATGATGAGGAGGAGGAGGAGGACGACGAGGAGTTCATGGAACATCCCCGTGCCGATCCCGATGAATGGGACTACCAGGATCCGTACAGGCATAGTCCTCCTTGGTGAAGTTTATGTAGTAATGTAGTCAAAGTTAAATTATATCCCTTGGACGATATTGGAGTGGTATTAATAATACAGTATGTAATTTATTAGTAGAGTTTCGAAGTTATATTGTGGGTACAGCGATTTTGTGTTTGCTATTTATTCAATGTTGGGACGTTTGATGTTATTGATGTTGGGATGTTTGATGTTATTTTAGTTCTTGTTGCAACGCATATAGTAGTTTGGACCTCTCAATCTCATTATAAAGCCATATAAAAGCTGACCCATACATTCAATACTTAGTTATTAATTCATCTATTCTTATATAATTCAATGGTTGGGATAATTTCAACCCTAAACATCTATTGAAACATAATTGAATTATAAGATTCTTGGCCATACCTTTAATACTTTGTATATTTATTTAAGAATAGTATTCTAATATTACTTTCTATTAAGTCTTTCAATACCTTCTCCCCCAAAAAAAAAAAAAAAAAAAGTCTTTCAATAGAAAGTCTTTCTCATAAAACTGAATCCATAGTCCATATATGCTAATCACATTTTTCTTTCATCTTTGAGATGTTTTGACTTTTGAGATGTAAAGTCATTGTTAGTTTACATGAGTCAGACAATTGAGGAGTGATCACTTCCTTGAGTCACATGACAATTGAGGAGTAACACTTCCTTAAGTTAATTGGGCTTAGAAACTAGTAATTAATTGAGTAGCATATATTTATTTTAAATATATTTATTGTTTATTATGTCATGGTTTAACTAATATCTCAGGAAATATGTTTGTCAAAATAAAATGCAAATTTTTTTTTGAGTTTAAAATAATTTTATGAGTTTAAATGTTACTATTTTCGCTGAAGTATAGAGAAATTTTCTCTTGAGCTTTTCCTCGTACATGATTATCCATCTTCTTTGCCCTCCTAATTCTGCATTTTCCATTTTTTTTTTCAATCTCAAAGATTGTGGAGGAACAAATTTTGCTCTTTTTTTTTTTTTTTTTATACTTTATATATATATATATATATTTATTTATATATTTTTATATATTTTTTATTATTTTTTTAATCACAAGATTGTGGAAGAACAAAAGTAATTTCAACTATTAGTTTTTCGGAAAGTGTGGGAGAGAGATTGATGATTGATTATGCCAATGGTTTACTGTTTTACACTTCGGGTTCTGTTATATATTCACCAACTAGTTGGTGTTTATCATATATAAAAATAGTTTAAATTCAAAACAATGATACATGAGCCCCTAAAAAATTTGTCCCCTCTCAAAACCATCTTGCTATTCCGGCACATGCAGAGCCTAGGCAGTCTTACGTTACAAATTAAATTTTGACGCCACTGTATTTATACAGATAGATGCATCAAGTTGTGGTGCAATGGTTCGAAATGAGATGGGGTTAGTGATTGCTGCTCTATCGGCTAAGGGACCTCCAGTAATGGATAGCAAGGAGGCAGAGGCGTTGGCATGTCAGAAAGCAATGGAGTTTGTGGTGGATGCAGGTTTCTCAAAGATTATTCTTGAGGGAGACAATGTAAATATTATGAAAGCAATTTCATCCCCATCTGTCAATCTGTCTTGGTTGGGTCTGATATATGAAGATATTCGATGTTTAGCTGCAAGCCTTAGAGCATTCACAACAGTGAATATAAAATTTTAACTATTTAGTTACACAAAAAGTCACTTTATCTATTTTACCTACACATATACTGCAGCAGTAGATTTATTTTAGCTTTTAACACAATAAAATAATATAAACATCACAATAAATTAATATATCTCTTATAATAAAATAATATATCACACTACCCACAAAAACATCTACAATAAAATAATATTTTATTCAACTACCATCACACCACCGTAACAACCATCAATCCCATAAAAATCACTGCACAACCACAACTCCGCCGTGCCCATCAAAACCAGTGAAGAAGAAAAAAAAAAGAAAGCAGAAAAATCAACACAGCCAAATCGGAAAACATAGCAAAAGTGAAACCTAGAAGAACCAACAGACCCAAAATCCCACTGTTGTAGATTCAGAGAACAGATTAATAAAAGGGGTAAATTCCTTTCTCATTGTACTCTTTTCTTTTCTTTTTTTTTTTATAATCCTTTTCTCGTTGTAGTAGAATAGGAGGAAACCACCGCCATTGGTGTCCTTGGCTTCAGCTTTTCAGGACCAGCGGTTTAGAGAGGAGATCGAGACATTTGGGTTTGGGTTTGAGAGATAGAAAGATAAAAAATCACCACCGCCGTTGGTGGTGGCGACTGTGGCCATGAGAGAAGGAGGCACTACTTGAAGGTTTCATCCATGGAGGCAAGAGAGAGAGGGTTTGAGAATGTTCTAGCAGGAAGAAAGAAGAGATGGAGAGGGAGAGAGACACGGAGAAAGGAGTAAAGCAAGAAAGAATAAAAAATAGATAAAGTAGAGTGAATGTAAAATAAATTTTTTTTTTTTTTTTTGCTCCAAGCTACTGTGCACACCTATAGATAAATGTGCACTGTAGCAATTCATCTAAAATTTTTAACTATGGCTCCACTGCTGTGGGGGTTTTTTTTGTGTTTGTGGAGCTAAATTTTAGCAATATAGCATTATAGCTGCACTGCTGTGAATGCTCTTCTTTGCTAGTTGTGTTTGTCGTGGTGCAAACTATGTAATCAATTCTCTGGCTCGCTATGCTTGCCAAATAGACGATGATGTATGGTTGGAAGAATGATCACCACCACCTGCAACAGAGACATTGTATTTGGATTCTAGTTTTTTAAATATTAAATGAATGATGTTTGTTTTTGGCTTAAAAAAAAAATTTGTCCCCTGACTGGATTTTATTTATTTTTTGAATATTAAATAGAGAAACCTAACATTTTTAAATTTTAAATTCAAAAAAAGAAGTTATTAACTGTGTTTATTATAAATCTACATGCATTTTTAGATTAAAAAAATTGTATCAATAGATAATTACATGATATAAAAGAAGTAATTCATAAAAATATATTTAAAAATTTGAAATCTTATCCATTTGTCAATGGTCAGTGGTGACAGATCAAATTTCCTACTACTAAGCCAATTATAAAGTAAAGGATAAGAGAGAAGACGTGTAACTAACAGTGCATACAAACCCTAATTCTCATTCATCACTTTCATTCTCTTCGGACTCACGCAAACTTCCACACAATACAAAGATGCCGAGTAGGCGCGTTCTCTTCCTTGTTCTCTCACTCACCGCTCTGCTCCTCTTCCTCTCCTCGCTCTCTCTAACCTTCTCCAATCCTATCGAAAATGAAGACCCCTTCTCCCTCCAAGAAATGAGGAACAAAATCAAACCCGATATCAATGACTGGCCCATCGATGAAGAAGTAGAAGATGATGATGATAACGACGACCAATTCGATTACTATAACAATCGTTATGCCGTGCCTGACGAATGGAAGTAGCATGATCTGATCAGCGCAAAGACAGACTCACTCACTGGTAAAGTTTGTTTATGTAATCAAAAGTTTATGATTAATTTGAATGGTTTTGAAGTGATATTATAATATATTAATATTGTCATACTTAACAGCAATTTTGATTTTGATTTTGATTTTGGAATCTCTGAGGTTATTAAATTTAAGGTTTTAATATCATTAAACATCTTGTTGCAATGCACACAGTTTGGGATCTGTCAATATCATTGAAGGTTTTAATATCTTCATTAAATGTAATTCTTATTGAGGAATAATATTCTGATGTGGGATTTCTGTTAAGGAATTTTTATTTTTATTTTTTTTTCCTTGAGAATCCTGTTATGTCTTCCTTATAAAACTATAGTATCTGTTCCTTATAAAACTAGAACCACATTATAAAAGAGAAAGATGTTAATCACATTTTTCTTATAAAGTTTACCATATTCTTCCCATTTATCTTTCGTCTTTGAGATTGTCATGTTTAGTTTACAAGACAATTGAGGAGTAACGTCTCCCTTAAGTTAAAACTTCAAGAAGTAATTGTGCTTACAAATTACAAACTAATAAATTGATAAACTGAGTAACATATTTTATTATTTATGATATATATATATATATATATATATATATGGTTCAACCATCAAACCTTGATTCAACTATAAAAATCGCGAATAACTTTCCTTTTAGGTTCTTTGTTTAATAAAGTTTTTATATATTGGAAATCCATGCAAGTTGAAAGTATAATGCTCTTATTTGCAGATTTGGAAGTGCAATACTCCTGCTTGCTGTGGGTGGATATATACTACCAAAGAAACCATTGGGTGAGCCTTGAAGGAGTCAAAATATGTTTCAATTTTTATTTTTATTTTTGTAAATAAATTAGCATAACTTTTTATAATGAGGAGTCCCTTTTGTAGGATTGAATGAGACTCGTAATTAGGTGTCCTACTAAAAATCTATTAATTCCCAATAATTAGGTGTTCTACTAAAAATCTATTAATCCCCAATAAATGGTTTCATTTCTTCCTTATATAGGCCATATTAAATTCTTTTTTGCCATGTGTTTATTCTTTTTTGTCAGGTGTATTTGGATTTGAACTACAAGTTTTAGTTGACCAGACTTTATGGCTTATCAATTATAGACATATTAAAGTGGATCATGCCAATGGTGATTGAACAAAATAATTTCTAGACAAGATTAAAAAAAAAAAAAATTTTGGTCTAGATATAAGATCTTAATAATTCCAGTCTAAGAGCATCCGTAGCAGCTCTCTCAAATGTGCCAAATGCCAAATATTTGGCACATTTGGCACACCAAACACAAAAACTTTATCAGATGTTTCAAATCAAAAAAAATTATGTCATATTGCTATAGTACTGTCTCAAATATGAGATGGTACGGACAACAGTGACAAAATGGGATATTATTATTTTATTGCATTTTTCTCTCTCCTCTTCCACAGATATCTGTCTCTCCGTCGGCTCTATCTTATTTCTTCTCTCTCTGTCACTCTCTATCTCTTCCCTCTCCTCCTTGCTCAAGAAAGTTGTTTAAGATCACTCTCAAGAAAGTTGTCGCCGATCTCGCCGCCTCACCTTCCAATCCTCACCGCCAATCTCACTAGTCCTCATCGTTGATCTCGCCGCCTCATGCTCTGGTTTTGGTTGATTTGGTGGGTTTTGGGTTTGTGATTGGGTTTTGATTTGGGTTGAGGCTGTGGGTAGTGAGTCAAGTGACTTCAATGGGTTGGGTTGAAGTTGTGGGTTGTGGCTTCGATGGATTGATTTAGGTGATTTGGGTTGAGGTTGTGGGTTGCGGTCGGATCATGGATCGCGTCTGAGATTGGGTTTTGATTTGGATTGAGGTTCTAGGTTGAGCTTCGATGGCTTGATTTCGATGAGAGGTGAGTCACGGTGACTGTGCTGTGTTTGTGGTTATGGTTTAGAGGTGGGAAAGGAAGGTTGGTGGTGGTTGGTTTGTGGGGGTTTTTTTTTTTTTTTTTTTTTTTTGCTGTGGTTGGTGGTTGTCGGTTGAGAAGTGGTGGAAAAGGAAGGTTGTTGGGGCCTGGATTGTGTTTTTTTTTTTTTTTTTTTCTTTTTCTTCTTACTGTCGTAGTTTGTGGTTGTGGATGGTGGGGTAACAGTAGAAGTGGCTGTTACTGCTGTGTTGTGATGGCTGTTATGATGATTTGGTTTTTTTTTTTTCCTTGGTGTTGTTGCTGTTGATGTTGTTGCCGTTGTTGATCGGTGTTGATGTTGTTGCTGTTGTTGATGATAATGGGGAGGAGATAATATATTATTTTAATGTGTAGTAAATATTATTTTAATGTATAGAATTGAATGATAAAACATCTGATAAATGGGATGTTGTAAAATGATGTGGTAAAATAATAAAGTAGGCTTTTGGTGTGTCAAAATGACATTTTTTTTTTTGCAACATTTGTTGTGGATGCTCTAATATTAATTCTTTTCCACGTTCTTTCAATTTGTGCTGCCAAATTTGTTTGAGTTAGAACCTAGAAGCCTTCAAACATGCCTACTAAACTTGTTCATGAAGAGACTTTTAAAGTTTCTTTTAAGGAAATAAAAAGAAAATGTTTATTTATTTATTTATTTTTGTATATAAACAAATACAAGTTGATAGTTGCATCAGAACTGATTAAAATAAATAAATAAATAAATAAATAAAGGTCTGATGAATATACTTCTTTTTGAAGGAAGAGGGTTAAATTGGATACTTGGTACTAGACCTTTTTGTTTTGTTTTGTTTTGTTTTGTTTTTTGTTTTTTCAAAATTCTCATTTTTTTAGTCATATACTTTTTGTGGTGGACCTTTTTGTAATGTTAGGCTGGACTGCCTCCTGTTGTACTAGGTTTAAGTGTTCTAGATAAGGGAGTTGGGACCAGTCCAATTGTAACTTACTTTGGTCCGACTTATGCACAAACTATGCCCTGTTTGCTAAATTTTGGTCATATGCCCATGACAGGCGGAGTTGCTATGGGAAAGTTATGGCAGGCAGATGTAATAAAGATAACAAAAGAAATACGTTTGCTACTTAAACAAAATAAATAAAGGGGAGTGATAAGAAGCGCCCTGTACGTAAAATAGTAGAAATAAGTGGGGAAGAAATAGTAATGAGTTTGTTAAATCAAAGAGGGAAATATCAGTCTGCCGTGCCAAGTTATGTTACAAAACTGAATGTGAATAATCTCCCAAAAAAAAGAAATTAATCGCTTTGAGGGAACGGGCCTGAATGGCCTGTGCCCAAAAGAATCCTTTGCCTTTGATAGAGAGCAAGGCTTTAGAGGGAGAGAGGTGATCAACCTATTGGTGCATGCCTGTCATTCTATACTCTCTGTTTTCTTTCATTATTTCTTCTTTTTTTTTTCCCCCTCAGTGCTTGCTTCTGTGTTGTGATTCTCTCCTAGAGGTTACTATTACTGTGATCGTGATCCCTCTACTGTGCATGGCAATGGTCTTTTATATAATGCCTGCCGTGACTGACTTTTACTATTTTAGCCTTTAACTATCTATGTTTGGTCTAGGTATCCTTGCTAACCACCACTAGTTTGTTAGTTGCTCAGCCATCACCACTTACCTGCTATGGTGTGGGTGCTCTTTCTCCCCCTATCCCTCATGGCATGCACCTAGTAGTTCCAACTCATCCTTACTTCTTTTGAGCGGTATGTTGTTCTAGTAGGACATTTCCCCCAAAAGAGCCTAAATAGTATCCCCATAATAGGTTTTCCCTTCTCCCCACTACTAGACCATGCCCTCTCTTACCTCTGACCCATGACCCACCACTTCCTGTATTGGCTGGGTACATGTTGGTGATGTCTGGGCCTTACGCGTGCTCCACTTCTGTGTATGTCCAAAACCTGCCCGCTGTCCATGCATTGGTTGTGGTCTGGAGGCTCGTCTGCACATTCTGTCGCCCATCCTTGACTTCTTATGGCGTAAGCTATTTTCTGATTTCCCATTCTTTATGGCTTGCTCCTTTTAGGGGCTAGGCTTTGCTTGATTGTGGGCTTTTCTTCATTCAGCCTACTCTTTTGCTCCTTTCTGCAGTCTTGCTACCATTTCCTACCGTACCACTCTGCCATTCCTATTGTGATGTTATTTGACCTAAGCCTGCTAGGCCTCTTTGGGCCTGCCACTTATTATTCTCTCTATGACTCAGTATGATCATTGGGTTTTTTATTACATTGCTTGCGGGCTCTTGTGTCCCATTTATTTCCTCTTGGGCATCCTTGGCCCATTTGCTTTCCTTGGGCATTCTCGGCCATTTTTCTAATTCTGCGTTCCCATAGGCTTTTACTAACTTATTTGGGCTTCCTTGGCCCAATTACCTTATCCTTCATCCTTGGGCCTCATGCACTTTCTATCAGCCCCTTACTTTCTTTGCTTGCATTACTTCGGGCTTGTTGTGGCCTATTCTCACTTTTCTATATCACATACTGCCCATGGGTTTGCTACTTCTCTCTTTCCGGGCTCCTTTAGGCCCGTTTGCTTCTTCAAAGCCCATTTGTTTATTTTACGGGCCCATAATCCATTATTCCTGCCACTTGGGTTTAATAGTTTTTCTATCCACTTACTAACTCTTTTTTGCCCATGTTACTGGGCTTCTTCCTTCTACTGGGCTTCTCAAAATGAGCATCAACACTTTTTTATACGATTTTGATAGAAATGTTGAAGGTTAAAGACTTAATATATAATTCAATAAAAAAAAATTAGAACACCAGATTACCTTGATTATCTTAATATAATTGGGCATTCTCGGCCATTTTTCTAATTCTGTGTTCCCATAGGCTTTTACTAACTTATTTGGGCTTCCTTGGCCCAATTACCTTATCCTTCATCCTTGGGCCTCATGCACTTTCCATCAGCCCCTTACTTTCTTTGCTTGCATTACTTCGGGCTTGCTGTGGCCTATTCTCACTTTTCTATATCACATACTGCCCATGGGTTTGCTACTTCTCTCTTTCCGGGCTCCTTTAAGCCCGTTTGCTTCTTCAAAGCCCATTTGTTTATTTTACGGGCCCATAATCCATTATTCCTACCACTTGGGTTTAATAGTTTTTCTATCCACTTACTAACTCTTTTTTGCCCATGTTGCTGGGCTTCTTCCTTCTACTGGGCTTCCCAAAATGAGCATCAACACTTTTTTATACGATTTTGATAGAAATGTTGAAGGTTAAAGACTTAATATATAATTCAATAAAAAAAAATTAGAACACCAGATTACCTTGATTATCTTAATATAAATCACAATACTAAAAGAAAAATTCTTACATCCTTGACATAAATCACAATACTAAAATAAAAATTCTTACAGTTTTAAAGAAAAATTCATTCATATGGATATGACCAAAATGGTCAAACCAAAAAATCTAAAAGACAAATTCTTACAGTATGTGCATTGTGATCCTAACTTTTTCAGCTAGTTGCATTTTCTGCTATTTCAATAAAAATAGAATCCCTAACTTTTCTAGGCTAACTTCACTTTTGTTATTAATTTCCTTCAATATCTCAATAACTTTCCATATAAAAAATTTGTAATTTTCTATTTTATAGATAAAATAGAAAGACAATAAGAGTCGTATAGTGATTGATATAGTTATGTATGTTTCATATTAACTGTATGACATAGTAATTGGTATAGATATGTATGTTTCATACCTACTTAAGAATGTAAATATTGTTTTAATAAAATAAAAATGCACATATTCTTATCATGAGTCTCATTTTTATTGTACACTTTTTTGTTTTTTATTTCTTTCATATAGTTTAAACTTCTTAGAATTTTTTTTTTTTGATAGAATAAAAGACAAATTTTCTTTTACTAATTCAAAAGTTCTAATAATTTTAAAATAAAATTCCTATGAAATCATAACTACCAAAATTTTTAATATGTTACTGTTTTCATTTTGAAGAGTTCGGGCATTTTCTCTTGAATTTTTTGTCATACATAATAAATAATTCATTCAAAAAGAGCGTGTGAGAGACTAAAAAAATTAACCATTGATTTTTCCAACTATGATTTGGTATTTTGGTTCATCCATATTCTAAAAGGATAATACTATGTACCAAAATCTTAAAAAAATAAAAACCAAACTAAACTAAAAGGGAAAAGGTATATTTAATTTGAATAATCATACCCCAGGTAAATTAAAATAACAATACAATGAAAGGTTAACTTACCATTTACCAACTGATGAAAGAACCATGCATCAAAGTGAACCGGAAAAATTACACTGATTTCCCCCTTGTTGTTTTTTGTTATTACACTTAAATTTCTCAAAATGTAAACTATTTACACTGACCTCCTCTAAATAACTAAAAACTCTGGAAAAAAGGTTTAAAAAAAATCTTGATTGTCCTTTTAAAAAGGGCATGGATGACATTTTAAGTAGAGGGTAAAATTGAAAATTTAAGATTTGTTTAAACCATTTTTCGGTCATCTAGTGAAGGTTTGTATAAATAGTTTGAATTTTATGGGAGGTTTATTTTTTTATTTTTGAGAAATTTTTTTTGAGAATTTTTTTGAGAGTTTTTTTTTTTTTTTTAATTATTTATTTATTTATTTATGGGAGGTGAATGTCTTATTTCAAACTAGAGGAGAGGTGAGTGTCATAATAGAAAATCTCGAGGGATATTAATGCAGTTTTCCCAAGTGAACCTTGCAACCATAATTGTCAAGTCTTTTGCTGTCTTATAAGAACTTGAATTGTCACAGCATTTTAAAACTGTAATTGACCGAATGACTAAATTGACTATGTAAATTGTTAAAAATTATTTTTATTATAGATATGATAAAATTTTAATTTATAACGTTCGCTTCATAATGATTGCTCTTTATTATTAGGCCAAATGTCAAGACACTAATTGGTTTTTGGTATAGATGGGGTTTGAACTCCAAATTTCATATTCGACAGAAATAGACTTTACCAATTGAGTTAACTGAGGCCTGCTTAATTGTTAAAATTAAGAGAAGTGCTACGTCCACAACATTTTTCCAACAAATCGTGGGTAATTAGTTATTATTGGTTCAAATTTAAATTTAATACTGAGATTACTTTTTTAACCCAACAATAATAATCAGTAACAACCTTCCACTTAGAATTTGTTGTAAAAATATTATGAACATATCATTTTTCAAAAATTAATGACCTAAAATGACAATTTAATTTCAGCGAACTAAAATGACAATTCACCAGACTTGCCGTGTGAATAGTATTTTTGTATCAAAAGAATGATTAATAGCTTTGGCCCAAGCGTCCATCTAAAGCCTCCAAGTGAATGATGGTTCCCAAATTTTGACCAATAGAGCCCCAAATATTAGTCAATAGATAAAAAAGAAAAGTTTTATCAAAGATTAAAAAAAATGCTAAAACTTTTACAAATTTTATTACATAAAGCATAAGAGCTATCTCTTAGATGCTTAAGGAGTTTAAATATTTACCTGGATTGAAGATAATCCTTCCATGAGTGATATTTTTTTACTCTGTTGTTCCTACATCAGTGAAGCAGCAAATTTTGGATATATTATCATTCCAGGAAGGTACTCTCCCTGTCAAGTATCTTAGTCTACCCCTTATTCCTGAAAAATTGTCCTCGAAAGATTGTAAGCTGTTATTGGAGAAGTTGGCTTCTATAGAATCAATTCTTGGGCTGCTAAAAAGCTCTGTTTTGTAGGTAGAGTCCAACTTATCATATCTGTGTAGTTAGGGATTCAAATATATTGGCCAAGTTCCTTATCCTCCCCGCTAAGGTAGTTTAAAGACATTGAGAAGCTCTTTAATTTATATCTGTGGAGTGGATCTAATTAGACTATTCATAGGCCAAGATTGCATGGAAGCAAGTTTATTTGCCTAATTCTGAGTGTGTTTTGGGGCTAAAAAGGATTGGAGACTGGAATGAAACTGCAATCACACTAAGCATATTTGGAATTTGCTGACTCAAGCAGGCTCTTTATGGGTGGCATGCGTGCACAAATACCTCCTAAAAGGGAAAAACATTTGGGAAGTTAAAATACCACTGAACTGCTCATGGGGTTGGAGGCAAATTTTGAAGATCAGAGGGGGTATTAGAGGTTTTTTTCAAATAGAGGGTTGGTGATGGTAGCAAAATACACATCTGGTATGACAATTGGCTCCCTCAAGAAGTCCTTAGTTAAAAAATTTGATGCTTGGGCAATTTTTGCAGCAGGTAGTTACCCATCTGCTAAGGTGTCTAGTGTTCTTGCAAATGAGCAATGGCAATGGAGATTAATGAGGTTAACTTGTACCGAAAATTCCAAAGTGGAATATCAAATATACTGTATTGGGATATCCATGCAGTTTATTTCTCAACAAACATGCAAAACAAACGCAAAAAGATGGATAATATCCAAGCATTTAATTTAAACCACTCTTAGCAATAAGCCCAAGGGAAGTGGGCAGTGGGCTAAGGAGACACAGTTTTATGGATGAGGAGCTCAAAGGTGAACCCTCAGATACATATGACAAAATGGGTTAAAACCCTCACAAAAACCATAAAACAAGCCCAAAAGAGGTTTGTTTATTTTTTTGGGTTTCACCCATAAAATGTATAGATTTATGACGTAATGCATGCATGCACTACAAAACGCGGGCCAGGGGGGTGAGGCTGCGTTTTTTTAGGCCATATTTTGGGGGGGGGGGGAGGTAGCGTTTTTTTAGGCCGCGTTTATAAAAACGCCGCCCCAGACGGACTAAAGCCCCATTTTTAAAAAACGTGGCTTAAAGAAAAAACGTGAAGCCGCGTTTTATACGCGGGGCCATAGAACACGTCTAAAGCCGCGTTTTTTTAGGTGGAGCTACGGCCGCGTTTAAGACACAGACATAGGATGTTCGTCTTTTTTTTTTTTTTTTTTTTTTTTGTGTTTTCCTTAACTGTGGCCGCATTTATTAAATGCGGCTCTAGACTTTGCTTGTTTAGGCTACCAAGTACCAATAAGACCCAAAGCCTAGGTCCTTGGGTCCATGCAAATATTGAAGCGGTGTTAAGGAAAAGGACAAAACTTAGGTATAGTACTTTGGGTGCTATTTTTTAGTTTTCTCTCTTAAGATTCAACTATGTGGTTACTTAACTAAAAAATACACTTTCATCTCATGAGAAAAAATTTATATGGCAGAATTTTAAAAGGTGGAACTTAAGAAACAACACTAAAGTATTGTACCTAAGTCTTACTCTAAAGAAAAATGATCAGTTTTAATATCAAATTGAAAAAAAAAAAATAAAAAGGATAATTATTGGTTTACTTATCGGTTATGTAAATTATACACAATTCTACACATTTACAAATTGTGTATAATATTGTACACGTTTGCTTAGTTCACAATATAAAATCTTACATAAATAGTAAAATGTGAAATAAAAATTTTAGAACCCGTAATGCAATGGCATTAAAATTTAGGAATATTATTACAATTTACTCCATTTTTAATAATTTCCATGTTTTTAACTTGAAAATGGTTGAACACCAAATCCAGTCTTTTGAAAAGGTTGTTTTTTTACCCTAGCCTCCACATAAAAAGGCTTCACACGGTACACAGTACACTAGAATGCTGTTACAAATGAAATGAAATGAGAATAGAGATTGTTGATTTAAAATGA
Organism: Quercus wislizeni; assembly: GCA_023055345.1. Taxonomy (NCBI): domain Eukaryota; kingdom Viridiplantae; phylum Streptophyta; class Magnoliopsida; order Fagales; family Fagaceae; genus Quercus; species Quercus wislizeni. The sequence continues at coordinate 26,686,920 of JALGQJ010000005.1, forward strand.
TATTTGCTGCTTATAAAGTAAGAACAAAGATAAGAAATGAAATATATCTCATTCTAGTTATTGAAATTTGGTAATCAAAGCAAATAATCCTTTCCAGTACCCGCAAGAAGATTGTACCTAGAACAACTCAACTTCATTTTCAACTTGAGCAAACAAGATATATTCAGCATTACAAAAAACGCTTTCACTCATCTAAAACCAAAAATAAAATAAAAAATAGTGATGAGGTCTTGTCAAAAGTAAAACTTGTTCAGTTTTATGTAAATGTTATAGAAAAAATATTATAGACAAATATTTAAGTGATCTTTCATTATATGAATAATTAATAGAAAATGAAAGTAGATTAAATAATAAGAAAATAATGATCAACAAAAGGAATCTTGTAGAAAAACTCGTCCTTTAAAATAAATCATACAAAACTTTGTTTAAAAAAGATGAACCACTCAGCTAAAAAAGAATAATTGAATTGAAAAGAAGAGTTGAAATGAATATGGATAAAAGTGAGTGAGTTATTTATAATTCATAATTAGCTGATATTAATATAAAAAACCATATTAATATTTTATACAATTCAATTATCTATTCAAGATTAAATAAAGTCTCGAATTAATCTAGTAAGTATTAATTAGGGTTATCTTAAGATTGTGTTTGTTATAAATATACTTACATATATGTTTTAATTAAAAAAAAAATTGTGAAAATAAATAATAGAATGATATAAAGATAAGGCTTAGCAAAAAATTCTTTACAAATTGAAATCCTATCCATTTGCTATTACTAGTGGTTACACACACTAATCCGTTAAGGGTCTGTTTGTGATCCGCTTATTTTGCTGAAACTGAAAACTTTTTGGTATTGTAAATAAATGTAAAAGTTAGTTGAAATAGTATGGTGAGACCCATGAATACTAGCAAAAATAAGTTGAATAGTAAAATAAGTTGGCAAAATTAATCATGCCAAACAAACACTAAGTATTAGTTTGGATAGCAACGCGTTTGCGTTTGTGTTGGCGTTTACGTTTTTTGGCTGGATCTCGTGCATTGTTCACGGGACCCGCAAGTACAAAAAAAATGTAAATCTAACTTTAAAATTGGATTCCATGGCACTATTTTCACATTTAAAAATTATTTTATTATAGTGTTTTTAGTTTTTAGCAATAAGTGGTATCCAAACAGACCCTAAGGATTTATTTAGGATCTGCTTATTTTACTATTCAGCTTATTTTTGCTACTATTTATGGGCTCCACGGTACTTTTTGGTACTATTCATGAACCCTGCTTTACTATTTCAATTAATTTTTATAAGTTTCAGTTTCAGTTTCAGCAAAATAAGCGATATCCAAATAGACCTTAAGTGATTACGGATTGAAATTTTTTTACTGTTTCACCAATAATAATTTATGTAGGCATTAGAGAGAGACGTATTTTACAGTGCATACATATAGTATGATATAACACACTTTTACATGCTTTAAAGCCCTAACCCTACTCTTTCACTCTTCACTAACTTCTGACTCAATCACCACACAAAAATGCTGAGTCGACTTGTTCTCATTCTCGGTTTCACAGTCACTGCTCTGCTTCTCTTCTCCTCAGTTTCTCTAACCCTCTCCAAACCCATCGAAGATGGCACAGATAACATCGACCACATAGGCCTGTCGTCCCTCAAAGAACAAGAACGCAAAAATGAACCTGCTCAGCTCAGCTCATGACAATGTTGATCATGGACCCGTTAATGAAGACTTCTTTGATGATGATGACGACTATGAGGAATGGTTCTGTAATTAATTGAGGTTTTTACTTAATCAAAACTTTATTCTTTAGATGTTACTAATTGGAGTGGTATTATATATGAATCACTTCTTTATCAAGTTTTGAAATTATATTGTCGTAATTATTAACAGCAACCTTTTTTGTTTGTTTGTTCTGTAATTGACGTTGGGATCTTTTATGTCATTAATTTTAGTTCTTATCTCACTAAGGAAGTGCAATATTTTTTAAGGAAAATATATTCTAATGTTCGATTTCTGGTAAATAAATCTTCTTCATATCTAAAACTAGTGTGTGTGTTCAATCCGTGTCTTTCTAAAAAAAAAAAAAAAAAAAAAAACTAGTCCCAAAGATATTAATTAATCACATTTTTATTATAATTTTTTTTTGATGAGATTTTTATTATAAAATTTAACCATTTTTCTCACTTATATATCTTTCTTTTTTTAAGTGTAAATTCTTTTTTGGGTAAATTGTAAATTACACCCTTACAGTTTGGGGGTGATTGGATTTTACACTTTGGAATTTCAGAATTTAGAATTTACCCCATGAAGTTTAGGATGTTTGAATTTTACATCCTAATGTTTCAGAACTTGAATTATTTTCACCACCTAAAATTTAGGGTTGTTTAGATTTACACTCCCAAATTTAGAATTTGGTTTTATCCCTTGAAGTTTAGGGTGTTTGGATTTTACACCATGATGTTTCAGAACTTGGATTTTACTACCTAAAATTTAGGGTTGTTTGGATTTACACCCCAAAAGTTTGAAACTTTAGGATGTAAAATCCAAACACCCCAAAACATTAGGGAGTAAAATCCAAACACTTCTAAAATATAGAGGGTAAAATCTAAATTATGAAATGTCAAAATGTAAAATCCAAACATCACCAAACTTTAGGGGGTAAAATCTAAAATTTGAAAGTTTAGGATGTAAAATTGAATCACCCCAAAACTTTAAGGGTATAATTTGCAATTTATACTTCTTTTTTTAAGTGTGTTCAAATTTGTTAATCAAAGAAAATTATACTCAATGTTATTCACCCCTAAAGGGAAAAGCTCGGAATCCCATATGGACTCAAATTGCATCAACAAACACACGATAAATTTTTTTTCAAGTACTCGTAAGAAGTTTTTTTTTTTTGGTTAAGAGGATAATGCATTAAACACTAAAAAACCTTTAAACTGGAGGTAACATACCGATCAAACAAAGTTCCAACAGTATCTAACCTCAGCAAAAATACGAAATCAAGTGGGGGAATAAAAAAATAGTAAAGTCCTGGTCCATGAGCGCTCCCCTACGAGCCAGTGCATCAGCGCACTTATTTGCCTCCCTATAGCAATGTTGGATTTGCACCATAGGAATCTCCTTAAGCCCTTCTCTGTGATTAGCAACTAGCACATCAATGCTATTGGGTTTTTCCATATCCTTCTTCAAAAGATCAACTACCAACTTTGCATCAAGCTCAAAAACAACCGCTGGAAGTTTAAGGGAGATACAAAGTCGAATTCCATCTCTTAAAGCCCACTCTAGTGGTGCAACCTAATGCTCTCGCATAGCCTTTCACCCACTCTCCATCCTAATTACGAATCAAACTGCCCCTTCCAACCAAGTCAGGATTTCCCATGGACGAACCATCAGAATTCACCTTAACCCAAATAAGAGATGGAGGCAGCCACCTTACTTGGATCTTTGTTTTTGTAACTAGAACTACTCAACTACATTTTACAACTATTGCAAACGAAATTCAGCATTTCAAAAAATGCGTTCACTCATATTAAAAAAAATAAAAAATAAAAATTATGAGATTTAAAATTACAAGACCTCAAAAGCTTAGGTTGACAAAATATTATAAAGCCAATAAAAAATAAAACTTGTTTAGTTTTATATATATATATATATATATATATATATAGATATTTAAGTGATCTTTCATCATATGAATATTCCATAGAAAATGAAAGCAAAAATAATCTTGTAGAAGAACCCATCCTTGACAAATAAATCATACAAAACTTTGGTTAAAAAAAAGAAAAAAAGAATCACTCAACTAAAAAAAAAAAGAAAAAAGAATAACCAAATTAAAAACTTATTTATAAAAGAGCTGAAATGAATGGGATAATAGTTATTGATAATGAAGTGGTTGTTATTTCTTAGAATATAAATTCTATCAGGATTAGTTATTATATAATACTATATTTATAAAATTATATTATCTATTCACGTTAGATTAAATATTTAAAGTCCCAAATTCTTCTCCAAAATAATAATAATAATAATATTATTATTATTATTATTATTATTATTATTAAAAGTCCCAAATTAATCCAGTAAGTATTAATTAGAGTTATGTTAGGAGTTAGGACTATGTTTGTTATAAATCTACTTACATTTTTTAATTAATTAAAAAAATTGTGAAGATAAATAATTGAATGATATAAAGATAAGGCTTAGCAAAAATTCAGAATTGAAATCCTATTACTAGGAGGTCACACACACTAATGTGTCATTTGGTACTGGGTAATGTTTTAGGATTCCTAGAAATATTTAAAGATTCCTATGTTTGGTTGCAAATCACATTAGAGAATTAGATGCTAGGAGAATATGGATTCCCCCTCAATCACCTTTCTATAGGAATGTGGATTCCCTTTAAAATATGTAAGTATCCAGATTCCCAAATGATGAGGCCTGATCTTGTCAGTTGAGTACCCAAATGGATCCAAACCTTCACTTGAGCACCTGCGTAGATAATAGGGTTGGTCCTTCCAATATGGTCATCGGTGTGGTGCCTGCTACAACGTCTCCGACGCCCAAGTCAGAATGGAAAGAAAAATACTCTCTTAAAAAGAATTAGCACAATTGCATCAGAATTTTCATGTACCTTTTGTTGACAATGTAGGGGCCTTATATAGGTTGCCTTGGATTCTAGCCGTTGTTGGTGGTTAATGCCTTAGTGGTAACGCCTCTGCCTAGTAATGGGGCTTTAATAAGCTCCAACGGTCTGCCAGACTGGCTTTGTAACTGTTTAGAGTGCTTACTTATGGATCGTATTGAATGACCCTGTGTCTTCGTCAGGAGCGACTGATCTTTTATCTCGTCAGTATAACTTCGTCCTTATTTAGTAGTCTGGTCTAGGAGATGTGGATATTCGTCAGTCCTATCACCAAACTTAAAGGAAATTGTATTTTTTATAAATTGACAATTTTAACCATTTTTCCTTATCATTTAAGCAATTGAAGTAAAATATAAAACAAATCATCAATATCTTTTCTCTTGTCTTTATCTTTTCCAGCCAAAACAACATAAAAAAGATAGATAACTCTGTTGATATATTCATTAACAAAGTTCTATTTAGGTTTTACGTGTGGAAAAAAAAAAGTTTGAAGGAGATCCTCTATTGTTGCTAGGTATTCACTTTTACTGTTATGTGTAAATTCTTTGTTTGCTTTGTTGATACTTTGTTCTTTAACTGGTATGATTTATTTTAGGGGCCGGCTCCCCTCCTGTTACAAAACCTCCCGTTCTCTCCATTTTTAATACGGATGAAAGACACGTGTTAAGTGAAAGATCGAAGGGCAGAAACCAAAGCCACCTCAAAACCCAATTTATCTCTCTCTCTCTCTCTCTCACAACCAAACCTTTTAGCAACCCGTCTCCCTTGGTAAGCCCATCGGACCACCGGCAACTTCCCATGGCAGACCCAATGTCGTTGCTGTCCATAGTCTGTTTCATCACTTTGAAGGAAAGCACCAGGTTAGACCTCACCAAATTTCTCTCAGATTGCTTCACCACTTTCAAGGACAATCCCCAGTTACCCAGTACCAAAATTTCTTCAGGATTTGTTTCCTCCCTCCACGTAATTTCCTGCTTTTCTTTTCCCATTTCTCAATTTCTTTCCTTCGGCTTTAAAATTGTTTGTTGGGTTCGCTTGGTTTGTTTTTGTAACTCACATTCTCTTTAGCTTCAATTGCTTTTTTTGTGGGTTTGTACTAAATTAATACAAACAGACAATAAATAGTACTATAGGATGAAAGGTAGAATGGCAATTACGAAAGTCATAGAAAGTGTACAAAAAGAAAAAACCTAATGTTTGAAAAATTTTAAAGAAAAAGAAGACGAAATGAATGAAGGAAAAAACACGATTCATGGGTTTGTAAATTTGGTGTCTCTGATGGGTTTGTCAGTTCCAAAATTATAGATTTCCAAACTTTTACAGGAAAACATTTGGAATCTGTTTGCAGTATTGGTGTATAGGCGGCAGTGGGTCTGCCGTGGGAAGTTGCCGGTGGTCCGATGGGCTTACCAAGGGAGATGGGTTGCTAAAAGGTTTGGTTGATAGAGATCAATTGGGTTTTTAGGTGGCTTTGTTTTCTGCCCTTAGATCTTTCACTTAACATGTGTCTATCATCCGTTTAAAAAATGGAGAGAACGGGAGGTTTTGTAACGGGAGGGGAGCCGGCCCCTTTATTTTATCGTATTCAGCCTTTAATTTTGCGGCAACTTTGTCTCTTATTATTGTAGTTTGTGGAGGTTGTTATTGGGTTACGAGTGGGTTCTAGGTATATCATAGCTTATTCACACTCTTGAGAATGCTTTGTAATATTATATTATTTCCTTAATGAGATGCATGAATTTAATTGGGGGATGCTTCATAATGGTTGTGATTTTGTGAGTATATGATGTTCAACTTTTGCAAAGACATGGAAAATACATCTTTTGAATCCATTAGTGAAGGAAATAAAGGAACTAAGGCTGCGTTTGGTTCGTGTAAAAGTATTTCCGGAAAATAGATATTTTCGGGAAATGCTATTTTCCGGAAAAGAAAATGTTTTCATGTGTTTGGTTGCATTTCAAAAAATGTTTCGGAAAATATTTTCTGATGTTTGGTTGTGTTCTTGAAAATACCATATAAAACACGTTTTCTACTTGTTGCTCACATTTTCTCACATTTTCTCGGTTACCAAACGAATACATAATATCATTCATTCCTCAAAACACAAACAAAACCCAGAAAAAAATCATCAAATCCGGACAAACAAAGGCAAGATCGCGATCGATGAGATCGTGATCGCAATCTCGATCTCGATCGGCGCGATCGCGATCGGCGCGATCGCAATCACGATTGACGTCGATCGGTGCGGTGCCGGTGATCATGCGGTGGTGTTTGGGACGCTCGTGGATCACGCCGATCGGCGCGGTGCCGGTGATCACGCTGATCGTTCTCTCTCTCTCTCGCTGAGTGTGTTTTGTTCGCGTGGGTTTTTTCTTTCTGTGGCTCTCTCTCTCTTTTGCGCGTGCTATGGAAAATGTTTGAAGGTAAAACGATTCTGTAAAATGATTTCCGGGTCAACAAGTGCAAATTTTGGTCAAACGGAAATTATTTTCTGGAAAATCTATTTTCTGTAGCTACCAAACGCGTGGGTTTTACGGAAAATGATTTCCGGAAACGATTTTCAGCCAATTCAAACACAGCCTAAATTTCAATGGACACTTGAAGAAGATGATAAGTTGGTTGAGTGTTTATTGGAACTGGCTGGCAATGTTAAATGGAAAGAAGACAATGGTTTTAAGCCCGATTTTACAGGTAAATTAGAGGAATTGAAATGTTAGACTATAGTTTTAATGATTTTGTCACAATTTATAGTTTATATTTTGTTTTTTTATTATTTATTTAGAGGAAGATATAAAAAAGAAAAGAAAAAAAAGACTTGATATTGGATTTCTAGGAGTAAACCAAATATTATAATTTCACATTCCTAGAAATCTTCTTAGATTCCCAATTAAACCAAATATAGGAATAGTTACATTCCTAGACGTCTAGATTGTAAGACATTACATTTCCAGTAATTTAAATGCCAAGAGTAATGTGATGCAGATTCTCCCGTACCAAACGCCACCTAACTGTTTGGCCAATAAAAGAGAAAGATGTTAAACCATTCTTCCCATTTCTCTTTCTTTACCGAAGTGAAAAATAATTGGTATTTTATATGACAATTGAGGAGTAATCTGTAAAATCAAGAAGTATCTCTAAGAATAATTGGGTCACAAACTAATAAATTTAGCAGCCTATAATTTATTTAAATATTTATTATGTATAATGTCATAGTTCAACCTCGATCAAAACTTGATCCAACTTCAAAATTGAGAATCACTCCACTTTTAGGTTCTTTGTTTGATCTGGTCTTTAAATAATTGGTACATATATCTCTCTCCGACTAAAACACATACACCCTGCTAATTGTTTGCAAACTTGGAAGTGCTGGAAAAAGCGAATGGAAATTAGATGAAAATGGGAATGGACTGTTTTATCAGGTATAATTTACCAGAAAAGCATTTGGTGATTGTGACATCTTTTATTTATTTATTTTTATCAATGAGATAAAATTGCATATGGTTCGCGCGTTATTTTTTGAAAAAAAAAAAAAAAAAATCATTGATTATCTAGTTAGTTTAGGATGGAGATGTGTTACCTCTTACTAGTATTTATCTTTCTTTCTTCTTTTTGAACATAGTTTTTTTTTTGGTTGTTATTATATTTATCTTGTTGAATCCTCTCTTTGCAAGCAAAATTATCTCTTAGTTATAAGTTATTTAGGACCTGAATGATAAGAGGATTTTTGTTTTTGTTTTTAAAATAGTATAAAAACAACTTTCAAAAAATCGAACTTAAAAATAGTTTTTAGATAATAATTTTTATATTGTACGTGTTTAGCTTCCATTTTTAAGAATAATTTTTAAAATACTAAAAGCAAAAATAATTGTTTGGGAGACCTTTTTATTTTTGAGATTTAAAAAAAAAAATTACAAAAAGTAATGTGTAGAATTTGTAGATTACTTTTTTTTTTTTGGTGGGTAATGATAAGGGAATAGAGCTCATCATATAATTTTTTTAATGATAATTTTCAAATTTGAAGTGTGGGAATTCTTTTTGTGATAAAGATAAGCTCCTTAATTTAAAAAATAAAAGAGTTTGGACAAATATGTGAGGTTTACTGTTTTCAATTTATTTAAAACTATGTCATTAAAATTTTTTTCTATATCTTCAAAATCTTGTTCTAAACTAGCAAAATAGGATACAGTTTTTTGAAAATTATATTAAGAAAATATTAGTCAAACAATAAATTCAAGTGTGGGACCCACTATTTTATGAATTGCATAACAAAAAATTATATTTGAATACTCTTACCAAATAGGCCTTACAATCCCTTTTAAAAGAGACCTAAAACTTGCATGCAGTGCATGTCCATTCAAACTTTCCTCTTGGAGCATTTAGTGGGCATTTAACTTACTTTTCATATTTGAAATGACTTGATTTTTTTTTTTTTTTTAATTTTATCTTTTTTAGGTGAAAGAAATGGAAAATGACTTAATCTGCGCATTAATAATTTCATTGTTCATATCAGTAGGTATAAGGGCATTGGCATTTATATATATATATATATATATGCTCAAAAAATTGGTTTGAGGTAAGTTTTCGAAGTCATGTGGCAGTTTGGAGAGGAAAAAAGAAGAAGTAAAAGAGTATTTTTTAACCATCGCACACTCTTGGCGTGATGGTAACTCCAAATCAAAAGTATAAGTGCTTGTGGGGTGTGGGGTAAGGGTTGGGTTCAAGTTTTCAAGAGGAAGTTTCACACACATATACAATTAGATTAAGTGATAGTAGAATTTCTATTTTGTATTAAAAAAAAGTAAAAAAAAGGCTCATGAATTTAATGGATAACTTATGTGACACTCAATTATAATAAAAAACTTACCCCAAAAATAATAAAATGAACACATCATTAGCATTTTCAAATATAAAATGTAAAAGTCACATTAGAAAATCAATAGCATAAAATGGCACGAAAAAATCAAACAAAGAAAATTCTCCTTAACGCCAAGCTCCCAGCCACAGCCCCAAGCCCCCGACACACACACATACACATAGACCCAAAATCAAATCTTGATCAAAACTCCCCTCTCTCTTCTTTGACCCTTTATTTCAAACCCCAAAACCATTTCTTTCATAGCAGGTCTTCTAACATGTCCATTTTTTGCTAGTTGATTTTTGATTTTTTTTTTTTTTTTTTTTTTTTTGTGGTGATTAAGTGTCATAGAAGCAATCCGTTAGACATGTTAACATTTTCTTAAATCAAAACACAATCTCTTATTGTTCAATAAGAAATCTAAGGGTTTAAATCTCGCCTACAAAAAAAATTGATTGGTATCTTGATTTGATGATAAAAAGAAATTATCATGACACGGACGTCATATATTGAAATTATATTGTATTTATAAAAAAAATTAATGATAATAATAACATTGAAACATTTTCAAACAATCAAAGATGAAATTGATACAATTGATTCTTTTTAGCGTAAAAGAATATGTAAAAAAATTCTTTGATCAAATAAATTTTTTTTTTTTGAATAAAGCATTTATTTACTAGATATGTTGGGAAAAAACAAGCAGCCTTGGAGCACATAGATGCTATAAGGCCCTTGTATGACATACCAAATAATGCGTTAAACCACAGCTGAACAAGCAAAATAATATCAAACGAAATAACATAACAAAATACATAAACAGGTCTCTAACAGTCAAAACATACCCATTTATTGATAGAAGCCCCAAAAACTAAGTTTCTAAAATACAATTCAACAAACCTATAAAAACAAAGTAAAACAATCCGCAACATATTATATAACAATAGGTAACATATTATATAACAATAGGTAACATACTATATATTGTGCGTGGCACAGGACAACTAAAGTTGTAAAATATATGAATGTTCTCTCAAATATCACACATATTATACCTAATTTCGCATGGAGCACCTCCTATTTTATTATGACTGTTGTTCTGCTTGTTATAATTGTTGTTGTGCCTGTTTTTGTAGGATCTGATTATCCATGCCCCATGAAGATGGCTTTTTAAATACTGGGAGTGATGATTAATGAGACCCACAAGTTTTTCATGGATGGCTCCCTGCATTCATTGAAGAAGAAACATAATTAAAAAAAAAAAAAAAATTATAATAACAGGTTCACATTTATTTCAGTTTTATAAAAAAATTTGATCTATTTCAATTTTTTTAAATTTCAAAATAATAGCTTTAAAGAAAGGTATCATATATAGGATGATGCATATTTATGTTCTAATAAGTAAGTGGAGTGATGCATATGTTCTAATAAGTAAGAATAATGCCAGAGATACAAATTATTTTAGAGATACAAAGTATTTTATAATTTTTTTTACCAATTGCTGATGTGGTGGTAAACGAAAAAGTAATATTAATTGTGGACTTAGATGAAAACCAATAAGAGGTTGGCCACATCAACATTTTGTAAAAATGTTGTAAAACAGTTTGTGTCTGTAACATTACTCAATAAGTAGATCAACTAACCTTAGATACTGCTAATGTTGACTGAATAATAAAATTTCCAAAATTATCCTGAGCAACATTTTCAAAAAAATATTTGATAAGTACGGCACCACATAGTTCCTGAAAAAAGAAAAAAGAAAAAAAAAAGAAACAGAACTTTTATAATTTCGGAAGTGAGTACCAAAAAATATGTAGTTTTTGTTTGTCAAACTGCATACAAATTGATGACTAAAACTGATTAAAAGGTTTAGGAATATCATTCGAAATCTAAACTATTATAAATATGTGAATTCAAGATGGTCAAACGATTCAAACCCAAGAACAGAAATGCATTGGTTACAATTTCGGCCACCACGTACAATATCCTGTCAAGTATTTAAGTCGTCTGCAAAGGATTCTACCTACCATTTGGTGGGAATTATACTTTATGGTGGCCCACGCGGCTCATCCATCGTGTATTCAAGGTATGCATGCTACAATGGACAGGGCAGCCCCATGGGCACGCAGCCAAGGCCAAGGCATGTAGCAGCCAAGGCGAAGGCACATCGCCATGGGCACTCAGCCAAAGCCAAGGCATGCATGCTTCCAAGGCCAGGGCAGCCCTATGGACATGCAGCCAAGGCCAAGGAATGCAGCAGCCAAGGCGAAGGCACGTCGCCATGGGCACGCTGCCAAGGCCAAGGCATGAATGCTGCCAAGGCCAGGGTAGCCCCATGGGCATTGTCGGCGAAGAAGCGAGATTTGGCTACGATGGCAGAGGAGCGGAGCTAATAGCATCAGAATTGGTGGTGGTAGAGTTAGTTGAGGGGACAATTTCTTAAAAGCGGAGGAGAGATTATTGTGTGTGGTGGTAGTGGTGGTGGTGGTGGTGGTGGTGGTGAGATTGGTAGAGTCGGAGAGTGGTTTTCTGTTTCTATTTCTAACTCTTAGGATTCCATGAGAACTTGCACAGCCTCAAGTAAAATTCCATGCCTTCTAGCACTATCAACCTGTAAATTAAGCAAAAGAGGAAAATAGAAAAACCCAATTAGTCAATTTTTTTTTTTTTTGGGAATTCACAAATGTCATCATTTCAATTGGAACAAATTTTTTCCAAAAAATTTTCAAATTCGTAAATTCTGCAAAACCACCAATAACACTCATATGTTCGTGTTTCGTACAAACTCTGAGGAAATATTAATGCAAAAGAAATATGAACCATTTGTTTCTTGGACCTCTTAATGTGCTATCTACAAGTTTTCATGCACACACGCCGACATTTGATCCAGGTCAAAATTCTTGACCAGTCGGACTTAGGGGCATTTTCGTACAAAAAAAACTCGAGATTTTTTTTTTTTTCCCTAAAGAATTTTCCATTTGTTTCTTGGACCTCTATATATGCTATCTACAAGTTTTCATGAAAAAAATATTGGATGATTCTTTGGGTGGGCTGAACAGAATTTTAATGATCACTTGCTTGGTAATGCTTTTGATTTTCACCTAATGAAGCAGTTTAGTTTATAGCTTTCTGAACTTTTTTTTAAGTACTTCATTCTTTGTGTGTGTAGAACCCATCCTTTTGTCAAGATTTTGTGTACATGGTAAGTTTAGCATCTCGGTCTTGTCTAGGTATCAATTGGGGTGCAGTGGACTCCACAAAGAAAGCCAAAAGTTCAACAAGACCAATGGTGCCTTCTTCAAATAAGAAGAATTTTCTACCTGGAAGTGTTTCCACTATTGTGAAGAAATTTTGCAGAAAGATATTCTACCGCACCTCAGCTCAACTTGGTCAACAGACAGAGTCTAGACAAAATTCTATGGTCTGTGGTGTTTGTGAACGAAGCCGACAACCAATTACGAGTAGCACACGTAATCCTTGGGTACAAGCCTATTTCCCTTGGATTCCAGGCTCCCAAATTTCAGCCACAATATGCTCCATAGCTTCTTCACCGTCATAAGTAATACATTGTTGAAAAAGACAATACCCACTCTCGTCTCTCGCTATATCAACACATCTCTTTGCTATTTCATTTTCAATATGCTGCAAGTGAAAATGGTTTAGAATAAGAGATTTATGAATCAGAATATGCTGCAAAGAAAAGTGAAAAAGATTTATGGATGGATGCGTGAAAATCAATGTATCTCTGACATAAATATCATTAATTTGTTATTAATTTCCTCCAATGTCTCAATAATTTTCTTTGTAAAAAATTTTCAATTTTCAATGTTTGATTAAAATAAAAAGACAATAAGAATGATATAGTGATTTGATCATATTACATGCGTTTGCAAATTTGAAAATTGTATGACATTGTGACTGATATAGATAAACATGTTTCATACCTACTCAATAATGTAAGTATAATTTAAAAATTGCATGATATAGTGCCTCATATGGTCATATAGATGAGCTTGTTTCATGCCTACTCAAGAATGAAAATATTGTTTTGATAAAATAAAAATACAAATTTCCAAAAGGTAATTGTCTTCCAATTAAATGGTTTGCTTCTTTAGAGTCACCTAAATACGTACAACTCTTTTTTTTTTTTTTTTTTGGTATATTTTAATCGACTGGACTTTATGGGTGATTAATCATAAGATTATCAAAGTAGATCATATTCTTCTTTGTTTTTCTTTTTTTCAATTTGATAGTTACAATAATTGTTGGAGGAGGCTTGAACCTCTTGGCACAATCTTGAATAACATGATTCCAAGAATAAATTCTTCCTCAAGCGTTTCAAAACATTTTTTGGGAACTTCTTCGTGGAGAGAGCTATAAAGTTGCCTTCAAATTGTGCTTTTTTATTTTTGGGGGGGGGGAGGGGGGTGTGTGGGTGGGGTGGGGGTAAAAGGATGACCTAATCCAAGTATGTAATGCACTCAGTGGCGGAGCCAAGAATTTAGGTTAGGGGGGGCAAGATTAAAAGAAAAGATTGGAAATAAAAAATTAATCTAAAAAAATTAATCAATATTAATAACAAAATAAGTAAACAACTATATGATAATTTAATTGTCATACAGAATCTAACATAAAATGTAAACTTTAATTTATTTTTTCACATCTAGCTTATTTTACTCAATTGCCCTCAACGATTTTTCATATTTTGAAACCGCTGCATGATTTCTTCACACTTAATAGTCTTGAATATATCTTTCTCAATATATGTAACTAAGCAATCATTCATCCATTGATCTCCTATTTGATTGCGTAATTGATTTTTAATTATGTTCATTGTTGAAAAAGCTCTTTCAACAGTAGCTGTTGTAACTAGTAAGATCAATGCCAAAGTCTCTAATGAGTAAATCGATGGATATGAAACATTTTTGTTCATTTCTACCATCTTTTCAACAAGCTGTCTAATTCCTCTAAATGCTGAAAACTTTTCAGTGGACTGCATATCATGGATGTATGTCTCAAGTTGGTTATCCAAGAAAGAAACTTGAGACATAAAAAAATTCTACAGGCAATTTGGTCTAGTCCATTAAGTTTACTAAGTGGGACCCATTAATTTTATATATATAATTGTACTAGGAGTAGAAGTCTACTACTACTACTACTAGGAAAGCTGGAAAAGTAAAGTGAATTCACTTAATTGGGTTTTTTATTTTTTATTTTTTGTCTTTCATGTGGGGGGTATTTTTTATTTTTTATTTTTTGTCTTATGTGTTTGGGGGGGGGGGGGGGGGGGGGCATTTGAAAATTCAGGGGGGGCAGGTGCCCCCCCTCGCCCCCCCCCCTCCCTCCGCCCCTGAATGCACTGCATAGTTTATGAAAAGAAAAGAGCAAAAGTTTTGTTGCAAGCACATGGGGCTGCTGCCTGCAGGCTTTCCACAGGAGCCCATGCACATAGCCTAGTGAGTAGTGATCTAGTTAACCCCACCCAAATAGAATTTCTCATGTCCTGGATACAGAGATTTCTCTTCCTATACTCGACACCAACACGAAATAGTACATAGAAAATTTAAAACATGCATATATGGTTCTTAAATTTCAAAGCATCAATAAATATAAATTAAAAACACATGTAATTAACTACGTTAATGAGGTTAACTTGTACCGGAATTCCAAGGGTGGGGATCATACGTATAGTATTCTTTGAGTATTCATTCTCGACAAACATGCAAAACAAACACAAAAAGATGAATAATATCCAAGCATTTAATTTAAACCATTATCAGCTAATAAGCCCAATGGAAATGGGCAATTTGCTAAGGAAAGGTTTCATGGATGAGGAGCCCAAATTTGAACCCTCAGGTCCATATGACCAAATGGGTTAGAACCCTCACCCAAAAAAAAAAAAAAAAAAAAACTTAAAATAGGCCCAAAAAAAGGTTTGTTTATTTTCTTGGATTTTCACACATAAAATTTAGAGATTAATGACATTTGCATGCACGTGGGTTCATGCATACACTGAATTGGTGTAAAAACCCACATGAAAACCCTATCCATAGGCAAAAACAGGGGAGAAACAAAAAGGGTGTGTGTGCACATGTTTGCAATGAATTAGTGTAAGCCCAAATGAGATCCACCTGCATTATTCGTTAGTAACTTAGTACACGGAAGGGGGCCTATTTGGTAACAACGCAAACTTTATGTATCAAATTAACCAATAAAAATTCTAGAGGCCGTAATGCAACATCATTGAAATTTAGGACCAGTATTATGATTTAGTACCATACGAGGTGGGGCTTGATGGTAAGAGTTCTTATCTCAGTACCTAGAGATAAGCGGTTTGAGTAATAAGTCTAACAAGGCCCGTGTGGTACACAAGATATTATTTATTGCCGTCATGTGATGTGAGCTCGATGAGCACACACCAAAGACTCCCTTTTTATTCAGTGAAAAAAAAAAAAAAAAAATTACGATTTAGTGATCTACTCGATTTTAACTTGAAAATGGTACCAATGGTTGGACACCATTAAGAATGAAATATACCTCATTGTAGTCTTGAGGTATATTTCAATAAACACACGATAAAAATTTTTCTGGTACCCGCAAGAAGATTGTAACGATAACAACTCAACTACATTTTACAATTTCCCCTCAAAAAAAAAAAAAAAAAAAAACCCTACATTTTACAACTTTTGCAAACAAAATTCAGCATTACAAAAAATGCGTTCATTCATATTAACAAAAATTAATAATAGTTGAAGAACAGAAAAATCACCTTCATCCATCATATAGCAAAAGAAGAGAAAAATAGGATTGTCCATCAAGCCAGCAATGTTCATCAGGCAAAAGTGTAACAGACGGACCAACGGGCAAGAAACCATTGAAGTCTATAATATCTCTGTATTCATTACTGATGAGTGTTAAGATCATCCATCTCTCGACGGACGAATTAAATACTATTCAATGCAAAGCGTAACGTACGGACATCAATAACGGACGAAACCATAAAAAATATTCAATGCCCAAAATAGCTAAGGAGTAACGTACCGGCATTAACGAACGAGTAGCCATTGGCAGACAATAAAAGCCAGCTATTAATACCAACGGCTCCGTATCCCATAAATGCAGATGTTCATTTAGACAATGAAGACAAGGACTATAAAACCCACACAAACCAAAGGCAGAGAGGTAAATAATTTTCATCCCAAAAACTATTCCCAAGTTAAATTATTTTACGATATACTTCAATTGAATTCCATTCTAACTTAATCATTGGAGGCCCTTTGGCACACACCATACCGGTGTATTTCTTTTTTTCTCTATTTCATATCTTATTGTAGGTTCATCTCTTGACGAATCCAACGCCTTCTTCCATCTGTATTGACAAGGAGTTTAATTGACAATTTTTTGCATCATCAATAGTGATGAGATTTAAAATTACAAGACCTCAAAGCTTAGGCTCACAAAATATTATAACCTAATCAAAAATAAAACTTGTTCAGATACACATAGATAAAGAAAATTCTTCTTAATGCCAACCTCCCACCCACAGCCCCAAGTCTCCAACACAAACACATAGACCCAAAATCAGATCTTGATCAGAGCTGCTCTCTCTTCTTTGACCCTCTTTTTCAAACCCCAAAACCATTTCTTTAATGGCAAGTCTTTTAACATGACCCTTTTTTTACTAATTGATTTTATTTATTTATTTTTTATTTCTATATAGTGATTAAGTGTCATAGAAGCAATCTTTTAGCTATGTTAACATTTTCTTAAATCATAAGAGTCTCTTATTGTTGAATAAGAAATCTAAGGTTTGAACTTTTGCCCACATTAAAAATTGAATAGTGTCTTAACCTGATGATAAAAAGTAATTATTATAAAACAGACTTCATTGATTGAAATTCTATTGGATTATTTATCAAAAACAAAAATGATAACAATAACATTGAAATTTATTCAAACAATCAAAGATGAAATTGAAACAATTGATTTTTTTAGACCAAAATGAATTTGATTGTGAAAGTTAAAGACAAAAAGTGTGTGTGTGTTTTTTAAACGTAAAAGAATATGTAAAAAATTTCTTTGATCCAATAAAAAAAATGTTGAATAAAGTATTTATTTACTAGATATGGTGGAAAAAAAACAGGCAACCTTGGAGCACTTGGAGCACAGAGATGCTATAAGGTCAGGACATTGTATGACATACCAAATAATATGTTAAACCACAATGCCAAAAAAAGAAAAAGAAAAAAAAAAAATTCATAGCTGAACAATGGGTAACACTCAGAATCTAGCAAAATAATATCAAACAACATAACACAAAATACAAAAACAATTGGTAGAAACCCAAGAATTATGTTTTTAAAATACAATTCAACAAAGCCAAGAATTATGATTTTAAAATACAATTCAACAAACCCAAGAATTATGATTTTAAAATACAATTCTACAAACCTATAAAACAAAGTAAAACAATCCGCAACATATTATATAACAATCAGTAACATACTATATATTGTGCGTAGCACAGGACAACTAAATTTGTAATATATGAATGCCCTCTCAAATATCACACATATTATACCTAATTTCGCATTGAGCACCTCCTATAATTGTTGTTCTGCCTGTTTTTGTAGAATCTGGTTATCCATGCCCCATGAAGATGGCTTTTTAAAAGCTGGGAGTGAATATTAATGAGACTCACAAGTCTTTCATGGATGGCTCCCTGCATTTATTGAAGAAGAAAGAGAAATTTAAAAAAAAAAAATTATAATAACAGAGGCACATTTATTTTAGTTTTATGAAAAACTTTGATCTATTTCAATTTTTTGTAAATTTCAAAACAACAGCTTTGATGGCTCCCTGCATTAATTGAAGAGGAAACAGAAATTAAAAAAAAAAAAAAATTATAATAACAGATCGAGTCACATTTATTTTAATTTTATGAAAAACTTTGATCTATTTCAATTTTTTGTAAATTTCAAAACAACAGCTTTTAATAAATAAAGGTAATCATATATAGTTAAAAGACGATGCTTTAAGGAAAGGTAATTATATATAGGATGATGCATATGATAATTGGAGGCTTGGAGTGATGCATATGTATATGTATATTCTAATAAGTGGAGTGGTGCATTTATAGATTAACTAACCTTAGATACAGCCAATGCTGTCTGAATGATAAAATTTCCAAAATTATCCTGAGCAACGTTCAGAAAAACATTTGGACTACACGTAAGTTCCATAATGATTCTATTATGGCATTCTTCACCAAGTTCTTGCAAGCATTTCTGCACTACATGACTGCCAAATTTGTTCAAGGATAGAGCTACAAATTTCCCTTCAAACTGTGCTAATATCTTTCCTGTAATACTTGGTTTTCTCAATCCAAAAAGTAAGTACTGCACCACATAGTTCCTAAAAAAAAAAAAAACCTTTTATAATCCAAAAAGTAAAAAAAGAAATAAAAGAAATAAAACTTTTATAATCCAAAAAGTAAGTACTGCACAAAAAAGGAAAGAGAGTGAGTACCAAAAAATATGTATTTTTTGTTTGTCAAACTGCATACAAATTGATGACTAAAATTGATTAAAAGAGTCAGGAATATTATTCAAAATCTAAACTATTATAAATATATGGATTGAAGATGGTCAAATGATTCAAACCCAAAAGCATCTTCTGAAAGGAGAAATGCATTTGCTACGATTTCAGCCACGATACGCTCCGTAGCTTCTCCAACGTCATAAGTAATACATTGTTGAAAAAGACAACACCCACTCTTGTCTCTCGCTATATCAACACATCTCTCTGCTATTTCATTCAGAATATGCTGCAAGTGAAAAAGGTTTAACATAAGAGATTTATGGATCAGAATATTTTAGAATATGCTGCAAGTGAAAAAGGTTTAACATAAGAGATTTATGGATCAGAATATGTTACAAAAGAAAAGTGAAAAAGGTTTAGAATCAGAGATTTATGGATGGAAGCGTGAGATAAATAAATTGCTTTGCCCACGGTTAAAAGAGCACCCACCTAGATTTTATGAGTTCGTACATACAAAAGAACCAAAGGCTTCAGTTATACCCATTCATTTGCCATATGTTAATAGTAGGAAAAAAAAAAAAAAAAAAAAACACACATAATCTTTATCATAAGATCTGTATTTTAACAGTTCATTAAGTAAATTTCAATTTTAAAATTTAGAATAATTGTGATGAAAGTAGGGGAAAAAAAAGGTTAAGTAACAACACAAAGCTGTTTTGACTTAAATTTTGAGTTCCATTAGACATAAATATGATATGGAAATGTACATATTTAGGGGCTGTTTAGTATATCAATTTAAACACATGTTTTTAATTTTCAAACAATATTATAAGTATTTCTACACACTTGTTTATTCATATGTATTTTTTTTAAAAATAAAAACTGTTATTTAAACATTTGTACTAAACAAGCCTTAGTGTTCCCAAATAACAACCACATACATTCGCAAATGGCTATCAAACAAAAATGTATATGACAGTCATTGAGATAAAAGAAGAGAGATTTTTATGTTTCATAATGAATTTGTTCATATGCGAACAATAAAGTTCCAAACTCTAAAAAAAATTTATGTTTGATCTTCTAGAAGAGGTTAGAGGAAAAATGAAGTGGTATGTGTGTATATATATACATATATATATATAGATTTGATGAATTGGTTAGGGTGGAAACACCTTTTCAGACCAAGCTAACACCAGCAAAGATGGTGAAAAACAAAGTCTTCCGTACTGAAATCTTTATTTACAAAGAAGAATATATTGAGAAAGTATCTTTTTCATAAATAATATGATTAATGGATTTCAACAACATAATATTTGAATTATTTATTTATTTATTTATTTGAATAGTAACACATCAGTTATTATGTTATAATAATTTTTTGTGAATAAAAAGTGAAATTTATAGTATCATCATCACTCATTTTCTAACTCAAGATAAAAAACAGAACACTACTACGAGAAATACAATTAGATAGGAGAACCAAAAATAACTTTTTCTGTTTTTATGTGCTAAAAAGTAAAAAGAAACTTTTATCATTTGGAGACAAATTCTTGTGACTACCATTAAGAGTTCATAAAGGGGGACAGATAATTTCAAGGCAAATTCTCAAAAGTCAAACAAAGGTCGCCAACTCTAAACAATTCAGTCTACATTTTCTTATGGAAGATGACCTATCATTCTTTAAGTTCCATGGGGTTATGAGTTAAAACATATACATAAATATGTCACTACTCACTAATTTTTTACTATCTTTGTTTTTGCAAGCATTTTATTGTTCTATCTTAATATATATGAAAGCCATTATAGCCCTTTCATAAGAAGAAAACAAGAATAGAAATTATATAACATCTCCATAGAGCACGAAAATAGGTAGCATGTCATAATGAATGGGTAATTAAATATTGGAAATCCGACTACCTAAATAATTCATTTAGTTTACTTTTAAAATTTTCTTCTCCCCTTCATAAAGAAAGGGATCTAATTAGTAGAGCCCTCTCATACTGCTGAATTACATGAAATTCAATGGCTTAAATAATTGGTTTTCTTTATTTTAAACCTGTGTATATATATATATATATATATATATAAATATATATATTTTTTTTATTACTGCTGACTTCAGAAATTGCACAAATTTAGGTGAAGAAAATATTGTTTTTCTTATATTACCTTTAAATCTTCGACGTAAGAGAAAATTTGCAAGCAATGTTTAATTACATGACAGCCATCCTTTACTTTGGTTATGCGAAATGTGATCTTCCTTAGAGCCGATATAATTAAGGATTTCTGCTCTGGGGTTCTGAGAAGACTCAGAAATTTCTGCATAGACCTACTTCTGCAATTAAAAAAAAAAAAACATTTTAGAGACTACAGAAATCCCAGATCAATTCCTTTAATTGTGCTAAACAGCAATGCTATTCCATCAAAATTTATTTAAAAAAAAAAAAAACTAAATAACCAGTCATACCCTTGGTGATGAGTGCATATGTTAAAAAGCATTTGTTCATCACAGTTCATGGCATGAAGATATCTAGTAATTTCTCTGTTGTTTTGTTGGAAAAGCTTCTGAACATAATTCTCGCCATACGGGTGAACCATCAACTTATGCAAAGAGCAGATCAATGGGCCCTTCAATTCCTCTGGTCGAATCCCATTTCGATTCGAAGAAGGCCTAATTGTAGAACGAAACATTTTTTGCTCATAGGACCCCCACTGTAAATCATTGCCAATAATGGGGTTTGAAGAGGCATACTGGTAATTCATTTCTGCACCAAAACTTTGGCCCAAACTAGTAGAAGAGCATGAACTTGAACTTGAACTTTGCCGCGCAAGATCACGGTAATTGGTTTGCCATGATGGTAGGTCATGAAACCAATTACCAGTGTGTCCCCTCACTGCAGATTGAATTCTCATAGTGTGTAAATGCTGCTGTTCTTCTGTATAATACGGAGGAGGAAGCCCATTTTCTCTCTCAAACTCATTGGAACTACGCCATGGAATTGAGTCAATTGACGATGTATTATCATTGGCAGAGAAGTGAGACCCACAACAAGGATCTGATAAACTGAGAGCAGTAAATGAAGTTTCAAATAGGTCTTGTTCATGAGATCTGGTTTCATTGAAACCATTGTATGGATTATCAATCCCATCCCATGTTGGCAAACAGTGCCTGGAATTGTAAAAGTCAGCAGCCAATAAGGTTTGAAGAGAAGGGTTTTGACTGCGGGTAGGGTTTTGGTTTAGGGGAGATGCAGCCATGTTTTGGCTGCGGATGATGATGATGATGATGATGATGAAGACAGTGTGTGTGAAATGTGAAGTGTTGTTGCGTTGCTAGGGTTATTAAATAGTAATATCAGGATAAGAAATATTAGGAAGAGAGAGATAGAGTTTCCATGAATTAAGGATAGGTTTTCATTAAATGCAGAGTTAGAATTTTTATAAGAGGGTGAGTTCAAGTTCAGCTGCATGTCTATCTCTCTTTCCTCAAACTTCGTGCATGAATAAAAAAAATGAAAATTAAATTCTCACTCTCCACGTTTAGTCCTATTTAATTTTTTAGTATTTTTTTTAATTAACAACATTTTTAAGTTTTACCAAATATTTAGGATGCGTTTGGTATATGTGTTTAAAAACTGAAAATTGTTATTTAAAAACATTTGTAGAAATACGTGTGGGTGAAAAAGTATATAAAAATATGTAAAATATTGTTTAAAAACTAAAAAATGTTGTTTGAAAACACAAACCAAACGGACTCTTAAGTGGTGGTTTTTAAAATTTCATTTTCAAAACACATATTTTCAAATCACTATTTTTAAAAATGCATTTTTGCAAACAATTAGACCAAGTATATATTAAAATTACTACAAATTTTACTACAAAGTATTTAATATCCTTAATTTCCAATGAAAATAATTCTGACATTACTTTGTTTTTTAAGGATAAGATTTTCCTTCAATTTAGTTTGGAGAAATCTTTTCCAACACACTATGTGTATATTTATGTACATTACTTAAATAAGTCACATAACTTATTTAAAAAGTCTTGTAATTAAAAGTACACCTAAATAATCTTTAAATTGAAGGAAGTCATCATCTAAATTGGTTTGAAAGTAAAATTTTCCTTTTTTTTTTTTTTTTTTTTTTTTTTTTGAGTAAGTTGGTTTAAAAGTAAACTTTTTTTTTTTTGAGAAATAATTACAATATACTGCTAATCTCGCTACTCGAATTCTTTCCCCCAAACCCCCCAAGCACTTTGTACGAGGGGAGGTGTTAGTTTAGCTACAAAGCCTTTGACTTTCCCTTCTTTTTTAGTAAGTCTAGAACTACAAATTTTTTCACAATTGCTTAAATATCTAGCCGTTATAAATGATAGACAATAAATTAATGTTAGTAGTGAACTCATATAATAATAATTTATTTATTTATTGTTTACCATTTATATCGAAAACTTTTAACTAATTAATAGTGGATAATTAACATTTATTGTAATTTATTTATTTATTTTTTTCCCGCAGTATCATAAAATCTCTTTGCTTTTCATAATTCAGCCTCACTTATATATACCACCAATCCATAGCTACCTGGCTAACTTCCTTGGGACTTTGCTCAAGCGACAATTTTGCATTCTTTGATAGAGAATATTAGGTCCTTTAGGAGGATGATTAGGTCGATTAGGTCCTTTAAGAGGACAGTTGAAGTGATTCTCCTGGTCTTTCCAACCAATAAAATGTCGTTACTTATGCAAATATGACTTTACCTATTGAATTTTTTTTTTTTTTGAATTTTATAATTAGGTAGTTGACTCACAAGCCTACATATGTTTTCTTTGTTTAGGAGTACTACTTGTAGTCATTCTGGTAAACCTAATAATTTATTGTTACAGATATATATACCAAATTTCAGTTCATATCCTCTCCCTCTTTCCAAAATTATATTTTGTTTGATAGTGAAATTTATTTTTAAAAATTTTATTAGTTAACAAATATTTTTTTTTATTACTATTGACATGATCGGTTGTGATATATATACATACTAGTATTATGCTTATGCGATGCATGGCTTAATTAAGAATTGCGTGTAAACTAAAGAAAATAAGAAAATATTTCTTAATTTCATTGAAATTAAATAATAAAATAGATGATAAAAATAAGTTATTCTTTTACTTTGTTTTTTGGAAGTGAAGTAATCTCTTAGTTTAAGTTATATAATGAATGCATGTTGTGTGAGATTTAGTTTTTATTTAAAAAAAAAAATCATATTTGTAGCTCCAAATTTATATACATTAAAAAAAATTAAAATTGAAAACATAAAGCACCACAATATACACACATATATAAATGAAAATGCCTAAGATTGAATATATAAATGCAATCCATAAAATAATTTAAAACATGGTTTAGTAAAAGCTTCAATTAAAAAAATTAAGATAAAATGTTTATTTGTAAATCTAAAATCAAAAAATCTTATTTCATTTAAATATTTTACAAGGTTCCAAAGAGAAAAACAATATTTTTCACTCTAACATAATTAATTTCATTAAATTAGAGAATTAAAATGTTTCTTCTTACATCAATAAGTATTTTTTTAGTAATATTTAAAATTAAGAAATAGTAAATAAATAGATTTATTTACTTAATCAAATAATTATATATAATTAGATATAGTCTAAGGGAATTATATAAGTTTATATATTTTAAGATCATTATTACATTAATCCCATATTTGAAAATGAGTATAAGTTAAAGATGTTTAAAGCATATGCAAGAGTTAAGCCTTTTTGGATATACATCACTGTTAGTTTTTTTAAAATGTTCTTTCTTCTCCTCATGTGTGTGTTAAAATGCTTAATATTCTAAAAAGAAGAAGAAGATCATTATTAAATTTATATTTGAAAAAAATTGTTAGTGATTAATAACTTGATGCTACCGTTTAAGGGTCCTCTTCCTTGTCTTGTTCTTCCTCCTAATCATTGGATCAACCTTGTAGTGATGCATATCTGAAAATGAGTATAAGTTAAAGAGGTTTAAAGCATATGCAAGAGTTAAGCCTTTTTGGATATACATCACTGTTAGTTTTTTCAAAATGTTCTTTCTTCTCCTCATGTGTGTGTTAAAATGCTTAATATTCTAAAAAAAAGAAGAAGATCATTATTAAATTTATATTTGAAAAAAATTGTTAGTGATTAATAACTTGATGCTACCGTTTAAGGGTCCTCTTCCTTGTCTTGTTCTTCCTCCTAATCATTGGATCAACCTTGTAGTGATTGTGTTGCATTGTTTATATTGGGAACTACTTGGGTTCATTAAAAAAAAAAAAATTCAAACTCGGCTTATTTGCACCCTTTTTTAAATTCAAATATTCTTTTTTTTCTTTACCTCATCCTCACACCAAAAAAAAAAAAAAAAAAAAATAATAATAATAATAATAATAATAATAAAAAATAAATAAATAAAACAAAACAAAAGAAGGGTGGGTATACCTGACTCATATGGTGAAATTCTATATCCTTATTACCTTTGAGAATTGGTTTAGAGAATCAAAGATTCAAAAGTTTCAGTGCTCATAATCTCACCACCACTATTCTTTGTCAACTTATTCTTGTTCTTTGAGTTGATTACTGTTTTGAGCCATTGCATTGCATTTTCTAAATTTTTTGTGATGGGCGAAGTTAATCAGCTTTTTTTGTGGGGGTGAGCTCACATTATGACAGGAGTACTAAATAGCTTGGTGTATAGGAATATTAGTAGATCTAGGATTTGGGGAGAAATAAAGAAGATAAGATCTGGGATTTTTTAGTCCAGAGGATTTTCTTTCCCCATGACGCTGATACTATCTGTGGGATTGCTTTGAGCTCAAATCTACCAGAAAATAAACATATTTTGGCCCCCTCAGAAAATGGGATGTTCAGTGTTCCTAGTGCTTATAAGATTGCTATAGATATGACTTCAGTGGGAGAGGTAGTGACTGCATCGAATGACAGTGGCCTCTGGAAGTTTTGGAAATATCTTTGGTGAGTTAATGTTACTCACAAGGTAGGGTGAGCCTGTAAAGATATTCTGCCCACAAAGGAGAACTTAAAGAAAAGAAGGGTTCTGGTTGCAGGGGCGGAGCTAGGAATTTTTGTCTAGGGGGGCCAAGTGTGATGCTAATATATTTATCAAGACAATGTCCACGCACATGTATATACACATATGCGCGCTTTTTTATTATATATACACATTTTTTATTTGATAAGTTATATATATACACACAACCAAAAAATAAAAATAAAAGAGTTTAGTATTTTCAATCAAAATTATTTTTGACGGTGATCTTTCATAAAATAAAATTCATTTTTTCCACTTTCATAGTCAAATTCTTAAAAGGTTTCATTTTAAATACAAATTATCAAATTTTATGCTAAAGTAAGTAAAAAATCTTTACATTGAATTAATGAAATTTTCAAAAACATGAATGATCCAAAACTTGGAGGAATAAGTTAGGTTCCAAGCATATTTAAAGCTACATTGTTTTAACCCATATTATATGACAGCTAAAGACACATTTCATGTGTAGTTTTAATAACAAATTTTTTTTTAGTAAGTCAATGACTTGTTAATCGTCACATAACGGGTTGAAAAAGATAGATTCAAACATGTTTGATACCAAACTTTATCAAATATTTAACAGATATAAGACCACATTTTACAATAAAAAAATAGAATTGTAAAAAATAAAGTTATATCTCTATAACTATTAGACCAATTATTTTTTTTAAGAGCATTATTGGATTAATTCAAATATTTGGAGAGGCCAACTCTTATTTTTGTAGACTAAAATTTGAAAATATTAAAATAATTGTATATATATTTTCTAAATTTTCTAAATTCATGGCCCCCCACCCTTATACATGCCTCCGCCCCTGTCTGGTTGACAGTTGCTGTGATGCTTGC
This sequence comes from Quercus wislizeni, assembly GCA_023055345.1. Classification (NCBI taxonomy): domain Eukaryota; kingdom Viridiplantae; phylum Streptophyta; class Magnoliopsida; order Fagales; family Fagaceae; genus Quercus; species Quercus wislizeni. The sequence continues at coordinate 26,713,909 of JALGQJ010000005.1, forward strand.
CAGGTGGACTTGGAATCCTCGGGCCATCTGTTCTAGAATTGCAGTAGAGTGCGTGAAATCTGGTCTATCTCTAATCTCTTCCCTGTGAATCATGGTTTATTTTTCCTCTCTTTTATGGATCTTCTATGGTATGGGGTCATGGAGGCTGAATGGGATCATGAAAGGATAGAGAAGCTAATTATGGTGACTTGGCCCATATGGACAAATAGAAATGAGGTTAGAAATGGGGGTGTGAGGAAGGGCTGTCGTGCTCTATATCATGGGGCAATGGATTATCTGGATGAGTACCAAGCCAGTCCTGTGAAGCTGGCTACGTCAACTCCAGTTTTGGCTTCGCATTGGACTCTTCCTCCCCATATGCGATACAAAATGAATGTTGATGGTGCGGTGTTTGGACCACAGAAAGCTGCGAATGTGGGTGTACTAATTAGAGATGCTGAAGGCAGAGTTGTGGGAGCTTGCCATAAGAAAATCGAGGCCCCACTTGGTGCTGTGGAGGTTGAAGCTAAAGCTTTTGAGGTTGGGCTCTAGTTTGCGAAAGATATGCTTATTCAAGATTTTATTCTCGAAGGTGGCTCGCTAGTATTGGTTAATGCTCTAAAAGAAGTGACTCCCCTCCATCTTCGGTTGCTGCTATTGTGTACAGCTCCCTATCTTCTCTTCATGATTTTTGCCAGGTTGAGTTATCCCATGTCTGCTTGCAAAGCAATAGGCCTGCTTATTTATTAGCAAAACATGTTATAGGTATTGCTGATTTCTCTGTTTTGATAAAGGAGAACCCTTGTTTTATTGAACAAGTTCTTTTACATGATGTGATTGTCGCTTCTCAATTTCAATAAAAGTTTTAGAAGTCTTCCCATCGAAAAAATAAAAAAAAGATAAGATCCGTGTATTAGAAAAAGAGTGTCTAACTTCAACGTGAATTAATTGTAACAACAATTAAGCTTTTGTGTTTAAGATTTTTATGAACTTAAAAATTATAGGAGAAGATGATAAGAAAAAATAATTTATATATATATATTTAAAAATTATATGTTATGCTTGTGCGATATGCTCAGTTTAATTAAGAATCATATGTAACTTAAACAGAAGATAACAACTAAGTTTTTGTATTTATTTAAAAAAATTGATAGATATAAAAACTTAGTTGTATGGGAGCTGAACTTTTTGTATGGGTGATTTCAATGAAATCTTGTTGGGTGAGGAGAAACTTGGTTGGCTTGATTGACCTAAAAGACAGATGCAATTATTTAGAGATGCTTTGGATGATTGTAGATTGAAGGATTTGGGATTTAATGGTTACCCTTTTACATGGTACAATAGGAGACCTGGTGCTCACAATGTGTGGATCCGACTTGATAGGGGTGTTGCCATAGTGGAGTGGATGTTGAGATTTCCTACTTCCTGAATCCATCATCTAGATGCTTTTCATTCAGACCATAAGCCAATTACTATGCTCGGATTCTGAACTGAAGCGTTTCTATAGGCAGGGTAGGCCTTTTAGATTTGAGGCCATGTGGGTTAAGGATGATTCATGTGAAAAGGCTATCAAAGACTCTTGGAGGTCAGCTAGCTTTGCAGCTTCGGTGTGAGGCTTTAGCAGAAAACTCAGTTCAGTCCAAGACAATTTGAAAGCTTGGAATAGACAATCCTTTGGTCATGTCCATAAGTCCCTAGGCAAAAAGCTAAAGGAGTTGAAGGTAGTGGAGGAGTCAGGTGGGTATGTTTTAGATCCTACCCGTATGCACATGCTACGCTCTGAAATTGAGCAATTGAAAAATAAGGAAGAATGTATGTGGAAGCAGTGTTCTCGTATAGCTTGGTTGAAGGAAGGTGATAAAAATACAAGATATTTCCACAGTAGAGCAACCCAAAGAAATAAACATAATCTTATTTTGGGTTTGCAAGATGAGGCCGGTGTTTGGGTTGAAGAGGAAGAGGTTTTGGGCAAAGTGGTTGAAGACTACTTTCAAGACATGTTTACATCATCAAACTCGAGTCAGTTTGATGAAATCCTGGTGGGTTTGCAACCAGTGATCACAGCTAAAATGAGTGCTTTCTTAAGCTGAGACTATCAAGCTGAAGAAGTGCTCCTTGCTTTTAAACAAATGGCCCCACTCACTGCACCTAGTCTAGATGGTATGTCTTCCATTTTTTATAAAACTTATTGGCATATTGTTGGTGATGATGTTATCTCTATTGTTCTTAATGCTTTAAATTCGGGTAAGGTTCATGAATCTCTCAATTCTACCTTCATTGCCCTTATTCCAAAAGTTAAAAACCCGAAACGAGTTGCTGAATTTAGACCAATTAGTTTGTGTAATGTTGTTTACAAATTAATTGCCAAAGTGGTGGTTAATTGGTTGAAAAAAATCTTATCCCATGTGATTGATGACTCACAAAGTGTCTTTCTCTCGGGTAGACTTGTCACTGATAATGTCCTTGTGGCATTTGAAACCTTGCATTACCTTAAAAGAAAAATCCAAGGTAAATTGGGATTTATGGCTCTAAAGTTGGATATGAGCAAGGCTTATGATCGGGTGGAATAGATTTTTTTGGTGAAGGTCATGGAGCATTTAGGCTTCCCGAATAAGTTGGTCTCCCTTATATCTTCCTGCATGAGTACAGTCTCCTATTCTGTCCTCCTTAATGGCTAACCTGTGGGTAACATTAAACTTATAAGGGGCCTTAGACAGGGTGACCCTTTATCACCCTACTTGTTTCTCCTTTGTGCTATGGGTTTACAGGGACTTATTAAAAAGACTAAAACTAATGGTGACATCAGAGGTGTATCTATTTGCAGAAATGGTCCACGGGTATCTCATTTATTTTTTTGTAGATGACAGTGTACTCTTTTATCAGGCTAAAGTGGAGGAATGTCAGAGGGTCCTTGATTTACTCTCAGTCTATGAAAAAGGCTTCAGGTAGAAAATAAATAGAGAAAAAACAAACATTTTCTTCAGTGCAAACACCCATCAAGACATGCAGAATCAGATTTAACAACTTTTAGTAGTGCCAGTTATTCATCAATATGAAAAATATCTGGGTTTGCCAACATTGGTGGGGTGTTCCAAAAAACAAAGCTTTGTCTACATCAGAGAAAGAGTTTGGAGAAAATTACAAGGTTGGAAGGAGAAGCTCCTTTTACAAGCTGGTAGAGAGGTGCTTATCAAAGCGGTCATCTAGGTGATACCTACTTACACTATGAGCTATTTCAAGCTCCTTAAAGGTCTGATCAAGGAACTGGAAACTCTCATTCAAAAATTCTGGTGGGGGTACAGTGGAGATAGTAAAAAAGTACATTGGGTTAAGTGGGAAAGATTGTGTGAAGATAAGGAGAAGGAAGGGATGGGGTTTAAAGACATTGAAAAATTTAATGATTCTTTGTTGGCCAAGTAGGTTTGGCGTATGATTAATAATCCGGATTCTTTATGCCATAGAGTGTTCAAAGCTCGATTTTTTCCGGATTGTTCAATCCTTGAAGCTAAAGATTCTACTTTGGGGTCCTATGCATGGAAGAGCATTATAGGTGCTAGGGATGTGATTCGGGAAAGGATGGTTTGGAGGATTGGGAATGGGTAATTTGTAAGAATAAGGGAGGATAAGTGGCTGCCAGTTCAATCCAACAGGTCAGTCATCTCATCTCTTCCCTTAGTTGCATTAGAAACTAAGGTGAGCTCCCTAATTAACCTGGAGTTGAGAGGGTGGAATTCAACCTTGGTGAATCAGCTTTTCCTACCCCATGAAGCCACTGTCATTTGCGGCATGCCCCTGAGCATAAGACTACCTCCTGACAAAATTATATGGGGCCTCACTCCTTCGGGTATGTTTACAACAAAGAGTGCCTACAAGCTTCTTGTTTCTCGTAATTCTACTAACCATGCAGGTACATCATCGTCTGAGAATTAGAGGCTGTTTTGGAGAAGTTTGTGGTAGCTTAGAGTGCCAAACAAGCTCAAGCACTTTTCCTGGGGTGCGTGCAACGATGCCCTGCCCATAATGACCAATCTGGTTCGGAGACACATTGCCACCACAGAGGTTTGCAGCGCCTGTCAAGCTCAGCCCGAGGACACCCTCTACGCCCTATGGTTTTGCACGAAACTTGAACTAGCTTGGAGCTCACTTTCTTGGTCCCTACCCTCTACTAATGCCCACGCGTTGAGCTTCCAAGAACTTCTTCATCGCTACATGCAGATCAAGGAAGACTACAGAGCCGAGATCTTCGTCACCATTGCCTAGATGTTGTGGAACTGACACAATGCTTTGAGACTCAACCTCCAAGTCTAGCCCCTCAACTGTAAAAGCTCTTTGGCCGGAAGTTACCTTCAAGAATTTCTGGATGTTCTAGATCAGACACCAGTTGCTACGGGCCCTCCTTTGCCTCAGTAATGGCAGCCACCTGATGAAAATAAGTTCAAAGTTAATTTTGATGTCGCGGTCTTCAAGTCTTGTAACCAAGCAAGGATAGGTGTGATTGTCCAGGATTGGCGAGGTAAGGCTATTGGAGCATTATCCACGTCAGTTCCTGCAGCTCAATCAGTTGTAGAGTTAGAAGCCCTTGGTTGTCGCCAAGCGGTGCTATTTGCAGTGGAGCTAGGCCTTTAAGATGTTGTCTTTGAGGGTGACTCCCTCCAGGTGATCCAAGCTCTTAATCAGGACAACGCAGATCACTTGACTTATGGCCACATTCTTGAGGATATCTGAACCCAAGTTGTTGCTCTTTCTTCTTTTGAATTTATTTTTAATACTAGGCACTGCAACGTTGTAGTAGATGCACTAGCCAAAAAAGCCAAGAACTATAGGGAGACTCGGGTATGGACTAATTTCATGCCTGAGGACATTGTCCCTCTTGTAGTTCTTGACATTCATTGAGTTGTTTTCTCGTGGAATAAAAGCTGAGGTTACTAATAGTTTGGTTTCTCCAAAAAAAAAAAAAAAATTGTATCTATCCATGAGGTGTTTTAAAAAAAAAATAAAATTAAAGGTTGATATTAGTAGTTGTATACTTGTACTATGATTGTTCTTCTTCTTTTATTTTTTTTATATAAAAAAATTAACATTGATACGAACAATTAGTGTGAAACCAAAATTCTAATCCCCTAGAATGCTAGAACTCATAAATCATAAATGAAGTAGATAAGCCCAACTTTTATTATATAGTGGTGAATTTGAGTGGTGAATTTAGGTGAAATTAATAATTTTTTTCAATCTATGTTAGTAATTGAAAAAAAAAAAAAAAAAAAATTCTAACAACATTCCTGTAATATCAATGGTGAGGCATATGAGAATCAATAGAAACATGACAACTCAACAATTGTTAAAGTTATGGTGAAAGATCTGTATCTAGCATTGCTTCATTTTTTATTTTTATTTATTTATTTTTTTGATTGATAGTCCTAGTTTAGTTGTAATAGATGGTTTAGTGTCGTTGAGATTTAACTTTCTCCCAACAGTTGAAGGCTTATTCGTAATTCACAACAAGATAAACACAGAAATCCTCTTGAAAGTATGGAAAATGCTAAAGGAGTACAATATGCAAAGTGGCGTCCTATATGGAGTATATCACACCAGCAACTTAACAAATAAGTACATTTCTGGTTTCTACATCGAAAATATAAATTCAAAGTAAAACTAAAATTTTGATGAAATTAAAAATCATTACGTCTCCCCCTTCTATCTCATCTTCATCAACTCTTGGTAATACCCAAAATGAACTCATTCAAGCACAACAGTGGAGTTGGAGATGAACCAGTTGGATTAGATGGCCCAAGGTCTTAATCTTCCCATGGCCTCTCTCTCCCAGAATTTAATAATTTGGTTTTTTCTAGTGTAGAATAAGTTGATCATATCAAAATATGTCTAAAAATTAGTTTTTAAGAGGCTAACATCTATGATTTGCACAACATCCATAAGTCAAGATATGCAAAAATTGAAACATTCATTGATTAAGTGGAGGATTGGTGTTTATGTGCCCAGCAATTTTTCTGCAGTTGACAAGGTTGCATGTGATAGATTAGGAGAAAAAGTATCATCTAGTTAGTTGCTAATTGGTACTTTGTATATCTCAAGTTTTATTATTGTAGCTGGCCTACTAATGGCCGAGTGAGAGGTGCTTTCATTGTCTGCTCTGTTTCATGTAGGCTGATTGGGTTGCAACATGATGTTGCTATTGGGTTGAATTGTTTTTGGAGCATTTTAATTGTATTGTACAGTAGATAGTTTAGGTTTGCAGCTTGTTTTTCTGCAGGAGTTAGTGGCTTGGTATTTGTTGTATAACTTTGTTCTTTGCTTGATATTAGATTCTTGTTTATAATAATAAATATATATATATATATATATATATATAATGATTTAATTTATATTAAATAAACACACACACATATATACACATATTTGGGAAAGGACGAGGTGAGATAGGTTGGAGTGAGCAAAACCTTTCCCCACTCTGTTACCTTTTCAAGACATGAAAACCTATAGGGAACAAAGTAGGGAGGACAGGTCATGCGGGACAGGCAAGAAAATATTCTCCACCTCAAACAGCCCCAACAACAACATAATGGAATTTACATTAACATTCTTCTGAAAATTTTAACAACACTAAATAAATCCAGAAGATGACCACAAAGCAGTTGGTCAAAATGGAAAATTTTAAGAACAAAAACAGTAGACCATAACTAACCAAAACGCATCTAATGTTGCAAAAGGTAGATTAAGTTGATGGTGGCGATTTTGGGGGAAGTTTGAGGCAGCAGGTTGCATTGGTGGGTGGCTGATTAAGGATATTGAATTCGACCATGGGGGCTTTTGGTAAAGAGGTACGATGGTTTTATGTGGTGGAGTGAAATTTTGGGTTGTGACTTGCGTATCAATTAATAAAACATGTTATGAAGCAAGATAAAACAAAGGGTGTAGATAGTAGCTAAGAAGCTACATCTACACCCTTAAAATCTCAAATCCAAAGTTCTAAGATCAAGGAGAGGAAAGAGTGCAAGAATACTACCTTTAGATTGTTGAGAAGAGAGAGGAATCAAAGGTTTTTAAATGTGTTTGGGAGAGAATTTGAGAGGAAAAGAGAGAGAATCTGCCCAGAAAATTTGTCCAAAAGTCCAAAATAGTTCTTTTTTTTATTATTATTTTTTTATCTGAAGGGGGTCTAGGGTTCTTTAGAGCAAAAAAGTGACCAGTAGGCTTCTGGTGGCCACTTAGTGCCCGCCAAATTTGGAGGCCTTTTTGTAGGTCTTCCCTATCTTAGATTGAGTTGATCTTGGTGTCTTTAGAAAGGTATGGATGTCTAGTTTCCAGAACACTAAAGAAATTGAAATTCGAACGGACAGATCAAAAGTTATGAACTCGGGAATCAAGCTGATGCATTTTGCACAGTTTTCAAGATATCTCAACCGTTTTAACTCTGGTTTTGACCCATGAATAGTCGTTGGAAGAGGAATTCAATAATCTTTGTAATGACACTATCCTTAACCTGTTTTGATGGTTGAATCAAAATTAGGATTTTTGGTGTCCCCAAGAGTCAACCTTAGGTCAAACTTGGTCAAAGTTGACGAAAATCACCAAGTATCTCAAGTTTGATGTAGAAACATGAAAATATTTTTTTTTGACTTTCGGTTAACCCAGGGTTGAATAGGGGCATTTTGGTCAATTTGAACTGAAATGACACTTCGAGTGCTCCAATGCCCAAATGGGTTGCACCACGTCAATCTAGATGTTTTTGTGGCCCGATGAAAAAAAGTTAATATTTTTAGAATTTTCTGGGTCCAGCACGCAAATTAAGGGCGGACAAAATATGATATCTATAGTAATAAATGATTTAATGCATGAAATGCAAGCATGATTTTTGGGTACTTAGAATGATTATTTTGGTTACCTTCTAAGGTTAAATTATGGGTGCAAAATTGAGTGTCTACACAAGTTTCTTAGCTAGCTTGAGTTTGTGTCAGTAAGAACTGCTTTTGAGTTTTCCTTCTTGTTTTGGTTGTTTCAATTGTAAGGTTTAATGGCGTTTCATAGGAACATATTGTGTTAGTTTATATAATCAAAAGTACACATGTTTTACATGAATGTTTTAAAAGTGTTTCATAATGACTGGGCATTTAATTAGCACAAGTTTAAAAGCTCTTGTCAAATAAAGTTGTCCTCAAAATTCGGTGACATTGTTTGATGATGAAAAAAATGGTCGTCAGTCGTTGACCTCATCGAAGCTTATGACGAGGTAAAAGTTCCCTGTAATGATGAGAGAGAAAGACACTGGAATGGCATTAGCCAAGGGTTCTTCGATGATTAAGTCAGTAGGGTTCTCAATTTCTCTTAGAGAATAAGAATGTTAGTAGAGAATAAGAATGTCTACCTGAGCTTAAATGGAGGTTTAAATAGCTTATGATTGGCATTTTTTACCGTTGGAGCTCAACGGTTATGAAACTATTAATGGCCGTGTCATTAATGCCATATAGTTGTCTTTTCATATGACGTCCTTGTTAACTGTATGATTGTCATCAGTATGGATGAGCCTATGAATAAAGGTTCGCTAGCTGTATGACGAACCCGCAATTTTAGTACTTGTCAGTTGCCCCCTTATTCCTTCATCATATTTTTGTACGATGGTAGGAATAATGACGGTTTGCATTCCATATGACGAGGATTCTTTGATGCCATTCATGTTGCAATAAATGCATTTCATGTCACATGTCTGGTTGTGGCTATATGTCATTCACTCACTGGTTGGACGTGCAAATACAGGGTCTCAATTTTCTTGTGTTGATTTCACATTTTTCCTTAAAACTTTTCATCTTCCATGTATTTCCTTTTATCTTTTTCAAGCTTCCGAGTTTTCTTCTTTCATTTGCGTTTCTCTAGTGAGTTTTCTCTCTTACACACTTTTGATTCACGGTTGATCACATTGCTATTAGGCTAGGATCTCCTTTTGTCTCTTTTTTCTTTGCTAGCTAGGTGTCTTTCTTGATTACTTTGATGGTCACCATCCCCAAGTGGGTTTATTTGTGTCTCGAGAGTGTGCCTTTAGGTCGGTTTTGCTCGAGCTTTATCCCCTAATTTTTCATTCTCTAATTCGATAGCACTTGGTGAGCAAGATGGTCGAGGTTTGTGGGCTTCGAGGTGAGGTTGAGTGAGCTAGGCAAGATGTTGTTGTCTAGCGACGACCCTGTGGGTATAGGGGAGGATGTAACAACGTCTAAACCATCTACTTCTTCTTCGTCTAAACCATTCTAGGTTCTGATCAAAGAGTATGTCTTGGAAGGGAAACACCTAAAAAATCTCAGAAAGCGTTTCCAATTCCCTGTTGAGACAAAGGTACGTCTCCTTCATCTAGGTGAAAAGGCTTGTGCCTTTGACCATGACCATGTGTGTTTCTACAAGGCCGATTTTCTTTGTGATTACGTTTTCCTATCCATCCATTTATTCATGAGCTACTAAACTATTTTAAGATTGCCCTTGGTCAGCTTATCCTAAATTCATGGCAGATGGTTGTGAGGATCATGTTGATTTGGATGTCTGTCCACAAGGGTAGCATGGTCAGTCTAAATGAGTTCCTGTACCTCTATTACTTGAAGCCTTCAACCACTATGGATATTTTGAGTTTCATCCTTGGGATAGGCAGTCTAGGGTCATCTGTGGTTGATAGGCCACAAACTAAATGACCCATTGTGATAGAAATTAATTAATTAATTAGTCAAGTTATTAATTAATCAATTTATCATGCAAACGCATGGTAGCACAAACAAATCACCAATAAACTAATTATGCAGTGAAAAATAGATAACACGGTGATTTGTTTATGAATGGGGAAAATCTAATGGCAAAAAGCCCACCATGTGATTTTCAGGTCACCATTTCCGAAACTCCACTATTATCACAACAAGCGGTTACAAGTAAATGAATCCCAAGTACCTTACCAATCTACAATTGAACCATTACCCCAATACCTAATTGGACTTGTTCTGTAGTGACAGTTCCCTTTTTTGATGCACGGCTCCCAAGTACGAGATTAACCAATTGCGCGGATCCTAGTACGTGACTTCAAACACCAACTAAGAAGGTTATTGGCTGCAAAGCTCTTTAGTTCATCCACACGATGAAGATCAAGAATATGCTTGGTCACAAAACCCTATGGTGCAAATACACAACAACTTCTTCAAGAGAAAGAGATGAACTAGGGCAAGAACTTTGTTTCCGGTCACAATTTGCTTGCACAGAGTTTGCTTAATGCCTGTGCAACTTGTGAACACTTTGATGGCCATTAAAACAATCATTTTATATGTTTAGGGTTAAGAGAAAAGAAAGCCTAAACACATAATCACGGATCCCAAGAAAATCAGATCAAAATTCTGAAATTCATAAATCTTGAGAGATAGAAGGTGTTGAGCAGCTGTCGAGAAGGTGTCGAGCACACGGGCATGAGACAACTTCTAAACCTCGACACATGTTAGCTGTCGACTAGCTGTCAAGCTTTAATGAATGTGCATTTCTTCAGCTTGTTTCTTAGACAGACTTGATGACTTCAACAATTGATCTTGAAACCTTGTTTCTTGAAGTATTAAAAACACCTACAACTACCCAATTACAAGTAAAGTGTGTTTTGTTAAAGGATTAGCCAATTACAATAAAACATGACATATGTTTTTAACATGTGAACCACATATGTCCTAACAATCTCCCCCTTTGGCAATCCATGAGAAAACCACAACAAACAAATGAACATATGAGAGAAGTCATAAATCACTCAACTCATACTCACTTGTTGAATACAATAAAATCTATCCTAACACAAACTCTTGAAAAACTTTGCAAGAAGAGAGTTTATGGCAAGTAGATTTTGACAACATGTATTTCTGAAACACTTTAAACAAAACTCATCAAGGTATCTTAGTGTGAAACAGAAATAGTAGATTGCATACAATTAATAAGAAACATGTGTATAAAGGGAGAAAAGAAACAACACATGTAGAGGTAGGTGAAAGAAACATACATCCACATATAGAGAAAAATAAGTACAATGTATGTGTAAAAACGGTCACAAGATCCAATGTACAAGAACAATATATCTATAAAAGAAGAAAAGAAAAGATACATAATATCCTCACTACATCCCTCATATCAACAACACTCCTCCTAACAAAATGGTCCTAGACTAACTCTTCCCTTAAGAATGACTACTCTCATATCCAAAACTACTTCCCCTTTTTGTCACGAATGACAAAGGGTAAGAGTGTTAAGTAGACATCTCATCGGTAAAGTTAGCATCTCCATCATCATCATCTGAAGCATCATCGTCATCACCATCATCATCATCCTCGTCCTTAGAATCAGAAGCCATGGGAGGAGGTGGTGAAGGAGTAGCCTTAGGAGCAAAACCGCCCATGGTCTCCTACTGCCCAGCAATAGGGCCAACACGAACGTTCAGTTGATACAACTCTGTGGAGAGTGTATCAAGGTAAGCATCCATGCACTGTAGCTGTGCCATAATGTCACCAAGCGTTAAATTGCCCATAGAAGAGGAGGGAGTGGATGTGGATGGAATTGAACGAGATGGAGCTGAACAGAAGGGAAGAGTTGCTGAATCCGACTACTACGATCGAAACTGTGCCTCACTATGTTTTACGGTAGCGGCGTCTATGGCACACATGAAAGTGAAATGGTTGGACAATTGAAAAGGAATAGAAAAGTGGCGTAATATCCTCATGATAGCGGAAGGAAAGATGAGCTTATCACGGGATGTCGAATCTAGATGAACATCTATAATAAACAGAATGAAATGAGAAGGAAAATCTATAGTAAGATGCTCAAGAAAAGATAACAAAAACCGAGCAGGAGGCTCTGTGATGGAGTTGTAGTGAGAGAGTGGATGCAAAACAAAGGTCATCACCATGTTCATGAATTTAGGACCTTTAGCAAAAGGCCTACATGGTGTAAACTGACGCTCACCCCAAATAAAAGGGCACTCACAAAAAGCAGACATGAGCCCATCCTTGGACACAGTTCACAGATGCTCAGAACTAGGATAGTCAGGAAACTCTATCCTAGGGACTTGAAGCATCCGCAACAAGTTACGGTGTGACAGGAATGCGCATACCTCAAATGCAAGTGAATAAAAGAGGTACTAAACGATCAATCCTGTACATGTTGGAGTAAAACTCCTGTATAAGCATGAGAGGACAAGTGACCGGGACGTCACACAGTGACTCCCATTCCCAACTGTGAATGACAGTGGGAAGGTTAATGTCGGCGAAGTTCGATAAAATGACTTGGCATTCCGAATGAACACCTCGTCTAGAAAGGTTATCCGAGAATGCCTTGTGAGCATCATATCACAGAACCGAAGAGAGAGAGGAGCAAAATCAAAAGATGAAGAAACTCCAGAATGAAGAGGGTTCCGAGCCGGAGTAGATTTACGCTTTAGGTGCCATAGACACGACTAACATAAACAGAAAGAGAGGGAGAGAGAAAGAGATAATCAGAAAAGTCCCAAAACAGTTCAAAATAGTAAGAATATGTGAAAATAAATACATATGCATGGAGAATGCATGATCATGTGACATGCAAAAGAAATTGCATCATGGGTTCAGCCTAATCCAAACCCATCAGCACACAAACAGTTTGCAAACACCTAAACGCATGAAAATACTGTTATAATGCATATGTAATGCAATGCATGAAGTTTTAAGATCACATTAGCATAACCCAACCCAAAATTGCAACAATAACTCATCAATTTTGAAAAACCCCAAAATTTTTCAAAAACCCTAAAACCTAGGTTTCAAAACATGAAATGCATGAAGAATGAGAGATTAGAAGCTTACCAAGAGAAGAAAATCTTGAAAAAGCTTGAAGAAACCTTGAGAAACAAGATTGGAGTGAGATGAGAGTGTTTGGGAGAGAAAACAGAGAGCTATCGAGAGAGAGAGATCGAGAGAAATAAGGATCTGATCTCACGAGGAAGCTTAAATAGATCCTCAGTAAATCTCGATAGATAAGGTGTCGAGAGGCGTCAAGCCATCTGTCAAGGTAGGTGTTGAGAAAATGCTCGTTGATAGATGCAGGTGTCAAGAAGGTATCGAGGAACAAAAATACCTGATCAAGAACAGCAGCTCAATCAATCCACTAGGTGTCGAGAAGCTATTGAGGAGGTAGGAACTTGCTCGATCAATCCATTAAGTGTCGAGGTGCTGGCAAGATTGCGATAAGAAAAAGCTTAGAAAGCTCAACAGATAGCTAGCTGTTGAGGAGGTGTCGAGCAAGCTTTTCAAAACAGTTTTTCGAAAGGAGAAAAACATAGACATGAATGCAATCAAGCATGCAACTCAACCAATGATCCAATCAACATATTAAGCTCTCAAAATCATCCCTCAACAATAATTTTTAAGCACATGGATCTCAAAAACACATAGACACACTAAACAAGTCTAACCAATTTTATATTTCAAAAACAAAGTTAAGACAATTTAGTAAGCATACATTAACACATGCAAACCTTGTGATGACCAAATCACATTGTCCCTGCATATGTATCAAGAGTAGCAAAGAATTTTGCATGTTATGTGTGAAAAACATCGCAAGATTGCAAATGTGTCAACATGTTATTACAATTTGAGATATGTGAAAATCACTTTAACTCACACACAATCATAACTGTTTGATGGGGAGTATCACCTTTGAGGTACATCCAATAACTCTCACATCTCCTAGAATACACGCTTGCAATCATATTTAAAAGCATTTTTGATCTTTTTGCCTTTTATTTTCTTTGCATATTTTTCTTTTTGAGCATATCACGCATGGGCATATAAGAGAGAGAAAAGAAATATCCAATGATTTTTGACATTCCAATTTTGCTATGCTGAAGCACACAGATGTCATTGACACTGCACTTTTGCTATCCCGAACCATAAATGTGTCATATTATGATTGGCGGGCAATAGTGGTGAGATGGTTATTTATACATTTCTCTTAGGATTTTCTAGTTCTTCCCGTAAAAAAAAGTGATAAGAGTGTTAAGTACAGGAGATAACTTAATCTTACTCATCACAAACAAGAGCCACAAAGCTCACTTGCTTAGTTATGCATAGAGATACTCATCTAAGCTACAAAAGATACAAAGTTTAGGAAACTTTGTTTCAATGGCCATCCATGGTACACAAGTACCAATGTACACAAAACACACACTGTTTTTGTATTTTTTTTGATGATTTTTCAATTTTTTTTAAAATTTTTTATATCAAAAACAAAATAAACAAAACTGAAAAACAAACAAAAACATGTTAAGCAAAGCAAAACATAAAACTAGATTGACTCAAAATAGTAAAGCAAAACACACAAGAAATGCAAACAAAAACAAGAAGATAGAGAGGAAAGTGATAGAATCACTTGGAGCCCTTTTCCTTCCACACCTTGGAGGAACCTTTCCTTTGATTAAACCTTTGAACCGGCGGTAGGGGGGAAGAATTGAAACCGTTCAAGTTCGAAAGGAACATGAGGGCTTTGAGAAGATCTCCAAGAGGACCAAGAGAGGATTGGAGCTGATTTTGGCTTCTAGATGCTATCATGCCATTGCTCTGTTGAGTGGCTAACCACTTATAGCAATTTGGTCGAGTATGACTGGCAGCTCCACAATGATGACAAAGATGCTGCTTCTTCTGTTTAGGCTTTTGAGAGTTAGCTTTTTTAGCCAACCCTAGGATTTTTAACATCTTTCTTCTCAAGCTTAAGGGGTGCTCCTAAGATAGATTTACCTTTGTCTATGTTCTCACTAGCTAATTTAGTTTTAATCTCATTGTTCTCAATTTTAACATTATTAGCAAGAGGAACAAAAACAGTAGTAGTAGTAGAAGCAATATTAGAGGAAAAGAGACCATACCCTAAACCTGTTCGATCTGAAGCAGATTTCTGATTGTTGAGCATTTCATTAAGCTTTGCACTTGAAGTCCTCTCTAATTGAGCTCTAACTTGAGATAGCTCCACTTCAAGCTTCTTGGTCTTCTCAGCCAAGAAGTTGTTCTCAAACCTCAGTGCTCCAATAGTTTGATTAGCCTCATCAAACTTTGTGGACAACTCTTCATGGTTAAGTTCCACATCACTGAGTTTCTTGGTGGCCAACCTATAGAGTTTCTCATGCTTCGCAGAAAGCTTGTACAATTTCTCATAGGCTGTATGGATGTCATCCTAATCATCCATCTTCTCAAATTTAGACTCCTTCAATTCCTCTTCTTCAACAACATCTTCAACAATCCCATCAGTAGGATTAACAGTGGTAGTGAAGGCATTCAAGATTCCGTCATCCTCATTGTCGGAATCATCCTCATGCTTAGTGTCACTCAAGGTAGTAGCAAGTGCCTTGCTTTTTCCAACACTCTTGAGATATGTAGAACACTTATGTTTCATGTGACCGAATCCTTGACACCCAAAGCACTTGGGTCCTGCGAGAATAGTGTGCTGACCGCCATCCTTAGCATCCTTTTTCTCTTTGTCTTGACTCTTGAACTGAAAAGAACTAGATTGCCTACGATCCTTGTCGAAGCCCTTTCCATTGGCATTCTTCATAAATTTCTTGAACTGCCTAGTGATGTAGGACTTCATCTTGGAATCTTTATCATCTGAAGACTCATCTGTGTCACTGCTCTTGGCCTTCAAAGCCATGCTCTTGCCTTTACCCATCTTGCCAATCCTAGCTCGTAGGTCTGCAAGTTTCCATCCAGCTCAGTCAGAGGAATCTTGTCAATATCCTTTGATTCCTCTATTGTCGTGATCTTGGCATGGAATCTCTTGGGTAGAGATCTGAGCACCTTCCTTACAATCTTGGGTTTAGGAATGGTTTCCCCAAAATTGAAGGCTGAGTTCACTATGTCCTTTAGCTTGGCATAGAACTCATCGAACGACTCATCATCCTCTATCTTAATCTCTTCAAAGCTTGTAGTGATCCTCTGTAGTTTTGAATCCTTGACAGCCTTTGTACCCTTATAGGTTGTCTGGAGGATGGTCCATGCTTCCTTAGCAATTTTAGTAAAGGATATCTTCTTAAACTCCTCATTGGTGACTACACTAAATAATGCATTCAATGCCCTGCTGTTGAAGTTTGTCGCCTTGATTTTGGCTTCATCCCAATCGGCTGGCTTTTCCTTTGGCTTGGTCCAACCTATCATAATAGCTTGCCATACTTTCTCATCTAAAGATTGCAAGAAAGCTCTCATGCGTACTTTCCAATATGTATAGTTAGTGCCATCAAATAAAGGAGGTATAATTAATGACTGTCCTCTATCCATGACAAATAGGGGTCAATGGATCAACACAGCAAAGGTTAACTCTAATTAGAGTGTTCCTCCTCTGATACCACTTGATAGGCCACAAATTGAATGACCCCTTGTGATAGAAATTAATTAATTAATTAGTCAAGTTATTAATTAATCAATTTATCATGCAAACCCATGGTAGTACAAATAAATCACCAATAAACTAATTATGCAGCGGAAAATAAATAACACAGTGATTTGTTTACGAATTGAGAAAACCTAATGGCAAAAACCCCACCGAGTGATTTTCAGGTCACCACTCCCGAAACTCCACTATTATCACAACAAGCGGTTACAAGTAAAGGAATCCCAAGTACCTTACCAACCTACAGTTGAACCCTTACCCCAATACCCAATTGGACTTGTTCTGTAGTGACAATTCCCTTTTTTGTTGCACGGCTCCCAAGTACGTGACTAACCAATTGCGTGGATCCCAGTACGCGACTTCAAACACCAACTAAGAAGGTTGTTGGCTGCAAAGTTCTTCAGTTTGTCCACATGATGAAGATCAAGAAGATGCTTGGTAATAAAACCCTACGGTGCAAATACACAGCAACTTCTTCAAGAGAAAGTGATGAACTAGGGCAAGAACTTCGTCTTCGATCACAATTTGCTTGAACAGAGTTTTTTCAATCCTTGTGCAACTTATGAACACTTTGACAACCCTTAAAACAATCCTTTTATATATTTAGAGTTAGGAGAAAAGAAAGCCCAAACACATAATCACGGATCCCAAGAAAATCATATCAAAATTCTGAAATTCATAAACCTTGACAGATAAAAGGTGTCGAGTAGCTGTCGAGAAGGTGTCGAGCACACGGGCATGAGACAACTTTTAAACCTCGACACATGCTAGCTGTCGAGCTTTAATGAATGTGCACTGCTTCAGCTTGTTTCTTGGACAGACTTGATGAATTAAACACTTGATCTTGAAACCTTGTTTCTTAAAGTATTAAAAACATCTAGAACTACCCAATTACAAGTAAAGTGCGTTTTGTCAAAGGATTGGCCAATTACAATAAAGCATGACGTATGTTCTCAACATGTGAACCACATATGTCCTAATAGTGGTCTCCCTTCTTCCTTTCACAACTAGAAGTCTAGGTACTTACTTGTCTGTGGGAAGGGATGGGAAACTGCTTTTGACAGGGTTTGGGGTGAGGTGCCTCCATTGCCGCATACATGCGAGGTTCCCATGCTTGGTGCATTTTCCCTTCTTTTGATTTTTTTTGTTATTTGAACATTTGCTAGTCCTAACCATCTTCTTTTTACAACAAAAGCTCATCCTAATTTGAAGAAGTAATATCAAGAAAGGGTCCAAGTTGCTTTGGATTTTTCTCTTGGCATCAAGGATTTCGATGAGTTTATAGATCCTCGATCATTGTACAATCACTACCTAGGACCTGAACCCTTAGACTACGCTTAGAGGTAGCTTCTTAGGGTGGAGAAGAGTAAGTTTCTAGCTATATGATCTTACCTCTTCATTCTCTTTTCCTTCGTCATTTCCTTATGAACAACTTTTGTTGTTTTGCAGGCATGGCCACTCGCTTTAGTCAGAATAGGTACACTCGTGCTAAGAAGAAGAAGAATCAACCTCTATCGGAGATTTCCATGCCACCTACCAAGAGGCAGAAGACTGGGAGTAGAGTTGGGATCATCCTCTCCACCCCCGCCTATACTCCTTCAGTCCCTTCTCTGGTTATGTCGATTGAAGAGTTGCCTTCCCCACCTTGAACTTTCAAAGGAAAAGAGAAGAAGGGTGAGAATGTGTGGACAAATCCGGCTACCGCACTTGGACGAGCTCATAACATCATTTCTGATGACAAGCTTAAGGCTTTAACTAACAATGGAGGTTGCAAGAATCAACCCTTGTATCTCTCTCCCACTATAATTTTTAAAAGAAAGGTTTTTATTTACAAAAAATGTGTAATCTCATCACACACAACCTTGCACTTCATTAATGTTTTAAAAAATTAGTGAAATTTTCAAAATTTAGTACCTTTGATCGGTCGAACCTATTAATAATTGATCAAAAAATTGAAGAATTTCATCATAAAGCCTCTGCCTAATTCGATCAATTCTCGATTCCTGTTCAATTAATTCGATTGAGGCTCGTGAAATTGAATTTTTCAGAATTTTTATGGTAACCGTTTTTGCCGTTTCACATAAAAAAAAAAAAAAAAAAAAAAAAAAAAAAAAACACAATCCCTTGATTATAATAGAATGAGATCAAGATCAAAATTGAATTTCATTGATTCTATAGTCATAAAGTTCAATTGGGCATACTTAACATTAAACTAAAACAACATCACATCATCAATTTTAGTTTTATCAAACAATAATTCTAAAACTAAACTATGCAGAAAATTACTGTAGAATTTTCAAATACCATGAAAATAATTTTCTTTGATTCTAAAACTCACTCAACATGTTTGTTGAGGACCAAAATTTCACAAAAAAGCCCATTCCTTGAAAAGTAAAGAAAGTCCATGGGTCTTAACAAAAGAAGGCCTAATTTATGAAGTTAAGAAGGACCATGAAGGCCCAAAGCTCCAAAAAGAAGGAAAAAAAGAAAGAAATAATAATAATAATAATAATAAAGAAAAAAGAAGAGGATCTTGGTTAGGCCAGAGGACATGTAGTAAGGATTTTGGTCAGAGGATATATAGCAAGAAGAGCATCAAGGCCCTAGGACTTTGATGTGTTCTTTTGAAGTCTTGAGAAGAGGACCTTGGCTAACACATGGGAAAACTAAGATGTATGCAAAAAGCTATTAAAAATCCAGCAAAAACCAGGTATTATCTTTGTAACCCATGGTCCAAGCTCATGGGATCCTGAGTGGATAGTAAGAGAGAAATGGTTTGATTGGTAGGGGAATGATTTTTGGTGAAAGGAGGATCTCGAAGGTTTCCCTTGGTTCATATATTTGTTTGGAATGCATGAACAAATGGAAACCTCAGTTCCCCCATGTGCATGACACCTCCCCACAATTTCCTCTCAATTTTCATTTTCAACTAAAGCTATCATCCAGTACATTACGCAGCCCACCCATTCCTTTGACTTTCCAAGAAGGAATCTTTTATTTATAACTAAAGCCAAATGCCCCTTTTGAGTTATAATTGCCTAAATAAGCTAAACCTCTACCCAATGCACCTTTTTAGGTTCCAGAGGACATGGTTTTACCGAGCAGACCAGGGACACCCTCGCCTAGGGTACCAGACCATGTCCATTATAATTCATAGGGAGATTTCAGAGGTTCAAAAGATATATTCTTAGAGCTTTAAGAGCCCAGCAAGGGAGGGGAAAGAAAAGAGGGACAAAAGAAGAGAGAGCTAAGGAGTGGGAATTCGTCCTTGTGAAGGTCCCTTTTTGGACAGTGTCTAGGCCCAAGTTGAAGCAAGGACCCTAGGCCTCATTGTTGTAGTTTGAAGGGATTGGGCTTGATTCACCGTAGCTAAATGGGCTGTTTACAAACCAAGTGGCGCACAGAGTAAGAATCCTACAATACGTACACGCTAGCAAGCAAGAATATATGTATTGAATAGCAAGAAATCAGCAAAGGAAAACAATGTAATAAAGAAACACACAAAATAATTGTTAAGGATCCTCAAATTAGTACGGAATATTTCATTATTTTTCTTAATTGTGAATTACAATGTGTTTACTAAGATGTGTTACAAGGTCTAAATAAGCTCAAAAATTACAGACTTAGATGGCTATCTAGGCCTCTAAGACTTGCAAAATTTGAATCCCTTTGAATCCAAGTTTATATTCTATAGTGGCTGTTCTAGGATATCGGGCGCTATTTTTCTACTTTCTTTGAGTTTTAAACGGTGTTTTCTTAATGATTCCTGTTCTCATTCCCTATTGCTGAATGCCCCTTTATGTTGGCTGCTTCCATCCTTTTACAATGTCAATCTAGGCTTCCTGGGTATCAGAGCCCCTATTATGCCAGCCATTATGATGGTTGGTTCTTTCCTTGTTTGTCATAGTTTTCCTCTTTTTGTGCTATTTCCCTAAAAGTCACTTGCTGACTTTCCATTCCGGGGTGTTCTTGGGCAGCTAACCTTCAATCTCTCTTCTTTTAAGGCTTCTTACCTTTTAGACTTAACTTTTGGCTGTCCTTTCTTTTTGTTATTTTTCTCAAGTGAGCCGAATCCATCCCTGCCAAGTCGAAGGTTTTCCCAACTACTTCTCCTTATGGTTTTTTTTTTTTGGGTTCTCCGAGGTACCAGCTTTTTGTTTACGCGTTGTCGCTCTCCAAGCCTTCTGGTTCCTTGCTACATCACTGGGTGCTTGAGAAGGACATATTTTCCCTTCATTTCTTGTGTTTTGTGGCACCCCTTTAGAGTTGTCTCAATCCCACTTTGACTGTGTTACATGTCCCGAGGATCCCAAACCTTTGGCATCCTCTAGGGATCCTGGTCCAGTCCGTTCCCTTAGGCTCTTTCTCTTTTTTCTTTTATCCTTCGATCTTGGCGGGCTGGGCCTTTTTCTTTCTTCTTTTGTAACTTCCCCTTTTTACACGGGACAAGGCAGTTGTTTTTTGACTGAAAACTTCCTCCACCCACTTTTTACGTTTTCCGTAACTCCCATTAATAACTACCAATAACTCTTTTCTTTGAAATTAAGTTTTGGCAATTGGCGCATCTTTCCATACATCGTCTTCTCCAATTGGTGCCATTATTGTAATCATTTCATATATATATTTTTTTTGTTTTACTTCCTTAAGTCTTCCATTCTCAAGCTTATCTCTTTCCTTTCAGTTAACTTGTTTCTCTGTTTTCCATTCCCGTGTTCTTCATTCTCTCAACTTCCCTATTTCCAATTTACTTGTTGCTTTATGGCTTCCGCTTCCTCTCGAAAAAGGAGGGAGCGTACTCCTAGCCCCTTTAAGGGCGAGAGTTCTTCTGGTTCTATGCAAGGTGGGTCACAGGGGGTTACAGAGTGCCTGGCTCTCCCTTTACAGGACCCTTGGTACACCCCTAACCTATTCTTTCCTCTGGTGTCCCATGGCGAAGCCCTTCCATCCTCTCACACCTGGGTATTTTCTGGACAGGTGGGTTTTGCCAGTTTCGCTCAGGTCCTAGACCCAAGAGAGATTTCAGATCTTTAAATTAGGCGGGAATCTCGAGAGGTAGTTCCCATTTTCTTCAACTTCGTTCCTGGGAAGATTACTAGTTGGCCCATTTGGGTGGACAGGGAACTTTCTGACGGAGAATTTGTAGGTTATCTGGATCATGCCGTTATTCTGAAGGCAGTGGTGATTTCTAGGAACCTTAAGGGTTTTGGAGACGCTAAGGGTCTCAGGCACTTCGTACGCCGTTGGTGCTCCTCTCTTCATACATTCTTCTTCTTTGTTGGTGAGCTCACGATCACCTTGGAGGATGTGGTGAGTAACCTCCTTTTCCCGGTGCTTGGAGATGAGAGCCCTTTTGACATCAGCCTCTCTAATGAGGACCTCGAAATAAAAGATAAGTTATTCAACCATTTTGGTGGATGTACTGCTTTCCCCAGTAGGAAACTAGCCAGGATAGGTAGGTGGGTTATGAATCTTTCGTGAGAGAAAGACAAGGTAGTCAGGCGAGTCGAGTTCCTAGCGCTCTAGCTTAGTAAGTTTTTGTTCAGCAAGTACCTCGGGTACAGGGTTAAGTCCGCTTTCTTCCCATTGGGAATCAGATTGGCCCGAGGTGTTCAGTATTCTCTAGCCCCCATATTCTTGGGCCATGTTTATTCTCAACTGGATCTGCTTCAGGAAGACGAAGTTGAAGGTGACTCTTGTTATGCGATCACCTCGTCCCTCCATTGTGCCATTCTTCAGGTATTTATGTGGGACCATTCTTCAGTTACCTTAGCAAAGTGTAGAAATTTGAAGTTTGTGAAAGACAAGTTCCAGGGATCCCCTGATGTAATTAAAGGTCTGTGTGGTAGCTCTATTGATAGCCATCCCATTATCTTTTGTTGGGCTAGTTTGAAAGGTGGTGGCCTTAATTTTTTTGAGTTATTTGATCAGGCAGGGCATTTACGTTGGTATTCTCCTCTGGAGTTTGGCCTCGGGTTTGCCTGTGACTCTGTATTGGCTTCTTTTCTTAATTTTCCTGGAAATGCTTTTGACCTTTGTCCTGGTGATGAAGGTAGTTTGGCCTACTTGGCTTGCATTAGCCCCTCTTGGCTTCCATTTCCTTCTTCCAGTGGCCCCAGGTACACCTATTACTTAGCACACTGGGTAATCTAGCAGTTCGACTTCGATCAGGATATCCCGCTAGTGTTTAAGGATGTAGTGCCTTCTCTCCCTTCTTTGGACCCGTTCCTAAGGCCTTAGGCTTTCTCCTATTGGTCGCGGAGGAGTCCTCAATTTGTTGTGCCCAACTCTCAGAGAGGGGTCTTTGTTTCTAGTGGTTTTGTAGGCTACTGGAAAAGAGTTCAAAAATCTTTTGTCGATTATGTTGGTTCTAGTAAGATTGAGAGAGTTCCAAATCTTGATATTCTTTTTGCCCCTACATCTAAAAGGCGCCTATCGCTCCCCACTGCTAGTATTGTATCTACTGCTATAAGCAACACGACAGAATTTGCTGAGTGGCATGCTTAGGGGCGGTTGGGTGTGTTATGCACAAGATTTTTCATAAACTTGGTCGGGATGTGATCTCATTGTTGGTGCCTCTTCTGGCATGCCAATTAAAAGAGGGGCAATAGAGGCAATTAGTGCTGCAACCCCCATTGGCAAAGGTAAAGAGAAGAAAATTAAGTAGGAAAAGGTTAAGCAAGCCGAGCTTGAAGAGGGTGTTGAGGGTACTGAGGCTGGTTCTAAGACCAAGAAGAGAAAGATTGCGAAATCTCAAAAGCAGTTAATAATTTCTGAGGAACCTGGGAAAGTAAGCCCTTTTACAGTGGGAAAGGAAGTTGGGCATCCTTTACTTCCAAGGACTCGAGTAAAGACTAAGGTAGAGTCTTTTCTCTCTTAGGTTCCTATAAGTTCTTCAGCCCAGGTTTCTTTAGGGTCCATTAATTTTGCACCCAAGTCTCCCTTAGGACCCTCTGGGCGTACCTGTAGTAAGCAAAAGATCATTGTAGACTCTGTAGAGAAAGAGAGAGAGAGAAAGGCAATGCCTCTTTCCTTCTTTTCTTTTTTGTTTTGCAGTAGCTCATTATTGTTGTTGTAGTATCCTTCCTTTTCTTTTTTTTTTCTTTTTTATTTATTTTTACTGATGAGTGATTTTTTTATTTTTATTTTTATTTTTTTTTGCAGTCCAAGCCTAAGTCAGACCCCAAGAAAGGTAGGAGACCGTTTAGTGATGATGTGGTATGGCCCTCTTCTACTCGTGCCTCTTTTTTGTTTGTTTCCAACCCTTTTCTGGCTCTGTGTACTTATGCATCATTTTCCTTTTTTAGGTGGAGGTACCTCCTCCCACGACTGGTGGGACTCTAGGGGAAGAAGTGATTGCTGCTCCTTCTACTGTTTAACCAGGTGTGGAAGAGGAGCCCCCTAGTAGTGGTATGACTGAGGAGGTTAGCTAGCCAATGCAGGGTGTCTAGCCTGTTCTGCAATTTATTCCCCTGGCTGCTCGGGATCCTGAAACTCTCCAGCCCCCTATTTCCTAAGATCCCCAGCTCAAGTAGACTTTCATTCCCACCAGAACTATGTCACCTGAACCTATGTTAAGCAAAGAACCCTTGGGGGGCGCATCTCTATCTATACAAGTAGGTGAGCCCCATTCAGCCTTATAAGAACGCTTGATCTTACCTTTCTTGTATCTCCCTTTTTCTTGAAAGTTCCCATTTCCTCTTCCCCTTTTAGGTCAAAAAAATGTGAGATCTACCCTTGAAGCTGCCTCCTCTTTGGAATCTGGGGGTTCTAAAGGTGTGTGATATTCACCTTTATTTTGCTTCCTCTTCTTTCCCCTTTTTATGCTCTTCCCTTGCCTTTTCCTTCTATGGCGAAGCCCTTAGTATTCTTACATTCCTTTAGCTATTTTGCCAAGGTTTCCTCACCCTTTCTTCAACGTGTTGTGTGTTATTTCATAGAGTCCTTCAAGCAATCAGAGGAGCAAGAGGAGGAAGCTCTACCATAGGAAGTTGAAACTGGTTCTCTCTCTTTTTCTTTTCCTTACTTTACCTTTCTTTCCTGGCTCTTTCCCTTTTTGAACTATGTCTGCTTTTGCAAGCATTGTCACAGGTGTCAAAGGTCCTAAGCCTATAGTTCCTGAGGTAGCTGTGGAGTTTGCTTAGTTTGCGGAATTTCAGGCAAGGAACTCCCAAACTATCCAGAGGGTTGAAAGCTCCTTAATTCCTACAAGTGGAGATACAACAATGGGGGAGGCTCCAGAGGTGAATGCTTCAAATCCTGACTCAGGGCTCCCTTCTTTCCTGGCCCATTTTGATCTTTTGGAGTTCAATAGCCTCCTTGCAAGCCATTGTCACTGATCACTCTCTTGGGTATCCCAAACCTCGTGATGATGTGCTTTTGAATGAAGTTTGCCACGGCTGCTCCAGTGGCCTTTTTTAAAGGGATTGCTTCTACCCATTTTGCAAAGTACTCGGTGGCTGCTAAGATCCATATGTAACCATTGGAAGGAGGGTTTGTGAGCCCTATGAGATCAAGCCCCAAGTGTGGAAAGGCCATGGTGTTGTCATATCCTGCAACACATTTGGGTGAGTATGAATTGCATCTCCAAGCATTTGACAGGTATGGCATGTTTTGACCAATTACTCGAAATCCTTTTTCATTGTTGGCCAATAGTACTCCAACAGTAGCAACTGCTTGTAGAGTCTTTTCTTCCTCAGGTGACTTCCATAGTCATCGGAATTGACTTCTTTGACTACTTCTCTGGCTTTCCTTGGTCCCAGGCATCTTAGGGGATCCTTACTGTACCCCCTTTTGAATAGGATCCCATTCTGTAAGAAGTACTTGACTATAAGTTTCTTGAGCTGGTGGGCTAATGTCTTGTCAATTGGTAGGATCCCTTGAGCCAAGTACTCCATGAATGGAGTTCTCCAATCTTCTGTAAAAATACAGCATAGCTTTCTTCCTTGTCCATTGAAAGTTGACATTTTTGGCACTTCTTATGTATGGTTACTGCTTCTTTATTCATATTTAGCCAGTAGTACCCCATGCGCTACATCCTTCTGTATAGGGTGATTTTTTCTACAACCCCACAGGCCTTACTACGTAGCTCTTCTAGTCTTAGCTTTCCTTCTTTCTCACTGATACACCCGGATAGGATCCCTTTGGCCAGTCTCCTGTATAGCTCCCCTTCTATCAGAGTGTAGTCTCTCAGCTCCTTGATACTTCCTTCAGCTCCTTGTAGGAGCGCTTTTGTGGGATGTGACTTAGTTACCAAAAGGATCTAGTAAGTTGAGAAATATCGTTTCAGCCTTTAGGATGCATAGATGACTACTAGGCAGGCTATTTCTATCCTGGGGTACCTGGTCTCAGCGTCCTTAAGTGTCCCACTTACTTAATAAATAGGTTGCTCATTCCCTTCATCATCTTCCTATGCTAGTAGGGCTCTTATCGCCTGGGAGTTTGATGCTAAATATAGCAACAGGGGTCACCCACGTACTGGTGCTTAGAGGGTGGGGAGATGATTCATGATCTGCTCGATCCTTTGAAAGGCTTCTTGCTGCTCAGTTTTCCATGTGAACTCAACCCCCTTTTTCAACAGTTTGGATAAACCACTCGTGACCGAAGCCAATCCTGGCACAAACCTCCTAATCTAGGAGACCCTCCCTAAGAAGCTTTTGAGTTTTCTTACTATTGTAGGCCTTTTCATTGTTGTAATGGTTGTGACTTTTGCTGGATCTACATTTATGCCTCTGTGATGTACTAAGAACCCAAGAAACTTTCCAGCAAACACCTCGAAGGCACACTTCATAGGGTTCATGCGCAGTTTGTACTTCCTGCACCTTTCAAAAACTTGTTCAAGTATCTGAAGGTGTCTTGCCCTAGTTTTTGATTTTACCACAATATCATTCACATAGTCTTCCATCTTTTTATGAATCATGTTATGGAAGATAGCTGTTATAGTTCGCTGGTACATGACTGATAGTCCACAAACTGAATGACCACTTGTGATAGAAATTAATTAATTAATTAGCCAAATTATTAATTAATCAATTTATCATGTAAACGCGTGGTAGTACAAACAAATCAGCAATAAAAATAATTATGGAGCGGAAAATAAATAACACGGTGATTTGTTTACGAATGGGGAAAACCTAACAGCAAAAACTCCACCAGGTGATTTTCAGGTCATCACTCTCGGAACTCCACTATTATCACAACAAGCAGTTACAAGTAAAGGAATCCCAAGTACCTTACCAACCTACAGTTGAAACCTTACCCCAATACCCAATTGGATTTGTTCTATAGTGACAGTTCCCCTTTTTGATGCACAGCTCCCAAGTACGTAACTAACTAATTACGCAGATCCTAGTATGTGACTTCAAACACCAACTAAGAATGTTGTTGGCTGCAAAGTTCTTCAGTTCACTCACATGATGAAGATTAAGAAGATGCTTGGTCACAAAACCCTACGGTGCAAATACACAGCAACTTCTTCAAGAGAAAGAGATGAACTAGGGCAAGAACTTCGTCTCCTGTCACAACTTGCTTGAACAGGATTTGCTCAATGCTTGTGCAACTTGTGAACACTTTGATGGCCCTTAAAACAATCCTTTTATATGTTTAGGATTAGGAGAAAAGAAAGCCCAAACACATAATCACAGATCCCAAGAAAATCATATCAAAATTCTGAAATTCATAAACCTCGACAGATAGAAGGTGTCGAGCACACGGGCATGAGATAGCTTCTAAACCTCGACACATGCTAGATGTTGAGCTTTAATGAATGTGCACTTCTTTAGCTTATTTCTTAGACAGACTTGATGACTTGAACACTTGATCTTGAAACCTTGTTTCTTGAAGTATTAAAAACACCTAGAAGTACTCAATTACAAGTAAAGTGCATTTTGTCAAAGGATTGGCCAATTACAATAAAGCATGACATATGTTCTTAACATGTGAACCACATATGTCTTAACAATCTCCCTATTTAGCAATCTGTGACAAAACCACAACAAAGAAATGAACATATGAGTGAAGTCATAAATCACTTAACTTATACTCACTTGTTGAATAGAATAAAATCTATCCTAATACAAACTCTTGAAAACCTTTGCAAGAAGAGAGTTTATGGCAAGTAGATTTTGACAACCTGTATTTCTGAAACACTATAAACAAAACTCATCAGGGCATCTTAGTGTGAAACAGAAATAGTAGATTGCATACAATTAATAAGAAACATGTGTATAAAGGGAGAAAAGAAACAACACATGTAGAGGTAGGTGAAAGAAACATACATCCACATATAGAGAAAAATAATTACAATGTATGTGTAAAAACGGTCACAAGACCCAATGTATAAGAACAATGTATCTATAAAAGAAGAAAAGAAAACATACATAATATCCTCATTGCATCCCTCTTATCAACAACACTCCCCCTAACAAAATATCATATACTAACTTTCCCCCTAAGAATGACTACTCTCATATCCAAAACTACTCTTCCTTTTTGTCACGAATGACAAAGGGTAAGAGTGTCAAGTAGACATCTCATCAGTAGAGCTAGCATTTCCACCATCATTATTCGAAGCATCATCGTCATCACCATCATCAGCATCCTCGTCCTCAGAATCAGAAGCCATGGGAGGAGCTGGTGAAGGAGTAGCCCCAGGAGCAAAACCGCCCATGGTCGCTTGCCGCCTAGCAACACGGCTAACACGAACATTCACCTGATACAACTCTGTGGAGAGTGTATCAAGGCGAGCATCCATGCGCTGTAGCTGTGCCATGATGTCACCAAGTGTCACATCGCCTACAGAAGAGGAGGAAGCGGATGTGGATGAAGCTGAACAAGATGGAGCTGAATGGGAGGGAGGATTTGCTGAATCCGACTGCCTCGACCGAAACTGTACCTCACTACATTTTATGGTAGCAGCCTTTTGGCACACATGAAAGTGAAATGGTTGGACAAGGAAAAAGGAACAGAAAAGTGGCGTAAGATCCTTGTGATAGCGGAAGGAAAGATGAGCTTATCACGGGACACCGAATCTAGATGAACATCTATAATAGACAGAATGAAATGAGAAGGGAAATCTATAGTAAAATGCTCAAGAAGAGATAACAAAAACCGAGCACGAGGCTCTGTGATGGAGTTGTAGTGAGAGAGTGGATGCAAAACAAAGGTCATCACCATGTTCATGAATCTAGTACCTTTAGCGAAAGGCCTACCTGGTGTAAACTGATGCTCACCCTAAACAGACGAGCGCTCACAGAAAGCAGCTAACGTAAATAGAAAGAGAGGGAAAGAGAAAGAGACAATCAGCAAAGTCCCAAAATAGTTCACAATAGTAAGAATATGTGAAAAGAAATACATATGCATGGAGAATGCATGAACATGTGACATGCAAAAGAAATTGCATCATAGGCTCAGCCCAATTCAAACCTATCAGCACATAAACTGTTTGCACACACCTAAATGCATGAAAATACTGTTATACTGCATATGTAATGCAATGCATGAAGTTTTAAGATCACATTAGCATAACCCAACCCAAAATTGCAACAATAACTCATCAATTTTGAAAAACCCCAAAATTTTTCAAAAACCCCAAAACCTAGGTTAGAAAGCATGAAATGCATGAAGAATGAGAGATTAGAAGCTTACCAAGGGAAGAAAATCTTGAAAAAGCTTGAAGAAACCTTGAGAAACAAGATTGGAGTGAGATGAGAGTGTTTGGGAGAGAAAACAGAGAGCTATCGAGAGAGAGATCGAGAGAAATGAGGATCTGATCGCACGAGAAAGCTTAAATAGATCCTCAATAAATCTCGACAGATAAGGTGTCGAGAGGTGTCGAGCCATCTGTCGAGGTAGGTGTCGAGAAAATGCTTGTCGACAGATGCAGGTGTCGAGAAGGTATCGAGAAACAAAAATATCTGATCAAGAACAGAAGCTCGATTGATCCACCAGATGTCGAGAAGCTATCGAGGTTGTAGGAACTTGCTCGATTGATCCACCAGGTATCGAGGTGCTGGTGAGATTGCTATAAGAAAAAGCTTAGGAAGCTTGACAGATTGCTAGCTATCGAGGAGGTGTCAAGGAGATGTCGAGAAAGCTTTTCAAAACAGTTTTTCAAGAGGAGAAAAACATAAACATGAATGCAATCAAGCATGCAACTCAACCAATGATCCAATCAACATATTAAGCTCTCAAAATCATCCCTCAATAATAATTTTTAAGCACGTGGATCTCAAAAACACACACACATACTAAACAAGTCTAACCAATTTTATATTTCAAAAACCAAGTCAAGACAGTTTAGTGAGTATACATTAACACATGTAAACCTTTTGGTGGCCAAATCACATTGCACCTGCACATGTATCAAAAGTAGCAAAGAATTTTACGTGTTGTGTGTGAAAAACATCGCAAGATTGCAAATGTGTCAACATGTTATGACAATTTAAGATATGAGAAAATCACTTTAACTCACACACAATCATAACTGTTTGATAGGGACTATCACCTTCGAGGTACACCCTATAACTCTCACATCTCCTAGAATACACACTTGCAATCATATTTAAAAGCATTTTTGATCTTTTTGCTTTTTATTTTCTTTGCATATTTTTCTTTTTGAGCATATCATGCATGGGCATATAAGAGAGAGAAAAGAAATACCTAATCATTTTTGACATTCCAATTTTGCTATGCTGAAACACATAAATGTCATTAACACTGCACTTTTGCTATGTCAAACTATACAGGTGTCATATTATGATTGGCGGGCAATAGTGGTGAGATAGTTATTTATGCCTTTCCCTTAGGATTTTCTACTCATTCCCGTCAAAAAGAGTGATAAAAGTGTTAAATATAGGAGATAACTTAATCTTACTCATCACAAACAAGAGCCACAAAAATCACTTGCCTAGTTGTGCATAGAGATGCTCATCTAAGCTACAAAAGATACAAAATTTTGGAAATTTTGTTTCAATGGCCATCTACGGTACACAAGTACCAATGTACACAAAACACACTGTTTTTGTATTTTTTTGATGATTTTTTAATTTTTTTTTTAAATTTTTATATCAAAAACAAAATAAACAAAACTGAAAAAAAAAAAAAAAAAAAAAAAAAAAAACATGTTAAGCAAGGCAAAATATAAAACTAGATTGACTCAAAATAGTAAAGCAAAACACACAAGAAATGCAAAAAAAAAGAAAAGAAGATATAGAGGAAAGTGATAGAATCACTTGGAGCCTTTTTCCTTCCACACCTTAGAGGAACCTTTCCTTTGATTAAACCTTTGAACCGGTGGTAAGGGGGAAGAATTGAAACTGTTCAAGTTCGAAAGGAACATGAGAGCTTTGAGAAGATCTCCGAGAGGAGTAAGAGAGGATTGGAGCTGATTCTGGCTTCCGGATGCTATCATGCCGTTGCTCTGTTGAGTGGCTAACCACTTATAACAATTTGGTTGAGTATAACCAGTAGCTCCATAATGATGACAAAGATGTTGTTTCTTCTGTTTAGGCTTTTGAGAGTTAGCCTTTTTAGCTTTAAGGTTTTTAACATCTTTCTTCTCAAGCTTAGGGGGTGCTCCTGAGATAGATTTACCTTTGTCTATGTTCTCACTAGTTAATTCAGTTTTAATCTCATTGTTCTCAATTTTAACATTATTAGTAGGAAGAACAAAAACAGTAGTACTAGTAGAAGCAATATTAGAGGAAGAGAGACCATACCCTAAACCTATTCGATTTGAAGCAAATTTCTGACTGTTGAGCATTTTATCAAGCTTCGCACTTGAAGTCCTCTCTAATTGAGCTCTAACTTGAGATAGCTCCACTTTAAGCTTCTTGGTCTTCTCAGCCAAGAAGTTGTTCTTAAACCTCAGTGCTCCAATAGTTTGATTAGCCTCATCAAACTTTGTGGACAACTCTTCACGGTCAAGTTCCACATCACTGAGTTTTGGTGGCCAACCTTTAGAGTTTTTCATGCTTCTCAGAAAGCTTATACAATTTCTCATAGGCTGCATGAATGTCAGCTTGAACATCCATCTTTTCAAACTTGGACTCCACCAATTCCTCTTCTTCAACAATCCCATCAATAGGATTAATAGTGGTAGTGAACGTATTCAAGATTCCGTCATCCTTATTGTCGGAATCATCCTCAGGCTCGGTGTCACTCAAGGTAGCAGCAAGTGCCTTGCTCTTCCCAATGCTTTTAAGATATGTAGGACACTCATGTTTCATGTGACCGAATCCTTGACACCCAAAGCACTTGGGTCCTGTAGGAACAGTGTACTGACTGCCATCCCTAGCATCCTTTTTTCCCTTTGTCTTCACTCTAGAACTACGAAGAACTAGATTGCCTACGGTCCTTGTCAAAACCCTTTCCATTGGCATTCTTCATAAACTTCTTGAGCTTCCTGGTGATGTAGAACTTCATCTTGGAATCTTCATCATCTGAAGACTCATTTGTGTCACTAGTCTTGGCCTTCAAAGCCATGCTCTTACCTTTACCCGTCTTGCCAATCTTTGTCAATCCTAGCTCGTAGATCTGCAAGTTTTCAACCAACTCAGTTAGAGGAATCTTGTCAATATCCTTTGATTCCTCTATCGCCGTGATCTTGGCATGGAATCTCTCGGGTAGAGATCTAAGCATCTTCTTTACAATCTTGGGTTTAGGAATGGTTTCCCCAAGATTGAAGGCTTAGTTCACTATGTCCTTTAGCTTGGCATAGAACTCATCGAACGACTCATGATCCTTCATCTTAATCTCTTCAAAGCTTGTAGTGAGCCTCTGTAGCTTTGAATCCTTGACAGCCTTTGTACCCTCATAGGTTGTCTGGAGGATGGTCTATGCTTTCTTAGCAGTTTCAGTAGAGGATATCTTCTTGAACTCCTCATTGGTGACTGCACTGAATAACGCATTCAATGCCCTGCTGTTGAAGTTTACCGCCTTGATTTTGGCTTCATCCCAATCGGCTGGCGCTTCCTTTGGCTTGGTCCAACCTATCTTAATAGCTTGCCACACTTTCTCATCTAAAGATTGCAAGAAAGCTCTTATGCGTATTTTTCAGTATGCATGGTTAGTGCCATCAAGTAAAGGAGGTATAATTAATGACTGTTCTCTATCCATGACAAACATGGGTCAATGGATCAACACAGCAAAGATTAACCCTAATCAGAGTATGCTTGCTTTGATACCACTTGATAGGCCACAAATTGAATGACTCCTTGTGATAGAAATTAATTAATTAATTAGCCAAGTTATTAATTAATCAATTTATTATGCAAACGCGTGGTAGTAGAAACAAATCACTAATAAACTAATTATGCAGCAGAAAATAAATAATACGGTTATTTGTTTACGAATGGGGAAAACCTAACGGCAAAAACCCCACCAGGTGATTTTCAGGTCACCACTCCCGAAACTCCATTATTATCACAACAAACGGTTAAAAGTAAAGGAATTACAAGTACCTTACCAATCTACAGTTGAACCCTTACCCCATTACCTAATTGAACTTTATCTGTAGTGACAGTTCCCCTTTTTGATGCATGACTCCTAAGTATGTGACTAACCAATTGCGCGGATCCCAGTACACGACTTCAAACACCAACTAAGAAGGTTGTTGTATGCAAAGTTCTTCAGTTCATCCACATGATGAAGATCAAGAAAATGCTTGGTCATAAAACCCTACGATGCAAATACACAGCAACTTCTTCAAGAGAAAGAGATGAATTAGGGCAAGAACTTCGTCTCCGGTCACAATTTGCTTGAATAGAGTTTACTTAATGCTTGTGCAACTTGTGAACACTTTAACGGCCCTTAAAACAATCATTTTATATGTTTAGGGTTAGGAGAAAAGAAAGCCCAAACACATAATCATGGATCCTAAGAAAATCATATCAAAATTCTGAAATTCATAAACCTCGACAGATAGAAGGTGTCAAGCAATTGTCGAGCAGGTGTCGAGCACACGGGCATGAGATAGCTTCTAAACCTCGACACATGCTAGCTGTCGAGCTTTAATGAATGTGCACTTCTTCAGCTTGTTTCTTGGATGGACTTGATGACTTCAACACTTGATCTTGAAACCTTGTTTTTTGAAGTATTAAAAACACCGAGAACTACCCAATTACAAGTAAAGTGCGTTTTGTCAAAGGATTAGCCAATTACAGTAAAGCATGACATATGTTCTTAACATGTGAACCACATATGTCCTAACAATGACCTCTGCATTTTTGAGGCTAAAGGGCATCACAATGTAATAAAAATTCCCAATTGAAGTCTTGAATGCTATCTTCTTTGCATCTTTGGCATCTATGTGGATTTGGTTGTATCCATTATACCCATCCATAAATGAAAACATAGAACTTCCTGCAATTGAATCCACAAGGAGGTCAATATTAGGTAGAGGGAACTCATCTTTCGGACATGCCTTATTTAGATTACGAAAGTCCATACAGCAATAGATTTGACCATTCTTTTTCTTTAAGGCACTATGTTGGAAAGCCACTTAAGGTGATGGATGGGCTTGCTAAAACCAGCTGTTAGCAGCTTCTTGACTTTTTGAGTTATCTGAGCTTCCACATCAGTGTGGAAGACCCTGACTGGCTGGATTACTGACATGACTCCCGTGTCTACGTTGAGAGAATGGACCACCAACTTAACAGGCTTTTAGGATCCCATCTCAACTCCCAAGTTTATTTCTCTTAACTCTTCCTCAGGCTGAATTTGTGCCTCCTTAACTAGTTCCTCTTGGACTTCTTCTTGAGCCACCATACAATTTGGTGGTCTGGGGCCCTCCTGCACAATGCATTCAGGCCCCGCGCACCTTTATAAACGATAGATCAACCTTCCTCCGAGTTTTCGTACTACTATACATTCCTGGGATCTTAAGGATTTAGGCTCCCTTTTTTGCCTTTTTCTCTCCAAGAGGTTTCTTAGGTCACGTGTACCCCCTCCTTCTTCTTCTTTTAGTATAGGTGCTCCTGGGGGCCTCGGTGTCGGGCTCTTATCATCCGGTTCTAACTCATTATAGAACATTGTTTCCACAAAGTTTACCTTTCCTTCGCTGAAAGGGTTATGGTTAGCAAGGATCCTTATGGGCCTCCCATTCAATCTCCCTTTAACACATTGATGGTACGTGGATGGAATAAGACGATGCTTATTGGCCCTACTCTTAAGGCTAGCTACATATATCCCTCAGTTGATTCTGTTGATCCTCCAAATCTTGTTATTTCCATGGAAGCCCCCAGGATCCTCCTACCAGTCAGGCCCACAGCTTTTAGGGTATTCAAGGCTATGAGGTTGAGTGACACCCTTGTGTCTACTAATGCTCTTCTAACTTGGACACCATTTATGGTGGCCATTAGATAAAGGGGTCTACGATGGTCTGGATGCTCAGCCTCTATGTCCTTATCAGTGAAGGTTATCGCATTGGTTGTCTCCAAGTAAGCTCAACTAGCATGGGATTTTGTTGTGAAACATTCCATTCCCGAATTTGTTGCTATACTCATGAGGGACTTTGTGACCACCCTTCTTGCCTTTGGCCCAAATCCCAACTGGTTGAATAGCGATCTAATCTTAAGGTTCTTCTGGAGAGTCTTGACTGTGTTTAGGTGAAAGGATCCTTCAGGTTCTTTTGCTTCTGCTGGGTTCCCATAGATCACCACAGCCACCACCCCTTTCCCTTTGTGGTCAGGTAGGGGGTTCCTTTGCACTTCGAGCTCCTTTTGAGTGAGCTCTAGGGTTTCCTCCCTTAGTTTCTTGTGAAAAAGCCTACAAAGGGTCCAGCAATCCTTGGTGGAGTGCTTGACATAGTTATGAATCCTACAAAACAAAGGATTTTTCCTTTCTTCCACAGTTGGTGGCCGGGACACATTAAATGGCCTGACAATTCCATCTCCAATCCATTTGTCCAAGACATGGTTCAATTCCTTTGCAGTACATAGGATCATCAGTGGTTCCTCGAACACTTTCCCTTCAAGCCTCTTGCTTTTCTCCCCCACTGATGTTGTCATGGCTTAGGGTATTGGTGCCCTCTTTGTTTTCATAGTTTACGTTGTCCCTTTAGTTCTCTGTAACAGGTCAGCAAACTGGGTGATGCATAAATTTTTGAGGTTGAGCTTGTAATCAAAGAGCATGTTGGATATGCGGGTCTCCACGAGCTCTTTTTCTTCATGGTCTCCATAACAGTCTAGAGAAACATCTTTAAATCTTTTGATGAATAGGACAGGATCCTCTCCAGGCCTTTGTCTTACCATCTGAAGGCTTTGGAAGGTGACCTTGTCCTCACCGAAGTAATACTTTTCACAGAACCTCTCCATCATTTCATCCCAGGTCTTAATAGACCTAGGCCTTAGCGTGATGTACCAAGTATATGCTCTGTCTACTAGAGACTTAGCAAACTCCCTTAGATACAGTTCTTTGTCCCTGGCTTTGGAGCCTATAGTGTGAATAAATCTACCCACGTGTTCCACAACACTTCCATTTCTCCTATCAAAAGGATGGAACTTCGGGGGTTCATATCCCTTGCGATATGGTTTGCCAAAGAGTTCTGGTGGGAATGGGGGATCCCGAGAGAATTTCTTAGGGATCCTCGAGAGTTTTTCCCTTTCCTACTCCAAAAGGGCATTGACATCTGCTAGCGTCAAGTATTGAGAGATGGCTCCCCCTCTTACTACTGACCCTCCCCCTGGTTGGGCTCTATCTTGGTTGATCACATGGGGGACATTATCCCTGATTTCCTGTGTCCTGCTTTCTTTAAGGAGGCAAATTTCTTACTACAAATCCTTCAGTATTTTTGTCATTCGAGCCACGGGGTCTAGCTCCTGCCTTGTGCGCCTTTGCCTCGATACTACCTCCTGTTCTATTAGGGGCACCTCACCTCTCTGTTTAAAGGCTATTTCATTTTCCCCCACAGGCTCAGAGGCCGTAAGTGGCGCATTAGCACCTTTGCTGTTCCTTGGTCTTGGAGCCATGCTCTACAAAGGGACTACTTCTTCCTTTTTCTTTACCTAGTCCCCAGTAGAGTTGCCAAAATGTGAAGGTCCCTTTTTGGATAGTGTCTAGGCCCAAGCTGAAGCAAGGTCCTTGGGCCTCGTTGTTGTAGTTTGAAGGGATTGAGCTTGGTTTACCGCAGCTAAATGGGTTGTTTACAAACCAAGTGGCGCACAAAGTAAGAATCCTACAATATGTACACGCTAGCAAGCAAGAATATATGTATTGAATAGCAAGAAATCAACGAAGGAAAATAATGTAATAAAGAAACACACAAAATAATTGTTAAGGATCCTCAAATTAGTATGGAATATTTCATTATTTTTCTTAATTGTGAATTGCAATGTGCTTACTAAGACGTGTTATAAGGTCCAAATAAGCTAAAAAATTACAGATTTAGATATTTAGGCCTCTAAGACTTGCAAAGTTTGAATCCCTTTGAATCCAAGTTTATATTCTATAGTGGTTGTTCTAGGATATCGGACACTATTTTTCTACTTTCTTTGAGTTTTAAACAGTATTTTCTTAATGATTCTTGTTCTCATACCATATTGCTGAATGCCCCTTCATGTTGGCTGCTTCCCTCCTTTTATAATGTCATTCTTGGGTTCGGGTACTATTGATTCTCCCCCTTTGGCTCCCTGAGTATCAAAGCCCCTGTTATGCCAGCCATTCTGATGGCTGGTTCTTTCCCTGTTTCTCATAGTTTTCCTCTTTTTGTGTTGTTTCCCTAAAAGTCACTTGTTGACTTTCCATTTTGGGACATCCTTGGGCAGCTGACCTTCAATCTCTCTTCTTTCAAGGCTTCTTACCTTTTAGGCTCAGCTTATGGTCGTCCTTCCTTTTTGTTATTTTTCTCAAGTGAGTCGAATCCATCCATGCCAGGCCGAAGGTTTTCCCAGCTACTTCCCCTTATGGTTCTTCTTCCTGGGTTCTTCGAGGTACCAGCTTTTTGTTCACAAGTTGTCGCTTTCCAAGCCTTCTAGTTCCTTGCTGCATCACTAGGTGCTTGAGAAAGACATATCTGCCCTTCGTTTCTTGTGTTTCATGGCACCCCTTTAGAGTTGTCTTAATCCCACTTCGACTGTGCTGCGCGTCCCGAGGATCCCGAACCTTTAGCAACCTCTGGGGATCCCAGCCCAGTCCATTCCACTGGGCTGGGCCTTTTTCTTTCTTCCCTTTGTTTTGTGGGGCCAATCCATTCCATGGATTTTGGGCTTCAAGTCTTTTGGGCTTGCCATCCTTTTTCCTTGTGGTTGGCTCAATCTTTTTAATATTATTTTCCATGGGATTGGTCCATCGTGCTGTTTTCTCTAGGCTTTGATGTTATGATTTTTTAGACCTCAACAGTCCGATATCCTTGAGATCATTCAAAATACCACTTAGCCTCCAAAGAAACATATACCAAAACATGCACACATCAGATATCACTCTATCCTACAAAAATCCTCCTCATCTAACTATCTTGGAAGGCAATGCCCAAGTAAAGCCACTTGGACTTGAGTTCCAAATCCCACAAGTCTTGTGCAAAAGCACTAAGTCTATGAGAATTAGGACCAGGATCCTCGTGGCTGACTCATTCTCATGAAATTCATCTACATATATGTATATGTATTAAAATGTATATCCTAATCTAAGAAACTAACAATTATTTGAAGATATGTGTATTGTATAGTATGTTCTTATGTAAGACCTATAGAGGTAAAGGGAAAGGACAAAACTCCATTGCATAATAAGCATGGAGAAAGATCGTATAGTTCAGAGAATCAGTATTCTGGGATTACAGGCCTAATATGTTCGGGGTATCAAGTGAAGGAACTCTTTTAAATGTTTACACAATAAATGATAGGCCTTAAATACTTTATTTCAATCTCTTTCTGATTATGAATATTATGAATAATTATTTTACTTGTCTCATAAGAGTAAATGGTCATTTTATGACACTAAAACACTTATAATGGTATTTTATTGCTTAGGAGGAATTGAATTTTTGCCTTGAGGAGCTTTATGTGACTTGCGCACAACTTGGTTTGTAATTAGCCCCATTTAGTTGTGGTGAACCAAGTCTAGTCCACCAAAAAACAAGTAAAGGGCCCATGATCCTTGTTTCTACTTGGGTTTGGGTACTATCCAAGAAAAGAACCCACACAATGTTATACAAACATGAGATTAAAGACTGCTTTGATACTAATTGTTGGAAAACACATTTTTGCATCTCATACAGAACACACAACGGAAATAAACGGATCTACTTCATTCATGTGAGATAACATGAAACATTTGTATTTTAGAAACAAAGAATAGGAATGCGTACCTTGATGTAGTAAAAAAAAAAAAAACGAAGATTGAACTTGGGAAGACTTTCAATCTTCACTCCAATTCCACATATGCCCAAGATGTGTAGTCTCTCAATTAGTTCTATTTGTATTTGTTCAAGAGAATAATAGAGTGTTATGAGAAATCTCTATGTTTCTCTTAGCAATTACTTTATTGAATAACTCTTATTAAATAAATAACTAATTATCTAATTGGGTTAGCCTTTTGGGCCAACCCAATTGGGATTTAGTGTGTGGCTTGGAGTGGGACCAAAAGGGACAAATAAAGCTCTACCTCCAATGGGCTTCGAGCTTATTTGTCAACTCTTGACAAGTTCAAAGTTACCATTAATTATATTTAATACCATTATATAAATATAATTGCACTCTAGACCTTATTAATAAATTATATCCCAAGACTTATATTAAACATTTAATCCATTCATGAAAATATTCGTAGTAATACAAAGTCATAATATATAATTGTCACTTTGAAGATTATTACGTCTTGATCCTTGAGCACCTGATTTAATCCTTTAAGTTATTCATATATATTTATGAAATCCAATTTTATAAAATAAGAACTTTAGTAGCTTTTTACTAAAGTGGTTAGGCCTAACACTCTAAATAATTCCATCTTCAGAATATGTGTTCCTTCAACATTATGCATGGTTGCCCAACATATTGAGGTTTTGACCGTTAAATTAGATTTCACTCCTGATATATCAAAACAACTTACATTTCATGATCGAGTTCACTATTCTCTCAAGATTGCGAGTTTACGTAAATAAAAGTTTTGAAATTTATTATTCATTTGATAGTCGTTAATAGAATAATAAATCTCACAGCGGTTCAGTTCAATATGTCTTATACACTTAAAACATATTAACATATCAACTAGAAGTCTCCACTTCCATGATTAAGACAAATCATCTTAGTTGACATGTTATAGTCTTTGCAGATGAAATGTCCAACTTCATCACCGACTACGAACTAAGATTCTAAGTTTACAAAGAACTTATGATTTACATCTTTTGTGACTAAATCACATACTATGCATTTCAAGGACTATATGATAATGTCCAAATATTCATGTTACCATTATTTTAGATAGTAAAACAAATTTATTACTTATAACATAATGTCATACATAACATTATACAATAGGATATTAGGGCACTAATCCTAACAATAATAAATGTCCAAATTTTGTTTATGTAAAATATGTGTGTGATATTTTGCAGCTAGGTACTCCTTGCAAGTGCCTAAAGGGGGGGAGGGGGAGGGAGGCCAGACTTGGTGGTTTAAGTAGTGAAAAAAAATGGGCAGAGGATAGGATTTTATAGTCTCTTGTATAACTATATTTGTGAAGGAAGTTAAATTGATAAAGTATTGAATGCCAATTGTCCTAGTTACTCTACACGTGGTCCATAAGATCTTGGTCCATCTCAAAGGGCCCACAATTAAATTTCTTAATGGGTTGCGTGGAAGCCAAGAATACTCTATAGCGCCAAACACTTTCCCATATAATTTGCCTTAATTGTTTTATGTGACAAACTGTGATTGGGTGTCTATCACTATCACATGAATCCACCATCTTTTCTTCATCATTTACAGTTTGTCATATAGGACAATTGTGACAAAATATGTGTGAAAGTGTGTGGTATTAGAATTATTCAGAAATAAATTACCATGTTTTCCTTGCTTTGTATGTACCTAGGCATGGCAAAACGGGTCAAGACCCAACAATCTAACTCGAAGGACAATATCCGACCTTGCATGATTTTTTTTTGCCTGAAGTAAAAAAAGTTGACCCTTTTTTGTAGGTCAACTCAGCCAAACCTTTTTTTTTTTAAGTAAAAAAATAATACAATTAAGACATGGTTGGTTTACTTGTTGTTTTGGGCTTTACAGTGTATAACTCAAACTCAATTAACAAATATACACTAAAAAAAACTTGCCTACAGCAGCATTTTTTTTAGTGGCCTTCACAAAAAACGCCACTATAGATACCCTATAGTGGCATTTTCTATAAAAAAATAAAAAATAAAAAATAAAAAGGACCTATAGCAGCGTTCCATAAACGCTACTATAGGTTTTGATCTTACAAAGGCCTATGGTGGCATTTGTAAAATGCTGCTATAGCAAAAAAAGAAAAAAAGAAAGAAAAAAACCATCAAATTTCCTATCCCACCTACCCCTACTTTCTTCTTTTCTTTCTTTTCTCTTTTTATTTTTATTTTTTATTTCTTCCTTTCTTCTTCAAGTCACATGCCTCCATTGGCTCTTCTTCCTCTTTTTTTTTTTCCTTCACTCTAGCACAATTCTTTTCTTTTTTCTTCTGCTTCTTCTTTTTTTTTTTCTTTTTTTCTTCATCTCAAGCACACTAATTTGAAGCCATGTTGCCGACCCAGCCACGCCAGTTAGCCCTTTCCCTTCCTTTTTTTTTTTTTTTTTAATAATGTTTGGTTAGTAAGAAAATGGTGGAAATGATGAAAATTTTGAATGAAGTGGATATTCTAGCAATATTTGTGTCTATGTATTGATTTGGATTTGGGCTTTGATTATGAATTTTTTGGATCTGTACTTGAATATGTGCTATTGTGTTGCTGATATTGTGCATATGTTTAAATCTGGGTTTGTGTTCTTGAGCTTGTGCTTTTGTGTTTTTGAGCTTGTGCTTTTTGTTCCTTGAATGGATTTGGTGTTGGATTTGGGTTGGTTTTGTTGAATGAGAGGAGATTCATGGGTTTGTGTTATTGTATTTTGGAGCATGTTGTGTTTGATTTTGAACTTTCTGGGTTTGTGTTTATTTTTTATTTTTTTGGGTTTGTGTTTGTATTTTGTTTTATTATATATATTTTTTGTTTTAATTCTGTTTTAAATTTCTTAATTTAATTAAAATTAAAATTTTAATTTTTAAAATTTGAAAGCATTAATATTAATGCTTTCAAATTTTAAAAAGTTTAAATTTCAATTTAAAAAAAAAAAACTTTTGATTATGAAAAATTAATTTTTGTAATCAAAATATTTTTTTGTCAATGGTTTTTGGCTATAGTGGCGTTTTGAAATTCTACTATAGCCAATTTTTTTTTTAAAAGATATAAAGGTTTATAGCAACATTTTAAAAATGCCACCACTATAGGGTATGGACCTATGGTGGCATTTTTGTAAAATGTTGCTATAGGTCTATAGTAACAGTACAATAGTGATGTTTGTAATCGAAACTATAGAAAATGCCGCTATAGCCCAAATGGGCCTATAGTAACGTTTTTAGGACCTATAGTGGCATTCAAATGCCACTATAGGTCCAATTTTTTGTAGTGATAATTTGCTACGAGATTATTATTATTATTATTATTAAATATATCAATTTCTTTAATGTTTTTAGATAATGTCACTCATATATATATAATGTCATTCAAATACAATGGCCTAAAGAAAATAATTAAGATTCTTATCACTTGAAAAACATGATAAATTCAAATTTTTGGATATCAACTGACAAAATATATGTCAAGATAATCTTATTGCAATAGAGTTAAAAACATATATTTGAAATTATAGGCATATATGAAAGCATTCATAAGTGTGAAAAGAGTGAAGATGAAGTATATCAATGAATTTTGACATAAATTATGGATGCTTAGACCTGTTTTTTAATATTTCATAACCAAAATAAACGGCTTTTCAGAAAAAAAAAAAAAATTTATGTTTCTTAGTGTGTGTGTTACTTAACAATGACATGATATTCATAAAGGAAACCATGTATAAATAAATAAACATTCAAACTTTGATGCATATTCTCAAATTGAAACAGAATGTCAATCATTGTACACCTAAAATTAAACACAACTATTAGATTATTTTTTAAGATATTAGATTGTGAAATTAGTTTTGAAGTTTATAAATTTATTGTATATTTTTATTCTTTGTCAAAGCTATCCAATAGGCAATTTGTAATTCTTTTTCTTTGTTTTGGAGCGTTAATAATGTGTGGAAGTAAAACTTGTGTGTTTGTTTTAATTATATTTTCAATGGGTAGACTAGAATTCTTTGCATTTATGCAATTTTATTTTGGTTAGCAATATCGGAATTTGTATAATTTTATACAAGTATCAATTTGTTGAGCTAAACTCTTTTGTGATGTGGATAGTGAATTTAAAGTAATATATTTTATATCAAATAATTTGCTGCATGATTTATTAAGTGGCAAATACATTTTCCTTTTTAATAAAAAAAATCATATGAAAAATATAGATCAACTTGTCTAAATTCATTTATAACCCGCTTAAAATAATATGTATTTTTACTTGAACCGTACGTTTTTTTAACTTGAAGCTGACTCAATCTGCCCATTTTGCCACGTCTCTACGTGGCTAGCAATTTTTTTTTTTTTTAAGAATCTCGTAGCTAGCTAGTTGTTAAACAAGAGTCTTGTCTTTGACAACAAAGGTTAAGTAAGGAAAGAATAGAATATATATTGTCTCGTCCATGCAAGAGGGGATCATCTACAGCACACGTCAAGAAAGATTGGTTGAAGAGACAAGGAAGCTCCAAAACCGTAGAAAACCAAAAAAGAGATTCTCTTTCAATATGTAAAAGAAACATCTTAGGTCGTTAAATTAATATAAATATAAACAGCATTACGGGATACCTTCTTTCAATCAAGTAGTTCTTCATACATCCTCCAGCCCAAAGTGAAAAAAGAACTGAAGCCTCCATTAATGGAAACCAAAAATTGTGTTTGTTCTCACACCAACTATTGTGCTTGTGCGCGCGTATATGAGGATTTTGACCCCTACTGCAAATGGCATAAAGGGGAGGAACGTGACACTCTTGAAGTCCATCTCCAGGGTACAGTATATTATTCATTTCACCTGTCCTTGTTTGGAGGGATTTTTTTTTTTGAAAAATAATAATATTTTATTATTAATTGTTAAAATAGCGGTAAAATTATTTGGAAGAGTAATGTGATTTTATTTTATGTATTGAAATTTCAAATTTGCATTGATATTATGTTTCCAAAATATGATTTCAATTATATTACATTTTACATTGAAATCGTGTTTTTAAACTGAAATTATGTTTTGTAAACCTAATTTCAACACAAAATTTGAAATTTCAATACTAAAAATTGTGTTTTTTTTTAATGCTCACAAAAGGAGACTATTCTTCAAAATAATTTCCCGATAGTGTTATTTTTAATAATTATAAATAAAATAAAATAATATTATTTTTTCAAAAAATCCCTACTTTGTGAGTTTGCAGTTACATTTATTTGTTTGTTTGTTTGAGAGAGAAAGAGGGGGGATTCTTCAATAAATTAACGAATTAACACAAAACAATATATTTCTAAGGTAAAACGACTGTTAGAATTAAAATCTTTGAAACTTCATTTAGTGTAGTATATATCAGGTCAAATGTGGTTTAAGATTTTTATATTCAGTCCTAAATTCAACAGATAGAAAAGTTCAAATATTAATTCGAACTATGCCTTATAAATTATAAAATGAATTGATTAAATGAGTAGATTTGTATCCAAAATTCATATTGTTATGCATGCATGGTAACGAGACAGAGTTTAGGGGGACTATTGCATTTCCAGGTAGATGTGGTAAGGGAGATAGAAGAGAGGAGAGTTGATAAGAAGGTAGTTGGAATTAATATGTTAGTTTTAATACATTTCCATCAATCTTTCAGTCTTTCCACTTACAAGCTAGATCCTCCCATTTCATTGAGAGAGAGAGAGAGAGAGAGAGAGAATCATGTCATTTTTAAATTTCATGTTTAAAATTTTATTTCTTGAATTTTATAGTATATAAAAGCATCATGTCATTTAAAAATTTTAAATGATGTTGCACTAAATACATATTTAGATTTATAAGATTTAATTTAGCAATAAAATGGATTTATTTCAAATGAAAATGATCCTAATACATCTTCCTCTCTGCCATTGATTGATTTTTATTGTTTGTCTGGGCTTACCTCTAAGTTCTTCGGCCAAGACATAATATTCTAGAGATAATAACCTTTGAATGATCAAGCAACAGAATTTAAACTCAAATAAATTTTGTCGAAAAAATTGTGATACCCTTTGGGGTCTTTAGTTTATATTCAAAGAATTAGCTAGGTGCGTATAAACACGATAAGGCTGTATAGAATAACCTCAAGTTC
Organism: Quercus wislizeni; assembly: GCA_023055345.1. Taxonomy (NCBI): domain Eukaryota; kingdom Viridiplantae; phylum Streptophyta; class Magnoliopsida; order Fagales; family Fagaceae; genus Quercus; species Quercus wislizeni. The sequence goes on from JALGQJ010000005.1 coordinate 26,758,776, forward strand.
CTTCGTTACCCTCAATCAATGTTCAAATAGGAACTTTTGAAATAAAGAACCAATTTCTTATTCAATGGTTTTGAGCAAAGAAGTGAAGAGCCGTATTGTGTTATTCACATAACTATATTTGGCTCAAACTTTGTCAAAAAATACCTTTTAAAAAACAGTTATTTTCTAACACTCAACCCACATGGCAACTCCATTATTAAAAGAAAGAAATTACCTAGATTTAACCGTAATTTAGAAAGGACCAAGACTTACTTGGATTGAGTTTTGCTATATTTAATCAACCATATAGGTTGCTTGTTATATAATTTAAGAATATATTTAGATTGTTTAAAATTAATTTGTTTCACGATTGAGGTAGTTTTGTGCAGAACTTTTTATCAATTGTTATTTTGGATGAATTAATACATCAATGACTATTGTTGATTATTAATTACACAAAATCAACTAAATATCACATGATATAACATTATAACTAGAGTCAAATCACATTAGTCATTTTAGTGGATTTAAATGGGAGTACATCTTCTGCCAAAAACAAAAGGTTTATATATATATATATATATATATATCTAATTAATTATTATTATTATTATTATTATTATTATTATTATTTAGCTCTTACAATTTTGCTTGCCTTGAAATTAAATCGGCTCTACCACACTGGTGGTAATGATTAATTTCTCTTCTATCTAAATTATATTGTGCAGATTTCAACAAGGATCAATTAAAGGCTCAAATAAACAACCATGGGGTCCTAAAAATCTTTGGAGAACGTCCTTTAAAGGAAACTAGATGGAGCCGCTTCAACAAAGAAGTCAAAGTAGATAAGAAATGTAAAACATGTGCAATTCAGGCAAAGTTTGGTAACGGCGTTCTTTGTGTAATAATGCCTAAAACTGGGCTCAAACCCACAGAAAATGCTATAATATTGGATGGAATCTGCTGTAACGAAATTGTGATTGAGAGATTAATTTTAAAGCTAAATCTGGGGATGGCCGTGAAAGTCTTGGCTGTTGCTGTGGTGGTGGCTTTTGGAGCTTACGCAACTTACAAGTGTAATCAGCCTTGTCTGGTTGAAAACTAAATGTTGTTATATACTTTCAGCATGTATAAAATAAACACATCTTTCTTAATTCCTTAATTTCAAATTGTAAATCTTGGTGCAAAATGGAGTGTTCAATTGGAATGATAATCAATTCAGCCAAAAAAAAAAAAAAAAAAACTTGAATGAGAATCAGCATCATCTACCATTATATGCTATGTTTTTGCCCTCCTGGTCTACCTATCAAGCCTTTTTATTTTATTTTTAATAATTTGTCTTCAAACATGTGACATTTTATACTTGACAAACTTGATGAACTTGATCTCGATGATTCTGTATTTTGATTGATACTTTAAGTGTTGGGAGGTGCACGACACTTATTAGAAGTCCAGCCCATGTAGGATTTGTGCCCAAGATAATGAGCTTGCCATGCAAGCATTGTTGGAATTCTATTTCAATTAGAAATAGGTGAATTTGGTTGACAAGTCCTAGAATCCTACTCCAAATATAAGGAGTTGTGTTTAATAATTAATACTTGTAAGAATCCTAACTCAAGTCATATAATGCTAGAAAAAGAAGTCTAAGGCGGCTGAAGCTTTTTTGTGTATAAAAAGCATGTGGGTATGTTGCATATTGAAGAGAAAGCAAAGAAAGAGGAAGCCGCACAAGAAAAATGAGAAAGCAGCAAGAGAGAGCGGTTTAGAGAAAAAAAGACAGCCAAGAGAGAGCTATGTGTGGAGAAGAAAATAAAAAGGAGAGAGTAAAGAGTTGCCGTCTTTGAGAGAGATAATTAATGTGTGTGAGAGCAAGAAAAACAAGAGAGATTTTTCTTTAGCTGTGAGACATACACAAGAATTATTGTAATTGATTTGATAAATTTTGGAGTTTCTCTCGTGGTTTTTCCCTTCAAATAGAAAATGATTTCCTGGTAAATTTTGTGTTCATGTGTGTGACTGTTATTTTGGATTGCTAATATTGTTAATAATATTATTTGGGACCAAATAAGTGGTATCAACGCATAAGTTTGAGTGGAAGTAATGGCTAGAGAAGAAGGCAAGATTTCAAGAATTGAGAAGTTTGATGGAACAAAATTCGGATATTGGAGGATGCAGATTGAAGATTATCTTTTTGGGAAGAAATTGCATCTGTCTCTTTTGGGGATGAAACCTGATACTATGAAAGATGTAGAATGAAATCTTCTTGATAGATAGGTATTGGGAGTTATTCGAATAACTTTGCTAGGATCAGTTACACATAATGTTGTGAAGGAAAAGACCACAGTGGATCTGATGAAGGCTTTGTCTGGCATGTATGAAAATTCATCGGCTAACAACAAGGTGCATTTGATGAAGAAGTTGTTCAATCTGAAGAAGACAGAAGGCACTCCTGTAGTGCAGCATCTAAATGAGTCCAATACGATCACAAATCAATTATCCTTGGTGGAAATTGAATTTGATGATAAGGCTTGTGCATTGATTCTTTTGGCTTCTTTACCAAACAGTTGGGAAGTTATGAGAATGGTGGTGAGTAGTTCAGCAGGGAAAATCAAACTTAAATATGATGATATTTGAGATTTAGTTTTAAGTGAAGAGGTTCACAAGAGAGATGCGAATATAGACAATGCACAAGATCAAGCTTTTGTCATGGAGAACAAAAGCAGAGGTAGAAGCAAAAGACCTAATGACAAAAAATTCAATGGTAGGTCACAATCAAGAGATAGATCTCAGTTTAAGGGAACTAGAGAATGCTTCTATTGTGGGAAAAAAATGGCCATAGAAGAAGAAATTGTTGGCATTGGAATAAAAATCAAACTGAAGGTAAAGATGAAAAGAATGATAATGAGAAAATTACTATAGCTACTGTGATTGCTGAGGATGTTTTGGTGCTTTCTATTGAAGAGTAAAAGTGTGAGTATGTTGCTAAAAATGATGTTGAGTGAGTTGTTAATTCTACAATCTCCTACCATGTTATCCCTAGGAAAGGGTTGTTTACCACGTACAAAGCGGGGGACTTTAGTATCATGAAGATGGGTAATTCTAGTTATTCGAAAATTGTGGGAATTGGTGATGTGTGCATTGAAACCAATGTTGGTAGCACTATGATGTTGAAAGATGTGCAACATGTTATAGATTTAAGGATGAATATGTTTTCTACATTGGCTATGGACTGAGCGGTTTATTGTAACTACCTTGGTAATGGAAGATGGAAACTTACTAAGGGATCATTAGTTGTTGCAAGTGGGCATGCTTGTTGTGATATGTATAGGACTCATGTGAAGATCTGTAAGAAAAAGTTCAATGAGACTAAAGATTTTGTGAAGACTCCGAAGATGAAAGTTGGGATTAATGGTATTGATACCAAGAGGGTGAAATTCTCATTGATTGATAGTGCTTCAAACGAGGAAGTAATAGGTGATGGAGAATATGAACATGATAAGGCAACCTGGGATGATGATGAAGTGAAAGATCTTAGAGGTCTTGAGCAGGGGGAGCAATATCCTCCACTATAGATTGTTGAACCTCGTGAGAAGAGGAGTACTAGAGAACATCATATTGTTAGCTTCAAGAATAATTGGGTTTCTGATGAGGGGAAGCCAAGGGATTGGATTAAAGAAATCCAAAATGAGATTAATTCTTTGAGAATGAAAGGTATTAACGTTGATGAGGTGTTCTTAGTGCCGGTGGAGATAATGAAGAAAGTCAAGCTTGGAGTTGGCTTGACTGATATGAATTCTAACTAAAGAGTTGGAATTGAAGTTCTCGTTCCTCGATGGGCTGAGGGGGAGATTGTTGGAAGGTGCATGACACCTAATAGAAGTCCAGCCCATGTAGGATTTGTGCCCAAGATAATGAGCTTGCCATGCAAGCATTGATGGAATTCTATTTCAATTAGAAATAGGTCAATGTGATTGACAAGTCCTAGAATCCAACTCCAAATGTAAGTAGGATTTGTTTTCAATAATTAATACTTGTAAGAATCCTAACTCAAGTCATGTTAGGAATTCATATTATGCTAGGAAAAGAAGTCTAAGGCGGCTGAAGCTTTTTTGTGCATAAAAAGCATGTGGGTGTGCTGCATATTGAAGAGAAAGCAAAGAAAAAGGAAGCCGCACAACAAAAAAGAGAGAGCATCCAAGAGAGAGCCGCTTAGAGAAAAGAAGATAGCCAAGAGAGCTGTGTGTGGAGAAGAAAATAGAAAGAAGAGAGCAAAGTGTTACTGCTTTTGAGAGAGATAATTAATGTGTGTGAGAGCAGAGAAAAACAAGAGAGATTTTTATTTAGTTGTGAGACTTACACAAGAATTATTGTAATTGATTTGATAAATAGTGAATTGATTTCGAGTTTGTCTCGTGGTTTTTCCTTTCAAAGAGAAAAGAGTTTTCCGCGTAAATTTTGTGCTCTTGTGTGTGATTGTTATTTTGGATTGCTAATATTATTGTTAATATTATTTGGGACCCAACATTAACTTTTGGTGCCTATTTTCATTCTTATCAAATTTTAGGGAATACTTTTTAGTTTGTCATCAAAATTAACCCATTTTCAAATCCAATTTACCCTAAGAATATTCAGATTTTCTTATTATTAATTAATTATCATTTATGAAAAATAAATAATTCCTCAAACAATCAAAATACATAATTATTCATTTGGATTATTTCATGAATTAAAGGTCATCCTTTCTTTGGATTTAAAACAATGGAATTTTGACATGTTATCAATTATGATTAATCATTTTAAGAATCTGATAGGCCAAGAATGTATTGACCCCTTTGGTAACTTAATTAATTAATTTAGCCAAGTGAAATTAATTAGATTCAATTACATTCAATAAGCGTGGTAGCATAAACAAATTACCAACTAAGTTAAATGCAGCGGAAAATAAATTTGACATAGTGATTTGTTTACAAATGGAGAAAACCACCGAGACAAAACCCCACTAGGTGAATTTAAGGTCATCACTCTCGAGAATTCACAATTATCAAAACAAGCGGTTACAAGTAAAAAGAATCCCAATACCTAATACCAACCTATAGTTGAACCCATACCTCAATACCCAATTGGACTTGTAATGTAGCGACAATCTCTCCGTTCAATGCACGACTCCCAATACGTGACTAACCAATGATGCACGAATCCCAGTAACCCTTTGATTGTTGTAGTTGATTTACAGTATCTTCATATAGAAACACCAATAAGATCTTCAATATTGGTGCAAGAGACTTCACTTGGTTATAGAACCCAAAGGCGTACAAGATACACAACAAAAACTCTTTCTTCTATAAGAGAAGGCTAGGGTTTTAAAAAGAAAATCTTATGAAGCTCTCTAAGGTTAGGTTTTTCTTTTTCCACCTCCTTTAAATAGGAGTTTAATGGGCTCTTCTATCCCAAATAGGTTTACACAAACCTTGGGCTTTCTTAGTCGAATATGGATTATACAAACCCACAAACCCTGGGTTTTTCTAGTCCAATAAGGATTATACAAACTCAAAAACAAATAGCCTTTTAGAATAAAAAGGTTGTTGGCTATAGTTTGAATTTTGTAAGCTCGATAGATCGAGACATGTGTTGAGCTTTAATGAATCTCAACAGATCAAGCTTCTGTCAAGGAGGTATCGAGACCTGTAGATTGCACTTTTCTTAAGCAGTTCTTGAGTAATTTTCATGTCTTCAATTTAGCCACTTGTAATGATCATCTTGAACCTGCTTAGATTTATCCAAATACAAGTAAAGTGCATTTTGTCAAAGGATATGCCAATTACATAAAAATATGTCCTTGACAGAATCAATTGTAATTAATTGCTCATTATTGAACATATTAAATTTTTATTTCAAAGGGTACTTTTCGGCCATTGAAATTTGATTCCACATAATTTTTTAATTTGTTACTTTGATATTTGTGCAAGAAGTGACTTTTTGATTATTAAAAAACTAGCGTGTAACCTTGTGCATTTACATGTGTACATTTAAAACCAATTACAATTACATATATATATATATATATATATGATTTAGAATCTAATTGGATCTAGACTCTTTAGTTTTTGCACCCAATAATCCACTTGCAACAAAAATTAAAAAATTAGATGGGACACATGACAAAAAAATTGAACTTCAATTTAGAATTTAATTGAATTTAGACTCTTTGATTTTTCCCTTTTTTTTTTTTTTTTTTTTTTTTTGAGGAATCCTTCAGTTAAACTTTTATTGCAATATTGAAAAATTAGAACTTAAAACATAATCTAACTCTGGAGGGACAAATTCCATCCAAACTTGAAAGGGAAAAGAAAGTCTAGCTCTCCTAGCTAAGGCATGTGCTACATCATTACCTTGCCCACCAATATGAGAGAATGACCAACTCTGAAGGGAGTTTACAAAAGACAAAGTGTCTTGAATTAAATAACCTATAGACGAGTTCAACCGTTCATTGTTTCGAAGTGCTTTTATGACTTTTTCTAAATTGCCTTTGAAAATGGAATCAGCAAAACCAAGCTCTTGTACCAGTAAGACCGCCCATCTAGCTGAAAGAAGTTCTATAGTTTCCACTGAGGATGGCTTCTAGATTTTTTCTGATAGGAATGCCTTGACTTCACCTTTATAGTTTCAAATAACCACACCAATTCTTGCTTCACTTGATTCTTCAAACACTGCACCATTAAAATTGGTCTTGTACAATCCCGACAAAGGTGGTTTCCATTTGATATTCCTCCTCTCTGCAATTCGGGTTGGTATGGGCTGTCCACAATGAAATGTGGTCAGGTATTGGTAAGCCTCACTTGTAACCCTATTCAATGGCACCACTGGTTCATTGACCCTCATATAAGAAAGCATAGAGAATCTAAAGGAAGAAACAAAGAGCTCGAGAGAGAATTGGAGTTGAAGAAACTTGTATTCAACTAATTGAATGAATTTGTACAAGCAATTGAGTCTATATACAAAAGAGAACATAAACAAATATCCCAACTTATACGAGATCAGTTACAAAACGTGTGTAGGTTAGTTATTGCACGTGTGAAAGCATTCTACTTAAATACACTACTAAGCTACTTGTAGTTTAGTCTACAGTACTTCAGCAACTGATTATAGCACTGTCGTTTAGCTCAGACTTCATCTTTTTGCTTCATTTTTTCTTTTTCTTTTCTTCCTTTCGGATTTGATTCTTCAGTTGTACAACTTTGATACTCACCCTTAAGATGAGAACCATAATTGTGGATGTTCACAATGCTCATCTTGGCAAGTAGTGCTTTCAATTGTTGACCACTAAAAGCCTTTGTGAGGAGATCTGCTAACTGTGAATGTGTGGGAGTGAAGAACAACCTAATGACTTTATCTTGCACCTTGTCTCTGACCAAATGGCTATCTACTTCTATATAGGATGAGAAGTAGTAGGTAAAGGATCAATGCAAGGGTCTAGGGAAGGAAAAAGATGTGGCTAAGTGATGGTGGAGTGAGGTGAAGAAGAATAAGTGGATGAAATGAAGGGAAACACAGTTTCATGAAAGATAACATCCCTAGAAAAAAAGATTTTCTAAGTAGCCAAATTAGGTACTTTGAAACCTTTAACACCAAAAGGATAACCTAGAAAAACACATGGGATAGATCTAGGATCAAATTTTGACCTATTATGAGTCAAAGTAGAAGCAAAACAAAGGCAACCAAAGACTTTTAGATGATCATAGGAAGGAAGTTTGTTATAAAGCTTCTCAAATGGTGTTTTGTTGCCTAGGGTGGAAGAAGGCAATCTATTGATGATATACATAGCAGTTAAGACACATTCACCCCAAAAAGAAAGAGGCACATTAGATTGAAACCTTAAGGCTCTTGCAATGCTCAAAATGTGTTGGTGTTTCCTTTCCACAACTGAATTCTGTTGTGGAGTGGCAACACATGAATGCTAATGCAAATTTCCTTGGTCAGCATAGAAATCTTTTAGGAAAAACTCTTGAGCATTGTCAGTCATAATAGCCTTGATATTAGTGTGAAATTGTGTGGATATCATCTTGTAAAAGGAAATCAATAAGGGTTTGGTTTCTGATTTGGTTTTCATATGATACACCCATGTGGATCTAGTGACATCATCCACAATGGTAAGAAAATACCTAAAACTATCATTAGTAATCTTGGCAAAAGGTCCCTAAACATCACAATGGATAAGATTAAAAGCACATTCAAACAAATGATTAAAGAAAGGAAAGGGCAATTGTATCTATTTAGCAATGGGACAAAGTGCTCAATCTTTATTGCTATGTACATTGTTTACATCAGGAATACAATCATGTAAAGCATGAAGTTTGGCATCTGAAGCATGTCCTAGTCTAAGATGCCGAAGGTATGGCTTGGTAATGATAGGAACATCTAAAACATTATTAACAGACTAAAATAGACTCTAGAATAGAAGACACTGCAGAATCAGAATTGCAAGAAGTTGAAGATTGCAGTAAGTAGAGGTTGTTATGTAGTTTACCCACTCCAATCATTTTCCAACAAGAAAGGTCTTGTATAAAACACATATTATATAAGAAAACGAAACAACATGACATGCATTTTGTTAATTGACTGACTGAGATCAAATTGAAGGTGAAAGCAAGAACACATGGCACATTCTCAAGAACTAAACTAGCTATTACTTGAATAGTGCCAATGTGTGTGACAACAATCCTTTCACCATTAGGCAATTGAACAAAAGATGAAACTGAATTAGTGACAATTTAACAGAATGGACAATATGATCTGTCGCCCCAATGTCAAGAACCCAAGTTTCCTTACCATAAACTGTTTTATTGACAGGATTGTTAGCGCAAAGATTGAATGTTGCATATTCAAGCAAACAAAATCTTGGAAAAAGGCACAAAGATTACCTGAAAGAGTAGAATTGGTTGTGTGAATAGCATCGTTGGAATTACTAGAAATGGATGCATGAGAGTTCAGCATAGAGATAAATTATTGATACTATTCTGAAGTAAAAGGGAAAGGACTATTCTGATGTACAACTTCAAATTGACCTTGATCACCATTAACCATGACTTGATTAGTGTTGGCAACTCTTTCTTTCTGCTTGTAACATGGAGGAAATCCAACAGGCTTGTAACATTTCTCCATGATGTGACCAAGCTTTCCATAGTGGCTGCACACAGGTATTCCTTTTCCAACATTTCCTTTGAAATTCTTGCCATTACTGTTGTTTGAAGAAGAACCTTGATTGAAGGCTTGGTTCTTAGCAGCAAGTGTAGCTGAATCAACTAAAGGAGTGCCATTAAAAGCTAAAGATCTTTGCCTTTCCTCCTGGATTACCAACGAGAAGGCCTTGTCTATTGATGGAACATGTTGCATCATAAGGATCTGAGTCTTGACTTATGAATAGCAATCATTCAATCCATTAAGGAACTGCATGATTGAGTCTTGATGATAAAGATGTGCTATTTTATCATTCACACCACAAGTGCATTTACCATATGAACAACATGGTAAAGGCCTGAGATTTAGCAATTAATCCCAAGAGACTTGAAGATTAGTGAAGAAGCTTGTCACTGTAGAATCCCCTTGCATTACAGTTGAGATTTGCTTTTGAAGTTGAAAAATTCTTGGTCTATTGGCTTGTAAAATCCGATTCTTGAGTGCATTCCACATTGCAAAGGTTGTGTCTTTGTAAGTGACACTAGTAGTGATGTCAGGTGAAATTGAATTCAAGATCCATGATGAGATCATTGAATTGTGCCTTGACCAAGCTTGTTTCTCGAGTGGTGTGACTACCATTGATGCAGTGATGGAACCATCAACAAAACCAAGTTTACTCTTGGCATCCAAAGCCATTCTCATTGCTCTAGCCTAGGTAGGGTAATTGTCCTAAATCAGAGGTTAAGCAACAAGGATCGCACCAGGGGATTCACCATGGTATAAAAAGAATGGACTATGTCGATCTTCCATTAGAGAAAGCTTGTGCTAAGAGGAAGAAGACGAAGTAGTTTCAACGTTTGATACCATATAAGAAAGCACAAAGAATCTAAAGGAAGAAACAGAGAGCTCGAAGAGAATTGGAGTTGAAGAAACTTGTATTCAACTAACTGAATGAATCTGTACAAGTAATTGAGTCTATATACAAAATAGAGCATAAACAAATATCCCAACTTATATGGGATCAGTTCTAGCACATGTGTAGGTTAGTTATTGCATGTGTGAAAGCATTCTACTTAAATACACTACTAAGCTACTTGTAGTTTAGTCTACAGTACTTCAGTAACTGACTATAGCATTGGCGTTTAGCTCAGACTTCATCTCTTTGCTTCTTTCTTCTTTTGCTTCGTTTCTTTTCATCCTTTCTGATCTGATTCTTTAGTTGTACAACTTTGATACCTCAATTTATTTCTTCGACACCAGATATACCATGCTGTAGTAGCAAATAACTCCATTGCTTGCAATTTTTGTCGGATAAAACGGATTAGTTCTTCAAATAAGAGACCAGCAGTGTGAGCTCTGTTTACCCACCTGAAATGTAGAGTCCAAACAGCCTGTATTGATTCACACTCCCACAAAGCATGAGTAATGGATTTTGGACACCTATCACAGTTCTAGCATGTATTAACTTCCAGGATTTTTTGTCTCACCAAATTCACTTTTGTGGGGAGGGCATTATGGCATGCTTTCCACATAAAATGTTTGATCTTCCTTGGAACTTGGAATCTCCAAATTCCCTTCCAAAACCGCCAAGTTGCATCTGGGATTGGGATTGAAGCTTCATCGCCCTTATACAACATCTAGTACCTAGACTTAACGGAGTAGCAACCATGATTTTTCAACGGCCAATACATATGGTCTTTTTAAGGGAGAGAGCACAACGGGATTGCTTTGATTGCTTGGGCATCACTTGGGAGAAAAATTGAATCAATGAGGCTAAAATACCATGCCTTTGTAGTTGGATCAATGAGATGAGAAACCGTTCTAGAGATAGGTAGGGACAGGTTTTGTGGAATCACACGATCTCCATTGTTTCCAGGCAGCCACCAGTCTTCGAAGTTTTTATTTCACATCCATCACCCACACACCACTTTGCACTTTGCACTATAACTTTCAAAGCTTTTAGAATACTTTTCCCTGCATATGACCCCAACTTTGCTTTTGCTTCAAAAACCGAGTAATTTGGAAAGTATTTTGCTTAAAAAACTTTGTATAACAAAGAATCAGCATTAGGAATTAATCTCCACACCTGCTTTGCTAACATAGTCTCATTAAATTTATAAAGGTCTTTAAATCCAAAGCCACCTTCATGTTTGGGTTGATATGAATTTCCCATTTCTTCTAATGAATTTTCCTTCGATCCCCAGGTTAGCCCTACCCAAATTTCCTAATCATCATCTCAATATCCTGGCAAAAACCAATTGGTAAAAGAAAGCAACTCATAGCAAAAGTGGGAAATGACTTGCACCACCTCTTTGAGGAGAACTTCTTACCGAATTGAAATAGCATTTTTTCCTTCCATCCTTGGATCTTCCCCCACACCCGCTATTTGATAAAATTCAAGCTAGCTTTTTTTTTTTTCTCCCCACCACTGATGGCAAACCAAGATACTTTTCATATTCTTTTATTTCTGGGACTCCTAATAGCACTTTGATTGTTTCCTTAGTTGCTGGAGAAACAGATCTACTAAATAAAAGTGTGGTCTTGTCTTTGTTAATCTGTTGCCTTGAAGCTCTTTCATACACCTCAAGAATATTTTTGATACAATTTATATCCCCCAATTGAGCTCGACAAAACAATAGACTATCATTAGCAAAAAAATAGTTGTGAAATCTTGGGCCCATTCTTACAAAAAGAAAATCCTCGAATTTAATTTTTAGAAACTTCTCTTTTTGATAAGACCTATCAGTCCTTCAGAACATAACAGAAAGAGATAAGGTGAGAGAGGGTTACCTTGTCTAATACCTCTGGTTGGGATTATATTGCCCTTTGGTTCCCCATTGACTAGAACAGAATACGCTATTGAACTGATGCATGCCGAGATAAGCCCAATCCACCTTCTATGGAAACCCATCTTCCCCATCAAATGAAGAAGGAAATCACATTCCACCCTGTTATACGCTTTACTCATATCTAGCTTCATGGTCATAAACTCGGATTTATCGGATTTCTTAGTCTTCATATGGTGAAGTGTCTCAAACTCTACCAGGATATTGTTAGATATTGCTTTGTCATACTAAAAGCCACTTTGAGAATCTGAAATAATCTGGGGTAGGATTCTCTTCAACCGGCTTGCCAGGACTTTGAAATCAACTTATAAAGAATATTGCACAAAGCGATGGGCCGAAATTCTATGACATGCTCTGGGCTCTTAAACCTTTGGAATTAAGGTGATGTAGGTGTGAATAATTAAGGTGATGAGGCATGAAAGGACAGCTTTAGACACATCATCTCCAATACTTTGCCAGTAGTATTGGAAAAAAAATGGGAGGCAAACCATCAGGGCTTGGGGCTTTGAGAGGTGTCATATACTTTAGAGCTATTTTCACCTCCTCTCTAGTGAATTCATGGGTAAGCTAAGCATTCATCTCATTTGTGACAACTTGTGGAACAGACTGAAGCACAACATCAATATCAGATGGGTAAGTAGAAGTAAATAAGGATTTTTAATAATCCACTAGTAAAGCAGCAACATTATCATCACCACAACAAAGTTCTCCCGCTTGATTTTGAAGACCATGAATATAATTCCAACGGAACCTTTGGGATGCCCTGTTGTGAAAGAAAGCAATATTTCTATCACACGAAGAAATCCAATGGGATTTAGACCGTTGTTGCTATAGTTGTTCTTCCTTCATAAAAAAAACCTTGGATCTCCCTCTTCAAATTCAAGATGTTCTCATAGCTGCCCCCTCCCCCCCCCCCCTCTGCACCAAAATTTCCGCAAGTTTTAAAAGCTTTCATTTTTCTACTAGCTCATGTGTAATGTTGCCAAAACATTGCTTACTCCACTTTTGTAATTTTATTTGATAGCTTCCAATCTTGGCTTCTACCTAGGCAATAGGTAGACTTGGTAATTTGATGTTTCAGGCTGAGTCCACCGTGTTATGGTAGCCCTCCTTTCCCAACCAAACCTATTCGAATTGCTATGGTTTTTGAACGCTCTAAAATGTGAGAAAACACAAGAGCTATTTAGACCCTCAAATTAAAATTATGGCTCGATAGATTTTACTCTAGCTTATACTAAGTGTGTAAAAGAGTAAATGTGAGTGTATAAACAAACAAGCTACTCTAACCCATATTCATAATAACATAGCAGTAAAATGAAAGGTAAAAGAGTAGGGAAGAAAGATGCAAACACAAGATAACACGCCGATGTGTTATCAAAGAGGAAATCGAAGAACTCAGCGAAAAACCTCCCCACTGCCCTCCAAGCGGTAATCGATCCACTAGACAATTAGTTAGGATACATGGGTTAGCAAGAAACCCTTCAATCCTAATCTACCTGCTGTACCTAAGCCCTCCAAGCTCCTACTCCAACAAGGCTTCTCGGAACCGTGTCTTTTCTAGCTCTCCAGATCCCACAATACGCCCAATTGCATCCGCCAAAACCTGGCTTCTTCGAATGCTTCCCAGCAGCACAAAATCCTCACTTGACACTCTAAAAGGGTGTGGTAAGTGTTTGGGCTATTAACCTCTTAATGGTATGGAAATGGAGAGGTAGGAGTTGAGGAAAATCCATAAGCAATTGTGTAGAGATATGTGGGTATAACAATCTCTAACTTTCAAGGTTTGTGGCTAGGGTTTTCTCTCAGAAGAACTCCTTAACATTTGTGGGTAATGTGGGTATATATAGTGTGTATTAGATAGGACAATTGGGCAAAACAGAATGTTTCACGAGTGTCTTGTGGGAAGGCCTTACCCATGAGCTACTCGGGAAACACAGCTATCTCCATCCTGTCCAGACTCTTCGCATTCCAGTCATGTGCAGGGCACATGCATCATTTTTTAGGATGCTTAGTTGCGAGCTACCTGTGAAAACAATGTAAACTTATTCCCCATAAATCCTAGATCAACAAAACCACATTCGTCTAGGATATCACAAAAATCCTACATTTGCTTGTAAGGTTTGTTTCTACCTCCATACTTCTTCTGAGCCCATCCAATTTTGTTAAAATCACCTACACACAACCAAGGGATTGAAAATTTTTACACCACTTAAACTTATTCCCCACAAATCCTAGATCAACGAAACCACATTCTTCTAGGATATCACAAAAATCCTACCTCTACTTGTAAGGTTTGCTTTTGCCTCCATACTTCTTATAAGCCCAACCAATTTCATTAAAATCACCTACACATAACCAAGGGATTGAAAATTTATGATTTAGGCGACGCAAAATATTCTAGGAAATATGATGATTATGCATCTCCAAGGCTCCATAAAAACCAGAGAAACGCTAAGAATTTTCTTTGCCACTGTTGAAAATAGCATTAATATAGTTAGGGGATGAATCATCAACCCTTATATCAATATCTTGCTTCCACAATAAAGCTAAGCCTCCACCTTGATTTACTTTGGCTACCCCATGCTTATGCCCCATTCGTAAATTTTCACAAATACCATCTAGCCTTGATATATCCAACCATGTTTTGGCTAAAAACACAACTACAGGATCATGTGCCCGTATTAAATCAACGAGCTCTTAAACTTTCTACTGGTTCCTAAGCCCTTGATAGTTCCAACATAGTAGAATCATTAGTTCGGGTAGGGTTAGGAGACAACCCCTGCCAATATTTCGAGATCGGGTCCATCACCACAAGAAACCAGCCGTTGCTTAGCAAGTAACTCGGATTGAACACAGGTTGGAGGTATAGGGTGCTTAGCATTAAGAGATTCACCCAAGGGAGAAGCAATGGAAGATTTTGATTGTGTAATACATTTTCGGTTTGTACTCACTGGGGTGGGCTTAGTTGTGGAGCTGCTACAAACTTTTGTGAAATCATGGATGGCAAGGTGATGGCTATGGGTGTTTCTTATGTCATGTGAAGATGGATTAGTGATCACGTGACCAACTAGGGTTTCAGATGAGACCTGATTCGTGTAGGATTCTGTTACCGTTGAAGTTGTGCAGTGAGAGTTTAAAGCCAATGCCTTAAATCTTTTATGCTCTCTATCAATCTCATTAATATTCTCCTACAATAAATTCCCCACAATAATAGGAATTAGATTCATAAGGATGGATTGGGTATTGATGTCAGGATGCATTTTAGAAAATGTATCCGTATCAAGAATTAGAGAATCCCCAGGATTAACTTCACCATTTCTGTTAGGACATATGTGATTCAATGTTAGGAACATATATCACTATTTTATGTAATTTGCTAATCCTTTGAAAAAATGCACTTTACTTGTAATTGGGTAGATCAAGGATGTGTTTAATGCTTCAAGAAACAAGGTTTCAAGCTCAAGTGTTAAAGCCATGCAAGTCTATCCAAGAATCAAGCTAGAAAGTATAGGATTTTAAAGCTCGACAATTTGCATCTATTGAGGTTTAAAAGTTGCTGAAGCCCGTGGCTCGACAGCTAGCTCGATAGATGGCTATCTATCGAGGTTTATGAAATTCAAATTTTCTGTTCTGTTTTTTATCCAATCTATGTGTACATGTTTAGGCTTTCTTTTCTTACAACCCTAAACATATATAAGGATTTTTTTAAGGGCTGTACAAGATTACGCACAGTTGCACAAGAGCATAATGGCACAAGTGTGAAGAAAAGTGTAACCAGAAACCTAATTTGCCCTAGTTCTTCATTCTCTTCAAGAAGCTGCTATGTTTTGTACACCATAAGGTTTTGTGACCAAGCAACTTCATGATCTTCATTGTGGGATGAACTGAAGAACTTTGTGTTTGGATTAGTGCCCTTAAATCCTATTGTGTGATACTATGTATGTTATTATGTATGACATTATGTATGACTTAATATTGTGATTAATAAAGTTTCTTTATTATTATTATCTAAAATAATGGTAACATGAATGTTTGGACATTAACATATAGTCCATGAAATGCATAGTATGTGATTTATGTGATTTAGTCACAGAAGATATAGATCACAAGTTCTTTGTAAACTCATAATTTTGGTTCATAGTCGGTGATGAAATTGGGCATTTCATCTGCGAAGACTATAACATATCAACTAAGATGATTTGTCTTGATCATGGAAGTGGAGACTTCTAGTTGATATGATGATATATTTTAAGAGTTAAGACATATTGAACTGGACCGCTGTGAGATTTATTATTCTCCTAACAACTGTCAAATGAATAATAAATCTCACAACTCCTATTTGCATGAACCCTTAATCCTGAGAGAATAATGGACCTGATCATGAGGTGTAGGTTGCTTTGATATATCAGGAGTGAGATCTAAAGGCACAATCAAAACCTCAGTATGTTGGGCAACCACATTTAGTGTTGATGGAACATATATTCTCAAGATGGAATTCATAGTCTCTTAACGGAGATATAAAATATTCCCTTGAGATAAGTTTAATGGGTTTGGTTATTCAGAGAGTTAGGCCTAACCACTTTAGTAAGAAATTACTAAAGTATATATTTATGAAATTGGATTTCATAAATATATGATGAATAACTTAAAAGGATTAAACCGGGTACTCAAGGATTAAGATGTAGTAATTTTCAAAGTGGCAGTCTACATTCATGACTTTGTATTACTACGAATATTTTATGAAGGGGTTGCATGTATAATAAAGTCTTGGGATATAATTTATTAATAAAGCCTAGAGTGCAATTATATTTATATAGTAGTATTAAATATAATTAATGGTAACTTTGGACTTGTCAAGAGTTGACAGAAAAGCCCAAGGCCCATTGGAGCTAGTGTTTTATTGGTCCCTTTTGGTCCCACTCCAAGCCACACACTAAAGCCCAATTGGAAAGGCCCAATAGGCCGGCCCAATTAGATAATCAGTTAGTTATAAAAGGGAGAAACATACAGAAATTTATTTTAAGAGAATCATTATTGTGAAGTGGTGTGTATGTGCGAGTGAAACCACTCGATTATTCTCCCTTAGAAACTGATTGAGAGACCACACTTCTTGGGCGTAAAGTGGAATTGGAGTGAAGATTAAAAGTGTTCCCAAGAACTTATAATCTTTTGTTTTGAATTTCACCGCACCAAGGTACGCTATCTTGTTCTCAAATTCTCAAAATCACATAGTGCATGTTATCAATCATGAATGAAATAGATCCATGAATGTCGCTTCCGTTGTGAGTTTTGTATGGGATACAAAACTAGATTTTCCTTCAATTGGTATCAGAGCCAGGTTTTCATATCATGATTGTATAGCATGTGATTGAATTTTAGAATTAAAGAAAAACGGTTTCTTGGTGGCCCATAGTTGTTTTCGGTTATATAGATTGAAGTTCTATAGACTTCTAGATGAAGTTGTGAGATAACCGTTCATGATGGATTGCCTTGATGCATTGGTAAATATATGAATTTAGCACCGATTGCATTGCTTTATGGTAGTTATTGATTGTTGATGTAACTGTTTTGTAACTACCATGTGCGTGAACCAAGTTATTGCACCACTTGGACTTTGTGTTGCACCGCTTGGTTATAACAAGGCAATTAACAATTTGGTGTAATTGTCATATATTATATGCATGAAAACTACTTCTTTTGGAAGTATTGAATCTGTATATTATATATATGGTGTGATAATTGGCTTAACATATATATTTATATGGGTTCATGTGCGTGCACTTTGATATTGCATCGGTTGGATATAGATGTATATATTGGCTTGATTTGTTGCATGATTTCGTGGACCCATGTGGCAAATTCCATCTGCCATTAACATGCTTTTCATTTATATATTGTATAAAGTGATGTTTGACTTTTGGCTATACATATATGATTGTATGGTAAACGTGTAATATTGTTAGTCTTGCTTGATATGACTTATATGCTATCTAGTTAATGCTAGGTTTATGAAATTTATTCCTAATGAGATTAGGATTATGTTTTCAAGAGTTTCTAGCATTATTATGGTTCTTGATCAGAAAAACCTTTAATTTAAAATATCTAGTGGGAGAGAGATACAAGGGTTGGATCTCACGGCCTCCATTATCGGTTCATAGTTGTGTGGGGTAAGCACCTCGTCTTGGCATATATGCCTTGCGATCCCAAAGGAGGGTGTTAACTTCATAGTACTACAAGATTGAACTAAACTGTTTAAAGTAGTGTGGACAAGCACCCTCGTCTTGGCGTATATGCCTTGCGATCCCAAAGGAGGGTGTTTTGTTCCATGGTACTACCAGTTTAAACATTATAAGGGAGATGAAATGTGGCTACACATGATTCTAGATAATGGTGTACACTAGACTAAGTGTAATGTTAACCTCCCAAAGGAGCTATGTCATTATTACTTAGAGGCTAAAGGTAATACGGCATATTATTAGTGTATGATAAGAGTTATCATGATAGCACGAATAATGAGAATAGTTCTCAATCAATTAATGTGTTTATAATAAACTTGCTACCAAGGAATTATAGACATGGATTGGTTTGTCGTTGCATATAATATTTTATGGTTTTATGAGGTTCCATATTATATACTTATATGCTAAATTGATAATGTCCAGTTTACTTATTATATTCATGTTTGTTATTTTCAGATTTAAAATCATGGCATCATTTAGCCCACTTGTTGCTATTCTTAATCAAAACAAATTGACTGGATCCAATTATGTTGACTGGAAAAGAAATTTGGATATTGTTCTTACTGCTGAAGAGCACAAATATATGCTTACTCAACCATGTCCTAGCTTTCCATCATTAAATGCTCCTCTTGAGGAAAAACAGCGATATGATCGTTGGCAGAAATCTAATGAGATGGCCAAGTGCTACATCCTAGCATCTATTTCAAATGTTTTACAGCATCAAATGCAGGATGTAGAATTAGCTTCGGACATTATGCTAAGTCTGAAGGAGATGTTTGGTGAGCAAGGCCATTCTGCAAGGCAAGAAACTATGAGGCAGATTTATAATACCAAAATGGCTGAAGGTACTTCAGTGAGGGAGCATTGTCTTCGGATGATCTCTAATCTGAATACATTGGAAGTTTTAGGTGCCGATATTGATGGAGAATCCCAAATGGATATGATACTCCAGTCACTACCAGAATCATTCAAGGAATTCAGACTTAACTATAATATGAACAAAAAGATTTATTCTTTGTTTGAATTAATGAATGAGTTGGTAGCGGCGGAAGGCATCCTTGGTACTTCTAGTGTTGATGCCAACATGGCGGAAGCTTCTACTTCTCAACCTAAGTCGAAAGGCAAGGGTAAGAAGAAGAAGAAGAAGAAGAACTTTGCCAAGCAAGATGGTAAACAAGTTGCCTTAGGAGTTGCCAACAAAGAAAAGAAAACCAAAGGAAAGTGTTTCCATTGTGGTGAGAAAGGACATTAGAAGAGGAATTGTCCAATATTTAAGGCTGCCAAGATTAAAGGTATGAAAAGTACATTCCTTCTTGAAACATGTTTAGTACAGAATCCCACAGATTCCTGGTGTGTGGATTCAGGTTGTACTAATCATATCTGCAATTCTTTGCAGGGGTTTCAGGAGATCAGAAAGTTGAATGAAGGAGAAATGTTTCTTACCTTGGCTGATGGGAGCAGGATTCCAGTTGTAGCTATTGGAGTGTGTAATTTATGTTTTGAATCTAGAGTTTTAATATTGGAAGACTGTTTGTATGTACCTAATGTTCGTAGGAATTTAATTTCTGCAACTTATTTAGGTAAACATGGATATTATGTTATCCTAAAAGACAATGTTGTAATAAAGAAGGATAAAGTGTTTATCTGTTCTGGCAATATTGTGGATGGTCTTTATATTTTAACTCATGATAAACATGAATTACATAATTCTGAATTAGATCATAACTCTCATGTAAAATCATTAAAGAGAAAGTTTCCTTCTACTAATGAAGCATATCTTTGGCACTTGCGTTTGGGTCATATTAATTCAAACAGAATTCAAAGACTGATCAAAGATGGACTCTTAGAGCCATTGGACTTTAATGAATTTCCAGTTTGTGAATCTTGTTTGGAAGGTAAAATGACCAAACGACCTTTTAATGCAAAAGGCAGAAGAGCCCAAGAATTGCTTGAATTAGTTCATACAGATGTATGTGGTCCTATGTCAACCCAAGCAAAAGGAGGTTATGAGTACTTCATCACTTTCATCGATGATTACTCAAGATATGGTTATGTGTACCTAATGAGACGGAAGTCCGAAGCTTTTGAAAAGTTCAAAGAGTTTAGGGTTGAAGTTGGGAATCAATTAGGTCAACGCATAAAGGCCATTCGATCTGATCGTGGTGGCGAATACCTTCTTGGGGATTTCAAGGATTACTTAACTCAAAATGGGATTGTATCCCAATTGACTGCACCTGGAACTCCCCAACAAAATGGTGTAGCAGAAAGAAGGAATAGGACTCTTTTGGAAATGGTTAGGTCCATGATGAGTTACTCAACTTTACCAGTTTCTTTTTGGGGAAATGCACTAAAAACTGCAATGCACATTTTGAATTTAGTTCCATCAAAATCTGTTCCTAACACACCTAAGGAATTGTGGAGTGGGCGCAAGCCTAGTATGAGATACCTCCACATTTGGGGATGTCCGGCACATGTGTTGAAAAGGAAGTCTGATAAGTTGGAAGCTAAAACCGAAGTATGCATGTTTTTAGGGTATTCAAAGGAAACAAAGGGTTATTTATTCTATAATCATAAAGATAACAAAGTGTTTGTTAGCACACATGCCAAATTTCTGGAGGATGATTATGTGAATAATTTTGATCCTAGAAATAAAGTTGTTTTGGCTGAAATGAATGAACCTGTAAATGAACAACCAATGGATGAAACTAGGGATGATGTGGCTATATTAGATACAGCACATGATATTACTCATGAGATGACTAGTACACAGGTGCCTCGTCATAGTGGGAGAATTGTTCGGCCTCCTATAAGATTTATAGGTTTGGGAGAAACTTATGAAGCTATCCCAGAAGAGGCTGAATCGGATCCCTACACTTATGAGGAGGCAATGAATGATATAGATGCACATCATTGGATCAAAGCTATGAAATCTGAATTAGATTCTATGTATTCCAATCAAGTTTGGGATCTTGTAAAGGCACCTAATGGCATTAAACCTGTTGGTTGCAAATGGGTTTACAAGAGGAAGAGAGGGGTAGATGGAAAGGTTGAAACCTTTAAAGCAAGGCTAGTGGCGAAAGGATATACACAAAAAGAAGGTATTGACTATGATGAAACTTTTTCGCCAGTAGCCATGCTTAAATCTATCAGAATTCTCTTATCCATTGCTGCTTATTATGATTATGAGATTTGGCAAATGGATGTCAAGACTGCATTTCTTAATGGCAATCTTGAAGAAGAAATCTATATGTTGCAACCGGAAGGTTTCATAGCAAAGAACCAAGAGCATATGGTATGCAAGTTGAAAAAGTCCATTTATGGACTTAAGCAAGCATCTAGGTCATGGAACATCAGATTTGATCAAGCAATCAAGTCATTTGGTTTTGAACAAAATCTTGATGAACCATGTGTGTACAAAAGATATCAAGATAAAGTAGTAATGTTCCTAGTGCTTTATGTTGATGATATTCTACTCATTGGAAATGATGTAGGGGTAATGTCATCAGTAAATGTTTGGTTGTCAAGCCAATTTGATATGAAGGACTTGGGTGAGGCTAATTTTATTCTAGGGATCAAGCTTTGGCGAGATTGCAAGAATAAGATGTTAGGCTTATCACAAGCTGGATATATAGATAAGGTTCTAGAACGGTTTAGCATGCAAAACTCCAAGAAAGGTTTACTTCCTTTCAGACATGGAGTTCCTCTGTCTGATGACCAAAGGCCTAAGACTCAAGAGGAAGTAGATATGATGAGACAAGTTCCTTATGCTTCTGCAGTGGGAAGTCTCATGTATGCCATGCTTTGTACTAGACCAGATATTTGTTATTCAGTTGGCATGGTCAGCCGATATCAATCAAATCCAGGACCAAAACATTGGCAAGCTGTAAAACATATTCTCAAGTATCTTCGGAGAACGAGAGATTATATGCTTGTTTACCGGTGTGAGGATTTGATTCCCATTGGTTATACAGATTCAGATTTTCAATCAGATCTAGATTTCAGAAAGTCCACATCATGATGTGTTTTCACCTTGGGAGGTGGAGCCATAACATGGAGGAGTGTCAAGCAATCTTGTATTGCGGACTCCACCATGGAAGCATAATATGTTGCTGCTTGCGAAGCAGCAAAAGAAGCTGTATGGCTCAAGAAATTCCTTTCTGACCTTGGTGTAGTGA
Organism: Quercus wislizeni; assembly: GCA_023055345.1. NCBI lineage: Eukaryota > Viridiplantae > Streptophyta > Magnoliopsida > Fagales > Fagaceae > Quercus > Quercus wislizeni. Next base: position 26,781,189 of record JALGQJ010000005.1, read on the forward strand.
GAATTAAGCAAGTTCCCATTACTTTGTTTTGCGACAATAGTGGAGCAGTTGCACAATCAAAAGATCCAAGGAATCACAAGAAAGGAAAGCACATTGAGAGAAAGTATCACATCATTAGAGATATTATTGCTCGTGGAGATGTGGTGGTAGCAAAGATTGAAAGTGCAAATAATCTAGCAGATCCCTTTACCAAAGCCTTGCCTCAAAGGACCTTCGAGTCACATTTGGAGGGAATGGGAGTTAGATTAGTACACAATAGTCTTTAGGGCAAGTGGGAGATTGTTTAGATTAGTGCCCTTAAATCCTATTGTGTGATACTATGTATGTTATTATGTATGACATTATGTATGACTTAATGTTGTGATTAATAAAGTTTCTTTATTATTATTATTTAAAATAATGGTAACATGAATGTTTGGACATTATCATATAGTCCATGAGATGCATAGTATGTGATTTATGTGATTGAGTCACAGAAGATATAGATCACAAGTTCTTTGTAAACTCATAATTTTGGTTCGTAGTCGGTGATGAAATTGGGCATTTCATCTGCGAAGACTATAACATATCAACTAAGATTATTTGTCTTGATCATGGAAGTGGAGACTTCTAGTTGATATGTTGATATATTTTAAGAGTTAAGACATATTGAACTGGACCGCTGTGAGATTTATTATTCTCCTAACGACTGTCAAATGAATAATAAATCTCACGACTCCTATTTGCATGAACTCTTAATCCTGAGAGAATAATGGACCTGATCATGAGGTGTAGATTGCTTTGATATATCAGGAGTGAGATCTAAAGGCACGATCAAAACCTCAGTATGTTGGGCAACCACATTTAGTGTTGATGGAACATATATTCTCAAGATGGAATTCATAGTCTCTTAACGGAGATATAAAATATTCCCTTGAGATAAGTTTAATGGGTTTGGTTATTCAGAGAGTTAGGCCTAACCACTTTAGTAAAAAATTACTAAATTATATATTTATGAAATTGGATTTCATAAATATATGATGAATAACTTAAAAGGATTAAACCGGGTACTCAAGGATTAAGATGTAGTAATTTTCAAAGTGGCAGTCTACATTCATGACTTTGTATTATTACGAATATTTTATGAAGGGGTTGCATGTATAATAAAGTCTTGGGATATAATTTATTAATAAAGCCTAGAGTGCAATTATATTTATACAGTGGTATTAAATATAATTAATGGTAACTTTGGACTTGTCAAGAGTTGACAGAAAAGCCCAAGGCCCATTGGAGCTAGTGTTTTATTGGTCCCTTTTGGTCCCACTCCAAGCCACACACTAAAGCCCAATTGGAAAGGCCCAATAGGCCGGCCCAATTAGATAATCAGTTAGTTATAAAAGGGAGAAATATACAGAAATTTATTTTAAGAGAATCATCATTGTGAAGTGGTGTGTATGTGCGAGTGAAACCACTCGATTATTCTCCCTTAGAAACTGATTGAGAGACCACACTTCTTGGGCGTAAAGTGGAATTGGAGTGAAGATTAAAAGTGTTCCCAAGAACTTATAATCTTTTTTTTTTGAATTTCACCGCACCAAGGTACTCTATCTTGTTCTCAAATTCTCAAAATCACATAGTGCATGTTATCAATCATGAATGAAATAGATCCATGAATGTCGCTTTCGTTGTGAGTTTTGTATGGGATACAAAACCAGATTTTCCTTCACTTTGTAGCCAACATCTTTCTCAAGTTGGTGATTAAGTCGCATACTGGGAGTCATGCATTGAAAATGAGAGATTGTCACTACAGAACAAGTCCAATTGGGTATTGGGGTAAGGGTTCAACTGTAGGTTGGTATAAGGTACTAGGATTCCTTTACTTGTAACCACTTTTTTGATAATAGTGATTCTCGGGAATGGTGACCTTAAAATCACCCGGTGGGGTTTTTGTCGTGTAAGTTTTCCTCATTCGTAAACAAATCACTGTGTCATTTTATTTTCCGCTGCATACTTAGTTTAATTGGTAATTTGTTTATGCTACCACGTGCTTTGCATGTTAATTTGATTAATTAATAAAATTGGCTAATTAATCAATTAATTTATCATAAGGGGTCAATAAGTTTTTGGCCTATCAAGTGGTATCAGAGTGGGCACACTCTGATTAGGGTTAATCTTTGTTGTGTGATCCATTTAACCCTTGTTTGTCATGGATAGAGGACAATATCTTATTATACCTCCTTTATTTGATGGCACTAACTATGCGTACTGGAAAGTACGCATGAGAGCTTTCTTACAGTCTTTAGATGAGAAGGTGTGGCAAACTGTAGAGATTAGTTGGACTAAGCCAATAAAAGTGCCGGCTGATCGGGATGATGCTAAGATCAAGGCGGCAAACAGATGAAGGAGTAGGATCAGATGAAGTGGATGCCCTGGAATAAAGAGGGTTTCGGGACGGAGTAGACTTGCATTTGGGTGCCACAGACACAGACTAACGCAAAACAGAAAAGAGAGGGAGAGAGATAGACAATCAGAAAAGTCCCAAAAATAATTCAAATGTATCAAGATGTATTGAAGAGAAAGAATGTATGCATAGGAATGCATGAACATGTGACATGCAATATGAAAAGCATCATGGGCTCAGCCCAATCCAATCCTACCAACACACAATCAATTACACACAACTAAATGCATGATAATACCGTTGTAATGCTCATGAGATGTAATCCATGAAGTTTTTAAGATCAAATCTTTAAAACCCATCCCAAAATTTCAACAAAAACACAACAATTTTGAAAACCCAAAATTTTGTTAAATCTCCAAAACCTAGATCTAAATGCATAAAATGCATAAATAATGAGAGAGAAAGAGATCATACCAAGTGATTTGAAGCAAGGAGCTGAAAATCATGTGGGTTTGAAGGTTTTAAGAGAGAAATGAGTGTTTGGGAGGTAAAGAGACAGATCTATCGAGAGAGATCAAGGAAAGAGTGAAAGAAATCGTGAACAGTGCTTAAATAGGAACCTTTTAAAGCTCAATTGATTGGGATGTGTCGAGGAGTTGTTGAGGTTTAAATGCATGTCCTAGCTATTGAGCCACCTATCAAGGTTCTGTCGAGGAACAATTCAACAAAAAAGTTTATAAAGAAGCTCGATCAATCCACCTAGCTGTCGAGAAGCAATTGAGGATCCAGAAGATATGTCGATCAATCCACCTAGCTATCGAGGAGCTATCGAGATTGCAATAAAAACCATCTAAAGAGCTCGATAGATAAGGCAGGTGTCGAGAGGTGTCGAGATTGCTTAAAAACAGTTTTTCAAGAAGAGAAAAACATAGATATGAATGCAATCAAGTATGCAATTCAACCAAGGATCCAATTAACATTTTGAACTCTCAAAAACATCTTTCAACAACAATTTTAAGCACATAGATCCCAAAAAAACACACACACACACACACACACAACAAGTCTAACCAATTTTATATTTCAAAAAAATGTCAAGACAGTTTAGTGAGCATACATTAACACATGTAAACCTCGTGATGGCCAAATCACATTGTACCTACACATGTATCAAAAATAGCAAAGAATATTGCGTGTTGTGTGTGAAAAACATCACAAGATTGCATAAGTGTCAACTAGTTATGACGATTTAAGATATGAGAAAATCGCTTTAACTCACACACAATCATAACTGTCTGATGGGGACTATCACCGTCGAGGTACATCCTATAACTCTCACATCTCCTAAAATACACACTTGCAATCATATTTAAAAGCATTTTGATCTTTTTGCTTTTTGTTTTCTTCGCATATTTTTCTTTTGAGAAAACCATGCATGGGCATATAAGAGATAGAAAAGAAATACCCAATTATGTTAAGCATTTGACATTCCAATTTTGCTATGCCGAAGCACACAAATGTCATTCATGATTGACGGGCAACAGTGGTGAGATGGTTATTTATACTTTTCTCTTAGGATTTTCTAGTCCTTCCCATCAAAAAGAGTGATATGAGTATTAAGTACAAGAGATTACTTAATCTTACTCATCACAAACACGAGCCACAAAGCTCACTTGCTTAGTTGTGCATAGAGATGTTCATCTAAGTTACAAAAGATACAAAATTTAGAAAACTATGTTTCAATGGCCATCCAAGGTACACAAGTACCAATGTACACAAAACACACATTGTTTTGTATTTTTCTGATTTTCCAATTTTTTTTATATTTTTTTTATGAAAAACAAAATAAACAAAACTGAAAATAAATAGACAAAAACATGTTAAGCAAAGCAAAGCATAAAACTAGACTAACTCAAAATAAAAGCAAAACACACAAGTAATGCAAAAACGAAAACAAGAAGAGAGAGATGAAAGTGATAGAATCACTTGGAGCTCTTTTCCTTCCACATCTTGGAAGAACCTTTCCTTTGAGTAAACCCTTGAACTGGCAGTGAGGGGGAAGAATTAAAACCGTTCAAGTTCAAAAAGAACATAAGGGCTTTAAGAAGATCTCTAAGAGGATCAAGAGAGGATTGAAACTGATTCTTGTTTCCCGAAGCTATCGTGCCGTTGCTTTGTTGAGTGGCTAACCACTTATAGCAATTTGGTCGAGTATGACCAGTAACTCCATAATGATGACAAAGATACTGCTTCTTCTGTTTAGGCTTTTGAGAGTTCGCCTTCTTAGCCTTAGGGTTTTTAGCTTCTTTCTTATCCTGCTTAGGAGGTGCTCCTAAGATAGATTTACCCTTGTCATCAACTAATTCAATTTTATTGTTGTTCTCAATTTTCACATTATTAGCATGAGGAACAAAAACAGTAGTACTAGCAAAAGCAATACTAAAAGAAGAGAAATCATTCCCTAAACCTGTTCGATCAAAAGCAAATTTCTAAATGCTGAGCATCTCATCAAGTTTTGCACTTGAAGTCCTCTCCAATTGAGCTCTGACTTGAAATAGCTCTGCTTCAAGCTTCTTAGTCTTCTCAGCCAAAAAATTATTCTCAAACCTTAGTGCTCCAATAGTCTGATTTGCTTCATCAAACTTTGTGGAAAGCCCTTCACGATCAAGTTCCACATCATTGAGCTTCTTGGTGGCCAGCCTATAAAGTTTGTTATGCTTCTCAAAAAGCTTATACAGTTTCTCATAGGCTGTATGGATATCATCTTGATCATCCATCTTCTTGAACTTAGAATCCACTAAGTCCTCTTCTTCGTCCACACCTTCAACAATCCCTTCAGTAGAATTGACAGTGGCAGTGAAGGCATTTATGATTCCATCATCCTCATTGTCGAAATCATCCTCAAGCTTGGTGTCGCTCAAGGTAGTAGCAAATGCCTTGCTTTCCACAATGCTCTTCAAATATGTAGGAAACTCCTGAAGTACTTTGGTCTTGAGGGAACAATGTACTAACCACCATCCCTAGCATCCTTCTTCCCTTTGTCTTGGCTCTTGAACTGAGAAAAACTGGATTGTCTACGGTCCTTGTCAAAGCCCTTCCCATTGGCATTCTTCATAAACTTTTTGAATTGCCTGGTGATGTAGGACTTCATCTAGGAATCTTTATCATTTGAAGACTCATTCGTGTCATTGCTCTTATCCTTCAGTGCCATGCTCTTACTCTTACCTGACTTGCCAATTCTTGTTAAACCTAACTCATATGTCTGCAAATTACCAACCAACTCTGTCAAAGGAATCTTGTCAATGTCCTTTGATTCCTCGATCACGATGATCTTGGCATGAAATCTCTCGGGTAGAGATCTGAGCACCTTTCTCACAATCTTGGGTTCAAGAATGGTTTCCCCAAGATTGAAGGCTGAGTTCACTAGGTCCATGAACTTGGCATAGAACTTATCAAACGACTCATCCTCCTCTATCTTGATCTCTTCAAAGCTTGTAGTGAGCCTCAGAATCTTTGAATCCTTGACAGCCTTGGTTCCCTCATAGGTTGTCTGAAGAATGGTCCATGCTTCCTTAGCAGTTTCAGTGGAGGATATCTTTTTAAATTCCTCATTAGTGATTGCATTGAACAAAGCATTCAATGCCCTACTGTTGAAGTTTGCCGCCTTGATCTTGTCATCATCCCAATCGGCCAGCGCTTCCTTCGGCTTGGTCTAGCCTATCTCAATAACTTGCCACACCTTCTCATCTAAAGACTGCAAGAAAGCTCTCATGTGTACTTTTCAGTATGCATAGTTAGTATCGTTAAATAATGGAGGTATGATAAGAGACCATCCTCTATCCATGACAAACAGGGGTCAATGGATCACATAACAAAGATTAAAATCTAATCAGAGTATGCTTGCTCTGATACCACTTGATAGGCCAAAAATGAATTAACCCTTGTGATAAATTAATTGATTAATTAGCCAAGTTTATTAATTAATCAAATTAACATGCAAACACATGGTAGCACAAAAAATCCCCAATAAACTAAGTATGTAGCAGAAAATAAATTAACATGGTAATTTGTTTACGAATGGGAAAAACCAACACGGCAAAAACCCCACCGGGTGATTTTAAGGTCACCACTCCCGAGAATCCACTATTATTAAAACAAGCGGTTACAAGTAAAGGAATCCCAGTACCTTCTACCGACATACAGATGAACCCTTACCCCAATACCCAATTGGACTTGTTCTGTAGTGACAATCTCTCCTTGTAATGCACAGCTCCTAATACATGTCTAACCAAGTGCGTAGATCCCAATACGCGACTTTAATCACCAACTAGAGAAGGTTGTTGGCTGCAAAGTTCTTCAGTTCATCCAGATGATGAAGATCAAGAAGCTCCTTAATTACAAAACCCTATGGTGCACAAACACAGCAGCTTCTTCACAAGAAAGATGAACTAGGTAAAATTCTGTCTCTAGTCACAATTTGCTTGAACAAACTTTGCTCAACACTTGTGCAACTTGCGTCACATTTGACTGCCCTTAAAATAATCCTTTTATATGTCAAGGGTTGTGAGAAAAGAAAGCCCAAACACATAATCACGGATTGAAAGAAAACAGAACAGAAAAATATGTTTTTCTTAAACCTCGACAGATAGCTATCTGTCAAGCTGTTGTCAAGCCACGGGGCTAGAACAACTCTTAAAGCTCGATAGATGCTAGCTGTTGAGTTTTAATGACAGACACTTTCTCAGCTTGAATCTTGGATAGACTTGCATGGCTTTGACACTTGATCTTGAAACAAGGTTTCTTGAAGTATTAAACACATCGATCTACCCAAATACAAGTAAAGTGTGTTTTGTCAAAGGATTAGCCAATTACATAAAATAGTGACATATGTTCCTAACATGTGAAACACATATGTTCTAACAAAAATTAAAAAAAAAAAAAATTCATGGGACACATGGCATAAAATTGAATTTCAATTAAAATTCAATTTAGAATCTAATTGAATTTAGACTATTTGATTTTTGCACTTAATAATTCACTTGACACACAAATTTAAAAATTAAATAAGGCATGTGGTGCAAAATTAGACTGCAATTTAGAATTTAATTGGATTTTCTCTCAGTTTTGGCTATTAATGTATATATAGATATGATAATATTTTAGATTCTTATTGGCAAAAAATATATTTTTTACACTTTTTTTTAAGGGGGCAAATAAGAAACTTTGATTAATCTGAACAGGCTAAATCGGTCTGAAATACAAAATAAAACTGTAGTGGAACATCCTCCATTCACACTAAAAAATTTGGAATGTCAATAGCATATCTTGCCAGACTATAAGCAACTGAAATACATTCTCTCTTAGTATGAGAGTAAAGTAATTGATCAAAACTTTTAAAACTAAACTTGGCATCTTCAATCAGTGGGCCTATTGGAGAAAGAGAATTATGATCATCTAACGAAGCTTTTATAATCACCATTGAGTCACCCTCCAACATAGCTTTGGTAAGGCCAATCTCAGTAGCAAAAGATAGTGCTGGGTAGCTACCAAAGCTTCAACTTCGTTACTGCTATAGGCTTGTGGCAATATTTGGGAACAAGAAGCAATAACTAAGCCCAAATTATTTCTAATGACCACCCCAATACTTGACTTATTTTATTTGGAAAAATAGCTCCGTCGAAGTTGATTTTCATGAAATTCATCGATGGAGGTTTACCAACAAACTCTAGTTCGAGCTTGTCTTTCTCTCGTTGGTGTTTGAGAAACCAAAAATTCTGTGAACATATATTTGGAAATTTGAAAAATTTGATGAAGAGCACGGGCTATTTGATGGAGGTAAACTTGATTTCTTTGTGTCCAAATCGGCCAAGCCGTCATAGCAAAGAGCTCTGCACTGTTTTGCTGCAAAATGATCCATGATAATAATTCTTTGAAGTTCAAGAATTGAACTTGTTGTCGAAAAGGCCATAATTCTGGGTCATCCCAGACTGTATTAAGCTCCTTGCATGACCAGATAGCATGTATAGGTGTCTTATGGACTTTATACCAGTGATCACACAATGGGCCATCGATAAATGTACGTCGAACTAAGCTTGCTTTTGTTGGCATAGCATTTTGGCATGAATGCCACATCAAATTCTTCACTTTATTTGGCACTTAGAGAGACCATATGCCTTTCCACAGCTTTGTATTCGAACTTAGAGGCAGCTGAGAGTAACACATATTAGCTTCCTCCTTAAGAAACCAATCACCCGATTTGCAAGTATACCTCCCATCATGCGAATGAGTCCAAGTAAGAACATCCTCTGAAGCTACTCGGGCTAGAGGAATTATTTTCATAATGTCAACTTCATCTTGAAAAAAAATGATAGGCCAAGAACCGCTTGTGATGAATTAACCAATTAATTAGCCAAGTTAATTAATTAATTCAATTAGCATGCAATAAGCATGGTAGCACAAACAAATCACCAACTAAGTTAAAATGCAACAGAAAATAAATTGACACAGTGATTTGTTCGAATGAGGAAAACCTACATAGTAAAAACCCTACCGGGTGATTTTAGGGTCACCACTCTTGAGAATTCACTATTATCACAACAAGCGGTTAGATAGCCTAGCTATCAAGATTGCGATAACAGCTATCGAGAAAGGAAGCTGAAAAGGCTCGATAGATAGCCTAGCTATCGAGAGGTATTGAGAAAGCTATCGAGATTACTTAAAAACAGTTTTTCAAAGAAGAGAAAAATACAGACATGAATGCAATCAAACATGCTACTCAACCAAAGATCCAACCAACATTTTAAGCTCTCAAAATCATCTCTCATCAAGAAAAATGTCAAGGATTTAGATCCAAAACACATACACACACTAAACAAGTCTAACCAATTTTATATTTCAAAAACAAGTTAAAATAGTTTAGTGAGCATACATTAACAAATGTATTCCTTGTGATGGCCAACTCACATTGTACCTACACATGTATTAGGAGTAGCAAAGTGTATTGCATGTTGTGTGTGAAAAAAACATCACAAGATTGCATAAGTGTCTACATGTTATGACGATTTGAGATATGAGAAAATCACTTTAACTCACACACAATCATAACTACTTGATGGGGACTATCACCTTCAAGGTACATCTTATAACTCCTACATCTCCTAGAATACATGCTTGCAATCATATATAAAGTATTTTGATTTTTTTTGCTTTTTATTTTTCTTTGCATATTTTTCTTTTAAGCAAGCCATGCATGGGCATATAAGAGATAGAAAAGAAATACCCAATGATGCTAAGCTTTTGACATTACACTTTTGCTATGCCGAAGCATACAAATGTCATTTCATGATTGGTCGGCAACAGTGGTGAGATGGTTACTTATGCCTTTCTCTTAGGATTTTCTAGTCCTTCCCATCAAAAAGAGTGATACAAGTGTTAAATATAAAAGATTACTTAATCTTACTAGGGCATATGTCTCTGGTTCACAATATGCTTGTGAAAAACTTTTGCATTGAGTTGCATCAACTGTGACGGCCCTTAAAACAATCCTTATATATGTTTAGGGTTGTGAGAAAAGAAAGTCCAAACATCTATTCACGGATTGGAGTGAAATTAGATCTGAAAAATTGATTTTCACAAACCTTGATAGATACCTTATCTGTCGTGCATCAGGCTGAAACAGCTTTTTAAACCTCGATAGATTCTAGCTGTTGAGCTAGCTGTCAAGATTTAAAATTCAGCACTTCTTCACTTGTTTCTTGGACAGACTTGCATGGCTTTAACACTTGAACTTGAAACCTTGTTCGTTGAAGCATTAAACACATCCTAGATCTACCCAATTACAAGTAAAGAGCTTTTTGTCAAAGGATTAGCCAATTCTATATTGACATATGTTCCTAACAATGATTCACATATGTCCTAACAAAAAATACCATCTATCAACCCTTCATTCCATTGTCTTGTATTTTCATCAATCAACGTCGCCACAGTAGAATTTTCCATAGATTTAATTGGATAGGACACCACCTATGGAGGATGTTTCCTTGGGAACCAAAAGTGCTGCCATATTTTAATTGATTCCCCATTCCTAACTCGCCATCTAGCGCCCCTTTGTAAGGCATCTCTACCTTTGGGTATGCTCCTCCAAGCATACAAGTTGGATCTTGAATCCATGACCTCTATAATGGAACGATTTGGAAAAACCCATGCTTTGAACACCTTATAAAAAGAGAGGACCTATTGTATAGTAGGTGCCAAGCTTGCTTTGCCAGATGGGAATCATTGTAAAGAGCCAGATCTCTAAATCCCATCCCACCCACCATTTTTGATTTTGTAAATTCATCCCATATTAGCCAATGAATCTTCCTATGGTCACCTTGTTGGCCCCACCAATTTTTTTTTTTTTTTTTTTTTTTTTTTTTTTTATCAATGCCTCAATATCATGGCACAAACCCAATGGAATCTTGAAGCATCCCATGTTATAGGTGGGGATAGCTTGAATTATAGATTTAATCAAAACTTCTCTTCCCTGCTTGCTGTGGATGCTCCCGGTTTTTCCCCAGTTGTTGCACATTGGGTCCTTGGCAACGTGACTCGTTTGTGATTATGTATCTAGAGTGGGGTGTGTGAGTGTGAGTCCCTTTTTCTTATTTTTATTTTAGGAGCCACCACCAACCATTGGTTTTGTATTCGGTGAGATTGGTCACCTAGATGTCTAATTTTCTTTTTTAGGTTACCTAATTAACTACCAAATTTTAAGGGTCCATTGAATGGGGTAAACCAAAAGTTTTTGAACCAAAGTTTTGAGACTCAGAAGTTTGGTTATGTGTGGGGAAGGTGTTAGGCACCCCACAATGCCTATCCAAAAATAGTAACTCATTTTAATTTATTCCCAACACTAAACTTTTTCAAAGAAATGGAATACTTGCCATTTTGATTTTGTTGAAAAGGTTTTTGCAAACAGTACACACACACACACACACACATGTGAGTAAAAATTTCTGTATAGTATTCATGTGAATAATAACTCCAAATTATACAAGCAAAACATGTAAAAGGTATATACATAATTAGCAAGTGACAAGGCATACATACACACTATACACGTAACATGTTAGTATTTATTTACTATGTAGCTAGCATGTGAATACTATAACTATACAAAGAAAAAACAACATGGAATGACAAAGGATGGTTAGTAGAATAGCACCTTGTTTTCATTCATCATTTTCATTTGTATTCATGCAAAAAAAGAATGACAAAAAGAAAGTTGTTAGTGCCAAATTTATTAGGGACAATGTATGCTTAGGGGATGTTCAAGAACTCAAGACAGTGAGCCTTGAACACAAATCCACAAACAACCACTATTCTAAGAAAAATGCTTAAAGAAGAAAAGTCATAACGTTAATGTTATTGTTTTAGAAAAAGCACTTTCTGCTTTAAAACATTTTACGTGGCACAAGGGTTCATGAAACTTTTTTTTTTTTTTTTGGTGAAAACCCTTTTTGAAAGTCCCCCTTTTTTGAATCAAAAACAAACTTTTCAAGAAAAAAGTTTTTTGAAAACATTAGAAAACATTTTTGAAACACTTTTTTTTTTTTTTTAATCATTGATGTTTCGGCCCTCCCCTAAAAAAAACAGATTTTAGTTTTACTTGAAAACATATTTTCTTTAAAAAAAAAAACAGCTTTGATTTAATGCAGAAAAAAAAATTATACAGCAGAAAACAGTTTTTTATACAGTGCAGAAAACTACAATGCAGAAAACAGTTTTTATATAGTGCAGAAAACAGTTTTTATACAGTGCAGAAAATATTTTTTTACAAAATATATTTTATTATTTTTTAAAGCAGTTTTTTGAAAGATATTTTGGGAAACAGACCTTTTAGAAAGAAAAAAAATAATAATTAAAAAGGTTTTGAAAAACAGATTTCTGTTTTGAAATTTTCGGATTCCCCTAAAAAAGGTTTTTATTTTTTGAAAACACCTTTTAAATAAATTTTGAAGAGAAACAAAAAAAAAAAAAAAAAAAAAGCTTTGTTAAAACAAGTTTTATTTTCTAAGTTTCGGGTTTCTCCTTTTTTTAAAAAAATATTTTTCTATTGAAACTTTCTCTTTTATTTTATTTTAGAGGAGGGAGAAACATAAAGAAAAATTTTGTTTTGAAACCTTTTGAAAGACAAAAGACACTTTCTAAAAAAACCTCTTTTTTATTTTTATTTTTTATTTTTTTACATTTTCTTTATGGCACATTATCAACATGAAAAAGATAAAGAGACAACAATAAAATAAAGTGCATAGAAAGTAAATCTTGAAATTTGAATGACAAGAATGTAAAGGCTTGGAATTTAAATGACAAGAATGTAAAGGCTTGAAAGTAAATGATAGGAAAGTAAATGACTTGAAATATTGTAAAGTTGATATATATATATATATATTTTTTAATTTCCTCTTTAAATAGATCCTAATCCCCTTCAAGCATTATGGATCCTTTAACACAAAGAAATGGGAGTTCTTATGCCATCACCACTCTTGTGAGACATACCCATATTGTGCCCTAATAGGGGTTTAAACACCATTTAAAGAAAAAGATAGAAAATCTAAGCAATATGTTAGGTTCTAAAGACTTAGGATGTTATGTATTTAGAACTCTAATGTGTATTGTTGGCAAACCATGATCAAAACAATATGTTTAGTCGTGTTTAGACTTGCTCAAAGTTGATTCATTTATGTAAAGTTGGAATAAGCTGTTGCAGGATTCATTTATGCTTCTCGGCCTAGTTCGATCGATCGAAGCTCAGGCACGATCAATCAAAAATCGGGTCAAAGGCGTTTTCTACAGAATTCCAACTAGCCCTAGTTTTGTTTTAAAACGTTTAGGGTTTTCTATTTTGCCCTAGGTATAAAAGGCAAACCCTAGCCATGTTTTAGGGTTGCTTATATTGCTATTTGTATAAATCTTTTGTGAGATATGTGAGGAGCTTTCCTTTACACAAGCTTAGGATTATCAAGAAGGAGATTCCTTCAAGAGCTTAATGATCATTCAGTTCTTGCCATAAGAACTTAAAGAAACATAAGCGGGTGTGCTTGTACTTGCTGGAGAATCCAAGAAAGAATGAGTCCGTGGTCTCGGAGCTTGCACGTGGTCGTGTCAGTAAGTTTCTACTGGTGGGTAGCAATAGGATGTTAGCGGTCTAAGTCCTGTTGAACAACTTCGATTCTTTCATAGTGGATTTAGGTTTACCTTGAGGATAGCTAGGTTAAATCCTCCCTAAGTTTTTACCGGTTTGGTTTCTTAGGTGATCATATCATTGTGTTATTTATCTTTCCGCTGCTTTGCATGATATGATTGTTTGATTGTGATAACCTAGATTTGAAATTTGGACTAAGTAATAACTTGGCTAATTACTTAGGTTAATTCAATTGTATTTTAAGGGGTCTAAAAACTATCACAATAAAATCCTAGATGCCTAGGTGGATGAGACTTCTTCCCCTTAAGGGTACTTCCCATGAGGAGCCTAGGATGATGATCCAATACCCATCTAGGATGAACAAGATAAATATAACATCCAAACATTAATATTAAAAGCTTGAAATAAAGGGTTAGATCCAAACATAACATATAAAACTATTTACAACAAGTAAAGAAAAGAGATTTTTTTTTTTAGATATGCAAAATGATTAGAAAGGTAAAAGGGAGGGATGGGTTTAGTTATCAAGAAACTAAACCCACCCCTAATCCTTACCCACAAAAATTACAAGATTGGAGAAAGGATGGGGCTTTTTGTGTGGGGTTTCCTAAAGAGAAAGAGAGATTTTTTTTCTGGGGTTTTTGATTTTTTTTTTTTTTTTGACTTTGCTTTTATTTATTTATTTTTTCTTCTATTTCTTACACAAATCCTACATAAATTTTCTACCTCTTTTTCTAGTCTCTCCCCTCATGATTTTTCCAAGAGTGAGGGGGGGGGGGGGGGCCTTTATAGCAAAATATGAAGGAATAGGAGGCCAACATTGGTGTACCATGGTACACTAGTGCTAGCCACCCCTTCAAAGGGGTGGCTAGCATTGGTGTAGCTTGGTACACCAATGCCAGCTCCATCCTCATCCGCTGTGTCAGTGCCCTGTTAGCATTTTTTGCCTTTTTCTCGACTTATGGTCTGACGTTCATACAGCTGTTTAGAGGCCTTTCCAAGCTATTTTCTCCAGATTTTATATGCATGGAAAGCTTTGGATGTCTAGTTTCTAATGGACCCATTCTTGCTAGATTTGGAGCTACAGTCATCGAGATATTGCACTTGGAAGGGAGATGACACAAAGCTAAAAAAATTCTGGACGTCTTCTTCTTGAAAAATTCATATCTTTTAACTCAGAGCTAATATTGTTGAGCCCTTTAGGTGAAAATTAGCTAAGACCTTGTTCTTCAAGATGGTCTAGCCTATTCATCTCAGTTCTTGCCAAATGAATACAATTTATTGTGTGAAGTCAGGTCACAAACTACCAGTTTTTCCTTTAAAAAAAATGAAGATTTTTTTAATAGAGTTTTTACATTCTTGTGATATCTCATTCGTTTTAACTCCGATTTTGGCCCATAACTATCTTTTCAAAGGGAAAAATATGCCTTTCTAGATGGTCCAAAATTAAACAGGATCCAACGGTCGGATTAAAAAGACCACACTCAATTAGAGTTTTGGTCAATTTTTCTATAAAACAAGTTTTCCAAATGTTGTGACTTTATGATTCAACTTTCAAACATGTTGTATTTATTTTTGCCCTTTTTAGTTTTGAAATTCATATTTTTGCACTTTTTCTAACTTTTTTTTTTTTTTTTAATTTTAAATTTGGTCTTTATTTTGATGCGTGAATTGGGGCCGGAAAAAATATGGTATTGACACTTGTGAGAGTAACTTTCCTTCCCAACCTTGTAGTTTTCACCACACCCTTTCTTTAATGTAGTTGAAACTTGCTTTCTTCCCTTTCCCTACTAAGGATGGCATACCCAAGTACTTTTCATATTGCATAATTTCCTGAACCCCTAAATCAAGTTTGATGTCGGATTTAATGTCATCAGAGGTAGATTTGATAAAAAAAATAGGGATGTTTTACTCCTATTCACTTTTTGGCCTAAAGCACCTTCATAGGCTTCTAAGATATGCAACATTTTGCCACAATCTTCCACTGTTGCCCTGCAAAATAGAAGACTGCCATCTAAAATAATAGATGTATTAATTTTGGACCCTGTGGACACAATGGAAAAAATGGGGGTGGAGGGGAGTCACCACCAAGTTATATGGTCTAGGAACCATGAATATAGCGTCTTTTTGAGGAAGAACCTTTAATTTTACTACTAGAGTTTGGGTTTGCAGTTTAGGTATGCTCTTGGGAAGGTGTTAGGCACCCAAGATAGCCTAACCCTAAGGTTGGCCTCCCATCATTGTGTCTTATACCTTAACTTCATTAAAAGCACTCTCAACACTTGCATCTATAATCCACACACACTAACATACATCTATGCATACAATCATGGTATCCTTCATCCAAAAACACACATACTAATCAATTTAACACAACAGGGAGCCAAGGCACAAAAGAAAACCCTAGCATTCATCTAAAATGTGAAAACCTATCATGCATCTACAACAAGGCAACAAGCAACCATATTACAAAACCCTAGTCTTGCATCTAAACATGTTCTATCATATCATCAAAGTGAAACTCTAATACAATGTATGAACAATGCTAATGCATGGTTTATCATTTACTTACCTCTCAGCAGCACAGCACCTATGGCATCAATGCATGAACATGTGAATGAATGGCATTAACATTAAGAAACCCTAATCTACCCATGTGATAAGAGACAAACATGTTAAAAGGTAAAAAAACAGTTATGGAGTTTGAAACATATGAAATGGAGGCTACATAGAATACACTTGTGAGTGCAGAAACAAAACCAAAAAAAAAAATTCGGGTTTTTGGGTAACAACATCATGCACGCTAGAACAGGTCTATGTACACATGAGTTCAGCTTGCGTGCATAGGCTAGATCATGCGTACCCAGATCCTTACCCAGAAAACCTAATTTACATAGAAACAAAGTAGAAGCCAAACAAAACAGAAAACGTAAAATCTAGCAGCCTAATACTTAAAGACATAAAGAAAACCTAGAACTAACCTAAACAAACATGTTTAAACACAAACTAAACAACAAAAATAGATTAAAATAAAGATTAAAGGCATAAAATAAAAGGAAAAGTT
Organism: Quercus wislizeni; assembly: GCA_023055345.1. NCBI lineage: Eukaryota > Viridiplantae > Streptophyta > Magnoliopsida > Fagales > Fagaceae > Quercus > Quercus wislizeni. The sequence continues at coordinate 26,797,818 of JALGQJ010000005.1, forward strand.
TAAAAGGATACCTTAAAGCAAAAGCTCCTAGGCTTGAAAAGGTTCCAATCAAAGAAAACTGACTTGAGGGTGTTTTATGAAAAACTTCCTTTTGATTCACTATTTTCTAGTGAATTTTAGGTTTTTCCCGTGGGATTTCTATGTGTCTTGAAAATGCACCATGTAAGGCTTTATATAGTGGAAAAATGGGGTTTGGAACGGCTCCAAGATGATGTGAGATTCATTCCAAACCCCAACCATTATTGCAGAAAACTTGCCTTTCTTATACTTCTGAAGCCCTAGCTGCATGCGCAGGAATGTGGCTGCGTACGCATGCATTGGCTCACGTACGCAAGTTGCGACCTACGTATGCAAGCTGAGGGCTACTTTGGTCATTTTATTTCCAAAAATAAAATTTTTGCTTATTTTAAAAGATTATATTTTTCATTTTAACACTCCTCAAGTCAATTTAATATCTGATTGGGCTTTAAATTGGTTTTGGGCCTTAGAGTTCGAGCATCATTACGAAATGAGGGCTTAAGTCAGAAGGGGTCTAAAATGCGTTGTCTATAGATGCCCCTCTTTTGATTTGTGAACTTCGTTAGCAAAATCAAGAGAATAAGAGGCAAAACATTTTGTTTTGACATACGGCTCAGGCCCAACCCACGCACACAGCACACTTCACGAATACATAGGATTCATTCTAAACCTCAAAAATTGTTGCAAAAAACATGCCTTGCTTATACTTCTGAAACCCTAGCAGCATGCGCAGGAATGTGCCTATGTACACATGCATTAGCTCGCATACGTAGGCTATGACACACAAGCCGAGGGCTACTTTGGTCATTTAATTTTCAAAAATAGATTTTTTTACTCATTTTAAAAGGTTATATTTTTCCATTTTAATACTCCTCAAGTCAATTTAATATCTAATTGGGCTCCAAACTGGCCTCGGGCCTTAGAGTTCGAGCATCATTAGGGAATGGGGGCCCGAGTCTTAAGGGGTACAAAATGCGGTGTTTAAAGATGCCCCTCTTTTGATTCGTGAGCTTTGCTAATGGAATCAAAAGAATAAGAGACAAAACATTTTGTTTTGATGTACAGCTCAAGCCCAACCCACACACACGACATACATCATGCATAAATGGGGCAAGGTGCAACTCCAAAAGCTGTGTGGGATTCGTATGTCCGAAGTCCCATCTTTATTGCTTGGGAAACGAGCAACGACAAGTTCACTTTGCAAATAAGTGGTGAATTACTCGCTATCCTAGAGTCACTAAAAAGAAAAGAGAAAACAAACAAAGGGTGATCTTACGAGCTAACCCAACAAATAACAAAAGGATATAGTCTCTGTGGTGTCCATCCGGGGCTCTTGCCTCAAACTTCTTTGGGTGACTTGTTCCTCTTGTTTTCTTCACTTCTTTCTCTACCTTTTTTGGTGAGGCTCTTGCCTCGGGTTGGCCTTGGCCCCTTTCTCTATCACTATCTCTATCTTTTTCTACCGTGCCTAGATATTCAATTCCTGGAGGATATGTGCACAAGTAGGATCCACTAAGGATGGTGAAAAACTTGCTGAGGAGTGAATGTGCATGGGGAGGAATCTTCTGCATCCTTTGACTTGCTTGGGGGCGAGAAGCTCGCTGAGGAGTAGTGATCCATTAGAGAAGAATCTTCTACTTCCTTTATGGTTCATGGAGGATTTTAAGGAAGAATCTTTTGCTTCCTTGTTGGGGATTTTTTTGTATGGGACTCACTAGGTAAGAATCTTCTGCTTCCTTACTGAGGATATGCCTTGGTGTACTTGGGTCTATTAGGAAAGAATCTTTATCTTCCTCATTGGGTACGATGCTTGATATGCTTGTATTTTTGGGGATGATACATTTGGGGAAGAATCTTCTACTTCGTTACTGGGGATTTGCTTTAGATGCTTGACATATTGAGGAAGAGTCTTCTACTTCATTACTGAGGGTGATGTTTCATAGGTTTGATCCATATGAGGAAGAATCTTCTACGTCCTATCTTCTGATGCCTTCCATCTTACCCACTGGAGTGGAGCCATAAGGTTGGCGGGCCTCCACCATTGACATACCGACTAGAGAATCACATTCCCATGGGTGAATCTGTAATTTTTTCATTTTTTTTTCTTCTCATTTTCAATTTTCCCTCTAATCTTCAATTTAAATGTGTTTTTTGCTATGTGAATGCTAGGGTTTTGCTGTAGGATGAGTTTAGATGAAAACTTGATGTCTTAGGAGGGGTAGGAACATGTCTAGGATTGATTTGGGATGATGCTTTTTTGAAAATTTTGTAGAATTGCTTCTATCTATGTTCTTGCATGTGTGGGCTCAGGCCTGTGTACGAAGCTTGTATTCTTGTGTATGCAACTCTGTTCTTGTGTACCTAAGTATGTTCTTGAGGTTTTGCGTACTTGGGAATGGACCTGTGTACGCGGGGTCTTGTCTGCGTGTGTAAGCTTTGACCTGCGTATGTGAAACGCTTGGCAGAAGCTCTGCTCTGCCCATTTTCACTTCTTTTTCACCTGTTTCATCTCCATATGCAATTCACATGCACCTTCTTGTCATTTTTGCATCCGAATATCACTATATCATCCTTTTTATCTCCACTCATGCATCACAACACTATATTCCTCGAATTTTACTTGAATCATGAATCTAATGGCATCTTTTTTGCAGTCATCATCCCCTTATGCTAGTCGGGGAAGCACTAATAAGGTGGTGGAATGGTTCAAGTCACTTGTCCCCGAAACCAAGGGTTATATCTAGGAGGCGAGCTTTGAGCCCATCATCAATCTTGTTTTGAAAAAGTCTGTGAGTGCTACCTTGGTGCAGTGCCTCATTGAGCGATGATGGGATACTACCCACACCTTTTATATTGCTGAGTAGGAGATGACGGTGATTCTTTATGACTTTTACCACATGACAGGCCTTAGCTTTGAGGGGGCCATCATCATTTGGATGGCGTGGGTGTGCAGCTAGGCATTGACATACTGGTGAGAAAGTACTCCACTAAGACCATCTGCTACTTCGACTTGGTATCAAATTACATGTTCCTCCCATAGAGGATCACGGAGGAGTGTGTCCATATGGCTAGGGCTTTCCTTTTCCACTTGCTAGGAAGCCTACCTCTTTGCCAATGGTGGGCAAACGATGTCTTTGAGGTGGCTAACCCTCTTCTGCGATTTTGGGGAGGCACGGAGGGCTAACTGAGGGCAAGCATGTCTTGCTTATCTCTACTCCACCCTCGACACTCTCAGTCGGGGCACTTTGTGGCAACTTATGGGGCCTTGGAAGCTCCTTGAGGTTAGTTCTCTTTTCACTCTTTACACTTTCACTTGTAGCTTGTAGTTTTGCAAATTGTATCATCTTGCAAACTATCATCTTGCATCTAACTTATGGCTTGTGTTTCTTTTTTGCAACGGTGGGTGGTTAGGTATGGCCTCATAACTTCAAGCATCGACCTAGTTCTAAAGTATTTTCACCAAGTTTTGAAGTATTGGTGGAGAGGGTGTGGTGCCAGTTAGTGGGTAGGGATGACCCACAGATTCTGATGGACCCTTTTGAGTTCATGCTTACCCCACACTCCATGACTGAAGCTGAATAAAACTCATGAGGGAGTGGTGTCTCCTATGCCAAGCGGCTCCTTGAGGGGTTGGACTATGAGGAGTTCAACCTTACTTGCCTCATGCCTTCTCTCACTGTCCAGGTATATGTTCAAACTCTTATTCTTCTTCTCTCTTTTCTTTCTTGGTTTGTCGCGACTACTAATGTGAGGAATTGTAATAGGGGGGACTTGAGCCTATTGATCCTCCACATCTCCCTTAGACGGTCTATGCCTATGTCCCGGATGGCTTTGCTTGGGAGCGCATTGTGCCTCGCAACCTTAATGTTATGGGCTATCCTTTCCCTCCCAACATTCATGCAGTGAGTTCTTTCTTCCTTTTTTTCTTTCCTTTTTTTTTTTTCTTTTTTTCTCCCAATTTCTTTTTGAAGGAAAATCTGGTTTTGTATCTCATACAAAACACACAGCGGAAGCGACAAACATGGATCTATTTCATTCATGATTGATAACATGCATTATGTGATTTTCAGAATTTGAGAACAAGATAGCGTACCTTGGTGCAGTGAAATTCAAAACAAAAGACTAGGAGTTCTTGGGAACACTTTTTAATCTTCACTCCAATTCCACTTTACGCCCAAGAAGTGTGGTCTCTCAATCAGTTTCTAAGGGAGAATTATCGAGTGGTTTCACTCGCACATACACACCACTTCACAACAATGATTCTCTTTCTTAAATAAATTTCTGTATGTTTCTCCCTTTTATAACTAACTGATTATCTAATTGGGCCGGCCTATTAGGCCTTTCCAATTGGGCTTTAGTGTGTGGTTTGGAGTGGGACCAAAAGGGACCAAAAAAACACTAGCTCCAATGGGCCTTGGGCTTTTCTGTCAACTCTTGACAAGTCCAAAATTACCATTAATTATATTTAATATCACTATATAAATATAATTGCACTCTAGGCCTTATTAATAAATTATATCCCAAGACTTTATTATACATGCAACCCCTTCATAAAATATTCGTAGTAATACAAAGTCATGAATGTAGACTGCCACTTTGAAAATTACTACATCTTAATCCTTGAGTACCCGGTTTAATCCTTTTAAGTTATTCATCATATATTTATGAAATCCAATTTCATAAATATATACTTTAGTAATTTCTTACTAAAGTGGTTAGGCCTAACTCTCTGAATAACCAAACCCATTAAACTTATCTCAAGGGAATATTTTATATCTCTGTTAAGAAACTATGAATTCCATCTTGAGAATATATGTTCCATCAACACTAAATGTGGTTGCCCAACATACTGAGGTTTTGATCGTGCCTTTAGATCTCACTCCTGATATATCAAAGCAACCTACACCTCATGATCAGGTCCATTATTCTCTCAGGATTAAGAGTTCATGCAAATAGGAGTCGTGAGATTTATTATTCATTTGACAGTCGTTAGGAGAATAATAAATCTCACAGCGGTCTAGTTCAATATGTCTTAACTCTTAAAACATATCAACATATCACCTAGAAGTCTCCACTTCCATGATCAAGACAAATCATCTTAGTTGATATGTTATAGTCTTCGTAGATGAAATGCCCAATTTCATCACCGACTACGAACCAAAATTATGAGTTTACAAAGAACTTGTGATCTATATCTTCTGTGACTAAATCACATAAATCACATACTATACATCTCATGGACTATATGATGATGTCCAAACATTCATGTTACCATTATTTTAGATAATAATAATAAAGAAACTTTATTAATCACAACATTAAGTCATACATAATGTCATACATAATAACATACATAGCATCATACAATAGGATTTAAGGGCACTAATCCTAACACTTTTCTGGTTTCAGTCACTAACCCTTCTACCTTCAAATTGCAGCCCACTATCCAAGAGCATGAGGAGTTGGTATAGCTAGCCAGGAATCTCAAGTTCGAGGTGACCAACTACTCAAGGGAGCTATACAGTTCTAAAGGAGCAGTCCACCCAGGCGGTGGTGGTGATGATGATGGTGGAGAGGAGGACTCGAAGGCCACCCCCAGCTACCAACCAAGGAATAGGCGGCACCATTAATTACTTGCAAGTCACAGCATACAACAGACAACACACAAATTTTTCTTTTCTTTTTTGCTTTTAATTTTTTTCATTTCCCTTAGCAAACATTTGGATTAAGTTTGAGACAAAGGATTATACTAAGAACATCTTTTTACATTTATGTTTTTTATTGGAATTTAGCACTTAATTTACAAGATAATGATAAATTGTATGTTTCTATACAAATTTGCTTCTTTGATGCTTGCAATCTTATGCTTAGAACATGTCTTGAATGGTTCTTTAGGTCATAAGGACCCTAGGAATGTTTGGGAGTAGGAAAAACTCTGCTCAAAGTAAGGGAACATAAGCTTTTGCCAAGCGTCATGTGTATGTGGAAATGAGCACGTGTATGCAGCTTTAACTTTGTGTACATAAGGTTAATCTTCCGTACGTGGGCCGTGAATCAGAAAAACCCTAACTGACTTACTTAGATATAAAAGTAGCTGTTTGAGTCCAAAACCCTCACCAACGTATTTCCAACCTAGAGAACACTTTTTTGAGGTCTCTCAATGGTAGAAAACTCTTCCCTTGATGTCTCCACTAGGATTAGGAAGTTTGGTCCCGATTTCAAGGATTCTGTTGCTTCCTATGGCCTTTCTTGCATCTTCCTATAGCATTAAATTAGGATGGATGAGCCTCTTCTTTGCGCTACTACCAACTATTGGGTTCCTTCTCGCCATGTATTCCGCTTAAACGAAATAGAATTATGCCCCATTATTGAGGAATTTGCTGCTATCATAGGTGAATCAAAGATTGATGATCTTATCTTTCCTACCATGAGTGGGGATCTTCCTTCCTTGCTGTGAATTGTGTTGGGTGTCCTTGAAACCACGGCCAATAGGTGGTGTGTGTTTGACAAACTCAACCTTAGGCTAGTCTTTGATTACTTTTCCAGTTTGGGCCTTCCTAAAGGTGAAAGGCCATGATCATACTACCTTCGTGCCTTTTCTTTATGTGCTCTTGCAAGGTATTTCTTGGTTCAACATTCATATTGTGTGGACCTTCGAATGTGTATGGTGGCTTATGAGCTAAAGAGGGGCAATCTAGTTGGTTTAATCTTGGCGGAAACTTTTGATGGTTTGGATGCTTTTCGAAGGAGGGAAGCAAGTTTCTTTGCAGGAAGTCCTCTTCTTCTTTAGGTATGATCCCTAACTTTTGCCTAGGTTCTCAACCTAGTAGGATCCCTCTAATTTTGCATGGATTGCCTTACGGTTTTCAACCCATCGAGGCACCTTATATCATCTTTCATCTTTTTTTTTTTTTTTTTACTCATGCTCTCCACTCTTTTTCTTCTTATTCTTTCTTTTCTTTTCTTTTCTTTTTTTTCTCTTCTCTCCTCCTCCTTTTTCAGATATGGCTACAAGAGAGACTTCAGTTGCTTCATCCTCCTTCTGTGCCCCTCAGTACCTACCATCCTAGGCATCTTAGGGACTGCCATCTTCAAGATGACCTGGGTTTTAAAGCATATTTGGAGCTTATGGGTTGCCTAAAAGAGACCAACATTTAGTGGGTCGTGGAATGGTAGCATATCTCAAGCATGGTCCATAGTTGCTACAAGGATCAATATGTGACTTTTGTTGGGCTTCGTAGCTGCTCTTACTACTCCACTTGTCGTATCTTATGGCAATTTGGAAAGCATCAAGGAGCTCTTGATGATGTGGGTGCCTTCCACACCGCAGTGTTCACCAATAAGATCTTGGGCAGGATTAGTGAAGATTGGCCTCACCGTAAGGTGACAAAAGACATTGTTCCTCCTAAATATATCTACCCCACTGCAAGCTACAAAGCAATGGTTGGTGGATGACATGAAGTGGATTTTGAAGGATGAGAAGGCCCACATGAAGACTAGCAAGAAGATAAGAACAATTAAGTGACTACCTTGATATGCCCCATGTTTTACTTTCCTGCAATTTTATAATTCTCATGTTTTTGTTTTTGAATTTCATAAAGGATTGGAATGTTCCAAATCCCCTATGAAAACAAACTTAATATCTTTTAATTTGACCAATGAAAGAATTTTCCTTTTTATTATCTTTGCTTATTGTCATCTCTTTTATTCATTTTTTTTTCTTTTCTTTTTCCTTTGCCATGTAATTTTTGCCCATGACGTCATTTGTGGAATTTTCACCATGCCCATGGTATTTTCCCCTAAATTTTGCCTAGACTGCCCTTTCAGGTTTTCAATCTAGCGGGGTTCTTTTGCCTTAATTTTTGCCTAGGCCGCCCTTTCGGATTTTCAACCTAGTAGGCTTTTTTTTATTTTTTATTTTTTATTTAAACGTGGTATTTCCAGAGTCTATCCATGTTAATGGGGCAAAACATCTCTTCCCCATCCAAATCTGTGATTCTTGTAGCACCTCACGACATGATCTTCTTGATAAAAGATTCAGACCACCTAGGCTTCATTTTTCCTCTTGGACCAAAAGTCTTATCTCTAAGCACCTTCAAGACCAAGTCCCCTTCTTTAAGGTTTCTTAGTTTCACTTTCTTGTTGAATACTCTAACAATATTTTTGGTATCCTTGTTCATGGTATTGTGCCCTAGTTCATATCTTGTCTTAGCCCAATCCTCTTCTAGGACCTTAGTCTCTAGCAACACCCTCAAAGATTGTATCTCCACCTTAATAGGAAGCATCACCTCACTACTATAAACCAAAGAGTAAGGTGTTGCCCTAGTCGATGCTTGGATAAAAGTTCTATAACCCCATAGGGCAAATAGAAGTTTCTCAGCCCAATCTTTGTATGTCACTACCATCTTAGCTAGGATATTCTTCACATTTTTATTGGCTGCTTCTACAGCCCCATTAGCTTGCGGTCGATATGGTGAAGACTTACGATGCTCAATGCCATATTCTTCCATGACCCTTCGAACTTCGCCTTCAAAATGGGAACCATTAGCGGAAATGATCTTTTGGGGCACCCCAAACCGACATATGATGTTGTTTTATAAAAACCGAGCCACATGCTTCGCCTTCGACATGGAGTAGGAGGCTGCTTCCACCCACGTAGTGAAGTAGTCAATTGCAACTAAAATGTACTCATGCTCGTTTGAAGCCTTAGGAGCTATTCTTCCAATCACATATATGCCCTAAACTGAGAATGACCATGGAGAAGTCATGCTATACAACTCACTAAGTTGAACATGGTTCAAGCTGGCGTGTGTTTGACAATCACAACAGCTCTTCACATAGTCCACACAATCAATCTCCATCGTGTTCCAATAGTACCCTACCTTTAGGATTTTCTTGACTAACATTCTTCTATTCATATGAGGGCCACATATTCCTTGATGAACTTCTTCCATTACCCTCTTAGCTTCTTCTCTCTTCAAGCGATGAAGGTGTACACCATCATAAGACCTTCTATAGAGCTATCCTCCACATAGGACATATTGGGTTTCCATCATCCTAATGAAATGACGTTCTCTCTTGTCGGCACCATCTGGATATGCCTCTAGTTCTAAGAACTTCATGATGTCATAATACCATAGAACTTCATTTTCCTCTATGGCCATTACTGAAGCTTCGGTCTTCCAATTGTGCACTTCCTCATAACTTTGTTCGATCTCTAAGGGCTGTGTCCATACCCCCTTAGGTATTTCAACCATGGAGGCTAAAGTAGCTAAGGCATTCGCAAACTGATTCTGAGCTCTAGGGATGATTATGTACTCAATCTTGTCAAAGGTCTTCGTCAAGTCCTCTAAGTATTGTTGATAGGGCTTTTAGTGTTCTTCCTTCACTTTCCACAACCTTTGCGCTTGGGCTATAACCAAAGTTGAATCCTCAAAGACTTCGGCTTCTTTTACCCCCAATTCTTGAAGAGCTTTCATTCTAGTGATGCAAGCTTCATATTCAGCCATGTTGTTAGTCACTTCAAAGTTCAATTTGATTGCCAAAGGTATGTGAGATCCCTCGGGGGTGATCAAGAGTATCTCTATTCCATTTCCATGTTGGTTTGCAACTCTGTCAAAGTACATTTTCCATGTCCCTAATTCAACATCCAAAATGTCCTCATCTGGAAAGTCTTCTTTACCATCCTCCCTTTCTATAGGATTCTCGTCATAAAAATTTGACACGATGCTTCCTTTGATAGCTTTCCTAGCCACATACTTCAAGTTGAATTCTGCCAACAAAATCAACCATCTTGACAATCTTCCACTCAAAGTGGGCTTCTCAAAGAGGTACTTTAATGGGTCCATTCTTGCCATCACCCATATTTGGAAGGGTAAAATGATATGCCTTAATTTCTGTACAGCCCAAGCAAGTGCGAAGCCTGAATTTTCTTTGGGAGTGTGCCAAGTCTCGTAATCATGGAATCTCTTGCTTAAATAATATATTTCCCTCTCATTCTTCTCATCATCTTCTTGTGCAAGGATACTTCCAACTGCATCCCCTATGATGGAAAGGTATAGGAGTATGGGTTTTCCATGTTGTGGATGCACTAGGATAGGTGGGTGGAGGAGATATTCCTTGATAAGTCCAAAGGCTTTTTGGCACTCATCGTTCCATATGCGTGGTTCATTCTTCCTTAAGAGTTTAAAGATGGGCTCACAAGTGGAGGTGAGCTTGGCAATGAATCAACTAATGTATTGTAGTTTACCCAAGAAACCCTTAATCTCTTTCTCACTTTTGGGTGGAGGCATCTCCAATACGGCTTTGATCTTGGATGGGTCAACTTCTATTCCTCTATCACTCACTAGGAACCCTAACAAGTTTCCAGCGGTTACTCCAAAGGTGCACTTTTATGGGTTCAATCTCAATCTATATTCTTTAATCCTCTCGAAGAACTTCCTCAAGTTTGCGGTGTGGTTTTCTTTATCCTTGGATTTCACTATCATATCATCAACATACAACTCTACCTCATTATATATCATATCATTTAGCAAGGCCGTAGCCATCCTTTGGTATGTTGCCTCAGCATTCTTGAGGTAAACGACATTGCCATGTAGCAATAGACTCCCCATTAAGTAGTGAAGGTGGTTTTGCTTATATCTTTAGGAGCCATCTTAATTGTGTTGTATCCTGAAAAACCATCCATGAAGGACATCAATACACTTCCCGTTGCGTTATCTACCAAGACATCAATATGGGGGAAGGGGAAGTCATCCTTAGGGAATGCCTTATTCAAGTCTCTAAAATCCCCACACATCCTTACCTTTCCATCCTTCTTAGGTACGGGCACAGCATTGGCTATCCATTCGGCTTGGTTTACATTTTTGATGAACCCTACCTTTAATTGCTTAGTGACTTCCTTTTTTATCTTTAAAAGCCATTCGGCCCTCACACTATGTCGTCATGAGTATCAATGTGATGTTAAGCTATCTCAGGGTCAATTCCAGGCATATCCTCATAAGACCATGCAAACACCTCTTGAAATTCCATGAGGAGTTCTTGAAGATCTTTCTCTTTTTTCTTTTTCTTTTTCTTTTTTTCATTTAAATTTGAGCCAATTTTAATTAAGCATGGATTCTCATCATTCCCCAAATTAATAGTTTCAAGAGTTGGTTCCATAGGTTAAATTTTCTTTTCCAATTTTTTTATTAATTTCATTTTCAAATTCATTTGAATCATTTAAGTGCATAATTTCAATGTTATGGGACACGTCAAAGTAAGCCAAATCAAAATTCATCTTATTGAAAATATTGAAAAGTAAATTGGAACTTGCATTACAAAACTTTTTACCCATATTCTTAGAAAACCCAACCAAAGTCCAATTGTTAATGGGCCTCGTAATGGGCATGATGAATTTGGAAGGATCACTTGGCTCTTCATTGGGATGGCAAACATGTCCCCACTCGTCTTCATCATGGTCTTCATTGCTTCAGCATCCATGTAGTTCACCCAATCGACCTCTTCTTGCACTTCTTTGATCACCATGGTAGGCTTCTCCTTAAAGGTGATTTTTTCATTAAAGAACGTTTCCCAACCCGGATATACTCTTCCATCTTTACCTACCCAAGGTTCGAGGAAGCCACAATAAGGGAAGTCTCCTCCTTCTTTCACAATAAGGGAAGCCAATTTTAATTAAGCATGGATTCTCATCATTCCCTAAATTAATAGTTTCAAGAGTGCCATGGTTTTTCTTAATTCTGTCGCAGCCTTCAAGGAATCCTAAACCCTCTTTGGTCACTTGAGTCTTGATATTGGGGAACTCAACTACCACTTTTCCTTCTTTTCCAAGGCCCATAACAGGCATGTATCTCGTGTTCTTCATCATTGCAATCACCTTATGGCTACAATATGGGAACAAATGGGTAGCATACTTTTCATCCTTCAAGTTGGCCATATTCAAAAACTTAAAGCCACTCATTTAAAACTTACTCCCTCCTTCCTAGAGTCCATAAACCGGTGCTTGGATCTCACCATCTCCTAGCACCATGGCAATCCCTCATTTCCGTGGGATCTTCATCTTTTGGTGTAGTGAGGAAGGAATTGCCCCATTAGCGTGAAGTCAAGCCATTACCAAGAGAAGGTTGTAATTTGGGGTGATGTCCATGACATGAAATTCCACAATGGTTTCCATTGGCCCAATCTTACAAGGAGCCTTGAAAGTGCTCATAACCTTTCTTGAAGTGTTGTCATATGCCCTTACAATTAAGGGAGAAGGAATGATGGTCTCCATGTTGAGGTCAACAGTGAGGGCAGTCCTAAAAGGACAAACATCCAAGGCAGATCCATTGTCAATAAGAACCATTGGAACCTTGGCATCCATGCATTCAATGGTGATTTGCAAGGGTCTAGTGTAAGTAGCTCCTTTGGGAGGGAGATCTTCATCATAAAAAGTAAGGAGAGGGTGTAAGGAACCTTCAACTCCCATGAGAGACAAAACTTCTTATGGTGTAGTTTTTATAGGTACTTCTTTCCATTCAAGGCGTCCAAGAGATCCTTACGGTGTTTTTGAGAGGCCATGCACAAGCCCCATACGGACACATGAGCTTGGGTCTTTTTCAATTGCACCAAGACCCTATCTTCTTCTTCTTCTTTTCCTTTAGGTTTTGTGGGCTTGGATCCTTCCTTTAGATCCCCACCAAGATGATCCTTTTCAAAAAAAGATGGCTTGTAGTGCTTACCACTCGTAGTGATATTTGCTACATTGTCCTCCAAAACTCTTTTTTATTTTTCAAATTCGTCACTCCTTTGGGAAGTATTCCCCATATTCTTATTGCTTCCTTTAGGACTTCATCCTCTTCATCCTATATTCCTTGGACTTCCATGGCATTGATATTGACATTTGTAGTTTTTATCAACTTCGAGCAATCCCATTCAACTTCATCTAATTGTACCCAATTTTGGTATGGAGGGGGAGCCCTATGGTAATAGGGAAAAGGGTTCTTTCTAATGTTAGGTTTTGTGATGATGTTGGGGTTTAGGAAGGTCCCATTGTCTACGAGGTCTTATATCTCATGTTTGAGATGAAAGCAATTGTCGGTTTTGTGGCCAAATTTTTGGTGGTAGTGGCAATATTCATTGAGATTCCAAGAGGGAGGTATGGGATTAGAAATAGGTGTGGGGTCTAAAGGCTTGTTCTTCCACCTAGTCATGTATTGGGAAAATGTCTCCCTACGCCTTGTTTGGTAGTCTTTAAATCCTTTAGAGTCACATCAATCATGGTGTTGAAGATGAATTGGTCCACAAACAACTCCACTACCTTATTCCACACCTTGATTTTGCTTGGATCAAGGCTATAGTACCACCTTGATGCACCTCCCTTGAGTGAAAAGGGAAATGCATGCAAAGTTTGCCTTTAATCTAGCCATTTCATTTCTGCAATGCTTAGGTATCTTCTTATGTGTTGCTTTGGATCCTTAGTCCCATAAAATTTTTCTACATCAGAGATCTTGAACTTAGGATGCAACGCAATAGGAGCCTTTGAGCTTACTCCCCCCATGTTATAGAGGTAGTCATCCATCCCTTATGCATTTTGGAAGTCAAGTTGCATCTTCTCCATCTTTTCCCTCATAGCTATGGTTTCTGCGATGATCTTCTCAAATTGCTTGTTTCTCTTATACTCCACTTTGTCTTTTTCATCACATTCTTCATCTTCCTCCTCATCATCTTGGATTTCCACATGTGTGGTATTCTTGAGCCTGGATTCTTCCAACCTAGTGAGGCATCCTTCCATGTTCATCCAAAGCCTTAAGGATCGTTTATGCCATTAGGCTTCCATGGAGGAAGCCATTGTCTCTTGGGGGTTTTCTTCTCCTTGGTATGTATCTGCTATCTTGATTAAGCTCTTTCCTTTCTCTCGAATCCAAATAGGATTGGGGACATGTTTTCTTGACTTTAGCAGTGCAATGATGCCTGAAAAGAAACCACATTTTTAAGCTCTCGTCCCAATTAAAAGGTTCCTTTTACCCTTTAGATGTTCTTGGAAAATTCTCAAGTTCATTTTAATGAAGGCCCAATTACAATATCACTCCATTTTCTCTCATGGATCCTTGCCCCTTGTTTCATTGGGCTTTGGTCCATTTACAATAAAGCTCCCATCTTACTCTTATAGGCTTTCATTAGAATGTACTTAGGAATCTTCAACCTTTTGTCTCAAACATGGGCCTACAATGTATTCATCACCTTTGGGCCTTTCATTTTTATTCATTATTTCATCACTCCTTTGTAGCCATCCTTTCAAAGTCAATGAAATTCTCATCATTTTGGGCCTAGGCACACAACAAAGAGACCATAGATTAGGAAGTTTCATTTTGGCTTTGAAGGACATTGGACGCTAAGTGCATAGCATACTTGTTACCTCAAGCCTAAAGTCCTCTTTTCCAAAAGGCCTTTTGATTTGGGCCCATGATAGTAATTAGGATATGGTCTTATGAACCTTTCAAGTTAAGATATACCTTTGGATTTATGGATAAGCCTCTTATATGTAAAAACTTCTTTTCTTTTGTCCCATAACATCTTTAGGGTATACCATAACTTTAGGGTCACCCCTTCCATTTTTATACCTTTTATTTGTCCCTTAGAATTATGTGAACACATGATATATAGTTGAACAAACAAGAGATATATAAAGGGTAACCTTCATGGAAGGATTTGGTATCTCTCTAGTGTGGGTAGGCTCCCTAAGGCTGAAAGGATAGATAAGTAGGTCACTCACAACTATGTGGGATATGATTCCAACCAAGGGCCTAAGTGGACCCCATAGTGGATTGGTAGCAAACCTTTAATGTACTTAAGGCCCATTATAGGCGATGGCACCGATTGTGAGTTAGTGGGATGAACTTCAAAAAATTTGGGCACGAATGTAGCCTTCCATCATCCCACTCATCACCAACCAAGGTTAAGGGACAAAAGAACAAGTGAATGTGTGTGCAACAAGTATTGAAAATTTTTTTATCAAGGTTAAGAAATAAGACACATAAGAATTAAATTCACTATTTCCAATGGAGTCACCACTATGGGAGCAACGGAAAAAATTAGGGGTGGGGGGGAGGAGTTGCCACCTAGTTATACTGTCTAGGAACCATGAATATAGCGTCCTTTCGAGGAATGACCTTTGATCTTATTACTAGAGTTTGGGTTCAGAGTTTAGGTACGCTCTTGGGAAGGTGTTAGGCACCCAAGATCACCCAACCCTAAGGTTGGCCTCCCATCATTGTGTCTTATATATTAACCTCATTAAAAGCACTCTTAACACTTGCATCTGTACTCCACACACACTAACATACATCTATGCATACAATCATGGTATCCTTCATCCCAAAACACACATACTTATCAATCTAAAACAAAAGGGTGCCAAGGCATAAAAGAAAGCCTAATCATTCATCTATCATGTGAGAAACCTATCATGCATCTACAACAAGGCAGCAAGCAAACATATTACAAAATCCTAGACTTACATCTAAGCATGTTTTATCATACCATCAAAGTGAAATTCTAATACAATGCACGAACATCGCTAATGCATGGCTTATCCTTTACTTACCTCTCAGCAGCACAGCACCAATGGCATCAATGCATGAACATGTGAATGAATGGAATTAACATTAAGAAACCTTAATCTAAACCCTAATCTACACATGTGATAACAAACAAACATATTAAAAGGTAAACAAACAGTTATAGGGTTTGAAACATATGAAAATGAGGCTACATAGAATACACATGTGAGTGCAAAAACAAAACAAACAAAAATTAGGGTTTCTGGGTAACAACATCACACACACTAGAACAAGTCTATGTACACATAAGTTCAGCCTGCGTGCATAGGCTAGATCATGTGTATGCAGATCCTTACCCAGAAAACCTAGTTTACACAAAAACATAGCAGAAGTCAAACAAAACATAAAACTTAAAATCTATCAGCCTAATACTTAAAGACATAAAGAAAACCTAGAACTAACCTAAACAAACATGTGTAAACATAAACTAAACAATAAAACAGATTAAAATAAAGATTAAAGGAAAAAAGAAAAGAAAAAGTTTAAAAGGATACCTTAAAACCAAAGCTCCTAGGCTTTATTTTTTACCATTCCCCTCAGTCAAATCTATCACAATTCAATAAAATAGTGATTAGCAATTTTAAACTCAAAGGATTGGGGCCAGAAAATGTCCCAATCAAATAAAAATGATTTGAGGGTATTTTATGAAAAATCTCTTTTGATTCACTATTTTCTAGTGAATTTTAGGTTTTTCTTGTGGGATTTCTGTGTGTCTTGAAAATGCACAATGTAAGCTTGCATAGGCATGCGTTGGCTCACGTACATAGGCCGAGGGCTACTTTGGTCATCTTATTCTAAAAATAGATTTTTTGCTCATTTTAAAAGGTTATATTTTCCATTTTAATACTCCTCAAGTCAATTCAATATTTGATTGGGCTCTAAACTGGCCTTGGGCCTTAAAGTTCGAGCATCATTGGGGAATGGGGCCTCAAGTCGTAAGGAGTACAAAATGTGGTGTCTACAAACCCCTCCTACAAAGAGAGAACCCATGAATATCTCCATTCAATTCAGCATGTTTGATTAATCCATTCAACCCTTCAGTGCAAAGCAAAAATAGAAAGGGGGAAAAAGGATCACCGTATCTAATGTCTCTAAAGGGATGGATAAGATCCCTAGGTTCACCATTAACCAAAATGGAATAAGTAACTGTCTTCACAAAAATCATAGTCAAATTGATCCATCTCTCATTGACACCTATTTTCCTCATCATGTTTTCAAGAAAATGTCCACTTTACCTAATCATAGGCCTTACTCATATCCAGTTTAAGGGCCATAAATTCTAAACTACCAGAATTATATTTATGCAGGCAATGTAAGGTTTCAAAGGTGACTAAAATATTATTTGAAATCAACCTATCTTTGGTAAAAGCTGACTGGTGCTCAGTGATAATTGTGGGGAGTAAATTTTTCAAATGATTGGCTAAGACTTTAGAGAAGATTTTATACAACACATTACAAAAACTAATAGGATGAAATCGGTGAACATATTTAGGGTTATTTGTCTTTGGTTGAGTGTAATAAAGGTTTGATTTATGGGATGAGGTAAGATACTTGTATTTAGCCATGACAAAATAGAGGAGGTAACATCCTTGTCCACTATGCTCCAAAAGTGTTGGTAAAAAAGGGGGGCATCCCTTCTAGACCAACGGTTTTGAGCGAAGCCATTTGTTGTAGAGCAGTCGAGACCTCACACTCCCTGAACTCATGGGTAAGAGAGGAATTCATCTCATCCGTTATAATTTGAGGAACATGGGCCAACACATTGCTTAAGATATTTGATCGAGATAAGGAGAAAGGTTTTGGTAGTACTCTACCAACACTGAAGAAATCTCATTAGGTTAGACCTATGAAATGACCAATTTAATTTCTCCTCAAACTTGGATTTGTTGTTGGTAACAAAAATAGGATGTCTACAACCTATAGTCTAGGATAGATTAAATCCAATCTATTAGAGCATTTGCATCAGCTCATGAAAATTTTCTTAACCTATTTTATTATAAGAACATACTATTTTTTTTTTCTATTTTATACAACTAGTTTTAAAAAACACTCATACCTTATCATCTATTCTACATTCTATTTTATTTAAATACTTATATTCATTCTTTCCTTTTTCTTTTTTTAATTTTACTTTCGTTATCTCAACTATCTCTCTCACGTTTACCTGTTCTCTCCTCTCAGCCCTCAGGTTTTTCTTATCTCAACAATTAGCTCTCTCCTCTCAACCCTCAGTTCTCTTTCTCCTTTCAAATATCTCTCTCATCTTAACTCTCTCTGTGGAGAATGGTGAAATCTCTCTCTATCGCACTTGTCGAAGAGTTAAAGGGCCAAAAAATATATTTCTCTCTCTCTCTCTCTCTCTCTCTCTCTCTCTCTCTCTCTCTCTCACACACACATAGCTTGTCATTGTCAAATCTCTCTCATCCGATTTGTTTTAGATGTTCAGCCACCACTAGGTTTGGGTCTTGAAGACTTGTGGGATATTGTGATGCTAACTAATTTTGGATCTGGGTTATGGGCTTTCTGTTGATGGCTTGATTTTGGGTTGATTTTTCTATTGATTTTGGGCTGATTGGGTTATCATGTGTTGTAATGGGTTTTGGTGGTAGTGGTTGGGTGGTGTTGGGTGATGGTGGTGATTGTTAGGTGGTGCTAGGCTGTGGGTTTTATGAGACAGTGAGAGCAAACAAGAGAGAAAGAGAGTCTATTGAGAGCATGAGAGATGAGAGAAAAAAATTATTAAAATATTGAAATATACAAAATAACAGTAATTGTGTATATTTACACGATTATTGTAGTAACAATGAAATTTTACACAATTTTAGCTCGATTGATGTGAGTGATTTCGGAGCTTGGATGTGTAAAATTGAACCCTTATGCTATTTTGTAATGTTTGATGCAAATATTCTTAGTATGGAGTCGGTTTTGATACAAGCACCATGAACAGGATCTGTTCAATTTGAGCTAGATTTATTTAATATGAAATTTTTGTAGAATAGATCACAACCAATTTAACTAGGATGATTGTAAAATAATTTATATTTAAATTTAAGTTTTAGTAGGAATATACAAGTGAAAATACTAAAAATTTAATTTTGGAGGGAATGCAAATTTGAAAGAACCTTTTTTTTTTTGTAATAATTCGATATTTGGAGTGGAGATTTGAACCTTGGATGCATTCGTTTAAAGCATTACAAGGTGAATTACGAGAAAACCAAAATTAAAAATACTGTCTTAAAATAAATATAACTAGTGCAATAAATAAATTTTAAAAAAAAAATCAAACTAAAAAACAATTCTTTTTGGTAAAGTCTAGGACACTATTATAGCTCATAACATTTTCAAAACACACTTACATCACTACATGTCCTATTCCAGTTAAGCACAATAAAAAAATTAAAAATAAAAAAGCACCTATGCCTCTCATTAAAAAAGATTCCAACTTGACATAATACTGTATAGACCACATTATGTACCCTTTATGACTCGAGCCCCTATTCCCAATGATGTTAAAATTCTAATGCCCAAGGTTGGTTTAAGGCCCAATCGGATTGAAATTGACCTAAGGAAAGTATTTTTGGAAAATATAACTTTTTTAATGAATTAAATAAGCTATTTTAGAAAATAAGGACTACGGAAACCCTAGGGCATGCATACGCATACATGCATATGTTCATGCATGCTCAAGCTTCGCGTACACATGCTTCATGCATGCATATGCATACACGGGCATGTATACGCATGTTAGGGTTCCATAAACTATGAAAGGCAAGGTTTCTACATTAAAGTTTGGGTTTTGGAATGAATCCCACATTACCTGGGAGCCGTTCCAAACTCCCATTTTCAAACTATAAAAGGCCATACATAGTAGCTTTTCAAAACACATAGAAAATCCTAAGGGAAAACATAAGATTCACTAGAAATAGTGAATCAAAGAGGGAGTTTTTCACAAAACATTTTGAAGTCAATAATTTTCTAATTAAGGCTTTTTCTGGCCTTGATCTAGGAGTTTTAAGATTACTAATCACTTCCTTGTTTGATTGTGAAAAGAATGATTGGGGGGAATGGTCAAAATCAAGCCAAGGAGCCTTTGTTTTGGAGGTAAAGGTTATAGCTCTTCTTGCCTCCTTTTCCTTGTTTAACTCTATTTTTCTCTTGTTTTTTTGCATAGTGTTCGGGGGCCTATTTCGGTTGCCCAGCCATGTGTGGTTTGTTGGAGGGATGACTTTATTAGGCCCGGGTTCTTTTTGGGGAGTTGCGTTCGGAACTCAACATTGGGCCACGTGGTCCAATGGCTACTGGCGTATTTTTTAAGCCTATAAAATCATTAAAGCCAAAGTCTAAGAATCGCAATAATGGTTGAGTAAATATATAATATGTAATGTGTGTTTGATGTAATAGCTTTGACTAGTAGTTGTAATAATAGTTGAAACATAGTATTTATTTAGAGGTAAAGTAATCATGTACTCAATGATGTAAATTTAAAGATATAAAACCAAAGTCACTTATCTTTGTATGGTTTATAACTCCAACTGTGTAGTATCAGTGAGCTGATGGGATTCCAGCAGAATGCCAACGGTAGAGGCTAGTTAAGCTTGCCCCTCTTATCATGCATTTAAATGAGTTTGAGCCTTGGTTAATAGTTGTAACAGTAGTTGGAATAAAGTAATATATATAAATGTGAAGTAATCATATACTCAATGATGTAAATTTAAAGATATGGAAACAGAGTCACTTATCTCTGATGGTTTATAGCCCAGCTGTGTAGCATCAGTGAGCTGATAGGATTCCAACAGAATGACAGCGGTAGAGGCTAGTTTATCATGCATTTAAATGAGTTTAAGCCTTGGTTAATAGTTGTAATAGTAGTTGGAATAAAGTAATATGTATTTAAATGTGAAGTAATCATATACTCAGTGATGTAAATTTAAAGATAAGGAAGTAAAGTCACTTATCTTTGTATGGTTTGTAACCCTAGCTATATAGCTTCTGTGAGTTGATAATATCCCAGCAGAGTGACCCCAGCGATAGAGAGACAGTTTGCCATGATGACTTCGAGATTAAAGGGGAAAAAAGGGTACAATTAGAGGGAGAGAGAATATGCCCAACTGTGTGTAGGATCTGGTTAAGCTTGCTCCTCTTATCATGCACTTAAATGAGTTTCCCTTTTGATAGTACGCTTTTAGTTGTTTTGAAGTTTTGAATAGTACTGCCTTCCATGAGAAAGGGCCTTTGTATGGAGTGTTTGTGCCTTCTAAAAGAAGGACTTTTGTAAGAAGTAGTTGTGCCTTCTAAGTGAAGGGCTTTTGTAAGAAGTAATTGTGCCTTCTAAGAGAAGGGCATTGATATGAGTTCTTAGTGCCTTCTAGAAGAAGGGCTTTAGTAGTAGAAGTTCATGCCTTCCATGAGAAGGGCTTTTAGTATGAGTGTTTGGCATATCTTGAGAAGTGTGGAGATGGTAAAAGATATAGATGCTTTGTGGGATGTAGCATTTGTAATATGTATGATATATGAAGTATGAGAAATATGGAGGTTAAAGATAGTAAAATGTGAGATTATAACCGCTGGAGAAGTTGTAGAGATTGCTTTACAAGAGGAAAGATTTTGTAAGAGAAGAGCATGGAGATGTGCTTAGGTATTTGGAGATAGGAGCAATAAGATACCCAACTGAAC
Source organism: Quercus wislizeni (assembly GCA_023055345.1). Lineage (NCBI taxonomy): Eukaryota > Viridiplantae > Streptophyta > Magnoliopsida > Fagales > Fagaceae > Quercus > Quercus wislizeni. Next base: position 26,819,108 of record JALGQJ010000005.1, read on the forward strand.
CTCAATAGTGTATTTAGCACTTGACATTTGGCTAGGAGTGATATCATCAGCCATTTAATGCTGAAATCCTAGCAACCAGCTGTTATACCCAAAATAACAAGATACCCTTCAAAGAAATCTTATCATTTTCAGCCAAATCCATCCAATGAATGCTAAATGTCCTCTCCAACAGTCTGAAATCACCTAATTGACCTCATTTGCTTCTGCCCAAAGCAAACAGCTATCTTATGATAGCTGTGACAGTTGTCTCAAGATAGCTGTCACAGCTTTTTCTTGATAGCTGGGACAGCTTTTTCAGAACAGCTGTGACAGTCTTTTCAGAACAACTGTGACAGCTGACCCAGCAGCCTGAGCATTACTGATTTTTCCACATTTGGCTAAAACCAAAACCAACTATTGAAACTACCTTTCTCTTGCTAAAATACCTTCCTTTTCTGTTGCTTTTTCCCCAGTAACTATTACCTGAAATAGCAAGAATACCTTAAAGCTAAACATACTATTTTTAGCCAAATCTTAAGATGGATTCTCTGAAAATTCATTGCTATTTGGGACAGATTTTGGCTGATATTCTTTGCTAAAATACTCCCTTTAACTCAGCTCTAAAGAGGACCCTTCTTAAACACCTCAAGGAGACATCAATTGAGGGGGGACTCTTTCATAAGCTTCCCTATTCTTTCTCCCTTGAATTATCTTTCTAAGCTCTCAATGAAGTTCTGAGCTTCTGATTTTTTTAGTTTCTAAATTAGGAACTAAACTCTTCAGCCCTTAGCTCATAAATGCCCTTCATAAACCTTCATACAATCCCAACAGAAAATCCCAGCAGCTTTGCTAAACACACTACAATACTATTACTTTCTCATACTCATTATCTCACTCTCCATATTTTGATAATGCATATATCTTGTTGCATATATCTCTAAACATCTCTTTCTTCACTTTTCTTACACAAACTATTACACACTTACTACACCATTACATATAACACACCACAACTCTTCTAAGCTCCACTCTCATGCTCTCTCACTCTGAAATTCTATTGTTTTGCTGCCTATAAACATATCTCAATACTCTTCTACACCTATCTTACTGCTCCTATCTCCAAATACCTAAACACATCTTCATACTCTTCTCTTACAAAATCTTTCCTCTTGGAAAGCAATCTCTACAACTTCTCCAGCGGTTATAATCTCATATTCTTCACTATCTTTAACCTCCATATCTCTCATACTTCCATATATCATACATATTACAAATACTATATCCCATAAAACATCTATATCTTTTACCATCTCCACACTTCTCAAGAGATATCAAACACTCATACTAAAAGCCTTTCTCATGGAAGGCGTGAATTTCCATTACTAAATCCCTTCTCCTAGAAGGCACCAAGATCTTGTATCAAAGCCCTTCTCTTAGAAGACACAACTACTTCTTACAAAAGCCCTTCTCTTAGAAGGCACAACTACTTCTTATATAAAGCCCTTCTCTTATAAGGCACAAATACTCCATACAAAAGCCCTTCTCATGGAAGGCAACACTATTCATAACTTCACAACAACTAAAAGTGCATTGTCAAAGGGGAAACCTATTTAAGTGCATGATAAGAGAGGTAAGCTTAACCAGCCCCTACACACAGCTAGGCATATTCTCTCTCCCTCTAGTTGCACCCATTTTTCCCCTTCAATCTTGAATTTAGTATGGCAAACTGCCTCTCTACTGCTAGGGTCACTCTGTTGGGATATTATCAACTCATAGAAGCTGTACACCTGGGGCTACAAACCATACAAAGATAAGTGACTTTGCTTCCTTATCTTTAAATTTACATCATTGAGTATATGATTACTTCACATTTAAATACATATTACTTTATTCCAACTATTGTTACAACTATTAACCAAGGCTTAAACTCATTTAAATGCATGATAAGAGGGGCAAGCTTAACTAGCCTCTATCGTTGGCATTCTTTTGGAATCCTATCAGCTCACTGATGCTACACAGCTGGGGCTATAAACCATACAAAGATAAGTTGCTTCACTTCCATATCTTTAAATTTACATCATTGAGTACATGATTACTTTACCTTTAAATAAATACTATATTTCAACTGTTATTATAACTACTAATCAAAGCAATCATATCAAACATGTATTACATATTTACTCAACCATTATCGTGATTCTTAGATTTTGGGCTTAATGATTTTGTAGGCTTAAAAATAAGCCAGTAGTCGTTGGACCACGTAGCCTAATGTTGAGTTCTGGACATAACTCCCCAAAAAGAACACGGGCCTAGTAAGGTTATCCTTTCAATGAACCACATGTGGCTGGGCAACCGAAAAAAGCCCCCGAACACATTGTATGTGTTTTAATATGTCTATTTAGTTTAGGTTTACATTGTTTCTATATAATAATATGATAGGTTGCTAGATTTTGTTTTTGTTATGTTTTGTTCTTGTTTACTGGGTTAGGGTTGGGGTGTGTATGCGTATGCATACTTGCTGGATGCGCACACTTAATCAAAGTATGCATATGCATACAACTGGGCTGCGTACGCAGACCCTATGTATATGCACACATACTCATGCCTAAAAACCCTAATCTTAGTCTTTTGGCCTTTATTTCTTTATTTTGTTCAAACCATATACTTCTGATTTGTCTTGTTTCATGTTTTTGGGTCTCTGCCTCTATATTTTGTTTGATTTTTGTTCTCCACATGCTAGATTAGGGTTTCTTTTCAATGTTTTCTTTGATGTGCCATGAACCTGAAAATAACATCATCATGCATAAATGCATAGGTGATGTGGTGCAGAAAGGTGAGTAAGGTAAGTCATGCATTCAGATGGATATGTGTAGACACCACATTTTGTACCCCTTACGACTCTGGCCCCCGTTCCCTAATAATGCTGAAAGTTTGAGACCCAAGGTTGGTTTAGGGCCTAATCAGATGTTAAATTGACTTGAGAAATTTTAAAATGGAAAATATAACTTTTAATAAGCAAATAAATCTATTTTTGGAAAAGTAAACCAAGGAAACCCTCGACATGTGCACGCAGGCTCGATCCTGTGCACGCATGAAGGGTTCCTAGAACATAAAAAAAATGCAAGCTTTTTGCACTAAAGACTAAGATTTGGAATGAATCCCACATCATTTGGGAGTCATTCCATACCCCTATTTTCACAATATAAAATAGCCATACATGGTACCTTTTCAAAACACATGGAAATCCCACAGGAAAACACTGAAATTCACTAGAAATAGTGAATCAAAAATGGAGTTTTTCATAAAACATCCTTAAGTAAATTTTCTTTTAATTGGATCTTTTTTTGGCATTGATCTTCGATTTTAAGATTACTAATCACTATTGTTTTTAATTGTGAATAGATTTGACTGAGGGAAATAGCAAAAAGTCAAGCTTGAAAAGCTTTATGTTTGAGGTATTAGTCTAAACTTTCTTTTTCTTTTCTTTTCATTTTGTACTTTAATCTTTCTGTTTGTTTTAGTTTCTTTGTTATTATATGCTTTAATACGTTTAAATAGCATAGGTTTATGTTGCTGTCATATTTTGAAGCATGTTAGGATGTTAGATTTAGTGTTTTGAAGTTCTGCTTTGTTTGCTGTGTTGCTAGGATTTCTGGATTGAAATCCATGTGCGCATAATCTTGGCTACGTGCGTAGGCTTGATTATGTGCACACAGGCTCGTTCATGCATGTGCATGATCTTGCCCAAAAACCCTTACCCTAAGTTTTCTGATTCTATTTCTTATTTCATGTGTAATACTTCCGTTTTGGATCTTTCTTTATAATTTTAAGCTTCTGTTTCACATGTTTGATTGCTTGTTTGTTTTTCATATGTTAGAATTAAGGTTTATCTTGTATTTTCTTTGTTGTAATTCCATGAACACACATTCACATGTTCATGCATGAATGCCATAGGTGCTGAGTTGCTATAAGGTAAGTGAGGTAAGTCATGCATTCACATGAACATGCATCTTTGAATAGGACTTGTTTAATGATAGACTTGAACATGCTTGCTTGGATGAGTTATGCTTATTCACATGTTTGATTAGATCCTTTTTTTGTGCTTCTACCTTTGATGTGATATGATGACATAATGATAGTAACATGCTAGGATTTATGTTATGCCATGCTAGATGAATGTTAGAAGATGTCATGTATGATAGATGTATGTTAGGGTTTATGATGTGATTATTTGCATGATTAGATATATGCTAGGGTTTGTGATGTGATGAAAAGCATGATAAATGTATAATTAGGGGTGTTTGATGCCATGTTGATTGTTAGATGAATGCTAGTGTGTGTGTGTGTGTGTGTGTGAGTTTAGAATAACAATATTGAGTGTGTTTTTAATAAGGTTAAGACATAAGACACAATAAGAGGAAGCCAACCATAGGGTTGGGCAGTTTTAGGTGCCTAACACCTTCCCAAGACTGTACCTTAACTCTAAACCCATATCTCTAGTAGAAAGATCAAAAGTTTCTTCCTCGAGAGGACGCTATATATATAGTTCCTAGGCCATTGCAAAAACTAGGTAGCGACTCCACATTCCATTGTGCCCACAGTGGCGACTCCACTAGGATTGTGAGTTTAATTCCTATGTGTCCTATGTCTTAATCTTAATAAAGGCTTATTCAATACTTGTTTACACACACATTCACTTGGTTCGTTTGTCCCTTTGCCTCAGTTGTTGATGGGTAGGAAGATGGAAGGCTCCATTCGAGCCCAAATCTTACGAAGTTCATCCTACCAACTCACAATCGGTGCCATTGCCTATGATGGGCTTTGAGTACGTTAAAGGTTTGCCACCAATCCACAAAGGTCCACTTAGGCCTTCGGTTGGAATCATGGCCCACCTAATTGTGAGTGACCCACTTATCTATCCCTTTAGCCTTAAAGAGCTTACCCACACTTAGAGAGATTCTAAATCCTATCAAAAGAGGGTACCCTTTATATATCTCTTGTTTGTTCAACCATACATCTTGTGATCACCTAATTCTAAAGGACAAATAAAAAATATAAAAAATGGAAGGATGACCCCAAAGTTATGGCATACCCTAAGACAATTGGGACAAAAGAAAATAAGTTCTCACATATAAGAGGCTTATCCCTAAATCCAAAGGTATATCTTAACTTGAAAGGTTCATAAGATCATAGTCTAATTGCTACCATAAGCACAAATCAAAAATCCCTTTTGGACCTAAGATAACAAGTATGCTATGGACTTAGCATCCAAAATCCTACAAAGTCAATATAAACTTCCTTACTCTTGGGCCTCTTTGTTGTATGCCTAGGCCCAAAATAATGAGAACTTCATGGACCTTGAGAGGTATGCTACAATATATTCTAGCTAATGGGCTACTTCAAAAAATCATAATAATGAAATGAAAGAGGAAAGCCCAAAGGTGATGACTATATTGTAAGCTCATGTTGAGATAAAGGGTTGAAAATCCCTAATCACATTCTAATGAAAGCCCATGAGAGTAAGATGAGAGCATTATTGTAAATGAACCAAAGCCTAACAAAACATGGGACAAAGTTCATGAGGAGAAAGGGAGTGATTTTGTAATTTGGCTTTCATTAAAATGGACTTAAAGATTTTCTAAGAACATCTAAAAATCTAAAAAGGAATCTTTTAAATGGGACATGGACTTAATGAAAAATGGGATTTCTTTTTAGGCACCATTGCACCACTAAGGTCAATAAAACATGTCCCCGCTCCAATTTGGATTTGAGAAAAGCATAGAAGGTGTTTGGTCAAGATTGTGGACACGCATCAATAAGAAGTGTTCCAAGTAGGGGAATCAGCTCAAGTAACAGTGGCCACTCCAATTAGCGATGAGGTCACACAAAATGTATTCAAGGTAATGGAAGAACAAAGCGACGTTCTCAAAAAGATGGGGAGTTTCCTACCAAGCTAGAAGAAGCCAAGTTGGAAAAGACCCCACGTGTAGAGGTTCTCGATGATGAAGAAGGGGAAGATTGGGATGAAAGGGACAAAGCTGATTATGAAAAGAACAAGCAATTTGAAACACTCACAGCAAAAACCATAGTCATGAGGGAGAAGATGGAGAAAATGCAACTAACCTTTCGTAAGGCCCAAGGGATGGATGATTGTCTCTATAACATGGGGGGCATAAGCTCCAAAACTCTCATTGCACTACCTCCAAAGTTCAAAATTTCTTATGCAGAAAATTTTGATGGAACTAGGGACCCAAAGCAAAATGTTAGGAGGTACCTAAGCATTGCTAAAATGAAGGAGTTGGATGAGAAGCAAACTTTGCATGCATTTTCTGTCTCACTCACGGGAGGCGCATCACGATGGTACTATTGTTTGGATCCTAGCAAGATTAAGGTGTCGAATGAGCTAGTGGAGTTGTTTATGGATCAATTTATCTTCAATACTATTATTGATGTGACTTTAAGAGATTTGGAGACTGCTAAGCAAGGAGTAGGGGAAAACTTTTTCTGAATACATGACAAGGTAGAAAGGAAAGACATCTAGGATGGTTAATAGTCCAAATGAGAAAGATCAAATCAACATGATTATCAAGAACCTGCTTTTGGCATATAATAGCAGGATCTTGTCATCGCCTATTAGTTCTTTTGGAGAGTTGTGTGATTGTGGAACTTGGATAGAGGATACCATCAAAATTGGACAATTGAAGAAGGGTGAAAGTGAACTTCTAATCAAGAAGACATATGGAGGAGGAGAAATACCTCTAAAGCACCCAATCCTCTGACTGTAAATGCCATCATACCTCAACAAACCTTAGCCTACCCAAGCTTCACAAAGAAGGCCTGCCAAGAATTTTTTGACCTAAGAATGACCTTTGCCCAAGTGTATGAAAATTTGACTTCCAAAGGATTCATCAAACCTCTAGATCCAACCTATGCCTAATCCCATGCCTCTTGCTTGGAACCTCAATGAATATTGTCACTACCACCAGAAATCTTGTCATAATACCGATAATTACTTCCACCTCAAACACAAAATACAAGATCTCATAGACAATGGAACCCTCTCAAATCCCAATATCATCACCAAGCCTAGCATTAGGAAGGACCCTTTGCTTGATTATCATAGAGCTCCTCCTCCATATCAAAATTGGGTGAAAATAGATGAGATCAAATGAGATTGTTCAAAGTTAATAGAAACCGTGGAGGTTAACGCTGTGGAAGTCCAAGGAATATGTGATGAGAAAGATGAGACTCTAAAGAATGCGGTGGCTATATAGGGGATACTTCCCAAAGAAATGACCGAATTGAAGAAAAGAGTCATCGAGGAAAATGTGGCCAACATTACTAGGAGTGGGAAACACTACAAACCATCCTTTTCGGAGAAGGATCATCCTAGTAGGGATATAGGAGAAGGGTCCAAGCCCACGAAACCTAAAAGGAAAGAAAAGAACGAGGAAGAAGATTGAGTTTTGACTCAATTGAAGAAAACTCAAGCTCATGTATCGGTATAGGGCTTGTTTATGGCTTCTCACAAACATCGTAGTGCTTTCTTGGATGCTTTGAATGGGAAGGAGGTGCCCATAGAAACTACACCACAAGAAGTACTATCTTTCATGGGAGTTGAGGCCCCATCTCATCATCTTCTTGCTTTTTCTGATGAGGAGCTTCCTCCTAAACGGGCCACTCACACTAGACCTTTGCAAATTACCATTGAGTGCATAGGTGCCAAGGTTTATGGTGTTGATTAATAATGGATCCGCATTGAATGTATGCCCTTTTAGGACTGCTCTTACCATTGGCTTAAATGTGGAAACAGTCATACCTTCTCCTTTAACCATCAGGTGATATAACAATACTTCAAGGAAGGTTATGGGTACTTTCAAAGCTCCTTGCAAGATTGGCCCAATAGAGACAATTGTGGAATTCCACGCCATGGATATCACTCCTAACTACAACCTTCTTTTAGGAATGGCATGGCTTCATCTTATTGGGGCTATTCCCTCTTCTCTACAACAAACGATGAAGATCCCATAGAAGGGAAGGATTGCTGTAGTGCTCAGTGACAGTGAAATCCTAGCACCGATTTGTGGACTTGAGGAAGGAGGAAGTGAGCTCCAAATGAGTGGATTTGAGTTTGTGAACATGGCTGATTATGGATTGAAGGATGAAAATTATACTACAGATTTGGTCCTATATTGTAGCCATAAGGTGATTGTAATGATGAAGAACATAGGATATATGCCTGGTATGGGTCGTAGGAAAGAAGGAAAAGAGGTGGTTGAATTCTCCAATTTCAAGACTTAACTGACCAAGGAAGGTTTGGGATTCTTTGAAGGTTGCGACGGAATCAAAAGGAACCTTGGTATCCTTAATGGAAACTTTGTGAAATAAGGGGGAGACTTCCCTTTTTGTGACTTTCTCGAACTTTGGGTAGGTAAGGATGGAAAAGTGTATCCTGGTTGGGAGATATTTTTCAACGAGAAACTTACTTTCAAGGAGAAGCCTACTGTAATGATCAAGGAATTTCAAGAGGAATTCAACTGGATGGACTACATGGATGTTGAAGCAATGAAGACTATGCTGAAGATGGAGGGGGATGTGTTCACCATCACCAACGAGGAACTAAGTGATCCTTCTGCCTTCATTGTGCCTGCTGTGGGGCAACTCAATAATTGGACTTGGGTTGGGTTTTCTGAAAATGTGAGAAAGAAAGTTTGTAATGCAAGTCCCAATGTACTTTTCAACATTTTTAATAAGATGAATTTTGATTTGGCTTATTTTGATGTGTCCCATAGTATTGAAATTTTGCACTTAAATGACTTTTGAAACTCTTAATTTGGGCAATGATGAGAATCCATGCTTAATTAAAATTTGCTCAACTCTAAAAGAAAAAAAAAAGAAAAAAAGAAAAAAAAAAGATCTCAAAGATCTCAAAGATCTCAAAGAGTTGCTCATTGAATTTCAAGAAGTGTTTGCATGGTCCTATGAAGATATGCCTGGTATTGATCCCGAGATAGCCCAACACCACATAGATACTCATGCTCACATGGTACCCGTCAAGTAAAAGTTGAGGTGTATGAGAATTGAATGGCTTCTGAAGATCAAAGAAGAGGTCACCAAGCAATTAAAAGTAGGGTTCATCAAACCTAATGGTGAACTAAAAATTGAACCAAATCCAATTCGTCCATGATGGTCGTCCAAGCCAAGAAGACAAGAATGGTTGTACCTAGCAAAATAGTCGTCTAAAGGCATATGGGTCGTCCATGAGGCAAGCACCTAGAAGACCCCCGACACTTGGAAAATTCCAAAGAGATTTATCTACAAGAGCTAGTAAATCCATATGTTATTATTTCAAGACATGAGTAAAATCCTAGTTCATCACTATAACTTCCTACGTAGTACTTAACTTCCAACAACAGTTATAAAAAAATATTCTAACTCCTATAGCAGTTGTGGAAGTTAAAGAGGAAGGTAATGGACGAGATGGATCAAATGAGGATGGTAATGGACGAGATGAGGGAGAACATGAGAAGGGCGAATCCCGTAGATGATTTAGTTCATCGAACAAACTCCCCTTTCACGGCTTCCATCAATAGTCACCCCTTGCCTCCTAAGTTCAAGATGCCTTCCTTGGACTCATATGATGGAATGCGCGACCCTTTTGATCATATTGCAACTTTCAAGACTATGATGCACCTTCAAGGGGTTCCAAACGAGATTATAGGCAAGGCCTTCCCTACTACCGCAAAGGGCCAACACGAGTATGGTTCAACAAGATACCTTTGAATACTGTGAGTTCTTTCGAAGAATTGAGTAAGCTGTTTGTCAACAATTTTATCGAAGGAAAAAGGCTTAAACGTTCCTCGTCCAGCTTGTTAACCATAGAGCAAAGGGAAAAAGAAAGCTTGTGGTCCTTCATTACTCGTTTCAACAGGGAAGCTCTGACAGTGGACGAGATGGATGACAAGTTGTTATTGGTGGCCTTCCATAATGGAGTTAACTCTAATTTATTCATCCATAAGCTTTATGAGCAAGAGCCTTAAACCATGGTTGAACTCATCCATTCGGCCCAAAACTTCATGGATGCAGAAGACGTAATTATAGCTAAGAAGAGGAAGAAAGTAGAGCGAATGGAAATAGATCTCTTGTGCCATCCTGAGCAGGGTCCTCATCCAAAGAAGGCACAATGGGAGAAAAGAAAGATCGAGAAAACAAGAAAGTAAGCTCTTCGGCACGGAGTCAGCAATACACACCCTTGAACATGCTTCTTGAACAAGTGATTATGCAAATCAAGAATGATCGTTCCTTGAAGTGGTCGAAAATAATGAAGGGAGATCCCAACAAGCGTAATAGGAACAAGTATTATCACTTCCACAAAGACCATGGGCATGACACGGGCGAGTGTTTTGATTTGAAGCAATAGATAGAAAATCTCATTAGTCAAGGAAAATTGAGGAATTTCCTTGGAAGAGATCATAAAGATAAGAAGTTGAAGGGAAAGCTAGAAGAGCTGTCACGACCCCCACTTGGAGACATAAGAGTCATCATAGGAGGAACCTCGACAGGACAATCTTCCAAGTCAAGGAAGACGTCCAACTTTCAGGATGATCCCTAATGACAAGGGTAATAGACGAGTAAGCCATTACGTTCATGGACGAGGATGCTGAAAAGGTTCACCACCCACATGAAGACGTGATCATCATTACTTTGCTTATTGCTAATTATACAACCAAAAGGGTGTTTGTGGAAAATGGGAGTTCGATGGACATCTTATATTACCCTACTTTCTAGCAAATGAGGCTTGGACAAGATCAAATTCATCTAGTGAATTCACCCTTAGTAGGATTTGGAGGGATAAAGTGCAGCCCGTGAGTACCATTATGTTATCTGTGGTGGTAGGAGCATATTCATAATAGATATCCAAAGAAGTAAACTTTCTTGTCGTGGATTGTTTTTCGTCATACAACACTATCATTGGAAGACCGACTTTAAACAGTTGGAAAGCCAACTTTACCATTGGTCTGTGAAGTTCCTAATAGATTATGAAGTGGGTCAAGTGCAAGAAGACTAATAAACCGCCAGAGAATGCTATCTAGCCATGTTGGCCATGGACGAGCACGTGTAGACGATGAGCATAGATGCAAGAAGGGTCACCACGGAGCCCACGGAAGTGTTGGAAGATGTTCCTTTAGACAAAAGCAACCCCGAGAAGTTTACAAGGATTGGAACAAGCATGGAAATGAAGACGAAGCAAGGCCTTGTCCATTTTTTAAAGAAGAGCATGGATGTATTCGCATGGAGTCATGAGGACATGTCGGGTATTAACCCAAGTGTAATCACTCACCGTCTGAATGTGTATCCTTCCTTCAAGCCTATGCATAAAAAAAAGAGGGTTTTTGCTTCTAAATGAGATAATTCTATTAAAGAGGAAGTCCAAGTAAGGTTTGTGCTTAATGCATTTTTTTTTACCTGGATTGGTTAGCCAATGCGGTGATGGTCAAGAAAGCTAATGGCAAGTGGAGGATGTGCGTGGATTTCACCGATTTGAACAAAGCTTGCCCAAAGGATAGCTATCCGTTGCCACGCATTGACCAGCTAGTAGACTCAACTGCGGGTCATAAATTGCTAAGTTTTATGGACGCCTTCTCAGGCTATAATCAAATAAGGATGGAAAAGGTAGAACAAGAGAAGACATCTTTTATTACCAACCAAGGTTTGTTTTGCTACAAGGTGATGCCCTTTGGTTTAAAGAACATGGGAGCAACTTATCAAAGGCTAGTAAACCATATGTTTTGTCCATAGATTGGACGGAATGTGGACGTTTACGTAGATGATATGCTGGTAAAGAGTTTGGACGAGGAATAGCATCAGGACAACCTTTAAGAGACCTTTGATACGCTTAAACGATATAACATGAAGTTGAATCTAAGCAAGTCTGCTTTCAGAGTCTTGTCTGGTAAGTTTCTTGGGTTCATGGTTTCACATAGGGGAATTGAGGCGAATCCCGATAAAATCCAGGCAATACTGAATATGGAGCCACCAAGGAACATCAAAGAAGTCCAATCCCTCACCGAACGAGTTGCTGCTCTTAGTAGGTTCGTCTCTAAAGTTATTGACAATTGCTTGCCATTTTTTAAGGTTCTTAAGAAGGCATTTGAATAGTCGGACGAGTGTCAAAAGGCTTTCAAGACCTTAAGGCCTACCTCACAACAGCTCCTCTACTAAGCCAATCTATATCAGGTGAAGAATTATATTTGTATTTAGTCGTATCCACGCATGCAGTGAGCTCAAAGTTGATTAGAGAAGAAGGGAAGATACAAAAGCCAGTTTATTATACAAGACGAGCACTAAGACGGGTGGAAGGACGATACCTAATGATGGAAAAGCTAGGCTTTGCTTTGGTCACGGCTTCTAGAAAGTTAAGGCATTACTTTTAGGCTTTTGTCATAAATGTCTTGATAGATCATCCACTAAAGAAGGCAATGAACAAATTAGAAGCCGCAGGACGACTAATCCAATGGGCCATAGAACTTAGCGAGTTTGATGTTTGGTACCAACCAAGGAGCGCACTAAAAGCATAGGCATTGGCAGATTTCATTGCAAAGTTCACTCTTAACCAAGGTGAGCAAAACGGGGTGGATGAAGCTTAGAGGTGGGTCGTCAATGTGGATGGCTCATCCACGTTATATGCTGGAGGTATTGGAGTTATACTCAAATCCCCAGAAGGAGATAAGTTGAAATGTGCAGCCCGTCTACAATACCAAACCACCAATAATGAAGCAGAATATGAAGCTCTCCTTAAATGATTGGAATTGGCTAAGTCCTTAGGAGCGAAGTCAGTAATCATCCAATGGGATTCATAGTTGATTATCAATCAAGTGAATGGAATGTGTGAAGCTAAGGAAGATCGGATGAAGAAGTATCTAAGCAGGGTGAAGCAGCTTGTCAAAAAATTTAAAGAAGCCAGTTTTGTTCAGCTCCCAAGGGAAGAAAACATGGAAGCAAACGTTTTGGCAAAAGCAACTTCGATAGGAAGAGCCATGGATGAGTATGACAAAGTCCAATACATGCTGAGTGTAGATCTTCCAGAGATACAGCAGGTTAAAGGTGAAGAAAATTGAATGACTCCAATATTAATTTATCTCAAAGATGGTAGACTTCCGGAGGACAAGGATAAGGCCAGAAGATTGAGGATCAAAGCTGCCAAGTATGTCCTTATAAATGTAGTACTATATAAAAGAGGCTTCTCTCAGCCTTACTTAAGGTGCTTAGCTCCAGATGAATTAAACTATGTGTTGAGGGAAGTTCATAAAGGATCATGTGGAAACCACTCAGGAGCAAGAGCACTAGTCCATAAAGTCGTCCATACAGGTTACTACTAGCCAACTATTCAAGCAGATGCAAAGGCTTACGTCAAGATGTGTGACCAATGTCAACGCTTCAGCAACATCCCCAAGCAACCATCGAAGTATCTCACCCCGATGATGGCCACATGGCCCTTTACGCAATGGGGATTAGATATCTTAGGCCCCTTTCCACTTGGAACTAGGCAGATTAAGTTTTTAGTAGTAGAGATTGATTACTTCACTAAGTGGGTGGAAGTAGAACCCCTAGCAAAGATCACATAGCAGAATGTCAAGAACTTCATCTAGAAGAACATTGTTTGTAGGTTTAGGGTACCTAGGGTATTGATATCAGATAATGGACGGCAATTTGACAACAAGCTTTTTAGAGACTTCTGTGCACACTTTGGAATCAAGAATCATTATTCCTCAACCTCCCACCCGCAAGTAAATGGCAAGCAGAAGTGGAAAATCAATCCTTGTTGGTCAAAGGGAGTATGGCCAGATGAGCTACCAGGAGTTTATAGGCTTACAGGATGAATATGAGGACCCCCACAGGGGAAACTCCTTACAAACTAGCCTATGGAAGTGAAGTAGTGATACCTGTGGAAGTGCACATGGCAAACCATAGGGTGATGAAGTATCATGACGAGGATAACAAGGAGCAATTTCTCCTCAACCTTTATCTGATAGACGAAGTAAGGATGAACACATAGCAAAGGACTGCGAGGTATAAAAACCTCATGGCTTGACAATATGATGCAATGGTCAAACCCAGGCGCTTCAACATTGGAGACCTCGTCCTAACAAAGGTTTCCTTGACAACTAGAAATCCAGCCCTTAGGAAATTGGGACCTAATTGGGAAGGACCATACAGGATTATTAATTGCAAAAGGCAAGGGTCATATTACTTGGAAGCCCTGGACGGGAGAAAGCTAATGCACCCCTAGAATGTCAAGCATTTTAGAAGATATTATTAGTAAGGAGTCAACCTAGACGAGCATCATGGACGAAATCATCCTAGACATTGTCACTTTGGACGAAATAAAGTTCTTTATTAGCACTATGTGTTGTATTTTAATTCCCTAAAGGTGTACTAGTTTTTACACTATGCGCTATGGACAAAGTCCTAGACGATCTATATGTATTCTTAATTCCCTAAGGCACTAGCTTCTAAAGCATGTGTCATGCATGTGGACGATGTTTATGTTACATATATACAGTTTGGATTTCCAATATATGTGATGTATGAATTTCTAATTTTCATGATTTCATCCACAAGAAGGCTAATGGACTTAGATGAATAAAATCTCTAGACATAGGTAGGTAATGTCTATTAAGCTTTCCTTAAATAGGGATAAAGCAAAGAATAAAGGCACACTTGTCTAAACAATGGACGAGGTAAATCCTAAATCATATTTGTCCAACTAATGGACGTGGAAATGTGCGCGCATAAGAATATTCAAAATCTATGGATAAGTATAACTAGCCAAAACAATCTAATCTTTGGACAAGTGAAAAGCTAGAAACGTCTTGCCTAAAAGGTGAGTCCCATGGACAAAAATAGAACCAACTATTAAGTCTTTGGACGATTAAAGCTGGAAAAACCAATGCCATTCGTAAGGCAAGTTATAATTGCAAAAATTTAAAGAATGGTGAAGATGTTAAACATGAGGAAATTCTTGTCATGACGAGACAAATGCCTTCATGAGTGGACAGACCACACTTGAAACCAATATAATGAATGATATGAATAAAAAAAATAAAAAATAAAATAAAAAAAGTCTATCCATATAATAATATGTTCAATAGTAAATAAAAAAGTGATGGAAATAAACATTCATTCATCAAAGTTTAGAAAAGGGTAGATGACCACCGTCCAAAAACCCTTATAAAATAAAAGCCAAAAAGGCAACTGTTTGGAAGTTCATCCTAAGTATTATGGACGAGTGAAATGTACTTGTTCAACTTCAAATTGGTCCAAAACAACAGACCTCATAAAAATAAATAAATAAATAAATAAGAGAAAAGAGAAAGGTAAGCTAAGACGTTAAAATTTAACATTTTCATTGTGGGGGGTCATCTCCAACATTGGGCTCGTCCTGGGGAGGCTAGGTAGTGGCATCATCTTCGATATTGACATCTTTAGAGCTCATCTGGAGGAAAGAGCTTGCAGCACCAAGGTTAAGCTTGATGGAGCTAAAGTCCACTTTAGGGAAGTTTTCCATAGCGTCCACGTAAAAGTCTTCAAACCTAGTCACATAGTTGGTGTCCAGCAGATCAGTGAACTATTTAAAAGCTCTGAATTCCCCTACCGTGTCTTCTTTGGCCTTGTTAAGAAGGGTACTCAGCTCGTCATTCCTCTTTTGGAGGTAGTCAAGACGAGTATCCTTATCAACAATATCAACTTTCAACTCTTCAACTAGGTTTTGCAGCTCCTTGGCCTCGTCTTTAGCCTTAGCTGCCACTTTAGCCCAGCCTTTGCAGTTATCCTTGACCTCTTGGATCCTCGTCTTGTCCATCTCTGTGGCCTTCCTGAACATAGCTATGAACTTTGACAAGGCCTACACAAGTGAATAAAAATTTTGTTAAAAGATATATATACATATACATATTACTATGACAAGACGAGGTAAAAGTGATTACCTTGAAAAGATCATGAACACCAGAATGCTCAAATTCTTTCAAGGACTTGTCATAGCACACTGCCACGTCCTCACAAGTTACAGCCTTCTCAAACCTCTCATTTTCCAAAAGGTTCATAGGAACCCTCTAGGAAGGTTGAAATGAGGTGGGAGTAGTGGTCTTGGCTGGAGTGACTTCAATGGGAATGGACAAGTCAACATCAAAAATTTGGATAGACGACTGAGAGTTGGGAAGACTAGGCTTTACAACCTCAGGCTTAGATGACCTATGCTTTGCCTCCTTCCCTCGACGACTAGGAAGCTTTCCCAAGTCCAGCATCTTGGGTAAAGTTTTTCTTTTATCCCCAATGAAAGGACGAGGCTAGGATTAAGCCTTAGGCCTGGTTGCCTCGTCCACCGCCTATTTTCCCTTATTCTCCTTCATGGTTACTATCCCTAAAACAAAAACATAAAGTATTAGCTAAAGAGTATAACTTAAATAGTACTCAAGTAATTTCTAAGTAACAAGAAAACTCATGTTACAGACAGTGAGCTCATGAGCAAGAGCTTCAACAAATGGCTCAGGACCAAGTCCCCACGTAGTAAGACGTTAAAGGGTCACCAACGAATGGAAACTCCTATCAACGTGTAGACAAGCTCTATGGACACAGTCACAGTAGAATTTGTTGAGGTTTATGCCCTAAAATCCAATTTAATGGCATGACATAAATAATTAAATTGTTTAATTATATGAGACTATTTATTAATGAACTAATGGGACATTATCTTAGTCCATGAGATGCATAGTATGTGATTTATGTGAAAAGTCACAGAAGATATAAATCACAAATTCTTTGTAAACTCAGAATTTTAGTTCATAGTTGATGATGAAATTGGGAATTTCATCTGCGAAGACTATAACATGTCAATTAAGATGATTTGTCATGATCATGGAAGTGGAGACTTCTAGTTGATATGTTGATATGTTTTAAGAGTTAAGACATATTGAACTAGACCATTGTGAGATTTATTATTCTCCTAATGACTGTTCAATGAATAATAAATCTCACGACTTCTATTTACATCAACTCTAAATCCTGAGAGAATAATAAACCTAATCATGAAATGTAGGTTGGTTTGATATATCAGGATTGAGATCTATAAGTAACGGTCAAAACCTCAGTATGTTGGGCAGCCGGATTTAACGTTGATGGAACATATATTCTCAAGATAGAATTCATAGTCTCTTAACGAAGATATAAAATATTTCATTGAGATAAGTTTAATGGGTTTGGTTATTCAGAGTATTAGGCCCAACCACTTTAGTAAGGAGTTACTAAAGTATATATATTTATGAAATTGGATTTCACAAATATATATTGAATAACATAAAGGATTAAACTAGGTACTCAAGGATTAAGATGTAGTAATCTTCAAAGTGGCAATCAATATTCATGACTCTGTATTACTACAAATATTTTAATGAAGAGGTTGCATGTACAATAAAGTCTTGAGATATAATTTATAGATAAGGCCTAGAGTGCAACTATATTTATATAGTGGTATTAAATATAGTTAATGGTAACTTTGGACTTGTCAAGAGTTGACAGAAAAGCCTAAGGCCTATTGGAGCTAGTGTCTTATTGGTCCCTTTTAGTCCCACTCCAAGCCACATACTAGAGCCCAATTGGAATGGCCCAAAAGGCTAGCCCAATTAGATAATCAGTTGTATATAAAGAGAGAAACATACAAAATTTTATTAAGGCTTTTTCATGGGACTTTTCATTAAGCCTTTTCATGAGAGTTCTCATAAGGAATGAAATGGTTTTTATGTGAGTGTTGGACACTCTTTATTCTCCCCTTTGAAACTGACTGAGAGACCACACATCTTGGGCATTAAGTGGAATTGGAGTGAAGATTAAAAGTCTTCCCAAGAACTTCTGATCTTTGGTTTTGAATATCACCGCATCAAGGTACGCATTCTTGTTCTCAATTTCAAAAACTTACATAGTACATGTTATCTATTGTGAATGAAGTAGATCCGTCATTTTTCCACTGCGCACATGCATATTTCCAACAAATGGTATTAGAGCAATCTTCATTTCGAATCTGTATAACATGTTTTGTGAGTTTTGGAATTAGAGATAATAGTTTCATGTTGTTAGAAGATTATGCATTTAATTTTCTGCACGGTTATTGAAACTATGTTTATATAAAAACTAAAATTGACGTTATGATGATTATTTAATTTTGAATTTAAGTATGTTAAATTGATCTTTAAGGCTATAGCATCAATGAAATTCATTTTTGATATCATTCTTTGACTATCATGTTCGTATGTTAGTTGTTTGTCCAAGAAAAACTGTAGAATACTGCCTTAGAAAATTTCTGGAAATTTGAGTTTCACAAGTTTCGATCGATCGAGTGAAACAGTGATCAGACTTTTTAAATAGATTGATTTTTGATTGCTAGTCGGTCGATCGATCGAATTTGTTTTTCAATCGATCGAGAGGCAATCGAGTATCGATCGAACAAGTCAGGCAGTCAGGTTCGAATTTTTTAATTTTTTCGACCGATCAAGGGACACATTCGATGGAATTTTTTCTAAGTGTTTTCACATGTATAAAGAGCAAAGCTATGTGTGATTAGATTACAAATGGTTCTAACTAAAAGACCTAATGAGATCAAAGATATTGGTTAAATAGAACTCTTAGTCCTAAATAGTTTGGGACTTGTCTTTTAAGAAACATTCTAATGAGATTGGAATTGTTGTATGATTAAAAGTCCTTAATTTATTTTAAATAGAAGTTTTAATGAGATTAAAGCTTAATTAAAAGGTATGTAGTTTCTAATGAGATTAGAATTCTTAATCAAATAAGTTAGGGATAGAGTTCTATATAACTAATTTTTGATCCATTAGTGTTTAAGGAATCCTAAATAGTTTAGGACTTCCATTTTTGTTAGAGATTCTAATAAGATTAGAGTCTTCAACAAGTGCAAGGTTGTTAGTTGTGATTAGATCACAATTATTTAAGGAAAAACCCAAATAATGAGTGGGAGTGTTGAAATAACCCTTTTGTTAAGTTTATTGTAATATGGATAGATACCTTGTCTTGACTTCAAGTCTTGCATTCCATGCGGAGGGTATTTACTTCACGGATTACAAGGTTAAACTTCTTTGTGATTGCGCGAATGTTCGTTACGTTATTGTGACGTGACTTAGTTACATCACATTGAATTTAAACAATTAAACACATTTAATGTGTAGGGTTAAAATTGTGATTAGATCACAATGATTTCAAGACAATCCACTTGTTTTAAAATTTCTAGTGGGAGAGAGATACAAGGGTTGGATCTCACGGCCTCCATTGTCAGTTCATAGTGGTGTGGGGTAAACATCTCGTCTTGGCCTCGAGCCTTGCATTCCATGCGGAGGATGTTTATTTCATGGTACTACAAGATTGAATTTCTTGGTTTATAGTGGTTTGATCAAACACCTTGTCTTAGATTCGAGCTTTGCATTCCATGTGGAGGGTGTTTTTATCATGGTACTACAAAATAAGCCTGTTAAAGGGATGAAATGTGGCTACATATGATTATAGGCAATGGTGTACAGTAGACTAAGTTTAATAATATCCTCTATGCTGAGTTCTTGCTATTATTACTTAGAGGCCAAAGGAAGAGCGGCAAATTATTTTTGTTTCGTAAGAGTTAACATGATAGCATTAATAATGAGAATAATTCTCGCTTGATCATAGTGGTTGATATTCACTCTATGCTGAGGAATATTAATTGCGGAATTAGGTTGTCGTTGCACCTAATATAGTATGGTTTTTAAGTTTCATACTATATGGTTATGGATGCAAAATATAATGTCCCTATAATTATGTTCTAAGACTCAAAATAGAGTTGTCATAAATTTCATTCTCTAGCTACTATTTTAATTGAATCACATTAACTAAGAAATAATTTTGGACATGGTGCTTAAAGGAGTTGAAGTACATATTTATGTTTTGATTCAGCATTGTCATAATTTCCTATGCATGATGCATCAATGGAAGATAGCTTATGATATGATCATAGTTTCCATTGTAATGCTAATATGCTACATTGGCTTCTTTCTCAATTGTGCTATAGCATGAGATGCAAGAGTTAGTACTCGGCTTAGACTTTATATTAAGTCTAAAGGAGATGTTTTGGTATGAAATATCGTGCTACTAGACGATATTCGATATAAATCATATTGAGTGCTAAGAAAAGCTTAAGGAGTTCCAATTCTACATCATTTTATGAAAATGTTTTAACTTTAAAATGAATTGGAATTCTTGGATGAAGAGATTAAATGTTAATCTCGTACGGATATGATCCATAAGTCCTTGTTAGAATCATTTGATCAATTCAGATTGTCTTGAAACTAAATTCTTTTTATGTTACCTGAATTGATGAGTGAGTTTTACGCAACGGAAGACATCCTAAAAGCTAAGGATAGGATTAATATGATTTAATTCGAATTCTTAGCCTAAACCGAAAGGTAAGGTTGGTAAGAAGAGGAATTATAACACCAAACAGTTGGGCAAGCAAGTTGCCCTAGTAGTTGCCAAAAGGAAATTAGACTCAAAAATATGACCAAAAGAAAGTGTTTCTGGTTTTGTTAAACTGAGCTTTGTCTATGATTGTTTTCTAGATTGAGATTTACATGTTTTACTTTTTAAAGAGAAAGTTTCCATCATTTGGTATTGTATGTTTTGGCACTTATGTCTAGATCTTATTAATTTAAATGGTATTCAAGATTGGTGAAAGATGGGCTTTTAGAACCATTATTTTGTTATATTCCCAATCCATGAATACTATTTAGAGGATAATATGATCTAGGACTCCTTTACTATAAAGGAATATAGTATTAATGACTTTTTTAAGTCAATGCATACATGAAGGAGGAATAAGACTCTTTTAAAAATAGTAAATTACATGATAAGTATTTCCATTTGCTTATTTCTTTTGCTATACATTTTCTAAAATTTATTTGAAAAGTTTGTTCCTATGACATTTATCAAATTGTGGATTGGCTGAAAACCTAGTATATGATACTTCCACTTTCGGAAATGTCCGGCACTTGTGCTAGAAAGGAAGTCTGACAAATTGAAATCAAAGGGTAGAAAAATGTGTGTTTATGATGGGTATCCAAAAGGAATTGCAGAAGATTGTTTTGGTAGTCATAAAGAATACAAGATGTTTGTAAAGTACAATTACAAAGTTCTTGATCATGACTATGTGAATAATCTTAAAGAATTGTTCTAGAAGAAAATGTCAGAATTTTTTGTAAGACAACTATAAAATACATTTAGAAATGAGATGGTTGTATTAGATACACCACAAGGTATTATTCTATATATATATAGCTAGTACACTGGTACAATATCATAGTGGGAAGATTGTAAATTCATACTTTTGGGATAAACTTTTGAAGTCATTCCACAAGGATATGAATTTGATCATCAGTACTACGTAGAGGCAATAAATAATATGAATATGAATTATTGGATTAAGGTTATGTGAATAGAATTAGATTCTATTTAAAGTCTGGAACTTTTAGAGGCGCCTAAAGGCATTAAGCCTATTGTTCTCAAATAGGTCTACAAGGAAATGAGATTGATAGATTTGAAGGTGCAAACCTTCAAAGTCAAGACTAGTGGTGAAAAGATTTATTCAGAAAGAAATGGTTCGATTATGAAATGATTTTTTCACTAATAGTCAAGTTTGACTCTATCTAGATTCTCTTATCCATTATATTTCATTTGGATGAAATATGGTAATGGGTATAAAGAAAGCTTCTTTTAGTAGCAATCTTGAGGAAGACATCTATATGATGTACCTAGACTTGTACATAGCAAAGAACCAATAGTGATTAGTATGTAAGTTGCTTAAATTCCATTTATGGACTAAACCATGCATCTGAATCATAAAATATCATCTTTGATCAAGCAATTAAATTGTTTGATTTTGATCAAGTATTAAAAGGCCTTAGGTGTGTAAAGCTATATAGAATAATAAATCTCTTAATGTATGTTGATGATATTCTATCATTTAGAATGATGTAGAGTTATTGTCATCAATAAAGTTTTGTTGTCTAAGTCTAGTTTGATATAAAGTACTTGGGAAAGACTAGTCACATCCTAAGAATTAAACTCTGCTAAAATTCATAAATTATGATGTTGGGTCTATCTCAAACTGCTTAAATAGATTAGATTCTAGCCAAGTATAGCATGTAATACTTCAAGAAAGGATTCTTTCCTTTTAAGTTTGAAGTTTCTTTGTAAAGGATTATGGTCCTTAGATATATAAAAGGAAAAGCATATTAAGACGGTTCCTAATATCATGTCTATAGGGAAGTCTTTATGCTATGCTATATACTAGGCTAAATATCTATTTTGCGCTGGGCATGGTAAGCAAATATCAATTGAATCAATGATCACTTAATTTAGTGGGAGTAAAGCATATACTCAAATATCTTAGCAGAATGAGGGATTATATGCTTGTCCACAAAAGTGAAGTTTTGATAAATGCTAGATGTACAAATACTGACTTGTAGTTTGATTGTGATTTATGAAGTTAGACTTCAAGATATGTGTTTGTCCTTAGTGATGAAGATACACATTAAGTGCAAGTATTATCTCATTAAAGAGATACGAGTATGTGAAAAGTAGTAGTAGAAAAGATAATTTATGCAATAAATCTGATTGAAACCTATTTCCAAACCTTGCCTTAGAGTGGCTATGAATTACTCTAAAGGAAGATAAGTGTCAGATATATGGTAAATTGTCTTTGAGGGCAAGTGGGAGATTGTTGGGGTTTATGCCCTAAAATCTAATTTAATGGCATGACATAAATAATTAAATTGTTTAATTATATGAGACTATTTACTAATGAACTAATGGTATATTATCTTAGTCAATGAGATGCATAATATGTGATTTATGTGAAAAGTCACAGAAGATATAAATCACAAGTTCTTTGTAAATTCAGAATTTTAGTTCGTAGTCGGTGATGAAATTGAGTATTTCATCTACGAAGACTATAACATGTCAACTAAGATGATTTGTCTTGATCATGGAAGTGGAGACTTCTAGTTGATATGTTGATATGTTTTAAGTGTTAAGACATATTGAACTAGACCGCTGTGAGATTTATTATTCTCCTAACAATTGTCAAATGAATAATACATCTCACAACTTCTATTTACATCAACTCTAAATCCTGAGAGAATAATGAACCTGATCATGAGATATAGGTTACCTTGATATATCAGGAGTGAGATCTATAAGTAACGGTCAAAACCTCAGTATGTTGGGCAGCCGCATTTAATATTGATGGAACATATATTCTCAAGATGGAATTCATAGTCTCTTAATAGAGATATAAAATATTTCATTGAGATAAGTTTAATGGGTTTGGTTATTCAGAGTGTTGGGCCCAACCACTTTAGTAAGGAGTTACTACAGTATATATATTTATGAAATTGGATTTCATAAATACATATTGAATAACATAAAAGATTAAACTGAGTACTCAAGGATTAAGATGTAGTAATCTTCAAAGTGGCAGTCAATATTCATGACTTTGTATTACTACGAATATTTTAATGAAGGGTTGCATGTATAATAAAGTCTTGGGACATAATTTATAGATAAGGCCTAGAGTACAACTATATTTATATAGTGGTATTAAATATAGTTAATGGTAACTTTGGACTTGTCAAGAGTTGACAGAAAAGCCCAAGGTCCATTGGAGCTGGTGTCTTATTGGTCCATTTTGGTCCCACTCCAAGCCAAATACTAGAGCCCAATTCGAATGGTCCAAAAGGCTAGCCCAATTAGATAATCAATTGTATATAAGGAGAGAAACATACAAAATTTTATTAAGGATTTTTCATGAGACTTTTCATTAAGTCTTTTCATGAGAGTTCTCATAAGGAATGAAATGGTTTTTATGTGAGTGTTGGACACTCTTTATTCTCTCCTTGGAAACTAATTGAGAGACCACACATCTTGGGCATTAAGTGGAATTGGAGTGAAGATTAAAAGTCTTCCCAAGAACTTCTAATCTTCGGTTTTGAATTTCGCCGCATCAAGGTACGCATTCTTGTTCTCAAATTTAGAAACTTACATAGTACATGTTATCTATTGCGAATGAAGTAGATCCGTTATTTTTCCGTTGCGCACATGCATATTTCCAACAAAATTTTCTTAAAGAGGGTCGTACAACAACTATATAAAGAAAGAGAGAGAAAGGTTAAACGATTATAAGCAAAAGATAAAAACACTTTTAAAAAAAAAACAAACGAACAAAGCAAAACAAAACATACCTTCAAGACGAAGGTTCCCTGATTCTTCGGTATAAGGGGCAAATGGATCCCTACCAACCTTAATAGGGTGCCCAAACCAGAAACCAGAGACGAAAAAAAACTCCTTCTTCCAATTTCTATCAGACTTTACCAAAGACTTGATTAATCTACAATCTTTACCCCTGGCTGTGAATTGATAAAAGAAAAGGGATTGGTTAATTTCTGAGGGTTTGTAGCAAAAGAAGAACTCGTCCACAGTGAGAGGATGATCCCCTTCAAACACCTCCCTCCACAAAACTTGCATAAAGACGACCAATCTTCATGCATTGGGGTTAAATTGACACACTCCTAAACCTAACATAGTGATTAATTCCCTAACAAAAGGATTAAAGGGTAACCTAAGTCCCCTGAAAGATAAGCTTCATAGACGCCTATCCTAAAACAAGGGTTGCAACACCACTCCCCACGAACGACTAACTTAAGGTTAAGATCGTCTGGGATCTAATAACAACTCATAAGTGTTGTAAGCCTCCTTTCATTTGTTTTGGAAGGGATGCATACAGCATAACTGTACATGGTTTCTACTTCATCTAAAGGAAAGGACGAAGAAATACTTGTCGAGGTGCTAGCTTAAGACCTGGAAGCTGCACTCATCCTAAAATGTTCCTGGAAAACCTCTAGATGAACTCCAAGAACACCAGAGGTGTATTCCTAATCCATTGTATTCCCACTACTACTACTACTGCTATTGGAACCACTATAACCAGTTGAGTCATGGTACTTGTCTATAGCCTTATCTACACTATTACTAGACGAAGAGACGAGAACTTCAAACATGTTGAAATTTGAAGGAAAACTTCAGAACGAGGATGAGAAGAGTACCTAGCTCTAGATGAAGGAAGACTAAGGACGCAAGAATACTTCTAGATGAGGCACTGGACGAGGAATGTCAAGGGAGATAATTTAAGTGTTAGGAAATTTAGACCCCGGTTGATAGAATTAACAAGTTTTAAACCCAAGTTGTTAATTAGATTAATTATGAATAACCCTTGTTCAAACAAAAAAACATCAATATCATGTCAAAATCATGTAGTAGAAAAATAAATAAGACAAGATATTATGACCCAGGAAAACCAATGAACAAACTAGTTTCATACTAAAAAACATAGGGGGAAACCTTCCCGAAAAGCAATCAACTATAGTAAAGAGAAGTTTTAGATCTAGTACAAAACCTTTGTCCCTAGACTCTACAATCCCTATAGAAGAACTTACAGTAGAAACCTTTTACCCCTTTAAAACCTCTAAACTCTTCAATATATGAATGCCACCCTTTTTGCACGGCTCCTAATACGTGACTAACATGCCAACTTGAAGATGTTGGCTGCAAAGTTCTTCACTTCATCAACAATGAAGATCAAGAAGCACTTGGTTACAAAATCTTAAGGCACAAAAGACGCAGTAGCTTCTTTTAGAAAGAATAAGGCGTTAGTCACCTTTTGCATATGTTCTCCTTGTATTCTCTTATATAACGGCTTCTAAAATAAGCCTTACATATGTCTAGGGTTGTGAGAAAAGAAACCCTACACAAATACATAAGCATGGGCCGAAAATCAGATCTAAAAAACTGATTTCCGTAATTCTCGATAGATAGCTCGATCGATAGTATCTGTCGAGTAGCTATCGAGCTATCTATCAAGCTTTAGTGAACAACTTTTCTTCACTTGTTTCTTGGTCCAATCTTCATGGCTTTAATGCTAGACTTGAACAACATATTTCTTGAAGTATTAAACACATATTAGATTTATCCAAATACAAGTAAAGTGTGTTTTGTCAAAAGATAAGCCAATTACATAAAATGTTAACATATGTTCCTAACATGAATCACATATGTCCTAACAATCTCCCCCTTTGGCAATCCGTGACAAAACCACAACAAACAAATGAGATATGAGAGAATTCATAAATCACTCAACTCATATTCACTTGTTGAATACAATAAAATCTATCCTAACACAAACTCTTAAAAAACTTTGTAAGAAGAGAGTTTATGGCAAGTAGACTTTGACAACCTGTATTTTTGAAACACTTTAAACAAAACTCATCAAGACATCTTTGTGCAAAACTGAAATAATGGATTGCATACAAGTAATAAGAAGCATGTGCATAGAGAGAGAAAAGAAACAACACATGTAAAGGTAGGTGAAGAAAAAATACATCATCACACACACATACACACACACACACACACACACACACACACACACACACACATATATATATATATATATATCAAAGATAAGCACAATGTATGTAAAAATGGTCACAAGACCGATGTACAAGAAGAAGGAGGTAAGCACTCCCCCTAACAAGATGAAACACATCTCCCCCTTACAAAGACATGTATTTTTCCCCCTAACATGTAGAATCTTAAAAAGAAACCACATATTCTCCACAATTTCTCTCCCTTTTTGTCATGATTGACAAAGGGTACAAGAAGTTAGGAAGCTTCACCCATGAAACATAAAGATGATCAAGGATGATCAAGGGGGTACAAAGAATCCATATAAATGCATGAATGTAATGAAACAAGATGCTATGGATGAAAAGATACAAGAAAGATGCAAAACATGTGAAAAACAATGTATGCAAGAGAATCTCGATAGATCAAAGGTGTCGAGAGGTATCAAGCAGACCTTGATGGATCTAACAGCTATCGAAAAGCTATCGAGGAGACAGGAACTTTCTCGATCGATCCACCTAGCTATCAAGAGGTGTCGAGAATGCGATAAAAATAAATTGAAGATCTTGATAGATAGGCTAGGTATCGAGAGGTATCAAGGAGCTGTCTAGATTGCTTAAAAATAATTTTTCAAGAAGAGAAAAACACAGATATGAATGCAATCAAACATGCAACGCAACCAATGATCCAAATAGCATTTTGAACTCTTCAAAAACATCTCTCAACAATAAAAAATTTAAGCACATCAATCCCAAAACACACACACACACACACACACACTAAACAAGTTTAACCAATTTTATATTTCAAAAACAAGTTAAGACAGTTTAGTAAGCATACACTAACACATGTAAACCTTGTGATGGCCAAATCACATTGTACCTGCACATGCATCAAGAGTAGTAAAGAATATTGCATGTTGTGTGTGAAAAACATCACAAGATTGCATAAGTGTATACATGTTATGACGATCTGAGATATGAGAAAATCACTTTAACTCACACACAGTCATTACTGTTTAATAGGGACTACCACCTTCGAGGTACATCCTATAACTCCCACATCTCGTAGAATACACGCTTGCAATCAAATATAAAGCATTTTGATCTTTTTTCTTTTTATTTTTCTTTACATATTTTTCATTTTAAGCAAACCATGCATGAGCATATAAGAAAGAGAAAAGAAATACCCAATGATGTTAAGCATTTGGTATTCCAATTTTGCTATGCCGAAGCACACAAATGTCTTTGATATTGCACTTTTGCTATGCCAAAGCATACAGATGTCATTTCATGATTGGCGGGGAACAGTAGTGAGATGGTTATTTATGCATTTCTCTTATGATTTTTCTAGTCCTTCCCGTCAAAAAGAGTGATATGAGTGTTAAGTACAAGAGATAACTTAATCTTACTCATCACAAATATGAGCCACAAAGCTCACTTGCTTAGTTGTGCATAGAGATGCTCATCTAAGCTACAAAAGATACAAAGTTTAGAAAACTTTGTTTCAATGGTCATCCAAGATACATAAGTACCAATGTACACAAAGCACACACTATTTTTGTATTTTTCTGATTTTTTTTTTCTTTTTTTATTTTGAAAACAAAAAATAAATAAAAACTAAACAACCAGACAAAAACAGACAAACAACATGAAAGAATGAAAGAGAGAGGCATATGCATGAAGGCATGATAGAAGGGTGCAGATGCATAAAAACATGATTCCAAAAGTAAATAAGAAATCAGGCAAAAAGAGTCCTACTTTAGATAGAAATAATTAAATCAAAGGACAAACAGAAAAGACAATTAAGTCTTAGGCTCCTTTCTCACCCACATAGCACAAGTCTTTGGCCATAAAGATGAAAAGGCACACGTCCTAGTATGTCTACTAAAGGACATAGAAGAATTAAAATTCTCCCAAAATTGAGTTCGAAAGCTCAAAGCTTTCAATAACTCTCCAAACAAAGGTGTAGGTCCTTAAGAGGAAACCTGTGACCGTTTGGACAATTGCTTATGAGGATACAACTTAAAGCAATTAGGACAAATGTGTCCAAAAACACCTCATTGGTGACAAACATGAGGTCTAACAAAGGATTTAGAATTAGCCAAATCAGTTTTAGATTCCATACCTTTATCACCTTTCTCAAATTGGAGCATAAAGACAATCTTTGATCCAAAAGCCATGGAAGAGGAGGGACCGGAGGAAACAGCATATCCTAAGCCAGTCTTATCAGAACTAGGCTTTTGAGCACTCAATACCTCATCAAGCTTTGCACTAGACGCCCTCTCTATTTGAGTTCTAGCCTGGCTAAGCTCAACCTCGAGATTTTTGATCTTCTCTTCTAATAAGGTGTTCTCCACAGCAAGAGTCTCAACTAACCTTATAGTCTCATCTAGTTTAACTAACAGATCAGCTTTTCAGTTTTTACCTCATTAAGCTCTTTTCTACAAAGATGAGAAGTCTTTTCAGATTTTATAAATTCAGTGTATAGCTTATCATAGGCTTCTTGAATGGGTCAACTTTTTGGGTACTTTATCATCAGAAGAATCCTCACTGTCATTAGCACTCTCCATAATCCCCTTATCAGTTGTGGTAGCAAAGGCCATAAAATGACTGCATTCATCCACATACTCATCAGAAAAGTCATTCTTAGTATCACTCCAAGTAGCAACCAACCCTTTATCTTTTGACTCCTTGGTCTTTTTATTCATAAGGTAGTTTGGGTACTCTATCCTCATATGACCAAAACCTTTGCACTAATGGCATTGGATGAGGGGTTTCTCATTCTTGCCCTTCCTTGAGGATTTAGATTTCCTAGGAGGTTTGCCCTTATCCTTTTTCCTAAATTGAAGAAGCTTGATAATCTCATCAGTTATGAAGGTTAGATTCTCATCCTCATCATCTTCTTCATCTTTAGAGTCCTCAATCTCTTCCTCTATACCCTTAAGAGCCAAGTTTCTAATCTTTCCACCTTTTCCCATTAAACCTAATCCCATCTCATAGGTTTGAAGGTTCCCTGCAAGCTCAGTCAAAGGAATTTGATCAATGTCCTTTGCTTCTTCAATGGCAATGATCTTGGCATGGAATCTTTCAGGTAAGGACCTAAGGATTTTTCTAACAATTTTGGATTCTGCAATAGATTCTCCAAGATTGAAGGCACAATTCACAATATCCTTGAGTTTAGCATAGAACTCATCAAAGGTCTCATCCTCCTCCATCCTTATTTCTTCAAAACTACTAGTGAGTCTTTGAAGCTTCACAATCTTTACTACCTTGGTACCTTCACAGGTGGTCTTAAGAATGGTCCATGCTTCCTTGGAAACTTCTTTGGATGATATTCTCTTGAATTCCTCATTAGTCACCCCACAAAACAAAGCATTCAAGGTCCTACTGTTGAAATTTGCCACTATGATTATTGCATCATCCCAATCCACCGATGCTTTCTTTGGCTTAATCCAGCCAACTTCAATAGCCTTCCATACCTGTTCACCTAGAGCCTGCAAAAAAACTTTCATACAAAATTTCTAGTACTCAAAATTAGTTCCATCAAATAAAGGAGGAATCAAAAGAGATTGTCCACGATCCATAACAATAGGGGTCAAGGATCACACTCATGAAATTAATCCAATCAGAGTGTACCCACTCTGATACAACTTGTTAGGAAATTTCGACCCCGGTTCATAGAATTAACAAGTTTTAAACCCAAGTTGTTAATTATATTAATTATGAATAACCCTTGTTAAAATAAACAAACATCAATATCATATCAAAATCATGCAGCGGAAAAATAAATAAGACAAGATATGATGATCGAGGAAAACCAATGAAACAAACTAGTTTCATAGTAAAAAACCTAGGGGGAAACCTTCTCGAAAAGAAATCCACTATAGTAAAGAGAAGTTTTAAATCTAGTACAAAACCTTTGTCCCTAGACTCTACAATCCCCATAGATGAACTTACAGCAAAAACCTTCTACCGCTTCAGAACCTCTGAACTCTTCAATATATGAATGCCACCCTTTTTGCATGGCTCCCAGTATGTGACTAACACACCAACTTGAAGAAGATGGTGGCTGCAAAGTTCTTCACTTCATCAACAATGAAGATCAAGAAGCACTTGGTTACAAAACCCTAAGGCGCAAAAGATGCAGTAACTTCTTTCAGAGAGAATAAGGCATCGGTCACATTTTACATATGTTCTCCTTGTATTCTCTCATGTGACAGCCTCTAAAATAAGCTTTATATATGTCTAGGGTTGTGAGAAAAGAAACCCTACACAAATACATAAGCATGGGCCGAAAATCAGATCTGAAAAACTGATTTTCATAATTCTCGATAGATACCTCGATAGATAGTATCTTTCGAGCCTCATTAAACCTCAACAGATAGCTATCTGTCGAGCAGCTGTTGAGCTATCTGTCCAGCTTTAGTAAACAGATTTTCTTCACTTGTTTCTTAGTCCAATCTTCATGGCTTTAATACTAGACTTAAACAACATGTTTCTTAAAGTATTAAACACATCCTAGATATATCTAAATACAAGTAAAGTGTGTTTTGTCAAAGGATTAGCCAATTACATAAAATATTGACATATGTTCCTAACATAAATCATATGTGTCCTAACATTAAGAATTGTGAAGGGTAGGAGAGGAATTCTGCTATTTATAGGTAGTAAATTTTGGCATCTAAAACGACACAACCAACCAAAAAACGACACATGGCATATTCCTCGAAAAGGTAAATCGACGCAACCATTCACCAATGAGATTATTATACGTGGCATAACGTCTAACAACTAATGTAAAGGCACGTCCAAAGAACAGCAGTAAATTTTACAGTACTCTAAACAACCCTTGGACCAGGGGGCAACTAATGGTGAACTGAAAATTGAGCCAACTCCAATTCGTCCATGAGGGTCGTCTAAGCCAAGAAGACAAGAATGGTTGTATCTAGATAATTGGTCGTCCAAAGGCATATGGGTCGTCCATGAGGCAAGTGCCTAGACGACCCCCGACACTTCGAAAATTCCATAGAGATTTATCTACAAGAGCTAGTAAATTGAACCACATGTTATTATTTCAAGGCATGAGTAAAATCCTAGTTCATCGTTATAACTTCCTACGTAGTACTTAACTTCCAACAACAGTTATAGAAAAAATATTCTAACTCCTATAACAGTTGTGGAAGTTAACCTTGAACCCTCTAACCTCCTCAAATATAGGGAAGTTACGAGACAAGTAACCGCTTTAAGAGCACACTATATAAACACTCATTCACATCAAATGAAGGTAAGTTTTAGACAACTCCCAAAAAGTTGGAATTCCAGAATTTAAGAGAGAAACTAACTTAAGCATCGGAGGGTTCTTGGCCAATTAGCCCTGGTCACCTTTGATCGTTTATTTTTCTTTTCAGGCCTTTCAAGCAATTATTAGATCATTGAAGCCCAGAGCATTCAGCGTTCTGATTTTCTATGCATCATCAAAACCCATACACCAAGCCGAATGGATAGCCAATGTTGTGCCCATACCAAAGAAAGATAGGAAGGTAAGAATGTGCATGGATTTTAAGGATTTGAACAAAGCTTGCCCTAAAGATGATTTTCCTCTTCCACACATAGATGTTTTAGTGGATAACACAGTTGGTAGTGCTCTGTGTCTTTCATGGATGGTGTCATGGGACATAATCAAATCAAGATCACTCTTAGGAATATGACTAAAACTACCTTCACCACAGAATGAGAAATTTATTGTTAGACCATGATGCCATTTAGGCTCAAGAATGCGAGTGCAACTTATCAAAGAATGGCCACAGCCTTGTTACATGATATGATGAACAATGAGGTAAAAGTGTATGTTGATGACATGATCATGAAATCCAATGAGAGAAAAGGACACATCGTTAACTTGACGAAGTTCTTGGAGAGGATCAAGGAGTACAAACTGAGATTGAACTTTACAAAAATGCACCTTTGGGGTAACCACGGGGAAGTTGTTAGGCTTCTTGGTAAGTGATAGAGGGATAGAAGTTGACCCATCAAAGATCAAAGCTATATTAGAAATGCCTCCACCCAAGAGTGAGGAAGAGATAAGAGGATTTTTGGGCCGATTATAGTACATCAACCGATTCATTGCCAAACTCATTTCCACTTGTGAGCCCATCTTCAAGCTCTTAAGGAAGAATGAACCTCATGAATGGAATGATGAATGTCGGAAAGCTTTTGAGCTCATTAAGGAATATATCCTCCACCCACCTATCTTGGTACCCCCAATGCATGGAAAACCATTACTCCCTTATCTCTTTATCATAGAAGATGCAGTTGGAAGTATGCTTGCATAAGAAGACGATAATAAAAATGAAAGAGCCGTTTACTATTTGAGCAAAAGGTTCTATGATTATGAGACTAGATACACACCAATAGAAAAATCATGCTTGGCTCTCGTATAGACCATACAGAAGTTGAGGCACATTATCTTACCCTTCCAGATATGGGTAGTAGTCAAAATGGGTCCATTGAAGTACTTTTTTGAGATGCCTGCCTTAAGTGGTAGACTATCGAGATGGTTGATCTGTTGGAAAATCTGGTTTTGTATCTCGTACAAAACACACAGCTAAAGCAACAAAACATGGATCTATTTCATTCAAGATTGATAACATGCACTATGTAAATTTCAGAATTTAAGAACAAGATAGCGTACCTTGGTGCAGTGAAATTCAAAACAAAAGATTATAAGTACTTGGGAACACTTTTAATCTTCACTCCAATTCCACTTTACGCCCAAGAAGTGTGGTCTCTCAATCAGTTTTCAAGGGAGAATAATCGAGTGGCTTCACTCACACATACACACCATTTCACAATTATGTCTCTATTATTCTTAATAATAAATTTTGTATGTTTCTCCCTTTATAACTAACTGATTATCTAATTGGGCTGGCCTACTGGGCCTTTCCAATTGGGCTTTAGTGTGTGGCTTGGAATGGAACCAAAAGGGACTAATAAGACACTAGCTCCAATGGGCCTTGGGCTTTTCTGTCAACTCTTAACAAGTCTAAAGTTACCATTAACTATATTTAATACCACTATATAAATATAGTTGCACTCTAGGCCTTATCTATAAATTATATCCCAAGACTTTATTGTACATGCAACCCCTTCATAAAATATTCGTAGTAATACAAAGTCATGAATGTAGACTGCCACTTTGAAGATTACTACATCTTAATCCTTGAGTACCTGCTTTAATCCTTTAAGTTATTCATCATATATTTATGAAATTCAATTCCATAAATATATACTTTAGTAATTCCTTACCAAAGTGGTTGGGCCCAACTCTCTGAATAACCAAACCCATTAAACTTATCTCAAGGGAATATTTTGTATCTCCATTAAGAGACTATGAATTCCATCTTGAGAATATATGTTCCATCAACACTAAATGGGGCGACCCAACATACTGAGGTTTTGACCGTTACTTATAGATCTCACTCCTGATATATCAAAGCAACCTACATCTCATGATCAGGTCCATTATTCTCTTAGGATTTAGAGTTGATGTAAACAGAAGTCATGAAATTTATTATTCATTAAACAGTCGTTAGGAGAATAATAAATCTCACAGCAGTCCAGTTCAATATGTCTTAACTCTTAAAACATATCAACATACCAACTAGAAGTCTCCACTTCCATGATCAAGACAAATCATCGTAGTTGATATGTTATAGTCTTCGCAGATGAAATGCCCAATTTCATCACCGACTACGAACTACATTTTGAGTTTACAAGGAACTTGTGATTTATATCTTCTATGACTAAATCACATAAATCACATACAATACATCTCATTGACTATGATAATGTCCCATTAGTTCATTAATAAATAATCTCATATAATTAAACAATTTAATTATTTATGTCATGACAGTAAATTGGATTTTAGGGCATAAACTCCAACATGATCCTACTAACGGAATTCGATTTGAAGTATGTGGCAAGGAAGACTATCAAATGGAGTATTGTATCAGATTTTTGTGCCAAGAACCCCTTGGAAGGAGAGGATGGTAGGGAAGATTTTCCAGATAAGGATATTTTGGACATTGAGCTAGGGGCATGGAAGATGTATTTTGATGGAGCCATGAACCAATATGGAAATGGGATAGGAGTACTCTTGATCACTCTGAAGGATCTCACATACCCTTGGCAATTAAGTTGAACTTTGAGGCAACCAATAACATGGCAGAATATGAGGCTTGTATCACCAGTATGGAAGCTCTCTAAGAATGTGGGGTAAAAGAGGTTGAGGTCTTTAGAGATTCGACTTTGGTTACAGCTCAAGCATAAAGGTTGTGAAAAGTGAAGGAAACGCACTTAAAGCCCTATCAGCAATATTTAGAGGATTTGACCAAAACCTTCGACAAGATTGAATATATGGTCATCCCTAGAGCTCAAAGTCAGTTTGCAAATGCCTTGGCTACTTTAGCTTCTAGGGTTGAAAAACTCGAAGGAGTATGGACAAGACCCTTAGAAATTGAATAAAGTTATGGGATGGTACACAAAGAGAGGGCTGAAGCTTCAGTCTTGGTTACAGAAAAGGAATTGGTTCCTTGGTACTATGACATCATGAAATTCATGGAATTGGGGGTATATCTAGATGGTGCCGACAAGAGAGAGCATCATTCGATTAGGATGATTGCAATGCAATACATCTTATGCGGAGGTTAGCTCTACAGGAGATCCTATGATGGTATACATCTTCATTGTCTAAAGATAGAAGAAGCCGAGAAGGTCATAAAAGAAATCTATCAAGGGATTTATGGTCCTCACATGAATGGGAGAATGTTAGCCAAGAAGATCTTAAGGATAGGGTACTATTGGAACACAATGGAGATCGATTGTGTAGACTTTGTGAAGAGTTTCCACGATTGCCAAACACATACGAATTTGGATCACGTGCCACCTAGTGAGCTATACACCATGACCTTTCCATGGCTTTTCTCAGTCTAGGGAATAGATGTGATTAGAAGAATAGCCTCTAAGGCCTCGAATGGACACAAATACATCCTAGTGGCAATTGACTACTTCACCAAGTGGGTGGAAGCAACCTCCTACTCCATTTAAAAGCCAAGCATGTCGCTCGATTTATAGAGAATAACATCATTTGTCAATATGGAGTACCCCAAGAGATTATCTCTGATAATGGTTCCCACTTTGAAGGAGAGGTTAGAATAATCATGGAACTGTACAACATTAAGCATCACAAGTCTTCACCATATCAACCACAATCCAATGGGGCTGTACAAGCAGCCAATAAGAACTTTAAGAACATCCTAGCCAAGATGGAAGTGACATACAAGGATTGGGCCGAAGAGCTCCTATTTGCCTTATAGGGTTACAAAACTTCTATTCGTGCATCAACTAGAGCAACCCTTTTACTCTTTGGTCTACAGTAGTGAAGCGGTACTTCCCATTGAGGTGGAGATACAATCTTTGAGAGTACTAGCAGAAACCAAGGTCTTAGAAGAAGATTGGATGAAACAAAGATATGAGCAATTGGCTTGGATAGATGACAAGAGAGCTAAGGCACAATACCATGCACAAGGATACCAGAAGAGGATTGTGTGAGCATTTAATAAAAAGGTGAGACCTAGAAACCTTAAAGAAGGGGACTTGGTCCTAAAAGTGCTTAGAGATGAAACTTTTGATCCAAGAGGAAAGATGAAGCCAGGATGGTCTAGGCCTTTTATTATCAAGAGGATCATGTTAGGAGGTGTTACAAGAATTACAGATTTGGATAGGGAAGAGATGCTTCACCCAATCAACATAGATAGGCTCCAAAGATACAACATTAGAAAAGAAAAAGACAAAAGCCTGCAAGGTTGAAAACCCGAAAGGCTGGCCTAGAAATTAAAGCAAAAGTACCTTGCTAGGTTGAAAACCCAAAAAGGCGATCTAGGCAAAAGGTAGGGGCAAAGACCATGGGCATGGTGAAAATTCCTTAAAGGACATCATGGGCAAAAATTAAATGGCTTGGAAAAAAAAAGAAAAAGAAAAATGATGACAATAAGAAAAGATAATAAATGGGTGGTTCTCTCATTGCTCAAATTAAAAGATGATAAACTTTTTCTATAAGGGATTTAGGACATTCCAATCCATTACTAATTCATAAGAAAAGACACGAGAATCACTAGTGTAGAAAAGTAAAATTTGAGGCATATCAAGGTGGTCAATCAATCTTTCTTTCTTTTGATTGTAATTTTTAATCTTTCTCAGCTATGTGAACCCACTTCATGATAGCCTCTAAGTCATTTCTTATGTCCTAAAGTTGGATGAAACAATTGGAGCCTCCCATATGGCCATATTTGGAAAAGGTAAAAGAGAAGGAGAGAAAGCATGAATGAAAGGAAAAGAAAGAGAGAGTAAAAATAAAAATAAAAAAATAAGTTCAAAAATGATATAAGGAGCCTTCGTGGGTTGAAAACCGAAAGGCAATCCATGCAATAGTAGAGGAATCCCGCTAGGTTGAGGACCTAGGCAAAAATTTGGGATTGAGAGAAAGGATTCACTCATTTTGACTTGATGGTATAAGAAAAATGAGAGAGAGAGACCAAAAGGAGTAAGAGCCTTTTTGGAACTAGGAAAGATGAAGGAAGGCAGGCAAAACCAAGTTTTCCCTTGTTTGGAGTATGTTTTCTCCCAAAAGCTTCTCCTATAAGTTTTACAGCCAAAAAGACTACCCAAGGCACAATTCAAGCACAAAATTTCCAAGAATAACAGAATTGCATAAAGTTTCCACAAGTTTGTAATTTAAGTACATATCCCAAATAAAGTGAAAGATGTTTTTAAAATACAACCTAATGTCTCAAA
Organism: Quercus wislizeni; assembly: GCA_023055345.1. Classification (NCBI taxonomy): domain Eukaryota; kingdom Viridiplantae; phylum Streptophyta; class Magnoliopsida; order Fagales; family Fagaceae; genus Quercus; species Quercus wislizeni. Next base: position 26,856,487 of record JALGQJ010000005.1, read on the forward strand.
CCAAATCTAAAGTGCAGGCATGGATGCTAAAAAGATAAAGATAATAAAAGAAACAAAAAAGGAAAGTATGCTATGCTTGGCTATGTATGTGTCTATGTATGTCTGTCTACAGGATCACCGAAAGTCCCTCTTCCTCAATTGATAGCTTGGAGTCGACTCAGAACCTCCACCACCACCACCACCACCACCACCACCACCATCATCATCATCATCATCATTATCATCATCATCGTCACTAGCATCCTTACCACCATATAGCTGCTGGGAGTACTCTATCACCTCCAGCTTGAGGTTCCCTGCAAGCCAAATAAGCTCCTTGTGCTCCTAAACAGTGGGCTGAATTTTGAAGAAAAGGTTGTTAGGACAAAGGTTGAGAGGTGCAAGAAAGGAAAGAGAACAAAAATGAAAGAGAACTTACCACCTATGAGCCATCAAGAAAAGGGTAGCTCGTGACATTTGTATTACGACCAATAGGACGTTCCTGAGCAAAGCCATCAGGGCCATAGGCATTGACCAACCAAGGTAAAGGAGGAGGGTTAACGAGAGCACCAACAATAAGGCTACCCTAACACAAGTGTTTCATTTGAATGTTACTAATGTACAAGAATGCAGATGATGACTTAATAAAGAGAAATGAGAAAAGCAAGAACATACTGCAGCAATGAGGGAAGGCATAAGGCGAGTCCTACTAAACTTGTTACAGTCTAGCTCATATATAACCTGATCAATGAAGAAGATGCCCAACTCCCATAAGTCGTACTCTGTGGTCGTCATAAAGCCTAGGGCAAGCATGAACACTAGAGGATCCATGAGAACCTAAGGCACATCCTTACCTGCCAGTCGGCAGCACACCCTCTCTGCCAAATAGATCACCTTCAATCCACTGCCCTCAAGGGGTTGGGAGAGCCTAGAAGCAATGATAATAGTTGCCTTTAAGTTCGAATCCGCTACAAGGTCAGCACCGACGTAAGGACACTACATGGGGTTAGAAAGAGAATCCCAAAAAGCATTCAAATAGTGGAAAGCAATATATTCCTAACTTACATCATCGGCAGAAATTCTATCAAGGTGGGCCCAAATCGAGGTGACACTCTTTAAGTCCACCAAAGTCCTCCGAGCAATGAGACCATACTCCATAGCCCAACGCTGAAACGATATAACAGTTGGCAGGATAACAGTTTGCAAGATTCAAACATAACAGTTTTCAAGATGATAGTTTGTAAGAGAATATGTTACAGTTTACAACATGTTATGGTATAGTTTGCAAGGCACAGACATGGCAGTTTATCAAATAATAGTTTGCAATATATAAGGATGAATGTAGTTAGCAAGAATATGTACATAAGTCTTAACCAAAAATGGTGAGAATGCATAAGCTACAAGTAAAAGGGAAAGAAACTAACCTTAAGGAGCTTCCAAGGTCCTACTAACTAGCGCAGAGTCCCTCTGCTGAGCGTGTCCAAGGAAGAGTAAAAGTAGGCCAAGCATGCCTGCCCATAGTACGCAGTCCAAACCCTCTCAAAGTCCCGAAAAAGGGTCAACCATCTCAAGGACATCGTCTGCCCACCATTAGCAAACAAGTACGCCCCCAACAAGTACAGCGAAAAGACCTTAGCCATCAAGGTACACTCCTTAGCCAGCCTTTGTGGATGATGCACGAAGTCCGCTTCAAGATCGGTGTAGTGGATCATCTCTATAGCATACCTCCTCCCGAGCAATTCTGCACCTAGTCGAGTGCTTGACTCGTGCTCTAGACTTATTATGACTCAAATTGCAAGCCAGTCATTCGATGAAAGTCATGGGGAGTGATAGGCATTTCTCGATCAGTAATGTGGAAGGTGTGGGTAAGAGCATACACATCAGTGGGTGCAAAATTGCGCAAAATAGATAAAGATACAAAATTTACACTATATTTCCAAAATATGCTCTGCATCAATCCGGCTCTTATGTGTAAATATACATATTTGTTATAGTAACCGTGCATATTTGCATGGTTACTGTAGATGTGTATATTACTATTTTATTAATTTTTTCTCTCACCTCTGCTCTCATCAGTCTCTCTTCCCCCACATACTCTCAACATCGCCTAGCCACCACTCAATCACCACCACCATAACCCATCATAACCCATGATATTCCAATCACAAAATCAACCAAAAACAAAGAAAAATTAAACCAAAAATCAATCCAAACCCAAAACCAAACCATCAATGGAAAACTCATCAACTTAGAACCCAAAATTAAACTTTCAACAAAAAACCCATCAACCTAAACCCAAACCCAAACTCAAATCGAAGCCGCCATCACCACTGCCATGGATAGATTGCTGCTTTCTTTGCTCGTGGAGAACTTGCTACTGCCATTAGAGAAGAGAGAAATAAGTGCTTGAAAGCTACAACAACGGAAAAGATCAAAAAATGTGGAAGTAGAGAGAAGATTTGATTTTGTGAGATAAAAAAGAGGGTCAGATGTTTAGTGGTGGGGGTTAAAAGTGAGGGGAAAGGAAGCTTCCTTACTTGTAAATATCTCTACAATATAATATAATTATAAAAGAATTATAATTGATTTTTTTTTTTTTAAACAAAGCATGATTTTACTTGGAATTTTATTAAAGTCTATATTAAAATTTTTAATTCAAATCAGTGCCTTTTTTTAAAACTAAAATCATACTAATAGTAAATAATATATATATATATATATATCTCTCTCTCATGCGTAAACCTGAAACAACACACCGAAATACTTCATTAATGGCAGAATGATGGTCAAAGACATTGATTTGTCAACTATCACCGAAGCCACTATTTTGGTGATCTTGCCACCAGTGATGGTGGCACGGTGGGCGAAGACACTGATCTAGTGACAGTCGCTGGAAACACTATTTCGACGGTTCGACCATGGGACCTCCACCACAAGTGGCTTGATTGGCCGAGCCACCAATGTTGGTAGTTTACTTAAAATATAAGTTAAAAAAAAAAAAAAAAAAAAAGTATGACCATTAGGGAAATTTTAAAATTAAAAAAAATTTAAAAAAAAAATTGATGAAGAATGAATATTTTATTGAAATATCTTGTAAAATAGATAAACTGATGTGGGTGTTTTGTAAAAGTGATGGAGCAAAATAGAAAAAGTAGGTTTTTTGTGTAAAATAGACGGAATCTTTAGAAGAGCTAATGCGGTTGCTCCAACGTCCCACCACCTCTCGGCTAAGGTCTACACCAGGATAGCATTAACAGACCTTTCAAGCATTAGGCAGAGGATGAGCTCAAAACCCATAGCACGAATGTGACCCCGAGTCTCCTCGGTAAGGATGTTATACCACACCAATACCCAACTGGTACTTCCCCTACCAAAATATGGGGTTGGAACCTACAAAAAGAGAATGAGATTAAATTCATGATTAGGAGAAAAGAATGGTAGGAAGGAGATATTGGATTCACAATAGGATGAGATATGACATAGGAAATACAATCTGTTAGGACATATGTGTTTCAAATGTTAGGATCATATGTCTCTATTTTATATAATTGGCTAATCTTTTGACAAAACGCACTTCACTTGTAATTGGGTAGTTTTAGGATGTTTTTAATACTTCAAGAAATAAGGTTTCAAGATCAAGTGTTGAAGTCATCAAGTCTGTCCAAGAAAACAAACTGAAAGTGCAAATTCATTAAAGCTCGACAATTGGCTCGATAGCTGCTCGACAGCTTATTTGTCGAGGTTTATGAATTTCAGAATTTTGATCTGATTTTCTTGGAATCCGTGATTATGTGTTTGTGCTTTCTTTTCTCCTAACCCTAAACATATAAAAAGATTTTTTTAAGGACCATCAAAGTGTTCACAAGCTACACAAGCATTAAGCAAACTCTGTTCAAGCAAATTGTGACCGGAGACGAAGTTCTTGCCCTAGTTCATCTCTTTCTCTTGAAGAAGTTGTTGTGTATTTGCACCGTAGGGTTTTGTGACCAAGCATCTTCTTGATCTTCATCATGTGGATGAACTGAAGAACTTTGCAACCAATAACCTTCTTAGTTAGTGTTTGAAGTTGCATACTGGGATCTGCGCAACTGGTTAGTCACGTACTTGGGAGCCGTGCATCAAAAAGGGGAATTGTCACTACAAAACAAGTCCAATTGGGTATTGGGGTAAGGGTTCAACTGTAGGTTGGTAAGGTACTTGGGATTACTTTACTTGTAACCGCTTGTTGTGATAATAGTGGAGTTTTGGGAGTGGTAACCTAAAAATCACCCAGTGGGGTTTTTGTCGTTAGGTTTTCCCCATTCGTAAACAAATCACCGTGTTATTTATTTTCCGCTGCATAATTAGTCTATTGGTGATTTGTTTGTGTTACCACGCATTTGCATGATAAATTGATTAATTAATAACTTGGCTAATTAATTAATTAATTTCTATCACAATTGGTCATTTAGTTTGTGGCCTATCAAGTGGTATCAGAGTAGTCACACTCTGATTAAGGTTAATCTTTACTGTGTTGATCCATTGACCCCTGTTTGTCATGGATAGAGGATAGTCATTAATTATACCTCATTTATTTGAAAGCACTAACTATGCATACTGGAAAGTACGCATGAGAGCTTTCTTGTAGTCTTTAGATGAGAAGGTGTGGCAAGCTGTGGAGATAGGATGGACTAAGCCTACAGAAGCGCCGGCCGATTGGGATGATGCGAAGAAAAAGGTGGTAAACTTCAACAGTAGGGCATTTAATGTTTTATTCAGTGCAGTCACAAATGAGAAGTTCAAGAAGATATCCTCTACTGAAACTGCAAATGAGGCATGGACCATCCTCCAAACAACCTATGAGGGTACAAAGGCTATCAAGGATTCAAAGCTACAGAGACTCACTACAAGCTTTGAAGAGATTAAGATGGAGGATGATGAGTCGTTCGATGAGTTTTATGCCAAGCTAAGGGATGCAGTGAGCTCAGCCTTCAATCTTGGGGAAACCATTCATGAACCCAAGATTGTAAGGAATGTGCTCAGATCTCTACCCGAAAGATTCCATGCCAAGATCACGGCAATAGAGGAATCAAAGGATATTGACAAGATTCCTCTAACTGAGCTGGTTGGAAACTTGCAGACCTACAAGCTAGGATTGATAAGTTTTGGCAAGATAGGCAAAGGCAAGAGCATGGCTTTGAAGGCCAAGAGCAGTGACACAGATAAGTCTTAAGATGATGAAGATTCCAAGATGAAGTCCTACATCACCAGGCAATTCAAGAAGTTTATGAAGAATGCCAATGGAAAGGGTTTCGACAAGGATCGTAGGAAATCTAGTTCTTCTCAGTTCAAGAGTCAGGACAAAGGGAAGAAGGATGCTAGGGATGGCGGTCAATACACTGTTCCCGCAAGACCCAAGTGCTTTGGGTGTCAAGGATTCGGTCACATGAAACATGAGTCACCTACATATCTCAATAGCATTGGGAAGAGCAAGGAATTTGCTGCTACCTTGAGCGACACCGAGCCTAAGGATGATTCCGACAATGAGGATGACAAAATCTTGAATGCCTTCACTGCCACTGCTAATCCTACTGAGGGGATTGTTAAAAATGTGGATGAAGAAGAAGAATTGGTGGATTCTAAGTTTGAGAAGATGGATGATCAAGATGATATCCATACAGCCTAGGAGAAACTATACAAGCTTTCTGAGAAACATGAGAAACTCTATAGGCTGGCCACCAAGAAACTCAATGATGTGGAACTTGACCATGAAAAGTTGTCCACAAAGTTTGATGAGGCAAATCAAACCATTGTAGCACTGAGGTTCGAGAACAATTTCTTGGCTGAGAAGACCAAGAAGCTTGAAGCAGAGCTGTTTCAAGTCAGAGCTCAACTGGAGAGGATTTCAAGTGCAAAGCTTGATGAGATGCTAAGCATTCAGAAATCTGCTTCTGATCGCACAAGTTTAGGGTATGATTTCTCTTCCTCTAATATTGCTTCTACTAGTGTTACTGTTTTTGTTCCTCCTAGCAATAATGTTGAAATTGAGAACAACGAGATTAAAACTGAATTAGCTAGTGAGAACTTAGACAAGGGTAAATCTATCTTAGGAGTACTCCCTAAGCTTGAGAAGAAATATGTTAAAAACCCTAGAGCTAAGATGGCTAACTCTCAAAAGCCTAAACAAAAGAAGCAGCATCTCTGTCATTATTGTGGATCTGCCAGTCATACTTGGCCAAATTGCTATAAGTGGCTAGCCACTCAACAGAGCAACGACATGATAGCATCTAGAAGCCAGAATCAGCTTCAATCCTCTCTTGATCCTCTTGGAGATCTTCTCATAGCCCTCATGTTTCTTTCGAACTTGAACGGTTTTAATTCTTCCCCCTCACCGCCGATTCAAGGGTTTAATCAAAGGAAAGGTTCTTCCAGGGTGTAGAAGAAAAAGAGCTCCAAGTGATTCTATCACTTTCCTCTCTATCTTCTTGCTTTTGTTTGCATTTCTTATGTGTTTTGCTTTACATTTTGAGTCAGTCTAGTTTTATGCCTTGCTTTGTTTAACATGTTTTTGTTTGGTTGTTTTTCAATTTTGTTTATTTTGTTTTTCATAAAAAAAATAAAAAATCAAAAAAAATACAAAAACAATGTGGTACTCGTGTACCTTGGATGGCCATTGAAACAAAGTCTTCTAAACTTTGTATCTCTTGTAGCTTAGATGAGCATCTCTATGCACAACTAAGTAAGTGAGATTTGTGGCTCTTGTTTGTGATGAGTAAGATTAAGTTATCTCTTGTACTTGACACTCATATCACTCTTTTTGATGGGAATGACTAAAAAATCCTAAGAGAAAGGCATAAATAACCATCTCACCACTGTTGCCTGCCAATCATAATATGACACCTATATGCTTCGGCATAGCAAAAGTGCAATGTCAATGACATCTGTATGCTTCGGCATAGCAAAAGCGCAATGTCAAAAGCTTAACTTAAATGGGTATTTCTTTTCTATCTCTTATATGCCCATGCATGTTTTGCTTAAATAAAAATATGCAAAGAAAATAAAAAGAAAAAGATCAAAAATGCTTTTAAATATGATTGCAAGCGTGTTTTTTAGGAGATATGGGAGTTATAGGATGTACCTCGAAGGCGATAGCCCCCATCAAGCAGTTATGATTGTGTGTGAGTTAAAGTGATTTTCTCATATCCCAAATCGTCATAACATATTGACACATTTGCAATCTTGCGATGTTTTTTCACACACAACACGTAAAATTCTTTGCTACTTTTGATACATGTGCAAGTACAATGTGATTTGACCATCACAAGATTTTACATGTGTTAATGTATACTCACTAAACTGTCTTGACCTGTTTTTGAAACATAAAATTGGTTAGACTTGTTTAGTGTGTGCGTGTGTTTTTGAGATCCATGTGCTTTAAAAAATCCTTGTTGAGAGATGTTCTTGGGAGCTTAATATGTTATTGGATCATTGGTTAAGTTGCATACTTGATTGCATTCATGTCTGTGTTTTTCTCCTCTCGAAAAACTATTTTTGAAAAGCTGGCTCAACACCTCCTCGACACCTCCTCGATAGCTGGCTATCTGTCGAGTTTCCTAAAAAATTTTCTTATCGTAATCTCGACAGCACCTCGACACCCGGTGGATCAATCGAGAAATTTTCTGACCTCTCAACAACTCCTCGACACCTAGTGGATCGATCAAGCATCATTCTTGCTTTTGGTGTTTTTGTTTCTCGACACTTTATCTGTGGACATTGCTTTTTCTCGACACTTGCTTGACAGATGGCTCGACACCACCTCGACACCTCATCTGTCGAGATTTACTGATGGTCTTTAAATACACTTCGTGCGCTCCGCAGCTCACTTCTGTCGATCTCTCTCTCATTTTTTCAGACTTTTCATCTCCTAAACCTCTCTCACTCACTCCAAACCTCTTCCCTTAGGATTCTCAAGCTTTCTTCAAGTCTTTCTTCACTTGGTAAGCTTCTGATCTCCTTCATTTACATGCATTTCATGTTTTAAAACCTAAGATTTGGGGTTTTTGATAATTTTTGGGGTTTTTCAAAATTGATGAAATATTGTTGAAATTTTGGGTTAGTTGTTGAAGATTTGATCTTAAAAACTTTATGCATTGCATTACATTTGCATTATAACAGTATTATCATGCATTTAGATGTGTGCAATCTCTTTGTGTGCTAGTAGGATTGGATTGGGCTGAGCCCATGATGTATTTACTTTGCATGTCGCATGTTCAAGCATTATCCATGCATTTGTACGTCTTTTCACATATTCTTACTATTGTGAACTGTGTTGAAGCTTTTCTGATTGTTTCTTTCTTTCCCCTCTCTATCTTTTGGTTACGTTAGTAGTGTATATGGCACCTAAGCGTAAATCCACTCCGGCTCGGAATCCTTTTCATTCCGGTGCCTCTACCTCTTCTGATCATGCACCCCTCTCTCTCCATTTTCGTAACGATGATGCCCACAAGGCATTTACGGAATACTTTTCTTGACAAGGCATTCATTCAAAACGCCGAGTCATCTTGGGTCATTTTACTGACACCGACCTTCCCACTATCATTCACAGTCAGGAATGGGAGTCTTTTTGTGACGAGCCTGTCACTTGTCCTCTCATGCTGATTCAAGAGTTCTACTCCAACATGTACGGGATTGACCGTTCCGTACCTCATTTTGTTACTTGGGCCCGAGGTATTTCTATTCCTGTTACACCGCAGCTTATTGCAGATGTGCCTAGGGTTCCTAGGATAAAGTTTCCCAACTATCCTTCCTGTGAGCATCTAAGGACTGTGTCCAAGGATGAGCTCATGTCCGCTTTCTATGAGTGTCCTTCTATGTGGGGTGAGCGCCAGTTCACTTATTGCTCAGCCTTTGCAAAAGGTTCGCGGTTTTTGAACATGGTCATGACCTTTGTACTATATCCCCTCTCGCACTACAACTCCATTACGAAGTCTCGTGCTCGTTTCTTGTTGTCTCTTCTTGAGCATCTTACCATTGACTTCCCCTCCCATTTCATTTTGTCATTGATAGATGTTTTTCAGGATTCGGCATCCCGTGATAAGCTCATCTTTCCTTCTGCTATCACGAGGATTTTACACCATTTTTCCGTCCATTTTCCTGCGTCGACCCCTTTGCCTTCATGTGTGCCATAGACGCCGCTACCGTAAAACGTAGTAAGGCACAATTTAGGTCACGACAGCAGGATTCTACACCTCCCTCCCGACTGACTCCATCTCGTTCTAATCAACCCACATCCGGTCCCTCTTCTTCCTCGAGCGATATGTCTTTAGGAGACATCATGGTGCAACTTCAACGCATGGATACTCACCTCGATACACTCACCATAGAGTTGTATCAGGTGAATGTTTGTGTTGGCCACATAGCTAGGCAGCAGGCGACCATGGGCAGATTTGCTCCTGAGGCTAACCTTTCACCACCTCCTCTGGTGGCTTCTATTTCTGAGGATGAGGATGAGGATGATGGTGATGACGATGATGCTTCGGATGATGATGATGGAGATGCTAGCTCTACCGATGAGATGTCTACTTGACACTCTTACCCTTTGTCACTCGTGACAAAAAACGGGAGTAGTTTTGGATATAAGAGTAGTCATTCTTTGGGGGAGAGTTAGACATTTTTGTTAAGGGGAGTGTTGTTTCTTTTTTTTTTTTCTTTTTTTTTTTTTTTGTTGAGAGATGTAGTGAGGATGCTTTGTATCTTTTCTTTTCTTTCTTGTTTAGATACATTGGGTCTTATGACCGTTTTTACACTACATTGTACTCATTTTTCTCTATATGTGGATGTATGTTTCTTTCACCTACCTTTATATGTGTTGTTTCTTTTCTCCCTTTATACACATGTTTCTTATTAATTGTATGCAATCTACTATTTATGTTTCACACTAAGATAACTTGATGAGTTTTATTTAAAGTATTTCAGAAATATAGGTTCTTAAAGTCTACTTGCCATAAACTCTCTTCTTGCAAAGTTTTTCAAGAGTTTGTGTTATGATAGATTTTATTGTATTCAACAAGTGAGTATGAGTTGAGTGATTTATGACTTCTCTCATATGCTCATTTGTTTGTTGTGGTTTTGTCATGTATTTCCAAAAGAGGAGATTGTTAGGACGTATGTGTTTAACATGTTAGGATCATATGTCTCTATTTTATGTAATTGGCTAATACTTTGACAAAATGCACTTTACTTGTAATTGGATAGTTCTAGGATGTTTTTAATACTTCAAGAAACAAGGTTTCAAGATCAAGTGTTGAAGTCATCAAGTCTGTCCAAGAAAACAAGCTGAAAGTGCAAATTCATTAAAGCTCGACAGCTGGCTCGATAGCTTATCGACAGCTTATCTGTTGAGGTTTATGAATTTCAGAATTTTGATATGATTTTCTTGGGATCCGTGATTATGTGTTTGGCTTTCTTTTCTCCTAACCCTAAACATATAAAAGGATTGTTTTAAAGGCCGTCAAAGTGTTCACAAGTTGCACAAGCATTAAGCAAACTCTATTCAAGCAAATTGTGATCTGAGATGAAGTTCTTGCCCTAGTTCATCTCTCTCTCTTGAAGAAGTTGTTGTGTATTTGCACCGTAGGGTTTTGTGACCAAACATCTTCTTGATCTCCATCATGTGGATGAACTGAAGAACTTTGCAACCAATAACCTTCTTAGTTGGTGTTTGAAGTCACGTACTGGGATCCATGCAACTGGTTAGTCACGTACTTGGGAGCCGTGCATCGAAAAGGGGAACTGTCACTACAGAACAAGTCTAATTGGGTATTGGGGTAAGGGTTCAACTGTAGGTTGGTAAGGTACTTGGGATTCCTTTATTTGTAACCGCTTGTTGTGATAATAGTGGAGTTTCGGGAGTGGTGATCTGAAAATCACTCGATGGGGTTTTTGCCGTTAGGTTTTCCCCATTCGTAAACAAATCACCGTGTTATTTATTTTCCGCTGCATAATTAGTCTATTGGTGATTTGTTTGTACTACCATGTGTTTGCATGACAAATTGATTATTTAATAACTTGGCTAATTAATTAATTAATTTCTATCACAAGGGGTCATTCAGTTTGTGGCCTATCACAATCGAATGCAAAATTGGTGAAGGATGATGTTGAAATTGCAAACAAATGAAAAAGAAGTTCAAATGCCTAAACTAGGGTTTCTGCCTAACACTATGCGTGCACAGGAAGGATCCTGCGTACGCAAAATTCTGCACACGTATTCAAGTTGTAACCTGCGCATGCATAAACTAAAGAACAAATACACACACACAAGAACAAGCCTGCATATACATGAATATAGGCTGCACGCACAAGAACATGTCTACGCACGCAGGCCCTAACCTACGCACGCAGGAACAAACATATAAGGGTGTTCTTTGACATTTTCAAATTTTTCTCAACCTAAACATGTTCCTATCCCTCCTAAAGTGTCAAGTTTTCATCTAAACCCATCCCACAGCAAAACCCAAGCATTTATAAGCCTAAAAATAGATCAAAACAGAAAATCAAAGGAAAAACTCGAAAATGGAAGGGGAAAAAAAAAGACCTCACCGATCCGACCCTGTGCCCTCAGAAAGATGTTGTTATGATCTGTAGGTTAAGGGAGGAGTCACAGCTAGCCTTACCGCTTCATTCCAATGGGTGACATGGAAGGCATAGTGGAAAGGATGTAGGAACTCTTCTTGGACTTGGGTGCCATTGAAGGTGATGAGAGAGTTTGAGAGAGAAGTTGAGATTAAAGAAGAAGATGAGGGTCAGATTGTGAAGGAACGAGAGAGAGGCAAAAGGCTTTTGTAGAGAGAGTTAGAAAGAATATGAAGAGGTGAGGGAGATTAAGAGAATGAAAAACAAGAAATGGTTAGTAACCATTGGAGAAAAAGATGAAGAGGCGAGAACACACCTAATGTCTAAACTATGTGTAGTTTAGGCCTCCCCGCTAAACTACATGTAGTTTAGCAAAAAAAAAATTAATATCCCCATGAGGTTCCCAAGAGGCTAGAAGTACAAAGGAAAATTCAAAAATGCATTCAAAAATGACAGCAATGCCCTTAAAGGTGAGGAACATAAGACCCTAAAAAGTATCCCTAGTGGATCAAAAGTATCAAAAGCATCCCTAGTGGATCAAAACCCTCAAAAGCATCCTAATGGATGAAAAGCAACAAATGCATCCCCAGTGGATCGAAACCCTCAAAAATATTTCCAGTGGATTGAAAGCATCAAAAACATCCCTCAGTGGATCAGAAATCATCATGAACACTACTTTATGAGTTAAGATCATCAACGAAGTCCCCAAGCGAGTTTCAGTATCACATGTGGACTCCCTCGTGGGTCCAAGACATAGAAGCAGCCCCCTTAAGAGTTGCAAAATGAAATTTCCCCCAACGGAGTTAATAAAACCCCCTTAAGGGTGGAGTCAATATCAATCCCCAGTGAGCCATTAGAAGGAAGAAGATAAGTATTCCCTAGTGGAGGAAAGCTCCCTAGTGAGCAACACACCATCAAGAAAAGAACAACACGGAACTTGTGCACATATCCCAAGGGAATTGAATATGCAAGCACAATGGAAGAGGTAAAGGTAGAGGTAGAGATAAAGATAGAGACCAAGATCACCCTAAGGCAAGAGCCTCACTAGAACAGTTTGAGATAAAGATGGAGAAGACAAGTATTACCCAGAGGCTCAAGCCACCCAGAGAAGTTTGAGGAAAGAGCCCTAGATGGACACCACAAATAGATATCCTTTTAAGCTCGTAAAAGCACCCTTGTTTGTTTGGTTGACGGTTGCCGTTGGCCCTGTTTGTTTTTCATTTTTAATGACTCTAGAATAGTGAATCACTCGCCTTCTGCTCGTAATTAGCAAAACAGGTTCTGAGGTAGTGAACCCGTCGTTGCTCGTTTCCTAAGTAACAAATGTGGGAATTCGGACATACGAATCCCTCATAACTCTTCAGAGTTGAACCCTACCCCATGTATGTGTGATGTGTGTCCAATGCATGGGTTGGGCTTAAGCTGTACATCAAAACAAAACGTTTTGTCTCTTATTCTTTTGATTCCATTAGCGAAGCTCACGAATAAAAAAAAGGGGCATTTGTAGACAATACATTTTGTACCCCTTACAATTCAGGCCCTCGTTCCCCAATGATGCTGATATTCTAAGACGCAAGGTTGGTTTAGGGCCTAATCATATTTTAAATTGACTTGAGAAATATTAAAATGGAAAATATAAATTTTAATGAGCAAATAAATCTATTTTTGGAAAAGTAAACCAAGGAAACTCTCAGCATGCACACACAGGAATCAGCCTATGCGCATAGCCATGCTGCATGCGCATGCAGGCCCGTTCCTGCGTACGCATAAAGGGTTCCAAAAATATAAAAAATGAAGGTTTTCTGCATTAAAGAATGAGGTTTGGAATGAATCCCACATTATTTGGGGGTCGTTCTAAACCCCTATTTTCACAATATAAATAGCCATACATGGTACCTTTTCAAAACACATGGAAATCCCACAAGAAAACACTAAGATTCACTAGAAATAGAGAATCAAAGAGGGAATTTTTCACAAAACATCCTCAAGTCAATTTTATTTTGATTGGGGCATTTTTTGTCCTTGATCTGCGAGTTTAAGATTACTAATCACTATTATTTTTAATTATGAATAGATTTAATTGAGGAGAACGGTCAAAAATAAAGCTTGAAGAGTTTTTTGTTTGAGGTATTAATCTAAACTTTCTTTTTCTTTTTTCTTTTTTTCTTTTTTTGTACTTTAATCTTTCTGTTTATTTTAGTTTCTTTGTTATTATATGCTTTAAAACGTTTATATAGCTTAGGTTTATGTTATTTTCATATTTTGAATCATGTTAGGATGTTAGATTTAGTATTTTGAAGCTCTGCTATATTTGCTGTGTTGCTAGGGTTTTTGGGATGAAACCCAACTGCATTCTTGGCTATTTGCACAGGCTTGATTATGCGCATACAGGCTTGTTCATACGTGCGCATGATCCTGCTCAAAAACCTTAACCCTAATTTTTCTAATTCTTTTTTCTTATTTCATGTGTAATACTTCTATTTTGGATCTTTCTTTATGATTTTAAGCTTCTGTTTCACATGCTTAATTGCTTGTTTGTTTTTCATATGTTAGAATTAGGGTTTATCTAATGCCATGAATACGCATTCACATGTTCATGCATGAATGCTAGATGTGCTGAGTTATTGCAAAGTAAGTGAGGTAAGTCATGCATTCACATGAACATGCATCTTTGAATAGGATTTTGTTTAATGATAGACTTGAACGCTTCCTTGGATAAGTTATGCTTAATCACATCTTTGCTTAGGTCCTTTTCTTTTGTGCTTCTACCTTGAATGTGATATGATGACATGATGATAGTAAGTATAAACATGCTTGGTTGGATGTCTAGATACCTATCACATGCTTGTTTGATACCATGCCTATGTTCCTATCTTGATGATATATTCTCATTTGTTTGCTGCCTTGGATATGGTTTGATATGAGATGCATGATAGATGTATGCTAGGTTTGAGATGTGATTTCCATGATAGATGTATGTTAGGGTTTGGGATGAAAATGCCATGTCGATTGCTAGATGTATGCTAGTGTGTGTGTGAGTCTAGAATGACAATATTGGATGTGCCTTTAATGAGATTAAGACGTAAGACACAATGAATGGAAGCCAACCCACAAGTTGGGTGAGGTTGGATACCTAACACCTTCCCATCCCCATACCTAAATTCCAGACACGTGCTCTAGTAGTAGATCAGTCCTTCCAAGAAGGGCACTATAGATATGGTTCCTAGACTTAATCTAGGTGGCGACTCCATTTCTTTTCTCTGTCCCGATCCCACAATGGTGACTCCACTAGGGATAGAGAGTTTGATTCCAATGTGTCTTATTTCTTAATCTTGATAAAGGCTTATTCAATATTTGTTTGCACACGCTTCACTTGGTTCTTTTGTCCCTTTCCCCGATTGGTGATGAGTGGGAAGAAGAGTACGCTCCATTCGGGCCAAAGTCTTCCGCAGTTCATCCCACCAACTCACAATCTAAGTCATTGCCTCTGATGGGCTTTAAGTACGTTAACAGTTTGTCATCAATCCACTACTGTCCATTTAGGCCCAAGGTTGGAATCATGGCCCATTGAGTTGTGAGTAACCTACTGATCTGTCCCTTTAGCTCTAAGGAGTCTACTCGCACTTAGAGAGATCCTATATCCTATCAATAAAAGGGAACCCTTTTATATCTCTTGTTTATTCAATCATATATCTTGGGTTCACCTAATACTAAAGGAAAAATAAAAGATGTAAAAAATTTGAGGATGACCAAAAAGTTATGGCATACCCTAAGATATTGGCATAGAAGAAAAGAAGTCCTTACATGTAAGAAGTTTGTCCCAAAATCCAAAGGTATATCTTAACTTGAAAGGTTCATAAGACCATAGCCTAGTTGCTATTATAAGCCCAAATCAAAAGGCCTCTTGAAAAGGAGAACCTTGGGTCTAAGATAACAAATATGCTATGGACTTAGCATCCAACATCCTACAAAACCACATGAAATTCCCTAATCTTGGGCCTCCTTGTTGCATGGCTAGGCCCAAAATGATGAGAAATTCATGGACTTTGAAAGGAAGGCTACAATATATTCTAGCTAAAGGGCTACTTCAAAAAAATGAAAATGATGATAATGAATGGAAAAAGAAAGAGCCCAAATGTGATGGATACATGGTAAGCCCATATTTGAGACAAAGGTTTGAAAATCTCTAGGCACATTCTAATGAAAGCCCACAAGAGTAAGATGAAAGCTTTTTTATTCTAAAGGGAGTACTTTTGAAATTAGGCCTTCATTAAAATGGACATAAAGATTTTCTAAGAACATCTAAGTTAATGAAAAGAACCTTTTAATTGGGACATGGGCTTGATAAAATGGGACTTCTTTTCAAACACCATTGCACCACCAAGATCAAGAAAGCACATCCCCACTCCAATTTGGGTCCAAGAAAAAAATAGGAGGCGTTTGGTCAAAATTGAAGAAACATATCAAGAAGAGGTATTTCATGAAGAGACATATCAAGAGGAAGTATCTCAAGAAGGAATGGCTACTCCAATTGATGACACGATCGCACAAAAGATATTCAAAGCAATAGAAGAGCAAAGCGATGCCCTCAAGAAGATAGGAGGCCATCTCTCCAAGCTAGAGGAGAGCAAGCTAAAGAAGGCTATACATGTGGAAATACATAATGAAGATGAAAGGGAAGATTGGGATGAAAAAGATAAGGCCAAATGTGAAAGGAACAAGCAATTTGAGAAACTCACCGCGAATACCATGGCCATCAAGGAAAAAATGGACAAGATGCAACTAGCCTTTCGCAAGGCTTGAGGAATGGATGATTGTCTCTACAACATGGGTGGAATAGGTTCTAAGACTCCCATTGCATTGCCTCCCAAGTTTAAAATCTCAAATATGGAAAAATATGATGGGACTGGAGATCCTAAGCAACATATTAGGAGATATCTAAGCATTGTTATCAATGCCTCACGGCAGTTGATCACCCATCGCAGCAACGCTTGCGCGCCCTTGAAATGCATACACACCCTGTGTATGCACTTCAAGGGTGTGCAAGCTGTGTATGCAAACTCGAAGCTCGAGTGCTGTGAAAAAGGGTAGACCTCTAGTGTGTGACTAGAAATGAGTCAATTTCAATCGAGTTACCAAAGGTAAGTAAAGTCGCCACCAATCATCGAGTTTTTTCTAAGGTGTGTTTGGTCACCTAACTCTATTTGATTTTGATATCGATCCTAGGTTAAGAAAAAAAGTTGTTTTTCCTAATCTAATATTGATGGATAAAAAAAATCTTGATACTTGAGTTCGAAAGTTTGGTTACATGTGGGGAAGGTGTTAGGCACCACACAACGCCTATCCGTAAACAGTCCTTTGTTTTGGTAAAATCTTAATTTAAGGACATTAGCAATTAAAAATCAATCTATTGGCATTGGCTTTCGGGGCCTTAAATGAATTGGGTTTTGAGGTTTAGTTTTGGAAAGGGTGTGGTCTTGATTGATGCTTCCCTAATGTGTTTAGAATCATTGCCAAATTTCCACGATGAAATCCAATAGCATTTCGCCTTTTTTTCATGGTGGAAATCTAACAGCGCTTCGCCTCAGGTGGATCATAGCACATAAAACACTATTTTCACTAAGCTTTCACTGTGAGAATACAGCAACGAAGGTGCCCTATTCTCACGACAAAAATCCTAAAAAGTTTCGCGTTTGATGCACTAGGGTGCACTGGTAGGGTTTCATGCCTATGTATACAACGCGTGCCAACATGCTCGTGTTAAGACGAGCCAGAGCCCCTTAAGCATCAAACATATTGATGCATGTCACATACACGAGAAAACCAATGTCACTCGGGTGACATGGATCGAGACAATCGCATCGCAATGATCACACACACAATGTAGCATGATTATGCACCTACAGCAATTGCCTTGAGTGCATACCCACATTGCAAGGTCAAGAGCACTTATGACTAGAGAGGGTCGCTCTCTTAGCCACAAGAGTCCATCATACAAAGTGCACGATCACCCACATACAAGCATATATAGATATACATACATCATGCACAATGCTATCTCACAAAGTGGGAAAGTAAAGCAGACATTGCCAACATTCCAAGGGAATGGCCTAGCAAGGTACAAGAAATGTAAATTAAACATTTCCATACCCAAGGAACGTGGCCCAAGCAAAGTGCAAGAAAGATAAATGATACATGCCTACATCGAAAGGGTATAGCCCAACAAGGTACTGGAAATATAAAACAGACATATGCCATACCCTAGGAAAGCGGCCTAAAGCTGGATATAAGGATGAGAACCCTAAAACAAGGCTCTAAGGAAAGGCTAAGAGAGAGAGAGATAACCACACGAGGAGGCTAAACCTCCTAATCTACTGAACATTGCTCTTTTTGGGCTTGCGTCCTCTTGCTTGCATCCTTGCCCTTTTGGCTTATGCCTAAGAAGTTGCACTCTTACTCCAAGCGTCCTTGCTTCAAGCGTGTACATGCAATGACAAAGGAAACAAGCCAGCAAACAAGCAAAGAAACAACTAGGAAGAAAGCATGCAAAGGAATGAACAATCAAAGAGAGTCGAATAGGGGCAAACAAGCATGTTATCAAACAAAAGGGGGTGTCCTAGAAGGACAAATGTAGGTTTAGATTGGGGTCCATAGTTCCATGAGATTGGAGTATGGATGACATACGTGCCATTGTAAACACCACATTTTGTACCCCTTATAACTCGAGCACCCATTCTCCAATAATGCCAAAATTCTAAGACCCAAGGTTGGTTTAGGGCCCAATCAAATTACAAATTGACTTAAGAGGTGTTAAAATGGAAAATATAATTTTTTATAAGAAAAATAAATCTATTTTTGAAAAATAAAATGCTAAGGAAACCCTCAACCTGCGTACGCAAGTCTGATGCATGCGTATGCAAGCACAAACTTGTGCAAGCATAGGGTTTCAAAAACCTATGAAATGCAAGTTTTCTACATTAATGTTGAGGTTTGGAACGAATCTCAATATAAAAAGCCATACATGGCACATTTTCAAAATACACAGAAAATCCTAAGAGAAAACCTAAGATCCACTAGAAATAGTGAATAAAAGAATGAGTTTTTCATAAAATAACCTCAAGTCAATTTTATTTTGATTGAGACCTTTTCTGGTCTTGATCCTTGAGTTTTGAAGTTTATTAATCATTTTTGTTTGGTTGTGAATAGATTGACTGAGGGGAACGATCAAAATCAAGCTTAAAAAGCTTCTTGTTTGAGGTATTGAGTTCTAAAACTTTTCATTCCATTTCTTCATTTTGATAGTGTTTTGATTTGTTTTATTGCTTTGTTTATATGTTAATATGTTTTTCTAGTTTAGGTTTATATAGTTTTCATGTTTTAAAGCATGCTAGGTTATTAGAATTTTTGTTTTAAGTTATATTTTGTTTCTGTGTTCTTGTTTTCTGGGTTAAGGTCCTTTAAGGCGTGTTTGCATACACGTACTTCTACATGCGTACACAGGCTCAAAGAATGCATACACATACAATTGGCTTCATCAGCAAGCCTATGTATGCGCATGCATACTCGTGCCCAGAAACCCTAATTTGAGTTTTTCTACTTCTATTTCTTTGTTTCTTTCATATCATATGCTTTTGTTTTGACCATATTTTATGCTTTTCAGTCTCTTTTTGATTGCTTGTTTGCCTTTAACATGCTAGATTAGGGTTTTCTTTGTATTTCTTGCTTTGATGCAATGAACATGCATTCACATGTCCATTCATTGATGCATAAGTGCTGAGATGCAGTAAGGCAAGTAAGGTAAGTCATGCATTCACATGAACATGCATTTGTTTGTTATATGGGCTTTATTTTCCTTTGATGAATATGTATATGCAAGTCTATATGCCATGCTTTGGATGATAACACGATTTGCTTGCTGCCCCTGCCCTTGTTTTTGCTTTAATATGTACATGTTTCTGCCTTGGATGGAGTAATATTATATATATTAGATGTATGTTAGGGTTTGTGATGATGAGATGCTTTTGATAGGAACATGTTAATGTTGATATATGCTAGGTTTGATATGTTTGCCATGATAGATGTATACTAGGGTTTGGGATGAAACGCCATGTTTGTGTGGTTAGATGTATGATAATGTGTGCATGTGTGTGTGTGTGTGTGTGTGTGTGTTTAATATGAAATGTTGAATGTGCCTTTAATAGAATTAAGACGTAGGACATAATAAGTGGAAGTCAACCCACAGGTCGGGCGATTTTGGGTTCCTAACACCTTCCCAAAATTGTACCTAAACTTCGAACCCATACTCTGGTAGTAAGACTAGTCCTTCCACGTAAGAGCATTATATTCATGGTTCCTAGACCATAAAACTAAGTGGCGACTCCTTGTTTCTCTGCCCCGATCCAATCGGCCAAGGTGTACTCCCCAAACCACGCGTTACGCCCACAGCCATCAAGCAAAATTCCTAAAAGGACTCGGGGTCTCATGTGTCAAGAACAAGTGTGAACCCGCACGAGATTTGTAGAAATTAGGCTTGATGACACAAGCACACGCAAGGACGCATGCATGAACATGTAGGCAAAAGTGCAAAGATGCAAAGAAGTGAAGAAAGACAAACGGGGGCATAAAGCAAGCAAGGCAAGCATATTATCGCACAGAGCAGAGAGAGGTATGCCTCAAGCAAACCAACATCATGGAGATATATCTCACAAGCAATTTCATCACAATAAGCCACAAAAGGGAAGGATGCAATCATACAAGCAAATGGCCCCAAAGACCAACAAGCACAAGCCCACGAAGGGTACAAAGCATGGCAAGAACCTAAATCTAGCCAAATAAACATAGACACAAAGCATAGAAGCAAACAAGCATACACATGCATAAAAGAAATGATCCAAACCCTTTGATATAGGCCTAGGTGTATGGATTTGGGCCTAGACCACAAGATCTAGATCTACACCCTACCTAAGGGTCAAAAGACAAGAAAAATGCATAACAAGAGACAAAAAGGCTAGAAAAGCACAAGGCATGGCATCCAACATGTAGATCTAAACACAAACATGGCAAGGAGCACATGAATATATAGATCTAGGCATAAACATGCTAAGGAGCACATGGAAAAGGAAAAAAGCACATAGACATGAATATCTAAGCACAAACATGGTAAAAAGCACCTAAAAATGTAGATCTAAGCACAAACAAAGTATTTAGGCATATCCTAACCCAAGAAAGCTAGGCCAACATCATCATAGCAATAAAACATGTTAGAAAACAAGGAGACATGGTAGAAAAGCTATAAAACATGCTAGGAAACAAGATAAATCAAGAGATATACTAAGGAAAGCAATAAAGCATGTTATAAAGCAAGATAAAACAAAGGGTGAAGATTGTAGCTAAAAGCTACATCTACACCCTTAAAACCTCAAATTCAAAATCCTAAGACCAAGGAGAGGAAAAAGAGTGAAAGAACACTACCTCTTAACTGTTGAGAAAAGAGAGAAATCAAAGGTTTTTGGATATATTTGGAAGAGAATTTAGAGAGGAAAAGAGAGAGAATTTGTCTAGCAAAGTGCTCCGAATTGCCCGAAATCCTTTTTTTTTTTTTTGGTCTGAGGGGGTTTGGTGGTTAAATAGCTAAAAGAATGACCTTTCAACCGCTGAGTCTGATGCTGACATTAGCAATCTTGGCTTCTTCCCTGGTTCAACTTCAGATGCATACTTGAAGGCCTTCCCGAACTCCGATTGAGCTGATCTTGGTGTCTTTTGAAAGATTTGGATTTCTAATTTCTAGAACACTAAAGAAGTTGAAATTCCAATGGCCAGATCAAAAGTTATGGCCTCGAGAAGCATGTTGATGTGCTTTGTTCCATTTCAACTCCAATTTTGGCCCATGAATAGTTGTTGGAAATTGAATTCCATAATCTTTGCAATGAAGCTGGCCCCAAACCATTGTGAAGGACGAATCAAAATTGGGGTTCATGGTGCCTCCAAGAGTCAACCTCGAGTCAAACTTGGTCAAAATTAACAAAAATTTCTCAATAGTTCGGGTTTGATGTAGAAACACGAAAAATGTTGTTTTGTGATGATTTTGACCAACTTTGACTTTTGGTCAACCCAGGGTTAACCAAGGGAATTTTGGTTAATTTGACCTAAAATGACACTTCAAGTACTCCGATGTGCAAACGAGTTGTGCCACATCAATCTAGGTGTTTCTGTGGGAGAAAAGTTAATGTTTTTGGAATTTTCAAGGTCCAACACGCAAATCGAGAGCAAAGAAAATACGATGTCTACAACTACCCCTCATTTCTCTGACATCTTGATTGCAATGAGAGATGTTGCATAAATAACATAATTTCACATTTTGTTGCCCCAAAATTACACGCGATAACTGCACCATTCCTGGGCCAAAACCGGTCTTACCCTGATAAGGCTAAGCTACTATGGCTGATCTGAGAGAGATTTCTTCTAGATTGGCTCCTTGGCACTAAGCAAAAACTCCTTTTTTTTTTTTTTTTTTTTTTCTTGATCAACGGTCAACCAGTCAACACTGACCAACGGCCTTTCTTTGTGCGCCGGGCAACTGTAATGACAGCTAAAACATTACAATTCAAGAACCAAACTACATCATGATGTGTGCAACAACTAAGAAACATAAAAAATTTATCAGATATGCATAAGACAGCAATTGCCTGCATACCAAAGACACCCTAATCCACTTTGTAACAACTGCAATATCCTGTCACTATTTCGGCACAGGCTGCCAGAGGCTAGCACCACGTACTGGTTAGCTGTCCCCTGAATGAATAGAGCATGTATAAGCTAGAATCTGCAAGAACATATAAACAAAAGGCTTACAAGACACAGACAAGCAGGGAAAAGAGGCTAAACAAAAAAAGGCAACTAATTGGCCAACATAAATACAAAAAAAGGCAACTAATTGGCCAACATAAATACATTGATCTAACCCATGTTAATAACTTGTCGGGAGGAAAAGAATCTACTCTAGCTTAGTTGAGAAGGCTGAGTCCAAAATCCAAATAGTAATACTCCCATGAACAGAATTGCGAGGAGAACCAGCAAAAGGTATTCAACACAACCAATAATAGTTGACAAAATTAGACCAATTTCCCACACCCCGGTTGTTAAAAAAAAAAAAAAAAAACCAAAGCGAAATCATTGTGAAGCATATAAAAGAAAATTTGATTACATTAAATTACACTAGGTATATATGCCAAAAAGGAATCCTAAGCTGAGCCATATGATGGACAGATTAGACATTAAGGTAAATCACTGCAAAATAAGGCATGCTTTTCATTATGCCTAAGCTACTTATCATGTCTAGAGGTTTAAGGCCCATCTAAGCATGGCAATAGTCACAAATAAATTACAAATTTGTAATAAGACCTAATGGCCTTCTGATGCCACATACAACATTTCTATTTAAATTGCAGAATCAAGAAATGGACATGACAACAAAGAAAAGCTTAACTATGCATCAAAACAAGTTCAGAATGAATACCTATGGTTATTCACCGAAATACTAGCGTGCTATATAAATTAAAATTTATAATCAAAGAAATGACATGACTTGTCACCATAAAGACCTCGTGTAGTTAGAAAAATATCTAATCATTTTAAAAGCATTACATTTTAGTTTCATTGCCCTATCCGAATTCAGATTGAAAAAAATATAATTATTAAATGAGGACTCAAGCTCAATGGGTTGCAAATTTGCAAATACTCTATTTTTTTTGGGTACCTGAAACTTCTTAGGAGTTCATTATATGCTAACACAATAATATCCCAGCTACCCCATAAACAAGAATATGCTTATAGAAAATTGAACACCCAAAAACAAGATCTTTATTTTTTTCTGAGTCATTATACTACATACAAAGCTACACTAATGCCTTTCTTCACAATTCAATTTTAAGCCTAATTTCTTCAACTTTTTTCTTCATTTATTCATGTCTTTAGCAGAAGTATTGCACCTGTTCTGCCTTGAAATTCCTCCTCTTTAACTCAGGCCTCTTTCTGGTAACATAAGAGCATTAGCTGACACCAATGTTCAGAATCTTCAGATTGTTCAAAGCTGACTAATAAGCAAAATTTAAGTCAAAATAAAACCAATTGGCACAACACAACTATAAGGAACAATATTAACAGAAGGATTTCAGTGAAAGATGAGAACATGAGTGGATTTACATTAGAACTTTAAAAACAAACTATGAACCAGAAAGAAGTATAATCCTATCAGAATCAACATTCATAAGCAGGATAAGGAAGGAAAAAGGGGGAGGGGGGCAGAACATTCAAAATGAAACCAATGAAGATTAACAACCCTCCCCTCCACCACCCCCCCCCCCCCCCCCCCTCCAAAAAAAAAAAAAAAAACAGAAAAGAAAAGAAAGGATGGTAATTTAAGGGATGATATAACGAATGGATAAAAAAGAAGGGTTGAGAAATTTGAGCCAGAGAGAGGACCTAAGCTGTCAAGTGTTAACATATGATTACTGGTGGATTAAACAATACATCATTAGATACCTAGCTAATAAATCTAAATCAGTGAGATTATTGGTGAGTCCTTCTACAACAATGAAGACAGTAAAGAAATGGAGACGGCAACAACAATGATTAAAGATGCAGGAGAGGAGAAAGGTGATTGCAAGAGAGAAGAGGGAACTATTTGGTTTAGAAATAATGAAAAAAAAAAAATGGTAACCATCTTAACTGAGGTAAGGTAATTAGTTCTCTTCATGTACCATAATTTTAAGAGTTAGAAATGAATGGTTAGGATTATTTGGGCATCATACGAAAATATTAGAGGTCCAAGAAAAGGACCATATCAAATCAACCATTATTAAACTATTATTTTGCTGTTATGATATCCATCATGTTCCAAGTTCCAAATCATATATTATAAGATATATAAGCTGATAAATTCCAAAAGCTTTTCTCTTTTTATTTCAGTGACCTATAAACATTATTACATATAAAGATAGTTATTTTAATAGGAAAAAATATTTATTTAACTATCCTAAGGAAACATACAAGAATAAGTTTGAAATTCAATATTTGTAATTATTTATGTGACAATCAATGCATCATAAATAACTATGTTATTGGTATCAATCATATGCAAAGAAAAGTAATGCATGCATTAATTTTTCTGTTGATACAGAGTAAAATCCATTACTTGCAAAATATTTATTGTTCTCCCCCCCCCCCCCCCCCCCCCCCCCACATCAATGTCTGAGGGGGAAAATTCATTCTGTTAACATCTTTAGCTGACATTTTATTTATAAAAGAAACTATTTACCAAAAATATAACCTTTCCTTTAAAAAAAAAAATTTAATTTACAGATATCTTAAGTAAAAAAGAATGATACCATGATAGAAGTAGAAGAACAAAGGGATAGCTTTAAAGCAAAGACTGCTTTATCTATGGTGTTAAATGGGCCCCTAATTCCTCAATAAGAATCCGTAGCACTTCAATCTTTGTCCCCGGAAGGAAGGAAGGAAGGAAGAGGGGGGGGGGGGGGGGTGGGGATGTACGGGGGTGGAGAATCAAACCACATCAAATGCAATTCCCAAGTAATAGCAGCAACTCTAGCGAGTACTGGAAAACTCCCTATGGACTGGCTTCCTTCATTTGCTTCACCAATCCATTCAATGTATATTCTATGCTCTTAATTTGAGGATATGATGAGCCCACAAGAAATTCATGAACAACACCATTGATGCTAATCCAACTACGTCCTGGCTGCTTCTTGACCCCCTTTTCCCTCATAAGCCACCTCAGAGCTGAGACACCACCCCAGAAATGATCAACCGCAAATGCATTAGCCAACATCACATAGCCTGCAGAATTATCTGGGTCCAATTCAACAAGCCTTCTAGAAACATATCGGGCCAACTCAACTCTAGAGTGGAGAAGGCAAGCCCCAAGCAAAGCACTCCACACAAACTTATTAGGCTTAACAGGCATGGAAAAAACAACCTCAAGTGCTTCTTCAACAAGGCCTACTCGTGCAAGGAGATCAATATAGCAAGCATAGTGTTCTAATTCAGGTGAAACAGAAAATCTTGAGGTCATGTCTACAAATATTTCTCGTCCTTTCTCTGCTAAACCTGAGTGACAGCATGCACATAATAGACCAAGGAAAGTTCCAGCATTGGGTTGTAAACCAAACTCTTGCATTTTGGAGAAAAGCCTCAATGCCTCCTCTCCCTCACCATTAACTGCAAGACCCATAATCATAGCATTGAAGGAGACAACATCTTTGGAGACCATCTGGTCAAAAACCTCTTTTGCCCTCTCCAAGCTTCCACATTTGGAATACATGTCAATAAATGCTGTAGCTAGTATTTTGTTTGATCCAATAATACCTTTGGATCCTTTAGATTTCATATATTCATGCACCCACCTACCAAGATCTAAATCACCAATTTGAGCACAAGCTGAAAGCACACTGACCATCGTAACATGGTTGGGTTTATGATGGGGATCTTCAACCATTAGGCGGAAAATACTCAAAGCTTCCATAGGGCAACCATTTTGTATATATGCACCAATCATGGCATTCCAAGGAAGAACACTTCTTGTAGCATTATGAACTATTTCATCAAATATTTCCCTACTTTTCTCAATCCTTCCCCATTTCCCATACAAATAGATAAGAATAGTATTGACTGCATCACAACCAGAATTCTTAGAATCAAATTTTTTGCCAATTTCTGCTAGAACTGTAACCCATTTCTCAATTTTTACATTCTCAAGGTTTGAACATGCAGATAATACACTGACCAAGGTATCATTTTCCGGCTGCAAATTCAACTGAACCATCATAAGAAAAAACTGTAAAACATCCTCAGTCTGACCTGACTGAGCATAACCAGAAATCAACGAAGTCCAACAACAAACCACACCCTTATCAGGCATTTCATCAAACAGCTTACGAGCAGACACCAAATCTTTAAGACTCTTACCATATGCTGCCAGAAAACCATTACACACAAATGGATCCCCAAGAAACCCCATTTTCACAACATGGGTATGAATCTGGTTGACATAATGAGCATTATTGGACCTAAAACACGCCTTTAGGAGAAAACAAAAGGAAAAGTCATTAGGTGAAAGGGACCTCTGTTTCAAGGTTTTGAAGATGAAAAAGGCATGGGAAAAGAGACCCTTTTCAGCTAAGACTCTGATAATGGCATTGAAGGGGAAGATGTTTGGATTTTGCAGTTGATGAAAGACTTTAAGAGCGACATGCAATGGGTAGTGGCCAATGAGACGAGTGGCAATGAGATTGTCTTGATGGGCACCAAGTTGAAATATTTGGGCATGGATTTGTAGGAGACGAGAGTGTGAAACTTGGCCTTGTAGGATGGTAGAGACATCAGTGAAGTTAGCGGAGGTTGGAGGATTGGAAGAAAGAGAGCGTACAAGGTGAAGAGCTAATTGAGCTGAGTCGCAGTTTTTGAACTTTAAAAAGTGTGGGAATAATGAAAACATAGTTGGAGGCTGAGATGTTAGTTTTGAAGGAACGAGGGAAACTCATTGTCGAGGCCTTGAAGGTTTTAACACTCCTTTGGGAAAATTACAAATTATCCTGCACGTATGTTTTGCATGATTTTAAAAACGGCTACCGTGAAAAAATCAGTACGAGTGTTTAACAGTTTTATAGTCCGATTGGGGTTTGATCAGTAGTCGAACCGATGATATCATAAATAATAAATAACAATTAATTAATTATAAAAATAAATAAATAATTTTATAACTAATTATTTTAACTAAAAAATTAAGTAATAGTAAAACATTAAATATTAACTTATCAACTTTTGGACATAACTTAACAAAATTCAACCCAAAAAAAAAAACCATAAAAAAGTAAAGTGTAACGATTACTAACCATTTTTAGTTATTTTTTAATTTGTCAAATAACAAAAAGCAAGTCACCAATGGGTAACAATATCATTGCTCACTTGATATTTTTTTCCACCTATCCTACGCTTACTTGTGTATATCACACCCACCACACATTTTGAAACTCTACTATTATCCACACGTTTTAATGTCTTGTTCAAACTTTCAAACAACAACTCTAAGGTCTGAACTTAGTTTCTTTCCTAAGCTACTTTTTTCTAAATTTTCATTTCCCTCTTCAATATTCTCTCCCTCTCTCTGTCTCTCTCATCAGTATGGGTATGTGCAAGTGCAACTGTGCAAAAACAACAAACAAAGGCTGAAGTAGAAAGATCAAATCATTGTAAATTTGCTTCATTTTTGGGTTCCTTCCTTAATACAAAGATAGGAGGTCTGATGTTTTTGGGGTCACTGTTGGTGACTTAGGCTCACCACTTCAGGCTTGAAAGTATTTTCAAAATCAAAATCTCTCCTCTCAAATTTGAAACAAAGTCTCTCTTTCCTTCTCTCTTTTTTTTTTAAAAAAAAAAACACAGCATCTGAAGTTTTAATAAAGGACTGCTAAAAACCGATTTAACCGTACCGGTTTCCGGTTTTTTCGGTTAAACCAGCAGTTTTCGATTTTTAACGGTTTTTCTTCTATTTTCGGTTTTTAACAATAACCGGATAAGATTAGTATCCGGTTCCCGGTTAAACCGGTTGAACTGGCCAGTCCGGTCCCGTTTTTAAAACTATGATGTTTTGAAGGTTACATTTTGACTTTTTTTTTTTTTATAGGTTACATACTTACATTTTGACCTTTAAAATTTGAATATGTTAACTTGTATTATATTATGGGCTTTAGGCCCAGCTAGATTACTTGTATAGTACACATTCTTGTACTACACTCTTACTTGTATTACACACATATTTATTTGTACCGCACAAATATGCCTCCTATATAAAGGCACTTATGTATATTCTTTGATTATGAAATACAATACAATCATTTAGTATTATTAACATGGTATCAGAGCCACTACTCTAACCTTTTCTTAGCAATCTTGTCTTTATTGGTGTTACTCCATTCTCAACATCGCTTCCGCCGTCACAACAATTGCCACAGCCTCTCATCGTTGAACCTCTAACATCTTCCAGCCATTGTCTTTGGGTTTTGGACCTACAGCCGCTATTGTTGAGGAGTCCTACACCGTATAGACCACTGCACATGTCATCACCACCGTGAATATTGCTCCGATTACATTTTTGCAAGTATCACTAAAATCGTCTTGCGCCGATCTACACGTCAATAGAAGCCTTGCAGTCATTGGAGACCGCACGCATCCTCACACGCACGCGCTGTCCTCAGTTCTAGCTGACGTCATCCGCTGACCGTTGACTTTTCTCCATGGTAGACTTTTGCAGTCCAGGTTCTCCTTACCCAATTTTTCGCGTAGATTTCATTTTTGCAGTCTGTTTTTGCATATTGTGTCTCTAAATGGATAAAAAGAATATTTTTCTTCCTCGCCCCATCAATACTATATTGGAGGGGAATAAGAATTATTTATCTTGGTCTCAAGCTATGCGCAGTTTTCTTAAGGGTTGCATGCCCTGGCATTATTGTACTGGTGCAATCACTATTCCTGTCAAGGGAGCAAGTGAAGAAAATGCTGCCTTCCTGGTTGTATGATTGAATGGGATAGTCACAATCACATGATCCTCACATGGATTTGGAACACTTCCATTCCCTTCATCTCCAATCTGTTGGGCAGCTTTGATGATGCAAAATCAGCATGGGACATGTTAGCGAAAAGGTACTCCACTACTCACGGATCCATGAAATATCAGTTAGTGGTTGAATTGCATCAACTCATGTAAGAACCAAGGCAATCCATCAATGACTACTATGATCAACTTCGCTTCATTTGGGACCAAATTGACCTTTCTAATCCAACTTAGGCATGCTCAAAGGATGCTCAGTAATATGCTTCCATTAGAGATGAATTTCACCTCTATGAATTCTTGATGTCACTTCACAAGGACTTTGAACCCATTCGAGGTCAGCTTCTAAATCGCAGTCCTGCTCCCTCTCTTGATACTGCTGTAAACGAGTTGGTTAGAGAAGAAGCTCGTCTTGCAACCCTTCAAGCCCAGAATAAGCTCAATGTTTTGGCTATTACTCCTTCTACTCCACCCATAGAGCAACCTCAGCAATCAGGTTATTCCTTTGGCTTTAGCAATCATCGCAAGCAAATCAACAAAAAGTTCTACAACTATTGCAAGCGTCCTAGCCACACAATTGAGACTTGTTACCGTCGCAACAAATCTACTGCTGTTGTTGCTAATACTGAGCCTACTCCTTTGATGGCTTCCATTTCAACTGAGTCTCAGTCTTCTAGATCCACTATCAACCTCTCTCCCACTGAACTACAGGAGATCATAGCTCAGTCTATTCGTATGGCTGATAATGCATCTCTTTCCACTGCTCTCTCTGTTCTACCCGATAAGTCTCAAACTTGGCTTTTTTATTCTACCTGTTGAAATCACATAACACCTCACTCGTCCTTATTCTCCAAACTTGACCCTGCACTACATCCTCTAAATATTCATATAGCTGATGGTTCCATCATGAATGGGAATAGTCTAGATTTTGTTTCGACCACCAACCTCTCTGTTCCTGGAGTCTTCCATGTACCTGACCTATCCTATAATTTGTATTCTGTGGGACAATTAGCTGAACTAAGTTATCGCCTTATTTTTTACTATTCTAGGTGTATTGTGCAGGATCCAAGGACAGGGCAAAAGCTTAGGACCGATCCTAAAGTTGGGCATATGTTTCCCGTGGACAATCTTCATCTTCCACCTATTGCTCCTGTTTCTGTTGCTACTGCAGTTTCTTCCTTAACATCTCTCGCACTTTGGCATTCTCATCTTGGTTATGCACCATCTTCTCGGCAAAATGGTCGAGCCAAAAGAACACTTCGTCATATTCTTGACACTGTTCGTGCTCTTCTTCTTTCTACCAAAGTTCCTGCCCCATTTTAGGGTGAAGCTACTCTTCATGTTGTTTATACGATTAATCGCATTCCAAGTGCTGTCATCCATAATCAGACTCCGTATAAGCATCTCTTTGGGTCATCCCCTGACCATCATCACCTTTGCTCCTTTGGATCTGCTTGTTTCAGTCTTCTTCAGCCTCATAAGCACAATAAACTTAAGCCTCGATCTAGACTTTGTTGTTTCCTTGGTTATGGCGAAACTCAAAAAGGGTATAGGTGTTATGATCTTGTCTCTCATCGTTTTCGTGTTTCTCGTAATGTTGTCTTTTGGGAACACCGATTGTTTGTTGAACTCTCTCACTTTCGTTCTTCCCAAACTACCTCCTCTGTTTTAAAAGTCTTTCTTACTGAGTCTCTTGTTCCTTCTACAAATACTTTTGATCCTCCATTGGACTTCTCTATTCAACCTCCAAATATTTTTTATGCTTCTCCTAAACAGGTTGAAGATGAACAGGTTGATGACGAGCTACCCCACTTTGAGCCTGGGTCCCCTACTCCTGCTCCGCCTGAAGATCCTCCCCAAGACATTCAACCTCGCCACTCAATCCAGGTAAGATCCATTCCTACACATTTACTTGACTATCATTATTACACTGCCCTTGCTACACTTCACGAGCCTCACACCTATCATAAGGCCTCCACTGACCCTTTATGGCAGATTGCAATGAAAAAGGAACTTGATGCATTAACCAAAAACCATACTTGGGATATGGTCACTCTTCCTTCTGGACAGTCTGTGGTTGGTTATAAGTGGATCTATAAGATCAAGACTCGCTCTAATGGGTCCATTAAGCGCTACAAAACTCGTCTTGTTGCAAAAGGTTTTACACAAGAGTATGGGATTGATTATGAAGAGACCTTTGCTCCAGTTGCTCGTATCTCATTTGTTCGTGCCCTTTTAACTGTTGCTGCTGCTAGTAAATGGGATCTTTTTAAGATGAATGTTAAAAATGCATTCCTTAATGGGGGATCTAAGTGAAGAAGTCTATATGCAACCTCCTCCTGGTCTCTCTATTGAATCAAACAAGGTTTGTCACCTTCGACGTGCACTTTATGGCCTTAAATAAGCTCCACGAGCTTGGTTTGCCAAGTTTAACTCCATTATCTTTCGTTTGGGTTACACTGCCAGTCCTTATGATTTTGCCTTATTTCTTCATCGCACTAATAAAGACACCATTTTGCTTCTCCTATATGTGGACAATATGATCATAACTGGTGATGACCTTAGTGGCATTTAAGAACTCAAGGATTTTCTCAGTTAGTAGTTTGAGATGAAAAATCTTGAACATCTCAACTATTTCTTAGATCTTGAAATTACTCATTCCACAGATGGTATTTATATTACTCAAGCCAAGTATCCTTCTGACCTTTTGTCTCGAGCTGGACTCACTGACAACAAGACTGTTGACACTCCAGTTGAACTTAATGCGCATCTGACACCCTCGGAAACCATTGTCTAATCCTTCTCTTTACAAACGATTGGTTGGCAGCCTAGTTTATCTCACAGTTACTCGTCCAGACTTTTCCTATACTGTTCATCAAGTGAGCCAGTATCTGTCTGCTCCACGATCAACTCACTATACTTCTGTTCTACACATTCTTTGATACTTGAAGGGCACTTTCTTCCATGGCCTTTTCTACTCAACTCAGTCTCCTATTGTACTCCGTGCATTCTCTGATGCTAATTAGGCAAGAGATTCCATTGATCGTAGGTCCACTACAGGTTATTACTTTCTCCTTGGTTCTTCTTTGATTTCTTGGCGAAGTAAGAAACAAACTTTTGTGGCCCGCTCCAGTATTGAAATAGAATATTGTGTCCTTGCTAATACCACATCTGAGCTCCTTTGGCTATGATGGCTTCTTAAGGATTTGGGTGTGTCCACATCCTCTGCTACTCCTCTTTATTGTGACAACCAGAGTGTCATTCATATTGCTCACAATGATGTCTTCCATAAATGGACTAAACACATCGAGAGTGATTGTCATTTTATACGTTATCATCTTGTCCATGGTGCTCTCAAGCTTTTCTCAGTCTCCTCCGAAAATCAACTTGCAAATATCTTCATCAAGTCACTTCCTAAGGGATGCACTCGTGATTTGGTTGACAACCTCAAGATGGTCTCACATCCACCTTGAGTTTGAGGGGGGCTGTTAACGTGTATTATGTTATGGGCTTTAGGCCCTGCTAGATTACTTGTATAGCACACATTCTTGTACTACACTCTTACTTGTATTACACACATATTTACTTGTACGGCACACATATGCCTCTTATATAAAGGCACTCATGTATATTCTTTGATTATAAAATACAATACAATCATTCAGTATTTCTAACAAAACGAAAATAACATTATATATATATATATATATATATATATATATACACCATAAGATGAGTGGAAGAGCACAATATTTTAAGTTCAAGTAATTAAAAAACAATAAAGTAATGTTGAGATTTTAACAAAATATAGCTTCGATAATAAATTAAAACACTTACAGGGTAATAATAGTTACAAGACTTGGAAAGGATAATAGTAGTTACAAGGCTTGGAACTGGAAAGGGAAATGTTACAAGCTTAGATAGAAATCTGAAAACTAAAAGGGAGAATTTTTTTTTTCCATTTAACCTTACTTTGCTAACAATTTCGTTAGTTGCCTGGATTTGAAACAATGTGGGAAACTAGCATCTTAAGTTTTAGAAACTCAAGATCATTATTGAACTCGAGCTTCTAATACTCGAGTTAGGGCTTTTGTCATACAATGATGTGGACAAATTTTTCCACGTGGATATCGAGTTTATAAAACTTGCTTTTAAACTCGAGTTACAAAACTCGATTTGTGGATATCGAGTTTATAAAACTAGAGTTACAGTAACTTAATTTCTAACCACTTAAAACCTAAAATCCAAACCTCACTTGTCACTCTCCCTTTCAAACACTCAAACTTTCAAACACTCATGAGCCGTTTGGTAACATTGTTCTAGTAACATTGTTTGTATTTTTTGGAAATACATGTGGGTGAAAAAGTGTGTAAAAATGTGTATAATGTTATTTAAAAACTGAAAACATGTGTTTAAACACATGTACCAAACGGCCCCTCAAACTTTTAAACACTCACTCTCAAACACTCCTTACTCTCACTCTCAGGGGCTGTTTGGATTTTCAGTTTCCATCACCGATAACTCTGTTTCCATCACCCATAAATCAAAACTTGTGGCTCCCATGGCTGAGTAGTGTGTTTGGATGTGTTTCCAGTTTTTGTTTCAATCACTTAATTCTCTAATTTTTGAGTGATGAGTTATGGAAACAGAGTTATAATGGCAATATGGTAATTTCATTACACTCATGGGACCCACAAGTTTGTCTTCTCATGTCATGTCATGCTAGCTATTCCCCACCGGCTCTCTCTTTCTCAGACTCTCTTTTCTCTCTTTTTAGTTTTCTTCTTTCTATTCTCCTCATCTCTTTATTCTTCATTTTTTCTTCAACACAGAGCCTCCATTTCTTCATTCTTTCTTTCATTTTTTTCCAACTCCAGCGAAACAAACTTTTCAAGAAATAAACTTTTCAATTCAAACAATACCCACAAACTTTTCAATTCAAACAATCTCCAAAATCTCTGATCCACCACTCTGTTTTTCTCCAAAATCTCTGACCCACAAACTTTTCAATTCAGATAGAGTTGGTCCAATGGTCCGGAGGGCTCGCTCGGGATCAGAGTCCATCTCCGACAGCGAGTCGTTTCAGCGAGAGAATTGTTGGTCCATGCAATTAAGAAGCATCCGGAGAGTCTTGCTGCGACAGAGATGGATGATTGGACTTGCCGATATGATTGTGATTGTGAATTCCCAGGTGCAACCTTCATCAAGCTCAGAACAGTCACACTAGGCGCAACCTTGGGGTTTTTGAGTAAAAAAATAAAAATAAAAACATTAATTTGACAATATACTCACATGGGTCTTGTTGGGTTTGTGTTTTGATTATAACAGTATATGAGAATTGTAGAAAGAGTGTGAGTGTGATTGTGTGAGAGATCAAAAATGGGTCTTGCTATTTCTAGACAGTTTTTTTTTTTTTATTTGGTGGTGTATCATAAATAAGTATGAATGGAGTTTTGAATTTGGGTGATGAGCTGCTTTAGGTGGTATTAAATTGTTGACAGTTTTTGTTGTTTGTACTACTTTGGTTGCACTTTGGCATTGTGACCATGGTGGTGGCAAAATGAAATGAGCAGTGCAGAAAATGGTTGGGAATGGGTTTTGAGGGTAGGCTTAACAAAAGGGTCCTGACTAATTTACAGGCATGAGTCCCACAAAAAGTAGAAAAAATTTGAGTGATGAGAAGCTGAAAATGCCAAACAGGTGGGGTATAAGAAATTGGGGTATTTTAAGTGATGAGTGATGAGTGACAAAAATTGAGTGAGGAGTGATAAGTGATGAAAAAAAAAAACCAAACAACCCCTCAAACACTCGTCACCCTCAAGCTTGTCACTCTCAAGCTTTCAAACCCAAACTCCTTCTCACACACCCAATTTTGTCACTCTCCCACTTACTCTCGGACACCCAAATCTGTCCTCCTTCAGACACCGAAACCCACCAAAATCACTCACTCTCACCCTCAAACACTCCTTCTTCAAACGTCCTTCAGACACCGATGGCCACACATTCAGACATTGTTTCACCAGAGACATTCCTCTCATCAACAGCCCGAAGACCCTCAGTCAAAATCCTCCTTTAAGGTATTGTCAATGATCTTCGTTCAAGTTCGTCTTCAAGTCCACTCATCTTAAATAAAACACAAACAAAAGATTTTGAATGAAATGCCCATAATGAAAAATTATATTCTAGAACGATATTGATTGTTCCCAATTAAAGAAGGAAAAAAATATTATTTTAGGGACACTAAAGAAAAATAGGGAACACAATATTTATCTATGTACTACATTTTTTTTTTTTTTTTTTGTGAAACTGTAAATGTGGATTAAATTAAAGAAGAAAACGAATTGCTTACTCCAAGTAGTGTCGGCACATAATGTTCATCTAGGATACAATTATGGAGATTCTAAAGTGATGTAAGCCATGGGAACATAAATCTAAAACCAATTTCCTATTTGGACAAAAGAGGTTATTTATGTCATAAGCTGTTTTCAGTGTTGTTAACCTTAATGGGATCATTCTTCCTAAAATTTCTAGGTTCAACAGTGTTCTTATCTCTTGCCCTTCTGTTGTTGTTTCTAAGAAAATTCCTAAAATTCTTGGCAAGGTAAGTTATCTCTGTAGAAGAGAGCTCATCATCAAATCCACCAACATCAATATCATCAACTGACTTAAGAGCCATTGATTTGGATTTGCTAGTCTTAGATAGGTCCAACTCATAAGATTGAAGAGATCCTACAAGTTCATCAACAGGGATGGAATCCACATCCTTGCTCTCAATGATGGCAATCACTTTGGGTCTAAAATCTTCAGTCAAAGATCTAAGAATCTTCCTAACAATTTTAAGTTGATCATAGATTTCACCCAAGTTGTAAGCAAAATTAACAATATCATTCAGTTTGGCATAGAATTTATCAAAAGATTCATCATCAAACATCCTAATGCTTTCAAATTTAAAAGTTAATTGTTGCAACTTATTTATTTTAACAGCCTTTGTGCCTTCATGCACAGTTTAGAGGATATTCCAAGCAGTGTGAGCAACCTCAACATTAGAGATTCTCTTAAATTCCTCTATAGAAATAGCGTTAAAGATAGCATTCATAACTTTGCTATTGAATGCGGCTGCTTCTTTTTGAGAAGTTTGCCACTCACTAACAGGAGTAGTGGGCTTCTCCCATCTGTATTCAACAGAGTTCCAGACTCTCTCATCAATTGATTTCAGGAATGCTTTCATCCTTACTTTCCAATAAGCATAATTATTCCCATCAAAGTGAGGAGGAATAACAAGAGAATGACCGTGTTCCATGACAACAAGGGTCAAGGATCAGCTCAGAGATCAAAAGATCAATAACAAGAAAGCTACCCGCTCTGATACCACTTGTTTGTTTTTAGACCCCTTAAAACACAATAGAATTAACCTAGTAAATTAGCCAAGTGATTAACTTAGTCAAATTAACAAATCTAGATTAACACAAAGATATCATATCATGCAAAGCAGCGGAATTATAAAAAACACAATGATATGATGACTCAGGAAACCACACGGTAAAAACCTGAGGAGGATTTGACCTAGCTATGAAAGAACCACACGGTAAAAACCACACGGTTTACCTTGAGGTTTATCCTCAAGATAAACCTGAATCCACTATGAAAGAATCAAAATTTTACAATAGCGACTTAAAACACTAACATCCTATTGCTATCCACCAATAGAAACTTACTGACATGACCACGTGCAAGCTCCGAGACCATGGACTCCCTCTTTCTTGGATTCTCCAGCAAGTACAAGTACACCCGCTTGTGTTTCTTTAAGCTTTTTAGTGCAATAACTAAATGGTCATCAAGTTCTTGAACAAATCTCCTCTTGATAATCATAATCTTATGTAAAGGAAAGCTCCTCACAGATCTCACAAGAGATTTACACAAATCGTAATATGAGCAACCTCTAAAACGTGGCTAGGGTTTGCCTTATATACCTGGGGCAAAAATATAAAACCCTAAACATTTTAAATGAGCTAATGTTGAGTTGGAAATCTGCAGAAAATAACATCCTGCCTGAGATTCGATCAATCGAGCCTGTTCTTCGATCGATCAAGCCAGGCTGAAAGTCACTAATACTTCTACAGCCACTCGATTCCAACTTTACCTTAACGCACACACTTTGAGTGAGTCTAAAACAAGACTAACACTTGTTTTGATCATGGTTTGCCAACATTACACATTAGAGTTCTAAAAACATTAGTTCCTAAGTCTTTAGAACCTAACAAAGTCTGTCGGTGGTCATCACTAAAAAGTGAGGGAATTAATAAGTATACTGTGATTGTTTTGTCTCACATTTAGCAATTAGCTAGAAATTGCATATTCTATATGATGAAGTAGATACAGAACCATGTGTTAGCAAAATTCATCGCCAACCTAATTACTTTCAAGAAGAGAGTATCATGCAACTTAGAAGTCTACATTTGGTAGGTACAGGAAGTCTACATTTGGTAGGTACTCCTGTATATGTACAATATTATGTGTACATATAAAGCCAAGTTTTTTTTTTTTTTTTTTTCCAGAAAACATAAAGCCAAGTTTTTTTATTTTTCAGTCTATGTCTGTGACTAGTGTTACATAATGACAACAAGTTATTTACCCCCACACTATTAATGATCTCACAGTAGCACTCTTTGTAGTATGGACCCTCAAATTGATGAGGAGCTAGAGATCATGTACCCTGGTCCCATCAATTCTTCAGTGCTAAAGCAATAACCAAATCATCAATCAACCAACATTTGGAATGGCATGGTGAAATATCTAGTTCTAACAACCGCTTTAATTTTTATGTTCTCTTTGACTTTTAGCAACTTCTTTCAAAGTTGTATATCTATCTCTAACAACCACTATAATTTTTATCGATTTTGCAGGGCCCAGGCCCACTTCAGTGCCGTGGTCGCTCTAAGGAGATGGCAAACATATCGATGCAAGACAATCGGGTGATAGACATTATCAAGTTGGTGGGGCTAGAAAGATTGTTTAGGGCCCCGTCTAGAGAGATAGATCATGGCCTAATATTGACCCTAGTTGAGCGATGGCGGCTAGAGACTCATATGTTCCATCTTTTGCATGGTGAGATGTCAATCACCCTACAAGATGTGGAGGTCATTTTGGGACTTCCTATAGACGATGAGGTCTTGGCTAGGCCAACTGGTAGGGGGGGGTTGGAGCACTCTATGCGAGGACTTGCTTGGTTTTCAAGTTTCGGCGAATGACAAAAAAAAATTTGGTAAGGCAAAGAATTCTCATCAGCTGCCTTGTTGAGCGCATTGCAAAGCCACTGCCTCATGATGCAACAAAGATTCAGATACATTAGTATGCCCGGTGTTATATTTTAGCACTACTAGGGGATGTGATTATGGCCCATGGCCAAAAGCTCCACTTGCATTTAAGTAAGTATTTTTATGATATTCAATGTGTTATACAATGTACTCTTCTTAGTAACTAAGTGGTATTATCTTATCTTATGTTATTCGCTCGTAATAGTAAGTAGGTGCGGGTGCTAAGGCCAAAGAGTAGGCCATCTGGCATGGCGTTGGTCCACTATCGCGAGCAATTAGTTAGAATGCAGCCAGGCCAAGTAATAATATACCAAAAATCTATTTGGTTATGTGAATATGGAGTGTGAGTTTCCAAAGAATCATGATGGCTTTCTTCAGCTATAATCCTTTCTAACATGGTAAAAAAGGAATTTTGTTTAGGGTTTTATGTGTGTCATTGCCCTCTGCTGGTTTCTCCCCTCATCTGGTCACAACAACATTGTTCGCGTCCTTAGCCTTCCTATTACCATTTGGCCTCTTTTTCTTTTACTAGTGATGTGATAGAAGTAAATGTTAGAACTTGTCCTTGTGCCTCAGAGCTGTTTTGTGTTGATGGATGCATGTTTGAGAAAAAACATTTATTGTTTGCTATAATAAGTTGTTATCAGACTCTTTCTTTGGATCAGGGGCAGAGGGAAGGGCGGGGGGGAATGCCCCCCTGATGCCCCAAAAATTCTCAAGTAATATATAGTACAAGGTCTTATTTGCATACACAAGGAAAATCAACTTTTTTACCTACATATTGTACTTGTACTGTGTATTAGTTCACTGTAGGAAAACAATTTCACATTAGGGTCACTGCAACTCTTTTTAAAAAGTAATGGATCCCACCTTATAATAATATTATAATAAAATAAAACCACTTGTACAGCCTACTTCTACACCACTATTTTGTTGAAAAAAAAAAAAAAAAAAACTGCTCTCACTCACTAGTCATTATAGCACCTCAAAAAAATTGAGGACTACAAAATTTTTCACAATTTTTTATCACAATTGTTGCATGGCAAAGTATGATTATTGAAAAAAAAAATTGTGAGTTTATGTGTTAGTATTTGTTAATCACTCACAGTCTACCATACCAAAATTTTGGCAAAAACATTGTGAAATAATTTATGGTTTAGAACTCCTCATAGCACCTTTGTTATGTATGGCAATTTTTTCTTTCCTCACCAGCATTTTTTAGTATCAAACCCAAGTTTTTTTTTACAAACCCAAATTTTAATTGTATATGAAAATTACATTTGCATATAGTTGTTTATTTATTTTTTTTATTAATATCAATTAATATTTTTTCGAATTAATTTTACTCTCTTTTGATCTTGCCCCCCCCCTAATCTAAAATCTTGGCTCCGCCACTGCTTTGGATGTAGTTTTATTCATAGTAACATGGGAATAATTTTGATCACAATGTGATAATTGTCAGTCTAATTCAGTTTCTTATACCAAATTGATCATTTTTTTTTTTTTTACTTGTGTGAAATAGCAAATTTTATTCATGGTAATATGCTGAAGTTGCAGGCATAACAATGGAACTCATTAGCGTTGATTTCCACTGGAAATTTTCCTGTGAAATCTATTTCTTTCTAGTATAGGAGAGGGATTAAAACTGAGTACTTCTTCTATAAGAATGGGAAGAAATTCTAGAAATTGGAATTGCATGGGAGGATATAGATCTAACCATCTCTTCAAGGACCATGAATAAGCAATTAAATGAAAACAACAAACAGCTAATACTCATTGAGAATATACTCTTTTTGGTTTCCTAATAAAAGACCCAAATTTTAGAATTAGGCGTCAATTCTCAAATGAATTTCACCACTCAAGTGGAATGGCAAATATTGGTGCAAGGAATATACATTTAACACGCTAGGTTATCATACCCTTTTGAATATCCCAGTCTGAGTACCACATGCCAAAGCCACCTTAGTTTTATGTTAGATTTTCATTGCAAATTCCTTTTACTTCACAGAAAGGCCCCTATGGTCCATCTTTTTTTCTTTTTCACTTTCTCCCACAAAACCAAATGATACAAGATAGCCTATCAAAAATGACTTCAAGTACAGGCAGAACAAGAAGATAGTGGCTAAGAAAAGACTCCACACTTCTACAAAAAATTTCCCTTGAGGATCACCATCATTTTGGCCAAATGAGCTCCTAGAGTTCTATTCTTCTTTTCTCAATTAATTATCATGGTTTTCTTAGTTCTTGTTGATGAGGTAAAGTTGTATAAAGTACAGGTGTAAAGTACTTCCAGCTTCTGTCTTAATCAAACAAAAATTAGGCTAGAATTGTGAGGAAGGAGAGAATGTGAGAGAACTTAGAGAAAGGACATAAATGGTGTGTTGATTCAATCCAATATTTGACTATTGGGAAGCTGGAATACTAGAATGATTCGTGTTGCTATTCCAACAACTGAAGAAGTATTTCTGTTACAATATGCTACGCAATACTCCTATGGATATTGCAGCTTTGTACTGATTCATTTCTTCTTCAGCTTGGTTTCACACAGTCCTCACAATTATAATACTTAAACATAATTTGCACAGTACTTTTGAAGAAGCAAAAATTGACAAGAACTATGTCGGGTGCAAGATGGAAAGATTCTAAGATGATAAACTGCCACAATTCAATGCTTTTACGAATTTCTAATGCACTTGAGGTACAATGCACTGGCTTGCCTTAGACTTTCAATCATATGTCTAACTTAAGACAACCTCTGCCATTTACTTAGAAGGTCTTTGGCATTGCTGCAATGATACAGCTATTTAGCTCATAATCTTCAAAAGATTAGAAATACAAATTGAGTGCCAGAATTCTTGTTGAATGACAGGTTTGTTAAACTAGCATCTCCTTAGAACAAAGCAACCGCCTGAGACTATTTGACATGGAAGTTATTATATTTTTGCTTACAAATTACATCTCTAACAATATTTAATACATTATTAGTTTGTCGATCAGGTTTTTCTAAACCCACTCGACTCTACTCTATATAAGAAAGCTCTATAACTCAATTCCTCAAATATGGCTACACCAACTCCATCTTTTTCTAGATGCTATCCTTTAATTATATTATAGGCCATCATGCCTCTTCCCCGTCTCACCCTATGTTTTTACCCCTTGTAGCACTATTCATTTGGTATAAATGATTTGCACATGACCAAGCCATCTTACGTAGTATCCATAATCAACATAGTCAGACTACTAGAAAAACACTGGAGATAATTTCAATTGCTATTCTAAGCAATCCTTCAATGTCACTGACGTATCCAAAGATTGAGAAAGGGGAAAATTTAAGTTGACACATTTAAAGCCTAGTAAATTAATTTAGACATATTCAAATACGGGACGACGCTACTATTATATAAGACCTATGTAAAAAAACATTGAACATGAATAAAAGTTGTCCCACATGACTATCTCCACCAAAATGTGTCCAACAAACTATAGCCAATACCCAGGTTCCGTGGTTTATCAAATTGAAAGTGCCTTGGACTCACTTGAATGGTACATACAGAATCATGTAACCCTATCAATCATTCAACAAATTGCTAATACCAAAAAAGCATAACCTGGCGAACAATGAAGAAGTTAACACATGGAAATTCTTTATCAGCTTCACCTAACTATGAGCAGCATAACATATACAATTCTGTCGTAACTAATTTCATATTGTGCAGCAATGAACTGCTTAGAAATTCAGAATTCCATTGCACTGCCTTAATTGACCTGCATCAAGCCATAAATTTTTGCCTCCATAGCCTTGTTATTACCTTTCTGCCTCTCTTTCTTTTGCTAGTAATGTGGAAGCAGTGAATGCTTAGATTAGTTTGTCTTAGGGTGCATGGTTGAGATTTTTTTTTTTTTTGGTTGGGATTATTTAGTTGTTGGAAGTTAAACATACTATTTAGGTAAATGAAGTTTAATCATGTGAAGAGTTCATGAAGTAAATACTCATGGACATGAAAGTTAAGATAAACGAAAAAATTTATTAAGAGAGTGAAGTAAATACCCATGGTTGATCTCTTTTTCTGGGCTGAGTAACTGATTTGTTAAATGTCAAATTGTTACTTTAGCTTGTCAAATTATTGTTCTCAATTTTTGTTGCAAAGCATTATTATGCTGTGACGTATGCAAAATTGCTTCTTTCATGTCTCTTTGTTTCATTATGCAACAACAACCAAACCTTAGTCCCAAAGTTTTACGGTATCTTTGTTTCATCATATTTATTTAATTGACTTCACTGATGTTTCATTTCTTTGTTTTCTTCTTGCCTAAAGATTGGATCCCTATGTATAATTTTCCTTAAGAATATGTTAAAATCATTGCAGAAACACCCATATCTTCTGTTTTAATTTGTGTTTTTCCCTTTATCTATGTATTCTCCCATGTTTCACATTTTAAGATGTTATGATAATTGCTTTTTGTTTCTATTGTAGATTATGTGGCAGCCATATGAGGCAAATTTAGGCCAGCTTCCTACCTTATGCGTTGCAGGGAGGGATATGTGAACGGCAAGAGTGCCACTTGTGTGTTTTTGCATAGTAGAGACACACCACCCAGACCGTGTCCTTCAAAAATTTGAGTTGGTGTAGGAGGAGCCCGCCCATGTTGAGTACAATGAAATACTGCATGCAATAGACTTGCATGGGAAGGTGGACAAAAATTGGAGGGTGGAGCACACACCATATATCCGAGAATGG
Organism: Quercus wislizeni; assembly: GCA_023055345.1. Classification (NCBI taxonomy): domain Eukaryota; kingdom Viridiplantae; phylum Streptophyta; class Magnoliopsida; order Fagales; family Fagaceae; genus Quercus; species Quercus wislizeni. Next base: position 26,899,755 of record JALGQJ010000005.1, read on the forward strand.
GATACTCGACAACAATGACTTTGCCATGCACCTCCTCAGATTGGTGAGATGCCCCGCGATCATGCCTATTACCGCTGGTACTGTCCGATCACTCGAAAGTATGTCCACCGCTGGTAATGTGTTCTAATTAGATTTCATTGCCTGCTTTTCTTTGCTTCAGTAAATGTATGAACGTAGAATCAATTGATTTCTTTCTTTGGATTTGGAATATTATGAATATTAGCAATTAATAAGTACTATATTATACATTCTGTAATTGAAACATAAATGTCTCAAATCTGATTGTACTGATTCTTTCTTTACTTCAGATTGAAAGCCATTTAGCACTGTTAAAGATGCTTCCTGTAGGCAGCCCAGGACATGACCACATCCTAGGCATCCTAAAGGCTATGGCTGGGCTTGGTAGTGGTCCTGCAGCAAATGGGCAGGCAAACAATAGGCATGAGGCTAAATCGGCAGCTACTGCAACCCTAAGCACAAGCGCAACACCATTAAGTACACCAAACTGTGGTCGGCTTGCTACTGCAAGCCTAAGCACAAGTGCAGCTTGGGGCCATGGTCAGCATTCAACAACCCCTTTGGTTGTAACTAGTCCTACGATACCTGCATCCATCCTACACGCATCTCCTCAGCCCGAGGTCTCTCCACCCATCCCAGATGCATCTCCTCAGTCCAAGGTCCCTCCACCCATTGTAGATGCAACCCCTCAACTCAAGGTCCCTCCACCCATCCTAGATGCATCTCCTCAACCCGAGGTCCCTTCAAACCACCCCACCTTCACAACCCAGTTTTGATCTTAGTATTGATCTTCATTTGACCCTCTTATGCACCTCGAGACACCCTCATACCCACCCACCAGCTCCAGTGCACCCACTTTGCCCATAGACCCACCCCGTACTGAACCTATGACAATGATCCCCACTCCTGGTCTCTATACAAAGCATCATTACCCACCTACCTCATCCTCATCCAACCCTCTAGGACCTCCAGTTGAGATTGACACACTACAGCCAGATACTGATGTACTGGACGAGCATCCCCCTCATCAGCCTTCACCCCCATGAGGTAGACCGCAACGTGCTAGAAAAGCACCCACTTGTGGGACAGGTGGATGCAAAATAAGACACAAAGGCAGCTCTATGGTATGATAACATTAATTACAATGTAATGATATATTTTGCAGTTCGCTTTATTCTTATCATTACACCAAATATTGATTTATGCATCTAATGTCTTTGCAGCATGATGATGAGCCTGAGGATGATGCCTCGCGGCCTTCTCCCCCGCCCAAACATTACACAAGGGTTAAAAAACGCAAAATTGGTTAGTCTACCATTTATTATCATTTTACACCAAATAGGTGATAACGATGTATGTTGGTAACTGAAAAAATTTTACGCATTCTTTAGCAATAAGTTCATTCTATTCATATTTCATTATTTTTGACATAATAAGGATATGCCTTGCTTTGCATAATTTCTAATATTTTTAAGTTACTTATCTATGGTTCACTTAACTATGCCCAAGTCTTTAAATTTGTATTGTTTATATACAATCTTGATTGACAAATAGCTCTATATGTGACAATTTCTTTGTTTGGATTAAATTGTAAGGCAAGGCAACATGTCCACTCTCAGCACCTTGATGCACCTTTGTGTGTGTGTGTGTGTACACATTATATGCCCATATCATACAAGCACAGTCCTCTGACTTTCATTTCACATGGCTAAACAGAGCTGACATACTTTTCTCGACCTGTCTCTAGTTGGGGTGGCCTCTTATCTTCGTAGGTGTAATTTTCAAGGTTAATTTTGTTTGTTCATGTCTCGTCATTTGTTAGGATTCTCATTTCTTCCATGGTAAACATGTTAATGCAAAACTAAATCTTGAAGCATGTCTAGTCTTATATTGTGTTGATCTAATCCCAAAATTTTCATCATAATGTATTTCATAAACAAGCTGTTGTCCTTGTTATTAAAGTTCATCTTAACAAATCCTTTTTTGTCAAACAGCTTTTCGAGGTGATATCTCACAAACAATAAGTCCTTTTCACTACCAAAGTACAATAAGTCCTTATAGCATATCTAATATGAAACATGACTGCTTCTCAATATTGCAATTGTTAATTATTGATACATGTGCCCAAATTTTCTTAACAAACTTTCCTTTGTCTTGTTCTGTAACTTATATTTTCTCTAGAATGCATGGACTTCCTTTTTGCTTTTCAGTCTTGTATTTCTATTGTTTGTTGTCAACGATCTAACTGTATCAACATAAGTTTTTGAACCGTGTCATTGTTTGACTACCAAAGACGAACACCCTTTTCAAATAACAATAAATATAAAAAAATTTAGTTAGTTGTCATGTTTCAAAACAATGCTGAAAACTAGCATCTCGAGTATCTAAAACTCGAGTTCCAAGATAAAACTCGAGTTTTTAAGTCTCGATTTATAAGATGATGGGTGTGATGTGAAAAAAAATCCACGTGAAAATCGAGTTTTAAAGACTGGATTTTCATAAATTGCAGAAAAACGCCGCTATAGGGCTTTAAAACGTCACTATAGGGCTTAAAAACACCACTATAGGGCTCCCTAAACCTAGTACTTACAAAAAAAAAAAAAATTATAGGAAAACGCCGCTATAGGGCTTTAAAACGTCATTGTAAGGCTTAAAAACGCAACTATAGGGGAAATTTTTTTTGCATAAAACTCGAGTCTTAAAGACTTGAGATCTATGTGGCATTTTTGCACTCGTTGAGCGAGTCTTTCAAACTCGAGTTTTAAATGGATCTCGAATTTCTAAAACTCGAGATGCTATTTTTCTTAAAACTTTCAAACATTGCCTAACTTACTACATAGTTGCCCCTCACACTGTTAGTTTGCCCATTCCCCCACCAAAGACATAATAAGGATATGCCTTGCTCAGCATAATTTCAGATATTTTTTACTTACTCATTTATGTTAGGCTTTATGAAGCCTAGTTGTGTTTGATCCAATTGACAACCCAACCCAAATAATGTTACGTGGTTTTTAATGGGAGATTTTTTGAGACTTGGGCTGACAAGCCCAAGTTGTAGTGCTCATAGACAAGCCTCCTAGGGGTCCAAGGGCAACATCCCTAGGAGAAATTTTAGGCCCGTTTTATAGCCCATTGTGAATCATGTACACAGGATATAGAAAACGTTATTTTTTGGTGATTAGGGTTTGTTGATGTAGTTTTTTGAGAGAGAAAAAAAATTGTACTTCTGCACTTTGTATTTTTCCTTAATAATAGTGAAATTTCTGTAACTCTATGGACATAAGTAAATTGCCGAACCACGTAAATATTATTTTGTACGTGTGATTATTTTTCTTTGGCGTGTGTTTTCTCTATTTTGGTTTCTCACATGTTAGGAATTTCATGTTAATTCCCTACAATATGTGGTTCACTTATGTAGTTTGAGATAGATTTTACCTTTTCGAACTATGAAGAGTTTCTGTTTGCAGGTGATTGACATGGAATATGTGCTTGGTGCACTAAGGGCTCAAATTTGGGAGAAATATTCATTTTCGGTTAAGCTTGAAAACAAGGTTTGTTAACTATCTTGTTTATGGCATCTGTGATGTCTCTGGTATTTGTTTTCTTGGAATTTATTGCACTTGTGAAATGTCTGTGATTGGTCATGGAATTGTTGTGTTTGATTGTCCCTTAACATTGATAAATCACTTGAAATTGCAGTACCATGGCCGGTTGCAACAAATCCGGTAAATTATGGTAGACCATGTCAACTATCTTGTGTGGAGGGCCATTATCTGCAGCTCTAATCATTTGGTACCCAAACCTGTTCCTAAGTTATACAGTTTTCTTATGGTGCTAAACGCGTGCTGAAGTTTGTGACTCTCTTTTTACATTGGTGCATGTTTTGTCGTATCAACCAGCTCTTAACTATATGTGACCTGTAGATTGCATTATAGATGCGGGTTTTGACAAGGAGTTCTTATCACATATTATATAAATAGTCTAATGTGAGTAATTATTGTTTGTTTGAGAGATAAAGTTACTGGCTTATTTCAGTTTTGGTAAGAGGCAATATGAAGTTGCTATTATTTGTATTCCTGTAGCCAAAAGTTCAGAGATACTATAATGAGACTCCTATGGTAGAATAGCTTAACAAGACTTTAAAAGCCTAATAATGTTTAAGCCTGTGAATGTTCAGGGACAACTGATCCCACCATAAGGCACACCCTCTGTGGAATTAGCTATTAAATCTTGCATTTGATGGAAGTTTTCTGAGATCTGAAGGAAAATGCTCCGATTGTCTGATACTTTCAAGACACCCAGTCCTTTTTAGTTTTACTTAAATCTCTTTTCTTTTCTTTTTTTTTTCCTTCCCAACTTTAATTAGGTTGAGTCATACATAATCTACCTCAGCAGCATCTCTAATTTTGGTGGGTCTCTGTTTTAGTATGCTCGATATCTCTACCTTCTATGTTATGAACATGTCTTATTCTGTTGCACCCAAGATCAAATATGTTCCCCAGTAGAGGAATTTAAATTTGTTCTCACAATTCTGTTTATATGGTTTATCAGTGGGGAAGAGGAAACTGCAAATCTGTTGCTTGGCAAGTTCAAATGGGGCCATGCTATATATCCTATCCCTCAACAGGTGTGTCTCTGTTCATTTCTCAACTTATCTTTTCCTTTTGAAATATGAAGATACTTATTAATTGGAAGTGTGGCCCATCTATACGAGTAATTTGAGATTAACTTGACCAGGCCTAAAAATTTTTAACCTCATGCACTAAAAGATGACCAAGATATCATTATTGCGTGTCCCTATCCCCCTTAGAAGTTGTGGGCTTCAACTCCAAAAATGAACTTCTATTTCTTTTTTATAAATTGATCGTAAGAGTGCAGAAAGTGTAACCACACAGCTATCCGACATATCTTTTAAAAATCCTAATAATCTTGAACCTACATAAATCTTTGCAATTAATTTCTTCTTTTAGATAAATTACTTTGTAGTTTTATGCATGATATAAATTTAAATTGCATAAACTAATTGCCTGGGGTTTTTAATACCTCAGGTCAGTTGATTGAGTGTGCCTGTCTGCACAAAGTTTTACCGTAAAACAGACAAAACCTCATATCTCAAACACCTAGTTGAGTTGGGATTAAGATGATATTTTCTTCCCTTTGGACCTGGCCTGTCTCTTAATATTTGAGTTTGACCTGGGTTCTTCATCTTAATAGGATCTGTTTGTTGGGTCAGCTATGGATCCTTAACATGCTAATTAATATCAAGGTTGGCCACCTGAAAAGAAAAACAAAGAAAGAAATAAGAAAGAAGATTTTTAAATCTCTATTGACATCGTAAGAAATCTTTTCAATAAGTTAAGATGGCACAAGTTATTAGTTTATTGGGTCTACAGGACAGGTTTTATATATAATTATTTTATATTAATTTATTTTGGGTTAGAGAGAAGAGTATGTTAACATGGACTTACCCAGGCTTCTTAGGGCCTGGCATCCTAACATGTAAACATATATAAACACTGTTTTTTTAATAAATAATTTAAAATGTATAATTTATTATTTTTTCTTATTTTCATCTTTCAAAAATTTGTTTGTGAGGCAGACTCTGTTCTGCGGGCATGTCTAACTCTTCTTAGTGGAAGGGCTCTGCATCGGGCTACGCTAAAATCTTGTCTAAATGCAGATGGTGCATGTTGAAGACATTGGTGCCAGGAAAGCCGCTTACATGGAAATCCTAAATCAACTCTCAGAAAACTTGAGATCTGCACTTAAATCTATGGGAATTAATAAATTTTATAGCCACCAGGTACTGATGTTTCCTATACTTCGCTCCTTCCGATAGCAATATTTTCTTAATGTTTTTCCTTTTTTTTTAATATCCATAGGCAGAGTCTATTCAAGCCGCCCTTGCTGGGAAGAATGTTGTTGTGGCAACAATGACATCCAGTGGGAAATCTCTTTGTTATAATCTGCCAACTCTTGAAGTCTTGTCGCAGAATTTGTTAACATGTGCTTGTGTATTTATTTCCAACAAAAGTTTGTTGCAATATGTAAATGTCTTAACTTCTACATGCTTTGGAAGAACTCATCATGGTTTTTGATATTTGGTAGTAATTATATGAAGAAAATATTTCATGTGTGCAGGCCTTAGCTCAAGATCAACTTAGAGCTTTGTTAGATATGACAAAAGGAATTGATGCTAGCTTAAATATTGGTATATATGATGGTGACACTTCTCAGAAGGAGAGGACATGGCTGCGTGATAATGCTAGACTGGTAATTTAGTAAATTCTGGTTGGCTCATACAGGGCAGTTTTCTTAGGCTGGTTGGGACTCAGCTAAATTTCTAGGACTCTTGTCTGCTTGCATGCAGTTGATCACAAATCCAGACATGTTACACATATCAGTCTCATTGTCAAGTGAGGGAGGCCAAGCGATCTTTACTCAATCATTTTTATACAGAAGTGGGCAAAAAAGAGGTACCAATCAACACTCCCCCACCCCCACCCCCACCCCCCTCTTGTTAGATTTGATTTCAATCCTATTTGAAGCCAGAATATTGCGAATTTATAATGAGGCATTTGAATAGATTACAGTTTCCCTAGTTTTGCTCCTAGTCAAATCTGGAACTGGAATCACGTATAGATGTGCTTGATATGATATGATCATATAACTAATCCAGAGTTGCTTAATGTAAAATTTTCATCTCTGATCAAACTCAGGGAAATACAATACAGTTCAGATCTGAATGCATGCCCATTATTCATCCTTCTGTTGGTCACTTAAAAAAATGAATTGATGAAATTGTGCAGGGATGGCATCTAGATTATGCTAATCTTAGTACTATTACTAAATTGTGAGGGATTTGTAAAAGGAGTACAGTTAACATTTTACTGAGTTTGTTGTTTATTCTGTAGGCCAAGCAACTTGCAGAATTGTTGGATGAAGACCCTGCATTGATGGATAGGAGGCAGCAGTGTGCAAGGCGGCTTGCGTTATACAAGTCTGCAAGGGATGAGATTGATTCGGTCTCATGGTCCAGATGAGGTGAATTGTGAATGAGTGTTTAGAAAAATTTTGTATAAAATCTATAATAGCACTGAGGGACATGCTAAGAATGAATAGACTATGGTTTTCTCTGCTGTCTTTTTTTTTTTTTCAAATGTAGATGTGATATATCTGTATTGAAATTATTGGTTTTTAGCTGATCGTGATTCTCTTAAATTTGATCATCTTCAAGTTTGTTAGCTGTAACATTGATTTATAATGTAACATTAAAATTCTTTTATACATTGGCTCTGTGACTTATAAAAGCCTTGCACCCTGAGCTACTGATGGTGAGAGGTTCTGGATTAACATCAACAACAACAATAATAAATAAAATAAAAACTAGAGGATTTACTTTATGAGGGAAGGAAACAACTCTCAATTAGTTTAACAAAAACTTTTATGCTCTAGACCCAAGTTTTATCCTACCTCAACATTACATGGGAGAAGAATCATTTATTGCTCTTGGGAATTTCATTGGCTATGCAAAAAATAATTGTCAAAAAATTTAATTTTTTTTTCATAAATTTTTTAAAATTTTCATAAAATCCGTTAACTTTTTTTTTTTAAAATATTAAAGGTCTAGCCCAAAAAAAAAAAATCAATTCAAGAGAATGCTTCAGAAATTGAAACCTGCACACAATATTCCATGTGCCATCATTGGTAACATGGACGAGAAATTGAAACCTGCACACAATATTCCATGTGCCATCATTGGTAACATGGACGAGACATAATGATATTGGTTGAATATTGGATAATATATTTTCCATACATGATACAACCATAGAGACTGGAGGAATTTATTTTATTTTAAAGAAAGATGACGGATGGAGTGAAGTGTAGAAGTATTCTTTACTATTAGATTGATGGTATCCGATTGATCACGTTTAAAGCATGTAGACGGTATATCCAAATACTGTATCTGTGTGTACTATATAATCACCTATAGCTAGGTACCTTATAAACTGATATCAAACTCATGTACACAAAGCAAGTCATGTTTGCAATTTGAATGAGCATGATGGGGTGCAAAAGCAATTTCTCAGTGTTCTCTAGTTTTAGGAACATTAATCATTAGGCCCTTGATCCTTGAGAGGGGTGATCACATGTGTGGCACCTTCCATCCATGCCAACCACGGAGAAACTCATGGACATGAAGGAAGGAAGCATATCATGGGTTGAGCAACATTCATTGAGGAAATAGAAGACTATGCTACTTCACTCATTGTGGTGCATGCATACTCGTGTTTGACTTTAGAGGCAATGGGTTTGTTACTTTGCAAAGGTAATGAATCTGTGGTCATGGTCTGGTAGAGTATAAGCTATGCCTGTGTTGTGCCAGTGTGATTTGATTGAAGCATCTTAAACTCTATGCAGGTTTATTTGCATCCCATGATTCATGTTGCTCATGGGTGCAAGATGTCTAAGTCCTTGGGAAATGTCATTGATCCGCTTGAAGTAATAAATGGAATATCCTTGGAAGGTCTTCATAAGAGGCTAGAGGAGGGTAACTTAGATCCCAAGGAACTGACTGTTGCGAAAGAGGGACAAGTGAAAGACTTTCCTAATGGTATTCCTGAATGTGGTGCAGATGCTCTCCGCTTCGCACTTATATCTTTCACAACTCAGGTTCATTTCTTTATTCGGATTTCTATCCCTCATTTGGCTGTTTTCATTAATTGAATTACTGATATGTGTAATCATTTTGTCTCAGTCTGATAAAATAAATCTGGATATTCAAAGAGTGATGGTGTATTGTCAGTGGTGTAATAAATTGTGTAACGTTGTACGATTTTCTATAAGCAAGCTTGGGGATGATTATGTTTCGCCCACAAATGTAAATCCGAATTACTTGCCATTTAGGTGTCAATGGATACTCTCAGTATTAAACAGATTCATATTCAAAACTATTGTGGCTTTAGAGTCGTATAAATTCTCAGATGCAGCAAGTACTGTGTATTCATGGTGGCAATACCAACTGTGTGATGTTTTTATTGAAGCAATTAAGCCTTTTTTAGCTGGGAGTGATCCAATGTTTGACACTGACAGGAGTTTTGCTCGAGACACACTTTGGTTATGTCTAGACAATGGGCTGTGATTGCTTCATCCTTTTATGCCGTATGTTACGGAAGAATTATGGCAACACGTTCCTTCATCAAGGGACCAGACAAACAAGAGAGCTCTTGGAGCTTTGATTTTGACTATTCCTTCCCAACCAATGTGGGATTAGCTTTGCACGAATTTTACATTAAAACTTTCCTTACAGGGCACCTAAACCCTACATGTGCATGCATACGCGAAGTATGTATGGGCGCAAGCACCAACGTACCCCCTTTAGATAACATGTCGGCATGCCGATTCCTTCAGTTCCTTCTTGTGAAGATGGTATACACGGCTCTCAATCTCCTTAAAAGCAGTCTTAGACTAAAACCGGCATGAGCTTGGGAGTACGTGGTGCCTCTTAAAAAGAAGCAAAGGAGTCGCCACCTGGTTATTACACTTGGACGAAGTTTGCCTATAAATTTGGTTGTAGTTAATTGTTAGGACATATGTGATTCACTTGTTAGGAACATATGTCACTATTTTAAGTAATTGGCTAATCCTTTGACGAAACACATTTTACTTGTATTTGGGTAGATCTAGGATGTGTTTAATACTTCAAGAAACTTTGTTTCAAGATCAAATGTTGAAGCCATGCAAGTCTGTCCAAGATTCAAGCTGAAAAGTGCAAGTTCATTAAAGCTCGACAGCTAGCCATCTATCGAGCTTGAAGAATTGTTCCAGCCCCATAGCTCAACAGCAGCTCGACAGATAGGGCATCTGTCGAGATTTATGAAAAAACAAAATTTCACATCTATTTTGACTCTAATCCGTGATTATGTGTTTAGACTTTCTTTTCTCACAACCCTAGACATATAAAAAGATTATTTTAAGGGCCGTCAATGTGGACACAAGTTGCACAAGTGTTGAGCAAAGTTTGTTCAAGCAAATTGTGACCGGAGATAGAATTTTCCCTAGTTCATCATTCTTGTGAAGAAGTTGCTGTGTTTGTACACCGTAAAGTTTTGTGACCAAGTATTTTCTTGATCTTCATTGTCTGGATGAACTGAAGAACTTTGCAGCCAACAACCTTCTCTAGTTGGTGATTGAAGTTGCATACTGGGATCCGCGCAATTGGTTAGTCACGTATTAGGAGCCGTGCATTACAAAGAGAGATTGTCACTACAGAACAAGTCCAATTGGGTATTGGGGTAAAGGTTCAACTGTAGGTTGGTATAAGGTACTGGGATTCTTTTACTTATAACCGCTTGTTTTGATAATAGTGGATTCTCAGGAGTGGTGACCTTAAAATCACCCGGTGGGGTTTTTGCCGTGTTGGTTTTCCCCATTCATAAACAAATCACCGTGTCAATTTAATTTCCACTGCACTTAGTTTAATTGGTGATTTGTTTGTGCTACCACGCGTTTGCATGTTAATTTGATTAATTAATAAACTTGGGTAATTAATCAATTAATTTATCATAAGGGGTCAATTCGTTTTTGGCCTATCAAGTGGTATCAAAACAGGCACACTCTGATTAGGTTTTAATCTTTGTTATGTGATTAATTGACCCCTGTTGTCATAGCTGTAACTAGCTTGAAGAGATCTTTGTTTTCAAATACATCTTGTTTTTCTAATCTATATTTGTTTGAGTGTCTCAAAAAATACAAGTCTAAAAGTTATTTGAAATCTCTTATAATGACTATTGGAAAAGATCTCAATTTGACTAAGAAGAAACTAGACTGTCTTAGAATGAAAATGTGCAAAGGAGTTTGTCTGAAAAGAGTAAAAATTAAAGGCTTAACTTGTAAAAGGCAGATGAGAGAAAACACCATTCCAACTGATCTGTCATCTAAGCATGAAGTGTGTTTTATGATGAAGTCCACATTTAAAGCTACGGACACGTGTTTATGGTACCTTGACAGCGGCTACTTAAGACACATGATTGGAGACCGATCTCTCTTCAAGGTTTTCGAGTCTAAGAAATGTGTCAATGTCACTTTTGGTGATGGGAGAAAATCACAGATTAAAGGGAAAGGAATCATCTCTCTACCTGGGCTGCCGAACATTGCAAATGTTTTATATCTAGAAGGTCTAAAGGTGAACCTGTTGAGCATAAGTTAGATATGTGATCAAGACTTCATGGTACTATTCTCAAAGGAAAAGTGACTTGTCATGAATTAGTCTGGAAAGAAACTCATAAGTGGTGTTCGCACTTTAGACAACTGTTATGGATTGGTTCCTAATGCTGATATTGTGTGCAATAGCATCTGTTTGCCAAATAAAGATCTATGGCATCAATGGATGGGACATGCTAGTTACAAATATCTTTCTATTGTATCTAAGCATGAATCAGTCTTGGGGATACCAAAGCTTAGTAGAATGAGCAATGTAGTGTGTGAACCATGTTAGCTTGGGAAACAGACAAAAGCTAAGCATCCGGGCACTCAGACATTAGCTACATCTAGACCATTGGAGCTTCTACATCTAGATCTTATGGGTCTAACTAGAACTGAGTCTCTTGGTGGTAAGAGATACATCATGGTTGTGGTGGACGAATGATACACCAAGTCTAATACTCCTGAGAATATTAAAGCTTTGTGTACAAGATTGCAAAATGAAAAGAGCCTAAAGATTGATCGAATTCGAAGTGACCATGGTAAAGAATTCGAGAACTCATAAATGGAGTCCTTTTGCACAAGATTAGGTATATCTCAAGAATTCTCTACTCCTATTACTCCTCAGCAGAATGGTGTAGTATAAATAGATAAGAACAATATTGACTGCATCGCAACCAAAATTCTTAGAATTAAAATTTTTGCCAATGTCTAATAGAGTTGTAATCCATTTTTCAATCTTCACATTCTCAAGGTTTGAACATGCAAATAATACACTGACCAAGGTATCATTTTTAGCTGCAAATTCAGCTGAACCATCATAAGAAAAAACTGTAAAACATCCTCAGTCTGGCTTGCCTGAGCATAACCAGAAATCAACAAAGTCTAACAACATACCACAACCTTATCAGGAATTTCATCAAACAGCTTACACATAGACACCAAATCTTTAAGTTTCTTACAATAAGCTCCAAGAAAACCATTATACATAAACGGATCACCAAGAAACCCCATTTTCACAACATGGGTATGAATTTGTTTGACATGATAGGCGTTATTGGACCTAAAACACGCCTTTAGGAGAAAACAAAAGGAAAAGTCATTAGGTGAAAGTGACCTCTGTTTCAAGGTTTTGAAGATGAAAAAGGGATGGTAAAAGAGACCCTTTTCAGCTAAGACTCTGATAAAGGCATTGAAGGGGAAGGTGTTTGGGTTTTGCAGTTGATGAAAGACTTTAAGAGCAATATGCAATAGGTAGTGGCCAATGAGACGAGTGGCAATAAGATTGTCTTGATGGGCACCAAGTTGAAATATTTGGGCATAGATGAAACTTGGCCGTGTAGTACGGCAAAGAGATCAAGGGATCAATAAAGTTAGGGGAGGTTGGATGATTGGAAGAAACAAAGCGTACAAGGTGAAGAGGTAATTGAGCTGAGTCGCAGTTTTTGAACTTTAGGAAGTGTGGGAATAATGAAAGTATAATTGGAGGCTGAGATGTTCGTTTTGAAGAAACGAGGGAAACTCATGTTTATATTGTCTAAATGAGTTTCTCAAATATATATATATATATATATATATATGTGTGTGTGTGTGTGTGTGTGTGTGTGTGTGTGTGTGTGTGTGTGCGTAAATGCACTTTTAGTCCATACATTTTGCATTTTTTCATTTTAGTCCCTACATTTTCATTTTACCACTTTTAGTCCCTAAATCAATTAATGTGTTCCATTTCGGTCCTTACTATTACCCATTTAACAGAAATTACTGACGTGGCAAACAAAGTGCACTGTTGGCACATTAAATACTGACGTGGCTAATAAAATAATATTTAAAAAATGTCATGTCAACATCCACGTGTCCATTAAAAATAATATTAAAATAAATTTATCAATTTTAAAAATTAAAAAAATTACAAAAAAGAAAAAAAAACATAATTAAAAACATAATTAAATTTATCAATATTAATTTATCAAATTCTATTAAACTTTCTGGGCAACCAAACACAATAAAAGTTATTAAATCTTAAAATCTCAAACAAAATCTCCAAGCTCTCTCTGTGAAAATCTCAAGCTCTCTCTCCAAGCTATCTCTTTCTACAAAAGTCTCCAAGCTCAAGGTGAAGGTATAGGTGATTGAAGGTGGGTTTTGGGTGAAGGTGGAGGTGACTGAAAGTGGTTTCGGTTGAAGGGGCTGATTGAAGGTGAGCTCTCTCTCTCTAAATCCATGGCCGAAATCCCAACTCTCTCTCTCTCTCTCTCTCTCTCTAAATTCTATAAATTCATGGCCGAAAACCTAGCTTTCTCTCTCACTAAATTTTGGCCAAAAACCTAACTCTCTTTGGCCAAAAACTTAGCCCTCTCTCTCTAAACCCATGGCCAAAAACCCAGCTCTCCTTCTCTAAATCCGTGGTTATTTGTGTTTTCAAATCTTGGGTTTTGTTCATTGATTTAGGATTTGAGTTTTGAGTTTTGAGTTTTGAGTTTTGTGTTTGGTTTCTCAAAAAGCATAAGATAATCTAGGTAGAGTTTTCTGTTTGGGGTGGAAAAATATGGGTATGAGTTTTGTGTTTGTGTAATTGTTGAATGTCTTTGAGTTTTTTCTCTATGTAATTGTTTAAAAAAACTGGGTTAAGTTTTGGGTTTGGGTTCCAAAATTTTGTCTATGTAATTGTGGGCATGTCTTTGTATTTGTGGGTTATGATTTTTGTTTATCTGGGTTTTCACCTTGTTGATTTGGGTTTTTGTTGATCTGGGTTTTTGTTGATCTGGGTTTTGAGAGGCAACAACGCACCCTTCAGTATGGAAGTCATGGGTTCCTCTCAAAAAATGGGAAAACCCGATGAATCCGGCGTCCACAGCTATAGGTTATTTGTGTTAGTGATCTTGTGTTAATTTTTAAATTTGAGTTTGTATTTTTTGTGTTTGGTTCTGGGTTTATGCTCCAGAATCGAATCGGAGAGGCATTTATTTCTCAAAATCAAGCTATTCAAGAACTTACAGTCTGTCATCTCCGACGGGATCGATCTAGCGAGAGCATTGCTCGAGAGATCTAGGGAAACGAGATAAGGCAACCAATTACAGATTTGAGATGGGAAATTTATGTTTTTGTTAATAAATTTATATTTTCTCTGTTTGTGTTCATGTGATTGAATATTTTGGTTTCGTGTTCTTTCTTGTTCATGTTTAACGTAAGACCAGATCTGAATTCATGTGTATTTTAGGTTCTAATTTTGTTTATTTTCATTTTTTATTTTGTTAAAATAGATAAATTAATTTTCAAAATCAAAAGTTGATGCGAATGCTTATGTGTCTTTATTAATCATTATTTTATGCGACGTGGCATTTTTTAATATTATTTTATTGGTCACATCAGCATTTAATGTGCCAACAATGCACTCCGTTTGCCACATCAGCAATTTCTGTTAAATGAGTAACGGTAAGGACCAAAATGGAATGCGTTAATTGATTTAGGGACTAAAAGTTGTGAAATGAAAATGTAGGGACTAAAATGAAAACGATGCAAAATGTAGGGACTAAAAGTGTGTAATGGGCCTTTTTTACAATGTTAGGTTGGGCTGCCTCCTGCAATATTAGGCCCAAATGTTCTGAGTAAGAGAGTCAAGACCAGTCCAACTGCAACTTGCTTTGATCCGGCTTATGCACAAACTATACCCTATTTGCCAGGCTTTTATCACAGGCCCATGACAGGCATAACTACTATGGGTAAGTTACGACTGGCAAACATGATAAAGACAACACAAGAAATAATAGACAAAATGGATAAAAGGGAGCGACAAGCGACAACTTGTAGGCCAAAAGTAGAGAAATAAAATGAGGAATAATGATAAAGGGTTATTATATTAAAGAAGGAAAAAATCAATCTACCATGCCAAGTAGTGCCGCGGAGTTTAAACCAGGCAGGTAAACCACTTCCTAAATCTACCATGCCAAGTAGGAAAGAAATTAATTGCTTTGAGGGAATGGGCCTGAATGATTTATGTTTAATGGGTGATCCACTGTCTTTTTGATAGAGAGCAGGGCTTTAGAGGGAGAGATGAGATCAACCTATTGGTGCATGTCTGTCGTTCTATACTCCATATTCTATATCTTTCCTGGTTTTTCTTTCTTTCTTTCTTTTTTTCTTTTCTTTCTCAGTGTTTACTTATTTTGTTGCGATTCTCTCCTAGAGGTTGCTATTATAGTGCTTTTGGTGATCATTGTCCTGATCCCCATTGTGCACGACAAGGCCCTTTTTTATAGTGCCCACCGTGACTGGATTTTACCATTTAGCCTTTAACAACCTTTTTCTGGCTTGGGTGTCCTTGTCGACCACTTACAAGTTTGTCAGTCACTCAACCACCACCACTTGCCTGTGTTGGCTGTGCTACCAGACAAAGAAGGCTATTTTGTTTGTTTACCTACCATGTTACAATGTGAGTGCTCTCTCTCTTCCTATCTCTCATGGCATGCACCTAGTGGTCCCAGCTCATCCTTACTTCCTTTAGGTAGTATGTCATCACAGCAGAACATTTCCCCCAAAAGAGCCTAAGCAGGAACCCTAGAATAGGTTTTCCCCTCTCCCTACCGCTAGACCATACCCTCTCACCTCTGACCCGTGACCTCGCCACCTCTTGTATTGGCTGGGTATAGGCTAGTGAGGTCTAGGCCTTGCGCGTGCTTCACTTTCATGTATATCTGAAATATGTCTATTGCCCATGCGTTCGTCGTGGCCTGGAGGCTTGTCTGCACTTCCTGCTACCCATCCTTGGCTTCTTATGGCATGATCCATTTTCTGGCTTCTCATTCTTTAAAGCCTGCTCTTTTTCTAGGGTGGGCCTTTGCTTGGCCATGGGCTTTTCCTCCTTCAGCCCAATCTCTTGCCCTTTTTTGCAATCTTTGTATGTCTTGCCATATTGCTCTGCCATTCCTACTGTGGCGTTATTTGACCCAAGCTTGCTAGGCCCCTTTGGACTTATTGCTTATTCTGCCCTTAATGACTCAGTATAGTCATTTAGGCCTTTTTGGTTACGTTTGGGCATCCTTGGCCCATTTAATTTCCTTAAGCCCATTTGGCCCCTCTTCCTAGCTCTGCATTCCCATAGGCTTCCCTGGCCCAATTACCTTATCCTTCATCTTTGGGGTTCATGGACTTTCTATCAACCCCTTACTTTCATTACTTCGGGCCTGTTGTAGCCCATTCTCACTTTTCTACATCACATACTCTCCATGGGTTTGCTTCTTCTCTCTTTTCGGGCTCCTTTAAGCCCGTCTACTTCCTCATGACCCATTTGCTTGCTTTATGGACCTGCAATTCATTATTCCTGCCACTTGGGTTTAATGGTTTTTCTATCCACTTACTAACTCTTTTTTGCCCATGTTGTTGGGCTTCTTCTTTCTATTGGGCTTCCAAAAATGATCATCAACATTTAGCCCCCTTAACATATGAAGTGTTCATACGGTTCATATGTGAATAAAAAACTTCCCTACCCTTTCTGTCTTTGCTTCTTCTTTTCCTTCGTGGGCTTTTTGAACAGTGGACCCCAGTTTATACATATATTTCTTTTTCTTGCCATGAAGAGTGTTGTCTCTTCGAATTTCCCAATTTAGCAATTATTCTGAGATGCAGCCACCACTTCATTAATTTCATCCTTTATCTGATGGCTGACCCATCGCATCCTTTTGTGCCAGTATTAATGTCGTTGATATTTAAGGGGAAGTCCCTTCACACTCTAAACACAAACATCTTATCCCTTTCCAACACAAACACTTCCTCTGTTTCCCTCTCTTCACCATGTTCTCCTTCTCCAACACTCCCATATGTTTACTCCGATCAACCGCTACGCCATGACGCTGACGAAAGGTCAAAGCTCTTCCCACCGTAAGGGAAAAGAGATCGTCTCTGATTCTCCCACCGCACGTGATGTGGGCAAAGAAGTCGTTTATTCCGAATTGGACCATTATGACGAGGAAGAAGCACCGTGTGCCCCTGATAGTGAATGCACTCCTCTTATTGACTCTTGGTACGATATCCATCCCCATTTCCCCAAAGTTCTCGGTGATTATACACCCCCGCCGCCAGGCCGTGTGTGGCTTGCTCTTTGCCGACAAAACACAGATGTTTCTTAGGCTCCTTTGGCCTCCTCAATCCCCGATCTTGTCATTCACCAAGGCACTTCACTCCCTGTGCCTATTCACTTCGAGTTTGGGTTCGACACCGCCTTAGGTTGGAGGGAATGGGTGGACAGGGAGTTATCCGACACGGGTTTTATGGGGTTGCTACAGTAGGCAGTTGTATTGAAGGCCATTGTTTCATCCCGCTGTCTATCTAACTACAGGGACCTCTTCAACCTTCGCCATTTGGTCTGTCGGTGGTACCACCACTCACACTTTCTCTTTCTCCTGCGACAAGGTTACCGTGACTTTGTAGGATGTAGCAAATCAATTGCTTTTGCCCATCCTTGGCAATGTTGATCTTGGCGCTTTAGAGCTTTCCCCGGAGGAAGAGGACTTGGAGGCCGAGTTAAAGAAAAGGATGAGTGGGAATGCCAAGTTGTCATATTGAGTTAGTTCTCCTACTAAGATCTCCAATGCTGCTCATCGCGCGACCGTTATCACCTTCTGGCTCTGGAAGTTTATCTTTGGCTCCCATCCCCACTATGCTGTGAAACCCCTATGTTTTCGTTTAGCTATTAAGATATCTACCGGGGTGAGTCTGCCATTGGTTCCTATGTTCTTGGGAAATTTGTATGTTCAGTTGGACATTATGCGAAGCGATGAGAGTCAGGCAAGCTCTTGTTGCATAATCACTACTTCCGTTCACAGTACTATCTTGCAGCAGTTGTTGTTTAAGCGTTGTGCCCGGCACTTGGCGAAGTGTAGGCCCGTTCATTTTGCTAAAGAGAAATATCATTCGTGCCCGAGAGTAATTACCAATTTTTGTGATAGATTTGAGTCTGACTTTCCGTTGGCTTTCCATTGGTCTGGTTTGAAGCCAATTGATTATTCTGTTGTTAAGACTTTTGATAAAGGAATTAGGTTTTCTTGGAGAGCTTATAGGAACTTGGGCGCGGGTTACATATGTGTAGACTCTGTTATGGGTCTATTTGTTGACATTGCCAGGACCACTACCCCCTTGACTGATTTTGAGGAGACTGGGATCATTTACTTAGCAACCACCAATGTTGGGTGGTTGCCTTATCTGGTTGACGAGGGCCTCAAGTTCGTGCATTATCTTGCCAACCAGGTGAAAAGACAGTTCGGACTAGATCAAGACATTCCTAATGATCTTTCCTTACTCATGGAGTCTCCTACTTCCGTCCGACCATTCCTGCAGCACACTGCTTTTGAATTCTGGAGCCAGCGTTTTACTACAGTACCGTTCCAGGCTCGTTGAGAGAAGGTACTTGCACTCCCACTATGCACGGCTACTGGCAGGCTATGATGACTTCGTTTAAGTAAGAATTGATGGGTAGTCGCGGTTTCTCCCTTATTCCTCTTGAAGGGCTCAATATGGTCGTTTCAGCTAATTCTCGGTTGTTCCTACCTTCTAAGTCTGAATTAGCATATGCCAGGAAGCAGAATCGATCTGTCATTTTTTAGTGGAGTGAGGAGGGTAGAAGGTGGCATTGGCATGTTGGTGATTATCCTCCGGATTGGGAGAAGAAAGTGAAAGTGACAAACATTTCTGCGGTGGGTAAGAAGGCTCCTACCAAGCTTAAGTCTGCAAGCAAGTCCAAGCTTGCTACTCCATGACCACCTACAAATGCTCCCCCTTCCAGTAGGACACGAGGCAGTAAGAGGAAGACATCCCTTCACCTTATGTTTGCCACTGAGCGAAGAGTATGTTATATCTAGCTCTGCTTTGTCTTTTATATATATTTACTTTCCTATGGCTAACCCTGACACGCTTGCTGACTTCTCTCTTCAACCTTATCTTTTGTTCTCTTTTCCTTCACAGTCTAAGCATAAGGAGGATACATCTGTCACCCATCCCATATTGCTTGACAAGCCTGATTTCGAGGTACATCACTTTCCTTCCCTTCTTTTCTTTTTCTTCGCATGTGTTTCCTCTGCCACATGCCTTTGGTCGTCTCATCTAGTTACGGGTTCCTTTGTTCTTCATTTTCCTTTTTCTTTTTCTTTTTTCCTTTTTTAGGATGAGCCCGAGCCTCTCTCTATATATCACCCCACAACTAAGGAGCTTTCTGCTTCCATGGGCGCACCCATGGAAGGCTTCTTTGATGGGGCTAATGTTGTGTTTGGGACCCCAGCTTCTACCGCTCCAACCGCTGCACAGGGAGTTCCTATCGAGGCTCCTATCCCCTCCACTAGGCCAGTACCTATAGGTGAGGGTACTCATACTAAAAGGGTTAGTGAGGCCACTCCCATTCCAACCGAGACACTTACTCCCCAAGAGGGAGTCATTCCTCCTAGTGCTGCTCAAACCGAGGTTGCTTCCCTACCACACCCCTTGTTATCTCCACCAGTGACCCCTTCGTAGCTCTATCTTAGGCTATGAAGGATGGTTCTTCTCTGGTTGTTACCCCTTCTTCCATTCCTAGCTCTGCTATGCATGGGCCTAATGCAGACTTGTCCTCTGATGGGTCCGAGGATGTTCTTGAGGATCCTAACGATGAGCCTACTAAAAAGAAGAGGATTTCTGACTCTGATGAAGAGGAGAGTGTCAACTCCGAGACCGAATTCATGGGTATGCCTTTTTCCCTCTCCCTTTTTTTTTTTGGCTAAGTTTATTCCTTCCTTTTTTGTTATCTTCACTTTATATATCTGTTTGTGTAATCCCTTTGCTGCGGTCTCCCTTTATTTCGTATGCCCATTTTCCTTGGTTGCAGAGACTACGGGAGAGCCAGGAGTTGCAGTAGATGTAAGGATGTCCACAACCACTCCTCCTGCCACACCAATAGTACCTGTTTCTGCCATTTCCCCAGCGCCCGTTTCTACCGTACCTTCTGTACCTCTTTCTGCCATTCCCCCAGCACCCGTTTCTGTCGTACCTTCCGTAACTATTTCTGCCCTTCCTACAGCTCCTATTCTCACAGGTCTTGGTGAGTTTCTTTTCCCTTATCTCCTTCATCATTCTTTCCTTGTGAGTTTATCCTTCTTAGATCACGGTTTCTCATATCACGCTTTATGCTTTCTTGATAGGTCCACTTCCCACTACCCCTCCCCAGTTTGAGGTAGGCAGTAGTTCTGCCACCATTCCGAACCCTGTAAATGAGGCTGTAACCTTCTTTGCACGCTTCGATCAGCCTGAGGTTAATGAACTCGATCCTGCAGATTTCTAGGTTTCTAGGCCTCCCTATGTAGATTGTGCTTCTCATTTGGTGGCAGTCTACAATAGTTGTGGTGACTTTATGCAGGGATTCTGCCTTAGTCGTTTTGCCAGAGAGCACTTATTACAGATGCTAGGGAGTATGATGAACGATATTGAGCATAACTTCGTTGATACTGTCTCCATTAAAAGGATCCTGGGATGGAGAGATGCGATTCAGGAGCTTGTTAGTATGGGTTTTATTGTGAATTTCATTCTGGACCACCTCCGTGAGATTGCCCGAGCCCTTTTCATGAGAAGAGTTTAGCCTACTGTTGATGCCATTGATACACGAATTGAGGCTCTGAGAAACGAAGTGGCAGACTTGGAAGGTCGTCACGAGCGCCTTCTTTCTAGTGTTGGTGGGTCCAGTCGTTTTGGAGATCAACCTCTCATTTCCAGACTTCGTTGATGATGGTGTAGTTTCCCCCTTTTTTTTTGTTGTTCTTCTTCTCCTATTAGCCCATCTAGTACACTTCATGTTTCCTATAGCACTTATTTGGTAGGCTTACCACAGTTTGAGTTTGTAACTATGATGCTACACTTTGCTACTGTTTTTGCTATTGCTATGATATATAATGCTAATACTTCGTACTTTTTCATTACATACCAATGAAGGCATGTTACATAACTTCTTTAAGCAAAAGGGGTAACTACATAACTTCTTTAAGCAAATGGAGTAACTACATAACTTCTTCTTTTTAAGCATAATATAGTTTTAACCACTTCCCATTAATGTGATCCATTAGGTCTTTGCCATCCATCTGGGTCAAACGGTAATACCCACTTGGATGTGCCTCCCTTATCACAAGGGGTCCTGCCCATTTTGGTGCAAACTTAGATGGTCTTACCATACCTCACCTGATGTAGTCTGCTACTTTTAACACGAGTTGTCCCTTCATGAACACTCTCTCTTTAGTCATCCTTCCATAGGTTTCAGTCATCCTTTGTCTATATTTGTGGCTGCGCTCTTAGGCTTCTTCCCTCCTTTCATTAAACCCTTCTAGGTCTTCGCATCTTTCTGCCGCAAAGACTTCTTTTTCTTTTTCTTTATCCCACATCTGCATAACTCTCAGGGATGGAGTCATTACTTTTCCCAGGCTCATTACCTCTATTCCGTACACCAAAGAAAAAAGTGAAAACTCTTGGTTGACTTTGTTGAATTTCTATAAGCCCAAACAGTGTCTGGCAAATGCATTCCCCATCCTCCTGTATACTCTTAGCTCATTTTACTGATGATCTTTATGAGGATCTTGTTTGTTGCATCTGCTTGCCTATTTCCTTGAGGGTAATATGGAGATGAACGATGGTGCTTGACTTGGTAGAACTCAAGCATCTTCCTCACATCACTGTTGACAAAGAGTGTGCCATTATCACTGATAATCCTGTGGAATACCCCAAACCTCACAATTATGTTCTCCTTGATGAAGTTTGCTACTACTCCTCATGTGGCTTTACGGAGTGGTATGGCCTCTGCCCACTTAGTGAAGTATTCCGTAGCCACTAGGATCCATATGTATCCATGCGACGGTGGGCTAACTGGCCCTACCAAATCAAGCCCCCAAGTGTGGAAGGGCCATGGAATGACCATGCTATGCAAGCTCTACAGGTGAGTATTAATCAGGTTGGCTTGTACTTGGCAACTGTGGCATTTTTTTACAAATTCCGCTGTATCTTTCTTCATGGTTGGCCAGTAGTAACCCATTTGCAGTAGGCATCTATACAGCTTTTTCTTCCCCTGGTATTCCCCACACTCTCCTGGGTGCACTTCTTTTATCATCTCTTTTGCTTCCTCAGGGCCCAGACATCTTAAGGGGTCCTCGTTGTACCTTTTATGCAAAAAATAACATGTTGCCAATCTCTTAAGCT
This sequence comes from Quercus wislizeni, assembly GCA_023055345.1. Lineage (NCBI taxonomy): Eukaryota > Viridiplantae > Streptophyta > Magnoliopsida > Fagales > Fagaceae > Quercus > Quercus wislizeni. The sequence goes on from JALGQJ010000005.1 coordinate 26,922,171, forward strand.
TGTATCTTTCACTGTGCTTTTGTGGCAAGATGCCTTCTGTCAATTACTGCGTGAACGGGCTTCTCCAGTCTTTGTTGGCGAACACAGCGTAACTTTCTTCTCTATCTGCTGCAAGCTGGCAGGTCCCGCACTTGGTTTGGACTCGGTCTGCGTCTTTACCTATGCTTGGCCAACAGAAGCCTGCCCTTTGAAGTCTGCGATAAAGGTGACCTTTGAAGGAAAACCCGGTTTTGTATCCCATACAAAACTCACAGCGGAAACGACATTCATGGATCTATTTCATTCATGATTGATAACATGCACTATGTGATTTTGAGAATTTGAGAACAAGATAGCGTACCTTGGTGCGGTGAAATTCAAAACAAAAGATTAGAAGTTCTTGGGAACACTTTTAATCTTCACTCCAATTCCACTTTACGCCCAAGAAGTGTGGTCTCTCAATCAGTTTCTAAGGGAGAATTATCGAGTGGTTTCACTTGCACATACACACCACTTCACAATTATGATTCTCTTTCTTAAAATAAATTTCTGCATGTTTCTCCCTTTTATAACTAACTGATTATCTAATTGGGCCGGCCTATTGGGCCTTTCCAATTGGGCTTTAATGTGTGGCTTGGAGTGGGACCAAAAGGGACCAATAAGACACTAGCTCCAATGGGCCTTGGGCTTTTCTGTCAACTCTTGACAAGTCCAAAGTTACCATTAATTATATTTAATACCACTATATAAATATAATTGCACTCTAGGTCTTATTTATAAATTATATCCCAAGACTTTATTATACACGCAACCCCTTCATAAAATATTCGTAGTAATACAAAGTCATGAATGTAGACTGCCACTTTGAAAATTACTACATCTTAATCCTTGAGTACCCGGTTTAATCCTTTTAAGTTATTCATCATATATTTATGAAATCCAATTTCATAAATATATACTTTAGTAATTTCTTACTAAAGTGGTTAGGCCTAACTCTCTGAATAACCAAAACCATTACACTTATCTCAAGGGAATATTTTATATCTCCGTTAAGAAACTATGAATTCCATCTTGAGAATATATGTTCCGTCAACACTAAATGTGGTTGCCCAACATACTGAGGTTTTGATCGTGCCTTTAGATCTCACTCCTGATATATCAAAGCAACCTACACCTCATGATCAAGTCCATTATTCTCTCAGGATTAAGAGTTCATGCAAATAGGAGTCGTGAGATTTATTATTCATTTGACAGTTGTTAGGAGAATAATAAATCTCACAGCAGTCCAGTTCAATATGTCTTAACTCTTAAAACATATCAACATATCAACTAGAAGTCTCCACTTCCATGATCAAGACAAATCATCTTAGTCGATATGTTATAGTCTTCGCAGATGAAATGCCCAATTTCATCACCGACTACGAACCAAAATTATGAGTTTACAAAGAACTTGTGATCTATATCTTCTGTGACTAAATCGCATAAATCACATACTATGCATCTCATGGACTATATGATAATGTCCAAATATTCATGTTACCATTATTTTAGATAATAATAATAAAGAAACTTTATTAATCACAACATTAAGTCATACATAATGTCATACATAATAACATACATAGCATCATACAATAGGATTTAAGGGCACTAATCCTAACAACCTTTCCACAGGATCCTCAAGTCTTGTCATGTATTTCTTTTAACTTTCTCTGGGCCTCCTCCTGCCCCACGCATCTGGATAAGACTCCGCTTAGCATCCTGTAATACAATTCTCCTCTTACCAAGGTGTAGTCTTTTAGCACATTGAGTTCTGTAGCGTCTTCTCCTTTCATCAAGGCCTCCCTTATGGGATTCCGCCAATCTCCTTCACACTATTCCTCTTAGAACATTTCCTTCAATATCTCAATAATAGACTCTTTCCTCTTACTGATTTCTACCTTGGTGCTATCCCCTTCGAAAATTATTTGTGAGCCTAGTGCGGCTAATGCATCTGCAAACCAATTTTCATTCCTTGGAGCATGTTCTATTTCGAAGGTTGAAAACTTTTCCTCCATCTTCTGGGCCATTGCCCTATATGGGGCTAGGCTGGGTTCCTTTAGGAGAAGCTCCCCTTGGCCTGGCAAACTATTAGGTTCGAATCACACATTACCCTTAAGTGCTTGACTCCCATTTTGAGAGCCATGGTCAGCCCGATTAGATAGGCTTCGTATTCTACCGTGTTGTTTGAATAGGGGAATTCCAATTTGAATAATAACTCTACTGCCTCATCTTCTTCATGGTACAAAACTACCCCTACTCCCCTAGATTGGGCGGTAGAAGACCCATTAAACTTCATTACCCATTATTCTCTGACTTTTTCTGTCATGGCTACTTCCCCTAGAACTTCGTCATCCAGCGGGAATTCTTCCTCTCCTGGAAACTGTGCTAACAAGTCTGCTATAGCCTGGCTTTTTACCGCCTTGGTCGTCCCCGTTTTTAAGTTGTACTGTGATAATTGTAATAACCACTGGGATATCCTGCCAGAGAGGATTGGTTACCGCAACAAAGCTTTGACGGCATGAGACTTGGTCATCAGCTATACTTTGTAAGCCAAGAAATAATGGCGTAGTCTCTACAAAGCATACACAATAGCCAAGCATGCCTTTTCTGCCTTTGGGTAGCAAGTTTCCACATCTTTTAGGGCACGGCTGATGTAGTACATTGGTTGCTCAATGCCACCTCCATCCTCTTGGGCAATCAATGCACCAATGGCATACAAGTTGGTGGCCAAGTAGAGTAGCAATGGTTTTTTGTGGATTAGGGCTTGCACAGTAAGGAGGTTCATCATGATCTGTTGTAGCCTTTTGAAGGTCGTTTGCTGTGCTTCTCCCCATTCAAAGCTTTATCCTTTCCTGAGTAACTTGGTGAAAGCAAAAGTAATTGATGCCAACCCAGGGATGAATCTCCGGATATACTAAACCTTTCCTAAGAAGCTTTTTAACTCATTTACCGTGGCTAGAGATTTCATAGTTGCTATGGCCATAGCTTTGGCAAAGTCCACATCTATCCCCCTGCTGTGAACCAGGAAGCCCAAGAATTTCCCAGAGGACACTCCAAATGCACACTTGAGAGGGTTCATTCTTAGTTTGAAATTTCTACACCTCTCAAATACCTTTCTTATCATGTGGAAGTGTTCCTCTCTCCTCCTTGATTTTACTACTATGTCATCCACATAGTCCTCTAGTTCCTGATGCATTATGTCGTGAAATATGGCTATCATTGCCCGTTAATAAGTTGCACCTACATTCTTCAACCTGAAAGGCATCACAGTGTAGTAGAAGTTGCCCATAGGTGTTCTGAAAGCAGTTTTCTCTACATCCCTTAATGCCATTCTGATCTGATTGTACCCACTAAACCCACCCATGAATGAAAACATGGCGCTTCCTACCGCAGAATCTATTAATAAGTCTATGTTTGGCAATGGGAACTCATCCTTAGAACAAACTCTGTTGAGATTTCTAAAATCTACACAACATCTTATCTGCCCGTTCTTCTTCTTTATCGGTACTATGTTAGATAGCCAACGCAGGTGTTGAATAGGGTTGATGAATCCTACAGCCAGCAACTTTTGTACCTCTTTGACTATTTACCCTTCTATCTCAGTGTGGAATATCCTGGTAGGCTGGGCTATTGGCTTAGCCTCTGGGTCCACATTCAGCGTATGCGCCACTAGCTCGGGATCTAACCCTGGCATTTCACTATAATCCCATGCGAAGACATCTTTGAACCATTTTAATAGAAGTACCAATTTTGATTTTTCCTTTCTTTTCAGACTTGCACTAATCTTGATAAGTCTTGATTCTTGTGAGCTAGACCCCAGGTCAACTTCCTCCAACTCTTCTTCTGCCACAACTTGTACATCTTTTTCTGCCACAATGTCCTCATCTTTTTCTTCATTACCTTTTTCCTCCTTATTTTCTTGAGCCACGCAACACGCCAAATTCCTATGCTGCCACTCTCAGGTAGGGCCCGCTTATAGTTCACTCGTAGGCCCTGCACGCCTTCATAATTTGTACACAATCCTGCCATCAAGGCCTCGAACCTTGACGCATTGCGGTGTGTCATCTAATTCTACGGCAGGCGCTTCCTTCCTTTTCTTTTTTCGTTCTAGAAACTCCCTTAGATCAGGTTTCGTATCACTTTGGACGTCTTCCCACTTAGGTACGAAGGTGCCTTATGGCTTTGATACTGAGCTTTCCCCAGATGGAGCCCATTGGTCATAGAACATAGTTTCTACTAAATGAGCCTCTGCCTGCTCGAATGGCGAGGGATTTGCTGCTATGTGTATCATTCTGCCATTTAACCTTCCCTTCACACACTAGTGATAGGTTGACGGAACCAATCGGTGTTTGTGCAACCATGGTCTCCCCAAAAGCACATGATACGAGACCTCCATCTTCACCACGTGGAACCGAGCTAAGGAAGCTATGGGGTCCACCTTTAACCACAGCTGGATGTGGCCTTCGGTGTATTTGCCCCTTCCGTCAAACCCTGTCACTTCCATTGGGCATCCTTGAATCTTTCTTTCTGAAATTCCTGCTGCTTGTAAAGTGCTCAATGGAATGAGATTTACAGAAATGCCTGTATCTACCAAGGCTCTCTTTATGGGGATTTGGTTTATGGATACTGCTAAGTAGAGGGGCCTCATGTGGTTCGGGTACCCCAACTCTATATCCTCATTACTAAAAGTGATTTCAGTTGATTACTGTAAGAGGTCTATGTCATCTATGATTTCCGTTGATAAACATTCTACTCCTGCCCCAAAGGCAATGCTCACCAAAGCCTTTGTGGCTATCTTTCTTTCTTTTGTCGTAAGTCCCAACTGGTCAAACAAATTTTTGAATTTGGAGCTTTGCTGCAAGGTGTTAATTGTTACGGCAGGCAGGGCTGAATTCTCCTCTTTGTCCTCCCCTGGATCTGCGCAAATTACTACCACTGCTACACCCTTCCCTTTGTGGTTTAGGAGTGGGTTTCTTTGAACTTCTTGCTGAGATAGTTCTAAGGTCCCTTCTTTGATCCTGCAGTGCACCGGTCTGTGAAGCGCCCAACATTCTGCGGTAGGATGTCGCACGTAGTTGTGCAAACGACAAAAGTGTGGGTCCCTCCGCTCTTCTTCTTTGGACTCTCTAGAAACTTGATTAGGCTTAAAAACTCTGTCTGCTATTCACTTGTCTAGCAACACATTGTGGGGGGCGAAAAAATTTTCCTTCTGACAAATGAGATTTATATTAGGTTGGAGGTCTAAATCGAAACTCAACGATGGGCTTGATGCACGGACCAAAGGCTATCGGTGAAGATCCGAGAAATTCACTATATTTTATGCCTTGGACTTAGATTGGAACTGATAAGAGTGGCCCATGAGCAATCCCTACAGTAGACACATCAACATGATTAAAAAGCACATTGTAAGAAATAGCCCAGCAGTAAAGTATTTCTGTAGAAAATAGCCCAGCGGTAAAATGTTTCTGCAGAAAATGGCACAACGGTAAAATAATACGAAACAGAGTAAACTTCAGCTGTTAGCTATTTCACAGATCAAGGAAAATATCTACACTTTCAGACTCATCATCCATTAGATCTGGAGAAGAGTCTACTAATACAACAATATGAGGGAAAAATTCTATAATAACGGTTACGTCATAACCATTAATAGTAAATGAATAAGTAAATATCATGGGCTCCATAATAACAAATAATGGAGAAAACTTAATGTGAGATGAAGGGAGAGAGAGAGATCCCAGCTAGCGCAGGAAGATCATTATGGTGCCAATGCATGCTCAAGAACATAGTATATGTAGTGAGTAGAGAGAGTCATTTGTAAGTAGCATGAGTAATAAGTGAGTAGTATAAGTAAAGCTGATAGAGCTTTCTGCTGGGGCAAGTAAGTGTTTTTTAAGTAGAGCTATGAGAAGTGTTTTTGAACTAGGAGCTGGGGAACTCAATTTCTAAGATTGAGACTGAGAACTCAGTGATTTTTCAAAGCTTAGAGAAGACTTTTTCAAAGAGGTTAAGGAAGAACCTTGTGTGTAGCTTAGTGAGTTGGTTGTTGAAGCATTAATGGAGAGTTCCATTTATATCAGGGTTTTCAGGGGGTGATTAGCAAATAATCTTTGCTAAATCTTTCTCAATCTCCAAAAAATCCTTAAAGAATCGTTCTTAAGATTTTAGCTAAGAGTAGTAAGCTTAACTTTCAGAAGGTTCTTGTTGTTTTGGGCAATAACAACTGGGTTTCCGGCTTAGCATTGAATGCTGATTAGCCTTGGCTAATGGGATTAGAGCATGCTTTTAGGCTAATGATCTTGGTTATGCTGCAACTAGAATCAGAGTTCCCTAGGGCAAATTGGACCACCCCAAGCCAAGTGTCAACCTTGGAGCCCTTGTTGGGAACTCTACTGGGATCCCCTTAATGCCCTCCAAACCACATGTTCCTAAGTTTCCCCATTTGGGGTTCATGTGCTTGGTTCATGAACCAGAGAATACACATTTTTAGTTTGAAAATGAGCTGATTTTATGTCATTTCAGGAGCTTCAAAGGTCTGATCATAGTTGCTCTTGATTTTTGACTGGCTGGGTTGAAGAAGAAAGAAGTGACAGCTGGCTGAAGCTTTCCCAGCTTTCTGTCACATCACCTTCAGCTTTATGTCACTTGAGAAATGATGGGATTTCAGCTTGTGGAGAAAGGATTCATCCCCTGGTGGACACGTGTCTGTTTTCTGATCTAAGTAGACAAGTTATGACCTAATGGGAAAGGGCTTCAACTGTTCAATTGTTGCTGAAATTTGGCTGACCAGTTCACATGTTCTCCAATTGCTGAGATTTGTGTGTGGGTTGGCTTAACCTAGCTAAGCTTTGCATATAAGCTTGTTGGGGCTTGGTTAACCCTACAAGATGAGTAGTTTTGCCATGGGTGATGCACATGGGCTTTTATAAATCTTGTAAGAGAGATATTTCTTGAGGGATGAATAATTATTTTTCCTATGAGTGAGGGATTTAGTACATGTGAAGCAAGTGTCAAAAATAATATTTGAGTTTTGTAAGCATGTGCCAAAATAGCATTTGGGCTTTGAGTATAAAGTAATTGTTTTTGCCAAAATAGTATTTTGGGCTTTGTGAAATAGTTGCCAAGATAATATTTGAGCTTAAGAAAAATAGTTGCCAAATTATTATTTGGGCTTTATAGAATAGTGCCAAATTAGTATTTGGGCTTTTATGAAATAAGTGTCAAATTAATATTTGGGCTTTGTGGAATAGTTGCCAAATTATTATTTGAGCTTTGTAAAAATGATTTTGAGATTTTGTAAAGTATTGCCGTGTAGCAATGGGCTTAGTAAATGGTGTCGTGTAACTACAGGCTTTAAGGTGCCATGTAGCAACAAGCTTTAGAGGTGCCATGTAGCAATGGACTTAGTAAATGATATTGTTGGGCCTTTTTGGGCTTTGCCCACAAGGTAAATGAGCTTGGGATCTTTCGAGATCCACTTATTTTGCTGAAACTGAAAACTTTTTGCTAAAAGTTAGTAAAATGTCAGCTTTATCTACAGTACAGTAGGACCCATTAATAGTACCAAAAAGTGCAATAGAGCCCATGAATAGTATTTTGGGCTTTGTGAAATAGTTGCCAAGATAATATTTGGGCTTAAGAAAAATAGTTGCCAAATTATTATTTGGGCTTTGTAGAATAGTGCCAAATATTTGGGCTTTTATGAAATAAGTGTCAAATTAATATTTGGGGTTTGTAGAATAGTTGCCAAATTATTATTTGGGCTTTGTAAAAATGATTTTGAGATTTTGTAAAGTATTGTCGTGTAGCAACAGGCTTAGTAAATGGTGTCGTGTAACAACAGGCTTTAAGGTGCCATGTAGCAACAAGCTTTAGAGGTGCCATGTAGCAATGGGCTTAGTAAATGATATTGTTGGGCCTTTTTGGGTTTTTCCCACAAGGTAAATGAGCTTGGGATCTTTTGAGATCCGCTTATTTTGCTGAAACTGAAAACTTTTTGCTAAAAGTTAGTAAAAAGTCAGCTTTATCTACAGTACAGTAGGACCCATTAATAGTACCAAAAAGTGCAATAGGGCCCATGAATAGTAGCAAAAATAAGCTAAATATTAAAATAAGTTGGCAAAATTAATCATGCCAAACGGACACTAAATGAAGTTATTCTGTGTAAGACTTTGCTTGGAGCAAAAGTACTAAAATAGAATGACTTAAAAAGACAAATTATATCAAAGTGTCCACATGAATTTTATTCTCTTACATATTAAGATTCTTTAATGGATGCTTCACTTGTTTTACAATCAAAATTTGATTCAAGAGTAACAAGAAAGAAATTTGATCTAAAGATGAATAAAATTTAATTAAAATGTATACTTTAATCACAATGTCACAAAAAAAGAGTTTTTATTGAAATATACATTTGATTACGAGGCGAATAAGCAACTTTTCTCAATATCACAATACATACTTCCCACATACCAAAAAAAAAAAAAAAAAAAAAAGAAGAAGAAGAAGAAGAAGATAAATAATAAATAATAAAAAAGGTCTTGCATGCTTCAAGATCAAATGCTTTTACAACCTTAAATAGCGTGACCTTACTCAACTACAAACAGGAAATCACACATGCATATTGCAGTCATGTAATTCTATAGTCAGTGCGTCTCTTGCTTCTTGACTGTACGTTTCAACAATTTTTTTTTTTTTTTTGAAACGGAAACATGTCATTTAATTAATTAGAAAAATCAATATCCTGATACAAAGCTTCCCTAACTATTGGAGGAACATCTTCCATCCAATACAGATCTTGACTAATGTTTCTAGCAAATTAAGCTAACTCATGAGCAACTCTATTCCCTCCACGCCTAGTACATTCAATCCTAACCCATTGCAAGTTCCGAACCAAATGATGAATATCCCCAACAACATTTCCAATCAAAGAAAAATCATCCTGCAAAGCCGAAACAGCTTTCATGACAGAAGAATTATCCCCTTCAATGACAAGTTCAGAGAAGCCAGCATCAATGGCAAATTCAATAGCTTTCCGACATGCGAGAAACTCAGCCTCCTCACTAGAAGATACCTCAGGACCCTTTGCTGCCATGGCTGCCATAACCTCACCTTTTTCGTTCCGAATAACTGCACCAAAACCTGAACTTTTAAGAGCCGAAAACAGAGCTGCATCAAAGTTAAGCTTGAAGATCAAAGGAGGAGGGGGCTGCCAAGTGTCCCGAGAAGCTAGCCCTCCATATGATGGTCCCATTAATGCAGAAGCAGTCCGAAACTCCTCAAGAACCTTTGTTGCCCGATTATTCAACCAGTCTGGGTCATGAAACTTACCCCCATGCACAACCCGATTTCTTTGATTCCAAATCAACCATGCTTGAACTAGCACAACCTCCAGATCATGAGACTCTACCCGCTCCATTAAGTATTCCATTAATTGAAGCATATCCACCATACCTGACCCACCTTTCTGCAGAATTTTTAAGCTACCTGCCCACACATCTCTAGCCGCACCACAATCCCAAAGTGCGTGGACAACTGACTCCGGAAACCTCAAGCAAATTGGGCACATCGCATCTGCAATAATCTTTCTCTTAGACAGATTCAATTTTGTTGGTAAAATTTCATTACAAGCTCTCCACCCAAACACCTTTATTTTGTTGGGAATTCTAAGCTTCCAAATTGCAGGCCAAACTTCCTTTCCAGCACAACCCCGAGAACTTTCAGCTACCCTTCCTTCGCTCAACACTTTCCTAGCCACCTTGTAAGCGGATTTAACAGTAAAAATCTCCTTCCTTTGGTGCATCCAGATCATACAGTCCTCCACATGTCTTCGGCTGAGCTGTATTCTACAAATAGCTTCTGCATCTTCTTTTTCAAACATACCCATGATAAAATCAGCCCTCCATGCATGCAAGTCTTGGTCAATTAGTTCAGCAACAGTCGCCTCACGAACTTCATCTTCCACTAGATTTAGAGGAGCATTTGTTGGATAATTTGGTATCCATTTATCCCCTAGAATCTGAATAGAGTGGCCATTCCCAACTCTCCAGCAACATCCAGCCTTCAAAGTAGGAAAAGCAGCCACAATACTCTTCCAAACAAAAGAGCAATTTGGTGACTCCTTAGCAGCAAAGAGAGAGGTTCTTGGAAAATATCTAGCTTTGAGGCATTGGAACACCAAAGAATTATCATCATGCAGCAACCTCCACCCTTGTTTAGCTAACATTGCTAAATTAAAGGCCTTTAGATCCCTAAACCCCATTCCTCCCTCCCTTTTTGATAGCGTCAATTTTTCCCACCTCTGCCAATGAATTTTCCTTTCATTCCCCACCTATCCCCACCAAAACTTAGCACACATTGCATCCAACTCATCACAAAGTTTCAAAGGGAGTTGGAAAAAACTCATAGTGTAAGTAGGAATGGACTGAGCAACTGCTTTAATCAGAATTTCCTTACCAGCCTTAGACAACATCTTCCCCTTCCACCCCTGTAGCTTTTTCCATATCCTATCCTTCAAGTATGAGAACGTATGATACTTTTTACTCCCTACTAATGTAGGCAACCCTAAATAGGACTCAAATCGGTTCACTTCCTGCACTCCCAAAATCCTTAAAATGCCCTACTTCTGGCTGGCTGAAGTATTGCTACTAAAAAAGACCGAGGACTTTTCCAAGTTTATGCACTGGCCTGACGCATTAGCATAAGTCTGAAGCATCTCAGAAACAACCTCCACTTCATTTTGAGTTGCCCTGCAAAATAAGAGGGAATCATCTGCAAACAATAAGTTAGAAATTTTCGGTGCCCCTCTGCAAATGGAAGCGCCATGAATTTTGCCATCAGATTCTACTTTTGCCAACAAAGATGTAAATCCCTCTGCACATAACAGGAATAAATACGGTGAAAGAGGGTCTCCTTGGCGGATTCCCCTAGTCGGAGTCACATTCCCATAAGGCTTTCCATTAAGTAGAATAGAGAATGATGTGGTGGTAACACAGGTCATCACTCTCTCAATCCATTTATCTGGAAAACCCAGCTTTTGCATAATGCCCTGTAAGAATAGCCATTCCACTCGATCATATGCTTTGCTGACATCTAGCTTCAAAGCCAAAGCACCTGTTCTACCCTTCTTCCTAACATGCATGGAATGCAAGGCCTCATATGCCACAATAACATTATCTGTAATAAGTCTACCTGGCACAAAAGCACTCTGAGTGGGAGAAATAATATCAGGAAGCACTTGTTTCAGTCTATTGGCAAGGACTTTAGAGATAACCTTATAAATGACATTACAGAGGCTAATAGGTCTAAATTCAGACATTTTCTCAGGATTCTTCACTTTAGGGATAAGCACAATGTTGGTATGATTTAAATCTGGTAACATAACTCCATTATTCAAAAAATCTAACACAGCATTCACTACATCATCACCTACAATATGCCAGAATTTTTGATAAAATAAGGCATTCATACCATCTGGGCCAAGTGCCTTTGTTGGTCCCATCTGAAAAACAACTTCCTTGATTTCATCAACAGTAAAATCCCCAGAAAGCATCTCCTGCATGTCTGTAGTCACTTTGGCCGAAACTGTACTTAAACACTCCTCCATTTGATGACATGATCCTGCAGAAAAAAGATTATCAAAATAATCAACTGCAACTCTGGCTATGTCCTCCACCTCCTCCACCCACTGCTCCTGTGAGTTCATGATGCCCTTTATATGATTCCGTCATCGCCGTTGTGAGGCTTTTGAGTGGAAAAATTTAGTATTTCGATCCCCATGTTTCAACCATGCAACCCTAGATCTCTGTGCCCAATAAATCTCCTGTTTCAACAAGAGATCGTCCATCTGTTTACTAACTGCCAAAAACTCCACCTTACTTTCATTAGTAGTGACAGCTCTATTAATTCTATCAAGCCGATTCTGAAGGGATTTAATTTCTTCCTCCTCAGGTCTAGTCCTTGTGTCTCCCCATGCCTTTAATTCATCACCACATGCCCTAATTTTTGCATGCACATCTGCCAAACCTGAAGCCCCACTTCCTGCCAAACTCCATGCTTGCTGAACCCGAGTCTCACAGTCATCCCACAACAACCAACATTCTTCAAACTTAAAACCCCGATCAGCTCTACGATGTTTCTGTCTGAATTTTTGAACCTGGATAGCAATAGGAAGATGGTCCGAGGCATGAGGAAGAAGGTGCACTACAGTACTGACCGGAAACTTCTCAATCCACCCCTTCGTTGCCACAGCTCTATCAAGTCTTAATTTGGTATTTGCATCGCCCGGTCTCTTGTTAGTCCAAGTAAAAGGACAACCTTTATAACCAAGATCTTCTAATTGACAACTCTCCAAGGCCTCCCGAAACTCATTAATCTGGGAACTATTTGGCTGCCTTATGCTTTGTTTTTCTGAAGAAAGGAGTATAGCATTGAAGTCTCCAAAGCATAACCATGGACCCTCCACAAAAGTCTTCAAATATTCCAACAGTTGCCAAGACTTATGTTTTTGTTGTGTCTCTGGCCAACCATAGAAACCTGTCATAAACCAAATATAACCATCTTCCTCAGTTACCTTAGCTAACACATGATGTGCAGTATAATTAATCACCTCTAACCTAATATCATTTTTCCATAAAAAAGCTAATCCACCACCAGCATCTGGATGCTTAACAATTATTTTATTCTGAAAAGGCAAGTCACCGTAAAGATTATTAAAACCCTCTGTATCCAACCGTGTCTCCATAAGAAAACACACCATGGGAGCTTGTTCCCTCACTAATGTGCGAAGGCTACGACCTGTCCAAGGGTTCCTAAGCCCTTGGCAGTTCCAACTTAGGATCCTCATTGCTCCCGGCAAGGGTGGTTCTCCACCCCCGTCGATAAAATGGTTCCAACATCTCCATCATCAATCTTTCCACACTTAGTCTCCCTAAAATCAGAATGGTCACACAGCTCTTCCTCCCTACTAGATACAATGCTCCTTTTTCCACGATTTGGCAGCTGCAAAGCTTTAGACAATCCTCCAAGCCCAAAGTCCATTCGGTTAAACCTGGTCCAAGTGGATTTGGGCTTTACAGAACTAGGCCCAACCAACTCTAACCTCTAATCCAGTCCACTTGCTTCAACACCAAGCCCGGCTTCCTTAGTTTTACCCGTTGCCACCTCCATACAATTAACCCCAGCTGGCTGCCCCGTCACTTCTCTCATCAAATCCACATCAGTATCTTCACACACCGGACTAGGAACCAGCTATAAAGAACGTCCTTCCTGTACGTCATCTGTTCCGCCCAACTCCACGTTAGCCTCTTCCTGGAAAATAGGTAGTTCCCCTAGATTCTCGGATTCAACTTCCTGTTTACTAGGGTTCGTATCTTCCACACCCGCCGTCGGAAAAGTCCCTTGCACTGGACTGTAATTTGTAGACTCCTCTGATGTTTGTTCTTTCACAGCCCCAGCACTGCCATAGGTATTTCTTGATGGGAAAGAACATGGACGCCCCCCCAAAGCTCTTAAAGACTCCCCATATTGATAATCCACCTCCCCACCATTCCTACTAACAGCAAAGTGCGATGCACAATGCTTTACATCGTGCCCTAACAGACCACAATAATGGCAGAACAGAGGTAAACATTCATACTTAAACGTTACCCAACTGCGAGCCCCATCTGAACCAGCAATGAAACCTCCTCTCCGCAGCGGCTTCCCAATCGGCACAGCAACTTTAACTCGCATAAAATAATTCAGCTCATCTTGTCGTCGCTGCCCTTCAACCTCTTCAACTCTACCAATTCTATTACCAACTTCCCTTGCAACTTGAGGGGAAACCATATCGAATGGTGCACCCCATATTTGAATCCATAGAGAAGCATACTCCAATCTGATATTCCCTACTGTCATCCCCTTCTGCCATCTCTGAAGCAATAATAGTTGATTGTCGAATGACCAAGGACCATCTTGTAGAATACGTGCCATATCAAACTCTGTTTTAAATTTGAATTGGAAGAGATTCGGACCCACCTCAATAATCTGTAAACTATTCTCCAATCCCCATGCCCTTCTCAAAGTAGTCTTTGCTGCACGTTTATTGAATGGTTTACATGTTAAAAACTTCCCAATAAGACTCAAGCTACAACTCTTCATAGCCAGCACTCTGCCTTCATCGGATATAGGGATAATCTTCTCTTCATCAGACGTTAGTTTCATATTACCCAACCCGGCAACCACATCATCTGCCATACTGCCGAGATCACAAAAGAAAGAAAGGAAAAAAATACCCTTAGACCTAGGTCAAGGGAGGGAAGGCTCGTGAAACACGAGAGAGAGAACTCTACGGCTGGGAGAAAACCCTAGCGTAGAGAGCTTTTTGAATTATTTCACGTTCCAACAATTTTCAATCAACCATATACAGTTAACAGTTGTAATTATAAGTTTATACTAAGCCACATGCATACACTAATAGTCATATGCGCATGTATATACATAAGCAAAGTAAACATTTTAAATTTAGGACAAATTATACATGCGTTATTAGTGGTGAAAATAAGTCATTTTCTAAGAAGCATTTTCTATAAAACTATCTCATTTTCCAATGTTTGGTAGCAACTTTAAATGAGTTGAAAAATAACCTCCTAACTTCCCTTATTTAGCTTGTTGTGAGATAGAGTTGTTTTCCAAAAAAATTTAATGGAAAACAATCTCCAAAAATAAGCCATACTTTTTATGTTAACCAAAAATAGTTTTCCTTTTACTCATTTTTTTATGCTACCAAACATTGGAAAATAAGGAAAACTATCTTTACACAAGATTTTCCATTGAAACAAACGGAGCGAACTGTGGTTTGAAATTTGACACTTTATTGACTTAAGGTTTAACCGAAATATAAGTTACCTATATGTGGTTTAAAATCACATGACACAAGTGTTCTGTTGAATTCTTTTTTATCTTATTTGATATTATATTTTTATATTTTTTGTGTTTTTGAAGGAGAGAAACATAAAAATGGAGTACAGTTACATATTTAACCATGTTTTTAACAAAACTGGGTTACGAAACTCTAACTGAGCTAATCTCAGGTGAGTAAAGTATCAAATTTCAAACCACAAGTTTGAAACTTAAATTTCGGTCAAATCACATGTCGGTAAGTTGTAATTTGCCCTTAAATTTAAATTAAAAGAAGCCTAGCTATAACTTCCTCCTTTTAGAGTTGAAAAAATCTAGGACCACAACTTTCTTTTTTGCCACAATTTTTTTCATAATTATGATGTGGCAAATTATTAGTGGTGAAGAAAAAATGGTAGGTTCATGTAAAATTGATGAGCAATCATTCACAATCTGCCATATTAGAGCATTTGCATCCATCAGTGTAAAATGGTATAAATGCAACATTTTGGCCAACCAACTCAAACAAAATCACCCACATCAATTTCTCTAAAATTATGCATATCATATCTACAACTATATTACCTGTATAAATTTACATGGCTACTGTAACATTTTATTCATTTCTCAATTAACTTTTTTAGTTGGTGTGTTTTTTTTTTTTTTTTAAATGTGGGAGAAATTACACTTTATCATCCTAAAATATACCTCAGATTACACTTTGCACCTTCAACTTTTCAAATGCACATTCTACACCCTAAACTATGACTCTTGTTACATTTTGCACCACACCATCAAATTTGTTGTTAACTTGGATGGAAATCAAAAGTGTAATTAGAAATATAGTTTAGGGCAATAAAATGTAATTTTTCCTTTATTTTTAAGGGATTGAGAAGATGGGCATTGAGTCTTTTCACATGGTGCAATGGTTTTCCATCCAAATTAACAACAAATTTAACATCGAGGTGTAAAGCATAACAAGGGTCATTGTTTATAGTGCAAAACGTTTTATTTGAAACATGTATTGTGATTATGTGAATGAATAATTCATATTTTATTAAAATAAATTTTAGAATAAATAATCTAATATGAGTTTTTTTTTTTTTTAAAGGTGTGTAAAATAAAATAAAATGTAGATTCTATACTAAAATAAACAAATTTTTTGCATGAGTTGATGCAAATACTCTTAGGTTG
This sequence comes from Quercus wislizeni, assembly GCA_023055345.1. NCBI lineage: Eukaryota > Viridiplantae > Streptophyta > Magnoliopsida > Fagales > Fagaceae > Quercus > Quercus wislizeni. The sequence continues at coordinate 26,938,263 of JALGQJ010000005.1, forward strand.
CATTTGGTTGGAGGTGAAACAAGGGAGATGGAAAAAACAAATGTAAGAAAATAGCAGAGAAAATGGGTGGGAGGGGAAGGGATTTGGTAGGGCTCAGGAGTTTTCTCCCTGGTCCACCAAAATCTTATCTCTTCAATTTGGAGATTTGGAGAGAAAACAAAGTGACTTTACTTCAACCCAATCAATTATATTTTTACCCCTCTTTTGTAACATTGAACAAGGAAAACACAGGTAATGTTGTCATTTGACTTTGCTTCAACCCAACTTAATAATATTTTCTTGTTTTGTTAGTTCATGTTGATTACCACTTTTTTCTTTACATGTCTTTTTATTTCTTTTTCTTTTTCTTGTTTTGTTGGTTGACATTGTTTACCTCTTTTTTTTTTTTCTTTCTTCTTTCAGATTGTTCATGATCCATATTGTGCGCTTTTTTTCCCATTGTTTCATTTATAAAAAAAAAAAAAAAATGTAATAAACATAATAATAAGATAAAATATAATACATATAATGTTTTAATTTTTCAAAAAGAGGAAATAAGGACATAAGCGTAAATTTATACAAACTAAATTTCCTATCCTCTCATTTTTCTTCTCAACTAAATAAATGAGTTTTCTTTCCCTCTTTTTTTCCACCCTCCCAACCGAAAAACATGAGAGAAAACTAAAATATTTTCTATACTCCCACTTTTCCATCCTCTCTCTATTTTCTATCCCTTCACTTTTTCATCTCCCCAACTAAATGGACCCTAAGGAAGGGATAGAAAAGTGGAAGGAAAAAAGAGATTTAGTTTTCTCTTGTTTGTGTTTGGTTGGGAGGATGGAAAAAGTGGAGAGGTGAAAAACTCATTTGTTTGGTGGGAAATGAAGTTGGTATAAAGTTACAATTATATCCCTATTAAATAAAACAAAAAGTAACACATTTTTTTTATTAAAATTGTGTATGAACACAAAAAAAGGGGGGGGGGGATTAAAGATCACAAGCCAAAGGAAGATGAAAAAAAAAAACACTAAGAAAAATAGTATTACAGAGAGGCAAAAATCAAAGGGGGGAAAAAAAAACAAAGAAAAAAAGAAAGATGCAAACTGGCATAAAACAAAACCTGTGTGCAAATTACACATAGGCCATTTTCATCCACTCAAGCCATGAGCATTTTCCACTCAATTTTCTCACCATTGTGGGAAAAAAAACATTTTAGTGGGCCTGGGGAGAAAACATTCAGGCCCTACCAATTTTTTTCCCCCCTCCCTCTAACCAAACATCTACCAAAAATATTTTCTCTCCACTTTTCTCTCTTCCATTTTCCATTCTCCCTAAAATCTTCCTAACCAAACAAACCCTTAGAATTGTGACAAAGAAAGTTATGGTCCTAGAACAACTCGGGTAGCATTCCAATGTTGATGCAAATTTATTGAACTTTTACATCTATTTAATTTAACGAATCTTAGAATCACAATTTCCTTCCCACTCTAGAGATTTTGCCAACATTAATTTAAAAGGACAAGATTTTTCTACACACTAGTTTGTAGGAAAACTATATAAACTCCCTTTATATTTTTTATTGGATATAAATTTTAATAGATCCACCATTAGATTACATTTTCTTATTATATTCTTCATGCTTACATAATTTCAAGAAAATCAAAAATAAAAAATTATGTCATCAATCTAATATTTAAAGATTTAAGTTTTTGTAGTCTTCAATTATGTATAAAAAAAAAAAATTTTATGGAAGAATAGTAAATAACACTCAATTTGAACAAAATTTAGCATGCATGTTAAGAACATAAAAAACATGTAATCCAACAATTAGATTTTTGAAATATATAGCCAAATTAATTTTTCTATAGGGGGGTTGTAGAATTTCCCTACAAATTAGATTGTAGAAAAATCTTTTCTGCTTTAAAGTCTTCTACTCCAGAAGAGGTATGCTGTTTTCTCGATAAAGCCTTACCTCCACCTATATAGTCAAAATGCAATTTCAACAACTTAAATGACATAATAAGTACAAGTAAAAGACATGTAAACAAGTGTGAATTTAGGGGAAACAAAAATTACAACATTGCCAACAACTTGATGCGGGATGCAGAAGCGTCAAGAAAAAAACATGTCTACTTCTAAAAAACAATAAACAAAACATGTTTGTTTCTGAAAATAACCTCAAATCCACAAGGGTCCTTAAGTCCACAAAGAGAAAAGATTCTGGAATCCACAAGAGAAATAATGTACAAAAGTTTGAATTTTTACTGAAAAAAACATTTACAGATTTAAGGGCCTATTTATGGGCTCCGTAAAACTTGATAGACAATAAAATATATTCTAAAATAACTCCTGATTAATTGATAACCATAATAAGAAGCAAATTTGACCTAAAAAATATTAAGAGCACCTAAAAAAACAATGAAATAAATCACCTAAATCTAAAATAACGCTTTTTACATAAAATAACAAAATTAAATTGTAAATTCAGTCCTACATCACAACTTTAATTTAACAATTGGATTATCCTTTCACACAAAATCCAAAAAAAAATGATTTTCATCTCTTTGTGAGTGCATTTTGCAAAAATTATCTAAAAACTCTTTTACTTACTTTGGTTCTGAATACGGTGCCCGAAAAAATTTTATTATTATTACTGTATTATTTTAACTCTCCTACCGAAATATTAGACTTTAGATTGTACCCAGACGAAAATCTAGGATTTTTTTTTTTTTTTTTTAATCCTCCAAATTTGACTGTATATATATATATATAGAGAGAGAGAGAGAGAGAGAGAGAGAGAGAGACTATAAGTGTCAAAATCTTCAATTTAATTTGGGTCCGAAACCGACAAGTTAAGCCTTGAAAATTGAAATTAGATCAGTAGAACGTTATCATAATGATGAACTTTCCTTCAACATCAGAGTGAACAATAAGTCGAAATTTATTTGGATTTTAATAAGACTTTGGACTCATCGTGCAATTTATGTAGTCAAGCATTTTTGGAGTTTAACAAGACTTTTTTGGAGTTTAACAAGACTTTGGACTTGACGTGCAATTTAAGTAGTCAAGCTCTTTGGAGTTTAGCTAGACTTTAGACTTTACGTGCAATTTAAGTAGTCAAGCTCTTTGGAGTTTAATGAGACTTTGATCTTATTTCTTAGCGCACACTCTCAATTGATGTATTTTCTTTTTTTTTTTTTAATGAAATTTTAGTCTTTCTATCAAAAAATAAAATAGTTGTTGAGCTCTGAGATTCCATGTTTCTCCTTATCCTAACAGAGGAGCCTGGGCATCAAGAGAATAGTTTCCTTACATCTTTAACCAGTTGCACATCTTTAGAGCAGCTAATTATATACCGCAATCCCCTAAATATTACAATTTCAGAAACCATTAGAAATTTTTCGGTTTCGCTTGAAGTCATTGATGCAAGTGAATGCCAAATAAAGGGTCGAATTCCAATGGGAATTGGTTCCTTGAAAAATTTGACCATGCTTGATTTGAGCTATAACAATTTGTCTGGAAATTTACCGTCAACATTAGGGGGATTAGAGGAATTACAAAGATTGTATCTTGGAGACAATAATATTGGTGGAAACATTCCAGAGGAGCTCTGTCAGCTAATCAAGCTGGGAGAATTATTTCTCTCAAATAACAAACTTTCTGGATCCATCCCAAATTGCATTGGAAACCTCAGTCTTTTGCAGAGATTAAACTTGAGTTATAACAAACTAGCATCATCAATCCCATTGAATGTGTGGAATCTTGAAAATCTGTTGTTCTTGGATTTATCATCAAATTCCCTCGGCGGATCTTTGTCTCCAAACATGAGAAAACTCGATGTTATTGAGTACGTGAATTTATCTCATAACCAAATGTAGAGAGGGAAAAATTCCCGACCTATCACAAGCTGACACATCATACTACTGAATCCACAAAATACAACCAATTACAAAGCACCACGTATTGCTACTAGGTTTTACTATCACTACTCAGAAACCAACAGAAATTTGCCAAGTGTCATGCAAGAACCAATCACACCTCAACACGTGTAAGCGATGACACAAGCAAGCTCGCACGTGTAAGCAATGACACAAGCAATCCTCGCACGTGTAAGCGATGACACAGGCGGACCAATCAGGTGGTGACATGTGTCACCAATCGGACTTCGCCACGTGTCGCTCACCCACCCCCAAACTCCTATAAATAGAAGCCTTCCTAAAGCATTTGGGAAGAGGAGATTCAGAAGGACAAAAGCTCTGCAAAAATCAAGTCTCAAAGCCTTCAAGAACTTCAACCCCGAAATTGAAGAACACTCGAAGCAGAATCATCCAAACTACCTGCCTAGATCTCAAAGTTCATTGGAATCAAGCCCAAAAGCCTCCAGAAACCTCAACAAACTACAAATTGGTGAAGCTCTACAGATTCAAGCCTCCAAAGCCCTGAAGAACTTCCGCCACAAACCTTCAAATACGAAGAACATTCGAAGCAGAATCATCTAAACTACCTGCTTAGATCTCAAAGTTCACTGGAATCAAGCTCAAAAGCCTCTAGAAACATCACAAATCACAAATCAGTGAAGCTCTACGGATTCAAGCCTCTAAAGCACCGAAGAACTTCCACCACAAAATCTTCAAAGACGAAGAACGCACCAAGAACACGAAGAACACAAAGAACACGAAGAACAAAGAATTTCTAACAAGCTTATAGCCAGAGATTCATTGTAATTCCATATCAAAGATCTTTGATCCATTCTTCAGCCAAATTGAAGGATATCTTGTGTTCATATCAAAATCACATTACTACAAATCCAATCAACAAGTCTTTTAAGGAGATCGAATCAGAGGATAATTCTTTTGTAATCACAGAGAATTGTACCACAATCATCAATACAAATTCGCATTTGTGAAACTATTTTACTTGTTTGATTTATTTCGAACCAAGAAATTTAGTCGTCCACACCAAATTACTGGAAGTGTTCCAAGTATCATTGGTGCTTTTGAAAGCCTAGGTAATCTTGATTTGTCAAAGAACTCATTTCAAGGAAACATTCCAGATTCTTTTAGGCAATTGAAAGGATTGGATCAACTGAACCTCTCTAACAATAATCTATCCGGTGCAATTCCTAAGTCTCTTGAGGCACTCCGGTCTCTCAAATATTTGAATTTGTCGTTCAACGAGTTATCAGGAGAGATTCCTTCTGGTGGACCTTTTGCAAACTTCAAGGCAGAATCATTTTTAAGTAATGAAGCACTTTGTGGGAATTCAATTTTTGGAGTTCCACCTTGCACAAGTCCTAGTTCTAAAGAAGCAAGGGTGAAACAACTTTTGCTCAAATATATTGTTCCCAACATTGCATCAATTATAATCTTTGCTACACTAGTCATTATGCTAAGAAGACATCCACAATATAACATGCAAATTCCAAGTTCACTTTTCACATTACCTACAGTGGATCAAAGAATGATATCATATCATGAACTTTGTCGTGGGACAAGTAACTTTTGTGAAAGCAACTTGCTTGGAATTGGAGGGTTTGGTGCTGTGTACAAAGGGATACTGTCTGATGGGACTACTGTTGCAAGTTCTAAATCTGCATTTGGAGGGTACTTTTAAAAGTTTTGATGCTGAATGCAAGGTGTTAAAGGCATTCCGACATAGGAATCTTGTTAAAGTCATTAGTGCATGCTCCAGTCTCGAGTTTAAAGCTTTAGTGTTGCAATACATGTCAAATTATAGCCTTGAAAAGTGGTTATACTCTCACAACTACTGCTTGAATCTTGTTCAAAGAGTAGGCATTATGGTTGATGTTGCATCGGCGTTAGATTATCTCCACAATGGTCAATTAGAATGCGTGGTGCATTGTGATTTGAAGCCTAGCAATATTCTTTTGGACGAGGACATGGTTGCACATGTTGGGGACTTTGGCATTGCAAAGATTTTAGCTGAAAACAAGGATGCAACCCAAACGAAAACCATTGGTACAATTGGCTACATCACACCAGGTATACATGAAGTCACCTCTATTCATTTAATTACTTGGCTAATTTCATGAATAACTTTAGCAGTGGCTAATTTTAGGAATAACAATGTGCATGGTAGTTCAAATCAGCTTGTAATCTAGTTGCATTAGATTAAATAGTTTGATTTATCTAGTCAAATACAATTTAATTCAATAGTATTTCAACACTAGACTCGTAAATGCAACCATGGTATTGATATGGCTTGTTGCATCAATCTATGTAAAATAGAAAAAAGCTTCACATTTTACCTAATAAATCCCAAAAGCCTCATACATCAACCAATGTAAAATTGTGCAAAAATCTATTTTTGCTTCAGCAATCGTGTAAATATACAAGGCTATGTAGCTTTGCAAATGCATATTTTTACAATTATTTACTTCACCCCATTAGGAAGAGAGAGATATGATTTGAAATAATAATAATAAAATTGGTAAGGAAATAGTATTTTTAATGAAAAGTAGTGTGAAATAGATAATTTAATCTGGTGTGTTTTGAAAAGTGAATATGTAAAATGGAAAAAAAAAAAAAAAAAATAGAGAAGTTCTTATTCTAAAATAAATAAATAAAATTGCATGAGTTAATTCGAATGCTCTCCCACTTTATAGCTATCAACAAAATACAAAAGTAGTAATCTAGTAAATCAGTTTTCCTAAATTGACTATAAAAGTTTCGTTATGGTGATCAACCTCCAAGGCTAATACAAATCATTTCGAAGTCTAACTCAAGTAAATATGTAGTGATACGAAGGAGTGTTCATATTTGGCTTGGAAGTTGGAAGCTAAAAATAATTACAAAAGTATATAACCAATATTAGGAACACAAATTTCTTCACAAATTGTCGATAAAACCTTTATATAGACCTCACAATATACCACATTAAACCAGACAACTATTCATAACAAAGGTAAACCATAAGAACATAATAGAAAATAGACACATAAAGAATTGGTCATGGCACAATTGAACCAAAAATAAATAAATAGAAGAATCTAGTATACATATCAAGTGATGCATGATGAATGGATACAGTAAAAACCTTTTCTTTTATTTTCTTTTCTTTTTTTTTTAATCCTTGTATGAATGGGGTGTGGCCCATGTGGGTGTGTGTACCCACTGAAAGTTTTTATTGGCAGAGTTTTTACTTTGTTTGGGCAAACATGTAGATCACTAACTTAAAAGACTTTTTGACATGTATGAGTATGGCAGAGTATGGTTCTGAAGGGAGAGTATCCACCAAAGGTGACATTTATAGCTATGGGATAATATTGTTGGAGATGATCACAAGAAAGAAACCAACCAATGAAATGTTTGTTGGAGAACTAAGTATGAGGCAATGGATTGCATCAATTCCTGACAAAATGGAAGTCATGGACGATGGTTTGCTTAGGATAGAAGATGGAAGAGATGTGACTGTCATGCAAACTATCCTTTCATCTATCTTGGAATTAGGCTTGAGGTGTTCTGAAGAATTACCAAATGAAAGACTTGACATCAAGGATGTGGTGGCCAAGGTTAACAAAATCAAATTAGCACTACTTGGAAACAGAAATTAGGGTGTTTGATATTTGTGTTATTGCTCAAGTTCTTATGAGTGCACATGCAAAGACCTTGTTAAAGCTTGCTTTCCTTTTCTTTTTTTTCAAGGTGTAATTTTGTGACCCTAGTTTGGTATGTCCTTTAATTTTATAAGCTTTATAAGCAGTATGTCACTACTCACTTGGGACCAAAATCAATCAAAATTATCCAAGTTATTAATATTTGAAGTTAATATACCAAGCTTTTAATTTATTGTATAAAGATACTGAGTTTGACAATTAAAATCTTTTATGAACAAATGTAACTAGGATCTTTTGAATAAGAAAATCTACACTCTTAGTATCAATAGGCAAAGAATGACAAACGAAAACTTTCATACTCCATCACCCCCACAGTGCCTATGATTGTATTTATTTTAAGCAACTATATGAACGGCATAAATACCAATAGCCTTTGAGCACGCACTCACGCACGTGTTCAGAGATTCTTCTATTTTTTGGGTAAAATTTAATAATTTGAATTCATTAAATTTGGAATTACTACATTTTCCAATCACAAAATACCTAGGGTGTGATGAGTGTCATGCGTTTATAGATGAAATATTTTTTTCATCACACTCCTAGGTATTTTGTGATTGGAAAATGTAGTAATCCCAAATTATAATGGATTCAAATTATTAAATTTTACCCAAAAGATAGAAGAGCTAAACTTTTTACAATCATATCCCCATCCATTTTGAAATGAATAGATCAATATTTAAACAATTTTTTTTAATTACAACCATTTTGATATTTATTTAAATTATTGATAATACAACAAAATCCACCATTTTGAATAGAGTTAGAACTCTATCATTGATGGAGATATCCTAAGAAGAAGTGTGAGAATCCTACTCCAAAACATTCTTTCATACATCTCTCTATAAATGAATACATAGCCAAACATACTACATTTGCTATTGAAGTGGTGTTCCATTATCGATACTTTGGGCATTTACTTGGTCCGTTACATAATCAACCAAACTCAAAGTCACAACCTCAAAAAGAGCAATGATCATTACAAAAAATTTCCGAAACAAACCTAACTGAAAAATAGGAAAAAAAATGTTCATAAAAAAATGACATAAAAAGAAAGCACCAAATATGTACAACTTGAATTTTTATATAGTCAATATTATACAAATAGGGAAAAAAAATTATAATAATACATCACGTGAGATTTTTTTTTTGAATGATAAATTTACTCTATTGGATATGTGCAAATTTGGAATGATATAAGTGTTGATTTCTATTCCTAAGACTATGAGTATCAAAACAATGAATTGTGGAAATAAAGTGGAAAAAAGACCTGGGAAAGAGATAAAGAAGAAGAGATAAAAAAAAAGGGGGGGGGGGGGGGGGTAAGATTAGTTTAAAAAAATTACGAAAACAAAAATACACAAACTAATAAATTAATAATTTTAACATTGTCAAAGGAAACAAACCTTTCTAAAATTGGAGATGATAATTAAGTGAGCAAAAAATTAATGAAATCCTGAAATCTATGAAAAGAACCTAAAAAGAGACGTGAAATATATATAAATAGAGATTGTTTGTGCTTAAATAATGAGAATATGATAAAGAAGAAGAGATATTTTTTTTATTAAGTGAGATTTGGAAGTGGTGAACGTGGGAATTATTTGAACTAAAACTGTTTAGTTTGAATTGTAGGAGTGGGAGATAAGTTTATCTAAAATCAAGGATTTTGAAGCTAAAAACTGGAGTCCTAATTTAAAGGTGAGAGAAAAGGGGATAAGGATAATTGTTAATGTTTTTATATATTATTATTTTTTAATAAAAAGAATTTTATTAAAATTTCAATAGCAGAATATTGTGCTTGAGGAAATTGAAATTGATTGTGTAAGTAGGGAGGGTGGTTTTGGTTTTGGACGTGGAGTGAGAGTTTTCGAGGTCCTACCGCCGCCCCGCGAGGAGCACCAACTAGGAAAAAATCAACTAGAGGGACGAGTGCCTTAGAGGCAGGTATGCAACACAGGGACCCGAATTGCGTTTGAGCGACGCTCGAAACAACGCTGATTGGGAGCACACCGAACAGTTCGATGCGTGAGCACGGAGCCTGCCAAGCCATGCAACCCTGCCACCACTCACACGCTATCACATACACTAGACCACAACACCACCAAACGTACCCCACAACGACACGCCGCGAGGCCTGCCGTGCATGAGGTAGCATTAAGTGGCGTCGAGTCCACACCGCTGGGCGTGAAGGACAACACTATTAAACCACGTGCCTGTGAGGATGGGTCGTCATCACGCAAAGGCCCGATGGTCGCTGTGGGACTTGCTTCGCGTAGCAATTGGGTGAAACGAACACCATCAACATTGCGAAAGCGTACCCAAGCTATACCAAGCTTGCATGGCTCACCAACCACACACAGGAACTACAAGGGACATCAAGGGACACTGCTGCTGCCATCGTCGTCGTCGCCGTTGTCGCCGCCGCCGCCTCTGCTACCACGCAACCGCGTAGTAAGAAAGACACACACAAGCCCAATTTTCGCAAGGAACTTGCTTCACGCAGCAATGGGTGAAACTAACACTGTCCGCGTTGCGATAGTGTGCCCAAGCTAAACCAAGAATGCATGCATCCCCCCCACCACACGACTACTGAGACCATTCACCCCCCGCCACTGGGCACGGGTAGGTGTGGCCTCGAGGAAAAGTGGCACCAGAGATGGCTTTCACAATGCGTTTGATCATCACCTTAGGCTTGCTCTGCGTGGCAATGGGTGAAACTAACACCGTCCACCTTGCAAGAGCGCGCCGCAGCTATACCACGTACACGTGAAATACCAACCTGGGTCCACCCCAGCGATGCATTTAGGGCCCACCTCGCGCCGTTGAGCACACGGGGTTGGGTGCCTAAGGGCTCATCATGAGCATGCCTACCCGTGGCCAAGCTCAAGAGGGGTTGCCCCTATGCATCGCCGAATACCTCCTTCCCCCCTAAAGAGCCCTTAGGAAAAAATCTGCTCTGGCACGAGGAAACATTGATTTGTTGAGGAGGAATAATGGGTCTTTTTTGGAGCAACTCTTGGAGTCTTGCCCTGATTTTTTGCACACATGGTAAGAAAAATCCAACCTTCAACCTGTCATAATTTGGAGGCCAGATTCAATGTATTTTATTTTTTATGATTTTCGGAAGCCGAAAAATAAGGAAAATCATAAAAAATTCAAAAACGCTCGGAATGCCGAACCGCTTGCTGGAATCCTCCTCTAAAATCATGGGATGAATTTAGGGACACAAAAATGGAAAAGGCACCAGCCAATTTTGCTGGAGTGCGGGACAATGCGAGGCAATGCGGCATGGCGTGCACGCGGACATGCCCCTAGGATGCCCACTGGCTGCCCAGGGCGTGCAGCAGCCAAGGCCAAGGCAACCCCCATAGGCAGGCAGCCAAGGCCAGGGCATGCAGCAGCCAAGGCATGGGCATGCAGCAGCCAAGGCCAAGGCAGCCCCCCATTGGCACACAGCAGCCAAGGCATGGGCATATAGCAGCCAAGGCCAAGGCAGAACCCCATAGGCACGCAACAGCCAAGGCCTGGGCGTGCATGCAGTAGCCAAGGCCAACGCACGCAGCCAAGGCCGTGGCATGCTTGCGTGGGCGCATTGGCATGCCCCTGGGCACAGGCAGCAAGGCCCCTATGGGCACGCAGCCAAGGCCCTAGCATGCAGGGTGCCTGAAGGACAGTGGCAGCATGGCGAGGGCGTGGCATGCCCCGTGGGTGGGATGCCAAGGCCATGGCATGCCCTTGGGAACCCTATAAGGCCATGGCAGCACTTGGGGGGGTTGCTACTGCCAAGCCTAGATAGCCTCTTCAGACACCTCCAACTCTTCCCCCCCTAAAAAGCGCTTAGGAAAAAATCTGCTCTGGCACAAGGAAACATTGATTTGTTGAGGAGGAATAATGGGTTTTTTTTGGAGCAATTCTTGGAGTCTTGCCCTGAATTTTTGCACACATGCTAAGAAAAATGTAACCTTCAACCTGTCAAAATTTGGAGGCCAGATTCAACATATTTTATTTTTTATGATTTTCGGAAGCCAGAAAATAGGAAAAATCATAAAAAATTCAAAACTGCTCGGAACGCCGAACCACTTGTTGGAAACCTCCTCTAAAATCATGGATTGAATTTAGGAACACAAAAATGGAAAAAGGCACGAGCCAATTTTGCTGGAGTGCGGGACAATGCGGGGCGATGCGGCGAGGCGTGCACGTGGGCATGCCCCGGGGATGCCCCCTGCCTACCTCCTTGAGGGAATAACCTCATTTTCCAAAAAACCCTCATTTTTAGGAAATCACTCCAAATATGTGGGCAATCAACAGCCAAGGCCAAGGCCAAGGACACGGCATGCTGCCAAGGGGGGGGGGGGAGATCTTACAAAAGAAGAAGAAGAGGAGAGTTGGTTGCCGTATTTTAATAGGAGTGATTGAAGCAAATTTGAATTTTAGTAGTGGTTTAATGGATGTGAAGTTATTCTGTAGTGAGTTGTTTAAAAGTTAATATAATTTTACTTGATTGTCCTCCAATTTTGTCCAGGTATAGGGGTATTTTTTGGCGTAAATGCACTTTTAATCCCTATATTTTGACTTTTTTTCATTTTGGTCCTTACATTTTAATTTTACCACTTTTAGTCCATAAACCAATTAACACGTGTTATTTTCGTCCTTTCCGTCAGTCAACCGACGGAAATAGCTAAGGTGGCAGCCGGAACAATTAAAATATTATAAAAAAAATGCCACATCACCATGACACATCAGCATATAAATTTAAAAAATTTATTTATTAATTTTAACTAAATAAAAAAAATAAAAACATAATTAAAAACAATAAAATCAAACCCAAACCCAGAAAATTAAACCCAAGAATACGAATTCAGATCTAAAAGTGCATTTAACAAGAACACCAACCCAAAAATTTTAAAACCCAAAAATTAACTTAAGATCCAAACCTGAACACTATTCTAGGTTTGGGTATTTACTCAAAGTCAAAAAGCAACTTCGGCAGCAATAATCTCAACTAACTCGCTCCGGCGACGCGTGAACTCTACGCGAAGATGGCGGAGTCGTTGAAGAAGCTGTTGGTTTCGAAGCTTTCGTCGTGGTCTATAGATGTGGAAATGATGGTATGGCATCGGCGAACAGGGCTTTCGAAACCTTGAATTGGCATCAGCGAACAGAGCTTTCTCCTCTCTCGGGGCACTCAACTCTCATCCTTAAAGACCGTGCTCTGAACCCACAAAACAAAGAAGAATCCGACGCCAACAATTTTCAAGCTCGGTCAAAAGAAGCGCTGGCTAGATCCGAAGCCGAGTACAAGAAACCCAAAATGAATACCCAAACCCAGAAAATCAAACCCGAAAATCAAATACCCAAACTCAAAAAAAAAAAAAAAAAAAAAAAAAAAAAAAAAAAATCAATGAGCCGAGTTTGATTTAATGAAGCGAAACTATCGGGATGGAGAAACAATTGTCTGTCATGGGCAAGGAGAAGGACTTTAATTAACTTAGTGGCTCAATCAATGTCGATCTACACCATGTCCTCATTCTCTATTCCCAACAAAGTGTGCAACAACTTGGATGCCCTAACTAGAAGGTTCTGGTAGAGCCTAAACAAAAGGAGGGAAGATTTCTGGCTTGGAAAGCTTGGGACAGCTTATGCTGTCCAAGAAAGAGTGGTGGTTTGGGGTTCAAAAAAGCTAAAAACATAAATTCTGCATTACTGGCAAAGTTGGCATGGATGATAACATCCAAGAGAAATAGCCTCTGTATGAGGATTCTCAAAGCAAAATATAAGGTAAAAGATGATTGGCTTAGGGCGGAAGCATCTAAGTATGCATCCCCCACTTGGAAAGCAATTGAGAAAGCAAGGGAAGTAGTTAGAAGGGGAGCTTGCTTCCTCATTGGAGATGGTGAATCAATTGATGTTTGGTTAGACCCTTGGGTTCCTTGGATTAAAAGCTTCATCCCCTCCCCAAAAGTTGAGTCAAGTAGTCTGTTGCCCATGAAAGTAGCTGAGCTTATTGATTTTGAGCTTCACACTTGGAAGACTACCATGGTTCAGGATATCTTTAACCCCATTTTAGCTCAAGCAATCCTCTCCATTCCCATCCCTATCAGGCTGAGGCTAGACAAGCTATTATGGATTCCAGATTCCAAATGTCTTTTCTTGGTTAAATCTGCTTATAAGGAGCTGCTGTCTAACCCCCCTTCCCAAGTTGCCACCGAAGTTAATTGGTTAAAGCTTTGGAAAATGAGAGGTCCGGAAAGAATCAAAATGTTCCTCTGGAGAGTTGCTGTAAATGCTCTCCCCACAAGAGAAAACCTGATGAGCCGCATGGATATATCTGAGCCATGGTGTGTACTCTGTAACCAGGAGGTGGAATCTACTTCTCATCTTTTCCTTAAATGCCCTGCAGCCAAGGCACTCTGGTTCTCTGCATGCTAGGGTTTCAAATCAGATGAAGCTCACTTAGCTCACCCTAGTGACATCATTAAGGTAATTTTGGAACCACCACCGACTCTCTGTCAAGTGCAGGATATGTGGCTTGTATCCCTTAATATGGCTCTTACTTTGGAGGAAATTTGGTGCACTCGCAATGCTGTTATACACCTAAAAGGTACTATTGACCTCCAGGCATCCATAAGCAGGGTTTGGACAAAACTGAATGAATGTGCTAAGGTTTTCTTCATTCCTCAAGCACCTTTAGCTGAACAACCAGTAGTTCACTGGTCTCCCCCTCCTTTGGGATATATCAAACTTAATGTGGATGCAGCCATTTCTCAGAACAACTCAGCCTTAGCGGTCATTGCTAGAGATGCTCATGGTTTTGTGTTGAAGGCCTGGTCCAAGATTCTGCCAAAGAAATCCCCGCTCTCTGCTGAAACTGAAGCTATCTTGTGGGCCCTGCAGCTTGCTAAAAGTGAGGCTTGGAGTGAGATCATACTAGAAAGTGACTCAAAGAATAGCATTGATGCAATCATGGACTGCACGTCTTGTCCCCTTTGGTCTATGTCCTCCCTGGTTTCGGACATTTGTTTCCTAGCTAAGTCGTTTGGTTCTTGTCTGGTTTTTTGGATAAGTAGAATTGGTAATTCTGCTGCCCATGAGGTAGCAAGGTTTGCTTTAGTGTCCTTAGTGTCTTTCTGTTTGGTCTCGGACAATCTTCCAGCCAGTGTGGCTTGTGCTTGTAAGGAAGATGCCAGTTTTTGTTAATTTTCGTTTTCTTTCAATGATATCGCAGCTTATCAAAAAAAAAAAGAAGCAAACCATGACAAAAGATTTTTCACCTAAAAAGTTAAAATATACCATAACAGAGCATTTATATAGCATAACAACCATTCCAATTAGCATTTGAATAAACTTGCACTGGGGCTTTGTAAAATTTATAATTGCTGAGATTTTTTTATCACATTAGCAGTCTTTATCCATATTCTTCCAGGCCAATAGATAACAGTAATCTCTTAAGTGGATCAATTATAAATCTCTGATTATATCCATTACACGGTTGTATAAAATCACACATTCATATCCTTCTTCAGTAAATGGGACAGCAAATAACAACCATCAAGATTTAATCACCAGGCCAAAAGAAAATAAAACAAAAACTACAAGACCTGATCCAATGAAATGTTCAACCTCTTTCTCTCTCCAAGCAATTAGGTGTCCCTGGTTATATACAAAGTAATATACCAAATTCTACCTTTCACATATTTATCTGTAAGATTTATTTGCTTATTATCATTATCACACAAATTCAATACAGAATAAATACGTCATTATCTTCCAGTTATGTGTTAGTGACAACAAAGACAAAACTATTGAAACCCGCAATACACTTACAACAAACATACCAAGAAGTAAACTTCCATGCATAAATGAACTCTCCGTTTGCAAAAGCTTAAGTGGCCTACGGTTGTATCTCATTTCCAGCCTCTTCATGTCACAAAACAAGGTCTGTGTACACATCTATATACAGATGGAAGCAGTTCAAATGAGAAACTTTCAAGCAACTTGCTCACCACTAGAAGCATCATTTTCAGCATTACTTGGCAGGGATAAGAGTTCCATCAGCTCCATCCGATACTCTAGGCCTCGGAGATAGTGCCCCAACAGCATGCACCTAATGGGAGAAAAAAGATAGATCAGAAAGAACCAACAATTGCAAGTAAATTATATTCAAGATTAGAACAGGTTACCTGAATACAATTGAGAATACATAGTAAGGGTGGAAAACTTTAAAAAGAAGAAAAGAAAAGGCTAAACACCAGAAAGAATAACTGAATTATCCAAAAATGAGTCATTGAGTTCACCTTCAGATTACTCATACCCAAGTGCAAGGAAATTCACAAAATGACTGTGATTCAGAACAAGTTCAGTTTTTGGATGGTTCAAATTTTCAATCCCAAACAACCAAGTGGAATATGAAAACCCAGATAGAAAGAGGCTAACTTAAAACAAAGGGAAAAAAACTGAAATCAAATGAATGTGAAAGCAGAGAAAGAAAGAGCAGGACTAACCAGAAGAGGAGACGTGCCAAGTAGTCCCGAGTTAGTGAAATGAGGGGCTGAAATTGCAGTGAGGTGTTCTCAACAAGCTCAGCACAATCTTCACTCCCCACATTTACTATTCCAGTTGGGGAATTCTCTGACAGAGGAGGAGCCTTAGAATGCATCTTGGGAGATAGGGTGGCAAGGAGACCATGAATGATGGAGTGGATTATTTCTTTCAATTCAGGAGATGTAGGTTCTGATAATTCAGCTACCTGAGCATAGAACTATTTGTATCAACCACAAGATGGACACATGAAAAAAAATAAAGATAGAAAGCTAAATTCAAAGTTAGTTTCATGATGAGGGTAAATCCAATACCCGGAGTTCATTGCTCATGAGAAGGTTGCATGCAAGATGAGAAAGTATCAAAAGAGCAAACTGGTGTGTAAATAACACATCCAGACCCCAAATATAATATGGAGGAAAAATTTTAGTAATAACTATAATTAAGTTACTATCTTATAAGAGCAGGTTTAAACTATTAAAACATTAGCAAAGAAGCAATGTTGAAAAACCTGATATCTTGCACTATGCAGTCCAAAAGTTAACCAAAGGCCACACTTCATCCCTATACATCCAAGGCCATGAATTAGATTGAATCTTAGCAATATGAGCATGTAAATTTTTTTTTCTTGGTAAGTTACACATGCACCCAGGAGATCTTGAACCTACAACCTCACCCCCACCCCAATATTATGGGAGGAGGAAGTGCCACTTGAGCTATTGCTAACCGAACCTTTTGTAATGGAGGAACTGCAGGAACAGGTTCCTATACTCAGAAAATGTCAAGTTATACCAAATCAGGAGCTGAATGTGTGATTGAGTTTAGTAGTATAATTTTATCACAGACTTTTTCTCTATTACAAAACTGTGAGGATAGCAATGAGCTCACATAACCTAGAAACAACTACAGCAGTTAACACACTCACTGACACTACCTGAAAAGTAAACAAACAATATGAAACTTCTTTCAAATTTGCACATCCCATTCTATTAGTGGAGAAAAGAACAGAACAAGGATTATTCTGTCATAAAAGAAACAGTCTTATTGCAAGTAAAACCCTCAGGAACTCGGAAAGAAATATTCATAGAAACAAAACATAGCATAACTCAGTTTAGAGAGAGTTGAGTTTTTCACAGTTGCTCTAGCATATTTCCTGAGTACTAGAGTAATTTTCTAATATCAATAAATTGATCTTTCACTAATGAAAAATAAATAAATAAAATAAAATGAGAGTTAAGTACCTTTTCCGGTTGTAGAGATCTCAAGTAGTCCAGCAAATCATTTTTTTCCTCCCCAACAAACTGTTGCATTTGAAGCGCAGCACTTTTCCTCTTGACTTCATGAAGTTCCTATGATGAAGTAAAATTGAATTATGAGTACACAACTACACATTCTGACCACAATGACAGTCATGATGCAGATAAGAAAAGAATCAAATTGCAAAAACCACCAAGGGAATGTCCAAACTTGGAAGAGGGAAAAGATTCTTTCAAATTAAAAATAAAACAAGGAATTTGAAAGTTGTCAAGTTAAGACATTATGTTATCAATCAACAAGATACAGAACTCCAATCAACAAACTAGAGGACTTCGATCAAAATACACTTGGATTCATATGATTAAATGACCGGTCTACAGAACAACTCTATTGTGCTACTGAAATACCATTTCCTGCATATCACCAGATGAACCAGCTCAGGTATGCAAAATGAAAAGAAATTTCCTAGAACTCAGATACTATCATAACCAACAATCCACCAAATATATACTATGGATGTTATGAGGATGATATCCAGATTTTTGAGATATAACTGTTTGGTCAGTTTATAGTTTAAGATAAAAAAATAAATGCTCAGTCAATTGGTAAAGAGATTCACATAAGATGAGTTGATTTTTCAAAGTAATCTGCAACCTGATTACAAATCCCATAATTAAATAAATAACTCCCAATTATTGCAGAAAAGAATCTGCGTAATGTAAGTCACCCAATGCGCCTTCTTATGTTTGTGATAGGGGTAAAATTGTACTATTGAGCTATTAGTGTAATTACCCTCATATAAATAATATTCACGTGTTAGGGTAAATTAGTTAACCCTAAACACACTTCCTGAGAACATGGTATTAGAGCAATTAAAAACCTATATCCGCTGCAAATGCTAGCATTCTGGCATTCCACCATCAACTCCAGTGGGAATATTCTCCAGAAACCACATCAACTTGACTCAACAATACCCTGTGACTACAACCACCTAGCCTCAAACCTTAAACCTGAGCCTTAGCTCTTGATGTTTTTTCTCTCTTAGAATATTTCTTGTATGCCAAGGGTTTCTTTTTTATTTATTAATCATCCCCCCAAAAAAAGGAAAAAAACTACAGGCTTAGCCCTCAACCTGCACTGGTAACAAACCCAGTCAACATCCACGACAGCCAATCATGTTGTCAGACCAAGGCAACATTGTTCTCAGCTCAACTCTGCAATCAAGTCTGCGTCAAGTCTTCCCTGTGACTACTACTACACCAAGAAACATCCTTGAGCCCATCATGACCTCCACCAACTGAGTGAAATCCACTGAAGCCTCCAGAATATTGCCAACTCCCAATTACCAACATTAACATGCTCTTCAACTGGCCTAATCAAACCCCTACAATCAACCATCTCTCTGGTTAGAATCAATACACACCTTCCCAACTGCTGTTGGCTCAATCCATGCCGATATGTGTCAACTTATCTTTCTGTGTGAAACCCGCTATAATCACATGTTGATCCGTGCAATTATTGTTTTGAAGTGCCAATATGTGCAACTGTGTGTGCGACTGTCTAGTTATCTGGTAGTACATTGGGTCAGATTCTTTACTTGTGATGACTTATGTGAGCATAAAACAACTTGGGTTAATTTTATAATTTCTTGGTGATAATCGTGGTAAAGGAGTTGAGATCATTCGTTTGCCTTCTGAGCTTATTGTCGATCTATAGGCTAACAGTTGTGTGCTATAGACTTGTGCAGGAACAGGCCCAAAGGTTGTATTATGGTGTCAATAATCTCATACACATTTATAACCTCCACCAAGCTTATTTCTCCCTTGCTCTTAATGACCTCTCTCCAGAAGATTGTTATGCCAAGTCTACGGGTATATATGAGGAGCTTAATCTTTACCAATGACTTTCTACTGATATCACAGTCATGCAAAAGCAAAGAGTGTGCATGCATGTAGCCTAGTTTCTATCTGATTGCCTCCAATATTTGAGCTAGTAAAGACACAAACTTTAGGAAGGAATTGCCCTTTCTTGGTGAGGTTTTTAGTCGACTTTGGTAGCATGTCTATTTGTTTCTGGTCCAGTTACATAATCCTCTAATGAGAAATCCGCTTTTGGCACTGCTATGGGGACTAGTACGTTGAGACTGTGAGTAAGGGGAAGGGGTGGCAGAGGATGCGGTCCCCACAAATGCAATTACTGTCCTGGTGAGAATCATACGCTAGATTTTTGTTGGGATCTCATGGGAAACTCTCGACTCTTTAGGTTAGTCTTTAGGAGAATGAAAATACTCCACAGTTACTTACAACAACTTCCACAACTAGTAGCATCCATTCACCAACTTTCACAACCATAGTAGTATCCACTCCTAAGAAAAGTGTTATCTAGTGTCTCTACAATCTAACTGGATTGCATGACTTCTTCCACTGCTATTCTAGGTAAGACATACTCAAATTGTTTCTCACCACTCAAGAATCCTAGGTCATTGACTCGGGTAATTTACTCAGGAGCCACTGATTATTATATGACTGGTACTTCAAGTTTGCTCTCCAACCTTGGGCATCTTCAGATCTTCCTAGTGTGTTGACAAATGGCTCAACCACTATTATTTCTAGTTTGGGCACTGCTAACCTTAGATTGTCTGTCAACTATGTTAACAGGTACATAAGCATGCTCAATAATGTAAAAAATTATATCCACTTCTCCAAAATTACTGTAGATGACTATTTTCCAAAAAACTCTTACATAAAACTTCCAAAACTTGGGATAGGATATATTAAGATACTGTGAACAAGCATCCACCTTTTAGTGTTCATATGCTCTTTCCAATCATGCCATGACTTACAACTCATAATAATCCATGAACCATGCAAAACTTGGGATTGAAAAAGATGACAATGGTGGCATCAAATCAGCATTAGCCCAATAAATCATATCCCTCCATAAAATTCCACGAAAACAAAGCTCTAAATCCCAAGTACTGACTAGTTGGGGAAGCTAAATTCCATTTTCTCCAATGAACTCTATCAAGGACTGTCTACTTCATTAATCAGGGATGTGCCTTCTATCAGACCTTTGTAGTTCATCTACTGCCAACCACACTATTCCCAAGATCAAAGGATAAAATATCAATTGAAATGTCAAGATAAAATATCAACAATGTCCAACTTTTGATACCATTATCTTAGTCATTCAATGAATCATGAAATTCAACTAATTCAAAAACATAGACTCTGATCTATTAATCTACCAAGAAAAATTATTTAGTGCTAGAACATACCTTCCTTATTGAAGATAAACGAGACTGCAAATGAAGAATATAATGTTGAGCTTCAGGGGACATTTCACCAAGGTCTTGAAAATCAAAATTCTCTGAAAAGTCTTCAGTGAATTTTTCAAATTTGGATGACAATTCATGTTCTCCAGATAAATTAATTATACTTGCTTTGTCAAGCAACAACCCTTGTAAATCAAGTCTACTATTTTCTGGTATTTGTTTTTCAGGATTTCCTTCCTGCATATCAAGGTTTCTTTCAAGGCAAAGCCTAAATTCAGCATTCCGCAATGTATACCTGCAATAGAAGATAAATACCATTTATAAATCTTTGAAATTTTGATAGACATAAGTCAGTGAATGAAAAAGAGGGAGATCCTATATATAGGCTTTAAGAGAACATAATTTGAAGACAATGAAAACAAGGTTTCCTACAAACACCAAAACTGTACAAATAAGCATACAAATTCAGGTTCTCTTCTTGTCTCTATCTCCTCAGCAATCACATAGAAGTACAGATTAAGTAATGCACATAATAATGAAAATGAACATACCCAGTCATCATTGAAGAAACCAATAACTTTGAGAGAGGTTCCCACAACGCCTCAATGAGAACCTGAAATTGATCAGATGGAAGTAAGCCCAACATGCCAGATATAGTCCGTTTCATGGCATCCACCGTCATTGGTGGCACATCTTTCTGAATGTGGCCCACGTCTAATGGCTCTATCTCTTGTATCAAATTTGAAAGAACCGATTTCTGAAAATTAAACACTCTAACATCAGATACAAGATCAAAACACAACCATTATTAAGTACATACATTGATTATAGCAAGCATACATCAAAAACAAAGAAGTTAAAAATCCCAAAAAAAAAGAACTTCCTAAGTTATCTACAAACACAAACTCGCCAAAAGCCTTGTAGCTCAGTTGGCACTTATGCACGGACACTTCATTTAGGGTGTCATACCAATGTCATTCCGGTGTCATGCTAGCCGTTTTATGTCATAATTTTTCAGAAATTGCTCATATCGCTATGTCATACTTGTACCCATGTCCATGCTTCCTAGACTGGCACTTCCTAGTGTTTTCAATGGAGACATAAAGGATTCAAATCCCTCCTCCAACTATTGAATTATCAAAAAAAATTTATCTACAAATTCATTGCTACTTGTATACCCCCTGCAACTATTACTAAGATACATTGAAGATAAAAATGTGCTAGTTTCCGATGAAGCAGCATTTAAACCCACTTCTTTAAACACCCCATTAAGAATGCCAGTTAACTATGTTTAATATCATTTGTAATCTATAAATAAAAATCTCAACATATAATTTTTTGGTCATTTTATGTGCTAAGTTTTTTCAATCTGAAAAGCTTTTGAAATTTTAAACAGAGATTACATCTACCATAAAGTTCATTTCAAAATCAGAGATTAATCAATTAATTATACTTTGAATTAAAACCCAAATCAGTTCATTCACTACCTACTTATTAGACTAAGCTGAAACTAAAGCACACAAATTCATACCAGTCTTACTTAGTTGAGCAAAAAAAGCTAAGTTCTCACTGTTCTCAAATAATCAACAAACGAAATTGATCGAATTGAATTGAAAGAAAGCAAAACAAAGAGCAAATAGTAGATAGAAGCTGACCTTGGAGTTGGAGCTGAGGTCGTCAAAAGAGGCGGCGGAGGAAGAGGCGAGGACTAGGGTTTGGAATTTTCTAGGGTTTGCGGAAGAGCGAAGAGGGAAAGAGAGGGAGAAGGAAGGGAAGCGAGGGCATGGAGAAGGAAAGAGTCGCGGAGGAAGAGGGAGAGAATTGGAGAGGAACCAGGAGGTAGAGGTTGCCATTAACAACAACAACAACCACAACCACCGCTACTCTCTCTCTCCCTCTCTGTCTACGTGTATTTTTCTATGACTCTGTGTGTGTAATTGCAGCTACAAATTATGTACAGTCACGGCCTACAAAAAGCACATCTACAAACAGTAAAAATTTGTCAACTTGATTGCTTCAAATAAAAATGTTGTGAAATGCTATTGTTAAACAGTTGATTTGAAGAGGTTTTTTCAACCCGATCCAATATTGTCAGATTAGAAATTCTAAACTAATCACATACTAACTTAGAAACAAGCCTAACTTAACATGCTTGTTTTATACCTCATAAAAATTTGGACTTTTATAAACTATTTAACCTTTTTACATTAAATTATTAAAATTCACATAATATGCATAAACTATATTACAAATTTAAATTAAACTAAAAAATTAGAATAAGAATGATAAGATAAATTAATACATATGGTAAACCGAATTAGTCATATGGATTGGATAAACTATTCATTTGAACTCGATCCAACTCAAATCTCAGAATAAAATTACAACTCAACCCAATCCAACAAACCAATACATCAAGTCGGGTCAATTTCATCAAGTTTGTAGGTTCGATAGAAACCCAAGATCCTAGCACTAAATATTTCTTACTCTCGATAAATGACTGAAATGTGTTAGAAGCTATTTTAACACATGAGAGGGCACACATGCATCCAACATACCCATTGATATACCGAGAAGAGCTGCAATATGTATAAATTTTGTTGAAAAAAAAAAAAAAGTAGGGAGTGGGAGTAGGAAAAAAAAAACCATTCAAAACATTCTTGATATAATCAGAATTCATTTCCATGTTTGGAATACAATCCTTGGGGAACATAATTCCACAAATCGAAATGATCATAGCCTTCGTATCAATATACATGTAAATCATATGTAAAACAATGCATTACACAGATGATAGAACTGTCTGATCACCTCCAATTTATTCAATAAACTTTTAGCTTTTATATACAGTTTTTTTAAATCTCTTTTTTTCTTACTTTTTCAAAGTACAAATATATTTTAACACATTTTTAGCCCAAAAAAAAAAAAACCTAAAAAGATTGATACCAAACACCAATTCCTTATGCAGTTATACTACTCCAAAATCCAAATACCACTTTTTTTCAAGCCTTCTTCCCTTTGTTATATTCACACCCCCACTCAAATATCTGTAAGTTCGTTTCACGTGGAGAACATTTAATCATGATATACCCTTTTGAAAGTGGTATATATAGACCTATGGTGTAGAATTGTAGATATATGGGCACAAAATTATTGTTCTTTTGACAAATACTCTTTCTTAGAACAATACTTCTGACTTGACTTGATAAAAGGGTTAGCATAAAAGGGTCAGCTCAGAATGATGCGAAAGAGGGGTAATACTAATACCACAGGATGTTACATAATTCATATCTTTTTTTCTTCTCTTTTTTTGGTTAAAAGGATATATATATATATATGCACGACCTCTTTGGTCTTTTTTGTAACAGACTATGTAACACCTCTGCTCATGTGGCTAACTCTTAGTTTCTAATATATATATATATATATATATATATATTAGAAACTAAGAGTTAGCCACATGAGCAGAGGTGTTACATAGTCTGTTACAAAAAAGACTAAAGAGGTCGTGCATCAAAAGGTAAGACAACTCCATAGGCAGAGAGTCTAGGATACAAAATTCTTATTGAAGGAAACAGTTTTCCTGGCCAAGGCATTAGCACTAGCATTCGCCTCCCTATAGTAGTGTTGGATTTTCTAGAAGGGTAGCTAGTTCAACAAGTTCCTACAGTCATCAATGATAGGTCTATGAAGCACGGGTGCGTTTCCAAGTTTGGGTGCGGCAAGGTGCAGCGATTAAAAAATTATTAAAAATATTTTTATTTATATTTTCTATACATTTTTACTATTAAAATATTCTTAAAAACCACATTACTGTGGCCTTGATTCACAAAACAAAAAAGAAAACACAAAAGAAGCAACAAATATTTAGAATAAAATTGAAGAATGACAGATTTAGGATGTTTGGGTCTCATTCAAAGCCAATTTCAGCTATTCCGACATGATTCCAAGCTGATTTCGGCCATTTTAGTCCGTTTCAGCCGTTTCAATCGTTGGCCGATACGGCCCGATTCTGGCCAAATCGACCCGGTTTGGCACGAATTGAAGCCAAGTCGGCACAAATCTAAGGAAAAAAAAAAAAAAAGCTCGACCAGGGATCTGACGCACAGGTAGCCGCGTCGAACGTCACACCCCACGGCGGGTTGCGTCAAGCTCTAATGCGACACCCTCCTAACCGCGTCAGTGCCTCAGAGTAATAGGTGCATAGTTAGCCATGGATACCTCATTGTTTGACAGAAGGTGGTTCACAGATTTAGCATCAAGCTCAATTTCAATGGCTTGGACTTGTAATTGCAAGCATACGATCAGGTCATCCCTTACTGCTCATAGCTCAGCTTCAATGATGTTAGCCTAGCCTATAAATCTAATGTAACCCTTCACCCATCTCCCTTGATGATCTCTTATTAGACCACCACCTCCAACAAGCCCAGGACATCCAAGAGCAAATCCATTAGAATTTAGTTTGAACTAGTTTTGTGTGGGGAATTCCCATCTCACCGGAATATCAGTTTTTGGGCTGGCTGTCCCTTGGTTAGACCCCAAACAAGAACATAATTTATATCTAATCTCATGTAATGAAGGATGATATACAGGTACCCAAACATAAAGGAAAGAAAGAAACTAGTATCATTGTCACTTACATCGATCACACACTATTTCTTAGCATTCAATGTTCTTTTCAAATTCTCCTCTTTTCGAGTTTATAATGCAAAATGCCAAAATGTATTAATTATCAAGAATTTTCTGGTTCAACTTCGCACATTATTCTCCTCTTATATTGTAATTATTGAATTATATAACCAAAAAAAAAAAAAAGTGCTTATTGTTCACGTGTGAGGATCTTCTGAGGGGATTTGGGAATGTGTTTCACTCCCTCCAAGAAAAATAAATGGTGGATAAACTTGATAGAGTTACCATTAGATAGACAATTTTTCAAATTATAATCAACAAAGAAATTTTAAACAATTTAAGAATTTTAAGAGAATGATAATTTTTTATAACAGTGGAGAGATAATGTTGATAAGATAAAGTTGATTAGAACTTATGTGTCTTTAATCTTTTTAAGTGTATTAAAAAACAAAAACAAAAATGTCATGCTTCACAGTTATGTAGCTTGGACTTGTGATTTCGTAGAATGAAAGGAATCTTGAGTCTAATACTACGTTTAGTACTCATTCATTTCATCAAAAGAAGAAGAAAAAGAAGTGAATAAAAAAACAAATGCCACTCTTCACCGTAAAAAAAAATTGAAGAAAAGAATACAAGTTTATAACGAATTAACAACCATTAAACATATGTTTCTTTAAATAAATAAATAAATAATTGATAAAGTAGTATAGGAAAAGTTGATAAATACAGTTAAGTTAATGTGGCTATAAAAAAAAATTTATAAGGCAACATACATGGCAATTAAATATAATATTTGAGGGAGTTTCAAATTTCAATATATGGTCTCCACTCCTAATGATTGTTTTTTTATCATCAGACCAAAATATTAAAAGAAAAGAAAAAACAAAAAAAAAAAAACAATACCCACCTAGTGCAATGACATGGCAATTAAATAGGATATTCACACCACGGATTATAGGATTTAACTTATGTTTTATAGTATAATATATGATATGATGTGTTGAAGTATTGGGGTCTATTTGTGGAAAGGCTAAATAAATACAAATTGACTTGATTCGTTCAATAAATGTAGCTCCTCTTGTTACACGAGATCGTATGTAATTTTTTCCTTTTTCCATTGAATAAAACTTGGCCACTAGGTCTGGATTTTCAAAAAAAAAAAAATAATAAATAAATAACCTTTGGGTTCAATAAATGTAAAATATAAGGAAAATATTAATAATACTTTAAATTTGAATCATTTTGTACATGCACAAAGATGAAGAATTTTAAAGATGTGGAAAGGGAGACAAAACACTTTAATTTTTTGCTACTCTTATGTGACTCAGAAACTTTTACTAGGTGATGATGCGAAAAATCACCAAGTTGAGGACCTCATCTCACTAGATGGACAATCTCATGGTTGGTCGTGTCTCCGGTGCTAACCTGCAAGAAAGCCTGGAAAAGAAGTGTAGTACACCGGTGTGGTGTTTGCCAAAACACTTTGAGGCTTAAGTCAAAAAGGAAGAAATTGATCCCAAGAGAAAAATGACTTGGAGTGGTTTTTGGGTGAGTATTTGTGTCTACCTTTGGATTATGTTGTCCCTCCTTTTATAGTTGTTTCCTATCTTAATAGGTAATGAATCTCAACATTCATGGGCAACGGCTAGTATGTCATCAATGGGAGCTCTGAAACATATAGCTCATATGTTACCGTTGCTCCATCTGTTTCTTTTCATCATCAATGTGCGCAATAAATGTCTAATGCTCGTTCTGGTCATCATTGACATGGAATGACGATCCCATGTTATTTTCGACTCATCAGCTACCCCCCTGTTCATATTCTTGTTTTTGAGATGAGATAAGAACATATTCGTCTGTCATTTCGTGTCCCGTGTTCAACGTATTTAGTGCGAATTAAAGTCTTGCCTGTTGTGTGCCACATGTACAGTCAAGATATCTTCTTCATGTCAGCAAATCTCGGCATTCCCGCGCACTTTCTTCCAATTATTTTGCCTTTTTCCCTCCTTTTCTTTTCTTCCTGTTTTTTCCTTCTTCATGACGTTTCAATTGCCTTGGAGCCTCCTTTTCCATCGAGCCTCCCTCGTTCCTTTCTCATTTTCTGGTAATTCTTTCCCACTCCTTTCTCAGTTTTTGTTTTTTAATGGTAGACTATTCTGTGGTTAGGTCGGATTATCCCTCAATTTCTTTTTTCTTTGCTCACTTGAGTAGTTTGCTTGAGGTTGTGGGTAGGCAATTCTCCAAGGCTGGGCTTTTCGTGGGTATAGATTGTTCTTTTAAGTTTGTCTTGCATTTCCTTTTTTCCTTTGGTTCATCGTTTTGTGTGGTTTGCTCAACCTTTGATAATGTTTGGAGAGGGTGAGGTTAGGTCTAGTGAACTTAAGACAGGCTTGTCCTCATCTAAGGACCATAAGGCTTTTAAGGTCACTTCTCCATCAACTCCCTATAAAGCTTGGGATGTTTGCTGTGTTTTGAAAAGGAAATATGAGGGTAGAATTAGGAGTAGGTTTCAATTTCCTTCATCAGTCAGGGTTAGGATCCCTAATGACGATGATAAGGCTTGCTATTCTTATGTTGACGAGGTGTGTTTCTATGAGGCTAACTTCGTCAGTGGTCTTCGTCTTCCTATCCATCCCTTTCTTAGGAAACTTTTTAGCCGTTTGTCATTTGCTCCTACTCAACTAGTCCCCAACTCGTGGAGGATAGTTATTTGTTGTATGGTGGTGTGGATGTTAGCCAATGACGAAGATACCATTAGGATGGATGAATTTTTGCACTTATACCACCTGAGGCACTCTAAGGATCTCGGTTATTGGGAGTTCAAACCCTAGGATAAGAGCTCAAGGCTAATTATTGATTCCCCATCTTCACTTCAAAACTGGAAAATGAACTTTTTCTTCGTCTCTAGTGAGGGTTAGGAGATGGAACCTAGTGAGGATTCAAGTGAAGCTCCCAGGCTGCTTCATAGTTGGGGGGCTCCTATGTCCAATGCATCCTTTATTCATATTTGTGTTTGCGTGTCTCTATGCTTGTGTATTTGTTGCTTTTTGAATCTGTTATATGCTATTTTTTGGTGTAGATAAAGTTTGTCCCAAGCTGAAAAAGTGATATCACGCTTGTCTAGAGAAGGTTAAGAAGTATTTGGAGACTGTCAAGGATTTTGACGAGTTAATCTCCCCTTAATCTTAATTTTTACATATTCTTGGTCCAAAACCCTCCAACAAAGTTTGAAAGAACATCGAGACCGTAAAAAAGAGTAAGCACACTAGTGATATCTCTTTTTCTTCGCTCTCTTTTTTTTTTTTTTGGTTTCTAGGAATTGTCCCTTCCTTCCTTTTTCAGGAATGACGGCTTGGTTTAGCAAGGCAAAACTCGCTGAAGCCAAGGAGAAGAAAGCCAAGGGTGGTCTGTCAGGTGGCTTTCTATTGAAGAAACATCAAAGGGAGAATGAACCGTCCAAGGACGATGTTGTGGTGACCTCTTCAGTGGCCAAGTTTTAAGGCTGCCATACGGCTTTGCCTACTTCTTCCTTGGAGCTGATCGTCTCTCTTAGGGGTGGCTCTAAGGCTAAAGCCACAAGCAAGGTCTTGATTGCCTCCTTTTGGGAAGACGTAGGTATTGCAACACAGAAGGCCCATGACACAATCTCCGTGGACGATTTAGAGCCTTTGATGGGAAAACCTCCTTTTGAGCTGATGTTGTCACACATTCATAAGCTCATACAGGTATGCATTCTTGTCTCTTATGCATACATTTTTTTTTTCTCACTTATTTGTTGTTGCAGGTGTTGGTAGAGTCCTTGTACATCTCTGGAAAGTACTTGGACTATGATAAGAAGTTGGTTGAGGCTCAATCTGGGATTGCTTCCCTTTTTGCCGAGAATGAGTTACTGACGATCCAAATTTTCGCTTTTGCAGACGAGGCCAAGAAAGACAAAGATCGTCTAAAAATTTTGGAGAAAAATATCAACTTTGAGAAGGCGTTTTCAAAATTGAAGGATAAGCAGATTGATGAGGCCCTCATAAAGGTCGAGAAGGCGGGTTTTGAGGCGGTGGAGAAGTTTAAAGCTTCAGATGGGTTTTCGGACAAGCTCTGTGAGTACTACATGGACTGTTTTGAACTCTTTCGTAAGTACCTGGCCAAGCATCATCCTGAGCTGGACTTTTCCCAACTTGATATGGAAGAAGTGGAGAAGGAAATGTTGGAGGATCGTCCTTCTGAAGCTGCGGCAGTGGACGAGGGTATGCCAGGTTTAGTTAGGAGCATCCCTACTAACGAGGTTGTGCTAGGTGTAATCGAGAGCATCCCTACTGATCTTTCTCCTTCCAATCTTCCTTGAAAAAATTTAACTACCTTCTGTTTTGTAAGAGCAACCACATCAGCATGTGTAAAGTCTTGTAAAATAGAAAAAGTTACTCATTTTACACATTTTGACCCAAAAACACACCCACATCATTGGGTGTAAAATTGTGCATTTATGCACAATTGCTATAATAACCGTGCATATATGCACGGTTACTGTAGTTCATCTATCTATTATTTTAATATTATCTTCATATACTATAAAAAACACTTTTTCACTCTTTTTTCTCTCTCCTCTCACTTGAGCAACACCAACGCCTCTCAATAGTCTCTCCCTGTTTCATTCCTGAACTCTTCCTCTCATCTTCTCTCTTCATCTGCTTCTCGACAGCTCTTGCTCATTCTCATCACCATGGGAAATAATGTGATCGGTTTGGGGGTTTTGCAGTCCTGTGAAGAGGGTGGATCAACTTGGAGGTATCTCTATTGACAAACTTTGGGGAAAATTTCTCTAAAAATGTATGGGTTTTTCTCATTGAGATTTTAGGGTTTTTTTTTTTTTTGGTTTCAAGCAAGATTCTTAGGAGTTTCTTGTTTCAAATTTTTTCTGGTTTAGGGTTTTTTTTTAGGGATTCTTCGGAACACACCTGAAGTAATTTTTGGAATTTATTAGTATTTCAGATTTTGTGTGTTTTTATATTTGATTATTTTAGAGTTCAAGTAAGGATTAAATTTCATGTCTTTTAGATAGGGATTAGTTTCCCCGTGTGTAGGGAGTCTTCGAAGAATTTGGAGTTTTTTAAACTTGTATTAAATTTCAATTTCTCTCCTATTTTCAAACTGCTTGAATAGGGTATATACATTGTATATGTTTTGGACTTATCAATAACACTTCTATCTTTTACCTCAAAAAAGATAGGGATTAGTTTCAAGCCAAATAAATCATATACACGGTTCACAAATGATCACAATCCTTATATTTAATATGACCGCCCAGTATTTATATGGAAGAGATTCTTCCATTTCTAAATTCATGTCTACTAGGAAAATGCAAATTGCTTGTAATCCTATAGTTTATCCTTGTTCTCGTTACCATTTTGTAAATACTTGTTTCTGAGATAAATTTGTCATCTTTATATATATATATATATATATATATATATATATATATATTCCTCCAATTCTATGATACAAGATCTTAGGCACATTAATGCATTAAAAGATTATTTGCTAATTTGGTGGAGTCTCTTATTACTTAGTTGTAAACTACTTCAACCTAATGTTAAAGGTTTTACATTGATTTTGGATGTTTCTTTGGGATATACTTGAGAAATTTATACTGTTTGTTGGCAATGAAAAAACTGCCTAGTATGTCTCTACCTGTGGAGCAATGGTTCACACATTGATGAGTGTGTTCTCATTGTTTTAGAAGTACTAGTAACTTACCTACCTCTGTCAATTCTTTTCCCCTGCATTATCTAGTAGATAAATTTCAAATTCTATTTTGTTGCTTATTAGTGTTACTTCTGAATAACTTTGGTGTTTGTTAGGTGATGGACTCACAAAATCCCTTCTTCCTTGACATTTTACAAGATAAGGAACAAGGTTTTGAGTCTTTTGACAGTAGAATTTTGATGTCCACTTTGCATTCAAACATGAATGTCCATCAATCTCCATCCCAAGTTGAAATAGGACAATCTACACCCCCCCCCCCCAATTGCAAAAAATCAACTACTAAGAGAAGTCAACGGGGAAACAACTTCACCGTAGATGAAGACATTAAGCTAGTGTCAACGTGGCTCAATATTAGCTTAGATGTCGTCACATTGACGGACCAAAAACACACAACATTTTGGGCTAGAATTTGGTCTACCTTCCACAATGACAAGAAATTTAACTGCTCCAAGTATTCTTTAAATAGTTGGTGGTCAACAATTCAAAGGGAGACCAACAAGTTTTGTGGATACTTGGCCCAAATTGAGAATCAGAATGAAAGTGGTAAAATTGAGCATGACAAGGTATTTCGACTCAACATCTAATATGTATTGTACATCAATACACTTTTAGTTTTATGATTCTCATTATTTTTAATTTTTTACTTTTGTAGATTAATGATACAAAAACTATGTATAAAAGTAATAGCAAAAATGTATTTCAATTGGAACATTGTTGGAAAATTTTGAGGAATAAAGCTAAGTAGTTGAATCTAAAAGATAATGTGAAGGTTCGCACAAGACAGCCAGCCACACAATCTTGTCATACTTTTGCAAGCTCAATAAATCTAGATGAAGATAATGATGAGATGAACTCCGATGAAACCTTGGAGAGACCCATAGGTAAGAAGGCCGAAAAGGTGAAATTAAAGAAAAGAAAGAATTATGATGACGTGGTCCCAATACTTTCCTCCCAATTGGATAAAATCAAGGAAGAAAAGAGGAGAATGCATGAGAAGAAAAAGGAAAGTATGCGCATTGTATTAGAAGAATGAAGAGAGTTAATGCGCATTGTATTAGAAGAATGAAGAGAGTTAATGCGCATTGCATCCAAAAAACGAAGAGAGTTGATTTGTATCAAGGAAGAGAAGAATGAAGTAGAAAAGAGGAAAGTGGAAGATGAAATTATGATGAAAGATACAAGAACCATGGATCATGAGCAAAAAGAATATATTCGTCCACGTCATTTGGAAATCTCGGAGAGGTTAAGGTCTAAATTTTTATCATAATTTGAATATTATTATTGACAATATCTAATCAAGTAATTTTTTGTATAGTGCAAAGATACTAGCACATGGTTGATATAGATGATTTGATGTTAGACGTCTCTTTTGTAGCATTTACTTGTGCAAGGAACATGATTATTTAATCTCTAATCATGTTAGATATATTTTTGTAGTCTTCACTTATGCAGGGAAAATAACAATGTTGTAAATTTTGTATTATGCATAGACAATAGCACTTAATTATTCAATTTAATTTGTGGTTCTATTCTTGTCATTCTATTTTAGGTGAAATAATGTCTCTGTTTTGGAAGTGTAAGCAAAGAGCTGTCTGAAAAGCTCCTTTCCAGGTTGCCATCTCAAAAATACAAACCAGCGTCATTAAAGGGAACAGGAAAATATATAGACAAGGATGAAGAGTCAAAGTTATATAAGCTTTAGTTTTCTGTCACATAGTGTTGTGCATATAACTAGAAAATGTGCACACTCCACCATTTCCAAATTATTCCACACACTTCCTTTTTTTTTCCCTTCAAAATTGATGATATTTTGTAATAAGGCTTCTGACGTGTCCATGTTTAGGTGCCCTATATGTAAAATGGAGTACAAAAATGGGGATTATGCTGGTGACGTGTACATGTTTAGGTTCCCAATACACTGATGTTTCAGCAAAATAATCATAGAAAAGCCTGTCATAACCTTGCAAAGGATTAGGCTAGATAAACCTATAAGGTTGAACAGAACAACGACGTGATGTTGATGCTCCTTGTTTAATTCTTCTATGGCAATACCTAGAGTAAGTTCCAACTCATCATCATTAGAGGACGAGTCAAACGGAGGCTCATCATTTGGAAAAATAAAATCAATGTCATAATGGAAATCCATTAAGAGAGAACAAAAACTGAATGGAAGAAATAATTTTGTAGAAGTTTATGAAAATTAGAAAGAAAATGGTCATATTTATAGAGCAAGAATTTGACTTGAGTTTGAATTTCAAAATTTTGACCTTTAGGTTTGAATTTACCATTGGGTTTAAAGTTAAAAAAATATGACCTTTAGGTTTGAATTTACCATTGGGACCTTTACCTTTGAATTTACCGTTGGGTTTAAATTTCAAAATTTTGACCATTAGGTTTGAATTTACCATTGGGTATAAAGTTAAAAAATATGATCTTTAGGTTTGAATTTCTCAATTATGACCGGTGGATATAAATTTTAGAATTATAATCGTTGGGTCAAAATTTAAAAAAATAAAAAAAAAATAACAATTAGGCTTGAATTTACCGTCAATGCCACTATTCCAGCAGTTTGGTCACTGATTCTAGCAGTACGATGGTCAGAGACATCGATTCGGTGACAGTCGTCGAAGCCACTATTACAACAGTCGGCCCACCGGTGATGGCGGTACGATGGTCGAAGACACCAATCTACCGGCGGTCACCAAAGTCACTATTTTGGTAGTTTAGGCACTGGCGGCATTCATCGAAGCCACTATTTTTACAATCCACCCACCAATGGGTCACTATTCAGTGGTACGATGGGCAACGAGACCAATCCGGCGGCATTCGTCGGAGCCACTATTTCGACGGTTCGACCATCGAACCTCTACCACAAGCGGCTCCATTGACCAAGCCACCGATGTTGGTAGTTTACTTAAAATATAAGTTTAAATTAAAAAAGTATGACCATTAGGGAAAATAAAAAATAAAAAAAAAAATTTGATGAAGAATGAATATTTTATTGAAATATCTTGTAAAATAGATAAATTGATATGGGTGTTTGTAAAGGTGATGATGTAAAATAGAAAAACTATGTTTTTTTGTATAAAATAGACGGAATCTTTTAGACATGCTAATGTGGTTGCTCTAAGGAAAAACTTTGTTACTTTTAGGGCTCATTGTTTTAAGCACATCTATTTATTTCCTTCGAACAATCTATTGAACAATATTTTGGGCTCATCTGTTTTGAGCATATAATTTACTTGGAACTGTTTCCTATGTCATTGCTATTAATTAACAGCTTCTCTTAAGTCATGTATGAATGACGACGTTGCTGGGAACAACTTTTCTTAAGTCATGTATGAATGACGACTTTGTTTTGTAGTGATAACTTTTGTTAAGTCATGTATGAATGCTGATTTTATTTTGTATTGATAATTTTCGTTAAGTCATGTATTAATGACAATTTCGTTATGTATTAATAACTTTTACTAAGTCATGTATGAATAACCATTTTGTTATGTATTAATAACTTTTATTAAGTCATGTATGAGTGACGACTTAGTTATGTATTAATAACTTTCATTAAGTCATGT
Organism: Quercus wislizeni; assembly: GCA_023055345.1. Lineage (NCBI taxonomy): Eukaryota > Viridiplantae > Streptophyta > Magnoliopsida > Fagales > Fagaceae > Quercus > Quercus wislizeni. Next base: position 26,972,905 of record JALGQJ010000005.1, read on the forward strand.
ATGAATGACAATTTTGTTATGTATTAATGACTTTTATTAAGTTATGTATGAATGATAATTTTGTTATGTATTAATAACTTTTATTAAGTCATGTATGAGTGACGACTTAATCAATAGTTCATAATGGAAGAATCTTCTACGTACAATTCCTAGGTAGTACTTCTGCGAATGTTTTATTGATAAAGAGACAAAATATTCCGTCATCTATGTAAGGAAAATAATAATGAAAAGAGGAAATATATCTAAATAAAAGTAAGCATTTTGGAATACTTAGGGATTATTCTTACTGGTAGTATCTCTTTAAGTGTTCTATGTTCCATGGACAAGATAGTTCTTGGCCGTCCAAGGTCTTCAAGTAGTATGATCCTTCTCTGGAGTAGCGAATGAATTGGTAGGTTCCTTCCCATGCTAGGACGAGTCCTTTGTTGCCTACGAGACTTTCCTAAGGACGAGGTCACCTACTTTGAATCTTCTCACCTTCACCTTCTTATTGTAATATCTAGCCATTACTCCACTGTACTTTTCCATCTGCTTCGATGCTTCATCTCTCACCTCGACAATCAGATCCAAATTATTGTTGAGTTCTTGGTGGTTCCTCTGCTTTTCGTACGCTTTGACCCTGATGTTCATCAGTCCTACTTCCATTAGTATTACGGCTTTAGTTCCAAATGTCAGTCTAAATGGTGTTTCTCTCGTTGGCACTCTTACGGTCATCTTGTATGTCCATAGAACGTTAGGCAGCTCTTCTAGCCATGCACCCTTTGCCCCCTCAAACTGAGTTTTGATAATTTTAAGAAGGATTTTGTTCGTCATTTCTGTTTGACCGTTAGCTTGGGGTGTCTTGGAGAAGAGTAGTGGCTTTTAATGCCTAGGTCTTGGCAAAATTTTCGAAACTTGGGGTTGTCAAACTACTTCCCATTGTCTGATATGATTACATTTGGGATCCCGAATCTACAAATTATGTTCTTCCATACAAAGCCAATGATCCTAGCTTCCTAGATCGTCGCTATTGGCTCAGCTTCTACCCATTTTGTGAAGTAATCGATTGCAATGATGAGGAACTTGTACTGCTTCCTTCCTATAGGGAGTGGTTTCATTATTTCGATCCCCCATTGAGCGAAAGGCCATGGAGTGGTTATCGGCGTCATTGGCTTACCTAGTCGTGTTTAGACATTTGCAAAGTGTTGGCACTAGTCGCATGCTTTGACAAGGTCATATGCATCCTTTTGTAATGTTGGCCAATAATAACCTGCTTTTGAATGCTTTTCCCACAAGAGACCTTGTTCCCGTGTGGTTACCACAAATTCCTTCATATATCTCTAGAAGTACATAGTTAGCCTCTTCCTTGTTAACACAACGGAGATAAGGGAAGGAGTGTCCTCATCTGTATAGGGTATCTTCAATAATGATGAAGCGAGTAGCTCTGTTCTGTACCTTCTGTTCTTCATTCCTGTCTTCTGGGAGTTGTCCTTCTTTCAAGTAACGAATGATTGGAGTCATCCAGTCGTCTTGTTCCTGTATCTTCATCACCTGTTAGCCCTCTATGCTGGGTTGTCCCCTTGTTTCCATGCAAAACTCAGGAGATATGCCATGTACGTCTGATGAGGTTAGACATGCTAAGAAATCAGCTTCAACATTCTTTGCATGAGGGATTCGCTAGAACTCAACACTGTCAAAATACTGTAGAAGGTCTTTGACAATCTTTATATACTTCTTCATTCTTTCTTCCTTGGCTTCATAATCTCCTCTTACCTAGCCAATTACAAGTTGAGAATTGGCTTGGACGATGAGGGTCTTAACTTCGAGCACTCTTGCAAGACTCAATCCTGTTAGAAATGCTTCATACTCGGCTTCATTGTTGGTTGCTGAGAACTACAATCTGATCACGTACTTCAGGATTTCTCCTTCTGGTGATATGAGGACCACATCTGCTCCTCTGACTTTCTTGGTAGCGGACCCATCTATTTGGATCGTCCATGTCTTCTTCTGGGTCTCTTCTTCTTCTTGAGGATAAGTGAATTCTGCAATGAAATCGGCTAGGACCTGGGTTTTGATTACTACTTGAGGCCGATATTGTATGTCAAATTGGCCAAGCTCTATAGCCCATTGGACGAGGCGCCCTGCTACATCTATTTTGTTCATCACCTTTCTTATTGGTTGGTCAGTCATGATGACGATGGGATGTGCTTGAAAGTACTGGCGCAGTTTTCTGGAGGCAACCACTAGAGTGAAGACAATCTTCTTTAGCCTTGGGTAATTCGCTTCAGCTCATAGAAATGCTTGACTGGTATAGTACACTGGCCTTTGCACCTCCTCTTCTTCTCTGATTAGTATACTGCCAAATAGAGTTGCAACTTCTCTCTTGTTATTGATGGGCTTAACAATGATGGCTGTGTTAGGTATTCTTTTAGCTTCGTCAAGGCTTCTTCACATTCGTCAATCCACTGAAAGGCCTTCTTCAAGACATTGAAGAAGGGTAGGCATTTGTCTGTCACTTGAGAGACGAATCTGTTCAAAGCTACTACTTTTCCTATTAAGCCCTGTACTTCTTTCACTATCTTCGAGGACTTTATCTCCATTATTGCCTTTATCTTGTCTGGATTAGCTTCTATGCCTCGTTGAGATACTATGAATCCCAAGAATTTCCCGGATGAAACAACAAAAACACACTTTGTTGGGTTCAATTTCATCTTATACTTACGTAGTGTGTCGAAGGTTTACCTTAGATTGTCCAAGCGGTCCGCTACGTCATTGCTTTTCACCAACATATCTTCTACATATACTTTCACATTTCTTCCTATCTGATAAGAGAACATGCGGTTCACCAACCTTTAGTATGTGGCCCCAGCATTCTTCAGTCCAAAAGGCATCACCTTATAACAATATAACACTTGGTTAGTGATGAATGCGGTCTTCTCTTGATCTTCCTCGTCTATCATGATCTAATTGTAGCCGGAGAAAGCGTCCATGAAACTTAAGCGCTTATGTCCGACAAGTGAATCCACCAGTTGGTCGATCCTAGGTAATGGGAAGCTATCCTTTGGGCATGCCTTGTTTAAATCTGTGAAGTTGACACACATCCTCCACTTGCCGTTATTCTTCTTTACCATCATTACGTTGGCTAGCTAAGGTAGAATACTTCCCTTATTAAGCCTACCTCTAGGAGTTTCTCCACATTTTCTACTACTGCCTTATTGCGTTCAAGTGCAAATATTCTTCATCTCTGTTGCACTAGCTTGCACTCCAGATTAACATTGAGACGATGTTGGATGACTCCTCTGTCGATTCCTAGCATATCCTCGTGCATCCAAGCAAAAAAGTCCTGATTTTCTCTTAGGAAGTTTGTTATCTTCGTCTTCTCTAATGCTAAAAATGCTGAACCAATCTTCAAGACTTTGGATGGATCTCCAGGGGCGACCTCAACCTCTTGTGGCACTTCTGACAGTTCAGGGACTGGTTCAGTTTCGTCTATCATCCATGTGTGGTTCTCCCTTGATGCTAAGGCAGCTTGATAGCATTTTCTTGCGAGAACTTGGTCTCCACTGACTTCTCCTATGCTATGGGTTGTAGGGAACTTCACCTTTAGATAATAGGTCGATGTTGCCGCTCTTAACTTGTTGAGTGTTAGTCGTCCAAGGATGATGTTGTACATCAATGAGCAATCTACCACGAGGAAATCAATCTCCTCAAAGACTTGTGTTGGATAAGTGCTTGCAATTATGGTTAGCTTAATGACGCCTTTGGTAACAACTCTATCCTCCGTGAAACTGACCAATGGGGAAGTGAATGGCCAAAATTTTTCTTTATTCAACTTCATTTGTTGAAAGGTTGGTAGATAGATGATGTTTGCTGAGCTTCCATTGTCTACCAACACCCAATACATGTTGAATTCTTCCACCTTAAGCATTATAACTAGCGGATCGTCATAGGGCTATCTAACGCCATAAGTGGCTTTCTCGAAAAAGACAATGTCGGGCTCAAAGTATCTAGGCATTTTTTAAGGTGGGAACCATATGTGTACGTTGTTCACTTCTCTTGCATACACCTTTTTCAGTGATTTAGAGGATCCTCCCGTTACTAATTCTCTTGAGATCATCCTTATTTCTCCTATGGGTGCTTTGTTGCCCCTCATCTCTGGCTCCCTTTCCTTCTTGTCCCTCCGTTGTCTTCTATATGACTTCATTCTTCATACAAACTTCTACAATTTTCCCTAACGGATTAATGTTTCTACTTGGTCCTTCAAATGCCTACATTCGTTAGTGTAATGCCAGTGGTCCTAGTGGAATTTGCAATACTTGCTTTTGTCTCTTAATTCTGCTGGGGCGTGAATGGGTCTAGGCCATTACAGAGATGGTTCATCCTTTATCTGCATCAACACATGCTCAATAGGCATCACTAGAGGAGTGAAGCTAGTAAACTTAGGTCTTCGATATGGGAAGTTCTTCTTTTTGTCCAATGCATGCCCAATACACCGTGTTTCCTTCTTCTTTTCAGGGATGTGATTGGTTCCTTCATCTCTTTTCCTTTTAGCTGTCACTCCTTTAGCTACTACTGCGTCCTCTACGTTCATATATTTCTGGGCCTTGTGAAGTAATTTTGCTACTATTTTTGGTGGACTCTTGGTGATTGAGAAGAAGAAATCTCCTAGTAGCAATCCTGCTTGGAAGGTCGTCAAGATCACTTGGTCTTTCGCTTCGTCCACCTGCAGCAACTCTTTGTTGAAGAACATCATGTATTGTCTCAGTGATTCTCCCTCTGCCTAGCATATGTTGAGAGGATGCCCAATTGGCTTCTTATGTCATTGTCCGCCAATGAAATGACGAACAAAACCTTTGCTGAGCTGATCGAAGTTCGCAATGGTGCTTGAAGGCAGTTTGCCAAACCACACCCTAGCTATGCCCTTCAGCGTTGTTAGGAAGTCTCTACACATTACTTCGTCTGGGGTCATTTGTAAAAGCATCAAAGTCTTGAACAACTTAATGTGATCCAAAGGATCTTGTAAGCTGTCAAATGATTCCAATTGGGGAAGACGAAACTTTGGTAGGAGTGGACGGTTCAACACTTCCGTGGTGAATGGTGAATCCGTCCTTCGAATCATTCCGTCCAAGTTCTCCACGGCTCTATCTTTTACCGCATTCCTAAGTTCGTCCATCTCCCTCCCCATGTTGCGAAGCTCACTCTCCATTCAGGACGAGTTTTCTTCTGGCATTCTCGTCCTCCTGTTCGCCTGGCTATCCAATCCTTCCTCGTTATGGTTTCCTTCGATCCTCTAACGCTCTTCTTCATTCTGGTTTTCCATAATCCACTGTCATTCCTCATTCTGGGATTCAGCGGCTCTTCTCAACTCTTCATTCTAGCAAGTCACTTCTTCCAAACTAGCTGTCAGGGCTTGAATTTGCTATGCAACTTGTTCAACATCCATCCCGTGCTACGAAGTTCTCTTTTGTCACTTAAGGAAGATGGCTTTGAATGATCAGCGTTTCCCATAGACGGCGCCAAACTGATGATGCAAAGAATCACCAAGTTGAGGACCTCATCTCACTGGATGGATGATCGTGTGGTTGGTCGTGTCTCCAGTGCTAACCTGCAAGAAAGCCTGGAAAAGAAGTGTAACACACCAGTGTGGTGTTTTCCAAAAACGCTCTGATGCTTTAGTTAGAAAGGAAGAAATTGATCCCGAGAGAAAAATGACTTGGAGTGATTTTTAGGTGAGTATTTGTGTCTACCTTTGGATTATGTTGTCCCTTCCTTTTATAGTTGTTTCCTATCTTAATGGGTAATGAATCTCAGGATTCATGAGCAACGGCTAGTGTGTCATCAATGGGAGCTCTAAAGTACACAGCTCACTTGTTACCGTTTCTCCATCCATTACTTTTCATCATAAATGTGTGCAATAAAGGTGTAATGCTCGTTTTGGTCGTCATTGACATGGAATGACAGTCCCATGTTATTTTCAACTCATCACTAGGTAAGTATAGTAGTTGAAGAAGAAGTCAATGTTCTTATGTTGAGCTTGATAACCAAGTCTTATAGGATGTTTAGACTACTCCTAAGATTAGTTTCTGATTAAGGGTCGAAGGTTTTGACTATTGTATATATAAAGAGATAGTAAGCGATCAGTTTTCTTTTTGTTTGGATCTTATGGTGAGCTGGTTTCGCTAGATTTGGGTAATTTGTTGACTAAGCTTGATTTTCTAAATTCTTTAGGCCAAATCAGTAGTGAGTGAACTTGCTAAATGTGTCAAATCTCATTAGAGATCTTTCCATAAAGTCAAGTATTTTTTTTTCTTCGCTTAAAAGGGTTAAGACATATTATTAGTCCTATAGAGTAGAGTAACCAGAGTATTATTTGCATGGAAGTAGCCGACATGTAATTTCTCTTATGAATTCTCAGATTTTACAAGTGGTCCCAACCCACTTAGCAAGATCTATGCTCTAGGTCCATGAGCCTAATCTTATCCTCCAAACCATACTTTTTTAAAAATATCCATTTTTTTAAGATGAAAGATAGAAACTGGTATTACTCGTCAAGGAAAAATAAGAGTTACAATGAAGAGAAACAGAAGGAAACACATTGGAAACAAAATTCCAGGGAAAACATATATACCTCAATTGCTAAAGTCGCTCGTAGGGCTCAAGCTCGGGCCAGAACATTAAAGAAAAAATAAAGCTAAACCAAAGCAAATGTTGGTCACATTGTAGACACATCAAGAGTTTTTTTGCACTTCCATAAGCCTTTGGTACTCTGTCAACAATGCTAGAGCCCCATCAGCAATGGCCTACGGTTGCAATTGAAATTTTTCAAAGTAGAATTTGTTGCAAGCATTCCAAAAAGCCCACCTGTAACCGCTCAAACCTCAATATCTTTTTGATCAAGTCTATCCCGAAGCATCCTAAACAGAAAGAAAAAAATCTGAATTTTCATTTGGACATTTCTACAATCTCCCTCTAACTAAATCCTAAGTATTCCGAGCAAACGGGCACTCCCAAAGAACATGGCACACTATCTCAGGATGTTGTCTGCAGAATTCACACCTCAGATCCACCCTCACCTTCCTCCTTTGCAGATTATCTCTATTCAATAAAAAGTTTGAGCATGCTCTCCACATAAAGTTTCAAAATTTTGGGGGTACATTAATCAACCAAATTTTCTTCCATGTTTTTCCAATCTATTGTGTGCTTGTGCACTTAAGTTCTCGCCTTTAAGTTGCTGTGTAAGCCTTAGGGCCACCTGGTAAGCTAACTTTACAGAGAATTCTTAAGCTTTATTTTCCTTCCAAAATAGTTTGTCATCTACTTCGATGTTTGAGAGAGATATCGCCAAAATTTCTTGGCTAGTAGATAGGGCAAACAGATTAACCAATTTCCCATGGTCTCACTACCTTGTATGCTGGTTGATAAGGTCCCTCACACACATATCCAAAGGTATCGTTCCAGTTAGGATCGGGGGATGATTGAGCCACTTATGCGTCAATAACTTTATATCTTTTCCATCCCCAACATGCTATCTAGATCCAGCAAGATTACTTTCCTTGCCACCAACAGGCTGTGCTATACATGAGACGAATTGTGCCCAATCTTAGCTTCCAAAAACAATTTATCAGGAAAATATCTTGCCTTATAAATCCAATAGAACAAAGATTCGATATGGTGGAGCATTCTCCATGCTTGTTTAGCGAGCATGGCTAAATTAAAAGCATGTAAATCACAAAAGCCCATCCCTCCCAAGTTTTTAGGATTACAAAGCCTTTTCCAACTTATCCAGTGAACCTTTTTTTCATCTGGCATCTGCCCCTACCAGTAAAGTGCCAAGATAAAGTTAATGTCATCACATAAGTGCTTAGGGAGCCTGAAAATACTCATCATATAGGTTGGTATCACCTGGGCAACAGTTTTAGTAAGTATTTCTCTCCCTACCTTGGATATAAGCTTTTTCTTCCACCCTATTACTCGCTTTGCTATTTTCTCCCCAACCCCCTTGAAAGTGTTCACCTTAGATTTACCAACGACCATGGGTAAACCAAGGTACTGTTCACAATCATTGAAGACTTGTGCACCTAGCATGGCTTGAATATCTTGCTTGACGCCTGTCCTTGTATTTTTACTAAAGAACAAGGTCGTCTTTTCACTATTAATGGCTTAACCTGACGCTGCTTCATAGCTTGTCAAGAATATTCAACAATTCCTAACATTCCTTAACCTTTGTTTGGTAGAATAGTAAGCTATCGTTTGCAAACAGTAGATAAGAAATATTAACTAACCCTCTACATGATAGAATGCCCTGTATCCGTCTCTGTTCCTCAACTTTTCTTAGCATGATTGACAATCCTTCGGCACACATGAGGAATAAATATGGTGATAATGGGTCACCTTATTTTATTCCCCTTGTAGACTTAATGAATCCCTTAGGTTCACCATTGAGAAGAATCGAATATGAGGCTGTAATGATTGTCTCCATTGCGAGTGCAACCCATCTCTCATCAAATCCCAACTTAATCATCATCTTCCTTAAGAACTCCCACTCCACTCAGTCATATGCTTTGATAATATCCAATTTTACAGCCATTTAACCATCTTTTCCCCATCTTCTATTCCACATCCTGTGTAGCACTTCAAAAACTATTGTGGTATTATCAGTGATTAGTCTTTTCGAGACAAAATCACTTTGAGCATCTGAAATAACTCTTGGCAAAATCAGCTTCAAACAATTGGCTAGAACCTCTAAAAAGAGGCGAGATACCACATTCCCCAAACTAATTGGCCGAAACTCACTTTTGTATTGAGGATCATTTTTCTTCAGCACCAAAACAATGTGAGTTTAGTTCATTTTTTGTAGTAAATGACCATAATTAAGGACTGAGGGAATAGCTGTAGTAACATCAAAACCAACAACATTCCAATATTTTTGAAAAAAGAAAGGAGACAAACCATCCGGGCCCGGGGCTTTTAAGGGGTGCATATGGAATAGAGCTCGACATACCTCGTCAGCTGTGTATGGTTGCAATAGTGCTCTGTTCATCTCTGTTGTGACACGTTGATCAACCGATTCAAGGACCATGCCTATGCCAACATCACTAGGTTGGGCTGATGTGAACAAGCTCTGAAAATAACCTTCAGCTACCTCTGCAATCTGCCTCTCATCTGTACACCATACTCCTACCTCATTGAGTAGCCCCAAAATATGATTTTTGCGTCTTCTTTGACTCGCTCTTTGATGGAAATACTTTGTGTTTTTATCACCCGCAAGTAGCCATATAGCCCTAGATCTCTATCTCCATGTCAACTCCTCATGGTGCAACATTCTATTAATTTCGGCCTTCGTTTCGCTGATACTATCCAAAAGCATTGGATCATTCATTCAAGTCAGCTCCTCTAGCTAGTACTCAATGTTTTTTTCTTCAATTGGACTTTAGTGTTGCCAAAAGTCACCTTACCCCAATTCACCAAAGCCAGTTGAGTGTATTTTATTTTCTCAAATAAGTAAAACATCGGGCTACCTAGGACTATTGTGAGTCTTCATGCATCCTCAATTATAGACCCACACTTCGGGTGGGATGCCCACTTCTCCTCAAATCTATGGGGAATTATTTTTCTTTTGCCCACTTCTCTGGCCATGTGGATAAATAGTAAGATTGGAATGTGATTCAAATAGGAGGCTGAGAGGTGTATAACCCAACTTCTAAGAAACAATTCTCTCCAAGCCCCATTTGCACAAGCCTTATCAATCCTTTCTTGAATAAAGGCGTCACCAGACCTCCCATTATTCCTTATGAAGATGTTCCCATGAAATCCCACATCAACCAGACCACAGTGAAGAAGAGTACTCCGAAAAGCTATCATGGGAGCATATGCCTTCGAAATTCGCCCTTGTTTTTCTTTGAACGATAAAATTTCATTATAATCGCCTATAGACATCCACAGAAGAAACAACCATGAGTGAAGATGGTGCAACAAGGTCTAGGATCATGTTTACAACATTCTTCGAAATACCCATAAAAACCAGTGATCTGCCATGGTACACCCGAGTCAGTAAGGATAATTGCATTGATGTGGTGTGGCGAGTACGTTTGGACATGTAGGTTAACTTCTTCTTTCCAAAGCATCACCAAGCCACCCGAACTTCCATCACATGGTACAACAAGTCCTTCTTGAAAATTCAATTCATCCTTTATTTTCCGCATCTCATCGACCGTTTGTTTAGTCTCCGTGAGGAACACAATCTTGGGAGCTTTTTCTCTCACCAAATGAGAGAGGACACTCACTACATGTTGGTTCTCAAGCCCCCGACAATTCCAACTTAATGCATTCATTGTATTCGGCGGGGCTAAGCTTCAACCTCCACCGGTGGAAAAATTGGTTTTGAGTTTGGGCCACCTTAAGTTTTTTTTGGAATCATGTGCCACCTTAGTTGGGGGATAAATTTGACTTAATTTAAAAGTTGAGAGATTAAATTGTCACAATTATTAGTTGAGGGACTAAATCGATACAATTAATAGTTGAGTGATTATATTGAACTTTGTCCCATAGTTGGAGGATCAAATTAGCAATTTAATCTTGGATGAATTCGGATTATGTTAATGTATGGAATGACAATTGTTTTTCATTGATGAAATCTACGAATGGATTGGGACTTTGATTGATTTATGGATTTGAACAAATCTTCAAAATTCTCATCTCATGTGTTGCTACATGGTGTGGCAAGTACTGACTTTCGTTCCAGACAATGAGTTGGTTCTTGAGCCCTTGACAGTATGGTCTGCTTGGCTTTTTAGTACAGGACTGCAAAATTTATAAATACAGCAAACTTACTTCATGATTTTTCAAAAGCAAAGTGCGACAGTTTTAATTAATTGGACAATTATTGAATCCTTTTATTGGTCTGTGATGGGGCTATATAATTGGAATAAGGAACTAGTACAATTGAGTAGTGACAGCTTTTGTGTTTTCTTTGGTTGGATTATATATGATGGAGTTATTTACTATAGTACTAATTATCAGACACGTTAAAATTTTCATTCAATGTCTCTTTTTCGTCTGTCTGTACTCTGTATTTCATAATTTCATTCGCACAGATTCACCAACTAAAACAAGTAGAAGAAACTTTTAACTCTCTCCATGCACGTCACTAGGGAGACAATCTCGATAATCAATAATAATGTGTTCCTGTAAATTTTTATCAGGATTGTCGAAGAGGACTTTGGTTTGCATCGAAGGGTCTCCATCAACTGTTGTGTTGTATGAATCACTAAGCAATTGGGTCACGCTATCAAATTAATTATATAGGATCCTAAGCTTTCAAGAAAAAGAGAAAAAAAACAAAATCGTTAATCTTAGGCAATAAATATGGTTTATATCTATTTGGTAATCACAATTACGTTGCCATAGTAGTAAGAGTACAACAAGAAGAAGCCAAATTATAATGTGACGCTGTGGTATTCTATTATTCATGATCTAGTCTTGAAAAGATTTCTTAATTTTTGGATATACATCAAAACCATACAAGAGTTTTTCTTTCTTAAGAAACTGTAAGAAGAAACAAACAAAAATACCTAATTCAAACCAAAAATAATAATAATAATAAGAAAGAAAGAAAAAGAAAAGAAATCTTTGATCAACTGCTACATAAATGGATACGGGTGGAACTTCTTTTGAGAAATTGACACTTATGTTGTTATGTATTGTGCTTATGACGGTAAAAATTAGGCTAAAATGCAAACTCGCCCTCTATGTTTCACAATAACTCATTTTAATCCTCTAATTTTGCTTTTATTCATTTTAGTCCTCCATATTTCAAATTTATTCAATTAAGCATGTTTATCAACTTCGGTTAAATGTTGCAATTAATTATCTAAATTTTTTATTTTTTTTAATTTTAAAAATTCAATTAATGATTGAAAAATGTTTTTCAGATTTTATTATTTAAAAAATAATAATTTAACAGAAGTTAACGAAATTGCCATGAACGATTAAACTTGAAACTTAAAAAACTAATTGAAATGAATTTTAGTGAAACTTAGAATTGAAGACCATTAAAAGATCTCAAATATCTTGGACAGCATTGAAGACCTTTCAATTTGTTTGTGTTTTGCACATGGTACCATAACAGTGTATGTCGAGACAAATTGTGATATTCACAGAAAATTCCAAACCAGTGAAATATGAAGCTATATTGTTGCTATGTCAAAATATCAACATCAAGAAATTGCATAGACCGTCGGTGAGCTGTTGATCACATGCTAGATACCAAATTATCTCAAAACTTTAAAAAGATTGGCAGGAAAAAAAGAAAAGAAGAAGACATCAAAATCATTTCGCCTTGACTTTTCATAAATGTTGTCATTATCTTAAGCTTTTGAGAACAAATGGCATTTCAATAAATTTTTGAGCCCATTATTGTCTACGCAAAACTGATTCAACACTTTTTTTTTTTTGTCAATTACAGTTTATGATATTTATGTTTTAGTTTCAAAATCAAAGGTAAATAGTAAAAAAGTTTATATGCACAGTTCACACAATTAATTTTGTGCAAGTAAGAAATATTTTAACTAAGTTTAAAAGAAAGATTAATCAAATTGAGCACAAATACAAATCCAATGCAATTCACTGTTGGTAGGACTCATACAATCCACCTTTAACTTAAGCATTTGTGGTAAAAATAAATTGATTGATTTAATATAACCTTTGAGGAATACAATATTAGCTTCACGAGAAATTTTTTTCAAAGGTGAAATTACTTTTATTTATTTTCAGAAAATAAGTAAAAAATTAGCTTATATTTTTACCTCAATGAGAAGGAAATGGGTATCATATTTCTTTGAATCTTTTATATAAAATCAAATTATTTCTTTGCCTTGAACCAATAACCAAATTTAAGAGTTATGATGAGTTAAGTCGGCACCTTAAATTTATTTTTGGATGTTTGTGTTGTAATACCTAATCTACAAAGGACATAAAGAAACTCCTTTCCATCAAAATGCATGAAAGAAACAAAAAACTTTTCAAATGTAACATCATTTCCACAAGTTAATTGAACCATAATACAAAAACTGATCCTTGAAACATCCTAATCATCCCACATTCACTTTTCCTTTTCAACTTTCCACAGAACCTACTCATTATGCAACAGACCCCCCAAAAAAAGAGAAAAAACTAAATAATTAACTATAAGAAATAACACAAGAGAATCTAATATAAGCATCCCATTGACTTGTATTCGGGTTAAGTCAGATTGGGTCGGTTTTAGCGTTTTCTTTCTGGGGTCCAATGTGGTAAGGCTGGACTAAAATGTGTTGAGACGACCCTTGAATCCAAAAGCTCCATTATGGGTGTAAAATTCACACACCTCGGCACCTTATACTGGTTGATAGAGGCCCCTCTTGAAATTGCATAATCCATTAACTCCTCAAACGTACCGTTTTTAACCACACGTATCTCAAGCGGTCCAATTGAGTTGTCAGCAACTCGGCCTTGTCTGTACACTGAGTTAAGCGATTCCTCCATCGCCAAACAGCACTGACTTAGTACTTCCTCACTTGGTGAGTTTGCCGAGTCTTTAACCAAAAGCTCCCAATATATCACGTAGTGACCAGGAATCGTCTTCGTATCAGCATAACTCGTGTACTCAACGACACTGGTGTTGAATTCTTTCAACAGCTGCAACGCATTCTCCACAGCTTTCTGTAACTCGGCCTCGTCAGTCTTGTCTGAGTCAATACTCAACAACACGTTCTTCCTCCTCACGAAGTGGAACTGTGGGGCCGAGTTGTGGAACCCGGTGACTCGGAGGATGTCACCAACTCGGTACCTGCAAAGTCCTGCGTAGGTACTGATCACAAGCTCATACTCTTTCCCAACTTCTACATCAACAAGGTCAACAAGTTTTGGAGGTGAGTCACGAGCTGTCCACCTGGCCGAGTTAGGATCGTGAGGCAGAAACTCGAAGTAGGCCATGTTTGGCATTATGGTATAAGACACTTCGGAAGGTTTGCACATGGGGTTCAGGTTTAGACCAAAGTAACACTCCGAGGACGCGTACATAGTACAAGCGAGTGGCAATCCACCACTATAGTGATCCAACGTTGGAATATACTGTGCCATAGCTCCAGTAACAATCACATCCAAGTACTTTGTGTTGGGCCAAATTCTCGTTAAAATTCCCTCCCAATCTTCCTTTGAGCACTCCTTGGTAATAAAATTGGACATTTCTGGGTCGGGTTTCAGGATATGGGTCATGGTTTCTTTTAGAGCCGGGTCAGTAATTTTCGGGTTGAGAGTCCCGGTTTTGAGGTCGTGGACAAGTTGGGTCCAATTGAGTTGGAGAAAGCGGATGGCACGGAGGAGACCCGAGGCAAAGACTGCGCCGAGGCGGAGGACTTGGTTGCGTTGGATAAGGCCACATAGCATTTGGGTGTACATGCTTTGGAATGAATCCGGGCATAGGATTGCCTCATTGGGGCTTGTGTAGACATTGTACGGGTCATAGGGTCGGGTCTTGAAGTGCTCACTCTTGTAGTAGCTGGTGAGAACGGGTCGGGCCAACAGCCCACCCGGAGTCTTGGTTTCGGACTTCACAAACAAGAAGTACAAGCCTTTTCCTTTGTCCAAACCGGGCACATAACTGTCACATTCCAAAAAAGAAAGAAGAAAACCATTTTAGTTAAAAATAAATATACTAATTATTAATTAAATAATACTCATTAATTAACTCTTATATTATTTAATTTAAATTTAATTTTTTACTTACAGGTTCATCACTGGCATGAGAAGGCTGTACAGTAGCTGGCGACGATCCAACTCTTCCTGAATGGTTGGCATGAGTTTTCTTTCCCCAGCTGAAGTCCCAGAACTGTAAAAATTTCCAAGCAAAAAACACATAAATTTGAGTCCAAGTTTTAAGTTTTAATCTTTTTTGCTTAGAGCTTAATCAAATACAATTATACAGTGATGGGTTTTATTAATTAATATATATATAATTTTACCTGGTGAGGAACTCAGAGATGGGGTGAGCAGAGAGAATAGGAGAGCGGTCTCCATTAGCAATACGTTGGATTTCAGGCTGAAGATCCTCGTAGGTAATCATGGGTAGCTTGGATTTGAAAGTGTCACGGTCTGTGGCACCGTTAAGGTTGAACCTTTTGAGGTACTCAGTGTGGGCATTTCTGGCCAAGATTTCAGCCAAGACTCTCTCTTGAACCAAATCGGCGTTTCTTGTGGTCTCTTCGATGAATTGGAGAGCCTTGGCGTCTTTGTCACAAGCTGCAGGGCCAAGAGGGGATGAAATAGCAGAACCAACAGCCATTTTTTGCTTTTGGTTTTAGGACTCTAGAAATTAAGATGAGAATATGAGAATTTTTTAGAGAAACTGTGTTTGAGATGATGGGTTTTTTGTCTGTTTTGGACTCTAAAGACTAGGTGTGTGGTGAGATTTTTTTCTTTTTTTTGGTTGCTGAATCTGGTTGTGGTGAGATTGGAGTAATGGGGGTTGCCCATATATATAGCTGGGATGCCCATAAAAGTGTATTTTGAAGAGAGTGACACGTCACATGCCATGTAATGGGTGGGGTCCAATGTTTGTGAGAGACAAAAGGGTGGCTTTTAGAGTGAGAGGGGTCGTGGAAAGTGAAAACGAGTAATATAATTTTGGGCTCGGTGAGTGTAGGGAAGAATGGGGACAAAGTAGGGGCCCACAACACGTAGGGATGGCCGAAACTAAGGCGGGCATGTGGGGTTAGGTGACCGCCATGTCAGCGGAGCAAAAGGGTAGAGATTTATTATTTTGCTGTGTTTTTTTGGAAGATAATAATCCGTCACGAAACAATAAGGCTGCATTCTGGTAAAACTGTTGGTCATGGATAGCGATAGGGTGAGGGTGTAGGAAACAGCTACTATAGTACACCCATTTTCACGTGAGACAGATGCCTTAAATCAATTGAACTGTTGATTCCTATTGTATAAACCCTTTTATTTTTCTTGTTTTTCGTTTTTGTTTTTGCTTATAGACTTTATGGGAAGACCATGTAATAAAATTCCATGCTTGGAAAGATCAATGATAAAGATGTAGTAAAAAGTGGGTGCTGAAGGGCCTTAACCCAATCCTCAAAAAAATTAAAAAATAGAAAGTGCCTTAACCCAATTAAAGTGAGTGAAGTTTGGATAATAGTCATGATCAACCAAAAAAAAAAAAAGAAAAAAAAAATAAGGAAAGAATAATATGTGTACAAAAGTAAAAGTTGTGTTTTGTTAACATTTATTCAATAAGAAATTTGAAGTCCTAACATACATTTTTTTTTTTTTTGAGGGGTGTTAATTGATTAAAGAAGGAAAACACTGTAGAGTTATAGCACTACTATGACCATGCCTACAATAAAGGTTTAGAAACAATGATCTTTGGCAATGTATTAAGAACATTAGTTAAGGAGTACTTCCTCCATTGGTGATCTCTATACCATTTCAAGATAAAATTATTTAGTGTATCCGACGGATTTATAACCTCCTTTCACATAAAGGTGAATTGTATAAATAGTTTCTCCACTTAGAGTTCATCCTTATGTGATACAAAGACGCAATATACTCATTCAATATTATTATCTTTTTAAACATTTTATATTATTATTTGAAGGGTATGTGTTAATAAGTGCCCTTGGGAAATTGTTAATAAATCATTTTAAGAAATTTCTGACATCATTTTTAAAGGAAATAAAAAAAGCCGTCAAAATATTAATTATTTTTTCATTTTCCCATAAAAACTTGTCTAAAATGGTTCACTAACAAATGCTCTTAGGATATCCATTAACATTTCTCATTTTTCATTCTCAAAAAAAAAAAAACCATTTCTCATTTTTGAAAGTCAATACTCTTGTTTATTAATTTCATTTAATTAAGTTTAAATTAAATAGGGTATCTTTGGATTTTTACACCTTTTGTTTATTAATTTCATTTAAATAAGTTTAAATTAAATAGGGTATCTATGGAGTTTTATACCTTTTTAAATGATGTTTCATTAACTCTTCTAATGAATAAAAAGGAAACGAGAGCATTTTATACTTATCTATGAAATGCAATGCATCTTTTTTCTAACACAAAACTTGTCAATGGTTCGATAGAGCACTTGCACAAATTAAAGTAGTTGAATTTCCTTTTATTAGAGCATCTCCAGTAGTTTCTCCAAATTTTTGTACTGTTTGGAGAATGAACAATGACATTTAGCTTTTACCTACCCACTTTTTCAAATATATTTTCCAACAGATTCTCTATCACATTCTCTAACTCATTTAAATATTATTTTTTCATTCATTGTTTATTTTTTTTAATCATCATTTATTATTTTTTTAATAACTATATTTTTCAATGAGAAGTGTTATATTTACAACATTTTATCCAATAATTTCACAACAAAATTTATGTGGAAAGTTATTACTAGTTTTAATTTGAACCCATTATTGAAATTATTATTTTACTCGCCAATATTATCTAATAACAATCCGTTACTTAAAATTTATTGTGAAAATATTGTGGTAACATTTCTTAATTGCAATTTCTTATTTTTTATATTATTTTTCCCTTCATACCATCTGGACACGTTTCTTCTTCTTTTTTTTTTTTTTCTTTTTTTTTTTTTCTCTTGGTTTTTTCTCCACCACCCATGTATCCCACTCCTTTCCTCTATCTACCTTCTTTTTCTTTTTCTTCTAGTTCATTCCAGATCATTTCTTCCTCTCTCTCTCTCTCTCTCTCTTTACTTTTTCTATTTCTACTTCTATTTTCTTTCCTCTTTAGCTCACTTCACACACACAGAGCCAGCCGACAAGGCCTTCGTCTATCTTTTTTTAAAATTTTTTTTTTTATCTTGTTTTGATTCACTTTGTTGTTACAATGGAGCTTAGATAGGCTTTCATGCTCTTGATCTGTTGTTTTCGTTTTGATTTTAGATTTTTTGTTCTAATTAAATTTGTATTTTTCCCTATTCTTGATATGTTATTGTGTTTTGATTGTGTTACTGTTTGAGAGAGAGAGACAGATGAACAAGGAAGAGATGAGGAAAGAGAAAGAATATTTTTTTTAAGATAAAATAATGGTTTAGAGTTGCTACAATGTTCTCTAAATTAAGAGAATTACTGTAGCAACTAAAAAAAAAATTGGAGGATCTGTGTGTTTAGAGAAGTTGTTGGAGCATGATCAGAAGCATTTGGTGGTCCAAAAATAGCTTTACAGTGACTGTTGGAGATGCTCTTAAGAAGACATACTTATACGATATACTTATACTTAGTCCCTTCTAATTTACTTAGTCCCATTTTAGAAAATCTGAATTACTAAGGGAACATCATTTATAACATTGTTCTTTAAATATAAATATTACTATTTATAAGTTTTAAAAAGGTGAAAAAAGGCTATGGGCTCTCCAAATAAAGGAAGGAAAGTCTACTTAGAAAAGTTATTAAGTACCATTTATTGACTTTTCAGTGAATTAAATGACACTACGTGAAGAAGTTGGAGTTTTTAATTACTTTATTAATAAATTTCTTTAAGTATAGTTAAAATACATTTAATATTCTATTTTAAATGATTTTTTTCTTAATTTTTTTCCCTTCAAAAGTGGTTATTAACTTACCAAATAAATGAAAGTGTAAGTTAAAAAGTCATTAACCGTGTGTATTGGCTTCTCAATGTGTTAAATGAAATTTCTTTAAGAAGTTTGATTTCATAAATGAATTATGCTAATGATACTACAAAATTTTCTACATAATCCTTACACGCGACGCTAATCACTAAAAAAGAAATTCAAACATTTATTTATTGTGTTGTTAGATGGCACCAATTACATTTTTGCTACATCAATTTGTAATTTTTTTTGTAATAAAATCTATAGTAGATTTAATTATTATTTTTGATTAAGTGCTATAGACACAAATTATTTTACAATATTTTTACAAACTGCTGATATTACAAATTTTTACTAATTCTAATATGGGCTCATTACTAACATTACATTTTTATGGACAATAACTATTTGAAAAATGCTAAAGTCACATTAGCAATTTATATAAATGTTGTAAAATAGTTTTATATATGTAGCATTACTCATTAGTTTTTATTATAAATTATTTGTTGATAATAAATGTCTTTTGGCAGAGTTAAATTACATTCAATACTCTGTTAAATGATTTAAAAAAAAAAAAAAGTTAAATTGTACACCTAACACCTTAAATTTGTGTGCATATATACGGGGGATTCAGCTCCTCTAGATTTCCTAGGGTATTCTACCGATTAGATTTCCTTAAATTCTAACAATTATTTAATTATTTAATGATTTAGATTCTGTCATGTCAACATTTCACTAACAATATTCTTAAAATAATAAAATAATGTTACAAACAAAACAGTTAAAAATATTGTTAGTGGAATGCTAACATGATAGAATCTAAACCATTAAATCATTAAAAAATTGTTAGAATTTAAGGAAATCTATTTGGTAAAATACCTTAGAAATTCTAGAGGATCTGAATCCAACATTTTAAAAAATGCACTCCTTTTTTTTTTTTTTTTTTTTTGCTAAATTGCACGCCTTAATTACATTCAAATAAATATATACACTTTTTTGGTATTAAATATTAAATTATTGGTTTAATTATTAATGCACTTTGTTTATAAATAGATACACTTTTCATTATTTCATTGGAGGGTGCACATAAATTCAAAGTTGTTGTGTACACTTTCTTAATATTTGTGTATAATTTGATTTGATTTTATAAAATTAAAATTATTTTAAAAAGTATTAAAATGCACCTTAACTTATACCTTAATATTAGACATTTATTAACTCAATTCTTTATAAAAATTAATTTGTTAAACAAACTAGTCTAAAAAGCCTTTATTGAGATAGGCTAGCGAATACTTATTTTTAATTACTTCAATTTTTTTTCCACTCAAAAATCATTTTTTGAAAAAAAAATGTGGAAAATTATTGGGTAAATAATCTCGATTTGAGCTTGTAACCATGGAATTATTATATAGAAAAATTAAGGGAAAAAAAAAAACAACTCTAAGCTTGAATGCATATTCAAAGTATTCGTTTATATATATATATTAGAAACAAATATATGCAAAGGAGAGAATATAGTTCTAATATCTATTCTTAACTTTGAGTATAAATGTAGTCAAGTCTTTATGTTTTTTTCTTTATCTATAATTCTATATCGATTAAGTTCAACTAACCAAATAAAATATTATTATTTATTATACGATCCATATATGTATGTTTCATGCCATTTAGTTTTCTAATTTGTACCTATGTTATCATACCTTTCAAGAGTATCACATTATGAATTTTATAGCAACAAATACGTTCTTTTGCCCATGTCTAGAATTATAATCATATGATTAAATTTATTATGTATTAACAACTTAATATTTTATGATAATCAGTAATTTATCATAATATTAGAGTAAGTGATCATGAGTTCAAATCTTATGTCCGATCTACTTCTTATTTAAGAAATATTAAAAATTTAACTCATTAAGTGTCATTTATAAAGGTAGAGTTTGGATCCATATGTGAGAAAATGTTAGAATTATGATTAAGTAGAGTTTATTATCGGTCTGGATATCAAAGGCCTTTAGTGATTATTATTTGAATCTCTAGAAGTTTGTGGCTTATTGTCAAGATCAAGGGTCATATTTTAAAAACGTAATGAAGTCAACTTTTGCAGGTTCAGCTCAACTTGCAATCCTTAAAATTGCTTGTATTTATGAAATAATCCTTGTACTTAAATAATTTTATGTACCCTGTTTGGTGGGGTGCCTCTTCACAATTTTATAACCCAGGTCGGCCGGAATGTTAGCTTGTACGTATGATCCATAGGTTGTTTCTTAAAGGCATTCTTTAAATAAATAATTATTTTAAGCATTAAAATAACGGGCATAAGTATTCTTAATTAATGAGCAAAACAACTGTAACTAAGACTAGAAGACTGTTATTAACCGTCACTATCATATATTAGTAAAATAATTAGAAGCTAAAACATATAATATAAAAAATTCTGCAGCCAACCGACATAATATTATCCTTGATGTTCACCTTTATATATATAAAAAAAAAATGTTGATGCTCTTCAAGTCACCGTGCATTTTTTGAATTTCTTTCCTCACATTGCAATGCTTATATACTATAATTTATCCGATCACATTTCTACATATATTTTTTTTTTAAATTTTGGTTTAGTTGGATGACCTATTCTTGAAACTTGCATATATATATATATATATATATATATATAAACAAAATGAATGACTCATTCATACAAACTGTAGCTGCATGAACAATGCTTCACGAAATTGTGGAAGAGTGCGTAACAAAAACTACAAAAAAAAAAAAAAAAAAAAAATTTAAATATGAACTCAAAGTCTCAAACTAAAAATATTTAAAATTGGTTTGTTGACGAATAATCTTAGAGTATTTGTTAATTGAACAATATTTAAGAAAATTTTTAATACTACTTTCATAAAAAAATATAAAAAATTGTCAGAAACTTCATTTGCTTTTTTTTTCTTTTTCCTTTAAAATTTTTTAAAAATATTTCATAAACCAATGTATTTATAACACTCATTAACTTTTTCCAATATAAAAAATATGAACTCAAAGTCTCAAACTAAAAGTTGCTAGATGACTAGCTCCAAAATTATTCACACCTATATAACTAATTTTTGTAGACCTTAACGTCACTTTTGGCATACAAAATTCATATAAAAATTGTGATGGCGTGTACCAACAGCCACGGCATATAATTACTTGCTGGTATCAAAGAGTTGTAATTGTCAAAATTTGGAGTTCTTCGAAAATTTCCAAGCTTGAGTTGTCAATAGTCAAACTAAGATGGAAGAGTTTTGGGTGTAAGGGAAAGAGCAGTATACTTTCCCTCTTATTGATTTTCCTTCCATGGTTAGGTTTTTATGGAAAAATTTAGCTTCAGAGACCTTGACTACTCAATTATTCTAAGCAAAAAAGCAAGGGACATGTAAAAAGCTTTTATCTCTCTTTGTTTGTTCAAAAATGGATGGAATGGGACCTCTCATCTTATATCTAAATGTATAGGTAATCCGATTAGGTTAAGCTTAGATCACCACTTTATATCATAGATAACTCTGACCAACTTCTTGTTTTAAATTGATCGAACATGAACAAATCAACAAAGTAGTCTCTCTTTTCAGTTTCACCAAATTTAGATAATTAGACAAAAGTTTTGTTTTAAATAATTGGGGTCTCTGTTAGGTGACAAATTGAGAGCGTACATTATTGCGTGAGACTTATGCAACTAGTGTTAATTAAGGACATTACAAATTCTATTTGAGTTATATTAATGAGTGTTCTTAGAGTATTGATTAATAATTTATTTTTAAAAAGTATTGACACTATTTTTATGGAAAATGAAAAAAGTTGTCAAAATATTAATTTTTTTTTTTCCGTAAAACCTTTCTTTAAATGACAGTACCCTAAAAATATTTGTTAATCGTTCGCATTTCCAATTTTATTTTATCAAACCTATAAATTTGAAAGGTCATCCATTACCAAAAAATAAATAAATAAATAATTGATGATGCACTCGTTGGTAATATCATATTCATAACTCCATCCTTTGCTGACTAGATTCTCCACGATGTACCTTGACCACAGATATTTCATTGGTGTGCACTTGTTTATGTTGTAATTAATAATTACAAACTTAAAAAATTTGCAGGAGAATTCCTGCTGTATAAATTATGAACTTCTAGGTAGTTCGTGACAGACAAACATAGTGCAAATTGAAACTCGATTGTGGCCTTCGAAAGAACAATTATAATAAAAAATTAATTAACCCACGTAGTTTTGTGCCTTTGACCCACTTACTGCAAGAGTTTGAACTGGTCAATATTAAAAAAAGAAAAAGAATAAAAAAATGGTTCTTTGATGTGCTAGGAAGGTTGCAAATGCAAGTAATCCTTATTTTTAGATTAGCAACAAATGTCGTAGGCAAAGTGACAAGCTGAGAATCTTGTTTCTTTTACTGAAATATATAATAAACAATAACGGGAAGTGGATCACCAATGTACAACGTGATATGCATGGTGTAAAACGAGCTATGACAAAAGTAAATATCTTTTTTACATATTAATAAATTAATGAATAAAGTAAAAAAAAAAAATGTTTAGTACCACGTGAAAAAAATTAACTTACTTGATATCCATTATTCAATATGAATTTTGTAGTGACTCGATGTTATTTGTCTTGTTTTTATTTATATTGGATGAGAATTTGTTATGGTAGATTTAAATTTTCAATTTCAAAAACTTATGATTTAATGAGGAATTTGCTATTATAGATTCGAATGAGTTAGTCTGAATTATTAGTAGATTATTGTTTAAGTCAGTCTATATTAATTCATAATGTGGACAATAAATAAAAGTTAGTCATGATTTTTCCAATTACAAATTTTTAACCAACCTAATATAGATTTCTTTCAAAGAAAGGCTTCTTATTCTCATAACTAATAAAAGAAAAATAAAAAGAGAATTGTCCTTAAAATTAATCCACCAATAAGGCACTATCAAATCAATCTATCAATCTATTATTGAAGTTGTTACCTTAAATCGTAATACTTCACCTATATTTATGTACTTTAGAAACAATCATTTCTATGCTTTTTTTTTTTTTTGGAATAGAAATCCTTCACACTTTTTCTCCAATAATTACGTTTCATAATCCATACACCATTCATTTTGGATAAGTTTCATTACTAGTCAAATTATCGGCACTCATCCTCAACTCAAAAATCATCTATCTATTTATATAAATCTCTTTAAATATCATTTTTTTTTTAAGTACAACCACCTAGCATGTTTCACTCTCGAAGGTGAAGAAATTAAGCCAAGATTGACTACTATTTTGTACTCCTCTATTTTATTTTATTTTTTATTTTAAAACTCAAACCATTGAAACCATTGAAGGATGTTTTGCATTTATACTAAAATAATATTTTTGGTCACATAGTAAAAATGATATTGATAAAAAAAAGTAGATTTCAGTTCGCTTACCTAATAAAATCTCTTATAGTTGAATGAGAGATTTGAAATTCAATTCTTACTTACACCAAAAATTAATTGGTGTCTTGATTTAATGATAAAACCTAAACTCAATTATATTAGCATAACAACCAAGAATCCGTCAAATTATTTGGGCAATACGAAAGTCTCATGAGCTCAGTCAGTCTTCTCCAACTCATAGAAGAGACTTAAATTTTATCAAGCTGGCCATATTATTCCGTACTGCCCAAGCTAGGCAAACTAATCTCATTCTCTCGTGCAAAATATAAATTAGCCGACCATTAAAAAAAAAACCCTTTTTATTTTTTTTATTTAATTTCAAAGAATATTTATGACTTCCTTGTTCTTAATATTCTATAATTTTCTATATATTCGTTTGAATAAATAATAATTTGAGGAACCCAAGAGAATAGTAATCAATATTCTAGTAAGTGAAAAATAAAAAATGAAAATTTAATATATAAGTCTCAAGTGGAGAAAACGTGGAATCAAGGAAGGGTGGTGGAAAGTGAAAACCAACATTTTGTTGCCACACGTTTACGAAGTCAAAAGCCAAAGCTATTGAAAACTTAAGCACGTGAAGGTTCTTTTTTTGAAGTTTCAGAAGATATAAAGCTTGGATGGTTCCCCTTTACTCTTTAGTCTTGGCCAAATTCACGTGGTATATTTAAGTGGGGTAGTTTTGGTTGTAAAATATGGGCACCATGGTTTTTTCTTCTCACTTTCTAGTCAACATTTATGGTGAATTTCTTTCTTTTGGTTTGGTCCAAAAGGTTCAATAGACTGGTAGGTGTGAGTGAAGTTTATGTTTACCACTAAGATGTGTGAGATAGATCTTTGCTTTGCTTTTGGGTATTGCTGTGAAATTTCCCTTCATGTATTTGACTGTTTTTGGGTTATGCTGGAAAAAGAAGTAACCTCTCGTTTGTCTTGTTTTCAATAATCAAGACCTAGCTAGTGGAGTAGGCACCACCAAAATCAAATTCTTGCTAAAGTAATAAACAAACATTAGTCCCCTAACTAGGGAAAATGTCATTTTAGGGGGGAGAGAATTTTGGTACTCTTACTTACCGATGCTACCATCTAGCTTTATTGAAATTGAACAAAATTTGACTTTAAATATATTTAGAGTTATCTTGCTCCAACTCATGATATGGACATTGAAGAGACTATTCTCGTGTAGTTTTAGACTTTTAATCATATGATATTTTTAATAAATTATGTGACTTATTTTAAAAATACAAATATTTAGTCTTATAAATAATCATATAATGTGTTGTAAAAAATAACTCCAATCATTTCCAATTAGAATTTGAAAGTTTGAAATACCTAATTTTTTTTGGGTGGGGAGCATCTTGAGTACTAAAAAAGGGTTGTTGGACAAAAACATTAAAAGGAAACATAAATAAATAAATAGGAGTAAAATTCGGATGAAATGTTTGAGTATATATTAATTTGGGATTGATTGAAGATTTGGAAAAATTTCAAAGATCTAGGATGAAAATTTGGCCAATATATTAATTTCAACAAGTTGAATGAAACTTCAGACCATTCAAAGTCGACAAAAGGGTGGCAAATTAGACAAATTTTGTGGGTGGCCATTGAAGGTATTATTATGTTCATGAATCTCTCTCTCTCTCTCTCTCTCTCTCTCTCTCTCTCTCTCTCTCCTTTTGGAGGGGGTGGCCAGCAGGGGTCATAGATATGAAAAAACTTCAGATTAACATTTATTCGACTGTTTCTAAATTTTATTCCACGCAACACATTTTTCAGATATTTCATTTATATGGTATAATTTCTTTGTGAAAGAATTTATATGACATAATTAAATTGACATGACATTATTTAATTAGAAAAGTAACACCTATATTAGGTGACACTTAACAGACACATCGTCACTACAAATCATGAACAAAAAGAACTTTGGAAATATTATATTTCTATCTTGTATAAAAAATAAATAAATAAATAAATAAAAATTTAGTCTTCGTCAAGCTTATATGGTCTATGTTCTTTTTTCTTATAAGATCTTTGACCTTGACTAAATATTTGTATTTTTTTAGTAAAAGATAGAAGCCTTGACTGAAATTTTCAAACACAGTTGCTCATCTTGCTTTTACCTCTCCACTTTCGTTGAAGATGCAAAATTGGAGAAAGAAATGCACACTCATATAATTACATGAGGTTGGGGTTGTAATTAACGGCATGGTGGCAGGGTTTGCAGCTTTATCAAACGAAGCACATCATGGTTCCTCAATCATCATATTCAACATTATAGGAAAAATTGCTATGATGATTATAGAGAAATCCGGCCAGAAGAACATGATGGACATAGTTTAAGTCGATCTTGTTAACCACGACAATATTAAAAGATACGTTAATTTTAGTAGCTAGATTTGTTTGCTAATCACATTGTTTTTTTTGTTTTGGAAATGAAGCAATCAATGGCAATATCTGTGCAAGGAGATAAACCACTCTATTTATTAGTACTATTTAGGACTACATATGTTAATGTCTGTTACCAAAATCATGGGAAAATTAGAAAAAAAAATAATTTAAAACCAACATTAGGGTTGAAAATTGATATCACAGGGGATAAGCCAGTTTCCATTAGATTGTGCATGTATATATATATGTACCTATATATTATTGTTTGACCCAACTTATTCTGCTTTATTTCACATGGATTTTTCTCCTTCTAAAAAGGTGAAGAAGTAAGAGAGGTTTTGCTTGCTCCACCCACCTCAAATGTGTCTATATACAATAGTGTGTGAATTTACATTATATGTACATATATTTTAAGTTTTTGTACATATATATTAAAAAATAACTTATTAATTTTTTCCCAACAATTTTTGGGCTTCCAAAAGGGCAAAAGGAAAGAATATTGGGTTTGTCTTTTCTGACATTTTTCGGGCATCCAAACAGAACCTTTCCCAGCCTGGCAGCCTCCCAACAAACATAGCACAAACACTATCACTATGATGAAATTATTATTCAACTTTTTACAGACCAATTACATTATACATATATACAAAAATAAAGCAATCCACCAAAATTTTTCTCCAAAAGATTAGAACCCAAAAATAGGATTTGGAATCTCACATGTAAGAGTTAAACAAAGTGTCAATATTAAAAATTACCCAAAAAAAAAAAAAATTCAACCCCATCAAAATCTTTACCAATCAATCTCCAAAGTCCAAACCCTTTTCTAACTTCTAAATTAATATCTAAAAAACAGGCATTGTAAAAATCCCTTATTAATGTGCCGAAAGGTTGTTTTTTTTCCCCCATTTAAAGAAAAGTGGGATTGGGCCCATTTGGGTTTTTAGTCACTAAAAACATATGCATGCCCCATGTATCATGGATGCATACACGCCATGCTTTCTCCAAAACCTGTTATTCTTGTTTTTTTCTTTTTTTTCTTTTTTTTTTTAAATTGAGTTCTCTTGGGTCATAGCGGTTTGGGCTTCACTAAAACTTATGTTTACATTCCAACAAGAAGATATTATTTCATTATTTGGGTTAGGAACCTTAGTCGGTGGTCCATGCAAAATGAGCTGACTATATTCATAAAATTATGGTAAACTCATAGTTATCCTTACAATTATCTTCAATAACAAAGGAGAAACAAATAAGAGTCTTAGTCCTTACACATTATGGATTGTAATTTAAATGAAGATGTTTAATTTTTTCGGTTTCAATTGATTTAATTGATAAAATGTTTTGTCTTCAAATAAAAAATCAGGAGTTTAAATCCAGTTTACACCAAAAATCAATTAGTATCTTTACTTCATGATAAAGAGAAATCATTATAGGGTACATGTTATAGATTGAATTTATATCATATCTACCAACCAAAAAAAAAAAAACTTAAGTTTTTATTTTTTTATTTTTGTAATTTTCTAGTGCCTATATTGATTAAAGGTAGGTTAAGATATCAAATCTTCACATCAATATTGATAAAATTCGTCAAGTTTAATAAATATAAAAGATAGATTAAAGATATCAAATCTTTATATCAACATTGACATAATTTGTCAAAGTTTAATAAATATAGGCCCCGTTTGATAACGGTGTTTAAACAATGAAAACTGTTATTTAAACATCACAACACATATTTTCACATACTTTTCCACTCACATATATTTCCATAAAACTTAAACAACGTTACTAAAAATCTCTTACCAAACGAGCTTTTGTAGCACACATATTGATTATGAAGATGGAGATGGATTGAGGCTTCATCAATTCCTTACTTTCTTCCATGTTTCATCTCAAAACCTCCTTGTTTTGTTTTCTTTCTGGTAAACAAGTCTTTATTTGGTATTTTAAAATAAATAAAAAACTATAGTTCAACAATTTTTTTTTTTTTTTTTTTTTTTTTTAAGAAACTAGACCAACACTTGTCTAGTAAGAATCTCCTTTGATTTGTGCTTGGCCCAAATTTAGGCTTATATCAAGCTTAAGAGCACGAGTCTCGCATTGCATCACTAAATACTAATGAAACATGCATGGAACTGATATGCCAAACGACTTCCCATTATTCTTCATTTTTAGAAACTTTTGGAAGTTCTTTGCAAGATATGCCACCTCTTTTTCAACATCATCCTCATTCGAAGAATCACCAGTTCTCTCATTTATGGTTTTAAGAGCAAGTGATTTGCTAGACTTGTGAGAGGGCCATTCGAGCTCATAAGTTTGAAGAGAGCCAACAAGCTTTTGAATCTTAATCTCATCCAAATCTTTGCTCTCCTCAATGGCGGTGACTTTAGCCCGGAAACTTTCGAGTAAGGATCTCAAGACTTTCCTTACAACTTTGGCATCTTCAATCTTCTCTCCAAGATTGAGCTTGGCAATAACTATCTCATTGAGTCTCCCATAAAATGAGTCAAACGACTCATCTTCACTTCCTCAAATCGAGTAGTGAGCATTTGTAATTTGGTGTCCTTAACCTTCTTGGTTCTGTCGTAAGTGATCTCGAGGATGGTTCATGCCTTTTTGGTGGTCTTCACATGAGAAATCCTATGAAATTCGTCAATAGAAACACCACAAAAGATAACATTAATAGCTTTGCTATTAGCATTTGCCAAAGCAAGTGTAGCCTTGTCCCATTCGGCCTTGGGTGTTGTTGGTCTCACCTAACCATTCTCAACGGAATCCCAAACGATCTCATCAATAGTACATAGAAAAGCACGCATACGTACTTTCCAAAATGCATAATTACTCCCATCAAAGTAAGGAGGTGCATTAAGGGATTGAGATCTATCCATCTCAAACGGGGTCTAGGATCACACAAGGATAACGAAATCCAAAATGTATACCCGCTCTGATACCAATTGAAAACTCAATTAATGTGATAACACTAATACTTGTTTAGACTCCCAATTTTAAAATTTAAAATACAACTAAATTGCTTTTACTCTAACTTATCTAAGTGCGTAACAAGAGTAAATGAAGCACAATAAACCGGTACACTACTCTAAACCATAACTAAACCAAATGAACAATAAACGTAAAGCTTAAAGAGTAGGGAAGAAGAGAATTGAAAACACAAGATAACACTAAGACGTGTTATGAAAGAGGAAACTGAAGAACTCGGTGAAAAACCTCTCTGCGACCCTCTAAATCGAAATCGATCCACAAGTAAATAAGTTGGAGTACATGAATATCAAAAGACCCTTCAAGCCTAATTTACTCCATGTACTTGAGCCCTCCAAGCTCCCGCTACCAACGGACTTCTCGTGTTTTCACTAGCTTTCGAGATCTCGCAATTCTGCCCAATTGCATCCGCCATTTAATGGTTTCTTCCCATGCTTCCCAAAGGCACCAAAACTTCTCTTCAATAACAAAGGAGAAACAAATAAGAGTCTTAGCCCTTACACATTATGGATTGTAATTTAAATGAAGATGAGATGCTTAATTTTTTGGGTTCTAGTTGATTCAATTGATAAAGTCTTTTATCTTCGAATAAAAAATCTGGAGTTTAAATCTAGTCTACACCAAAAATCAATTGGTATTTTTACTTCATGATAAAGAGAAATCATTATAGAGTACATGTTATAGATTGAATTTATATCATATTTATTAACCCAAAAAAAAAACTTAAGTTTTTATTTATTTATTTTTGTAATTTTCTAGTGCCTATATTGATTAAAGGTAGATTAAAGATATCAAATCTTCACATCAATATTGACAAAATCTGTCAAGTTTAATAAATATAAAAGATAGATTAAAGATATCAAATCTTTATATCAACATTGACATAATTTGTAACAGTGTTTAAACAAATGTTTAAATACCACAACATGTATTTTCATACACTTTTTTATCCATACGTATTTTTACAAAACTTAAACAACATTACTAGAACTCTCTTACCAAACGAGCTTTTGTGGCACACATATTGATTATGAAGATGGAGATGGATTGAAGCATTATCAGTTCCTTACTTCCTTCCTTGTTTCATCTCAAAACCTCCTTGTTTTGTTTTCTTTCTGGTAAACAAGTCTTTATTTGGTATTTTAAAATAAATAAAAAACTATAGTTCAACATTTTTTTTTGGAGAAACTAGGCCAACACTTGTCTAGTAAGAATTTCCTTTGATTTGTGCTTGGCCCAATTTAGGCTTATATCGAGCTTAAGAGCACGAGTCTCGCATTGCATCACTAAATACTAATGTAACATGCATGGAACTGATTCGTCATGCATGATGATTATGACTTCCTAATGATTTATCCCCCCCCTTTTTTTTTTAATTTATAAATTTAACTTAACAAAAGAAACAGACTTGGTGAAAGAATTTTTTAAATATGGTGGAGAACTTTTGCATAATCATATAAAATGTCCTAAGGTTGAAGTTCATTAAAAAAAAAGGTGGAAGTTCAATATATAAAAAAAATTTAAGTTTACGATTATAATATTATACTTTAATATTGGGTCAGTTGTCATTCAAATAGAAATATAATTTGATGTCAAACGTCTTTAGAACTTTACTGTAGTCCAATTTCATCATGTCAAGCGCTATTCAATTATACTCTAGTTTTGAATCAATTAGATTAACATGCAAATTCATTCCTTTAGACTTAAAAATATAGAAAGAATCAAATTTAATTATTATGTTTCTATGTAGTACTACAAATGTGTATAGTTTATTATTTATTAGGTAGAAAAGTTACAAACACATATATAAAATTATGGTAATTATTAATTATACTTATGCTTATGCAATGGTTATTATAAACTAGTATTAATTAAAGGGGATTAAGGGGTTGGCACTTGGCAATAAAGAGGAAAAAAATATCAACTGCATCTAAATATATATAACTACTGATAGTAGTCGCAAGAGGAGACTTAAGTTAAGGAGCTTTATTTTTTACTTTTGAGATTTTCCTATTGCTTTATTATAAGTTTTATGGTCAAGTGTCTTGTAATTCAACAACTTAACCTGATTTCTTTTATTAGAAAAATTATAGTTTGCATCCCTCCTGAAAATCAACAAATTTTATTAGGCTTCACAAAATGACTAACCTAATCAACCTGATTCATACGAATTGGGCTTGGTTGGTTTTAAGAGCCACTCTAGGTTGGGTTGGGTTAGAGATTTCTCAATTGATGGAAGTTGGGTTGGATTGAAAAATACACCAAACCCAACCCATGTATACCAATTTATATGATTTTACTTAAAAAGCCTCTATTTAAGATTTTCTTAAAATCTAAACTGCATTTTTTTTTCTTTCTATTTATAATAAACAACTATTTATTTAAACGATTAAAATGTGTTTACACCTAAATTTTATTATTTGTACCTACATGTGCTACGCATAGATCAAAGTATTGGATTGGATCCTCCCTATTTATGCTCAGTTTAAGAGAAGCAAGCTAAAGTTTCAATACAAATTTTTTTGGCACCCAAAAACACTAAAAATAGGGTCTTCATTTAGTTTTCCATCTTTTTTATTTTTATTGTAGCTGTTATTTATTTTTATTTATTTTTTCCTTTCATCATATCCAAATTTATGTGAATTGGAGTTTTTATGGTTGTTATGAAGTTTAATAGAAATTAATTATAAATGGTTCTAATACTAACCGCCGCATAGCTTTGCTAAGATAAGACAAATTTTTATAATATATATGTATGTGAGGCCTAGAAATCTTGTCTCCACTTCTCCATTTTCTTTCTTTTCTTATGTATAGTAAAAAAGGGTTACACCTTCAATTTTTACATACCTCAAACAAAATATAAATATAATATATGTGGAAATATGGTGTGTGCTAAATAACCTTTCGCTATATTTTTACATAAGTTGTTATTTAGATTTAAACCATTGCCTAGTATTGATCTTTTCTCCTTTGTGTTTTGGAGGTTTGAACGGTGGAGGCTCGAAGTTTAACATGTTATAACTTAAGGTGGGTAAGAAGAGTTTGAGAGTTGTAAGTTTCAACTAGTTTAACCGGTTTTTCCAAAAAAAAAAAAAATGGTAAAGTCTCTTATCATTAAATAAACTATATAAGGTTCAATAGTTCAAACCTATTTTTGAAAAATATTAATTGAAGTCTTGGTCTAATGATTAAAAACAATCATCATGAAACAAACGTTATAGATTAAAATTCTATCATATTTGTCAAAAAATAATTCAAGAGTTTTTTATTTCTCAATTGTGTGTATTTTATAATTATTATAACTTTTTTATATTTTTTATTTTTCAATTGCTATAACATATAAAAGCATAAATAACATAAAATTATAATTGGAGCTTAAAAAAAGTGAAATTCAAAAATTTATGCATAATCAAATAAAAAAATAATTAAGTTAATGCCTAATATATATATATATATATATATACCTTTTCATACTTTGAATCCATGATGTTTGTTTCATGATAATTATTTTTTAACATCAAGTCAAAATATCAATTGATTTCTATTATAGACGAAATCTAATCCAGTCTCTATTTATTCGAGAACAAAAAAATTTATTAGTTGGAGTTTGGTACAATTTGTACTTACACTCAAAATTTAAATGAGAAGGGAACAAAACTTGGGCCAGGACCAGGAGGCCTAAATTTAGCACTCAAAATTTAAATGAGAAGGAAACAAAACTTGGGCTAGGACCAGGAGGCCTAAATTTAGCAAAAAAAAAAAATATATATATATATATATTGGAGGCCCAGAAATAAAAGGGCCAAGGCCCTGAGACGGTGGCTGAAAGCAGCCCTAGTACTAGTAGTGGCATGAGTCACGTCGACGCCGCCACCGCGGCCACGAACTTACTCGAAAAAAGCCCTATTCCATTTTCTGCTAAAATTTCAATTACAACTATACGGTGGCCCAGATTTGGAGGACCTTCTTTTTATCAAACTACCGCTTTCTCTCTCTCTCAGACTCAGAACTATCGGTAACGCACGCACAAACCATTCAAACAAAAGATCCAAACCTCTCTCTCTCTCTCTCTCTCTCTCTCTCTCTCACAGCGTCGGAGAATACTATGGAAGAACAGGCAAGTCTTTCAAATAAATATATATATATTTCTTTATTTTTTTGCTTTGTTTTTTTCTAAAGCATTTGTTTGTTTCCCGAGAAACCGTGGAGGAAAGAGAATGAATCTTTTGCTTTTTATGTTTTTATGCTTTTCAGAAATCTTTAAGCTTAAGTTTTTTGAATCTCTAACGAACAAGGTTAGCTCAGCTGGGCCAATATAATAGTTTGCAGCTGTTTCTTTTCTCTGTTTATTTGCCTGCATTTTTCTTAGCAACCAAAAGGAGGTTAAATGCTTGGATTTTGAGGATTTAGTGTTTGGATAAGCTTCTGTATTTGGGAAAAAAAAAAAGGTGATGCTTTAATAATTTGTACATAAGAAGATTATGGTAAAAATAAGCTTGACATTTATGCTAAAACAAAATATTACTGTCTAAAAGAATTTGAGTCAATGCTCTAGCCTCTAGGTATGAGCATAAACTGCTTAGCTTGTCATGAATGCTCCTGGATTACCCGGCAACTGGTTTTGGCGGGTGGGGTCAGTTGCTCATAGGTTTTACTGCTAGAGGTAAGTTTAAACTTTGAAGGGCTCTTCTTAGGTTCCCTATGTTCTAAAGAAGCATGGACACGGGTATGGCATGGATACAGCCTGTATGACATGAGCAAGTTTTTAAAAATTATAACACGACATGGGTACGACACCCCAAATGAAGTGTCCGTGCTTCCTAGCCTATGTTACCAAAAAAGAAAAGAGAAGATAAGAAAAGAATTTGGATCAATAAACTATACTATGAAAGATGGATCTATGCTACCCATTGTTTAGGCCCGCTCAAACAACCCTTATGATTAATGATTTCAGCTCGACTAGTGGGGACTCAACATCATTGAACGTAATGTGTTCCTTTCTCTATCCTTTGGACTTGACACCGACTGTGTACAAAATTTAGGACTTTATGCATTTACACACCCCAATCAAATTGCTGCAAGAACCGCACTCTAGTTATTTTCTCTATTAGGTGCCATGTATTATGACGAGCTATGTACCTTAAAGGATTATCCCTCCTCTCCTTTTTCAAAAGATTAAAAAAAGAAGTTTTTGATGGCCTTCTTTGAGCTACATAATGCTTCCTTTTGTATAAGACATTTAAAAATTGGCTTGCTTTCATTGCACATTGTTAATTTAAAATTTGGTATTCCCTTTTAAATGTTAAAATTGAAAAGCTTTATATCTTAAGATCAGCATTTAGTCTTTACGGGTTAAATTTGATAATGAGATTGCTACTTAGTTGTTGGCCTATTTACAATGAATGTACAATTTAGTTGAGATAGTTGTCATATTTTGATTTCTTCTGAAGCTTAATTTAACATAGCCATATAAGAAGATTGATTGGCCTTTAATTTTACTCAAACTTCTATAGCATAAATTGTTGACAACTTACATTTTCTGTTTTGTTAGGTTAAGTTTGCATTTGTCTAATCTTTTCATGTCTGCTGCAGGTTTGTGAAGTGCATATGATGCTACAACATCAGAACTAGTTATGATGTGTTTGATTCATTCTTCACCTTATCAATATTGAGCTGAAAACTGTTGAGGCATTTTTAATTTTTGAATTGTTTGTTTTGAGATTTTGGTTGTAAATACCACAAATAGCATATTGGAGTTTAATATCTTTCTGTCGCTAGCCACAATAGTTAACAGAATAAAAGTTTCACCCTTTTTTGTCAGCGTTGAGTTAATTTTTCAGATTTGTTGAGGCAATCAAAACAGATAGGACTGGTGATATTTATCATTATTATCGTAACACAATGAATGTAGCTGAAGTTGGGCATATGGAAGTTTCTTCACCTGCAGTTAGTCAGACTGGAAAATCTGCCTGCCCTGAACAAAGCGAATCAGGACAGATACATGGAAGTGTATTTAGTGAAGCATCAGAACTAAGACATCAACTTGGCTCTGAAACTATACGAAATGAACAAGGGGAAATCAGCTTTTCTGAAATTGTGACTGAAAGTTCTCTTACTGAACCACTAGGACCACCTCCTGAAGATGTTAGCAAAAGTGGTCAGGCTGGAGAAGATTCATCCCCGCAACAAATTACATCAGAAAATTTATATGATTATAATTCTGCAAGCCTTAGTGAACCATCATACCAAAAACATCAGCTTGGCTCTGAACTTGTACATAATAAACCCATAGAAACCAGCTCTGCAGTATCCAGTTGTGCTGATCAGAAAAAATTGCAACCATCTTATGAAAATGCGACCAATAGTTCTCTTGCTGGACCATTGCAGCTCCATCCTCTAGATGTGAGCGAGAGTATTGAGACTGGAAAAATTTTATCCACCCAACAAATTACTTTGGAGCAACATGATTCTGATTTTGGAGGTCTACTTGGTGAACCATCTGAAGGAAAAGATCAGCTAGCCTCTGGACTTGTACAGACTAGATCAGTAAAAACAAGCCCTACAGTATCCAGCTGTTTTGCTGACAAACAATTGCAGTCAACTTTTGAGAATGTGCCTAAGAGTTCTCTTACTGAATACTTGGGACTGCCTTCTGAAGATGTTTTCAAGAGTAGTCATGCTCAAACAAGTTTACTTCCTCAACAAACTACATCAGAACAGATGCATGAATTTGGTTCTGCAAATGATCTTGTAGAACAAAAACATCAGCTTGGTTCTGAACTTATGCAAAGTGAACCATTAGGAACCATTGTTGCAGTGTCTAGCTGTGTTAATGAACAAATGCAATCATTTTCTGATAGTGTGGCCAAGAATTCTGTTACTGATCCTGTGGAACTGCTTTGTGACAATGTGAGCAGGGATAGTCAGAAGGGAAAAAGTTCATGCTCTCAACCATCTATAGCAGAACAGACATATGAATTTGGTTCTGGAACTGGTGAATCATCAGAACAACATCAGCTTGAACAAACCGGCCCACCTCCTGCAGATTCCAACAAGGATCTTGGCACTGAACCACTGGGACCACCTCCTGATGATGTGGCCAACAATTCTACTCTTGAACAGTTGGAAACACCACCTAAAAAGACAATCAAGAATCCTCGGCGGTTGGGTCGCAGGGATAAAAGAACACCAAATTCCTTAAAGAAAAAATATATGTTGAGGTCTTTGGTAGCGAGCGATAGAGTTCTTCGCTCACGGACACCAGGGAAGCCTAAAGCTCCTGAATCAAGTAATAATTCAGCACATGTTAGCACTGTGGAGGAAAAAAAAAAGAAGATTAAGAAGAGAAGAGGGAAGAGGGTAGTAGCTGATGAATTTTCAAGAATCAAGTCACGTCTCAGATATTTACTGAATAGAATAAGCTACGAGCAAAGCCTGATTGAAGCATATTCTAGTGAAGGCTGGAGAGGAAGCAGGTGTGTATATTGTATATACAGTTTGCTTTCTTACATAGTACTAATGTTCTGGGACACTGTTTTAGATTTTTCATGTCATTTAAGATGTTTCCTAGAAAACTTTCATGTCATTTTTTTCTTTTTCATTAAGTAGTTTCTTTGGCAGTTTTGATATGATCACCTGTGTTTTGCTTTTATATTCTAATTTACTAATGCTTCATATGGTTGGCAAGAGGTGAATGGAAAAAATATAAATGGAGTTTTAAGAATATTCAGGACTGAATTGTAGTGCTTAGGCTTATTCTCACTTACACTATAATGTCACTCTTGACATTGCCTTTATTATACTATCATTTCTTTCTTTCTTGAGGCCTTCTCAAGGTGTTACTCTATAATCTCATGCTCATTTCCTAGTGGTGGAACCAAAATTTGGTGATAATATTAGTCATTCTAACTTACACAATAATGTCCGAAAACACTTCCCTTGTCATGTCATCCTACCCCATTTTGGTGATATTCTAAGTCATAAACAGAGCAAAAACCAAAATTCATGCATCACTGCGCAATGGAGAAGCAAGTGATCCAACAATTAATGGCACCTCTACATGGTAGATCAACAAATCATTTCCTCATTTTCAATTCTCTGCTGTTAGAATCATCCCTTATAGTTCTGTACACCTGACTTTCACTTCAGGAATTTCAGTACAGCCCACACCCTTTCCAGGGAAAGCAAGGCTGCTTGAATTTAGATGCAACTAGGTCACTTCTACACCTACAATGGTTTTATTTTTTATTTTTTTAATTTCCTTTTGTAGTCAACCATTTCGGTGGCAGATGATTATTGTTGAGCATGTCTATATACGGTTTCTTTTTTCTCCAGAATGGTCCACTTAAAACTCTATAAAGTAGGACAGGATTGAGAAATTTCTTAGAGGTTGTCTGACAGGGGAGAGGTGGTTGGGTGGTTGTAGACACATTTTATTCAGTGATGAGGATTGTACTATAGGGTTGGATTCACCATTGCGTATTGTGCAGCTCCTGGTAAATAGCTAGAAAATTTTAGCTGAAGACTTGTGGGCTAAATTAAGAACGCTAGGCAACTTTGCGTTGAGAGAGAGCACTGGGAAACAATGTCTAACCTCAGATAACCAGTAACCACTATTAAAGTCTTAAATTTATTTGAGTACAATGAAGCATACCCATATTATGAATCAAAATAAAAGAATGAAGCATATCTCTACCCTCCCAACTATAAAACTTTTCCTTATCCAAAAAAAAATAGCTTTTTAACTTTTTCTTTCCTTGCTATGACTAGCACTTTTAATATGAAAACTATTTAATAAGCGCATATAAGACAAAACTAAATTCCAGAAAA
Organism: Quercus wislizeni; assembly: GCA_023055345.1. Taxonomy (NCBI): domain Eukaryota; kingdom Viridiplantae; phylum Streptophyta; class Magnoliopsida; order Fagales; family Fagaceae; genus Quercus; species Quercus wislizeni. The sequence continues at coordinate 27,011,188 of JALGQJ010000005.1, forward strand.
AGAGATGTCTCTGTACTATAAAACATCAGGACTATAATGACAATACTTCTAAAATATTAACTATAAAATTTTGTAATTAATTAGTTTTAATTGATGGCTTTTGGAGTATCTAATGTATACATCCTGTGAATATGGGTTGTGCCGCTTTTGTGCTTTTTAATGAATTTCTTATTTATCAAAAAATGGATAAAATAAAATAATAAAACAAAATAAAATTATGCAATTGACTTATACAAATTTACAGTTCTGCCACTGAGTATAAAAGCATCTATGCACTGAAATTTTCTTCGATAATTCGATAGTTGGGGATGGGGGGAATTTGAACCATGGATGTCTCATTTGGAAACATAAGGAGGTGCCAACCATTTGAGCTACAAGACTCTTAGCAAATCTATGCACTGAAACTTGATTTAACCTTGCACTCATAATGTCTTGACCTTCAAGTCTTTGTTCCATGAAGCAACAGCCAGTCATAACCTCCATCTAGTGTTGTGTTTGGAGTTTGAACCCATGCCAAAATAGAAAATTAAACAATGGCTAAAATTTTGTTTCATGGCTGGATCATATTGTGTGTTCTATGGTGTATTGTTTGATGAACTAGGATTAAGTCTTTAATTGGTTGGTTGCTTATTTGAAAGAGGGTTTTTTCTTTAAATATGTTGGTCAAATGAGCATGAACTTGTTTTAGTTTTTATCCCCAATTGTCTCTTTTTTGGGTGGATGGTTTATGATTGGCTGTTGCTTCTGATTATTTTTGTAACTTTGCAGCCTAGAAAAATTGAAGCCGGAGAAGGAGCTTCAACGGGCCACGTCTGAAATATTTCGACGCAAATTGAAAATAAGAGATCTATTTCAACATATTGATTTGCTATGTGCTGAAGGAACGCTTCCAGAATCTTTATTTGATTCTGATGGACAAATTGACAGTGAGGATGTAGGAGAATCCTTCAATTAGATACCATGTTCACTCTTTATTTAAAATCTTTCTCAACTTACAATATGCCTAGTTCATGCTATTTTACTTATTGAAAGTACGTAGCCAGTGTCTTCTCACTGTAAATACTAAGACATGAGATCTTTCCAATGCAGATATTCTGTGCAAAATGTGGATCAAAAGACTTGTCTGCAAATAATGATATTATACTCTGTGATGGTACTTGTGACCGTGGGTTCCACCAGCACTGTTTAGAACCGCCACTGTTAAGTGAAGACAGTAATGTCCATATCACCAATTTGATGGCAGCAATTCCAAGTTTTTCTTCTTTGGTTATTTGTCAAATGTGCTTTCCTGGTTCTGTTCTTATCTTACATTTTTTACTCTTTTTTAAACAGTTCCCCCTGATGATGAGGGTTGGCTATGCCCTGGATGTGATTGCAAAGATGACTGCATTGATACACTTAATGAGTTTCAAGGAACAAATCTTTCCATTACTGATAGCTGGGAGGTCTGATATATCCTCAAGTATTTGTTAGTTGACTACAAATACATTTAACTTTTCCATTCCTTATCTTGCTCCTATCCCATGTGCAGAAGGTATATCCTGAGGCTGCTGCTGCAGCTGGACATAAACAGGATCACAACTTTGGACTTCCTTCAGATGATTCCGATGACAATGATTATAATCCCTGTGAACCAGATGATGAGAAAGTTGAGGGAGATGAATCAAGTTCTGACGAATCTGAATATGCTTCTGCAGCTGAGGATTTGGAGGCTCCGGCTGAGGAATTGGAGGCTCCACCTAATGAGGAGCAGTACCTGGGGCTTTCTTCTGATGACTCAGAGGATGATGAATATGATCCTGATGCTCCAGATCTTGATGAGAAGGTTACGAAGGAAAGTTCTAGTTCTGATTTTACGTCTGACTCTGAGGATTTTGCTGCTGTACTTGATGAGAACAGGCCTTCGGGAGGTTCTGGTGGAAAAAGATCAAAAAATGGTGGAAAGAAGCAGTCTTTAAATGATGAGCTGTTATCCACAATAGACACAGAACCTGATCAAGATGGTTCTGCACCTGTTTCTGGAAGAAGACAAGTAGAACGGCTGGACTACAAAAAGCTGCATGATGTGAGTACCCTTTCTTAGTATAATTTTTAAATCATGTTTCTACAGTCCTGCATGTGCTCCAGCTGCTTCCTCTTATTTAACAGTGCGGTTAAGTCATTACGTAATATAATTACTATTCTAATGTTATTAAGTTTAGTTTCTTTGTGTTTCTATTTAGAATCTCACCTTTGAAAACATTCCGTAGGTTCTTTAAATTACCTCACTATGATTAATGAAAGTAATGCTATACTCTAGCCAAAATAAAAAATAAAAAGGAAAAAAGTAATGCTATACTATCTCATGCATCTTGTCACATATTTAAGTTGTTAATACTTATCTCTAACTCACACACACACATTGATGTGGGAAATGCAAAGAAATGTTTAGTTTAATTTATTTTTATATAATTTGGAAGTCAATTTTATTATTATTGATCAGTTATATTTTATTTCAGGTATTAGATTTTAATTTGGTTTATTAGTATTTTTATTTAATTTCCTAGAGTCAAGGGTATTTTTGTGACTTCCCAAGTCATTAGAATTAGGTTTCCTTAGTAAATTAGAATTAGGGTTTAGTCCTTTAGTCCACATAAGCATATTATCGTTACTTATGGAGAAGATACAGTGTGATTGATAATAAAATGTTTTTTGGATTCTGCCTATGGTCTGGTGCTGACTCCAACCAACCTGACGTGCCGACTCCAAGACAAGGTTTTGAATTCCGTTCCGGATTGACTATTGGAACAGAATATTCTGGTACCAGTGCATAGGAATGGCAATGGGTCGAGTTCGGGTCGGGTTTTTTCATACCTGTACCCAACCTACGGTTCTGCCTTGGAGACCCGGCCCTGGCCTGTTTATTAAATGGATTTTTTTCTTATCCCCAAACCCACCCTCTCGGGCCTCCGTGGGCCCCGTCCCCACATGCCCAGCCAAGCCCAAAATCAGAAACACAAATTTTGATTTATGATTTTTTGGCCCAAAATCACAAACACAAATCCAAACACGATCACAAACATAAACACAGAAATCCCAAACACAAATGTCAAATCTATGATTTTCCCTTTCAAAATCACAAACCAAACACAAATTTTAGATCTATGATTTTCCCTTTCAAAATCACAAACACAAACACAAACACAAACTCACATGATTGAGACGAACTGAACCTAGAAAAAAAAAAAAAAAAAAAATGGAGATTGAGGTGGAGCGAGGCCGTGAGGCCATGGGCGAGGAAGATGAGAGGGGCAGAGGGTTGTGCGACAGTGTGAGATAGGTGATGGTGAGGACGAAACGGAGTTGAGAGAATAGAGAGCTGTGCCTGTGCTTGACTGCTTGTGGGCTTATGGCCGTGTGAGTGAGAGAGCTAAGAGATGAAGAGGGAGAGGCGGCTGTGTGAGACTGTGAGCTGAAGATGAGAGGCAAAGGTGTGAGGCTGTGAGCTGAGATAGAGTGAGTGAGATTGTGAGCTGAAGATGAGAGGCGGAAGGTGTGTTGAAGAGATGAGAGGTGGAGGTGTGAGACTGTGAGAAATGAGGAATAGAAAAATTTAGGGTTTATAACTATATATATATATATATATATATATGAGGGTATTTTAGTAACTATATATTTAACCGGGTCGGGTCCGGGTTTGGGCCTGGTTTTGGGAAAAAAAAAACCCAAACCCAATCCTATTTTTTATCGAGCCGAGTAAAATCTGGCCCATTAGGGTTAGGCCGGGCCAAGTACCCGTGGGTCGGGCAGAAATTGCCATCCCTACCAGTGCACCGTTTCAGGATTACGAACCGGATATTAAATATATAATAAGATCAGGGGTACTTCTCTCTCTAGTTTCCCTTGGAAGGGGATTTGGAAAGTTGAGGTTCCTAAAAGGGTGGCTTTCTTCTTGTGGACTGCAGCCCATGGTCGGATGCTTACTTTGGATAATTTGATGCTCCGACACCTCCCTTTGGTGAATAGGTGCTGTATGTGCTTTTGTTTTGCAGAATCTGTGGACCATCTTCTTATTCACTGTCTTGTAGCTTGCTCTTTGTGGGTGTGAATATTACAAGTTTTTGGGATTCAATGGGTCATGCCAGGTTCAGTGGAGAGCTTGGTGTTTTGTTGGTATAATTGGTTTGGGAAATTTTCTTCGGATATATGGAATATGGTTCCTGGCTGCTTGATGTGGGTTATTTGGATGGAAAGAAATAGGCGCTCTTTTGAGGATTTAGAAAAATCTCTTGATCAGTTACAAGCCCTCAGCCAACGTACTCTTTTTGAATGGGCTGGGTGTTGGGGTTCCTCAAACTGTTCTTCTATTCGGGAGTTTCTTACCTCCCTTAGATGTGCCCCTTAAGATTAGTTTCTTCTGCTGTCTTTGTTTGCTGTTTTTTGTGTTCACCATCATGAACACCTTGTATTTGTTGTTTTCATCTTTTCTTCAAGTTTAATATAATTCTCATTACTTATCAAATATATATATATATATATAAAATTTATTTACAACTTCATATTTCATTATATCTAATTAACCAACGTAAACTTTTATATATGATATGGGAATAAAATGAGTCAAATGACAAGTTTGTCAACGTATAAAAAAAAATCCAATGCAGTCCATAACAGCCAGAATTTATCTGGAACATACCAGAATTTAGACCGATACAGAAATATGGGGGGTTATTGGGGGGGGGGGGGGGGGGGGGCAATTGCACCAAATTAAACTCCAAAACAGAAAATTCCGGCCAGAATGAAACGGAACTTAAAACCTTTCTCCTAGATATTCATTTTCACTTGGTGCTGACACCTAGGTTATCTATCCTTTAGTTTTCTTACTTCAATTTTGTTGTTGCATCCTGCGTCAAATTTGTTATTAGAGGAAAATTCGATCATGTTCTCCAGCATCTACGTGGGTCACAACTAGAGCCGCAACAAGAAAAATAAAATCCCATATCATGTCAATCCATCCTTTTCGGTACTTAAGATCACTGCCAACCAAGACTTGAACTGCCATGAGTGGACCTCACTGCCAGCCAGACCTTGACGAGGCCCCAAATAAAAGGAGACACCCCATTGCCATGAGGACCACCATAACAACCTGCAAATCTTGCCATCAGCTTCATTGACGCATTTCCACCAACTATTGTACCTTCCCAACACCATTTGCAAGCTCGCACTCACCAAAAGTGTAAGAGTCTTAAGTTCCAGTGTCATTATCATCACCAAGCCTCTATCGGAAGCCACGGTCCCAAGCTTGCTGTCTCCAAACCTGTGCTGCTCAATTCAAAACCCATCTTGAAGGGTGTGCTTTGGAGGTGCTTTGGCGTTGTGTATGAGAGAATAGATGGGTTAAAGGCATACGGGCTTGGATCCACAACCTTGACTCAGCCCATTAAACCAAAAATAAAAAAACAATTCTCACCCAACCTGACCCACATTTTATGTAAAAAGTCAACTGCCCCGTAGCCCAGTTAAACTCCTAACTTCCTTCACTTCAAGAGTCGTACACTTGCCATATGTCCATGGCCCACACAATGATCAGTCTAGAGCACATAAGCTGTTAAACTAGATAACAAGTGGGTTTTACCAGATAACAAAAAACGTTATGCTAAAATGAAACTTATTGGTAGAGCTATCTAACTAGAACGATGTCAAGACCCTTCACTTTAGACTGTATGAACCTTAGATTGTACAAACCTGCCATTTCTGATTGGGAAAAAATGAAAGAACTTCGAGATGAATATCTATCTGAATTCTTTTGAAAGGAATATTTACCCCCATTTCATGATGGTAATATTCTAGATCAAAGAGATAATCTGAGGCAATGGAACAGACTGTCAATTGCACAATTCAAAGCAATGGAACAGCCTGTCAATTGCACAATTCGAATAAGACAAGATTAGTGTGTTTTCAAGTCCTGCACCCACTCCAGCACAGTTGCCTAGGAAAAAACATTTAAAGATCTAGTAAAAGCCTCTCAGGACATGTCTTGCAGAGATGAAACGAATGAATACCTGACTTGAGTCAATACAGAAGTCTTTCCAAAGAAAGACCAATCATTTGGAGGCAAAGCTTCACACATGAGAAATAATAGTGTTAAGACACCAAAATATTGTGTTGAAATAGAGTATGGTGTCTAAGATTTCATAGAGAATTTAATGATTGGGAGTTGGCGGCTTCCTATTCCCTCCTTCACTTCATTCAATCTAGAATTCCTAGGGGTGGAGGTAGTGACAATCTTTCTTGGTGTCTTAATGGAAGTGGGAGGTTTGATGTTCAGTCTTTCTACCTTAAGATTCGAAATGCAACTCTTACTTCTTTCCCTTGGAAAGGCATATGGAAAGCAAAGGTTCCTAAAAAGGGTGGCGTTCTTTATGTGGACAGCAGCTCATGGTCAGATCCTTACTTTGGATAATCTTAGGCTACAAGGCCGAATCTTGGTAAATCGTTGTTGTATGTGTTGCTGTAATGAGGAATCCGTGGATCACCTGCTGATTTCTTGTCCGATTGATCATTCTCTGTGTATGTATATGCTTTGGCTGTTTGGGATTGATTGGGTCATGCCAGGGTCCATTATAGACTTATTTTTTTGTTGGTATTAGTGGTTTGGGAAGCATAATTCTGATATTTGGAATCTAGTTCCGGGTTGTTTAATGTGGAATATTTGGGTAGAACGGAATCGACGTTCTTTTGAGGATATGGCAAAATCTTTGGATCAGTTGCTAGATTTATGCAGTCGGACCCTCTTTAAGTGGTCTCGGTATTGGGGCCTCTCGGATTGTTCTACTTTCTCGGATTTTCTTTTGTCTCTTAGGATATCTTAATGCCTGTTTGTTGTTCCTTTCCCTCTTTTCTTCTTGTTCACTATCGTGAATCTTGTATTTTGCTTTAGCTTTTTCTCTATTAATAAAATTTTTTCTTACCTATTAAAAAAAAAAAGAACTTACCATAGAGCCTAAATATCAAGGTGAAATATCTAAACCCTGTGTAGTAGATTTAATTCAACTTGTTGAAGATTTGTACATTGCTAACCACTGAGAAGGAAGTTTTCCCACTCCTTCATGTATGTGCTACCAATTACAACTCTCTTCATAGCACATGAAGTGGAACAATTTGATTCAATGATTCATTCTATGGCTCAAGATAAGGTTGCACCATTTGCATGCTGATTCCACAAATTAATTTTGTAATTCCAGACAAATTTGATGACATGGTTAATTATAAGGCTCCTTTGTTTGTGGTGCTTCCAAAGGTGATTCCAGAATCGAAGAAAGTTCCATATGCCAAAATTATTATTCTTTAGCACTTCAAAACTCATGCTTCTCCAACTAGGGGAGTATGGCGTGGGAAATGCAAAGGAATATTTATTTTAATTTAGTTTTATTTAAATCTGGAAGCAGGTTGTAATTTATTGGTCAATTGTATTTTATTAGGTATTGGAAGTTAATTAGGTTTATTAGTATTTTTTTTTTATCTCCTAGAGTCAAGGGTATTCTTGTAATTCAATAATTGGGATTTCTCAGGTCATTTAAAATTAGAGTGTAGTCCTAATAGTCTTTATAAGCATATTATTGCACTCCTATGGAGAAGACACTGTCCATTTGGCAACACCTTGTTGGCTTTTTGTTGATTGCTTTTTGCTGAAAGTTGATTAAAATATGATTGTACCTAGAAAAAGTTTAAAAAGTTGTACCAAAAAAAAAAAGCTAAAAAGCTAATGGCAACCAGATTGATGATAAAAGTTTTCCTAGAATTCTTCCAATAGTCTAGCATTGACTCTAGCCGATCCTTGGTGTTGATTCCTAGAGGTTATTATCATATTCAAACAATTTAATGTGTCAATTAACTCTGATTGCTTGTCATTCTAGGTTGGTGTTGCGTTTCAAGTTTGGTCTAATGTCATGAGCACAACCCTACTACACCCCTTGGTTAGGTTATATTTTGCAATCAAATTTACTTGCACGTTGGACACTCCATTGCACAATATGCTTAGGTTATATAAGTTCAAGGTGGAGGGTGAGGTCATGAATTCAAGACCCATTGAGGGCACATGTAAATTACCAATAAAAAAGAAAAGAAGAACTAAAGCTGATACGAAAGTGTAAATTTAATCATTTAATTATTATTCCAATACCCACCCCTTGGCATCACATGTGAACCTAAACTCCCCCCAATAAGTGGGACCCAACATAGAGAACTTTTAACTTTAACGAGAGGTAGAGTTCAATTTCAAGACCATTTGCTTTGATACCATAAAAAATTACCATTAGTCCAAAAAAGTTAAGCTGATAAAAAATTGTTAAATCAGTTAATAACATTATTAACAAAAACAATTTAAAAAGAAAATTTTGCTTTAACTCGATCTAAAATCTGTAATGCCAAGTGCATGTGAACTCTCTTTCTACTGCTCGGCAAGCACATTGTTAACCACACAACTCTATGCAAGAACTAGCTTGTCTTTTTATGGACTTTTTTGATTGGCCTCTGTGGTCCTTTTGTTGCCTGCCTTCTTAACAACATAACTTTGCTGTTAGCAAGTAATCACACATACTTGTGCAACTCATGCACCTGTATGTGAGAGAGAGAGAGTACTGAATCAAATTTACATGCACGTTGGACACTCCATTGCACAATGTGCTTAGGTTATACTGTATGTAAAATTTCATGTAAAGTTTCTTGATTACTATATTACATTTTATCCACCTTGCTGGTACACTTTTGTCCTCATTTTGTAGAGATCAATCTCTGAATATCAATGATTCTTAATTTTTTCCTACAGCAATGATTATAGCTGTATAACTGGGTTATCATTTACTCTTTTACCATTTTCTCTGTCGATCTTGGGCATTTAATTGATTGTTGTTTCCCTTTGTCTGGTTTGTTTATCTTTGTTTCCCTTGCTCTGATTTATAAAGGAGGAATATGGAAATATTTCTACTGATTCAAGTGATGATGAAGATTGGAATGGTATTGCTGCACCAAAGAAACGGAAGAGAACTACTGGAGAAGTTGCTCCAGTGTCACCAAATGGAAGGACTCCAAATGGAAAAAATAATGAGGATATAAAGCACAACCTGAAAGAGACTGATCGTACTCCTAAGAGAAATACTCGTCAGAAGGCAAATGTTAAAGATACAAATAATTCACCAATGAAATCACCAAATGGCTCTGGTAAATCTGGTTCTAGTGGCAAAAGAACTACATCAGCGTATAAAAAACTTGGGGAAGCTGTGACTCAGGTAATTGCAAGTTATTGTCCCTAGCTTCCAAGTTTAGATGGTGGATAAAGTTGATGTAGCGTTAATATCCTTTTAACTGAATTTTGAGTTCTATGCTAGTATTTTATAGTTTTATTCTTTGAAAATGAAATGCTGTGCTTTGAAGGGTCAGCTGTTGTTTTTTAACATCTGTAGGAAAGTAGATTTCCCAATGGTATTCAAGAGATTAAGGGAAGTAGAATTGATCCAAAATTGAGGATGAAAATAGATATCACTTTATCTTGTAGACTTTTTTATTAAAAATAATAATAATAATAATTATTGAAACTTTTTTGTTTAGATTTGATTCCATTATGCCAATCAAATTCTTAGTTGAGTTGGTAAGAATATGAAAGTTTTACTTAATTTTACTTATCCAAAAAAAGAAAAGAAAAGAAAAAGAATATGGTTTTTATTATAATCAGTCCTATACTCTTCCTGGAACAGAGCAAAATTGATGCTCTCTCTCTCTCTCTCTCTCTCTCTCTCTCTCTCTCTCACATTCTATTTTTGCAGAGACTGTACAAATCATTCAAGGAAAATCAGTATCCAGAGCGAGCTACTAAAGAGAGCTTGGCACAAGAGCTAGGACTCACATTTCAAAAGGTCCTATTTTTTGCTCTTACAATGAAAACTGTTTCATTTTTCTTAAAAAACTTAGTGGATATTGTTGTGTGTTTTGGTTCTCACTTTTTATTTTTTTCAATTTTCATAGGTTAGCAAATGGTTTGAGAATGCTCGTTGGAGCTTTAACCATTCATCACATATGGAAGCTCATATGGCTAATAGTGCTTCAAAGAAGGATACTCCCTCGCCTCAAAAAAAAAAAAAAACGCTTGAGCCAGTACCAGATATGTTTACTAGAGATTCCACTTGCAATGGAGCCCCAAGCAAGGCATTACCTAAGGATAATATCATCATGCCAGAACACAGTGGGAATTCGAGGGATAGTGAATTGGTGACTCAGGAAAGCAATGAACGAAAATCTACAACCCGAAGTTCTAGAAAGAGAAAGGGTAGGTCAGAATCAGATTGTCAGGCATCAGGTTCGGATTTGAGAATTGAGGAGACAAAAAAGCCTCCAGCTAAATCGCCAAAAGCTAATGAAGTGCAATCAGGTGGTGGAATGATGACAAGACGAAGGAAGTCACTTACTTGACATTTCCAATTTTAATCCTTGGTTATAATTTTGATCATTCACCTCTTGCAATAGCTGAGATCTTATGAGAGAGCAACTGGCATGTTGAAAGGTTTACTTTCTTCCCAGACAGTAATACAATTACCTATGCCATTTTTCTGTCATTTGATTATAGTTCCCTGGTCTTCCTCTCCCAACTAATTTGCCATTTTTCTGTAATTTGATTATAGTCTTATGGTCTTCCTCTCCCAACTAATTCACTTGTGGTGTCCTTATCATAATAAAGCTTCTCTGTAAAATGTAGCTCACTTTCATTCGTAAATTCCTTCGATGTTTGATGTTTGCTGCATTGGTTCACAATTATCACGATATCAAACCTATGTGGCGCCTAATTAGTTACATGAATGCAGTGCTTGTGAATTTATTTTCCGTGATTGAATGATGGAGCTGCATAGCTCCGGCAACCACCCATACACTTCTACCTTGTTTGGGTTTATGTTGAGATCTGCCGTTAATAATATTAAACTGACCTCAATAAGGCGGGTGTAGAGAGGAAGGAAAAATAAAATTTGGTTACTTGACTTGAGATGGTTAAGGTTCTACTTGGTGGGAATAAAAAAGAAAAATACATTTTTTTTATAAAGGTTTTCAGTGTAAGAATGCATTTTGCATTTCTTTTTTTGTTGGTTTGGATTTGTTAACTCAACTTGTTGTAGATTATGAGAATGTATTCTCTCTAGCATTTACAAATGAGTCAAAATGATAAAATTTTAAACTCATTATTCTCATTCTTGATAATAATAAATAAATAAATAAAAATCATTTGAATGGGTTGGTGAGGTCCTTTTTATGCGTGGACATGTATCAAGAAGATTGATGGCTACGACTACGAGCCTACGACTACAAAAGAAACTAATCTCAGATCCAAGTAAAGGAAAGTTGTACAGGAGTTTTATTTATTTATTTTAAATAACCTTGTTGTATGCCTTGTGTTAAAGTGATTAATTGGTCTGATCCAACGATAAAAAATTAAGACAAAATGATAAACTTCCAACTATAAGTTAAAAACATAATAATGCTCTCCAGTGGTAAAATAAAAGTAAAGCAGAACAGCTCCAACGTTTAATATAGTTTCATCCAACGGTAAAAGATCAATTCAAGGGGTACAAATTCAAGAGTAACAAAAACTATGAATCCAAGTAGATGATATTATTTAATCCAAAAATGTCAGAGTAATTTTTATATGTTACCCTTAAAAAAATAAATAAATAAAATACCAAATTTCTACCTTAACTTATGGTTTGTTTGGATTGATTAGTAGTAGAGTAGAGTAGAGCAGAGTAGAGTAGAGTAGATTTAGTACAAAATTAGCTTATTTTTAATCAACACTACTCTACTCCTCTCCACTCCTCGAGAAATTATAGAGTATTCTGGTGGACCACGTCATTTGTTCACCATTCCACTAAAAAACTTCCACTTGTTTAAAATTATTGAGTCAGTAATTAATTTTTGTTTAAAAAAATTTTCTAACTAACAATAAATTTTTTTTCTAACTAACAATTTTAAACATGTGGAAGTTTTTTAGTGAAATTATGAACCACATCACTTATTTTCTATATGAATCTTATAATTTCTCCGACTCTCCCTCCTTCCTCCCTCCGTCCAAACAGGTCATTAAGCTCAAAAAGAAAATGAAACCGTCGTGCAATTGAGTCCAAGCAAGCGCGCTTGAACAAAGATTTTGAATGGTGAAAATGGCGGCATAAGCATAAATAATACTCCTATCTTCCCTTCACAAATGCACCAACTTCTTCTTCATTTATAAACCACAATAAAAATATAGGAAGTTCAAGCCATGCGCTCCACCAAGAAGCGAGCCTCCTCAGCTACAAGCTCTCTGCAACTTCAACTCCCCACACCCAAAAAGCGAGTCGTTCTGAGTGACCTCACCAACTCGCCCGATGTTGGGTCGACTCGCAACTCGGAGGATTTTGCTCCCAACAAACCCAAATGCGAAAACAATGGCGCGTACCCCAATTGTGAACTTGATGAACCCACAAAGTCGGAGACTGTGATTAGCTCCACCTGCATGGATCGTTCCAATTGCACTTACTCCAATTCTATACACAGTCATCTTCGTGCCCAGGAGGTTAGAGTTTGTGAGCTCAACTGCCTCTGGATTTTAGCTACAGCTTTGAATTGATGTTGTGCTTCTGGGTCTTGATTTTGAGTTTGTTCTGAGAAGTGGGTTTTCAATTTTACTTTTATTTGGTTTTCGAATTTTGGGATTGGTTCAGTGTTTTGGGTTTTTCATTTTGAAGCTTAGGATTGTATTTTTACTTGAATTTAAGTTTAAGTTCAGGCAGATGTTAGTACATTCTATTTGAAAAATAGAGCTAGTTTTGATATTCTGGGTTGAACTTGGGGTTTTGAGATTTCAACATATTTTGTCGAATTGGTTATTGGGTTATCGATTTCAAATCGAAAACTAGTTTTGTTAATTTATTTTATTTTATTTTTTTGAATTTTGAATTTTGATTTTGAGGTTGCCAGATTGATGTTAAGGCTTGTGGTTTTTTATTGATATTTGATTTGAGACTTGAGATATGTTCACTGTTGAATTCAATTTGGAAGTTCTGTTTTTCTGTGTTAGGCTTTTATGAGTCCCTTCAGTTTGCTGTTTGTGAAAATGGAGGGAAATAAATGTGAAATAAATTGTGCTTTTGTGTTTAATTGTTTGTTGCTTTATTATTGTTTCTTTCAGAAATATAAGGAGACATCAACCTATATGGTTGAACTGGTTTTGGTTTTGGGAAAATTAATCAACACTCCCGGAGTAATGCCCTCTCGTTCCACATGAATGATGGGTCCATCATGAATTTAATTAATGAGACCTATTATTACGTGAGAGGAGGGAGCATTGTTCCTGAATAATTACTCTTTGGTTTGACTAGTCTTGTTATTTTTTGACTTTTGATTTCGAGTTTGCCAGCTTGATGTTAAGGCTTGTAGTTTTATATTGATGTTTGATTTGAGACTTGAGATATGCTCTCTGTGTAATCCAATTTTGTGTTTATGAACTCAATTTGGATGTTTGGTTTTTCTGTTTTCGGCTTTTATGAGTATCTTCAGTTTGCTAAATGTGAAAATTGAGTGCAATAAATCTGAAACAAATTAGGCTTTTGTGTTGAATTGTTTTTTTTTTTTTTTTTTTTTGCTGAATGAAAAAATTTATTGAACCAAAGCAGAAACAGAAGCCTGAACAGCCTCATCCAAGATAACATCAACTCAATTTATTGTGAACTCAATTTATTTATTTATTTATTTTATTTATTTATTTTTTGTGTTGAATTGTTTATTATTGTTTCTTTCAGAAATATATGGAAACGTGGACCTATATGGTTGAGTTGGTTTCTGTTTGGAAAAATTATTCAATACTCCCAGAGCAATGCCCTCTCGTTTCACATGAATGATAGCTCCACCATGAATTTAATTAATAAGATAGTCCTATTATTATGTAAGAGGAGGAAGCATTGCCACTAGAGTACTGAATAATTACTCTTTGGTTTGGGGTTAGATTTAGTTTTCTCTAGTAAAAAGAAATCTAGTCTTAAATTCAAATATCTGTATTTGCCTATACCCGTCATTAGTAAACACAATTGAACGTTAAATTGTTAATGATGATGTTAGTTGGTAATTCAGATGGAGGTGCACAGAAGGCCATTTCCTGATTACATGGAGACTGTTCAAAATGAAGTTTCTACGTTTATGCGAGAAATTTTAGTGAACTGGTTGGTGGAGGTTGCAGAGGAATACAAGCTTGTCTCAGACACCATTTACCTCACAATATCATATATTGACAGATTCCTCTCTTCGAATGTTGTCAGCAAGAGCAAGATACAGCTTCTTGGTGTTTCATGCATGCTTAATGCCTCGTAAACACATGAACCCATATTTTTTCTATAATTTTTCCTAACATTTGCATGGGTTCTCATTCTTGAAATATTCATTGCTCCTGTCTTCATGGTGCAGACAGTATGAAGAGATCAGTCCTCCAAATGTTGAAGACTTTTGCTATATAACAGATAATTCATACACCAAGGAAGAGGTTTGATCTCTTTCAGTCTTTCAGACACTCTATTTTCTTCATTTACCTTGTACAGCATGAGATTTTGTGGTCATTGTGCAGGTGATGGATATGGAGAGAGAAGTGCAAAATTTTTTGAACTTTGAGATGGGCATCCCTACAATAAAGAATTTTCTGAGGCAAGAATGCTGTAAAATGTTATTGTGTCTGCCGTTTTTATTTGGCCTTAAAAATGTTATTTATTATGGCATCTGTGTTAATTGCTTACATTGAATTTGTTCTTGGTTCTTGCTTTTCCTTCCGTACATGTGGTTAATATCTAGTACCTATTTGATAAACATTGCATTGCTTGTTGGATTTCAGAATCTACACGAGGGCTGCTCAAGAGAATTGCGATGTAGGCTAACAACTTCACCCCAGTACTTAATTTTGTCATTTATTTCTTCAATCTTTAGTTACCAATTCTGTAATGTTTGTGCTTTCCAGTCATCAAATTTGCAATTTGAGTTATTGGGTTGTTATCTTGCGGAGCTAAGTTTGTTAGATTATAGATGTGTGCGGTTCTTACCATCAGTTATTGCTGCATCGGCAATTTTTCTTACAAGATTCACAATCCAACCTGAGATTCATCCTTGGGTAAGAAAGTGTTTATTGTGTGCACAGAAATGATTAACCTGAAAATCAGCAATTTTTTCTCATTGTGAATACTCTGATAAGTAAAGAGAATTTTTTCAAAAATTCAAAAAGCAAGTAGTAACTTCATTGTTTGGTGTTTATTCTGGTTTTAATTTGGTAAAAGACTTTTCAGTGAATTTAACTGGGGGAGGGGGGGAATGGTAGCATGCTAGGAATAAAAGAATAAAAGTGGGCATAGACTATGTTATATTATCTTAGATGATAAAATTGGTATTCTATATCATATTGAAGATTGTTTCAGACTCCAGAATTATCTGGAAAGTGTTTTCTATCAGGGATGGACAGTGAATTTTTTTCACATATTATGCAGAGTTTGGCACTTCAGTGCTATTCTGGTTATAGACCATTTGACTTGATGGAATGTGTCCTCACTCTTCATGACTTGCAAATAAATAGAAAAGGAAGCTCTTTACAAGCAGTAAGAGAGAAATACATGCAGCACAAGGTATTTTTGCTTTATAAATATTAGTTTAGTGATCTCATGATTGTAGCTTCCTTTGGAATTGTAGGTTTTGTAGTACTGTAAATGGCTGAAGTGAACTGGTTGGGTATGGGAGGTGTGGGATTTCTTCCAATGCTATTTATATGCTATCCACAGATTCATTTGAGCTTAGTACACGAGATCACTGCTTTCTCGCAAATATTAATTTGATCATAACTGAATGATATTTTCTGATAACACTTATTTGACTTTCTTTGGCCTCATTCTGATAACAGTATAAATGCGTAGCATCATTGACTTCTCCCTCAGAAATCCCTGCATGTTATTTTGAGGTCATCAATGGATAGGCATCCCAACAGTATGAATGACGTCGACTTTGGAGTCAGAACTAGCCTTGTCATAGAATTCCTTTTACTTTCTCTTTTTGATACTTCCATTTTTGCTAAATTGGAGGGTGTAATAAAGCACACGCTGGTTAAGAGCTGCTTGGTTTGAAGTTGGCTTGTATTACAGTGCTTTGAATGTTTATCATCACAAGCAGAGCCATCATTGACTACTATCAGCCTTTTGGTTAGTACAAAGATTGATAATTCTGGGTTTGGAAAGACTTTGTACATTGTATGGAATTAAGTGATCTATCTAGGAATATCAAATTATTCAATGGGGCTTCTGCCTCCAATTGAAGCCTCAAATAGTTTTATTTTTGTATAGCTCAAGTAAAAGATAACATTTTCTAAGGTGTCTTTTTGTTTAGGCTGCATTAGTAAAGACTATTATACATAGATTTTGAATTTTTACAAAATGAATTCTAATGCATTCTTCTAAGAAATAACGTTTGGCATCATGCTGAGTTTTATTAGCATCTTCTATATTATGCACGAAATCAAATGTTCCTCTCTTTGTAGTATATTTGTTATCATAAGATTCATAACCAAGGATTTAGAAAGCGATGGTTCACTCGATTTCTTTTAAGTCAAGCCAATTTATTCCTAAAAATTTTCACAAGTTGTGTCAGACTGAAACATTCATAAATCGTTTTTACTTACTTGGGAAGTAAAAAAGTGTTCATATCGTCTTTGTTTGTTAGGGAAGAAAAAAATGCTTTCAAATGTTAAGGTCATGTCAAGAAAGTTTGCTTATTTACAATTTTGAGAAAGTTTTCCTTTTTAAAATTAGGTATTTTACATGGTAAATGGTGTTTATTTTCTTAATATGATGAGTTTTTTTTTCCCTGCTTCACAGCCTTCAAACTTCACAGAAATCGTTGGTTTCGACGAACAAAACAATGGACTTTTCCAAGGTCTTAGAAGTTCTAGAGTTACTGTAGGCTTATAGTTGGATATCCAATACTTCTTTCTTGGATTCCAAGTTCAACCCATAAACTCAGCTGATTGGAAATCGTTTCCAACTAAATTCTAGGGTCGGAACATTTTAATAAGGTGAGACCTTTAAAAAAAAAAAAACTTCAAAACTTGAGCTAAAATCAACGTTGACTTCATCTAGGGATGTCCGTTTGATACGATTTAAATGAATACAATTAGTGAAGTCTAAAAAAAAAAAATGTGACTTTAAAAATTTGTATATAACTGAATTTAAAAAAAAAAAGGAAACCTAAAAAACCTATGAATCAATATTAAAAATAAAATAAAAACAGAAATGGGAGTTTGTGTTGGTTGCAAAAACTCTTCCTAAAGTTTCAATTTTTCCTTATAACTCCTTAAAGGTTTCTATATCTGTCAAATTGACCTCTAAAACTAACTTTTGATTGCTTTTATGAATGAAAAAAAATCACTTAACCATCATATAACTACATTAAAAGAAGACTTACCAATTGATTAGTGTTATTGCTTACGTAATAGTCATGTGATTTTTAAGTCCATAAAAGCCAATAAAAATTAGTCACAATGCTCAATTTGGTTGATATGAAACCCTCAAAAAGTTATAAGAAATAATTGAAACCCTAAGGGGTATTTTTGCAACTAACTCAAATGCCAGTTTTTTTTTTTTTTGGGCATTTAGACGTAAATAAATAGATATATATATATATATATATTGATTTTTTTTTTCCAACAACAATTCATGAGTGGATATAATTGGGGTTTTGCAAAAGGACAATGAAGGAATATGGCGTTGATTGTAATTGGGCTTAAATTATGGGTGGCGGGTCAGGGTCCAAGTCAAAGAAACAACCCGATCTCTATTCTCATCTAGGCCTAGACAACACCGTGTCCGAGACCCAATGTCTCTCCCGTATCACAATTCACAGAGAAGAGAATGGAATAAACCAAACGTACAAAACCCCAAAAAACCAAAAGAGTGAAAACGAACGCAATCGAATGGAAGTAGAAGTGGACGAGAAGGAACTCAAAGCCGCCGGCGCTGAACCCTTGCCCGACGGCCGCCGCGGTCTCCGCATCCATGGCTGGGAGATCGAAACTCGCAAGCTCTCCATTCTCACCTCCTCCAACCTCCAGCTGTCAGTCTCTCTCTCTCTCTCTCTCTCTCTCTTTTAAATTAGTAAACTCAAAGCATGAACAGTACCATTTCATGTAATGATTTTGTTGTTGTGTTAATTTTAGCTTGTGCAAGTTTAAATTTGAATTTTGCATCGCTAGCTATATAGAGTCGAATAAAAAGTGGTGATCAGTCAGGTTTTCTTGAATGTGATGAAAATGTTAGGAGAAGTTAATGTGGGAATTGAAATTTGTAAAGTCTCTTGAAAATTGTCATTATACTAGGAACCTAGGATCAATTGCCGCCTTCACCGGGATCGAAAACTAATGTACATTGACAGTTTAGATTTTATTTGGTCGCCTTGGTGCCATGGCAAGTGCCTTCCATCAAAAGCAACAGGCACGGGGCTTATTTGGTGTTAGGGGTCTATGAGTATGTGTTACCGCCTAAGTCATGATGGTTATGTTATGTGGTTACAGGTGGGAAGAAAAGCTTCAGACTTCTCACTTGCCAGAGATGGTTTTCGGGGAGAGTTGTTTAATTCTTAAACATGTGGATAGTGGCACCAAAATTCATTTTAATGCATTCGATGCTCTAACTGGCTGGAAGCAGGAGGCGTTGCGGCCAGTTGAAGTCCCTGCAGCTGCAAAATGGAAATTCAGAAGGTAAGTTAGGTCTCTGTATGCAATTTCTTTGTTGTGGACAACTGGGTCTATAAATTTCTTCAAGTATAAGTCTTGAAGGATTACTACTTTTGTGAACTGTTATATCACCTACTTTATTAATTTACATGCAGAATTGAATTTCAGTGTTTGTCCCTGATTTTGGGTTTTGTTTCTGTCAATCATTTGCTTTTGGGTCTTAAGTAGTTAAATTCCTTTTGTGAATTTGTAGCAAACCCTCCGAACAGGTGATACTGGACTATGACTATACATTTACAACACCATATTGTGGAAGTGAAACAATTGAGATAGATACAGAGAAGGTATGTGCTCCCCCTTTCTCTATCCCTGTAAAGCCTTTTCTAAAATCAAGATTTCATGCTGTAGTGAGTTCTCTAGGCTCCTCTTATAGATTTGGTTTTGCGTTTGCGATAACTTGATGGTTTCCCTTTCCCTTTTAGTGCATTCCTTAATTATAGGGTTGCAAATTTCACAAATATTTTGCTGGAAACAGAAAGGTCTATTTATCTTTTTTATAATAGTGATATGGTGCTGTTTCATATGGCCAGCATGGAAGAGAGGAAATCTCGCAGGGGACAGATGGTCTCCATTGGGATAACTGTGAGGAGAAAATTGACGTGGTTTCACTAGCATCGAAAGAGCCTATTCTCTTCTATGATGAGGTGGGCATCTTGATGTATAGACAAAGTCATATTCTTTTTCAGGAATATATTCCATGCCATGACCAAAATAACCCTTGTTACTGAACAGGTAGTCTTGTATGAAGATGAATTGGCTGATAATGGAGTATCACTCTTAACTGTAAAAGTGGTAAATATTCCATCTTCTGTTAGATGTCAATCTTCTTTCTGCACAACTTTGAGATGGTTAAAGACTAATAATTTGTTGTTTTTTGGGGATTTTTCAAGAGAGTCATGCCAAGTTGTTGGTTTCTTCTCTTACGATTCTGGGTGAGTCAACTTTCTTTCTTCACTATTTTTCCACGAAATTATATTAAATAAAGGAGAATTTATTACATCATACCTTATTTTTAATGTTCATGCACCCCATTCAATAACAAAGCTTACAAAGGGGATACTCTGTTCTAGTAAATCAGACGATTATATTGGAAAATATATATATATACTTTGGTTCTTTTGTTTGGTAAAAAACTCACAAACCCTGTTGGATTTAAACCATTGACCTCACTCATTACTCTGTACATATTTCAGGTGGAAAGTGTTGTTAGGGCCAGAGGCCATATATTCACCTTTTCTTTCTGTTTTTTGAACTATAAAATTTTTGTTTAGTCTCTGAATCAGTTCTTCTTATAGCTTAGAGTGGATGGAGTGCTTATGAGATTAAGGGATACTCGTATGCATTGTGTCTTTGGAGTTGGTGAAAATCCCATTATCCTTAGAGAAAGTTGCTGGAGAGAAGCCACATTTCAAGTTCTATCTTCTGTAAGTTTTTCCTCTTCATGTATGTGCGTATGTGCATTTGCATGCTTGCAAAATCTTGTCATTCTTTGATCAAGTTGGGATAATAATCTTGTTATTTTTGGTTCCCATTCTTTAGAAAATTTGGCACTTGTGCAAGACTTGACCTTGATGTTAGCTTGATAATGTTGTTTTGTCTTTTTGTTGATGTTAGCCTGATAATGTTATTATCTAGTTGCAAATATATCAAAAAAATTCTTATTTTGTTTGTGATTGGAGTCAAAGAGGTGCTTGTGCATTTATGGCTTTTATTACTTTGTCTCTACCAATAATGTCTACGCTCTCAACTCATTCTAAAAAAATCAGATTTCTTGTAATAAGTTTTGATATTCAGTAACTCCTGTTAAAAAATAATCACCGAAATTCAAACATTTATCTATCCAGCCATAAGGTAGATCAGCCACTACTCCGATACGAAAATAATTATGCATCATTATCATACCTGTAAATTTGGTTGCTTTATAATATGATGCTGCCATGAAAGATTGATTTGTTATTACTTTGTGAATTCTTCTATTCAAGGTTTATTTTATGGGACCCACATGTGAAGCCCAAATAAAGTAAAAGTTGCATTGTTTTAAAGTTCTAATTATGTGTGTTTTTGGGTTGAAAACATTTTTTTTTCCAAGAACCTTGTCCAAGGTCCAAATCCCTCCTCCCCCATCGTAACTATCGAAAAAAGGGTTAAAATAATTTTTATTTGGTTTTTATTAAATAATTTATCGTCAATTTTGTATTCAAGGGAAAATTTGTAATATCTGCAATTACTGCAAATTGAGAGTATTTTATTAGTTTGGTTGAGTTTAGAATTTTCTAGGAAATTCTTAGTTTCTTAGGTTATTGTTCTTAGTGTCCAAATTTGTCTTTCATTGGGTTTTTAGTTTACTAGTCAAACTAAGAGTTCTGATGCTACTATTACAAGAAAGTCCTTAAGTACTCAAAGGAGAGATGGAGATGATTAATAAAAATATGGAGTGTTTTCGGCATTGAGGCAAGTTGGCCTTCATGTGTTCTTTTCTCCTTTTCTCTTTTCCCATCTTCTGTCTTGTGGTACTGTTTATAAATCCACGTAACTCCTCTCTTGCCATTCTTCCTTACAACTCCAAATCAAATACTTTCTTTTACCTTCTAAAACCCTAAAAATAAAAAATAAAAAACTTGAGGCTCTTGCCTTAGCACCTTTTTCATGGCTTAAGGCGTTTGCCTTGCTTGCCTAGGCTATAAAGGCGAGCACCTCACCTTACCCGAGTGCCTAGAAGAGCACCCATTTCGCCTTTGACTACAATGAACTCCACATACTTTCTTCTACCAAATAGCCACCAAATAACTCATTCAGCCACCTTTTAATTTCTATCACAACCCCAAACCCTTTCTTTAACAATTCTAAACACTAGATCAACAAATTCTCCTAACCATAAAATTCCCCACAAGTACCTGTAGACAGATTCCCCATTTTTTCCTTTGTCAATATAAATTCCTCAAAGGTATGAGACTTTTTTTAACGTTTGAAGATTCTGTGTTCCCCTTCTCCCAGGAAAACACACACACTTCTGACTTCTCTCATGTGTCTTTTGAGCAGGCACAGCATTTTATTTCCAGCTGATTTTGGAAAGGTCCTAATGTGTTGTGTGTAGGACTTATTGAATTTGTGTCTGTTTAAAGAAATAATTGACATCCTCTAGTTCTTTTGCCTAAACAATCTTTCCAAGAAAGTACTCTTGTAACCTTGAGGAACTCAAGAGTCATTATATACATGTGTGTGTACTTTCTAGGACTTCTGTACAAAAAATTTATTTTTTTGACAAGTAATAAATTTTATTGAAAGAGAGACTACTCTATATACATAATAGTGCACACAAAGAAGCCTAAAGAATTACAAGGAAAAGGGGTATGTACAAAAGTGTAAAGACTATAAATTCAGGGATGGATTTACCGTTGGTAAATCCCCTTGCAAAAGACCAATCAAATAAAGAGCAAATAAACAATGTGAGTAACTGGGTCCAAAAAGTTGTGTCCTTAAAAGTACAGAGGTTCCATTTCCTACACAATGTCCACATCAAACATAAAGAGACTAAGCTTCCAGAAATCCAAAGAATCTTTGCCTACCCAATTCCTCCAGCCAAATAAAAGATCAATGAGATTTCCTGTTAATACCCAATGAATACCAAAAGAGCTAAGAACAAAACTCCGCGACTCATAAGCAACAGGACAATGTATCAATAAATGGTCCATTGTTTCCCCACTACACCGACACATATAGCACCCTATCAATGTGTAACCTTTCTTCATGACATAGTTGCATGCCTGGATCTTACCCCAAGCTACAGTCCAAATAAAGTCAAACTCGTGTTACTTATATTAAGTGTTTTTTTTTTTTTTTCCCTTCTTTTTCGTGGAAATTCATTTTTCAAGTGAACAGGACAGCGTTGGAATTTTCATGTTAATTGCTTCTTTCCTTAAATGAGTCCTGAGATAATAAGGGATATGAAAGTATAACTTATAGATTTAGAAAAAAAATGAATAAAGCTGGTTTAGGATACAGTTAAGAGAACTCAAGAGTGTGCTCAAAATCATGGGGAAATAAGTTGAATTGGAAAGTGGCCAAGAGCCTTGTAGCTCAATTGACACCTTCTGGTATTTCCAATGGGGACGTCCAGGGTTCAAATCCCCCCTCTCAACCTTCTTTTTTTTTTTTTTTTTTCCTTCAAAAAAAGATGAATTGGAAAGAGAAGAAGAAAACCAAGGAAGTGCAGACATGACGAATGGGCGGCATGTCCGTGTTGGAGCTAGACATCCCTTAGACACAGCTGCATGTGTGTCCGCTGAGTATTTGCCTGGAAATTTTTTTTCTCTTAATTGGGACATGACACAGACATGGTCAGGACATGGTAGAGACACCATGAGCAAAAGAAATTTTTTTTAAAAAAAAAAAAGAGGAAAAAAGCATGGATCTGCATGATCACCACTGTCAATCGAGGGTTAAACAGCACAAGATCTCTTCTTTTCTCATAGACTTGCATGATCACCACCATTGATCTGCCTGAGACCTCTTTCTCTCTCTCTCTCTTTGGTTGTGGGCCTTGTTGCTTGCCAGCCTTAGATTGGCAGCGGGTAACCCAACTATAGCCTCGTCACATGTCTTCAGTTATGGAAACCCATTGGTTAGTTTCTGATCCTCTCTCTCTCGCCCGCATCTGTCAGCTCTTTCATACTCTCTCTCTCTCTTAAAAAATTCTAGAAGTAGAACCAGTGTAACTCTTTTTGTTTTTATTCTAGAAGTAGAACCAGTGAAGTGGTAGTGAGTAGTGGCTGACTACTATACAGGTTTTATTTTCTTATTTTTAACTAGAGATTTGGTTTAAGATCATTTGTTATTGATAAATTTCATGTGTCCGGTTAGTTAAGTAAGTATTTGATGGTGATGGATTTGACTCATTTGTTTTTTTATTTATTTATATTAATTGATATTTTATTGTGTTTATCATTTGCATGTAATATTTTCTTTATTTCTTAAATTGAATTATTTGTAGGTAAATTGAACTATAATTTTGATTGTAATTTATTCTAAATATTGGTTTGTACTTTAAACATTATTTTTTTGGGGGGGGGGGGGGGGGGAATCATAGTATCTCTTTGCTATCTTCTTCTTTTCTTTTCTTTTCTTTTTTTTTTTTTATTTTTTTATTTTTATTTTTAAATTTAAATATTTTTCAAATATTTTATGGTTATTACTTATTTTTAAAAACTAAATTCCCAAAAATATATAAAATATACCTAAAATAAATATCATGTATGTTGTATTGTGTCCCATGTTGTCTATATTTGTGCTTCCTTGAAGAAAACTCTAGGCTACTAGATAGCAAATGAGCTCTAGCTCAAGAGGCACTTCCTCCATCCATAATAATAGGATACAAGGTGAGGTCGTGAGTTCAAGACCCATGAGTAGCGTGTGTAACTTATCAATTAAATTAGGGGAAACATAACTCTAGGCTGTTGGGTTTTCCATAAACTAAAGTCTAAAACATTCCATTTCCATAAACCAGTGTTTAATATCTCTATAAGTTTATAGATATTTATATATATATATATATATATATATATATTTATTCTTCTTTACACTAAGACGGTTACACTTAAAATATAGCACAAATAACCTAAAACACTAGGTATTACCCAAGAAAATACTACTAATACCCATATAAATAACCTAAAAACTGCTAATCAAAATATTAAATGAACTGAACTCCATGATGAAGGAAAGATTGGGGAATATGTCCATGTGTGCTTATGGTGGGCTTAGGGTTAGGAGAATATTTGGATTTGGGGTTTAGATCTTTCAAAGAAATGATAAGAGTTCAAAGAATGACTAGGGTTTATAGGGAAAGTGAAATATTTGATTTAGGTTGCAAAAGAGATGAGAAGAAGCTGGATTGAATATGTTTATTGGATAGTAATAATAGCATGTTTTCTGCCTGTTAACTCATTCTTTGTGGATGTATATGCTTCAACTATTTAGGATTGATGCTAGGTTCTGTTGCAGAATTATTATTTTGTTGGCACCATTGGCTTGGGAAACATAATTCCGACATTTGGAATTTGGTTCCGGGCTGTTTGATGTGGGCTATTTTAATTGAACGTAATTGGCGTTCTTTTGAGGATATTGAGAAATCTTTGGTTCGGTTGTTGGATTTCGATTGGTCTTAGTGTTGAGGTCTCTCAGACTGTTCTGCTCTTCTTGATTTTCTTTTGTCTCTTAGAATAGTATAATGTTTATTTGTCCTTCTTTGTTTCTGATTGTTCTTTGTTCACTATTGTGAACTTTGTGTATCTTTTCATCTTTTCCTCATTAATAATATTTCCTTATTACCTATCCAAAAAAAAGTAATAGCAGCTTGAACTGTGATAATGCAACAAAGAAGAGAAAGATAAGAGAAAAGAAGAGAAGAACACACTGATCTGTTGAAATAAGTGATAAAGTTCAAAGAATGACTAGGATTTTATGTTGAAAGCGAAATATTTGTTTAGGGTTGCAAAAGAGATGAGAAGCTGGATTGAATTTGTCCAATGGTTGTAAACAGTAGTGTGAACTGTGATAACACAAGAGAAAGAGAAGAGAAAAGGAGAGAGTACACCATTGCCAAAATAGCTCTGACGTATGACAAATAGGGGAGTTTGTCTATGTGTGCTTGCGGTGGGTTTAGGGTTTGGAGAATTTGTGGATGGTTCAGAATTGTTGAAGAAAGGGTTATGAGGTTTTGTTAGAAATTAAAAGATGGTTTGATAAGTTATTTTTTTATAAGAAAGTAGGTGGTGTTTTATGGTTTTGATAGGTAAAAACAAGGGATTGATTTGGGATTGTAAGGAAAAAGAAAGAGAGATTTTTATGTTGTTTAGGGCTGCAATGAATATTGAATAGTACCCATGAATGGTATCCCAAGAAAGAGAAGAAGAAAAAGTGGAAAATATCACACGAAGGGCAATGTGCCTCAATGCTCAAAACACTCAATGTTTTTTTCAATCTTTCTTTGAGTACATTGAACACAATCTATAAAGACCTTTTCTTGTGCTAGTAACATTAGGATTCCTAGTTTGGCTAATTAAACCTAAGATATAGGATTTCCTAGAAAATTGTTGGTTCAATTAAAGTACCAAAATGTACCGTTAATTCGCAGAAGTTGCAGAAAATTATAAATTTTCCCCTAACTACAAATTTGATCATATTCATAACAAAATAAAACTTAAATAAAAAACTGTTTTAACCAGAAAAGACTTATACCTAAACCTTTAAAACCACATGACTTTACGTCAATTATACTTTACACATGGGCCGCATAAAATAAGTCTTAAATAGGAGAATTTGTGAAGTAGTAACAAATTAAACTTTAACCTCAATACTCAAAACAAACAAATTATCTACTAATCAACTATGAATTATTTTAGCAGTGTACAAATATAGGACTCTTTTAGTACTAGTAGCATATCGGAATTCTTATTTGACTAACAAACTAAATACCTAATAAGGTTTTTTTTTTTTTTTTTGATAAGTAAGAAAGGTGTATATACAAAAAACTGCTTTATGCAAAATAGCAAGCAAAGCAAAGATTACAAAAAAAAAGAAAAAAAAAAGAAAAGAAAAGAAAAGCAGAAACATAAAGGAAAAACTAATTACAAAGAAAAAGAGAGCTAAGGAACGAAGAGAGAGAATCACTAGATGTGAGTCCCCAAGCCCTAGAACAATAAAAAAGGGAACCAGTGAAAAAAGCAAGCATCTGGTCATTGGATCTATCTAAGTTCTCAAAGGTCCACTGATTACGTTCCCTCCAAATACACCACATCAAACACAATGGAACTAAATTCCAAACGTTAGATGAGTGTTTCCCCAACCAATTCCACCAACCAAAGAGGAAATCTGCCACCGATCGTGAGGGAACCCACAATCAAACGAACATCCCAACTTCTTTTGTCCCTCTCTCCTTGGCATATCAAAGAAGAGTCTACCAAGGCTGCTCTGTTAGTTGCAATATTGTATAAGATTGGAAAAGCCAAATGGAGAGGAAGATCCCTACACAACTGGTCTGTCCAAAATTTCACTCTATTCCCCTTCCCAACCTTAAACTGAATATTTTTGCTAAAAGCTTCCCAACCCATTTGGATACTTCTCCACAAACCACACCCATGAACACCCCTTCCCAACTTGGAGGTCCACCTCCCATTCTTCCCCAAATTTCAAAGCTACGACCCTCCTCCAAAGCCGTGAAACACCAAAGCCATTTTCCTAGGAGGGCTATATTGAAAGTGGTCAGTTTCCTAATTCCTAAACCGCCATAGGCAATAGACATACACACTTTATCCCTTCCCAACAAATGTGTCTTGGAATCTCCCCACAAAAAATCCCTTTGCATCTTCTCAATTTTGTTAGCCACATGAGTAGGAATGGTGAAAAGAGATAAGAAATAAGTAGGGAGGCTAGATATCGTACTCTTGAGCAATGTTAGTCTAGCATCTTTCAACAAATACAACTTCTTCCACTTGGCTAACTTTTGTTCAATTTTTTCCAGAATAGAATTCCAAATAGAGGGGGACTTACGAGATGCCTCCAATGACATACCAAGATAAGTCTGCCAAAGCATGCACATTATTCACCTCCCCTATAGGAACCATTTCACTCTTAGATACATTAACCTTCAAGCCGGTCACAGCTTGAAAACAATGTAGTAACAATGGAACATGTAGGAGTTGCTCCACATTTGCATCACAAAAAAGAATAGTATCATCTGCAAACAACAGGTGCGAAACACATTCCCCTCCATCCCTCCTACCATTAGCCATAAAGCCACTAAGTAATCCTACCCCCTCCATTCTCTTCACCATCCTACTAAACACCTCCATCATCACCAAAAATAACATGGGAAACAGCAAATCCTCTTGTCTCAAACCCCTTGAACTTCCAAAGAAGTTAGCTGGAGACCCATTGACCAGCACAGAAAACTAAATTGTGGTTATACAGGTGTGAATCCATTTACACCATTTCTCCCCAAAGCCCCTTTTTTAAAACAAATTCAGAAGAACTGAATCAACACATTCATTGACAATAAGAACTGAATCAAGGATTTGTCTGCCTTCCACAAAACTATTCTGAGATTCTGATATTAATTGGTCTAACACCACTTTCAAAAGATTTGCCAAAACCTTGGCCAAGATCTTATAAATATTCCCCACTAAGCTAATAGGTTTGAAATCTCGAATATTAGAGGTATCATTCTTCTTTGGAATTAAGACTATAAAGGTAGCATTAAGAGATTTCTCAAACTTATAGTGCTAATAGAACTCTTCAAAAACTGCTAAGACATCTCTTTCCACAACCCTCCAGCAATGATGGAAAAAGGCCATAGAGAAGTCATCTAGACCTAGAGCTTTATCTCCATCCATTTCTGTGACAACTAACAGTATATCCTCCTTCTCAAACCTCCTTTCTAGCCAGCCCCTCTCCATCCTTCCAATTTGATCAAACTCCAAACATTCCACAAAAGGCCTCCACTCTGATTCCTGATACAAGGTTTTATAAAGTTGAACAACCTAAGCGGTCTATTCAGCTCCCTCCTCATAAATCACCCCACCTACCTCCAAAAAACTTAGATGATTATACTTTCTATGGGAATTAGCCACCTTGTGGAAGAACTTAGTATTATTATCACCCTCCTTGATACACAACATCCTCGATTTCTGCCTCCAAGAGATTTCCTCCAAAGAAAGAACTCACTTGAGACCTCAATCCATTTCTCTCATTGAACTCTGCCTCAGAGTGTCCAAGATCCACTTCCTTAGCATCTAAAGAATCTAAGGCCCCCAATAGTTCTTTCTTTTGACGACTGACATTGCCAAACTCTCTACAATTCCATTGAATAATATCTTCTTTCAAAGCCTTCAACCTTTTAGCAAACACATAACTAGGTGTACCTGAGAAAGAATGGCAATTCCACCACGAGTAAACTCTATCAACAAACGCATCCGTCTTCAACCACATGTTCTCAAACCGAAAGGATTCTTCCCCCTCACCATACCCCCTGCCTCCAAAAGGAAATAAAAGACTAACTTGAACTGAATGAAAATAAATCTATGAACGCTTTGAATCTCCTAAAAAATTCTAGGTTGAACTCAATTACCAAATTGTCCTTCATCCACAGAAGTTGCATAAGATATAGATCTAACATTGGTTATGAAACTAACCATAATATTTAAAATAAAGATACCCAAATTATAAGCTATTTGACACTAGACTTCTATTGATATGACCTTCAAAACCATAGTACTTCTGCTTGAATTGGAATCACATGTGGCCTCCATAAAGTAATCTTGAATAGACAAATTTGCGAAGTACCAACAAATTAATCTTCAATTCTTGCAACCCCCCCACCACAAAAAAAGAAAAAATGAAAGTTTACAGACAACCATAAAAAGCCCTAGAACTCCTCCGCTAGACTCCCTGTGACACAACCATGAAAGATATCAGACTTTTCTCCGCTATCTCATTTGTGCTCCACATAATAAAAGTCCAGAATGCCAGAACTGGGAGGTGAACACAGAGGCATTCTGAAACCAAAGCTTCAGTTTCATTTAGGTTTCAGATTGAGTCGTGTGTTTTTGTGAATTGTAATTTTGGCAGATGATTTTTGACATGGCCTTTAATATTTTATGTTGAGTTATGGCAGTGAAACTTTGATGTAATAAAACTTCACTGACTCTCACTGCAGAAGTGGAGCATGGTAAACATTAGTTTGAACTCTATTTAGTGAGTGCAAAGTCAGGACATTGATATCATTGAAATTGCATAACATAATGGTTTAAGTTTTTTGACTGCTTGTGCTAGGTGAAGATTTTGTACTATCAGTCAGTCATGCTAGCTTGCATTCTCAATCTGTTCTCTTGTTTTGTTTTTCCTCTTCACATTGGCAACTCTTTAAGAAGATATACAGTTTTACCTTTGTATTGTCATGATTTTGAAGTATTTCTTTTCTCAATGCATTGAATGATTAAATGTGTTGCAGAAAGGACACCCTTCGGATTCTGCTGCCTATAGTGATCCAAGCATCATCAGCCAGAGGCTTCCTGTCATCATGCACAAGACCCAAAAGCTTAAAATTCCTGATAATTTGTAAGGTGATATTTGTCTTCATACAAAAAGGACTCAATTGTTTCCTTTGTGGTGGTTGTAGAGAATTTAAACACCCTAAAGTCTGATACATATTCTTGTTGCTTATTCTCTCATGCTTTATTTATTTATTGTTATGTTCACCAAATTTACACAAATTATGGCTTGAGAAATTTTACTGTGATGTTTATACCATAGCTTCAATGAAAAATTTGGGGAGCAAAAGCAAAAGCAGTGCAATATGAGTTGATAATGCTTATGTATGTTTCAACTTCTACATAATAATTTAACCTCAAGGGGTAGCGCATTGGTTGGGGACCATACCTCATGATGAATTCACTAGTTCAAATCTGCCCTTCCCCCTCCTATTGGTGCCAAACTTGCTTATCAAAAAAAAAAAAAAAAAAAAATCCACATGGAAATGCCCTTGGTTTGTGTACATAACACCCAAGATGATGAAACGCAAATTGCTGAAATCTAAGCCCCCGCACTGCCAATTTAGAAAATTTGCTATGTGTCATCTTGTCTTGTAGTTCAAAGATCCCTGAAATTTGTCAGGAGCTCAATTTTATATGAAGAAAGTAGCTAGAGACGAATACATTGTATTTAGACTTCGTAACTGAGAGTGTGCATATTTGCCGGTGCATTTAAGTAAACCACGTGTGCATTTTTTAACCAAAATTAAGTTGTTCGATCTAATAGATAACATTTATTCCACGGGATTATCAGTCATAATCTTACCAGTGAGTGCTCCAGCTCAACTAGAATCTCCTTCCCTTGTAAGTTGTAAAGGGGGGGGGGGGGGGGGGGGGGGGGGGGGGGGTTGTCGTTGGTTCAAGACCCATGACCCATGTGTATAACTTACTAATAAAAAATTATCAGTCATAATCTTAGGACAAGATATGTACTGAATTCTTCCTTCTTTATTTTCTATTCATCTTTTTCTCTGCTTAGTACACCTTGTAGGCTAAGTTAGGACAAGATATTTACCGAATTCTTTATTTTCTAATCATATTTTCCTCTACTTAGTACATCTTGTAGGCTGAGGATAAGATATGTACTGAATTCTTTCTTTCGTAATCATGTATTTCTCCACTTAGTACAACTTATAGGTGGAGTTAGGACAAGATGTGTACTTTGTTCGTAGATCTTGTAACATTATTATTATCAAGCTGACTTTTTGCTAATTATTTGGATTTTTTCCCACTTCATCAAAAATGCACGGCGTCACCAATATGAATTGTAGAGTTGGTAATACTGATCACCTTAGGTACTTCGTTACAGTTGAATCATTATCACCATAATGCTGTTTGAACACATATAAAGCAAAATGGAAAAAGAAAGAAAGAAAGAAAAAACTCGAAAATTGATAATTAGGATTAGAGGCACTCTCTAAAAACTTTGTGATGTGTACTGCACCAGGAATTATTTTAGGCATTAACAACGTGGGATAACTTAGGGTTGCTTGTGCTACAACCAGCATAAGTGGTAGGAAATTCTTGGTTATTCTTCTAGTTTCATTAGGCAGAATCACCAACCAGTATTTGAACTTTGAACTTTGGATCCTACCTTGGTTAGTTTCTGTACTTGAAGGATGAAGAAAATCAAAAGCCGTTCCAACAGAAAAGAGTGGAAAATAAACCAAACTGAGGTAGGATGTATGGGTCAGAGCCGCAGATTTAAGTCAAGCTTCTGTGGCGCTGATGGTGGCTCTGGTAATTGCGAATCCAAATGAAAGCTGCCTGGCCACATCGAATCCATTGCTTCCTCCAGTGTGAAGGGCATCCATGCCATTCCAAAACCTGTGTTGGTATCATTAAATCTTGCTCCATCTCTGCTTGGCTTGTACACAAGTGAATGGGGCCGAATGCCAAGGGATCGTGACATGGGAGTGCTGATAGGCAATCCCATCATTGCCATCATCCTATGAGACTGGTATCTTCTGGCTGCACCTCTTTCCCTCTTGTGAGCATTCTGATGGCCCCCTAGTGCTTGTGAACTAAAGAACTTTCTCATGCAGAAGTTGCATGAAAAAACCTTGGTAGCAGTTTTTGGTTGTGGTTCAGAGTCTCCTGCTGTTGAGAGCAAATTCCTCCCTAGGCTCAGGTTCAGCCACTCTCCTGGATTATTATCTTCAGTTCCATTGTTGTTGTCATCGTCATCGATCACGATTTCACTCTGCCGTTTTTCTGCTCTTACTTCAGTTGCTTCTTCTCCCTGAAAGATCATGTCTCCAGACTCTCCAATTTCAATTAGGTGACAGGTGATGGAATGAATAGAGAGGCTTTGTGGATTGGTTATGATTGAACTCTTCAAAGAATTAGATCAAAGAAGAAGAGAGTAAATAAGTGGGGAGGGGTATCAGACTGTATGGGAAGTGAGATTGGAGGGTTTTATTTTATTTTATCTTATCTCCATTCAGTGACCCCACCAAGTGATGCTTGGTGCTTCAGGGGACATTGCTTATGTCATCTTTACTGTTCTTCTATAGCTTTGGATTCCCCACTTTCATCTTTTGCCTTTCTTTTCCTGTCCTCAAATCACTATAACTTTACATGGTTCTCTTTATAGTAACAAAAGAAATACAAGGTTGACAATGATGAAACAAATCCTCGTTAGTCAAAACCATAATCTTACCAATTTATTTGAACTGCCTGCCATTAGTGCTTCTTACCCACCAAGCAAACAGTTCAATTGGCTGAACTCTTGCGACTTCAGCATGGTGCTTGTGCATGTGTTTATTGATTTTGGTAATTTCTGAAACCATAGGATCAACCCAAGTGCTTGAAGGCTGAAAATTTTTGACAGAGGAAACTGTTTATGGCTCTAGAAGGGCTGATTGTTTGGTTGATAAACCCAAATCACTAGATTGTGGAGCATGAAGTGATGCAGGGGAAAGCTACTTTTACTGGATGGAGCACCAACTGCTTCTGAATTTTACATTTTCAATTTTGTTATGTAATTCTTCCCCTTAGTGTATCAATAGTTGATTAGTGACGGAAGAGATTTAGTCAAGTACTCTAGTGCATTGGACCTATTGAGATGATAACATGTGTTACCTCCACATGTTGTCATTGCATTGAGTCCAGTGCATTGGACTCATCGCAATAATAGGACTTGGCTTGAGTCCGGTGCATCCAATGCACTTAACTCAAGCCAAGTCCTATTATCTGGTGAACTCATTTTAATCAGGTGGAATAGGAGCCCATATACATTGTCCCTTCCACAGAGAGCATGAACAATTCACGGGCCACAACAGTGACAGTAGGTATGAAATAATATAAAGATGGCACCTACCAGAGAAGAGGCTTGTCCTGATCAGAGAAGTGAGTGAATTATAAGTTTCTGTCTGGCCTAAAAAAAGTAAAAGTTTATGATGAGTTTTAATTTACTGAATGCAGCTATTGTAGTAACTAGTGGGTAGTAGCAACTGGTAAAGATTAGTTAGATTAGTAAATGGCGTATTGATTTGATTTGTTGTTGGGTGTAATGGGTCCCTGAAAT
Source organism: Quercus wislizeni (assembly GCA_023055345.1). Classification (NCBI taxonomy): domain Eukaryota; kingdom Viridiplantae; phylum Streptophyta; class Magnoliopsida; order Fagales; family Fagaceae; genus Quercus; species Quercus wislizeni. The sequence goes on from JALGQJ010000005.1 coordinate 27,044,603, forward strand.
TTGCCAATAATGGTGATAAAAAGTAAACAAAATGGGCTGGTTTGTTCCCATTTTGATGTGGTGTTTTCTTTTGAGCAGGTGTATTATGTGCGTGTCCCCATGCTGGGGATTGTTGGTGTTTCTAACTTTCATTTCAATGTACATTAGGAGATGTGCACTAAGCCACTTGTACTTTCTTCTCCAAGTCTTTTTTGTTATAAAACCTGAGAAGAATTAAAGTTCAGTTTCCCATAAAGGCCATCTCTCTCTCTCTCTCTCTCTAATACACACCCACACAAAAGACCACATAAAGATAAATAATACCCCCAATCAATGAATGAAATTTCAGATTTTTTTCAAGTACACAAATTTAGTCACATTGTGTTTGGTTGTCCGTTGCTACTGTTACAACTCTCTTAAAAGGCTAAAAGTGGCAGCCCCCTTGAGCTAATCTCAATACTGCTAATATTCATGTTAGAAGAAAATTAGAAGTTGATTGATTTGAAATATTTTTTTGATATTAAATAGTTTGATTAAGTTTTTGGTTAACTGGATTGCATTAATAACTAGATAATCGAGTTGTATAAATTACAGACATGGGCCTATATTATTAGGCCTAAATTTATGAACTTTCTTTTGCAAATTTAGTTTATCCAAATATCTACTTCTAAACAAATCAAAATCTATCTATGATTCCTCTCTTCACGCATACAACTTCATAAATTCATTCTCAACTTTCACTTTTAATCAAGAGTTTTGTAGCTAATGAAATTTCCAGTCTCCCTTCACTAAAAGAAGCAAAGGTTCAAATTTCTCTCCATATTGTTGTAACTGTAAGTATCAATTTTTTTTTTATTTAAAAAAAAAAAAAAAAACCCTTTCCGCTTTATTTGGCTTTTGCAAGATTATAATTTGAGTACATACTAAGTTGGCCTCTATAATCTATATAGCCTCTATAATCAATATGCAATAATTTTAATTGGATAATGGGAGATCATTATCATTTGAGAAGCAATAAAGGAAGATAAAATTATAATTGTTGTCACTTGTCACTGAAAGAATGTTTGACCTACAAGCTTTTAATTGGTACCTTACAATTGATAATATGCAAATAGAGCGAAATTCATGGTGCTGGCGCCAGATGGCTAAGATAAAGCATTTTTATTTTTTTTTAATGATAATGACATTGGTGCAAGTGGTGGAGTGAATTTATCCAAAGTCCAAACACTTTTGGAGTGCACATTTTCTAAACTATAGTTCACAGTAGTTCTCATAGAAGAACAATTGAGATAAGGATGAGGGTATACTAATACAACTCTATAAAGCAAAAGGCTATATATTATTGGTTGCAGATGCAATCATCATTTTAGATTAGATAAAATTCTTTGAGTTGCAATGCAAATAGTATTGTTGTTCAAATTCTTCATTTCCAATATTGTGTTATAGAAAAGAAGTTAAACTGCATAATTATCCTTAACCTCTAATTTTTGTTTCAAAATTATACTTACTTCAAAATGTTTAAAAAACATCCTTACTATCTTCTAAAGGATAAAAAATAGTAATTATTTAGTAAACAACATTTATGAAACCAATGTCACTTTACTTTGATGACACTGAACTTATGACATGAAATGAATTTTGTTTTTTATGTCAAAATTTTCTATGAATTAGACAATTATAAAGATATTTTTTAAAATAACTTTAAAAGCATAAAGACTTAAAGATTGAGATACAAACGTGCAATAATCGACAATCCTGTCACATTCAGGTGAGAGACATTTTTTATTGTAGAGTTATGAAACAGAGTCAAATCCTATGGATTTTTTAGTTCATGAGTGTTTTTGAAGGACCACTTGTGAAAAAGAATTCGACAAAGTTTTTTTACCAACTTTTTTTCCTGGGATATGTTCACTCCAAATAGTTGCATATGTACAATGAACAAGTTACAAGTTGCATTTAGCCCCACACACTGTCCCTTATGGAAGTATGAACTCAACTCCTATGTTGACCGAACATTCCTCCCTATGTTTTATTCTTGAGGACCGACCTTAAAGCCATATAATTCAATCATCTTTCAAGAGAAGTAATGGCGAAGAAGAGCACCACCATAATTATGAGGTCTCCAGTTCTCTATGGCATTGTTGGCGAATAAGGGAACTTACCAAAAAAGACACCACTATCAAAGGTTCAGGAGGTATCATGAGAAAAAAGGGTGCTGCCAGGAAAATTCCAAGTAAGAAAGGAAAAAAATATACATATTGGATTGGTAGTATATGAAAGAATGATGAAACGTGATTCACGGGAGGTGACATACTGACACTATATCTTTATTTTTGCCTAAGCATTGATTTTTACAAATCTAAATCAAACAAACTGTTTTATTTTGAGATTTCATGTTTGAATATAAGTTAAAAGACTTTGCAAGAATCCAGACAACAAAATATGCCTTGAGAAAGAAAATGATACTGAGCTGAACTGTTTCTGTCCTAGTAACATTAAAATATATTATATATGAACAAAAGCAAGCAATCAAGTATTGCACATTATTACTATCTCTTATTTAGGGTAAATTGCAAAGTACACTGTTTTATTTTAAAAGTATGAGTTTCTAAAATCGTACTTTAACTTACACCCAAACTCATTTTTTTTGTTTCAAGTGAAACGTTGTAGTTTTGGGAGATTGATTTGGCAACCCAAAAAAAAAAACACACACACACACACATCAGCATGCTAGCATGTCACTTACCATTCAAAATGTACGAAGAATAGGGTTTTGCTAACGAAATCAAACTTAAGGTTGTAAAATTCAAACAACCTCAAACTTTAGAGTGTACTTTGTAATTTACCTTTTTATTTATGGGAGCAGCTTATGTCCAGTGCCAGTGAGCACTGGACACGTTGCGATGCGGACATGTGTCCAAGACTGGACACGTGTCCGTATCCTAACGGGTCCAGTGATCACTGATCACTGGACAGAAGCCCCTCCCTTTATTTATTAAGTAGCCATATTATTAGTAGTCTCTTTCCCTTCACATGTCAAGTATAGGGCAAGACTTGGGTAGTTGGGTCTACTAAACCTATGCACTAGACCTGATAGGACATTGCCATATGATTAGTGTTGGACACGTAACATCCTATTCAATGGCGGAGCTACACATATGGGTGGGTGGGCATCATCCCAAATTTTGAAAATATTCTTAGTGTGTGTGTATATACCAATATTAGAGGTAGTCCAATGTTGCTTTTAAAAAAGTAATTGTTGTGATAGTTATAAAGACATGACTTTAGTTTTCTCCATTTTATTTTTTATTGTAAAATGTGCTCTTATATATGTTTTATATATATATATATATATATATATATATATATATATATATATATTTATAAAGTTTGGCACCAAACATGTTTGAATTTATCTTTTTCAACCCATTATGTGGTGATTAAACAAGCCTTTGACTCATCAAAACAAAATTGTGGCTAAAACTACACACGAAATATCTCTTTAATTGCCACATAATGGGTTAGAGCAAGATAGCTTCAAATATGTTTGGAGCCAAACTTGTTTCTCTAAGTTTTGGATCATTCATGTTTTAGAAAATTTCATTAGTTGAATTGAAATATTTTTTTACTCACTTTGATATACAATTTGATAATTTGTATTGAAAATGAAACTTTCTAATTCATTACGAATAAAAGATGAATTTTATTCTATGAAAGATTGTCATCAAACATAATTTTGATAGAAAATACTAAGCACTTTTTTTTGAGTTTGTCTATATATAGCTTATCATATGTGTACAGGGAGGTATAGGGGGTTATTTTGACTAATATATTAGTGTCACAACTCGGTCCCCCAAACAAAAACAAAAATTCCTGACTCCGTTCCTGATCCTCTTAGATCTAATACACAGAAGCCATAGACCCAAATCATGTCTACTATGTAAAAGTTACACATTTTAACACCTTTTATTTTTATTTTGCTGAAAACATGTTAACATTCTCATGAAATATAAGATTAAGAACCTTTATATTTCCAAAATCCAAACCTTTAGTCTTGAATGACCATTCAAGATTAAATCATAGAGGAAAAAACTATACATGTGATGGAAAGTAAAATTTGTTTAAAGTATCCCGACGAGAGTGTGTCCAACCATCACACACAAGATTAACGATCAATTATCTTTTGGTAGACCTACGAGGGGTTTTGTTTGTGGCCCAGTAATGCTTGTGATGGTGTCGTGCTGGTTTTTAAAATTTTTTTCTTTTTCTTTTTAAGTATTAGTTAGGCAAACTTGCTATCAGAATAATTGGGTTCTTTCAAAAAGTGAATGGGCCATAACAATCCCTTCGGATCTTTCTCTAGGATTTGCTGTCATAATCCTAGTGATTTGAACTTCTTTGTTAACTCTTTCCAATAAAAAAAAAAATCTTATAAAAGTTTACTGCTTCCAAGTTGAAGAAGAGGGAAATGAGAGAGAATGAATGGTTTCCGATAGGGTTTTGAATAACTTGACTCAGAAAAAAATTTGTTTATATTTGTTTATTAACATGAGTCAAATTCAAAGCTCAACTATTAAATAAGCAAAACTCAAACATGATAATGTGCCTTTGAACAAGTTCATAAGAGACTCGATTAATATTTAATAATATAAATGTGGAAAATATACTTTTATAGACTTGAGATTAGATTATGTGTAAATAAGTTTAAAACATATTAAATCATTACTATAATTTATTGATGATGATATAAATAGTCCATTTTGTAGTAAAAGTATATAAAATTTTTAACAATACAAGATTGGTGAATCTAATTTTTATAAATTTTTATAATAAAAAAAATCATGCTATCTAATTAACTCAAATAATATAATTTCAATTATTAATTAATTAATTATTAGCATAAATTTGCGAAGGGGAAATATATTTTAATCATAGTGTTTACTATATATGAGAAAGGAATAAGCTTAAACTTGTTCAAGTTTAAGCTTCCTCTAAAACAAATCCAAAGCAACAACATTGGATGCGTACACACTGCTCAAGGATCAGGGGAGATTTATTTTATTTTATTTCTAAGTACGTTTTAACTGGTGTTTAAACTTTAAAGTGGCTCATTGAGGTGACCCAATCTAAAGCATTGATTTAAAATAAATGGTGAGTATTGCTCCGTTTCCTACAATTTCTAGAGGAACAAATTCCTGGATGGGGACATGAACCATATCCCATTATAAGACCAATTAAATGGAGTAATGATTCATAAACCAACTTCTCTAGGTTGGAGATCAATTTGCTTCAAAGAAAAGGTCAATGGAGTAGATCATGCTACATGAACCTAAAGTGACAGCCTTCGAGGTTTATCATGACACGGGGCATTCCATGTGCTCACTATCATGAAATTAACATGCATAACCCAAGCGTTTTACTTAAGAAAGAAGAAGAAAAAAAAAAAAAAAAGCATAAACTCCAACATAGTGACAAACAGAACCATAAGACTCTTTTCACAAAACTTCTGTGAAGTCAGTCATTCACACTCACTAACTCCCATCTCAGTTGGCAATTGAATCATAACTCAGAAGTTCATAACAGCTTGAATTTGACTAGCTGTAGAAATATGTGCCCTGAACCGAAAAAAAACACTCACCACTCCAGCAAGTGCACTGGTATTGAGCACTAATTATCATATCATGAAAAAGCAATGCAATTTTTTATTAAAAAGAAATAAAGCAGCAAAAGGTAATAGATGTGCTTCAGAAACTAACTGTACCAGAAATCATTGAACAAAATATTCAACTAGCCAAAACTAATGCAAGTTGATGACCATGATATGGAGAAACTCCCAAGTTTCTTCTTGGAAATGGCATAACCTAGATGACAAACTTATTAATTTCCTATCCTACTAGAAAGCATAAGCTCCTACAGGATATCCACTCTCTACAACTGCCCCAAATTAACTTTTCTTCTTTTTTTTGGCACACAAATGCGCTGATACAACTGCCCTTTCAAGTACCTGCAAAGACAGAGCAAAACGAACATTATATATTTAAGAATTTAGGACTATATACACCGAATGATTTCAAAATCACAGCAATCCCAGGATACCCAAACATAACTTGTTCCCAAATCCCAAGAATAACCTTCACAAAATACTCCCCTCCAAGAAAAAACATGCTTAATATGAAATTCAAAGACAAGTAGATGTAGAAAAGAACATATTCAAGCAAATATACTGAAAGAAAGATAAGTTACACAAGCCATATTCAGAAAAGAGAGTATCAAAATTCTTCAAAACTTGTGAAGACACGAAAGACTCAATAAACCACACATCCAAAACTATCGCTGCAAAAGCTTAAATGATGGTGTTGTGTCATCTTTCTTATTTCCATGATCAACATAGGTACACATTACTAACAGAGACTGTGATAGAGTTACTATCTCCATGATTCCAAATGATCCTCTTGGTAACACTTAAACATTAGTTAGGCAACTTATCTTATGAGAGAGGGAGGAGAAAAAGGGGAGGGAAGGGGGGGGGGGGGGGTGTTGAACAGACACAATTAAGGTACCCATAATGTCTGGTGATTGAAATGCAACCTCCCACAACTTAAACAATGTATAAAGGACAACGTCCATAGGTATCCAGCTTCTCCTCTACGTGATATCCTTTTTCTTTTTCTTTTTGGAAAAAGTTCCTCTTTGTGATTTTTTTTAAGCACCCAATGTGTCTTGAACATGTGACCTCACTCTCCACCTAGAACTTATATGGGGAGGAGGAGCCAGTTGAGCTAGTGCTCACTGGCTTCCTTTCTGTGATATCACATTAGTAAACATTACACTCAGTAAAGAAAATCAATAAATGCATGGATCATAGTATAAAATGATAGAAAATCCTACATTCGAGTTAAAAAATGATATTTTTAGTTATAACTAAAAGATCAAATTAGGACTCAAGGTTCAAAACTCTGTCAAACATAGGCATATTCAATTAGTCACATGGAAAACATTCTCCCAACACCACACAATCAGAGAAATAAGTGTGTAATGCTAGTTGAAGAGCTTTCCCTTTTTTTTCCTCTCCCACCTTAAAAAGAGAAGGAAAGAAAGTTGAACGAGAATGTATGCTTTTCATCACACAAAGAATCCAGGAATATGCTAACAAAAGGACCCTATAAAGCACCATAAAAAAGAGTTATGGTTTCTCCTCCCAAATGGAAGAAAACTTTAATCAATTGCCCTGGAAGTTTTATGCGGTCTTTTTAGAATCTGATGGACAACTTTATTAGCAAAAGAACCATAGCTAGTATTCATAGATCAAAGAAAATGATAAAAACATGAGATTTTGAGTATGACTCTTAATATATTTCATCCATAACACAGCAGATAAAAGTTACAAATAAATAAACATGAATAGCTAGATCCCCCCAAAAGAAAAATCATATAAATAGTAAGAGACCAGTAGTGGTAATTAGCATTTCCAACTTACTTAACGTGCAAAGAAGATCCAAAAACCCAAGATATAAAAAATCACATGCAGAATTTTGTGTGTGTGTGTGTGTGTGTGTGTGGGGTTGGGGGGGGGGGGGGGTGAGGAGGGGGTTAAAATGATAGGTAAATTACTCAATATGATCTTGGTTAAAATTTAAATTACAAGTTTTAAGTTTGGTATAATTGTGATTTAAGTCCTTGAAGTTTCAATTTTGTCAATTACATCCTTAAACTTTGCAAACATTGTTAATGAGATCCTTTCATACATGACTATTAAAAATTTGCTGTTAACAACACAATGACGTATTTTTGTGCCTTCTTTGAGTTCTTTTCCATGTTAACCTTTTAATTATATTTGTCTTTATTTTTCTCTCTCTTCTCTTCCCTAAACTCTTTCAACAAACCAATTACATTATATACAATCAATTAAACAAACTTGTTCCCAAGAATTGGAATGACAAAATGGGAATTGAAGACCTCATATGTGAACAAAAGAATTCAATCCACTAGAATGAATAAGATCAAAACTAATTTTTTTTTTTTTTAAAAGAAAAGAGTCATGCAGAAAAGCCCCATCAACCCATTCCCAAACCCTTCTAAAATCAATCTATACAATAGAATTAAGGAATATGTTAACAATGTAGCAAAGAATCATAAAATTAAGCCAAACACCCAACCAATTTGAAAGACTGCCATTGAGGAGAACTCTAGTCTAATGTCTGGTCTTTTGCAGCATGGTTAGGTGATTGTGGAGGAAACCTCTGATAAGAAGATCCAAGAGAAAGACACTTAAAAACTCCTGTATGGCTGTACCTCAAAGCTATCATAAATGAATCGGTAAAGCTACAGTCACCTCTCCCTTTCCTAGTACCACACATGGCCATGGACTCTTACAAGATGCCAGGCTATTATAAAAGAAACACAAATCATATTCAATGTTTGTGCAATTGGACTGATGGGATATATGGTTGTCTAGGCTATTTCCTCATATGGACCTTCGATGTGAGACTGATTCCCTGTCCACCCATGCTGGCCAAGTGCTTTGTGTCGGTGGTAGAAGGTAAATGGGCAATAAAGAAAGGGTTTGAGGGGAGAGAGAGAGAGAGAGAGAGAGAGAGAGAGTTAATGGTAAAATGGGAAAGAAAAATTAAACTACATCATTTTTGTAGTGTTTAGTATTAATGTATTAACAGTGAGTCAGTGACTTGGATCAAATTGACAACATTTGCAAAGTTTGAGGACAAACATGAAAAAATTGAAGGTTCCAAAACGACCACAAAATTAGAGGATGCAATGTAAAATTTAACCCACAATATTTTACCAATATTATAATCTCCAAAAAAAAAAAAAAAAAAGTTTCTCTATGCAAGTTATTTGACTGAATAACTCACTAATCTAATCATTTCTAGGATTCTACATTAACCATTTACCCATACAAAATCAGCAATTTCACCACATTTGTGTTTTAGAAAGAAAGGATTAAAAAGATAACCTACAATGCAGCATCATTCTCCCTGCCATTTGGATGATTGAAAGTCCTCGTGCATCACCCGTCTTTTCCATTCCACCCTATCAATTCCCAATCCCAAGTCTTTTTCATCAACCACACTTAAAATACTAACAAACTCCTACCAAGCCCTCACTCTATCAACCAAACACAACAACCATAACCAGATTTTTTAAAGTCTCAAAACATTTTAACGTTTTCTAAGGCATTAGTGGATACATAACAACAAAAGTAGAAAAAAGTTGTTTTTTTTAATTTTATTTATTGTCATGTATCCCAAAAACAGCAAGACTCACAAACTACTAGCGATCCTGACAAGTACGGCAGAAGGTACCATGAGACAGCTCACAAAAAGCTCGCACGTTGACAGCAATGTGAGATGTAAGGCGAGTCGCAGCCATCACGTTCCCAAGCGGCAGCAGCGACTGTGTGCATCCCAATTCTCCCAAGTTCCTATACCAAAACACAAAACAAACAAAACCCAGTAAATCTCAGTAAAAACCATTGGATCCCTTTACTTGCTAGCTACAATAATGTTTGTCAATAGCTAATTCATTGTGAAACTTGTTTTTATAAGATAGATCATTATCATTTGAGACCCCCAAGAAAGTAAATTTCCATAAGTATGTGTGTGAGCATCAAAATTAAACAATGCTCTACTTAGTTTGAAACTAAGTAAACTTATTTTCAGTGTTTCCAGCTTCATAAAACACTAAAAAAAACATATTTATTGTATGGGGTTAGGGTTAGAGAGACCTGGAGAGGGGAGCAAAGGAGAGGCGGCGGGGAGCAGCGAGAGGCGGAGGACGGAGGCGGGGGAGTGGCGGCGATGCGCGGCGCGTTGAAGCCCTAGCGGTAGAGATCAACGAGCGTGACAGCGATGAACCTGATCTCAAAGCCATTTCTGACTCTCTCTTTCACTCTCAGTGTTTTTTGTGTTTGAGAAATGAATTAGACTAGAGTGTGGGGGCCAAGGGTTTTTGAGGGTTTAAGGTTAAGGTAAGGAGATAGATAGTAGAATGAAAATGAATACTCTAGGAGTACTATACTATGTACTTTACTTATGTAGTAGTATACTATTTCATACTTAGGTGCTGTGGCGAAGTACGAGGATTTGTGTAGCTTCATTAGTTACGTCCGTCCGATTCGCATCGTGTGACAATTATGTTGTCTAGTACAAGTGCGAAACTAGGTTTTGGAACCACTGCATATACATTTAATTTTTGTTTCAATACTTGCTGATCAAGTTTTGAGTTTTTTCAGTTTGTAATCTGAAATCTGGATTATCTTGATCTTTGAAGTACTATCTATCCCCTTGTCTGTACTTTTTTTTTTCTTTACTTATCGTATTATATTTTTTATTTTTTATTTTTTTGAGAAGAGAGTGATTGAACTTTAATTCATGTATACGCATTTTCTCTTATTTTGTTGTATGGAATTATTCGCTTGTTGAACTATTAAATTAATTCATCGGATTAACTTAAAGATTTATGTATTATACTACTTTTTTTTTGAATATTTTCTTTTGAGAGCATGTGCTTGTCATGGAAAAAAAAAGTAGTAATTAAGGTCAATTTTAGATTTTATTTGTATCATTGGATTAACTTAAATCATTTGATTTTTAAAGTATATAGAGATTTACATTAATCAAAAGAGACCTTAATTTTAAGAATTTTATTAATTATGTCATAAAAAGTTAATCTCATTCATATAAGAATTTTGATCAACCACAAAATTAGAGTAGCTATTTAACATATAAATATTTATTTTACTATAATAGCTTTTTTAGTACCTACTTGCTAAAGATAATATATGTACTCTCTAAAAACTTCTAAGAATGATAACGTATATCATCATTTTTCAACAATAAACAACTAAATTTTGCTAAGAAAAAAAAATGATAACAAAAGGCATGTGTCATTGAATTTTTCACTAGATAAATTGTAAGTTTTGAAAATTTAAACCTCAAAATCAACGTTCTTTAGATAACAAATAAAACACCTTATATTATCATTCCAACTTTCTAAGAATTTCTACTATTTAAAACTCAAAATACGTAAAAATAAAAAAAAATAAAAAATTTGGGATGCCAAAATTTAGCGAGAGTAATTTAGACATTACACAATAAAATATTTTAAGAATTATAAGCTTTTATTAGAGTTTAACTGAGAGAATAACAATATGACATATTTCCTCTTTTCCAAAATATTAAGGGAAAAATTGCTTGATTTTAAAGTTTAAGGAAGAATTATAAATTACCCCATGAAAAATGTTTCTATCCTAAGCTTTTGTTTTTGTTTTTGTGTAAAACTATGTGTTTTAACTTAAAATTGTGTGTAAAGAAAAAAATATATAAAAAGTCAACCTAAGAAAATTGTACGTGGAATAGTGAATTTTGGCTCAACAAAGTTGATTAAACTAACAAAAAATTTCTAAAAACACAACAGAATGACATAACATTTTCATAATACCTTTAAAATTTTGTTATATTTTATTTTAACTTGTAAATAATTGATAGCTCAGCAGTTTTAAAAATATTGTGACAACATCAAAATGTCTTAACATTTTTCACACAAAAAATGGTTATGTCCATGACATTTTCACAATAAATTCTAAGTAGTAGATTATTACAAGTTGTTATTGATGGGAAAAAAAGTAGTTTCATTGATAAGTTTAAATTAGAACTAATAACAATTTACCACATTTGATTTTTTATGAAGGTGTTGTGAAAATTATTGTGGATGTAACACTTCTTTTTAACAATACTTTTATTTTTAGTTGTGGTTGGTTCTAGTATAATATTTTATTATTTTATTTTGACCTATAATGAATTAACACCTCAACAATTGTGAAAATATTGTGCCAATTTGTGGTATTAATATTTTATTATAATGTGAAACAACGTGAATTGGACAAACCAAAAATAATATAGCAAATCTACTATAGTTTTATGCATTCAAAAAAGAAAAAAGAAAAAAAAAGCAACCAACAATACAATGAAAATTGAACAAACTAAAATTGCTGTAGCGAAATTATTGTAATTTTTCCCATTCACTCTTTTTATATATAGAAATATACATTGCACTTACAATGTAAATTTATATTATAAACACATAAAAATGGGCAAATGTTGTACACATTTGCAAAAATTGTACAATTTATTATTATTATTATTATTATTTTTTGCAGATGTATATAATATTTGCCACTTTTTGTATGTATACAATGTAAGCTTACATAGCAAAAATGGGCTTTTTCTCATTTCGCTAAAAAATGTAGCAAAATGCTCATGTTCTAAAACTATCTAGCAAAATATCCTTATTTTGAAACTTGATTTTTACATTGAAACTCGATTTTTAGAAAATCAAGTTATAGGCAATCAAACTTTTAAAAAGAAAAAAAATTGATGGAACTCGAGTTTCATATGAATTTTTCCAAATAACCTGATTTTCATCAAATCTAGTTTTACATTGAAACTCGATTTTCTAAAAATCGAGTTTTAAAATAGGGGCATTTTGCTAGATAGTTTCAGAACAAGAGTATTTTGTTACATCTTTTGGACGAGAGGGGCAAATGTCCATTTTGGCCAAGCTTACATTACAAGTACAAAGTAAACATATAAAGATACTTTAAAAAAAAAATTTAAAAAAAAGGAGGAAATAGGCAACTCACTAAACTAAAAATACTGTTCATAACACTGTTCATGAGCCTATTGACTCTTTTTATATATAGAATTTTTATATGTAAACAAATGCCTCAATTACCCAACCAATCAAAGACTAGATATGAATAGTTAAAATAAAAATTTGCTTTAGTGATAGAGAAGTGCTGTGTACTCAACATTTTCAAAACAAATTTTAAGATTTGAAGTGGTAGGTTTTTATTAGTTGTTATGGATGGGTAAGAAAGTAATTTAAGTTATAGATTCAAATTAGACTCAATAACAACTTATCACCTATAATTTATTATAAAAGTGTTGTGAAAATGTTGTGAGCGTACTATTCCTTTTAGTTATAATCATGTGACTTGTAACTTGCTAAGGAATACTCAAATCCACCGCAACTTGACCTTTGACCCTATTGTGAGGTTGTAAGAGTGCACAAAAAGAAAGAGAAAAGTGTGTTTACTGGGAGATAATAACAGAATGTGAATAAAAAATTAAATGCAAAAATGCAAATCACACCCTTTAAATTTGGTCAATTGTCATTTTAATCCTATAAGTTTTATTTTTATCATTTTAGTCCTATAAGTTCACATTTGCTATTATCATTAATCCTTTCTCCATTCCATTAAAAAGTTACCGTGCAAGACTAAAAGTGATTATCAAAGTATAAACTTACAAGACCAAAATCACTACAAAATTTATAGAACCAAAAATGACAATCGGCTAAACTTAAAATGATAATTTGTATTTTAGCAACCAAAAAAAGATTATAGTATTATAGTATTAAAATTTTATTTTGTGTAATAACTATCAGGAGCTATGGGCGAAAGGACTAAGAGTGACGGTATCTACGAATCTACGAGACCAAAATGACACACTCTCTCTCTCTCTCTCTCTCTCTCACACACACACACACCCATATAGGAAATGCAAGTTGAGACAGACAAGTCAAGCAGATGGAGAATTATTGGCCCTACAAATTCTACAACATACCACAACCATAATGTCATTATTGTAAGTATACCATCGATTACGAGGTAGATAAATTTTTGCAGGAATGCAACATCGATTTTGAGGTGAATAAAATTATGCACAAGAGTGAAACCTGTATATATTTTGACACTCAAAGAAATCTGTATTCCCCCCAAAATAGTTTATTCCATTCTCTTGGGAATTTCAGATTAGGGTAGGGTTGGTGGGCTTGAGTTGTTATCCCTATGTGGCTTCACTCGTCTTGTCAGTTGAGGCTGTACATAAAAGTTACATGTTTAATGGTTACTGGCAACCAAAAGCACAGCAGGAAGTTGAATAAAATATATCTTTATGGAAATGAAACACCTATCCCCCTTGAGCAAGCAAAGCAGAGGGTAAGGAACCAAAAATCAAGCTACGAACCAGAATGATTAATTATCTTTGCAAGCAACTATAATACACAAGATAATTACCTCAAGCGATTCTCTTTAGTGGAGAAACAACACCAAAAATAAAATGTAAGATTAAATAGGAAAATATGAGTAATGTTCCTATAATCTGATTGATCTTAACATCCAAGAAAAAGCTGCTTCTAGACTGAGTATTTTTTCACACATTTTAACTGTGAATTGAATGTGTAGACTATGCCAGATAATATGTTTGCTGTGACTACAGTTCCTCTGTAGTGTAACATTTTTAAAGAATTCTGGTCCTTTGACCAAAGACCAACTTCATGAAGATTGCCATCTTTCCAGCAGATGCTGACTGTCACCCCACCACGCGCCCTCAATCCTTTCACACAACCATCAGTCCATTTATCCCAGGGAAGAGCAGGAAGTAAGTACAGGTCCTCTATGGTGCTCTGGATAAGCATTTCTGAAACAGCTGCAATGAAACTGAAACCAAAATACTATTTAGCTACGTTGATCACCAACATATTGATACTTCAATGTCAAAATCTAGTTGCAACAGGGTTTAAAGGAAAAAACAGCAGTTAAAATATATTGCTTTGTTATTTTCAGATATCGCAAAGCTGGGAAGTTTGTACTTCCCCCATTTACAATTCAACCCCTAAAACAACCTCCAATAAAGTATAGTTTTATAAAACTGAAACATGAACAAAAGACTTTGTTTGAGGCACATTAAAAGCAATCGAGCGTAGTGGTACTTGCAAAAATAAAAATTCCACTGAAGGTTTCTTACTTTTTTTCCACCTTAATTTCTGATTTTACTACAAGTTAACATGCTTATACAAAAGCACCAAAATGTGCACCCTGATACTAGCACATTAAACTTAAACAATGATGCTCCCGCACTTGAAAAGATACAATTTATCAACAATATGACAAGAAAAATAAATACATTCATGCCAACCCCTCTCCCTCAAAACCAAAAAGAAGAAAAAAGCCCTTCAATCCTCCCCTTCTCTTTTCTCTATTATGTGTTTAAAAAGTGCAACTCAAAGCTCAACTCCTGGAAGTTTGCAAAACCTACCAGAGATACTTGGCATCAGGCTTTAGTAAGAACACAATCTTTTTTCTTTTTCATTTTTTGAAAGGTTTAGAACTTTAGACAATCATTTGATGGTTGCCATACAGTATCATTGGAATGCACACAAAAACTACTACTTACCCAAAGTTGGCATCAATCTGGAAAGGAGGGTGTGCTGCAAATAGATTACCATACAGTCCTCCTTCAAATGGTCTCTCAAAATCTGGATCCACCAGCTTTATCAACTTCTTGACCATTCGATATGCATTGTTACTGTTGTAGAGACGCGCCCACAAAGCAGTTTTCCATGTAGTTGACCATCCCGGACCATCCTCTCCTGTTTAAAATGATGAAAAAGAAAGAAAGTAATATTATTTGACTACTGGTCCTAGCAATGTCAAACTTGATGAAGTCCAGAAAGCTACTCTAGATTTCAGGCTGCATCAGTTCATTAGTTGATATGCCAAAATCTTTACCATGGTAGCATGCATAGTGTGATGTCTAGTCCAATAAAAAGTCAAATTCCAAGTGAAAAGTTGGTACTTAAATATTTTAAATTTTATTGTGAGATATAATAGTAGACCTCCTTCCTTTATTATTCAAAAGTCTATATTCAATTTTGTGTGTGTGTTTGTATATGCGTAGAAACAACATTTTGCATTTTAAAGTCGCACAACATTTGGATTTTAACAGTTTCTATTGGTGATAATGTTTAACAATCTGATTATATAAGTATTTTATACTATAAGACATTTGAAAGTATAAGTATAAAATTCTCTAACACCCATCCAATGTTATGTCATTCTGGTCACACCCAAGAGTCTCCAATAATTGCACTTGTGCTTTCTAGAGTTTATGCATCTTCTTCACCAATTTAGAATGACTTTTCAAAAATGTAAAATTAACACTTTTGTTAAATATTATGCAACAAATTTACATTTGATTCCATTGAAAGATATAGGAATTAGAAAACAAAACAACCTCAAATGAAAACCTAGAGCAAACGCCAATCAAACAGAAACCCACCAAAAAGGACACAAACCATTAAAGAAAGAACCATATTCAACTCATGTCCCTTTTTAAGTGTTGCAGCAAACAAACAACTAAAACACAAACCCATTAGACCTACCACATTTGGATCTGAATCTAAAATTATTCTTAGATCCTCCTGTAACATGTCGACTCCCCTCAACAAGGGTGCATTAAAAAAAAGGATCTTAGGGGGATGTTAATAGAACCTCAAACTTGGAGAGATGTTGGTTGATCAAAATTAGCACATTTTAGACCATAATCTATGCCTATCCCAAAAAAAAAAAGTTAAAGACTATTGTTCCAAATCTAGGGTGACATAGCAGCACCAAATAGTCAATCTAGTTAATTCCTAGCAAAATAAATAAGTAAATAGAAAGATAATAAAAATTAACATAAATATACAAACCCCGTTTATAGAGAGAAGCCTCTGCAGCTTTACAGAGGTCCGGAGTTTTCTCAACGGTTATTGTGTGCCCAGGAAACAGCCCATATAGGTGCGAAAGATGTCGATGATGCACATCTGGGTCCTCAAAATCTTGTGCCTGTCTTAACACAGACTGAATTTGTTATCTCATTGTATGAGCAAACTTCATTACTAACTCCAAAGCAAGAAGTTTTTATAATCAAGCTACTCACATACCCACTCCATAATGGAACCATCTCTGGCAATTTTTGTTGGATAAAGCCTTAGTAAAGCCTTGTGCACTCTTTCAACAAGATAATCCTCTTTCCTCCCCAGAACCTGTGGTCAAAATCTATCAGGATATAAAGATATAGAATATAAGAAAATTAAAAGGAGGATTGTTTGTCTGGTATAGAATAAAAACTCCACCTCAGAAGCAGAAACAACAGCAGAAAAAACTTCTTTTATGATTGCCATGTCCATCGTTGAAGAGTAGCTCACGGAAGCAGACTTACCATCAGGAGCAACAAAGTCATGCTCCGGAGAAGTTGAAGGGTTGGTTTCCAGGTATCCTCCACGGCCTTCAATCAACCAATCCAACAGAAAACATGCACATCCTTCCAACAAAGGATATGCCTTGACTTTAAGAAAATCCTAATTAAGCACAAATGACAGAACATATTAGCAATGATTTGCATCCAGTAAGTTAGCTTCTGTTAGCAGAAATTATATCCGGTACTTAGCTGCAACATTAAGAAAAGTGTGTTTAAGAAAGGTAAAAAAAATAAAAATATTCAAGCCCCATAAGTAAAATATGTTATTCCTTGATCTAGTAAAGTAGCACTAAAAATATGAGACACAAGTACCACAGCACTCTGCATGAGCTTGATATGTGTGTGTGCGTGTGTTTGGGGGGGGGGGGGGGGGGGTGCTATTCACATATCAACATAAATGTTCATGACAATTGGTATAGCATGAGTGGTTGTGTGTTACTTTCTACAGTTTTCATACTTTTTGTTAGAAGTTGATGTGTTCTGGTTCAGCACATGAGCAGCTGTGTGATAGTTTGTCTGAGCTTATGTACATAGTTGAGCTTGTGTACAAGCTTTAGCTTTGGACAATTGGTTCACCAACAAGTTTATTTTATCACATCAAAAAATTAAAATTTAACAGACTTATTAATTAGCTAAGCCTAAATTCCAGGGTCCTTGCACATTACTTCATAAGTAGGGTACTAAGGACCATCTGTCACCTAAAAGAACTAACGGAAGTACTTTGTTCAATTTGTTTCAGTTGTCCAATTCTAGTACAAAGGGCAATCTTGAAGACTTGCAAAGCTAACCTAGGATTTCATCTACTACAGGTTCTACCTTAGTACCATCTGTCACCTAAAAGAACTAACGGAAGTACTTTGTTCAACTTGTTTCAGTTGTCCAGTTCTAGTACAAAGGGAAATCATGAAGACTTGCAAAGCTAACCTAGGATTTCACCTACTACACTTTCTACCTCTTAGAAGAGTGCTTTTCTATAACCTTCCTCTCACAAGGAGCAGATTTTTATGCCAACAAATAGACTGAAGCCATAAACATGTTACAAAAAAAATAAAGAATCTTACCTTGTCTAATGTATAGGTATAGTGATCCCATAAATGGGTACAAAGCCATGCTCCACCCATTGGCCATAATGCCCAATCAACATTACCTTGATCTGCCGATGTTTTTGCCCAAATGTCAGACTTATTATGTACAACCCAACCACTTGCTTCATAATTTACCTGTAACATTCTGCGATGAGATAGTTTACCAATAACATTTTGTGATATAAAAAAATTGCACATAGGAATATACAAATGAAATTTTTTTATTGGAAAAACAGTCATATCAGATGCCAAAGGTGTTAACAGAGATCATGCTAGTTTTAGGCCTTCTGATGCTTCATTGCCTAAGTTATATAAACAAATTTTCATGGTTTAGGCTGCCTCCACTTTTCAGAAAGCTGACAATTGTTTCTGCATTGAATCATCTGGATACTATGCTGTCCCAACGGCACAGTTATCAGAGTTTGTACACTGAGTCAGATACTTGGCGCCCTTCTATGGATGGTTTAGAGTTTTCTAGCATTGAAGAGGACAAGCGCCTGGAATTAGAGAGGGACTTTTCTAAGGAGGAGGTGGTAAAGGTTCTTCAAGAGATGGAGGGTGATAAAGCCCCAGGGCCTGATGGTTTCACTATGGCTTTTTTTCAAAAATGCTGGATAGCTGTGGAAATAGATGTCATGGCTTTCTTTGATCACTTTCATAGGAGCACAGAGTTTGAATGGTCTCTGAATGCTTCTTTTCTATCTCTGATTCCCAAAAAAAATAATGCTTTGAATATTAAAGATTTTAGGCCTATTAGCTTAGTAGGCAGTGTATATAAGCTTTTGTCTAAAGTGTTAGCTAACAGATTGAGGCGGGTGATGGATAATCTTATTTCGGAGTCACAAAATTCTTTTGTTGGTGGCAGACAGATTTTGGATTCAGTGCTTATTGCCAACGAATGTTTAGACAGTAGACTGAAGGGTCGCACCCCGGGGGTGGTGTGTAAGTTAGATATTGAAAAAGCTTATGACCATGTGAATTGGGACACTTTATTTTATCTACTGGAGAGGATGGGTTTTGGAGATAGATGGAGGAGATGGATAAAGACTTGTGTCTCTACCGTGCGCTTTTCAGTTCTGGTTAATGGATCTCCTGCTGGTTTCTTTGGTAGCTCTAGAGGCCTCAGACAAGGCGATCCTTTGTCTCCCCTCCTTTTTCTTTTGATCATGGAGGTCTTAAGTCGTATCATGAAGAAAACTGAGGAAGGTGGTTTCATTCAGGGTTTTCATGTGGGTTCCGTTAATTCTATTGGTATCCGTGTTTCTCATCTTTTATTTGCTGATGATACCATTCTTTTCTGTGATGCCTCTAGAGAGCAGATTCTGTCTTTTAGGCTAGCTTTGATTTGTTTTCAAGCTTTTACTGGTCTGAAGGTGAATGTGGGGAAAAGTGAAATTGTCCCGGTTGGGGAGGTGCGTAACATTCAGTTTTTGGCTAATATCCTTCAGTGCAAAGTGGGTAGTTTGCCTATGACTTACTTGGGTATGCCGTTGGGAACTCTGTATAAAACGCCCTCCATTTGGAATCCGATCCTAGAGAGGATGGAAAAGAAGTTTTCAAGTTGGAAGCGACTTTATTTGTCAAAGGGTGGTAGACTCACCTTGCTAAAGAGTACCCTTTCAAGTCTTCTGACTTGTTACCTTTCCCTTTTTACCATCCCCAAAGCTGTGGCGACTAGATTGGAATGCATTCAAAGGAATTTCTTGTGGGGTTCATCAGTTGAGTGTTTCAAATATCCTTTGGTGGCTTGGGAAAAGGTTTGCTTACCACATGAGATGGGTGGTTTAGGAATTCGGAAATTGGTGCCTTTTAACCAGGCCCTTTTAGGGAAATGGCTTTGGAGGTATGGCCATGAAACCTCTCATCTGTGGCGTAGGGTCATAGCCATGAAATATGGGGAGGGAAAAGGGGGTTGGTGCACTAGGGCTTGTAGTAGGGCCCATGGATATGGGTTATGGCGGAGTATTAGCGAAGGGTGGGAAATTTTCGCTAAGCATTTTTCTGTTGTGGTGGGGGATGGATCTCGTACTCTTTTTTGGCACGATAAGTGGTCTGGGGATGTCCCTCTCTTAAAAATCTTTATCCTCAGCTATTTTTGTGTTCAGCTAATAAGGAGGCTTGTATTTCTGATGTGTTAAGCCCTTCAATGGATGATAATGATAGAGTGTGGAGTTTAAGATTTCAGAGGGAATTCAATGATTGGGAGTTGGCGGCTTTCTACTCCCTTCTTCATTTCATTCAATCCCGAATCCCTAGGGGTGGAGGGTGTGACAGGCTTTGTTGGGATCTTAATGGCAGTGGGAATTTTGATACTCGGTCTTTCTATCATAAAATTCGTAATGCAGCTCCCTCCACCTTCCCTTGGAAGGGTATTTGGAAAGTTAAAGTTCCTAAAAGGGTGGCTTTTTTTATGTGGACAGTAGCTCATGGTCAGATTCTAACATTGGATAATCCTATGCTTCGTGGTCGTCCATTGGCGAATCGTTGTTATTTGTGTTGTAGTAATGCGGAATTTGTGGATCATTTATTACTTTTTTGTCCGATAACTCATTCTTTGTGGATGTATATGCTCCGATTGTTTGGGATTGATTGGGTCATGCCAGGCTCAGTTGAGGAGTTATTATTCTGTTGGTTTCATTGGCTTGGGAAGCATAGTTTTGATATTTGGGATTTGGTCCCAGGCTGTTTAATGTGACTATTTGGTCTGAACGGAATCGGCGGGCTTTTGAGGATGAGGAGAAAACTGTGGTTCAGTTATTAGAGTTTTGTCAGAGGACCCTCTTTGATTGGTCTCGTTGTTGGAGTTTCTCTGATTGTTCTACCCTAACGGATTTTATTTCTTCTATTAGAATAGATTAGGGGTTGTTTTGTGTTGTTGTTTCTTTTTCCATTGTTCACTATCGTGAATTCTTTGTGTTTCTCTTGCTTTTCTTTTTTTAATAATATTCTCTTCTTACTTATCAAAAAAAAATAAAGCATAACAGCATTGAGTTAGAGACTAAACTTCCCTATTATAAGATTACCAAAATTTTTTGTCATGAAAACCTCATATACACAGGCAAATGCAAGACTTCCTCATCTGAGTCTATTACTATTTCTATATGCCCGCTACTTAAAATGAGAATGCTAACTTGCACCATTTGAGAATGTTCAAAATTGGCTTGACATGAGAACATTTTAATAAATGTTTTAGCAACAAAACAAATAATATGGATGAAATAGAATAATTTGATTTAAGGCCTTAATATAAACTAGAATGGGGAAACTGTCTTACTTCAGCGGTTTTACGCCCATTAATTGACAAAGAGGAAATGAAATCAAACAACGGCTCTTGGCACTCGCTAAGGTTGCAAGGAAGTGAAGGCCAATAATTCATTTCAAGATTAATGTTCAAGTGAGGAGCTCCGCTGAACACAAACATGAAGGGGGTTAGTAATTCTCAGACTAAATCTTGATGCAAGTAATTTACAAGTGATTGTAGGTGTGTAGGTGCTTTATGACTTATCAATATCTTACATCAATGTGTGACCACTTATAGGAAGAGGTTTAGGCAAATTTTGCATATTATTTGAAATGCAAAAAAGTAGAAACTCAAGTACTTTTAGATATGACAGACATTCTCGTTTCTATCTCTCGCACTCTTTTATGTCTTTCTAGACAACCTCATTTCCTGCACAATCTTTTTACTGGGGATATCAAAATCTCCCAAATAATTTGAGAGATGGACAAGGAATATAAACACTTCTAAAAGTCCAAAAGAAATTCTGAGGAAAAAAGGAGAGAAAAGCATCCTTTGATTCTCCAATTATTTTTAAATTGGAATGGTGACAAAAATTAAAGACATAAATTACTTCTAATGCATCCAAGTATGACCGCCACATGGCAAACAAAGTAGAGTACCATATACTTAAAATTTAGATTACCTCATGTACAAGAAAACAGAACAATTGCAATAGTGAAAGATGGGGTTACAAACTCAACGAGCTGCATTAATTAAGGTCATTCTTTTGGTTAGAAATTGCCTCAAATTCTAATTTTGAATTTTTTTTGGGCTTTCTTAGTATGAAAAGTCAACTCCATATTTAGAAAGTAAATTGGTATTCCTTGTCTAGTGAGAAAGGTATTCTATTCTAGTCCACTAAGGAATAGGTATTTAAGTATTTTACATAAACAATATTGCAAAGATTTGGTAATTTTAGCCCAAGAGGGAGAAAATGGAAAAATGAGAAGACTCTTAGAAGTACAAAGAGAGGTTTCTTCAAGAGTACTTTGGTAGTACTTTCAGGGTGGAAAGATACCTGTGTGTGAGTTGGGAGTTTGTTATTGTGTAAGTGTGAGAGCCTCGGGTGTATTGGAGCTTTGGGATTGTGAGCATCTCATTTTTAAGTTTGTTGGTTGGTATTGAAAATTTGTTTTGGGTGTAATGGGAGTTAGACTAGTTTATGTTTGTGAGATTTGTCAGAGTTTTTGTGTGATTGTAATTCCTATTATTAATAATGCATTTTTGGTTGACATTGACTGTGGTTGTAACGCTGTACGCATAAAGTTTGTCAAACCATGTTAAATTTTGTGTCTTGTATTGCTTTTCAATGTTTTGAGTGTTCTTCACGACATTTGACATATCTGAAGTACAAACTAAACCCCTGCTGAGTGTGTGTGTGTGTGTGTGAGTGAGAGAGAGCAGAAAATATCAAGCAAAATAAAAATACAGCAAAAGTAGATGAGAGAAAGAACAATAGTTAAAGGAATGAGGAGAATATAACATACTCCCATTTTGGATGAAGTTCGTTATTCCATAGTCCCTGCAGGTTTGCCACTTGAGTTCCAGGCCGTGAACAAGAAATAAGTAGATATCGTCCATACTGGAAAAGAAGCTCCACCAGGGAAGGATCCTCATCAGTTTGAAAAGATTTCACTCTCTCTGCAGTTGAAACTGTATAATCTTTACAACCTTCAAGATATAAATCAGTTGCTGCGGATGCATGTTTCTCCAGAGATATTGAGCGTTTTGCAAGCTGCAGTGAGAGACGATGATAAAGATTCTGATAATCATCCAGATGATGTGCATAAAGATCAGAGTATGACAAATCCCTAATTCGCTTCAATGCCCTGATAGACTCTGCCGTAGGATTCCTTTTAGAATCTAAAGGCTTCATGAATGGTCCATCAAATGAAGATGAAGTGACTAAAAGCAAAATAGCCCAATCTGAACCCTCAACCCTCAACTTCTTGTCATCCAAAACATGAATCACACCTCTGCCATCACTAATCTGTAAATCAAGAACTGCAGAAAACTTAATTCCCTTTGAATTGCCATTTGCATCCCTTGCTGGGGGCAACCTTTCACCAGGACAGCTTCCTTCCATAATAACCTGATTTTTGTCATTAATGTAAGAATGATGATCTAACTTGCTATCTAGAGACACTGAGAATGATAGACACCCTGGTTTGCTTCCAGAAATCTTTGTCACAATCACTTGATCAGGATTGGAAGCAAAGTGTTCCCTTGTAAATTCTACATCACCCACAGAATATTTTATTTGTACTGTTGCAGTATCCAAGTCCAACTCTCTGTGGTATGTTTCTTCAGCATATGTAAGATGGGAAGCATCAAACTCCAGCTTGATGTCACCAAGAAGTTGGTAAACCTGGATCATCACTAGTTAATCATTACAATATAATGCCCAGACATAGTTGAGCTTTCTCCGTGAATGAATTAATCAACCTCAACAATGAAGATCTTGAGCTTTTAAAAATGTACAGAAAACTAGGATACCCTATATACCAGTAATGCAGGGCAACGAACTCTCAAGGGGAACATTTGTTTGAAAATTAAAAAAGAGAACAATACAAATGGATAGAACCTAGGATTTGGCACCTAGAGATGAAAACAACAACATAAAATACCTAGGAATCACCACCTAGAGTTGCTTGGAATCAACACCAAACATGAGAAAAAGATATGAACGCAAGAATCACCATCTAGGGCTTGCTTGAAATCACTATCAAGCACTGGAATTCCATGCGTTGACAGATTCTATCACCTTTTAAGGAAAATTTCTTTCATGAAATAAAGACCACTTTCATAGTTACTTACATAGTTGATGCTGAAAAACACAATGTTATTTTGGGTAGCCATAATCCCCCCCCCCCCTCCCCGAAAGAAAAACAAAAAATAGTTCATAATATTCTTATTTATCAAATGCAGTTTGGGACCTTTGGGATATAAAAGCCTATATATAAAATACAAACCACCAAAACAGTTTCAACAATCACTATAAAGTCACATGTACAGGGTAATAACAAGATTAACAGCTATATTAAAGGAAATGAATAACACACCTCAGCTAGATTTCCAGTCAACTTGATGGCTGCTTCAGTAGCTTCTGCGTATTTACCATTGTCAACAAGTTTTCTGACCTCTAATAGAGCCTCTGGAGCATTAGGGTTAGTGTAGTTGCCTGGTGTCCCAGTCCAGAGTGTGTCGTCTGAAAATTTTTGTACACCATGAGTTGTCCACTTCTCTGCTCATTTGTATGTCACACAAAGCCATGAAACTAACTTATATTTCCTATTATTATAAACTCTGATTAATATCGTTAATCTATTTCAGATGCTCCATTTGGTTGCCAATTAACTATAGAAATAAAATAAAAAATTTGAGCTTCAGATCTTCCATAATCTAGTCACAGAAGAAACATCCACCCATCTGGGCATAACACCAATTGTACTAGTACAATATAATGCATAAAACTGATGATATTATTAATCAGAAGATTATCTGACATGTGATATCTATGAACCTTATTTCATTGGTAAGTAACACAAGCACCCAATGGATATTAAACCCACGACCTCACCTTCCACCTAGCACTTATAAGGGTAGTTAAATTAGAGTTCATTGAACTCAAATATGATATCTATGAACTTTGCCTAATGCATGTCAAACTTGATTGAAATAAAGCAGCCAATTAAACAATCAGTATCACAATCAATGCTAAACTTACTCCAAAAACTAAAAGCAGAAGCTACTGCACAACTTTGGTAATTGAAGAAAACTCCATTAACTAGCAAAGACAGCCACAAAAGTCCTGCATTCACTCACATGTTAATCATTCCAAGCAATTCAGACCATTTCAGCAAAAAAATAGTTGTCCATATGTATTATTTTCGAGTGCTGCAAAAATAAGGAAATTAAGCAAA
Source organism: Quercus wislizeni (assembly GCA_023055345.1). NCBI lineage: Eukaryota > Viridiplantae > Streptophyta > Magnoliopsida > Fagales > Fagaceae > Quercus > Quercus wislizeni. The sequence continues at coordinate 27,069,972 of JALGQJ010000005.1, forward strand.
ATGAAACTTCCTATCATATCACTTTTCCCAACTTTTAAAGCTAATGCACCTACACAACAGTTATAACAGCATTAGAAGCTTCACTTCACTTCCTATCATATCACTTTTAGCTCCCGAAACGCCTATTCAAACTGATCCTTATATATATATATATATATATATATATATATATATATATATATTCTTGCTCCACGATGATTGCTCCATTTTACAAGATGAGGTAAGCGTAAATGTGGTTTTGGTTACATATAGTACCATTGAGCTGGAGAGTCTCAGACGCGACACCGCCCCAGACCATGGCTCCAAGGCGGCCGTTGCCAATGGGAAGCGCGTCGGTCCAGTGGTTGGCCGGCCCATTGAACGTGACTTTTAGAGGCTTAGCCGCCGTCTCCATCGGATTCCACAGATCCGGCCGTCGCACCAGACCCCACCCTGATACTTTTTCCAAAACAAACAACCAAGATAAAGGATTGTATTGTTGCGATAACAAAAAAACAAAAGTAAAAAAATTTCTGTTTGCTTTTAAATTTCCACTGTGGGACCCGAAAATGTTTTCACTTTGACAATGACAACCAAAAAGAAAAGTGATCATATAGAATAGTTTCAAATTAACTCTTTAAGATGTCCGTACAAGGAAAATAAAATAAGTAGTTCGAAATAACAACAACAATAGTCAGTGAAACTGAGGGCAGAGTGAAGCAATTTTATGGAAGCAATGAAGGGAAAGAGAGGAATGACAGGAAATCAATGAAACAGAAGGATTGCGAAAGAATAATAATGATTTATATTGTTTCTACAGAAAGACTATACAATCGGTAGAGATAATAGTAATATTCTTTCGAATCCTTCCATTCCGAAGAATTCCCATTGCACCATCTCTCTTTCGCTCTGCCTCTTTAATACTCATATCACACTCTCTCTCTCTCTCTCAAACTCTAATCGCTCTTTTGGGCGCAGCGCAGCTGAACAGCACACTCCTGGCGGAGTTGCAATGCTCACTATATAGTATAGAACCCACTTGCACTGTGCCGAACCCTAATTCGCGTCCTCCACGACTCAAAAATGTGGAAACGGCTCATTTCGAGTTTATTTGGGATTTTTTTTTTTAATTTATAAAGAAAACAGTAATACTCATAATATATTAGAGTAACCAGCGTATTATTATAAAATGAACTAATCTTTGTAACAGTAGCATGAGTTATAAGGGTAATTCTACGGGTACCTCAAGAGAAAGGGTATGATACTCACTAGTAGGTAACTTGCAATATCATGTTACTTTTTTCTTACATTTGATGATTCAATCATCACATTATGCAGTTTCAACATTACATGTGATGGTTCTTTTCTCACATTTGGTGGTTCCTTTACTTTTTTCTCACATTTGATGGTTTCATTCTCACATTGTGCAGTTCTAATATCACATATGACAGTTCTTTTCTCACATTGTGTAGTTCTCTTATTTTTTTTCCCCACATTTGAATATTCCATCCCCACATTGTGCGGTTCTAACATCATATGTGATAGTTCTTTTCTCACATTAGGTGGTTTCCTTACTTTTTTCTCACACTTGACAGTTCCATCCTCATATTATGTAGTTCCAACATCATATGTGACAGTTCTTTTCTCACATTTGGTGGTTCCCTTATTTTTTTTCTCACATTTGATAGTTTTATCCCCACATTGTGTAGTTCTAATATCACATGTGATAATTTTTTTGTCATATTTGGTGATTCCCTTACTTTTTTTTTCTCACATTTGACAATTACATCCTCATATTATGCAGTTCTAACATCACATGTGATAGTTCTTTTATCACATTGAGTGGTTCCCTTACTTTTTTCTCACATTTGACAGTTTCATCCTCACATTATACAGTTCTAACATCACATGTGACAATTCTTTTGTTACATTTAATGGTTCTTTTATTTTTTTCTCACATTTGACAGTTCCATCCTCACATTGTGCAGTTCCAACATCACATTTGATAGTTCTTTTCTCACATTTGGTGGTTCCTTTATTTTTTTTTTTTTCACATTCGACTGTTCTATCTTCACATTGTGTGGTTTCAACATTACATGTGACAGTTTTTTTTCTCACATTTGGTGGTTCCCTTACTTTTTTCTCACATTTTATGGTTCAATTATTATATTAAGCAGTACCAACATCGCATCTGTTCTATTCTTGTCACATGTGACAATTCTTTTCTCACATTTGGTGGTTCATTTACTTTTTTCTCACATTTGGTGGTTCCTTTACTTTTTTCTCACATTTGACGGTTACATTATCATATTGTGCAATTCTAACATCACATGTGACGGTTCTTTTCTCACATTTGGTGGTTCCCTTACTTTTTTCCTTATATTTGACGGTTTCATTCTCACATTGTGTAGTTTCAACATTACATGTGACGGTTTTTTTCACACATTTGGTAGTTACCTTACTTTTTTTTTTCCACATTTAACGGTCCCATCCTCACATTGTGTGGTTCCAATATCACATGTGACTGTTCTTTTGTCGTATTGGGTGGTTTCATTACTTTTTTCTCACACTTGATGGTTCCACCCTCACATTGTGCAGTTTCAACATCATATGTGACAATTCTTTTATCACATTTGGTGGTTCTCTTACTTTTTTCTTACATTTGATGGTTCCATTGTCACATTAAGTAGTACCAACATGGCATCTGACTCTATTTTTGTCACATTCAGTGTTACCCTATTTTTTATTCTCAAATTTGACAATTTCATTATTACATTGGGCAATACTAACATTACTTCTGACCATACTTTTTTAACATTCGGTGGTACCATATTTTTTTCCTTACAATTGACAGCTCAATAATTACAGTAAGCACTACCAATATCACATCTGACCATAATTTTACATTTGGGCTTATCATTGAGATCACTTTTTTACTTACTAATAACCGCTCATCACGTTAGTAATTTTTTAAAAGTTATTAAAAAAATTTAGTTCTAAAATCGAAAACCAAAAAAAAAAAAAAAAAGCATCCCATGAAATTAGCCCAACCACAATAATTACTCTTATTCACAAAAAAAAAAAAAAAAAAAAAAAAAAAGCTGGAATTATTTTGGTTTCTTCCACAAATATTTGAATATACCAATTAACTTCCTACATATCTCCCTTGGTAGCTTCCATCACATTCAGGGGCATACCTCCCTATAAAATAACATAGTTGAGGTCACTTTCTTGATGTTTATATTTTTATTATTTATATATGATGGTGAACCAAAAATTAGACTATCTTCAATTCGTCCATAGTGTCATCCAAGACTAGAAAGGTTATCCCAGTGCAAGAAGGTCGTCCAGCATGGAGTCACTTGGACGATCGCCAAACACTTAAAAATTTTCGGAGTAAATCTATATCTAAAAGCTTATGATTTGGACCACGTTCTACTATTTTGAAGTAGGAGCAAAATTCTTATTCATTACTCTAACTTCCCACTAAATTCTTAACTTCTGATGACAGTTGTAGAAGTTAAGTCTAAACCTTCTAACTTCCATCCACGTTGAGGAAGTTACTAAACAAGTAACCGCTCCAAAGCTCACTATAAAAGGACTCAGCCATATGAAATCAAAGTAAGTTTTTCACCACTTATAGAGTTGGAATTCCTAAGTTCAAGAGAGAACTAACTTAAGTATCAGAGAGTTCTTGGCTAGTTCACCCCGATCACTTTTAATCTTGTGCTTCTTTCTTTCCAGGCCTTCCAAGCAATCTCAAACCCATTGAAGCCCGGAGCATTTAGTTTACTGATTTTTTGTGCATCATCAATATATACTATAAAACCGAAGATGTATAACCTTATGTGCTCTCTTATTGTTCTTATGCAACATTTGCAACTTAATCACAGTTGTGTGTTTATTGTCGTGTCTAAGGTTGGAAATAGGGTGACTATACAATTAGCAAGTTATGCCAAAAAATCCAATACAAAGATTGTTGACAATTTTAAAATTTTCAATAAACACTTGAATTGAAACTACATATCCGATTCTCAAAAAAAAAAAAAAAAAAAAAGAAAAAAAAAAAACTATAGATCTAGTATGAAATAGTCATCAATCAAGGCCACTACACCAGGTTTTATATTTTTTAAGCATTTACATTAGATCCACGTGTGTAGAAGTGTCAAATGACTGTGTCCGACACGGGTATTACCACCCATCTAAAGTGTCTATGCAATCGTGTTTCATAAAATTATTATTACATTTAGACCCATCTAAAACAAAATAAACATCCCAAAAAATTTCCACAATCACAAAAATTACCAATAGAAAAACTAAAAACAATTAAGCACAATTAATCGATTTTATCAAAAACAAACAACCTAGTCCATTTTAAAAAAATTATCAAAATAATTTTGTCATTGAGAGTTTAGCATATCGACCACAATGATAAGTGTGAGCCTCATTTAAGTCAGCAAAACCTCCACTAGCTAAGTCTGAGAGAGCCCTAATAGTAATGGAATGTTTTCGTTTTTGAAGACTTAAAAAATGACCAAAAATACTCCCCTAAAACTTAAAAAATGACAAAAAATACTCCCCTAAAACTTGAAAACAACAAAAATTACCCCAAAAACTATCTAAAATTACCAGAATAAGTTGTACTTTTTGTATACTTATTGAAACTTAAAAGATGATAAGTTATCTAAAAAAGCTATCTAGCATGTATGATTTTCAATAAGTTTGGTGTGAGCTCATAATTTCAAAATAATTTTATGTAAAAGTTTAATGTTACATTGATGGTTTCCCTTTCTTCTTCTTGATTTTTTTAAGGCTAAATGAAATTACTAAGATAGTTAGCTTTAAATGAAACATCAATACTAAACTTTTCAATTAATTAAAATTATATTTCAGTTAACACTATTAATAAATTTTTTAAAATATCTAATAAAAGTTTGATTATTTTACTTCTACTAATTTTTAAATTTTTTTTTTCACACTCTTACTTCTACTAACTCCATCAACAACTTTTGACACCCATAATATTTAATGTAATAAACGAATTTTTTTTGAAGCCAACATTAAATCCCATGTTCGCAACCATTGAATTTGATTTGAACTCTAATCAGACTTGCACTGCACAAAAAGAAATTTCAATGTTCAAATAGATACATGTTTGTTAAGCAATAAGATTATACCATCTTAAACAAAATTGTTGGGAACAACAATTTTTCACTAGTGATGGTTTCAATGACACTTCTTTTGCATCCGTATCATCTTATAAAACTAGATCAAATAACTCTGCATGTTTTGATGTACGATTTTTTTTCCGTTTAACATGATTTTTGAAACAATTTTTTTAGTTGGCATGTTTTTGAAACATATTTGTAAACTAGCATTTGGAGTCTGAGTCTTAAAGACTCGAAATTGCTTAAGGAACTCAAGCTTTTAAGACTCAAGTACAGGATCGAGTTCTAGTAATTCATATATATAGAACTCATTCACAATATGTTATTTGCAAAAAATAAAAAAATAAAAAATTATACATTTTATATATTCATCAAGACAAGATTAGCTACGACATAAAGATGCAACAACTTGCTCAGTGATTTGATTATACAATAGCAACAATATAAGGCAAAAATAATGTCATAGTCATGACTCATGACAAGTCTATTCCATAGTCCATACTTCAACATTTTTTTTTCCTAGGGCCAAACCTGATTCTTGCATTCCCTAAGGCCAAAACTGCAATTGACCAGTTGGAATAAAAAAAGAGTTATTAATTAGACATGGTGTAGGAGGTTTTGGCAAGGCACAGTCCAAGATTTCCCTGACTTACCATTCCAAGGGTCCAATAGGAGCATAGTAAACTTTAGAGAGCTCCTGCAATCTTGTGCATTTCTCAATCTGACGAATCACCTTCAAGATTGCATATAAAATAGCTTAACATCACTCTAAAGTTTCTAACAGATAATTTCACAAATATCTCCCATGCATTTCCAAAATCAAAACTAAAATAAAATATATTTAAAAATCTAATATGTATAGATCAATGTTAAGATTATACACACTCCAAGTTTAAACCAAGGAACATATTAACAAATCAATTTTCACATTAAGAAAATCAATTGGTTATCACCAGGAATATGATGACAAAGAAGATCCTTCACAAAGTAAAACCCAAGTTATTAAACTTTGAATCAAAACTTCAACGGCTAATGCACAATTTACTGTCAAACTACCGGCCAAAATTTGGGGAAACTTAGACACAAAGCTTGAGAATATATATAGACACACACATATCTATGGGAAGACAGGTCATAATTGGGATCCTAAAGTTGACAGAATTATAACGTTGCAAACTTTTTATTTTTTTGAGAAGCCAACCTGGAAATTTAGGAAGGAAATTTATTGAAAAATAACAGCAATAATGTGATGAAATGAAGATTGTTCAAATTTTTAGGTCCAAGAATGGTTTGATTTTTGGAAATTAAATTCAATGAAATGGAATTTGATGACTTCGATTATATCTGTCACCACAAGGGCATACATTCTTTGCCAAAATATGCATTCCTACAAAATGGAAAGTGAGTTCCTACTCCTTTGGGATGATTCTTTGAAATTGGCAGAATATACCTAATCTACTTCCCACATTACACAATTTCTACAATAAAAAATAAAATAACCTACAATGTCACATCTTACAACCGCCAATGACACATAACCCTGTGCATCAAAATCAAGCACCAAGACATTTTATTCCTCAATTTGCATTCCATAGGAATAAACTTAACTAATTTCCTCTAATTTAACCATATATATACACATAGAACTACGGCAAGCATGTAGAAATCACAAGAAATTATAAATTATGACATTGAGAGGAAATAAATAAAAATAAATAAAAAATAAAAAATATGAAGAGAGTAAACTAATAATGCAAACCTAAAAGAAAAAAAACAATTGGTTGGATCTGTTGCTCATACAAAAGCTTGATGATTGTTTTGGCATGGAAAATTGTTTTTGGACCTATAATTAGGCCAGGTGCTAATGAATAACTAGCATTAGTTAGTACTCTCTCAAGAACTTTGTAAACATTATGTCAAAAGAGAAACAAAGCAAGTGACTTTAGGATATAATTTAAAATAACCATAATGAGACTAAATCCTTTCTACCATACTTCCATTTGTGGATTGAGGAAGGGTGCTTGCCAATGGTAATATAGTGGATGCTAATATGACAAGGAATGAACCAAATTTGATGGCTGGGAACTTGAACTCTGCACATTAAAGTAAAAAAAAAATTAATGTAGCCACTACATGAACAACTAACTATATAGGCAAGAGAAAAGGTATTTAGGGATGGCTAAAGCAAAACCTAGTTGCCAGGAACAGTATTTGGGGTAGACAACTGGTTACTTCCACCTTTTTCTTTCTTTATACTTTTCTCATGACAACTCTTGATCTGATGTTTACCACCAGGAGCATGATCCTTTTTCTTTAGGCCATTTAAATTAGCTTGTTCAAATTATCTCCAATAATTAATTCATTATTGCCATCTTTATCTTTAAGTACATTTGCATCTTCAATATCCTTAGCATCAAATAAAGGAATGAAAGGTTCTTAGCTTGTTGCTTCTAAAAATAAATCAGCAAGCCTCCTGCATTTCCCTCTGTCATAGCATTTATCCTCCTTAAACACAAATATTTGTTATAATCTAATAAAAGATAACCCAAATTTTCTCGACCCTCTACTTGACTACTCATAAAGTTTCTATTGAATCCCATACTTATAGGCCATATCCATTTCAATGGCTTGGGTAGCAGTTACTTTTCTTTGTGAGGGCAACATGTGAGCTTGTTCATGAGGTACTAGATCATGATTATGCTCCTTTTTAAAAGCCCACAAAGGTAGAACTGTTGGGTGACTTTGCTTAAAAACCAAAACTTAAGTTTGACTCTCCTAGACTTCCAAAGTATTTGATTTGCGGGCTATTACATTTGTGTGTGCAGGGATAAATGTACAAACTATAAAGGTGGCATCTTTCAAATTTGCTTAAGAGCAAGTTGAACTGTATGCGTAATTTGTAATTGTGTATGGCATGTCCAAGCTAAAACATAGTTGTCACATTGTCATAGAAAGAAGCATTTAATTTTTTGATAGGTAGAAAGAAGAACTTGATTTATATTTTAGATTTGCTTATCTCTCATATTAGAAGCTCTTAATCTATTGAATAGAGCCCCAAGTTATTATAAAGACTCATCATTGTATGTGATTTATAACTTGAAGATTTAATATTATATAGATTATAGTACAAGATGTTGAAACCACATATATGAGAGGGAAAAAAAAGATAGGATGGATAGACAAGATAACTAGCAATGGTTAAACATACCTTCAGGACGAATTTCTCACCAAGCGTGCCTTAAAAAATAAAATCAAATCCAAAATTAGAAACTTGAAACTATAATGCTTTAAGTTGATGATACTTACATATTTGGCACCGAAATACGAAACCAGTACAAGAGGAATAAGACTAATTTGTCAAAACAGTCGCCTTTCAAGTCTCTCTCCTTGAGACATGGTTTCTGGGAACAAAATTTTCAGCAAGCTCGATGAAGGAACAGGTAGTGAGGGCATGTGAGGAAATTGAAAGGCAAAATACCCAAACCAAATTAACCCAAAAATTAAAAATAAATGCACAAATCTTACACAAAACCTAGAATGAAATACCGAATAAAATCTAACCAAAAGTAAAACCCAAATCAAATAAAAAGAAACACAGTTTCTCAATTGCCCTTAAAAATTCTTACCGATAGCAATGGCGGAAGGTTTGTGGTGGCGGCTGCTGTGTAGTAGTGATAGGCTAATAGCTGTGGCACATCACCTCTTAAGGTTCTCGTTCAGCAGAGCTTGAAACCTCTTCAGTTTTTTTGTTTTTTGTATTGTTTTTTTTTTTTTTTTTTTTTGTTTTGTTTTTTGTTTTTATACTCTAACCAGATTAGCCGATAACTGGTATCCAAACTAATTTAATTAACGACCAAGATTAAAGGGAAGTAATATGAAAGGTTAAGAGGAGGTATAGTAGAATGATCCGAGTTATAAGGAATGATTTTTTTTAGGAATCAGTAGTACTTATTAGAACACATAAACACAAAAGTAGGGCCTAACCTTTATAATAGTAGTTTGGGGTTATAAGGACTGAAATTCTAACACACACAACTAATGCGAGATAAACAAGTTTATTCGGGATTTGATGGAAAGTTAAAGCTTATTTGTGTAATATTTTTCATTTTCTCTCAAAATTTTCCCAAAATGGATTATTAATTACCGCTACACTCTCTATAAACATGGTATTATAATTTTCCTAAATAATCCATTAAAAAATGTCATAAGACAACTATAGGACTCTTTTTTTATTTATTTTTTATTATTTTTATTTCATATAGCTCGGGCTTTGAAAGAGTAACTTGCCATCTGCCATGTTATTTCCCCCGGTGGCACGCGCTTAGACCTTGACTTCTTGATCATTTTGTATCAGTCTTTTGACTTGTGTCCTCTTTTTTTATTATAGTAGACTTATAAGCAAGTATGTTTACTTAAGGTTAGTTGCTGAGAAAAGATGCTTATTTAATTTAATTTACTTTTATTTATAGTTTTAATTTCTATTTTATCATGTTTCACTCCTATTTTATTATTTTCTTCTAAAAAAAACTCTTATTTTATTTTTATCAATTCTCAATTTAAAAAATGTGCAAAATTTTTCATTTCATTTCTTGTCCAAATCTCATATTTTTATTTAAATTGTGTTTTTATTTTAAGTTTAAAATTCAAATGAAATTTTCACTCTTTGTTTCCAACTTTTACTTTTGAGTTTTAGTGGTTTAAAAAGAAAGAAAAACTAAAAGGGAGAAAAAAGAAAAAGAAAAATTGTTGTTGGTGAGGTGAGACATATTGCACTGTAGCATTAACAATGTGCTAGATACCATTATGCACCCTTCACATGATGGTTACTCTATAAGTTGAAGTTTTTGTGAGGTGAGGGGTAAAAGCCGGAGATTAAGTCTTTAAGAGGGAGTTTCACAAATAATTATACTTAAATTAAGTTAGAATATAATTTTTATCTTGTATTTAAAAATAAATAAAAACAGTGTGCTAGACCCGCCAACATCAAACAAAAAATATTAATATAACTTATTTTATAGATTAAATTTTTTTAGTAAATTTAAAAGACCAATTTAGGTAAAATTTTATTTTTAAAACTTTCACAAAATTTAATAGAAGTTTCATTATTTATTTAAAAGAATTTTTTATTTTGGAAAATCCTTAATTTTACTTGTTTGCCTCCATCGCTTTGATCTTTGAGAATTATTACATACTATTATTTCTTCAGGTGATGCACGGTCATTTTTATTATAATCTATTTTAATGAGCAATTCCAATAATATCAATCATTTTTATTTTTTATTTTTCGTTTATTAATTAACATCTGCATTACATGGGCTGATGGGCATACTCCTAGTATCAATTTTTTTTTTTTTTTGGGAGTAAATCCTAGTATCATATTTAATTTATATCTATATATACTTTATGTGGGAAGACCGAGGAACCCAATCCAAGAATAAATTTGCCAACCCAAGCAAATAAAGGCAAACAAACTCCAAGGACTACACTCACCCGAGGAGAGTTAAAGAGCCAAATGGTAACTGGCACTCCCAAAAAACCAAAGGATAAGGGAATAGATAGCAAAGGAAGTTTCCTAAAGGAGACACCTCCTACCTCCGCATTCAATACTTTGCACCAACTTATCTCGCTGCATTAATGAAGAAATGACCCCTGAAAGTGACACCAACTTATCTCGCTACATTCAATGCTCACAGTTATTTCTACCACCTTCAGAAGGCTCCTGATGGGACAAGCTTCCAAAGTGTTCCCTTGAGACATATATGTGGAAGGCTGAGATGCAAAGGAAGGGACTCTATAAGGAAAGGAGCCCCCCAGAAAAAGTGGATGAAAAATTTTCAAGAAAAAAGAAACAAGTGTGAGAATAGAAAATTACCCTGTAAAGAAATATCAACCTAACTTATCAATACTAAGTCTATCCTTAGACCCGTCTAAGAAAGAGTTCACACTAAATTGTTGTTCTATTCTATCTGTTACTTTGGTTCCATTAGTCTTAGACTTTTGATTATCTTAGCATTGCACCTGACTTAGAAGCTCACTCTCTTTAAAAGTCATTGTTTGGGCTTGGTTTGAAGATCTAGGCATCACTATTCTAAGTAGGCCTTGGGCTTTTCTTTTTGAGTCCTTACAATTAGCACCATCCATGGGGAATCATCTGCAATCTTTCTTATCCAAGCTATTGCTAACCCCAGACAAGATAGAAAGGAGTCTGTTGGCTTGTAGTGTGTAGACCACTTTGTCAGCTTGGAGCGGAGGAAAGATCGAGAGCATAATTGAACTCCCAGTGTCAAGGTGGAAATGGAGTACAAAGACCACACCAACAGAAGCCAATCAAGGACTGGAAGTCATGTTTCCCATGAGCAGGAGACATAAAATCTCAGGTTGGAAATTGATCATTTGCGCAAGAAGTTGCACCGCAGGGTGCATGTTAAAGGAGATAGAATGCCTCCATCAAGCTTGGGATCTGATCTAGAAGAAGACTGTAGCTACAGATCGAGGTTAAGGACTCCCCCCAGTGAATTCTTCATTGCATCTTCATGCTTAGATAAGGTGGAGAGGCACAGTAGAAGGAGAAGCAAGAGCTCATCTCCCAGGAACATAGGAAATGATGTGATGAGTAGAGCTCTGCATTAGATTTCCAAATCACCCTTTATGCACAGAATTGATAGGGCAAAGCTTCCCCATCGCTTTGCCCAACCTACCTTCACCATCTATAATGGAATGACTGAGTTGCATTGCAGGGTGCATGTTAAAGGAGATAGAATGCCTCAATCAAGCTTGGGATCTGATCTGGAAGAAGACTGTAGCTACAGACCGAGGTTAAGGAATCCCCTCAGTGAATTCTTCACTGCATCTTCATGCTTAGATAAGGTGGAGAGGCACAGTAGAAGGAGAAGCAAGAGCTCATTTCCCAGGAACATAGGAAATGATGCGATGAATAGAGCTCTACATCAGATTTCCAAATCACCCTTTATGCGTAGAATTGATAGGGCAAAGCTACCCCATCGCTTTGCCCAACCTACCTTCACCATCTATAATGGAATGACTGATCCTATAGAGCACGTAAGTCACTTTAATCAAAGAATGGTCATTCACTTTAGGAATGAAGCCTTAATGTGCAAAGTGTTCTCTTCTAGCCTCGGGTTTGTTGCCATGAGATGGTTCAATAGATTGGAAGAGGGCTCGATAAGCTCTTATGAGGAGTGATAATGCCTTAAAATGTATACTTGTTATATGTTTATGTGGGCGTTATCTCCTTATTGCTATGCTTAATTTGTATAATTAAGCCATGATTTGCATTAGTCCATATTATTTATCTTTACATAATTTCTTGAATAAGATGCTATTCATTGTGTGTAATCTTCTACTTTCAGGAAATCATGTGAGAAAGATGAGTTTACAAAAATTTGTGAGGCAACGGAGGCCAAACTAGAATTAAAGTGGAGCTAACGGGCAATGCTTAAATGTCTAAGGAGATGCAGTTGGAGTACTTGGATCGTCTACAATGATTGGAAGCTTCAAATAAGGAAAGAAATCAAAGAGGCAGAATCTGAAAAAGAAAAATCTGATTTGAGCACTGATCAGTATTTTAGACGTAAATCTCTCCTCAAAAATCCAATTGATACAAGGCTGGATGGGTTGGAACCGTGACTTAAATATCTACAACTTTTCAGTTTTTAGTTTTTCGAAATTCTCAATTTTTGAAGGCCGAAATTAACTCACAAGTTACTATTGTAAACCTAGACGGAAATTAAAATAGTATAAGTTTTATTTTTCTTTGGACACTGAGACATTAGGGTTTTGGAAGGGAGGCTATGTAGAATGAATTTTGCAGAGAAAACCTTGTATTTTCCTTTCTCTAATGGCAGCCTAAACTCTTTACTAGGGCTAGGGGTTAAGTTTCTTCTATACAGTATGAATATTCAATGTGATTCTTTCTAGGATTTTATCAATAACATATTTGATTGTTCAATTAGATTTCTTTTGATGTATTAGTTCTTCCATGCTTTCAATAAGTTCAATCATGTTTTTCTTATTGTTTAGATGAATTTCTAATAGTTTCAAATAGAAATCAGGTTTTAAAGTGATTGAGTTTTTCTGAAAACTTTTCTAACCGCATTATTAATCGAGGTTATCATGCGTTCTTGAATTGTCTCAGTTCAACCGAATCATAAGTTTTTAATTGTATAAGAACAATCAATTATGAAATAGATATTTTTCTAGATCACAAAGAATCTCATATAGTTATAGGGAAACACCCCGATGCCCTAGTATTTACATTATTGATTTAAATTAGTTTTTATTATTATTCTTGTTAACAATCACCAAGCAAAAATCTTTTTCTTCTTCACCCAAATTGTTATTTAATTATATTGTCTTTGAATTTACCCTGCTCCTTGTGGTTCGACCTCGGTACTCCGAGAATTATATTGCTACAGTCTCCTGCACTTGGGAGTGAGCAAGCAAGGAGTTGACTAGAGCTTTTGGAGCAAGGTTCGTGACATGCAGTAGAGTTCCCAAGCCTTTGGACTCCTTATTATTCATGGTGATGAGAAAGGGAGAGACCTTGAAAACCCACTCTGATAGGTATTGGGAAACGTTTAACGAAATAGATGGAGATTTCAAGAATGTGGCCATAAGGACCTTCAAAGTGGGACTTCCCATGAACCACGACTTGAGAAAATCGCTAACCATGAAACCTACTCAAAGTATGCATCAACTCATAGATCATATTGACGAGCACAAGCTTGTTGAGGAGGATTAAGTCCAAGGAAAGGGAAAGGCCAAAATCTTCCCCCTAGAAAAGAGAGATCCTTGGCCAGATGGATATGGCCATAATCGACCTAGAAGAGATTTTGTTAACCAACCCTCAAAGAGCTAATGCCCAGGTAGTCAGCTCGGTATTCAAGGAGCCGGTATATCAGATCCTTGAGAAAATAAAAAATGAGCTTTATTTTAAATGGCCTAATAAGATGGGAGGGGACCTATCCAAGAGCAATCAGAGCCTTTATTGCCAATACCATCAAGATTGGGAACACACCACCGAGGATTGCAGAACCTTGCGCGACCATCTAGAGCAGTTGGTCAAAGCAGGGAAGTTGAAGTAGTTTATGCACCAACCCTCTGGGCAGGGAAGTCAAGCATCATGTTTACAGCCTCAAAATCGGGCCTTGAAGAGTAAGTTTAAGAACCCAAGAGGATCAAGACAGCAGTACTGCCAATCTTGGGCTTCTCGGATGAAGATACAATCGGGACTTTCCAGCCCTATGATGATGTCCTGGTGGTGACCCTTCGCATTGGAGGATATGACGTAAAGAGGGTATTGGTGGACCAAGGAAGCAGGGTTGAAATCATGTATCCAGATCTATATAAGGGGCTAAATTTAAAGCCCGAGGACCTAAGTAAGTATGACTCCCCTTTGGTGGGATTTGATGGAAGAGCGGTGGTTTCCCGAGGAATGATCAAGCTACTCGTGCAAGCAAGGAACGAAGTGGTCAAGGTGGAATTCATCGTGATGGAGACCTACTTTCTGTACATGGCAATTTTGGCGAGGCCTTGGCTCCATACCATGGGAGCAGTATCTTCCACGCTGTATATGAAGGTTAAATATCCCACCGAAGGGAAAGTTAGAGAGATTGTAGGAAGCCAAATGATGGCCAAACAATTCTTGGTGGCTGTTGATGATGCAGAAAATCAATAGTTGAGCTCCTCATTGTAGCGGATGGACGAAGCTATGAATGGGGTTGTCTCTGTGGATAGAGAACCTGCAAAATGAACTGAGGGGAAGAGTAACACATTGGTGTGGTGTTAGCTAAACTGTCTTCGATGCTTAAGTCAGTAAGGGAAAAAAATTCTAGAGAGAAAATGAGTTGAGAGTGATTTTGTAGAGTATTTGTGTGTACCTTTAACTTCTGTTACATTTTCTTTTATAGTTGTGTGCCTCATTAATGTTCAATGAATCACTGTATTTTTGCTTAACAGCTAGTGCGTTACAGAATCTTTGTCTGAAGTTCATAGCTCATTATGTGACCGTTGCTCTGTCTGTAACGTTTCGTCATCAATGATTGTAATAAATGCGCAACGTCTTCTTTGGGTAAATGAAGATCTTAGCGTAGTGACGACCATAAATTTCTGACTCATCAGTTGCCCCCTTGTTCGAATTGTTGTCTGTTAGACGAGATAAGAACAAATTTGTCTGATGCTTCGTTTTTCGTGTACTATGCATTTATGCGATTTTGATGTTTGAGCAGTTGGGTGCCACGTTTGCGGTGCAGACGTTTCTCAGTTTTCCCGCGCATGTTTTGGCCACTTATTTCACATTTTTCCCTTCTATTTCCTTTCTTCTGCATTTCTTCCTTGTTCAGCTTTCATTCTAGGGTTTGTTTCTCCTTTAAGCTCCCTTTCTCTATCCTGCGTTCCTTGGTAAATTCTTCGTGCTCCTGCTTCTTTTCTAGTTCTTCCATGGTAAATTATTCTTCTATTAGGTCAAATTGTCCTTCAATAGCTTTTCTCTTTACTCGTCTAGGTTGTTTGCTTAAGTTTGTGGAGGAAGGGTGTCTTGATTGGGTTAGTCTCTTTGTGAGGGAGGACTATCCATATGAGGCCGTTCTTTCTTTGTTATTCCCTTTAATTTCCCACTCCACTAAGGTAGCTAGGTCCTTAAAAATGTCTGAGGTTAGGTTTAGTGACCTGGAGACAGGGTTATCCTCGTTTGATGATCGCGTGATTTTAGGGGCTACTTATCTTTCAACCTCTTATAAAAGCCTGGAGCATCTCGTGTTCCCTTACAGGAAAAGACGAGCAGTAGATCGGGGATAGGTTTTAGTTCCATGATTCTATAAAAATTAGGATCCCGAGTGACGATGAGAGAGCCTATCATCCTATGCTAATGAAGTTTGTTTTTACGAGGCCGATTTTACTAGTGGTTTTCGTTTCCCTGTTCATCCTTTTGTTAAGGAACTTTTTTCTTACTTGCACCTTGCTCCAACACAATTAGTTCCCAACTCTTGGTGGATCCTTGTCTCTTGCATGGTGGTGTGGATGTTTGCCAATGATGGCAATGTCATTAGGAGGGACGAATTCCTCCATTTTTATTGTCTGAGGAAATCAAAGGACCCCGGCTATTATGAGTTTAAGCCGTGGGATTGGGCTTCTAGGTTAATACATGATTACCCATCGTCTCTCTGAAATTGGAAGCCAAACTTCTTTTTTGTTTCTGGAAGTGGTTGGGAGTTTGTCCCTGGTGAGGACCTGGATGAAGCCCCTAAGTTTTTTCGTGGTTAGGGAGTTCCTATGTCTGGTGTGTCTTTCTCGCCTTTTTGTTGTTTTCCTTTTCTTTTATGAGTGACGATTGTATGTGACATACTTGTGTTTTTGTTTGCAGTTTCCCAATGTCCTTGTCTGAAGAAGAGGTATCAGCGTAATGCTAAAAAAGTGAAAGAATTTCGAGTCTGTCAAGGATTTTGACGAGCTCATTTCCCCCCAGTCTTTATTTCTTCATTTTTTGGGTTCGGAACCATCTACTAAGGTTCGGAAGAATTTGGAAATTGTGAAAAAGAGTAAGCACTTCCTTCCCTTTCCTGAAATCTTGAGCTTCTGTCTCCCTTTTTTAAAAAAAAATTTATTTTATATTATTTTATATTATCTTCTTTTTTCCAGGAATGACGACTAGGTTTAGTAAGTAGAAATTAGCTAAGGCCCAAGAGAAGAAGGCCAAGGGTGGCATTGTTAGTGGTCTTATGTCTAAGAAAAAGATGGGTGACGTTTCTAAGAAAGAACCTGTGATCACTTATTCTCCCACTTAGTCTCTGGTAATTACCTTTTCTGGAGAGGAGGCTAGGAAAAAGAAGAAGGTTGGTGGTAAATCTTTTCTTCCTACCTTCTAGGACGATGTTGACACAGTTGTTTTGAAGGCTCATGAGGCGCTCTCCGTGGATGACTTAAGTCCTCTGATGGCGAAGTCGTCCAGCGATGTAATGTTGTCTCATATTCAAAAGCTTGTGCAAGTACGTGTTGTAGGTCGTATTTACTTCTTCTTTTCCTTTGCTTTATTTTTGCTAAGGGAGATTTTTTGTAGGCTTTAGGGGAGTCTTTGTTTGTCTTTGGAAAACTCTTGGACTTTGAGAAGAAGATGGCCATGTCTGAGCCTATGATCAAGTCTCTATCTGCTGAGAATGAGACGTTCAAGAACAAGGTTGCCATTCTCATTGTTAAAGCTAAAAATGACAAGGAGCATTGGTAGTCTTGGAGAAGAGCCTACAAGTGGAAAAAGATTTTTGCAAGTTAAAGGACAAGCAAATCGGTGACCTAGAGTTGAAATTGCAGACTGTTAGAGCCATGGTGGTGAAGGACTTCAAAGACTTCGACAAGTACTCTGATGAGTTGTGCGGGTACTATGTGGAAGGCTTTGACCTTCTTAGGAAGTGGATGGCAAAGCATTACCCTGACTTAGATCTCTCTGGCTTGGTTATGGATGAAGTTGAGAAGGAGCTCTTGGCTGATTGTCCCTCCAAGGTTATAGTAAAGAATGTGATGGAGGAAGCCACAAATGTTGCTAAGGAAATGGAAGAGGCCGCAATTACCACCCCTGCAGACCCTGTCCCTGATAAGTAGTAATTGTTATGTTTTTTCTTTCTTTCCTCCCCTTTTTTGCAAGGAAAGAACAATATTTCTCTTTGGGCCCATTGTTTTGGGCAATTGAACAATTTCTTTGGGCCCGTTGTTTTGGACAATTAAACAATCTCTTTGACAATGATAGATAGGAGTAGGAACCTCACACTTTTAGTTACAGTAAACAACTCTTTGGTTATGACGATGTGTTTATACTTAGCTTGTGTTTGAAAAGCTCTTGATCTCTAGAACCATGAGTGACAATTCTGATTGTGTTTGAACAACTTAGTATTTTAGCTGTGTTTGAACAGCTTTCTATTGAATCATGTTTGGATAATGATCTTAGTTGTGTTTAAAATGCATATCTTTTAGCTGTGTTTGAACAACTTTCTATTAAGTCATGTTAGAATTACGATATTAGTTGTGTTTGAACAACCTAGTATTTTTCGGCTGTGTTTGAACAACTTTCTATTGAGTCATGTTTGAATGACGACATTAGTTGTGTTTGAACAATTTAGTATTTTTTAGCTGTGTTTGAATAGCTTTTTATTGAGTCTTATTTGAATGACGATATTAGTTGTGTTTGAATAACTTAGTACTTTTTAGTTGTGTTTGAACAGCTTTTTATTGAGTTATGTTTGAATGAGGATATTAGTTGTGTTTGAATATCTTGTATTTTTTAGCTGTGTTTGAATAACTTTCTATTGAGTCATGTTTGAATGACGATATTAGTTGTGTTTGAACAACTTAGTATTTTTTAGCTGTGTTTGAATGGCTTTTTATTGAGTCATGTTTGAATGACAATATTAGTTGTGTTTGAACAACTTAGTACTTTTTTAGCTGTGTTTGAACAGTTTTTTATTGAGTCATGTTTGAATGACGATATTAGTTGTGTTTGAACAACTTAGTATTTTTTAGCTGTGTTTGAATAGCTTTTTATTGAGTCATGTTTGAATGACAATATTAGTTGTGTTTGAACAACTTAGTATTTTTTAGCTTTGAATGATGATATTAGTTGTGTTTGAATAACTTAGTATTTTTTAGCTGTGTTTGAACAGCTTTCTATTGAGTGATGTTTGAATGACGATATTAGTTGTGTTTGAACAACTTAGTAATTTTTAGCTGTGTATAAACAGCTTTTTATTGAGTCATGTTTGAATGACGATATTAGTTGTGTTTGAACAACTTAGTACTTTTTTAGCTACGTTTGAGCAGCTTTTTATGGAGTCATGTTTAAATGATGATTTTGTGGCGTACTCATGACTTAGAGTCATGGTATTGGAGTGTCTTTGGGTTAACCATTTTTTGTCTATTCGTGCTCGAATGACGATCACATTGGTTGTGTTTAAACAACTCTGATTTAGTCGACTTTGATGGCTGTGTGTGAACAACTTTTGATTTAGAATTTTAATGACGGAGGTCCTTGAGATGTCTCCTAAGGATGGCTACTAAGTGTTAAACATATTTTTGTTGATAAACAACTCATGAATAATCATTGATAAATATGCATGGATCATGCTTTCATGTATTATTAATCTATGAATGACAAAAGTAATAACTGCTGTACATACTGATTTGAAGATTAGGCAACTTGAAATGTAAAGCATTCCTTACTGGTAGTATTTCTTCAAGTGTTCTATGTTCTATGGTCGAGGCAGCTCTTGGCTGTTTAGAGATTTCAAGTAGTAGGAGCCTTCCTTAGAATGGCAGATTACTTTGTAAGGGCCTTCCCAGGTTGGTCTTAGTTTTCCTTGGGATGGGTCCTTTGTTGCCTGTGATACTTTTCTAAGGACGAGGTCTCCCGTGTTGAACCTTTTTACCTTAACCTTTCTATTATAGTATCTGGCCATTGCTTCCTTGTGTTTGGCCATTTGCTTCATAGCTTCTTCTCTGACTTCATTAATTAAGTCCAAATTGCTGTTAAGTTCCTGCTAGTTCTTCTAGTCTTCATAATTTTTGACTCAGAAGCTCGTTAGTCCTACTTCTACTGATATGATGGCCTCAGTGCCAAATGTCAGTCTGAATGGTGTTTCTCCTGTTGGAACCTTTGTGGTCGTTCTATATGCGTAAAGGACATTTTGTAGTTCTTCAGGCCATGCCTCCTTTGCCCCTTTAAGCCTAGTTTTGATAATTTTGAGCAAGTTTTTGTTCATTACTTTTGTTTGGCAATTGGCCTGAAGGTGTCTGGGAGAAGAGTAGTGATTCTTGACTTCTAATTCTTGGCAAAATTTTTGAAACTTGGGATTGTCAAACTGCTTTCCATTATCTAATATTATGACATGTGGGACTCCAAACCTGCAGATGATGTTTTTCCACATAAAGCTTGTGACTTTAGCTTCTGTTATCGTCGTCACTGGTTTTGCTTCTACCCATTTTGTGAAGTAATTGATTGCAGCGATCGGAAATTTGAGTTGCTTTTTCCCTAGAGGGAATGGACCCATAATATCAATTCCTCATTGGGCGAAGGGCCATGGTGAGGATATTGGTGTCATTGTCTCTCTTGGTCTCATCTGGACATTTGCAAAGCGTTGACACTTATCGCATGCTTTGACGATGTCGTATGCATCTTTCTGTAGTGTTGGCCAATAATATCCTACTTTGAGTGCCTTTCCTGCTAAGGATCTTGCCCTAGCGTGATTTCCACAAATTCCCTCGTGTATCTCATAGAGCACATAATCTGCTTCTTCTGAGCTAGCACATCTTAAATATAGGAGTGAATATCCTTATTTGTATAGCATGTTGTCAATAAGGACAAAGTGAGTTGCCCTGATCTGCATCTTCCTTGCTTCCATCTTATCTTTAAGGAGCCATCCTTCTTTCAAATAACAAACGATTAGAGTCATCCACTCGTCTTGCTCTTTTATCTTTAGAACTTGCTCACCTTCTATGCTTGGCTACCCCCTTATCTCTATACATAGTTTAGAGGTTGCATTGTAGTTGTCTGACGAGGCCAATCTTGCTAGGAAGTTAACTTCTGTATTTTTGGCTCTTGGGATTTGCACGAAGTTTAGGTTGTCGAAGTGCTATGAGAGTTGTTGGACGGTTTTTAAGTACTTCTACATCATTTCTTCTTTGGCTTCATAATCTCCCTTCACTTGTCATATTATTAGCTGAGAATCAGCTTGGACGATAAGGCTTTTTGCTCCTAGAGCTTTTGCTAAACTTTGCCCTGTTAGCAATGCTTCGTACTCTGCCTCGTTATTTGTTGCTGTGAACTATAATCTGGTTGCATACTTCAGTGTTTCGTTTTCTAGAAATATGAGCACTACTCCAGCTCCTCTTACTTTCCTCATTGCAGACCCATCCGTTTGGACCGTCCATGATTCCATAGGAGGCTCTTTTTGCTTATAAGGGTAAGTGAACTCTGCAATGAAGTCTATTAGCACCTGTGCTTTGATTGCAGCTCGAGGCCGATATTCAATGTCAAATTGGCCCAATTCAATTGCCCATTGAATGAGTCGTCTTGCTGTGTCTATCTTGTTCATTGTCTTTCTTATAGGTTGGTCTGTCATGACGACGATAGGGTGTGCTTGGAAATAAGGATGGATTTTCCTAGAAGTGACCAATAATGTGAAAGCTATCTTTTCCATCCTTGGGTAATTTGCTTTTGCACCTTGAAATGCCTGGTTGGTGTAATAGACGGGCTTCTGTACATTTCTTTCTTCTTTGATTAGTGCCGAACTTACTGTAGTGTTGGATACTGCTAAGTAGAGGTACAACTTCTCTCCAATCATCAAGGGGCTTAGTAGAGGTGACTTCGTTAGGTACTCTTTTAACATGGCAATGGCTTCCTCGCATTTGTCAGTCCACTAAAAAGCTTTTTTCAATACCTTGAAGAATGGCATGCATTTGTCTGTTGCCCTAGAGACGAATTTGTTTAGGGTTACAACCTTTCATGTCAAGCTCTGCACCTCCTTCATTGTCTTTGGTGATTTGACTTCAATTATTGCCTTTACTTTATCTAGATTTGCCTCTGTACCTCGTTGGGACACCATGAATCCTAAGAATTTTCTTGAAGCAACAGCAAAAACGCATTTTGCAGGGTTTAACTTCATATTGTACTCTCTTAGTGTGCTGAAGGTCTATTTTAAATCCTCCAAGTGGTCGGCTTCATCCTTGTTTTTCACCAGCATATCATCCACGTATACCTCCACATTCTTCCGAATCTGGTGAGAGAACGTACTGTTCACCAATTTTTGGTTGGTGGCTTCTGCGTTTTTCAGTCCAAAGGGCATAACTTTGTAGCAGTATAACCCTTGGTTGGTGACAAATGAGGTCTTCTCTTGATTGTCTTTGTCCATAAAAATTTGGTTGTATCCAGAAAATGTGTCCATGAAACTTAAGAGCTTATGTCCAGTAGTTGAGTCTACAAACTGATCAATCCTTGGTAAGGGGAAGCTATCCTTTGGGCAGACCTTATTCAGGTCTGTGAAGTCCACACACATTCTCCACTTGCCATTGCTCTTTTTTACCATAACCACATTTGCTAGCCAATTTGGATAGAAGACTTCCCTGATGAAATCAGCTTTTAGTAGTTTCTCTACTTCTTCTGTTACAGCTTTGTTGCGTTCTAGTGCAAATACTCTTCACTTCTGCTGTATAGGTTTACATTCTGGGTTGATGTTGAGACGATGCTGTATGATCTTCCTATCAATTCCAGGCATATCCTCATGTCTCCAGGTGAAGACATCTTGGTTTGCCCTTATTGTCTTTGGTGATTTGACTTCAATTATTGCCTTTAAGAAGCAGATCATTTTCTCTTTCTCTGCTATTGGGAGTGTTGTTCTAATCTTCAATACCCTCGACGAATCTCTTGGGATGATCTCAACTTCTTATGGTGTTTCTAACGGTTTGGGAATGGGCTTTGGTTCATTGATCACCCATGTGCGGTTCTCACCAGATGCTAAGGCAGCTTGATAGCACTCTCTTGCCAGAACTTGGTTTCCTCTGATTTCTCTTACCTTAAGGGTTGTTGGAAATTTCACTTTCAAGTAATTTGTTAATGTTGCTGCTTTTAGTCTGTTGAGTGCAGGTCTTCCTAAGATGATGTTGTATGTTGAAGGACAATTAACTATGAGGAAATCAATATTCTTGGTAATCTGCACTGGATAAGTCCCTACAATTACAGTTAGAGTGACGATGCCTTTAGGGACGATCCTATCCCCTGTGAAGCTCACTAGAGGCAAGGTGAAAGGCCTGATCCTTTTCTTATCCAGCTTTATCTGCTGAAATGCGGGCAAGTAGATGATATCCGCTGAGCTTTTGTTGTTAATGAACACTCGGTGGATGTTGAATTCTTCCACTTTGAGCATGATTACTAGTGAATCATTATGGGGTTGCCTGATGCCGCGACCGTCTCTCTCTAAGTAGACAATATCAGGCTCGTCATTCTTTGACATCTTCATTGGAGGGAGCTGTGAATGGACACTGTTTATTTCCCTTTGCTGTGGCCTTTTTAGGGATTTCAACATCCCATCTACTGTTAGTCCTCCCGAGATCATCTTTATTTCTTCTGCAGGGGGTTTGTTATCCCTTATCTCTGGAGTTCTGTCCTGGTCGTACTTTTATTGGTACTTGTGTGGCTCCGTCCCTCTGACGTACTTTTGCAACTTCCCTTGCTGGATTAAAGTCTCCACCTGGTCTTTCAAATGTTTGCACTCATCAGTACGATGCCCGTGGTCCTGGTGGAATCTACAGTACTTGCTCTTGTCTTTTCTTTCTAATGGAGTGCTAATTGGCTTTGGCCATTATAGGGAAGGATAATCTCTTATTTGCATAAAGACCTACTCAATTAGCATTATTAGAGGAGTGAAGTTGGTGAACTTAGGTTTCTTGTCTGGAAGCTTCTTCTTTTTCCCTATGGCTTGCCTAACACTTCGTGTCTCATTCTTCTTATCGCGATTGCTGCTTGTTCCATCGTCTCTCTTCCTCTTTCCCTTCATTTCCTTTGTGAGCACCGCATCTTTTGCATTCATGTACTTCTGAGCCTTACAGAGCAACTTTGCAACTGTTTTTGGTGGACTTTTAGTGATTGAGAAGAAGAAATCCCTTGGTAGCAACCTTGCTTGCAGGGTGGTTAAGATGACTTAATCTTCAGCTTCATCTACTTGCAGCAACTCCTTATTGAATCGAGTGATGAATTGTCTTAGTGATTCTCCTTCTGCTTACTGAATGTTAAGAAGATGGCCAGTTGGTTTTTTGTGTCTTTGCCCCCCAATAAGATGACAAACAAAAACCCTTACTGAGTTGTTCAAAATCTGCAATAGTTCCTAGAGGTATCTTGCTGAACCATACTCTAGCTACTCCCTTTAGTGTTGTTGGGAATGCCCAACATATCACCTCGATTGGGGTCATCTGCAATAGCATCAGTGTCTTGAGCGATTCGATGTGATCCAAGGGATCCTTGGTGTTAGGTTCTAAAGACTTAGGTTTTTATATATTCAGAACTCTAATGTGTACTGTTGGCAAACCATGATTAAAATAATATGTTTAGTCGTTTTTAGACTTGCTCAAAGTTGATTCGTTTATGTAAAGTTGGAATAAGCTGTTGCAGGATTTAATAAAGTAATTCAGCCTATTTCGATCGATCGAAGCTTAGGCTCGACCAATCGAAAATCGGGTTAGAATGCTTTTTTTGCAGAATTCCAATTCAGCCCTGTTTTGTTTAAAATGTTTAGGGTTTTCTAATTTGCCCTAGGTATAAAAGGCAAATCCTAGCCACGTTTTAGTTTTGTTCATATTGCTGTTTGTGTGAATCTCTTGTGAGATCCTTGAGGAGCTTTTTTTCACACAAGCTTAGGGTTTTCAAGGAGGAGATGTTATTTACACCTTAATGATCAATTCAGTTGCTGCCATTGAAGCCTAAAGAAACACAAGTGTGGGTGCTTGTATCTGGTGGTGAATCTAAGAAAGAAGGAGTTCGTGGATTCGGAGCTTGCACGTGGTCATGTCAGTAAGTTCTACTGGTGGGTAGTAATAAGAAGTCGAGCGTGGGGGCTTGTAAGTCTTATTGTATGAACTTCGATTCTTTCAAGATAGTGGATTCAAGTTTACCTTGAGGATAGCTAGGTTAAATCCTCCCCAGGTTTTTATCGGTTTGGTTTCCTGGGTGATCATATCTTTGTGTTATTTATATTTCCGTTGCTTTACATGATATGATTGTTTGATTGTGATAACCTAGATTTGAATAATTTGATTAAGTAACAACTTGGCTAATTACCTAGGTTAATCCAATTGTGGTTTTAAGGGGTTTAAAAACCATCAAGTGGTATCAGAGCAGGTAGCTCTCTTGTTGTTGATCTTTTGATCACTGAGCTGATCCTTGACCCCTGTTGTTATGGATTTTTGGAAAATCTTGATGCTTATTTATCAACTTGCTTACTTTGTGTATTTGTCTCTTGTTGCTTCTATTAAATCTTTCCTTGGACTTTTTGGTCTTATCATATGTGATAATAATTATTTGTGTTATACTGTCTTAACCGCTCTAAAGGCACGTGATTCTTGTCTTTGGTATTTGGATAGTGGTTGTTCCAGGCATATGACAAGAAACAAAGGATTATTCAAGACCCTCTTTGAAGGAAAGATTGGGACAGTCACTTTTGGAGATGGAAGCAAATCTGTGATCAGAGGCATTGGAACTGTGGACATTCCAGGGTTGTCGGTCTTCGAAGATGTTTGGTATGTTGATGGATTGAAGGCAAATTTACTTAGCATCAGTCAGATTTGTGACGATGGACTAAATGTTCTCTTCACTAAGTATGAATGTGAGATACTTGATGGAGGAGGTGACTGAATGTGTGTCGGTGTAAGGACAGCAGACAACTGTTATGGATTGACACCAAGCATTAGAAACAAGTGCTTTAGTGCAAAGATTGGTCAAGTTGATTTGTGGCATCAATGTTTGGGGCATGCAAGTCATAAGCAGTTAGAAAAAATTTCCAAATGTGATGCAGTTGTTGGTTTACCTAAGTTTGAGAAGATAGATAAGTGCATATATGGACCATGTTAGATAGGTAAATAGATAAAATCTAAATATTTGTCTGTGGCGAGTGTTCAAACTTCAAGACCTCTGGAGTTAACTTCACATTGATCTCATGGGTCCTGCTAGAGTTCAGAGATTAGGTGGAAAGAAATATATTCTGGTGGTTGTGGATGACTTTACTAGATATACTTGGGTTGTGCTTTTGAAAGATAAAGCTGAGGCTCCTGAGAAGATGATTCATCTGTGCAAAAAATTGCAGGTCGAGAAAGATACTGTGATAGCCAGAATCAGAAGTGACCATGGAAGAGAATTTGAGAACACCAAGCTGGCTACTTTCTGCAATGATCAAGGCACACATCAAGAGTTCTCTTCACCTAAGACTCCTCAATAGAATGAAATAGTGGAATGGAAAAATAGGGTTGTTCAAGAGATGGCACGTGTCATGCTACACAATAAAAAGTTGCCCAAATCCTTCTGGGGAGAAGCAGTTAACACTGCTTGTCATACACTCAACCGGGTGTATTTCAGACCTGATTCCAAGAAGACTCCTTATGAACTCTGGAGAGGAAAGAAGCCGGTTGTTAAGTATTTCAAGATATTTGGTAGTGATTGTTACATTCTACGTGATAGAGATAACCTAGAAAAATTTGATGCAAAGAGTGACAAGGGATATTTTCTAGGGTACTCCTCTACTAGTAGAGCATATAGAGTGTATAATATGAGAACCAAAACAGTCATGGAATCGTCAAATGTTGTGATCAATGATGAAGTATGTTCAGAAGCACATTCAGAAAATACTGCTTCAATTCAAGATAAGCCTATGGAGGTTGATGACTCACTCCCTGTTGATTATGTTGGGAAGCACAGTGATGAAGAGTTGATGGTGCTGAATGATGCAGTGTCTATGCCATCAAGTTCGGAACCATCCACACCGGTACATGAGACTCAACAAGCACAACATGAGTTCAGTCCTTCATCGAAACACAAAGGTACCTCAACATCTCTAGTCAAAGGTCCTTCCTCTAGAGTAAGGCTTAATCATCACTCCTCAAACATATTGGGAAGTTTGAATGATAACATGAGATTAAGGTCAAAAGCTTTAAGTGTAATTACACATTCATGCTATCTATCCCAATTTGAATCGAAAAAGGTAGATGAAACTCTTCAAGATGTTGACTGGGTAAACTTTATGCATGAAGAACTTCATCAGTTTGTTCGGAATGATGTGTGGGAATTAGTTCCTAGACCAAAGGGTGTAAATGTGATTGGAACTAAGTGGACCGTTAAGAACAAGTCAGATGAACATGGCATTGTTATCAGAAATAAATCTAGACTTGTTGCTCAAGGTTACACACAAGTGGAAGGGGTTGACTTCGATGAGACTTTTGCACCGGTAGCAATATTGGAATCCATTAGGATACTTTTGGCTATAGCTAGTCATTTAAATTTCAAGTTATACCAAATGGATGTCAAAAGTGCGTTCTTGAATGGAATGTTGCAAGAATAAGTATATGTTGAACAACCGAAGGGTTTTGTTGATCCTCACAGGCCGGATGATGTGTATAAATTGAAGAGATCCCTATATGGTTTGAAACAAGCTCCACGGGCTTGGTATGATAGATTAATTGCATATCTCACTGAGCATGGATTCAAAAGGGGATCTACAGACACTACTCTCTTCATAAGAAAGGATAAGAATAATTTTGTTGTAGCTTAAATTTATGTTGATGATATTGTTTTTGGTGCTACTAATGACTCTCTTGCTCATTCTTTTGTAGAAGAAATGAAGGCTATGTTCGAAATGAGTATGGTTGGAGAACTAACTTATTTCTTAGGATTACAGATAAAGTAAACGGACTCAGGAATCTACATCAACCAAGCAAAATATGCAAGGAATCTAGTCAAGAGATTTGGACTAGACAATGCTGCACATGCCAGAACACCAATGGCTGCTAATGCAAAATTAACAAATGATCCATTAGGTGAGTCTGTTGATGTTACATTATACAGAAGTATGATTGGATGCCTATTGTATTTGACTGCTAGTAGGCCAGATATTGCCTTTAGTGTTGGTGTTTGTTCTAGATTTCAATCTAATCCTAAAGTTTCACACTTGAATGCTGTCAAAAGAATTATTAAATATGTTGGTGGAACTTGTGATTATGGATTAGTTTATAGTATAGAGTCCAATCTGTCTCTTGCTGGTTTTTCTGATTTTGATTGGGTTGGTAATGCTGATGATAGAAAAAAAAGCACCACTGGTGGGTGTTTTAATGTAGGAGCCAATCTTGTTGCTTGGATGAGTAAAAAGGAAAATTCTGTGTTTTTGTTTACTGCAGAGACAGAATATATTGTTGTTGGAAGTTGTTGCTCACAGCTTCTTTGGTTGAAAAAGGTTTTATCTGATTATGAGATATCCCAAGATACCATGGTTATTTACTGTGATAACTCTAGTGCTATTGATATATCTAAGAACCCTGTTCAACATTCTAAGACTAAGCACATAGAGATTAGGTATCACTTCATTAGGGATCTTGTTGAAAGAAATATTGTGTGTCTTGAGTATATTCCTACTAAAAATCAAAATGCCGACATCTTCACCAAACCTCTTAATAGAAGTAAGTTTGAGACTCTTCGTCAAGTAATTGGTGTGATTCTGTGTCCTTGATCTGTCTTTGCTTTCTTGGTCCTTGTGCTTCATTGCTTTTCCCTTTGTGACCATTGTTCTTTGATTTTTGTTTTCTTTTTGTTTTGTTTGTTTGTTTGTTTGTTTGTTTTTTTTTTTTGTCTTTAGGATTTGCATTGCATAACATTCATACATTTCATTCTAGGTGTTTTTATTCTAAATTAAAAAAAAAAAAGGGGGAAGGAAAAGGAAGCAAATTGTGTTTTTGCACTACTCTCTTTGTTTTTGAAAACAAGGTTGGTCAATTTATTTTCACATGACATGTGTTTTGTACTTTGTTTATGTAATACCCCGACCAAGGAAAAAAAAAAGAAAAGAAAAGGAAGGTTATTTAAGTAAATTTTTTTATGTGGTCAATTTTATAATTAATATTTCTTAGGGGTTTTTAGAAAATAAAATTGAAACCCTAGCTATATATATAAGCTTATCATGTTAACGTATATAAGAATTTCTTTCTTGTTAAATCTAAGTTTTTATTTAGAATTAGAGTATTTTTTTTTATGTGAGTATTTTGGCTAATAGTGAGACTTTCTTTAGCCATGGCTGCATGGGTGTGTTCTACGAAATTTTCTTAAAGGAATTGAATCGGATTGATGGAAAAAAAAAAAAGAAAAAAAAAAAGAAGAAGAAGAAGAAGGCTTGACGCAAAGAAGGAATGCCAATTTCTTTCTAATATATTATTATTTGTTTATTGACTTGGTAGAGGAAGAATAGAGTTCAATAAAATCTTGTGTCAGAGATTTGTCTCCATGCAAAGGGAAAACTAGAGGCGGCAATGGCAGTTGAGAAAAAAAAAAAAAAAGAGAAAGAAAGAAGGGAAGAAACGTGTAGAACTTTAGAAGGTGTTATAAGCAATGTTTTGACTCTAAATGATGTTAGCTATCCTAGGCTTTGTCAGTGGCAGTAGAGTATATATATATATATATATATTGAATACATGGATTTTTATTTTGAGATAATAGAGTAAAATTATTGGATATTTTGGTAGTCTCTTTGTTGGCCGGGTACCGTTATAAGTTATTTTTTTTATTTGATTATTGAGTAAAAATATTTGAAAATTGTTCTAGATGATATCTAAGGATTTTAGAGCAAGTGTTAGAGAAAAGTTCTTTTGGAGGTAAGTAACCTTATCCTAATTGGTTTTATCTTTGCGTATTTTAACTACTGAAAATTGTTTACAGTTGTTACAATTTATTTCTATTGTATTATTGATTTCAAGTAAAGAATTATCACAAATATATCTGATTACTGAATATATGATGTATTTTATTTAATTGTTTTTAGCTATATTGATTTAAAGTAAAGAATAAAGAATTTTCACCGATAAATATGAGCATTGAATATAAGATTTGTTTATTTAATTGTTTATTTTTAGCTATATTGATTTAAAGTAAGAATATAGAAATATCACAAATATATTTGAATATTGAATATATGATTATATATACATGTATTTGAATAAGATATATTTTTGTTAGAAACTATGATTTCATATATATGATTATGGACAATTTGACTATGAGTTGATTCTGATACCCAAACCAATAGAGGTTATTCATTGGTACTCTAATTTTATTCATTGGTACTCTGATATCCAGCCAATGGGGGTTATTCATTGGTACTCTGATACCCAAACCAATGGGGGTTATTCATTGATTCTGATACCCAAACCAATGGGGGTTATTCATTGATACTCTGATACCGTTATTCATTGGTACTCTGATACCCAACCAATGGGGGTTATTCATTGGTACTTTGATACCCAAACCAATGAGGGTTGTTCATTGGTATTCTGATACC
Organism: Quercus wislizeni; assembly: GCA_023055345.1. Classification (NCBI taxonomy): domain Eukaryota; kingdom Viridiplantae; phylum Streptophyta; class Magnoliopsida; order Fagales; family Fagaceae; genus Quercus; species Quercus wislizeni. Next base: position 27,100,192 of record JALGQJ010000005.1, read on the forward strand.
CAAACCAATGAGAGTTGTTCATTGGTACTCTGATATCCAGCCAATAGGGGTTATTCATTGGTACTCTGATGCCCAGTCACTAGGATATAACGTGATCATAGTCATAAGATTGTTAATTTGAATATTTGACTATTTTGAGTATTTGAACTAATTTGAGTCACTAAAACTGCTTATGTGTTTTTGGAACCAATTGTAAGTTATAGCTTCTGATATAAGAAAAACTGACTATTTTCTAAACCATCTATGATATATGTGTAAGATTAAAGTATGTGACCTATGTTCAACTTATTATTTTAAGATTATGAAACTTCTTCAGTTATTTCAAAAACACATGGTATATTATAACTTTTGAAAACACATATTACATCTTATACTTTGCAGATCTATTGCTTGATAGAATTTATTAAGACTTAGGTTACTTATTGAGTTGTCAACTCACCCCCTTTTTCTCCTCCAGTTTTAGATTGTGAGGAATACCAAGTTTTGGGAGTACTGATGTTGTGTTGTGAGCAGGAAAAAAAGCTAAGTGATTTTGGGATTGGATGGTCTTCTAATAGTTTTATATTTATTGGCCAATTGACATTATGTACATGAGGTTTGAATTTTGTTCCTATTAAATTATTGGAGATCTATTTCATAAAGAAATTGTTGAGGTATTTTTGATTTGTTTAATTTAATTTTTGAGGATAAATTTTAGTTGCTAAGAAGGCCTTGCACACTTGTAGGGTGCTTACTTTATAAGCGTGCGGCAGTTGTCACGTGCCTATCTTATAGTTGGGTTCAGGGCATGACAATTTAGCTTTGAAGAGCTTATTTATTGCACTTGACTAGCTGAAGCTTTGTAGTGCATGCTGTGTGGGAAAGATGTTTATGGTGTTATCACTTTGTCTTAATCTTGAAGTCACATGTCATTTGATTGTCGGACTTGAACCTTTTGAGAAAGGCATAAATAACCATCTCACCACTATTCAATAGCCAATCATGAACACCTTAATGCATATCATAAAATTTTGTGCTCGAGAAAGTGTAGCACATGCACAAAAAGAACATAAGGTGTAGCCTCAGTTTAATTGCTTAATACTTAAAATTGGTGTGTACTATTAGGCTTGATGCTAAATCACATAATTAAAATTGGTGTGTACATTATCCTGGCTATTTTAATAAGTTTCTGAATAATTGAAATTTGTGTGAACAATATGAGGCAAAATCAAGAAACTTACATGATTGCAAGCTTTTGATCTAGGAGATGTGGGAGTTATATGATGTAACTTTTTAGGTGATAGTCTCTTTCAAATTCTATATGATGGATTTTGTAGACTTTGTGTTCAATTGCTATACACATATCACCTCACATGTAACTCAAGTTTTTGCTAGTTGCACACACTACACAAGTTACTCTTTGCTAAACATTGTATATGTTTTTGTGTGTTTCTTTCGATCTGACCAACCAAGTTTGAAATTACTTTGAGTTTTTGTGCAAAACATATTTTGTGTTTGAGAATTTTAAGGGAGATTGTTTGAAAATCTTAAATTTGGGAAAACTGGGTTTAAAACTTGTGTTTTGGAAAAACATTTCATCTCATACTCATGCATTTTATTTCTTATATTCAATGCTTTAAGAAGTGTTTTCAAAAAATCAGGTTATTTTTTTTTAAAATGCTGTTTTTCCAGATTTTCGATTGATCCAATCTGTTCTTCGATTAATCGAAATTTCTTTTAAAATTGTTTGTGAGCTTTTGTCTGTTTCGATCAATCAAAACTGATTTTTGATTAATCGAAAATCCTGAATAAGCTTTTTTAAAAGTCAGATCTTGACTTGTTCAAAACACCTTTTTCAAAAGTTTTCAAACTTTCCTCTCTCTCTCCAACTCAGCAAGGCTCCACAGCAATTTTTTGTCGTTTTCCTCCTAAATTTTTGCAAGGTTTTTCTCTCCATAAGCCGGTATGTCCATTATACCCTTTCTTTTTCATTTATTTTCAGTTTTACATGCATTTTTTCATGCATTAGAGGGTTATTTTCCGACTATGCAAAAATTGGGGATTTTGATGTTTCAAGCCAAATTTTGTGAAATTGATCAATGGGTTTTGTTGATATAGTGTTATATTCATGATCTATGTTGGTAATTTGATCAATTTGGGGTTTTGTGATGAATTCAAAATTCCAGGGCTTGTATTGAACCTGAATTGGGGATTTTGTTCAAATTGGTTTCAATTGATGAAATTGGCTTGTTGAATTGATGTAATTGATCATTATTTTGAGTAATCTGTCTTGTGTGATGATCAATTGGTCAATTTGTTACAAAATTTTCAAGTGGTTTTTCAAAATTTTGGGGTTTTTGTCAGAAACTCTATTCTCAAGCCATTTTTGTGACTTTGAACTTAATTGCATTGCATTAGGACATGCATCATGACATTTATTTTGTTCATGCATCATATAGTTTTTGTTCTATATCTTTTTTTTGTGCTAACTTGCAGTCCGCCTTTGGTTTTTTGTTTTTCCTTTTGCTTTGTGTCTTGGTCCTTATCCTAGCACCATGCCTAGGAAGACTAGAGCTAATAGGATTCCTTCTACTCCATCTGTGTCTCCCTCTAAGAGTCAGCTTTTTATGAACGACCGTTGTCGAGAGTTCTTTGAGAAACTGAACAGTAAATGTAAGATATGGGCTGAGCGTTCTGTAATCCTAGATGAGGTTGATCCGGTCATTAGGGCGAACCTAGAGACTAGAGGTTGGTTGTCCCTATTAGAGATAGATCATCCACCCCCGACCACCCTGATTAGAGAGTTCTTTTCGAACCTCTCTTGCCACGTCTATGATTCCAACACCCTAGTTAGGAGTTGGATACAAGGTGTTGAGTTCACCATTACCCCTAGGATAGTGGCTAAGGCTCTTGGGGTTCCGGTCGTTAGGGAGCCTGTCTATCCCTATGATGAGACTTCTCCATTAGATGTTGTCATGTCATACATCACTAGGTCTTCTATCTAGTGGGGTTCTGATCTTCGGATCACGACTTCTGAGCTTTCTGAGACTGCCTATCTTTTTCTTAGGATAGCGTGTCATTCCTTGTGGCCTATTTCTCATCTCCACACCATCCCTCTAGAGCGATGTGTGTTTTTGTATGCTTTTATGTCTAGTGTGTCTATCAGCTTTCCTCATCTGTTTCTTCGTTCTTTGAACAAAGTTCATAGGAGTTCTGTCGTAGGGCATGCGCTTATCCATCCTATTTTCATTCATAGGATTTTTTTATTTCTTGGTCTAGCTGATTTCCCTTCTGGTGAGCCCGTTCATGTTGTCGCTCCCATAGGTGCCACCTTCCTTAGATAGAGGGTTGCTCATCTGAGAGTTGATCCTTCGCGTCCTAGAGGTGCAACTTTTGGTGTTGTTCCCCCTCCTCCCTCTTCTACAGGTGCTATTGCTGCTGAGACATCTGATGCTGCTACTACTGATGCTGATGTTCCTCCATCGACTACTTCGGATGATTCAGACATTCGACGTACATTGGATCATGTCTTGACCGTTCAGGCGGCTCATGGACAGATTTTGGTGGACATTCTTGATGAGATTCGTGGTTTGCGTGCAGATTTGGCATGGTTTCGACATTTTTCACCGTCACCTCCTTTTGATGATGGATTTTGATTGCCCTTTGGCATTTCGTCACAAAAAGGGGGAGCATATATTTGATTTGAGAGAGCACTTTGTTTTGTTTTCAGGGGAAGCGCATTTCATTTTTGTTGGTTAGAGCTTGTGGAGTTGTTTAGATTGTATCTAGGTGCTTCACATTGTACTTTACTTTTTTAGCTTTTGCCACATTTGTTTTGTTTTTGATTGGGATATTCATGTTAGAGGGAGTATATATATTTTTTGCTTTATATGTTTCTTGTTTCGACTACTTATTGATATATGTCTTTATTGTGTGTTGTTTGAAATCAAGAATTTATTTCATTTGCTTGTATTTTCCACACATGCGGTTATGCATTTTGTTTAAGTGTTTCAGGAAATATATAGGTTGATTCAATTGAGCTGCTATCTACTCTTGCAACTGATGGATTGTAGTTAGGATTGAATTTGTGTTTATGAGCATTATTTTGTAAAGGGCTTTTATTTGTAAACTTTGAGCTTCTAGTTGCGTTTTGTCATGGATTGTCAAAAGGGGAGTTTATTAGGTTCTAAAGATTTAGGTTTTTATGTATTTAAAACTCTAATGTGTATTGTTGGCAAACCATGATCAAAACAATATGTTTAGTCATGTTTAGACTTGCTCAAAGTTGATTCGTTTATGTAAAGTTGGAATAAGCTGTTGCAGGATTTAATAAAGCAATTCAGCCTAGTTCGATCGATCGAAGCTTAGGCTCGATCAATTGAAAATTGGGCCAGAATGTTTTTTTTTTACAGAATTCCAACTCAGCCCTGTTTTGTTTAAAACGTTTAGGGTTTTCTAATTTGCCCTAGGTATAAAAGGCAAACCCTAGCCACGTTTTAGTGTTGCTCATATTACTGTTTGTGTGAATCTCTTGTGAGATCCTTGAGGAGCTTTCCTTCACACAAGCTTAGGGTTTTCAAGGAGGAGATGTTATCTACACCTTGATGATCAATTCAGTTGCTGCCATTGAAGCCTAAAGAAACACAAGCGTGGGTGCTTGTATCTGGTGGTGAATCCAAGAAAGAAGGAGTTCATGGATTCGGAGCTTGCATGTGGTCGTGTTAGTAAGTTCTACTGGTGGGTAGCAATAAGAAGTCGAGTGTGGGGGCTTGTAAGTCTTATTGTATGAACTTCGATTCTTTCAAGATAGTGGATTCAAGTTTACCTTGAGGATAACTAGGTTAAATCCTCTCTAGGTTTTTACTAGTTTGGTTTCCTGGGTGATCATATCTTTATGTTATTTATATTTCCGCTGCTTTACATGATATGATTGTTTGATTGTGATAACCTAGATTTGAATAATTTGATTAAGTAACAACTTGGCTAATTACCTAGGTTAATCCAATTATGGTTTTAAGGGGTCTAAAAACTATCACTTGGAACTGTCATACGACTCTAACTGCAGGAGACAAAATTTTGGTGGGAGGGGATGGTTTAGTACTTCAGTAGTGAATGGTGAGTCTATCTTTCGAATCATCATATCCATATTCTCTCTACCTTTGTCCTTCATAGCACTTTTTAGTTTGCCCATCTCTTTTCTCATGTTGCAAAGCTCATTCTCCACCCTAGTGGAATCTTCTCCTGAAGTTCTATCTCGCCTATTGGCTTGAGAGTTTGATTCTTCTTCATTTTGGTTTTCACCTATCCGCTAACATTCTATGTTTTGAGACTCCATTGTTTTTCACAGTTCTTCATTTTGGCGAGTTAGCTTTTCCACATTGGCTAAAAGGGCTTGGATTTGTTGTTATTGCACAACATCTAGCTAAGGTCCAGTTTCTGCTTCCATCTTGTACTTTGAGGAACTTTTTTGTCACTGGGAAAGATGGCTTGAATGATTAGCGTTCCCACAGACAGCACCAAACTGATGCTGCAAAAAATCAATAGTTGAGCTCCTTGTTGTAGTGGATAGACAGAGTTGTGAATGGGGTCGTCTCTGTGGATAAAGAACCTGCAAAATGAACTGAGGGGAAGAGTAACATGCCGGTGTGGCATTAGCCAAACCGCGTCTGATGCTTAAGTCAGTAAGGAAGAAAGATTCTAGAGAGAAAATGAGTTGAGAGTGATTTCGTAGAGTATTTGTCTGTACCTTTAACTTTTGTTACCTTCTCTTTTATAGTTTTGTTCCTTATTAATGTTCAATGAATCACTGCATTTATGCTCAACAGCTAGTGTGTTACAAAATCTTTGTCTGAAGTTCACAGCTTATTCTGTGACCGTTGCTCTGTCCGTTACGTTTTGTCATCAATGATCGTAATAAATGCGCAACGTCTTTTATGGGTAAATGATGATTTTAGCGTAGTGACGACCATAAATTTCTGACTCATCAGTCGCTATTAGGCACCAATCGCTAAATAAGGTTTCACCTGCCTTAAAAGAGATCCCATAGCAATTAATTGAGTCCAAGAGTGTGCATGAGACCGAATGGATCTACGAGGAATTGGAGAAAGTAATCATTGGATCAGACGAGGATAAATACTTTCAAGTAGGGACTCAACTACCCCCTGCTGAAAAAGAGGAGCTTTTGGTTTTCTTAAGGAAAAATGTAGACATCTTTGCGTGGAGTACGTACGAAGTGCTCGAAATAGATAAAAAATTTATGTGTCATCATCTAAACGTGAATCTGGCAGCTGTTCCCAAAAGGCAACCACCTTGGTGCTCTTCTAAGGAGTATGCTGAGGCAGTAAAAGAACAGGTAGATAAGCTTAAACGAGTTGGAGCAATTAAAGAAGCATTCTATCTCGAATGGTTGGCCAATACGGTCATGGTGAAAAAGAAGTCAGAAAAGTGAAAGGTTCGTGTGGATTTTACTAACTTGAACAAGGCTTGCCCTAAAGATCCTTTCCCATTCCTCGGATTAATTAGTTAGTAGATGCGACAGCCAGCCATTCTCGAATGAGCTTTTTAGATGTCTTTCAGGGCTACCATTAGATACCATTGGCACTATCCGACCAAGAAAAGACAGCTTTCCTAACCCCTACTAGGAATTACCATTATCGAGTGATGCCTTTTGGCCTAAATAATGCAGGGTCAACATATCAAAGAATGGTGATGCGGATGTTTGAGTCTTAACTAGGGCAGAATGTCTAGGCGTATATTAATGACATGGTTGTAAAAAGTAAGCAGGTTTTAGAGCATTTGAATGACCTAGGAGGTGTGTTCTCAGTGCTTAGAAAACACAAGTTGCGCCTTAATGCTTCAAAATGTTCCTTTGGTGTCGGTTCGGGCAAATTCCTGGGATACATTGTTACTTATCGGGGAATAGAAATTAACCCTGATCATATCAAGCCCATAAATGACTTGCACCCACCTCGAAATTCCAAAGAGATACAAAAGTTGACGAGAATGACAACCACCCTAAATAGATTCATTTCCCAATCAGCTGATTGATGTTAGCCTTTCTTCTAGCTCCTACACAAGTGGAAATTTTTTGAATGGACTTAGGAATGTAGCATTGCTTTTCAAGAGTTGAAGTAGTATTTGTCACATCCTCCTATTCTTTCCCAGCTCGAGAAGGAAGAAGTTTTATATACCTATATAGCGGTTACTAACCATGCAGTAAGCCTAGTTCTGGTTAGAACGAACACTGGGGTGCAAAGCCCGTCTACTATGTTAGCAACTCTCTTCAAGAAGTAGAAACTTGCTATTTACCCCTCAAGAAGGCAATCCTAGCTATCGTAAATGCTACAAAGAAGCTTCCTTATTACTTCCAAGCACATACCATCGTGGTTTTCACCTAGCTCCTTTTGCAGGCGCTACTACGGAGTTTAGACTATACGGGGAGGATAACCAAATATGGAATGATGTTAGGAGCATTTGATATCGAATACATGCCCCGTATAGCTATAAAAGGACAAGTCTTGACAGATTTGGTTGTGGAGTTTATTGAGGGTGCCAAGGAGGAGAAGACATCGGGCCTTGAAGTCCTGGTAATCTCCATTCTCTGCCTTCCATTGTGGGAAATTTATGCCGTTGGGGCAGCTAATCAGAAAGGATCTGGTGTGGGAATTGTTCTAGTATCTCCCGAGAAGATAACCGTGGAAAAGTCTTTAAGATTAAGCTTTCCAACCACATATAATGAAGCGGAGTATGAAGCCTTGCTGGCTAGAATGATGATGGTTAGTAGACTGGGAGGTAAGGTAATGGAGATCTTCTTAGATTCGAGATTGGTGGTGAGGCAAATCAAAGGTGAATTTGAGGCTAAGGACCAATGAATGCAAGGGTATCTTAGCAAGGTTAGGTAGGTACAGTCCAACTTCGAAGTTTTCTCCATTATGCAGATCCCTAGAAGCAAGAATTCTCATGTTGATTCATTGGCCAAGTTGGCCACCTCATCAAGACAAGGCCTCCCCCAAGTTATAATCGTAGAGGATCTAGTAACTCCTGGCTATTATGATCAAGCCATGGTTGGGATACACAACATACAAGTCGGTCCAAGCTAGATGGACCCACTGGTTTAATTTTTAAGGAATGGAACATTACCCAAAGACAAGAGTGAGGCCAAGAAGATCCAAAGAAAAGCTCCACGATATTGCCTTTTTGAGGAGCAGAAACTATATAAATGCTCCTTTTTAAGGCCATATTTACTATGTGTTCACCCTGAGGTAGTGAAGCCATTATTGGAAGAGTTGCATGAGGGAATTTGTAGTAGTTATATAGGAGGAAGGTCTTTGTCACATAAAGCTCTCACCCAAGGGTATTGGTGGCCTAGCATGTAAAGGATTGCTCAAAATTATGTTAGAAAATATGACCAATGTTAGAGATTCGTTCTGAATATCCATCAACTAGGAGGAACCTTGAACCTTCTCTATAGCCCTTGGCCATTTGCTTAGTGGAGTCTAGATATAGTTGGGCTTTTCCCAAGGGCACCCGGAAACTGAAGATGGCTCATCGTCTCATGAAATGGGTTGAAGCTGAGCCCCTTTCTAACATCAGAGATTCAGATGCAAAGAGGTTTATCTAGAGGAACATTGTCATTAGGTACAGAATCCCTTATACGCTGATATTGGATAAAGAACTTTAATTTGATAGTAAGGCATTCAGAGAGTTGGGCATTAGAAATAGATACTCAACCCTGGCCTACCCATAGGGGAATGGGCAAGCCGAGGTTGTCAATAAGGTCATAGTCAATGGACTAAAAAAGAGGCTAAATGAAGCAAGGGGAAAATGGGTGGATGAGTTGCCACACGTATTTTGGACATACCGTACCATGCCCAGAAGATCAACGGGGGAGACTTCGTTCTCAATGACATATAGGTTTGAGACAATCATCCCTCTTGAGATTGGGTTCTTGATGTTAAGGACAAGCCAGTTTGACGTTGACGAAAATGATCGACTACCCTCGGCAAGCCTGGACTTGGCCGAGGAAAGAAGGGAAGTGGCCATGGTCTAGCTGGGCCATTATCAACAAAAACTCAAACAAGTGTATAATAAGGGAATTAGAGCAAGACCACTCATTCCTGGTGACTTGGTTTTAATGAAGGTGGTGGGCACTACCAAAAACCCATCATGGGGAAAATTGGGGCCTAATTGGGAGGGACTCAATCGTATCATTTCAATTGTAGGAATAGGGGCTTACTACTTGGAGGATTTAGATGAAAATGTTGTACCTCATCCATGGAATGTAAATAATTTACGTAGGTATTATTATTAATGAAATTCTAGATTCCTTTCAACTTTATGTTGTTATTCTATGACTGTTTGCGAAGGCTAAACAACTTATATCTTGTTGAATTAGAAATTGGTTAAGTGTTAAACAAAACCTCGGTCTTGTTCGACTCTTAAGGTCACATGCCTTGGGTAAATTAACTTTTATTGGAAATTGGTTAAGTGTTAAACAGAACATCGGTTATGTTTGACTCCTCGGGTCACATGCCTTGGGTAAATTAACTCTTATTGAAAATTGGTTAAGTGTTAAATAGAACCTCGGTCATGTTTGATTCCTCGGGTCACATGCCTTGGGTAAATTAACTCTTATTGAATTTGATTAAGTGTTAAGTGAAACCTCGGTCATGTTCAGCTTTTCGGGTCACATGCCTTGGATAAATTAATTTTTATTAAAGTTCGTTAAGTAATATTCGAAGCCTTAGCTATTTATCATTCCTTGGGTCATTTGTCTCGATTAAAGTGGCATTTAAAAGAAAATGGAGTTAAGTAAACAAAACATGCTAGGGGCTTCAGGATAAAAAGTAAGTATACAAGCAAAATAAGACAATTGACAAAGTATGAAATTCAAAAAATTTCTCTATTCATTTAGTTCGGGGATACCTTTACAAAAGCATAAAGAGTAAGGCAATGGAAGAATAGTGGCTAACCACTAAAACAAGTCTATTACAAGTTTCACAAAATCAGCCTAAACCTAGGTCTAGTAGGTTTACTCATCGGTCTTTTTCTCTTTTCCATTGCCTTTCCCTTTGGGCCTCTCCTCCACTTTAGCCTCCTCTGACTCCAACTCCACCATTTGTTTTGCTTCTATCCTCTCTTTCTTAGTGGAAGGATTAGAGGGCGGTGGAATCGAGGATGGAGGTGTCGAATCGAACATTGGTGAAAAAGGGCTAGGAGCAACGTGAAGGGCTAGGAGGTCGTAAATGTTAGAGGGTCCCTTAGTTCTGAATTGGCATTTACCCTTGTAATGTTTAGAGCCTTTCCCCATACCTCGAGACAAAAGGCCCAAGCGATGTCTCGTAGTTGGGTGGCTAGGCTCTGGGTAGTCTTGGTCATCCCAACATCGTACGCAACTTGCTTGGCCTTAGCCTTTTCGGCGTCTTTGGCCTCTAACTCCTTCAACTGAAGTTTGACTTGCTCTTGGGCTGAGGTGAATTGCTCATCAGTTTTCCTCAGTTGAACCCGCAGCTCCTCGACCTGCTTTTCTGCCCTGCTTAAGGCAGCCTTTGCACTCTTGCATCCCTTCTCTGCCTTGACCAGATGGAAAAGAGATTCCTTATACCACTTTTCTGCCTTATCTAGGGCCTTGTCAACAGCAACCCTCTTTGTCTTCGCATCTTGGGACTTTAAGAGGGCATGGTCAACCTATTCCTTGGCCACGAAGGATGCTTGCATAGCCTGCAGTAAAAAGAAAGAAGATGCGTTAAGAGTTTAACCCTAATGAGGATGTAGAAGCTAAAAGATGGACTTAGGTGTAGGGACTTAACCTTAGCAAGATCCCTCTTCAAGGAGAGGAACACTTCACGTTTCCTCATGTCTTTCAACTCCTGCATGTCTCAAGGAAGGAGTAGAGCTTGCTCAAGACACTTGAAGAATAGCCCAGATCTCCCCTTTTGAGCATCTCGAAGGGTGGCATCAGATGTAAGGGCATCCCTTGTACTTAATATGAAGGCGAGGTTCCATATGGCAGCCTTAGCGCGCTGCTTCCCCCTTAATGGCCTTATCTATCCCTTCCGTGGGGCACTTCTTCTATTGAGCCCTTGTAAGTCTGGGCTCCTTAAAGGGTTCTTGTTGGGAGGTTAGCTATATTTCCCCCCTCTTTAAAGCCCTCCTTCCCCGAATGCTTCTCTCTCTTTCTCTTCTTCTTTGTAGCTTCAGAAGGGGAGGGAAGAGGTGGATCGAGCATGGATGGCCTTGGAACGACGGTCATAGCGAGAGAATTCCCCTCGGTGTGAGCCATTAGTAGGGCTAGCAGGTCAGGAGTCTTCTTTTCAAGTACCATCCCTTTTGGAATATTAGCGGCTTCTTTGGTTGGTACTGACTTGAATAGTGGCTTGAGATTGAGAATAAGACTTAGAAGATTCACCAATGTCGGCCTGGTAGAACATTTCAAAATCCTTTTCTATATCAACTTGAGTGGGCTCGGAGGCTGAGTCCTCCTACTCTTTGTCGGATGGGATCTTCTCTTTCTGGGAGTAAATGAGTTTGGCTGTGAGCTAAGCAGACAGCCCGACGTCTTGGGGACCAGGTGGTGGAGGCTTAGTCAAGAATCCAGGAATAGCCACGTCAATTAGTGCAAGCCTCAGATCTTTGGCCTTGATCACGTGCTTCAGGGATTGAAAGCACCCGTTGATAAGTTTGAACCCAAGGATCACGTGAACTGCTCAAAGCTGTCCGTCTCGATGGAGAAATATTTTGGACCTCAAAATCCTATTGTGGTCCTCAAAATTCACCAAGTTGCAGTTTGGAATAGTATGGAACTTGTTTGTAAAAAAAAAGAAAAAGAAAAAGAATAAAAACAGAAATTAATTAGACAAAAGTAAAAAGTAAAAAGTAAAAATAAAAAAAATAAAGGAAAGGGAGCGGGTACTTTAGTTATTTTAGTCCTCGGGCACCCCATTTGGTTCCCTATCTTGGGTAGGGCAGTGCAAACTATCATGCCATTCATCTGAGATGATGAGGAAGTCTTTGTCCATACCCTTATTAGAATCAAGAATAAAGGAGATTAATCTAACGGTAGGGACCCTACACCTAAAATAGTAACCTGTTTCCTTTCCCTTTTGGCAGTTGTAAACCCATTTAACATCATGATAGGATAAGTTAGTCCCCATCTTTTGGTTTAGCATGTCTACACTACCGAGGACTCTAAAAATATTGGGAGAACATTGGGTGGGGGAAAACCTAAAATTAATAAGAAATTCCCTTGTTACTCTACCCATGGGAATCTCCATCCCGCCCTCAATAAAGGCAATTATGGGAATGACCACTACACTGGTAGGCCTACTCACATTCCACTTTCCTAACTCATAGTGTTGCATTTCTACATTTTTAAGAATCCTATATTTGGCCCTAAAAGTAATCATACCCTCGCGAGTATTAACTAGTTTAGCAAACCTACCCATGAAATCCTACTAGGCAAAAATAAGAAGGAGAGTAGAAATTTTATAGAATCAAGGTAGGGGCTTGGAGGCACTTATGAGCTGTAGAAGGAGATCCTCAGACAACTATTTCAAAAGAAATTCACGAAAGCATGTAAATGGAAGAAATTTACCCCTATCTTCCCTTTTATAGGGGTGGAAAATGAGCAGTAACTTTCCCTCATTAATCCCAAGGAATCTAGACTGTTGGATCATCATCACATCGTAATACTTGGGGGGATAAGCAGCCGCCTGATGCAATAACTATAGTGTCATGGATTCCAAAGCGTTAAGAATGCTCACAAGATAGGTGAAACACGTGGGAACACATTTTGTATGTGACAACACTCCCACCTTCTACTAAAACCTCGCTTTCAGAATGTTTCTAGAGAACAAGGTTTTAGGGGGCTATTGTGGGAGGGCCGAGGACCGAGGAACCCAATTCGAGGATAAATTTTCCAACCCAAGCAAATAAGGGCAAACAAACTCCAAGGGCTACGCCCACTCGAGGAAAGTTTAAGAGCCAAATGGCAACCAACACCCACAAAAAACCCAAGGATAAGGGAATAGATGGCAAAGGAAAGGTACAAGACATGCTTGGGTGGGGGGAGGAAGTTTCCTAAAGGAGACACCTCCCACCTCCGCATTCAATACTTTACACCAACTTAGCTCGCTGCATTAATGAGGAAATGACCTCTGAACATTGGCACCACAGCTCACAACTATTTCTACTACCTCCAAAAGGCTCTTGAGGGGATAAGCTTCCAAAATGTTCCCCTGAGACGTACAGGTGGAGGGTTGAGATGCAAGGGAAGGGACTATATAAGGAAAGGAGCCCCTCAGAAAAAGAGGATGAACATTCTCCAGGACAAAAGAAATAAGTGTGAGAATAGAAAATTACCTTGCAAAGAAATATCAACCTTACTTATCAATACTAAGTCTATCCTCTGACCCGCCCAAGGAAGAGTTCACATTGAATTGTTGTTCTATTCACTCCTATCTGTTACTTTGGTTCCATTAGTCTTAGACTTGTGATTATCTTAGCATTGCACCTGACTTAGAAGCCCATTCTGTTAAAAATTCATTTTTGGGCTTGGTTTGAAAATCTAGGTATCACTATTCTAAGTAGGTCTTGGGCTTTTCTTTTAGAGTCCTTGCACATTATAACATAAAATCTTAATTGATAGAGACTATTCTTTTCTAAGAAATTGATTTTTTATTTTTTTATTTTTTTATAGAAGATTTTAAGAAATTGCAGGGGCTGTTTGGTACTAGTGTTTAAACAACAGTTTTCATTGTTTAAACAACAATAACAATTCTGACACATATCTAATCTAATCTAATCTAATACAATATATAAAAGCAGAAGCTTTTAACCAGGTGTTGACACGTTAGTAAAAATGCCCCCTTCAAAAACTGACACGTATAGGGTAATTCTTTTAAAAAATCGTACGGTGCGTCTGAAAGACTCTCTTTCAGACGCCAACCCGCTCACCCAAAAACAAAAAAAGAAAACACAAACCCTTATAAAAAAGACCAAGCCACTTATCCACAAAAAAAAAAAGAAAAAAAAAAAAGGCAAACCCTAAAACCTAAACCGTATTTCCCGATCAAGATTCATACTCACTCTAACTTGCGATTCAGACTCTGCTTAAAATTTTCTCTCTCTAAAAAAAACCCCTGGTGATATTGCGATACCAAGAAAGGGAAGAAGAAAAAAAAACATAGCCACACAAAGAAGGGGAAGGAGAAGAAAAAACGCGTGCAATACAGAGGCGACAGAGAGAACTACCACCAGTCACGATGAAAGGTGCAAGAGGTATTGAAATACGGAGATAGAGAGAGACAGAGTTCGTACGGCGCCAAGAGAGATACGATGTACACGGAGATAGAAATTGAGAGAGGCGATGAGGCCTGCGGCATAGAGAAAGAGGCAGAATCAGACCATCGGAACCACAAGCACATAGAAAGAAAAATCTATGGCCCATCAACACTGGTAAATTTTTTTTAGATTTGGGTATGAAACATTACTTTTAATTGAGTTTTCCTGTTGGATAGGTTTAGATTTGATATGTTTCTGTTTCGGGTTTTAAAACATAGAATGATTGAGATTTGAGAGGGATACAGAGATAGTGTTCATGAATGTCGCTGCCACCGGCGTCAATCGAGCATCCGACCACCGTCAGTAACCTCGCCATAGAAGAAAAATCTATGAACCATCAACACCATTAGATTATCGGAACTGGCGCCGACACATTCTTTCCCCCTTTTTAGATTTAGGTATGAAATTTGTTGTTGTTTTTTTTTTTTTTTTTGTTTGTTTTGTTTTTATTCCTTTCTCTTTTTATAACTTACAGAAATTACCCAAAAAAAAAAAAATTGATTTTAGTTTTGGCTTTTCACCGTAAAGAAACGAAATTAAAAACAGTTTCCTGTAACTAATCTTAACGAAATCCTTGGGATTAGATAAGGGTAGGATTGACTGTTGCGCTGATATTTGTTTTCTCTTTTTCAATCTTATTTATTTAGGTTTATTGTTCGGTTACGGTTTATCGGAACCGCAGGCATAGAGAGACAGGTCGTATACCCGTAACTGCTAAAGTTTCTGTTTTGTTTTTGTATTTTGTATTTTATATATTTGCTTTTATTTTATAAATTTGTGGATTTGATATGATTTAGGTTTGAATTTCTTGGTTGGATTGGTCTAGATTTTGTTATTGGTGTTAGGCTTCCATTAACAATGCCTTCTATAGTATAATACTATAATACCAGTTTTAATATAATATGGTTTTAGATATCCAGTAAGTTAGTGCTTATGTTGGAGAGTTTGCAATCATCACCAAAAAAAAAAAAAAAAAGGACTTGTACTATGTACATCATACCTGTTTAATGAATGTCTTATAGACGTGTTTATTATTGGTATGATTTATTTTTTTGGGGTTTATTGCTGTTCTCATCAAATTCAAGTTCTTTGAATGTATTAGTCATTGAAGGTAAAATATAACATTTTCTTATGCCCCTTTTAATTATATCGAACATTAGATTTTTTAAAATCACAATATGGTTGTTCGTTTTTCAGATTTCAATTTGCTTCCAATAAGGTTCCATTTCTTTATTTCAGCATGTTTTCTTTCCTTTTTATCCCCCCCCTTTTTATTGTTGTGTTTGGCTGTAGAGAAAGTCTCTGATATTTTCAGAAGTATAATATGAGATTTTTTGATTGGTAGGTGGTTGACAACTTTCATTGTGATTTGATGGTTGGGTTGTGTACATGGAAGCTTCTTAGAGAGCAACTTGGCTATTGTTGGTGGGAGTGTACAGTTAATGAGGAAGCATTGTCAAGGTAATAAAAAGTTCCCACCTTTTCTTGAGTATGAAAGGATTGTGGGCTATTTTTTATTTTTTGGTTTTTATGGGTTTTCTTAATTCTTTCATGTTAAAGTTTATTGCATTGATTTTAGCAATGCTAGTGAATTTTTTGGGGGGGAGGGCTTGTGTATAATATGATTGATAAAATTCCTCAATGAAGGAGTGGTACTGGTATACTACATAGATTAAAAAAGAGTTGTAGCTGTAGTTTCCTTTATTTTAAATTTTGTTTATTAGCCCACCAAGGAGGTTAAATTTAATCTCATACTATTGATATTGAACCATACTTTTATATTGTTATTTTGTTGTGAAAGTTTAATATGTAGAACAAGCTTCTTCTTCTTCTTTTTTGTGTGTGCATTTTATCTCATTTATAAAATCTACTAAAAATTGAAACTATCTATGTTTGATATGGTTTTTGGAGCCTAGATAAGCCTGCTGTGAGGTAATAACTTTTTAAAATACAAAAAACATAAAACAGTGAGAAATGCTTCTGTCAGTGATGATGGAATTTATATAGCAACTGATATCTATTGGTAAGCTATCTTGGTAAGTGAAAAAGATATTACAATACATAGTCTTCTGTCATATAATTTACAGAAACTGCGATTGTAGACTACAAGATGAGAAAGCGTGGTTTGTTTGGCTGATACTAGAAAATAACGTAGCAAAATGCCATAATGTTTCTATGATTGAACACAATATGATATTTCAGTTTTGGTCTTTTTTTTCTTTTCTTTTTTATATTGTAAGAGCCTATTGCATTATCAATAGAGAATTTGTTGTTTTAAGGATATTTAAAAAAGAATTTTGGACCCATTAGATTGAGAAGTCTTTTTTACTCATAAGTCTAACTTTTAGTTACTTATTGAAGTATATTTTTGTAATGCTTGGTTTTTATTTATGTAGTAAGTTTTGGATGTTCTAAAAGGTGTTTTTAAAATAAAATAGTCTTGAAGATGTTAGCACTATTTGAAGAGTCAATTGCACTATAAATAGGATCAATAGAGGTATCCAGTTTGTGCTGAAAATTTAGAACAGGGTATTGTTGAAAGTAGTTCATCTAATGAGGAGAAAGAATAATCTATTTAGGTAGTATTTCTGCACTAACAAATGCACTGAAGAAATGAGAACCATGAGAATGAAAAAGAAAACTTGATACTTCACAACAATTTTGGTTTAGGATATCAAATTTTAAGGCCTATTGTTATTGGCATCATAAAGCACGAAACAGCTTACTAAGTTCTATTTTCCTTAAATACTTGGTACTATTTAGTTAGGAAAGATGATTGTTAAATAGTATTAATGTTATAGGTTATAGCATCTTTCATAAATTACGCTCTTCTCTCTAGCCCTCTCTCTAAAGCCCCAAAGCAACCTTTTCTCATTCTACAACCCTTCCTTCTTACCTCTCGCCTTTTTCTGAATCTAGCAATGATTAAGAAGCATGAAGTTTAAATCTGAACTGTTTAAATTGGGGCTGTTGACAATGCTGCCGTTGAAGGTGAGAGTGGCCTCCATGATCACTTACTAGCCTGTCCATTACTCCGACCTAGAAGACTGAGTCTTCCTTCACAATGGTTTAAAGGATGCTCAATAGGTTTATAACTCCAAAGATAAAAATATTTTTTTCCCTCTTTTTGTTTGGTGGGTTTCGTTGAAATTTGCTATATGAATGAAATTTCCTATTTCTAAACGTGGGATATGAAAGTTTTTACATATTTTGTAGTATTACATAAAGCCTAATTCGTGGATTGCACATTTTCATAGTGTTGTTTCTTTTACATTTACACAAACTGTTTGATAAAATTCTTATGTGATGTTTTGTTGGCCTTTTCTAAAAATGGCATTTTCCATACAATATTACAAATGTTGCCAACTAACGTTTTTATTTGGATTCTGTTTCTCCAACTTAAAATGAATTCCTAGCTTCTATGTATTGCATCTATTCTTTGAACTTGATTTTAGGTTTCTTTTGATTCTATTCTTTTATAAAATGTGTACATTTTCCAAAAATACTTGCAAGACTTCTCTTTATAGCAACACTGGCTAGCAAAGTGCCAAGCAAGTCCAAAGGTCCACAATTAGCCCTAAAATCAAAGTCCAATTTTGTTTCATTTATTTTTTTATTATTTTTTCAATCTTGGGTCTCAAATTGTGTTTCTCATTGCTCAATCAAAATGTAGAATTTCAGTTTAAGGGTCACCAAGGTTGCTGGCCAATGTTCTATACCCATAGGCTTATCTGTTGGGAGCTTAATTGCTAGATGAGATGAAACGGCAAGTGTTTTTTCTTGAATCATCTTTTTGGGTTGCTTTGAATCATCTTTTTCTTGATGAAATCCCTTTTAAATTTAATGTGAGATCTTTTCATTCAAATTTTTTTCCCTCATGTTGTGATAAATCTGAGTAGCTATACTATGGTTGTAATAAATTTAATTTATTATGGAAAGTATTAATTTGGTTATAATAGAAAATTTCCTGATAATATTTATTTAAATCTAAAATTACATGTTCTTTTTGTGTTGCATGATATATGTTCGATGAAATTCCTTATAAATTTATATATGATCATAAGTCTGAGTAGTTATACTTATACTATGGCTGTTTAAAATCAATTTATATGGAAATGAATAATTTGGTTATAAATATGGAGAGCATGATTCTTCCTTTACATATGACATAATTAATTTTCCTGTGATTGTAGACAACTTAACTACTTTTATGACTCCATGAACTGACTAATATGTCATTTACTTTGATATACAACAAATTTTGTGCATATTGTTAATAGGTTTAATTTTCTTTCTTGCTTGCTTTGTACTTCCCACGCATGGTTAAATTTTTTTTTCCTTGCTTGCTTTATCTAATTTTGCTTTTTGTTGACTTCTTCAAATAGTAGTATTACCAACAAAATAAAGAAAAAAAGAGAGAGGGAGAATCGAGGTTGTGGGTCATAATAGGTATGCTTTTTTTATTTATTTATATTTTTAAATGTATTGTTGTGATTTTATGAGGTTGTTCTGCCCCTTTGTAAACAATTGGCCATTTGCTCTAACCTCTAAATTTAGAATGATGTCCTGGGATTATATAATGGTTGTTGGAGCATTAAAGTGAACTGCAGTGGCTGATGTTACAGCTTGAGTCATACAAATCACTCAATTTAAGCCTTTTGAAGATAAATAAGTTTGTGTTGGTAGTCTTACAAAAAACTCTGCCATTTCCTACCCAAACATTGACCCAGCTGTATGTAATTGATGGTCTCCACGTTAGAAAGATTCCACTAATGGTAATGATAATGGTAACTACATTTTAGTAATATGCTCACAAATTATTTGATAAAATTCTGCTATTGTTTTTTATTCTTAAATTTATTTTTATTGTTTATAATTTACGTTTAATGATGTGGAAAGAAGCACCAAGTTCCTATTTTGATATTGTTACTTATATATAACATCCATAGTCTATTGAATAATTTATGTGGTTAGAGAAACCGATTGAAGTGGATAAGAATGTATGATTTTCCTATCAATATTGATGGGGCACATTATAGAGTATCTCTATTGTTGTTGTTGTTTCTCAATTGTGGTGTTCGTGGCGTTTAATCTAATCCAAAAGCAATATACATTATGTTCATGGCATTTAAGTTTTTCCCCCTTAAACCATCAAGGTGCTTGAAGAATTATTTTGGCTTTGGAATATTTTTTCCTATTATTAAAGCAAAGTTACACTCAGAATTATATATGATGATCATTGTACATTTTTTTTCGGCAAACCGAACATTAATGTAGCTTCGAGCAAATTAAATATATATGATTATTATTGAATCATAAAAAATAAAAAAAATAAAAAATAAAACTTATTGGAGGTCTTTTGTGGAATACCTAGCTGATATAGTCATTTGTTTTTACTTACAAAATACTTATGGAAAAAAAATAATAATAACAAGAGATATGGTTTTGTAGAGCCTAAGTAGTAACAGCCAAGACATGCCCTATACTTTATGCAAGATTAGTTAATTGCAACAGATTAGGCAAACTTATTAGAAAGCATAGTAAAAACAAAAGAGAATCCTGACAATATATTTTGTTATTGTAAACTGATGGAAAAACCTAATAGAATTTTATAGTTCTGTTCTATTTAGTCCAAAACAAAAACTAATTGAATCCATATACTTTTAAAAAAATGACAAAAATATGCAAAACAAAACCAATACAAACCCAAATATGTCAATTAACCAAATCTAAACTAAAATATCAGATAAATACAAGGTAAGATAGGCCATCCTAACTGGTCAGTTTGATCTATGAACTCTTCTTACAAAACAGCCAAGTGTTTTATATGGCAAAGAGCGCTGTACAGCTGTAACTAAAAACTAATTGAGACATACCCCAAACTTTAGCCTAGATTAGTTAATTGCAAAATGATCAGATGTATGGGAAAGAGTCTTCCCTAGAAGATTGTAGAGAGTCTTTCAAACTTTATGTGCCGCTTGGTAAAACTTGAAAATTTCTTAAAGCCAAAAAAACTATGGTATTGAATTGCTTTAGTTAGTGTAGAAATTGACCAAAAACCAAAAGCACTTTCACTTTATTTATGAATTAATCTATGATCCTCTTCAAACAAACCTTGCATATGACCTAAGATGGTTTTCAGATTTTAGCCTACCCCAAAGATTAAGTTTTCTTGATTTTGAGGGATTTCAGTTTGGTGATGACTCTATAAATGAGAGTTTCAATTTCAAATAGTGTTTTTTATATATGTATTACTTTATGTTGTTAAATTTGAGTTTGGTTTGATTCAAAATTTGTAATGGTTCATTTATGTAAACCTGCTATGTTTTCTGAATTTTAGATAATTATTATTAATTACATGGCAAACAATCACGTCTTATAGGATCTCAGATACCAACACCTCATTTATATTGGCTCTTATTAGGAATTTTGTATTTATAATGACATATTTTCCCCCATATGTTAATGTAGATCACTCATCCCTGACTTATAAGACTTTTGGCTACTATTAGATAACAGCTACTAAATTAAATTGAAGGGTGGGGAAAGCCTAACTTTCCCTTTGTAGCTATTATTTACTTTGTAACTCTTTGTAGAAAATGAGTACAAGTTACATTTAATGCTTACCATAAAAATACATTTAAAAAAAAAATTTCGATTTAGAGATTTTTATTAGACGGGTTTAAAGGAAAAAGAAATGATAAGCTATCTAACACTGATTCATGTGATTTAGATTTTAGATGGCAGAACTAATGTCACATTTGTATGCGTTATTCGTTTGGAATCAATTTAACATATATTTTTTTTGAAACTTTTGATATGTCCAAGTATTCAAAAAGATCATCAATGGCTTGGATGCTCACAACACCGGACCCATAAGACTTTTAAGAGACAAAGCATGAAGTCCATAAACAAGGGGTTAAACTATTTGAATTTTGGTTTATTTTAGGATTATAAATGTTATTTTGAGCTATGAATCTAAATTTGTATGATGTTATGAAGAAAGGTATTTGTTTTTCCACTACTGTAAGTTAAATTTTTTTCCCCTTATTTAAAGTGTGTTAGTATATGTTACTATAATTAAGTATGATTTGATTTACTTTTGATGATGTTAAATAAGAAAGAAAAATACTTTTTGAGATGCTATAAAAATACAACAACAAAATTATAAAAAAAATTTAAATAAAAATCCCGTGCATTCGCACGGTTTAAAAGCTAGTTTCTATGACATTCAAACATGTATATCCACAACACTGAAATTTGAACAACAATATTATAAATCTCCAACCAAACGAGCCCCGATTTGATTATGACTTTTGTTATGTAATTTTATTTTGTAGTAATTGTAGTATTCATGACTTTCTTCCTTTACAAGCATTAAAAAAAGTCTGACTAATTGTACTAATTTTTCATCTTTTTATTATTATTTATTATTATTAAAATTAAAGGCTTGTTTAGATACCACTTATTTTGCTGAAAACTGAAATTTGAATACACTGTAGCAAAATAATTTTAAGCCACCTAAATTTTTTTGGGGCTGAAACTATTATAGCTTCAGCTGAAAGTATTATAGTTTTTTTTTTTTGATAGGCCAAGAATGTATTGACCATTTGTGATGAATTAACCAATTAATTAGCTAAGTGAATTAATTAGGTTCAATTACATGCAATGAGCGTGGTAGCATAAACAAATCACCAACTAAGTTAAATGTAGCAGAAAATAAATTGACACAGTGATTTGTTTATGAATGGGGAAAACCTATATGGCAAAAACCCTATCGGGTGATTTTAAGGTCACCATTCCTGAGAATCCACTATTATCAAAACAAGCGGTTACAAGAAAAGGAATCCCAGTACCTTATACCAACCTACAGTTGAACCCTTACTCCAATACCCAATTGGACTTATTATGTAGTGACAATCTCTCCATTTAATGCATGGCTCCTACTACGTGACTAACCAATTGTGCGGATCCTAGTACAGGACTTCAATTACCAACTAGAGAAGGTTGTTGGCTGCAAAGTTCTTCAGTCATCACACTATGAAGATCGAGAAGCTCATTGGTCACAAAACCCTACGGTGCACAAACACAACAGCTTCTTGACAAGAGAGATGAACTAGGGAAAATTCTATCTTCGGTCATAATTTGCATGAACAAATTTTTCTCAACACTTGTGCAACTTGTGTCACCCTTTATGGCCCTTAAAATAATCCTTTTATATGTCTAGGGTTGTGAGAAAAGAAAGCCCAAACATACAATCACAGATTGGATGAAAAACAAACCAGAAATTTTGAGTTTCATAAACCTAGACAGATGCCCTATCTGTCAAGCTACTGTCGAGCCATGGGATTCAGACAACTCTAAGTCTTGATAGATTGCTAGCTATCGAGCTTTAATGAGCAACACTTTTCACACTTGAATCTTGGACAAACTTGCATGGATTTAATACTTAAACTTGAAACCTTATTTCTTGAAGTATTAAACACATTCTAGATCTACCTAAATACAAGTAAAGTGTGTTTTGTCAAAGGATTAGCCAATTACATAAAATAGTTACATATGTTCCTAACGTTTGTAACACATATGTACTAACAATCTCCCCATTTGGCAATCCGTGACAAAACCACAACAAACAAATGAACATATGAAAGAAGTCATAAATTACTCAACTCATATTCACTTGTTGAATACAATAAAATCTATTCTAACACAAACCCTTGAAAAACTTTGCAAGAAGAGAGTTTATGACAAGTAGACTTTGACAACTTGTATTTCTGAAACACTTTAAACAAAACTCATCAAGACATCTTTGTGTGAAACTGAAATAATAGATTGCATACAAGTAATAAGAACCATGTGCATAAAAAGAGAAAAGAAACAACACATGTAAGGGTAGGTGAAAAACATACGTCAAAATATAAATAATATGAGTACAATGTATGTCAAAACGGTCATAAGACCCATGTACAAGATATAAATGTATCTAAAGTGGAGAAAAGAAAAAGACACATAAAGTCCTCACTACATCCCTCAAAATCAACACTCACCTTAACAAAAATCTCCTATACTAACTCTCCTCCTAAAAATGACTACTCTCATATCCAAAACTACTCCTCCTTTTTGTCACGAGTGACAAAGGGTAAAAGTGTCAAGTAGACATCTCATCAGCATTGGAAGAGCTAGCATCTCCATCATCCTCATCATCAAAGTAGTAGCATCATCATCCTTATCCTCATCCTCAGAAGCCTCTAGAGTATAGGTGGAGGAGAAGCAACGAAGCCACCTTGACCGCCTGGCGTTGTGCAATACAACCCACATGGGTGTTCACTTGATACAATTCATGAGAGTGTCATGGTGAGCATCCATGCGTTGAAGTTGTGCCATGATGTCCTCGGGAGTCACACTGCTCGTAGAAGAAGAAGGAGTGGATGTGGATGGAGTTGAAGAAGTAGGAGGAGCTGTTGACCCGGACTGCCTTGATCGAAACTGCGCCTCGCTTCATTTAACAGTAGCGGCGTCTATAACACCCATATAAGAGAAGTGGTCAGACATCGGAAAGGGAACAAAAAAATGGCGTAAAATCCTAATGATAGCCGAAGGGAAGATGAGTTTATCACAGGTCGCCGAATCCCTATACACATCTATGATAGAAAGAATGAAGTGAGAAGGAAAATCTATATTAAGATGCTTAAGAAGGGAAAGCAAAAATCGAGCATGGGGCTTTGTGATAGAGTTATAGTGAGATAGGGGATGAAGAACAAAAGTCATAACCATGTTCAAAAACCGAGGGCCTTTAGCAAAGCCCGAACAATAAGTGAACTGATGCTCACCCCAATCAGAAGGGCGCTTACAGAAAGCAGAAATAAGCTCGTCTTTAGATATTGTCTTAAGACGATCATAGTCAGGGTAGTCAGGATGCTCTACCTTGGGGACACGAAGTACATCGGAGACAATCTCCGGTGTGACAACAATGCGTGTACCTTAAACACGAGTAATGAAGAGAGGTACCGAAAAATCAAATCCATGCATGTTGGAGTAAAACTCCTGGATTAGCACAGATGGACATGTGACCGAGACGTTATATAGTGACTCCCATTCCCTACTATGAATAATAGTGGAAAGGTCAGTGTTAGAGAAGTTCGACAAGATGACTTGGCGTTCAGAATGAATGCCTCGTCGGGAAAAGTTCTCAAAGAAGTCTGATTTGGCCTTTTCATCACGAAATCAGATGTGTGAGGGAGTATGATCGGAAGAAGTGGATGCCCTGGAACAAAGAGGGTTCTGGGACAGAGTAGATTTGTGTTTGGGTGCCATAGAAGTAGATTAATGCAAACAAAAGAAAGAGAGGGAGAAAGAAACAATCCGAAAAGTCCCAAGCAGTTCAAATATATCAAAATATATTGAAAAGAAAGAATGTATGCATGGGAATGCATGAACATGTGACATGCAATAGAAAAATTATCATGGGCTCTGCCCAATCCAAACCTACCAGCACACAAGTAGAGAACATATATAGCATACATCTAAATGCATGAAAATATAGTTGTAATGCTCATGAGATGCAATGTATGAAGTTTTTAAGATCAAATCTTCAAAACCCATCCCAAAATTTTTTCAAAAACCTCTTCGATTTTGAAAAACCCTAAAAGTTTCAAAAATCCCAAAAACTCAGGTTAAAAATCCTGAAATGCATGAATATGAGGGATTTAGACACTTACCAAGTGAAGAAAACTTGATTAGGGTAGAAGAATCCTTGAGGAAGAGCTTTAAGGTGAAAGAGAGAGGTTTTGGGAGGTGAAAATGCTAGAGAGATCGAGAGATATCGAGCAAAATGAGTCTGAGATCGCGAGCGCCCCTTATATAGCACCTTAATAATTCTCGATAGATTGAGAGGTGTCAAGGATCTGTCGAGCTTTAAAGAGTTTGATAGAAGTAGCTATTGAGCAGGTTTCCAAGGCAAAAGAAGCTTGATAGATAAAGGTAGCTGTCGAGCAGCTATTGAGGGGACAAAAAGTTTCTCGATCGATCCACCTAGCTATCGAGAGGTGTCGAGATTGCGATAAAAAGCAGTTGAAGAGCTCAATAGATAAGCTAGGTGTCGAGAGGTGTCGAGGAGCTGTCGAGATTGCTTAAAAACAGTTTTTCAAGAAGAGAAAAACACAGATATGAATGCAATCAACCATGCAACTCAACCAAGGATCAAAACAACATTTTGATCTCTCAAAAATATCTCTCAACAAAAAATTGTTAAGCACATAGATCCCAAAACACACACACACACACACACACACACAACAAGTTTAACCAATTTTATATTTCAAAAACAAGTCAAGACAGTTTAGTGAGCATACATTAACACATGTAAACCTTGTGATGGCCAAATCACATTGTACTTGCACATGTATCAAGAGTAATAAAGAATGTTGCATGTTGTGTGTGAAAAACATTGCAAGATTGCATAAGTGTCTACTTCTTATGACGATTTAAGATAAGAGAAAATCACTTTAACTCATACATAATTATAACTGTTTGATGGGGACTATCACTTTTGAGGTACATCCAATAACTCTCACATCTCCTAGAATACACGCTTGCAATCATATATAAAGCATTTTGATTCATTTTGCTTTTATTTTTCTTTGCATTTTTATCTTTTAAGCAAATCATGTATGGACATATAAGAGATAGAGAAGAAATACCCAATTATGTTAAGCAATTGACATTGCACTTTTGCTATGCTGAAGCATATAGATGTCATTTTCATGATTGTCGGACAATAGTTGTGAGATGGTTATTTATGCCTTTCTCTTAGGATTTTCTAGTCATTCTCATAAAAAAAAGTGATATGAGTGTTAAGTACAACAGATAACTTAATCTTACTCATCACAAACACGAGCCACAAAGCTTGCTTGCTTAGTTATGCATAGAGATGCTCATTTAAGCTACAAAAGATATAAATTTTAGAAAATTCTGTTTCAATGGCCATCCAAGGTACCAATGTACACATAACACACACTGTTTTTGTATTTTTCTGATTTTTTAATTTTTATTTTTATGAAAAACAGAATAAACCAAAACTAAAAAGAAAACAAACAAAAACAAATTAAACAAAGCAATGCGTAAAACTAGATGCAAATGCATGAAGAGAAATGAGGAGAGGAAGAAATTAATCCATGGAGATGACATCAATGTTTTGACGAAGGAATTCAAATTGTTTGCTGTCAAGAGGTTTGGTAAACAAATCAGCCTTCTGATCATCAGTGTGAATAAACTCAAGAGTAAGAGTACCATTTTCGATAAGCTCCCTAATGAAGTGATGTCGAATCTCTATGTGTTTGGTTAGAGAAAGTTGAACTGGATTCTTAGTGTAAGGTTGAATTTATTCATTCATTTTGGTGGCTTTATTTCGTGCCAAATTTGCTTGTAATTCAGCATTTAAAAACCCTGTTTTTAGGTGGGAATCATGTAAGGGTATTGTGTGAGAGAGTGTGAAGACAAGCTCAAGAGTGCACACTCAAGAAAGCCTCGCGATTGGATTTCGCGATTGGCTAGTTGCCAAAGGTGGCACACGTGTGAAGCATGCAGGGGAACTGAAGGGTCATGCCAACTGTAAGATTACAGGATAAAACTTCTAGTCTGGCTAGGTAGTTAGCTTGTGACTTAAAATCGTGACTCGTTCTAATCACGAGGTCAAATCGCCAGAATGCCCTGTTTGTTAGAAACCTGACTGTTCGCATTCCTCACTTACCCTATTATAAATACCCTTATACCCATGAAATGTAGGGAGCTTCCAGAGAGAATTTTGAGAGAGAAAACTAAAAAAAAACAAGATTGACTCATCCACAATCTTCATCATTTAATTCTTCAAATTCCTTTACTCTCACCCTCTCCATTGTTACATCCTTGAGAGGTACATTAGCCAAATTCTTATCTCACCATACCCTTATATGTGAGAAAGTATTTTGGTACTTGGGAAGTAGTTTGGAAGGGACTAATTCATTTTGGTTAATACAATGGGTGATTGCGGGATCCGGTAAGCTAGAGAAGACAAGGTTCGGCATAACCCTGTTGGAGTAAGAAGCTTGGAGGGCTTAGGTGCACTGAGTAGATTAGGCTTGGAGGGTCTTCTACTATTCATGTATCCCAAATTTATTCTCTAGTGGATTATTGACCGTTTGGAGGGCGGTGGAGAGGTTTTTCGCCGAGGATTTCAGTTTTCTCTTCGATAACACATCATTGTGTTGTCTTTGTGTTTGCATCTCTTTTCCCTTAATCTTTGCCTTTTAATTACTAATGTGGTTGTGATTAATTTCGGTTTAGATTGTTTTACCAATTCTATTTAGCTTATATTCATATTTTGCACGTATATTGTTTGTTTATAAGCTTGTGTTGATAATTTGTAAATTGGGGCTCCAAACATTCATTGGTGTTTTACACATTATTTGAACATTCAATTGGTATCAGAGCGGGTGCACTTGCTATGGTTTAATTACCTAAGTGCGATCCTTGACCTCGTTTGAGATGGATCGATCTCAATCTCTCAATGCTCCACCATATTTTGATGGTAGCAACTATGCCTTTTGGAAAGTCTAGATGAGGGCATTCTTAGTTCAATTGATGAAAGTGTTTGGGATGTAGTAGATGTAGGATGGACTAGGCTGGAAGCCGCTAAATCCACATGGGATAAGGCGGCTCTTGCGGCAGCTAATGCAAATAGCAAGGCACTAAATGCTATTTTTTGTGGTGTATCTTTATATGAGTTTCACAGGATATCTCACGTTACAATTGCCAAGGAAGCGTGGCAAATATTGGAGACAACCTATAAAAGAACTAAAAAGGTCAAAGACACCAAGTTGCAGATGTTAACCACTCGATTCGAGGAGCTGAAGATGAGTGACAACGAGTCATTCGACTCATTCTATGGCAAGTTGAATGAGGTGGTTATAGGCAAGTTCAACTTGGGTGAGAAGACGGAGGACTCAAAGATAGTGAGGAAGATCCTTCGATCATTGCTGGAGAGCTTCCGTGCAAAGGTAACAGCAATTGAAGAGAGTAAGGACTTTGATGATATCAAAGTTCAAGAACTAATTGACTCACTTTAAACATATGAGCTGTTGTTGCCATCACAAAGGAAGAGCAAATCCCTTGCTCTTAAGACGATTAATGAAAGGATGGAAGCTCATGACTCATTAGATGAGGATTGGGTTGAGAAAGAAATGGCATATCTTGTGAAGAATTTTTGAGAATTCTTGAAGTTCAAGAAGAATGGAAAATTCCCAAGTTTCAAAAAGGAGAAAAAGGACTTCAAGAGGAAAGATGGGAAGGAGTCTTAATCCTTTCAAGGAATCACATGCTTTGAATGCAACAAACATGGACATCTCAAGAAAGAGTGTCCCAATTATTTGAGAGGGAAGGGTAAGGTGTATGCCACTACTCTTAGTGACATCGACTCCTCTAATTTAGATTCAGATGAAAGCTGTGGTGGAGAGGGAAACTTCTCTGCATTCATGACTATTGCTCCAGTGGAATTTTCGAATGATTTGAGTGTGCTAGTGGAAGAGCTTGGTGAGCACACTGAATTGGAGTTAATGGGGATAGTAGAGGAATCCGATGATGAGGAAGATAAAAGAACAGTGGGACTACAAGAGACATACAATTCCCTTTTTGAGAAAATTAGTGAATATGCAAAAGTGGCTAAAGCAGCCATTAAGAAAATGAAGAGAGCAGAGCAAGACTACAAGAGTCTTTTAGTCCGATACAAGGAGACTAAGTGTGAAGTCGAGACGCTGAATGGAGAGCTGACCGAAGCCTACTCAAAGATAAAATTTCTTGAGCTTGAGGTAATTCAAGTTAATGCTAAATTAGAGCAGGTCTCCTCCAAGAAGCTTGATGAAGTGCTTGCTCATCAAAAACCTTTCTCCGACAAAAGCAGATTGGGATACACTGGGGAGAGTAGTTCGAGTGTCAAAGTGTTCAAGGATATGAATTTTGTGAAAGCTAAGGAACCAATGGTGGAAATCACCACTGTTGAGAAAGTGAAGGTGGAAAAGAAGCAGGATGTGATTGACCAACGGTTTTTGACTAAGCCTCCTAACCAATCAGTGGTCAAACCTAAGGCTCAAGGGAAATCACTACCAAAGTCATAAAGAGGTTTGAGAACTCAACATTTTTTCCATTACTGTGGAATTCAAGGACACACCAGACCAAATTGTCATAAGCTTTAGGCATTAAAGAATGGCAACTATCAAAGGCCAAGTGGACAAAGAAAGGATAAAGGGAACCCCAAGCAATCGAAAGGGGGAGAAACTGTGTCTAACATTGGAGATGTAACGAAGATGATTGATGAATTCACCACTTGCTTGACAAGCTTCAACAAAAGGTTTGAAATCCAAAACAATAGTACCCAATCCTTTAGGGATATTACCCCAAACGCACATGTCGTGTGGGTGAAGAGGGGTACTCATGCATAAGTATTACAACATGTCCATGCATTAATACTTCCTATACTTTGTGACTTTGATTGGTTGTGAGCTTTTTGTTATCGTTCCAGCATGGGTTGAAAATTGTGCTTGTTTGCTTTTTTACTTTGAATGTTTACATGTTTTTTATCAATCTTTACTTGTTTTTCTTGTGTCAAAAATTCAAATAAACATAAAAAGTAGGAAATCCAAAAAGTTTGATCGGCATTATTGTGTATTGTCACAAGTATGTTTTGCCTTGTACCTTTGTACTAATGGCTTTATGCATTTACGAGCATAGCTTGTTCTTTATACACTCATATCATTATGGGAAAAATCTTGACATTTATGTGACTATTGCAAATAGATCTTCAAACTTGTCAAGAATGATTAGTCAATGGTTTTGTTAATCTTGAAACTTGCATAGACTTGTGCCTATATATCTTCCCACTCTTTTATTTTTTTGCTTAAAGAGCTCAATAAATGTAAATCTTGAAATGAAAAGAGATAATGAGCTGCAAAAGCCGTTGCACATACTAGTATTTGACTAGGAAAAAGGAAAAGCGACCTTTGTGAAATTGTATGATGCCTAAAAAGCCAAAGGCTTGCTCATCAAATTGAAATATCAAAAATTTCAGGCATCGATCTCAAAAAGAGATGTATTGATTAAAAAAAAAAAATCAAATGATTTGATGTGTATGAAGCCAAATGAAAAGCTTCAAAATTATGTAATCAAGTTTATGTGGGAGGTCATTTATGCATATTTCTATTATTGAGATTGGTCACTTTTCCTCATGCTAATTGTGTATGACTTGGTTGAATTTATCATTAAAGCTTCACATTAGACTAAAGACTATCTCATTTTTGATACCCACACACATCACACATGTCTATGTTCAATGAATGCCTTATTCATTTGTGTGATTGTACTTTATTAAATGTGTTGCACATGCTCAATTATATGTTGATCAAACACAAAAATATTTTTGAGTGTTTTAATTGTTTTTGGAAAGTATTTTGTTTTGAAAAATGTCAAAAATTTCAAAAACTGTGACACCTTGTTCTGGCGACTTGCCTTGCGGATCAAGCTAGTCACATGCCCTAGTCGTGAGCTTGTACATAAGGTTTTTGCGATTCACTAGCGGGTCAAAGTCCCAGTCGTTAAAAAGACTTAGAAATTTTTTCCAAAATTTGGGTTTTTAGATTTCTAGCGACTCAGTTTGGCGACTTGTTCGTGAGTGGAAGCTCCAGTCATGAGGTTTACTTAGAAAGTTTCGTGGCTCCCTTTGCGACTTCCTTGCGAGTGGACCTTCTAGTTGCGAAAAACACTTAGACAAATTTTTCAAATTTTGTCTCAGGGGTTTTTGGCGACTTGGTTTGGCGACTTTTTCGCAACTCATTTCAGTCGCAAAAATCGCGTGTTTTGCGCTTTAAGGACAGTTTTTAAAATACTTTTCAGTTTTTCCCTCGCTCACTTTGACTGTTCATTGTCTTGTCCGTTCATCTCTCTCACAAGCTCACTGTGTTTCTCTAAAAAATCCACCATTTTCATCATCATCTCTTCTTCAAACTTCAAGAAAAGGTTCTATTTTTCTCAAAATATTTCATGTTTATAGCCTGTAATTTCTTGATTTTTGAGGTGTTGTTGAGATTTGAAAAATGTGATGTTCGAATATGGGTTGGGTTTATTTTGTTGAGTTTGTTGAATGGTTTTTGTTGATATTGATAATATGATGCTTGATATAAATGTTCTCATGTTTGCTTCTCATTTTTTAGTATGATACTTAATCTGAGTTGTGTTGTGCATATCATACCCATGGTAAAATGTCTCGTAGATATTTTCTTGTGTTTTTGGGGTTTTTGTGTAATACAATGTTTGTGGGGGTGTCTTTGGTATACACTGATTG
Organism: Quercus wislizeni; assembly: GCA_023055345.1. Lineage (NCBI taxonomy): Eukaryota > Viridiplantae > Streptophyta > Magnoliopsida > Fagales > Fagaceae > Quercus > Quercus wislizeni. The sequence goes on from JALGQJ010000005.1 coordinate 27,131,876, forward strand.
TTATTTGCATCACTAGTTATGTGTTTTGCATTTTGCCCTAGGTTGTTCATGGAATTTTTAAGCACACACTTACATTGTGATCTGCTTGAAGATTTTTATGATAAAACTCTAATGTGTTGTGTTACTGTGTGTTCTCTCATGTCAAGTTGTGCTACTAATTTGTTACTAATTTTTGGTGTTACCATATGTTGTGCTCTGTTTTGTGGTCTTTGCTGCTATGTCTTTGCAGATGACTCTAAAGAAGAAGACTACTACATAAAGGGCTAACAAAAGGCAGAAAATGGATTATACTCGGTTCAGGTCTACCAAACATTTTGAGAGATATAATCAATTTTATAAGAAGGCTTCTATCATACAAGAGAGATTTGTGGATTTGGTTGATTTGAAGGACTACTTCATTCTCGATTGTTTTCAGGAAAGTGATTGGGACAAGCTCCTTGGTGATCTGCCTGGGGTATGTGAACCATTGATCAGAGAATTCTATGCCAATTGTAGTCTTAAGAGAGGATGAAATCAACTGTTGGATAAGAGGCCATGAATTCAACATTGACTTGGAGGACATTGATGAAGTTCTTGGTTTTGAGGAGTTAGACCATGATTTCACACACTACAAGGACATAATGCTCTCCATAGAAACTATTCAATCTCACATTGGTGGAGTTAGAGAAGGAAGATGCCTCAACACTACTGCATTTCCATGGACCTTAGATGTCGCACATACATTATGATGTTCAACCTGTACTCGATAAAGAAGTTGACCACCATCAATAATGCAAGAGCCATTTTTCTCATAGAGCTTTGGGAGAACACTTATATTGATATTAGTGCTCATATCTTTTGCATTATTGTTGATGAAACAAGAACCACTTCAAGGGCAAAGTTGATTTTCCCTAGTTTACTCATGAGTCTCTTTCGAGTAAAGGGTGTGGAAATTCCTCAAGACATCAGTCTCATGCCTACTCCTTCAGCTAACAATGCTCTAACCATTACACGGATCAAAGTTCGTCTTCCGGGTGATGAAGAGGAGGGTGATCAAGAACAAGGAGAACCTATGGAAATCGAGACAGAAGTTGAAGAACAACCTTTAAGCTCAAGAGGCTGTGGCAAAAGGAGTCGAGCTTCATCATCCTTTGCAGTACCTCTAGATGCATTTCAGATCATTCTTGAAAGGATTGACGGGCTTTGAGACGTTTAGAATGAGCAATCTGACAAGTTGGCTGCTATCCAAGAGCAGATGAATCTTCTTTCAGCAAAGTTTGATAGCTTCACTACCCAGCAGTAGCCCTTTGGCCATTCTGGTCAAAAAGGGGGAGAAGTAGCTCTTGAGGGGGAGAAAAACCTTAAGCATTTCACTTTATGTTGTCTATGGTTTTTGTTGTTATTTTGGATAATTTTAATATGGGTTTGCACAGCACTTTGTTAAATACTTTGGTTTAAACTCATGGATGTTTTTACTGTGCTTTTGTTTAAACTTTTGGTACTTTGGTTTATATATTTAAGTTTATATTTAGCACATTGTGTTTTGTACCCATGCTTTGTAGCTTAGTACTTGATATTAATGTTATGCATTTCTTTAAGTACATCACTCTTGTGCCCTTGTTGGATTTTATATCCTTGATGCAATTTCGGTTGAATGTTGGACATGCAAATGATACTTTGTATTGAATTTATTAGCTTGCATGTCTGGATGTTCATTCCTTGTGTGAATGATCATTGTGGTCACTATTTATAGTGATTATTCATTTTTGGTCAAGCCATGCTTTATTGCTTCATTCATTTTTGCTTGATCGCATTGTGCTTGCTCCATATGCATTTCAAGTTTTTTGCTTACAATGATCGTATTGTGTTGTTGTTTTCAGGAAATACTTGTCCATATGGTTCAAGACCTTCACAGATTCTAGAGTTAGGTGTGAGTGAGTTTTGTTCAATTGTTCCCAACTCACATGTTAAGTCTAGAGTTTGTTTTAGGGTTTTTTCACGGAATAGCCAAAGGGGAAGATTGTAAGGTTGAATTTATTCAATCATTTTGTTGGCTATATTTCGTGCCAAATTTTCTTGTAATTTAGCATTTAGAAACCATGCTTTTAGGTGGGAATCATGTAAGGGAAGTGTGTGAGAGAGTGAACTCAAGAAGAGCCTCGCGACTAGCTTGCGACTGGCTAGTTGCCAAAGGTGGCACATGTGTGAAGCATGCAGGGGAGCTGAAGGGTCATGCCAGTTGTAGCACTACAAGACAAAACTTCTAGTCTGGCCAGGCAATTAGCTCGTGACTCAAACTCATGACTCATTTCAGTCACGAGGTCGAGTCGCCAGAATGCCCTGTTTGTTAGAAACCTGACTGTTCGCATTCCTCACTCACCCTACTATAAATAACCTTATACCCACGAAATGTAGAGAGCTTCCAGAGAGAATTTTGAGAGAGAAACCCTAAAGAAAAACAAGATTGACTCATCCACAATCTTTATCCTTTGATTCTCGAAATTCCTTTACTCTTATCCTCTCAATTGTTACATTCTTGAAAGGTACATTAGCCAAATCTTTATCTCACCATACCCATATCTGTGAGAAAGTATTTTGGTACTTGGGAAGCAGTTTAGAAGGGATCAATTCATTTTGGATGATGCAATGGGTAATTGCAGGATAGGTAAGTTAGGGAAGACAAGGTTTGGCGTAACCCTATTGGAGTAAGAAGCTTGTAGGGCTTAGGTGCATTGAGTAGATTAGGCTTAGAGAGTCTTCTGCTATTCATGTATCCCAACTTTATTCTCTAGTGGATTATTGACCGTTTGAAGGGCGGCGGAGAGGTTTTTCGCCGAGGAGTTCGGTTTCCTCTTCGATAACACATCGTTGTGTTGTCTTTGTGTTTGCATCTCTCTTCCCTCAATCTTTGCCTTTTAATTACTGCTGTGGTTGTGATTAATTTCGATTTAGATTGTTTTACCAATTCTGTTTTAGCTTATATTCATATTCCGCATGTATATTGTTTGTTTATAAGCTTGTGTTGGTAATTTGTAAATTGGTGATCTAAACGTTTATTGGTGTTTTACACATTATTTGAACATTCACTTAGAGATGTTTATGGCACTGGTATTGTCACAGTAGATGGTAAGATGCTCTTGACAAATACCATAATCATGGAGGAGTTTTTGCATCCATAAAAGTTGGGTGCAACAGCTACTGGCAGTGATGTACTCAACTTCTGCAGTGGATAATGAGATGGAATTCTGCTTTTTGCTCATCCAAGAGATAAGATTATTACCCACATAGAAACAACCCCCCGATGTACTCTTTCTATTAGCAGCATTCCTAGCCCAATCAGCGTCAGAATACCCAGCTAAGACATCATTAGTGTCCTTGCTATACCACATACCAAAGTTGGTAGTGGTTTTGACATACTTTATGATTCTTTTTAAAGCAGTCATATGTGACTCTTTGGGATTAGCCTGATATCTAGCACATACTGCTACACTGTAACTAATGTCAGGTCTACTAATAGTAAGGTAAAGAAGACTACCTATAATGCTTCTATATAGAGACGAATCTACACTTTTACCTAATAAGTCAATAGTGAGTTTAACATTTGGGCTGATAGGGGTTCTAACAGAACTAGCAGATTCCAAACCAAACTTTTTCACAAGATTTTTCGCATATTTAGATTGAGATAGGAATATACCTAAATCTTGTTGACGAATCTGCAATCCAAGGAAGTGAGTCAGCTCTCTAATCATACTCATCTCGAACTTAGCCTGCATGAGTTTTGAGAAGCTATGAGCAAGTTCATCCTTAGTCGACCTAAAGATGATATCATCAACACAGACTTGAGTAACTATTAACTTGCCATCTTCGCTTTTGATGAAGAGAGTCTGATCAGCTTTTCCTCTTGTGAACCCGTGTGACACCAAGTATTGTGTGAGCCGATCAGACCAAGCTCTAGGGGCTTACTTCAAGCCATATAGTGCCTTCTTGAGGTACATCACATGATCTGGAAAGTGTGGATCAATGAATCCTTTTGGTTGAGCCACATAGACATCTTTTTTAAGTAACCCATTCTAGAAAGTAGTCTTTACATCCATCTGGTAAAGCTTGAACTTTAGGTGACATGCTAGGGCTAGGAGAATTTTGATGGACTCTATACGGGCAATTGGGGCAAATGTTTCATCATAGTCTACTCCTTCCATTTGTGAGTATCCTTGAGCTACAAGATGAGCCTTGTTGCGGATCACATTACCCTCCTCATTAATCTTATTGCGGAATATCCGCTTTGTGCCAATAATGTGCTCACCCTCTGGTCTAGGTACTAGAGTCTAGACATCATTCCTCTGAAACTGAAGCAGTTCATCATGCATTGCTTCAACCTAACTTTCATCCTAAAGAGTTTTCTCAACTTTAATGGGTTCAACTTGTGACAAATAAAAAGAATAAGACACAAAATTAGTAACACATTTATCAACTGTACGCTTTCTTAATGTGAGTTCATTCATGTTTCCCATAATAACTTCAAGAGGATGATTTAATTTAATCTTGAAAGAAGGTCCTTTCTCTTCATGGGATTCAGAATCTGGTGAAGTACGTATATCTGCAGAATCCTCCACAACACTTGGAGTACCGAAAGTACTTGGAGATGCAGGTTCTTGTTCAACAATTTCTTGAACTTCCCGAGACTCAGGAGGAAGAATTTCTTTAGGGAATTCCTCATTAACTTTCTCAAAACTAGAATCCGAGGACTCATCAATAACAACATTCACTGTTTCCATAACCTTCATAGTTCTTTTGTTGTATACCCAATAATCCTTGCTTGTAGAGGAGTATCCTAGAAATATTCATTCATCGCTTTGTGAGTCAAATTTTCCCACATTATCTCTATCCTTGAGGATGAAACAAGTACTTCCAAAAATTCTGAAATACTTCACATTTGGCTTTCTTCCTTTCCATAACTCATATGGAGTCTTCTTCATATCGGGTCTAAAGTACACCATATTAACCATATGACATGCAGTGTTAACGGCTTCTACCCACAAGTTTCTAGCCACATCCTTGTTGTGCAACATGACTCTAGCCATCTCCTGAATAACCCTGTTCTTTCTTTCTACTACACCATCCTGCTGAGAAGTAATAGGAGTAGAGAATTCTTGAGATATACCTGATCTTGTGCAAAAGGACTCCATATACGAGTTCTCGAATTCTTTACCCTGGTCACTTCGAATTCGATCTATCTTTAGGCTCTTTTCATTCTGCAATCTTGTGCATAAGGCTTTAATGTGCTCATGAGCATTAGACTTGGATTGTAGGAGAATAACCCAAGTGTACCTAGTGAAGTCGTCTACCATAACCATGATGTATCTCTTACCACCAAGAGACTTGGTTTTAGTTGGACCTATAAGATCCAGATGTAGAAGCTCCAATGGTCTAGATGTAGCAGATGTTTGAGTGCTCGGATGCTTAGCTTTCGTCTGTTTCCCAAGCTGACATGGTTTACACACCACATTTCTCACTTTACTAAGCTTTGTTATCCCTAAGACTGATTCATGCTTAGATACAATTGAGAGATGTTTGTAACTAAAATGTCCCATCCGTTGGTGCTATAGATCTTCATTTGGTAAACGAATGCTATTGCACACAATATCAGCATCAGGAATCAATCTATAACAATTGTCTAGAGTGCGAACACCACTTATAAGTTTCTTTCCAGACTCATCCATGGCAAGACACTTTCCCTTTGAGAATAGCACCATGAAGTCTTGATCACATATTTGACTTATGCTCAATGGTTCACTCTTAGACCTTCTACATATAGAACATTTGCAATGTCCGGTAGTCTAGGTAGAGAGATGATTCCCTTTCCTTTAATTTATGATTTGCTCCCATCACTAAAAGTGACATTGCCACCTTTCTTAGACTCGAAAATCTTGAAGAGAGATCGGTCTCCAGTCACGTGTCTTCAACAACCGTTGTCAAGGTACCACAAACACGTGTCCATAACCTTAAATGTGTACTTCATCATAAAACACACTTTATGCTTAGATGACAGATCAGTGGGAATGGTGCTTTCTCTCACATGCCTTTTATGAGCTAAACCTTTAATTTTCACTCTTCTCAGATGAACTCCTTTACACATTTTCATTATGAGACAGTCTAATTTCTTCTTAGACAACCTGAGATCTTTTCCAATAGTCATCATAATAGAATTCAAATAACTTTTAGACTTGTATTTTCTGATACACTTAAACAAGTAGAGATTAGAAAAACAAGATGTATTTGAAAACAAAGATCTCTTCAAGCCGATTGCAGCCATGACAACAGGGGTCAATGGATCACACAGCAAAGATTAACCCTAATCAGAGTGTGCCTGCTCTGATACCACTTGATAGGCCAAGAATGTATTGACCTCTTGTGATGAATTAATCAATTAATTAGCCAAGTGAATTAATTAGGTTCAATTACATGTAATGAGCGTGGTAGCACAAACAAATCATTAACTAAGTTAAATGCAGTGGAAAATAAATTGACACAGTGATTTGTTTACGAATGGGAAAAACCTACATGGCAAAAATCTCATTAGGTGATTTTAAGGTCACCACTCCCAAGAATCCACTATTATCACAACAAGTGGTTACAAGTAAAGGAATTCCAGTACCTTGTACCAACCTACAGTTGAATGCTTACCCCAATACCCAATTGGACTTGTTCTGTAGTGACAATCTCTCCTTTTAATGCATGGCTCCCAATACATGACTAACCAATTGTGCGGATCCCAGTACACAACTTTAATCACCAACTAGAGAAGGTTGTTGGCTGCAAAGTTCTTCAATTCATCACACGATGAAGATCGAGAAGCTCCTTGGTCACAAAACCCTATGGTGCACAAACATAGCAGCTTCTTTATAAGAAAGATGAACTAGGGCAAATTCTGTCTCTGGTCACAATTTGCATGAATAAACTTTGCTCAACACTTATGCAACTTGTGTCACCTTTCACGGCCTTTAAAATAATCATTTTATATGTTTAGGGTTGTGAGAAAAGAAAGCCTAAACATTCAATCACAGATTGGATGAAAAATAGACTAGAAATTTTAAGTTTCATAAATCTCGACAGATGCCCTATCTGTCGAGTTGTTGTCGAGCCACGGGATTCAGACAGCTCTAAGTCTTGATAGATTGCTAGCTGTCGAGTTTTAATGAACAACACTTTTCACACTTGAATCTTGGACAGACTTGCATGGCTTTAACACTTGAACTTGAAACCTTATTTCTTGAAGTATTAAACACATCCTAAATCTACCAAAATACAAGTAAAGTGCGTTTTGTCAAAGGCAAGGCCATGCCCAAAAGAGAAATCCACGGGTTAGAGCTCCCAGTTCGACTCTGGTGAAAGTACTGTAGCTTTTTAAATTTCACTCTTCCTTCCATGCCATTAATACCTATCTTCCCATAAACCCATTTCACGCCTCTCCCTTGTTTGTCCTCAGATCGTCGACTATCCCGATGAAGATCAATCTTGGAGTTCACTACAATTTTCTCCAAACTTGTTGACCCACTATTGAAGGTAACTTTCTGACCCATCTGTTGAAGGTAATTTGGTCAAGACCCGTCCTCTCTCTCTCACACATTTTCTCAAATATTTGAAGTACATTATTTCCTCTTTATAGAAACTTTCTTCTTCTTCTTCTTTGAGTAATTTTCTCTGCGTGTGATTATCGGTTATTTGAATCTTGACGGGAAATGAAAAATTTTAAGACTAATTTTTCAACCATTGCTTTTGAGATTAATTTCATTGAGTTTTGTCATTCTCGTCAACACTCTTGCGTTCTTTGAAGAATAACAAGTGAAGTGCATGATTTTATAATTCTGCCATTCACCCCTGTTTTGCTAATTCAACATAAGGCATTCAGCTCAAATAATTGAAATTAGTTGAGAAACTATAGAAGCAACTGCTCTATAATAGCGCTTACTTTTTAAATATTTTCTTAGGCCATGTTGAACAACTCTAGTGACATAAATCTTGTACTGCTAATATTGCTGGTAATTTCAGCAATGCCATTGTTGGCAATGGGCATGTTCTTGGGCCCAATAGGAAGTGGCTGCAACCTTATCCTAAGCAGAGTCTCTGTTCTAAAAGGGTAAACCGTATACCACATTCCATTCTTCATGGCTTCTGCTTAAAAGTTTGCTAGTTGCTAGGTTTGTGTGCTAAAGCAAGATATTGGGTGTGATTAGCAGCAAATTCAATATGATGTTGTAGCTCAGTTTTTCAGACTTGTGTCTTTATGTTAGACCGTGTAGAACTGGGTTCAGTGAGTTGGGACTTGGGTTAATGTTGAACTGTTTTTATTTTCAGCTATTCCACTCAGGGTAGATGTCCTTGAAGTGGCGTGTGTTGATGCAAGAATCTTTTTAGTCTTTTGAGTCTAGGAGAAGCACCTAGACCAGACACTTAAAGTCTGTTCCACCATAAATGTTGCTTCAACAATATTCCATATTGGTTTTTTGTTTTTCTTTTTTGGTAAAAGATTAGAAGATTCCAATTAATTATATAAACACTTTACTCCTCCTCAATGCCGGCCTTGTGTCCTCATGGGCTAGAAATTAAGGTTGGCAACAATTTATTGTTAGCTGGAAAAAGAAAAAGGAATAAAAGATTCGTGGTCATCTTGCTTCCATTATTGTTAGCCAGTAAAACATTGATTAGCGGGATGAGTTTTAATCACTGCCTACCAAATCGTCATTTTTTTACTATGAAAAGAAATGAAAAAAAAGTCGACAAAAAAGAGATTGAAATTTTCTTGATTCTCTAACAATGGCATTTTCTTGATTGTCCTGCCTAGTTATAATTTGAATCATTTTCAATTGTATAATGTTTGTGTCCCTTGTCTCGATCCAATTATTATGAGTCTGATATTTAGGACCTCAATTTAAACTAATGATCTGAAATAATTTCTATCTGGAAGAATAAAAGGATGTTTCAAGTTGTCATAATGATCAAAAGTTCAGGACTAATGGCTAATAATTTCGTTCTATATTACATACAATTGGCCAAAACTATTAGATCTTGGTGCATTATTAAAAATGTAAAAGACAACGGGCCCCAAGCATTACTGGTTTTTATTAGTTTATATTATCCCTCAAGAGTATGGAGTCCATTTGGTTGAGCATTTTGGGTTAAAGCTAGTGATGCCACACAGGTGATTGTTAGAGAACATTAATGATGGAAAATTGAAATTAACTTGTAAGAGAACAGACCAGAAGTATCTAAATTAAACAAAAAAATCAACTTGTACAAATTAAAGTCTTCGGATTAAACACAACCTTGCTTAGCTAAGCTAAGCATCAGCACATAATGAACCGTTAGAAGAAGAGAGAGATAAGACTATTCTTAATTTGTTTGATGGATGCATTTGTCATTGTCTACACACATTAGCACCTTCATCCCAGTATTTTATTCAAAAGCTGAGTTGGACTGCTTTTTGACTTGGAATGCTAAAGGAAACATAAATGGTTGTGCATTCTATCTAGAAATTATTGGTTTGAGGACTATGCATCATGTTGGCATATCATGGAAAATTGCACTATAGGATATCTTATGGAAGTGCATTTCTAGTATGGATGAATGGTTGTGTCCGATTGATAGAAAGCTTTTGGTTTGGTAGTTAATTGATAGAAAGCTTGTGGTTTGGTAGTTCTTTTGAGGGAACTAGGCCTCCTAGAGAGAGAGAGAGAGAGAGAGAGAGAGAGAGAGAGAGAGAGAGAGAGAGAGAGAGAGAGAGAGAGAGAGAGAGAAGAAATTGCATATGCTTGGTACTTAGTTTTATTACTTCCCCCATTCTGCTTTTATAGTAGAGCAATCTGTTAACACTAGTCATTCAGTTACACCACGGCTAGCTGTGTAAAAGCAATGATAGGTATAATAGCAAAACTCCTATCACTGATCTAATCTGATTGGTTCAGTTTTCTCATAATTCTAGCAAAAGCTTTTATGTGTCTTCTGTTCTTTTAATTCTCGCAAAAGCTTTTATTTGTCCTATGTTCTTATAATGTAGCAGTAGACTGTTTTGCTCCTACACATGTTGTTTTGCGTTTGATAGGCAAATGTTCATAATAATTATGTTGAAAGTCTTATGCATTAATCTATTTCATTGATTTTGGTACTTTGATTAGTTTTGTTATAGTGCAGAGTGAGTTTGTTGTACTGTTCACTAGTCCAAGCCAACATAATATCTATTGCTAGTTCCTACCAATGTCGGGAACGAGTAACTATCTCTCTAGTTCTGATGGCCATTTCTGTGACCTAGACAACTGCGTCATTAGGACGTTCCTGAAACTTCATACTTTTGGTAGGAGGTTTTATAGCTGTCGCTATTGGTCGCCGGTAAGTACGATATCCAAGTATTGGCAAAAGATTTGCATTGTGCGTTGAAGAACCAATTTGTTGTATTCCTGTTTATGTGCTGTATTTATTGTGCCTGTAAAGTTGTTATTTTCAACTATTTTGTGTTGGCTTTAATTCCGTGCCAAATTTGATTATATTTTTATTCAATCACATGTAGCCTGTATTTTATGTGGGATTTTATTGTATGGGTTGTGTGTAAGAGAGAGTGTGAACACTTAAGCACCTATAGAAGACAAAGTGGATTTTGTGAGAAGATTCGCGAGAAGATATCCTGCGAAGTGAGCCACGTGCAGAGCACACGACTAGAATGTGAAGAGTCATGACAACTACTTTTCAGGAGTAATTCACTGGTAAGGCCTTCCAACAAAATACCCCGAAACATTATGTTTTGCTATTTTGGCATATCTGCTACACCATGTTTTCACCCATACTATATATACCCACATTACCCACATATTGTGAGGAGTGCTTTTCAGAAAGAAAACCCTAGATATTACCTTTGAGAGTTAGAGATTGCTATACCCACAATCCTCTACACAATTGTTTGTGGTTTTCCTCAAGTTCTACCTCTCCATATCCAAATCCTTGAGAGGTTGACAGCCTAAATATTTACCACACTCATTCTGAGTGTAAAGTGAGGTTTCGATGTTGTTGGAAAGCATTGGAAGAAGCCAATCGTTTGGCGGATGCAATCGGGTTGAATTGCATGATCCGGAGAGTTAGAGAAGACAAGGCTTTGTCAAGTCAGTTGGTAGCAGGAGATTGGAGGGTTCAAGTACATGGGGTAGACTAGGATTGGAGGGTCTTTTGTTATTCATGTACTCCAACTTATTCTCTAGTGGATCGATTTACCACTTGGAGGGCGGCGGAGAGGTTTTTTGTTGAGTTCTTCGGTTTCCTCTTCAATAACACATCGCGGTGTTATCTTGTGTTTTCATCTTTCTTCCTTACTCTTTTACCTTTCATTTTATTGATGTTATTTGATGAAAATGACTTAGAGTAGTTTTATTGTATGTTCACTTGCATTTACTCTTATTTCACACTTAGTTAAGTTAGAGTAAAATCAATCGAACCGTAATTTTTAATTTGGGGTCTAAATAAGCTCTTGTGTTTTCACACAAATTCAAGCTTTCAGTGCAAGATGATGACCATGCATGCAAGTTCTTCAAGTGGTTAGACACTAGCATTTATTGTACGCATGGCGTAGCAACAACACCTATAGTTATAGCCAAATTCAAGCGATTAGAGCATGTGGTGGAAGTTGCTAATGAAGAGTTGAAGCAAGCACACGCCCTGACAGATGCAGCATTGCAAAGGGAATGAGTTGCAAAACGGAAGGCTGAAAGAGCCAAGGCTGCACGCGTGATTTTTGAAGAGAAAGCAAAGAAGTTTAAGATAGCTTTAGTAGTCTCGTGGGTGATGTTTGTAGTATTGCTTATTTTGTCTACTGGGTTTGGGGAAGTTAGAATCAGGCAAAGGTGTTTGCCATAATGGGATGTGTATGTATGTAATAATATAGACTTGTATTATTACATTTGTTTTGTATATTAATTGTACAACTTAATGTTTTATGTTGTATTGCAAGTAACAATTTATGATATGTATGAAGTTGAACTTTTGTTATATGTGGAGACGTTTGATAGAGATAATGTTAATGGCCAAGTTGATGGATATATATATATATATATGTTTATCTATTTACACTTTGCTAGTAATTGATAGTTAGGGTTCTTGGTTTCTTTTTCAAAAATTGAGGGAAGATTTTGTTTTTTGTTTTTTATTTTTTTATTTATATAAATTCCTGGCAGATTACTATTGCAATCTTGAAATATTTTGAGTTTGTCTCTTGTTCAGATAAGATTGAGTCTATTCAGAAGTCCCCTGTAAGCTTTTCCTTAACTTTCTTGGGTTTGTCTTGTAGTGGAATCAAGTGGATTTTCAGGTAGACTTTTACAAGTCTCAGCAAAGGGACTATCAATGGTGCTTTCAGAGCAGTATTAGGGCATTGTAAGAGAGAGAGAGAGAGAGAGAGAGAGAGAGAGACAGGTTCTTTTATAGTCAGTTTTGGACTTTTTGGTACTATTTGATTTATGTTTAATTTGTTTAATTACTTTTTTTGTTAGAATTTCTTTTATTTTAATGACTCTTTACAAGATTTGTCACTGATTTGCAAAGGGGGTCCATTGTCTTACAATAAGGAAAGGCATAGAGGTGAACTACTCCATGGAATTATTTAGCTTATTTCCTTTTTTGGCTAAGATATTTCAGTGCACAAAACCAGATCTTCTGCAAAATGATGCACAATACTGGGTTGGTTTTCTGTTACTGCACAGAATCGGAATAGTTGCAAATGTTGTAGAGCATACTAAGTTGACTGGTTACTGCTACTTCTACAAAAGCTTACTGATGAGTTTCACATGTAAGGATAGATACAAATTCATAAACCAAAGGTATTACAATCAAGTTTTGTGAGCCATCAGTTCTGGTTACCAACAAAAAATCACCATAATGTTAAATGGTATTACATTCAAGTTTGTGAACCATCAGTTATGGTTCTAAAAAAAAAAACCATAATGTTAATGGTATTTTGAACCACAAGTTTTTTTATTGTGACAAAAATAATGGCCACCATAATATGAATGGTAATTATAACCTTAGTAACAACTTAAGTCCTATGATGGAGGCATCCCACATATCGATGCTATGATATTGTTCTGAACCATTTTCATCTCAGGTTCGTCCAAGGAAGAGATCACATGTGCCATTTCATTGTAATGACCTCCTTCATTACTTCAACATGTGCCCCAAGTAGAAAGCCCATGTCCAAGGTCACTGTTTTTATGTGCTCTAATAAAATTGTGAAGAACCATTGTAGCAACAATAATGCGTTCTTGAGCACGTATATGAAAGGTTGGCATACTTCTCAAAATTTTCATCTATTCTTCCAAAACTTCAAAAGTTCATTCTATGACAAAACGAAGTGATGAATGGAGATAATTAAATTTCTCCTTTGGATGTTGTGGTAGTCGACCTTGCTGAAAATCGGGGAGGTGGTACCTCACCCCCTTATATGGTGCAAGGAACCCTCTCTTCATAGGGTACCTTGAATCAACAAGATAATATTTTCCTACAAACAAGAATGGTTATTACATTAGCAATTTCACTACATAATACATAATTTAATACAGTAATTAAACTGCATATTTACAAACCAGGTGGAGGTTTTGGGAAGTTGACACTCTCATTATTGAGGCAACTTAAAAAGATTCTTGTGTCATGCGCTGACCCTTCCCATCCAACACACACGAATGTGAATTTCATGTCAAAATCACATGCATATATGCAATTCGTTGTTGTGATCCCTTTCCTTCCTCTGTATGAGTGTTGCTTATCAACTGGTAAGACCACGAGGACGTGAACCCCATCAATCACACCAATGCAATCCTAACTATTGCCATAAAAATACCATGTGAAATTTGCTACGTGTTATAACCATAAAGATAAATTGAATAAAATTAAGTCAAGATACCAAATTAACAAAGTACCTTGAAATGTGGCCAATATTTATCTGAATTGAGAATATGTTGTGGCACGTTAGGAAATGCAGGATCATCAGGCTTGATAATGTCTGCTGTCATAACAATGGCTAACAATGAAACTTCATCTCCACGTGTCGACTTACTGTCCACCCGAACGCTGAAATCTATCATGCACCGTTCTATTACACATACCACTACCAAGTATCACCAATGTCATTGCCACAGACTCTTCCAAGCGAACTCTTTTGGTACCCTTATATCCATACTGAGTGCGCAATGTATTATTCAATTCTCGAAACACATGGCTTGATAGTCTAAACACATTGCAACATTTCCGCTTATTTCCATTTAAAATATACCATACCCATTCCTACCCTGTTTGTAGATTTGTATGCATTGGTACTTTGTTCATATACGTCTCCGTGTATGCTATGACACTTGCACACCTAGCTAAATATGCTGCGAGTACAATGTCATTGCTCATTTCGAAACTCATTTCCCTGCGTATGTTTTCGACTATATATATAAGAAAATTAATATATGGTTTAACTAATACTTTTAAATACGTTTTCACTGAACAATCAGTTGAAGAAACCACCGCAAATTAGGTAAAATCTATAAAAGATTCCACTGGAAAGTTATCTAGCTATGATCATTGGTATTTCCAATTCATCTCCAGTTGTCCATAACTGTAACCAATCTTTCTTGAATTTTGTAATCTTTATATGGTTTAGGAGTTTTGGTGGCTAACTTCGATTTTCTCTGGTTTGTGGATTAGTCCTTAAATTTGGTTTGGATTGGTTAATTTTAATATGACCATATAGAGCTAAGCATATGTTTTCACAGTCATTGTTCTAGCGGTTCATAATTTCATATTCAAATCTAGAGGAGAAAGTATAGAAGCTCATTGGTGCTAGGAATCAGATGAGTCGTTTAACAAATCCATTCTTTTGTTACCTGTTTTGAAATTTTGTTGGCTGGGAACTAGTGCATTAAACTTTTACCTGCACAAATGGAGCATTAATAAATCAAGTTACCAACAAAATTTGTTATCTTCTTCAATGCCAATGTTTCTGGAACCACCAAAGCTTCCACCAGCTATAACATTGGCCTCAAACAAGGAAAACTAGGCTCTACCCATCTGGGTCTACCTCTAATCCAAAACAACATCAAAAATATGGTTGGCAAAAATTATGGTAAAATTAAAACAATATGGTTTTTCTAATCCAACATCCTGACTCTACATGTCTCCCAATGGAGTAATGCACAAAATCACATTTGCTTACAGCCACAAGCCCACTATACTGTCTGAATTTGCTGATAACCTAAATGGCTAACTCACTTTTTTTATTTTTTATTTTTTTATAAGTAAAAATGGCCAACTCACGTTAAATTGGAAAGAACAAAATATAAATCAGAATTGTTACAAACAGCATGGTCTATTAAGTTTGCTACCTTACCAGAAAGGCAGTGAAACAAGAATCTTAGTAAGGATCAAACGATGTTATAGGGAAGGTAGAAACAAGTGCAATGAATATAGAATCTCCAGCTGAGCCCTCAGCCAAGAGACTAAGCGTATCCAAAATCTGCAGATCAACATGGCATCATCACATCATCAACACAAGTCATGGATTATCTGTCAAGTTCAAGAAAGTATTGGCGTAATAAAACAAACTAACCAGTGAATATATTCTTTTTCATACATTATTCAACAGCATTTGGATGTCACAAAAGGCTTAAGGGGTACTAATTAATTAAACTCTTAAAATTCAATTCACTGTTAGAAAAGGCATACGGGTTTCTATCTTCTGATTGTGGAATTATATTTCCTAAAGGCCTGGTAGATCTGTGGTCTGTGAAATGCATCAATTACCAAATCAGCTAAGAAAATCTTTGGTTTAAACAGCCTCTAATTCTGGAGTAGCTTGGAACATTGGAGGGTGTGTAGGGTGTGTGTGTATTTTCTCCATTATGGCCAGGACTAGTCAATCAACAACCTCATGGGTGTGCAGGGTGTGCATAACTTGCCAAAAAAGTGGGATGATCAAATCCTTTTCGTTAGAATACTGGTTAGATGATTGAATTTACCATTTCCTAATAGTTTAAACTTTTGGGGAAATTAGTGATTTATCATGGTATCAAAGAAGGTGTTTTAAAAGCTTAATCTTTGGGGAAATTGGTAGTTTATCACTTTTCAAGTTTCAAAATGAAAAATAGGCATACACCTCAGCCTATCAGGTAGCAGGCATTGAGTGTAGGCTATCATGGAGTGGCACCACTGAGGAGGAAACAAGGAAAGCACCAGTCCCACTACCACCTAGAACATAAAGGTAGTAACCTTCAATGGCTTGATGCTGTCATATAATGTGATTAGTGGGCTTCACTAGTCTTATAGATTCAACCAAAGAAAAGAAATATTATTCTGGAGGTTCATGTATCAACCTTGGTTTTTTAGTTTCCCCCATTCAATTTTCATGGGAGCATTGCGAGCAATCTTGTCTTTCTGTGTGATGGGCCAAAAACGAATTGACCCATTGTTTCAAATTAATTTATTAATTAACCAAGTTTATTAATTAATCAAATTAACATGCAAAGCGCATGGTAGCACAAACAAATCACCAAACAACTAAAGTATGCAGCGGAAAATAAATGACACGGTGATTTGTTTATGAATGGGGAAAACCTGACGGCAAAAATCCCACCTGGTGATTTTCAGGTCACCACTTCCGAAACTCCACTATTATCACAACAAGCGGTTACAAGTAAAAGAATCCCAAGTACCTTACCAACCTACAGTTGAACCCTTACCCCAATACCTAATTGGACTTGTTCTATAGTGACAGTTCCCTCTTTTTGATGCGCGGATCCCAGTACGCAACTTCAATCACCAACTAAAAAGGTTGTTGGCTGCAAAGTTCTTCAATTCATTCCAACAATGAAGATCAAGAAGATGCTTGGTCACAAAACCCAATGGTGCACATACATAGCAACTTCTTCACAAGAATGATGAACTAGGGCAAGAACTTCATCTCCAGTCACAATTTGCTTGAATAGAGTTTTCTCAATGCTTGTGCAACTTGCCAAACTATTGACGGCCTTTAAAATAATCATTTTATATGTTTAGGGTTAGGAGAAAAGAAGACCTAAACACATAATCACAGATTCTAAGAAACCAGATCAAAAATCTGAATTTCTTAAATCTCGACAGATAAGTCGTCGAGCAGCTATCGAGCCAGCTGTCGAGCTTTAATGAATTTGCACTTTCAGCTTGTTTTTTTGGACAGACTTGATGACTTCAACACTTGATCTTGAAACCTTGTTTCTTGAAGTATTAAAAACATCCTAGAACTACCAAATTACAAGTAAAGTGAGTTTTGTCAAAGTATTAGCCAATTACATAAAATAGTGGCATATGATCCTAACATGTGAAACACATATGTCCTAACAATCTCCCTCTTTGGCAATCCATGACAAAACCGCAACAAACAAATGAGCATATGAAAGAAATCATAAATCACTTAACTCATATTCACTTGTTGAATAAAATAAAATCTATCCTATTACAAACTCTTGAAAAACTTTGCAAGAAGAGAGTTTATGGCAAGTAGACTTTGACAACCTGTATTTCTGAAACACTTTAAACAAAACTCATCAAGGCATCTTTGTGTGAAACAGAAATAAATAGATTGCATACAAGTAGTAAGAAGCATGTGTATAAAGGGAGAAAAGAAATAACACATGAAAGGGTAGGTGAAAGAAAAACATACATCAATCATAAATGAAAGAGATAAGTACAATGTATGTCTATGAATGGTCACAAGACCTCATGTACAAGAACAATGTATCAAAAAAAGAAAGAAAAGAAAAGATACATAGCATCCTCACTACATCCCTCACTAATAACAACACTCCCCCTAACAAAAATGTCTAACTCTCCCCCTAAGAATGACTACTCTCATATCCAAAACTACTCCCCCTTTTTGTCACGAATGACAAAGGGTAAGAGTGTCAAGTAGACATCTCATCGGTAGAGCTAGCATCTCCATCATCATCATCCGAAGCATCATTGTCATCACTATCATCATTAGCCTCATCCTCAGAATCAAAAGCCACGTGAGGAGGTGGTGAAGGGGTAGCCCCAGGAGCAAATCCGCCTATGGTCGCTTGCCGTCTAGCTATGTGGCTAACACAAACATTCACCTGATATAACTCTGTGGAGAGTGTATTTAGGCGAGTATCCATGTGCTGAAGTTATGCCATGATGTCTCCCAAAGACACATCGCTTGAGGAAGAAGAGGGAGTTGATGTAGGTCGAGTAGAACAAGATGGAGTCGGATGGGAGGGAGGTGTAGAATCCTACTGTCACGACCTAAATTGCGCCTCACTATGTTTTATGGTAGTGGCGTCTATGGCACACATGAAAGTGAAGGGGTCGGACGCGGGAGAAGGGACAGAAAAGTGGAGTAAAATTCTTGTGATAGCAGAAGGAAATATGAGCTTATCACGGGACACCGAATCCTGAAAAACATCTATCGAAGACAAAATAAAGTGGGAGGGGAAGTCAATGGTATGATGCTCAAGAAGGGATAACAAGAATCGAGCACGAAACTTCATAATGGAGTTGTAGTGCGAGAGAGGATAGAGTACAAATGTCATCACCATGTTCAAAAACCGCGGGCCTTTTGCAAAGCCCGAGCAGCAAGTGAACTGGCGCTCACCCCACTCTGAAGGACGCTCACAGAAAGCGGACAAGAGCTCATCCTTGGACATAGTCCTCAGACGCTTATAGGAAGGTAGTTGGGAAACTCTATCCTAGGAACCCTAAGCATATCTGCAACAAGCTGCGGTGTGACAGGAATAGAAATACCTCAGACATTAGTAATAAAATAAGGTACGGAGCGGCCAATCTCATGCATGTTGGAATAGAACTCCTGAATCAGCACGAGAGGACAAGTGACGGGCTCGTCACAAAGGGACTCCCATTCCTGATTGTGAATGACAGTGGGAAAGTCAATGTTAGCAAAATGACTCGGCGTTTCGAATGAATGCCTTTTCGGGAAAAGTTTTCCGTAAATGCCTTGTGGGCATCATCATTATGGAAATGGAGAGAGAGAGGTGCATGATCAGAAGAGGAAGAGGCACCGGAATGAAGAGGATTCCGGGCCGGAGTGGATTTACGTTTAGGTGCCATAGAAACTACTAACGTAAACAAAATAAAGAGGGGAAAGAAAGAGATAATCAGAAAAGCTCCAAAACAGTTCAAATAACAAGTATATTGAAAAGTAGAGAATGTATGCATGGGAAAATGCATGAACATGTGACATGCAAAGTAAGTACATCATGGGCTTAGCCCAATCAAATCCTACTAGCACACAAAGAGATTGCACACATCTAAATGCATGATAATACTTGTTATAATGCAACTGTAATGCAATGCATGAAGTTTTTAAGATCAAATCTTCAAAAACTAACCCAAAATTTCAACAATATCTTAGCAATTTTGAAAAACCATAAATCTTAAAAAAAAAAATCCCAAATCCTAGGTTTCAAAATGCAAGAAATGCAAGAAAATATAAGCTTACCACGTGAAGAAAAGCTTGGTGAAGCTTGAAGAAACCTTGTAGAACGGATTTGAGGGAGAGAAGAGAGTGTTTGGGAGAGAAAACAACAATCAATTGAGAGAGAGATCGAGAAAATGACAGGCGGATCGCATAAGGAGCTTAAATAGAGCCCTAAGTAAATCTCAACATATAAGGTGTTGAGGTGGTGTCGAGACATCTGTCGAGCAGGTGTCGAGAAAAGCAACGTCGATAGATCATGGGTCGAGAAGCTGTCGAGGAATAAAAACACCAGAAGCAAGATATGAGGCTCGATCGATCCACCAGGTGTCGAAAAGCTATCAATGTTGGAAAAATAGATGTGCGCAGCGGAAAAAAACGGATCTACTTCATTAGAAAATGATAACATGTGCTACGTAAGTTTCAAAATTAGAGAACAAGAATGCGTACCTTGGTGCGGTGAAATTCAAAACCAAAGATCAGAAGTTCTTGGGAAGACTTTTAATCTTCACTCCAATTCCACTTGATGCCCAAGATGTGTGGTCTCTTAATCAGTTTCCAAGGAGAGAATAAAGAGTGTCCAACACTCACATAAAAACATTTCATTCCTTATGAGAACTCTCATGAAAAGACTTAATGAAAAGTCTCATGAAAAAACCTTATGAAAATCTATATGTTTCTCTCCTTATATATATAACTGATTATCTAATTGGGCTAGCCTTTTGGGCCTTCCCAATTGGTCTTTAGTGTGTGGCTTGGAGTGGGACCAAAAGGGACCAATAAGACACTAGCTCCAATGGGCCTTAGGCTTTTCTGTCAACTCTTGACAAGTCCAAAGTTACCATTAACTATATTTAATACCACTATATAAATATAGTTGCACTCTAGGCCTTATCTATAAATTATATCCCAAGACTTTATTGTACATGCAACCCCTTCATTAAAATATTCGTAGTAATACAAAGTCATGAATATTGACTGCCACTTTGAAGATTACTACATTTTAATCCTTGAGTACCCGATTTAATCCTTTATGTTATTCAATATATATTTATGAAATCCAATTTCATAAATATATATACTTTAGTAACTCCTTACTAAAGTGGTTCGGCCCAACACTCTGAATAACCAAACTTATTAAACTTATCTCAAGGGAATATTTTATATCTCCGTTAGGAGATTATGAATTCCATCTTGAAAATATATATTCCATCAACACTAAATGCGGTTGCCCAACATACTGAGGTTTTGACTATAATTTATAGATCTCACTTCTGATATATCAAAGCAACCTACATCTCATGATCATGTCCATTATTCTCTCAGGATTTAGAGTTGATGTAAATAGAAGTTGTGAGATTTATTATTCATTTGACAATCGTTAGGAGAATAATAAATCTCACAGCGGTCCAGTTCAATATGTTTTAACTCTTAAAACATATCAACATATCAACATATCAACTAAAAGTCTCCACTTCCATGATCAAGACAAATCATCTTAGTTGATATGTTATAGTCTTCGCAGATGAAATGCCCAATTTCATCACCGACTACGAACTAAAATTCTGAGTTTACAAAGAACTTGTGATTTATATCTTTCTGTGACTTTTCACATAAATCCCATACTATGCATCTCATGGACTAAGATAATGTCCTATTAGTTCATATATAGTCTCATATAATTAAACAACTTAATTATTTATAACATGCCAATAAATTGGATTTTAGGATATAAACCCCAACAGTCAAAAGGTCAGAAACTTTCTCGATCGATCCACCAGGTATCGAGGTGCTGACGAGATTGTGATAAGAAAAAGCTTAGGAAGTTTGACAGATAGCTAGTTATCGAGGAGGTGTTGAGAAGGTGTCGAGTTAGCTTTTCAAAACAGTTTTTCGAGAGGAGAAAAACATAGACATGAATGCAATCAAGTATGCAACTCAACCAATGATCAAAATAACATTTTAAGCTCTCAAAAACATCTCTTAACAAAGGTTTTTAAAAGCACATGGATCTCAAAAACACACGTACACACTAAACAAGTCTAACCAATTTTATATTTCAAGAACAAGTCAAGACAGTTTAGTGTAAAAACCTTGTGATGGCCAAATCACATTGTACCTGCACATGTATCAAAAGTAGCAAAGAATATTGCATGTTGTGTGTGAAAAACATCGCAAGATTGCATAAGTGTATACAAGTTATGACGATTTGAGATATGAGAAAATCACTTTAACTCACACACAATCATAACTACTTGATGGAGACTATCACCTTCGAGGTACATCCTATAACTCTCACATCTCCTAGAAAACATGCTTGCAATCATATTTAAAACATTTTTGATATTTTTGCTTTTTATTTTCTTTGCATATTTTTATCTAAACAAAACATGCATGGGCATATAAGAGATAGAAAAGAAATACTCATTTATGTTAAGTTTTTGACATTGCATTTTTGCCTTGCCGTAGCATACAGATGTCATTGACACTGCACTTTTGCTATGTCGAAGCATACAGTTGTCATATTATGATTGGCAGGCAACAGTGGTGAGAAGGTTATTTATGCCTTCCTTTTAGGATTTTTTAGTCTTTCCTGTCAAAAAGAGTGATATGAGTGTTAAGTACAAGAGATAACTTAATCTTACTCATAAAAAACAAGAGCCATAAAGCTCACTTGCTTAGTTGTGTATAGAGATGCTCATCTAAGTTACAAGAGATACAAAGTTCAGAAAACTTTGTTTCAATGGCCATCCAAAGTACACAAGTACCAATGTACACAAAACACACACTGTTTTTGTATTTTTCTGATTTTTCAATTTTTTTTTATAATTTTTATATGAAAAACAAAATAAACAACACCGAAAAAAAAAAAAACAAAAACATGTTAAGCAAAACAACAAAACTAGACTGACTCTAAAGAAAAATAAAATACTCAAGTTATGCAAAACAAAGCCAAGAAGAGAGAGAAGAAGTGATAGAATCACTTGGAGTCTTTTTCCTTCCACACCTTAGAAGAACCTTTTCTTTGAGCAAACCCTTGAACCTGTGATGAAGGGAAAGAATTGAAACCGTTCAAGTTCGAAAGGAACATGAGGGCTTTAAGAAGATCTCCAAGAGGAGCAAGAGAGGATTGAAGCTGATTCTGGCTTCCAGATGCTATCATGCTGTTGCTCTGTTGAGTGACTAGCCACTTATAGCAATTTGGTCGAGTATGACCGGCAATACCACAATGATGATAGAGATGCTGCTTCTTTTGTTTAGGCTTTTGAGAGGTAGCCTTCTTAGCCTTAGGGTTTTTAGCATTTTTCTTCTCAAGTTTAGGGGATGCTACTAATATAGATTTACCCTTATCTAAGTTCTCACTAGCTAAATTAGTTTTAACATTATTGTTCACAATTTCAATATTATTGCTAGGAGGAACAAAAGCAGTAACACTAGTAGAAGCAATATTAGAGGAAGAGAAATCATACCTTAAACCTGTGCGATCAAAAGCAGATTTTTGAATGCTTAGCATCTCATCAAGCTTCACACTTGAAGTCCTCTCTAGTTAAGCTCTGACTTGAAACAGCTCCGCTTCAAGCTTTTTGGTCTTCTTAGCCAAGAAATTGTTCTCGAACCTCAGTGCTCTAATGGTTTGATTTGCCTCATCAAACTTTGTGGAAAGTTCCTCACGGTCAAGTTCCACATCACTGAGCTTCTTGGTGACCAGCTTATTCAGTTTCTCATGCTTCTCGGAAAGCTTGTACAGTTTCTCATAGGCTGTGTGGATATCATTTTGATCATCCATCTTTTAAAACTTTGAGTCCACCAAATCTTCTTCTTCATCCACATCTTCTACAATCCCTTTAGTTGGATTTACAGAGGCAGTGAAGGCATTCAAGATTCCGTCATCCTCATTGTCGGAATCATCCTCAAGCTTAGTGTCCCTCAAGGTAGCAGCAAGTGCCTTGCTCTTCCCAATGCTCTTGAGATATGTAGGACACTCATGTTTCATGTGACCGAAGCCTTGACACCCAAAACACTTAGGTCCTGCAGGAACAGTGTACTGACCACCTTCCTTAGCATCTTTCTTCCCTTTGTCTTGGCCTTTAAACTAAGAAGAACTAAATTGCCTGCGGTCCTTGTCGAAGCCCTTTCCATTTGCGTTCTTCATAAATTTCTTGAATTGCTTGGTGATGTAGGAATTCATCTTGGAATCTTCATCATCTGAAGACTTATCTGTCTCACTGCTCTTGGCCTTTAGTGCCATGCTCTTGCCTTTACCCGTCTTGCTAATCCTTGTTAACCCTAGCTCGTAGGTCTGCGGATTACCAACTAGCTTAGTCAATGGAATCTGGTTAATGTCCTTTGATTCCTCTATAGCAGTGATCTTGGCATGAAATCTCTCGAGTAGAGATTTGATCACTTTCCTCACGATCTTGGGTTCAAGAATGGTTTCCCCAAGATTAAATGTTGAGTTCACTATGTCCTTAAGCTTGGCATAGAACTCGTCAAACGACTCATCCTCCTCCATCTTAATCTCTTCAAAGCTTGTAGTGAGCCTCTGAAGTTTTGAGTCTTTGACAGCCTTAGTTCCCTCATAGGTTTTCTGAAGGATGGTCCAAGCCTCCTTGACAGTTTTAGTTGAGGATATCTTCTTAAACTCCTCATTGGTGACTGCACTGAATAACGCATTCAATGCTTTGCTGTCGAAGTTTGCTGCCTTGATCCTGGCACCATCCCAGTCTGCTGGCGCTTCCTTTGGCTTAGTTTAGCCTATCTCAACAGCCTACCACACTTTCTCATCTAGAGACTGCAAGAAAGCTCTCATGCGTACTTTTCAATATGCATAGTTAGTGCCATAAAAAAATGGAGGTATGATTAATGACTGTCCTCTATCCATGATAAATAGGGGTCAATAGATCAAACACAGCAAAGATTAAAACCTAATCAGAGTGTGCTTGCTCTGATACCACTTGATAGGCCAAAAACAAATTGACCCCTTGTGAAAAAATTAATTATTAATTAACCAAGTTTATTAATTAATGAAATTAACATGCAAAACGCGTGGTAGCACAAACAAATCACCAAACAACTAAAGTATGCAGTGGAAAATAAATGACACAATGATTTGTTTACGAATGGGAAAAACCTGACGGTAAAAACCCTACTGGGTGATTTTCAGGTCACCACTCCCGAAACTCCACTATTATCACAATAAGCGGTTACAAGTAAAGGAATCCCAAGTACCTTACCAACCTACAGTTGAACCCTTACCCCAATACCCAAATGGACTTGTTCTATAGTGACAGTTCCCCATTTTTTATGCACGGCTCCTAAGTACATGACTGACTAATTACGCGGATCCCAGTACGCGACTTCAATTACCAACTAAGAAGGTCGTTGGCTGCAAAGTTCTTCAGTTCATTCCAACAATGAAGATCAAGAAAATGCTTGGTCACAAAACCCAATGGTGCACATACACAACAACTTCTTCACAAGAATGATGAACTAAGGTAAGAACTTTGTCTCCAGTCACAATTTGCTTGAATAGAGTTTTCTCAATGCTTGTGCAACTTGCCAACCTATTGACAGCCCTTAAAATAATCATTTTATATGTTTAGGGTTAGGAGAAAAGAAGACCTAAACACATAATCATGGATTCCAAGAAACCAAATCAGAAATCTAAATTTCTTAAATCTCGACAGATAAGCTGTCGAGCAGCTATCGAGCCAGCTGTTAAGCTTTAATGAATTTGCACTTTCAGCTTGTTTTCTTGGACAGACTTGATGACTTCAACACTTGATCTTGAAACCTTATTTCTTGAAGTATTAAAAACATCCTAGAACTACCAAATTACAAGTAAAATGTATTTTGTCAAAGGATTAGCGAATTACATAAAATAATGACATATGATTCTAACATGTGAAACACATATGTCCTAACACTGTGTCAAGTGGTAAGAATGTTCATTCTATTTAGTGCTGTTAGGGTTGCTTAATTTCATAGATGGCTTATGGTCAAGTTGTGCGGATTCAAAATGCTAGCATCAAATTACCTTGGAATTACAGAGCAATCACTGTTCTCAAATATTGAGATGTTGATAGAGACAACAAAGGCAGCAGAGGTAGCTGAGCATTTATTGAAAAATGAGGAACCTGAAATTGCACTAAGAGGCTTAATTGAGTTTCTTGAAGGGAAAAAGAAAGAGAGTGATGAAACTCAAGCTAGTGAAGCAGAAGTTACAGAAGAGGTAGAGGGCAAAGGTGGAAATGGGACAATGGAGGTTGAGAAAGGCAAACACATATAAAAAAATTATTATAACACTTATAGTCATTTCCAAGTTTCATATAAGTATGGGATTAATTTTTCCACCTGGATCCAAATCCATACTAAACTGGTAACCATCCTAGTAATCACAACTGGAAGTGCATTTGATGAAAATGTAAAAACAATGTAGGGCACAAGGATTTTAGTATTTTGCATACCTTTAACACAAGGTCCTCAAAGCATTGCTCCACATTGACTCGAGCTTTTGCACTACATTCGAAATATAGGCATCCATATTCTCTAGCAAAGTCAATGCCCTCTTTTTTGCTGACAACCCTTTCAGTTTCCGGAAAAGAAAGGTAGCTTCAATACGCATGATACATTTGATTTAAGTAATTGAAACTTGAAAGAACATGACATCCCAAGAATCCTACAACTAATAAGCTCATAAGACAAGGCAAAGTTGAAAATAACAAAGTATAATAATATGATCAAAATAAAAGTACTAGTTCATTACTAAATTCTCTGCTCACCCTGCTACCCAATAGGATATCTCTTAGTAAAATCCTAACCTTTAGACTATTTTATCAAGAAAAGGATGCTCTCAAGAGTCAAAATAGTTATAAGAGCAAGTACATTAAAGAATAAAAACATTTGATAATTCACCCCCTTTTACACAATTCTTTGCACTTTTAAAACTCCTCAGAAAGTTTCATGCAGTTTAATAATTTATACAAGAATATTCCTCCCCAACTCCCTCTAATCATTTGACATTCTAGCTCAGAAAAAGCTGTTTGCTACTAAAAGCAATAGGCTTTTACAATTGAAAAAAAAAAAAAAAAAACGAAGGTACAATTTTAAAATCTATGTAAAGAATAATACACCCCCTTTTAGCTAAGGCAAAATGCTCTTAAAAATCATTTGATACAAATTGGAAACCAAAATGAAAGAAATGAGTAACTACATAACAACTAGGGGTGTGTAGAAAACCCGCCAACCCGCCAAATCTGACACGATCCGACCTGTCGGGTTGGGTTAGTTTTTAGGGCTTGGTGGGTTGGGTTGCGTTACAAAATTTTTTTTTATAGCGGGTCAGGTTGGGTTTGGGTTATAAAATTACAAACCAACCAAACCCGACCCGACCCGAACCACCCATATTTTAATATATGTTTAAAATATATTTTATATTTAATAAAATTTAAAAAAAAACCAGCTATAGAGCACTTTCTTGGTTCCTATTATCATATAATATAAAATCATATTAGTTCTTTTAATATATATATTTAAATATATAATATAATTAATTAAAAATTTTAAAAAATTTAGATATATTTTGTTTATAACTGAGTTAGGAACTCATGTATATATATTTTGTTTAGAAGTTAATTAGGATACTAGTTTATTTATATTTTGTTTATCAACTCAGTTGGATACTTATACATATTTTGTTTACAACTAAGTTGAAATATTAGTTTATATATTAATGTATATTTTGTTTATCAACTCAGGTGGCAAGTGTGGTATATTTTTTTCTGCTCAATTTAATAATAATAGTAATAAAAAAAATTGTCCAACCCATGGGTTCAACCTAACCCAACCCAACCCATGTGAGTTGGGTTAGGTTGGGTTGGACTTATGTGATGGGTTGGGTTGGTTTGAATTTTTTTTGACCCACTATAGTGGATTGGGTAAAAAAATCCCCTCAACTCGACCCAACCTAACCTATGCACACGCCTAATAACAACAAGGAGTAACCAATAGATAACCAAAGGTTCATTTTGCAACTAAATATCACATAACAAGTCACAAGCATCCAAAAATTCAGTGAGTACAGCTCTCAAAGTTTCAAACTCAAGAGGTCCTACAAAGAAATGCAAGAGAATTCTAATAAGGAAAGAAAAAAAATGAAGAGTAAAAAAAATAAAGGCATAGTCAATAGACAGGAAATATCATAATTGGAGAGTAAAGCCAAGTACAATACCATACAATATCTTTGGGTGGAAATATAGTCCCACCCAGGTCGCTGAATTTCATATCAACACCTATGCTAAAGGGCCAATTTACCATTTGAAATGAGGCCATTCAGATTGTATTGAATGATTAGCAACCAGTACCAACAAAGCTGGCATCAAATTTCATATTCATTTGAAGTGAACATGCTAAACATAAGGATTTAAACATGTTTCATATCATGCTAGGCAAGGGTATTTTCTACATTTCAAGCATTTTAACAGATGACAAAGTTATACGTCAATGATACTAAGATAATGAACCCATAGGTATTTAAAATTAAATTATTAAAATGGCATACTATCTACACACCCAACACCACAACTAGATTAATTTCTGATACATTTACTTCCTAAACATAAATACCATTTGGGGGCATATAATTGAGCTTACCTAGTATTCAGAAGAATCAACAATTAACTCTTCAGCATAAATGAGGTTGCGAGATAATTTTATTTCTCTTTTCTGAAAGAATTTTCACCAATGTTATAAAAACAATTGCTTGCAAGAGCTATGATGGGTACAGAGTCCTTTCATGAAAGATCAAGAAATTAAGTTCTTGGGTTGGATACTTTTCTATTCTGAAAAATAATTGTTAATACTTACAAATTTCATTGCACTCACAAAATAAAAAGATAAATTAGAAGTCCTCATTAGAACATGAATTCTCTAATGAGGTAAATCCACTTTCTTAAATAACGTAGATGAATTACACAAGTACTGTTAAGTACTCGAGCCAAAATCAAGAAAATGAGTGTCCAATACATTAGACCTGCATCAGTAATAAGTCTTTTTAGGTGTATGGTTCATTGTAAGTCAGTAGACTATTCTTGTATGTGCAAGATTAGGGAAGTATACCAAGCTAGTTAAAGCTACATCACACCAAGAATAGAGATGTGAACTTCCATTTTTTTTAAGAACCACGAATTCATTGTCAACAAATTGACAATCTCCTGAGCCATATGCAGATATTTTTGAGAGAAATTTCTAGAACTGCTACTTGAATCTACATTCTCATATGACAAGAGTAGAAAGACCTTCAGTGTCATACAGGGTACGTTAGAAAGATAATTCCAACAGAACAGAAGATATCAAAACAAGCATGGAGTTTTGTAACAACAACAAAAAAAACAAACACACACACACACACATATTTTGTGGATAATACAAATGGACCGATAAGAATATACCATAAACATATAACTAATGTAGAATCCTTATGTTTTGGCTGGCACAATCAAAATGATTGATGATAACAATAGAAACCACTATTCTTGTTGACTTGTTGCTATTATTGTAAAAATATTTACTACGCTAGGATGATTTAAATTGCCCTATAACTGGAGAGACAAACATTTTTTTCTCCAGTTAAGCATAATTAAAGAGTAACACAAAAGCGTCCAGTTTCAAAATACATCACCACCCGTATTCAACCTTAAATCACTTTACAAACTATTTTCCATATCAATGACTCCTAAAATAAAAAACAGAACAATCACCTGTAGAACAGTCCCACTTTGCAGCATTAAACTTACACCTTAATTCCCATAAGATCCCAGCTGAAAACTAACCAAAGAAATCAATATAACAGTTCATTCCAACTGAGGTAATACCATTGGCAACCAGTTTTCTTTGACAACCCACCTCCTCCCAACCCACACCACCACCGAAACATGAACAAAATCCCACAATAAGCACATTCAAATCAAACTCTTAAACACCAATAACTACTAAAGAATCCTTAACATCCTACAATATCAACTTCAGACCAAGTCACCATAAACCAGTTGCCAATCACAAAACTTCACAGTTGCAATCACACTAAACAAAAGACCATCACAAAGGAACCTTAAAAGAACACAAATCTAGGGAAAATTGTATGTTACATTACTTAACACCATTTTTAATTACTACTAGAATAGAAAGAGTACCTAATAGTTACATAACACCCATTGTAAGCATAGTTTCTACCAAAAAAAAAAAAAAGAGCAACAGGTACATAGAGATAATCTGATTACTACAACACCATTCCAAGCAACCCCTATCAAAACAATCCCCTTTCCTTCACCAAAGCTTAGGGTTTTTTTAGTATTGTTTCTCTAGCCACTTAAGCTGAAACTCTTTACAATGACTATGTGTTGCAAACAAGTGCCTAGCCTCTTGGTTTCCCATGATGAAGTAGGAGCTGAACATATGAAGGTGATCACTCGGTTGCACCCTAGGAAGACTCAACACCATGTCCATAATTGCTTGAACCTTAGCAGCGCTGTGGAAGCAAATGGTGTACGAGTACTTACACTTCTACTTTCATCGATAACATTGGAGATGTTCTTCAAAGAGTCGGACATCTCTTGCATAATTGAATGCCTTTTACCACGCTTCTCGTGAATTCCCCTAAAGAGGTGGACACCTCTTGCCAAGCCTTTTCCCTTATTCATTGCCAATTAACAAGTTCTTTACTATCAGTGGAGTCCCTAGACCTTTTGGAGCTTTCCTTTGGTATTTGATTACTGGGGTCCATGCATTTTTTCCCGTTGCAACCGTGCCTTCAAACATGATTTCCATGGAAGCAATATTCAGCAAAATTTTCTTGCAAATGGTTGTTGCCTAGGAACATTCCTACATGTGTACAACCAATAGTTACGGCACAATATAGTTGTAGATAGTTGAGGTAGTTACAACACAATATAGTTGTAGATAGTTGAGGTTATCACAATTATGTAAAGTAAACTAACCTGACTCATCCTGTCAGGGGTGAAAGGCGACTCGTCTTGATCGTATAGAGACGGCGGGTCATGCCAACACCTAACATAACAAAAAAAAGTAAACTAACCTTAAGCTTTCAGTCCCACCACTTATCAGTGGCATCAATCCTCCTAGTGTCATGATCATAACCCAACACAGTCTCATGCTCAATAAGCTGCTTCCATATCTTTCAAGATTTTCTCAAATGATCCCATTTGTTTTTAAACTGTAGGTGAGACATCACTTTGCCCATTTCACTCAACTGCTTAATCACTACATCAACCTCATTTTAGTTCCATTGGATCTTTCCACTCAGTTCTCACATCATTCCCAGCGTCCTTTGATTTCCCTTTAACCATTTTTGCTACAACAGAATTCTATACTCATTGAGGCATTTCGACAAACAGTTCGTATGCATATCATAATCGGTTACATGCCCACATGAAAAATGCAAATTAAACTCACATAGTCCAAATACAAACATAGGCAGGAAGACAAACACACAAAATTACATGAAGGAGAGAGAAACCCGCAGATAATTTCAAGGACAAAATACAAAAACCACACACAAAGTTGAACACAAGAACAGATAAATGCAAAACACAACTTACAGATAAATGCAAAACACCAACACATTAGAGAGTATGAGAAATTAGATACAACTTACAGATAAATGCAGCATCTCTCACCCACAATGGCGACAACAACGTTCCAAGCGAAGAGAAGGCGGACACGAGTGAAGGAAGAACAAAGGGGTACTCATGTGTTTGTTCTGTTTAAAGGAAAAACCATTGTGTTTCCTTTGTTTTGATGATTTCAAATTTGGTGGGTATGTGCAATTCATTGAAGAGGAAGAGGACGGAGCATTGAAGTGCATTGTAGACATCGTCGCACAACAGAAAGAAAGAAGATAGGGGAAAGATCTGTTACTCAACACACCGTTGCAAGAATAGCCGTTGACATACAGTTGCTACAAAACACAGCGTATAGCAACGTGTTTTCATTTGTTTTGTGGGTCGTGAACAGTGCCCACGTGGGTCCCAGTTTTAAAACGCAAATAAAACACACCGTTCAGTAAAATAATTTGCGTTTTTCTTCATTTGTTGGTTGAAACGTGCACAGTGCCATGGATTCCACTTTGAAATTGCCAAACGCAGCAAAACGCCCAATCCAAACGCACGCTAAATAATGGTTATACCTTAAGCTTATACTACTTATTTGGTCGTTCACAATTGATACATAACTCATCGCCTAAGGAAGTGGAAAAAAATGAAGTCACACACTGCATTATTAATTTTACCCCCTTGTTTGCAAAACCCAATCTACTCATAATCTTCTCTAACCATACTCATTCCACCCTATCATATGTTTTACTCATGTCAAGTTTGAGAGCCATCTCCCCCACCCTACCCCCTTTTTTTCTGACTAATATTGATAAGCCAAGAATGTATTGACCCCTTGGTAACTTAATCAAATTAATTAGCCAAGTGAAATTAATTATATTCAATTACATTCAATAAGCGTGGTAGCATAAACAAATCACCAAATAACTAAATGCAGCGGAAATTAAATTTGACATGGGTGATTTGTTTACGAATGGGGAAAACCACCAAGACAAAACCCCACCATGTAAATTTAAGATCACCACTCTTGGGAATTCACTATTATCAAAACAAGCGGTTACAAGTAAAAGGAATCCTAGTACCTAATACCAACCTATAGTTGAATCCTTACCCCAATACCCAATTGGACTTGTAATATAGCGGCAATCTCTCCTTTCAATGCACGTCTCCAAGTACGTGACTAACACACCAATTTGAGAAAGATGTTGGCTGCAAAGTTCTTCAGTTCATTCAAATGATGAAGATCAAAAAGCTCCTTGGTTACAAAACCCTTGGCGCAAAGACGCAGCAACTTTTACGAAGAAGATGAACTAGGGTAAATTGTCTTCGGTTACAATTTGAGTGAATAATCACTTTGCATCAAGTTGCATCACCTTAAACGGCCCTCTAGAAATCTGAATTTTGTAATTCTCGATAGATACAACTTCTGTTGAAAGTTGTCGAGAATTAAACATTAAATCTCGATAGATATATCTGTCAAGCTATTTGTGGAGCTTTAATGAACAGCACTTCTTCACTTGTTTTTTGGACTAATTCGAATGAGTTCAATACTAGACTTGAACTCTTGTTCCTTGAAGTATTAAACACATACTAGATCTACCCAATTACAAGTAAATTGTGTTTTGTCAAAAGATTAGCCAATTCTACATAACATATGTTCTAAGAAGTTCCACATATGTCCTAACAAATATGATGCATAGTCTCAAAGGCAACCAAAACATTATCAGTGATTAACCTTCCATGCACAAAAGCACTTTGGGTATCACTAACAACAAAAAGGAGAATCTTTTTTAGCCTATTTGCTATAGCTCTTGAAGCAATCTTATATACTACATTACATAAGCTAATAGACCTATATTCAGTAATTCTTTTAGGCTCTTTTACTTTTGGAATGAATACAATATGTGTGTTATTAAACTCCGGTGGAAAAATACCAAGATTAAGGAAATCAAGCACCATTTTGGTGGCCACAGTGCTTCAAAAATGTTGGAAGAATAGAGGAGGCATACCATTCGGTCCCGGCGCCTTTAGGGGATACATTTGCTTTAGAGCTAGTCTGACTTCATCCTCATTAAACATTCGGCCTAGTTCTTGATTCATTAAGGTAGTGACTTTTCACTACAAAAAAATAGTCTACTAGCGAGGATCATATGCCCTCGCAATAATTCAAATATCGTCGCAAAAGGTTATTAGCGAGGGAAAATTTATTTGTGATGGCTTTTAACCCCTCGTAACTTATTTTTAACGAGGGAAAGCAACCGTCGTTAATATCTATTTGTGAGGACATTTATACCCTCGCAATAATGACATCGCTAAAATTTATTTGCGAAAGTTTTTAGCCCCTCGCAATTTATTTTTAACGAGGGGAAGCAATTGTTGTTAATAACTACTTGTGAGGACATTTATACCCTCGCAATAATGGCATCAATAAATTTATTTGTGAGGGCTTTCAACCCCTCACAACTTATCTTTAGCGAGGGAAAACAATCACAATTAATAAATATTTGTAAGGATAGTTATACCCTCGTAATTTATTTTTAGCGAGGAGAAGCCATTGTCGTTACTAACTATTTGTAAGGACATTTATACCCTCGCAATAATAAGAGTAAAATTTATTTGTGAGGATTTTTAACCCCTCGCAACTTATTTTTAGCGATAGGTTAGGGGCGTCGCTATTATATTAATTGCGAGAGACTTTGTCATCACTATAAAATTATTTATGACCAAATTTTTACGTCATCAGTAGTAATATTTCATATAATTTTTTAAATATTTTATTATTTATTTTTATTTTATTTTATATCATTTTTATTTAACTATCATGTTACAATAAATTGATCCACTAAAAGATAAAAATTCATATAAATTCAAACTTTAAAATATAAAAAATACAAAGAAATCTTGAAATTCAACTTTGTTTAACTTAAACAATTATTCTATAACAAGATCTATATTAGTCTTCCTCCGAGTCACTCTCCAAGTTGTTTTCAACCTCTATGTTATTGTTTGAGTTGTCCTCTTCATCTCCGCTAGTACCATCCTAAAAAATAAATAAATAAACATTAAACATGAGTTAAAATGAAACAATTGAAGTGAATTCTAGTATCCCAAACCGCTCAATAACTTTTTTTTAAAAAAAATTTAACAATAACAATAACTTAATTTGATTACTTAAACCACTATAAAAATTAAATATAAATTAAAATAATATAACAATTATGAAAAACGTAAACCACAAAACACATGATATACAAAATTAAATACAAAACCTATACATAGCTATCAAAACTCAAAACAGTAGATAGTGTCGTAATAGTCCTATTATCATTTATCAAATCTAAATATAAAATAATATAATATTATAATAGATGCAAGTTGTAAACCACATCAAACCAATATAAAGTTGTAGAAGATCCAAGAGGCAAAAGCATAAGTTTGAGATTGTACCGTAGTAGCTGGATCTATGTCAGATTGTCGTAGTATGCCCATTGACTGCAACTTTTGAGCAAACTTCTCCTCAAGCTTCTCCACAACTTTTGCAAATTTGGAATCCATTTCCTCTCTAAGACGAGCCTCCAAATCTTCTTTTTCTTTTGTAAAATCTTCTCTACAACGTTTGCTACAACCTTTACCAGATGAAGTTAAGCCGTATACATCCTTAGCCTTAATACCTATTCCCATGCCAAGAACACGACCATGACTTGGTTCACCAACCACTTCACGAAAGATTTGATAATCATTTGTCTTAGTACCTTCAGAAACAGCTTTGGCCTTTATGGCATCCATTTTGTCCTACACATAAAAAAAAACCACGTGGATAATCAAAACAACAAAAAAAACTAAATTTGATAACAAAATTAAAACTTTGGTATAAGTTGCATACATATAATGTCTTAGCACGATCAGTTGCCCATTCTTTGCCATCCTTCTTTGTGTGAAATTTCTTAAAGCAATCAATGGGACTAGGCTCAGAACCCGTCTCAAGATACTGCAATATTTAAAAGAATAAAAAAACATTGATAAAGTTATTAAACTATATAAATACACGATATAATGTAAAACTATTTGATGATAGTATAATATACCATTTCATATCTGTACTTGGCCATTGGTACAGAACCTGTAGTGGAGAAAATGTTAGACTTATTTCTGTTCTCCTTATTTTTCAAACTTGTCTCCTGCATGCATAATACATACACTAAAACATTAGTTTCTATGAAAATATTAACAAATAATGGTTAGAGAGAGTGAGAGAATTTATGCCATGTATCTCATTTATACTCACCCCCCAATCTCCCTTCATCCATTTATCCACCATCTCTTTCCAAAAAGGTGTAGGAATGAAGGACGGACCATTCTTGTAACGATCTTCTTTCGCTTCATACTTCTGAAAAATAGGATTTCTAATGCGAAACATCCAATCAGAATAGCGGTGTTTCACTGATTCTATAAATGCCTTCATAACTTCCTCATCAGGCTGTTTATGCTTAAAGCGTTGAGCTCTATATCGAGCATATAAAGTCTCTAGCTCAGAATTTGGGCATTCTGTAAAAGTTGTCCAAGCTCCATTAAGTTTTTGGTGAAAAAGAATGGTAATCTCTCGAGTGGCTTTTGTTGTAATAATTCTGAAAATAGAAATCAAACATGTTAACAATATCATATAGCTATGATACCATAATTAATTTCAATAAACCAACATTGCAATAAGTCACTCACTTGCCATCATAAATCTCAACCTCTATTTCACCATTTCCAGCATTCATGCCTTTAGCCTTTCCTCGACCCCTCTTTTTTGATCCAGCATTAGTACCTATTGATAAAACAAATAATAATAAGTCAATTGTTTAAGTAAATGCGATAAAAAAAGGTTATAATGTAATACTACCTATTAAAATAGAATTGGAGGCCTGATGTGCTCCTTCATCAATTTGAGGCTCAGATAATGGACGTAGAGTTTGTGAGAGCTGCTGCTCAGAAACTTCATTATGATCAAAGGAAGGCCTAATTGACTGAGTTTCTTGTACTTGAGAGTCTTGAGACTCACTAATGCCTTTACCTTTCCTCTTACCTTTTCTTGCCATACCTACCTACTATTGGAAAAACTAACATTTGTAAACAACACAGTAAAAGTAGAATATAAATTTGTTAATGCGGTCACAAAAAATAAAGAACACTAGCAATTATGAATATTAATGTGAAATTACACATGAAACACAGCTCTACCTAACTCACAAAGCTTTTACTTCAATTACATTATTGTGAAAAAATATATATATAACTAACAATTTTTTCAAAACTAAATACATGCTTATCATCCTATCACATTGATAAATTGAAACAAAAATAAATTCATTATATTACAATATAAAAAGATATTACAGAATTCAAAAAATTATATACCTATAAAATAAACCAAACGTAATCACATTTCTATTATTGAATGTGTAACTATGATTGTGATGGAATATGTGAAATAAGTGCTAGGTAATAAATAAGAAAAATAATAAAATAATAAAATTGTGAGGTTTTCTCTTCACTCTTTTGTTAATATGCATGCATTATTTTTCTTGCTATCCATAAAATGCAGGTTGCTTTGTTTGCTTATAATTTGTCTTATAGATGTTAAATTCGGTAAAAAAAATTTGGCTTATTTAGATGTTAATTTACACTTGAATTAATACATATCATAATATCATGTATGTCATTGCAAGGATAATTGGATAGAGAGGCGACTTTTAAATTGGTATCTGCAAACAATCTCTATAATAGGTCTCTTCCAATACACATTTAGCGTCAGTATGAATACAACAGGTTAAGTTGTTAAGTAGATAATTTATTGCCATAAGTTGTGAATCTAAAAAATTTATGAAAATATTTTCAGGATGCTGGTTTTAGTTTGTTAAGGAGGGATTTTATTGCATGGATTCCTAAGAGAAAGTTGTTGCAAGGAATTCCGAAGAGAAACTGAGAAAGTAGTCATCTTAATTACGAATAGTAAAAATGTGGTTACGTTAAATTGTGATGAAGATAATTAAAATTTTCACTAACTACTGAAATTCTATCAAACAAGATTTCCAAAATCTATAATTAATATTGAATCTGAATTAGAAATATTATTTGACTTCAAATATTGATATTATTTTTTTATAAGTGCTAGGTAAATTGTGAGGTTGCAATTTCAAAACCCTTTGAATGTGTGTATGACTGAGATAGTAATAAATAAGAAAAATAATAAAATAATAATAAAAGAGCAAGACCAATAAAAACTGCGAAGTGAGAATTGCAAAGCAAAACCACACTCATTCGCAGTACACAAACACTCTCTAAAAGAGAATATCTATGATGGAAAACCAAATAGATAGTAAGATTGATGTGTACCTTTGACTGATGGATTACCAAAAGTTGTAAAAGATTGAGCAAATTTGCTAATATAAAACAGAAATATGAAATTAGGAAGAGAGAGAGAGATATATAAATTAGAGGCACAAAGAATAAAACTGGAGGGGATAAATCATTACCTAACACCCTGTTTTTGGTTTTGTTCTCTGGTCTCTCTGTGATGAATTAGAGGTGTAGAAAAAACAAGAAATATATAGCAGCTTTTGTGCGGGAAAATTTTGCAAAAAATAGCGGCAAAGAGTGAAAAAAGTATGGAAAATAGCGGCAAAGAGAAAAATAAAAATCAGAGTAAGAAATATTTTAGGAAACATCCGAAAATTTATTCAAAAATCCTATAACTATATACAAAACCCATTAAAAATAAAATATAAATCATAAATTAGATACTGAAAAAAAATACTAAGAGCATCTCCGGTACAAACAATTAAGTACAAAGTTATTTTTGGGAGAGCAGACCCAAAAAATCAGCTTCTTTCCTTTTTCTTCACTCTTTTCCTTCTCAACCGAGCTCATTTCTCTCTCCCAAGTGTAATGGCAACACAATCTAAAATTAAAAAAAAAAATTAATTAGAACAAATCTAAAATCAGAACAACAACAACAACAACAGATCAAGAACATGGAAAAAGACAAATTTAATTAGAACAACAAATCTAAAACTGATCTAAGCTGGCTAATCTTCAAGAGGCAGCAGAAAAGAGGCGATAGTGATCGAGTGGCGGTGAAGAGGCAGCAGTGGACGGACTATTTCTATTCTCTCCTCTATGTCTGACTATAATGAAACCAAGAAGGAAGGGATTAGGGTTTCGTATTATAAATCTTTGGTAGCGGCTAGGCATTGGAGGCGGAGAGGGGAGTGGGCTATGGCATTGGAGGTGGCTAGCGACCAAGAACTTAAGGCATTGGTACTCCGTCAGTAAGCCAACAGAGGTAGAGACATGGTGATGACGGGGGCAGCTGGAGAAAGTCTTGAGACCGGAGACCAGAGAGAGCTTGAAAAGTGAGAAGTGAAAGTGGAAACTAAAGACAGGAAGAGATCTGTGAACTATCTGCATCAACAAGGACTGCTCACTCTCTGCTTTTGGGTTCCTAATCTAGTTTTAGCCCGTGTTTTAGACTTAGCCTTTATTTTACTACTTGTTTCCCTGTCTGACTTGTGAGATATTTTGTACTGTATTGGGCTGTTTGAACTTTCCTGTAGGCCCCTTTCTTTGTTTAATACATGTTTAGTTGGTAAAAAAAAAAAAAAAAAAAAAAAAAGACAAGAAGAGAGAGATCCGGATTTTTTTATTTTTAATTTGAGTTGATGTTTTTATTTTGCGTGCAAGTCTCATCCTAAAATGCAAGCAAGCTGTATACAACCTGCCTAGGGTCTAATGAAATGAAAAAAATAATTATTTTTGAAGATAGGTGGTAGATTTTCTACCAGTGAGAGAAAGACATGTTAGGCAAAAAAATTAATGAGAGAGACATGGGAAAAAATTAATAAAACAACTAAATACTAATAATTAATAATTTAATTAACTAATACATTATAGAAGTCAAACAAATTAAATTATATTAGACTAAACAATAATTAATAATTAATAAAACAGCAATACAACAAATTATAGTTTATAAAAAATAAATAAATTTATGAAACAACTAAACAATAATAATTAATAATTTTATTAATATTTCAAATGAACTTATAGTTTATTGTTCAAGTATCTTTGTTCATTTATTTTCTTTTCATTTTTTTTTTCCTTTTGAGGTTTTTTGTTGTATATAACGCAAATTTGTTTTGGTTTTAAGAATTTTTTTTTTTTTAAGGCCAAATCTTGAATTTCGGCCAGTATTTACTGAAACACCCGAAATAGACCAAAATGACCTAAAATTTTTTCAAAGTAAAATAGGAACACCCTGGACAAAATTTCTGGAGCCGCCGTTGAGCTTTGGCCTGTCAAATCTTCTTACTTCACCAAGTTGAACCTTGAATTGATGCTGTTGATAGAAACGTTGTAACCACCAAATCAAATAATTTTCAATGGTTTTTAATTTCCTCTATCCATAAGCTCCAATCTTCAAAGGAAAAGCAAGAAATGTAAACCATTTCTTATTTTGAATTTATTTTTTAACGTCTGTTTTAATACTTGTCAAATTTGTGTATAGGTGAGTTGTGACAAAATGCATTTAAAAAAAAAAAAAAAAAAAAAAAAAGAAGAAGAAGAAGAAGAAGAAGAAAAGGCAAAATATTGAATTAAGGTTTTTAGCTAAGAAATGTTTAAAACGTTTAGAATTAGAATGTGCCAAAAAGTTGTACTTGTCTTGTTGTTTTTCTAGCAGAATCTCAGAGATTACTTGTAGTAGTGGACCTAGTGGTCTTCACAAATTTTCCCTTTTTATTATGGCCCTGTAATTTTTCTTTTTTATAGAATATCATAACTTTATTAAGGAGAAGATAAATTCATTATATTTTGAATTAAAGCCGATTCAATAAACATAGGATTTTCTTCTATCCTATATTTAAAACGTTTAGAATTAGAATGTGCCAAATAGTTGTAATTGTCTTATTGTTTGCCTAGCAGAATCTCAAATATTGCTGGTAGTAATAGACCTAGTGGTCTTCACAAATTTTCCCTTTTTATAATGGCCTCGTAATATTTTTTTTTTTTATATCATGACTTTATTAAAGAGAAGATAAATTCATTATATCTTGAATCAAAGCTAATTCAATAAATATAGGATTTTCTTCTATTCAAGTTATATAATCATTAATACCTTTAGCATGCTAAACCAAGAGATGTGTTGAGCAATTTCCTTGTCTTCGAACATGTGTTACTTGAATTCCTTGGAAATCACTCATCTGGTGTAGAATACCTTCATGAATTAACCATTTTTTATACTATGTAAAAAATCATTCATGCATTTTATACATTTTCCCCCTCTAAAATCAAAACCATTTTTTATCTAAGCACGCGTGTAAGTGCGTGGTTTCGGTCATAAGCCCAAGAAGTAATAGGATTAAGACCCAAATAACACAACACAATGAATTTGTAGAGAGTGGGCCATCATAATTCTAGACTTTATTATAATTCTAGTTCTTACCATGCTACAGTATTTTCTCCACCAATTCTCAGATCCTCCCTTTCCTCTGGAGGGTTTCTTACGTTATATAGCCTTTTTCTATTGATCTTGGCTCTCCATTTGTTGATCACATAGGCCACCCTCGAGTGCTTGTCCCATCAAACGTTTCCTCAAACCTTCCGTGAGTTGCGGCTACCTAGATAACATTGTTCAAGGGTCTTCTTCACATAAATACAGTTAGAGGGTTTGGTGGGGTGCAATAAATATGGTGGTAGCTTCCATTCCTTCAGACATGACAATACTGACCTCCTCCTTGAAGCGTTTCCTCTACTGTGCGACCTCCTATGATAATGTACCACTGACGTGGTCAAGAAGCACATTACATATAAAGAAATTGCTGGGAGCATCTTTGGTTGGTATTTTCTAATTTCAATTCCACTTTTTAATATTAATATTAATATAAGAAAAGAAACAACCGTAACTGAGTGAGTGACATCAACAACAAGAATATTATAAAGAAACGATTAAAATTTAAAATTGATTCAAATCAGCTTTATGTTTATCATAGACCACTACTTAAATTTGTTGATTAAAAAAATTTTAATTTGATATCCAGGAATTGAGAAATCTAGAAAAAAGAAGGAATTTAGATTTAATTTTTATAGAACTATTATCTATCTGAGGTAACTCCTATATTACACATGGATATAAACAATTCAATGGCAGAAGATATCTTATGAATTGAAAATAATTGTAGATTTAATATATTATGATATGAAAAATGCATATATTCAATAAATAAAAATTATTACTATTGAAAAGAGGTTGTTATTTGAGAAGAGAATCTTATATGAATCGGACGTATATGCCCCATTACGCTAAATACAACATCATTTTGATCGAAGAAGCTGTAAGCCTTAAGGAAAAAAAGAAAGAAAGAGAGGAAAGTTAACCTTGGATCAAGTTATATAATGTTATAAAACTCAGCATTATTGGTAGTCATCGACCCTAAAAGGTCAATCAAAAAAGAAATCATAGCCATAAATAAAAGTATACTATTTATTCTTAGATACAGTACTAAAAAAATCAAGGTTTTAAGACTCGGATCATTCATTGAACCATAAAAAGGAGAGGTTTAAGGTTTTCGAAGTAGAATCGAAGTTGAACCGGGATCGAATTGTGATGATATCATAATTAATTTAATATAAATAAATATATTAAATTAGTATAAATATAAAATTTAACTAAAATAAACCAAATAAATATAAAGATCATCTTTCAAATGTATTTTTCATATCACAACTTTCATTATAGTATTCCAAAAAATAACGTTGTATTTTCAATTGTTAAAAAAAAATAATAATAAAAAGAAAAAAGAAAAATATTTATTTATAAGATACTATCAAAGCAAGATTTTGCATTATAAATTAAAAAAATACTTACAACATTGTACACTTTTTTTTTTAAGCAAACATTGTACACTTTCATTTCATGTAAATATGTATAATATTGTACACTTTTTATAACTATATGCATTGTGTTTTGTGCATTTTTTTACTCTACAATAACATTTACATTGACAGTACAAAGGCAGTAAGTAAAAATTTGTGAAAATTTAAGATTAAATGCCATCTGCTATATAAGACCAAATTTAACTGTGCAATAGATGCAGTCAACCAGATTTAAGCTTTCATGATCTTGACTGGAATAACACATGCTATCAAATCAAGTACAATGTTCATGGTCCCTTTATAAATAATTGCCTTGTTTGTGATGTAAGGATTTTTGCTTTTCTTACTGACGTTTGGTTCACAATATATGGTTCATTCCTGGGATACAAATATGTAAAGCAAGAGGAAGAGCAAGAAAGTATGGTTTTGAAATTATCTTAGGGTTGAGACTATGGAAAGCATCTACACGTTTATATTATAAATAATTTTTCACTTTATTTTTTTGCAATAGAATGAAATAAATAAATCTATGTATCTAACTTATCAAAAGAAATAAAGTAGCTCAATGGCAATAAGTCCAATTCTCTAGTCCATTAGTGTTTTGTAATTCATAATGGGCACTAATGAAAAAAAGTGTTTTGTAATACATAATGGGCGCCAATAAAAACACACTGAGTAGAACCATAGAAGATATTGCTAAATATGATGAGCTAATTCATTGATTTTAGCAATATCTACGTATTTTTTTATGCATTGATGTATGATTATCATAGTGTTTGGTGGGGATTTTTATATTGGTCTGTGGCATAGTGTTATGTGTCTTAGCCTTCTCGGCCTCTATATTGGGTATACAGGTATTAAACTTCTTGGCCTTCTTTTGAGTTGAATAAACATGGCTTTCCAACACTCTTTTGAAGTAGCTAATGGTTCCTAGGACCATCCACTAGTTCTTTTAAATTTACTTTCAATTCAGTCTTGAATTCAATGCCTTTTGTGGGCTACACAATCAGGAATACGAAACTACTATTACATGGATGCTGTTAGAGTGAATCTTAGTAGTAAAAGCACCAACTTCATTTTCCTTCTTCCTTTAAAGGTTCTATATAACCTTTGACATAGGACATGCTTTACAAAGATTGTTATGTTTTATATGCACCCTGACTTGATTTAGTGGAAGTTCAAGAAGAAAACACACATGGTTTTGTGGTTTGAATCAATATTTGAGCTTGTATGAGACCTGTATTGCTTGTATGGTGTTGCTTCTTACAAGATGGTTGAAGCATAAACGTTGATTTTCTTTGCAATTTGCAGGTCTTAATATTGTTTGTAGAACATTTGTTGAAGAAGCGGTAAAGAGTGGTTTTTGTTCCAATCCGGTATGAAACTTAGCTCATGTTTGTTTGATTTATGAATATTTACTATCTGCACTATCAATGTTAGTTGTGATTAATACAATGCTTTAAATGGTGTAGATAAAATGACGGTTGATAAATCTTGGATGCATCTTCCCACTAGATCTTGCATTGAGTATATTAATGGAGTTGAAAACTTCCTTGAGTATGCATTTAAACATTCAACAGATGGAGATATGATAATCAACTGTCCGTGTATTGATTGTAGCAACAGGTATCGTAGGACTCGTGATGAGGTCCAATATCATCTTTTATTTAGGGGTATAAGGAGAGATTATACTACTTGGTACCTTCATGGGGAAGGTGATAGTGAAGAGGAAAGTGATAGTGAAGTAGAAGGTGATGATGATGATGGTATGCTATATGGTGATATGTTTGATATGATCAAAGATGCTTATCCACAAGTGGTGCATGGCAAGGAATCAAGTGGAAATGAACCACAAGAGCCAAATGGAGATGCAAAGAAATTTTATAGATTGTTGGAAGAGGTTAAACAGCCTTTGTATCCAGATTGTGAAAAGTATTCAAGTTTGTCCTTCACAGTCAAGTTATTGCACATAAAGTGCATA
The DNA here is from genome assembly GCA_023055345.1 of Quercus wislizeni. Classification (NCBI taxonomy): domain Eukaryota; kingdom Viridiplantae; phylum Streptophyta; class Magnoliopsida; order Fagales; family Fagaceae; genus Quercus; species Quercus wislizeni. Next base: position 27,175,878 of record JALGQJ010000005.1, read on the forward strand.
TCATCATGGAGCAACAAGTCCTTTAGTATGTTGATGGAGTTGTTAAAGGATGCATTTCCTATGTGTGAGAGACTACCTAACTCGAACTATGAGGCAAAAAAGATTGTCAATGATCTAGGCCTTCATTATGAGAAGATAGATGTATGCAAAGATGATTGTGCACTTTATTATAAGGAGTATTCAGAAGCAACTCAATGTCCAGTTTGTAAACTTTCAAGATGGCAGCCAAATAAGGGTGGTAAAGGGAAAAATAAAAAGGTACCATGGAAGGTTTTGCGATATTTTCCACTTAAATCAAGGCTACAACGATTGTTTATGTCAACAAAAACTGCTGCGGATATGAAATGGCACCATGAAAAACGTGTTAATGATGGAGTGTTACGACATCCGGCAGATTGTGAAGCTTGGAAAAAATTTGACCAAATTCATGAGTCATTCGCAATGGATCCTCGTAATGTTAGGCTTGGACTAGCTACAGATGGGTTTAACCCATTTGGAAATATGAGTATTAAATACAGTGTCTGGCCTATTATCTTGTTTCCATATAATCTTCCTCCTTGGATGTGCATGAAGGAGCCTTACTCATTGATGTCATTACTTATACCAGGTCCAAAGGGTCCTGGGAATGACATTGATGTATTCTTGAGGCCATTGATTGATGAGCTGAAAGAATTGTGGGAAGATGGGGTGTGTACATATGATGCTTCAACAAAGGAGAACTTTCAGATGAGAGCAGCAGTGCTGTGGACTATCCATGACTTTCCTGCATATGCTGTTATTTCCGGTTGGAGTACAAAGGGAAATTTGGCGTGTCCTTGTTGTCATAATGAGACTACTCATTGCAGGTTACGAAATGGATATAAGATATGTTATATGGGACATTGTCGTTTTTTGGCCTTAGACCACAAATGGCGTAATAAGAAGTCACAATTTAATGGTAAAAAAGAAAGGAAGACAGCTCCCAAACGGTTATCTAGTGATGATGTGTTAAAACAAATTCGTCCATTAAAGCCAATTATATTTGGGAAAGGCCAGAAAAAGCAGACTCTAGAAGGGCATGGGCAGTTTCATAATTGGAAGAAGCATAGCATTTTTTTTGAATTGCCATATTGGAGAACACTTTTGTTACGTCACAATTTAGATGTGATGCATGTTGAAAAAAATATATTTGACAGTGTGATTGGGACAATTATGAATATTAAAGATAAGACGAAGGATTCTTTAAGCACTCGTCTTGATTTAAAAGAAATGGGCATACGACATACGCTCCACCCCATAGAGGTTAATGGAAAGATAGAGCTACCCCCAGCTTGCTATACATTGTCAAATGATGAGAAAAGGGCCATATGCTTATGGCTAAAAAATCTTAAATTTCCAGATGGCTACTCTGCAAATTTATCTCGATGTGTGAATATTGAGGAGAGAAAAATTTCTGGTATGAAGACTCATGATTGTCATGTTTTCCTAGAAAGATTACTCCCACTTGCAGTGCGTGACTTTTTACCCAAAAAAGTATCTGATGCTTTGACTGAGTTAAGCAATTTTTTTAAAGAATTGTGTTCTAAAGTGTTACGAGTGGATGATTTGGATCGTCTTGAAACCCAAATTGCAATAACCCTCTGTAAATTAGAACAAATTTTTCCACCTTCTTTCTTTGATGTAATGGTTCACTTGGCCATTCACCTATCTTGGGAAGCTAAAGTTGCAGGTCCAGTGCAATACAGATGGATGTATCCAGTTGAGAGGTAAAGTTTACAAAATTTCATTATAATCTAAATTACAATTGCACACTAGTATTTTATTTTTGATAAAATTTCATGTTATGCCTTCAAATATAGGTATTTGCGCAAGCTTAAGAATTATGTCTGTAATAAGGCACACGCAGAAGGGTCTATTGCAGAAAAGTATTTAGCGGATGAATGTCTAACATTTTGTTCACGCTATTTACATGGAATATAAACCAAATTTAATCGGGTAGAGCGAAATTATGATGGAGGTACTTCCGCATGTGCAAATACCTCTCAATTGTCCATATTCTCAACACTTGGACGACATTTAGGGAAAGCAATAAGGTGTGAGTTGAATGTTGATCTTCACAATGCAGCAACATTTTATGTTCTTCAAAATTGTGTCGACGCTGATCAATTTGTTGAGTAAGATGATCTTCACAAAAATTACTTTTTTGAAATTCTCATGATATGATATTAAAACTGATTAGAATATTTAACTGTGTGCAGAGAACATAAGAACATCCTTACAAATGAAGGTGTTCTCGACATTGACAGGGTGCATAGACAAGAATTTATTGCGTGGTTTGAAAAAAGAGTAAGATGGTAGTTTATTTTGAAAATGTATGTTTGTTTATATTTTAACTACTACAACTTGAGTTTAACCTTATTTAGGTTTTATTGTAGATCACCGACTTATATAATACAAGACAAGTTGATGGGCACATGCTTTCGTTGGCTCGGGGTCCTGAGAAAAGGGCTATTTTTTATCGTGGTTACAATGTTAATGGGTTCAGATTTCATACAAATCAGTGTGATGAAAGTAAAAGAACACAAAATAATGGAGTTATGGTGAGAGGGGAGGATCAAAGTTGCAATGTGCCTTATTATGGACAACTAACAGACATTGTTGAACTTCAATATACTGAAGGGAACAAAGTTGTGTTGTTTAAATGTGATTGGTATGATGTATCTCATGAAGGAATTGGTTATAAGAGAGATCGGCACGGAACCACTATTGTTAATACATCACGAAAGTTGAAAACCGTAGAGCCATTTGTATTAGCATGTCAAGCAACTCAAGTTTACTATGTTAATGGAATAAAAGATCCCACATGGAATGTTGTGATTGAAACCAAACCACGAAACCTTTATGAAATGCCATCAGATGAAGAAGAGCCATACCAAGAAGAAGAAAATTTACATTGTAATGCAAATGTGCTGCAAGAAGAAAATGAGGATGATGATATAAATTGGAGAAGGAGTGGTGTTGAGAATATGATAATCGAGTGACTTCAAAGGCTTACAACCTCCATTCCATCACTGTATTTGACTTCATCCAGATTAGTTATCCATGTGCATAATACAAAGGATGCTTATTGACATAGAAATTTAGTCACAGACAAGGTACGAGCAGTTATCCCTCTTGCTCTCTTTCTTAATTCTCTAAGGTTATTATCCTAGTATAGAATGCTCTCATTGACCCCATCGAGTTTAATATGTGATTATACTATCTATTTTGACTTTGTCTGATCTTGAACCATGACTTGCCAGGTCATTTGCTCAGTTATCCCATTCATATCACTAAAAAAGGAGAGGTTAAAGTGCTACCTGGGATAGAATTCTCCCCAGACACAAGGGCTAAAGTTCTTGGATCCAAGTCTAAATTACTGCGCCCAATTCTCAACACTTAATTGCCTTGCACTGATTTTAAAACTGAGCTTTTTTTTTTGTTCATCTTATTTCCTAATACTGAGTGATTGGCATTCACTTATTGCTATATGTGTTGTGGATATGTAAATAACATTTTTACTATAGTCTAGTTCATGCAACTTTCCAAAGAAGTGATCATGTAGTTCTTGTAGTAGTTAATTACACAGATAGAAAATGATGGATAAATTAGAATTATGAAGTTCAAAGTCAAGCTGAGTCCGAAGGTTTCAAAGAATTTGAGCAAACCATTTATAAGTTGGTGGCCTAATTGAAAATCAGAGATGAAAAACAAGATTTATGAATTTTAATAGGCATAATTTTGAATACAAATTTCCTATCACTCTATATTTCACCAATAATTATAATCTTGGAATTTTAAAATAACTTTCATCTCTAAAGAAAATTAATATTTTCATGATTATTTGCGAAGGCCAATTGTGGCCCTTGCAAATAATTTAGTATTAGTGAGGGTATATTTTTAACTCACACAAAAAATAAACTTTTTGCGAGGAATTTTTATTGTCCTTCGGAAATAATTTGGTGGGAATATTTCCCTCCAAAATTTTTTACATTTTAATGATTATTTGTGAAGGCCGATCCTAGCCCTCGCAAATAATTTAGTATTAGCGACGGCTTTTTTTAAACCGTCACAAATAATGCACTTTTTGCGAGAGATTTTTAATTGTCCCTCGCAAATAATATGGAGGTAAAATTTCCCTCCAAAATATTAGCATTTGTGATGATTATAACACATAATTGCGACAGCTTTTTTTGTTGGTCACAAATATTTCACATTTTATCAAGTATTTGCGAGGGCTTTATTTTGCCATCACAAATAAGATTTTTTGAGAGGGCTTTTTGGGTCCGTCATAAATTCTTGGTCGCTAATAGGCATTTTTTTTGTAGTGTTTGGTTCCACTACATTAAGGATTTCCTCAAACTTCGTGGGATTGCTTGACTTGAATAGGTTGCTATAGTAATTGTGCACGCCAAAAATAAGGTTGTTGGGCCAATCCTCACTTGGGCTCACAATCTATTTGTGATGTAGGCTTTGGATTTCCTACCCTGGGCAGTTTCAAACGCAGAGACCCAATAATGCGACCTTACCCTATGAATTCTTTTCCTTTCTCTCTTGCTGCTCCTCAAGCTCTCCCTCTGTCCCTTGTTTCCTCTGGTTCCTCTTCAACCACCCCCTCTTCTTCATTTTCATCTCTTTTTTATAGCTCAAGATTATTTGGGGGGGGGGGGGGAGTGGGGGGTTATGATTATTCTAGGTTATTATTGGGCATGGGGGTCCAATTCCATTGTTTCAAAGTGGGGGTTTAGGTGGGAGTGGGAGGAGTGGCATTGGAACTGCTTCTCACCTAAAAAGATCTACTCGGCAGTGATACTCCCTAAGGCATTATCGGGCAGCCGAGAGGCGGTATCCCTGAGCAGTCGCTTTCTTGTCTAGGATATAGTTAACCGGGCTAGGCCCAGGGGATGAAACATGATGCGTATAGTTTAAGATTATTCGCCTAATGGTTTCTAGGGTGGCATGAAGCCGGGGCCTATGGCCCTAGTGGGCCTAGGGCCCAGCCTCAGATAAAGGGGTTGGGGTTATGGGCCATACCATTGGGTTGAAGTTCAAGGTCCAAGTGGGCATGGGGACCCTTATGCCGTACATTATCCTCCCCTTGATTTGTGCCCGGTCCTCGGGAACGAACCAAGGATACTAAAAGACAGAAACTATCAGGGAAGTCCAACGAGTAGATACTAGGCAGTTAAAAGGTTCATTAATGTGCCCTTAAAAGGTGCGCTGTATCTAGCTGCCTGGTTCAGCCGTCATCATTATCTGATGGTTCGTAAACCGAGGCATCGTGCGCGTGGTAGTTACCATAGGGATTCGTAAGGTTTCCTGCCCCTCATTTATTAAATGTTATTTACTCTTCCGCTAGCTCCTATAAATAGTTCTCTCTGAATCTCTTCTTCACTTTCTGCATTCTTTATTCTTCAAACTTCCTCTCTACCGAGCATACTTCCTTTGTATGTTCATCCTCCAGCCCAAAACACTTTTTCTTCTTGGAGCCCATAGTAAGTTTCCTCTGCCCTTCCTTCTACTCTTTCTTCTTCTTTCAATTTTCCCTTAATCTTAGTTCAGGAATCTAAGTTTAGGAATGGGCTATTCCTATCTTCTATCTTTAGAAGCGTCCTTGGCTAGCTTTAGAGTAGCCTACAATGTCCTTGGAGATGTTGATATAGCCTACTGTCACAAAGGCGATATCGACCTCCATAGGCATCATGGTTTAAACAAAAAATTCTTTCCCCTGATGGCCATTCTTGAGGGTGGGGTTAGGTTCCCCATTGATCCTCTCATTATAAGCACCCTTAGATTTTATTTCCTGTGTCCCGACCAACTCCCCCCTAATTTTTACTAAGTGGTGAGTTGCGTTAGTAGGTTAAACCAATTGTTCTGGTTGCAACTGAACCATCATGACATCAATTTTATGTATAGTTTATACATAAACATTAGGTCAGATTATTATTTAAAGACTAGGGACATGCGGGTATGGCTCATATCATGCCTACCTGACTCAAATAGAAACTTGGCTGGGGAATTTGTTCAGGTGAGCAGCAACTGGCTTGTTGATGAGCTCCCTTGCCCGCTCTTGCCTCGTGATGTTGGTCGGTATCGAGCATCTTTTACTTGCTAGTTTGTACTTATGATTATTTTGATTAAGTGGTCACTAACCAGCTTTTGTATTGTCTATGCAGAGAGCAAAAGGTTCAAACTAGACCTTAGAGTAGTGCACGTTTGGGACCTAAACTTCATACTCAGCTTAGAGATTTTTGTTCACTTGGACGGTCAACTCCGAGCATCACACTTGATCCTTGGTGTCGATCTTGTGTATTCCACCTGGTAAGCGTTTAGTCAAGCTCTGTTAGTAGATAGTCCACTTTTTTCATACATTGATGTTCGGCTTGCAAATTTCCTTCCCCCACAACTAACTGTAGGTGAAGCACGTCTCAGTCCATGGTACATAGCCTTAGACGAACTTGAACCAGTAAGGGATGCTTCGGTTGAGCTTGTGTCCCAAAACCATAGAGTACACGTGCCCATTGAGCCCGAAGCCCCAGTTGAACTCGAAGCCCCAGTTCAGGTAGTTGAGCCAACAAAGGCCGAATCAGTTAGCTCCTCGGGAACCGAATTTGATTCCGGTGATGAAATGGTTACTAGACGAGCAATAACTTTTGACTACTTTGTCCCAACGCCCGACCAGCCCCGCAGCGGCAAGAACCTAGAGGCAGAGACCTAACTTCCCCTCCTCTTTCTCCTTCCAGCCACTCTTGGAAGAGACAGCGCTAGACCGAGTAGACTCATGGAGGTTCAGGTGATGTGCCCACAAGGACTCCCCCTCGGGCATCTGGGGGATCATTATCCGAGAACCGACAGCCTAGGTCGGGATGAATGTGGTGTCTACCTCCTGATTCGAGGCGAATTGGTAGCCCACGTTCCAATTTGATGGCAAGCCCCTCCTCGCGTTAGCTAGTGTAAAGGTATGGGCTCAAGGTGAAGGGGGGGTGCGTTGCCTAGAGTTTAGTGCATGACCTTATCCTTCTTGAAGACATTCATGTCTTTGAGGAAGGGACTGACGAGTCATTGGCCAGGTGGTTAACGTGGCACACCATAGTGGTAAACTCTCGTCCCTTTGCTTCCTATTTGTTTCAATGCACGCACATTCTCTTTCCTTTTATACTTATCGTTATTTCTTTATCAAGCCGTGCAACTAACCCACGTCCTTGATAGGAGGCTGAAGGAGCTCTTCGAGGATGCTGAGCGGGAGAAAGCCCTTAAGGAGGTGGTTGAGGTGACTACAAAGGATAAGGCCATGGCTGCCGAGATCGCGGAAAAGAAGGTTGCTACGTTCGAGAAGGCCAAGGTGTTGGTGGAGGAGAGGTTCTTGGAGCTAGAGGTGAAGGTTGGAGAGACCGAGCTCAAACTGGCAAAGGCTGAGAGCTTTAACATTACTCAAGCCGAGGAGTTAGTTGACCTGAAGGTGGCATTGGAGGCTTGTGAAAATAAATGGTATAATGAAGGCTTCGCTGACGCGAAAAACTCTAAGGAGCCAGTCGTCTGCGAAGCTTGGAAGCTTTGGTTTGAGGAGGGGTGGTTGGCTACCCTATAAGCTATGAGGATCCCCAAGGATTCTCTTTTAAGGAACCCTGACCAAATCCCTTTCTCGGATCCTTCTACTGTTGTACAGAACCCTCCGGGCGCTATTAATGAGAAATGACTCCTAGCATGAGGGAGCTGGTAGAGGCAATTGACTCCCATGTGGAGTCAGTTGACCTGGAAGTCACCAGCGACCTTTGTGTTGGTGATCGGCCCAATGAGAATGTTCAGCTTTAGCCGCCTTCAGCAACTCAACAGCCATCCGAGGACGTTGCCCAATTTCAGCCTGCAGACCCTTAAGCTCAATTTCCGAACTAAATTTCTGCTTTTTGCTTTTCTTTAGCTTAAGTAATTTCTTTATTTTCATTCGATTTGCCTACGTCACCGGGTTGTGGTGGTAGAACATTTATTTTTCTGGGTTTAATTTTCCTATAGTCACCAGGTTGTGGTGACAAAACATTGGTTTAATTTTTATGTGTTGGCTTTATTCGATTGTGGTATCGAACATTTGCTTTAAGCATATCTATGAATGTTTGATTTTCTTCTTATTATATATACTCCTAGTGACTAGGTGGTTTATTCACGGTTTGCTTCTGAATGGTGATTGAAACTGCTTACTCATTTATCTTCAAACGTAAAGGCTATATCTGGACATGTATGATGACCGAGATCAGTTTGGAAGGGATCATCTTTATCTAGAAAGAATTGGCTCCTCGGTTATAAAAACTTATTTTGGTATATGTTCACGTTTCTGCCCCCTGAATAATTTGACGCATTCTCTGTGTGCCTGGTGGCTAGAATAGTGCTAAAGAGCTTATTCCTATTCTTGGAATGGCTCGATGTAGGTCTTCATCTGCTCGGTGGTTGAGATCAAATCAGGAAGTAGTTTTTCGTCTTTAGATAGCTTTCAGCATAAGGTTTCCACATGCCCGGTAATGATGATTGAACCGGGAATAGGTTTCTACCCATAGAATAATTTACCATAAGGTTTCCACCTGCCCGGTGATGATGATCTAACAGGGAATAGGTTTCTGCTCTTAGAATAATTTGCCATAAGGTTTCCACCTGCCCGGTGATGATGATCTAACCGGGAATAGGTTTCTGCTCTTAGAATAATTTGCCATAAGGTTTCCACCTGCCCGGTGATGATGATCTAACCGGGAATAGGTTTCTGCTCTTAGAATAATTTGCCATAAGGTTTCCACCTGCCCGGTGATGATGATCGAACCGAGAACAGGTTTCTGCCCTTAGAATAATTTGCCATAAGGTTTCCACTTGCTTGGTGATGATGATCGAATCGGGAACAAGTTTTTTCCCTTAGAATAATTTAAAGTTAGACTTTCCTTGTGCTTGTTCGTTAGCCGGGATTAACATGTTAGCAGTAGTGAAACCAAGAATGTGAGTACGTCATCATGGATAAACGCCACTTTTGCATTACTTTACATTACTTAACATACATATGCATCGATAGTTCATTGATGAAACTTCTTTAGGTTATGGACATTCCATGGCCGGGAAAGTGGTCTCATCTAGATCTTCCAAATAATACGCTTTTGCACTTGCGATGGCAGTAACCCTGTAAGGCCCTTCCCAGGTGGGGGCTAACTTCCCAGTGTTTATGTCTCGCATATTTCCTACAGCTTTTCGCAACACTAGGTCTCTAGCATCGAACTCCTTTGTGTTTACATTTTGGTTATAGCGCTGTGTGAGTTTTTGTTGATACTCGACTAACCATACAGCTACCTCTTCTCGGTACTCCTCCAGCGAATCCAAAAATGCTCCACCATCAATCCATCATTTTGGGTTGGGGCAAATTCTGCAACTCGGGCACTACACAGATTTATCTTGGCCAGTATTACAGCTTCTGCCCTGTAAGTTAGGGAGAATGGGGTCTTTCCTGTAGACCTCCTGGGAGTTGTTTGGTATGCCTATAGAACGTTGGGTAGCTCATCGGCCCACCTACCCTTTACACCATCTAACATTTTTTTTTCAGTCTATTCACAATTGCCTTGTTCGTGGCTTTAGCTTGGCCGTTGCTTTGAGGATATACTGCGGTGGAGTACCTGTTCTTGATACTAAGATCACTGCAAAATTCAAGAAAGACTCTACTATCAAATTGCAACCCATTATCAGATATGAGTGAGTCTGGCACCTCAAGTCTAGTGACTATGTTTCTCCACACAAACTTTTTAACGTCTACGTCCCGAATATTAGCTAATGCCTCTGCCTTTGCCTATTTGGTGAAGTAATCAATAGTTACCAAAACAAACCTTCGATTGCCTGTGGCCTGGGGAAACGGGCTGAGAATATCCAGCCCCTACTGTGCAAAGGGCCAAGGATTGTAGACCAGGTTCAGATAACCTGCTGGTTGGTGGATTAAGGGGGGGTGTTTCTGGCACTGTTCACACCTCCACACATATTTCGCGCCATCCTTCTGCATCTACGACCACCAAAACCCCTGGGTCATCGCTTAGTGTGCCAATGAGCGTCCCCCTACATGATTGCCGCACACCCTATCGTGTAGCTCGGCCAAGAGCTGATTAACCTTTTTAGGGTGCAAACATAAAAGATACGGCCCCCCAAAAGATCTCTAGTACAACTTGCGATCTGTTGACAACCAATACTGAGCAACTACTCGACATACCCTGTTAGCTTCTTTCTTATCATCTGGTACTTGATCCTCGGCCAAAAAACTGATGATCGGGCCCATCCAACATGGCCTGGACGTTGAAACCACTGCAACACTTGTCACGGTGTCAATACTCGGTTGCGCTATAAGCTCCACTTTGATTATCCGAGGTACATCCTCTGTCATTGATGACGCTAATGTAGCTAAAGAGTTTGCATGTTTGTTTTGCCCCCGGGCCACTTGGACCACCTTGGCCTTAATAAATTGACTCATAACCTGCTTTGCTACATATAAGTATTCCTTCATTCGGGAGTCTCGGGCCTCAAAACTGCCTTGCACTTGACTAACCACCCGTCGAGAATCCAAATAAACTTCGACTTCCCGTGCACCTATATCTAGTACGACTCTCAATCCAGCAAGCAAGGCTTCATACTCAGCCTTGTTGTTAGAAGCCCTAAACCCTAACTTGAAAGAATGTTCCAACCGTATTCCTTCTGGGGTGATGATAACAATCCCAGCCCCAGCCCCCATTGCACTAAACGCATCGTCCATGAACAGCTTCCACGAGCGAAAATCCACATGACAAAATATTTCCACCTCATTTTTAGCGGAAAAATTTGCAACAAAATCAGCAAGAACTTGGCCTTTCACCAAACTTCTTGGCCTGTACCTTATATTAAAGGACCCTAGCCAAGTTCCCCATTTAGCTATTTGGCCCGTGAAGTCGGATCTCTTTAGCAGCGACTGTAAAAGGTACTCGGTCAAGACATAGACAGTATGAGCTTGAAAATAATAAGGCAGCTTCCTCGTAGTGTGCACTAGCACTAATACTAGTTTCTTGAGGGGCAAGTACCGTGTCTCGGCGTCAACCAAGGTCTTGATGATGTAATACACAGGTTACTGTACTTCTTGATCCTTAAAAAGCATGGCACTCACAGCATGATTTGACATGGAGAGATACATGAATAAGTCCTCCCCGGGCTCTGGGGCTATCAACATAGGTGCCTGCATCAAATACGCCTTCAAGTCTTGGAAAGCTTTTTCACATTCCTCACTCCACTGGAATCCTCTCCACTTCTTCAAAAGTTGGTAGAATGGACGGTAGTGATCGACAAACTTGGAAATGAATTGGTTAAGGGCAGCTAACATGTCGGTCAGTACTTGTACTTCCTTCAGATTCCTCAACAGCTTGAGGCGTTTCACGGCTTTAATTTCATCAGGGTTAACTTCTATCCCTCGATTGGTTATCAGATATCCTAGGAACTTACCGGCTCCCACCCCCGAAAGCGCACTTATCTGCATTGAGGCGCAACTTATGCTGTCGAAGTACTTCAAATACCCCCTGAAGATCCTCTATATGCCGTGTTTCTCATTTACTTTTCACCACCATATCGTCAATGTACACCTCCAAAGTCTGCCTGATCTTGTCTCGAAACATTCTTATCATCATTCGTTGATATGTGGTCCCGACATTCTTTAACCCAAAGGGCATCATGGTATGGAAGTTGGCGTTAGGGGAGATAAATGCTGTCTTCTCCTGATGCTCAACGGCCAGGGAAATTTGGTGATAACCTTGAAAGACGTCCAAGAAACTCATCCTCAGGTGCCCATATGTGGTGTCCACCAATTGATCGATCCTCGGTATAGGAAACAGGTCCTTTGGGCATGCTTGGTTCAAATCCGTGAAATCTACGCAAACTCTCCATTTGCCATTCTTCTTCTTCACCACCACGATATTTGCCAGCCATTCCGAAAAGAAGATCTCCCTTATCGCCCTAGCCTCCTTTAACCTCCTGACTTCCTGCCTAACTGCCTCTACGTGTTCTTTAGCTGACCTTATTGGCTTTTGCTTCTTGGGGGAAATGATGGGTCTACATTAAGCTTGTGGACTATGAACTCGGGATTTACCATGGGCACCTCATACGGGCTCAAAGCAAACATATCTATATTCTGTATAAGAAATAATAACGTTTCTACCCTGCCCTGATCCCTTATACTTGCTCCTACTTGAAAATAGCTATCAAAATTCGGTAGTATTCTTACTCTGATTAATTCCTCGGTACAACTAGCCCCCATTCCTTCTTGGGGCTCTTATAATTGTTATAAAGGGCCCTCCTCGGATGTCTCCTTCTATTTGGCCTGCTTGTGCTTCCAATTAACCGCGGCCACCAAACATTGTCTGGCCACTTGCTGGCTCCGTCTTACCACAGTGATGCCTTGCTCAGTGCGGAACTTAACCTTCACATGCAGGGTGGATGGGATCGCCCCCATCGCATGGATTCACGGCCTTCCCAGAATCGTTGTATAAGGAGAAAAAGAGGCAACCACTATAAATGCAACTATTACTTCCTTTCCTTCCATATTTATAGGGAGGAGAATTTGCCCCCGGAAATCACCACCTGGCCATCAAACCCGACAAGAGGCATATCGTACTTTGAGAGGTCTTCATTTTTTAGTCCGAGCCCTTTGAACAGATCTGGATACATCACATCGACCCCATTCCCTTGGTTTACTATCACCCTTTCACTATGAAGCCATTTGTTTGGGTTGTTACCACCAACACATCATTATGCGGCTGAATCATCCCATCTAAGTCATCGTCATTGAAAGCAATGGGCTCTCGTGTGAACTTCATTTTCTTCTCGGACAGTTACCTGTCCAAGCAATCTTCTACTGGCACTACCGCCAACATCCCTTTCCTCCTAGTCATAGGAGTACCCTTTAAGGCAGTGTGGATTACCTCGGTTACTCCTAATAGGGGTGGGAGAGGATTCCCCCTTTGCTGTGCACCTTGCTCGGTACCCCGGTTCCTCGAATCCACCACAAACTCCTTCAAATATCTCGTTTTCACCAGCTGCCCTAGATGATCTTTCAATAACTGGCATTGCTTGGTGGTATGCCCCTTGTCTCTGTGGTAAGTATAGTAGAAGTTTTGGTTCCTCTTAGATGGGTCACCCCCCATCTTGTTTGGCCATCGGAAGTATGGCTCGTTTTTTATTTGGTCTATGATCCTATGCATCGGCTCCTTGAACGTTACGTTTACTTCCCCCATTTGTGCTTTTGGCTCTTGAACCCTTAAATCCCTTCAAGGCCTTGATTGAAAGCTGCCCTGTTGAGGACAACTCATTATCGGGGCTTTACCTTTGCTCTGCAATCGGTTATCCTTTAAGCGTTTGTACTACTCAATGTGCCTCATAAGCTACCCCATAACCTCGGAAGGCTTCCTCATTAGTGACTCAAGCAATATGGAATCCTCAAGCAACCTTATTCTAAAGGTGTTTGCCACAATTTTCTCATTACCCCCACTGATCTCGTTGTAGAGTTCCCAATATCGGCTAGCATAGCTGCGAAGGGTTTCCCTTACTCTTATCTTTATGGATAGTAATGCACCTACTGGTTGCAAGACTCGACTACAGGTTACAAACTGGACGTCGAATTCTTGGATCAACTCGGTGAAACTGTGAATGGAGCCCTTCCGTAACCCATTAAACCATCTCAGAGCAGTAGGCGCGAGGCTTGAAGGAAATAACTTACATATCAGCGCGTCATTGTGAGCGTGCAAATACATCATCTAGATCTAATGGCTGACGTGCTCTACTGGGTCCATCTTCCCATCATAAGAGTTGAATGGTGGGTGCATAAATCTACTCGGCATTGGGGCTCGTTCAATGTCATCCAAAAATGGCGACTAAGCAGCTTTGCATAAGGCTCGGCTTATAGTTTCCATGGCGGCATTCTTGGGCCGTCGCTCTTCTAGGGATACCGAGTCTCGGTCTGCGTACTCTTGTGAACATGAACGTTCTCGGTGTTGATGGGAACCAGATTGATGTGACCCAACTCTGTACCGACCTCCCCCATTAGCAGATCCTTTTTCCCGGTTGTCTCAGTCCCTTCTCCGAATCTTACCTCTAACTTCCAACTCCAAATCTCTCACCAGCCTGCGCAACCACTCAAGTTCCTCATCTTACTCATCAAATTTTCTGTGCCCTGAAGCTCCCGACATAGTTCGATGTGTTTGATACAACCTTTCTCCGAGGTCAGATCATTCTTCCTCTTGCTCACAATCCCTATCTTCACGTCTTTTATGCCTCTACTCTCGCCAAGTAGATCCCTGAGAAGACCCCCCAGAGGCACTTTCAGCATAACTCCTTAAACAGCTTTTAGACATTTCCCAGGCATGAGTCTCAGTTGAACCATGGCTTTGTAGGAGATCCCCATAGACGGCACTAATTGTGCACGGCAAAAATGAGGTTATTGGGCCAATCCTCACTTGGGCTCACAATCTATTTGTGATGTGGGCTTTAGATTTCCTACCCTGGGCAGTTTCAAACGCAGAGACCCAATAATGCGACCTTACCCTATGAATTCCTCTCTGTTGAAGTGGGCCGTGTGTGTGGCTTGAATTGCCACAAGCCCAAGTCAAGTAGTATTAGGAAACCAAATTCACCTAGGAATATAATTCCTAGTATAGCCGACCTATAATATATATATATATATATATATATATATATATATATATATTAGGTTTGTGTTGAATGGCAATACACAAGAGAGAGAATTAGAGTAATTCCAATTAACCTAGTGAGCAGCAGCTGCATAAGAAGAAGAATAGAGTTTTCTTGTCTTGTGGGTGAGAGAGAGTTAGAGTGTATTGGGATTTGGGTTTCTTGAGAGTGTTTTTGTGCACTATTGTATCTCCCTATTTTTTATAGTGAAATTTCACCGTCGTCTCTGTGGAGGTAAGCAATTTGCCGAACCACGTAAATTCTTGTGTTCTTTGTGTGTGCTTGTTATTTAATTTCCACTTATTTACTGTTATTGACTTAAGTCCTGGGGTGCTATCTGCACAACAAGTGGTATCAGAGCAAAGTTAGGATTCAATCCTTTGAATACAGTAAAGATGTCAAGCGCAAAGTATGATGTAGAGAAATTTTGTGGTAAGGGAAATTTTTCTCTTTGGCAAAGGTGGATGAAGGATCTCCTAATTCGACAAGGAGTTCACAAGGCCTTACTTGGGAAGGAGAAGAAACCGGAAACGATGAAGGATGTAGAATGGGTAGAGATGGATGAGAAAGCAGCTAGCGCTATTCGTCTCAACCTAGGTGATGAGGTCATTCACAACATCCTAGAAGCAAAGACCGCAAAGGAGGTTTGGGAAAAACTAGAATGTCTTTATATGAGAAAGAATCTGACGAACAAGTTGTACGTGAAGAAGCAACTATATAGTTTGCATATGAAGGAGGGTTCTGATCTATTGGAGCATCTCAACATGTTTAACATGTTGAACACCCAACTATCAAGTTTTGGGGTGAATTATGAGGATGAAGATAAAGCATTACTCTTATTAGCATCGCTTCCTACTTCTTTTGATCATCTAATGACTACGTTGATGTACGGGAAAGAGACTATAGTACTCGAGGAGGTGACTAGTGCTCTCTCGTCACATATAAAGATGAAGCAAGATTGCAATGGTTCTCAGGCTGATGGACTTATTGTAAAGTCTGAGTCAAGCAATAGGGGTAGAAGTAGGTCAAGAGGACGAAACTCCAACAGGAATAGATCACAATCTAAATCACGTGCAAAGAAAAATGTAGAGTGCTTTTATTGTCACAAGAAAGGGCACTACAAGAATTAGTGTAAAGAGTTGAAAGAGCATTTAGAGGAGAAGAAGAATGGAAAGAAGCCCCTAGAATCAGCTAGTGTTGCTGAAGAAACATTAGATGACAGTGAAGTTGGTGCAGATTTACTTTCAGTCTCTTCAGGTAACAATGTTCTATTGGAATCTTGGGTTTTAGATTCAGCATGCTCATATCATATGACTCCAAAGAAAGATTGGTTTGACATGTATAAGCCTTACAACGGTGGTATGGTCCAAATGGGTAATGATGCTACATGCCCGGTTATTGGGATTGGTACTGTGAAGATCAAGATGTTTGATGGAGTTGTGAGAGTTCTTAGTAATGTCAGACATGTTCCAGATCTTAGAAAGAATTTAATTTCTTTAGGAGTATTGGATGATTTGGGCTATTCATACTCATCAAAGGGTGGAATCATGAAGATTACCAAAGGTGCTTTGATGGTGATGAAGGGACAGAAAATAAACACACTTTACAGATTGATTGGGAACACAGTTGCAGGAAGAGTTGCAGTCACCACTCCGGTGGAGTCCAGCACTGACGACACAAAATTATGGCATATGCGACTTGGCCATATTGGTGAACGTGGTATGTTAGAGCTGCACAAGAGAAATTTATTGAAAGGGGTGAAGACATGCAAGCTAGACTTTTGCAAGTATTGCGTGTATGGGAAGCAGCATAGAGTCAGTTTTAAGACAGGCACTCACATAAGTAAGAGTGTTCTTGACTACATTCATTCAGATGTTTGGGGCCCAGTATCAGTTTCTTCTCATAGCGGTGCTCAATACTTCGTTAGTTTCATTGATGATTACTCTAGAAAGGTATGGATTTATTTTATGAAGCATAAGTCTGATGTGTTTGGCATATTTAAAAAGTGGAAAGCATAGGTTGAGAATCAGACTGGTAGGAAAATAAAATACCTTAGTACAGATAATGGACTAGAGTATAGAGATAAATAATTCATAAGATTTTGTGAATTAGAAGGCATTACTCGTCACTTCACAGTTAAAGGAACTTCACAGCAAAATGGGGTTACGAAGAGAATGAACAGAACCTTAGCAGAAAGAGCCAGATGCATGAGATTGAATGCAGGGTTGCCTAAGGTGTTCTGGGCAGAGACAGTTAACACAGCAAGCTTCATTATTAATAGATCTCCATCATCAGCCATAGATTTCAAGATTCCAGAAGAGGTTTGGTCAGGTAGATCAGTTGATTATTCGAGTCTAAAAATCTTTGGTTATTCAGCTTATGTGCATGTGCAGAGTGGAGAGCGTTCTAAATTGGATTCGAAGTCAAGAAAATGTGTATTTCTTGGTTTTGAAAAAGGTGTTAAAGGCTACAGGCTTTGGGATCCAATCTCAAAGAAAACGGTGACCAGCAGAGATGTCATATTTGATGAAGCCTTTATGTTAAAACAGAATGAAGCAGAGACATGTGATGATAGTCCACAGGAGAAATTAACTGTTGAGGTGGAGCTTGACGAGAATAGTTCACCTAGTGATAAGGGTGATGTTGAGATTGATCCACGACAACAACAAGAAGAGTCTTATTCAATTGCTAAAGGTAGAGAGAAGCGGGTTCACAAAGCACCACAGAGATATGGCTTTGAAGACATGGTTAGCTTTGCTCTTATAACTAGCAGTGGAGATCCATTGTCTTACAGGGATGTAGAAGAGATGGGGTCACTACAGAAGAATAAGATTTGGGAATCCTCTAGTATGTTGACAAAGTCAGTTCTAACAGACAAGTTCAAGCACTGCTTGGACTTGACTGGTGTTTGCAGCTTATGAGCCCTTAAGGGCTAAGGTGGAGGCGATGGAGGAGTTTGCTAGTGTAGCTTGATCAATTCAAGCCAAGGTGGAGATTTGTTGAAGTGGGCCATGTGTGTGGCTTGAATTGCCACAAGCCCAAGTCAAGTAGTATTAGGAAACCAAATTCACCTAGGAATATAATTCCTAGTATAGCCGACCTATAATATTAATATATATATATATATATATATATATATTAGGTTTGTGTTGAATGGCAATACACAAGAGAGAGAATTAGAGTAATTCCAATTAACCTAGTGAGCAGCAGCCGCATAAGAAGAAGAATAGAGTTTTCTTGTCTTGTGGGTGAGAGAGAGTTAAGGTGTATTGGGATTTGGGTTTCTTGAGAGTGTTCTTGTGCACTATTGTATCTCCCTATTTTTTATAGTGAAATTTCTCCGTTGTCTCCGTGGAGGTAGGCAGTTTGCCGAACCACGTAAATTCTTGTGTTCTTTGTGTGTGCTTGTTATTTAATTTCCGCTTATTTACTGTTATTGATTTAAGTCCTGGGGTGCTATCTGCACAACACTCTCCTTTCTCTCTTGCTGCTCCTCAAGCTCTCACTTTGTCCCTTGTTTCCTTTAGTCCCTCTTCAACCACCCCCTCTTCTTCATTTTCATCTCCTATTTATAGCTTAAGATTAGTGGAAGGGGGGGGGGGGGTTTAGGTGGGAGTGGGAGGAGTGGCATTGGAACTGCTTCCTACCTCAGAAGATTTTCTTGGCGGCGATACTCCCCAAGGCACTTTCGAGCAGCCGAGAGGCGGTATCATCTAGCAATTGCTTTGTTGTTTGGGATATAGTTAACCGGGCAAGGCCCAGGTGATGAAACATGATGCGTACAGATTAAGATTATTCGTCCAATGGGTTCTAGGTTGGCATGAGGCTTGGGCCTATGGCCCTATTAGACCTGGGGCCCAGCCTCGGAGAAAGGGGTTAGGTCTATGGGCCATACCGTTGGGTTGAAGTTCAAGGCCTAAATGGGCCTAGGGACCCTTGTGCCGTACAGTAATCCACTTCAATCACCTCCATCTTTTCCTCATCTACCTGCCATACATCATTCGTGATAGGCCAAACACGAATTGACCCCTTGTGATCAAATTAATTTATTAATTAACCAAGTTTATTAATTAATCAAATTAACATACAAAGGCGTGGTAGCATAAACAAATCATCAAACAACTAAAGTATGCAACGGAAATTAAATGACATGGTGATTTGTTTATGAATGGGGAAAACTTGACGGCAAAAACCCCACCGGGTGATTTTTAGGTCACCGCTCCCGAAACTCTACTATTATCACAACAAGCGGTTACAAGTAAAGGAATCCCAAGTACCTTACCAACCTACAGTTGAACCCTTACCCTAATACCCAATTGGACTTGTTCTATAGTGACAGTTCCCTTTTTGATGCACGGCTCCCAAGTACATGACTATCCAGTTGCGTGGATCCCAATACATGACTTCAATCACCAACTAAGAAGGTTGTTGGCTGGAAAGTTCTTCAATTCATCCACACGATGAAGATCAAGAAGATGCTTGGTCACAAAACCCAAAGGTGCACATACACAGCAACTTCTTCACAAGAATGATGAACTAGGGCAAGAACTTCGTCTTCGGTTGCAAATTGCTTGAACAGAGTTTTCTCAATGCTTGTGCAACTTGTCAACTTGTTGATGGCCCTTAAAATAATCTTTTTATATGTTTAGGGTTAGAAGAAAAGAAGACCTAAACACATAATCACGGATTCCAAGAAATCAGATTAGAATTATGAATTTCTTAAATCTCGACAGATAAGCTGTTGAGCAGCTATCGAGCCAGTTGTCGAGCTTTAATGAATTTGCACTTTTAGCGTGTTTTCTTGGATAGACTTGATGACTTCAACACTTGATCTTGAAACCTTGTTTCTTGAAATATTAAAAACATCCTAGAACTACCCAATTACAAGTAAAGTGCGTTTTGTAAAAGGATTAGCCAATTACATAAAATAATGACATATGATCCTAACATGTGAAGCACATATGTCCTAACAATTCGCATCTAACAACCCCCCCCCCCCCATGTAGTTCTTTTTTTGCCTTGCTGAAGCTTTTTCATGAAAAAAGCTTGTATTTCTATCGCCACCTTGAAACCAGTTGAGTCTCAATCTTTGTCTCCACATTTCATCTGCTTTTTCCAACCAACAATTCAACTCAATCCTGGTATTCTTTAGGGCATTGATTAAATCCAAAGTTGATAATTGTAATTCCAACCACTCCAACTTTGTTTGTAGAGTAGCAATGGTCTTACCCACATGGCCAAATTCAGATTTGTTCCAAGCATCCAGAGACACTCTGCATCACTCCAGGCAGGTACCTATCACCCAATCCAATTGTAAGGAAACTCCTTCCTCCCATGCCGCCTTGACAACCTCCTCACACCTACTATCCTTCGACCACATTGATTCAAATCTAAACATTCTTCGCTCCTTTCTTTTCTTCTGCCTTTGTGCCAATTGAAGAGCTAGGGGAGAATGATCATATACAGAAGATGATAGGTGATAAAGTTTTTCTTTTGGGAATAATTCTAGACAATCCTGAGTTGCAAGAGCCTGACCAAGTCTTTCCCTAATTTGTACACCATCTGAACGTTGGTAAAGCCATGTGAATTTTGGACCGATGAAGCCCATATCCTTGAAACCACAGTAATTGATGGTGTTAACAAACATCTCCATTTGCATCCTCTGCCTCATACTATCACCTTCCTTCTCTGATAAACCTGTTAGTTCGTTAAAGTCACCAATTGCAAGCCATGGAAGAGATGAGGTCCCTTTGAGATGTCGTAATTTTGCCCATGAATCTGGTCCTTTTGCTGTATCAGGATTACCATAGAAACTTGTGAGGTGCCACAGGCGCACATTGCCACCACCATCCATCCATGCATCAATATAATCCTATGAGTAAGTTTGTACCTCCACTTTGATGTCCTCCTTCCATAGTAACGCTGGACCTCCACTATTTCCATTACTAGGAACAATTAGGCCATGCTTCATATTACACTTCTCTTTAACTTTTTCCATCCACTCTCTTTTTGACTTTGTCTCTATCAAAAAACAATACTGGGCTCTTCTTTATTTTCCACATTTTCCAAGACTTTAACTGTCCAGAGGTTCCTAAGACCCTGGCAGTTCCAGCTTAACAAACTCATTGGACCTGGTAGGGTTGCTTAGCAACCTCCGCTGATCTCAAGTTTGCTCGCTGGTACTGTTACCAAAGCATTTTCGATTTGATTTTGAGCTCCCATGAGTGTAAGTGAATTCTATGCTCATGAACTTGGTACTGAGCTGACTAGCAGCACTGATATGGGATGAGCTTCAGTTCTCGGGCCTGGCATTCTCCATTGGTCTGAGAAACAATCAAGAGTAAATTTTCAAACACTTCTAATTTCATAAACACCGAAATCCAAGGCAGTTTGTAAACCCACCATGCATGCATGTTTCATATTCTGTATAACGTTATTTGTACACGGGTAATGCACTTTTTTTCAGTGGACTACTTTATGTTTGTCGTAGAGCTTGCGGTTTTCATATGTAGTTCAAACTCTGAGTACTTTGATCATTTCTCTTAGTCTGTTTAATCTACTCTTTCGTCTTTTGGTCATTTTCATAAATTCACATTATCGCGCATAATGGTATTCCTATGTATATAAATGTGGTTTATTATTTTTTTCCCTTTTCCCTTATGATTAGTTATATGAAGTACCCTGAGTCTGATTGATTAAAACAAATGATAATTTTAATACACAAGGTATGTAACCACTTTTGATGGTGTTGACTGTTGAGGGTCCTATTTCACATTATCAATCAGTTTTTGTTAAGATCTTCGTGTAATTGAATGAATGCCTTTAGATAAGATTGTAAATGTATATATATAGTTTTCCTATTGTTTGAATTTCAGCCAAAGACATAATAAAATAAGGGTATGTATATACACATACTACCACAGGTCAGGTCCTCAAGGGCTGCACTATGAGGTTAGAGCATCAGTATTGGATGTTCTTATAAAATGCTACTTCAATATACCAAAAAGTTATTTTATTTATTTTAATATAGTATTTCACGATACACTTTACATTTAATCTTTTATTCTTTCATACAGCACATTGAAATAATATTATCTCAACTCACAATCCAAGAAACAATTATAATTAAAAAAGAAAAAGAAAAAGAAAGAGAGTTGAGCTAAGAAAAGAAATTTAAAAAATAATAATAATAATAGAATGAGCTAAGTGCACTGTAGCTCCATTTCAAATTTTTTAAAATTTAGCACATCTAATAGAGCATGCCTTTTGGTATATGCCTATTTAGAGCATTCACATTAAAGCTCTCAAAAGCTGAAAATGCTATCTTTTAGCATCTCATTCCAAAAAAACACATTGCAACAAAGGCGTTATTGTTAAAAATTTTAGCAACTATGCTACAGTAGATTGCTATCTATGACAGTCAATGGTAGCTCAAATCTTATAAAAATAATAATTTTTTAATTAAAATATCTTTTCTCTCTCTCACACTATTGTCTCTTTTCTTCTTTCTCCAGACTCTCTTTTCTCTCTCTCACACTATTGTCTCTTTTCTTCTTTCTCCGGACTCTCTTTTCTCTCTCTTCTTTCTCATTTTCTTCTCTCAAATCAAATCAATGTGCGAAAGCAAGGATTACCATCATCAATCCATGATAAAGTGCTATACACAGCAAGTGCAAAGGAACCAAAATGAATTGCAAATTGTCAAGATTGAGAAGAAAAAGACTGTATCTAAACTTGAAAAAGAGGCCATTGATATTTGGGCACTCTCAACTACTCCAACTTGCATCAACTAGATATGTAGGAAGACCAAGTAGATATGAATCACTAGAACCTTTTGCAGAAGATATCCAATTTAGCTGGCTCACTGGTTTGAATTATTTGCCTAGTCGGCCTCTTGCCCATGGTGGTTGGGTTTTAGTGGTTATTTTGTGATTGGTTGTTTGATGGTTGGGCTTTGTGATTTGGTGGTGGCTAGTGGTGGGTTGATTTGGGGTTGGGGTTTACGGTGGTGGCGAGTGGGTGGGTGATGGTGGCTGGTGGTGACAGTGGGTTTGCTGGGTTTACGATGGTTTGTTTTTGTTTTTGTTTTTGATTTTGGTGGTTGGTGGTTGGGTGGTGGCGGTGGTGGTTGTGGTGGTTGTGGGTGGTGGTGGCAGTGGGTGTGGGCAACGGATTTGAGGGCAGTGGAAGGGATGAGATTGAGAATAAAAAATAATTGAAATAATAATATTTTAATGAAGTGGTAAAAAAAAATAAAACTTTTAATGTTAAGTGTATTGTAAAGTGAGTTGTTAGAGCATCCGCCATCCACAATGGTTTATGCCATCCTATTCTATTTTACCATCCTAAAAAGACACTTTATCAATTATACAATAAAATTTTACAATTCATCTAGCATCCCAACTTTTATTTTACCATACTACACATTAAAATAATATAATATAAAATAAAAATAATATAAATACATTTCTCACTTCTCTCTTTGATCTCTATTTCTCTCTCTCTCAACCACCCACCACCACCACCACCGTCTAGCTTCTTAGTCACACCACCCACCTCCACTGAGCAAAATCTAGCCAAAATCAAAATCCACCACCCTAAAGCAACACCACCACCATCAAACCAAAACGAAGTGTTCAAACCCAAACCAAAAACAAATGATCAAACCAAAACCAAAACCAAACGATCAAACCCATTCAACAAAAATCACCATTGGAGCCACCACCCTAAAGCAATGCCACCACCATCAAACCAAAACGAAAACAATCAAACCAAAACGAAAACCAAAAGCAAACCCATTCAAAAAAAAAAAATCACCATAGGAGCTACCGACGATCAACCCAACCGATCCATCCACTGATCAACATATCCACCGATTCAAACCCACCGATCAACCGATCCAAACCCACCATCAACCGATCCCAGCTCACCAATCCAAAACCAGCCTGCCAATCCACGCCAATCCAACCTCCAAAATCCAAAACCCAGCATCGGTGCAAGCTTTGAACGAGAGAGATATGAGAGAGGGAGTGAAGAGGGAGGAGCTGTTGTGAGAGGCAGAGAGAGGAACTGATAGTCAAAATGAGAGAGAGAGATGAGAGACCATGGAGAGAGAAAGGCTTATGCATAAAATATTAATATACCTTTTACCATTGAGCTACAGTGCAGTTCTACATTTAGAACCGCATTGTAGCACAATTGTATTTTTTTTTTTTACAATAGTTACATTTTACAACATCTAATGGAAGGGGCATTTTGGGCTGAATGGTTTCTATAAGCTTAAATTTGGCATTTAGCCATTCCATTGTTGATGCTCTTATAATAGATAAAGTAAGTTTTTGAAATGCTAAATGTTAAATTTTTTGAAATGTTTGATGTGAATGCTCTTTGTGTGCTAAAATTTATCATTTAACGTATCCAATAATATTGCTCAAAGTCAGCTCATTTAATGTTAGTTTGGATACAAAACACATTTGCTTTTGTGAATGGGCTGCATTTTTTGTGTGGGTCCTGTGCACTGTTCATGGGACCCATAAGTATGAATTTTATCAAATTTTTCTTTAAAACTAGGTCTCACGATACTATTCACACATTTAAAAATTATTTTTCTACAGTGTTTTCAATATTTTACCTTTTACCTTTTTATCCTTTTACCTTTCTAACTTTTCTCTCTCATATTAAAATTGCATTTCCTTATTGTTGGGCTAGCCCTCATTGACCATTAGAATTACTCTATGAGGTCATTTACTTTTGGCAAATCCAGAGAGAGACTCTTTTCTATTTATTTGCAAATGCTTGTGTATGTACATAATAAATAATGACCAACTCATTCAAATTAAATACAACAAATTGACTTAAAATTTCTTTTACCATACCCCAATAAGTAGTCTCAGTACTTGTTTTTTTATTTTGTAGGCTTTTACTCAAAACATGCCAAAAGAGTAAATTTATCCCGAGGTCAAACTTCAAAGTACCCACAATTGAGTGCAGGCCGGTGGCTATCTTCATAGAATTAGTTTCTATCTCTTCCTTTCTATGCCTGGTTTAATTTGAGAATCTGAGACCATCCTGTGTGGAAAGTATCAATATTCGGAACTGTTTTCCCTATCTTTGAAACGTTTACCGTGAATCTTCCTTCTTAAAGTGAGGAGTGTAAATGATACATTATGTGGATTTCTTTTATTAGAACGATGCCAACCTTCATTTATCTTCATCTTGAATGATCTTCTAAAGGATAGGCCCATGACTTCCCTTTGTGGAACAATATAAATGCACATCATGGTCATCTTAATTTTAGGCTGTGCACTTCAAACATAATTATTTCTCATTCTTTTTTTTTTTTTTTTTGAAAGTGACCTTATATTGCAAAGCTAAAAGATAGGGGATACAATAAGAAGCCTGCCAAGCAGGTTAGTGAAGCAAATCAGTTTGAACAAATGGAACTAAAAAAGGAGGGGTAACCCCTTTCCACAAATTGACATAGCCATTCCTACGGGCAAATTGAGCCAGTTCATGAGCTGCAGAGTTAAAGGACCGGTTGAGGTGCTTAAAAGAGCAGAAATCAAAAGATGATTGAGCATGAGAGATGTCCTGAATGATGTGCCCATAGTAAGTCCCAAATGTAGAGTCATTTATGGCATTAATCACTGAGAGAGCATCGCTTTCGAGCATAACCTGAGAGAGCTGTAACTCCCGAGCTAGAAGAATACCTTGCTCCACAGCAAACACCTCCACAAGCTCAGCCGAGAAATGGGATTGAAGAGGCTTGCAGTAGGCAGCGACTGTATGGCCTTTGCAATCCCAAATGATAACACCAATGCTGGATGAATCCTCAAGCTCTAAAGCAGACCCATCAACATTGATTTTGAAGACACTCGGAGGGGGAGGGGACCAGTTGTGCAAATGAGAAGGTCTGGGAGAGCAAAACTCAGAGGATGCCGCAACATTGAAATCTTCAATCAAATTTACTGCCATCTGCCAGACCTGAGAGGGGGAAGAGCACATATCATCATGAATAACTCTATTTCTGTTGAACCATATTGCCCAAGCTACAGTGAGGAAGAGCTCTAAATCATGAGAAGGCTTATTAGTAAGGAGATACATAGCCGAATCCTGGAAAGACCAACTATTTCTAAGGACCATAAGCGGCATACCAGACCAGCAACCCCAAACTCGCTTAGCATAGTCACAGTGAAGCAAAGCATGGCGAACATTTTCAAGAACCTTTCCACAAATAGGACATTCAGGGTTGGAAGAGATGCCACGAGAGCAAACCTTGTCCCTAGTAGGCAGCCCATTGACACAAGCCCGCCAAATAAATATCTTAACCTTAGCAGGAAGTTTAAGGCGCCATAGGTTCTTCCAAAGGGGTTTAAATGGATCTCCATTAGAGCTTTCCGCATCTGCCTCTGATTCAACTAGGCAATGGGCCAAATGGTACTCACTTTTTACAGTGAACTCACCCCGTTTGTTTCCCATCCAGATTAGTTTATCATCCGGAAGACTACAGTTAAGGGGAATTTTTAGAATTGCATCAGCTTCAAAGGGGAGGAAGGTGGATCTAATAATTTCAGATCTCCACCTTTTTGTATCCGTGTCAATGAGAGAAGACACCATTGGAAAGATAGGAATGCTAGTGGGAGGAGAGATGACTTTGTGAGTAGATGGAGTAGGGAGCCATTTATCTTCCCAAATATGGATTTGCTTGCCATTGCCAACACGCCACCGGGAACCCTTTCTAATAACACACAGGCTATTGAAAATGCTTCTCCAAGAGTATGATGGGGAGGAGCCAAGTGAAGCACTAAGAATGTCGCCAGTGGGAAAATATCTTGCTTTAAGAACACGAGCAATGAGGGAGTTTGGGCTGGTGAGTATTCTCCAAGCTTGCTTTGCCAACATAGCAAGGTTGAAGGCTTGCAAGTTCCGGAAACCCATGCCTCCCCTTGACTTCGAAACACACATTTGCTTCCAACCAACCCAAGCCATCTTTGCTTGTTGGTATTTTTGGCCCCACCAAAAGTGCCTCATCATGCTCTCAAGATCTTCACAAAGACCTTTTGGAAGCTGAAAACAGCTCATGGTGTAGGAGGGAATTGCTTGGGCCACCGCTTTAATGAGAATTTCCTTACCCCCCAACGAAAGAAGCTTACCCTTCCAACCAGCAAGCTTTTGCCCCACTCGCTCCTTGAGAGTAGAAAAAACCTGCTTTTTTGATCTCCCAATAAAGGATGGAAGGCCAAGATACTTAGTATGCCTTGAATCATTCATTGGCCCCAAAATGGAAAAGATTGCATCCTTGGTGTTTTGGGTAGTATTAGGGCTAAAGAAAATCGAGGATTTTTCAGTGTTTATTTTTTGCCCAGAAGCATTCTCATACATCTGAAGAATAAGCTTAAGCTCTTGGCATTCATTAGAATTTGCCTTACAAAAGAGGATGCTATCGTCAGCAAAGAAGAGATGAGTGACACTAGGGCTGCTTCTGCATACAGAGATGCCAGTGAGAGAATGATTCCTAACCGTCTCATGAATGATAGCCGAGAGACCCTCGGCACAAAGGAGGAAAAGGCTAGGAGAGAGGGGATCACCCTGACGAAGGCCTCTAGAAGGCTTGATGGAACCATAGGCAGCCCCATTTATAAGGACTGAGTAAGAAATTGAAGTGATGCATTGCATGATGAGATTCACCCATTTTGAGCAAAAGCCGAGTTTTTCCAGGACTCTCTTAAGGAAGCACCATTCAACCCTGTCAAAAGCCTTGCTCATATCAAGCTTGGCAGCCATGAAACCCTCCTTCCCAGTCGTTTTGTGATTTAGGAAGTGCATAAGTTCAAATGCCACCAGCACATCGTCAGTGATAAGGCGATCCGAAGTAAACGCACTTTGATTTTCTGAGATGATGAAGGGAAGTAAGGTTTTAAGCCTATTGGCAAGGGTTTTTGAAATGAGTTTGTAGATAACATTGCATAGGCTAATGGGACGGAATTTAGACATTCTTGAGGGGTTGTTCTTTTTTGGGATTAGGGAGATATTGGTTTTGTTAATTTCAGAAATAGGCAGGTTGTTGTTGAGAACATTTAGGACCATATTAGTTGCACTACTTCCCACAATGTCCCGGTATTTTTGGTAAAAAATAGCGGACATACCATCGGGTCCCGGCACTTTGGTAAGGTGAATTTGTTTGAGGGTTGTGGCTACTTCTTCTCTAGTGAAGGCATGACTTAAGCTTTCATTCATATCCTCCGTCACCCTTGCGGGAATGGCCGCCACAACATCTTCAACCCGAGAGGGGGAAGCAGTGGTATAAATATTTTCAAAATAGGCCACAGCAGCCTGAGCAATGCTTTCCTTCTCCTCACACCATCTCCCTAAATCATCCCAAATCCCCAAGATTGTGTTTTGTTTTCTCCTATCAGAAGCATGAGCATGGAAGTATTTAGTATTTTTGTCTCCATCTTTGAGCCAATGAGCTTTAGCTCTCTGACCCCAATACAGCTCCTCATCATCTAGGAGTTCATTCAACTCCCTTCGGATAGCTCTAATTTCTGCACCCAACTCGCCAGAGCAGTCCTGCTGCATGAGAGAGCTCAGGGCATTTCTCTTGGATTGGATCTTCTTTGGAATATGCCCGTATATAGAGGAGCTCCAACTGGATAACTCAGAGGCACAGAGATTTAAATTCTCCATTAATCCTTCAGGGGTGCTCAAATCACTCCCTACCCCCCATGAAGAATCAATGATTTCTCTACACTCCCGATTTTTTGTCCATAAGGCCTCAAAATGGAAGCATTTGATGCGAGGTGATCTATGAGGAGGAGAAGAATTGAGAAGCAGAGCACTGTGGTCAGAGGTGGAGTCCACTAAGTGAAAGACTCTCATCCCTGAGAATTTCACTATCCACTCATGGGTTGCTAAAGCCCTATCAAGTCTCAACTGAATTCTATTCTCACCGTCTTGCATGTTACACCAAGTAAAATCATTTCCACAATAGCCTATGTCAGAGAAACCACAAAAATTCACAATATTCCTAAAGCCATCCATTTGTTGCTGTGACCGAACAGGGCCCCCAGCTTTTTCATGCATTGAAAGAATCTCATTAAAATCTCCCAGGCATAGCCAAGGGAGTTGGTACTGACTATGTAAAAAGGAGAGAAGGCGCCAAGATTCGTACCTTTTGTGAGTTTTCGGATGGCCGTAGAAGCCAGTGATTCTCCATATTGAAGAGTTATCAGTCTCCCTGACAAAGGCATCAATGTGGTTCCCAGAGAAGCTCTTAATTTCCAGATTAATTTCACGAGTCCAAAAAAGGGCAACACCTCCACTTCTGCCCCGGCTGGGCACAATGAGACCATTAGCAAACCCAACTCTGTTTTTTATTCTCTCCATATGCTTAACTTTTGATTTAGTCTCCATAAGGAAGACAATATCGGGCTTCCAGCATTGCAC
This sequence comes from Quercus wislizeni, assembly GCA_023055345.1. Lineage (NCBI taxonomy): Eukaryota > Viridiplantae > Streptophyta > Magnoliopsida > Fagales > Fagaceae > Quercus > Quercus wislizeni. The sequence continues at coordinate 27,205,050 of JALGQJ010000005.1, forward strand.
CATTACATGCAGTGCTCTGACTGACCGGGGGTTCCCAAGCCCCCGGCAGTTCCAACTAAGGGGAATCATTGCTCCCGACGGTGCTGCATAGCAGCCATCGCCGATCTCTCATCAATGGTTGGTTGGGAAATACCTGACTTAGTGCATCTTTTCTTTTTTCTAGAGTCCTCCCCGTCGTCTTCAAAAATATGTTTTCCATCCCGCTTAGAACCAACTGATGGAACCTGAGTATCAGAGTTTGGGCCCTTTCCTTTCCCCAACTCCCTAGCTAATTTTTTTATTTGGACTTTTACCCTCTGTTTTTTCCCCCGAATTGGGCTTGTGTTAGCATCCTTGGTGCCCCATTTTCCAAAATTTTCATTTGTTGACAAGGCAATGGGCTTAGGATGGGAAGGGTCCACTGAAGCCCCTTTTCTTCCTTGCAGTCTGGCCCACTCCCAACAGCCCATCTTGGGCTTGTTTCATTGATCCAGAATCACAAGGAAGCTCAGTAGGCGACTCACTAGACTCCGCATGCTTGCTCGCACGTGTAGGGTTATCACATTCCATCGCAATCTTCTCCCCATTCTTTTTTTCCGATTCGGCGCCATTGGTGTTCCTTGAAAGCCCACTATTTTTCCCGTCATTTTTTCTATATCCATCCGAGCTGCCGCACCCCACATTTATCACTGAATCAGAGGAGTGTCTTTCCGCCGAGTGGGTGTGAACTTCCCTTTGCGCTACATATTCCTCATCTCCGCCTCCATCGCTGCTGGTGGACTTTGATTTCTCCATCGTGGTTCTTAAATTTCCATATGCTTGGAGCCAATCTCCATATTGTCGAGGGGAGTTCAGATGCTCGGCAGACTCCGGGCAGTGCTCGTCGTCGTGCCCCAATCAACCATAGAAGTAGCAGAATGTGGGTAGCTTCTCGTATTTGAAGCTAACCCAGAATTTTTCTCCGTCTACACTAGCGACTTTTCCCCTTCGTCTCAGTGGTTTATCTAATTGGAGGTCCACCCTGATCCTCATAAATTTTGCTTGATCTGAGTTCCCAGTTCTTCGGTCAGATTCTATAAATTTTCCCAAATAGTTACTGAGTTCTCTACCCACTTCCATAGACATATGCTCAAACGGTAGGTCCCAGATCTGAACCCAGAACGGGGAGTGAGTGAAGAAAATGTTTGAAGCTGACAGACCTTTCCTCCATCTGCATAGAAGTAGCAGATTATTGTTGAAATTCCAAGGCCCATTCCGCTCGACCCATTGCAGTTGATACTTCGAATTAAATTTGAACTGCAGAACGCTATTTCCTACCTCCATAATCTGTAGATCGGAACCCATTTTCCAAGTTGATTTTAGTGTACTCTTTAGAGCTCTCAAATTCTGGTGCCTATTAGTGAGTAAACGACCAAAGAGGCTCAGTGCACATTCCTCTAGCAGATCCGTTTTGCTCTTAGTTGTGATGGTTATTTCCTCCTCTTCCTCTTTGGTGAGATAGAGGTTAAGGAGGCCCTCAACTACTGACTGATCCATCTCAGTACCGAGGGAGAGAAGCTGGTCATAAGCCTGAGAAAGGCCTTGAAGTGGGTCAGGGAGAGAAGGCTCGACTGGGTTAGGCGAGAGAGAAGGCTCCTACTAGGGAGAGAAAAATACGAAAAATAGATTTATTTCTCATTCTTTTAGAGGTTATGAATTTCACATTGTTCATGCCAACACGCAATCTAATGAAAGGAACAATCATTCTTCTATTTTATGGTGTGAGCTTTTTCCTTTTTTTATTTTTCCCTTTGTCTGCTTAGTTTTATGGGGGCAAAAATGTTTTTTTTTTTTTTTCTACTGAAAATATGGGGGCGCTAACGTTTGGGAGTGCAACAAAAGGAAATGGTAGCTAACAGGAAAGTATTCAGTCAAATTACATGCATTAGCACCATATATTTCATCTCTACTATATCTATATCTGCATATTAAAAAAAATACCTCTATTACAAAAAATTTAATATAATTACAAATGTTTTGCTTATATACTATGTGCGTGCAATTTTTTTTATGTTTTATTCCGTGACCTGTTTTACTACGAAAAGGAAGTTTCTTTTCTTTTATTTTTATGTTTTTTCATTTGATAAACCAATCAGTTATGCACCGACTGCAAATGATCCAATAAGAGCATTCACATCAAAGGTGTTAAAAATTTTAGCTTTTAACACCTCCAAAAGTTACTTTATCTATTTTAACAACTCAATTTATAATACACCTTACATCAAATCTTATATTTTTACATATAATTCATTAAAATAATATAAATAACCCATTAAATAATATAAGCAACCATTAAAAAAAAAAAAATCACCACAACCACAACCAGCCATTGCCTCTACCAGCCACAATCACTACTGTGACAACACAACCTGCTGGGAAAAAAAAAATCATTGTCACAACCACACCACCATCAACAACTGCAAAGCCCACAACCACTTCATGCAACCCACAACGCACAACCATTGCCACAACCCCAACAAGCCAACAATGAAAACATTAGGTGATGGCAAAACCCACAATCACAAAACCCAACAAACCCAAATTAAATAATACCATCTAATAAAACTGTCACGCCCCGAACCCAAGTATAAAGATAGGCACGTGACAACTGTCGCACGCTTATAAAGTAAGCACGCTACAAGTGTGCAAGGCCTTCTTAGCAACTAAAATTTATCCTCAAAATTAAATCAAATAAATCCAAAATACCTCAACAATTTTCTTTATGAAATAGATCTCCAACAATTTAATAGGAACAAAATCCAAACCTCATGTACATAATGCCAATTGGCCAATAAATATAAAACTATTAGAAGACCATCCAATCCCAAAATCACTAAGCTTATTTTCTTGCTCACAACACAACATTAGAACTCCCAAAACTTGCTATTCTTCACAATCTGAAACTGGAGAGGGAAAAGGGGGGGGGGGGGGCGTGAGTTGACAACTCAATAAGTAACCAAAAATCCTAATAAGTTCTATCAAGTAATAGATCTGTAAAGTAATGTGATGTAATATGAGTCTTCAAAAGTTATAATATACTATGTGTTTTCAAAATAACTGAAGAAGATTCATAGTCTTCAAATAATAAGTTACACATAGATCACATACTTTAATCTTACAAATATATCATAGATGGTTTAGAAAATAGTCAGTTTTCCATATATCAAAAGTTATAACTTACAATAGGTTCTAAAACACATAAGCAGTTTTAGTGACTCAAAATAGTTCAAACATAATTCATATTCTTAACAATCTTATGACTATGGTCATGCTATATCCCTGTGACTGGGCATCAGAGTACTAATGAATAACCCCCATTAGTTGGGTATCGGAGTACCAATGAATAACCCCCATTGGCTGGGTATCAGAATACCAATGAATAACCTCCATTGGTTTGGGTATCAGAGTACCAATGAATAACCCCAATTGGCTGGGTATCAGAATCAATTCATAGTCAGAATGGTCATAATCATATACATGAAATCATAGTTTCTAACAAAAATATATCTTATTCAAGCATGTATGTAAAAAAAAAATATCATATACTCAGTATTACAATATATTTGTAATGATCTTTTACTTGAAATCAGTAATACAATAGAAATAAAAATTCTATGTATCAAAGTCAAAATATAGTTAGATTGTCTAAAATCATATATATCAAATCATAGTTCGGACAAAATATATCTCATTCAAATACATATATATATATATATATACACATATATAACTATATACTTAGTACTCAACATATTTGTGATAATTCTTTATTCCTTACTTTAAATCAATGTAGCTAAAACAATTAAATAAAATAGTAACAATTGTAAACAAATTTATGTAGTTAAAATATAGTAGTATAAGCAAAACAAAACCAATTAGGATAAGGTTACTTACCTCCAAAAGCTATTCCAAAAGAAACTTTTCCTTAACAATTCCTCTAAAATCTTTAGATATCACCTAGAACAATTTTCAAACACTATACTTAATAATCAAATAATTCAAGAAAACTTATAACAGTATCTAATCAGAAGAGAGACTATTCAAAATAACCAATAATTGCCCACTATCCACTCACACCAAAATCCCACGTAATTTACAATATTTTTGCTCTCTCTATTTTCTGCCACTAATAGTTCCAAGGAATCAAGTCTATAGTTACACCATACCTATAGGCATAAAGGGCCAAAAGTACGTCACTCATTCTTATATTTGTGAGTTGATATATATATATATATATATAATCACTTATGTCAGACCTACTGACTTCCTCTTTACACCTCAACCAACCAAATAAACAAATAGAATAATAATAATAATAACATTAAAGAAAAGGAGCTGGCGTTGCTTTCTCAAAGTGGTCATTCTAGTTATCATATATACATATATAAATGTTTTTTTTTTTTCTTTCCTGCCAGTGCCGTCGACCATAGATCTCTTTTGGCATGAGGACAAAACTAAGAAAAGCACTATATCAAACCAAAATCAATCTCCTCAAATCCTTTTACAAAAAAATACTATTGGACACATATATTTTACCTCTGTAATTTATCACACTACCGTACTTCACGATAACTTTTTGCTATTCTCCAAAACTCAATTCGGTAAACCTGTGCAACACTTACAATTAACGCAACACTGGCATAGGAAAAATAGATCTAATTCCTTCTTTGTTTACATCATCATACTCATTGGATTTTTTTTTTTTTTTTGAAATAGCCTCACTGTTGGCCAAAATACTCACATAAGAAAATATTCTAATACCTAATGAAGTCTAAATTTGACAAAAGAATAAGATTTCTTAAGCTCTTACCTCAAGAATGTAATCAATCATTCTTTACTTCAGTCCTTTGAGTAGTCTCCTCTCTCCAAAATATCTCATCATATACGTTGACATAATAAGTTTATATATATAGCTAGGGTTTCAACCTTATTTTCTAAAACCCCCTTAGAAATATTAATTTTAAAATTGACCCCATAAACAAATTTACTTAAATAACCTTCATTTAAAATTTTTTTTTTCAGGGTATTACAGAAACTATATAAGAAATTGAAATTATACATACATATAAATATATTTATATATATAGAGAGAGAGAGAGAGAGTTTGGGTTCAAGTAATTCTAAATTATATTGCATAACTCAATATTTTTTTTATTAGATACAAATTTTAACAATCCATCATTGGATTAGATTTTCTTATTAGAATATACATTCATGCAAAATCTCAAGATGATTTAAAATCAATAAATATATTATGTTTCAAATGTATAAATTTTAATTTTTGTGTTTAAAATTTTTCATAAAAGATTGGTTTCTAATTTGAATAGTAACTAGAATCCAATTGACATGAGACTTGGTATGCATGTTAAGTATGAGTTTTGATAGTGGCAGACCCAGTGTTTTGCGCGTCTGCGTTTTTTTGGTTGGATCCCGTGCACTATTCATGGGACCCGCAAGTACGGATTTTAGCAAATGTTAAGTTAAAAATGGATCTCACGGCACTATTCACACATTTAAAAATTATTTTGCTACAATGTTTTTAGTTTTTAGCAATAAGCAGTATCAAAAAAGACCCTAAGAATAAATAAAAAAATTCAATTCAATAGAAGGATTTTCAAATTAATAATCTCTTAAAAATATGGGTTTCTAGTAACTAGCATATGATTGACAACTTTTAAGTTTTATACACACACACACTATATATATATATATATATCACTTTTGATGGACACAAAACTTGGTATATGAGTTAAGAACATAGGAAATTCAATAATGAGTTTTGAAATATTAATCTAATAAAAAGTTATCTAATGTGAATAAAGAAAAAAGAAATGAATTATTAAATGTGACATAGATAGCGTTATATGTGATGTTGGTACCATTTAATGTAATTTTTTAAAAAAATAATTACAATATGCTTCTATCTTACAACTTGAATATTTTTCCCTTCATACTCCAAGCACATTTTGCATGAGAAGGAATCAATTTAACGATAAAGCTCTTAGTCAATATAATGTTTATAGCAAGTTAACTACTAAAAGGTATTATACCAAGTGTCATATTTATTACACACTGTCATTACACACAAAATTATGTATAAAAACTTTGTAACTAAAATCATGATTTGAAGTCCAAATATAATTTAAAAACTATTACTCTCAACTTCAGTCATTTCCCTTAAATATAAAAAAGGTATCGTAAGGTGAAGTTTTGTTTTGGTTTTTTTTTTTTTTTTTTTTTTTTTTTTTTGAGAAACAATGGTGGTGAAGTTGGAGTAGAAGAAAATGAACACAAGAGGGTGGCAGGTCATTTATGACAAATTGACACCTTACGACATGTTCATCCTACTAGAAAGAACTGAACTCTGAGATTGAAGCCTTTTTGAAGGCAACACTCAACTAGTTGCGGGGGACACTGATTTGATTTGCTTCTGCAAACGGTTATCCAAAATTGAATATTTCCACTTGCAGTGCAAAAGAGTTTACTGTCATCATGAGTAATTGTAATTTCTAGGCTCTAGTTCAATATGTATGTACTGAAAATATTGTAATAAAATATTTTTTTAAAGGCAAAATACTGTAGTAAAACTCATGATTGCGGTTTTCAATTTTTGGTAGTTCATAAACATTACCTGTGGGACCTACTAAAAAAACGCAAACTCACACTTAGAGGAGAAACGTGCCATCTAAACGCACATTGAGTCCCTACAGTCCCCATGTAATTGATAGAAGCAATTATATCGAATCTGGATCACAAAAATAAAAAGCACCCCAGTAACTAAAGCAACTGTATTTATTTAACATTATTGCGTGCATACAGCCATATAGAATGTAGTAATTTCACATTTGGTTATGAAGATACTATGGAGTCTGGGAAGTGGGAAAAAAATTTCTGTAGATTTTTATTTATTTTTATTTATTATTTTTTTAATATATATATATAATGAGTTTTGAAAACATGGACAAGCCAAGAGAATAAGGATCGAACACTAAGACAAGACCTCACTATGAAGGTGAACACAATACCATCAGTCCATTAGCCGATGGTAAAAACAATTTGTAGATTTTTGGCTGTTAGTCAAGGGATTTGGACAAAAATGCATGGAACCCAACTTTGAAAATAATTGACATGCTAGCTAGATCCTCGAATCTAATTGCCTTGTGTAAGGTTGAATTTTATCAACTATCTTGTTGGCTTTATTCCGTGTCAAATTTGCTTGTATTTTAGCAATTAGTAACCCTGTATTTAGGTGAGAATCATGTAAGGGTAGTGTGTGAGAAAGTGTGAAGAATTGCTCAAGATTGTGCAAATAAGCAGGGACTCGCGGTTGGATCTCACGAGTGGCTTGCGGCTGCAAGCCACCAGAATGTTGCACACGTGCCAAGCATGTCAGAAGTTGAAGAGTTGCATCAGCTGTTGCACTACAGGACAAAAGTCCTAGGCTGGCCAGGCCATTTGCTCGCGGCTTGAACTCACGACTCAACCCAGTCACAAGGTTAAGTTGCCAGAACACCCTGTTTGGGAAAAACTGACTTTTCACATTCCTTCTCAACCTACTATATATATATACCCTTATACCCACAATTTTGAGAGAGCTTCTAGAGGGAATTTTGAGAGAGAAACCCTAGAGAAAACAAGATTGACTCATCCACAATCTTTACCTAAGAGACTCTTCAAATTCCTCTACTCTCTTCCTCTCCATTGTCAAATTCTTGAGAGGCTTATTACCAAAACCTTTACTCACCATATCCATTTCTGTAAGAGGGCTGTTTGGTGCTTTGGGAAGCAGTTAGGAAGGAACAAATTTCACATTGGTTGATGCTATGGTCAAGTAGCGAAATTTGGGAAGCTAAAGAAGAAATAGGTTCGGCGTAACCTCGTTGGAGTATGAACTTGGAGGGCTTAGGTACATTGGGTAGATTAGGCTTGGAGGGTCTATTGCTGGTCATGTATCCCAACTGCATTCTTTAGTAGATTATTTACCGCTTGTAGGGTAGTGGAGAGGTTTTACGCCGAGGGCTTCGATTTCCTCTTCGATAACACATCATTGTGTTGTCCTTGTGTTTGCATCTCTCTTCCCTTATTTTTGCCTTTTATTTTCTACTGTGGATGTGATTTTAATTGGCTTAGATTGTTTATCAATTTTGTGTTAAGCTTGTGTTCATATTCTGCACATTAATTGTTTGACATTTAGCTTGAATTGGTAATTTGTGAATTGGGGGTCTAAACATTCATAGTGTATTTTACACTATTTGAACTTTCACCTTGTGAAAATTCCAACACCTCACATCAGCTTGAAAACAAATTAAAAATCATATAAAGACAGGGGCGGTGGCACTCGTTGTCTAGGGGTTCAACCCTAACTTCCCCAAAAAAACTATATATAAAAAATATTTTTAATTAGTTTATTTTACTCTTAAATATTTTTCACATCTTGATCATAGATTCATAGATCAATCTAATCCAAAACCAAACAACAATTAGACAATTCCTGTAAAATTAATGATTGTTTAAATATTGTGGTGGGCCTTTATGTGACTACGGGCTGGGCTACCTCCTGCCACGTTATGATCCAAAGGTTCTGGGTAGGAGAGTTAGGATCGGCTTGGCTACAACACACCCCAAACCGGTTTGTGCATGAACTAAGGCCCTTTTGCTAAAACTTTGGTGACATGCTCATGGCAGAGGAAACTGTTACAAAAGGGTTATGGCAGATAGATATAATATAACAACAATAAAAAGAAGTATGCTTATTGTCAGCTGGAAAGCAGAAAATATTAAATGAAATAAAGGGTAAAGCAATGCAGCAATATAAATAAGATGATAATAATAAGAGAGAAATAACGTCAATGCTTTGTCTATAAAATGAAAGAAAGAACGGTCAGTCTGCTTGTCTTACGGAGTTAAGTCTAAGAAGGGAACCGCTTCTTCAATGTGGGTAACCTCATAAGGAGATCCTGACATGGAAATTACCCACTTTGAGAGAATGGGCCTAAATGGCTTATGCTCAAATTCTTTAATCCTTACTAGAGGGTAGGCTTTTAGAGGGAACGAAGGGATTAGTCTATTGGTGCATGCCTACTATCACACTCTTGCCTACTTTTCTTTTTAACTCCTTTTTCTTTCTAAATTTTCTACTCCATTTTCTCTCTTTTTCTTGTTCCCTTGTGGGGTTGTTATGTTCACTCTTGCCTTTCTGTTGTTCTTCTGATGATCTACTGTGCACGGTGGAAGCTCCTTTTATATTGCTTGCCGTGATGAGTTTTTACTATTTTACCCCTTAACTGTTTTTGTTTGGGTGTGGGTGTCCTTCTAGACCACCCACTGGTCTATTAGCTACTCAGCCACCACCACTTACTTGTGCTGGCCGTGCCAAATCCCATTACCAGACAAAGAGTCCTTTTTTTTTTGCTTGCTCACCTTGGCATTCCCATCTAGATAAGAGTGGGCATTCTCTCTCATTATCCCTCATGGCATGCACCTAGTGATTCCAACTCATCTTTCCCTCTTTTGGATGGTATGTCATCTTAGTAGGACATTTTCTCTAAAAGAGTTTGAGTGGGAACCCCAGAATAGGCTTCCCCTTTCTCCCCACTACCAGACCATACCCTCTCTTACCTCTGACCCATGGCCCACCACTCTTGTATTGGCTGGGTACAAGTTAGTGGTGCTCAACTTCCATGTGTGTCCAAGGCTTGTTTGCTGCTCATGCGTTTGCCATGACTTAAAGGCTTGTCTGTACATTCTGCTGCTTGTTCTTGACCTCTTGTGGCGTGAATGTTTCCCTGAGCCTTCGTTCTTTATGTCTTACTTCCTTCCTGGGCTGGGCCTTGCTTGATTGTGGCTTATTCCTTCTCTAATCCACTCTTTGCCTCTTTCATGGATTTACTGGCACTTCTGCTATGCCATTCTGTCATTCCTGTTGTTCTATTGTTTGACCTGTGCTTGCTGGGCCTCTTTTGGGCTTGCTGTATGCTTAATTCCAGTGGCCCAGTATTGTCATTGGGCTAATATTCATGCTATTTTTGGGCTTCCTTGGCCCATTCCATTGCTTTCGGGCTCCCTTGACCCATCTCATCCTTTGGGCATCCTTGGCCTATTTCCTTCATTTGAGCATTCTCGGCCCGTTTCCTTTTCTTGGGCATCCTCAGCCCATTCCAATTCTTTACTCCCATGGGCCTTTGCTAAGTCTTTTGGGCTTCCCTAGCCCAAATTACCATATCCTTTATTTTCGGGGTTCATGGGCTTTCCATCAACCCCCTACTCACTTAATTCATTACTCCGGGCCTCTTTGGCCCATTTTTGCTTGCTTTCTATTTCATATAATTCCCATGAGCTTACTACTTCTTTTCTCTAGGCTCCTTTAGGTCCGCTTGCTTTCTTTAAGGCCTATTTATTATTTTTTAGGCTTATGATCCATTATTCCTGCCATTCGGGCTTAATGGTTTTCTTCTCAATTAACTAACTCTTTTGCTCCCATATTGTTAGGCTTTTTTCTACCATTGGGCCTTTCTACCAAAGTGGGTATCAACATTTAGCCCTCTAAGCATATGAAGTGCTTTTGCGGTTCATATGCGAACAAAAAAGACTCTTCTTCTTCTTTTCTTTTTCTTTGCGGGCTTTTTTGAACAGTGGGCCCCGTTTTTTTTTTTTTTCCTTCTCGCTGTGGATAGTGTTGTCTCTTCGAATTTCCTAGTTTAGCAGTTATTCTAAAACACAGCTTCTGCTTCATTAATTCCGTGCCTTATCCAATGGGTGACCCATTACATCCCTTCATGTTAGCATTAATGACATTAGTACTTAAAGAGATTCCTTTCATGTTACTAACACAAAACACTCTTTCCCTTTCCCTTCTTTGCCGTGTCTTCTCCCTCAAACATTTTCACCCATTTACTTTGATAAATCATTCCACCATGACGCCGGTGAAAGGCTAAGGTTCTTCCTACCGTAAGGGAAAAGAGATCGCCTCTGATAATCTTGCCATAAAAGACGTAGGCGAAGAGGCTCCTCACTCTAAATCGGAGTGTTCGGAGGAGGAGGAAGGACACTGTGACCCGTATAGCAAGTGCGCTCCTTTCATCGATCCTTGGTACGATACCCACACCCATTTCCCAAAAGTGCCTAGCGAGTACTTGCCTCCGCCACTGGGTCATGTATGGCTGTCCCTTTGCCGTTGCAACACAAAGATATCTTAGCCTCCGTGCCCATTCTCTTTAAATTTGGGTTGGTTACCGCTTTGGGTTGGAAAGAATGGGTAGACATTGAGTTGTCCGACAAGGGTTTCATGGTGGTGTTACAACGGGCTGGTGTGTTGAAGGCAATTGTTTCATCATGTTGCTTGTCCAACTATAGGGACTTGTTCAATCTTTGCCATTTGGTCTGCCGATGGAGCATTGCTACTCACACCTTCTTTCTTTCTTGCGGTGAGATCATTGTGACCTTGGAAGACGTGGCAAACCAATTGCTGCTTTTGCCCATTTTTGGTGATGTTAACCTCGGTGCTTTGGAGCTCTCTACAGAGTAGGAGGCCGTGGAGGCCGAGTTGAGGAAGGGGATTAGTGGCAACCCGAAGTTGTCACATTGGGTTAGGGCTTTTTCCAAGGCTTCTGTTGCTGCTCACCGTGTGACATTCATTACATTTTGGCTCTGTAAGTTCATCTTTGACTCTCATCCTTATTATGCTGTGAAGCCTTTATATTTTCTATTAGCCATCAAGATATCTGCTGGGGTGAGTCTACCATTGGCACCTATGTTTCTGGGCCATCTATTTGTACAGTTAGATATCTTATGGAGTGATGAGGAGCAGGTGGGTTCCTGCCATATAGTTACTTCTTCTGCCTTGTTAAGGTCATATTTTGTGTAATAGGCTAATCTTTTGACGAAATGCACTTTACTTGTATTTGGGTAGATCTAGGATGTGTTTAATACTTCAAGAAACATGTTGTTCAAATCTAGTATTAAAGCCATGAAGATTGGACCAAGAAACAAGTAAAGAAAAATTGTTCACTAAAGCTGGACAGATAGCTCGACACCTGCGGACAGATAGCTCAACAGCTGGTCGACAGATAGCTGTCTATCGAGATTAAATGAGGCTCGATAGATACTATCTATCGAGGTATCTATTGAGGTTATGGGAATTCAGATTTTTAGATCTGATTTTTGGCCCATGCTTATGTATTTGTGTAGGATTTCTTTTCTTACAACCCTAGACATATATAAGGCTTATTTTAGAGGCCATCACATAAGAGAATACAAGGAAAACATATGCAAAAGGTGACCGAAGCCTTATTCTCTCTGAAAGAAGCTACTGCGTCTTTGCGCCTTAGGGTTTTGTAACCAAGTGCTTCTTGATCTTCATTGTTGATGAAGTGAAGAACTTTGTAGCCAACAATTCTCTTTAAGTTGGTGTGTTAATCACGTACTGAGAGTCATGCATCATTGGTTAGTCACGTACTGGGATCCGTGCATCAAAGGGTGGCATTCATATATTGAAGAGTTCAGAGGTTCTAAAGCGGTAGAAGGTTTCTGCTGTAAGTTCATCTTCGGGAAGGTTTCCCCTAGGATTTTTACTGTGGAACTAGTTTGTTTCATTGGTTTTCCTAGGTTATCATATCTTATTATATTTAGTTTTTCCGTTGCATGATTTTGACATGATATTGACGCTTATTTGTTTTAACAAGTTTTATTCATAATAAATTTAATTAATAACTTAGGTTTAAAACTTGTTAATTTTATCAACTGGAGTCTAAATTTCTCATCAAGTGGTATCAGAGCGGGTACACTCTGATTAGATTAATTTCCTGAGTGTGATCCTTGACCCCTCATTGTCATGGATCGTGGACAATTTCTTTTGATTCCTCCTTTATTTGATGGAACTAATTATGCGTACTGGAAAGTTCGTATGAAAGTTCTTTTGCAGGCTCTAGGTGAACAGGTATGGCAAGCTGTTAAAGTTAGCTGGATTAAGCCAAGGGAAGTGCCAGTGAATTGGGATGAAGCAACAATCATAGTGGCAAATTTCAACAGTTGGGCCTTGAATGCTTTGTTTTGTGGGGTAACCAATGAGGAATTCAAGAAAATATCGTCCACGGAAGTTGCCAAGGAAGCATGGACCATTCTTGAGACCACCTATGAAGGTACCAAGGCAGTAAAGACCATGAAGCTTCAAAGACTCACTAGTAGTTTTGAAGAAATAAGAATGGAGGAGGATGAGACCTTTGATGAGTTTTATGCCAAACTCAAGGATATTGTGAATTTTGCCTTCAACCTTGGAGAATGTATTGCAGAATCCAAAATTTTTAGGAAAATCCTTAGGTCCTTAACTGAAAGATTCCATGCCAAGATCACTGCCATTGAAGAAGTGAAGGATATTGATCAAATTCCTTTGACTGAGCTTGTAGGGAACCTTCAAACCTATGAGATGGGATTAGGCACAATGGAAAAAGGTGGAAAGAGTACAAACTTGGCTCTTAAGGGTATAAAGGAAGAGATTAAGGACTCTGAAAGTGAAGCTGAAGATGAAGATGATGATGAGGATGAGGATCTAACCTTCATTACTGATGAGATTATCAAGCTTTTTCAATTTAGGAAAAAGGATAAGGGCAAACCTCCAGGAAATCTAAATCCTCTAGGAAGGGCAAGAATGAGAAACCCCTCATCCAAAGCCATGAGTGCAAAGGTTTTGGTCATTTGGGGATACAGTGTCCAAATTACCTCATGAAGGAAAAAACCAAGGAGTCAAAAGATAAAGGGTTGGTTGTGACTTGGAGTGATACTGAGAATGACTCTTCTGATGAGTATGTGGATGAATGTCATCACGTTATGGCCTTTGCTGCCTCAACCGATAAAGTGATTATGGAGAGTGCTAGTGACAGTGAGGATTCTTCTGATGATGAAATACCCAAGAAGATGACCTGTTAGGAAGCCTATGATAAGCTATGCACTAAATTTATAAAATCTGAAAAGCTATGCACTAAATTTATAAAATCTGAAAAGACTTCTCATCTTTGTAGAAAAGAGCTTAATAAGGTAAAAATGGAAAAAGCTGATCTATTAGTCAAACTAGTTAAGACTAGAAGGTTAGTTGAGACTCTTGTTATGGAGAACACCTTATTAGAAGAGAAGGTCAAGAATCTTGAGATTGAGCTTAGTCAAGCTAGAACTCAAATAGAGAGGATGTCTAGTGCAAAGCTTGATGAGGTTTTGAGTGCTCAAAAGCCTAGTTCTGATAAGACTAGCTTAGGATATGCTGTTTCTTCCACGGCTTCTGGATCAAGGACTATCTTTGTGCCTCAATCTGAGAAAGGTGATAAAGGTATGAAATCCAAAACTGATTTGACTAATTCTAAATCCTTCGTTAACCTTATGTTTGTCACCATTGTGGTGTTTCTGGACACATTTGTCCTAATTGTTTTAAGTTGTATCCTCCTCAAAAGCAAGTGTCCAAACGGTCACAGGTTTCCTCTCAAGGACCTATATCTTTGTTTGGAGAGTTATTAAAAACTTTGAGCTTTTTAACTTGATTTCAGGAGAATTCTTATTCTTCTATATCCTTTAGTAGACATACTAGGACACGTGCCTTTTCATCTTTATGGCCAAAGACTTGTGCTGTGTGGGTGAGAAAGGAGCCTAAGACTTAATTGTCTTTTTTGTTTGTCTTCTACTTTAATTCTTTCTATCTAAAGTAGGACCCTCTTTGCTTGATTTCTTATTTGCTTTTGGAATCATGCTTTCATGCATCTGCGTTTTTCTTTCATGCTTTAATGTTGTTTATCTGTTTTTGTTTGGTTGTTTAGTTTTTATTTTGTTTTGTTCTCAAAATAATAATAAAAAATTTGAAAAATATAAAAACAGTGTGTGTTTTGTGTACATTGGTATTTGTGTACTTTGGATGGCCATTGAAACAAAGTTTTCTAAACTTTGTATCTTTCGTAACTTAGATGAGCATCTTTAAGCATAACTAAGCAAGTGAGCTTTGTGGCTCTTGTTTGTGATGAGTAAGATTAAGTAATTTCTTGTACTTAACACTCGTATCACTCTTTTTGATGGGAAGGACTAGAAAATCCTAATAGAAAGGCATAAATAACTATCTCACCACTGTTGCCCGCTAACCATTAAATGACATCTGTATGCTTCAGCATAGTAAAAGTGCAATGTCAAAAGCTTAACATCATTGAGTATTTCTTTTCAATCTCTTATATGCCCATGAATGATTTACTTAAAAAGAAAATATGCAAAGAAAATAAAAGCAAAAAGAATCAAAATGCTTTAAATATGATTCAGGCATGTATTCTAGGAGATGTGGAAGTTATAGGGTGTACCTCGAAGGTGATAGTCCCCATCAAACAGTTATGATTATGTGTGAGTTAAAGTGATTTTCTCATATCTCAAATTGTCATAACATGTATACACTTATGCAATCTTGTGATGTTTTTCACACATAACATGTAATATTCTTTGCTAGTCTTGATACATGTGTAGATATAATGTGATTTGGCCATCACGAGGTTTACATGTGTTAATGTATGCTCACTAAACTGTCTTGACTTGTTTTTGAAATATAAAATTGGTTAGAATTGTTTAGTTAGTTAGTTAGTTAGTGTGTGTGTGTGTGTGTGTGTGTTTTTGGGATCTATGTGCTTAAAATTTATTGTTGAGAGATATTTTTGAGAGTTCAAAATGTTGTTTGGATATTTGGTCGAGTTGTATGCTTGATTGCATTCATATCTGTACTTTTCCTTTCTTGAAAAACTATTTTTAAGTAATCTCAATAGCTCATCGACACCTCCTCGACACCTAGCTTATCTATCAAGCTCTTAAGCTATTTCTTATCACAATCTTGACACCTCTCGACACCTAGGTGGATCGATCGAAAAAGCTCCTAACCTCTCGATAGCATCTCAATAGCTTCTCAATCCATTGAGGTTGGCTCGATAGTATCTCGACACTTCTCGATCCATCAAGATTTTCTTGCATGCATTGTTTTTCACATGTTTTGCATCTTTCTCTTATCTTGTCATCTATAGCATCTTGTTTCATTACATTTATGCATTTATATGGATTTCTTGTGCCCCCTTGATCATCCTTGATCATTTTTATGTTTCTCGGGTGAAGCTTTCTAGCTTCTTGTACCCTTTGTCAATCATGACAAAAAAGGGGAGAAATTGTGGAGAATATGTGGTTTCTTTTTAAGATTCTACATGTTAGGGGGAGATGTGTTTTATCTTGTTAGGGGGAGTGCTTACCTCCTTTTTTGTGTACACCGGTCTTGTGACCATGTTTACATATATTGTGCTTATCTTTGATATATTTATGATGACGTATGTCTTCTTCACCTACCTTTACATGTGTTATTTCTTTGCTTTCTTTATACACATGTTTCTTATTCTTGTATGCAATCTATTATTTCTATTTCACACAAAGATGCCTTGATGAGTTTTGTTTAAAGTGTTTCTGAAATACAGGTTGTCAAAGTATTCTTGCCATAAACTCTCTTCTTGCAAAGTTTTTCAAGAGTTTGTGTTAGGATAGATTTTATTGTATTCAACAAGTGAATTTGAGTTGAGTGAGTTATGGCTTCTCTCATATGTTCATTTGTTTGTTGTGGTTTTGTCACGGATTGCCAAAGGGGGTGATTGTTATGGACATATTTTGTGTAATTGGCTAATCCTTTGAAAAAACACACTTTACTTGTATTTGGGTGCATCTAGGATGTGTATAATACTTCAAGAAACATGTTGTTCAAGTCTAGTGTTAAAGTCATGAAGATTGGACCAAGAAACAAGTGAAGAAAAGTTGTTCACTAAAGTTGGATAGAGCTTGACAGCTGCTCGACAGATAGCTATCTATCAAGGTTTAATGAGGCTTGACAGATACTATCAATTGAGGTTACAAGAATTCAGATTTTCAGATTTGATTTTCGGCCCATGCTTATGTATTTGTGTAGGGTGTATTTTCTCACAACCCTAGACATATATAAGGCTTATTTTAAAGGCCGTCACATAAGAGGAGTTGTTGGGCAGTCGTGGGTTTTCTCTCATTCCTCCTGATGGCCTTAATGCAATCATTTATGCCAATCCTCGATTGCTTCTTCCCACCAAGTCTGTGGTGCATATACTAGAAAGCAGAGTCGGTCTGCTATATTTAAGTGGGATATGGAGGAGAAAGGGTAATTCTGGCATGTTGGTGATTTCCCCACAGGTTGGGAGAAAAGAGTGAAGGTGAGGAACCTCCCTGTTCCTGTGGAGAAGGGCTCCGTGTCTCGGTCCACCAAGAAGGTTGATGACTCCTCCGAGACTTGTTTATACATTGTCCCTTTTGAGGGTGGCCTTCCTCTTATAGGTAGTATAGTCTTGGAGAGTTCTCTTGATGAGTCTTCAAACGATGAAGATTCTGAGATGAATTCCTATATCATGAGGCAGTTCAAGAAGTTTATGAAGAATGCCACTGCGAAAGGATTTGACAAGGACCGAAAGCAATCCAGTTCTTCGCAATTCAAGATTCAAGACAAAGGGAAGAAGGATGCTAGGGATGGTGGTCAGTACTCTGTACCCTTAGAACCAAAGTGCTTTGGGTGTCAAGGTTTCGGTCATATGAAACAAGATTGCCCTACATATCTTAAGACCATCAGGAAGAGCAAGACACTTGCTGCTACGTTAAGTGACATTTGAGCTTGAGGATGACTCCAATAATGAGGACGATGGAATCCTAAATGCCTTTACTGCCACTGTAAATCTTACTGAGGGGATTGTTGAAGATGTGGATAAAGAAGAGGAATTGGTGGAGTCTAAGTTTGAGAAGATGGATGAATAAGATGACATCCACACAGCCTATGCAAAGTTATATAAGGTCTCCAAAAAGCATGAGAAGTTGTATAGGTTGGCCACCAAGAAACTTAGTGATGTGGAGCTTGAGTGAGAAGAAATCTCTACAAAGTTTGATGAGGCCAATCAAACTATTGGAGCACTGAGATTTGAGAATAATTTCTTGGCTGAGAAGACTAAGAAGTTTAAGGTAGAATTGTTCCAAGTTAGAGCTCAGCTAGAAAGGACTTCAAGCGCTGAGCTCGATGAGATGCTCAGTCTTCAGAAATCGACTTCTGACCGAACCAGTTTAAGGTATGATTTTTCTTCTCCTAGTATTGCTTCTGCTAGTCTACTATTTTTGTTCCTCCTATTAACAATATTGAAACTGTGAATAATAATGTTAAAAATGAATTAGCTAGTGAGAACATAAACAAGGGTAAATCTATCTTAGGAGCACCCCTTAAGCTTGATAAGAAAGAGATTAAAAACCCTAGGGCTAAAAAGGGAAACTCTCAAAAGCCTAAGCAGCAAAATAACATTTTTGTCATCACCGTGGCGTAGTTGGATATACTCGACCTAATTGTTACAAGTGGTTAGCCACTCAAAAGAGCAACAGCATGATCACGTTAGGAGATCAGAATCAGTTTCCATCCTCTTTTACTCCTCTTGGAGATATTCTCAAAACCCTCATGTTCCTTTCAAACTTGAACGATTTTAATTCTTCCCCCTCACCACCGCATCAAGGATTTGCTAAACGAAAAGGTTCTTCCAAGGAGTGGAAGGAAAAGGGCTCCAAGTGATTCTGTCACTTATTCTCTCTCTCTCTCTCTCTCTCTCTTTTGTGTTTTTGTTTTGCATTACTTGTGTGTTTTGCTTTACTATTTTGAGTCAGTTTAGTTTTATGCATTGCTTTATTTAACTTGTTTTTGTTGTTTTTCTTTTCAGTTTTGGTTTATTTTGTTTTTCATATAAAAAAAATGAAAAATCAGAGAAAAAAAAATACAAAAATAGTGTGTTTGTGTACATTGGTACTTGTGTACCTTGAATGGCCATTGAAACAAAATTTTCAAAACTTTGTATCTTTTGTAGCTTAGATGAGCATCTCTATGCACAACTAAGCAAATGAGCTTTGTGGCTCATGTTTGTGATGAGTAAGATTAAGTAGTCTCTTGTACTTAACACTCATATCACTCTTTTTGACGAGAAAGACTAGAAAATCCTAAGAGAAAGACATAAATAATCATCTCACCACTGTTGCCCACCAATCATGAAATGATATTTGTATGCTTTGGCATAGCTAAAGTGGAATGTCAAATGCTTAACATTATTGGGTATTTCTTTTCTGTCTCTTATATGTCTATGTATGGTTTGCTTACAAGAAAAATATGCAAAGAAAAATAAAAGCAAAAAGATCAAAATGCTATATATATGATTGTAAGCGTGTATTCTAGGAGATGTAGGAGTTTAGGATGTACCTCGAAGGTGATAGTCCCCATCAAATAGTTATGATTGTGTGTGAGTTAAAGTGATTTTCTCATATCTCAAATTGTCATAACACGTAGATACTTATGCAATCTTGCGATGTTTTTCACAAACAACACGCAATATTCTTTGCTACTTTTGATACATGTGTAGGTACAATATGATTTGGCCATCACAAGGAATACTTGTGTTAATGTATGCTCACTAAATTGTCTCGACTTGTTTTTGAAATATAAAATTGGTTAGACTTGTTTTGTGTGTGTGTGTGTTTTGGATCTAAATGCCCATCTGAGATGATTTTGAAAGCTTAAAATGTTGATTGGATCTTTGTTTGAGTAGCATGCTTGATTGCATTCATATATGTGTTTTCTTTTCTTTGAAAAACTGTTTTTAAGCAATCTCGATAGCTCTCGACAAATAAGCTATCTATCGAGACCCTTTAGCTTTTCTTTATCGCATTCTCGATAGCTCTCGATAGCTAGTTTGATCAATTGAGAAACTTTCTGTCTCCTCGATAACTGCTCGATAGCTACCTCGATCCATCGAGTTTCTTTGTTGAGAAAACCTCTTGTTTGATCCTCGATAACTCCCTGTTAGCTCTTCGATAGATAAAACACGCATTTTAAACTTCAATAGCTTCTTGATAGCTCTCGATCGATCGAGTTTTATGAGATTTCTATACAAGGAGCCATCACGATTTCAGATCTCACTACCTTGATCTCACTCGACAAATTTCAAGCTTTTCACCTCCCACACTCACTTTTCTCTCTCTAAACCTTCACTCCACGTGATTTTCGGCCTATTCTTGCCTCTACTCACTTGGTATGTCCTCTCTACCTCTCATTCTTCATGCATTTCATGCATTTAGATCTAGGTTTTGAGTTGTTTGAAAAATTTTGGGGTTTTTCAAATTTGATGAAGGTTTTGTGCAATTTTTGGGGTGGGTGTTGCTTCAATGAGTTTAAAAACTTCATGCATTGCATCACATTTGCATTATAACAATATTTTATGCATTATAGATGTGTGCTATATTTGTTGCAATGTTGTATGCTGGTAGGTTTGGATTAGGCTGAGCCTATGATGAATTTATTTTTGCATGTCACATGTTCATGCATTCTCATGCATATGTAGCTTCAATTTTTATATGTCTTGATATATCTGTTGCTCGTTACTTTTCTGATTGTCTCCCACTCTTTCTTTCTTTCTCTCCCTTTTACGTTAGTTGCGTCATGGCACCTAAGTGTAAGTCTACTTCGTCTCGGAACCCTCTTCGTTCTGGGGCATCTTCTTCTTCTTCTCCATCTAACCCCACTCCCTCTCACGTACGGTTCTGTGATGAAAAGGCCAAATTAAACTTCTTTGAGAACTTTTCACGACGCAGCATTCATTCAAGACACCAAGTCGTTCTATCAGACTTTTCTGACACTGACATACCCATTGTCATCTACAGTTAGGTTTGGGAGTCACTATGTGGCGCCCTAGTCACGTGCCCTTCCGTGATCATATAGGAGTTCTACTCTAATATGCACAGATTTGATTACTCTATACCCCAGTTTTCTACTCGCGTTTGGGGTATACACATGGTAGTTACTCCAGATATTGTATCCAAGGTACTACATGTGCCTAAGGTAGCGCATCCTGACTACCCTGGCTGTCAGCGTCTGAGGATAGTGTCCAAGGACGAACTCTTTTCTCTGTTTTGTGAGACACCTTCTTCATGGGGTAACCATTAAAACACCTCGTGCTCGACCTTTGCTAAAGGTCCGAGAATCCTTTACATGGTGATGACATTTATTCCTCATCCATTATCTCACTATAACAATATCACAGAGCCTCGTGCTAAATTTTTGTTGTCCCTTATTGAGGATATCTCTATCGACTTTCCTTCACATTTTATACTCTCCCTTATAGATGTCTATAAGGACACGACGACTTGTGATAAGCTCATTTTTCCTTTCGCTATCACGAGACTCCTTCGCCATTTTTCTGTCTCCTATCCCGGGTCTCCCCACTTTTCTTATATGTGTGCCATTGACGCCGCTACTATGAAACGGAGTCTTGCACAGCTTCACTCGAGGCAGCCCCAAACGCAAACAACAGCTCCTCTAGTTTCTATCACTCCATCCACCTCCGCTCCTTCTTCTTCAGTAGGTGGAGTTGTTAGTACATATGTGATTCACTTGTTAGGAACATATGTCACTATTTTATGTAATTGGCTAATCCTTTGACAAAACGCACTTTACTTGTATTTGGGTAGATCTAAAATGTGTTTAATACTTCAAGAAACCTTGTTTCAAGTTCAAGTATTAAAGCCATGGAAGTCTGTCCAAGATTCAAGTGAAGAAAGTGTTTTTCATTAAAACTCGATAGCTAGCTCAACAGCTATCCATCTTTTGAGCCTTGAAGAGCTGTTGAAGCTTGTGGCTCAACAACAGCTTGACAAATAGATATCTGTCGAGGTTTATGAAGTTCTGTTTTTTAGGATTGTTTTGACCTCCAATCTATGATTGTATGTTTGGGCTTTCTCTTCTCACAATCTTAGACATATAAAAGGATTATTTTAAGGGGCCGTTAAAGGTGGAACAAGTTGCGCAAGTGTTGAGCAAAAGTTTTTTTGTGATCGGAGACAGAATTTGCCCTAGTTCATCTTTCTTGTGAAAAAGCTGCTGTGTTTGTGCACCATAGGGTTTTGTAACCAAATGAGCTTTTCGATCTTCATCGTCTGGATGAACTAAAAAACTTCGCAGCCAACAACCTTCTTTAGTTGGTGATTGAAGTCGTGTACTGGGATCCACACAATTGGTTAGTCACATACTGAGAGCCGTGCATTAAAAGGAGAGATTTTCACTACAAAGCAAGTCCAATTGGGTATTGGGGTAAGGGTTCAACTATAGGTTGGTATAAGGTACTGGGATTCCTTTACTTGTAACCGCTTGTTTTGATAATAGTGAATTTTCGGGACTGGTAACCTTAAAATCACCCGGTGGGGTTTTTGTCATGTTGGTTTTTCCTATTCGTAAACAAATCACCGTGTTAATTTATTTTCCGCTACATATTTAGTTTATTGGTGATTTGTTTGTGCTACCACGTGTTTGCAAGTTAATTTGATTAATTAATAAACTTGGCTAATTAATCGATTAATCTATCATAAGTGGTCAATTCATTTTTGGCCTATCAAGCGTTATCAGAGTAGGAACACTTTGATTAAGGTTAATCTTTGCTATGTGATCCATTGACCCCTGTTATCATGGATAGAGGACAGTCTCTCATTATACCTCATTTATTTGATGGCACTAACTATGCATACTGGAAAGTATGCAGGAGAGCTTTCTTGCAGTCTTTTGGACTTTCCCGATCCAAATTACCATATCCTTTACTTTCGTGGTTCATGGGCTTTCCATCAACCCCTTACTCACTTAATTCATTACTTTGGGCCCCTTTTGCCCATTCTTGCTTGCTTTCTATTTCATATAATGCCCGTGGGTTTACTACTTCTTTTCTCTGGGCTCTTTTAGGCCTGCTTGCTTTCTTTGAGGCCCATTTATTATTTTCTTGGTCTATGATCCATTATTCCTGCCATTCGGACTTAATGGTTTTCTTCTCAATTTACTTACTCTTTTTGTCCCATATTGTTGGGTTTCTTCCTACCATTGGGCCTCTTTACCAAAGTGGGCATCAACATTCAACCCCTTGAGCATATGAAGTGCTCCTATGGTTCATATGCGAACAAAAAAGACTCTTCTTCTTCTCTGTCTTTCTTCTACTTTTCTTTTTCTTCGCGGGCTTTTTCAAACAGTGGGCCCCGCTCTATTTTTTTTTTCTTTCTTGCTGTGGACAGTGTTGTCTCTTTGAATATCCTAGTTTAGTAGTTATTCAAAAACACAACTCTCTGACCCACAACCCAACAGGCCTAAGCATAGCAAAATAGGCCCAGGCCCATTAACACAAAAAGGGCCCCCACAGTTGGGAGGAAGGAGAAGTGGAGATATTGAAAATTCATCGGTTTAGTTAAGAAGAAAAATGAGAAGATAGAAAATATTTTTTATATAAATTTATTGTCATGCCTATATTAGATAAAAATGAAATAACTAATTAGCAACAACAAAGAAAAAAGGGATGTACACCAAAATAGATGAAAAAAAAAAGCAACAAATTAAAAAAACAAAACAAATGAGAAGTACTTAAAAGACAAAAGCTAAGAAGAAGAAAAAAAACCAAGGAAAATAAAAACAAAAAATAAAAATAAAAAAAGAAGAAGGAAAAAAAATGAAAGATGGGTGACAAAAAAAAGAAAAAAAAAAAAGAAAAAAGAAGGAAAACAACAAAAACCATGAGAACATTTCACATAGGCATTTTTTTTCTTTCACTGGCATAGAACAATAATTTCATGTTTTCCCTTCAGTTTTTTCCCTAATAAAATATTTTGGTGGATATGGAAAGAAAACACTCGGTCTCTACCAGTTTTCCTTCCTATAATCCACCCAACCAAAAACCCCAATAACCTTTTTTCATTCCCCTAAAATCCACCCAATGGTCAATTTGAAGAGATGGAAAAATGAAGGGTTGGAAAACAATTTTGTATGGTTGAAAAGAAAAATAAGATGATGGAAAATGAAGTTTGTATAAATTTACCATCATATCCTTGTTAAGTAAAACAAAAATAATACATTATAGTTTTATTAAAAATTGGGTATGAATGGACACTTCATTAAAAATAAAAATAAAAATGTGCAAGAACTTAAAACTGTTTTCTCAAAAAAGGAAAAAAAAAAAAAAAAAAGAAGAAAAAAAAAAAAAGAGGCATGTCACAGCAAATGATGCATCATAAATGACAAAAAGCAAAGAGTAAGAAATAAGAAATAACATATTAGAAAATCCCATTAAAAAAAAAAAGTTAAAAAGAAGTTGAACAGAATGACAAAAAGGGAAAGAAGTAAACTTGGTGGGAGAATAATGAACGTTGCGCTTCCCTTGATTTTATTTATTTATTTATTTTTTCAAATTTGGGGAGATTAAGTTTTGGTGACATAGAGAGAAAATTGCTAGGTTCCACCATTTTCTCTCCTCCAAAATCACTCCAGCCAAACACTACTCTCGTCCAAAATATCACATATTTTCTCTCCTTTATTTTTCATCTCCCACTTTCTCTCCAACCAAACAGCCTAAGACTCCTTTTGGGTTTAGGAAAAAGAATAAAATGAATTTTTTTTTTTGAAATATCCATTTTATTTTCTTGTTAGAGAGTTTAAGTGAGAGAGAATAAAATTGATATGATGGAACACTTATTTCTCTATGTTCCCTCAAAACCTCAAATTTTCATTTCCCAAAAATTTTGGCAAATAGGAAAGAATGAAATTACGTTTAATAAATTTTTCACTAAAATTTCCAAAATATCTCTATATATTCAGCTCATTATTTTAAAATATGGGTTTTATTTTTTATGTCATATTCTTTATTTTTAGAAACATACACACACACACACACAAAGGAGAGGGGATAAGGTTCTAATACAAAGGCAAATCACAAACTTCACACAAAAGTTATGGTAACTTCTAAGGAAAGGTGGAACAAATCGTACTATATACAACACACTATATAATTGACACAAAACTTTATATATTTTGTTAAAAACATAAAGAATATATAATCAAATGGTGAGTTTTTGAAATATTAATTTAATCAGAAGTTATTTAGTAGCATAACATTGTTTATATTTACACTAGATGTAACTTAAATCTCTCTCTCTCTCTCTCTCTCTCTCTCTCTATATATATATATATATAAAATTTTATGTCCACAACATTTTGACAACACATTCATAATAAATTTTAAGTGGCAAATTGTTATTGACTATTATTGGTGAACACAAAAAAATAATTCCATTGGTGAATTCAAATTAAAACAAATAGTTATTTACCACCAATATATATTATATATATATAACAAACATGATATAGTTATTGTCCATATTATCCAATGTGACTAAAGGAAATAAAGGAATCATTAAATGTAACGTAAGTAACCTGATGTTGATACAATCCAATACGATATTGGTACCATCACATGTAATATTGTAATGTTTTTGTGACATATTATAGCAGCTTAACTACTAGAGATATTACACCAAGAGTAATGTCAATTACATGTGACCTGTTACACACAAAGTTACGTATAAAAAATTAACACGAGTTTTTTGGATGAACAAATTAAATTAACACGAAGTTATGTGTAAAAAAATAAGTTTAAATGAAACGGTGACTTGAAGTCACACTTTAGTTTAAAAAACTATTACTCTGAAGTCTAAACTTTGCCATTTCCCTTAAAATATAAAAAAGGTACTTCTTCCGCACGAAAACACCCACGCCACCTCAAAACCAGCCTTACAACTTCAACACAACAGAACCAGTTACAATGCAACAAAGATCCTCAAAATCACCAAATATGCCTCAAGAACTCTCTATCACCACCACCACCACCACAACCACAGTCACAAACACAAAGAAGCTAACTTTGATACCTCTCATATTTCTTATCTACTTTGAAGTAGCAGGTGGGCCTTATGGAGAGGAGCCAGCAGTACAAGCAGCAGGACCCCTTTTAACTATCATTGGTTTCTTGGTGTTCCCTTTCATATGGAGTGTCCCAGAAGCTCTTGTCACAGCTGAGCTCTCCACTGCTTATCCTGGCAACGGTGGCTTTGTTATATGGGCAGAGCGTGCCTTCGGTCCTTTCTGGGTTCACTAATGGGAACATGGAAATTCCTCGGTAGTGTTATCAATATTGCCGCTTTACCAGTTCTTTGCATAGACTATATGAAGCAAATAATTCCTGCTATTGAGTCTGGCGTGCCAAGGTACCTCGCACTTTTGTGTTCAACTTTAGGCCTTTCTTTTCTTAATTACACTGGTTTGACAATTGTTGGTTATGCTTCTGTGGTACTTGCTGTGGTTTCACTTTTGCCATTTATATTCATGTGCTTGATTGCACTCCCGAAGATCAAACCTCATAGGTGGCTCAGTTTGGAACATAAAGGTGTTAAGAAAGATTGGAACTTGTTCTTTAACACCCTTTTTTGGAACTTAAATTTCTGGGACAATGTTAGTACTTTTGCGGGAGAAGTTGATCAGCCCCAGAAAACTCTTCCAAGGGCTCTTTTTATTACTGTGATTTTCACTTGTTTGGCTTACGTGTTTCCATTTTTGGCTGTCATTGGAGCTCTTTCTGTGGAGCCAAGTGAATGGGGAGCTGGGTTTATGGCCCAGGCTGCAGAATTGATTGCTGGGAAATGGTTGAAAATCTTTCTTGAAGTTGGTGCTATGTTAGCAGCAATTGGGCCTTTTGAAGCCCAATTAAGCAGTACTGCTTTCCAACTTTTGGGCATGGCTGATATTGGATCTTTGCCTAAGTTTTTTGGACTAAGGTCTAAACGGTTCAACACCCCTTGGGTGGGAATATTGTTACCAACTTCTATTTCACTAGGGGTTTCATACATGAATTTCACTGACATTATATCCTCAGCCAATTTCTTGTATAGTTTGAGCATGTTGCTAGAGTTTGCTTCATTTGTTTGGTTGAGGAGGAAGTTCCCAAGGTTGAAGCGGCCGTACCGGGTCCCAATGAGGCTGCCATTGCTGGTGGTCATGTGCTTGATACCATGTGGATTTTTGGTAGTGATAATGGCTATTGCTAAGAAGAAAGTTTATTTAGTGAGTGGTATAATGACAGTTGCTGGGATTGGATGGTACTACTTGATGAAACTTTGTAAGTCAAGGAAGTGGTTTCAATTCAACACTGGTGGTGAAGTTGTAGTAGAAGAAAATGACCACGAGAGGGTGGCAGGTCATTTATGACAAATTGACACCTTCTGACATGTTCATCCTACTAGAAAGAACTGAACTCTGTGATTGAAGCTTCTAGTTGTGGGCGACACTTGGATTTAAGTCTGCAAATGGTTATCCACAATTGAATGATTCCACTTGCACTTTATAAGTAAAAAAGTTTAGTTTCATCATGAGGAGTTGTAATCTCTAGCTCTATTTGCAGATGTTGATTTTCCTTCAGTCCATATGTAATTTATAGAAGCAATAATAAATAAATCTGGATCATAACCTTCATTATGTATACAAATAGACACATGGGGCACATTAGGTGCTTGTACACATAAATAAGTAGCGGCAGTCCAGTCACAGCTTACAAACTGCATTCATTTACATCAATGCATGCATACAAAGCCATATGGAATGGAGTAATTTCTCATTTGATTATGAAGATACTATGGAATGAATCTAGGGGCATAATTTGAACCTAAAACCTAATTAATTGATCAATTATTGGACATGCAGTGCAATTTGAAGAAAAAAAAATCTTTAAATTTTTGTTTCTTAATCAACATCTGATCGCATTGATCAAGGTATTTGGACAAAATTCAGGTAACCCCCAACTATGAAAATAATTGAATACTAATCGAATTCCTAACTGGATCCTAGAATCTGATTGCCTTGTGAAACTTTCCACTGTTCATGTCAACTTGAAAAGAATTTCTCCTAATAACTAGATCATGAAAAGAATTGAAAATAATTGGAATATGATCTATCATATTTCATTGATGTTTCCTTTCCTTTATTCTCTCCTAGGTTCTTTTACAATCAATTTGGATGGAAAAAATTATTGTAAAGTATTCCTTCCACTATCTTATTTGGAAGTTTAATTATATAAGTTAGAGATAATAGAAAAAGTTGGAGGGAACACTCGTTCCTCCATTTTCCTTCAAAACCTCAATTTTTAATTTCCCAAAAATTAGGAAAATAGGATGGAATAAAATTAGGTTTAATAAAAATTTCACTAAAACTCCAAAACCACCCCTACACTTTCAACCTTTCATTTCAAAACAAGGCTCTAAAAATAATGTTGTTACATTTCACTCATTTCTAATTTTTTTCCCAAAAAAAAAAAAGACTACTAAATTTTCTTCTATTCCTTTTCTTTGTATTACTTAAATACATTTCATTCCTTTATCATTTATTAATTTCATTTCATTCCTTCGTAAACTCCTAAACAAAGTCTTAGGGGCAAGTAAAAAAAAAAACCCACCATAATTTTATCTTGGGACACAAAGATGTTGGACTTTTAAATATGACACTTTATATTTCAAGCTTTCACAAATTTACCAAAAAACCTCATAGTAAGGTTCTCTCTCTCTCTTGGCTATTTTGTGTGTGTGTGTCTCTCTCTCTTTCTCTCTCTCTCTCTCTCTCTCTTATATGTTGTTTGGATTTGGGGTTTTAATTTTGTTTCACCCTTATGAGAACTAACTGTGTGAGCCTGTGAGGGTGGGAGTTTGTTTAGGCTTTTTATTTTTTTGGTACATTATGAAATATTAAAATTTGAAGTGTCTCGTTTAAAAATGGGAGATTTAGTGTGTCCTAAAAATAAAACTATGATTTAAAAAAAAAAAACAAAAATTTCCCCATTCCGTTAAGGTTGATTCTTTTATTCCTTTATATATATATATATATATATATATATATATATAAAGAAACAAACACACACAAGATGACTCTTTTGGTTGGATTTTGGTAAAAACCGTGTTTTTTAGTAAGAGTTATGTTAACAGATACCCTTAGGAAAATTGTTAATAAATTATAATAGGAAATTTTTAACACCACTTTCATAAGAAATATAAAAAGCTATCAACAATATTTATTATTTTATCATTCTCAAATATTTCTAAAAATAGCTCATAAACCAGTGCTCTTAGGATATTGTTTAACATTTCCCTATTAGCAATATTTGGCTAGTTATTGATGGACTTGAGAAGAGAGAGTTTGACACCAAATTTGGCATTCATTTTGCCGAGTATGATACTCAAATTTTCCTTCTCTTTTGCTAAACCCAAACCTAGGCCCTACCTTGCCCATTCTTCCTACTCAAACGAAGAGAGAATAATGATCAAATTTGGTTCAATGAAAACATATTTAGAAGAGAGAATGTGAGAAGAAAGTTGTCAAATAAGGGCCCTCGCATCGTAATAGAAAAAGTATCACATTTTAGTAAATTAAGTTCAAAATTCACCTATATCATGTCATGTAAAGTTGTGTAAAAATATATGACTATTACAATATTCGTATAAATTTACACTGGCATTATTTATTTTGCATTTAGTTTTTGATTCATTCTTTACATATCGTAAAGATAAATGAATAGAATGAGGAGTAGTTATTGTGTTAAAAAAATTAAAAATAAATAAAATTTGATATTTTTAATAAAAATGTTGTGTAAAATAAATTATCTAAGTGTTAAAAATAAAAGTGAGCATGTGAAATTTTTTTTTTTTTTAAATTAATAAAATAGATTTAAATGCAGCCAGAGAGTTCGGTTGGGGAGAGAAAGGTGGAAAATTTATTGATCGATAAAAAAAAGTATACAAAAAAAACATAGCATTTTGGCCATGGCCTATAGAGAAAGACGTCAGAACCAACCCCCAATTACTCCCCACAAAACTTACTCCAAAAGTCTACGCAACTAGTACTGCTACTTAAAGGACTTTTGCCCTTAAGCTTTAAGGTCTACGCCCTCCTATATATTTGTGACTTATGATTTGTGACTTGTGACTTGTGAGCAATCCTTTGTTACAAAACACACCAGGAGACAAAAAGATAGACGAGTTGTTAATAATGGATAATAAAGTAGAATTAGTAGTTGGTCTATATAAGAATTAATGATAATTTATCAACTTAGCATGTATGAAATTTATTGTAAAAAATATTATGTTTGTAGCATTATTCATACTCATTTAGCATTAGAAATAATATGATCTGGTGAATGAATTTTTTTCTGCTGACACCAATGAAGGGACCAAATGATATATAGTTTCTTTTGTTGATACTTGATAGATTGGAGGATCAAAAAGATTACCAAGAGTGTGAGTGTGATTTAAAGATCTTAAAAGTTTGT
The DNA here is from genome assembly GCA_023055345.1 of Quercus wislizeni. NCBI lineage: Eukaryota > Viridiplantae > Streptophyta > Magnoliopsida > Fagales > Fagaceae > Quercus > Quercus wislizeni. The sequence continues at coordinate 27,235,307 of JALGQJ010000005.1, forward strand.
GTTGTGTATTCAAGAGTTAAGCCTTTTTGGATATACACTACTGTAAGTTTCTTTAAAAAACCTTATCCTCCTTTCTTCTTATGTGTGTTAAAAATACTTAGTAATTTTGAAAAAAAAAAAAAATTACCATTGCTTTCAAGTTAGTTGTTTTTGCATTAATTGCTACTTTATCGATCTGACTGATTAGCACACCTGTAGTATTTACTTCTTCTGATGATTTGTCAAATAACAAAAATGTTGTATCTTTTGGCACATCATTATAGATTTGGATTAGACGATTAGTCTTTTTGGTGGAAGAAATTCAGCTATAATCTCATTTTTATATTTATTTCTTAGTTCTTGTTAACAGATGCTTTTAAAGCATTTGTTAATAGACTGTTTTAGGAAAATTTTAATACTACTTTTATGAAAAATAAAAAAAAAATTTATTAAAAAGAAAGTTGATTTTTTTTTTTTCCATAAAAAATTTTTAAAAATATTTCTTAAATTAATGTCTTTAGAGCATCTATTAAAATTTTTCTTCTTTTGTTTTGCTATTTCTTTTATTTCACAACAATTTCAGAAACTTTATGCAAAAATTTCCCATAGAGGTGGACCATAAATATTTGAGTGCCCCTCAAATTATGTCACTAACAAGTGGGTAATTATTGGGTACTTCCGGAATACCATAAATGCATATTCCTTCTCTCACATAACTGAAAGTCCCACTAATTAAATTTATGGTGGGACCCATAATTTATATGAGAGGGGTGAGAACGCATTTATGGTACTCTCGGGGTGAGTACACAGTGTTCCCTAACCAAGTAGACTTTAGATATTACCATAGAAACATCTACGCGTGCTAGGCAGGGGTGAAGGCATGTATTGGCTTGGGGACCATTGCCCCCCTTGCCAAAAAGCTCTTGAAACTTTATACTATTGTATGAAAAGTATAAGACTATAAATTGAAAATTGTTACAATTGGTCCCAATTAATATTTAGTTTCTCCCATGTGGACTTCACCCAACAAAATACTCATATACCAAAACCTAATAAATTCCAAGCTTTTCGGTTGCCATTTATTTTAATTTTGGGAGAGGCTTGTGTCTAGTGGCCAGTTGGACATGCTAGGATACGGACATGTGTCCACATCTCAACGTGTCCAGTGAAACTGGACACTGATCACAAGCCCAACCCTTTAATTTTTGTCTAAGAAACCAAAAGTGCATGCACTACATTTGTATGTGTCCAATCATGAAAAACTATTGTGTCCTGCTTAAACGGGTGACTTTGCTTAAACGGGTGACTTTTTTTTTTTTTTTTTTTTGTTACATTATTAGTCTTTTTCAAAGTTCATTTCTTTGTTTCTCTCTCATCATCATCATCATCATCACTTTTTCCAAAAAATTGATCTTTTCTCACCATCGCCATTTTTTCCCCTCAAAGTTCTACATTTTTCAAATTATCAAGGTTTTTTTTTTAGAAGATAATTTAAGTTGCCAATAAAGTACATTTATATATATATATATATATATATATATATAAGGAAATTGCTAAGAATTTTTCTATGGGAATAATAATGGGATGAATTTTATTATACTAAGATCACCGTTGAGTAAAATTTTGATGGGAGATATTAGGTTTTTTTAATTATTTTGTTGAAATATTTATAGAAAATTGAACAAATATTGCATACATAATATGTTGAATTTGATGGACAAAATTGGCTTCTGCTCTTTTGGAGCAAAATAAATAGCATTCTACTCCTTTCCCAAACTAAGTAGAGAAATACCCCTCTTTTGAAACTCGACTTTCTCAAAATCGAGTTAAGTCCTATAGTGACGTTTTTAAGAACCTATAGTGGCGTTTTTTAACTCAGGCTCCATGAAATCGAGTTATAGGTAAAAAACTTGCATAGAACTCGAGTTGATGGAGCTCGAGTTACAAAACGCCACAATAGGTCCGTAAAAACGTCACTATAGGACTTAACTCGATTTCGAGAAAGTCGAATTTCAAAAGATTGGCATTTCTCTAATTAGTTTGGGAAAAGGGGATAGAATGCTATTTATTTTGCCCGAAAAGGGCAGAGGCTAATTTTGTCCTGAATTTGATAGATAGTTATTACTAACGTATGAATTTGTAACTCAACCACCCCAAGTTAAAAAATCTAGCTACGCCCCTAGTGCTAAGGAAGCACGTCTTTTTGCTGGTTATATTACAATAAAATTGTACAAAGCTTACTTTAGAATTTCCCAACATCATGTTAAAAAGAGGAATAACATCAAACACTTTGTTAGCTTCTAAATCCAGTGATTCACCCAAATCTCTCCTTTTACGGCTTATAGAAGTTATAAATATTTATACAATTCTAACCATTGTAATGATATTTCATGCACTAATTTTTACTAAAGGTTTCAAATTTACTAATCATTCAGATGTGACTTAAATCACTAACGCAAGTTTAAATCTGCCCCTTCCTTTCTTTTTATTCTCTCTAAAAAAAGGAGGGAAAAAAATAGTCCTTCCTAAATTCTAATTACTACAATATTAGTATTAATTCTCAGCATTAAAAGGAATTCATTTAACAACCTTTAAGACTATCATTCTTTTAAAGGGGTGGCTTCTTGGGGCATAGTTAGATCTAAAAGAGTAATAGAGTAATACTACAGCCACAAACTATTTTACAACATTTTTACAAAATGTTGATGTAAGGTTGAATTTTATCAACCATCTTGTTGGCTTTATTCCGTGCCAAATTTGCTTGTATTTTAGCAATTAGTAACCATATATTTAGGTCGGAATCATGTAAGGGTAGTGTGTGAGAGAGTGTGAAGAATTGCTCAAGATTGTGCAACGAAGAAGGGACTTGCGGTTGGATCTCGCAGGTGGCTCACGAGTGCAAGCCGCCAGAATGTTGCACATGTGCCAAGCATGTCAGAAGCTGAAGAGTCGCGCCAGCTGTTGCATTACAGGACAAAAGTCCTAGGCTAGCCAGGCCGTTTGCTCACGGCTTGAACTCACAACTCAACCCAGTCACGAGGTCAAGTCGCTAGAACACCCTGTTTGGGAAAAACTGACTTTTCACATTCCTTCTCACCCTACTATATATATACCCTTATTCCCACGATTGGAGAGAGTTTCTAGAGAGAATTTTGAGAGAGAAACCCTAGAGAAAACAAGATTGACTCATCCACAATCTTTACCTAAGAGACTTTTCAAATTCCTTTACTCTCTTTCTCTCCATTGTCAAATCCTTAAGAGGCTTATTACCAAAACCTTTTCTCACCATATCCATTTCTGTGAGACGGATGTTTGGTGCTTTGGGAAGTAGTTAGGAAGGAACCAATTTCACATTGGTTGAAGCTATGGTCAAGTAGCGGAATCCGGGAAGTTAAAGAAGAAATAGGTTAGGTGTAACCTCGTTGGAGTAGGAGCTTGGAAGGCTTAGGTACATTGGGTAGATTAGGCTTTGAGGATCTATTGCTGGTCATGTATCCCAACTGCATTCTTTAGTGGATTATTTACCGCTTGGAGGGCGGCGGAGAGGTTTTACGCTGAGAGCATCGGTTTCCTCTTCAATAACACATCGTTGTGTTGTCTTTGTGTTTGCCTCTCTCATCCCTTATCTTTGCCATTTATTTTCTGCTGTGGATGTGATTTTAATTGGCTTAGATTGTTTATCAATTCTGTGTTAAGCTTGAGTTCATATTCCACATATTAATTGTTTGACATTTAGCTTGAATTGGTAATTTGTAAATTGGGAGTCTAAATGTTCATAGTGTATTTTACACTATTTGAACTTTCAGTTGGTATCAGAGCGGGTACACTGTTTGTGGTTTAAACACCTTAGTGCGATCCTTGACCCTATATTGAGATGGACCGTTCTCAATCTTTGAATGTTCCACCATTTTTTATGGAAACAATTATGCTTTTTGGAAAGTATGGATGAGGGCATTCTTGTGTTCAATTGATGATACTGTTTGGGATGCCGTAGAAGCAAGTTGGACAAGACCGGAGGCTGCTAAATCCACTTGGGATAAAGCAGCCGTTGCGGCAGCTAATGCTAATAGTAAAGCCTTGAATGCAATTTTCTATGGTGTTTCTCCAGATGAGTTTCACAGGATTTCTCACATTACCGTTGCTAAAGAAGTATGGGAGATATTGAAGACCACTTACGAAGGCATGAAGAAAGTGAAAGACACCAAGCTGCAGATGTTGACCACTCAGTTTGAAGAGCTCAAAATGAGTGAGGATGAGTCCTTTGACTCTTTCTATAGCAAGCTAAATGAGGTGGTTGTCAGCAAATTCAATTTGGGGGAGAAAATGGAGGATTCTGAAATAGTAAGGAAGATCCTACGGTCATTATCGAAAAGCTTTCGTGCCAAGGTGACAGTGATTGAAGAAAGCAAGGACCTTGATGATATCAAAGTCCAAGAGCTGATTGGTTCTCTTTAGACCTACGAATTGTCATTGCCCAATCAAAGAAAGAGCAAAGCCCTTGCTCTCAAGACTGTAAATGAAAGGGTGGATGTTCATGACTCTTCGGATGATGTTGTAGTCGAGAAGGACGTTGTCTATCTTGCAAAGAATTTCTGAAAATTTCTGAAGTTCAAGAACAGCGGGAAATTTGGCAATAAAGGGAAATTCATGAATTCCGGAAAGGAGAAAAAGGATTTCAAGAAGAAAGATGGGAAGGAGTCCCAATCTACCCAAGAAGTCACATGTTTTGAGTGTAATGGGCATGGTCACTTTAAAAAGGAATGTCCCAATTACTTGAGGATGAAGGGCAAGGCATATGCCACAACACTTAGTGACTCGGACTCTTCAAATTCTGATTCTGATGAGAGCTATGACGGAGAAGGAAATTACTCTGCATTCATGACTATTGCTCATGTCGAGACTTCGGAGGACTTGAATTTGCTTGTGCAAGAACTTGGAGAACATAGTGTTGAAGAATCCATAGGAATTGTGGAAGAGTCGGATGTTGAAAAAGACGAGAATGCAGCCTGTCTTCAAGAGAATTATAATTCTCTTCTTGAAAAATTAGGAAAGTATGCACATGTGGCCAAGGCAGCTGTGAAGAAGATGAAGAAAGCCAATGAGGACTATAGGAGTCTTCTAATGCGTCATAAGGAAGTTAAGTGTGAGATAGAGAAGCTTAATGGTGAGCTATCAGAAGCTTACACAAAAGTGAGATTTCTTGAGCAAGAGGTTGTGCAAGCCAATGCTAAGATAGAGAGGGTCTCCACCAAAAAGCTAAATGATGTCATTTCATCTAAAAAACAGTTCTCAGACAAGTCCGGGTTGGGATATACCGGAGGAAGTAGCTCATCGGGCAGTGTCACCAAAGAAGTGAAGTTTATAAAGGCCAAAGAGCAAATTGAAGTTAGTCCTACTGCTGAGAAGCCCAAGATGGAGGAGAAGAGGAATGTGGATGACCAACAGATGTTGAGCAACTCCCGTAAGCAATCTGTGGGCAGGTTTGAATCCCGAGCCAAGTCTCGTCCTCGATCACAAAGAGGTCCTAGATCGAACTATGTGTGTCACCACTGTGGAATTCAAGGGCATACTCGACCAAATTGTCAAAAGCTGAGAGCAATGAATAATGCAAGTGCTCCATGGTCTCGAGCACCTAGAAATGACAGGAGAAATTGGGCTGGTGACCCGTCAAGAGGTCGAAATGGTGATCCCAGAATGATGGACGTGATGAAGATGATTGGTGCATTCACCAATTGCTTGGAAAGCTTCACACGAAGGTTTGAAAGCCTTAACTCCCGTACCCAATCCTATAAGGATATCATCCCAAACATAAGTGATGTGTGGGTGAAAAATGGTACTCATGCATAAGCATTACAACATGTCCATGCATCAATACTTCCTATGCTTTGTGACTTTGTTTGGTTGTTTGCTTATTGCTTATGTGAGTTGAAATATGTTTGTTTGTTTTTGCATTCTTTCATACAAATTGTTTTTAATGTTGCTTTTGATCAATCTTTTCATTCTTATGTGTCGAAAATCCAAAAACCACATAAAAAGTAGAAAATCAAAAATTTGATTGATATTGTTGAGTTTTGTCTCAAAACTTGTTTTGCCTTGTACCTTTGTGCTAATGGCTTTGTGCATTTACGAGCATAGCTTGTTCCTTTGCACTCTTATCACTGTGGAAGAAATCTTGAAATCTATGTGACTGTTGTAAATAGATCTTCAAACTTGTCATGAATGATTAGTGAATGGTTTTGTTGATCTTTAGACATGCATAGCCTTGTGCCTATATATCTTCCCACTATTTATTTTTTTTGTTTTTGCTAAAAAGAGCTCTCTAAATGTAAAGGGATATTGAGCTGCAAAAACTTGTCACACATACTAGTATTCGACTAGGAAAAAGGGAAAGCGACCAAAAATAAAATGTTTGATTCTTCAAAAAGCCAAAGGCTATCCCATCAAGGTGAAATATCAAACGTCATTCTCACAATGAGATGTGATTGTTCCAAAAAGATAAAAAAGATCTAATGTTATGACTGAAAAATGAAGCCAAATGTAAAGCTCCAAGTTATGTTATCAAGTCATGTGGGAGGTCATATATGCATACTTCTATAATTAAGATGGGTCACATTATCTAGTGTTAATTGTGTATGCCTTGGTTGAATTGATCATTGAAGCTTCACATTAGACTAAGGACTATCTCATTGTTGATATCCACACACAACACACAAGTTTATATTCAATGAATGCCATATTCATTTGTGTGATTATACTTGATAAAATGTGTTTTCACATGCTCAATCTTTGTTGATTCAAACGCAAAAAGATTTTTGAGTGTTTTAGGTGTTTTTGGAAAGTGCTTTGTTTTTACAAAAACTGAAAAATTTCAAAAATAGTGTTGCCCTGTTTTGGCGACTCAGTCGCGGGTCATCCAAGTCACATGCTACAGCCACAAGCTCGTGGGTTGGTTTTGGCAACTTGTTCGCGAGTGAAAGGTCCAGTCATGAGGGGTACATGGAGATTTTCGCGATTCAGCTCGCGACTCCCTCACGAGTGAGACTTCCAGTTGCGAAAAACACTTATAAATTTTTTTTCAAATCTTTAGGCTTGAAGTGTTTTGGCGGCTAACCCTGGCGACTGGCTGGCAACTTGTCTCAGTCGCGAAAATCGCGTGTTTTGCGAAAATGAGGCAGTTCTTTTTTTTCAAAAAAAAAAAAAAAAAAAAAAAACAACAACAACAACAACAACAAAACCATTTTTCAGTTTTCCCTCAATCTTTTGTGACTATTCATTGTCTTCTTTGTCTGAACCTCCTTAAAAGACACAGTGTTCACACACAAACTCTCCTTAATCTCTCTCTCTCTTCACCAATCTTCAAGAAAAGGTATGGATTTTTTTTCCTTCTCAATGTGTTCCTCATATCTTGCCCATATCTCTTGGATTGTGTTGTTTTTGTGAACTTGTTTTATACTTGATACTTGAATATGGGTATTCGTTTTTTGTTGATTATAATGTGTAGTTTTGTTGATTCTGTGGTATTTCACTCTGCTTAGCATCTATATTGGGCCTTTTGTGTCACATACCCACACATTGTCATGATTAAGACCCTATTCCCATGAATTTAGGGCTCTAAATCAGTCATCTCTCTCTGACACTGACATTCCTAAGTGGTTTGCCCCAAAAGATTGGAACTATCTTTTTTCTACACTTGATGATGCCTATGAGAATTTGGTGAAAGAATTCTATGCTAATGCAATTGTTGAAGGGGAAGAACTCAAGTGCTAGGTTCGTGGAAAGACCTTCTTTGTGACCCCTGCCTATATGGCAGACATTCTTCACATCAACAGGCCGATGCTGAGGAATCCACTGGTATATGATGATTTGTATCCAGAAGAAGATTTACTTCGGGAGGCTCTTGGTAAAGACTTGGAATTTTCACCAAATGGAAACTCAATCAATGTTTCCTCTTTGACTCCGGAATTGAGGGTGCTCACAATCATCATGTTCCACAATCTATACCCTCTCTCTAGTACCGGGTATACGAACCTAGGGAGAGCCTTGTTCTTTCACAATCTGATTTCTGACGTAGAGATCAACATTTGTGCACATATCTTCCATATCTTGCGTAAAACTATTGTAAGGACTGACTCACAGATATGCATTCCTTTCTGTTGTCTCGTCTCACGGATTTTGAAACTTAAAGGCATCTATCCATCAGCAGATGAGTCTTCCCATCCAAAGCTAGTCCAATCAACCTTCGGATGCTAAATGCTAGCATTAGTCATAGCAGAAAGGAAGCCAAATCAGAATCACAACCTTCACACAGTGGATCACGTTCTAGCCCATTCTCAGTTAATGAAAAGCTAGACTCCATTATGGCATCTGTCCATGAATTGACCACTAAGATCTCTGGACTTGCCACTCTCTTGCACCATCATAACATCCAGTGTGACATGAAATTCACTTCTCTCCAAACACAGCTGGACCAGATTCAAAGGCAACTAAAAGAGAATAAGGACTAGCTATTCCATGACAAAAAGGGGGAGATGATGATAGGGGGAGCACTATGAAAGGGGGAGTATTAAGCAAGCTAGCCTATGTTTAATATTTTGTCAGAACTTATGTTATGTGTTCATTCAGTTTTTTATTTTTTATTATTATTTTTTTTTTGTGCTTGTTTTGTTTTGTACCCATGTTGCTTTTGTAAGCTTTTAGGGTTATGTTTTATGCATAGTTTGTAGGCTTTATGGTGTGTACCATGCTTTTATGCAGCCTTTATGCATTGTTTCATCAGTACTTCTAACTAAATGTCATGCATTTTCCTTTTAAGTATTGTCACTCTTATGCCCATGTAGGATTGTTCCTAGATGCATATACTTAGTGTATTATGCATTGGTTAAGTGTTGGGCATGCAAGCGATCATGGTGTATTGTTGTGTTTCAGGAGATTTATGTTCATATGATTCAAGAGCTTCACAGTTTCCAGAGTTAGGTGTAAGTGAGTTATGTTCAACTCACAGTTTCAGGAGATTCATGTTCCCAACTCACATGTTAAGTCTAGAGTCTGTTTTAGGGTTTTGTCATAGAATAGCCAAAGGGGGAGATTGTAAGGTTGAATTTTATCAACCAACTTGTTGGCTTTATTCCGTGCCAAATTTGCTTGTATTTTAGCAATTAGTAACCCTGTATTTAGGTGGGAATCATGTAAGCGTAGTGTGTGAGAGAATGTGAAGAATTGCTCCAGATTGTGCAAGAAGCAGGGACTCGTGGTTGGATCTCGCTACTGCAAACCGCCAGAATGTTGCATACGTGCCAAGCATGTCAGAAGCTGAAGAGTCGCGCCAGCTGTTGCACTACAGGACAAAAGTCCTAAGCTGGCCAGGCCATTTGCTCACAGCTTGAACTCGCGACTCAACCCAGTTATAAGGTCAAGTCACCAGAACACCTTGTTTGGGAAAAACTGACTTTTCACATTCCTTCTCACCCTACTATATATATATATACCCTTATACCCACGATTTTGAGAAAGCTTCCAGAGAGATTTTTGAGAGAGAAACCCTAGAGAAAACAAGATTGACTCATCCACAATATTTACCTAAGAGACTCTTCAAATTCCTCTACTTACTTCCTCTCCATTGTCAAATCCTTGAGAGGCTTATTACCAAAACCTTTTCTCACTATATCCATTTTTGTGAGACGGCTATTTGGTGCTTTGGCAAGCAGTTAGGATGGAACCAATTTCACATTGGTTGAAGCTATGGTCAAGTAGTGGAATCCGAGAAGCTAAAGAAGAAATAGGTTCGGCATAACCTCATTGGAGTAGGAGCTTGGAGGGCTTAGGTACATTAGGTAGATTAGGCTTGGAGGGTCTATTGTTGGTCATGTATCCCAACTGCATTCTTTAGTGGATTATTTACCGCTTGGAGGGCGGCGGAGAGGTTTTACGTCAAGGGCTTCGGTTTCCTCTTCGATAACACATCGTTGTGTTGTCCTTGTGTTTGCATCTCTCTTCCCTTATCTTTGCCTTTTATTTTTTGCTGTGGATGTGATTTTAATTGGCTTAGATTGTTTATCAATTCTGTGTTAAGCTTGTGTTCATATTCCACACATTAATTGTTTGACATTTAGCTTGAATTGGTAATTTGTAAATTGGGGATCTAAACATTCATAGTGTATTTTACACTATTTGAACTTTCAGTTGATGTGGTCAACATCTTATTGGTTTTCATCTAAGCTCATCTTTAATATCACTTTTTCATTTACTAATAATCACTTATCACATCAACAGTTTGTAAAATAGTTTATATCTCTAGCATTATTCTAAAACCATGCATGCAACGTAAGAGCATTGGCATCAAGTGTAGAATTTAGCACACCAAACATAAAAAATATACCTTCATCACATGCAGAGACGGACTCAAGATTTAAAGCTAGCAGGGGCCGGAGTATAAAGAAAAAAAAAACTCCAAATAGCCATCCATATAGTATTAAAAATTTATAAATACACAAAATCGTTATTTCTAAATACATTAAGATGCAATCATCTACCAACAAAGACAAAAACAAAAACAAAATAATGTTTTTTTAATACTAGGCTGGTTAGAATTTTTTTTTTTTTTTGAAGTTAGAGCATTCATAGTGGTGGTGCTAAATATTTTAGCTTTTTGCATCTCAAAAAGCTACTTTATCTATTTTACTACCTCGCTTTACAATACACCCAATATCAAATGTTCTATTTTTTTTTATCACTTCATTTAAAATAATATAAACAACTCATTAAAATAATAAAGGAATAGAGACAATTTGAGTTTTTGAATTGAAGGAAGAGATATAATCTTAATAACATATTATATTTTATTTTTAACAACTGGCTACAGACAACTAGTATTTAGAGCATCACCATCAGGTGTGCCAAATGCCAAATATTTGGCATTTGGCACACCAAAAAACCTCTCACATGAGGTGTTCTAAATGCTAAACTTTTTGGCATGAATGAACAGTACAATTCTAAGGGTACGTTTGGTACACTGAATGTAAATTGCATTAGGAATAGTAATCTTTATTATTAGAAATAGAAGATATTATAATGGAATAACTATTACTATTCATAAGTTTGGTTGTTACATAAAGAAAGCTTATAAAAGATGATGTATAAGGAAATTTTATATTTTTGGAAATATATAAATTTTAAAGAATAGTTATTCCAATGTAATAACTAATCCATGTAATAAAGATGTAATCAAATGACCGAATTGATATTACACATGAATAACTATTCCATTATAGGAGCTACTACAACGTACCAAACATACCCTAAATATACAACTGTACGGATAGAAATGGTAAAACTTTTTAATATTTATTTATTCTACTTTTCTGTCTCTTCTCTCACCCGTGACCCATCTGATTACTCTCTCAACCTCTCTTCCTCTCCACCAATCCTCCCAATTGGACAGTGACAAGACCAAGAACCTAACCCACGCCAACATCCAATCAAGCTCCACCACCATCCGATCTCTCCTCTGAAGTCGCCGCTGATTACTCCTCTAGTCTCATTAGCGTCACCGCCGATCTCAATCTCAACATCGCCGCTAGTCTCACCAAATGACTCTCGCCAAGTCACCATCCTCACCCAATTGCTGTTAATCGTCGAACCTCCTCTCCCTAAGCCGTCATCGATTTTCCCAACCTCCTCTCCTCAAGATCTTGGGTGTGGTGGTGTTGTTTTTGTGTTTTGTGTGTGTGTGTGTGTGTGTGTGTGTTTTTTTTGTGCAGGGGCTGATATTGGTTGTGGTTAGGGACGGAGCTATTCTTAGACCTAGGGGGGTAGTGCCCCCCACCCCCCACCCCCAGATTTTCAAAAAAAAAAAATTTTAGTATATATATAATATATTATTTTTAGCAATTTGTTTCAATAAAATTGCATTTTGCCCCCTTAACAATATTATTGATATTTTTAAATACTATAAAAAAAAAATATTAGCCCAAACAACACCCCAAAACAAACACAAGCAAAAAATCAAAATCAAAAATCAAAAAATCAAAGCCGGTTCTAATTAGATATCTACCTAGCCTAGGAGTAGGAAACACCCAACTTACCTCACACATATGATAAAAGGGAAAAAAAATAAGGGGATTTCTAAGACATTCCAAAAAAAAAAAAAAAACCCTTACTTGCGACTGAACGCAGAGGAAAGGAATTCGGCAGCTAGTGGCAGAAGCAAAGGTATCCCTCTCAAGTCTCATCTCATATTAAATCCTTGTTTGGGATGACTTAGTTTTAATAATGTGTTGACACTTGACACTGTGACTTGTAAAGAAAACTTAAAAGAGAGCACAGAGTAACTAAGCAAATTGCAGAGGGAGTCAACCAGTCAGGGACGCTGGGGCTTGGGAGCCTGGGATGGAGAGACCTGAGACTCAAAGACAGAATATACTAGAGAGAAAGAGTTAAAAGAGAGGTATAAATCTAATCCAAGTGCCATCTTTGTCTTTAGCATTCTTTTATAAATGAAAAAGTTGCATCTGATAAACACAACACCACACGAAACAGTCAACACTTATTGCCATTGATGTTTTGTAATTTTTTTTTTTTTTTGGTAGTTTTGTCTTTAGCAATAGTGAATAGCCTATGATGTTTTGTGATTTTTTTTTTTGTAGTTTTTTCTTTAGTGTTTTTGTCTATTAGTTAGTGTCTTTTAAAACATTAAAGTTGGATAAATAATTAAAGAGATTATTTGTAACTTTAAAATTTATTGGTTAGTTGTTGAATGTTTGTGTGCATAGTATTTGTCTATTGTGTGTAATGATTGTAGATTATTGACCATATAATGACAAAATAATTTCAAATTATATTTTATTTGTAGATTATGAAAAAGTCAACTACGATATTTGATTTTTTCAAAAGAAAAGTTTCAAATGATTTAGAAGCTAATACTAGTGGTGCAACATTGCCAACCACTAATGTTGATGTCCCAATTGAGGAAAATCTCGACGTCCCAATTGAGGAAAATCCTGATGAACCTGTTAAGGAAAATCTTGACGTTCCTATTGAGCAAAATTCTCAAACAAAATTTCAAAAGGTTGATATGAGTTCATTGCAATTAGAACTTAATCCTGGATTGCGTAAACAAATATATACTTATCATATTGATCAACGAGATGAGATCTGACGATGTTACATTAAGTTGGGTCCATACCAACATCGTTTTAAAAAATTTTAAAAATCTGAGAAGGGTCGAAGCTTTCAAGGTTCTTGGTATGAAGATGATCGCTTTAAGTCATGGCTTGAATATTCTCCTAAAAAAGATGCCGCTTTTTGTCTACCATGCTTTCTCTTTCATAAGCCAACTAGGCATGACGGACAAAATGCATTCATAGTTAACGGATTTAAGAGTTGGAAGAAAGTTAGAAATGGTGAAATTTGTTCTTTTAGTCTTCAATGGGGAAAGATCTTAACTCCACTCATAGAATTGCCCATAAAGCGTGTCTAGATTTGATGAACCAGTCTTAACACATAGATAGGGTAGTGAGCAATTTCACTTCGAAACAAATTGCAAATAATTAAGTACGATTGAAGGCTTCAATTGATGTTGTTCGACATCTTGCCTTGCAAGCTATTGCTTTTAGAGATCGAGATGAAAGCTCTACTTCAACCAATCGGGGATACTTTCTTACAACATTGGATTTAATGGTGGACTATAATAATAATATTGTTGAAATAATGGCAAAAGCTTCAAAAAGTGCCACCTACACATCACCTCAGATTTAGAAAGAAATTCTACATGTTATTTCAACCAAAGTGAAGAAGACAATTTGGGAAGAAATTGGTGATGCAAAGTTTTGCATCTTGGTTGATGAAGCTCGTGATGAGTCCATGAAAGAGCAAATGGCTGTGGTTTTAAGATATGTTGATACAAATGGCTTTGTGCAAGAACAATTTTATGGGATTGTTCATGTTGTTGACACTACAACAGTAACCCTTAAAAAGGAGATATATTATTTGTTCTCTAATTATTGCTTAGATATCCAAAATATTAGGGGCAAGGATATGATGGTGCAAGCAACATACAGGGTGAGTGGAATGGATTACAAGCTTTGATTTGGAATGATTATCCATATGCTTACTACATTCTTTATTTTGCACATCTTTTACAATTGGCATTAGTAGGAGTATCAAAAGCAGTTGTCCCTCTTAATATATTTTTCACTAAATTGATTTTGGTTATCAATAATATTCATGCTTCATGCAAACGTATTGAGCAATTAAAAATTGCTAGAGCTTCTGACATTGCATATTTGATTGATATTGAAGAGCTTGAGACTGGGAAAGGACTTAATCAGATGGTCACTTTACAGCGACGTGGAGATACTCGTTGGGGTTCGCATTATAAATCGGTTTCTAACTTGATAAAATTGTTTAGTCCAACATGTGAAGTTCTACTAAAAATTATGGATGAAGGAAATTATTCACAAAAAGTAGAAGCAGAGTCCGCTTATGAGGTATTAATTTCATTTGAATTTGTCTTCATCTTGCACTTTGTTAATGAAACTTTGGGGATCACGGATAAACTTTGTCAAGCTTTGCAAAACCAATCGCAAGACATTTTAAATGCTACGCATTTAGTTTCATCCACTAAAAAACTTATTCAACAATTTAGAGATGAGAAATGGGATGACTTACTAGCTACTATGATATCATTTTGTAAGGAACGTGGTTTAGATGTCCCTGATATGAATGCTCATTATGTTGCAAGATTTGCTCGATCTCGTCATTAACAAGAGGACTTTAGAAATGCGCATTATTATAAAGTAGATATTTTTAATGCAAGAATAGATTCTCAATTACAGGAACTAAATCATCGGTTTAGTGAGCATGCCATGGAATTACTTACGCTTAGCGTAGCTCTAGACCTTCAAGAGGCATATGAATCTTTTCGAGTTAGTGATATTTGTTCATTGGTAGATAATTTTTATCCAATAGACTTCACAAATGATGAAAAGAATGATTTCAAAAAGGAACTTGATCTTTATAAGTATGATATAGTTCAGCATTCAGGGTTCAAGAATTTGAAAAATATTTTTGAATTGTGCCAACAGATGGTGAGAACTAGAAAATCAAAATACTATCTACTTATTTATAGAGTGATCAAGCTTGTGCTTACTCTTCCTGTTTCTACTGCAACTACAAAGCGAGCATTTTCAACTATGAATGTCATCAAAACTGAACTTCGCAACGAAAAGGAAGATGAGTTTTTGTTAGACGCTATGATGTTATTCATTGACAGGGACATTGCTGCGACAATTAGTATGGATTCAATCATAGATGATTTAGAAGATTTAAAAAGACAGTGAGTTCCATTTTCATGAATAATTGCATTGTAATATCTTAAAAAACAATAATTTTGTGTATTTTTCTTTGTTGATGGTTTATTAAATGAATGTTTATTTGGAGTTTCAATTTTTTTTTTGTTTATACTTCTGCCCCCCCTAACTCCAAGTCCTGGCTCCGTCCCTGGTTGTGGTGTTGCAGTGGGTTAATATTGGTTGTGGTGTTTGTTTGAGTTTTTTTTTTTTTTTTGGGTAGCAGTGGCTAATATTGGTGGTCGGTGGTTGATTTTGTGGGGTGGTTGATGGTTGTGGGCTGTGGGCTATGGTGGGGTGATCTATGGGTTGTGGGGTTTTAACGTGTAGGAGCTTTTTTAGATTATTTTAATGTGTTGAAGGGAAGAATAGAATATCTAATGTATGGTGTATTGTAAAGCGGTGTGTTAAAATAGATGTAGACACTTGATTTTGCACCTATGATTTAATCAAGGAAGATAACTAGAATAACCATTCATGTACCTAAAAATCATGATTGCATTACATGCATTAATTTCTTCCTTTCATATCATAAAAATGATCTTGAGGTTCTAACGGTCGTGATGGTATGCCTGGTTTTCAAATCGGACTGTCGGATTGAAAGATTTCGCATAATCAAGTTTGCACAGTCAGCATGCATTGTGTCTAGGTAGAGTCAACCATGCATGATTAATTTAAATTAATTATAATTGGTTAAACAATTAAAATTATTAAATAATTTTGTGATTGGTTGATAGTTAGTGTCAAAAATAGGATTTTTTGCATGGGAATAAAAGGGATAATTGGATAACAATAAAATTGTGGATAACCTAGACTTTATCAAGATTTTTTTAGAGTATTTATCTACAAGATAATTGTTTTTGAAAAGACCTGAATTATCCAGAAAAGAGTTTAATTTTTAGAATATGGATTAAAAATGCGTCTAAGTGCAAGTCCTGATTAAAAAAATCTCAAAAAAGGAGTCCAAAACGGACTGAAACTCGAAAGCGGGCCCAGCACCCAAAAGTGCCATTCGACACTTTCAAAGTGACGAGCGGCACACATTTGGGCTTCGGCCTAAGGGCATTAGGAATATGTTAAAACACATACTTTTCAATTTTTTAGCATTAAGGATGCATCCCAGTTCGTATTCTAACCTCAAAATTCAACACACTTTTTCACGCCCTCAGATTTCCCCTCTTTCTGACTCCCCTTTCTGTATTTTCTCTCTTACGTTAGAAAGGTTCTGGAGGCCTTAGTCTTAAGAATTTCTTTTTTGTAAGCAAGGATTTTAAGGTTTCAAAGATAATTGCATAAATTTCTTTGAACCCTAAAATATTCTCTCAAGAAAAAGAGTACGTCCATGCAAGAGGTAGTTTTTCTTTACTTTTTCCTCTTCTATCTCTTTTAATTTGGTGATGCATGAATAAATGTTTGTTTAGTTTTGATTTTCAAATACTCATATCATGTGTTGTCGATATTTTCTCTATTGGAATATGTTTTTGATGTTTTTATTGTCAAGATCTTTTTTTGTTTCAAAAATCTGCTTATTATCATATCTTTTCTCAATCAAAAAACTGATTTGCATCTTCATTAGATGCTGATTTGAATTTTTCTCAATCAAAAATTGATTTGCATCTTCATTAGATGCAAATTTGAATCTTCTTCAATCAAAAAAACTGATTTGCATCTTCATTAAATGCAGATCAGAATTTTTCTCAATCAAAAGCTGATTTGCATCTTCATTAGATGCAGATCTGAATTTTTCTCAATCAAAAACTGATTTGCATCTTCATTAGATGGAGATCTAAATCTTTTTCAATCAAAACCTGATTTGCATCTTCATTAGATGCAGATTTGAATCTTTTTCAATCAAAAACACTAATTTGCATCTTCATTAGATGCAGATTTGAATTTTTTTCAATCAAAAAACTGATTTGTATCTTCCTTAGATACAAATCTGAATTTTTGAATCCAAAAAAACTTATCTACATCTTCTTTAGATATAAATCTGAATTTTTGTTAACATAGCAGATTTTGAAATTAAAAAAAAATAATAAAAAATAAAAGTCATGAATAGTTTTGTTTGTTTTGTCTGATGCTTGTAGCATAGGTTTATTTCATGAATATAATTATGTTCTAAAAAATATTTTTCTTATTTTATTTTACATAAAAACACATTTGATTTTTTCTAGCTCTCTACAAATCTTTTTTTTTTTGTTACAAAACAGATTTGATTTTTTTAATACAAACCAAAAACCAATTTTTTCTAATTCTCAAAAACAGATTAGGTATTTTTTTCAAAACCAAAAGACTTTGTTTTATTTAATAAACACATATCTGACCTTTTTATGCCAAAAACTAATTTTTTTTACATGTACAAAAACAGATCTAATTTTTCTAAACCAAATCAAATTTTTTATCACAACACAGATTTGAATTTTTTAACAAAGAAGAGGATGCATTCATAAATAGACTTATGCAATTTAGTTTTTCATGTGTGCAACATATCATTCATGTCATGCATAAAAATGGTACATTGGTCATAAGAGTCTAAAAGACCAGACTCTATCTAGGCAGAATGGGTGCCTAACACCTTCCCATTCCATAACCTAGCCTCCAAATTTAGTGGCTTTGGATAGGTTGACCTAGGCTTTATCTTTATTTTTATTTTGGGTAGATTGTAACTAGGACAAAAAGCCATGTATATTTTGTATTTTGTAACTAGGACCCAAAGCCATGTAATACTTAATTTATCCAGTTTGTATTTTTTATTCAATCAATGAGAATGGAACAATTCAGTCATGTATTTTGTATTTAATATTTTTTCTTATATTTTTGTAAAAAAATAAGTGACGACTCCACATCACTTACCCAAAAGAGAGGTGCCCTAAAAAGTACCCAAATCTCTTTTTTAAGAGCACCCCTAATTTTGGCGATCTCTCACAATGGCAACTCCACTAAGGATGTTGAGGGCTAAGCTTCGTATTAAACTTCAGTGACCAAATGTGTACCCTTGTTTTTGCATGGTCTTGCATGATATTGTTGTTTGTTTGTTTATTTATGTTTGTTGAGAGATTGTATGATATTTTGTTGTATGTATTGTTTGTTAAAAGTTTTCCTTAACTGCCATGGTGTGTGCCATCCAAACAACAAATATGTATGCACCCCTCTCAACAACAATGTGGTGGCAGTAACCATGGATCACTACTCTTCATTAGATTCAGGTACCCAGTGGCGAACTCACCAACTCATAGTCTAAAGTCACTGGATCATTTCTTATTGACTACAAAGGACAAGCCATGCCATTCGGACCAATGCAATGTTCATTACATAACAAGTTAGGAGGTGTAACGTCCTAGCTATCTGAAACAATGAAACAATAAACCCACCCTACAACGTAATGACTTAGAACCTACCCTTAGGTTGGTCCATGTTAAAATTGCATTGCATGTTTTGTGTGTTTGCTTGGTTGATTGATTGATGTGAATGGGGACCTAGCTTTGATTAACCCAACCAAGCCTGTCATTAGGGGAGAATTTGGTCAAGATTTGAAGGAAGGCTACAAAGAGAACCTAAGGCTGACACTCAAGCTAGTAGCTCTAGTTCCAAGCCCATCACTCCCATTACGGTACTAAATCCTATAAGCATAGAAGCTACTCCATTGCTGCAACATCATAACCCCATATTTGACCTACAAGACAGTTTAAGCCACAAGAAGTCTGAAGCTCCTAACACTATGGTAGAAGAGGGAGAACATCCGAACACCGAGGAACTTATGAACACTCAAGAGCTACTCAACGCCATGGTAGCTAGTCAAATCCAGCTAAGGGAGGACATGCACCTTATGGTACAATAGTTTCAAAATCTAAAGAGTAACCAAGAGGAGAACAAGACTGGCCATAATCCACCAACCATGGAGAGTGAGAAGAAGATCAACGAAAGAATGAACAAAATGGAAGAGATGATTAGAAGAGCTCATAAGATGGAAGACCTCATGGACTACGAATCCCTCTCACTTTTCCCTGATGTGAGACTGCCTCCCAAGTTCAAGATGCCGACCTTGGACAAGTTTGATGGGACCGGTTGCCCAAAGTCCCATATGAAGATGTATATGAAGGCTAAGTAGCCCTTAGGTGCGACTGAAGAAATACTTGCTCAAATGTTCCAAAACACTCTGACTAGAGCTGCTCTTAAGTGGTTTCTTAACCTGGATTATGCTAGAGTAAAGAGTTGGAAGGACATTTGCCGAGAGTTTCACAAGCAATACAAATACAAGATAGAAGTGGACATAACAAGGAGAGATCTCGAGACCACGAAGCAAGAGCCGAAAGAATCCTTCTCTACTTTCATTACCAAGTGGAGAGCCAAGGCAGCACAGATGATGAATAGGCCAAGTGAAGAAGAACAGTTAACTATGATTGTAAGGAATTTATTACCTGTATACCATAAGTACTTGTTTGCCCAATACTTTCCTAATTGTAAAGCTTTGATTGCTGCTGGAACCCAAATTGAGGATGCAATAAATAATTGCACTATAAAGAATGATGACCCACCGAGGTTTAATAAGAATGTAGGATCTAATTCTAAGGTTGTCGAAGTTTCTAATATGAAAATATCCGTAAAAATGATCCCTATCAATTGATTGCACCCATTGCACTCATACAAGTCTCGCAAGGGCCTAGACCTAGGAAGAAGTTTCATGAGTTGTATATGCCTACCAGCCAAGTGTTTGACAAGCTAAAAGCAAAAGGGTTATTGAAACCCTTAGACCTAAGACCAATTCCAAACCCACTACCCTCAAGGTTTGATGTGAATAAGAGATGTGCCTAACACTAAGGCCCTGGCTATGATATCGACAATTGTTTTGGCCTACGTCATGCAATTCAAAACCTAATAGACAACAAGGTGATTGCACCGCCTACAAGGCCTAGCATCACTAATAATCCCTTGCCCAATCACAATTTTGGGAGAGGACCAAGGATTAATTGCCTGATGACCAAAGAGGAAAGTAAAGAAGACCCATCTAACCTAATCTATGACCTACCCAAAGGATATGATATATGGAATGGAGAACTACCAGAAACCAAAAATTACTCAACATCCACAAAAGGGGGGAGACACTTCAAACCCTAATTAAACAACCCAACACCCACAAATGGGGGAAGAAACTTCGAACCCCAATCAAATTACTCAACATCCACAAATGGGAGGAGACACTTCAAACCCCAATCAAACAACCCAATACCTACAAATGGGGGGAAACACTTCAAACTCCAATCAAACTACAAAGCACCTACAAATGGGGAGAGACACTTCAAACCCCAAGATACCGATCCTAATAACCCAACAAAAATTGCCCACATTACAAGGGGTGAGACACTCCAAACTCCCATATTTGGAGACAGACAACCCGATAGAAGCCTTGAATAAATCTACCCAACAAACACTCGTTAAAGAAGATGAGGTCTTCAAGCAACTATAGAAGACACGAGCCAACATATCCTTATAGGGTTTACTCATGGCGTCATACAAACACCGTCAAAACCTGGTAGACCTTCTCAACCAAATTCAAGACCTTACTACCACAACTTCCCAAGATCTGAATGCTATGATTGGGTCCATAAGTAGGGAACTTACTATTTGCTACTCTGACAAGGATCTAACAAAGAAGGGGAAGCATCATAACGACCCGTTACACATTACTGTAGATGCCAAGGGGAAGAGGATACCAATGGTTTTAATAGACGATGGAAGTTCCTTAAACGTGTTTCCTTTAAAGACTGCAAGTTGCTTGGGTCTAAGCATTGAAGACTTTGTGCCAACTGACCAGCATGTGAGGGCATACGACAACAGTAGAAAAGAGGTCTTAGGAACCATAACATTAGAGCTCACTATAGGGCCAATGATCAAGAAGGTGGAGTTTCAAGTCCTTAACATAGCCTCATGCTTCAATATGCTCCTAGGGCGACCATGGATCCATGACATAGAGGTTGTGCCTTCATCTCTATACCAAAAGGTTTGGTTTCCACATGAAGGAGCTATTGTGACCATATATGGTGATACTTTGACTATGCCTAAGCCTATTTTTGGTACTAATTATAAGAAAGAGCCATTGACCTTGGATGGTTTTGAGATTTAGAAGCCTAGCTTTGAAAGGAGAGAAGAAGAAGCGGAGAAAATCTTGATGGACTTTGCTCCCTACAGCAACAACAATGTGGTAGCGATGATGAGAAGAATGAATTACCTTCCGGGGATGAACTTGGGGAGAACTGTAAAGAAGCCTATTATTCAAGTCCTGATGATTCCTACTACCACCCCACCTTTTGGGCTCGGCTATAAGCCTACTGATGATGATTTGTTAGAGATGGAAGTGAGAAAGATGGCCCAAGCCAAAACTAAAGCAAAGGGACTTCCTTGTCCTTCAGAACCCATAAGGCCCTATACTCCCACATTCAATGGGAAGTTTGTCAACGCTATTGGGGATTCCCTAAACCAAGATTTGATCTTGTGACGAGGACAATGGTGCTTGGATTCGAGATACTACTTGATTGCATTAACAAGCTTCTAGAATTGAAGAAGGAAGGTACAGCTTAGGTTCCTACTGATTGGGCTGATTACATGGACCTTAATGCAATGACTACACTCCTTAGAGAT
The DNA here is from genome assembly GCA_023055345.1 of Quercus wislizeni. Taxonomy (NCBI): domain Eukaryota; kingdom Viridiplantae; phylum Streptophyta; class Magnoliopsida; order Fagales; family Fagaceae; genus Quercus; species Quercus wislizeni. The sequence goes on from JALGQJ010000005.1 coordinate 27,257,266, forward strand.
GCCATCTGCAATATAGAAGAAGAAGAATATTGGGAGGCTTGCCAGCATGAATTGAAGAGCCAGTATGAACTAAGAGCCAATGATGAAGATGAGGAAGGGGAGCAGCCCCTAGTGATGATGATGAAGGAAGTGATTCCAAGAGTGATAGTAGTAGTGGCAACAGCAGCAGTGACAGTGGACATAGTGATGATGACAGCAACAACGATAGTGAGAGCAACAACAGTGAAGACTATGATAGCCAATACAGTGGCAATGATTAGGGTGAATCCCCTAGTGATAGAGAAGATGAAGATGTAAAGCTTTATTATGAAGAATATGATGATGATGTTGACTACTACGATGAAGATATTGAAGATGATGCCGAAGCTAACAGGTGGAGTGACACTGATAGTGACCAATACAGGTTGATAAAAGTATTAGAAGATGCAAGAGAGGAGATTGAACAAGCCAATAATGTGGACTATGATGATTACCCCTATGGGCGCTCCTCAGATTAGAGCTGTATCACTGATGTTAGCTCAAGGTCTGGTCCTCGATATGACAAGCATAGAAGAGAGATTACAGAGTTGGGGTCTTATTACATTTTAGAACCTGGATCCTTGACCCCACATATCGAAGAAAAGGATGACATAGATGTTAGGTTAGTTGCTCTAGACCAAAAACTGATGGTCCACAATCTCAAAAACCTAACATTTGAGAATGCTAAAGGTGATAATGAGAAGATGGAAGGGGGCCAATCAGAATACCTCCCTCAACACACCCACTTAAGTAACAAAAGGAAGCATGATTTGTTTGATGAGTGGATGGATAGCATAGAGTGCCTGGATGCTTTTGTGACCGACAAGCCCATAGATATGGAGATTAATGGTGAAGCCACATAATATATGGATGAAGATCTTGCAGTATTGATGCTGAGAGAAGAAGGAACTTGCTGGGAGACTCCTGCCATTGTTGAAGCCACTACTGAGTTGAAGAATTGGGCATTGGAGGGAGCTGCCCACCATGTGGAGGACTCCATGAGGAAGATCAAGATCGTCAAGTCAGTCACTCTTGCCAAGAAGATCAAGACCGTTGAGCCAGTTACTTCTGCCAAGAACATTGTTTCTGTCCCTATTAAGTCCATTTCTGCTAGTATTTCTATTCCGGTTAAGTCTGTTTGTGATAGTATTCTAGTTGAGTCTTACTTAGTTAAGTTTGTTAAGTCTATTGAGTTCGTTGAGAACTCTTTTCCTTATAATATGATTTCTAATTCTGCTTATTTGTTGGCTTTGAATTTTTTTATTTCTGAAATTGGTAATGAAACTCTTAATAATAAGGAATTAAAATAAGGACACCAAGAACCCATAAAATAAGAAACCTAACCCATTAACCTGGGGACTGATGATGAACCTAAAATCATACAAGTAGGTAATACTCTAACCACTTCTGAGAAAGATGCATTAATGGCACTGCTGACAGAGTTCAAAAAGGTATTTGCATGGTCATACGAAGACATGCATGGGATAGATACAGATATAGTGCAGCATTGCATTCCAATAGATCCAACCATGAAGCCGATCAAGCAGAAGTTGAGAAGAATGAAGCTAGAGTGGACTCTCAAGATCAAGGAAGAAGTTGACAAACAGTACAATGCAGGATTCCTAAGGGTGGTCAATTACCCAAAATGGTTAGCTAATGTGGTTTCGGTACCAAAGAAGGATGGGAAGGTCAAAACGTGTGTAGACTTTCGAGATCTAAGTAAGGCTAGCTGAAAAGATGACTTTCCTTTGCCTCACATTGATATCCTGGTTGACAACACAACAGGTCATGCTTTGCTATTGTTTATGGATGGATTTTCAGGATATAATCAGATTAAATGGCTCTAGAAGATATGGAGAAAACCTCCTTTATTACACCATGGGGGACATATTGCTATAAGGTCATGCCATTTGGCCTTTAAAATGTTGGTGTTACTTACCAACGTGCAGCCACCACTTTGTTGCATGACTTGATCCATAAAGAAGTAGAGGTTTATGTTGATGATATGATAGTGAAGTCCAAAGACCGTGAAGGGCATATGCCGGCTTTGAGGAAGTTCTTTGAAAGAATATGGTTCCACAAGTTGCGGTTGAATCCAAATAAATGCACTTTTGGTGTAAAATCCAGAAAGCTATTGGGATTTGTGGTAAGCTAGAGGGGAATAGAAGTTGATCCAAGCAAAATCAAGGCCATTGTAGAGATGAAACTTCCAAAAACTGAAGAGGAGATTTGAGGATTTCGAGGGAGGATACAATACATCAGCAGATTCATAGCCCAGCTCACTATGACACGTGAACCAATCTTCCGACTACTCAAAAAGGAATTTCCTACAGTGTGGAATGACTATGCCAAGAAGCCTTTGAAAAGATCAAGAATTATCTAATGAAGCCACCAATACTCGTCCCACTGGTACTTGAAAAGCCATTGTTATTTTATCTCACCACTACAGATACAACAATGGGGGCTTTGCTTGCTCAATACGTAGAGGAGACTATAAAAGAGAATGCAATCTACTACATCAGCAAGAAGATGTTGCCTTATAAAGAAAAGTATTCACCAATAAAGAAGACATGTGTAGCACTTGTATGGGCAACCCGCAAACTCAAACATTATATGCTTGCTTACAAGGTCTTGTTAATTGCAAGAATGGACCCTTTGAAATACTTAATGGAAAAGCCTATGCAAGATGGGAAGACTACTAAATGGGTTTTGCTTTTGTTAGAATTTGATATGAAATATGTGACTCAGAAATCTGTAAAGGGGAGAACAATTGTCTATCATTTAGCCTATTGTTCACCAGAAGAAGCTGAAAAGATCCAAGGAGACTTTTCAGATGAAGATATCATGGGGATTGAGAGAGAATCATGGAAGATGTACTTTGTTAGAGCAACGAATCAAAATGGGAGTGGTATTGGAGTTCTCTTAATTTCTCTGAAAGCGACAGACATCTCATTTTCTGGCAGACTCAACTTTCCTACCACCAACAATGCCACTGAATATGAAGCTTGCATCATAGGGTTATAAGTAGCCCTAGGCCTTGAAGTGAAAGAGTTGGAGGTGTATGGTGGCTTAGCTTTGATTATATACTAGATTCAAAATAAATGGAAGATCAAAGAAGAAAGGTTGATGCTTTATCATGAATGTCGTCAAAAGTGGGCCTCAAAATTCAACAAGATCCAATACCAATATGTGCCAAGGATGCAGAATTAGATTGCCGATACTTTAGCAACTATGACATCCATAATGGATGGGCCTAAAGAAAATGAAGCTAGACCAATAATGGTGGAACAAAAAGAGGAACCAGCTTATTGCATGACAATAGAAGAAGATGAGGGAAATAATGGAGAAAGTGAATGGTATTCAGATATCCTACAATACCTCAAGGATGGGATATTCCCGAAGTCTACAAACAAGAATGACCAATTGACCATCTGGAGGTTGTCTACTAATTACATTATTTGTGGAGAAAGGCTTTACAGAAGATCATATGATGGAATTCATCTTCTTCGTAACTGCCAAGGAAGCACAACAAATAATTGAAGAGGTTCATGAGTCAAGTTATGGGCCACATATGAATGCACACATGCTGTCAAGGAAAATAATGAGACAAGACTATTACTGGACTACTATGGAAGTCGACTGTGCGGCTCATGTTTGAAAATGCCATTAATGCCAAGTCCATGGGGATCTAAAACACATGCCACCCATGCCATTACATACCATGACATCACCCTAGCCATTCTCTAGATAGGGGATAGATATTATTGGGAAGATTCACCCAACAGCATCCAATGGCCATGAATTCATACTTGTTGCTATAGACTATTTCACTAAATGGGTAGAAGCTGTCTCATACAAGGTTTTGAACTTAAAGAAAGTTGCTCAATTCATTCAAACAAATATCATTTGCAGATATGGGGTACCACATGAAATCATCTTTGACAATGTGCTGCATTTTAAAGAGGAAACAGAAAAGCTACTACGACAGTTCAACATTCAACACCACAAATCCTCACTTTACTGTTCTTAGACTAATGGAGTAGTTAAGGCTGCTAATAAAAATATAGGGCAAATCTTGAAGAAGAGCATAAAAAATTATAAGGACTAGCATCTACAATTACCCTATGCACTTTGGGGGTATAGAACATCAATTTGATTTTCCACAGGAGCCACTCCTTATTCATTGGTATATGGGATGGAAGCAGTTCTTCCTATTGAAATGGGTGTCCGTTCATTAAGGATAGTATTGGAAAGTGAAATCCTTGAAGCAGATTGGTTGCAAGGCAAGTATGACCAGTTATGCACGCTAGATGGAAAGAGACTCAAAGCCTTGTATCATATTCAATGTTACCAAAGGAGGCTCAGGAAAACTTTTGACAAGAAAGTAAGAAGCAGAGATTTGAAGTTGGGGGATTTAGTGTTAAAAGAGATCTAAGCCCCAGTTCAAGATGCAAATGGGAAGTTCAAGCAAAATTGGGCAGGTCCATACATTATCAAGCAAATATACTCTAGGGGAGTAGTAAGGTTGATGGATTTAAATGCAAACCCTTTCACTGAACCAACCAACATGGATCTATGCATGTGCATGTGACTGCATGTTAGAACAAACAAGCAATTAAACATGTGAAACATAGACTTTGAGAGCATAAAAACATGGAAAAAGAAGCTAAACAACACAAACATGTGAAAGCAGAAGCAAAACAAATAAAATAAAATTAGAGTTTCAGGGCAAGTTCATGCGCACGCATGAACAAGCATGCATGCACATAATCAAGCCTGCGTGCGCAGGCAAAATTATGTGTACGCAAGTTCTTGCCCAGAAAACCCTAAAAACACAAAAACAAGGAAAAACCTCAAAGCGGAAATTCTAACAACCTAACATGCACTTGAAACATACAAAAATGTAAACCTAAGCTTTATAAACATGTTAAATCATATCATAACAAGACAAACAGAAGAATTTAAAGCATGAAAAGAAAAAGAAAAGAAGAAGCAAATTTTGAACTAATACCTCAAAAAAAAAGCTCTTCAAGATTGATTTTTGACCATTCCCTTCAGTCAAATCTATTCATAAATCAATAAGAAAGTGATTAGTAATATTAAACTCAAAGATTGAGGCTAGAAAAGCCCCAATCAAAAGAAAATTGACTTGAGGATGTTTTGTGAAAAACTCCCTCTTTGATTTATTATTTCTAATGAATCTTAGTGTTTTCCCATAAGATTTTTGTGTGTTTTGAAAATATACCATGTAAGGCTACTTATAATGTAAAAAATGAGATTTGGAACGACTCCTAGATGATGTGGAATTTGTTCCAAACCTCAAAATTAATGCAAAAAACTTGTCTTGTATAGTTTCTGGAAATTGCTATGCGTGCGCAAGATTGGGCCTACATACGCATGCAGAAAGCTGCGTGCGTGGGCTGATTCTTGTGTGCGCATAGTGAGGGTTTCCTTTGGCCTTATTTTTCAAATATATATTTACTTTCTCATTAAAAGTTATATTTCTCATTTTAGCACTTCTCAAGTTAATTTAACTTCTGATGAGGCCCTAAACCAACCTTAGGTCTTAAAATTCAGCATTATTGGGGAACAGGAGCCCGAGTTGTAGGGGTACAAAATACAGTGTCTACAACCGGTGCTTCTGCTGACTGAGTTATTGTAAACTAACTCTACTTGGGATAGTGCAAGATCCCACTGCTTAGGCTTCGCTATTGAGATACACCGGATCAAATTCCTTAAAGTTTGGTTAACCACTTCTGTCTGGCCATCAGTATAAGGATGATTGGTGCTGCTGTAATTCAAGGAAGTGTCAAAACACTTCCATAAGGTCCGCCAGAAGTGACTAATGAACTTCGTATTATGGTCAGAGGTGATGGACTTTGGCACTCAATGCAAACGCACAACTTCTTTAAAGAATATATTAGCCACTTGAGTAGAATCTAAAGTCTTATTGCATGCTATGAAATGGGACATCTTCAAGTTAGGAATGGCATTGGGTCGGGTTCGGGCCGGGTTTCTTTATGCCCAGACTCGACCCGCAGGCCTAAACCCGTTACTCGAACCCACCTCGTTTAATAAACGGGTTTTTTTTCCAACCCCAAACCCACCCCACCGGGCCTCGCAGGCTCCACGGGCCCTGTCCCGTCTTGCCCATCCCCAAATCACAACACAAACACAGATATCAAAACCACAAGTTTCAGATCTATGAATTTCCCTTTCAAAATCACAAACACAAACACAAATCCTAACACAAATTTCATAAACACAAAAATTTCAGAGTTTCCCTTTCAAAATCACTAACACAAATACAAATCCTAACACAAACATAAACACAGATTTCATAAACACAAAATTTTCAGATTTTATCTTCCAAAATCACAATCACAAACACAAATCCTAACACAAACACAAACACAAAAATTTCAGATTTTCCCTGTCAAAATCATACACACAGACCAAAACCCTAACACAAACACAAAAATTTCAGATTCATGATTTTCTTTTTCAAAATCAAAAACACAAACACAAACACAAAAATCAAAAACACAAACAAAGAAAAAAAAACAATGAAAGATGAAATGAACCAAAAAAGAAAAAAGAAAAATCATAGGTGTGAGGCTAAACAAACAGAGTAGACATCATGAGGTTGATGAGGCCGTGAGGCCATGAGCAAGGCCGTGAGAGCTTAAGAGAGAAAAAGGTACTGCTGAGATTGAGATTTGAGAGCTTGAGAGAGAGAGAGAAAGGGGCGGCTGAGTGAGGAAAAATGAAATGAGTTAGGTTAGGGTTAGTTTATACCTATATATATAAGAGGGTATTTAAGTGATTTCCTATTTCTTATGTAACCGGGTCAGGTCGGGTCCGGGTTCAAGCCAAGTGTTTGTAAAAATCCAGACCTAGTCTGGGTTTTTTTTTAAAAACCTAAACCCGACCTTATTCTTTATCAGACCGGGTAAAATTCGGCCCATTGGGGTCGGGCCATGCCGAGTATTCCACGAATCGGGTAGAAATTGCCATCCCTCCTTCAAGTACCTGTCAACCATAACAAAAATAAAATCCATACCTCGTTGGGTTTGAGGAAGACCCAATATAAATTCCATAGATAGATCCTCTTATGGTGCTTGTGGAATTGGTAAAGGCATGTATAAACCAGTATTCTGAGATTGACCCTTGGTAGTTTGATAGATCACTTCCTCACATGATTGCCAACACACATCTTGAGTTATGGCCAATAATACCTCTTCTCCACCAATGCTATAGTCTTATCACTGCCCATGTGTCCACCTAAACCTCCACCATGTAGCTCCCTAATAATCTGCTCACTTAATGAACTCTTAAGGATGCATAATTGATTACCCTGAAAAAGGAAACCATCCTAGTTGTACATACTATTGATAGTAGTATGTGTTTGTTGACACTTACCCCAAATATCACCAAAATCCTCATCATTTTCATATAGCTCCTTAAGGCAATCAAACCCTACAACTTCAGTACGTAGGGTGGTCAACAAAGATGCTCGCCTGTTGAGCGCATTTGCCACCTTATTAGTGACACTAGTGCTTCAATGTGAAATGGAAGTGCTACACATAAGCTACCCATCGAGCATGCATCCGGTTAACGCTAGCTTGACAGTTTATATGCTTCAATGCCTGATGATCTATATATAATACAAACTCCCTCTGAATTAGGTAATGCTCCCAATGCTTAAGAGTCCATACTATAGCAAAGAACTCCAGCTCATAGGCTGACCATTTACCTTGAGCTTCACAAACTTTCTCACTGAAGAAAGCTACTGGTTTGTTGTCTTATGAAAGAATCGTGCCTATCCCGACCAAAAATGCATCACACTCCACCTGAAACACCTTATCGAAGTTGGGTAATGCCAAAACTAGAGCGGTGCTTAACTTCTCCTTGATCAAGGAAAAGCTCTATTCTACCTCATTTCCCTATAAGAACCCCCCCTTCTTCAGACACTCAGTGATAGGGGCTACTATGCTATTGATATCTCGAACAAACCTTCGATAGAAGGTTGCCATCCTATGGAAGCTTCACTCATCACTCACTATCTTTGGTGTTGGCCATTCTCTGACTGCACAAACCTTTTCCTTATCAACATGAATCCCATCCACATTGACCACATACCCTAAGAATAACAACTTATTAGTCAGGAAGCAGCACTTCTTCAAGTTGATATACAACTCATTGGCCGGCAACATCGTCAATACTTCTCGCACATGATTATAGTGGGCTGCTTCTATCTTACTGTAAATCAGGATATCGTCAAAATAAAATACCACAAACTTCCTAATAAATGGTTTCAATACCTGATTCATAAGTCTCATGAAAGTGCTGGGAGCATTGGACAATCCAAAAGGCATCACCATCCACTCATACAACCCATCCTTTGTCTTGAAAGTTGTCTTCCACTCAAATCCAAGTCGGATTCAAATCTGGTGATATCCACTCTTAAGATCTAGCTTGGTGTAACATTTAGACCTACTCAGCATATCAAACATGTCATCTAGTCAAGGAATAGGAAATCGATACCTGACTATGATCTTGTTGATGGCTCAACTATCCACACACATACACCGGCTCCTATCCTTCTTCAGTGTTAATAATGCTGATACTGCACATGGACTTATACTCTCCCTGATCTGCCCTTTGCTTAGAAGCTCATCCACCTGCCCTTGTAGAATCTGACCCTCTTGAGGATTCATCCTGTAATGTGGTAGATTTGGTAGACTAGCTCCAAGAGTGAAATCAATGCAATGTTGGATGTTGCGCATTGGTAGTAAACCAGTAGGCAACTCCTCTGAAAAAATCTCTTTAAACTCCTTGATCAATAGTTGAATTTCCTCAAGTATCTCAGCAACCTTCTTCAGCTCTCCATCCTTCACCACTACAGTATATACCTGTTTCAACTCCTTACACTCCCTGTCAAACTCATCCTCATTGTTGACTATGAGAAGTGATGGCTTCCCCTCCACTTTAGAAGCTTTGGGTACACTGCCTTCCTTAATAGGACCAAGGACAATTTTTCTACCATTCTTAAAGAACACATACACATTATCCTAACATCTACGAGTAGCATCTACATCATACTGCCAAGGTCTACCTAATATTAAGTGACATGCATCCATTTCAACAACATCACAAACTACTTCATCTACATAACATTTACCTATAGAAAAAGTAACACGACATTGTTAAGTAACAAGAGTTTCTGTACCTTTCTTAATCGAACCTATCTTGTATGGAGAGGGATGCTTTTTTGTCTTCCGTCCTAGCTTGGTAACCAAACTCTTCGACGCGATGTTCTCTACACTGCCACTATCAATGATCAAATCATAGACCCTTTTACTGATGGTGCATCATTCTGCTGATCACTGTATTCCAAAGATCTCCCTAATGGCACACCTTCCTCATCTTCTTAGACTTCATTGGGATCATAAACATATGGATCAACATCATTATACACCTCTTCACCCTCCTGTTCACCTTCTACCTTACTCTCTTCTGCCACCACTAGATTCACTACGGCTTGCTTAGGGCAAGTACTAAATTGATGTGCTGGTTCTCTACATCTATAGCACTTATTCCTAGTTGGCCTAGCATAGGGGTTGGCATTCCCTATCAGCTGGGCTACAGAACCTGCTACTACCACTATGGACTGGTTGACACCACTATTCTCCTTAACCATAAGTTGTGATCATGGTGTAAACATGGATTGTTTACCTTTGTTGGTAGTAGAATTGGATGACTTCGAATTGCAGTTGGAAAACTTCGAACCTGCCCTAAGATGCTGATATTCTATTTTCTTGGATAGGGTTACAGCCTCATTTAAAGTATATAGGGTTTCTAAGGATACTTGATCTCGAATGGAAACTTGCAACCCGTGTATAAATCTAGATATCCGTTGATCTTATGTTTCCTCCAAATCATTGCGATTTGCCAACCTGTCAAACTCTTCCATGTACTAGTTAACTATCCGAGTACCCTGCCAATCTTGGTATTGTCTAAACAACTCCTGTTGGTAATCTAGTGGTAAGAACCGATCTGCCATTAATCTCTTCATCCTCCTCCATGATTGTATCATAAGCTTTCATTCATGGGTACGGTTTAATTGAACACGATCCCACCAGGCAGATGCTCCTCCCTTCAATTTGTAACCCACCAAACACATATGTTTATCATCTACAATACCCATATAATCGAAAAACTTCTCCACCTCATTGACCCAATCCAGGTACTCCTATATGGAGACATTACCTATTCCAATTTGGACCGTGATGAGGAGGGCCATGCGCTCGGTTATCATGTCGCTCTTCGTCATTACGATTAGGGTGTCAGTTAAGCAGGGTGGTAAGTGCTTCTTGAATCTGGTCCATAGTCTACTGGGTTGAATCACGAAACTGTTGATTTTCATCACAAAAATCAAGGAACTCAGCCCTAGTGAGGACTGGGTTATTGACATCGTCACCGTGTCATCATTGTTATGGTGGTCACTATCTCGCTGATTAGCCATCAGACCAGGGTAAGTCAAGGCTCTGATACCAATTGATTTCGCGAAAGCCTAAATAAATCACATATGTTGCTCTCTCGATGGAACAGAAACTAAACTATTAGTTTTTGGTAGTAAACCTTGAATTCATGAGATGTTTCCCCGAATCCATAAGGAGAAAAAACTAGAATCCACCAAAGAAAGAGTTTGACAAAATTTTGTGTTTATTAATAATAATTTGATTTGCCTTTGACGGCTACAAAACATATAAATACTGAGAAAAACGTCTAAAACCCTAATTCGCACTAATTACGCGATTAGGTGACAAAATACCGAAATTTACCAAAAATGGAAAAATTGAGTTTAATGCAGAATCATAAACTACTGACCTTAAGGGTTGTCCTAAAATAGACGTGATCTTATTCTGACTTTTAAACTAAAAGTTATTAAGGAAAAACAAATATTACTATAAATAGTAAAAACACTATTTTCAGGGAATCAATGAAGGAATTCACCTAAATTTAGGCAAAATTCATAAAATCATGAGTCTGGATCAAAATTCCGTTTCCCTTTAACTTGTCAAATTTCATGCAATTTTGACACTATAGCCCCAATGGCCTTTACTAGCACCCCCTTGATCTAGCGTTATGGCTTCCTGCACCCCTATTACTCCAAGAAGGAATATGCTATCTGTTCTACATCAGTATGAGTTGTGTTTAAGCTAACTACTTCTGGTAGTAGTTTGAGAATATTACCCGCCAAGCCTGCAGTAGTGTCATCTTTCACAACTTCCTTTCCAAGCCAAAACTTTGTAACTTTCATTTCATTTAGTGTAAGAGTGCCTGTTTTGTCTGTGTAGATTATTGTAGCTGAACCCATTGTCTCGCAAGAAGATAGTTTTCTAACCATAGCATGGTCAGCCATCATGCTTTTCATTGAATAAGCCAGAGTTAGAGTGACAGCCAAAGGCAAGCCTACTTGAATAATGGCAACAGCAGACACAATGTTCAATACTAAATTCATCACGCAATCAAACTTTTTGTTACTGCCTTTGAATCCCTTGTTTCCCTTGTCATCTTTTTTGTTACCTGTGAAGTACCGAATCAACATAACAAATTAACAACATTAACAAGCTTAATCACCACCACGCCAACCATGCCAATATAAGAAGTTAGCTTGTTGAGGCATGCTTGCAATGGCGTCTCCTCATTCAAAGGCAGTAACACATCATCTCGCCCCATCCAGTGTTCATGCATACATAAGTGACAAGCATGAAACCAAAGCCATCTATCACCCTTGTGCCCGATAACATAAAGGCATTCCCTTCATTGATCGCAATGTGGTCACTTTCAACAGTCATGCTAGACTCATCCACCTTCAAAGAATATCCTTCCAAGAATAACCCATCTGAGGAAATCTGATCACCAATCTTCAAGAACACTATATCACCCACAACAACATCAAATATTGATATAGGTTGGTGCCTCCCATCTCTCACAACTTCCACTATTATATCACTACTCTTTGTTGGGAGCTTCTAAAATTGCCTTGATATCTTAAAGTCAATCACTTCTGACACAAAAACGACCAAGAAGACAAAGGCAATTATACTACCACCGTCATACCACCCATCTTTCCAGCCATGGTGCTTGATACCAAAGCCAAGAGAGTACAGCACATGCCAATAATATTAAAATAGTTGTAACTTTAAATGCATCAAACAAAAATCTTTAAAATCTTTTTGGTGGTGGTTTTTTGTATTTGTTTGCACCAAAAACATGATGTCTATGAATAAGAGGTCAGCCTCACAACCATTGATACCGACATCGGTTTCAAGAATTAAAGCAAGTTCTTGAACCCCTCCAAACTCACTTAAAGATTCAAAGTTTTTGTCCCTTACCACGTGACAAGCTTTGTTGGATCATAGTAAGCAATGTAACGGAATTGTTGTTGATGATGCAAAAAAAACAACAGTTGAGCTTCTCGTTGTAGCGGATGGATGATGCTGTGAATGAGATCGTCTCTGTAGATGGAAAACCTGCAAAATGAACTGGGTGGAAGAGTAATGCGTCAGTGTGGCATCAGCCAAACCGCCTTCAATGCTTAAGTCAGTAAGGGAGAAAGATTCTAGAGAGAAAATAGCAGAGACTGATTTCATAGAGTATTTGTGTATACCTTTAATTTCTGTTGTCTTCTCTTTTATAGTTATGTGCCTCATTAATGGGCAATGATGTGCTACATTTATGCTTAACGGCCAATGTGTTATAGAATCTTTTTCTGGAGATCACAGCTTATTTTGTGACCATTGCTCTGTCTGTTACGTTTTGTCATCAATGTACGTGATAAATGGGTAACATCTTCTCTGGGTGAATGATGATTTGCATATAATGACGACCATAAATTTCTGGTTTATCAACTACCCCTTGTTCGTTTTCTCGTCTTTTAGACGAGATAAGAACAAATTCGCCTAACACTTTGTATTCCGTGTATTGCGCATTTATGACGACTTGATGTCTGAGTGGTTGGGCGCCATATGTACAACTAGGATGTGCTCGACTTGCGAACATGTCTCAGTTTTCCCGCACGTGTTTTGGCCACTTGTTTTGTATTTTTCCATCCTCTTTCCTTTCTTCTGTATTTTTTCCTTATTTAGTTTTTGTTCTAGGCTTCGTTTCTCCTCCAAGCTTCCTTTCTCTATTTTGCGTTTCCTAGTAAGTCCTTCACGCTTCTTCTTCTTTTCTAATTCTTCCATGGTAGATTATTCTGCTATTAGAGTAGATTGTTCTTCGATAGCTTTCTTTTTCACTCATTTGGGTAGTTTACTTGAGTCCGTAGATAGGGAGCATCTTGAGAGGGCCAGTTCCTTCGTAGGGGAGGACTGTTCGTATACTTTTGTCCTTTCTTCTTTGTTTCCTTTAGTTTCCCATTTTGCTGAGGTAGCTAGGTTGCTGAGGATGTCTAAGGTAAGATCTAGTGACCTGGAGATGGGGTTATCCTCGTCTGATGATCGTGTGGTCTCGGAGGCCATTTCTGTTTCCACCCCTTATAAAGCCTGGAACATCTCGTGTTCCCTTACGAGAAAAGATGAGCAGCGACTCAAGGATAGGTTCCAGTTCCCTGACTCTATAAAAGTTAGGATCCTGAGTGATAAAGAGAGGGCTTGTCACTCTTACACAGATGAGGTTTTTTTTACGAGGCCGATTTTGCCAGTGGCCTTCGTTTACCTATTCATCCCTTTGTTAGGGAAATTTTTTCTTATTTGCATCTTGCTCCGACACAACTAGTGCCTAACTCTTGGCAAATACTTGTTTCTTGCATGGTGTTGTGGATGTCCACCAACGATGGTGATGTCATTAGGAGGGACGAGTTTCTCCATTTTTATCATTTGAGGAAATTTAAGGACCCCGGCTATTATGAGTTTAAAGCCATGGGATAAGGCTTCTAGGTTAATCCTTGATTACCCATCGTCTCTCCGAAACTAGTAGCCAAATTTCTTTTTTATCTCTGGAAGTGATTGGGAGTTCGTCCCTAGTGAGGACTTAGACGAAGCCCCCAAGTTTTTTCGTAGTTGGGGAGTTCCTATGTCTGGTGCATCTTTCTCGTCTTTTCAATTGCTTTTCCCTTTCTTTTATGAGTGATGATGATAGATGGCTTACTGGTACTCTTATTTTGCAGTTTCCCAGTGTCCTCATCTGAAGAAGAGGTACCAGCGTCACTCTGAGAAAGCAAAGGAGTATCTTGAGTCCATTAAGGATTCTGATGAACTTATTTCTCCTCAGTCCTTGTTTTTACACTTTTTGGGTCCAGAACCGTCTACTAAGGCTCAAAATAATTTGGAAGTTGTGAGAAAGAGTACATGTTTCTGCTTTCTTCTTTCTTTTCTTCTTTTTTCTTTTTTTTTTTTAAATACTTTTGCCTCGTCCTTTCAGGAATGACGACTAGATTTAGCAAGCAGAAATTAGCTAAGGTCCAAGAAAAGAAGGCCAAGGGTGGCACCGTCAGTGGTCTCTTATCCAAGAAGAAGACTAATGACATTTCTAAGAAAGACCATGTGACGACACTTCCTCTTGCTCACTCACCTACTAAATGCCCTGCCTCTCCTACTTCGTTACTGGAGATGATTGCCTTTGGTGGAGAGGAGGTTAGGAAGAAGAAAAAGGCTGGTGGTAAATCTTTCCTTCTTACCTTCTGGGATGACGCTGATGCAGCAACTTTGAAGGCCTATAAGGCACTTTCTGTGGATGATCTGAGCCTTCTGATGGCGAACTCATCCAGTGAGGTGATGTCATCTCACATCCAAAAGCTTGTGCAAGTATGTTTGGTCGTCTTTGCTTCTTCTTTTTCCTTTGCTTTACTTCTGTTGAGAAAAAATTTCTTTGTAGGCTTTGGGGGAGTCCCTATTCGTCTCTAGGAAGCTCTTGGATTTAGAAAAGAAGGTGGCCACGTCTGAGCCTTTGGTCAAGTCTTTATCCGCTAAGAATGAGACGCTTAAGAACAAGGTTGCTATTCTCTCTACCGAAGCTGAGAATGACAAGGAGTGCGTGGCAACCTTGGAGAAGAGCCTACAAGTGGAGAAGGATTTATGCAAGCTGAAGGACAAGCAGATTGGTGACCTGGAGTTGAAGTTGTAGAATGTTGGGGCCACGACGATACAAGATTTCAAAGACTCTGATGAGTACTGTGATGAATTGTGCAAGTATTACATGGAGGGCTTTGATCTTCTCGTGAAGTAGATGGCAAAGCACCACCCTAGCTTGGACCTTTCTGGCTTGGCTGTGGACGACATCAAGAAAGAGCTCATGTCCTCTGAGGCTATAGTGGAGAACGTGACGGAGGAAGCCATACACGTTGCTAAAGGAATGAAGGAGTCCACTGTTATAACCCCTGCAGATCTTGTCCCTAATGAGCAACAATCTTTTTTTTTTTTTTTTCTTTTCAGATTTTTTTTCTTTGCAAGGCAAGAACAATATTTCTCTTTGGGTTCGTTGTTTTGGGCAATTAAACAATTCCTTTATCGATGATAGATAGGTTTATGGATTTCCTGCATTTAGCTGTAGTAAACAACTCTTTTATGCTTGGACAACCTTTTATGACAATGTTAGTTGTGTTGAGACAACCTTTTAGCTTCCATTTCAGTAGCTTTTTCGTACTTAGCTTGTATATGAACAGCTTTTTACCTTCGATTGTGTTGGAATGATTTTTTATTGAGTCATACCTGAATGATGGTCTTAGTTGTGTTTGAACAACTTAGTACTTTTTTAGCTACATTTAAACAGCTTTTTATTGAGTCATGTTTGAATGATGATGTTAGTTGTATTTGAACAACTTAGTATTTTTTAGCTGTGTTTAAACAGTTTTTTCTTGGGTCATGTTTGAATGATGATGTTAGTTGTGCTTGAACAACTTAGTATTTTTTAGCTACGTTTAAACAACTTTTTCTTGGGTCATGTTTGAATGACGGTGTTAGTTGTGTTTGAACAACTTAGTACTTTTTTAGCTACATTTAAACAGCTTTTTATTGAGTCATGTTTGAATGACAATCTTAGTTGTGTTTGAACAACTTAGTATTTTTTAACTGTGTTTAAACAGCTTTTTCTTGGGTCATGTTTGAATGACGATGTTAGTTGTGTTTGAACAACTTAGTATTTTTTAACTGTGTTTAAACATCTTTTTCTTGGGTCATGTTTGAATGACGATAGTAGTTGTGTTTGAACAACTTAGTATTTTTTAGCTGTGTTTAAACATCTTTTTCTTAGGTCATGTTTGAATGACGATGTTAGTTGTGTTTGAACAACTAAGTACTTTTTAGCTGTGTTTAACAGCTTTTTATTGAGTCATGTTTGAATGACGACGTTACGCTTTACTCGTGACTTAGAGTCGTGGTATTGGAGCATCTTTTAGGTTAACCATTTTTTGTTTTGTCTTGAATGACGATTATATTGGTTGTGTTTGAACAACTCTGATTTAGTCGACTTTGGTTGTTGTGTATCAACAACTTCGATGGCTATGATGTCATTGGCTGTGCGTGAATGGCTTTTGATTTGAAATTTTAATGACAAAGGTCCTCGAGATGTCTCCCAAGGACGATTCCTAAACATTGCACACATTTTGATAGTGATAGATCATGGATAAAAATTGATAAATACGTATTGCACATGACAGATCATGGATAATCATTGATGAATATGTATGGATAATGGTTTCATGTATTATTGATCTTATGAACAACTGATCTTATGAATGACGAAATTGATGGTTGTCATGCATACTGATATGAAGATTAGGCAACTTGAAATGTAAAGCATTCCTTACCAATAGTATTTCTTCAAGTGTTCTATGTTCCATGGTCGAGGCAGTTCCTCGCCATCTAAAGACTTCAGGTACTAGGAGCCTTCTTTGGAATGACGGATTACCTCGTAGGGGCCTTCCCAGGCTAGTCCTGGTTTTCCTTGGGATAGGTCCTTTGTTGCCTATGACACCTTCCTATGGACGAGGTCTCCTATGTTGAACCTTCTCATCTTAACCTTTCTATTATAGTATCTGGCCATTGCTTCCTTGTGCTTAGCCATTCGCTTTATAACTTCTCCTCTGACTTTGTCAATTAGGTTTAGATTGCTATTAAGCTCTTGCTGATTCTTTTGGTCTTCATATGTTTTGACTCGGTAGCTCGTCAATCCTACTTCCACCAGTATGATGGCCTCAGTGCCAAATGTCAGTCTGAATGGTGTTTCTCCAGTTGGAACTCTTGTGGTCGTCCTATATGCCCAAAGGACATTTTATAGTTCTTTAGGCCATGCCCCCTTTGCCCCCTCAAGCCTAACTTTGATAATTTTGAGCAAACTTCTATTCGTCACTTCTGTCTAGCCGTTGGCCTGAGGGTGTCTTAGAGAAGAATGGTGATTCTTGACTCCTAACTCTTGGCAAAATTTTCGAAACTTGGGGTTGTCAAACTGCTTTCTATTGTCTAATATTATGACATGTGGGACTCCAAACCTATAAATGATGTTCTTTCACACAAAGCTTGTGACTTTAGCCTCTGCTATCGTCGTCACTGGCTTTGCTTCTATTCATTTTGTGAAGTAATCAATTGTGACTATTAGAAATCTAAGTTCCTTCTTCCCTAGAGGGAATGGACCCACAATATCAATTCCCCATTGGGTGAAAGGCCATGGAGAGGAGATGGGTGTCATCGTCTCTCCTAGTCTCGTCTGGACATTTGCAAAGTGTTGACACCTGTCGCATGTTCTGACGATGTTGTATGCGTCTTTCTATAGGGTTGGCCAGTAATATCCTGCTTTGAGCTCCTTTCCTGCTAAGGATATTTCCCCAACGTGGTTTCCACAAGTTCTCCTGTGTATCTCGGGAAGCACATAATTTGCTTTTTCTAAACTAGCGAATCTTAAATATGGGAGTGAATATCCTCATCTGTACAGCACGTCGTCAATAATGATGAAGCGAGCTGCTCTGATTTGTATCTTCCTTGCTTCCGTCTTATCTTCAGGGAGCCATCCTTCTTTCAAGTAATGGATGATGGGAGCGGATGGATGATGATGCAAAAAATCAACAGTTGAGCTCCTTGTTGTAGCGGATGGACGAAGTTGTGAATGGGATCGTCTCTATAGATGGAAACCCTACAAAATGAACTAGGTGGAAGAGTAACGTGCCGATGTGGCGTCAGCCAAACCGCTTCCGATGCTTAAGTCAGTAAGGGAGAAAGATTCTAGAGAGAAAATGAGCAGAGTGATTTCGTAGAGTATTTGTGTGTACCTTTAACTTTTGTTGTCTTCTCTTTTATAGTTATGTGCCTCATTAATGGGTAATGATGTGCTGCATTTATGCTCAATGGCTAGTACGTTATAGAATCTTTGTCTAGAGATCACAGCTCATTCTGTGACCGTTGCTCCATCCGTTACATTTCGTCATCAATGTGCGTAATAAATGTGTAACGTCTTCTTTGAGTGAATGACGATCTGCGTATAATGACAACCATAAATTTTTGGTTCATCAGTTGTCATGTTGGGAGTCCTCGTTGATAAGCTGCACGTCAATGGCAATGATGGAAAAGGTGCGCAAGAGGGAGCCATCCTTGTTGAGGACTTTATCTAACTTGAGGTTAGCTCAGTTAAAGTTCTGTAACCTACTTTCGTTAAAAACAAAGTTAAATATGAAATTTTGCTCTACTTTTATGTCTCTCTCCTCCCAAAAAAAAAAAAAAAATACAAGATCAAATAAGATTTAAAACACTCTAGCAAAACACTTGTATTATGGGATTTCAAACCACAGGTAAACAACATAAATTTTAGTCAAATCTTAAGTTTGATCGTATATTAAAAGTAAAGTTCACTCAAATTAGTTTTAGATATGATAGAGTATCATTACTTTTAATATAGGAATTACCATTGGAAATATTTTTTACTTTTATAAAGAATCATTGAAAAATATTTTTATAAGTTTTTTTTAGAACAATTTTTTTTAACATATAACATTTATTCCACTATAATTATTCTTTTTCATTAGATCAAGACATCAATCAATAAACTTGATTTTTCTTTTCACTCAAACAAATATATATATGGCATAATTTTATATTTATTAGTATCATTCCATAATTTGTTATTTCTGATGAATGAGGTGAAAATCTAATCCTATTATAATTATTTTCACAACATTTTCACAATACTTTCACAATAAATCCTAAGTGATAAGTTGTTATTGGTTGTTATGGGTGGATAAAAACATAATTTAAGTTGTGAAAGTATTGTGAAAATGTTATGCACCTAACACTTCTAGATTTTTTTTCCTTGTAACAAAATAAAGAAAACAACGTGGTTTTGTGCCCCGAAGATAATGGAAATGATGTTATTTTAATTACCTGGTTCTGCCCATCTTTTTTTTACCTTAATAATTATTACATTTTTTCAACAACAAAAAATTGTATGAAATTATATTTTTATATAGTTCTATTTTATTTTATTGTATTTTTTTATTGGGAAAAGTTAACAATGCCTTTAGAGCATTGGTTTAGAAAACAATTTTAGAAACTAATTTTTATGGTAAAAGAAAAAAGTAGGTCATTTTTTGTATAAATTTTTATACTTTCTATGAGAGAAATGCTAACGGATGCCTTTGGGACAATGGTTAACAATTCATTTAAAGAAATTTTATATGGGAAAAGAAAAAAAATTATTAATATTTTAATAGTTTTTTTCATTTCCTATAAAAGTGGTATCAAAACTTCCCTAAAATGGATTGTTAACGATTGCCTTAAGGGCACTCATTAGCATGACTCAATTAAAAATAGAAAGGAAATAATGGATTTTAATGTGAGAGGTTTTTTTTTTTTTTTTTTAGAAGATAATGTGAGAGGCTTTTAAGTCGAGTAATTCTAGTACTACATAAAATATCACAACTTTTGCTACAACTATTTTACATTTTAGATGGTGACTAATTATTTGTCACTTTTACATGGACCCATTACTTTTTTTTTCGCTACTCACAGTCTACCACTTAGACAATTGTGGTTTTTTTATGTGGTCTTAGAAATTTTATTTTAAGCATCTTTTGATTTACATTCCATTCACACTCCTTTACGAGTAATAATTAGGTGCTTTTGGAGCACGGAGAACTACCATTTATCCATGCTCTTAAAGTGTCTAAGAATTTTCCCTATTTTATACTATTTTCTTGACCTTTCTTACTTTTTCAAAAGTTTTTAACATACAACTATACTTTAGAACACTATCAGCAAAAAATTTTCAACAAACAACACAGGTTCATTTAGAAATAGCTTTTTTAGCTGAAACTGAAAATTTTTTGCTAAAAGTGTAGAAAAAAAGTTAAAGGTCATGCTAACGGATGCCTTTAGGGCAATAGTTAACAATCCATTTTAGGAAAGTTTTAACACAACTTTTATGGGAAATGAAAAAAAATTGTCAAAACATTTATTACTTTTTTTTTTTTTCCTTTTCTCATAAAAACTTTCTTTAAGTGGATTGTTAACCATTGCCCTAAGGGCATCTGTTAGCATTTTCCCTTTTAATTAGATAATAAATTTGTGGCACTTAAACATTTCAAAGTTCTTAAGAAAAAAAAATGTAAACAATAAAAAATGAAGAATCATGCTACAGCCACAAATTATTTAACAACATTTTTACAAATAGTTAATGCGGCCAACTTCTTACTAGTTTTCATTTAGACCCATCATTAGGGATGGCCAGAAACCAAGTTTGGGTCAGGTATACCAAAACCCAACCCAAAATATTTATCCACCTTTCCCCTCTTTATTTTTCTCTTCGAATCCGTTTGGAGACGACTTATTTAGTTGAAAATAAAAAAAATTTTACTAAAAGTATTATAGATAAAGTTAAAAGCTAACTGAAATAGTACAATGAAACTCATAAATAATACCAAAAAGTACAATAAAACAAATAAATAGTAGCAAAAATAAGCTAAATAGTAACAAAAATAAATTAAATAGCAAAAAAACTGCTTCTTCAGCACCAAATGCAACCTTTAACTCTCTCATACACAATTGGCCGAATGCCTTTATGTTTCTTTTCTTCTCTTCTGCGTGTCCCACATGCCTATGTCTCTTGATAAATGAATGGTTGTGTTAATAGGAGTCTTACGATGCTCGTTAATACCCAGCCTTTTTGATAGTCTTAAAGCATCCACATCAGTTCTTCTAAATTTTCTGTCTATTTTACACGAAAAAACCTACTTTTTCTATTTTACACATCCACTTTTACAAAACACCCACATCAGTTTATCTATTCTACAAGATATTTTAATAAAATATTCATTCTTCTCAATTTGTTTTATTATTTCTCTCAACTACCTCTTTACATACGCGCGCTCTCTTTCTTTCTCTCTCCCCATTTTTCTGATTTGTTGCTCTCTCTCTATCTCCATCTCTATACCAGTCAGATCTCCATAGACAGCTTCACTCCTCAAACAAGACCCAATCTCCAAACAAGACCCATCTCTATACCCGGTCAGATCTCCAGCAAGCATCGATTTACAAGCAAGCATCGATCTCCAAGCACCGATCTATAAGCAAGCACCGATCTCCAAGCAACGATCTACAAGCACCAATCTTCGAGCACCGATCTCCAAGCATCGATCTACAAGCACTGATCTCCAGCAAGCACCGTTCTACAAGCAAGCACCGATCTCTGAGCATCGATCTCCAACAAGACCCACTCCCTCTCGGTCAAGCACCGACCAAACAAGACCCACAAGCACTAATCATTCCAGTCAAGCACCGGTCGTTCCACAAGCATCGATCGCTCTAGTCAAGCACCGATCTATCTCTCTGTTGGTTTGTCTATGTGGGTTTGTTTGTGTGTGGGTGTGTTTGTGTGTTGATTTCACTGTGTGGATGTGTTTGTGTGCATCTGAGGAAAAGAAGATGAGGAGCTGAGGTTGTTGTGCACGGAGAAGAGAGAGAAAAATTGGTGTGAACTGAAATTAATAAAATAATAAACACACATGCTACAGTAACCGTGTAATACCATAAAGGTTGAGGGGACACAGCATTGGAAGTGGAAGCACAGTTATATAGTAATAATATAAGTTGAAAGTAATGCAAGTAAGAGTAAACGTAAATGCAATGCTAGAACCAACCAAGTAGGCGGCAAAGCCAGCCAAGTAGGAGTATAGCAAGTATAATCAAAGTAAATGAAGGCAATTTAGAACCATCCGGGATGGCAGTAGCAACAAGTAGTATAATGAACATTAAACTGAAAATACTTGTTATTGAAAATAAAACAACACACTTACAGTAGTAGTAGTGATTACAAGTTGTCAACAGGTAAACAGTTACAAGGCTTAGGAACTAAAACTAGTTACAAGCTTTGTAGGGAAATAGTGATAGTAGGGAAGCAAAGAACTCTCTCAAAGAAAGGTTCACAACCAAGAACTCTCTCTAGGAAAGAAGACCTGAACTAAAACTTGTTTCAAACATAAGGGACAACCCCCCTTAAATAGGCAAAATTTGAAGTGAACAGTGTCATGAACAATAAAGGATGAATAGTGACAAGTGAATAGTGACTAAATAGGAAACTTCTTCTTTTTGTCTCCAAATTATGGGAAATTTGTCTTAGGGTTGCAATGCCTTAAAATGTGAGTACCTAGGCCAAAATAATGGGTGTTTTTAGATTCTAGACCACCCTTTAGGCCATATCATTGGTGCCCAAAAGAACCAATCACAAGAGACCAAAGAAAGAAGCTTTGTCATCTTATGCCAATTGAGAGCAGTTAATAGGAATCTTCATAAGCAATATATTGGTGGGGAACAAGCTTTTAGCATTAGTAACCATTGAAGTTTTTTGGCCATTGTGCAGGCTAGACAAAAAGGAGAATCAAAATCTTCCGCAAAATCCGGGATATCTTGAAACAGTTCTGGATTTTTAGCAACATAATTTTTTAAAGATACTGAAGCATTTTGGCCTTTGTGCAAGCCAGTCAAACAAGGGAATCATCTTTATCAATATTAACTTAAGAAAACCATTCTTAATCAGTGGAAGGAGCATCGGATGGATAACCATCAAAAGGATCAAAAGGACCTTGTGGAGAATCACATTCATGCTCATGGTAAATAGCATACTGATTACAGAATCCACAATATAAAATTGGCTCAAACACTGGAGTTTTTCCTGGGACAAGGAGCCTTCTAGGATTACAATGATCAGTAACCCGCAAATGAGCAATAACATCAGAATATGGTCTGGGACCAAAGACAGAAATTCTATCTGTGCTTCCCATGAAATGATAATTTTTCCATAGATTTTGAGCAACATTAATAATTTGATTATTAAAATAATTTCTCCAACATTCTGCAAGAGTAAAAGGATCAACAAAGGACAATTGAGAATTTCCTTCAGACCATGGCCCTTGGTGAGTGTGACCATTAATGAGAATGAGATGCTTTGAGGGCTGGATGTTCATCTAGTTATCTCTTTCCCATTTTGGTAACGTACTCCAACATCTGATAGAAACAAAAGGACTATTAAATCCTTTAATAGCATCCTGAATAATTTTTGCGAGTTGGCTGGCTTGAAAATGGCTTGTTAATCTTTTGAACCTGATAAAGCCATATTCAAACATTTGAGAAAGCCAATAAGGGTCCCTATCATCATCATCATCTGAATCAGCAATAATATATGAACTATCATCATAATTTATCAGGAGTCCAAGAAATGGGTGTTTCTTTTCATACACTCTGAGAGTACTCCCGAAGTGTTCTTCCCATTCAAATTGGAGAAAAACATTATCACCTTCATCCAACTCATCTGGATTAGGAATGGTAGCTGTAACAAGTTTTTTGAAACCTTTGAACCATAGATCAAAAGACCTAAACATAGCCTTACTTTCCAGAATATGTAATTGTATATCTATTGGCAAGTTGGCAACAGCACTTCTTAACATAGATTGAGTCTTAAGACTCAATCTAGCATAATCAGTGCCCATTATAGTCATTTTATCCTTTGAATGGATATCCTCCTTGCCAAAGAGTTGACTAAGGTAGGGATCATTTGTAATATTTGAATAGTTAACAAGATGGCTTCTAAAAGCCTCATTTTCTGAAACAAGGATATTTTCTGGAACAAGGTTTGAAACAAGGTCATCTCCTGAAGCAAAGGTTTTTTCTGAAACAAGGTTAGCATAGTAGCTTGCATAAGCCTCATTTTAAGCAATAAGGTTAACAAGGTGAATTTCAAGAGCTTGGAAGGTTCTCTGGAAAACATCATGGTGGTTTCTAGTAAAAGCAAATTGAAGGTTATCAAGAATGAGTTTAATAGAATTTGGTAACTCTGAGTAGATTTCATTGTGGAAATGTAAATTTCGAGACAAAACTTCCTGTAAAGCAATTATCATATCACCATTAGAGTATGTCACCTCTGCCGGGACATCTCCTTGAAGGGATCTTGCTCCACTGGGTTTTACCCCAGAAGATGCGCCTTCATGCATTTTGAAAGGTTGTCCCACTGGGAGCCTTTTGTTTTGAGAATAGTCCTATACAAGAACTTTTCCCTTGTTTTTCCTCTCTGCTGAGGGAGCCATAATAATCCACTTGTGGTATAAGTATAAACATTATTATTATTCCATTTATTAGTGGTATCTATCCCCGCATCACTGTCCGATTCTTACAAAGAATCATTGGTAATGTTAGGATAATTGATAGTATGTAACATTTTGGTACTATGAATATTACCTTCTAAATCATCTGTGAAATATTGGCAAGAACTCATCATTAGTTCTTGAATAAAAGCATTCATAGGGGAGTCTTTTTCATAGGATAAACTATCAACATCAATTTCAAATTTTGAAGCAAATTTGAATTTTACTTTCTGTCTAAAAGGATCAATAGTAATTCCATCATGTTCAACAAGAAAATGATACAAAGCATTTATAAAAGAAAACCAAGAATCACTTTACCAGTCGAATTTTTAACAAGAACAGAAGTGATCTTGAAATAGACATTATCATGGCACACATGAGCATTATTCAATTCATATTTAATTTTCATCTGAGAACCATTAGCAGAAACCAATCTTTCAATAGATTTTTCAAAATATTTTGAAAGAATCAATCCTTCTTGGATATAGTTCATATCCGTACTAGAATCAATCATAGCAATAACAGTGAAATGATAATTAGGAGAAATAACAATTTTAACTTTTGTAAACCATTTTGGAGGAATCAATTTGTTAACAAGACTAAGTTGAGAGTTATCAACAATACCTTTATCAGAAAGAAGAGCTTGTTGACTGGATTCATCTTCATCCTTGTGCTCATCTTGTTCATTATCAGACTGTGGTTTATCAAGGCTTTTATCAATTTTTAACATTATTAATTCTTGTTTGATATTGTAATTATCATTTTTAATATTTTTAAACTCATTTCTTAAATCAATCATTTCTTGTTTAATAATAGTGATTTCATGTTGAAGATCATTAACAGTTAAATCTTTGGATTTCTTTTTATTAAATCTTTCCAAAATTTCTTCAAAGCTTATGGTTGATTTTAGTTTTTTACCAGTTTCATCTTTTAACAATTTCTTCTAAAATTTATCCAAATATTCTTTTTGTAACTCAAGGTTTTGAATTTGATTTATTAATTGAATTATTAATTTTTCATTTTCTTCACCCTTAGTGAGAGTATTGACAGAGTTAATAACATTACAATAGGAATCTCTACAACCAATTTTAATATTTGGAGAATCAGATGAATCATCAGCAAATTGATAGCAAGAATTAGATGAAGAAGAAAAATCATCTTCCAAAGAATCAGAAGAATTGTTTGATTCAAGGATTTTGAATAATTCTTCTTGGTCTTTATTATCAATATTTAACATGTTAAACTTATTCTTTAACTTATCAAGTTTTTTATTACAATCTTTACTGAAATGGCCAGATTTTCCACAGTTAAAACATTTACCTTTACTCGAGCTTTGTTTATCATATTTTTTAGAAACATTTTTCCTTTTAGCATAAAAATAATTAGGTTTAACAAAGTTGGTTTTGTGTTTTTTATATTTTTTATGGCTATAATTTTTGTAACTTTTATCATGTTTTTTCCCTTTTTTCCTGAAAGGAGCAATAAGGGGCAAACTATATTGTTCACAAAAATTACCCATTTCATATTTAGCTTTTTTCTTATTTTGTAATTGGTATTTTAACAGTTTTTCATCATTACACATATTAATACCAAGTTTTTAATAGCACTAAAAATATGACCACAAGTTAGGTTGTCATAATCAATAGAATCATTTTTACCCATTAACACTTGTTTTACCTTATGAGCAAAGATTGGAGGCAGACCGTCAATAAACCTTTCTTTCCAATAAGGCTTGTGGCAATCTTTCTGGAGCATCACCCTAGAAATAAAAACATCTTGATACCATCTGTAATCAGACATAGTAGGACATCTCAAATTATTCAACAAATCAGAAACTCGAGATGAAATATTAGATGGAGTACCAACAAAATGTTTGAGAATGGTATAGATCAGAGTATTCACACCATCAAGAATACCTCGACCAATACTTTCATCAAAAATAGGAAAACCTTCATCATTCTTTTTAACATCATTTCTAATAGAATCTTTGGAGTCTTCTATGAGATGTGAATCCCACCATCCTCGAAGAGTACTAGAAAAACTAGTAACAAGTAAATTAACAATTTTAGGTTGATCAAGATCATGGTTATTTTGATAAGCAATACCAACCATAGACATATGACTCATTTTATTAATGATTTCTTGTTCAGACAAACCATCAATATTTCATTCATAAATCTTATCAGCGGAAACAGAAAACTGTGTTTGAAAAACTCTTTCTTCAAACTGCATATCAGGAGGAGTAGGTCTCAAATACCAATTTTTTGTAAAAGACATGGGTTTGAGATTTCCAACAAATCTTTTAATTTCTAGTAAATCATCATCAAAAATATTTTTTGCCAGAAACAGAGGAAACAGTATCAGAATTTGTATTTTCATCAGAAACAATTTCTTTTCCATTCTTTGAAATAGTGCAAGCTACACTTCTAGAAGTACCTTAAGTTTTAACCTTTAAATCAGAAAGTATTTTTTCAACAACTTCAAGAGTTTTAGACTGAGAGGTTTTGAACATAACTTTCTCTCTTTGACTAGGTAAATCAATCAAAGGTTTCTCAGTTTTTACAAAAACATATTTTTCAAAAGTAGGTTTTTCAATAGAAACAGTCCTTTCGACAATCTTTTCTTCAATACGGTCAAGTTGTTGACCAATAACATGCAATGATTCCTTAGTAAAATTGTTTTGTTCAATAATACTAGTGATAGGGGTTTGATCATCAGCAATTTTGAAAGGAGAGGCCTTAACTTCTGTCTTTTGATCTTGACAAGTTATCAAAACTATCTCAATAGGCGGATGACTAGACCTAACAATGGTTTTATCAGCTGTTTTAACAAAATTTGACTTCTTTATCACATTTAAATGTTGTTTTGAAACTTCATCTTTTGAAACATAATGGTTTTCAAGAAAATCAAAAAACAAAATATGTTTATTCAATTGATTCATCTTTTCTAACCATTTTCTTTTAACACGGTTTTTCTCAGGTTGAGCAAAATTATCTTGGAAATATCTTCTTTTAGTTCGGTTTTTTTGAAAGCATAAACTCATCGTACAAAGGAACCAGATCAACTTCAAAATTTTCATTTAAAATAGTCAAAACTCTCAATTGCTTAACATAATCAGAGTTATCAATAGGAGGAAAATCAGAATCAGATAGACAAACAGATTTACCATCATCCTCTTCTTCACTAGTAGGTTTACTATATGGAGAGGAAGCTTCAGGTTTAGTGGAATAGTAAACAGAGCTAACTTAAGACTTATCATTTGAAACACCGTTTAATTTTAAATCAGTAGGTTTTTCAAAATTCTTTTGCAAAAATTCATTGAGATCTTGGTCTCTTTTTGAAATACTTTCAGATCCAGTAAAGGAATGTCTTCCTTCATTGATCCTTAAGGGTTGATTGTTTTGAAAACTTATTTTAACAGTACCATCAAGATATTGTTGAATATGAGTAAGATCAAGCTCATCAAAAATAGGTTTAGCAATGGGAGATTCTTGTTCCAAGAACCATTCAAGTGGAAGCCTAATGTCTTGCCATTGAATCATTTTTGGAATTTGAACTTTAGCATCAGGAGTTGAACATTTAATTAACATGGTTTTACCAGAAGGTTCTCTATGATTTATAGCACCAGGATTTAATTGAGTACCCAACAGTCTATAATAAATGCGGTAAATCAAAGCAAAAAGTTTACTGCCTTCTTCCATGTGATAACCAGATAAAGCAATATTCAAAGTCAAAGCTTTAATAATATTAGGATCATCCAAAGTAAGAGTAAGATCCAGATAACAGCTAAAATAAACAGGACCATCATACAAAGAAGCAGTAATCATGACAAGAATGCTATCTTTAAAGTTCTTAAATCTAGCATCACGTAAACACATGAGAATAGAAGTATTAATACCCTTTTGGGTGAGTGGTTTAATCGCAACTTGAACCATTCCAATATGCAAATAGCTGAATTTTTTAGATGTCAAATACTCACCAATATTCTTTTTAGAAAACAAGCAACATTTTTCATGAGTTTTTGAAATAAAGAATATTTTCTCAACAATTCTTACTTTATAAGCAGAATGAAAAGTATTTTCAGCACAACTTATTTTATAAACATTTTTAGTATCGATCTTAGGAATAGTCCATTTACGGAAATCAGGGATCTCACTATCATCAACATTGTGATCTTCTTCATTTACAATATCAGGAGGACAACCAGTCCTGGAGCTGATAGAAGAGTTGGACCTCCATAATCTATCCATACTATCCTAGTTTTAACACTCAATTATCATGTTTTTCTCACAATCGTTGCATTTCGTAACACATACCCTAACGAACCTTATACCTTTCATGCCCTACACGCCCTCTCTTGGCTCAAACGGGCCTTACAGTTTGGTTCTAGGAATTCACTTTATGACTAGGGTGGCGCCAACGACGGTAAGAAGGGAACACAACAACAGAGTACCAAAGTTTCGGGTAAACACAAACGGAGAGACAGAGAATACAACACCACTATCACCAAGCAGAAAAGAGTTGCTCTGATACCATAAAGGATGAGGGGACACGGTGTTGGAAGTGGAAGCACAGTAATATAGTAATAATATAGGTTGAAAGTAATGCAAGTAAGAGTTCTGGTAAAAGCAAATTAAGCAGTAAGGTTAACAAGGTGGATGGTTAACAAGCCATTTACGTTTACTCTTACTTGCATTACTTTCAACTTATATTATTACTATATAACTGTGCTTCCACTTCCAACGTTGTGTCCCCTCAACCTTTATAGTATCAGAGCCACTCTTTTCTGGCCGGTGATAGTGGTGTTGTGTTCTCTGTCTCTCCGTCTATGTCTACCCGAAACTTTGGTACTCTATTGTTATGTTCCCTTCTTACCATCGTTGGCGCCACCCTAATCGTAAAATGAATTCGTAAAACCAAACTGTAAGGCCCGTTTGAGCCAAGAGAGGGTGTGTAGGGCATGAGAGGTATAAGGTAGGTTAGGGTATGTATTACGAAATGCAACGGTTGTGAGAAAAACATGATAATTGAGTGTTAAAACTAGGATAGTATGGATAGATTGTGGAGATCCAACACTTCTATTGGCTTCAGGACTGGTTGTCCTCCTGATATTGTAAATAAAGAAGATCACAATATTGGAGAACATGGTGCTTCTATTCTCATGTGTTTATGTGATGCTAGATTTAAGAACTTTAAAGATAGCATTCTCAGTATGATTAATGTTTCTTTGTGTGATAAACCTATTTATTTTAACTGTTATCCCGAAGCTTCCTCTCCATATAGCAAACCTGCTAGTGAAGAAAAGGATGATGGTAAATCTGTTTGTCCATCTAATTCTGATTTTCCTCCTATTGATAACTCTGATTATGTTACGCAATTGAGAGTTTTGACTGTTTTAAATGAAAATTTTGAAGTTGATCTGGTTCCTTTGGTGGATGAGTTTATGCTTTCAAAAAACTGAACTAAAAGAAGATATTTCCAAGATAATTTGCTTAGCCTGAGAAAAACCGTGTTAAAAGAAAATGATTAGAAAAGATGAATCAATTGAAAAAACATATTTTGTTTTTTGATTTTCTTGAAAACCATTATGTTTCAAAAGATGAAGTTTCAAAACAACATTTAAATGTGATAAAGAAGCCAAATTTTGTTAAAGCAGGTGATAAAACCATTGTTAGGTCTAGTCATCCGCCTCTTGAGACAATTTTGATAACTTGTCAAGATCAAAAGATGGAAGTTAAGGCCTCTCCTTTCAAAATTGCTGATGATCAAACCCCTATCACTAGTATTATTGAACAAAACAATTTTACTAATGAATCCTTGCATGTTATTGGTTAACAACTTGACTGTATTGAAGAAAAAATTGTTGAAAGGACTGTTTCTACTGAAAAACCTACTTCTGAAAAATCTATTTCTGTAAAAACTGAGAAACCTTTGATTGATTTACCCAGTCAAAGAGAGAAAGTCATGTTCAAAACCTCTCAGTCTAAAACTCTTGAAGTTGTTGAAAAAATGCTTTCAGATTTAAAGGTTAAAACTGTAGGTACTTCCAGAAGTGCAGCTTGCACTATTTCAAAGAATGGAAAAGAAATTGTTTCTGATGAAAATACAGATTCTGATACTGTTTCCTCTGTTTCTGCAATAAATATTTTTGATGATGATTTACCAAAAATTAAAAGATTTGTTGGAAATCCCAAACCCATGTCTTTTTCAAAAAACTGGCATTCAAGACCTACTCCTCCTGATATGCAGTTTGAA
Source organism: Quercus wislizeni (assembly GCA_023055345.1). Lineage (NCBI taxonomy): Eukaryota > Viridiplantae > Streptophyta > Magnoliopsida > Fagales > Fagaceae > Quercus > Quercus wislizeni. Next base: position 27,288,164 of record JALGQJ010000005.1, read on the forward strand.
GAAAGAGTTTTTAAAACACAGTTTTCTATTTCTGCTGATAAGCTTTATGAATGGAATATTGATGGTTTGTCTGAACAAGCAATCATTAATAAAATGAGTCATATGTCTATGGTTGGTATTGCTTATCAAAATAACCATGATCTTGATCAACCTAAAATTGTTAATTTACTTGTTACTGGTTTTTCTAGTACTCTTCGTGGATGGTGGGATTCATAACTCACGGAAGACTACAAAGATTCTACTAAAAATGCTGTTAAAAAGAATGATGAAGGTTTTCCTATTTTTGATGAAAGTGTTGGTCGCAGTATTCTTGACGGTGTGAATACTCTGATCTATATCATTTTCAAACAATTTGTTGGTACTCCATCTAATATTTCATCTTGAGTTTCTGATTTGTTGAATAATTTGAGATGTCCTACTATGTCCGATTACAAATGGTATCAAGATGTTTTTATTTCCAGAGTCATGCTCTGGAAAGATTGCCATAAGCCTTATTGGAAAGAAAGGTTTATTGACGGTCTGCCTCCAATCTTTGCTCATAAGGTAAAACAAGTGTTAATGGGTAAAAATGATTCTATTGATTATGATAACCTAACTTATGGTGACATTTTTAGTGCTATTAAAAAACTTGGTATTAATATGTGTAATGATGAAAAGCTGTTAAAATACCAATTACAAAATAAGAAGAAAGCTAAATATGAAATGGGTAATTTTTGTGAACAATATGGCTTGCTCCCTATTGCTCCTTCCAGGCAAAAAAGGAAGAAACATGATAAAAGTCACAAAAGTTATAGCCATAAAAAATATAAAAAATACCAAAAAAAAAACTTTGTTAAACCTAATGATTTTTATGCTAAAAAGGAAAATGTTTCTAAAAAATATGATAAACAAAGGTCAGGTAAAGGTAAATGTTTTAAATGTGGTAAACTTGGTCATTTTAGTAAAGATTGTAAACGAAAACCTGGTAAGTTAAAAAATAAGTTCAACATGTTAAACATTGATGATAAAGAACAAGAAGAATTATTCAGAATCCTTGAATCAAACAATTCGTCTGATTCCTTGGAAGATGATTTTTCTTTTTCGTCTAATTCTTGCTACCAATCTGCTGATGATTCTTCTAATTCTCCTAATATTAAAATTGGTTGTGGAAATTCCTATTGCAATAATATTAAATCTGTTAAAACTCTCACTAAAAGTGAAGAAATTGAAAAACTAATAATTCAACCGAAAAATCAAATTCAAAATCCTAAATTACAGAAAGAATATTTGGATAAGTTCAAGAAAAATTTGGTCAAAAATGAAATTGATAAAAAAAAAAAAATCAACTATAAGTTTTGAAGAAACTTTAGAAAGACTTAATAAAAAGAAATCCAAAGATTTAACTGTTAATGATTTACAACATGAAATTAATATTGTTAAACAAAAGATAAGCGAATTAAAACATTAAAAAAAAAAAGTGATAACAATCATATTAAACCAAAGCTGATAATGTTAATAGTTGACAAATCTGATAGTGAACATGATGAGCACAAAGATGGAGATGAATCCAGTCAACAGGCTCTTCTTTCTGATAAAGGTATTGCTGATGTTTTCACTAATCCTCAACTTGCTCTTGTCAATAAAATACTTCCTCCAAAATGGTTTACAAAAGTTAAAATTGTTGTTTCTCCTGATTATCATTTCACCGTTATTGCTATGATTGATTTTGGTGCTGATATGAATTGTATCCAAGAAGGACTGATTCCTTCAAAATATTTTGAAAAATCTACTAAAAGATTGGTTTTTGCTAATGGAAGTCAGATGAAAATTAAATATGAATTAAATAATGCTCATGTGTGCCATGATAATGTGTGTTTCAAGATTCCTTCTGTTCTTGTTAAAAACATGATTGATAAGGTGATTCTTGGTTTGCCTTTTATAAATGTTTTGTATCCTTTTCTTGTTGAACAAGATGAAATTACTACTGATCCTTTTGGACAGAAAGTAAAATTCAAATTTGCTTTAAAGTCTGAAATTGATGTTGATGCTTTAAACTTGATTCATGCTAAAATTAAACATCTTAACTTCCTTCAACAAGAAGTTAGGTACAAGAAGATTGCTGAACAAATTTCTGATAAACTATTACAATCAAAAATTGATAATTTTCAGAAAATGTTGATTGATGATGTTTGTTCTGATGTTCCTAATGCTTTTTGGCATAGAAAGAAACACATTGTTGACTTGCCTTATGTTAAAGATTTTAATGAGAAAAACATTCCCACTAAAGCTCGTCCTATTCAAATGAATGCTGAAATTGTTGAATTTTGCAAAAAAGAAATTAGTGATTTATTGGAGAAAAATGCTGAGATTGAAAAAGGAACCCCTCGATTAGTAATTAACCTACAAGCCCTTGAATAAGGTTTTAGAATGGATTAGGTATCCTATTCCTAATAAGAATGACCTAGTCCATAGGCTAAGTGAAGCTATAGTGTTTTCCAAGTTTGACATGAAATCTGGGTTCTGGCAAATCCAGATTAGTGAAAATGATAGGTACAAAACTGTATTTACCACTCCTTTTGGACATTATGAGTAGAATGTTATGCCTTTTGGTCTAAAGAATGCCTCGAGTGAGTTTCAAAACATCATGAACGATATTTTTAACTCATTTAGTCATTTCACCATTGTTTATATTGATGATGTTCTTGTCTACTCTAGTTCTATTGATGAACACTGGAAACATTTGTATTCGTTTCTAGATACTATCAAAAGAAATGGTCATGTTGTCTCTGCTAAGAAAGTCAAATTGTTTTAAACAAAAGTCCGTTTCTTGGGCTATGACATCTCTGAAGGACAGATTCATCCTACTGATAGAGCCATTCAATTTGCTGATAAATTTCCTAATGTTATCATTGATAAAACACAGCTCCAAAGATTTCTTTGGTCATTAAATTTTGTTGTTGATTTCTACAGAGATATGAGGAAACAATGTAAACCCTTGTTTAATCGGTTAAAGAGTAATCCTCCTCCTTGGTCTAATGTTCATACTTCCCTTGTTCAACAAATCAAATCTCATGTTAAGATATTGTCTTGTCTTGGTATTCCTACTGTTAGTGCTTTCAAAATTGTTGAAACAGATGCCTTTGATATTGGTTATGGTGGTATTCTGAAACACAGAATTTCTCCTGAGTCACTTGAACAAATTGTTCGTTTCTATTATGGTATTTGGAATAATGCACAGTTAAACTATAGTACTATTAAAAAAGAGATTTTATCTATAGTACTATGTATTTCAAAGTTTCAAAGTGATTTGTTAAACCAAAAATTTTTGTTACGTATTTATTGCAAAAATGCTAAATATGTTATTGAAAAAGATGTTGAAAATATTGCTTCAAAACATATTTTTGCTAGATGGCAAGCTATTTTGAGTGTTTTTTATTTTGATATTGAATATATTAAAGGATCTCAAAACGCTGTCCCTGATTTCCTTACCCTGAATTTCTGCAATGTCATAATGGCAAGTAGAAGGTCGAAAGACAAGACACCTGCCACTGATAATCAAATTGTTAAAAAGGAGTCTGCTTCCCCTCTAGATATTGTTAACCGATTCACCCCTCTAGGTACTATTCCCAAGCCCAATTATTCTTCTATTTTAGCCTCCATTTATGATCCTTATGCTTTAACCAATGTTCATCAACCTGTTCAAACTGTTTTTCCCAGAAACCCTAATGCATCCCAATATGTTAAAAAACGATATGTTCAAAACCTATTTTCTGTAGAGCCAAATAGGGCCACCATTACTAACCCTTTTAGGCTTGCTACCAGTTATTTTCCTCCACAATTTCACTAGATTCCTGAGCACGGCCAAAAGAATGTGCAATACTATTCTGAAATTCTACGACATGAGAATTCAATCACTATCAAAGCCATAAGTGATAAGGCTAATGGTGATAAGATTATTTACCACAGTGTTTACTTAAACCACATTATTTCCAAAGAAATGTGGGGCCCCAACCCTGCTGCCACAAGGAGATTACCAAAATCTCCTATTCCCTATCATATCACGATTATATTACTGCCTGGTTCAGATTTATGCTTCACCAAAATGAAACTATGTCCCATTAATGGTTTGTTAATTTTAACAAAGATTTTGACTCAGAATTCCCCCTCTGGTTCATCTACTGGTGGTCCCAGTTTGGTTCAACTGTTGAAATATTTCCTGCACCATTGAAGGATTCTTTCCAAAATTTTACATTAAGGTTCAGAATTGACACTCATGGAGCTAAGTTCACTCCCCTGCTTCATTTTATTAAGAAATATAAGGTTCCATGGATCCTATAATGGCAGTATGCTAAAGAAGACGATGTTCTTGCTCGCTGTTGGTATGTTAAATGGTGGGATAAGTTTTCCCACACCAAATCCATTATTAACAATGTTGCTAGGGATTTTCCCTTCTCCAAGTGCTTCCCCATTAAGAATCACTACCCCAATGCAAAAAGCTATGGCTAATGCATCTGATGCACCTGCTTCCTCATCTGCTAAAAATGTTAAACCACCTATTAAGTCCAAAAAGAAGGGTTCTCCTTTGGATGCAATCCGCAAGGACCCTGATGCTTTGTATGCTCTGCTCACTAAGATGATTAAGGAAGATGAAGCTGCTAATTCAAATGATGAACGGTCCTCTCAAGCCTCTGTTACAAAAGACCCTTACTACCCTTACCCTCAAAACTACCCCTACCCACAGGACTGGTTTGGTCATGATGAAGAAAATGCTGATGACTTAACCAAAGATTGATTGGAAGTTTGATTCCCTTATTTGTCTGGCCTGCATAACGGCCAAAATTGTTGCAATGTTTACTTTCTAGTCAAATTCCACTATTATTTTTCACCTTTGATGATGATGTTTTGAAAAGGAGATTCCCCATGTTTCCTACTAAAAAGAAGATTCCCCATGATTCCAGGGCTTATGATTCCCAGGCTTTTGGTCACACCAACATCACTTTGGCAAACTTTCACTATTTGTTGTACTGATCACTGTTCACTTTTACTATTCATAAGTACTATTCACTTCGAATTGTGCCTTAATAGTTCAAGTCTTCTTTCCTAGAGAGAGTTCTTGGTTGTGAGCCTTTCTTTGAGAGAGTTCCTTACTTCCCTACTACCACTATTTCCCTACAAAGCTTGTAACTAGTTCTAGTTTCTAAGCCTTGTAACTGTTTACCTATTGACAACTTGTAATCACTACTACTAATGTAAGTGTGTTGTTTTATTTTCAATAACAAGTATTTTCAGTTTTATGTTCATTATACTACTTGTTGCTACCGCCACCTTGGACGGATTACCGCCATCCCGGACGGTTCTAAATTGCTTTCATTTACTTTGATTATACTTGCTATACCCCTACTTGGCTGGCTCTGCCGCCTACTTGGTTGGTTCTAGCATTGCATTTACGTTTACTCTTACTTGCATTACTTTCAACTTATATTATTACTATATAACTGTGCTTCCACTTCCAATGCTATATCCCCTCAACCTCGTGTATATTTGCACGGTTACTATAGCTCGTGGAAATATATACACAATTTTACACAAGTTTAGAAGCACTGATGTGGAGCATTTTTGAGACAAAATGTGTAAAAGTGGTGTCTTTTTCTATTTTACACAAGTTTATAAGGACTGATGTGAATGCTCTTAAAGCACTTTATGTAGTCTTTTTACTAGAGGTTGCGTTAGCTTTACAGGAGGAAAGAAAAATTATCAAAGAGACCAAAATACCCTTTTTTCACATCTCTCACCAACTCAAGCCTTTAGTCATACTTCTATGTTTATCGTTAAAAAAAATGTAAAGAAAATTTTTTTTGAAAACTCATGCGTATCTCATAGTAAAATAACACCAAACATCCTACGACAAAAAAATAAATAATAAAATAAATAAAAATAATAAAATAAATAAAAATAATAAAATCACAATCCTCAAACAGGAAACAACCAACATCAATACATCCCCCCCCCCCCCCAAAAAAAACCATCTCCTAATAAACAATTAACATCAGTACATCCAAAAAAAAAAAAAAAAACCATAAGAACAAATGAGAAATGCCCGAGGTGCCGCCAAAATTAGTGGCAATGCCACGTTGAAGGGAGGGGCTTCAAATCAAGGTTTTTAATACCGAAACTGAGGAAGACGAACTAGGTTGATGATGGGGAAATCAAGGAGGAGACAAATTGAGTTAGAAAATAAAGCTCTAAAAAAAAAATAAAAGACAAAGAAGTTGAGCCAAGAGTTTCATATGGGAGAACATAAAAATTTTAAAAGATGAGAAAGGAGAAACAGGCAGAACGGAGAAGTAGAAAGAAGAAGTAGAAAATAAAGTTGAAAGAGAAGATAAAGGTGAAAAAGATAACGGTAAGGGTGAAAGAAACGTGTGGTTGAGAGAAAAAAAATTAAAAAAATAAATAAATAAAAGTAAAAGGTCGTTTAAGTGGGATACATGTCCATAATGCAAAGAATTTTACAAAATAAAAATTACAAATTGTGTTACAACACAAAAAATTATCACAAAATTTTTACAATAATTGAGGTATCAAATCTTTCATATGTCAATATTTTAATAAATAAATTAATAAAAATATTAGACTAGGATTGACCACAACTAAAAACAAAAAATATTGTGAAAATATTGTCACATTTTATTGTATCTCCAAACAAGGACGGACCTAGAATTTTAAGCTAGCGGAGGCCAAAGTATAAAGAAATTTAAAAAAAAATTAAAAAATTCCAAATAAGCTTCCATATAGTACTAAAAAATTATAAATACACAAAATTTTTGTTTTAAAATACATTAAGATGTTATCATTTACTAACAAAGACAAAAGCAAAAACAAATTTTTTTTTTTTTTTTAATATTAGTCTGGCTAGGATTTTTTTTTTTTTTTTTTTTTTTATATTTAAGTTAGTGCATTCACAATAGTTGTGCTAAAAATTTTAGCTTTTAGCACCTCAAAAAGTTACTTTCTCTATTTTATAACCTTACTTTACAATACACCCAATATCAAATGTTCTATTTTTTTTATCACTTAATTTAAAATAATATAAACAACTCATTAAAATAATAAAGGAAGAGGGAGAATCCAGTGCTTGTTAAGGTTTCCCAATGTGGGTCCCACATTAATTAAAAATTCAGTAAATATGAGGAAAAGCAACCCACGGATGACAATAAAACTTTGGACAAAATTGCCCCTTAAACAAGACGCAGATAGTAGTTTTTTTTTTTTTTTGACAAAAATGCTCTCTTGACACATTTCTCTCCCTTTCACTTTTTATTTCCCACCAAATCTTATTTTTACCAATATATTACTATCTACTTTCTTTCACTTAACCAATATCACACTCAATTTCTTCCCCTTTACCAATATCAAAGAGAAGAAGGGATGAAGAAATGTCAATGAAGGATTGAGGAATAATTAAACTAGGTACCACTATTGTATTTTATTTGATTCATAGTTATTTTTTAAAAATAGGTTAAAATTAATATGATGTTAATTTTTATTTTTGATACATGTATATTGTAGCACTAATGGATGGGGATGATCTCTCACTCTCTCAAAAAAAAAAAAAAAAAGGATAGGGATGTAGTTGCAAGTGAGACTCAATACTTTGCACCAAAAAATTGCTTTGATTTAAATGAACCACTTCAAGAAGGTATTATAAGTTTATTATATTTTTTTATTTACATTTCATTTATCATAGAATATTTTTTCTTTCCTAATTCTCTTCCACCTTTCATTCGTTTTTGCCTCGGGCAACCTTTTGTCTTTGAGAGTGGAGGACAATTAATGAAGCAATCTCCATCAATCATATCATAAACATTAGCATGAACCATATTTTCCTTGTCCACTAAATTTTCATCATCCACCACTAGCAATTCTTTTTCACTTAATGATGATTCCCGATACCAACATGGTGGTAAATACAATGATGGAATTTGGTAACAATCTTTATGAAGGAATACACTAAGCACGTGACGACAAAGCATACCCCAAAATTCAAAATTCTTGCAACTACAATATGTCATCTTACCATCCCATAATACTTTGTGCCTTTGATTAGTTTCATCTTTATAATATTGTAGCACAAATTCAATACCATTTTCTTGAAGTACTGAATATTGTGTTGTTCTCCCAAACTCCTCTTGAAAAATCTTGAAAGCATAGAGTGTCAAAAAACTATGTGCTTGGTCTACTAACAGTGACATTTATCTTAAAGAAAAACCTCTATATGTCTCCAACATCGTATCATGTGATTGTGTTTGCTCAATATCTTCAATTGCAAGATCAACCTAAAATTCCAAATAGTAAAATAAATTAAAAACTTTTGTATGACACATGAAGACTACAAATATTAACAAATTAAAAAAAAAAATATTATACAACAAAAGAAATCAATGGTAAATAATGACTTACTTGTTTGATGAGTTGGATCAAGTTTGTGTGAGAACTAACAAACCATTTAATAAATGCATTTATACTTTCCAATCTTCTGGTTGCTGTTATTCCACCAAAAAAATTCCCACAAAGGTAACATGGTACCCAAAAGTGCTTGATTTGAAATAAACCAATAACATGTCTATTAGAGAGCATGTCATATTTTGTCATAACTTGAAGCCATTGATTGTCAAACTCTTCACATGACTCCAACTTATATAACTTATAGAAGTCCATGCATCAATTTGAATATTGATTACGAAAAATTGATGTAAACCAACTGCTAAATTTAATTGTAATATGCCATATACGAAAGGCATGCTTTGTAGCCAGTAATTCTTTTGATATTGCCTTTGTAATCCATGGATCTTGGTCCATCAAAATTGCATTGGGTTGATTATTCATTAAGCATGCAAAAGTTTGCTAATCAAATACAAATATACTAAAGCATGAAAATATTTCAAAGGATATACGTTATTATTCTACTAATTAATCAAATAAAAAATAAGACAAAGAATGTACATTCACCTTATTAGTAGTATAAAAAAAAAACCACATCTCCATACTTTTGGTACCAATCAAAACAATGAGTAGGTGACAAAAAAATATGCTCCAATCTATTTTCTTCATTAGTTGTCAAAGCATATTGGAATCTAGAGTTCTCTTCTTTAGCAATTTTGCAAAATTGTACGAGATTCATGGCATCATTCTTTGCATTCTTCCTCCTCATTTTCACATAAAGATTACAAATATCCCTTTGAAAAAATGGAAGTTGTCCATATTTCAAATGCCTCTCAAGTTCCATAACACGCATTACCTCCCTAATTGAAAGTTCAGCTTCTTCCAATAAGAAAATGCATTTTTCATCATCTATAGTGATAATTCGATTGGCTGGAAGAAATCACACTTCTGAAGAAGAGAACAAATCATGATTGTGATTTACAACAAACTTAGTGACATGCTATTCTCAAGGAAAAATATCAAATGACTTTCGCAAAATGATACTTAAATGAGCTTTACATCCACATTTTAAAGACTTCCTATTTCGTTGCTCCTTAGATGGATCCACTATTTTTAGTGGTTGTTTACCTTGTCAATGACAAAAGAAATCACATCTTAATATTTCTCCTTTTTTTTTCTTCTCAATACGACATTTTCAAATTGTAAAACCATATCGATTTGCATAATTTTTATAGAAAATGAAAGCTTTTTCTTCACTTGGAAAACATTGACCAACAAAAGGCTCAAACTCAATTTCTATTGAATTTATATCTTCATGTTCTTCATTAACTCCCATTTCATCTATTGGACATTCATTCCAATCAATTATTTCATCTCCAAAAGTGTTATTATTTGTTTCCATCATTTGGAAGCTCATTTAATTCAACACGATTCTTTGAAACACTTCCATGAACCTCACTTGCAATCAAATCATCATCAACTTGTGCTATATTAAAACAAAAATTAAAAAAATAATCAACATCATATTATATGATATATGAATTATATATTACAAATAAAATGAAAATAATAATACCTTCTTGAGACAATTCATTTAAGTCAAAACTTTTCATTGGAATAGATTGATGAGTCCCACTTGCATCTACATTGTCATCCATTGGTGTTATATTAAAACAAGAGTTTAAAATATAAACATCGTATTCTATGATAAATGAAATGTAAATTAAAATTATAATACCTTCTTGAAGGGGTTCATTTAAGTCAAAACAATTTTTTGAAGTAAAGTAGTGAGTCCCACTTGCAACTACATTCCCATCCATTGGTGCTATAATACATGTATTATAAATAAAAATTAATATCATATTAATTTTAGTGTTATATTAAAACAAGAGTTTAAAAATATTCTATGATAGATGAAATGTAAATCACAAATAAAATAAAATTATAATACCTTCTTGAAGTGGTTCATTTAAGTCAAAGCAATTTTTTGAAGCAAAGCATTAAGTCTCACTTGCAACTACATCCCCATCCATTAGTGCTACAATATACATGTATCAAAAATAAAAATTAACATCATATGAATTTTAACCTATTTTTAAAAAATAACTATGAATCAAATAAAATACAATAGTGGTACTTTGTTTAACTATTCCTTAATCCTTCATTGATATTTTTTTCATCCCTTCTTCTCTTTGATATTGGAAAAGGGGAAGAAATTGAGTTTGATATTGGTAGTGAAGGAGAGTAGATTGTAAAATATTGGTAAAATAAGATTCGGTCGGAAATAAAAAGTGAAAGGGAGAGAAATGTGTCAAAGAGGGCCATTTTGTCACAAAAAAAAAAAAAAAACCCTACCAGTCATGTCTTGTTCAAGGGCAATTTTGTCCAAAATTTGATTGTCATTCGTGACCTGCTTCTTCTCATATTTACTGAATTTTTTATTAATATAGAACCGACGTTGGCAAACCTTAACCAGCACCATCCGAGGCTTTTTAACATTTTCCATAAATGAAAAAGCTGATTTTTGTTGGCTGAAGACCTAAGCTCATTTAAGAGCTTTGATAATGTGTATGTGTGAGCTGTACCCCACGGTGCAAAGCACCCGACAGTTGCATTGTGGCTTTGCCGCTTGTATAAGAGCATTCTTATCAAACCTTTCAAATGCTAAAAATCTTATTTTTTTAGCATTTTTAACCCAAAAGCTTGCTCCATCAAATGTTTTGAATGGTATAATTTTTGCAATTGATAAACAGTGCAATCTCATATTTGAGACTGCACTGTTCACCAATTGTAAACTGTATATTATTTTTTTATTCAGTGGGGCCCACTAAGGAGAAATAGAGGAGAGAGAGACAAGAGAGACGAGAAAAAAAAATTATTGAAAAATAATAAAGAAACATTATTTAAATGAAATGGTAAAAAAAATAAAAGTTTTGATATATGTGGTATTGTAAAATGGTGTGTTATATGTTATAAAATTGGGTTTTGAGATGCTAAAATCTATATTTTTTGACATGTTAGAGATATATTAGCCCATTAGTATATATTAGCCCATTAGTATATTACATTATAATATATTAAAGTGTAGTACAAATCCTGTGTTACAATGAATCATAACATGTGTATATATAGTAGACTAAACCCTAGACTAATAGACTTCTAGTACAAGTAGGAGACTTGACTTGCACACAAAGTAGAATTAGGTTTGGACCTATACTAATGGGCTAATATATCTCTAACATGACATGTTTGCTAAGAATGCTCTAACTGGTTGCCTGGTTGGGAACTTTGGAATTGCTAATGTGATTGATTCTCAGATTGCTCAGATATGCCACAGTACTGTCACATAAGTCAGTCACTCTTGTGCGTGGCTTTTGCGAGACTTGGCTCTGTTATTTCTTTTTTGCGTAAATGTAATTTTAGTTTTTATATTTTGACTTTTTTTTCTATCTTAGTCCTTACATTTTATTTTTATCACTTTTAGTCTCTAAATTAATTAACGCAAGACATTTGAGTTCTTGAAACATCATTCCATCACCAAACTAACGGGAAAAGCTGATGTGGCTGACGGATCAATAAAATAATAATTTTTTTTTTTACACATGGATCAATAAAATGACGGAGAAAGTTCACGTGAAGCACTTACCAAACAATCTGGCGTGAAGCTCATCGGGCTCGTGCATGTACCCTAAAATTCCTCCTGTGATGGCCGTGAGTGGATGAGTCTAGCCGAAGTGCTAAACTGGGAGTTTTGGTCATTTGGTTCCAAGCAACCAATGTTTGTGGATGGATAGGAATTCGAACATAGGTCACTTCCTCGTTGTTGGTAGTTTTGATGGAGAGGCAGCTCATCAATTGGTTGAGATGGTCTAGAGGGAGTGGGTGGTCGTGGGGAGGGGAGAGTTGCATGGGCATGGGATTGAGGGATGGGCGATGAGGACTCCCCATTGTTGATAGTGAGAGCTGGAGGTCCGGGTCTATTGGCGTGGGTGTCATGGAATCCTTGTCATATGAGGAGGTCATGTGGGTGAATGGTTGAACTCTGTTTTGGGATATATGAAACAGTGGATGAGGTTAATTCGGTTTGATAAAGAAAGCATGTCTAACCATTTGGGAGTGCGTGAGAAGTACTTCCCACTGAATTTTTGTAGATTTTTTCCAGCCCTCAAATTTTATACTATTGAGTATATCTGTGTCAATTTGTAGCCTATAAGCAGGAACATACTCCCTTGTCCAAGCACTGAACTGTGGACCACCAATCTTTTCCAATTCAGTCTGTCCTGACAGCATCCACCAATGGTGCTTTGATTCTGTTTTCTTGGGCTTATAGCCCTCCTTTGTTGAATCTTCTAACAGAGTCTTGGCATTTTCAATTATCTCATCCTCAAATAACTTGTATATGATGACTGAGGAATCTTTTGATGCAATCCTTGTGGGCTTTCGAAACCAATGGAAGATATTACTTGAAGGTTTGCTCAATATATTATCAAGGAAATGTCTTTGGCTTTGAAGAGCAGAAATGCAAATAGTAGGGGTGTGCATGGGTCGGGTTAAGGGGAATTTTTGACCCAACCTATCATGGTGGGTCAAAAAAATTCAACCTAACCCAACCCAACCCACATGGGTCAAGTTGAACCCATGGGTTGAACAAATTTTTTATTTTTATTATTATTATTAAATTGAATAGAAAAAAATATAAATATAAATATACTAAAAAAACCTAAAGATTAATATCAATGTAACTCTTTAAAGGCAAACAACATTAACGACTAAATAACAATAGTAATTTACTAGAGTTTGTGTGATCTAATTGATTTTTATATAGGATGGGAAGAGTTAGTTATTTTAAAAAATTTATTAATTATATAATATATTTTAAATATATATATTAAATATATGGGTGGGTCAGATTGAGTTTGATGGGTTTGGAATTTTATGACCCAAACCCAATCCAACCCGCTATAAAATAAATTTTGTAACCCAACCCAACCCACCAAGCCTTAAAAACCGACCAAACCCGACGGATTAGGTTGGACTAGGTAGGTTTTGGTGGGTTGGCTGCACAACCCTAGCAAATAGCTTCTGCAAGCACAGTGATAGCCCTTTCATCTGATGAGATAAGAGAAAAAGATGCAGGGACCTGCTGATACAAAAGGCATAGGAGAACTGAACCTATCAGTATCAATGTGGCACCTGCAAGGCAGACATATTTATATGATATTACAATTTATGGAAAAGCGATGCAGACACCAAAATGCAAGAGCTTAATACATAAGAAAGGGTGACAACCCTCTCTCGGGTTTTCAGATCCTCCATATTTCTTTCTGACCCAAGTCTAAAAACAACCAATTCAAAGCTCCAAAGCTGTTCCAAAACTATTTATCTAAATGTCATGGCAAGTATATTTCTAGAGGTGGTGCTCAACAGCATATCTTCTGAGATAGACCTCCTGAGCTTTTTCGCTCTTTCGCTAACTTTCCTAGCAGGCAAGAACTGTTGAAGAAAATAACTTTAGACATATATTCAACAATGGATAAAGATGCTTTCTTTATCAAAAGAGAGAAAAGAAAGATAAGTGAAGGGTAGATGGTGGCTTGTGGGTACAAATCCACGGGGGGCGTGTGTAACCATTTTAAAAAAAGAAGGTAAAATAACTCTTTCCATTTCCACCCGTCAACTGTGTGCTCTACATACAAGGTCGACATAACTCTTCCTTCTTTGTCTACCCAGATTTCAGTCTCAGACAGGTCTAAAACCAGGAAAAGTAAGGACTTCAATCTTGTAGTGTGCGAGAAAAATCAATCAGATGTGAAACTAAAAAACTGGAGGTTTTAATCTTATCATTTTCCATTGGTCAACAGCTAAGCCAGCCACAAAAGAAAATGTGTTCTTGCGAATAGAAAGGGATACCTGAGAAGCCATATTGTCCTCATTAGGCAATGACATGATTCTTAAAAGCAGAGCTGCTAGTTCGAATATGATGCCCACGAAGAACTTCAGTTAAAGCCAGAAACACTCCACTATATTGCAGCAAATAGAAGACAATATTAACAATGCAATCAATTATTTGACACAAGTAACCGATATTCAAGGTTAGAAAGATGAGTAAAAGATTCTAATATTTTGCTAAATGTAATACTAAGATTTTATTAAGTACGAAAGAGATTTTAGCCCAAGTGCAAGGATGACGTATACAAGATATAATAAGCAGAAAGAAAAACTAATATCAAAATTGCACATAGCACTTAGTATTATCCATAGATATAAACAGAGAAAAGCAAAGTCACCAAATCCAAATCATTAGGTAAAAGCCTTTGCCACAAATCATTAGGTAAAACCTCATCCCCTGTTTCATATATCCCAAAACAGAGTTCAACCATTCACCCACATGGCCCCCTTATCTGACCAGGATTCCACGACACCCACGCCAACCGACCCGGACCTCCAGCTCTCACTATCACCAATGGGGAGTCCTCATCACCCATCCCTCAATCCCATGCCCATGCAACTCTCCCCTCCCCATGACCACCCACTCCCTCTAGACCATCTCAACCAATTGATGAACTGCCTCTCCATCAAAACTACCAACAATGAGGAAGTGACCTATGTTCGAATTCCTATCCATCCATGGACACTGGTTGCTTGGAACCAAATGACCAAAACTCCCAGTTTACCACTTCGGCTAAACTCATCCACTCACTGCCGTCACAAGAGGAATTTCAAGGGACATGCACGAGCTCGACGAGTATCACGCTAGATTGCTCGATAAGTGCTTCACGTGAGCTTTCCCCGTTATTTTATTGATCCACATGTTAAAAAAAAATCATTATTTTATTAATCCATCAGCCACATCAGCTTTCCTCGTTAGTTTGGTGACGGAATGATACTTTAAGAACTTAAACGTCCCGCATTAATTAGTTTAGGGACTAAAAGTGATAAAAATAAAGTATAGGGACTAAAATGAAAAAAAAAAGTCAAAATATAGGGACTAAAAGTGCATTTACGCCTTTCTTTTTCTTTCTGGATTTTTTAAAATTGCATTTGACAAATGTAAGAGCGTTAATGCAGGTGTTCTAATAAAATACTATTTTAACACATTAAAAAATTACTTTTTTTATCTAAAAAAATTATTTTTCAATTTTAACACATCATTTTACAATACATCCTACATTACATTTTCTATTCTTTTACTATTTTATTTAAATATTATTTCTTTATTCATTTTAATTCTTATTTTATTCATACTTTTTTGTTCCCAACAATAAAAGAAAGAGATAAAAAGTTTACATAGTCCCCAATTTTCATGGAAGAGAGAAATTTTGAATAAAAAATGGACAAATATTTATAGCATATCTCATAATACACTTCTATATAGGCCTTTCCATGGGTCAGATCGGGGTCAATTTTGGACCCAACTCGAACTTGACCCACCAGCGTTGGGTGGAGGGTGAAGGAACCGGAAACCGACCACTGGCATTAATCGGCCGAGTCAGTTTCGGGTGAGGGTAAGCATTGATCGATCGTCGGAATTGATAAAAACGTCGTCGAAATCTGCATTTTTTTGCCAGAATCTGCATTTTTTCACTAAAAATTGCTGGGATTTGGCCGAATCTAGCTAAATCCCACTAGATATGGTGAAGATCTAGACAGATCTAGTTGAGATTTCACCAGATTTGGTCGAGATCTCACCAAATCTAGCTTGATTTTGCTGAATTTGTTATGTAGCTCTGGTCGGGTTCGGATTGCTCGGGTTTTGGAGAAGCAAACCTGCCACTTAACTCACCAGCATCAGTTTTTGGAATCGGAAACCTGCTGCCAACTGACTGGAGCTTCGGTTTGAGCTAAAATCGAGTTGACGTCAGGTAGGTTGGTCAGTTTTTCGGGCCATGGTTGAGTCTGGACACCCCTACTTCTACATTATAACATCACTTTAGCAAATACCAAATTTATTTGGCATTTAACACCTTATGAAGGTAATTTTTTATGTTTGATGTGTTAAACCTAATGCTAGTGCTCTAACAATAGGATTTAAACCAAGGTGTCATTTATGTCAACTGTCAAGCACATTGGCCCATTTGGGTTTAGGACGAGAATGACATATCTCTGTTATTCATTTCGAAGGTAATTTATAGCTTTGTTTTTTTATACTGCAATATTCTCTAATTCCTTCTTCTCTTTCTCTGGCTTTCATTCTTTTCTTTTCTTTCTTTGGAAGGACATAGGCCCACATAATGCATGTTAAAGTAGCCAACCCGAATAAATGGATATTTACCCAAATCTAACCCAATTCATCTTTAGGCCAAAATTGGAAATTAATACCATTTGCCAAATAATATAATTAGTAGGCACTGTTTTCAAACTATATTTTTTACTAACATCTAGAGTTTAAAAGACTCAATTTAGGGCTTATAAATCGAGTCTCAAAAACTTGATTTCCATGGTCTGATCATATCTGATGTGGCATTTTTTCCACGTGGTGACCACCTAGAAATTGAGTCTCTAAGACTCGATTTATAAGCCCATCCAACAAATCCATGAGCCAAACCTTCTTGAGCCAAGTTCTAAATTCCGCTCCCTAAAGTGTTTCTCCTAATGAGACATTTTCATAGTTTTTCTTTAAGGGTTGCTCATCATGAGCCTTGACCATGAAATAAAACACCAAGAGTGTTGTTCATCCAAATTACACAAAACCTAAACCTTCGTCAGTGTGTTCATTGGTAGAAAACCTCCTAAGAATTCTTTAAAGCACCAGAGAACCCACAACTGCCCGATCCAGCCAAACCTCGCCACCACCGCAACACCGTGCCAGACCCAGGTCATGCAGCCTGCAACACGACCTAGGCAACGTAACCTAGGCCGTGCGACCCAGGCCTAGGTGAGGTGAGCTCTTTCTGGGATTTCTTAAATTTTTTTTTTTTTTGGTATTTTTGGGAATGGCAAGATGAAAGACTTGAGACTTAAAAATTTTTTGGTTTATAAATTGAGTCTTAGAGGCTTGATTTCCAAGTGGACGTCACGTGGAAAAAATGTCACATCAGACGTGATCAAATCATGAAAACCGAGTCTTTGAGACTCAATTTATAGCCCAAAATCGAGTCTTTGAGACTCGAGATGTTAGTAAAATATATACTTTTGAAACCGTGCCTACTAACTATATAGTTAGAAAAATGGGCTTAATTTCCAATTTTGGCCTTCATAGACCCATGACGTATCGGGTAATACTCAAATATTTCGAGTCAGGTATCCATTACCCATTGGATTTGGTCATCTCCACCCACCATTAATATCACTTTTTTATTTATTAATAACCACTTACCATATCAACAATTTATAAAAAAGTTTGTACCTCTAGCATTAATTTTTTTTCATTTACCAATAACTACTCATTACACCAGCAGCTTGTAAAAATTTGTATCTCTAACATTTCCCAATCAAGTAAATGAAATGTGTCACAAATATGGCTAAAAATTACAGAGAATTGGAGGATTTAATATGATAGAATCTTTAAAAAAAAAAAAAAAAACAAACAAACAGATCAATTTTTATTTTTTCTAACCAAATACCATTAGTGATTCAAGTGATAGCCAATAATGGCACTCTTTGTGTTGCTTGTTTTATGTCACTAGTGGCTCACTTCATGTGTGAGTATGTTTGTTTCCCAAAAAAAAAAAAAAAATTTGGATTAAACTAAATTACGCCTGGATTTGCAGGCATTCTTTGTGCTATCCTATAACTTTTGAGTGAAATTTGTTATGTGCCTTTGTGATAAAATCCAAATGAACTAATACATGCAAATTTAGTATATGATAGCAAAATACCATGATTCCTATAGGAATGCAAATAAGTGAGAACATAATTATTAAACTCAGACCGACCTAGCTGATTAGATCGCTAATCCATTGAAGCAATACCTAAACCAATCCAGTTATTTAATTGAACCACTTATACAATTAAACCGGTAAAACCCAATAAAACACAGCTAGTTTTTGGCAATCAAGACAAGTCATTTTCAACAAACTAGTTTTGTAATTTTGAACAAAATTACCTTTACAAGTCCATTGCAGTATTATACTATTATTTCTACATGAGAAACGCAATGAAAATAGAGGATTTTATAATGAAGCTGATGTTGGACTTTTCAATGAAGATTATGCTTTAGCTCAGATCATAATCTATGTGAGCATCTAGTGAAATATGCAATATACATGGAATATGATGTTGGAGTTTGAGATATGTTTTTGTTTCTATAATTTTAAGTAATGTACTTAAATCAGATTTTATTTTGTAAAGATACGGCTACAATTTCATGGCATCCTTTTATTGTATGTTTTCTAGTGTTTTTATTTGAAAGTTTTATGATGATCGAGAGAGACAAAAAAAAATTACAAAGAAATTCATTCATAGACTCATTGAGTTATAAAATCAATTTTTTTATTGGTAAGTTAACACACTCACCCAATGGATTTTGAACCCACAACCTCGTCCTTTTGCAAATAAGCTATAAAATGAATGCCCTCATGAGTCACGAGAGAGAGAGAGAGAGAGAGAGAGAGGATAATGAATAATAAAGTCATCAAGGTAGAATAGAATTCCGTGAATATACTTGAGAAATTGTCTCAAAACACACAACCTAATGATTTGAAATACAAAAATTTAAGAATAATGAAATGACCATATGTCTTTCTTTGATCTATCAAAGTAATTTTTAGGTGAACAATATCCTTAATTCATAAGGTAGATGTAATGATGTATTATAAGATCGTCTCATAAGATAATTTTTCATATACTGTACCCTTGGCCTTTAAGTGAAGGTATGATATAGATGACCACATTATTGTAAAATAAGACTAAAAATGCATATTAACAATTTTCATGAGCTGCCAAAGGCCTTGTAGCTGAATTGGCACCTCTCCATGCACAAAGTGCTTGGGAGTCAAGGGGGCAAAGGATTTAAATTGTGGGGTTAGCAGCATGTTGTAATTATTTCTCAAAAAAAAAAATATATATATATATATATATATATTCATGAGCTATTTCTAAGGTTATTGTTCCCTCTAGATCTGGGTAGCTAATTAGCTCAATAGATGACACTAATTGAGATGCTCAACTATTTGTGAACTGGCATCACCATATTCTCTAGGAGGTGTTTCTAAAGCTCCCCGGACAAGCAAAGGAGAGTTCATTGTGGTTTGAATAGCTTGATGACTTTGCGGGTAGTTAGTGTTTGGTGAGGTTTCATTTGCACCTGTAACATGCAAAATGCAAAATGCTAAAAAAAAAAAAAAGTTTGTGCTAGTTGGAAAATGGATGTGGAACACTGCATGGTGGAAATCAGTGTAAGCATTAGATCGGGCTAATTCTCCCTACGCCAAGCAGGTTACATTTATTAAAGAAATAAATAATATAATTTTCTTATAGTTTGGGTTAGCTTCAAATTAAACTATAAGTTTTAAAAGTTATCATATACTATAAAATCCACTTAACCACATCGTGCACACCCCTAACTTCAACGAAAGAACTTATCAGAGTCAGGATGGAATGGATTAGATGTTAGGTAACCTCTTTTTTTGGATGAAAGTGATCATGGATAAACATTTTAGCGTGGCTTACCAAAAGTTGGCATCAATCTGGAGGGGTGTGCGGTGAGCAGGTTACTATTTAGTCCTCGTACATGGTCTCTCTCTTGAACTGTTTCTTACCAAAATTTGGCATGGAAATGCATCACTATTACACTACTAGTTCCTCTTTATTTATTTATTATTATTAATCATTATACACAACTTAATTGTACACAGCTTACATTAATTGGCATATAAACAAGAAGCTGGTGATTGATGAAGGTATAAATCCACTTGGACCTCCCATTTGTATGCTTTAAATTTCCACTGCAGGACCACCTAACTCAGCCAATTTTTCTGAGAGTAATGTTAAAGATACAAACTATTTTACAACATTTTTACAAACTGTTGATGTAACAAATTCTTATTAGTTCTAATATGGGCCCATCATTAATATCACATTTTTACTTACAATAACTATTTTGAAAATGCTAAAACCACATCAGCAATTTGTAAAGATTTTGTAAAATAGTTTGTATTTCTTTCATTTGAATGAGGCTTCTCACTATATATATATGGGAGAATTATACACAGTTAAGGGTTGGAATTTCAATACCCTAGAATGAAGTATAAAAACTCATGACAAATAATACAGTTTAATGAAAATGTAATCATTTTGTCAAATTTTTTTTTTTTTAATCACCTAGTAATCTTGTGATGCGCATCAAAATGTGCAATTTCTTTGATTTTTGGTTATTTCATATAACAATGATTTTATTAAGGAATGAATTGAAACAATTTTTAAAAATCCAAGATTTTAATTCAAACTTGTAAAAAAAAAAAATTAGGATTGAATTGAAATCACCCAATCTAAGTAACTAAATTTTGCAATATTTATATCCTTATATGCAGATTAATACATGCAAAATAGCATGTTTTGCATAAGCATGCTAATCACACACAGAGAGAGAGAGAGAGAGAGAGAGAGAGAGAGAGAGAGCCAATAATTAAGTAATGCTTATAATCAGATGCTTGTATAATTCCGCATGAAATTGTTATCATCAACAACAAAGATTCTCTCACTTCTATCAATCAAACTAAACCAACTCACAATGATCCAGACCAAAAAAATGAATGAGAAAGACTGAAAAAGAAATACAAAGGAATTAATCTGTAGACTTCTTGAGCTATAAAATCAATGCTATAATGACATCAATTTGATCTTAAAAATAAAAAGAAAAAGCCTCTTGCTTCTCAAAGTGAGTATGTCTTCACGCATTTTAATTGCCTATTGAATGTGTAAACCCTGCCGGATGATATACTTGCCTTGATTGTAGTTCCTCTATAATGTAATCTTTGAAGAGAATTCTGGTCCTTCGACCAAAGGCCAACTTCGTGAAGATCTCCTTCCTGCCAGCAGATGTTGACTGTCACCCCACCACGCGCCTTCAATCCTTTTATGCAACCATTCGCCCATTTATCACGGGGAAGAGCAGGAAGTAAGTATAGATCCTTTATGGTGCTCTGGACAAGCATTTCTGCTACTGCTGCCGAAAAGCTAACACCAAAATTACAGAATTGTCAATCATAAGTACTATTCTTACTTGCAAGGAAGCTTTTAGTTTACTTGGCATAAATATCAGGTGCATATAAGGGTGTCACTTAAAAAAAATTAAATGATAAACCACCAATTACCATTATGATGATTTTTAATAGTTGGTATCAGATTCAGAATTCAGATGCCTGTGCAAGGTGAAAAACATATTTAAATTGTAGGCTTTAAGCCTTATTTGCCTTGAGTACATAATTACTCAGGCACATAACTTTGACTTGAATATCCTGTTCAACTCCAAAATTGAAGTTTCTTCATAATGAGACTGTTTATTAAACATTCTGTTTAACGAGTTAAAATTTTTAGTAAATGATCCTGTCATTTATTTAAATTGGCAGTAGGGCCGCATTAAATAATATATACGTACAGATTGGAAATCAAACATGCTCAAATTTAAGATTCTTCCTTGTTAGTTCACAATTAAGAGATGCATAAGTAATCTGCAAAGATACTGGTTGAAAAGCCTCGTGTCCCGATAAGTGAATGTTTTTGACAATTCCTTGATTAGAAAATTTACTGCATCTGAACACCTACTTCTGAATTGATAAGTAAAAGTCCCATAATATTAATGAAAGAAATTATCAGTTGGAGATGGAATTGATCACAGATAACCTTGTTTTTCGTTGGATTAAATGATCATAGTCAAACATGTTAGTGTAGCTTACGCAAAGTTGGCATCAATCTGGAAAGGTGGGTGTGCAGTGAACAAGTTACTATATAGTCCTCCTTCGTAGTCACTTTCATGATCTGGGTCTACCAAGTTAAATAAATGCTTAACCATCCTATATGCATGCTCACTGTTGTGAAGACGAGCCCATAATGCAGTTTTCCATGTAGTTGACCATCCTGGACCGTCCTCTCCTGTTTCATATTATAAGAATATAAACAATGCTACTATGAGATTATTATTCAAGGAATATTATACTTCATGAAGTTCAAAAACCTTGAAAATTCACATACAAACATATAACAAACTAAAGTACATAAAAAAATTACAATTTGGCTAACTGATAAAATGAACTCTTGAGAGAAGCGATCTTTTACTAAGGACAATCAGTTTACACTAATTGGCCTATGCTGGCTTGCCACAATTAGTTGACCATTGCTATAGTCCTATTATATTTCAGCATGTGTCTGTTGTATTGCATTTATCAAAAATATCTTCACAGTTTGAAATTTACATACTGCTGTCAACATATAGATTGTTATAACTTGCTATTTATTTTTATTTTTCCAACTTTGCAATGGAAAGACCTGCTCTTGTTTTTTATTTTCCTATTTTTACTTATTTTAGGTTTTCTTAATGCCAAAGGAAGGTATACTCCTTGTCAAAGAAGTAATATTATATTTCTTGTTCACCATGAAACAGGAATTGGAGCTTTATATATGTAGGCAATCTTATTAAGAGTTTTGTGGCTTTGGTGCAAGAGATTCTTCAATCTGGGCAGATGAGAAGACTCTTATACCAACTTTAGTTTGAGGGGAGAGGGAATGAAAGGAAAGATGATGAGAGAATCAGAGCAAGGAACAGATATGCATTGTTTGGTTGAGGTGAATTGGGTTGAAGGAAAGGATAAGGGGATTCATTTTCCTCCCAAGCTCTTTCCTCCCAAATTGAGAGGAAAGGGAGAGAATATAGAGAGTGGGACCTGCCAATAGGCTATTTTTCTTTCTCTTTCCTCCTTACAAGCCAAACACTTGAAAGGAAAATTTCTTTTGTTTATTTTCCCTTCCCTCTCCTCTCCCCTCCTCACTTTCCCTTTTTTCCCTCCCCCCTTGTTTTCACTAAAGGGGGTTAGAAAAACACAAGTGGGTTTCTTTGAAGTGAAGTAGAGAGTTTGTCTATTGTTTGAGTGAGAGAGCAACATTGAATGTATTGATGGTTTGGGCTCTTGAGAGTGTTAAGTTGTGTTTTGGTATTTGAGGGTTAGTGTTAGGTATATTGAAATTTTGGTCAGTTTGTGTATGTGAATCGTGATTGGTTTTGAGTGTATTTTTGTTGTGTGAATCTATGATTTTTATTTTTGAGATTTGGTTGAGTGTGTTTGTAATTTATATAACTAATAATGGATTTTGGTTGGCATTGTCCATAGATTAGGCATGGAGGTGGCCAAAGCAAGTAAACTATTATTGTCCTGTGTATATCTTCATATTTTTAATTGTGTGAATCCGCTTCCACTGACCTCAAATCCAACAAACTAAAATCAGAGCTTCCACCACCAAAAGTCATAACAACTTGAATTTGACATCTAAATGGTCAATTATCACATACAAACCTCTTTTATAGAGAGTATTATCAGCAGCTTTACATAAGTCTGGAGTTTTCTCAACAGTGATTGTATGCCCTGGAAAGAGGCCAAAAAGGTGTGAGACGTGTCTATGATGTGGATCTGGGTCCTGAAAATCTAGTGCCTACAGTAAAATAAAGGCAATTTGTTAGCCCATAAAGAATTCAGACATTCCAGAGTATAGAATAAGACATGCTAGCATATAACACCTTCCACAATAATTTGAGAAATTAAATTCAAGATGAGTACCCATTCCATAATGGAACCATCTCTAGCAATTTTTGTTGGTAATAGCCTAGGTTGAGCCGCAAGAACTTTTCTAATGAGATCATCCTGAGTTTTACCTAAAACCTGTTTGTCAGGAATAATTAGTAAATAGAGTTTACAAAGATAAAATATTAGGACAGATTTGGCCAGCACATAAGAGCTTCACCTCAGCAGCAGAAACAATTGCATTGAAAACTTCTTTTATGATTGAGATGTCCATGGTTGATGAGTAGCTCACACTGGCAGGCTTACCATCTGGAGCAATAAACATGTGCTCTGGAGAAGTTGATGGGTTGGTTTCCAGATAGCCTCCGGGGCCTTCAATCAACCAATCCAACAGAAAGGTTGCACATCCTTCCAACAAAGGATATGCCTTATTTTTTAGAAAATCCTAATTAAGCAGAAAACATTAGCAATCATATTTAGACTAGATATTTTGTGTCAGATATTACAACCAACGTAGAGAAAAAGTCATATACAAGTATAGGTAGAAAAGACATTTGAATTGTATCAATATCTCAAGGATTTTGATTCCGCTTTTTTTAATTAGCCTACCTTAGAACAATAGATATTAAGTCAACCATCTTCAACTAGGCAACAATAGCAATTTATATGCTGTACCTCTTATCCTGACTCTTATGAATTGAGAGTTGAATTAGTCTCTACTTCCCTTATAATCCATACCATCTCTACAGAAATTATTTTCTGAATTTTATGAAAGTGTGATTTTCCTTTATAAAAAGGAGCAACAGTTCTAGTTTCCAATGATTACAGTACAATAACAGAAGATTCCAAGGCTATACAGACATTCTATTCCAGTTCGGCAACATTTCTGATCCACTCAAACCCTTCAAAAGATTTTGCAATTTATTTTATTAAGTAAAGAAAATTATTGAATCAAACAGAATGACACTTAGAGTGTGTTTGGGAATAGCTTTTAGCATTAGCTTTTAACTTTTAGCTTTTATGTATAGCTTTTTAAAACCTCACTTTTTCCTGTATTTTCTCACTTTTTCAAAAATTTTCAAGGTAAAAGTATATTTTACTACACTTTCAGCAAAAAGCTAGATAAGCTGTTCCCAAATAGACAGCACACAAGCTGTGTACTTTAGATGGCTATACCCTACAGCATCAAGAAAAATTACAGCAATCAATAAAATCTAAGAAGCATAATGGGGCTGAGTGATGACATGGTAATACTGCCATCCAGTCAAACAAAACCCGTAGAAGGATCATCCAAAAATGTTATAATTGATTACTGAAGGACTTTGCAAAGTGGGAAGATTTCCCTTAAAAAGTTATAGACATGTTTGTTTCTACAATATTTCAAATGCCACAAGACTTGCATGGCCTTTGTTAATTCAAAAGCTGTGTGTGAGAGCTGTATGATGTCCCTCTCATAATGGACAAACTTCACTCCATTAGCCATAAACAATTGATGGATAAATTAGGAACTTACTTTGTCCATTTTGTACGTATAATGTTCCCAGAGATGGGTACAAAGCCATGCTCCTCCCATTGGCCACAAAGCCCACACAGCCTCACCTCGATCTGGTGATGTTTTTGCCCATATGTCAGACACTTGATGGACAACCCAACCGCTTGCTTCATAATTCACCTGTAATATTCAGTGACTATATAATCAAAGACACACTTAGAGCAGGTAGAAAAGATAGAAATCCATTCAGCAAAAAGAGAAAAAGATAGAAAAATCAACTGTCTTGGTTAACATGGAGGTCATCAAGTGTCTAGATTGCTACAGAGATCATGCTGGTTTTAAGATATTGATGCTTCATGTATGTGCACCACCACAATCATATTAATATGATACAAAGAATGATAAAACCAAATTGCATCAGAAAATAAACAGTCCCTTCCTTCTTCAGGGTAATCCAAGGCTCTCAAACTGTTTCAATAATTTACCTAAAGGCTCAATACTCCAACTCAAAATGTCACAGCATCCATGAATCTTTCAATAATGGAGTTTGATAGAACAATATTGGTTCAAATTAAGGTGAACGTCATCCAATAAAAGTTGGCATAAAAATAAAAGTTGATACAAAAAAATAAAATAAACCATTCAAAAGTACTGTACGAAAGGTGATTAATCTTACTTTTGCAGTTTTACTCCCATTGACTGACAGAGAGGAAATGTAATCGAACAAGGGTTCCTGGCACTCACTAAGGTTGCAAGGAAGGGAAGGCCAGTAGTTCATTTGAAGATTTATGTTCAAGTGAGGAGCACCGCTGAACAGAAAAGAAAGGAGTCAAATAAGTAATTGTCCAAATCAAGCAAAGAGCCACAAGAATTGAAAATTATCACATTATATGTTTATGAGCTATCACTGAGAAGGTGCAGCTTAGCCATGCCATGTGTTTAATTTATGTCCATTTAAACATGTCCATATAATTAAAATAAAATAAAAAGGAAGGGGAGGAGGAAAGACAGAAAATATTCTAAGAAGATACACTTTTATCACAATATTTTTGATTCTTGCCTATGTTCGTTACAAAGCCTAATATTCTATACTTTTGGAAAATTAATACAGTATGACTTGGGGAAGGGGGAAGCACATGCGTGCACACACACACACATGCAAATGAATACATACTCCCATGCAGGCTCAATATCCTTGTTCCATATACCCTGCAGGTTTGCCACCTGAGTTCCAGGCCGTGAACAAGAAATAAGAAGATATCGTCCATACTGAAATAAAAGCTCTACCAAGGAAGGATCTTCATCAGTTTGAAAATTTTTCACCCTCTCTGAAGTTGAAATTTTCTCATCTTCACTCTCCTTGAAATCTGAATTAGTTACCAAGGACACAACTTTCTCCGTCTTCAAAAGGTTATTTCCTAAAATGCTCTTGGAGCTTTTTGAAAGCTGCAATGAGACACGATGGAAAAGATTCTGATAGTCATCCAAATGATGTGCATAAAGTTGAGAGTATGACAAATTTTTTATTGACTCTAATTTATTGAGAGACTCTGAAGTAGGATCCTTCTTAGAATCTGAGGGCTTAGTAAATGGCCCATCGAATGAAGATGAAGCCACCAGAAGCAATACAGCCCAATCTGAACCTTCCACCCTCAACTTATTGTCTTCCAAAACCTGTATCACCCCCTTGCTATCACTAATCTGTAAATCAAGAACTGAAGAAAACTGAATTCCTTTAGGATTGTCATTTGCATTTGCTTTAGGGGGGATCCTTTTACCAGGACAACTTCCTTCCATTATTATCTGATTTTTGCCATGCACATGTGAATTATGATGCATCTTGCTGTCTAAAGACACTGTAAATGACAGCGATCCTGATTTGCTTGTAGAAATCTTTGCCACAATCACTTGATCTGGTTTAGATACAAAATGTTCCCTCAAAAATTCTACACCAGCCACAGAATATTTTACCCTTACTGTTGCAGTATCCAAGTCCAGCTCTCTGTGGTATGTTTCTTCAGCATACTTAAGATGTGATTCATCAAATTCAAGCTTGATGTCCCCAAGAAGTTGGTAAACCTTCATCAGCAAAATATAAGAATTAGGGCGTAAATCCAATAATTAAGTTTAATTTTTTAGTAACATGGAGAAGCTTATCTTCTCAAGTATCATTGGTAATAGAAATCTTGCCCCCACACAGGCTAACAAGTTGTGCAGAATAACTAATATTTTTAGATAACGTATCACATAACATATCTAAGGTCACCATCAAGAGGTAAGGTACATTAGTTTGGTTAAAGTTAACTACACGGTTTGCCAGGGTTTTATTCACCTGCATGAGGCACTGTACGATTAGTAAAAGCCAAATGCATTAGGCAAGCAAGAAATGCCTAGCACACAGGCAGTCCCAAACTTTCATTTTCAGCAATTGAGTATATTTCAGCTTTCACCACCCATTTGGGCAGGATAGAAACCTCAATTACAAAATAGGTTTTTCTTTGGTTGGACAGATTGCATTCCCACTACTGACTAGCAACACAAAGGTTCATAATGAATTGCATGGCTTGTTTTACAAAATAGAATAGGCCAGACAACTCCAAAAGTTCAATCAAGTCAAAATATGTTTTGTTTCATATCAATTGAGCAACATAAATGATGAAGAAACAGAAAGCATCAAATGTAATTAAGTTACATACATCAGAAGGAGCTCCTGACAACTTGACTGCTGCTGCAGTGGCTTCAACATACTGACCATTATCGACTAGTTTTCTGACCTGAGTTAATGCCTCTGGAGCATTTGGGTTGGTATAGTTCCCTGGATTCCCAGTCCAAAGTGTGTCCTCTACATAAGAATTGAAATAGCCATTAATGTAGATGCAAATCATTCTACCTCACTTGTTCCATTTGGTTTCCACTAAAATATATGAAAAAGAGAAGAAAACTCCGTCTAGATTTCCAGACCACTTGTTGTCTAAAGCCAATTAAAACAAAAATGAACCAGAGGTTTTTGTAATTTAGAAACCTTAACAAGCAGAAAATTTTTACTCCCCCCTCTTTGCCTAAGGAATCTGAGCAACCTAAGACAGAGTTACATGACAGATCATACATATAAACTTATCAAATACCATTCCTAAACCAGGTTGAATCAAAGAAGTAAATTCTAATTCAAGAAAAACATCACCTAAATCTACCAAAATTCAATCTCAGAGACTAAGTTGAGTGCACCAAGATCTTGGTTAAAGCAAGAACAAATCTTTCATTTCAAATCTGATCACTCCAAAGAATTTCAAGCCTCTTTGGTGTCAAATGATTGTATCATATCCACTGGTTAGTGGATTAGAAAGGTAATAACATCAACAAGTCAAAATGTCAAACCTTGGATCTTCAAAATAATGAAGAAGAAAAAGAAAAGTATAGATGTCACTGAAATCATTCCAAGCAATTCATTTTGTTATTCAGAAAAAAGTACAGAACAAAAATATTATAGATAACTAAATTTTAAATCTACGCACCAAACCAAAAACTTAAATCTCATTCACTAATCAACAAAAGCACAAAGCAAACAACAAAATGTTCCACTCGAGCCCCTAATCAATTTCTTTCCTAATTTGAGATTCTTCTTCAAGACCCAGGATTCTCTTTTCATTTCTTTCTTTTCCCACCAATCAAACAAATAAAATCCCAACATTTTTTTTCCCTCATTTCTTATACATTGGTATCAAAATTCAACTAACAGTTCATAGAAACACAAGGGAATTATGTGGCATTGGTTTGATTGTTTACCATTAAGCTGGAGAGTTTCTTCTTTGACACCACCCCACACCATTGCTCCAAGGCGGCCATTCCCAATGGGAATTGCATCGGTCCAATGCTTTGCTGGCCCTGAAAACGTAAGTTTCAAAGGCTTAGAACTCTCAGTGTCCACTAAACTCGGATTCCACAGGTCCCTCTCTGTAGGTGGCCGCACCATAACCCAATCACCATCCTCCATTACCTCAACAATCAAAACCCCACAAAAAGTACAAAGAAGAAAGAAAGAAAGAAGCTTTATTATGTGTGTGTTATTGTGTTACAGTGTGTGTGCAGCTTCTTTACACTACCAGTCTGTGTGTGAGCTGCGGGAGAGAGTAAAGAAGATGATGGGGTAGTTTGGTTTGTAAAATAGAGTAAGAGAGAGAAGGCATTGGCTTTGAATATCACATGTCGTGTAGTACTGTAGTAAAGTAAGAGGGCCTGCTTCCAACCAAAAAAACAAAAAGTAAGAGGGGCCCACATAACACGGCATTTTGTTCTGTAAACTTAGAAAGTTTGGAGCTTTCTGAATATGTGAACGTGAATGTGGGGGTGACATGACATCATTTTTTCCTACATAGATGTTGTTGTCTTCACTCTTTCTAGTTTCTACTTTCTACTATCCTTTTTTGTTTTTTTTTTTTTGTTTTTGTTTGTCAAGGCTTTTGCCTTTTGGCCCAATCGAGAGGCGGTGAATAAAATAAAAAAAATCCCAGGTAAAATAATAATAGTATATGAACAATTGAGCTTTTTTATGTGATTGATATCCCTTGGGGACTGTGTTGTGTTAATCAAGAAAGAATTGGTTAATAATAAAATTTTACGATCTCTTGTCAGCAATCAGGTGGGGAATTAAGATTATTTTAAAATATAAAATGTGGAGCGTAAATATGGGTTTAGTTAAACTGGACGCTTTAGCTGCTCTCGGCTTGATTAACAACTCTGACTAACTTGCTGTGAGAACCTCTTATTTCTGATTGCAAAAACTTCTTGAAGACCTTTCCTAATATTTAGTTTGAACACACATTCAGTAAAAGACAATTGAAATGCGAATGCTTTATCTAAACTTGGAAACTCTAGTACCTGTAATTTTGTTATTTTTGATTATATCCTGAATAAAGGAGGAAGTTTGTTGTAATTAATAGGTTTGTGGCTGTAAAACTGTTTTTATGTTATGCCTTTTTGACCATTTCTCCCAAAAGAATATGGTTTTGCAGCTGGGGTAGAAGCTACCATTAATGGAAAGGAATGCATTTTATTAAATTTGTCTTATCCATTATAAATGATGATTTCAAATTGTCGGCATTCGGGCGGCCCAACACAATGAGGTAAACAGCCCACAAAAGCTTTAAGCCCAACTTTCAACTTTTAAAGGGCAGAATCTCACTCCTTATCTACCTCCTTTGTATGTTACAACTTACACGTATGAAGGGAAAAGTATATGGTAAGTTAGGAAGCACATAAGATTTCAGAAGGAAGCAAAGTATCTGAAAATTGGATTTGCTATGTCTGTTGTCTATGCCCCAAGGAGCAAGAGTCACCCTTAAATTAAAGAAAGAAATTTGTCATTTTTGTAAATTCGTAATACTGCCCTTCCATTGTCTTTGAGCTCACATGCCAAAACCATCCCCTATCTTCTCGTTTATAAAATGAAGAGAGCAAAACGTAATCTACCTTAATGGTTAGTTTTGAAGCGTTTGGGTTCGTACTTCGTATTCGAGAGTCAAGCTCGAAACTCACATTAGTCCAAGAGAAACTGATGGCTACTGTACTGTCACACTTTGATAAGTCAAAACCCCCAAAAAAGATTATGAAACACAAAGGAAAGAATAGTATAAATTTAACCGTAAAATGAAAAAAAAAAAAAAAAAAAAAAAAGTAGGGTTAAAATGAAATAAAATAGATGCAACAGTTATTGCAATTGTACATTTAGCTCAATAAGTGATACAAATTTAACAGTTACAAAATTTATTGTTAGATTTATGGTTAAGTGATTATTTATCTTTTATTTTTAGAAGCAAATTTATCGTTTATTAATAACTTAAAATTTTGGAAAAATCAGTAAGTTAATACGATATTATGATGAATAAGATAATATTCATTTTGTGACTTTGTCATATGAGTTGTGAGTGTCTTGGTGTTAATTTTGATGATGTTTTAGATGATTTTGTATGCCTCTGGGCCCTTAGGAAGGTAGGTAAAGAGATGGGCCTTTTCCTTTGGGCATTGAGCCTGTACAGATCACTTGTTCCTTGGTCTCAAAAGGTAAGTCAGCAAAGTTTAGCCCAATTCGTCCGTCCTCCCAAAGAGTGTAAAAGGTTCCAACTACTAGAGTAGTCAGGTGTAGTCAGAATTGGATCACGTTCAACAGCGAACAGAGAAAGGGGAACTTATCCAACATTCCCTTAAAAACATTATAAAAAATTATATTTTTTAACACACCAAAAAATTACTTTATCTATTTTAATATAGCATTTGTAGGGTTAAGGGCTCAGAATCATGCATTGGTCTTGGGCTTTGTCCGAGGGCGCTGGGTGATTCGAGGAGGAACAAATAGTTATTAGAAATTCCAATTTAAAGTCTCACGAGTAAGAAACGAATGGAAGGTGATCCGAAGAAGAACTCCTCCTTGGACATAATGAATGCATCTCAAGTATGTACTCCAGCCATTAGAGTGACCCTCCAAAAAGCTCCAATGATAGGGATATGCCTCATGAACATACGAGAAGAAAGGAAATCCAAAAATATCTAAAAAAAAGCTGTCACCACCGTATTAAATATACTGCAGCTACTTTTCTGGTTGCATTTATATAGAGAAGACCCCTGAAGTACTGCTTTGGCTACCATAACTTACAAAAAGCCAGAGAATGTGTCTAATGGGATAGGTACTCAATTGAAGGCTCAGATGATCAACAAGTGTAGGATGAAAATGATCCAAAATGAGTTATATAATGTGAGAGATCCTTCCTGAGAAATGGATCGAAAAGGAAGGAGAGAGAATACTGTAGCAACCTAAATTATCTTTGTACCCAATTGTGATCAATTTATACAAGTTTAACCTCTTCAGACTGAAGGTCCATTCACATCAGAACCTCTTGTTCGTGTTTGATTGTCATTTAATTTAGTATTAGCCGTTGTCCAACTCATTAAGGCCTAGTTCTTCGACCCACTCTTTACAAATTTATTGTTCTGGGCTTATTGGGCCAAAATCCCATACATCTTGGGCTTGGGTACCAAAAACGTGCTCTTACAATTAGCGTCATCTGTGGGAAGAACTCGTGCATAAAAGAGTGTAACGATTAAACATGGTGGGATCAGGTCCGCACCAAGCAGAGACACACCAAGTAGAGTCTGCAAGTTCTTAATGTCAAGACGATCTTCTTAACCTTGAATGGGAAAGAGATCGGGAGAGATATTGGGAGGGTAATGTGCATACTACCCAGACAAGCAAAAACCACTCTCGAGGGAGAAGTCACGTGTCTCAAAGACAAGACAATAATAAAGCCATGCAGCAAGAGATTGATGACTTAAAAAAGAAGCTACATCATGTGCAACGGAAGCGATCCCCTTCTAGTTCCGACGTCTCCTCCAATGATGAAGAGGATGCTAGTTGCAGACAAAGGTCAAGAACTCCACCGAGCGAATCTTTCTCCTATGATGAAAAACACCACCACTAGCAAAGGTACAAGAGCCCACCTCGCAAAGGCGTAGGAAATGACGTTATGAGCAGGGTGCTGAATCAAATCTCCAAATCCCCTTTCACACACAAGATAGAGGGGGCTAAACTTCCTCAGCTTTTCCACCAGCCTACGTTCACCATTTACAATGGTCGAACGAACCCTATAGAACATGTGAGTCAGTTCAACCAAAGGATGGCTGTCCACTTTAAGGATGAACCTTTGATGTGCAAAGTATTTCCCTTTAACTTGGGACCCGTGGCGATGAGATGGTTTGATGGTTTGGGGACCAATTCCATAAATTCCTTCGAGGAGCTCACTTAGGCCTTTGGTTCTCATTTTATCACATGTAGTAGGGTACCTCGGCCCTTGGACTCATTATTGTCCTTATTTATGCGAGAGGGGGAGATCTTGAAAATGTACTCAGACAGGTACTGGGAAATGTACAATGAGATAGATGGTGACTTTGAAGACGTGGCCATCAGCACTTTTAAGGTTGACCTCCTTACCGAGCACGTTTTAAGGAAGTCATTGATTGGAAAACTTGTTACCAGTGTGCACCAACTCATGGACCCAATCGATAAGTACAAGAGGGTTGAGGAAGACTAGCAGCAAGGGAAAGGTAAAGCGAAGGTTATCCCTCAAGAGATGAGATATTTCAGGTCGGACCGGTTCAATAATAACCGATCTCAGAAAGATTACGATGGACAGTCAAGGTTTGCCAACACCTAGGTGGTTAATGCGATGTTCCGAGAGTCGCTGCATTAGATTTTGGAGAAGATCAAGAATGAGCCATTCTTTAAATGGTCGAACAAGATGGCTGGAAACCCCACGAGGCGTAACCTAAGCCTTTATTGCCAATACCATCGAGACTAGGGACACACTACGGAGGATTGCAGGAATTTGTGGAACCATTTAGAATAGCTGGTCCGAGAGGGAAAGTTGAAGCAGTTGTTGCACCATTCTAGTGGCCAAACGGAGCATACTAGTTCGGATCCTCAGAGGGATGCTTCCTCAAGACCTCCTCTAGGAATGATCAATGTCATTTTCACTGCTCCAGGAAGAACCGGATCCTATCCCTTCAAAGTGATGTCCGTGACTCATCTACCTATCAAGGAATCCAATTCGGAGCCAAAAAGGGCCAGAATAGATATTCAACTAGTTCTGGGCTTCTTGTATGAGGATAAGGTTGGAACCACTCAATCCCATGACAATGCTTTAGTGGTCACACTCAGAATAGGAGGATATGATGTGAAGAGGGTGTTGGTAGACCAAGGCAGTGCTGTCGAGATTATGTACTCCGACCTGTAAAGGGCTGAATTTGAAACCTAAGGATCTAACTGCCTATGATTCCCCTCTGGTAAGTTTCAAGGGGAAGACTGTTACTCCAAAGGGTCAAATTAGACTACCCATACAGACCGACTCAGAAGTGGTGGAAGTGGATTTCATTATGGTAGACACCTATTCACCCTACATGGCTATTATGGCCAGATCTTGGCTTCATGCCTTAGGAGCTATCTCTTCCACCCTACACTAGAAGGTAAAATATTTGTTGGATGGCCAAGTTAAAGAAATTTTGGGGAGTCAGTCCATGGCCAAGCAGTGCATGGTAACTGCTATCTTACATTGGCCAGAAGCTGAGTCATCGGCCTCTACTAAAAGGGCTTATAGCAATCAAAAACTCCGGTGTCGCCCGATAACGGATCAACTGAGGAAGCGAAGTGCGAAGACTTAGAAAAGGTCATTATCAGCGACGATCCAAAGATGTTCTTTCAGGTCGATTTCCAACTGTCTCCCCAAGAGAGGGAAAAGCTAATTAGTTTCCTTAGAAGGAATGTTGATGTGTTCACGTAGAGCTCCTATGAAGCTCCGAGGATGGACCCAAACTTCATTTGCCACCATTTGAATGTCAACCTATCTATCACCCCCAAAAAAACAAACTCCTTAGCGCTAGTCTAGAGATCATTCTGAAGCTGTCAAAAAGGAAGTGATAAAGCTTAAGCAAGCAGGAGCTATTAAGGAAGTTTTCTATGCTGAATGGCTAGCCAACACCATGGTAATAAAAAAGAAAAGTGAGAAGTGGCGAGTGTGTGTAGATTTCACAAACCTGAACAAAGCCTGTCTAAAGGATCCTTTCCCTCTACCTTGGATAGACCAATTGGTAGATGCAACCGTGAGCCATCCTCAGATGAGCTTTCTTAATACCTTCCAAGGATACCACCAGATACCACTAGCCCAGGACAATCAGGAAAAAACAGCTTTTGTCACTCCCATTGGAAATTACCACTACAAAGTGATGCCCTTTAGGTTGAAAAACGCAGGGTCTACCTATCAAAGGATGATGACGAGAATGTTTGAACCATAGTTAGACAAGAACATTGAAGTCTACATAGATGACATGGTGGTAAAGAGCAATGTGGTATCCGAGCATGTGGAAGACCTTAGAAACATCTTTGAAATTTGGAGGAAACACGAGTTGCGCCTTAATGCCTCTAAATGCTCTTTTGGCGTCGGGTCAGGCAAGTTCCTTGGTTACATGGTGACTCACCGGGGAATCGAGGTAAATCCTTTAAGGCAATTAAAAGCCTACAACCCCCTTGGAATCCCAAAGAAGTTCAGAAGCTGACTGGAATGACTGCTGCCTTAAACCGATTTATATCTCGATCGGCCGATAGATGCAGACCCTTCTTATTGTTGATGAATAAATGAAAAATATTCGAGTGGACCAAAGAGTGTGCTTTAGACTTCCAACAACTTAAGGAGTACCTCTCTTATCCACCTATCATGTTTAGTCCTAAAATGGATGAGGTTCTATTTGCTTATATTGCTGTAACCCCTCATGCGGTGAGCTTGGTTTTGAGGCAAGTCGATAAAGGCACACAAAGGCCAGTCTATTACATAAGCAGATCACGACACAAGGTCGAGGTCTGATATCTACCCTTGGAGAAGGCCATTCTGGCTGTAGTACACGTTACGCACAAACTCCCCTACTATTTCCAAGCACACATCGTTGTTGTCCTAACTCAACTCCCCTTCAAAACTTTGCTTCGAAGTACTGATTATACAGGAAGAGTAGCCAAGTGGGGGACGATTCTAGGGGCTTTTGACATCAAGTACATGCCTCATACCTCTATTAAAGGTCAGCTCCTTGTGGATTTGGTGGCCGAGTTCGTTGAAACCCCGTGCGAGAGTGAGATACAAGCACAACACATGGATGGAAAATTGGTTGGGTCAATTGCCCCATAAGAACTGTTACACTGGAAGGTGTACGTTGATGGAACAGCGAACTAAAAAGGATCTGAAGTGGGGTTAGTTCTGATCTCACTTGATAAGCTCACCATTGAGAAATCATTAAAATTGGGCTTCTTAGCCACAAACAATGAGGCTGAATATGAGGTTTTGTTAGAAGGAATGTCCATGGTTTAAAGAGTAGGGGGAAAATCAGTGAAAATATTTTTGGACTCAAGACTGGACGTTAGCCAAGTGGGGGGTGAGCTAGAAGCCAGAGATGAGAGAATGCAAAGGTACTTAAGTTAAGATAGGCATTTGCAATCAAAATTTGAGTCATTCAACTTACTACACATCCCTAGGAGTGGAAACACACATGCAAATTTCCTAGCCATGCTTGCAACCTCCTTGGTGCAGAGCTTACCTCGGGTTATCCTTGTAGAAGACTTGTGCAAACCCACAGAAGTAATGAGAAAGGTAGTCCATGTTCACCAAGTTAGAGTAGGGTCTAGCTGGGTGGATCTCATAGTACTATTCCTGAGAGAGGACATCTTACTAGCGGATAAATTAGAAGCTGACAAAATACGGAGAAAGGTCCCTCGTTTCTGGCTATCTAAGGACCAAAAATTGTACAAGCGTTCTTTTTCCTGGGCCATATCTATTATGCATTCACCATTAGGCGTTAGAGCTACTCCTTGAGGAGTTACGTGAAGGAATTTGTAGAAGCCATATAGGAGGAAGATCTTTGTCTCACAGAGCCATCGCTCAGGTCTATTTGGTGGCCAAATATGCAAAAGGAAGCACAGGAGTATGTCAAAAAATGCGATCAATATCAGAGATTCGCATCAAACGTACACTAACCAGGAGGAGTCCTTAATCCCCTATCCAGCCCTTGGCCGTTCACCTAGTGGGGCTAGGATATTGTCGGCCCTTTCCCTAAAGCAGTAGGGAACAAAAGATATTTGCTGGTTGGCATAGACTATTTCACCAAATGGGTTGAAGCTGAGCCCTTAGCGAATATCAGAGATGTTGACGCCAAAAAGTTTGTCTGGAAAAACATTGTCACTCGGTTCGAGATCCCTTATACCTTTATCTCGGACAATGGACTTCAGTTTGATAGCAAATCCTTTAGGAGATACTGCTGTGATTTAGGGATTACAAATATGTATTCTACCCCAGCTTACCCCCAGGGGAATGGTCAAGCCGAGACGGTTAACAAAGTCATAGTGAATGGACTCAAGAAGAGGTTGGATGATGTGAAAGGAAAATGGGTGGAAGAATTTTCACATGTCCTATGGACATATCAAACCACACCTCAGAGGTCATTAGGGGAGACCCCCTTTTCAATGACTTATGGAGTAGAGGCTGTCATTCCTTTAGAAATTGGCTTCCCAACGCTAAAGACCAGCTCATTCAACCCGAGCAGCAACAATGAATTGCTAGAAAAGAGCTTAGACTTCATCGAAGAAAGAAGAGAAAGTGCAATGATCCAATTGGCCTACTATCAACACAAACTCAAGCAAGGTTATTATGCCAATGTGAAGCTAAGGCCATTGGCGCCCAATGACTTGGTACTGAGGAAGGTTCTAGGCATCGTAAAGAACCTAGCGTGGAGAAAGCTAAGACCCAATTAGGACGAACCATATCGCATCACTTCGGTGGCTGGAATATGAGCATATTTTCTAGAAGACTTAGATGAGCATGTAATACCATGCCTTTGGAATGTAAACAACCTGAAAATGTATTATTATTAATGAAAGTTTCCTTTGTCAATACATTCATTTGCTTTGTCAATATCTTAATGAAGGTTTTCTTTAAAAGTGCTTAAACAGAACCTTAGTCATGCCTGTGTCCTCAAACCAGATGTTTTGGAAAAATTAACATTATGTATGACATCTTTAAAAGTGTTTAACAGAACCTAAGTCATGCCTGTGTCCTCGAACTAGATGCTTTGAGAAAATTAACACTATGTATGACATCTTTAAAAGTGCTTAAACAGAACCTTAGTCATGCCTGTATCCTCGGATCAGATGCTTTGAGGAAATTAACACTATGTATAACATCTTTAAAAGTGCTTAAATAGAACCTTAGTCATGCCTAGACCAGATGCTTTGGGGAAATTAACACTATATATGGCATTTATTTAAGTATTAAACAGAACCAAAGTCTTGCATGGCTCCTCAGACCACAAGCATTGGGGAAATTAATAACTTATGGCACCCATTCAAGCATTAAACAGAACCAATTCATTCTTATCTAAGTGTTAAACAGATCCTAAACTATGTTAGGTCCCTCGAACCACATACTTGGGTGAAATTAACAATCCATGACATCTTTATAAGTGTTAAACAAATCCTAGGTCATATCTGGCCCCTCGAACTGCATACTTGGGTGAAATTAACACAAAATATATGATCCCCCAGACCACATACTTAACGGAAATCAATACTTGACGGTATATTGCTATGTATAGGCGTTGGGGTACTTACTTGGCCTTTACTAATTGGTAAAACAAGTCCAGAATTACGCCCAAACTCCTCAGATTAATGGTCTTGAATAGGCTAAGAATCTCATTCATTTGTCTATGTGTTAGGCAAAATGTAGGATGGTTACCTCTTCCATTTTTTACAAAGTAAATTACTTATCTATATTAGATTTGATTTTCATTACAAAGGGGGTCAATTCACAGTGCAACTATGTGGAAAATCTTTTTATTGCTGCTATTTAGTCAAATTATTCAAAGCCGAGGACAAGTTGCTGTTATTAGATGTTATTAAAGAAATTCATTGGCAATAGTCATAATCTTAAAGGCATACGAAATAAAAACACATAGAATAGGGAGAAAAAATCTTTCCATTGATCAAAAGGATGAAATACATTATAGATAATAGCAATAAAAACAAAGGCAAATCCTATATCTAAGCCTTGGAGTCCCCCTTAGAGCCAGTAGCTTGAAGGTCAGCCTCTTCAGTGTCCTTAGCTTTGGAGATCACATCCTTAATCGTGAGTTGATCCTCTGACTGGTTAGCTTGAGCAGGTGGTTGCATCTCCTTACCCTTCTCGGCCCCAATTGCAACTTCAGCACCAAGAGAAGAGTTTTGAATGACAAAAGGCTGCTTAGGAGGAGGCAGAGGAACAGCAATAGGTGGAGGAAGTTCTAATGGAATCTCTAGGATATCTGTGGGAAAAAAGATGTTCTCGTACCTCTTCAGCTCAGAGTCTGCAGGGACTCCTGCCTGGTCCATTGCTACTTCCCAAGACTCAGTGCAGTAGTCCCTGCACACTATGGCGACCTACTCTGCCAGCTAAGCCTCGGTGTCCATCACCCCACATTCATAGAACGTTCTCTTCGCAACCTCGGTGGCTTCTTTGGCCACACGAACTGCCAGTTCAGCTGCATCTTTGGCCTTCTTCAGCTCAGCCTTAAGGTCCATGACGAATTACTTTTAGGTAGCTAGTTTAATCTCTGTCGTGTAGAGCTTTTTACGCTGGTTTTCAAATTGGGCTTTAGCAATTTTTAAACCTGCCTCAGTACTCAAGCGTGCACTCTCGGCTTCCCTTAGCTTTTTAGTCAATTTTGAGTGCTTTTCTTTGAAGGCTCCAAAGGCCTTCTTAGCATTGGCTCAGGAGTGGGCCTCGGCGATAGCTTCGTCCCAAGCATTCTTTACCCACTACTCAGCCACAAAAATTTGTTGAGTGACCTACATAGTGATGACAGAGTGATTAGGTACATATAATATATATATATATATATATATATGTGTGTGTGTGTGTGTGTGTGTGTGTGTGTGTGTGTGTATGTGTGTGTGTGAATAAACGCAGTTTCTAGTACGTAATGCAGGAGGGTGCTAACTGACTTACCATGGCAAGGTTTTTCTTCAAGGACATAAACATGTCTAGTTGCTTGGTGCACCTAAGGCCCTTCATATCTCTGGGGAGAAGGAGAGGCTACTGTAGGGTCTCGGCAAGTTGGGTGGCGTGTCCACTTTGGGACTCCCATATGGTGGCCTCCTAAGGAATAGGAACACCCCCCAATTCTAGCCGAGGAGCCCTTATATGCGTCCCTCAGCGCATGTCAACATCGATCTCCTCCTTACTCTTCATGGAGAGAGCCCATTTATCCCTAGTGTTCTTGGGTTGTTTTGTACCCTTTAAAGGAATTATCTCCCCCTCCTCCGCTTCTGACACCTTTCTCTTCTTTTTTAAATCTGGGTTGGGAAGCAACCCAACCGTGGTTACCGGTGGAGGAGTAGGATGAGGAAGATTTGTAGGGACTTGAGTGTCAAGGATGTCCTTTGAAGAAGACCTCTTGCCCCTACTGGCCATCAGACCCTTTAAGCCCAATCTTTTCTTCAGGTCCATGTTTTCATCCTCGTAACTGGTGTCTGGCCAAGCGACTATTAACCTCTAATGATGGACCGCAGAAAGTTTGTCAAACTCAGTCCTAGAGTCTGAAAGCTCTACGAGCTTTTCTGGAACCCCTTCCCTTTCTTCGAAATGGAATTGGTCGATCTCAACGTTTAAAGAGTGACGAGACGAGGTTGAATCCTCTTTCGGGGCAACTATTTGTTGGGGATCACGTGGTGGTGGTAGCACAACAAGGGGAAGATCTCTCCTGGACAAGAACCTTGGCTTAGAGACATTAATGCGTGCTAGCCTAGAGTCCCCAACCCTTATTGCTTGGCCAACATCCTTGAATACGTGGGACAAGGGTTTGTAGTCCAAAATCAAGTGGGCAGCCTGCAACTGTTCGTCTTCGCTGATGAATATCTCGGACCTCAACAATTTGTTAAGACCCAGTACGTTAACGTGACTAAGTTTTGGAGAAACATGGTTTTTATCTGCAAAAAGTCTGAGGAGGAAATTGTTATAAAAAAAATGAGAACTATTGTCCGAGAAAGTGAAATTTTAAAACAGTCATAAAGAATATATAGTGTATATATATATATATATATATATATATATAAATTAAAAAAAAAAAAAAAAAAAAAAAACCTAAAATCCTTGCCAAGGAACTTAATCCTAGGGTACCTCACCTGGATCTCCCGCCTGAGTTGGGCAATGAAGACTGTCATTCCACTTCCTAGAGATAATAAGGTAGTCATCCTTCATGCCCTTGTTTGACTTGGGGAGGCAAGATATCAGCCTGACAACGTTGGATCGGGACTTGAGATAATATCCCGCATTGCCGAGCTTGTGGCACTCATACATATGGACAACATCATGCCAAGTGCTCGCCCCAAGCCCATCTGCTCGTTGAGAGTATCTATGCAACTCAGGACCCTAAATAGGTTGGG
The DNA here is from genome assembly GCA_023055345.1 of Quercus wislizeni. NCBI lineage: Eukaryota > Viridiplantae > Streptophyta > Magnoliopsida > Fagales > Fagaceae > Quercus > Quercus wislizeni. Next base: position 27,329,742 of record JALGQJ010000005.1, read on the forward strand.
GACGCATTAATGGGGAGTCAGTCTGTGGTTAATCAGAAATTCCCTGGTTATCCTACCCATGGGAAGCGTCATTCCTCCCTCTATGAAAGCAATCATGGGAATGATGACTTCACCCACCTTTCTGTCTGTGAGTATTCGGTTTGGGGGGCAATATTCTAAAACCACCCCCTGTGGGATATGGTATCTGGCACTAAAACCCTCCATACCGACTGGAAAGTCCACTAAGTGCTTGAATCTACCCATCTAAACAAACCTAGATCACAAAGAGGAAGTTTTCTAAAAACAAAAGAAGGCCGAGGAGGTTGGCCAAGGAGGAGTAGAAAATTTAAAGAGAGAAATACTTACGAGAATAAGTGTGCTAATCCTGGTCCTTTAGAAAATATCTCTATAAGATTTCTTAAGGAAAGAGTTACAAAGGCTTAAGATTTTAGAATGTTTTGTGAGTTGGAACGCTAGGATTCTCTGAAACACTTGAAGATTTGTGAAGTAAAGAAGAAAAATGAGTTTCCTGGAAGCTTTATATAGAAGGAGAGAATGAGGGGGAATAATCCCGCTCAAAATTCTAGGAGAAATGTCAGCCGTTGGATTGGCGCTTCACCGTTGGATGCAGGGAACATAACGCCGCCTGGAGCAATTAATTGCACCTTGTGGGCTGTGAAGCATCAGTAGCAATTATGAGGCACGGAAAACCGCACTCCCACACATGTGAATCAAGGAATTAGTTAGTCTTATCTCCTAAAAATCAAAACTCCACTTTTCTCCTCGAATGAGAGGGAAACACTAGAGTTTTTAGGGATTATTGTAGGGTTAAGGGCCCAAAATCATGCATTGGGCCTTGGGCTTTGTCCGAGGACGTTGGGTGATCTGAGGAAGGACAAATGGTTATTAGAAATTCCAATTTAAAGTCTCACGAGTAAGGAACGAATGGAAGGTGATTTGAGGAGGAACTCCTCCTCGGACGTAATGAATGCAGCTTAAGTATGTACTCCAGCCATTAGAGTGACCCTCCAAGAAGCTCCAATGATAGGGACATGCCTCATGAACATACGAGAAGGAAGGAAACCCAAAAAATATCTAATGAAAAACTGCCACTACCGCATTAAATATACTGCAGCTACTTTTCCAGTCGCATTTATGTGGAGAAGACCCCTAAATAGTACTGTCTTGGCTATCACAACTTACAGAAAGCCAAAGAAGGTGTCTGATGGGACGGGTACTCAAGTGAGGGCTCAGATGATCAACAAGTGTAGAATGAAGATGATCCAAAAGGAGCTATATAATGTGAGAGATCCTCCCTGAGAAATGGACAAAAAAGGAGGGAGAGAGAATGCTGTAGCAACCTAAATTATCTCTGTACCCAATTGTGAGCAGTTTATACAAGCTTGACCTCCTTGGACTGAAAGTCCATTCACATCAGAACCTATTGTTCGTGTTTGGTTGTCATTTAATTTAGTATTAGCCGTTGTCCAACTCATTAGGGCCTAGTTCTTCGACCCATTCTCTACAAATTTTTTGTTCTGGGCTCATTGGGCCAAGATCCCGTACATCTTGGGCTTGGGTACCAAAAACGTGTTCTTACAACATTTAAAATTAGAGCATAAAATTAGGTGTTAAAAAAAAAAAGAAGCTATTTTGATATATCAAAAAGTTATTTTATCTATTTTAACACATCGATTACAATATACCATACATTAGATTTTCTATTTTAAAATTACAATACATTAAAATAATCTTAAACAAACCTCTCATTTAAATTAAAAAATTAACAAAAACAAATATGTTGAGTATATAGAGACTGAGAGAGAGAGAGAGAGAGAGAGAAATGAATAAAAAAAAAACCAAATATGCTTAGCAAATCTTACTGTACACTCTTATTATTAGAACGATATTGTAGCAAATGCCAAAAATATTTGGCATTTGACACATCTCATGAAGGTTATTTTTTGTGTTTGGTGTACTAAATGCTATAAATTTTGCATTTAGCATACCTAATGCTAGTGCTTTTATATCCTACATCTCATCTCTTATTTTAACACATCACCCATTAAAACAACCTAAAATAACACTCACCATCTATTAATATATATATATATATATATATATATATAGAGAGAGAGAGAGAGAGAGAGAGAGAGAGAGAGAGAGAGGAGAGGAAAGATATATATGAGAGAGAGTTAGTAGAGAAAAGAGAAATTATTAAAAATTTTAGCACGTGCTAGTAAAAGTATACTGTAGCATGTGTTAAAATAATGTAGCATATGACACATATGATGGAGGTATATTTTTATGTTTGGTATGCCAAATTCTACACTTGATGCCAATGCTCTTACATTGCATGCATGGTTTTAGAATAATGCTAGAAATATAAACTATTTTACAAATTGCTGATGTAGTGAGTGATTATTGATAAATGAAAAAGTGATATTAATGGTGGGCTTAGATGAAAATCAATAAGATATTGGCTATATCAACATTTTGTAAAAATATTGTAAAATAATTTGTAACTATAGTATTACTCTTTTACTCTTTTGGATCTAACTATGCCCAAAGAGCCGCCCCTTATAAATAATGATAGTCTTATAAAGAATGATAGTCGTAAAGGTTGTTAAATGAATTCCTTTTAAGCTGAGAATTAATACTAATATTGTAGTAATTAGAAAGGACTATTTTTTTCCCTTCCTTTTTTTAGAGAGAAGAAAAAGAAAGAAAGGGGCTGATTTAAGCTTGCGCTAGTGATTTAAGTCACATCTGAGTGATTAGTAAATTTGAAACCTTTGGTAAAAATTAGTGCATGAAAAATCATTACGATGGTTAGAATTGTATAAATATTTATAACTTCTATAAGCTGTGAAAGGAGAGATCTGGGTGAATCATAGGATTTAGAAGCTAACAAAGTGATTGATTTTATTCCTCTTTTTAACTTGATGTTGGGAAATTATATTTGGAGCTCAACTTCCTAACTTCTAAAGTAAGCTTTGTACAATTTTATTGTGATATAACCTGCAAAAAGACATGGTTCCTTAGCACTAGGGGTGTAGCTAGATTTTTTTAACTTGGAGAGGCTGAGTTACAAATTCATATGGTAGTCATAACTATCTATCAAATTCAACATATTATAATATTTCTAAACTCAAATTAGTATGCAATATTTGTTCGATTTTCTAAATATCTACAAAAAAAAATTAAAAAATTAAAAAAACCTAATATCTCCCATCAAAAGTTTACTCGACGGTGATCTTGGTATAATAAAATTCATCCCATTATCATTTCCATAGAAAAATTCTTAGCAATTTCCTTTTATATATATATATATATATATATATATATATATATACCTTATTGGCAACCTAAATTCTCTTCTAAAAGAAAACCTTGATAATTTGAAAAATGTAGAACTTTGAGGGAAAACAAATGGCGATGATGAGAAAAGATAATTTTGTGGAAAAAAAAAAGAGAGATGATGATGATGATGAGAGAGAAAGAAATGAACTTTGAAAAAGACTAATAATGCCAAAAAAAGAAAAAGAAAAGTCGCCCGTTTAAGCAGTACACAATAGTTTTTCACGATTGGACACATACAGACGTAGTGCATGCACTTTTGGTTTCTTAGACAAAAATTAAAATTAATGGCAACTGGAAAAAAGCTTGGAATTTATTAGGTTTTGGTATATGAGTATTTTGTTGGGTGAAGTACACATGTGAGAAACTAAATATTAATAGGGACCAATTGTAACAGTGTTCAATTTATAGCCTTATAGGGACCCAACTTGTTTTCAACTTTTCATACAATAGTATAAAGTTTCAAGAGCTTTTTGGCAAGGGGGGCAATGGTCCCCAAGCCAATACGTGCCTCCACCCCTGCTTAGCACACGTAGATGTTTCTATGGTAATATCTAAAGTATACTTGTTAGTGACATAATTTGAGGAGGCACTCAAATATTTATGGTCCACCTCTATGGCAAATTTTTGCATAAAGTTTCTGAAATTGTTGTGAAATAAAAGAAATAACAAGATAAAAGAAGAAAAATTTTAACGGATGGTCTAAAGATATTAATTTAAAAAATATTTTAAAAAATTTTTATGAAAAAAAAACAACTTGCTTTTTGATAATTTTTTATATTTTTTTATAAAAGTAGTATTAATATTTTTTTAAAATAGTTTATTAACTAATGCCTTACGAGCATTTGTTAACAAAAACTAAAAAGGAAATATAAAAATGAGATTATAGCTGAATTTCTTCCACAAAATAGACTAATAGTCTAATCCAAATATATTATGATGTGCCAGAAGATACAACATTTTTGTTATTTGACAGACTATCGAGAGAAGTAAATACTACAAGTACGCTAATCAATCAGATCGATAAAGTAGCGAAAGCAATGGTAATATTTCTAATCCTCCAATCTATCAGGTATCAACAAAAGAAACTATATATCATTTGATCCCTTCATTGGTGTCAGCAAAAAAAAAAAAATTCATTCACTACATCATATTATTTCTAAATTCTAATGCTAAATGATTATCAATAATGCTAGAGACATAATATTTTTTACAATAAATTTCACACATACTAAGTTGATAAATTATCATTAATTCTCATATAAACCCACTGCTAATTCTATTTTATCATTCATTATTAACAAATTACCACCTCAACATGCCAAGAGACAATAAATAAATAAATAAATATATATATATAGATATATTTGGTGTGTTTTTTAGAATTATGTTAGGATATAACTTTTAACACGATTTTATGCCACAATTCGCCACATGGCGAGTTGTGATTGATAAAAATGTGCTCCCAAATGGCCCACTAACATATTCCTATCAATTACAACTCGTCGTACAGTAAGTTATAGTATAAAATTGTGCCAAAAATGGTTTCCCCAGCATCATTCCTGTTTTGTAATAAAGGATTGCTCAGTCACAAAAGTCACAAATATATAGGAGGGCGTAGACCTTAAAGCTTAGGGACAAAAGTCCTTTTAAGTAGCAGTACTAGTTGCGTAGAGTTTTGGAGTAAGTTTTGTGGGGAGTAATTCGGGGGGTGGTTCTGACGTCTCTCTCTATAGGCTATGGCAAAGGCTACGTTCTTCTTGTATTTGGTATACTTTTTTTATCAATCAATAAATTTTCCACCTTTCTCTCCCCACCGAACTCTCTCTGCATTTAAATCTATTTTATTAAATAATTTTTTTTATTTTAAATTTCACATACTCACTCTTTTTTTTTTTTTTTTCTTTTAACACTCAGATAACGACAATTTTATTAAAAATATCAAATTTTATTTTTTTAAAATTATTTTATTTTTTTGCAACACAATAAATATCACTCATTCTATTCATTTATCCTTAAAAAACTAAATACAAAATAAATAATGCCAGTGTAAATTTACACGAATATTGCAATAATCATATATTTTTTACACAACTTTACATGACCTAATATGGGTGAATCTTAGACTTAATTAGCTAAAATGTGGTACTTTTTCTATTACGATGCGAGGGCTCTTATTTGTCAACTTTCTTCTCACATCTTCTCTCTTCTAAATATGTTTTCATTGAACCAAATTTGATCATCATTCTCTCTCCATTTGAGTAGGAAGAATGGGCAAGGTAGGGCCTACATTCGGGTTTAGCAAAAGAGAAGGAAAATTTGAGTACCATATTCGGCAAAATGAATGCCAAGTTTGGTGTCAGTCTCTCTCTCCTCAATTCTGTCAATAACTTGCCATATATTACTAATAGGGAAATGTTAAACAATACACTGAGCGCATTGGTTTAGGAGCTATTTTTAGAAACATTTTATTGGGAGAATAATAAATGTTGTTGATAGTTTTCTATATTTCCTATGAAAGTGGTGTCAAAAATTTCCTATGAAAGTGGTATCAAAACTTTCCTATTATAATTTATTAACAATTGCCCTAAGGGTGTCCGTTAATATGATCCTTACTAAAAAAGTATAAAACACGGTTTTTACCAAAATCCAACCAAAAGAGTCATCTTGTGTGTGTTTGTTTCTATCTATATATAAAGGAATAAAAGAATCATCCTTAACGGAATGGGGAAATTTTTGCTTTGTTTTTTTAAATCATAGTTTTATTTTTAGGACACAATAAATCTCACATTTTTAACTAAGACACTTCAAATTCCAATATTTCATTATGTACCAAAAAAATAAGCCTAAACAAACTCCCATGCTCACAGGTTCACACAATTAGTTCTCATAAGAATGAAACAAAATTAAAACCCCAAATCCAAACAACATATAAGAGAGAGAGAGAGAGAGAGAGAGAGAGAGAGAGAGAACCTTACTATGAGGTTTTTTGGTAAATTTTTTAAAGTTTGAAATATAAAATGTCATATTTAAAAGTCCAACGTCTTTGTGTCCCAAGATAAAATTATGGTGGTTTTTTTTTTTTATTTACCCCTAAGACTTTGTTTAGGAGTTTACGAAGGAATGAAATGAAATAAGTAAATCAATGAAATGTATTTAAGTAATGCAAAGGAAAGGAAAAGCAAAAAATTTAGTAATCTTTTCTTTTTTTTGGAAAAAAAAAAGAAATGAATGAAATGTAACAACATTATTATTAGAGCCATATTTTGAAATGAAAGGTTGAAAGTGTAGGGGTGGTTTTGGAGTTTTAGTAAAATTTTTATCAAACCTAATTTTATTCCATCCTATTTTCCTAATTTTTGGGAAATGAAAAATGGAGGTTTTGAAGGAAAATGGAGGAATGCGTGTTCCCTCCAACCTTTTCTATTATCTCCAACTTATATAATTAAACTTCCAAATAAGATAGTGGAAGCAATACTTTACAATAATTTTTTCCATCCCAAATTGAGTGTAAAAGAATCTAGGAGAGAATAAAGGAAAGGACACATCAATGAAATATGATAGATCATAGACCAATTATTTTCAATTCTTTACATGATCTAGTTAGGAGAAATTCTTTTCAAGTTGACATCAAGTGTGGAAAGTTTCACAAGGAAATCAGATTCTAGGATCCAGTTAGGAATTCGATTAGTATTCAATTATTTTCATAGTTGGGTTACCTGAATTTTGTCCAAATACCTTGATCAATGCGATCTGATGTTGATTAAGAAACAAAAATTTAACGATTTTTTTCTTCAAATTGCACTGCATGTCCAATAATTGATCAATTAATTAGGTTTTAGGTTCAAATTATGCCCCCAGATTCCATAGTATCTTCATAATCAAATGAGAAATTACTCCATTCCATATGGCTTTGTATGCATGCATTGATGTAAATGAATGCAGTTGTAAGCTGTGACTGGACTGCTGCTACTTATTTATGTGTACAAGCACCTAATGTGCCCCATGTGTCAATTTGTATGCATAATGAAGGTTAAGATCCAGATTTATTTATTATTGCTTCTATCAATTACATATGGACTGAAGGAAAATCAACATCTGGAAATAGAGCTAGAGATTACAACTCCTCATGATGAAACTAAAATTTTTTACTTATAAAGTACAAGTGGAATAATTCAATTGTGGATAACCATTTGCAGACTTAAATCCAAGTGTCGCCCACAACTAGAAGCTTCAATCACAGAGTTCAGTTCTTTCTAGTAGGATGAACATGTCAGAAGGTGTCAATTTGTAATAAATGACCTGCCACCCTCTCGTGGTCATTTTCTTCTACTACAACTTCACCACCAGTGTTGAATTGAAACCACTTCCTTGACTTACAAAGTTTCATCAAGTAGTACCATCCAATCCCAGCAACTGTCATTATACCACTCACTAAATAAACTTTCTTAGTAGCAATAGCCATTATCACTGCCAAAAATCCACATGGTATCAAGCACATGACCACCAGCAATGGCAGCCTCATTGGGACCCGGTACGGCCGCTTCAACCTTGGGAACTTCCTCCTCAACCAAACAAATGAAGCAAACTCTAGCAACATGCTTAAACTATACAAGAAATTGGCTGAGGATATAATGTCAGTGAAATTCATGTATGAAACCCCTAGTGAAATAGAAGTTGATAACAATATTCCAACCCAAGGGGTGTTGAACCATTTAGACCTTAGTCCAAAAAACTGAGGCAAAGATCCAATATCAGCCATGCCCAAAAGTTGGAAAGCACTACTGCTTAATTGGGCTTCAAAAGGCCCAATTGCAGCTAACATAGCACCAACTTCAAGAAAGATTTTCAACCATTTCCCAGCAATCAATTCTGCAGCCTGGGCCATAAACCCAGCTCCCCAATCACTTGGCTCCACAGAAAGAGCTCCAATGACAGCCAAAAGTGGAAACACGTAAGCCAAACAAGTGAAAATCACAGTAATAAAAAGAGCCCTTGGAAGAGTTTTCTGGGGCTGATCAACTTCTCCCGCAAAAGTGCTAACATTGTCCCAGAAATTTAAGTTCCAAAAAAGGGTGTTAAAGAACAAGTTCCAATCTTTCTTAACACCTTTATGTTTCAAACTGAGCCACCTATGAGGTTTGATCTTCGGGAGTGCAATCAAGCACATGAATATAAATGGCAAAAGTGAAACCACAGCAAGTACCACAGAAGTGTAACCAACAATTGTCAAACCAGTGTAATTAAGAAAAGAAAGGCCTAAAGTTGAACACAAAAGTGCGAGGTACCTTGGCAAGCCAGACTCAATAGCAGGGATTATTTGCTTCATATAGTCAATGCAAAGAACTGGGAAAGCAGCAATATTGATAACACTACTGAGGAATTTCCATGTTCCCATTAGTGAACCCCAGAAAGGACCGAAGGCACGCTCTACCCATATAACAAAGCCACCGTTGCCCGGATAAGCAGTGGAGAGCTCAGCTGTGACAAGAGCTTCTGGGACACTCCATATGAAAGGGAACACCAAGAAGCCAATGATAGTTAAAAGGGGTCCTGCTGCTTGTACTGCTGGCTCCTCTCCATAAGGCCCACCTGCTACTTCAAAGTAGATAAGAAATATGAGAGGTATCAAAGTTAGCTTCTTTGTGTTTGTGACTGTGGTTGTGGTGGTGGTGGTGGTGGTGGTGGAGGTGATTGAGAGTTCTTGAGGCATGTTTGGCAATTTTGAGGATGTTTGTTGCATTGTAACTGGTTCTGTTGTGTTGAAGTTGTATGGCTGGTTTTGAGGTGGTGTGGGTGTTTTCATGTGGAAGAAGTACCTTTTTTATATTGTAAGGGAAATGGCTGAAGTTTAGACTTTAGAGTAATAGTTTTTTAAACTAAAGTTTGACTTCAAGTCACCATTTTATTTAAATTTATTTTTTTACACATAACTTTCTGTTAATTCAATTTGTTCATCCAAAAAACTCGTGCTAATTTTTTACACATAACTTTGTGTCTAACAGGTTATATGTAATTGACAATACTCTTGGTATAATATCTCTAGTAATTTTTTTTTTTTTTTTTTTGGAGAAACCAGAGCAAAACCCGGTCTAGGCTTTATTGAAACCAAAAAGAAACTCAGGTTATTTCAGTCATAACCAAATGGGCTATGTCCTCAGGACAGTCTTCCAACCATACTTGAAATTCAAGACCTGTTTTAGCCCATTTAGCCAAGGCATCAGCTACTCTATTACATGAACGAGGAACAAAACAAAAATTAGAAAATGCTAAAAGGGAAACATGGTCTTGGATGTCACCAACTATGTGGCCATGCGTTGATTGGTCTGCTTCTCTATTCTTGATTACTTGGATGACCCCTGCTGCATCTCCTTCAAATATCACTTCATGGAGGCCAATCTCAACTGTGAACTGGACTGCACATCTGCAAGCTAGTGTCTCCACTGTTGCCACTGACTGAGGGAGCAGGATATGCATAGAAAGTGCACCAATGACTGCACCTACATTGTCGCGTATGACCACACCCAAGCCGGATGCGTCAGTAGAGGAAAATAGAGCACCATCAAAGTTGGCCTTATACCAAGTTTGTGTCGGGGCACTCTAGTGAGGCTGAGTTAAAACTTGAGGTGTCATTGAGGCTTCATCTTGGGCATCGAGGAAGTCATGCAACATCTCACCAGCTACGGACAACACTTGGTTCAGTGGGTGAGTTAAGCAGTCAAGGCAAATTGTGTTTCGTCTGTTCCAGAGCAACCAAGATGTGATTGCAAAAAACTCCACCTCGTAGTCGTCCCTAACCTACAAAAAACTAGAGAAAAGGTTAGTGAAATCCCCCGGTGGGGGGGAGACTGCATGTTGAGCCCAGATGAGTGCTTTCCAAAGGTTGGCCACCTTTGAATAGCCCCACACTACATGCAGAATGTCTTCAGGGTGGGTTTCATAGATGTTGCAGTGGTCAGAGGCCACAATTTGGCGGCGGAGAAGGTTGTCCATCGTTGGGAGTGAGTTGTTGCATGCTCGCCAAATAAAATGCTTCACCTTATTGGGAGTTTGTAGCGTCCACACACCTCTCCAAAGCAAACGTTGGGGGTGCGGATTTGAGCTACCAGGACTACTAGCTGAAGCATCACTAGCTAGCAGTTGATATGCACTTCAAGTAGAGAATACAGCCGAAGGATTTTTAAACTAGATGATACTGTCTTGGGGCAGTCTAGTGCTTAGGGGGATACTCAATATATTTTTGGCTTTGTGAGGTAGAAACATGTGTTTGACCTCCTCCTTTTTCCAAGCTCCAGTCTCAGTATCAATCAACGTACTTACCTTTGCATCAGGGGGAATAGAAGGGAGCAGTGAACTCACTGTTTTATAAACTTTTTCTGGCAACCACTTGTCCTCCTTTATACTCACCAATTTACCATCCCCAATCCTCCAACCCATGCCTTTCCATACCACATCCCATGCACTTAAAATACTCTTCCATGCATAAGAGCCATTAGTCGAACTAGTGGCTTCAAGAATAGAGCAATCCGGAAAAAATCTAGCTTTAAATACTCTATGGCAAAGCGACTCCGGGTTTTTTAACATCCACCATACTTGCTTGGCTAGTAAAGCTTCGTTAAATTTCTCAATCTCCTTGAAACCCATGCCTTTGGCTTCCTTAGCTTGACAAAGACGCTCCCATTTTACCCAATGGACTTTCCTACAATCACCATTGTAACCCCACCAAAATTTATGGATCATAGTCTCAATTTCCTTTATCAAACCTTTAGAGAGTTTAAAGCAACTCATAGAGTAGGTTGAGATAGCTTGGATCACAGATTTTATTAGCACCCCTCTCCCCGCTTGTGACAGGAGTTTTTCCTTCCATCCTTGAAGCCTCTTCCATATTCTTTCCTTGATATAAACAAAACTTTGTTTCTTTGCTCTACCCACAAAAGCCGGTAACCCCAAGTATTTCTCATGTTGTCTAATAGATGGCACTCCAAAAAGGTGTTGGATTCTTGCTTGGAGATCATGGTTGGTGTTGGAGCTAAAGAAAATATTGGTCTTGTCTCTATTAATTTTTTGCCTCGACCCCTTTTCATATATTGATAGGATATCAAGGATAACCTGGCATTCCGATTCTTTTGCACGGCTGAAAGAACACTATCATCTACAAAGAAAAGGTGGGAAACACATGGACCATTTTTGCAAATAGACACTCCCCTAATCAAACCTTCAGATTCGACCTTGTGAAGCAAACCTTGGAGTCCCATAGCACACACCAAAAACAAATATGGCGACAAAGGGTCACCTTGTCTCAGACCCCTACTTGGCTTGATATTACTACCTGGAACCCCATTGAGTAAAACTGAGTATGAAACAGACTTCACACAAGACATAATGGTTGCTACAAACCTCCTAGAAAAACCCAAGTGCAACATCGCCCTCTCTAAGAACTCCCACTCTACTCTATCATAAGCTTTCCTCATGTCAAGCTTTAGTGCCATATACCCTACCTTCCCTTGTGTTTTACGCTTCAAATAATGTAGAGTCTCAAAAGCCACTAGAACATTGTCAGTGATGAGCCTACCCAAGAGGAAAGCACTCTGCGAATCAGAAACTACATAGGGCAAAATCATTTTCAGACGATTAACTAAGACTTTAGCAATGAGTTTATAAACTACATTACAAAGACTAATAGGTCTGAAATTAGAAACTTTTAGGGTCTTTTATTTTAGGGATGAGAGCAATGAAAGTAGAGTTTAGAGATTCTGGAATAACACCGGAATTTAAAGCAGATAAGACAACCTCAACCACATCTTTACAGACAATGTGCCAGAAATATTTATAAAAAATGGGAGACATACCATCTGGGCCAGGAGTTGTAAGTGGTGCCATTTGGTTGAGATCTCTTTGGACTTCTTCAGCAACAAAAGGCTTGTTCAAACTTGTGTTCATCTCATCAGTGACGATAGGAGGTATACTACTCAAAATCTCATCAAAGCCATTTGGGTTCGAGGTGGCAAACAAGTTACTGAAATAGGTACTAGCCAAACTACCCATTTGCACTTCATCCTCAGACCAATTGCCGACCTCATCTTCTAAACGAATAATGTAATTGCTCTTATTACGTTGGTTTGCTTTACAATTAAAGTACCTAGTGTTTTGGTCACCCCCTTGTAACCACTCAAGATGGGCACGCTGCTTCCACATTGTTTCTTCTCTAACCTTTAGCACCGAAATGTCATCACGAAGCTTCTTCATATGGCTTGGATCTGTTCTTTACAGACCAGCTTCCTCAGCAAAGTTCAACTCCTTCAACTTCCTAACTAAAGTAGTCCTCACTTGCCCAAAAGTCTCCCGGTTCCAAATTCTAAGATTGTCTTGGTAGCTTATGAGTTTTTTTAACAATACATTCACCAGATCAGTATCAGTAACATCAACCCATGAATTTTTTATCACATCCTCACAAGACTTCTCTTTCATCCACATTGCCTCAAACCGAAATGGGCACCTTTTCTTGTAGAATCTTTTGTGCTCAACATCTGAAATGAGAAGGATAGGCCCATGGTCTGAATGGAAGCACTCCAAGTGATTAATACGAGAAGTGGGGAAACGTAGGAACCAATCCACTGTTGCTACCCCATGGTCTAACCAAATCCATACATTGTGATCACCCAGTCTTCTGTTGCACCAAGTAAAGGGGAAGCCATTACAACCAAGATCTTTAAACCCACAGTGATCCAAAGCATCCCGAAAACCTTGCATCTGTCTCTTTGGTTGGTCCAACCAACCCTGTTTCTCTTCAAGTCTTAGAATCTCATTAAAATCACCCACACAAACCCATGGAAGAGCCAATCTTTGGCTTAAGTCACTGAGTAGATTCCAGGAATTTTCCCGGCTGGCAGTTTCAGGGTCCCCATAGAAACCTGTGAAACGCCAGGCGTCATCCATTCCTTGATCCATCACTCCGTCAATGTGATTATCTGAAGAAGTCAAAACATCCAACATAAAGTCATCTTTCCACAATAAAGCTAGCCCCCCACCCCTGTTATGGTGAGGTACAACAAAGTGTTTATTATACTACATTTTATGACTTATTCTCACAATAACTACCCTATCAACTTTCATCTCCATTAGGAAAATTATTTTAGGATCTTTACTGCTAACCAAAGCAGCGAGTTTGGCCTCTGCCTGTGGGTTTCCAAGCCTACGATAGTTCCAGCTTAGGCAACTCATTGTAGCTGGTGGTGCTGGCAACCAACATCCACCTGAACATTTTCATTGTAAAAGCCACCAACTACACTTACTCGCTTTTTCTTCTGATCAGATTACTCCAAGAACTCCAACGCCAGTCTCCTACTTTCTTACACTTCCATATCAATTCTGTTAATATTTTCACTAACCTCTCGCTCCAATTTTGACCATTTTTTCTTTGAACCATTTCGGGGTTGTGTAGTAGCCTGGTTAGTAATGTCAGATAAGGGTAGAGTTTTTGCACTGAAAGAAAAAGGTCCAAACAACCCCACATTGTTTACTGCACTATTATCACTACCCACTACGTTTTGCATGGGCATGATAGCATGGAATTGACTTTCCAAGTCTGCCAACCCATTATTTAACTCCACAATGTTCACATAAGAATCATTGATAAAGGCATTACGTATATTAGATGCATTAGATTAAAGCACACATGTTGGTTCAAACTCCATAGTAGTCACATCAGTCATTGAAGTATCCTTCATGCCCATATCACCTCCCTTGGACCCACTATCTCTATTTTCAAGTACTTCCTTAGAGCTGGACTGTTTTTTCAACATTACATGTCCCTTTTTCCACTTTGGTGCACCACGGGAACTGCCAGGTACCATCACAACTGACTTTCGCATATGCCTTACCGAGTCAGCATAGAGCCACTCTCCATACTGTTGATCCTCTTTTTTCAGCCTTCCCTTCCCTTGAAGCCACACTTCACAATCTCTCTCACCGTGGGTTACTTTTCTGCACCAATAGCAGAAATTAGGTAGCTGCTCAAACTTAAGCAAAGTCCAACCCACATGCTCCCCATCAGACCAAAGTTTACAGCACCGTGGAAGGGCCTTAGTAATGTCAATTCTTGCTCGGATTCGCAAAAACTCACCTCCGTCTCTATCATCTTCCGAATAGGCCACCTGTATCAGGGACCCAATTGTGTTACCCACTGCTTCACTAGTCGACTACGATAGACATTGGTTCGGGACATTGTGGAGTTGCACCCAAAACGTAACCGATTCAAATGCTAGCAGTGGAGCACTCTCCACATCCACAGGTGGTTGAAAAATAACTAAACTTTTATCGTATGACCACTATTCAAACTCTAGCACTCGTTCCAGGTCCATTGCGTCGTCAAACTCAAACAGCAGAATATTGCCACCAATGTCTCTAATCTTCATCTCACCAATCGGTTTCCACAAAGGTTTGAAGGTCCAACTAACTGCTTCAGCATTAACCACTCTTTTTGTCAAGAACTTTGCTGTTAAGTTGACAATGGTAGCCTCCTTTTTCCAGGGTACATCAGCCCCCTGCTCCTCCTCTTTTGTCAACAAAAACCGCAACCATAGATCCTCAATGTTAGACATAACGTCAAGGAAGTTATCAGTAACAATCGTATGAGAGAACAACAAACAAAAGAATAACCCAACACCGTCCTACCAGTCACTATGGCTGAAGGGAAACCAAAGACCTCCACGAAGGGAAGGACAAAATTCTACACACAACGCTAAAGGACTTAGCTAGCAAACCCTAACAGAGAAACCATAGGTGGCGTGAGAGAAACAGAAGACTGTAAATAAGGAATCAATTTGTATTAAACTACTATAATATGTCACAAAAACATTACAATATTACATGTGATGGTACCAATATCGTATTGGATTGTATCAACATCATGTTATGTACGTTACATTTAAAGATTCCTTTATTTCCTTTAGTCACATTGGATAATATGGACAATAACTACATCATGTTTGTTATATATATATATATATATATAACAATGGTGGTAAATAACTGTTTGTTTTAATTTGAATCCACAAATGAAATTATTTTTGTGTCTACTTATAGTAGTCAATAACAATCTGCCACTTAAAATTTGTTGTGAATGTGTTGTGAAAACGTTGTGGACATAAAATTTCTTATATATATATATATATATATGAGAGAGAGAGAGAGAGAGAGAGAGAGAGAGAGAGATATTTAAGTTACATCTGGTGTAAATTTAAATAATGTTATACTATTTAATAACGTTTGATTATATTAAAATTTCAAAAACTCACCATGTGATTATATATTCTCTATGTTCTTAACAAAATATATCAAGTTTCGTGTCAATTATATAGTGTGTTGTATATAGTATGATTTGTTTCATCTTCCCTTAAAAGTTACCATAACTTTTGTGTGAAGTTTGTGATATGCCTTTGTATTAGAACCTTGTCCCCTCTCCCTTGTGTGTGTGTATGTTTCTAAAAAATAAAGAATATAACATAAAAAATAAAACCTATAGTTTAAAATAATGAGTTGAATATATAGTGATATTTTGGAAATTTTAGCGAAAAACTTATTAAACCTAATTTCATTCTTTCCTATTTGCCAAAATTTTTTGGGAATAAAAAATTTGAGATTTTGAGGGAACATAGAGAAATAAGGGTTTTATCATATCAATTTTATTCTCTCCCACTTAAACTCTCAAACAAGAAAATAAAATGGATAGTTCATTTTTTTTTCTTTTTTTTTTCTTTTTCCTACCCCCAAAAGGAGTCTTAGGCCTTTTGTTTGGAGAGAAAGTTGGGGGATGAAAAATAAATGAGAGAAAATATGTGATATTTTGGATGAGAGTGGTGTTTGGTTGGAGTGATTTTGGAAGGGAGAAAATAGTGGGACCTAGCAATTTTCTCTCTATACTCACCAAAACTTAATTTCCCCAAATTAAAAAATAAAGAAAAAAAAGAGAGAGAGAAAAAAAAACAAGGGAAAACAAATGCTAGGTGATGATGCCGAAATGTTCACCAGTGAGATGCACGATCCTTACGCTCGAACAACCGTTGCCTGAAAAAATAGAACAGTACAAGAACACCTTCAAAGGGGCCTCCGGTGTGGAGCCGGCCAAAAACCCTCCGAAGGTTAAGTCAGAAAACGTTTTTCAACTTTAGAGTGCTAGAGGGGAGTTAGTTACACATACCTCTTTTTTGGGGGTGTTGGTGCCTTTTTATAGTAGTGAGGTCCTGCCTCCTTTCCTTGCAGAGCAAGCCTCACAGACTTGTTGAGCAAGCCTCTCAGACCTGCTGAGCAAGTCCCTCAGGCTTGCTGGACAAGCCTCCCATGCTTGTAGAACAAGTTCCTTGAAACGTGATGGGTAAGTCTGGGCCTTCGTCCTAACCGGGGCCCCATGTGAGAGGAAGGGCCCTACCTTCTTTGGGCGCGCGGATGTGGTCATATTGGGCTTGCCAAGGGGCCCATTGGGCCTACCAGGCCTTATCTCACAATTTACCCTCTTCAGCTGCCCCCTTCACCCCATTTGACCCGTCTCTGTCGTGCGGACGGTCAATTGGGGTGACGGTCAAAACAAGCAAAAGAGATGGTCCGTCTATAAGGAGGTGACGGATGGGCATGAACGAACGGTAACAAAGAACTGGGACGGCAACCATAAGTACAGATTGGTGGAAGACGGAGTAAGAGAGGTGACGATCAGAGCTCAATGGATGTTGGTGATGAGGACCTTTGGAAAGGGGACGACGGATAGGGGCACCGTCATGACTGTGGGGGTCTGACAGACTGCAGAAGCATTTAAGACGAAGACACGTGTCACTCGTAGATTGGTCCGTATCTTGGATCGAAGTGCCGCTTCGTCTTCCGTGCACTCCACCTATAAAAACCAGCATTTCTCCTTCATTTTTCTACTTTGCGTAGAAAATTCACTGCCAGAGCGAGTCCGTCGTTTGTCAGAGTTTACCCGTTCACATCTTCCAGCAACGAGATCAACCCGTTCGCTCCTTTATTCGGTAAGTGATCCTATCCGTTCCCCTTGATGTTCCTTCAGTTTTCATATTTCTCATGATAGAAACATTAGACATCTTGCATCCGTCTCTTCCCTTTTTTATTTTAGACAGTCCGTCTTAGGCTTTGTCAATCCGTTGTAGGAAATGTCTAGTGCGTCGAGTAACCAGTCCTTCGTCCGCGACGGAGCGGGTTACGAGGAACTGTACCCGTCTGGTTACAAAGATCCGGACGAATTGATCGAGAGGACTCCGTCTGCCATTTCACCGTCCTCAACAAATGAGGATATGGAGTTGGCCGAACCAGGGGAAGGTTCTGACGACGGTGGAGAACATAGAACTGTAGTTGGGGATGACGGACTTAGGGAGTTCGTCATGCTGCCTGAGTGGATGGTGCACAAATTTGTGTCAACAATTAAGGAAGTCCACTTCAAGACAATTAGGGCGATCTACCAAATACCCGATCACATCCCCATCCGTCTACCCTACAAATCCGAGAAGTGTTATTACGACGGGGTGGATGACTTGGGGGTGTACGAACAAGCGCTGAAGGCCGGACTTAGATTCCCCTTGAACAGGGTAAAACGAGAACTCCTCCACTTCTTAGGTATATCCGTCAGCCAGGTTTCCCCCAACGCCTGGAGGGTTTTTATTGCAATGGAGGTCTTGTACGGAGCCATGTCCAACGGCACGAGGTCGTTGACCGCACGGGAGTTCCTCCATTGCTACCGTCCGGACAAGATAGACAAGTCGAGGGGCATGTACAGTTTTGTTCCTAGGAAGTCCGTCCTGAAAGTCATTTATGAGACCCCGGACTCCAACCGAGATTGGAAGAGCCGCTACTTCTTCCTGGAGGGTGACGGTTGGATGTGCCACCCGGGGGAGACGGATTTTCTGCCCGTCGACAAAACATGGGGCATCTTGGACCCGTCCGGTACAGTTCAGCCCGTCGCATTGCGTAGGTAATTTTGCTTTAACTTTTTATTAGCCGTCCTAAATTTCTCTCCGTTTTTTTTTCAGTGCGACGGCGTCCACAAGTTGACTTAGAGGAGTTCAGCTTTTTGGAGAAAATTTTTTCAAAGACGAAACTAGAGGAACGGACTTGGGCGAAGCTTGTCAATCTAAATACCGTCCACTGGTATTGCGACGGACCTGAGCCTACAGCCGAGGCGATAAAATACGAGGAACGCACCCGTCAGCGTAAGTCCGTCACATCTTTTTTCTTTTGTTCATTCGTTTTGAGTTTCACCCGTCTACTTTTGTTTCTACAGAGATGGACGACGCGAAGAGGAGGGCCGCCATCAGAAGCAAAGCCGCCAAGAACAAAGAGACAGACGTAGGGGTGATGGGGACGGGCTCGAGTAGGCCCCTGGCGAAGAGGCCGATGCCCAGGGTCGACCGTGCGCCCAAGAAACAGAAAGTTTCTACGGAGCCCGTCATAGGCCTCATGGCGGAGGGAAAGAAAACGGTGACCCCTGCCAAGCCTGGGGCGAGGAAAGGTCTGATGGTTGCTCCCCCGGGCAGCCAGAAGAAACCGCCCGTCCTACTCCGTGAGGACCCAAAATATGCCTTGGGGAAGATCTCCTCCATCATTGGGAGCGAGGACTACGAGGATTTGGGGAACCATTCGACGGAGGCCATGGGGGAGACGGGCCTCTTCAGCATTGCCCAAGTAAGTACCCGTCACCATTCATCTTTCAATTTCTTTTGCTGTCATCTTTTTTTTTACCAAGTTCAATTTGATCGTCAGGCTATGCTCATGACGAAGGGTCTGATGGACCGGGCTCTTCGCAATGAGACGGCGTTGGAGAGGGTCCGTGACCAGGCCAGGGTGACGGAGGAGGAGCTGCTCGAGCTCAAAAACTGGAAGGTTGTGACGGAGAAAAAACTCAAGCTGGCGGAGGAGGTAAGGGACGAGCTTCAGAGGACGGTGGAGGAACTCAAAGCCGTCCTGGAAGATAAGGAGGACGAGCTTCGTCTGGCCAGGGAGAAGGCCGTCCAAGAGTACCGCGACTCGGACGCCCTCTTGACGGAGCTTGGGTCTTCGTATACTGATGGCTTTGAGGATGCACTCCGTCAGGCCAAGGCTCTATACCCCAAGTTCGACTTTTCAGCCGTCGATATCAACGTCGCGGAGGGCATGTCCGTCCAACCAGACGCCTCAGATGACACTGCCGACCTTTTTGCTGAGGAGAAGCCTGTCTCCGTCGCCCCTGAGCCCCAAGCTGAAGAAGCGAAGACCCCAGAGCCCAAAGACCCCGTCGCCCCCAGCGTGTAGCCGTTCTCTATTTTGTATTAATTATATCGGAAAACTCATTGGATTTTTGCCCGTCGTGTGTAGGGCTTATTTTACATCATTTGTACTTGACATTTAAACTGATTTATTTAAATGCTTCTTTTAATATCGTATTGATAATGTTGATGTATGCTCCGTCTTGCTATTAAATACCTGCTTAATTTGATCCGTTCACGTCGTGGAATTTTATGTGTTTGCGAACCAGTTGGGTCCGTTCATTTTTTGACTCGCGTACATCTCTAGTTCATGTTGGTGTCCGTCTACTTAGTTGATCTGTATGAATTTCCAACCCGTGGAGGGTCCGTCCTCTTTTCAGGACTTGCAAGTTTTTTGACCAATGGTGGGGTCTGTCCTCTCTTTAGGACTTGTAAATTTTTTGACCCATGTTGGGGTCCGTCCTCTCTTAAGGACTTGTAAATTTTTTGACCTATGGTGAGGTCCGTCCTCTCTTTAGGACTTGTAAATTTTTTGACCCATGGTGGGGTCCGTCCTCTTTGGGACGTGTAGATTTTTTGACCCATGGTGGGGTCCGTCCTCTTTGGGACATGTAGATATTTTTTTTTTTTTTTTTGACCCATGGTGGGGTCCGTCCTCTCTTTGGGACTTGTAAATTTTTTGACCATGGTGAGGTCCGTCCTCTCTGGGACGTGTAGATTTTTTGACCCATGGTGGGGTCCGTCCTCTTTAGGACATGTAGATTTTTTTTTTTTTTTTGACCCATGGTGGGGTCCGTCCTCTCTTTGGGACTTGTAAATTTTTTGACCATGGTGAGGTCCGTCCTCTCTTTAGGACTTGTAAATTTTTTGACCTATGGTGAGGTCCGTCCTCTCTTTAGGACTTGTAAATTTTTTGACCCATGGTGGGGTCCGTCCTCTTTGGGACGTGTAGATTTTTTGACCCATGGTGGGGTCCGTCCTCTTTGGGACATGTAGATTTTTTGATAGCAATCGCTTAGCAGTAGGATTTACACAGCAAAGTCCTGAACGTTTCTTCATTAAATTCGATTTTGTAGAAGAGAATACCTGCCCTTTTTTGGGCTAACAAAGGTTCCAAAAAACAAAAGGTTCGAAAGTAGTCGACAGACTGCTACAAAATAATCGAAATCTAGTGAATGTACATTGGGAGATTAAAACTTGACTTCTACTGGTAGTATCTCCGAAGGTGCTCCGTGTTCCATGGATGCTGGAGTTTTCTTCCGTCCATGGTCTCAAGGTGGTACGTGCCCTTCCTTTGCCATGATGTGATTCTATACGGTCCTTCCCAATTTGGTCCGAGCTTCCCCTGAGTAGGGTCTTTAGTAGCGCCCATGACCTTTCGGAGTACCAGGTCGCCGATCTGGAAATCTCTGTGCCTCACCTTTGAGTCGTAGTTCTTTGACATGAGGTTCTGGTATCGTGCCAATCTTTGTTCAGCCACTGCCCGGACCTCGTCCACCAAGTCTAGCTGAAGGCGCATAGCTTCCTCGTTCTTGTCCTCCGTGTAGTTCTGTACGCGGTAGCTGGTGAGGCCGATTTCTGCTGGTATGACTGCATCGGCTCCGTATGCAAGTCGGAACGGGGTCTCCCCAGTTGGTGTCCTTGCGGTCGTCCGATATGCCCACAAGACGCTTGGCAGCTCGTCTGGCCAAATACCCTTTGCCCCCTCGAGCCGGGTCTTGATGATCTTTAGTAATGTCCTGTTTGTGACTTCTACCTGTCCGTTTGCTTGCGGGTGTGCTGGTGAGGAGTAATGATTCCGAATGCCTAGCTCTGAGCAGAAATTCTTGAAAGCGCTGTTATCGAACTGTTTTCCATTGTCGGAGATAAGCACCCTCGGGATCCCGAACCTGCATATGATGCTTTTCCATACGAAAGCACGGATGTTCTTCTCGGTAATAGTGGCGAGGGGTTCTGCTTCGACCCACTTCGTGAAGTAGTCAATGCCGACTACGAGGAACTTTAGCTGCCTTAGAGCCGTTGGGAAAGGGCCCATGATATCTAATCCCCATTGCGCGAACGGCCATGGGGCCGTGATGGGTGAGAGTTCTTCTGATGGTCGTCTGATCAGGTTACTGAACCTCTGGCACTTGTCACAGGCCTTCACATACGATTGGGCGTCCGTGAGCATTATGGGCCAGTAGTACCCGGCTCGGATAAGTTTGTGCACTAGTGACCGTGCTCCAGAGTGATTCCCGCAAATCCCCTCGTGGACTTCCCTCATCACATATTCTGCTTCGCCCTGGCTTAGACACCTTAGGTAAGGCCGAGAGAAACCTCTCTTGTACAAAGTGTCGTTGATCAGCACGAATCGTGTGGCCCGGACCTTCAGCCTCCTTGCAGCATCCTTTCCGTCTGGCAGAGAGCCCGACTGTAGGTATCCTTTTAAGGGCATGGTCCAGTCCTCTCCAACATCTATCGCCTGTATCTTTTTTCCATCATCAATGAGTGGGTGAGTTTGAATGAAGGATAATACCTGTTTAGGCGCATTCATGAACTCCGCGGAGGCTGCTTTGGCCAAACGGTCGGCGCACTCGTTTTCCTCCCTTGGAATCTGAATGAATTTGACCTCGAGGCCTGCGATTCGACCCTTCACCTCCTCCATGTACTTCTTCATCCGTTCGTTTCTACACTCGAAATCGCCATTGATCTGACTGGTTATCACCTGGGAGTCACAATGTATGGCCATGTTACCGGCGCCCGCGGCCCTTGCGAGATCTAATCCGGCTATCAAGGCTTCATACTCCACTTCGTTGTTGGTTGTAGGGAAGTCTAGTCTTACCATGCACTCGATCTTGTCCCCTTCTGGTGTTCTTATGACTATGCCGGCTCCTCCTGAGTGCTGATTTGATGATCCGTCCGTGTGGATGATCCACAGTTTCGGCCTTTCTGCCCCCTCGTCTTCCGGCTGGGTGTACTCGGCTATGAAATCTGCCACCGCTTGCCCCTTTATCGAAGTCCGAGGATGGTAGCGCACGTCGAATTCGCTCAGCTCAATTGCCCACAAGGCCATCCTTCCTGCCGCCTCGGGGTTGCTCATTGCTCTCCTCAGAGGCTGGTCCGTCAGGACCACGATTACGTGGGCCTGGAAATACGGTTTGAGTTTCCGTGCTGCGGTCATTAGGGCAAGGGCCAATTTCTCCATCCGTGGGTACCTTTCTTCCGCTCCTCGGAATGCCCTGCTCACAAAATAGACGGGTCTTTAGGAGTGTCCGTCTTCCCGCACCAGGGCTGCGCTGACCGCGGCCTGTGAGACTGCAATGTAGAGGTACAGCTCCTCCCCGGGTACGGATGGACTGAGAAGTGGCGGTGACGACAGGTACCTCTTCAATTCTTCGAATGCTCTTTGGCATTCGTCCGTCCATTCGAACGATTTCTTCAGTACTCGGAAGAAGGGCAAGCACCTATCCGTCACTTTGGAGACGAATCTGTTCAGGGCCGTAACCTTCCCGTTCAAGCTCTGAACCGCCTTCACTGTCTTCGGGGGTTCTAACTCCGTTATGGCTCGAACTTTCTCTGGGTTGACCTCTATGCCCCTTTGGGAAACCATGAATCCCAAGAATTTCCCGGCCGTAACTTCGAACACACATTTACTTGGGTTCAGCTTCATGTTGTACGACCGAAGGGTGTCGAATGTCTCCTGAAGGTCGCTGAGATGGTTGTCCTCGCGCACGCTCTTTACCAACATGTCGTCGACATAGACTTGTACGTTCCTGCCGAGCTGGTGCGCGAACATCTTGTTCATCAGTCTCTGATACGTAGCCCCCACGTTCTTGAGTCCGAACGGCATTACCTTGTAGCAGAAAAGTCCTTGACTGGTCACGAAGGAGGTTTTCTCCTGATCCTCCTCCCCCATCTTGATCTGGTTGTAGCCTGAGAAGGCGTCCATGAAACTCAAGAGCTCGTGTCTGGCCGTCGAGTCCACCAGAGTGTCTATCCTCGGGAGTGGATAGCTGTCTTTCGGGCACGCCCGGTTCAGGTCCGTGAAGTCAACGCACATTCTCCACTTTCCGCTACTCTTTTTCACCATGACCACATTTGCTAGCCAGTCGGGGTAGTAGACTTCTCGGATGAACCCTGCTTCCAGCAGCTTTCTAACTTCTTCTGCAACCGCTTTGTCCCGTTCCGGCGCGAACACCCGCTTCTTCTGCCGGACCGGGGGGGAGTCCGGGTTGACATGCAACCTATGTACTATTACTGACGGATCGATTCCTGGCATATCTTCGTGGCTCCACGCAAATATGTCCTGATTACTCTTCAGGAAGGTTGCCAGGTCTTGCCTTACCGTCTGGCTGGCCATGGTGCCTATTCTTGTCGTCCGCCCGGGTCTCGATTCATCGAGAGTGACTTCTTCCAACTCTTCTACCGGCTCTGCGATGGTCCGCTGTTCGCCAATGCATAAGGTCTGCTGGTGATCCTCCATTTCCAGCATGGCGACATAGCATTCCCGGGCGGCCACCTGATCTCCCCGCAACTCTCCAATTCCGTACTCGGTGGGGAACTTGATCATCAGGTGGTATGTTGAGGTCGCTGCTTTCCAAGAGTTCAGCGTTGGTCGCCCTATGATACCGTTGTACGCGGATGAGCAGTCGACCACTAAGAAGGTCACGTCTTGAGTGATCTGCTGCGGATAGTCACCGACTGTCACTGAGAGCGTGATTGCTCCTAATGGGAGTATCCTTGTTCCCCCAAAGCCGACCAAAGGGGCGTTCGCCGGTGTTAGCCGTGCTCTATTTATTCCCATCTGCTGGAACGCTGGGTAGTACAGGATGTCCGCTGAGCTGCCGTTGTCGACCAGCATCCGGTGTACGTTGTAATCTCCTACCCTAAGACTGACGACAAGGGCGTCGTCGTGCGGATGGTAGAGTCGCCTCGCGTCGTTCTCCGAGAACCCAATGATCGGATCTTCTCTCCGCGCCATCTTGGGTACAGAACCCGTGGTTTGCACATGTTGGACCATCCTAAGGTAGGTCTTCCGGGCCTTCTTAGACGATCCCGTTGCTGCCGTGCCCCCTATAATCATCCTTATTTCCCCAACGGGGGGTTTCTGACGGTCATTCTCCCGCCGGGGGGCCTGCTCCCTTGCTTGGACATCCGTCCTTTCTCTACTGACGAATTTCTGCAGTTTTCCATCTCTGATGAGGGCCTCTATCTCCTGTTTCAGATCGTAGCAATCCGCAGTGTCGTGACCGTGATCTCGGTGGAAACGGCAATACTTGTTCCTGGACCGCCTGGCTGGGTCGCTCTTTAGCTTTCCCGGGAACGTCAGAGATCCCTCATCTTTGATCTGCATCAGCACCTGGTCTAGCGGGGCGTTCAGAGGGGTGAATCTCGTGAATCTCCCTCCTGGGGGTTTAGAACGCTTATCCTCGCGTCTATCTCCCGTTCTTTGTTTCTTCTTTCCGTGGTCCTGCCCGGCATCCTCCGGTCTCTCCCTCTTCCTGGGTTTGTCTTCCCTAGCCGACAGTGCGTCCTCCGCATTCATGTATTTCGTGGCCCTGTATAGGACCTCAGACATGGTCTTCGGGTCATTTTTGTACAGGGAGAATAGGAATTTTCCCTTCCGCAGGCCATTCGTGAAGGCTGCCACCAGAATCTTGTCGTCGGCCTCATCAATGGAGAGGGCTTCCTTGTTGAAGCGGGTTATGTACAACCGCAGCGTCTCGTCCTCCCGCTGCCTGATGCTCATTAGGCATGCTGTCGACCTCTTGTACCTGTGCCCCCCGATGAAGTGCGAGGTGAAAAGTGCACTCAGCTCCTTGAAAGTACTAATCGAGTTTGGCGTCAACCTGCTAAACCAGACTCTCGCCGCGCCCCTCAGTGTTGTAGGGAAGGCCCTACACATGACCTCGTCCGGGACTCCCTAGAGGTGCATCATGGTCTTGAAGGTTTCCAGATGATCTAATGGGTCCTTGACCCCGTCATAGCTCTCGACCTGTGGCATCCGGAACTTCGGTGGCAGGGGATAGGAGTTGACTGATGCGGTGAACGGCGAGTCCGTCCTGTTCACTAAATCGTCAAGGTCGCTGGAGACGCGTCCCTTGAGGGCGTTCATCATGACCTCCATCTGCTCTTTCATCGCCTGCATCTCCGCGAGGATGGGCGGTGGCGTTGCATTTGTGAGGGAGGGCATGCTCGAATTGCGCCTCTCCGTTTTACTGGGCTCATTACTGCCCCCTTGCTTCTCAGGCCCTCTTCTTTCGGAGCTGTCCCCTTGGTTCTCCTCCTAACTGTTATGCCCCGCATTCTTCTGTCGTAGCTGTTCCTCCAGGTCATGATTCTGTTTCGTGAGGCGCTCTACTGCGGCCGCGAGGGTCTGAACCTGTCTTTCTAATGCGTTGGGCCTTGGCGGCTCATCGCCTTGCACGTCGTTGGAGTTGGCCATCGAGCGTGTGAGTACCATGCAACTCTTGTGTCCGGGAGGCGACAATGGCTTAACTTGTCACGATCGTCGTTTCCCACAGACAGCGCCAACTGATGATGCCGAAATGTTCACCAGTGAGATGCACGATCCTTACGCTCGAACAACCGTTGCCTGAAAAAATAGAACAGTACAAGAACACCTTCAAAAAGGGCTCCGGTGTGGAGCCGGCCAAAAACCCTCCGAAGGTTAAGTCAGAAAACGTTTTTCAACTCTAGAGTGCTAGAGGGGAGTTAGTTACACATACCTCTTTTTTGGGGGTGTTGGTGCCTTTTTATAGTAGTGAGGTCCTGCCTCCTTTCCTTGCAGAGCAAGCCTCACAGACTTGTTGAGCAAGCCTCTCAGACCTGCTGAGCAAGTCCCTCAAGCTTGCTGGACAAGCCTCCCATGCTTGTAGAACAAGTTCCTTGAAACGTGATGGGCAAGTCTGGGCCTTCGTCCTAACCGGGGGCCCATGTGAGAGGAAGGGCCCTACCTTCTTTGGGCGCGCGGATGTGGTCATATTGGGCTTGCCAAGGGGCCCATTGGGCCTACCAGGCCTTATCTCACAATTTACCCTCTTCACTAGGTATTGTAGACAAAACTCCTCCTCCTCCTCCCTCCCCCCCCCCCCCCTCCAAAAACTTCCTACCCCGCAGCACATTCATTATTCTCTTACCAAATTTACTTCTTTCCCTTTTTGTCATTTTGTTCAATTTCTTTTTAACTTTTGTTTTTAGGATTTTTTTTTAACTTTTCTTATATGTTGTTTCTTAGTCTTCGCTTTGTTTAAATTTTATTATATGTTGTTCCTTACTCTTTGCTTTTTGTCATTTATGATGTATCATTTGTTGTGACATGCCATTTTTCTGTTTTTGTTTTTTTGAGAAAACAGTGTTGGGGTCTTGCACATTTTTATTTTCATTTTAATTTTTAATAAAGTGTCCATTCATACACAATTTTTAATAAAACATTATTATTATTATTATTATTATTATTTTGCTTTATTTAACAAGGATATGATGGTAAATTTATACAAACTTCATTTTCCATCATCTCATTTTTCTTTTTGACCATACAAAATTTTTTTCCGTCCCTTCACTTTTCAATCTCTTCAAATGGACCATTGGGTGGATTTTAGGGGGATGAAAAAAGGGGAGGGAAAGAAATTTATTGGGGTTTTTGGTTAGGTGGATTACTAGAAGGAAAATTGGTAGGGGCCGAGTGTTTTCTTTCCATGTCTACCAAAATATTTTATTAGGGAAAAAACTAAAGGGAAAACATGAAATTGTTGTTCTGTGCCAGTGAAAGAAAAAAAAATTGCCCATGTGAAATGTTCTCATGGTTTTTGTTTTTTTTGGTCACCGATCTTTTTTTTTTCCTTCTTCTTTTTTTATTTATTTATTTTGGTTTTTTTCTTCTTCTTTAGCTTTTGTCTTTTAAGTTTTAAGTACTTCTCCAAAAAAAAAAAAAATTTGTTGCTTTTTTTTTCATCTATTTTGGTGTACATCCCTTTTTTCTTTGTTGTTGCTAATTTGTTACTTCATTTTTATCTAATATAGGCATGAAAATAAATTTATATAAAAAAATGAGTTTTAAGTACTTCTCCAAAATAAATTTTTATCTAAACCAATGAGTTTTCAATATCTCCATTTTTTCATCCTCCCAACTGTGGGGGTCCCTTTTGTGTTAATGGGCCCAGATTATGCTATGCTCAGGCCTGTTGGTTGTGGGCTGGAGAGCTGGAGATGGCCTAATATCCTAGCAGGACCACGCTAAAGGCTAGTTTGTGCGCAGGCTGAGCGTTCCCTATATGCAGACAGAGCAAAGAGTGCTACAATAGACCAGGTGTTGTGGCAAACGTGACAATCGCACGCCAGAATCACTGCCACAATGGAAACAACTGATACAACAAATATGAAAGAGACCGCAATAGAAACAACTGATACAGCAAATATGAAAAAAAAAAAAAAAACCACAGCAAAAATTAAACAAATATGAAAAACATTACAGTTGAAACAACTGATACCGCAAATATAATAAAGACTGCCACGACAGGAACAACTAGTACAAAAAATATAGTAAAGATGCTACAACAAAACGACTAACATAGCAAATAATAATTAAAAGATGTCATGGCAGAACAGTGATTGCAATTTTTAGTAAATGAGATTACGCATATTACAATCAAAACCATGGGTCGGATCTTTCAACAGAAAGTGAACCAAGAAGGAACCTAAACTCTAATTTGAACAACCTTGTCATAGGCTTCTGCCATCAAAGTTGTGCATTTTGGAGAAAGGGCCTAAATGGCTGTTTGTTACCACTTGTGAGATTCTAAAGAGTAGGTTTTTTAAAAGGAAGGGAAAAGATGATCTATTGATGCATGCCTTTTCCTACTGAGTTTTCCCTCTTCTTTCATTTTCTCTTTTCTTTCTTTTTCTTAGTCTGTTTTCTTTCCTAGTCTTTTCTTATTGTTGCCTTACCGTCCTCCTTCTTTCATCTATGGTTGTTGCCCCTCTTTATAGTGGACTAATTTCATGGGATTTCTCCCTTTTATCCTAGGGCTTCACTAATTGTTTTTGGCTTATTATGAGCATCCCTTCAGGATTGCCCATCAACTCATTGGTTGCCCGACCATTACCACCACTAGGTAAACCCAGTGTATTCTCTTTCTTCCATTACCTATCCCATGACAAAATATTTGTTTGTTTGTTCTTGCCCTATGCCTCTCCCTCCTTGCCTGAATGGACAAGGACTTAGGTCTCTCACTACCTGCTTCTTTGGCATGCATCAAGTGGTCCAACCATTTGTTACTTCTTTTGGGCAAAATGCCATCCCAGCAAGGAAATTTTCCCAAAAGGAGTTACAGCTAAAAACCCAAAATAAACTCTTTTCCCCCTACCTCCAAATCACACCCTCTAAGTCCATTGACTGCGGGACCACCTTTCTTGTATTGGCTGGGTAAAAGTGGGCGGTGTTCTGGCCCTTGTGTGCTCGTTCCACTATCCTCTGTGTTTGTTTTCTTTCATTCCCACGCCGTTTTTGCAGTTCCTACCATGTCTAGTTCTGTTGTGTGTCTTTTTTGTTGGTGCTTATCTTCCACAACACGAAGGGCATGGGCGTTTAGGCTTGCATAATTTCTTCTAATTTCTTCATGGGTTTCCACATTGGCTTGGCATAAGTTTCTACCCAACCAATTCATTGGGCTTTTGTCCTTCTTTCTTATTTCTTCAGACATAGTGGCTTTTCTTCTCTTCTTGCTATGCCCATGGGTCTGCTGGCTGCTATTTCTACCATGTAGACCCATTGGGTTCTTTTACCTCTTTTCTTAGACTTTCATCATTTACCTTAGTTTTACCTCTTGTTGTGCCCATGGGCCTGCCAGCTATTATTCCTACCGTGTTAGCTCATTTTTACATTTTTTTCTTGGACTTTCATAACCCTTTACTTTAGTTTTACCTCTTGTTACGCCTATGGGCCCGCTAGCTATTATTCCTGTCGTGTTGGCCCATTGAGTCTTTTTACCTTTTTTCAAGGGCTTTCATAGCCCATTTACTTTACTTTTACCTTTTGTTGCGCCCATGGGCCTGCTGGCTATTATTCCTACCGTGTTGGCTCATTGGATATTTTTACCTCTTTTCTTGGGCTTTCATAGCCCATTTACTTAACTTTCACCTTTTGTTGGGCCTATATGCCTGTTAGTTATTATTCCTGCCATGTTGGCCCACTGGGTCTTTTTACCTCTTTTCTTGGGCTTTCATGGCCCATTTGCTTTCATCATGTTTCTTCCACTCTTTTTCCCCTTTCATCTTTCTTCATTGATGGGCTTTTTTGCTATTGGGCCCTTTGTCAAAAACGAGTATCAACACCAACTAAACACATATGAGAAAAACTATATTTCTTCCATCTTCCCACTTTTCTATTATTTCTCAATTTTCTATTCTCCCACTTTTCCATTCCTCTAACCAAACAAATCCTAAAAGAATCTACAAATAAATGAAAGGAGACATGAAATGAAATGAAATATGATTGACCACCTCTTATCAACTCTCTATATTGTGGCGGCTCCAAAAATTTTTTTGGAAGGTCATTAAAAAGCTTAAATTAAACAAAATTTTATAAAAAAAGTGAACTTGAATATATCAAGTTATCAACCAAAAAAAAAAAAAAAACCCTCAAATACATTAAGTTTTACAATACCTTTTTATGAGTTTTTATAATTTGAGATCATTACATGATGGTTCATTATCAGTTGTCATTATCTATTGTCAATGTGGCAAGGTGTGACCATTTTATTTTGTTAAGTTTGTATAATATATATATATTTTTTTATGTAGTTGTCATTATTTTTATAAAATAAATTAAACTAAATGACAAAATGCAACCCACTAATACTATATTATTTAATGACTTACGTAGTCACATTCATCCATACATAAATATTATACTAAGTATCTATACTTAACAAATTAAATATTTAAACAATCACTAATTTTACGGTAAGTGTCTAATTGTTGTTTGGTTTTGGGTTAGACTGATCTATGAATATATAATCAGGTGTGCAAAAATATTTAAGTGTTAAATAAACTAAATAGAAATTTTTTTTATATATATAAATTTTTTTTGGAAGTCAGGGTTGAACCCCTAGACAACGAGTGCCGCCGCCGTCTTTATATGAATATTAAATAGTTTTCAAGCTTATGTGAGATGTTGGAAGGCAATCGGATTCGAGGATCTAGCTAGGATTTCAATCATTTTCAAAGTTGGGTTCCATGCATTTTTGTCCAAATCCCTTGACTAACAGCCAAAAATCTACAAATTGTTTTTACCATCGGCTAATGGGCTGATGGTATTGTCTTTACCTTCATAGTGAGGTCTTGTCTCAGTGTTCGGTCCCTATTCTCATGGCTTATCCATGTTTTCAAAACTCATTTAAAAAAAAAAATCTACATAAAATTTTTTCCCACTTCCCAGACTCCATAGTATCTTCATAATCAAATGTGAAATTACTACATTCTATATGGCTGTGTGCACGCAATAATGTTAAATAAATGCGGTTGCTTTAGTTACTGGGATGCTTTTTATTTTTGTGATCCAGATTCGATATAATTGCTTCTATCAATTACATAGGGACTGAAGGGACTCAATACCTGCAAATAGAGCTAGAGCCTAGAGATTACAACTACTCGTGATGACACTAAACTTTTTTGCACTGCAAGTGGAATTATTCAATTGTGGATAACCGTTTGCAGAAGCAAATCAAATCAGTGTCCCCCGCAACTAGTTTGAGTGTTGCCTTCAAAAACGCTTCAATCTCAGAGTTCGGTTCTTTCTAGTAGGATGAAAATGTCGTAAGGTGTCAATTTGTCATAAATGACCTGCCACCCTCTCGTGTTCATTTTCTTCTACTCCAACTTCACCACCAGTGTTGAATTGAAACCACTTCCTTGATTTGCAAAGTTTCATCAAGTATACCATACAATCCCAGCAACTGTCATTATACCTCTCACTAAATTAATAAACTTTTTTAGTAGCAATAGCCATGACCACCAGCAATGGCAGCCTCGTTGGGACCCGGTGCGGCCGCTTCAACCTTGGGAAGTTCCTCCTCAACCGAACAAACGAAGCAAGCTCTAGCAACATGCTCAAACAATACAAGAAATTGGCTGAAGATATGACCAGTGAAATTCATGTATGAAACCCCTAGTGAAATAGAAGTTCATAACAACATTCCAACCCAAGGGGTGTTGAACCATTTAGACCTTAGTCCAAAAAACTGAGGCAAAGATCCAATATCAGCCATGCCCAAAAGTTGGAAAGCACTACTGCTTAATTGGGCTTCAAAAGGCACAATTGCTGCTAACACAGCACCAACTTCAAGAAAGATTTTCAACCATTTCCCAGCAATCAATTATGCAGCTTGGGCCATAAGCCCAGCTCCCCATTCACTTTGCTCCACAGAAAGAGCTCCATTGACAGCCGAAAGTGGAAACACGTAAGCCAAACAAGTGAAAATCACGGTAACAAAAAGAGCCCTTGGAAGAGTTTTCTGGGGGTGATCAACTTCTCCCGCAAAAGTACTAACATTGTCCCAGAAATTTAAGTTCCAAAAAAGGGTGTTAAAGAACAAGTTCCAATCGTTCTTGACACCTTTATGTTCCAAACTGAGTCACCTATGAAATTTGATCTTCGGGAGTGCAATCAAGCACATGAATATAAATGGCAAAAGTGAAACAACAGCAAGTGCCACAGAAGTATAACCAACAATTGTCAAACCAGTGTAATTAAGAAAAGAAAGGCCCAAAGTTGAACACAAAAGTGCGAGGTACCTTGGCAAGCCAGACTCAATAGCAGGGATTATTTGCTTCATATAGTCTATGCTGTGAAGCACGGACGCGGCACCAGAGGTGCCGCACCCGCGTCCGACGCGGCGACGCGCGAGGGACGCCGCTGCTCGCGCGTCAGGCCGTGTCATGCCGCGTGGCTTTCATTTTTTTAAAGCCGACTCGCGCCGACTCGCACCGACGCGGCTCCGAATCGGGCCGATTCGTGCGGAATCGGGCTGATTCTGGCCTGTATTGGCCGGAATCGACCGTATCGGCCGGAATCTGCCATATCGGCCGGAATCGGCCGTATCGGCTGAAACCGCCGAAACGGCCGATTCAGGCCAAAATTCAAAAAAAAAAAAAAAAAAAAAAGGTGCAAAACAAACCGTTTGAACTAAATCTTAAACCCTCCTTCAGCTCACTTCACACAAACACACCAAATTTTCTATATTAACTATAATGTGAAAAAGTATTTAGTTAATATGTTAACTGTTTAGTTAATATCTTAGTTTTCAATCTTTGATATGTTTGTATAATGTGAAAAAGTATGCTTAGTAATATATTAAAAATATAAATAAAAATATTTTTTTATTTTTTTAATCGCCGAGTCCTGCCGCACCCGCACCCACCTTTTTCAAAAATTGCCGAGTCCCGCACCCGCACCCGCACCCGAATCCCGAAACGCACCCGTGCTACATAGAGTCTATGCAAAGAACTGGGAAAGCAGCAATATTGATTACACTACTGAGAAATTTCCATGTTCCCATTAGTGAACCCCAGAAAGGACCAAAGGCACGCTCTGCCCATATAACAAAGTCACCGTTGCCAGGATAAGCAGTGGAGAGCTCAGCTGTGACAAGAGCTTCTGGGACACTCCATATGAAAGGGAACACCAAGAAACCAATGATAGTTAAAAGGGGTCCTGCTGCTTGCACTGCTGACTCCTCTCCATAAGGGCCTCCTGCTACTTCAAATTAGATAAGAAATATGAGAGGTATCAAAGTTAGCTTCTTTGTTTTTGTGAGTGTGGTTGCAGTGGTGGTGGTGGTGGTGGTGGTGGTGATGACAGAGAGTTCTTGAGGCATGTTTGGTGATTTTGAGGATGTTTGTTGCATTGTAACTGGTTCTGTTGTGTTGAGTTGTAAGGCTGGATTTGAGTTGGTGTGTCTGTTTTCGTGTGGGAGAATTCTACGATACCTTTTTTATATTTAAGGGAAATGACTGAAGTTGATAGTAATATTTTTTAAATTAAATCTTGACTTCAGATTTTAGTTAAAATTTTTTTACACATAACTTTGTGTGTAATGGCAATGAGTAATAAATATGACGCTTGGTATAATACCTTCAGCAGTTTTTTTTTTTTTTTTTTTGGTAAGAACGGCAATTTCATTAACTAAGCAAAAGCAGAAATAGAAAAGTTAGAGCAGATACGATCATACACAGTGCCAGCAGAATCTAAGCTAAGCAACCATGCTACATCAGAATGAGGAAAAGCAAAAGATAAAAAGTCTTGTGACAGTAAAACTCCTCTCCTTGCGAGTGCGTTGGCACACTTGTTGGCTTCTCTAAAACAATGTTTGATAATAATTCTAGGTATTTTCTTCAGTTTTGTCCTTGCAATTTGCCACAATCACATCATTCCCATTTAAACTCCCACCCGGTTTCTTTAAGAGATCCATAACCAGTTTTGCATCCAACTCTATAATCACAGCTGGACGATTTAACTTAATGCACATATTTAAACCATCCCGTAGCGCCCATAATTCAGCTGCAGTGCTGGTAGTGATTCCAATAGCTCGAGCATAACCTCCCACCCATTCACCATTAGCATTTCGAATAATGCCCCCTCCCCCAGTATGGCCAATATTCCCAAGAGAAGATCCATCTGTATTCAGCTTGTGCCAATTTTGTGGGGTGGCTCCCACTTGACAAAAATTGTTCCCAGGATCCTTTTCTTACTCTCATTAACACCAAAAAAGGCATACTTAGTTGCCTTAGCAATAATATCAGATTTGGAGATCTTGTTAGGGGCTTCATTTTGAAAAACCACTCTATTCCGGTGTAACCATAGGTTCCACACTCCAATGGGAAAAAGACTCCCCCATGGAATACCCAGAGCTCAAGGTTGTTGTGATTTACAATTGAGATGAAGCCAATCTGATAGGTTGATTCCAAAGAACGGGTTGGGAAGCATTGGTGGAGATAAGGAGTTCCATACTGTTGAGCTATAGAGCAATCTCTCAATACATGAATAATGGATTCTGATGGACCATTACAGAGCGGACATGAAGCAGGGAGATTCAATCCTCTTGCCACAAGAACCTCTCTTACCGGAACGCTACGATGTACACATTGCCATAGAAAACACTTAATTTTTGGCATAGTGTTAGTCTTCCACACCCAATTGTCCATAAAGGAGTTCATTGTCGAATCATCAGTATTCAGGCCTGCTAGTCTATAGGCATCCTTAAGCTCTAATTCCCCATTTGGAGATGAAGCCCAGGAAATGTGGTTAGTACCATTGGCAAGAATCGGGAATGGAAAGGCTTTGATTCTCAAAAGTAGATTGGGTGGAAGTTGAAAGGAAATAACTTCTCGGTGCCAATTTTGTTGCGAACATGCATCCTTTAGGAGTAAACAATCCTCCCCTCGATTGAGAGGTCCATGAATTATATTTCTCAAAGGCCCATCGATAAGCCATTTGTCAAACCAAAAGGAAAGTTGACTATCTTTCCCAACAATCCATTTGATGCCATTTTTGAAGACTGCTTCCTCCTTCTTGATACCAATCCAAGTGTTAGAGCAAGATTTGAACTTAGGAAATATATTCTTTTGGCATGCATACTTGTGATGTAGGACCCGAGCCCAAAGAGAACCTTTTTCCTGGTGCAAGCGCTAATTAAGCTTGGCTAAAAACTCAACATTTTTCTCCCTGTCGGCCTGAAGCCCAAGACCACCTTCATTCTTTGGCTTAGTTATTTTCTTCCAGCTAATTAAATGAAGCTTTTTCTTTTCCTCCGTTAAGCTCCATAAGAAATTAAGGCATAATTTATCTATATTTTGGGTAATTTTTGGGGGAAGACTATTACACTGCATAACATGATTTGGAATAGCTGAGATTGTGGCTTGAGTGAGAACCAATATGCCCGCGAAAGAGAGAAGATAGGCTTTCCAACCTGCTAATCTGTTCTGAACTTGTTCAATGACTGCTCCAAAGTCCTGTGTGATTGATTTATGCTTTATAAGGAAGTCAAGGTATTTCCCTAGAGAGGGTGTAGACTGAAACTTCAGAATAGAACATAATTCCTTTCTAGTATGTTGGGAGATGTTTGGTGAGAAGAACACCCGGGATTTCTCATCACTGAACTTTTGGCCGAAGAGGTCACAAAAAGTATCCAATGCATCCCTCACTACCATAAAATTCTTGCAGTCTACCTTTGCAAATAACACCAGATCATCTACGAAAAAGAGATGAGAAAAGGAGATACCACCTTTAGAAGCTGGAAAGGCGTTCCAAAGGTTAGTTTGACATTTATCGGTAATAAGAGCACCTAAGACTTCCATACATAAAATAAAAAGATAAGGAGAGAGGGGGTCTTCTTGTCTGATACCTCTTGAAGGATGGAAAGGTTCAAGTGCTCCCCCATTATAAAGGACCGAAACAGTTGCAAAAGAGATGCAACTTAAAATGATTGAGGAAAGGTGCTCTGGAAACTTGAAAAGATTAAGGGTATCTCTTATAAAATCCCATTCCAACCAGTCGTAGGCCTTTTCCAAATTTATTTTGATAGCCATAACTCCATCTTGGCCCTTTTTGCTTGACATAGAATGGATTAATTCCTAGACGATGATTGCATTATCAATGCCTTTCCTTCCAGGTATAAAGGCCGTTTGCAAAGTTGAGACCAAATCAGCCAAGAGTGGTCAAATGCGAGCCACAATGATTTTTGTAACCACTTTGTATATCAAATTACAAAGCCCAATTGGTTGGTAACTGTTCAGTGATTCCGAACTCTTAACTTAGGAATAAGGGTAATAAGGGTTTGGTCAAGATAGAGTGGAACCTTCCCTGAGCTAAAAATTTCTTTTACTTCCTTCTTTACTAATTCACCCACTACAAGCCAGAATCATTGGAAGAAGCCAGCATGAAGGCCATCCGCGCTAGGAGCTTTATACGGCTTGAGAGAAAACAAAGCATCAAATATTTCTCTATCACTAATTTGACGTTCTAAAATGCTCTTGTCAACATCTTTTAATTCACAATGCCAAAAAGGGTGTTGCCATTCACAGGCATGAACACTAGTTTTGGATGTGGTGAAAAGATCAATGAAGCTCTGTCTAATGAATTCCACAATGTCACGCTCTCCATTCAGCCAATCCCCCCGTCGATCCTTCATGTTGGTTATGTGATGTCGCCTTCTACGAACAAGGGCTGATGTATGAAAGAAAGAAATGTTTTTGTCACCCTCTACCGTCCAAGAAAGGCGAGCTTTCATGCTCCAAAATTCCTCTTCTTGCTTAGAAATTTCAATAAGTTCAGCCCGCAACGATTTCTCAAGATTAATCAAGAAGTTGTTTTGCCTATTAGCCAACGCCACTTGAACTTCATGAAGCCTTGCACTTGCCCTTTTTTTCCTGTGAAAGATGTTCCCAAAGTGTTCTTTATTCCATAACTTGGCTTTAGTCGTGAAATTGTTGATGGCAATAGACAGATCATTTGGCCTCACCCAAGCCTCTCTAACTATCTCTGGAAAAGATGGATGGGATAGCCACATTGGTCGGTACCTAAAGGATCGAGTGAGTTGAATTCTGGATACATTTACAAAAGAAAGCAGAATTGGGTTGTGATCAGAGTGTGCTCTCTTTAAATGTTTAACACTAGCATCAGGGTAGAGAACATTCCAATCTGCATTTGCATATGTCCTGTCAATCCTTTCTTGAATCAGATGAGAAAGGGGATGATGGTCGGACCAAGTGTATCGAGGGCCTGAAAATCCCAAGTCAATCATGCCACAATTGTTCAAACATTCCTGGAATCTGAGTGCCCTAGCAATGTTTACAACTCGGCCCCCATATTTATCTTCCCCAAGAAGAATTTCATTGAAATCATCGGCAATCATCCAAGGTAAAGAGTGCATACTAGCCAACATGGATAAGTTTTCCTAAAGGAGCCTTCACTTTGCATATCTTGGGCTTGCATAGATTGCAGACATCATCCAGGATGAATTTGAAAAGGTATCCTTTACAATAATGTGAATTTCTTGTTCAGCATTTGATAGGGCTGTTATTTCAGCTTGTGCCGAATCCCACAGAATCCAGAGGCCTCCAGAGAAGCCGATGTTGTTGGCATGGATAGCTCCGTCAAAGGAAAGCCTATCCAAAATTTCTTTAGCTCGATTTCCACAAACTTTCGTTTCCATGATGATCATGATGGTAGGATGGTGAGTCTGAACCATATCATGAATAATACTTTGAAAAGAGGGGCTAAGAGCACCCCGACAATTCCATATGAAAATATTCGTAGTTAATAAATTAAATAGTTAGTAGTATGATCAAGATGAATTAGGAGTCTTACTGCCTTCTTCAGCTTGCATTCCCACAGGTTCTTCATTGTCAATCACGTGATTGCCCACCTCTATGCCCCCTTCTTCAAAAGGAGTAGGCCCAACCCGATCTTCATTTAAATGTGTGGCTTCATAAAGACCTATACTAATTTTCCTGAGGTTGGGATCAATGCTCCTCAAGGCAGCTTTTGAAAAATTCATCGGAACCTTTGCAAGTTTATGATTTGTATCTCCCGTATTCGTGAATGAAGCTTTACTCGTAGATGGATTAGGTGCTCCACCACCAAATATATTAATCCCTTCCATAGGTTCTCATTCGCTTTTGGATTTTGGTTTCGAATCCAGAGTGGATAGTTGGGCAGCACCCATGGCGGCACCGACAGTGAAGATCTAACCTTGGGTGAGGAGTAGTTTTGAAAGAATGGAGACATACTGTTTGGGAGGCGGTGGATTGGATTTACTAGATTTGGTTCTATTGGTGCTCACACTGGTGTTTTGACTTTGGCGACTTCCTTTCACTCCTAAGGTGTTGCGGCTCTGGTGCTTAGCTCTAGCACCCCTAGCTGACATTGAGTTGGGTTTTGTACTTTCTTTGGTAGAGATAGTGCGATTTGTAACTATATCACTAACAGGTGAAGGAGATTTGGAGTCTATTGTCCTGTCACTTTCCACTAGTCCCGTATAGTCAAATCCAATTTTTGATGGGCTTGAAATAGGTGTGAGAGATTGGGCCCTTGTGTTTGGAGCCGAACTAGAAAGGAAAGTTTGGGCTATGTCTTTCCGCAACTTTCTGCTATCATTCCTTTTTCGTGTTACCAAGACCCAAGGCCTATACAAATCTTTGGTGGGAAAGTCTTGGGTTTGACTAACATGGTTGGCATCTTCTCCAACGTCGACATTTTCTTTGACCGGTGACTTTGCCATGTATGGGCAGCTCTTGCCTTTGTGACCAACACGTCCATAAGAGAAGCACAAAGAATTAATCCCTTCATATTGCACAGGTTGCTCAATACCTCCAATCTTCACAAGCTTGATGAGGGGTTTATCAAAGTCAACTTGAACGTAGATATGAGCAAACCGAGCTTGAGATTTTGCAGCAGTATGAGTATCTATTTGAAGGACCGGCCCTATAGCTGTACCGATTTCCCAAAGGATTGAAGGACCAGCCCTCAGGCAAACGCACCCACACAACCACCGATGAAACAAACGTTCTGGAAGCTTTAGAGTTTGGTTCCCAATTTCGAATAGACAAATAGTGACCCCCTATGAACCATGGTCCCCCCTTAAGGACTCTTGTATAATCTTCTTTTAAAGAAAACTGGATTTGAAAGAAGTCATTACCTAAGGCGATGTAGTTCAACCTGCCGCCAGGCTTCGAAAGGCTCATGATTCTTGAGTATAGAAATTGGTACCCAACTATCTTGCCAAAGACTTTAACAATTAGTGCATTTTTCCATCGGGCACGGAGAGTTGCTTTCCTTTCTTCGGATAGGCTGACAGCCACAACTCCTGCTGCTAAATCGGACTCTTCACTATTCGACTCTATGCCCGTATCCATCTCATCTCTAGAAAGAAAAGCTTGTTCAAAAGCTCCCGGAACCTCCCCAACTAGGCTATCTTTATAGGAATTTCTTCCACCCTCAGACGTGTGGGGTGCATCTTCATGAGAGAGGCCTCCCTTGTGATTCTCTTTAACTTTCTTTGTGCTGTGTTGAAGTTCCTCGTCTTCTTCCCTGGTTCTCATGACAATTTCTTGAGAGCTTTGCATTCCTGCTAGAAAAAGTTATTCACTCTATGTTTTAATTTTTCCCTTTTCTTTTAGCACTTAAATTTTGACACATTTGGTTCCTTTAGCAGTTAACTTGCTATAAACATTACATTGGCTAAGGGTTTTGTATTTGAATTGGTACTTTCTTATACAAAAAGTGCTTGGGGTATAAAGGGAAAAATATTCAAGTTGTAAGATAGCAACATGTTGTAATTATCTTTAAAAAAATTACATTAAATGGTACTAACATCACATATAACACTATCTATGACACATTTGATAATTCATTTCTTTTTTTATTCACATTAGATAATACTGATGGTATTAACATCACATTTGAGAGAGAGAGAGAGAGAGATTCTATGCAATGTTACATTATTTAATAACTTTTTATTAGATTAATATTTGGGAACTCATCATTGGATTTCCTATGTTCTTAACACATATACCAAGTTTTGTGTCAATCAAAAGTGATATATATATATATATATATATATATATATAGTGTGTGTGTGTGTGTGTGTGTGTGTAAAACTTAAAGTTGTCAATCATATGCTAGTTACTAGAAACCCATATTTTTAAGAGATTATTATTTTGAAAATCCTTCTATTAGATTGTATTTTCTTTATGTTCTTAACATGTATGCCAAATATCACGTCAATTGGATGCTAGTTACTATTTGAATTAGAAACCAATCTGCTATGAACAATTTTAAATACAAAAATTAAAATTTATACATTTGAACGATAATATAGTTATTGATTTTAAATCATCTTGAGATTTTGCATGAATGTATATTATAATAAGAAAATCTAATCTAATGATGGATTATTAAAATTTGCATCTAATAAAAAACATATCGAGCTATGTAACATAACTTAGAATTACCTGAACCCAACCTCTCTCTCTCTCTCTCTCTAAATATATATATATATATATATATATAATTTCAATTTCTTATATAGTTTCATTAGATGGTACTATATAATTTGGGTTTGTTGGGTTTTGTGATTGTGGGTTTTGCCATCACCTATTGCTTTTGTTTTTGGTTTGTTGGGGTTGTGGCGATGGTTGTGCGTTGTGGGTTGCATGTGGTGGTTGTGTGGATTTAATGGGTTTCGCAGTTGTTGATGATGGTGTGGTTGTGACAATGATTTTTTAATTCTCGGCAGGCTATGTTGTCATAGTGGTGACTATGGCTGGTGGAGGCGATGGTTGGTTGTGGTGGTAGTTTTTTTTAATATTATTTTAATGGTTGCTTATAGGGGTGTTTGCGGTGCGGTGCGATGCAATGCAATGTAGTTTTGGGCCATTTTTAGCATTGCACTTTGCAGTGCCATTTAGCTAAAACCATAATTGCATCGCACCTTATTTTTGTGGTCATATGTGCGGTGTGATGCGGTGCGGTTTATAGTTTAGCTAAAACCATAACTGCACTACACCTCGTTTTTGCGGTCACATGTGCGGTACGATGCATAAATTGCGGTTTGAACAGTTTGAAATAGGTATATTTTTCAAATTTGGGGCTTTTCTTACTCAACCAAAAACTAATTTTTTCCCTTTGTTCTGGGCTAAGTTTTAAACTATTGAGCTAGTTTTTCTTTATTTTGGGTTGGCTTTCCTAGTTAACACTTGCTAGGGTTATCAAACTTTTTTTTTTTTTTTTGAAAACTAGGGTTGTTAAACTATTAATAATATATTTAATATTAAAAATAAATAAATATATTAATATATAGAGAATGTGCAGTGTCGTGCGGTGTAGTTTGTGTGATTTTCTTATTATAAAATCACAAACCGCACTGGACCATGTGATGCAGTGCAGTGTGGTGCGCTGCATGATACTTGCAGTGTAGTGTGATTATGCCATTTTGCGGGCAGTTTTGGTGTGATTTGGTGAACACCCCTAGTTGCTTGCTTATATTATTTTAATAAATTGTATATAAAAATAGAAGATTTGATGTAAAGTGTATTGCAAAGTAAGTTATTAAAATAGATAAAATAGCATTTTGAGCTATTAAAAGCTAAAAATTTTAACACCTTTGATGTGAATGCTCTTATTGGGCCATTCGCAGTTGGTGCATAATTGATCGGTTAATCATTTGAAGGAAAGAAACTTCCTTTTAGTAGTAACACGTCAGTGTATAACTGATCAGTTAATCATTTGAAAAAAAAAATAAATAAAAGGAAAGAAACTTCCTTTTAGTTTTTTTGATAAATAATTACAACATGCTGCTAACCCCACAACTCGAACCTTTTCCCCCTAGACCCCCAAACTCTTTGTACATGGGAATGTGTCAATTCAACTACAAGGCCTTTGGCCTCCCTTTTAGTAGTAACACAGGTCACGGAATAAAACATAAAAAAATTGCACACACATAGTATATAAGCAAAACATTTTTAATTATATTAAATTTTTTGTAATAAAGGTTTTTTTTTTTTAATATGCAGATATAGATATAATAGAGATGAAATATCTATCTCAAAGATGCCACCTCCTCTCCACCACCTCTATTTACCTATCTCAAAAACTTAAGAATTAAGCTGCCGTGAAACTTCTCATTTACCTAACAAGTATACATTTTTTGGGATATGCCCACTTATTTCCTTGCCATTGAAAAATATATTGAGATATTACCTAACTTAAAAACTAAACACCACTCATATGTTAATCTTCCAATAGCAAATTTATATGTGAGGAATAGAGCATTTTGTATTGGCACTCAAATTTTTTGTTGATAATATATATATATATATATATATATAATATCATATATATTATATTAAGTGGAAGTATAATTAGAATTCAAATTGAACCAAAATTAGTTTCTAATTATATATAGTCTACTTAAGGTGGAGATGACCACCTTATTCACATAAGTAATACCATCTTATCATCACTATTATTGAATGTTTCATTGCGTAATTAAGCATGAGCTACAAGTTGTTAAAATTTACAGAATGGACACTCTAAAGTCATTAAAAATCGAGGTTAGCTAGGGATATGCCCACTTATTGCCTTGCCATTGAAAAATGTTGTGATGTAGAAGAGGAAGTTATGGAAAATCTTTATAGCATAATAAACAAAAGGTTAAAATACCATTAACCTCCTATGGATTTAAAACTTAAAAAATAATATATGTGAACTTCCCTCATACATTTTGAAATCAAACTTTAGTTCAAGTCAAATGATTAGGTTAGCAGAAAATATTAGGGGCTGTTTGGATATCTATGTTTCCATCACTTATCACTTAATTTCTCTCACTCTTCACTTAAAAATGGTGGGTCTCACAGAGCATCAGCTTGTTTGGCTTTATTTTTTGAATTTGTTTCCATCACTTAATTCTCACATATTTGAGCAATGAGTTACAAAAACTGGAAACAAGTTTTAGGTGTTTTTGAGTTATGAAAATAGAGTTATGATGGCACTTTCGTAATTTCACTTAATTAATGGCACAACGTTTTGTGTGTTGTCAAATCCATGCTAGCCCACTCCCTAACAACTCTCTTCTCTCTCATTACTAGACTTCTTATTTGCTTTTTTCTTTGATTTTCTTTGCTCTTTTTCTTCCTAAGCCACTCATCATAACTTTGCCTCTTTCTCTTTTTTTTTTTCTATGTTTTTTTCTTTCCTTTTCACCACTTTATCTTCTTCCTTTTTTTTACTCTCTATTTTCTTTCCTTTTCATGTTGGGTCTGGGCTTGGTTTCTCTAGCCTCCCCCCCCCCCCCCCCCTCCCTTTTGTTTCCTTTTCATATTGGGTTTCTGGGTTTGGTTTCTATTCTTTCTTTTTTTTTTTCTCGTTTCCACATTGGGTTTTTGGGTTTGGTTTCTATTCCCCCCCCCCCCCCTTTTCTTTCCTTTTTATGTTGGGTTTCTAGGTTTGGTTTATATTATTTTTTTCCCCTATTTTCTTTCCTTTTCACATTGAGTTTCTGGGTTTGGTTTCTGTTTTTTGAGTTTCTTATGTGGATGTTTGGTCGGGTAGCTTTATTCCCAAAATCTAGAAGTGCAGATTGACAAATCAACAAAATAGATGGACACAGGGAATAAAAGGTGAACATATAATTGTTTAATGCATATTTGGATCATCCATGGTACATAAAAAAATTGGGTGAAAAAAATTAGACAGACACAAGGAATAAAAGAGGTGAAATGGGTCTGGGGTTCTTCCATCATGTGGGTAGCCTAACTGTGAGTAGACACAATGCTCAGTCAGTGGGTCCCACATAAAGGTGAGTATTTTGAGTTTTGAGAATGAAAACTCTAACAGCGTTGTAGTGCCAAACTCTAACAGATTTTTAAGTGATAAGTGATGAGTTATTGAGTGATGAGTGATGGTATTTAAGTGATAAGTGATAGTGTTTCCACCATCTAAACAAGGCCTAAATTACCTTTGCCATTTTTTTATTTTTTTTTTGAAACAATTACCTTTACCATGTTAACACAAAAATTAGGATTATGTTTCATTTTAATGAATACATTAAAATATAACATGTGCATGGGGTAGAGAATATACGTTTAAGCCTTTTTGGAGTAGGAAAAGGTTACTTAGATTCGCATAATAACAAGACTATATGGTATTTCAGAAAATAAACATAAAAATCTTATTTTAACAAGGGCATCAACAATGTTAGATATTTCATACTAGGAAGAATCCTGCAACATGCAGGAGGGTTACAAAATCTAGTGAGTTTTTCGAGGGAAGCCAAGAAAAATTAATAAGTCAAATTTAGTGAGCTTTAAGAGCATTCACATTGGGAATGTCATATGCTATATGTGGGCAAAATTTAGCATAAAGGCCCAAAAAACCCCCCACATCCGGACTTGTAAAAACCAAGTATTGCAAAAAAATTTGCAATACTGCTACAGTGTAATTCTAAAGGTAGAATTGCACTGTAACAATATTGTAAAAAGAAAAACTAATATTTTATTGGTTCTTACTTTATCAATTCCTCTCTCTCTCTCTCTCTCTCACCGGTCACACTCTCATCTCCACATTTTTTTTTCTTTTTCTTCTTTTTCAGTTCACTCATTCAATCCCTCCCCCTCTCTCGTTCCTCTCTTCCCTTTCATATTTTT
Source organism: Quercus wislizeni (assembly GCA_023055345.1). Lineage (NCBI taxonomy): Eukaryota > Viridiplantae > Streptophyta > Magnoliopsida > Fagales > Fagaceae > Quercus > Quercus wislizeni. Next base: position 27,374,504 of record JALGQJ010000005.1, read on the forward strand.
CCTCTCTATTTTCCCTTGAATCAAGGGTTTGATGTGGTGGCAGATGGGTTTGATGTGGTGGAGGGTTTTCGTGGTGGTGGCGATAGGGTGACGGTGTGGGTCGTGGGCGTGGGTCCGGTGACAATGTGGGTGTGGGTTTGCTAGTGTGGAGGTGGATTGTGGCGAGGTCATGCATGGCGAGCTAGGTTCCAACGTGGATTCCGATGAGGCATCGGTGGTGGGTTTCTTTGGAGGTGTGGTGGCTGTTGGTGGCTCCGATTGGTTTGATGGTTTGTGTGTGTGTGGCTCAGTTGATGGTTTGATGGTTTGTGTTTGTGTGTGTGTGGCTCAGTTTATAGTTTGATAGTTTGTCTTTGTATGTGTGTGTGTGTGTGTGTGTGTGTGGGGGGGGGGGTGATGGGTTTGGATAGGTGGATCGGTGTATCATGGGTTTGTGTGTGTGTGTGGCTTTCTGTGTTGAAACCGGTGCTAGAGGTTGGGGGAGAAAGAGAGGAAAAGGAATAGAAAAGGAGAAATAGTAAAAAAAAAAAAAAAAAAGGAATAAAATAGAATATTTAAATAAAATGGGAAAAAATAGAATTTTGGGATGTTGGGTGTGTTGTAAAATGGTATGGTATAATTGATAAAGTAGCTTTTTTGGATGGTAAAATGGGATGGGATAGCATTTCTTGATGTGAATCCTCTAAGCCTCTAGTGCTAATTAATAGAAATTGAACAATGTAAGTTAGTGTTATTTTTCGTCAAATCACTTTGCTTTATGTCAAATTTTTGACTATTTTTATAGAGTGTAGAGTCAATGGAGTTAACTTTCTAAGTTCTATTTGTCACTTCAGTAATATTTTTTAGTTTTCGCATCAATTTATATCAATTTTTTTCATTAGGTGGACTCTACAATAAATCATCATTAACAACTAACAAGTATCTTAAGGTGCCTATTAACATTTTCCTTAATTATTTTAGCATTAAATTTTATGTACAGTTTTTTAAAATTTTTATTTATTTTTTTTATTTTTTTTCACTTTTTTCAAAATACAAGTATACTTAAATATACTTTCAGCAAAAAAAACTTTTAACAAAATGTTAGATAAGCTATTTTCAAATCCACAAATAAGAAAACATGGTGAGAAAGAAAGAGTCAACTAAAATGGAAAGAATCAACTAGGAATAGTTACATAGCCTGATGAGAAAGAGAGAATCAACTAAAAAGTCTAAAATGCAAAGAAAAATATGGAAACATTGAAGACAGGAGACATCACGCAGGTAATTTCCTACCAAAACCAAAAACTTTCTAAGGCATTTTGAAACATTCATTAATCTATTTTCTCTTCTGTACCATCATCATGCAACCATATATATGAAAATAATTTCAGGGAAGTTGCTTCAAAGCATAAGGCCACTTTAGTTAGGGAATCACTTACGTCTAATAGAAATGTGAGCCTTTTTTTTTGGGGGGGGGGGGGGGGGGGGGGGTGGTAGAAAGACACTTATATATAAAGAAACTAAAGAGCAGAGGCCGAAATTGTATATATAAAAGAACTTATATATAGAAATGTGAGTTACGTTATATTCTATTTTAGGTATGTATAATTCAAATTTAAATTGTCTGAATAGACAATCACTGGCTTAGGGTGTAATATCTAAACAATTTAAAATTAATTAAAAGTCATTCAAAGGTATATTAAGTTATTAACAAATGTTTTAATGCTAAGAGTTTTATAAGTCAGGATTCAAATCGCACTTCCCCATCCTTGTAATTATTGTAAGGGTAAATTGTAAATTACACCTCTAAAATTTGGAAGTGATTGGATTTTATACCCTGAATTCTCAGAATTTGGATTTTATCCCGTGAAATTTGGTGATATTTGGATTTTACACCTTAGGAGCATTCACAATGGGGATTGTACATGGAAAATGTAGGGGAAATTTAGCATCAAGGCACAAAAAGAGTCTAGTAGCCAGACTTGTAAAATCCATTGTTATTTATTCCGTTCCATTCTGGCCGGAATTTTTCGTACCGGTATGCAAACCGGTACGAGAATACCTCACATTCCACCTCGGGTAAGATTTTGGGCCGTTTTGGGTCATTCTGGACAATTCCGGCCAATTCCAGCTGAGATGTGAATTTCGGCCAGTATAGGATTTGGCTTCTTTTTTTTTTAATAAAAAAGTATTTTTTTTGTGGTTAAGAACTTAGGAGTTAGGAGTTAAGATTAAGTGTTAAGAACTTAAGATATGTGATTTTGGTATACATTGTCATAAATAATGTCTTTTGTTTGTTCATTTCTTCTCCCTCTGTCATAATTCTTTTTTTCTTATGATTTGTTTTGTGGTTAAGAACTTAGGAGTTATTATTTGATATTTAGTTATCGACTTGTAAATCTTCTTATTGTGTGATGTTATATTGATGTTTAAGACTTAAGACTAAATGATTTGTATTATTTGATATTTAGTTATTTATTTATTAGAATTGACAATTTTATGTTCTACAAGAATATATATAAATTATTTTTTACGAACCCCGAAACATCCTAAAACGGTATGCCGAAATCGGCGGTACCGAAATATTCCATTCACTGGACAAACCAAAACGGTATTAATAACAATGGTAAAATCTAAGAATTTCAATTTTTTTTGCAATTGTGCTACAATGCCATCCTAAATGTAGGATGGCACTTGTAGCACAATTGTAAACCAAAATATTGATATTTTATTCATTTTTCACTTTTTGCTTTCATTGACTTTGTCTTTCAACCCCTTTCTCTCTCTCTCTCACCAGTCACTCTCATCTCCATTTTTTTTCTTCAGTTCTAGTTCTCTCATTCAATCCTCCCCCTCTCTCTCTCGTCCCTCTCTGTGTGGATCGGTGCCCATACGTCCGGTCGTGCGATGGCGAGGGTCCAATGGTGTGGGCAAGTGCTGCAACAATGTGGGCAAGTGGTTGCAGTGGTGTGGGCAGATGGTTGTGACGGCGTGGGTTTGGTGGCTTCGGCAAGATCTCTTCCCTTTTTTTTTATTTATTTTTCCTTGAATCAAGCTTCTATGGTTTTTTTTTTTTTTTTTTCCTTGAATCAAGCTTCTATGGGTCTCATAGTTTGGTGGAGCTCATGGTTTGATGTGGCAAATTGGGGTGGTGTTATGGTGGTGGATTGGTGGGGTGGTGGTTGTGTTGTTGATGGTGGATCAGGGTGGTTTGTGGATGGGGTTTGATGGTGGATCGGGGTGGAGTTGTGGTTTGTGCTAGGGGTTTGTTTGGGGTTTGGATGAGTTTCTGTATTGGGGATTTTGGGTCTAGGTTTTAGGTGGTGATGAGTGATTGAGAGAGAGTGGAATAGAAAAATGAGATTGAGAGAAAAAAATATTTATTGTGTAGATATATTATTTTAATGTGTTGTATAGGAAAATAAAAGATAGGATGTTGGGTGTGTTGTAAAATGGTATGATATAATTGATAAAGTAGATTTGAAATGGTAAAATAGGATAGGATGACATTTCCAATTGTGAATGCTCTAACATTTCAAAATTTTGGATTTTATCCCCTATATTTTAGAAGTGTTTGGATTTTACTCCCTAAAGTTTTGTGGATTTTACACCCTAAAGTTTTAGAATTTGGGAGTGCAAAATCCATACAACTGAAACTTAAGGGGTAAAATCTAAGTTTTGAAATGTCAAGGTGTAAAATCAAAATATCCCAAACTTCAAGGGTAAAATCTAAATTCTGAAACTCCAAGGTATAAAATCCAATCACCCAAACTTTAGGGTTGTAATTTACAATTTACCCTTATTGTAATATATATATATATATATATATTTTTTTTTTTAAAAAAGAGAGAGAGAGAGAATTTTCCAAATTTGAAAACCAAATATAAAATCTAAATTTTTCTTTAAAAAAAAGTGTAAAATCTAAATATACTGGCAAATAAAAAAAAATCCAGCAAAATGGAAAAGAAAAGGTAAAGGTTGAAATAAATTAAGATTTTATTTTATACATAAAATTTATGCATCTAAAATTTTGTGAAAGTTTTGATTAACCAATACCTTATCTTAAAAAAAAAAATAAAAAAAAAAGAAATGGAATCAGGCAATCAGCAATCGGCAATTTATTAAAGGAGATTTTCCAAGAAATTTCTATGAACCACACCTCTCTTCCCCTCCAGGCCTTCACCACCAATATCTATCTCAAAAAAGTTGTCACCTCATCTCCACCACCTCTATTTACCAATCTCAAAAACTTCTCATCTACCTAACAAGTATAAATTTTTTTTTTTTATAGGACCCTAACAAGTATATACAACAAGGAAATTGTTACAGAGTAGTACATATTCTTCATTAGCTCTTAGCATTATTTGTGATTTCCTAAACCTCGTAAATAATTTCAGGTGAAAGTTCTTCTTTTTCTCCACATTTTTTCCCAATTCCTTAGGCTATAAGTTATGTATCGATTCTGAATGATCAAATAAGTAGTATAAGGTTAAGGTATAACCATTATTTAATTTATTTTAAAAAAAAAAAAAAAGAAGAAGAAGAGAGGAAAAATTATTACAATTAGTCAGACTTTTTTTAATGCTTGACAAGGAAGAAAGTCGTTAAAACTGCAATTACTACAAAAGAAAATTACATCACAAAAGTCACAATCAAATCAATTTCTTAAAATCTTCTATAAAAAAAAAAAAAAAATTTCTTAGAAAAGAATAATCTCGATCAATTAAGATTTTATGTTATAAAGTATATATAGATATAAAATTAAATATGATACTACGAGTATGTCCATGTAATGCAAATGTTAATTAATAAACGAGTTTAAAATGAAAAAAAAAAAGGATTGATATTATTGGAATTGCTCATTAAAATAGATTATAATAAAAATGGCCGTGCATCACCTGAAGAAATAATAGTATGTAATAATTCTCAAAGATCAAAGGGATGGAGGCAAACAAGTAAAATTAAGGTTTTTCCAAAAAAAAAATCTTTTAAATAAATAATGAAACTTCTATTAAATTTTGTGAAATTTTTAAAAATAAAATTTTGCCTAAATTGGTCTTTTAAATTTACTAACAAAAATTTAATCTATAAAGTAAATTATATTAATATTTTTTGTTTGATGTTGCAAGGTCTAGCAAACTAGTTTTTTTTTTTTAATACAAAATAGAAAATTATACTCTAATTTAATCTAAGTGTAAATATTTGTGAAACTCCCTCCTAGAGACTTGATCCCCGAACCTTACTCCCTCATCTCACAAAATTTTGTATTTGTGGAGTGACCATCATATCAAGAGTGTGTGGTGGTGTCAAGCACATTGTTAATGCAATAATGCAATATGTCTCACCTCACCAACAACGATTTTTCTATTTTTTTTCTCCCTTTTAGTTTTTCTTTCTTTTTAAACCACTAAAACTCAAAAGTAAAAGTTGGAAACAAAGAGTGAAAAATTCATTTGGGTTTAAACTTAAAATAAAAACACAATTTAAATAAAAATATGAGATTTGGACGAGAAATGAAATGAAAAATTTGGCACAATTTTGAAATTGAGAATTGATAAAAATAAAATAGGAGTTTTTTTAGAAGAAAATAATAAAATAGGAGTGAAACATGATAAAATAGAAATTAAAACTATAAATAAAAATAAATCATATATATTATATAATAAGAGTTGGGTTTAAAAGCCGTGGTTGCGCCAAATGGCTGCACCAAATTGAAGAATTTTTTTAAATCAAAATCAAAATAAAAAAAATTATTTATATCACTATATCCTATTATAATTAGGATTTATAATTAAAGTATTAGTTGTTATCCATTTTATTAGGGTTTCTAATTAATGTGTTTGTTGTTATCTCATAAAAAATGGAATAAAACACACACACACACACACACATATATATATATATATATATATATTTTTTTTTTTTTTGAGAATGAAAGCATACATATTGTTAGAGTCCCATTTGATAGAAATTTAAATCCTATTGAAAACATAAATGTTAATCAATGTGTTATATTGCCATACTAAAAAAAAATAGAATTGAAAAAAAGAAACGTCATATGAATAGAATAAAAAATAAAATAAAATCAAAAAATCAAAAACAAAACGTGATTGATGGTTGAGGCAATAAGGATATAAGATTGATTTTTTTTTTTTTAAAGGATATATATTTTTAGAGTCCCATTTGTTGTAAAATTTAAATCCTATTGAAAATAGAATTATTAATCAATGCGTTATATTGCCATACTAAAAACAAAATAGAATTAATAGATAAAAAAATAAAAAAAGGCCTTATGAATAGAATACAAGGGGAAAAAAAAGGTGATGGTTGGTTGTAAGGAAATAGGATATGATTTTTTTTTTTAATTAAAACCTAATTATCAAACGTAGAAAGTTTAAAATAAATTAAAAAATCCACAAAGAACAACACAACTTTATCCTAAGAAGTGATAAAACAATAGAAGAAAAGTTGATAAGAACAAATACTATGTTATATTTATCTAAAAATAATAATTTTAATTAAAATAAAATAAAAACCCCACAAAGAAGAAAAAATTGTTATCAACATAACTTTATCCAAAGAAGTTATAGAATAACTGAAGAAAAGTGTAAGAACACAATTTACAGCCCAAGTCCAAGATGTATGAGATTTTGGTCCAATGAGCCCAGTACAATAAATTTGTAGAGAGTGGGTCAAAGAACTAGGCCCTAATGAGTTTAACAACGGCTAGTACTGAATTGAATGACAATCAAACACAAACAAGAGATTCTGATATCAGTGGATTTCTAGTTTGATGAGGTTACCCTTGTATAAATTGATCACTATTGGATACAAAGACAATTTAAATTGCTATAGTGTTCTCTTTCTATTTTTTCTGATCCCTTTCTCATGGAGGGTCTTTCACATTATATAGCTCCCTTTGGATCATCTTGATCCTACACTTGTTGATCGTTTAAGCCCTTACTTGAGTATTTGTCCCATCGGACACCCTTTTTGGCTTTCTGTGAGTTGTGATAGCCAAGGCAGCACTGTTCTGAGGTCTTCTCCACATAAATGTGGCTAGAAAAGCAATTGCAGTGCATTTAATGCAGTGGTAGCAGCTTTTTCTTAGATATTTTTGGGTTTCCTTCCTTCTCATATGTTCATGAGGCACGTCCCCATCATTAGAGCTTTCTGGAGGGTCATTCTAATTGCTAGAATAGATATTTGAGCTGCATTCATCATATTCGAGGAGGAGTTCCTTCTCGGACCACCTTTCATTCGCCCCTTACTTATGAGACTTTAAATTGGAACTCCTAATAACTATTTGTTCCTCTTGGGTCCTTATCCCTACAATAGCCCCTCAAAATTCCAATTTTTCCCTCTCATCTGAGAAGAAAAAGTGGGGTTTTGATTTTTAAGAGATGAGACCAATTGATTCCTTGATTCACACGTGTGGGAATGTGGTTTTACGTGCTTCATAATTGCTACTGACGCTTTATAGCCCACGAGGCGTCATTAATTGCTCCAGGTGGCGTTATGTTCCTCGCATCCAACGGTGAGACGCCAATCCAACGTCTGATATTTTTCCTAGAATTTTGAGCGGGAGTATTCCCACTCATTTTCTCCCTCTATATAAAGCATTGAGGGAAATCACTTTCTCCTTATTTCACAAGTCTTCAAACTCTCCAGAGATTCCAAGCACTCAAACTCACTGAGCTTTCTAAGTTACTAGACTTCCCATACCTTTTCTTTGAGAAATCCTTGAAAATTTTCTAAAAGTTTCAGAGATTTAAGCACATCTTAGTTTTTGTAAGTTTCTATCTCTTTGAATTTTTCTTTCTCTCCTTGGCCTGTCTTCTCAGCCTTCCTGTTCTTAGTTTGCCATTTAACTTGTCCAAATGGGTAGATTCAAGCATTTAGTAAACTCCCCTGCCAAAATAGAGGCCTTTAAGGATAAATATCATATAACCCAGAAAGTTGCTCTGCGATATTGTTCCCCCAAACAAATAGTGTCACACAGAGAAAGGGGGAAAGTTATCATTCCTATGATAGCTTTCATAAAAGGGGGAATGACTCTCCCCATGGATAGGATAACGTGGGATTACCTCCTCAACCATAGGATATGTCCCTACCAATGTGCGCCCAACCTTTTTAGGGTCCTAGGTAGTGTTAATGCTTTCAACGAGCATCTACGCTTGGGGCTCACCTGGTATGATGTGGTCCACATATACGAGTGTCACTCCCTCAAAAACATGGGATATTATCTTAAGTCCCGATCAAACATTGTCAGATTAGTATCATGTTTACCTAAATCTAACAAGGGTATGAAAGATGACTATCTGATAACTTCGAGAGCGTGGCATGATGGCCTTCCCTGCCTCATCCGAGAGGGAAAGCTAGGTGGGATACCTTAGAGTTAGGTTCTATAGCAAGAGATCTGCATTCTTTGACCCCAACCATGTCATTATTTCTCTTTCATCCTGCTTTCTTTTGATGATGAATTTAGCTTTCTAACCATATTTTGTTTCTCGGTTACCTTTGCAGATAAGAGACACATGGCGCCTAGGCTCAGCTTTACCAATGTTACTGCTCTCAATTACCTGCTGAGATCTGAGATTTTTGTAAGTGAAGATAGGCAGCTACGAGCCGTTCACTTAATTTTGAACTTCCAACCAATCTCAGAGATATATCAAGACGTCGGTAACGCTATTAGAGCGGGTGACCCAAGGTTGGCTCAGATTGTCATTTCGCGACCAAATTTCTTAGCCCGAGCCGATCTTCCACCAGTTGCACTGCCACTTCCACAAATTCTACCTAAAGTAGCAGCAGTACCCGAGGAGCAGATTGCCTCATCACGTCTATCAATAGAGAAGGAGATAGACAAATTCCACTTTGAAGAAGAAGAGAATCCAGAGATTCCTTTAGTCACCATCTCGAACGCTAAGGGTGAAGTAGACAGGCATTCTGGTGTTCACACCCCTATTTTGGTGATTGCTTGCCCAGATAGCTCCTCTAAAGATGAAGAACATAGTATGGCATTGCACAAGGGCAACAAGAGTTTAAGAGAACTCATAGCTTCCTGGGGCAAGGTGTCAACTTTGAAAGAAGCCACCAAGTCCCAAGTTCCTACTAATCTTCCCCCTCCTCCTCCTTAGATCCCCACCGACCACGAACTGAAGCCATTTCCTGACTTGAAGAAAAAAAGGCTAATCAAGGTGCTTGAGGAAGGCGAGGTGGGTCCTCAGAAGAGGACTAAACAACAAAAAGTGGCCAAAGATGCTCGGGATAAGAGGTCCCAATCCGTGGACAGCCGAGAAGAATAAAAAAAGGCAAATGTGCATAGGACACAACGCACATGGTCTCTACGGCTGGAGGTGGATAAGACTCCCATCCCTTGGAACACCTCAGTCCGAGAATTCCAAAAGGGTTGAGCGGGATATATTGTTGAAGCCCTAGAGTAGCCTTTACTCCTCCCGAAGAATATGAAAGCTTATAGGCGCTTCAAGTAGAACGACCTCTTCCTATCCTTGAAAATGGACCTTGCTATGATAAGCAATCTACATGCTCATGAATTTAGATGCCAAATTGTACTTTCATTCTTTCTTTACTTTTTAACTCATATTATTTTTCTGTTGTCTTTGGGCAGATTGCTTAACAAGTTTTCATGGCCAAGGAGTACATTCGGGATGCTCGTAAAGAGGCCGAGGCTGAGGCCCTCTCTCATGCTGATGTTGAGAAATCATTGGGTGCCCTTAAACAGGAGCAAGTTGAGATGTTCGAGAAGCTTAAAGCGGTGGACCAGGCTCGCCTGAGTGCTAAGGCCGGTCTGAAAACCATAGAAAGGCAAGCTGAGGATCAACGCCAAAAGCAGCACTTGACCGAGATAGATCTGGCCATTCAAAGGCAGTTGGTCCAAGATCTTAAGGTTGAGTTACAGAAGGCCAATGAGGCAACTCAACTGGCCAAGGAAGCAACCGAGGCTGAGAAGCAAGCTTCATATCTACTTGGCATGGAGGAGACGCAAATAAGACCTGTTGATGAGCTTCCAGAGGTATGCAAGGATTACTGTAACGTGACATGGGATAGGGCCCTTAGCACTGTAGAAGTCCCTGCAGACTCTATTTGGAGGCATCCCAGGAGTGTATACTACCATCCGAATATCTGCGAAGTCCTCGGTGCCATCTCCTCTCCCCTTGCCCTTGCTCCAGAGACTTCCAAGCAGCCCCCGGCTATCCAAGATGCTCTCCCTCTCCCTGAGGCTTTGAAGGGATCCAGCCAACTTGGTGATCAAGGCCAGGGGGTTGAAGGGGAGAAAGAAAAGGGTAAAGGCAAGGGGAAAAAGCCTTCCGCCGAAGCCAAGGATGCTGCCAAGGATAGGGAAGCTGCAGCCAAGGCGAAGGAAGCAGAGGCCAAGACCCAAGAAGCTGATCCTAAGGCCAAGGACGCTCCTACTTCCCAACTGAGCCAGAAAGAATATCCTCCTGCTCCTGATGCTGAAGCCTAGCATTTAGGATTTTCTTTGTAATTTCTTTTGTAGTAGTTTTTTTTTAAAAAAAATGACATTATGTCAATGTGTATAATGTACTTTCTCTTTCACTTAATGAGAATGTGTTTCTCTTCATCTTTTGCATTTTTGTTCTATGTGCTCCGAGTACCACTATTATAAATAGCATTGAACTTTTGTTATTTTACCTTTAATAAAAACTAATAACGATACACTGTTAACAACTTCAGGAGTTGGCTATAATACTGGGTTCGTCTTGACAGTTAGTGAGAAAAAAAAAAGATATCATAATGTGTTAATTTCACCCATGTATGTGGTCTAAAAGACCAAACATAACTTAAGATATGTTTAACATTTATAAAAGAATGAATAAATGTCATTGAATGTTAATTTTACCCAAATATGTGGTCTGGGAGACCTGACATAGCTTAGGATCAATTTAACACTTATAAAAAATGTCATTGAGTGTTAATTTTATTTTAGTATGTGGTCCGAGAAACCTGACATAACTTAGAATATGTTTAACACTTATAAAGAATGAATAATGGGAAGTATAATGCCTTTGATAAATGAAAATGTTCAAAAAAGAGACTTTCATTAATAATAATACCTTTTCAGGTTGTTTACATTCCATGGACGTGGTATTACATGTTCACCCAAATCTTCAAGAAAGTATGCTCCTATGCTAGCTACTGAGGTGATGTGGTAAGGCCCTTCCTAGTTAAGCCCATGCTTTCCCCATGCTAGATTCTTTGCCGTGCCTAGAACTTTCCTTAACACCAAGTCACCTGGCACTAATGGCCTCAGCTTTACATTGACATCATAACCTTGCTTGAGTTTGTGTTGGTAGTATGCTAGTTGAACCTTTGCATTTTCTCTTTTTTCTTCAACAAAGTCTAGGCTCTTTTCTAATAACTCATTGTTACTGCTTGGATTGAATGAGGTGGTCTTTAATATTAGAAAACCAATTTCTAAAAGAATGACAGCCTCGGCTCCATAAGTCATTGAAAAGAGGGTCGCTCATGTTAACCTGCAAGGTGTAGTTCTATACATCCATAGGACATGGGACAATTCTTCTACCCATCTTTCCTTCGTGTCATCCAGCCTTTTCTTGAGTCCGTTCACTATGACCTTGTTAATAGTCTCAGCCTGTCCATTTCCTTGAGGATAAACTGGAGTGGAATACCTGTTTGTGATTCCAAGATCACAATAGTATCTTCTGAAGGATTTGCTGTCGAATTGAAGGCCATTATCCGAGATGAGGGTACGAGGGACCCTGAACCATGTGACAATGTTTTTCCAAACAAATTTCTTGGCATCTACGTCTTTGATATTTGCCAAAGGTTCATTTTCAACCCACTTGGTGAAGTAATCCATTCCGACCAGCAAATATCTCTTATTTCCTACTGCTTTAAGGAAAGAGCCAACGATATCTATGCCCTATTGAGCAAATGGCCAAGGGCTGGATAAGGGGTTAAGGACTCCTCCTGGCTGATGTATATTTTGTGCAAATCTTTGGCACTGATCACACTTTCTCACATATTCCTACGCTTCTTTCTGCATATTTGGCCACCAATAGCCTTAAGTGATAGCTCTATGAGACAATGATCTTCCTCCTGTATGGCTTCCACAAATCCCGTCATGTAAATCCTCAAGGAGTAGCTCCGACATTTCAGGGTGAATGCAGAGTAGGTATGGACCAGAAAAAGAGCGCTTGTACAGTTTTTGGTTCTCAGATTGCCAGAAACAAGGCACTTTTCTCCGTACTTTGTCTGCCTCTGATTTATCCTCCAGCAAGATGTCCTATTTCAAGAATAATACTATGGGATCCATCCAGTTAGGCCCTACTCTGACTTGTTGAAAATGGACCATCTTTCCCTTAACTTCTGTGGGTTTGCACAAGTCTTCATTAAGGATAACCTAAGGTAAGCTCTGCACCAAGGAAGTTCCAAGCGTGGCGAGGGAATCAGGATGTGTGTTTCCACTTTTAGGGACGTACAGTAGGCTGAATGATTCAAATCTTGATTGCAAATGCCTAACTTGACTTAAATACCCTTGCATTCTCTCATCTCTTGCTTCTAATTCGCCCTTTGCCTGGCTGACCAGTCTTAAGTCTGAAAACATCTTTACTGTCTTTCCTCCCATTCTTTGAACCATGGACATTCCTTCTAGCAAAACTTCATATTTAGCCTCATTATTTGTGGCCCCACTCCAAATCCCCTTTGGTTTGCTGCTCCATCAACATATACCTTCCAAAACGAAGGTTCTTGTAGGGATATTATGCCAACCGATTTTCCATCCATGTGCTGTGCTTTTGTCACTTCTTCTAGTGAAGGTTCAGCAAATTTGGCCACCAGGTTCGCGAGGACCTGGCCCTTGACAGAAGTACGAGGCATGTACTTGATGTCAAAAGTCCCTAGAACTGTGCCCCATTTAGCAATCCTCCCCGTATAATCAACACTTCAAAGTATAGCCCTAACCAACTTTATATTTCAAAAATAAGTCAAGACAGTTTAGTGAGCATACATTAACACATGTAAAACTTGTGATGACCAAATCACATTATATCTGCACATGTATCAAGAATAGCAAAGAATATTGCGTGTTGTATGTGAAAAACATCACAAGATTGCGTAAGTGTATACATGTTATGACGATTTGAGATATGAGAAACCTGCTTTAACTCACACACAATCATAACTGCTTGATGGGGACTATCACCTTCAAGGTACATCCTATAACTCCCACATCTCCTAGAATACACGCTTGCAATCATTTTTAAAAGCATTTTTGACCTTTTTGCTTTTGATTTTTCTTTGCATATTTTTCTTTTAAGTATATCATACATGGGCTTATTAGAGAGAGAGAAGAAATACCCAATGATAACTGCTTGATGGGGACTATCACCTTCAAGGTACATCCTATAACTCCCACATCTCCTAGAATACACGCTTGCAATCATTTTTGAAAGCATTTTTGATCTTTTTGCTTTTGATTTTTCTTTGCATATTTTTCTTTTAAGTATATCATACATGGGCTTATTAGAGAGAGAGAAGAAATACCCAATGATATTTGACATTCCAATTTTGCTATGCCTAAGCACACAAATGTCATTGATATCACACTTTAGCTATGCCGGAACATACAGATGTCATACATAATTGGTAGGCAACAGTGGTGAGATGGTTATTAATGCCTTTCTCTCAAGATTTTTTAGTCATTCCCGTCAAAAAGAATGATACGAGTGTTAAGTATAAGAGACAACTCAATCTTACTCATCACAAACAAAAGCCACAAAGTTCACTTGCTTAGTTGTGCATAGAGATGCTCATCTAAGCTACAAACGATACAAAGTTTAGAAAACTTTGTTTCAATGACCATCCAAGGTATACAAGTACCAATGTACACAAAACACACACTGTTTTTGTATTTTTTTTTTTATATCAAAAACAAAATAAACAAAAACTGAAAGTAAACAAACAAAAACATGTTAAATAAAGCAAAGTATAAAACTAGACTGACTCAAAAAAAGAAAAAAAAACACACAAGTAATGCAACAAACAAAAACAAGAAGATAGAAGAAAGTGATGAAATCACTTAGAGTCCTTTTTCTTCCACACCTTAGAAGAACCTTTCCTTTGATTAAATCCTTGAACCGGTGGAGAGGGGAAAGAATTGAAACCGTTCAAGTTCGAAAGGAACATGAGGGCTTTGAGAAGATCACCGAGAGGAGTGAGAGATGATTGAAGCTGATTTTGGCTCCTAGATGCTATTATGCCATTGCTCTATTGAGTGGCTAACCACTTATAGCAATTTGGTCGAGTATGACCAGCAGCTCCACAATGATGACAGAGATGCTACTTCTTTTGTTTAGACTTCTGAGAGTTAGCCTTCTTAGCCTTAGGATTTTTAACATCTTTCTTATCTAGTTTAGGGGGTGCTCCTAAGATAGATTTACCCTTGTCTAAATTCTCACTAGCTAGACTAATTTTAACATCAGTGTTCTCAGTTTCAATATTTCTAGTAGGAGGAACAAAAACAGTAGTATTAGTAGAAGCAGTATTAGAGGAAGAAAGACCATACCCTAAACCTGTTCGATCTGAAGCAAATTTCTGAATGCTAAGCATCTCGTCTAGCTTAGCGCTTGAAGTCCTCTCCAATTGAGCTCTGACTTGAAACAGCTCCGCCTTAAGCTTCTTGGTCTTCTCAGCCAAGAAATTGTTTTCAAACCTCAGTGCTCCAATAGTCTGATCAGCCTCATCAAACTTAGTGGATAATTCCTCACGTTCAAGTTTCACATCACTGAGTTTCTTGGTGGCCAACCTACAAAGTTTTTCATGCTTTTCAGAAACTTTGTACAATTTCTCATAGGTTGTATGGATGTCATCTTAATCATCCATCTTTTCAAATTTGGACTCCACCAATTCTTCTTCTTCGTCCACATCTTCAACAATCCCATTAGTTGGATTGACAGTGGCAGTGAAGGCATTTAAGATTCCGTCATCCTCATTGTCAAAATCTTCCTCAGGCTCAGTGTCGCTCAAGGTAGCAGCAAGTGCCTTACTCTTCCCAATGCTCTTGAGATACATAGGACACTCATGTTTCATATGCCCAAAGCCTTGACACCCAAAACACTTAGGTCCTGCGGGAACAGTGTACTGACCACTTTCCTTAGCATCCTTCTTCCCTTTGTCTTGCCTTTAAACTGAGAAGAACTAGATTGCCTACGGTCCTTGTCGAAGTTCCTTCCGTTGGCATTTTTCATAAACTTCTTAAACTGCCTTGTAATGTAGGAATTCATCTTGGAATCCTCATCATCGGAAGACTCATCTGTGTCATTGCTCTTTGCCTTCAAGGCCATGCTCTTGCCCTTTCCGGACTTTCCAATCCTTGATAACCCTAGCTCAGAAGTCTGTAAATTACCAACCAAGTCTGTCAAAGGAATTTTGTCAATATCCTTTGATTCTTCTATCGTCGTAATCTTGGCATGGAATCTCTCGGATAGAGATTTGAGCACTTTCCTTACAATCTTGGGTTCTGGAATGATTTCCCCAAGATTAAAGGCTGAGTTTACTATGTCCTTGAGCTTGGCATAAAACTTATCAAACGACTCATCCTCCTCCATCTTTATTTCTTCAAAACTTGTAGTGAGCCTCTGAAACTTTGAATCCTTGACAGCCTTTGTACCTTTATAGGTTGTTTGGAGGATGGTCCATGCTTCCTTTGCAATTTCTCTAGAGGATATCTTCTCAAACTCCTCATTAGTGACTGCACTGAATAAGGCATTCAATGCTCTGCTGTTGAAGTTAGTCGCCTTGATCTTTGCTTCATCCCAATCGGCCGGCGCTTCCTTTGGCTTGGTCTAGCCAATCTCTACAGCTTGCCACACCTTCACATCTAAGGACTACAAGAAAGCTTTCATACGTACTTTCTAGTATGCATGGTTAGTGCCATCAAATAAATGAGGTATAATTAATGACTGTCCTCTATCCATGACAAACAAGGGTCAATAGATTAACACAACAAATATTAAACCTAATCAGAGTGTGCCTGCTCTGATACCACTTGATAGGCCACAAACTGAATGATCCCTTGTGATAAAAATTAATTAATTAATTAGCCAAGTTATTAATTAATCAATTTATCATGCAAACGCATTGTAGCACAAATAAATCACCAATAAACTAAATATGTAGTGGAAAATAAATGACACAGTGATTTGTTTACAAATGGGGAAAACCTAATGACAAAACCACCACCGGGTGATTTTCAGGTCACCACTTCCGAAACTCCACTATTATCTCAACAAACGGTTACAAGCAAGGAATCCCAAGTACCTTACCAACCTACAGTTGAACCCTTACCCTAATACCCAATTGGACTTGTTTTGTAGTGACAGATCCCCTTTCTGATGCACGGTTCCCAAGTACGTGACTAACGGTTGCGCGGATCCCAGTATGCGACTTCAAAACACCAATCTGAAAAGATTGTTGGCTGCAAAGTTCTTCAATTCATCCACATGATGAAGATCAGGAAGATGCTTGGTCACAAAACCCTACGGTGCAAATACACAGCAACTTCTTCAAGAGAAAAAGATGAACTAGGTCAAGAACTTTGTCTCTGGTCACAATTTGCTTGAACATAGTTTGCTCAATGCTTGTGCAACTTGTGTACCATATTACATCTCTTAAAACAATCCTTTTATATGTCTAGGGTTAAGAGAGAAGAAGGCACATAGACAGATTCACGGATCCTAAGAAAATCAAAGTTGAATTCTGAAAATTTTAAACCTCAACAAATAGAAGGTGTTGAGAAGCTATCGACCAGCTGTCGAGCTTTAATGAATTTGCACTCTTGCTTGATTTCTTAAACAGGCTTGAAGGTTTCAACACTTGATCTTGAAACGTGGTTTCTTGAAGTATTTGAAACACATCCTAAGTCTACCAAAATACAAGTAAAGTGCGTTTTATCAAAGGATAAGTCAATTACATAAAATCATGACATATGTTCTATAACATGAGAAACACATATGTCCTAACACATTTAGTCATCATTCTTTGATAAGTGGATCCCGCATTTTTCAAGCCAAATGACATCACCTTGTAATGGTAGTTTCCAGTGGGAGTGACAAAAGTTGTCTTATCTTGATCTTCTAGGGCTAGTGGTATTTGATAGTATCCTTGAAAGGCATCTAAAAAGCTCATCCGAGGATGGCCTACGGTGGCATCTACCAGTTGATCTATCTGAGGCATAGGGAAGGGATCTTTTGGGCAAGTTTTGTTTAAATCCGTGAAATCCACACATACTCGCCATTTCCCATTTTTTTTCTTCACAACCACATATTGGCCAGCCACTCAAGGTAGAAAACTTTCTTGATAGCCCTTGCCTGCTTAAACTTTGTCACCTCATTTTGACCACCCCCGAAGCTTCATAAGCACTCCACGCGAATACATCCACATTTTTTCTAAGGAACTCAATTAGCTCTTCCCTCTCTTAGGGAGGTAGCTGGGAACTGACCTAAAAGAACATCTCTAGATCATCGCCAACAACAACCTTCTCTAGATCTTCGCACTTCGCTTCTGCGGTTGATCCATTATCGGGCAATACCAGAGTTTTTAATTACTATAAGCCCCTTTTAGCAGAAGCTAAGGACTCAGCTTTGGGTTGATGTAAGATGGCAGCCACTATGCACTACCTAGCCATAGACTGACTCCCTACAATCTCTTTAACCTGGCCCTCCAACGGATATTTCACCTTCTGGTGCAGGGTAGAAGAGATAGCTCCTAAGGCATAAAGCTAAGGTCTAGCTACAATAGCTGTGTAGGGTGAATAAACGTCCACCACAATGAAATCCACTTTCACCACGTTCGAACCAGTCTGTATGGGCAGTCTAATCTGACCTCTTGGAGTAACAGTCTTCCCTTCGAAACTTACTAGAAGGATATTGTAGGCTGTTAAGTCCTCAGATTTCAAATTTAGCCCCTTGTACAGGTCGGGATACATTATTTCGACAGCACTGCCCTAGTCTACCAACACTCTCTTCACATCATACCCCCTTATCCTGAGTGTGACCACCAGAGCATCGTCATGGGGTTGGATGGTTCCGATTTTATCTTCTTCCGAGAAGCCCAGAACTTACGAGACTTCTATTCTGACTCTTTTTGGCTCCGAATTATTGTTCTCAGTGGATAGTCGAGCCACAGACATCACTCTGGAGGGAGGAGAACCGGTCCTCCCAGGAGCAGCAAAATTGACGTTGATTGTTCCCAGATGAGGTCTTGAAGAAGCATCTCTTCGGGGATCCGAACCTGTCTGCTCCGCTTGGCCATTGGAATGGTGCAGCAACTGCTTCAACTTCCCTTCTCGAACCAGCTGGTCCAGATGATCCCACAAATTCCTACAATCTTCTATAGTGTGCCCCTGGTCCTGATGGTGTTGGCAATAAAGGTTCTGGTTGTGCTTCATGGGGTTTCCAGACATCTTGTTCGGCCATTTAAAGAACGGCTCGTTCTTAATCTTCTCTAGAACCTGATGCACCGGTTCTCGAAATACTACATTAATTGTCTGGGTGTTGGTAAACCCTAATTGTCTAGCAAAATCTCTTCGAGGTCGGTTTTTATTGAATCGATCCAACCTGAAATCCCTCCTCTCCTGAGGGATAACCTTTGCTTTACCTTTCCCTTTCTGTTGGTCTTCCTTCACCCTCTTGTACTTATCAATCTGGTTCATAAGTTGGATCACATTGGTAATAGGTTTGCTAGTTAGAGACTTCCTTAAATTGTGCTCGATCGGGAGGCTAACCTTAAAAGTATTGATAGCCGTGTCATCAAAGTCACCATCTATCTCATTATACATCTTCTAGTATCTGTTTGAGTACGTTTTTAAGGTCTTCCCCTCTTACATGGACAAGGACAGTAGTGAGTCTAAAGGCCGAGGTACCCTACTACATGTGATAAAACGAGAGCCAAAAGCATGGGCGAGTTCCTTAAAAAAGTTTATGGAATTGGCCCTCAGATCATCGAACCTTCTCATCGCCATAGGTGCCAAATTGGAGGGAAATACTTTGCACATCAAAGCCTCATCCTTAGAGCGGACAGCCATCCTCTGGTTGAACTGGCTCACATGTTCTACAAGGTCCGTTTGACCATTGTAAATGGTGAACATGGGCTGATGGAATCGCCGAGGAAGTTTTGCCCTTTCTATCTTGCGCGTGAAAGGTGATTTGGAGATTGATTCAACGCCTTGCTCATAGCGTCATTTTCCAAGCCTTTACAAGGTGGGCTCTTGTATCTTCGCCTATGGTGGTGCTCTTCATCATAGGAGAAAGTATTGCTTGGTGGAGTTCTTGACCTTTGCTTGTAACTAGCAGCCTCTTCATCATTGGAGGAAACGTTAGAACTAAAAGGGGTTCGTTTCTGTTGTGCATGGTGCAACTTCTTCTTTAAATCGTCAATCTCCCTTTGCATGGTTCTTTCATTCTACTCTTGAGAGACATGACTCCCAACCCAAGAATGACTTTTACTAGCATGTGTGGTGTGTGCACTACCTTCTCGATCTCACTTGCATTCAAGGTTAAGGAAGTCATCCTGTCGCCTAGAACCCATGGATTCTTCTCAATAAGGACCTGATCTTGCCATAGTTAGACGTCGAACTCACTATCACACTAGAACTTCCCACAGGCGGCGCCAATTGTAAGGACAAGATTTACGACCCAAGCCCAAAATGTATGAGATTTTGGTCCAATAAGCCCAATACAATAAATTTGTAGAGAGTGAGTCAAAGAACTAAGCCCTAATAAGTTAAACAACAGCTGTATTGAATTAAATGACAATCAAACACAAATAAGAGGTTCTGATATCAATGGATTTCCAGTCCGAGGAGGTTACCCTTGTATAAATTGATCACAATTGGATACAAACACAATTTAGATTGCTACAGTGCTCTTTCTCTATTTTTTCCAATCCATTTCTCATGAAGGGTCTCTCACATTATATAGCTCCCTTTGGATCATCTAGATCCTATACTTGTTGATCGTTTAAACCCTTACTTGAGTACCTGTCCGATCAGACACCCTCTTGGCTTTCTGTGAGTTATGGTAGCCAAGGTAGTACTGTTCTGAAGTCTTCTCTACATAAATGTGGCAAAAAAAGCAGCTGCAATACATTTAATACGGTGGTAGTAGCTTTTCCTTAGATATTTTTGGGTTTCCTTCATTCTGGTATATTCATGAGGCACGTCCCTATCGTTGGAGTTTTCTGGAGGGTCATTCTAATTGCTGGAATAGATATTTGAGTTGCATTCATCATATCTGAGGAGGAGTTCCTCCTCAGACCACCTTCCATTCACTCCTTACTTATGAGACTTTAAATTAGACTCCTAATGACTATTTGTTTCTCCTCGGACCATTCAACATCATCGGACTAAGCCCAAGGCCCAATATATGATACTAGGCCCTTATCCCTACAAAAAGTATAACTACTTATATTTAAGCGAAATCTAATGTGTATGAATAGCAATTAAAACTAAAGTACCGTAAATGTGCATCTACACTATCTTTTGTAAAAAAGAAAACTAATTTGTAATAATATATATCCCATCATCAAGAATGATTTACATTATCTAAAATAGCTAAATTAAACTTCTACCACAAGTTTACAATTTAAAAGATTAAATTTTGTAAACTCAATCAGTATCTTTGCCAAAATAATTGTACGGTTTCTCTAACTTAAAATCCTATATCAATTAGGTTATGTTCCATCTACTTTGCATGGGCAAAAATAGTTTATTGTATCTAATGAATCTAAGTTATGCCATCACAAAAGGTAGGTACAATCTAGACACAATTTGTAACATTAAGATGGAAAGACAAGGAAAATTGTGTTATTAATATGTTTGATCTATCGCAATATCACAATCTTAGTCCAACAATAAACAACAAAAGTTAGTAATTTTCATACTTTTTTTTTTTTTTAATAGTAATTGAAAGCTAATTCTTAGTATTTTTGAAATAGTGTTGTTTTTCATTATGGAATCAAATATTGTTTAGTTTTATTAGAAAATTGGTATGGTTGAAGAGAATTTTAAAGTTATACAATAATTTTTTTTATTAAGAAAAAGTATTTCATTAATTTATTATTTCTCAAATGCATTATTATATTGTATTTAATAAGTTCTTGACCAAAACCATGCAATGCACAGGCATTCAACTAGTAAAATAAAATAAAATAAGCATCTTTTCTCGGTAACTAACCTTAAGTAAACAAAACAAATTTGCTTGTAAGTCTACTATAATAAAAAAACGTAAAGGAATTACTCAAAAGTCATATATCGAAAATTGATATATGTTTCAATATGAAAACCAAGTATAACATCTAAGTATAAGGGCAAATCAAAATAACCAACAAAATAAAAATAAAAATATGGTGTGTTACAAACTTACAATATCTCCCTACAATTAAAGGTTCACTTTGTTATAATATATATATTTATATATTAAAGGTTCACTTTCTTCTTTTAAAAACAAAAATATAAATATAAATATAAAAAAGAAGAAGTAAAGGGTCATGTTATTTATTTATTAATGAGAAAGAAGTAAAAGTTCACTTGATTCTCCGATGGAAAAAAAAAAAAAAAAAAAACAAAAAGAGAAGAAGAAAAGAAGTAAAGTTTCACTCAAATTTGATCGTATTAAATATAATTTTCTTATAAAATTTGAAAGCATTCAAGAATCACATTCTTAAATATTAAATATTTAAGGTGAGCGTTTCTTATCTCCCCTTTTTCTTTTTCTCCTCCAATTCCTCGTAAATTTAGTTATGCACAGAATAAGTAGTAGATGTAGAACCATTAAAAAATAAATAAATAAAAGGTGAAAATATTGAATAATGAGTAATGCTATAATTACAAATTATTCTAATTTTTAAGGAAATTGTCTCGAAGAAAAAAGAGTAACAGAGGTCTGTTACATGTATAAAGAAGAAGCTCACATCCCGTTCCCACTATCTACCGATTTCAACAAGAAGCTGCTGAGAAATTTCTCGTCTCAATAACAAGTACTATATATATATATATATATACACACACACACAAATGAAATTGTTACGAGTATTGCATATTATATTCTCCATTCTTCTCTTGGCATTACTCTGCCTCTCTTTGCAACAACCCTAAACTCTTGTTTTCACAAAATAAACAAATAGGTATATTCACTTTGTGCTTTTTTTAGTCTTCGGGTCTATTTGGATACTGTTTATTGTTGAAAATTAAAAACTTATTGCTAAAAATACTGTAATAAAATAATTTTTAAATTATGAATAATGCCCATGGAACCTAGTTTTAAAGTTATATTTACTTAATTTCGTACTTGCGAGTCCCGTGAACCGTGCATGGAACCCAGTTTGGAAACACAAATGCCAATTGCATTTGCTATCCAAACTCACACTTCGTGTTCACAGACACTCTTATCTCTCTACTAGGCTCCATTGCAATGTCTACGTTGAGGTTTCGAAAGCCTAGCGAGAGAGATATATGTGATGAAACACCAGAAGTCAGGTGGTCAGTCTCCAGGAGCCTCAAACGAAGATGGAGGATGGCTTTCACGGCCATATCTTTCATCAGGCTCCTTTTCACTTTGTCCAAGAAAGTCCTTGACAAGGATGGCTCCCTCTTGTGCACCCTTTCCTTCGTTGCCATTGACATGCAGCTTATCAACGAGGACTCCCCACTTGACAACAATGCCGTTACATTGCTTTCTATTGATCCAACAAAGCTTCGTGAAATGGTAAGGGACAAAAACTTTGAATCTTTAAGTGATTTTGGAGGGGTTCAAGAACTTGCTTTAATTCTTGAAACCGATGTAAAAAATGGTTGAGGCTGATCTTATTCACAGACAGCATGTTTTTGGTGCAAACAACTAGTGGCGGCACCACGTTCAAGACCATAATTAAAATTTTTTTTTTTTTGTTTACCCTTTAAAAAAAATTAGGAACACCTTCAAGCAAAATTAGGATTACCCTCAAATATCACCGCACACCCTTAGTGCGAAGGTCACTCCACAAGTATAAGTGTTTTTAGGGTGTGAAGGATAAGGGTCGGGGTTTAAGTCTCCAGGAGGAAGCTTCATACACATATACATTTATATTAAATTAGAGTAGAAATTCTATCTTGTATTAAAATTTAAAAAAAAAAAAAAAAATTGTAACAGAGCAAGCCCACCTAGGAAAAAAAAGTCCAATATCAATCCTAAATAACAAATGGTAAAGCAAACCCACGGATTTTCAAAAAAAAAAAAAAAAACCAAAACCATTACGCGTCCATCGAATCATCAAATGGTAAAGAGCAAAAACTGAAATCAGAAACCTAACTTAAAGAAAAAAACATCATCAACGACAACGACCAACAGACCAAGCACATCGGCACGACGGCGCCTCTGCCTCAAACTCGAGCAACAGAGCACATCGGTCATCGCATCAAGCCTCAAACTCAAGCTCCAGAGCACATCGAAGATCGGTCATGTTTGGCCTCGATTCCTTCCTCGCCTTGACATGCTGCCCCATAGCGCCACCCCTCAAGTCTCCTTGCTCCCTCAAGGTATTTCATCTTTACACTTTACTTCTCTCTCTTTTTCTCTCTTACACATCTTTGGGTTAATGGGTTTGCTGTGGTCTGAGACTCTTTGAACTGTAATTGGCTTAGCTTTACTTTATAACTTTATTTGCCCATGTTTTGACTTTATTCATTGGTGAGTTACTAAGTTTGTCTTTTAGTGTATTGTGAATTTATCTGATTAGCTCTTATGACTAGGGGCCATGAGGCTTGTCTGTTGAGTGGGGGGTGGATGGGGGCTATGGGACCGAGGTGGGATATTTGAATTGGGGAAAGTAAAGAGATGCAAGTTAGTTAGCCTAACTTACCAATAAAAGAAAAAATTATATTATATTAGGACTTAGGCACTAGGCAGGCAGTGGGCTAAGCTGTGGATATTGCACATGGGGTGTGAAGTTAGTTTTGACCTTTTTTGTTGCTACTGCAACAATAGAAAGAATTTTTTTCAACAATGAAATATATAAAGAATGAACTGCGCAATCAAATGGGAGATCAATAGATGAATGTTTGCTTGGTTATGTATATTAAAAGAGATGTAGCTTATAACATTGATAATGAAACTATCATGCAACGATTTCAAAATATGAAAACTTATAGAAGGCAACTGTAAACTTTATGTATTTGTATGTTTTTTTATTGTTGTTGTTGTCAATATATGAATTTCTCTTTTATTAGATTGTGTAATTTATGCTTCTTAAGGAACACCTTGAGAAAAAATTTTGAAGCTACCACTGCAAACAAATACAGAAAACCACCACCAAAAAGATTTTTAACATTTTTGTTTGATGCATTAAAAGATACAACTATTTTAATATTATTGGCATGTACTGTACTCTCTCTTGGCTTTGGTATCAAGCACCATGGCTGGAAAGATGGGTGGTATGACGGTGGGAGTATCGTTGCCTTGTCTTCTTGGTCGTTTTTGTGTCAGAAGTGATTGACTTTAAGCTATCAAGGCAATTTCAGAAGCTCTCAATAAAGAGTAGTGATATAGGAGTGGAAGTTGTGAGAGATGGGAGGCACCAACCTATATCAATATTTGATGTTGTTGTGGGTGATATAGTGTTCTTGAAGATTGGTGATCAGATTTCTCAGATGGGTTATTCTTGGAAGGACATTCTTTGAAGGTGGATGAGTCTAGCATGACTGGTGAAAGTGACCACATTGTGATCAATGAAGGGAATCACTTTATGTTATCAGGCACAAGTGTCACAGATGGCTTTGGTTTCATGCTTGTCACTTTTGTAGGCATGAACACTGGATGGGGCGAGATGATGAGTTCAATAAACCATGACTTGAATGAGGAGACGCCATTGCAAGCACGCCTCAACAAGCTAACTTCTTATATTGGCATGGTTGGCATGATGGTGATAATGCTTGTTAATGTTGTTATGTTGATTTGGTACTTCACAGGGAACACCAAAGATGACAAGGGAAACAAGGGATTCAAAGGTAGTAACACAAAGTTTGATTACGTGTTGAATTTAGTATTGAACATTGTGTCTGCTGCTGCCATTATTCAAGAAAGCTTGCCTTTGGCTGTCACTCTTAGGGCTGTAAACGAGCCGAGCTTTGTCGAGTAGTGCATGTTCAAACTTGACTTGTCAGGAAAAATCAAAAGCTTGAGCTTGGCTTGAACTTATGACAATGCTAAAAATAGTGTTTGAGTTTGAGCTCGTGGAAAAGCCAAAAAGTTTGAGCTTGGCTTGGCTTGATTAATTAGTCAAGCCAAACTCAATCTTAATATCAAGCTTAAACTCGAGCTCAGGTCAAGTTTTTGAGCTTGAGATCTAAAAAAATTACATTATTAAATGCTTAAATCTTTATAAAAAAAGAAAAAAATAGTATACTCATTTTATCATGCATCTAGTCCTACTTATGATTAGCCATTATTCAAATTAATAATTTACATAATTAAATTCATTCATTCATCATTTATTGTCTATAGCTTCAGCAATTGTTCAAAATACAGTTTTTACATTCATGTTAGATGGTGAAGGACTAGAAAAATACATGTTTGTAACTATTATGAATAAGAAAATTCTAATATGTTTCATAACTTTACTTTAGATGATTGATAGGAAAGAATCATATGTAGCCTATTAATTATTTATTTATTTTTAAATGTAACTATAGTCTAAAGTGGCTCTTGATTAGTTTAAAGGAAGGAAAAAATTAAGGTAATATAGGTAGTGGTCTCATGTTGGCAATGTCATTATTAAGATATGTGTAATAAGTATATTTAGCTAACACATATAAACTTATAAATGAGCCTATACTTGAATTGTTTTGTATCAAGCCTAATAGCTCACAAGCTTGTTTGTGAACAACTTTTTTTGCTTAGGCTCAGCTTGTTTATTAAACGAGCCTAAAACTAAGGCTTAACCTTGGCTTATTTATAAACAAATAAACATGAACAACCTTTTTATCGAGCCGAGCCCGAGTTGTTCATGATCGGCTTGGTTTATTTACAACCCTACTCACTCTTAACTCTAGCTTATTCAATGAAAAGCGTGATGGCTAACCATGCTATGGTTAGAAAACTATTTTCTTACGAGACAATGGGCTCCACTACAGTAATCTGCACAGACAAAACAGGCACTCTTACACTAAATGAAATGAAAGTTACAGAGTTTTGGCTTGGAAATGAAGCAATGAAAGATGACACTGTTTGGCAAGTAATATTCTCAAACTACTACAAGAAGCAGTTAGCTTAAACACAACTGGTACAGTTTACAAACCACTTCCTACATTAGTTCCAGAAATTTCTAGTAGCCCAATTGAGAAAGCAATTCTTTCTTGGGCAATATTAAGTTTGGATATGAGTATTGATGAAGTAAAGCAGAATTATCACACAATCCATGTAGAGACCTTCAATTTAGAAAAAAAAAAGAGAGAGAGAGAGAGAAGAAGAAGTGGGGTTTTGGTGAAGAGGAACAATGAGAATACCATCCATACTCATTGGAAGGGAGCTACTAAAATGATACTGGCCATGTGTTCAGCTTATTATGACAGAGAAGGGGTGCTGAAAGTAATGGATGAGGAAGAAAGGTTGCAGCTGGAGACTATTATTAAGAATATGGCACAAAAAAGCTTGAGATGCATGGCATTTGCTTACAAAGAAGTTGAAGAAGAAAGTGGACAAATTCTTGAGAAGCTAGAAGAAAATGGGCTGACATTATTAGGGTTAGTTGGCTTGAAGGATCCATGTTGGCTAGGAGTTAGCATAGCTGTGGAGTCTTGTAGATCTGCTGGAGTGGATATCAAAATGATCATTGGTGACAATGTGCAAACAGCTAGGGCTATAGCTCTTGAATGCAAGATTCTCAATCCTGACGAGGATTTGGATAATGAAGCTATAGTTGAAGGGGTACAATTCTGAAACTACTCACCTGAAAAAGAATGGAAAAGCTTGATAAAATCCTAGTAATGGCCAAGTTATCTCCTTTTGACAAGCTTCTTATGGTACAGTGCTTAAAGCGTAAATGTCATGTGGTTGCAATCACAGGTGATGGAACCAGTGATGCACCTGCATTAAAGGAAGCAGACATTGGGCTTTCCATGGGTATCCAAGGAACTAAAGTGGCAAAAAAGAGCTCAGATATAGCCATCTTGGATGATATAAATTAACGCAAGAAAACTAGAGGAGAAGAATATATTCAAAGGAATACTTAAGAACAAGTTGTTTTTAGAAATCGTTGGGATCACCATAGTTCTTCAATTGCTAATGGTGGAGTTTTTGAAGAGGTTTGCCAATACTGAGAGACTGGATTGGGGGCAATGGGGTGCTTGCATCGGACTTGCAGCTTTCTCCTAGCCAATCGGTTGGCTTGCAAAAGTGCATCCTAGTTTAGGCAAGCCGTTGGCAAACCAAACATCTGTGTCCTAAAAGACCTCCAATATAAGCTATTAACCGAGTGACACAAATGTTTTAGACTAGCTTTCATTAGTTTCTCATTCAAGTTTACATGTGTGTTTAGCAAAAATTAAAAAGTCAACTTATTTTACTATTCAGCTTATTTTTGCTATTATTTATGGGCTTCACTGCACTTTTTGGTACTATTTATCAGTCTCATAGTACTGTTTCAGCTAACTTTTAATTTTATCTACCATATATTTAGTAAATGAAATTTTCTGAAAGTAAATATTCCATTTGCTTAATATTCAATGTTTACGTAAATATTCAATGTAATTATTACTGGCTATTAACTCCTTATGTTATAATTGGAATTTTTTGAAGATATATATAAAAATAAGACTTAAGTACAATATTTAAATGTTGTTCCTTCTATTCACCTCTTAAGATTCTACTATTAGATGAAAGTGTATTTTTTTAATTAAGTAGACACGCGATTGAATCTTAAGAAAGAAACCTAAAGAACTACACTTAAGGTATTGTACCTAAACTTTTACCTATATAAAAATGTATTAGTTCAACTTGTTTATGAGGTTTTGCTATTAAGTTATCATATTGCTCTCAGGTTGATATAAATTAGGTGCTTAAGATGCGACCAGTATGTAGCCTAGTAGGTGGTTGATAGACACGTGAGGGGAGAGGAAGAAAAAAGAACACAAGCAAGGAAGTGTCTTTTCTAGAAATGCATTCATACTGGTCATTTCCAAAAAGTCACATAAAAAAATAAAATAAAATAAATAAATAAAAAGGAATAAAAAAAGAGGAAGAAGAAGAGAGAGAAAAGCTTCCTATTAATGGTACAGAATAAATAAATAAATGATTTTTTTTATTTTTTATTTTTTTAATATTGACTTTTTATTTTTTTTTTTTAAATTTGGTCTTCTTACCACGTTTTCATCTTCATCCTATCTCTTCCATTGATCATGACAATTATTAGTCATAGTCTCAAAAATCAAAATCACATTTAAAAAAGGGTTACATTAACCGGCACTATAAGGGTGCGTGTTAACACACTACTTTATGTCAGAACTTATCACTTTATAGTAGAATATTTGTCAATCACCTAGTTTTATATCAGTATTTTATTAGCTTTATAAATTTTAAGGTCAGCTTTATACAATTTATATTATTTATCTATTTTTTATTAAGTAAAACCCACATTATTTTAATTTTAATAAATACTACTTGTTAATATTTGCCAAAAAGCTCAACAACTCTTGATCATGACAAGTATTAGTCATTGTCTCAAAAATCAAAATCACATTTAAAAAAGTTTGACTCGTGTAGATTTACAAGGACATATATTTTCCCAAAAAAGAGAAGGAAGAAAAGAATACATTCCTAGATTCTACGGTGCCATTAACATGCATGTCAGGAATGCTAGATTTATGAATTGGAAAACCCAATTATGCCACTGTCATGCGCATAGCCCATGAAAATACATTCAACTATTTTTGGTTTATCTTTGTCCTTTAGCAATAGGAATTAGCATTTTTTTTTTTCCAAACACCTGCACACTTACAAGAATTTATAAGAAGGTGTTTCACATTTTTATAATTTATTGAGTGCCTCATTAGTTTTCTTTTGAATCAACTCATTGAGAATATATTTGGCAAAAATAATAGCTCCCCTCAGAAGTTTTGAAGTAAACTAAAACTTATCAATATTGTATTCGTCATTTCCATTAATGCTCTATTTTTCAATGCAACAACTTTGTTTTGATAAGGTGAATAAGGTTCAATGGTTTGGTAAACAAAATTCTTCAAAAGGTGATTTTTATGCTCTGCTAGGCTGCTTCTAATACTTCTTAGAACCTTTTCTTGAGTTGATTCTCATCCTCATCTATATAGATCTAAAAGCTGAAGCGTAACATTTATTGTTGTTACGCTCTTATTTTGAGCCACATCAATGACTATGTCATCCACCCATTTTCAACATTATCTCTCTTTTTTTTCTTATTAATTTCCCAATTTATTGTTATACTTTCCCCAACTTTCTCCTTCCCTTTTACCTTTTCATCTCCTTACTAGTATCTACCTTAATATTATTTTTCCTCTATCCATTTATCTTCTTTTATTTTTCATTGTTCTTATTTCCCTCTTCCTACTATAAATTTACAATTCTTTATCTCATTCTATGCATAGTTTTCCCATACGCAAAATGTTATTTCTCTCTCTCAAATTTTTTTTTTTTTTTCATTTTTTGGTGCATTTTTTATAAAACTTTTCTTGCATCTCTACTTTAGGTTGATGAATTTTTATACCATTTTGAACCCTACTTTTGGTTGATGTGATTAAGTTGTTATCTTTTTTCTTCTCTTTGATTTCATAGATATTATCCTATTACATTAAAAAAATAGTACATAAGAATAAAATATTATTTTATTACATTACATAACATGACTTTGATAGTTTGTTATTTATTAATATATTTTTTTTACTTTTTACTTTTTTTCTTCTCATATTATTTTCTATAAATTTCTTATTATTTTTCTCTCACACTCTCTCTTGAAAAAGTGGTTTTTTTTTTATATATATTATTTTTTCTTGCAATTCTACTCTCTATTAATTAATCATTGTGATTTTTAAAATTCTATTTTGGGTTCAAACATTTTGGTGTTGTATTTTTTTAGTTTCCCATTACAAGCTCTCTCTCTCTCTCTCTCTCTCTCTCTCTCTCTCTCTCTCTCTCTCTCTCTCTCTCTCTCAGTTTCAGTTTCAGTTTGATTTTTATTTAAGTTAATACTTGATTATTTCGGAAGTAAGAATTTGAGTTTATATCAAAACAAATTTTGACTATACTAATACAGATCAGCATTTGGTCCATTTCGGTCTATTATCACTTCATCTATTCGATCTGGTTTGGTCTACTCCAGTCCACTTTGGTCCACTTCAACTTAATTAGGTCCATTTTCGGTCCACTTTTGTCCTATTCGGTGTATTTTCGTCCATTCGATCTACTTCGGTCATGTTCAGTTGACTTTGGTCCATTCCATCCAACTAGGTCCATTTTGGTCCATTTAGTCCACTTCGGTCCAATTTGGTCCATTGTCCACTTAGGCCTATTCAGTCCAATTTAGTCAACTTTGGTTTATTCAGTCCATTATTGGTCTATTTCAGGTCACTTCGGACTAATTTGGCATACCTAAATGAGAAAATACAAGTTTAGATTGAGAGTACTATCAATTATTTAAATAATATCAATTGTAATTATATAATAAGTTTTGATTATTATAATAATCTCATTAACAAAATGAGAATTTGAATATAAATTTGAAACTAAAAAATTTTAATTGTACCTGTAGGATAAGGGCCAAAATTATATATTGAGCCTTAAGCATTGGCCGAGGACGTTGGTTGGTCTGAGGACGAATAAATAGTAGTGAGGGTGTTAAGTTTAGAGTCCCATGAGTATGTTGCAAATGCAAAGGTTGGGGGAGGTGGTCCAAGGAGGAGTATCTCCTCGGATAAATGAAGCACATACCAAATGTATGTCCTGTCGTTCAAAGTGACCTTCCAAGAAATTCCATTGATAGGGACGTGAATTATGAATGTACAAGAGGGATGGAAGCTTAGAAATATCTAAGAGAAAGCTGCTACCACCGCATTAAATGCTCTGTAACTAATCCTCTGGCCACATTAATGAGGAAGTGATCTCTGAACAGTTTTTTTCAGCCTTACAGCTACCCCCAAAGACTTCAGAAGGGTGCTGATGGGACAATGATCAACATGAGTGATCTACCGTCCACGTGTAAGGTGAAGATAAGAAAAGGGAGATAGTATAAATTAGAGGGAGGACCCTAAAAGAGAAGGATCAAAAAATAGAGAGAGAAAGCATTGTAACTATCAAAAAATTTATTTGTAACCTGAACAATTGATTTATATAAGAATTGACCTTCACGGATTGTCCCGAGGGCGAATTTACTTAGAAAAAATCCTTCCTGTTCTAGCTTAATTGTCTTTTAAATCCATTCTAACCGTTATCCAACTCATTAGGGCCAAGTTTTCTGACCCACTCTCTACAAATTCATTGTACTGGGCTCATTGGACCAATATCCATTTACACTTTGGGCTTGGGCTCCAAACCGTATCCATACAATTGCCGTTGTCTGTGGGGAGAGCTTGTGTGATAGTGAGTGTAACGGTTAATCAT
Organism: Quercus wislizeni; assembly: GCA_023055345.1. Classification (NCBI taxonomy): domain Eukaryota; kingdom Viridiplantae; phylum Streptophyta; class Magnoliopsida; order Fagales; family Fagaceae; genus Quercus; species Quercus wislizeni. The sequence goes on from JALGQJ010000005.1 coordinate 27,406,141, forward strand.
AGTGGGATCAAGTCCACACCAGGTAGAATCCAGGGGGTCCTAACGTCAAGATGATTTCCTCAATCTTAAGCACAGAAGGGATTAGCAAGGAAGTGTACACACCGTCCATACTGGTGAAAGTCAGTCTCGAACGGGGAGTCATGTCTTTCACGCAAAAAATACCAAAGCCATGCAGCAGGAGATTGATCATTTAAAAAGGAAGTTAGACCAAGAACGGAGAAGGCAAACTCCCTCCAATTCTGATTTCTCTTCTGACAATGAGGAGGACGATAGTTATAGGCAAAGATCAAGGATTCTTCCCAGTGAGTCTTTCTCGTACAATAAGGACTACCACCATGAGCATAGAAACAAAAGATCATCTTTTAAAGGCCTAAGGAACGATGCGATGAGCAGAGTGCTCAAACAAATTTCTAGATTGCCTCTCACATGTAGGATTGAGGAAGGGAGACTTCCTCGGTGGTTCACTCTGCCTACATTCAACGTGTACAACGGCCGTACAGATCCTATGGAACATATTAGTCACTTCAACCAGAAAATGGCTGTACACTCCAAGAATGAGACCTTGATGTGCAAGGTATTTCCATCCAGTTTAGGGCCTGTGGAGATGAGGTGGTTCGAAGATCTAGGTGCTAGTTCTATTGACTCCTTCAAGGAGCTCACACAAGTGTTTGGGTCTCATTTCATTATGTACAATAGGGTTCCTCGACTCTTGGATTCTCTATTGTCCATGTCCATGCAAGATGGTGAGACCTTGAAAGCATACTCGAACAGGTACTGGGAGATTTTTAATGAAATTGATGGGGATATTGATGACATGGCTATAAGAACCTTCAAGGTCAGCCTGCCCACCGAGCATGACTTGAGAAAATTCCTGACCAAGAAGCTGATGAGGAGTGTTCATCGGCTTATGGACTGCATTGATGAGTACAAGGTCGAGGAAGACCAACAGCAGGGCAAAGGGAAGGGTAAGGTTATCCCTTAGGTGATGAGGGATTTCAAGTCGGATAAATACAACAATAATAGACCTCGAAGGGATTTTGCTGAACAATCTGGATCCACGGCTCTTCAAGTGGTTAACACTGTATTCCGAGAACCAGTGCATCAGGTCTTAAAGAAGATCAAGAACAAGCCATACTTCAAATGGCCAAACAAGATTGGAGGGGACCCTTTGAGGCGCAACCAGAGCCTCCATTGCCAACACCACCAGGAGCGGGGGCATACCATCGAGGACTACAAAACTCTGTGAAACCATCTAGAGCAATTGGTCATAGGAGGAAGGTTACAACAGTTTTTTTATTGGCCCAACGGGTAAAGAGACCAATCAAGGTCAGGGGCTTAGAGGAATGCTTCTTCAAGGGCCCCGTTAGGCACAATTAACGTCATCTTTGTTGTACCTGGGAGGACTGGTTCTCATCCTTCCAGGGTGATGTTTGTAGCTCGGCTATCAGCCGAGAACTCTAATTTTGAGCCGAAGAGGGCTAGAGTGGAGATCCGACCGGCATTGAGTTTTTCGGACTAGGACAAGATGGGAACCATCCAGCCACATGATGATGCTTTGGTAGTCACCTTCAGAATAGGTGGGTATGATGTGAAGAGGGTGATGGTAGACCAAGGAAGTGGTGTAGAGATTATGTACCCCAACTTATACAGAGGGTTGAACCTAAAGCCTGAAGACCTAACAGCCTATGATTCACCTTTGGTAAGTTTTGATGGGAAGGTTGTCATCCCATGGGGTCAGATTAGGTTGCCCGTGCAGGCAGGATCAGAAGTGGTCGAAGTGGACTTCATTGTGGTAGATGCATACTCTCCCTACACTGCCATTGTGGCCAGACCCTAGCTTCATGCCTTGGGGGCTGTTTCTTTAACTCTAAATTTGAAAGTGAAGTATCCATCAGGGGATCGGATTGAGGAGCTTGTGGGGAGTTAATCCATGGCTAGGCAGTGCCTCGTTGTTGCAATTGTGCATCAGCCTGCAGTTGAGTCCTCGGCCTCAGCTGAAGGGGGCTCATAGCAATCGAGGATTCTGGCTATATCAACGGTTGCAGTGTTGGGAAAGGCAAAGTGTGAGTGGTTGGAGGAAATTTCTATAGATGGCGATTCGGAGAGGTTTTTTCAAGTCGGAGCTCAGTTGCCTCCTCGGGAGAAGGAAGAACTGTTTGTGTTTCTTAGAAGCAATATTGATGTGTTTGCCTGGAATGCCTACGAGGCTCCTGGGGTAGATCCTGACTTCATTTTCCATCACTTGAATGTGAACCCAACTATCCTCCCTAGAAAGCAACCACCTCGGCACTCATCTAAAGAGCCCTCTGATGCTGTCAAGAAAGAGGTGAACAAGCTCAAGCGGGCTAGGGCTATCAAAGAAGTATTCTACCCTAAATGGTTGGCCAACACTATGGTTGTGAAGAAGAAAAATGGAAAATGGTGGGTATGCGCGGACTTCACAGATCTAAATAAGGCCTGCCTAAAAGACTCTTTCCTAATGCCTCAGATAGACCAGCTAGTAGATGCCACTGTAGGTCATCCTCAAATGAGCTTTTTGGATTCTTTTCAAGGATACCACCAGATACTTTTGGCTTTGGATGATCAGGAGAGAACAACTTTTGTCACTCCTTTCACTCCTATTGGGAATTACCATTACAAGGTGATGCCCTCTGGCTTAAAAAATGTAGGGATTACCAACCAAAGGATGATAACCAGGATGTTTGAGCCATATCTAGGAAGGAGCATTGAAATTTATATAGACAACATGGTGTTCAAGAGTAAGTTGGAATCTGAACACATCAACGACCTCGAGAATACCTTTGAGATTTTGAGGAGGCATAAGCTGCAGCTCAATACTTCTAAGTATTCATTTGGAGTGGGGTCAGGTAAATTCTTAGGGTACATGGTTACACACCGTGGAATTGAAGTCAACCCTGACTAGGTTAAAGCAATCAACAATTTGCAACCAACTCGGAATCCTAAAGAGGTCTAAAAGCTAACAAGGATGACTATTGCTCTAAACCGATTCATCTCTCTGTCAGCAAACAGGTGTAGACCTTTCTTCCAGTTGTTGAACAAGTGGAAGGGATTTGAATGGACCAAAGAGTGTGTTTTAGCCTTCTAGCAGCTGAAGGAGTATCTATCTAGACCACGCATTATGTCCAGGCCCGAGGTAGACGAGATTTTGTTTGCCTACATCGCAATGGCATCCCATGTGGTAAGCTTGGCGCTGGTACGAGTTGATACTGGTGTGTATAGACCAGTTTATTATATGAGCAAGTCAATACACGAGGCCAAGGTCCATTACCTATCACTAGAGAAAGCCATTTTGGCAGTGGTGTATGCCACACGTAAACTCCCCCACTACTTCTAATCACACACAGTTGTTGCCCTGACCCAGCTCCCACTTAGATCTTTACTTCAGAGCGTTGATTACACTAGGAGTATTGCAAAGTGGGGTACGATCCTAGGGGCCTTTGATATCAAGTACATGCCTCGCACCTTTGTCAAGGGTCAGGTCCTTGTTGATCTAGTAGCTGAGTTTACTAAAGCCCTATTAGAAGAGAGAGTGCAGAAGCAAAACATGGATGAAAAATCGGTTGGTACAATCTCCTTACAAGAACCTTTGTCTTAGAAGGTATACGTTAATGTGTTGACACCCTATTTTGCAACCCGCATTTAACCTTACATGGAGGGTAAAAGGGTAATTTCACCTTGAAAATATGCATCTTGATTCTGGTCATTAGATCCTTAATCTCATTTTACCAAAATGATTTTGATGTTGTAATGATCACATTGACTGGTCATGAGCCCTAATCGGATCACCAGATTGAAAGTTATCATCAAATCAAGTTTTAATGGCTGAGATGCACCATCACAAATTAAGTCTGACTATATGTGATTATGAGCAATTGATTTCAATTAGTTATAAGTATAATCAATTTGAGATCGACGATGTATCATAATTTGATTGGTTAGAACTACATTTTATGGTGAGGTTGCATACACCTAATTAATTAGATAGTTAAACATTAATTATTCAATGAGTAATTTGTGTAATTATCTTTTAATTAGAGTAAATTTAGAACCAATTAAGTCTAAAATGGGAGTGATTAGAGCCATTTAATGTTAATTGGGAGCTAATTTGGGACCTATTAATGTTAATTGTGCTTAAACCATTTTCTAACAAATGACCTCTGCTCACCATTTCATTGATATCTCTCAAATTATTTTGAATCTGTGAATAAGGTTAATTTTTCCAGAAACTAGACATCCGGAGCTTCAATTTGAGCACAAGAATGAGATGATTTTGATCAGAATTGAGTCAGATATGATTTTTCAAAATTAGCTCTACAGGCTGTTACAACAGCTACGGGAAAACCGAACTTGGCTTACTCCTCACTCCCACCAATCTTTCCATTTAATGCACCAGATTTCCCCCAAGGCTAAAATAAGGTCTAGGTTCATGATTCTTTGTCAACCCTCATTAAATAGCCTTTCATTCATATTTTCTCCACCACTACTATATAAATTCCCCTCTCCTTCATTCCAACACACACATTCACTAGAATTTATTTTTCAATCCAAATGCAATGCTTAATAAATTGAATTAGGATTTATCACATGCACACACATTAAATTCAACATGTAAATTGATTGACATATTGGATGATATGATATTAATGTTGACTACCATAATTTAGAAGACTGGTTTCACCGAGCAAGGTGGGTGCCTAACACCTTCCCACCTTGTAACATAGCCTCCGAACTTAGATCAAGAGTTAGTAGATTAAATGCTTATCCATGTAATTTTTCAATTTCTAGATTGTAACTAGGAAAATAAAACTATGTACTTTATCTTAGATTGTAACACCTTCCCACCATGTAATTTTTCTATGATCAATGTAAATTCAATTTCAAATTAATAAAATGAGGAATCTTTCAATTATGGTTTTCTTATTTTTCCAATAATTAAATAAGTGGCGATTCCATTGTAAAACCCTTAATCTAAGGGGGAAAATATAACTAGTCGAACCTCCATTTTGAGAGGCAATAACACGACTCCACCTATTCACGTGGGTTTGGCCCAACATCCTATAAAAACGGGCCGGGGGCACAGTCTGTCACATAATGGTGTAGCGAACCACAGAGGATCTAGTGTGGGGCTAGTTCTTATATCTCCTGAGAGGATTACAATTGAGAAATCCTTAAGATTGGGCTTCTCGACCACAAACAATGAAGTTGAGTATAAAGCTCTACTGGTGAGGATGACCATGGTTCAGAAAATGGGTGGAAAAGCAGTGGGAATGTTCTCTAATTCAAGGTTGGTCGTAGGCCAAGTTCAAGGAGAGTTGGAAGCTAGAGATCTTAGAATGCAGGAATATTTGAACCAAGTTAGGCACTTACAGTCTGGATTTGAGTCTTTTAATTTGTCACAAATCCCTAGAAGTAGAAATACACATGTTGATTCTCTTGCCACACTGGTAACCTCCTCGGCACAAAGTTTACCTCGGGTGATTATTGCGGAAGATTTGTATAAACCTACTGAGAGAGGAGGAAATGGGGTTCATATTCATCAAGTAAGGGTAGGTCCTAGTTGGATGGACTCTATTATGCTATTCCTTCAGGAAGATACCTTTCCTGAGAGTAAGTCAAAGGCCGACAAGGTACGAAGAAAGGCTCCTCGATTTTGGCTATCTGAGAACCAAAAGTTGTACAAGAGATCTTTTTCTAGCCCATATCTGCTATGTGTACACCCTGAAGCAGTTGAGTTACTCCTAGAAGAATTACATAAAGAGATTTGTGGAAGTCACACAATAGGCAGATCTTTGTCTCACAGGGCCCTCACTCAAGGCTATTGGTGGCCAACTATGCAGAGGGAAGCACAAGAGTATGCGAAGAAGTGTGACTAATGCCAAAGATTTGCACCCAACATTCATCAATCGGGAGGAGTTCTTAATCCTCTGTCCAGCCCTTGGCCTTTCGCTCAATAGGGCTTGGACATTGTAGGTCCTTTCCCTAAGGCAGCAGGGAATAAGAGGTATTTATTGGTCAACACAGATTACTACACCAAATGGGTTGAAGTAGAACCATTAGCAAATATTAGGGATATGGATGTCAAGAGATTTTTTTGGAAAAATATTGTTACTCGATTTGGAATCCCTCGTACCCTCATCTCGGACAACGGTCTTTAGTTCGATAGCAAGGCCTTCAAAAGGTATTGTTGTGATTTGGGCATAACGAATAGATATTCCACCTCGACATATCCCCAAAGGAATGGGTAGGCTAAAGTTGTCAATAAGGTCATAGTGAGTGGACTTAAAAAGAGGTTGGACGACGCAAAGGGAAAATAGGTGGAAGAGTTGCCATACGTTCTTTAGACATACCGGATTACACCTCGTAGATCCATTGGGGAGACCCCCTTTTCAATGACTTATGGAGCCGAGATTGTTATTCCTTTAAAGACTAGATTCCCAACATTGAGAACGAGTTCTTTCACTCTGAGCTCAAATGATGAACTGCTAAAAAAGAGCCTAAACTTAATTAAAGAGAGAAGAGAAAATGCCATGGTCCAATTAGCCTATTATCAATACATGCTCAAGCAAGGATATGATGCCAACGTGAAGTTAAGACCACTAGCATCGGGAGACTTGGTGTTAAGAAAGGTTTTGGGTACTGCTAAGAATCCAACATGGGGAAAGTTTGGGCTTAATTGGGAAAGACCATATCGCATCACATCAGTGGCAAGAATAGGTTCATATTATCTAGAAGATCTAGATGAAAGTATTGTACTTCGTCCCTAGAATGTAAACAACTTAGAAGGTATTATTATTAGTGAAAGCAGTCTTTATCATATTTCTGGTTTATCATATTATATGTCATCTGCCCATATTTCTGGTTTATCATGATATACATCATATGTTCTACTACTTGTTGGATATCAAACAGAACCTTGGTCATGTCTGGCTCCTTGGACCATATACCTTGGGCAAATTGATATTTTAATGACATTTATTTAAGTGTTGAGTAGAACCATAGTCATGTCTGGCTCCTTGAACCACATACTTTGGGTAAATTAACACTTTATGACATTTTTCTAAGTATTAAACAGAACCTTAGACACGCTTGGCTCCCCAGACCACATGCTTTGGGTAAATTAATACTTAATGACATCTTTCTAAGTGTTAAATAGAACCTTAGTCATGCCTGGTTCCTTGAACCACATGCTTTGTGTAAATTAACACTTTATGACATCTTTCTAAGTATTAAACAGAACCTTAATCATGCTTGGCTCCCCAGACCACATGCTTTGGGTGAATTAACACCTTATGACATCTTTCTAAGTATTAAACAGAACCTTAGTCATGCTTGACTCCCTAGACCACATGCTTTAGGTAAATTAATACTTAATGACATCTTTCTAAGTGTTAAACAAAACCTTAGTCATGCCTGGCTCCTCGGACCACGTGCTTTAGGTAAATTAACACTTTATAACATCTTTCTAAGTATTAAATAGAACCTTAGTCGTGCCTGGCTCCTCGAACCACATGATTTGGGTAAATTAATACTTAATAACATCTTTCTAAGTGTTTAACAGAATCTTAGTCATGCCTGGCTTTTCGGACCACATGTTTTGGGTAAATTAACACTCTGTGACATCCACTTATTTTCCTAAGTGTCAAACAGATCCCAGGTTATACCCAACTCCTTGGATCACTGGCTTTAAGTAAGTTAAGGTTCTTGGATTTTTATCTAAATGATGAGCAGAATGAGAGTTGCTTGCCTTGTTTATTTCTTACAAGGTATATTATTCATCTCTATAAGATTCTGCCTTCCCCACAGAAGATTTAATTTTCAGTACAAGTATGTGATAATTCTCTTTATTGCTGGTACTTGTCCAATTTATTTAATTTATTAGTAATGTATTACTGTTAGCTTTTATTAAAAGAATAGCAGTAGTTCACTGCTATCTGCAATATTGTTAAAGTTAAAAACACATAAAGTAAAGGCACATAGAGTAAAATGAAAAGTCTTTTCATTAAATAAAAGAGGAAAGTACATTATAATCAGTGGTGAAAGACCACAAAAAAAGGGGATAATACAGAAATATGAAGCAAAAAAGTCCTCCTTGGGATTAGTCGCTTTTAGGTTTGGTGTCCCCGACCTTGGACTTAGACTCAACATCCTTAGCCTTGGAGACCGCATCCCTAATCGTGAAAGCATCCTTGGAGCGATTGGCCTTGGTCAGTGGCTAGACCTCCTTGTCCTTGCCCTTCTCCTCAGGCTAAGGACCCCCCTTGACATCCTCCTTACTCTTGCCAACCCCTGTTGAGACTTCAGCATTAAGAGAAAGGGCTTGGATGGTGGGGAGCTGCTCAGGAAGAAGGGGAGGAAGAACAGCAAGAGGGGGGAGTGTCGCTGGAACTTCTCAGATGTTTTCAGGGAAGAAAATGTTCTCAACACTCCTCAGCTTGGAAGTAGCAGGGACTCCTGCTCGGTTGAGCGCTTCAGCCCATACCTCGGCGCAATAATCCCTACACACCCCAGCCAACTCTTCTGCCAACCGCATCTCTGTGTCCAGCACCCCACGTTCATAGGATGCTATCTCTACGGCCTTAATAGCTTCCCTGGCCACCTGAGCTGCATCCTTAACTTTTGGCAACTCAGCCTTAAGATCCAGGACTAGCTGTCTCTGGGTGGCTAACTCTATCTCTGTCATGCGAAGCTGCTTGCACCGGTCCTCGACCTGAATCTCCGCGTTCTTTAAACCGGCCTTGGCACTCAGATGTGCCCCGTCCACAACAGTCAGCTTGTCGACAAGCTCCTTATTTTTTTTGTTCAAAGGCACCTAAGGCCCAGTTAGCCTTGGTACGGAGGTTGGCCTCGACTCTGGCTTCATTCCGAGCATCATTGACCCATTCCTCGATCACAGAAACTTCCTGGATAGCCTACACATAAACAACAAAGGAATATGTCAGAAACCAAAAAAAAACACACACACACACACACAAAAATACAGGAAAGAAAACATATAAAGTGTATAAAGTGTGCCTAGAGGCTTACCATGGCTAGGTCCCTCTTCAAGGATAGGAAAAGCTCTGGCTACCTTGTTTTCTCAAGGCCTCCATGTCCTTGGGAAGGAGAAGGGGGCGCTTCAGAACCTCGGCCACATGATAGACATGGCCTCTCTAGAATTCCCTGATGGAGGAATTCCAGGGCAATGTTGTGCCATCCAACTCCAGCTTGGGATTCTAGGTCAGATGGTGTACATTGGCCAAGTGCTTGGCCTCCCTGCTCTCCACCGAAGTCTCCCTTTGTCTATCTTTTTTTGTTTTTTTATAGTTTTAGGCCCTTCAGTAGGGCAATCTCCCCCTCCTCGATCTCTTTCTCCTTCCTCTTCTTCCTTTGCAAGTTTGGATCGGGGTGCAGGCCGAGAAGGGAAGGGGAAGATTGGGAGGAAGCTGGGTCTTTGGGGCCTCCTTGAATGATGAACCTTTTATTTCTTCTAGCTACTAGATCTTTAAGGCCTCTCTTCGGGTTCAAGGCCATTTCTTCCTCTTCCTCGATGCTAGTATCAATGCGAGCAACTACAAGTCTAGGAGAATGGGCCGCAGAAAATCTGTCAAATTCAACTTCAGAATCTGAGAGCTCTACGGGCCTTTATGGCCCCTTTCCTTCTTTTTCGAGACGAAATTGGTCAATCTTGGCCTCAAGGGAAAGACACGAAGAGGCTGTTTCCTCCCTCAAAATAGCTACTTCTCGAAGAGAATGTTGAAGAGGCAATTCAACTGGTGGAAGGTCTTTTCAGGCCAAGAAGCCAGGCATAGAAACGTCTATACAAGCTAGTTTGGTTTCACCGGCTCTTATTGCTTGGCCCGCGTCCTGGAATATGTTTGACAGAGGCCCGTAATCGAGTATCAAGTGCACGACTCGCAGTTGCCTGTCTTCACTTATAAATATCTCTGACCTTAGCAACTTGTTAAGACCCTGAACGTTGACCAAGCTAAGTCTCGGAGTAGTGTGCCTTTTATCTGCAAGAACATCCGAAGAGGAAATCCTAGTTAGACTAACAAAACTCACCATCAAAAGAAGACAAAATGTTAAGGGGAAAAAATAGTAAACCTAAAAGGGCTAAATCCCTTGCCGAAGGGCCTAATCCTAGGGTACCCCACCTAGTTCTCTCTCCCGAGTTGGGCAGTAAAGAACGTCGTGCCATTCCCCGGACGCAATCAGGTAATCATCCTTCATGCCCTTATTGGACTTGGGAAGACATGATACCATTCTAACAATGGTGTATAAGGACTTGAGGTAAAATCCTGCATCAGCAAGGGAATGGCACTCGTACATATGAATGACGTCGTGCCATGTGAGCCCTAAGTTCATCTGCTCATTGAGAGCATCTACACTCCCTAAGACTTTAAATAGGTTAGGAGCGCACTGGTGGGGGCACAGTCTGTGGTTGATTAGGTAGTCCCAGGTCGCTCTACCCATGGGAAGCATTATTCCTCCCTCTATGAATGCGATCATAGGAATGACAGTTACCCTACCCATGGGAAGCGTTATTCCCCCCTCTATGAAGGCGATCATAGGAATAACAACTTCACCTTCTTTTCTATCTGTAAGTAGTTGGTATAGGGCACAATATTGCAGGGCTACTCCCTACAGAATGTGGTACCTAGCCCTGAAGCCCTTCATGCCAACCGGAGAATATACGAGGTGCTTGAACCTACCTATTTAGGCGAGCTAAAGGGATGCAAAAGAAATTTTCAAAGAAAGAAAACAAAGAACAGAAGGCCGAGGAGGTTGGATGAGGAGAAAAAAAGCTTAAAGAGGTAGAAACTTACGAGAATAAGCACGTGTATTGATCCCTGAACCTTTAAAAGATTTAAAGATTTTTTAAGAAAAGGACTTGGGAAATTTGGGAACGTAGAAAGTCTTGAGGGTCTGAGAGTTTGGGATCTCTATAGAGCTTGAAGACTTATGAAATGAGGAAAAATGATTTCCTTGGGTGCCTTATATAGAAGGTGGAATTAAATGGAAGTTATCCAACTCAAAATTCAAGGAGAAATGTCAACCGTAAGATCTGCGTCTCACCATTGGATGAGGGGAACAAAACGCCGTCTAAAGCAATTAATGACGCATCGTGGGCTCCGAAGCGTCAGTAACAGTTATGGGGTGTGCAAAATGATACTCCCACGTGTGTAAACCAAAGAAATGAATGGTCTTAATTATTAAAAATCAAAACCCCACTTTTCCTCCTCAGATAAGAGGGAAAAACTGGAGTTTTAAGGGGCTATTGTAGGGATAAAGGCCCAAAATTATATATTGGGCTTTAGGCATTGGCCGAGGACATTGGTTGGTCCGAGGACGAATAAACAGTAGTGAGGGTGTTAAGTTTAGAGTCCCATGAGTATGTTGCAAATGGAAAGGTTGGGAGAGGTGGTCTAAGGAGGAGTATCTCCTTAGATAAACGAAGCACAGACCAAATGTATATCCTATCGTTCAAAGTGACCTTCCAAGAAATTCCACTGATAGGGACGTGAATTATGATCATACAGGAGGGATGGAAGCTTAGAAATATTTAAGAGAAAGCTGCTACCACCACATTAAATGCTCTGTAGCTAACCCCCTAGCCGCATTAATGAGGAAGTGATCTTTGAACAGTGTTTTTCAGCCTTATAGCTACCCCTGAAGACTTCAAAAGGATGCTGATGGGACAAGGATCAACATGAGCGATCTACTGTCCACGTGTAAGGTGAAGATAAGAAAAGGGGGATAGTATAAATTAGAGGAAGGACCCTAAAAGAGAAGGATCGAAAAATAGAGAGAGAAAGCAATGTAACAATCAAAAAATTTATTTGTAACCTGAACAATTGATTTATATAAGAACTGACCTTCTCGGATTGTGCCGAGAGCGAATTTACTTAGAAAAATCCTTCCTGCTCCTGCTTGATTGTCTTTTAAATCCATTCTAACTGTTATCCAACTCATTAGGGCCTAGTTTTCTGGCCCACTTTCTATAAATTCATTGTACTGGGCTCATTGGACCAATATCCATTTACACTTTGGGCTTAGGCTCCAAACCGTGTCCTTACAGTACCAAAAGAAACTAGGAAAATATAATGCATAATAACAATTGTTAGAAGAATATGGATTATTTCAAAAAGAATAATATCGATAAAACACATAAAATGATAAAATTATATATTTGTAAAAATAGAGTGATGGAAATTACTTTTTGAAATTGTTCAATTTTGAGGAAGAACAAATTATGTACAATGAAATTTGGAGAATAAATTATACATATTCAGTATAAGTTTGTTATGAGTTTTGATTATTATAATAATCTCTTTTAAGAGAATGAAAAATTTGAATAATTTATTTAAATAAAAATTATACATATATTTTTGCTTGAAGGTATAATAAACCTCAAGTAATTCATTTAAAAGTAATGACTTTAAAACAACTGCCATAAAAATTAGATTTGTATATTCATCACATTCAGTTTAGAAAGACTTACACTTAAATTTAACCAGATTGAAGTGGATTAAAATGCTACGTTAATGTGGCTAAACAAAAGTGTAACAACGATAAATACTGCACTTAAGAATTTTAGATATTAGGAGTTTAAGATCTATATATTTTTTTAATAAATTTAGATTTAAAATATGTGCTCTCAACTCAAAAATGTATTTTCTCTATATGTAAGTGCACAAAAATGGACCAAAGTGGACCAAAATGGATTGAATGGGACTGGAATGAAACGATGTAGACCTAATTGGATCAAATAGAAATTGTTTAATTTTTAGGAAGAAAAAATTATTTTCAAAAAATTTTCGAGAACAAATTATACATTATATTATAATTACAAAATAATTATTTATTTTTATAAGGACAAAATTGGCTTTTGCCCTTTTAAAAAAAACAATCCAGCATTTTGCCTCTATTCTTAAACTAATTAGGGAAATGCCCCTCTTTGAAACTCGACTTTCTCAAAATTGAGTTAAAAAAAAAAAAAAAAAAATCGATAGGCCTATAGTAACGTTTTAAGGAGCCTATAATTACATTTTAAGGACCTATAATAGCGTTTTAGAACTCGATCTTCATGAACTCGAGTTCAATGCAAGTTTTTCCTTTTTTTTTTTTTTACCTATAACTCAAGTTCATGGAGCTTAAGTTACAAAACGCCAGTATAGGCTCATTAAAACATCACTATAAGCTCCTTAAAACGCCATTATAGGGCTTAACTCGATTTTGAGAAAATCGAGTTTCAAAAAAGGAGTATTTCTCTAATTAGTTTGGGAAAATGGCAAAATGCTAGTTTTTTTAAATTAAAAAAAAAAAAAAAAAGTTAAAGGCCAATTTTTTCCATTTTTATAATGATTAAACATTCTCAAAGCTTCAACTTACTCCTTAAAATTACAAAATAATTATTTATTTTTATAATGATTGAACATTCCCAAAACCTCAACTTACTCCTTAGCAAGTACACATAACATATCTTGTGAATTCCTACTGTTAAATAAATAAAAAAGATGCATCAAATCATAAAGCAATAAACATAAATAAGTGAAGGTAGTATTTATAACCCTCAAACTCATAGAATTAACTGTAAAAACTAAATTTCATGTTAAAGATATGTTGAAGCAACAACAAGGTAATATTTCTTTATTTGTTTTCTTCATTTTGAGGTGAAATAGTAAACGCCTTGTCTGCAGGATTTCAAAACCTGTAATGTAGACTTTTTTGGAAAATTGGGGTGGACAATATACGGTATTGACATCCTTAACTATTGATTTGAGTTTTTTTTTTTTTTTCAGAAAGAATATTGATTGTGTTTATAATAAACATAATTTATGGTTTATATATTAGAGAATTTTAGGCTAACTCTAGACTAACTCAAGTTTAGTTTGCTTATTTTACAAGTACATAAATCTACAACAGATTTGGAGACTTCTGCTCTGTGCGCTGGACAATGCCACGATAGGAGATGACCCAATGATGCTGATAAGAACCCTAGCAATAGTAGCAAAGACACCCATGCTAGCTCGATCATGGACACCGATAGAAAGCCTATTGGTTAGATGTGTTTAGGGAATAAACAGGATAGTGGCTTGGAGGGAGTATGGAAGCAGTTGACAAGTGCATGGGGCAGCCATGAGTTCAGTTACCACCTTCGTATAAGCCAGGGCCAGCTCAAGGTATTGTAGGGCCTAAGACAACAACTTTAAGTGATGTCTATTTTTATACTTTGAATGTTAATAAAATATTTATTTAACTTTGGGTTTTTTTTAATTTAAAATCTATTTTTTTAGAAAAATATTACAAATTAAAACAAACCCATCGCATTATTCAATGACTATACAACTAAAATAAACACTATTTATTGAATGAAGTAACCAAATACTAAAAAATTATGAATGAAAATTTTAATAAAGTTATATATTTGATATTTCTAAATAGAATTTGAGTATAAATTTATTTACTAGGGTAAGATTAATGAGTTCTTTTAACATTTATATGTGAGAGATTAAATGATTAGCCCATCCAATGAAAATATTTTTCTTTAATTGGTTTTTCTTTGATAAAAAACAACATTTTTTTTTTATTGATGAATATTTAGGGCTTAATTAATACTTCTATTGGCACAAGAATATCTCTATTGGTAAAAATTTAAGAGCATTTTTTCATTGGGGGCTTTAGGCGGTTGCTTATTTGGCTCACCCATTGAGCCGGCACTATATGGGGCGTGAAGTCACCTGTTTCTCACAAGTGCCAAATCTCATCTCACATATTTTGTTTTGCTTTCTTTTGTCTTTGTTTTTTTAAATATATATATATATATATATATATATATATGTGTGTGTGTGTGTGTGTGTGTGAGAGAGAGAGAGAGAGAGAGAGAGAGAGAATGGGGTAGTCATAGGAAATGGCGCACTGCAATAGGTTACATGAAAATATACCTCCTGCATGTAACAAGGCCAAATGTGGACAAAATAAGCAAAAAAAACTGGCTCAAAATGATTCTACATCTATCCTGTACATAGTATGATTGCCTATAGAGTATGTATGATTATTGCATCATCTGCCTCATCATCTGATTTGGAGAATTTATCAACTGGGGGCATAAGATCAGATTCATTTGCCATCTTTATTCTTTTCTTCATTTCATCTAGCTCAGCTTGGACAGTTGATAGTTGTGACATTAGAGCAGATTTTTCTTCATTCCAGATAGTCTTCTCATCCTCATGTTCTTCTTCGATCTCACCCATTCTTCGTTGTAGTTGAATGCACTCATTGCGAATGAGATTTAGCTCATCAGTTTGTCTATCACCAGTTGCAGCTGATTCGTCAGCCCAGTGGAAATATCCACATTGCTAGCAGCGTTAAGAACAAAAATAATGCAAATCAACAGAAATTTTAACCAAAAAAAATTTCAATTACATGAAAAGAACGAAGTACTTACGTCATGAATACCCTTGGAACAATTATAGAATAACCTAAATGGATTCCTGGGAGTTTTAGATACTCTCAGTTTTGCAGGAAGCCCACAGGTGCATTTCAGCTCATCAGATTCTTTAGAATCCACAGGTGTACTCATGTAAAATATGAATCCTGTTGAAAATGAACATTCTTTGATGCGAAATATATTGTTTATGATATATTTATCTATTTATTTATAGACAAGAGGCCCTAGAAACTACCAAAAATTACAAGGAAATGCCACAATACAAGTGCCTGCACCAATGCTTATACCAATCCTCGAGGTAAAGCTCCGATACCAAAATTGATACTATGAAATTATGAAATTGTACAGTCAAATTATACTAAATCATCCACTGGTCTATAGTTCTCATTGCTAAAGGAACTTAATTTTAATTTTAGAAAAAATCCAAAGAGTTCTTATTTGTATCAAAGCATTATCAATAGCTTTGCTTGGCAACAATTCCTGTTAAATCAATATTAGTCACTAGTTCGATAAAACACGGCATGTTGTGTGCCTATTCTAAGAAAAATACACCAAAATCCAAACCCAACTTATTGAACTATAAGTACTAACTGAACCATGAACTGCGACCAATTATACCATCCACTGCCCTAACCTGTCAGACAATCCACTAAATTTCCAAACCCAAGAAAAAAAATTGAGCATTGATGTCTTGTTACTTAATGGGCAATTTATGACTATGTCTGCACATGGTTGAGAGCTGCACATTTATTTATTTTTTGATCGGTGCACAATTACAAATGGAGTTGACTAGAAACACTCCATTGTGAAGCACACTCTTAAATCAATATCGTATAAAATCTTGACACAAATAGTACTAAATTTTAAATTAAAATCTAAAACAAAAATCAGTACACTACTGGCTATCCTCCTTTGGCTAGTAACACTAATTTAGTAATTTTGTGGAAGCTTGCTTTGAGTTCCTAACACAGCCCAAAAGATATGAGATCTAACGAAGCCCAAAAGATATAGGATGCTTGGTTTTTGTTTAAGTTATTTTAAAAATGAATATCATCTTGTTAAAGGCACTATATGTCAAGAATCTGTCACCCCTGACATGGGGCATAAACCATGACAATTGTTCACTGGACCAAGGGATTGATTTGTGAATGACACGACATTGTCTTAGATTACCATAGACATATGTTGTCTCACTCAATAAGAAATGTCATACTTTTTTTTTTTTAATAATGACATAGGAAAACTTCACTCAAATTAGTTACAAGTTGCAGAGCATATATACAACAATCCTCACTGTTACTCAAACTCCTATGGGCAATTAATCCCACCCACTAGAACCAGTTACTGGGTAATCCAAGGGCTTTTCACCCCTGATGGGCTAAGCAGTTTATCCTCGCTCAATAAAAAATGACATACTTAAGCTTTCATTTGATGTCCACAAAACACATACCAAAAAACCAATGTAGGTTTCTCTTAAAATGCAACTGGAAAATTTGCAACTTATAAAAGGAGATAACTCTAAGCATCCCTTAAGCAAAAGGTCATTCAAAAGATAATTCTTTCTACTAATCTCTAACAAGCTATTTTCATGGGTGTTATTTAGAAAGCCAAGACATGCATTTTCACTTGTGAAAGGTATCCCTTAGGACTCCTGTTTTCAAACAACCATTTTCCATAAGAGACCAAGCTACCATTTTTTAAAATTACTACATACCCTACTTTGTCTTATCGTAAATCTAGACATAAGCTAAACGAATCTGTCTTCCCATATATTATGTTCTACTAAGGAAGAAGGGAAAGTGAGAAATCTATACTCTTCAGGGGCTGTATCAGCAGTACTCGTCAATAGTAACACAAGAATAATAATAAGAAAAGAGAAGAGAAAAGAAGAAAGAGAACAATAAGGTCAGTGAGCCTCAATACTCAAAATGCTCAATATTTTTATTAATCAACTCAGTACAATAAGATGCATAAGACTTTAAATCTAAACTTTTTTTAAGATAACTAGAAATCCTACTAAGACTAGTAAACAAACTCCTAATTAGACTAGTAAACTAAAATCCTAATAAGGTGATAAAAGGCTAACTTTGACTCAAAGAAAATATACCAAAGATACTTAGGATCTAATCCCAGACTCAATTGAATTACCTAATTACCCTTAATTTGCAGTAGTTATTGAAATGACAGCTTAGACCATGATTACAAAAATGACTGTAACATGTAAAATAAAAGCCCAAAATAAAAATGGTTTTAATCCTAGAACACATAACTAAACCTTTAAAACTGCATGATTTGTATTTCAATTGGACTTCACATGGGGACCCCATTATAATCCTGAATAGACGAATTTGCAAACTAGTAACAAATTGACCTTCCATGGCTACAGCATAAAACCTTAAAACAAACGAGTTTTATGAATGAACTAAAAAAAGTGCTGAATTTTACAAATCTAGACATACCACAAGTTCACATGGCATAAACCTATTAAGATCCACACTCAAAACACATTCATCCCTACCATATATACCTTGTCCATGATGGTTTCAGGTGTAAACAGCACTATCCAAGCTTGACTAGGTTAAACCTTGGAACTCATTCAGACTCAAGACTAGGCTAATAACAATGTTTAACTACACCCAAGTTTGCACCTATAAGCATTTCCAAGAAGTGTACAAAGTACTTTTTTTATCAGTGTAATTAATTATATGCAAAACACAAATAATTTTATCAGAAATTGGTTGTTAGGTTCTTGGTAAATTACCAACATGAACATATATATTATGGGTTCCATCAATTGAACTAATTGGGATTTTATTTTCTTTTTCTTTCTCTTTCAGTATGTATGTATGTGTATGCAATAATTCTACAATTATGAGAGGAAATACAACTTAACACATAAACCACGACCTTAAATTTTAAGTTCTAACTGTTTTTTTTTTTTTTTAATACATGCCATAAAATTTTAACTCATATCATTCACTCCTTGATGATTGTTTTTTCTTATCAAGTCAAGACACTGATTAATTGTTAGCGTAGGCGGGATTCAAACCCTAGTCTCTTATTCGACCACAAAACACTTTTATTAATTAAGTTAACTAGAATCCGACTTCTAATGTTAAGTTAATCAAAACAATGCCAAAAAAAAAAGAAAAAAACACACACACACATATATATATATATACACACACACACATACACACACAAAAACAAAAAGAATTGCAGTTTAGTGAAGGTCGAATATAGTAACTTAAAACAGAGTGAAACAAATTATATAGATTAAAAAAAAACCTGATGAGGGATAATCATAATCTTTCAATTCGTCCCAGAAGAAGATCTTTCAGCTCGACCTCAGAAAACAAACTAAAAAAAAAGACGGAGAAGAACTGAAAGAGACATAAATTTAATTTAATAATGAGGAAGATAACATGTTTCTTTCTTTCTACAAGAAAAACGAATATATGAGGCGAGGTCCAGATTCCAGGCGGTGGCAATATATGGACCGGGCTTAAAACCATAGTAACCACGCCTAACCTTTTGAGTTTCCCAGGCCTAGCTTATCCGTTTCTGCATTTAATCTCTCCCTGTCTATAATGTCATTGTGTCCTTATAGTTTATATAGAGAAGGAATGCTTAGCGGTTAAGACTTGAAAAAGTTTATCGTGTATCGCTTTGCTGTCATAAAGTTCTTGAAACACGATGCGCCACCCAAAAAGATGCTTTTCGAAATATCAAAAAAATGTTTGTGTCAGTTAAGTTAACAATGCTATTGAATTTTTTATTTTAAAGTTAAAGATGTGTTTTTGCGTAAACTTATTTTGATTAATTTATTTTATTTAATAATAAATGAATTGTATTTATTTTCCTTTACTTTTCTAGTCTTTCAAAATTTTAAAATATAAAACTTAATTCTTTAGTGTATTTTTCATCCATTTATTATTTTTTGTCTATTTTCAATTTTAGTCCATTAAATATAAGGCTAGTTCGATTTTAGTGCCTTAAATATGAGGTCAATTTAATTTTAATCCCTCAGGTATGGGATGCTTCAACATTTTGTTAGTCACACAAACCAAAAAATAGAGGAAATACTAAACTATTAAGTTTTAAAGTTTTGAAGGATCAAAATCAAACATACTATCGAACAATAAACATTAAACTATATAAAAGGTATTCAGATCCTCTAAATTTCCTATGGTATTCTACTAGTAGATTTCTTTAAATCCTAACCACTCTTTAATAATTTAATGGTCAAGATTCTGCCATATCAGTATTCCACTAAAAATATTCTTCAAATAATAAAATAATGTTGCAAACAAAATAATAAAGATTATTATTAGTGGAATGCTGACATGACAAAATCTAGACCATTAAATCATTAAAAAATGGTTAAAATTTAAGGAAATCTATTTGATAGAGTACCCTAAAAAATCTAGAGGATCTAAATCCTAAATTTAACATGAACAAAGCCTAAATAAGACAATTTTTTTTTTTTTCAAATTTCAATGGAACATTTTTCACAAAAATTATTAGATGTCCTCCTATACAAAGTTAGTGAATAGTGTTCTCAAGTGCACAACCTCTCTCACTTCAAATTATTATAGTGAGTTATAAATTTATAATAATTGTTATTTATGTTTATTAATGACTTACTTATCAATACTAATGATTCTTTTAATTTTTCTTATTGTGGAAGATACAATGATTAGCTAATTAATAAAATATTTTGTTGCGTTTAGCATAGGCAAAATAAAAATTGGACTGTTTTTGTTGTGAGGCTTGTGGATTATAAAGAAAGATTTATTTTCTGCAAAAAGCCTCCCTAGGTGCAGAATGATAAGAGGAGCATTTGATTTTTGAGGAAAGATTATATTTTAGCATAATTACAAAATTGGGATGATTTTGCCAAGAGTTTTATAGCTTGACTAGTTGGCCCCTCGTAGTGTTTAAGATATCCATGATTCAAATATTCTCTCCCCTATTGTAACTATCGAATTATTAAAAAAAATATTCTGGTGTTTTTGTTGTACAGTTTAACGGTTCGATAGTTTAATGTGTTAGATATTTAAAAGAAGCAAATGAATTATTTATTGTATATCAAAATAGAGCTTGTGAGCCTCCATTTATATTTTGTACTTTCTAATCCAATTAAAAGCGTAACTTCTTACCAAACGTTATGATAGAAAACCCACCATAATTAAATACGGTTTTGAGGTCAAAATGAAGTGCCAAATGGGCCCTTTGTCTAGTAATCTTGGTTTGAAGTATGGTTATCTCTTAATCTTGTGTCCTAAATAAGATTCAACAAGGTTAGGATCATGCCTGACTAGTTGTTCAAAGCCAAGTTTTGGAAGCATTGGCTTAGTTTGTAGCCCAAGTTAGGCCGACTTTGATATGCCAAGCTACTTAGGGAACTTGGTATTTATTATTGATTTTGATGTATTTTGATTGAGAGAAAATTTGAACTCTAGATATCTTAATTAGAATCAATAGCACTACAAAAAAAGAGTCCCATAGCCACATTTTTAAAACACGGCTATAGCTCCTAAAAACGTGGCTATAGGACGATTTGGTCTATAGCTGTGTTTTTTTAGCCGCGTTTTCAGTTGTGGCCTAAAACCAGTAACTATAGACCTGAGGGGTCTATAGCCGCATTTTTAGAAATGTGGCTATAGGCTAGGACCAATGGCCATGTTTTTATAAACGTAACTATAGGACATAATCCAACCGCATTTTTCAAACGCGGCTATAAGGGATAGCTATAGCCACGTTTTTAAAATGTGGCTACAGGGGACATCTATAGCGGCATTTATAAACATGGCTATAGGTCATTTGTTTCCGTGTGGGAGACATATTTTAGCCGCATTTTAAAAACACGGCTATAGATGTCACCTATAGCCATGTTTTTAAAACGTGGCTATAACCCTTTTTTTTCTAGGTCAAATGGCAAATGCATTTACAAACGCTACTATAAGTTTTACAAATGCTACTATAGGAAACCTGTCACACACTAAACAAGTCGGAATTTCTCAAATATCAAGCTGGAATTTTCTCAAACCTGTCATAATGTTGATTCAATCAATCCTTAAGGAATATGGAGTTCAACACAGCAACAAAATGGAAGAAAGTTTATGGTACATTTGACACAAAAAGATGCAACAAGCATCAACACATGATTTTGAGATACCTCAACTATAAACATTAGGTATGCACATGACTGTCCCTAACCTTCCTATGGCTATCCCGGATGCTTCTAGGGGTGCCTTCCCATCTCCAAGCTCTTGTCTGCAAGTGGGGCATTAGTTTTGTACCCTTGTTTTATAGGTAGAACACAGTGTATGTCCATTTTGGCACTGCAAAAATATAAAGGCAGCAGTCAGCTATTTCGAACCAAGCAAAGAACTAAGAAGAACATAAGTTACTTCATATAAAGAAAACCTTGACTTTTTCAAAATTGAATGCTATGATTAGTGAAGTTAGACAACTTTTCATCACTACCAAATGCGATCTTATATAGCTTCTATACTTTCAATAGTTTTCTAAGAAATGATAGTGGCTTGGAGCAAACAAAATAAGGATGATTATATGGGAGTGAAGCATTGCATCTTTCAAGTATTGGTACCTAAATTTGTTTAATATGTTACAATTAAAGTGGGTGCGTTTATATGTTCCTAAACAACTTAGCAAACTCCTTTCTTTTCTCTTTTATCATTCTAATCACCTAAGAAGACTCGAACTTCACTAGGAAACAAACTCATCAAAAGCACCACAAACTCAAAAGCAATGCAAATTCCATAGAATACCCAATTCATATTTCTTCCTAAACAACTAAGCATACTCGTCTTTTCTTTTTTTATAATTCTAACCAACTAGGAAGAGTCTAGAACTTCACTCGGAAATAAACTCATCAAAAGAAATACAAATTCCATAGAATACCCAAGTCATGTATCTCCCTCAATTTAGCAAGCATATACTTCACTCTTCACTCAGAAACAAACCCATGAAAAGCATCATACACTTAAAAGCAATATAAATTCCATATCATTCTCAATTCATGTTTCTTCCTAGACAACTCAACAAGTATAAACTTCACTCATCACTCTTAAACAAGCCCACTCGAAAGCAATACAAATTCCATTGAATACCCAATTCATGTTTTTCCTAAATAACAACAAAAACAACTCTTTTAAAAGTGTTAATATACCTACAACTTGTCAAGGTACTGAGGCTGACCATGGCCTCTCTTAATGGTCTCAGTGAGCTCCAAAATCCTGTCAGCAAGCGTAGACTTGCCATGATCAACATGAGCGATAATGGAAAAATTCTCATCCAACAAAATCACACAAATGGAACCAGCAAAAAGTACAAAAATAATAATAAAGAAAAAAAAAACCAAAAATTACGGGACTGTATTTATATATTTCAAACTTACCGTGAGAATAATGCATGGCTTCACTATTTAATCCTCTTAGACTCTTCTATGTTGTTAAAGCATCAATGTTGCTGTCTACATATACAAGAGTTTCAACCAAAAAGTTTTGTTCACAAAAAAGATTGTCAATCTTTGAATGGCATGATTGACTTGTCTACATATTAACTTGTCTATAATATCAAAATAATATTCATGTTTACAATATTCCTTCATGAACAGCCAAAAAGTAATACAAAATAATGCCATTCAATATCCATGAAGAGTCCTCGTTTAGATGCAACACTATCTTGAATATATCAAACACATCGTATTAGTAGCACATAACAATGCATTGCAATAAACACGCAATTTTCATCAAATTAAATGCAACATTTTTAGTACCTGAGAAGGCAGTGAAGAATGCAAAAGTGGGCTAAATTGGGCTAACATTTCTCTCATGTGCAACATCATTTCTACCATTTGCTCTTTATGCTTTGCATCTGATTGGGCTAGTGCTTTGGCGAGTTGCTCCTTATGCTGTGCATCTGCTTCAGCGAGTTGCTCCTTATGCCATGCATCTAATTTGGTAAGTTGCTTCTAATGCCTCTCCTTTGAATGGGAAAGTTGGTCCATCACAAATCCAAGTGAAGTTTCCAATTCAGTAATCCGATGGGTCGTTTCACTTGATGAAAGGTTAGACCCACTTCTTCCTGATGGGGTTGGTCCAAAACCCACCCCACGTACACGTCCACAGCATTCTGCACCCATCACTTGAGCATACGCATCATCTTTTGACCATAGGATTCCTTCACCACGCTCTCCTTATAGTGATCTGCCCCCTTAAGTTAAAACTTGATTCACCTTAGCCTATTTTCACATAAGAACCAAATAACATATTACTTGCTATAAACAATTCATGCGCAAATAGACATGGCAAAACGGGTGGGTCGGGTCGGGTTCGGGTTGGGTCAATCAGGTCGCGGGTTAAACGGGTCGCGAGTTGAGTCAGGTTGCGAGTCGGGTCAAGTTGACCCATATTTTTCAAAATTTTTTTTTTTTTTTTGAAGTAGATGCAATCTGCCAATTGTTTATGAGTTCCTTAACTATAATTAGATTATCACTGGTGATATTGTTACCAATTACCACTAAACACTTGACTTGATACCTAAATTTGGTGCAACTCTTGCTCCAGCTTTCTAGAAACTAATCTTGGTATCGATCTATTTAAAGTAGGAAGAGAAAATAAAGGTGGAAAGCAAAGAATGACAACCTATAATAGAATACATAACATATTAAGTAAAGAAGAATAAGTAAATATTTTATAAAAATTACACCTTAATCTCAATTTACTCATCATTGGTAGACATGGCAAAACGGGCGGGTAGGGTCGGGTTCGGGTCGGGTCAATCGGGTCGCGGGTTAAAACGGGTCACGGGTCAAAACGGGTCATTTTTAAACGGGTTAATCGGGTTGCGTGTTAAACGAGTCGGGTCAAACGGGTCTGACCCGTTTTGCCATGTCTACTCGCAAAATACAAAAGAAGTAGGTTACAATATAGGGCTTACGATTTTCTCCCCCACTTTAGGATTAATAGGATGTCCATCTTTGGTATAGTATACTTTCGCAAAAACATTTGCACACTTCACTGTTGCCCCACTGTCTTTTGCCTACATCATATTCAACAGTCTCATTACAATAGTGAAAATTTATGTTGGTGATATGAAGCGGCAATCGACAACCAAACATAGCAAATGGAATTTGGGACATAACATGCAATATAATGTAAAATAAAATAAAAAATGTAGATTATTACGTTAGAAAGACAAGTTTTGTTGTTTTCTTTATGCAAATGCTTAGTATCACGTGGTTTTTGGTACCAACACTCTTAAAATCCATTACAATTAGTTGTGACAGTGGCTGAAATAGTCCTTAACTAGCCCTATCCCAAAGTTCTATATATTGGCTACTACCCCAATCCAATTTCTTTCACTCAACTTCCTCACATTTCCTCTTTCTCACTTGTCTTTGCTGTCAAAGCTTCAATTTTTAATGCAATCATCTTGTCTCTCGTAACTCTTTACTCCATTTCATTTCTTACTAAAAGGCTCACTTGTGCTAAAACAACACACACAAGCAATGTTACAATTTCACAATTTTCTTTTAATATGTTGTTACAAAGAAAGCTAGCACTTAATGGTTCACTTATTCTTACTTTGTTTGTAGGAAAATGGTTCATAAACAGATTTTGAAAAATGTTTGTTGTATCCTTGTGTCAATACTCCTATATTTTGAACGTCCTAAAATTCTGTGTACTTCAGTATTACATTCATGCATTGTTTTTTTTTTTACCATGCACAAGTTAAATGAGCTTAAGTTTAGATGCAAGTATGAGTTTTGTAATCAGTCGTGTGATAGGTATGTCTATGAGTCAAAACCATAAACTAGGCATCCTAAAAAGTAACCTTAAACATACTCACACATTATCACTCTGCATTAATCACTCCTAGGGGTCTTTGTACATTATTGCATATTTTCATGCATTAATTTTGCTTTTTTTTTTTTTTTCATTTTGCATAATGTTTTCTTTTTTTTTTTTTTTTTTTGGGTCAAAACTATGAACAAAAAAAATGAAGAAACATGAAAATCCAATAACATCACATTTACCATAATGTGTTCTTTTTTTTTACCCTTGGTTTGAGTTGCCATTTGGTCATAAATTTTTTTTCTTATTTGCAATTAGCTAGGCATCCTAGGTCATTATTATCGCAATTGGTTCTTTTCATGTTGGATGTAGACTATGTCTTAGAAGGTCATATGACTTGTTACAAATTGAGTAATAAGCTTAAACAATGCTAACTTCACATTGAAATATTTACCCCATTAATTCTACAACATACAATCAATTGGGCCTATGGGCTATGCACCGAGTGATAGGCACTCACATTTTTTAAATTTTAAAAAGTGAAGGCAAGATAAGGTATGTGTTTTATGTATGCACCTATGTGCATATGCATGCCAATTGTATTGGAGCTAACTTTCAATCTATTTAGTTTTCCACAGAGAAGGTAACAAAGGAAAGCACATTCAAAGAACAACGAATTGCTATATACTAAACCAATATCTTGCTAAAAAAGTGGCAAACATATTCTTAATGAAATCACTAATCAAGAATAGGAAATATCACAAGAAATGTCTATTAACACTCACGAACATGCAAAAAAGCCAAGTCTTCCTTACCCCAATTGTGTGTTCTCCTCTGCCACAACATGAAACCTCACATGTATTTCTGACATTAGTTTTTATTTCAAAATTTTACTAATGAGGCAGGCAATGCTAAAAATTTCATACTAATTCACACAAAATGCTCAGATTCATCAGTAAATTAGTTTCATCAAACTCTTTATATTTGTTACATTTGAATAAAAAATAGTAGAATATTAAAACCCTTGCTAGTTGTTGTATAATGCATTTCTTACCATGATGTTAGCAGGTTGGGCAAAACTTCTAGGCCCAGACCTTGCTACCTCTGTCTGTTTACCATGACTTACCTTGTTCGTCTCACTTAATGTCTATGAACACATTCCCGACAACAAAAGAAAAAAAAAAAAAAAATCAGTTAAATAAACTCTACTTGGTAAATTCAAATACCCTATTATATGTATATTACCACTAAAAGATATTAGAGTAAGAAAATAGTGATACCTGCGTTTTATCCAAAAACCAATAGTCTACTAGCATTTTGTACTGCTGCTCATCAACCCAATCTGGTTTTTTTTTAATGACATCTTCTTTCATCATTTCATCTTTGTAGCATTGTTTTTTCAACTTGCTCCTTCGGTTCCTCCTCAATTCCCCTAATTGATGCATTGCCTAGTTCATTTGATCAACTAGTCGAATAATAGCTGGGTCAATGATCCACCATTTCTAAAATGCAAAAATTGAGTTAGCATAGTGCAATAGTCTACCCTATTGAAAATGCCATTTTGCGCACATACGGCTATACATGATAGTTAAAAGTAGTTTAATTTGATACTACCTCAATCTCTATCCAACAATATACTTTGTGGTGAGTCGGGACATTCATCCAAGCAGCTAGCACAAGTAATTATTAAGGCAGAAAGTGCCCAACCACCTTTTGAATGCTTGTCCGCTCTCCCTAATCAGTTGGCCGCGTCCATTTAACCCACATTCAATTTTCATGTTCTCTGGGAGACTCTATATTCATTGCATCAACAATTTCCCACGCTTTTTACACCCATTATTAGATATTGGGGTTTCTTGAACTAAATCTTCTGCATATAGTAAACCACCATTAGGAATGAAATTCCAAAATTCACAATTAGAGTAAAGTTATTGTATATAGCTCAAGTGCTCAACTAACATGAGTATGCTGTTGGTAAATGTGGACATTTTGATACTATATTATTAGTTAATCTTTTTTTTTCCATTTGTTTTGTTAATTTACTTATTACTCAATACAATAAGTGAATTAATTCGTTCATATTTTCATAAATTTAAAAGAAACAATGGGCAGCCTATTGTTGTTATCTCAAGAACATAATAAAAAGCATGTTTAAAAGAAGTATTTTCTATAGTTTGTAAAATCAATCTAATAAGATAAAGGGAGAATAGTATCTCTATAGTTAGTTAAGAAAAATGTCCCTAGACACACAAGCTATTTTTAAATTTTTTTTCTTTTTCACATTATTTCTAAATTAGCCTAACACTTCAAACATGGACATCTTTTTGAGTTCTTCTATGCCTACAACAACTCAAAACAATGTTATGAAAATATGGTAAGACTTTGTTGTACCATAGAAAATGCATTACATGCTATCCTTAGCCCAAATATGTTGATAATTTAATCTAGATGAAACTCTATTAAAGTTTCAAGTGGCTCACAAAAATTATGAAATTAAAGCCTACTTTCATTACATACAATTGTTGGGTTAAATTACAGATTACATCATCTAACTTTGTCATAAATTCAATTTAGTCTTCTAACTTCTAATTTATTTATTTCAATACGATAACTTTTACTTTTATTCAATGTAATTCTTATGTTAAGTTTGTCACAATCACATGGTATCATTAGGTGTCCTTAAAAAGATATTATTTTGAAAATGCAAAAATACCAAACTTACATCATTTTGGGATACTTAACTACTAATCCTATAATGAGAAGTGGACGAAATGACCACAATTAAAACAAATGGAAGTTATAAGGCTGAAAATTGAAATGAACAAACTAAAAGTTATATGAATGACTTGAATTTTGGGTAAAATTAAACGATGCAATTTATAATTTAACCAAATTTGTATTGCTAATTCATTATTAAAAATAAGGGGCTTTTTATATATGGTATGCATGTATAGCACCACAATTATTTTCTCTTGAAAATATTTATACATATTATTACATAATTGTCCAACCCCTCCCCTCGGGGTTTGAACCAAAACCCTTAATCCAATCCACTAAACTTCCCTAGGGTTACCACCTCAACAATTGAAGTTTTGATTTTAAATATTCAAACTTTTATTTTTGTTTTGTGATAAATCAAATATTTTGTGATACCTCACTAAGGACACGCATGCAGAGATTGTCATGTTTAGTAGATACTTTATTTATCATGAAACTAGTAAGATGGACCTTGTTAGCTTATAATATTAAAGGGGTGGACCCTTGTGCCTGCATCTTCTAGGATAACTTCATAGCAAAAAGAAAGTAATCTCCCAAGAGATATATATATATATATATATATAAAGTAATCACCCAATAAACTATTATTGACTAAGAAGTATTTTAATGACTTTTTGTGATTGTAATTTGTTACTTCCTCAAGAATATTGAGATGCTAGCTAATGGATTAATTTCTTTTAAGATTGTAGCTTTACAAATAAGTTTTTTGTGGATTTGATTTATATCACATCACAGGAAAAATATGCATCTAGTATTTATTCTCAAACGTTACATTTCAAGACATGTAAACTACCTGGGGGTTGTGTCTCATCATCATCACTTGTATCTACTCTTGCTTGCTTAGCCGTAAGGGCGGCCTCTAGCTCCTCTTGCACACTCTGTCATGAACGTGACGATCCTTCGCTAACTTCAACCATCAAACAATGGTTCCTTCCCATTCCTGCGTCCAACAACGGAAAAATTATGCATCTAGTAATAAATATCAAACGTTACATTTCAAGACATGTAAACTACTTGGGGGTTGTGTCCCATCATCACTTGCATTCACTCTTGCCTGCTTAGTAGTACGGCCGGCCTCTAGCTCCTCCTCCCCCCTTTGTCGTGAACGTGGCAATCCCTTGCCAATTTGAACAAGCTGCAATCGACGTTTCCTTCCCATTTCTGCATCCAACAACTTTACAAGACAAAGAAAATGTTAATTATAGACAACAATCAATTGCATACAATGTAACTCAAAAAGACAAAGTATATTAACTCATTTTAATATCTAACAATATATACAAACATATATCCAAGTTTAAGAGCTTCTCTTTGCCAAACACTACAGCAACGGCGAAATGAAACCCTAACACCACCCGAACATATATCCAAGTTCATAGGAAATGAATTTCAAATCCAATAGTGAACAGGGGAAGGAACTGGATGCATAATAAGTAAAAATTAATGGAATTAAAAACATTAAGAGGAATTAACAAATTCATAAAAAACTACACAGAGGCATTCCAACAAATTCATGAATGGATACGTTTTCATTAATAACTGTAACATAATTACACATAATCCACTAAACTATTACACTGCATCCTTGATGTACTCGTCCTCGTTGTCATCTTCATTGTTGGACTTATCGTTAATAAACTCACAATCGTCTAAGTTGTCCATTTCATGAAGATCTCTTTCTGCAATGATAGAGGCATCAATTGTCATTCCCTCTACATCATCCCGAGCCCGACCAAGCTTGTCACTCACAACCTCATTAGTACTTATATTGTACGGAACATTTTTAGAAAAAACTATGTGTCATCCTCGTCACGTTGGGGACCAATACCGGCATCAAACACATCTCTAGCTTTTGTTTTGACAACAACATACCAATCCTTGTGCTTTTTATCTTCCACATAAAAAACTTGTGTAGCTCGAGATGTCAAAATATATGGTTCATCCATCATTTCATCCCCACCATGTATGAAGTGTGTAAAGTTCACAATAGGAAACCCAAATTCATTAGTCTTATATCCTCTCCTATTTTGGTCATCAACCTATTTACGCTTGAATAACACATGTTTGATATTATTAGAATAATTCAATTCGATTATATCAGTTAAAACATCATAGTACGTAATGCCACCATTAGTAGCGACACTAACTCCACTATTCTGCATTTTTCTGTTTGCCTCATCATTTACACTCCTAAATTTTAAGCCATTTATGACATAATGTTTCAGCCGCTTTATATAATTATATGACCATTTGGACAGTACAGCAAGGGTATCATTAAGTCCCTTCCTTTCCTTATCAGCACCAGTCAATGACATCACCTAACATATCCAAACAAAATTATTCTTATTAGTACAAGTAATTATTGTTAGGACAGTGTTACAAGTTTAAGAAGTTGAAAATGTCATACGTAGTGACACCTAAACCAACTACAAAACTTCTCCATGTGGTACATATATATAATGGCATTGGATATACGATGGTGGCCCTTTCGGAGTTCGTCCTCCATCAATCTTTTGTGCATCCTGTGCAAGCAATTGTATTAGGGTTAATAGACCTAACGTACATTGGATTGACGTGCAATCATATTGGTATACGTAGTACTTACTCACGAAAGTGGTTGATGTTTTCAAAATTGAATAAAACATAGCAATGGGCTTGGGTCCACTCTCTATTGTTTAGTGTCATAATTGAAACTGCCCCTGTTGACTCCTTAATCGTCCTGGTGGGTTGATTGAATATAGTTTCAACTCCTTCCATATACCATGAACAAAATGTTAAGCACTTCACTACTATGTATACTTCAGCAATAGACCTTTCTAGAGCAACTCTATTTCGTACATAAGACTTAAGGCGTGAGAGATACCTATAAAGGAATGATAAGATTAATAATTGGCAATAGTTATTCGAACGCACACATGAAGCTCGTAGTTGATCAATAATATTACATACGTCTTACCTCTCAATGAGATACATCCAATAGTAGTGCATTGGACCACTAATCTTGGCTTCAGTAGCTATGTGCATGACCAAATGTACCATCACTATAAAGAAGGATAGAGGAAATATATTTTCCAATTTACAAAATGTCACTACAATATCTATCTCAATAGTCGCAATATCTAAAACCGTAAGGGTTTTGGAACAAATTTCTCTAAAGAAGCAAGCTAACTTTATCAAAGACCTAGTAACATGAGATGGCAAAGACTCGCGTAATGCTATGGGAAAAAGTTGATGCATCAAGATGTGATTATCATGACTCTTCAAACTAGAAATCTTGCATTCTTTCATATTCATACGGCATGAGATATTGGAAGCATACCCAATAGGCACTGTTACATCCTTCAAAACTTGCAAGAAACCATGTTTCTCCAATGAAGTCATATGAAAATAAGCAGGCAGTATAGTATACTTATCATCACTTTTTCGTTGTAGATGAAGTTCACTCCTTATCCCCATGTCCACCAAGTCAAGGCATGCCTTGTAATTATCCTTTGTTTGATCCTTCAAGTTTAGCAGTGTGCCAAGAATATTATCCATCACATTCTTCTCTATATGCATCACATCAAGATTGTGTTGCAACTCGTGATCCTCCCAATACGGCAAGGTGAAAAATATACTTCTCTTCTTCCAACCACTCTAGTCTGCCTCCCTTTTGTTTCTTTTATTGTAAGCAAGTTGAAATAGCTCGCATGTTTTGTAATGTAGGAAATTGCATATTTTTTCTAAGTAATTAGGGGGGAGGAGAGCTATAGTGTTGGGGATAATACACAAAGTAATAAATGAAGAACAAGGATAACACAAAAACAAAACAAAAAATAGAGAACTTGGAAACACAAAATTGCTATCCTTAGACAATATTTGCCTCCACACTATTGTTGTTAAATGGTTGTCGCAAACTTATCCTCAGGATACAACCAAGTTCTTGAATTCTACTGATAGCAATTTTGAAGAATAACCACAAGATTTCTTGTGTTTCCTTCTAACTTACTATTTTGTAGAGTGAACATAAGCCCTTATTTATACCCATAGGGTTATATTTCATCAAAAGGCACATATGGAGAGTCAAAATGTTTCATAAAACCGTTCAGAAGACTTGAAACTTCTTCAAACTTTCAAAATAGTCACCAAAAAATTCTGTAGAAAAATTCAGTTTTACGAGTTTCGATCAGTTGAGAGTTCCTTTCGATCGAATACTCTTTTTGATCTATCGAACATGAATTGTGCATCAATCGAAACAGGTAGAGACTCTAGGATATATTTCCTTACCATTTCGATTGATCGAGCAAAAGTTTTGATCGATTGAAAATATTGAATTTCGAATTTTCACTTAGAAAATTCCATAACCTAAACTTTCACTTTATCAACTTTATAAAACAATATTTTCCAAATTCAAATATCATTATTACAAACTATTTACGTATATACTTATATATACAACATATAGTGAGGTTTGAACCGTAATGTCCAGGTACCACATGCGGTGTTGGGATCATTGGGGTATCAGTCAACCCTTTTAAGAAATGCTATTTGAATAAGGCCATTGACAAAACTTGGTTTTTTTTTTTTTTTTTTTTTTTTTTTTTTTTTTTGACACTTGAATTTATGAAAGATGGTCTTCTAATCAATAAAAATAATAAGGTATATAATTAAATACACGAAACTTGGTTCAATATGATTAATTCATTGTCTTATTTAAAAGTTGTGAGTTCCAATTAGCTCAATTGATAAAGTCTCTAATGATTGAATAAGAGATCTGAGATTCAAAAATTGATTGGAGTCTTAGTTTGATGATAAAGAATTATCATCGGGAGCGGATGCCATAAGTTGAAACTCTTAAAAAAAATAGTTTCTAAAAAAAAAAAAAATCATAGTCTTATACTATATGATTCTGATAGTAATGCGGTTAGCATGAGTAAATTATGATGCTTAAGTTTGGAGGATAATTTTTTTTTGAGATAATTACAATATATTGCAGACTTCGCAACTCGAACCATTTCTTCCTAGACCCTCAAGCACTTTATGCATGGAAATGTGTCAATTTAGCTACAAGGATCATTATGGAATTCTTCTGGCCACATAATCCATCGTTATTCTGGTGTATGAGGCCAAAGATCAAAGTGGGTACAAATGTTGTAACCAAGTTAAACAATATAAAGTTCTTCCTTGCATCATTATATTGATATAAAATTAGGGATGTCATTTAAACTAATTCATGAGTGTCATAATCTCTAATGTTGGAATGTTTGGATTAAAACTAAAGCATTGTTCTCCCCTTTCATATAGGAAAAAATTAAATCATATGGCCAAACGTTTCTAGATTATTGAATGTTAAATTAGATTGGCTTTGTAGCTTATAACAATACTTTCATTCAAGGTTATCAGGATCAAGATCCTACACGAGATTGGTGAAAGGGTTTAGGGATCTGATCGTAGAATCGGTACGAGGATCGTAAGATCCTACTTTTCGATTAAAAAAACTACTAAAAAATAGCCATAATTATAATTCATAATATATATTAAAGAAACATTGAAAAAAAAAAATTGATACAAATGACTGAAATTACTAATAAAGTACCAAATTACAAATCACTACAAGAAAAAGCCTTATAGCAACGAAATTTTTTGTAGCAATAAACCTCTATTGCAATGAAAAAAAATCTATTGCCCACTGTTGCAATGAAGTATGTGGCAATAGACTATTGCAACAAAAATTTCGTTGCAATAAAGTTTTGTTGCAATAAAATTTTTTTTAGGCTGCAAAAACCATTTTATTTTTTTTAAGTAAATACGTAAAAACCAAATAGTAATTAATAGTCCTCATATATTTTTCCATTTATACAAATTTATATAAGCCCAATATATATATAAAAGCCCATAACTCCTTTTAGTTGAGAGTCATAAATCTTGGGCTTTTCAAGTATACCACAAATATTGGGCTACTAGTTTTAAGCACCTAATAGGATTTTTTAGGCATGGCCCATGACCCACCCATCTATTTGATTTAAATCAGACTCAAATGTCAATAAATGTTTAGCTCATGGGCATTTTCGTAAACGAAACATAAAATTCAAATCGAAAACGCATATGAAAGAAAAAACAGCCCGCCTTTAAGTGTGCAAAAAACTGAGCATTTCACCAACCCCAGAAAAATCAGATCAAAGAGTATTAGAATCAGAGAGAGAGAGAGAGAGAGAGAGAGAGAGAGAGAGAGAGTTGGTAAGGCATAGAGAAGATTTGCATTGTAGTTCGAGTGAGACCTTCGGTATCCTCAAAATCCTTCAATAGAGCCTACTGGAATGTCAAAGACAATCGCATTTCTCTTCATAGGCTTCACAGCACCCCTGTCTTTGGCCTCTTTTACACTTTTGGTACTCACTCATACATACACCTCTCTCTCTCTCTCTCATAGAGTTTTGTTGCAATAAATTATTATTATTATTATTATTAAATATACTTTATTACAACAAAAATGTTGTTGCTACAATTTGTTGCAACAAAATTTCTGTTGTGATAGGTTACTGTAACAGTATAATTGATCATTATAAATAGCATTATCGTCATTGTTAGCAGCCACATGACTCGCATCATCCATTAGATAATAATCAAAATCTTTTAATATTGCATTTAGGGGTTTTTGTTGCAATAAACTTCAAATTGTTGTAATAAACCTCTATTGCAATGAAAAAAAAATTCATTGCCCACTATTGCGATAAAGTCTTTGACAATAGACTATTGCAACAAAAATTTCATTGCAATAGAGTTTTGTTGCAATAAAATATTTCTATTATCATTAAAAATACCTTATTGCAACAAAAAAAATTGTTGTTATTACAAAAAATATCAGAGAGAGAAAGAGTTGGTGAGGCATGGAGAAGATCTGCGTTGCAGTTCAAGTAAGACCTTTGGTATCCTCAAAATCCTTCAATAGAGCCTACTGGAATGTTGAAGACAATCACATTTCTCTTCACAGGCTTTACGACACCCCTATCTCTGGCCTCTCTTACACTTTTTGTACTCACTCATGCATACACCTCTCTCTCTCTCTCTCTCTCTCTCTCCCTCTCTCTCTAATAGAGTTTTGTTGCACTAAAATATTATTATTATTATTATTAAAAATACTTTATTACAACAAAAAATATTGTTGCAACAAAATTTTCGTTGTGATAAGTTACCGTAACAGTACGGTTGATCATTATAAACAACATTATTGTCATTGTTAAGAGCCACATGACCTGCATCATCCATTAGATAATCCTCAAAATCTTTTAATTTTGCATTTAGGGGTTTTTGTTGCAATAAAGTTCAAATTGTTGCAATAAACCTCCATTGCAACAATAAAAAAATTTTGTTGCCCACATACACCTCTCTCTGTCTCTCTGTCTCTCTGTCTCTCTCTCTCTAATAGAGTTTTGTTGCACTAAAATATTATTATTATTAAAAATACTTTATTACAACAAAAAATATTGTTGCTACCATTTGTTGCAACAAAATTTTCGTTGTGATAAGTTACCGTAACAGTACGGTTGATCATTATAAACAACATTATTGTCATTGTTAAGAGCCACATGACCCGCATCATCCATTAGATAATCCTCAAAATCTTTTAATTTTGCATCTAGGGGTTTTTGTTGCAATAAAGTTCAAATTGTTGCAATAAACCTCTATTGCAACAAAAAAAAATTTTGTTGCCCACAATTGCGATAAAATCTATGACAATAGACTATTGCAACAAAAATTTTGTTGCAATAAAATATTTTTATTATTATTAAAAATACTTTATTGTAACAAAAAATATTGTTGTTATAACAGTACGGTTGATCATTATAAATAATATTATTGTCATTATTAGTAACCACATGACCTACATCATCCATTAGACCATCATCAAAATCTTTTAATATTGCATTTGAGGGTTCATTCACTTCATTTTCATTGGTATCACCAAACTCATATTCATCCCTAATTGTATGAACTTTTTTTATCATTTTCACCAAGCCAAAAAAAATTGAAGTTTATATTTAACATTTTATCAATTTGGGCTAAGGCCACTGGTTTGTTTATTACATTATATATATATATATATATATATATATATCAATTTTGGGCATTTGGAGGCCCAAATTTTTTTTTTCTCCTTTATATCACAGGATTTTTAGTATTGTTGTGGGATCAGGATACTATAAGATCCTAAAATCAACATCAGGATCCCACACGGATTTGACTGTAGTAGAGATTCTAGTGAGATTCAGGATGGTTTAAATTTGTCGGATCTTAGGATCCTAAGATCCTAAGATCCAGTTCGAGATACTAATAACCATGCTTTCATATTAATACACTCTCATACTGAAGTTAGTGATAAATTGTAAATCCTTATGCTTGATACTATATTCAAACTGATTAATACCATTATTGGTTCCGTTCTAACATGTTTTTGATAACAATGCAAAACATGTTCAAACATTCCAAAAATTGTTATTACATTATTAGTTCAATGCATGCAGTCAACTTTGACTACCTGTAACTACATATCTAATAAGGTAAAACATCCCACACATAATTTAGTAACTAAAACATATAAATCTTTACCAGGAACTACATATCTAATATACCCACACATAATTTAGTAACTAAAACATATAAATCTTTACAAGTAACTACATATCTAATATATCATCAACATATTTGCATCATACAATCTTGCCTATACGCCAAATTTACCAGGAATCAAAGGCAAATCAACTTCATCACACCATTCCACACACCTTGTCTCAAAGTAGGAACTTTTAACCTCATTAGGCCAATAACTTAACCAAACTTGCCCTCCTATCCTCCACTTCAACACACTCCCTTCCATTTCTTTACTTAACCTCCAACCTACTCCTTCCCCATACTCATCTCCCGCAAAAACCAACCCCCCAGTTTTTGTAAACACCCTGTTTGCTCCCACATATCGGTTTTGAAAATTGTGCCTCAAGTTACCACCACCACTCAAAGGCTTCCACGTGGCCACTTCGATACCTGTCACATTGTCATATAACATTGCATCGAAGATTGCCGCATTTCCCTCTACATCTTGGTCCCACCTCCAATTTTTTGTCTTTGTCCTCGTCATCATTGTTGCTTTCACCTTTGGAGGACCCGTTGATTTTTCAAAATTACCCTTCACTACTTTTTGTCTTTCCACCTCTTTCTCTCCATTACTTGTGGATCGGCCCAAACTTACTCCGGCCACATAAGTCGCCCCAACTTCTGGCCCAACCCAAACTCGAATCCTCGACGGAAAATGGGTCTCGGCATAATCTGCATCATCACTTTTGTTGAATCCTAGATTTGCCACATGCAGACGTATGTTATCCACACGTGTGTTTACCTTAATATAACCATCATAGAATCCAACTGTATATTCCATTTGAATA
Organism: Quercus wislizeni; assembly: GCA_023055345.1. Classification (NCBI taxonomy): domain Eukaryota; kingdom Viridiplantae; phylum Streptophyta; class Magnoliopsida; order Fagales; family Fagaceae; genus Quercus; species Quercus wislizeni. The sequence goes on from JALGQJ010000005.1 coordinate 27,443,613, forward strand.
ACAGCCTCAAGCTGTTGGTGGGCCAAACCATATCTTAGCACACACTCTTTAGCTTCCATAACTTTAACAGGGAACTGAAATCTCTGATCACTAGAGCGCGTGAGTTTCATCCCCAACACAGGCGCGTAACCCTTCAATACCCAAAACCCATGAGCCTCACTAGCGTAAGAAAACCCAAGGTTATTACCATGAGATGGTGTTAAGGTTTGTAGTCCTACGCCCACTTCTCTTAAAATCAACCATTTTGCTAACATGTACCCAAGGGTGCGCATGAAGCACAGCTCAGCATCTACACCCACTGAGACTAAAAATGTTCGCAAAACTGGCACGTGTGTACACGACAAAACGTCGACGTTTGGACCCAGCAAGGAGTTGAAGTAAAGTGAGCCAACTTCACTAGGCGCGTCACATGCACACAGCCAAAAAAGGCGCGTGAGGAAGACGAGGTTGAAGAAACTAGAGAAGGACTCGGGTGAGTGAGAGTCCATGACCCACGAAACCGGGCCGGGTTTGAGCTTCTGGAGCTGTGACCTGGGGCATGTGCTAACGTGCCCCGTGGGTGAGCGGGACATGATTTCATTGAGAAGCTGGAGTAACAATGGGAGGAACGGTTTTTCTGAGGAGATAGGACACGTGTCAGAGACCCACAAGGTCTTTGGGGTGTTGAAAGGGTGAAAGCCCTGTAAGCATACGGTGAAGGTCACCAACGTGTCCGTGTTGGACCCGGAGGTGCGCTCGGCTCTGAGTTGGATCGACTGATCAGTTGAACCATCCGGACTCGGTTTGGAACTCGCGAGTTCAAACAAGGGTGGTGAGTCTGACTTGTTCCACTCGTCCGAGTTGGGAAGCTCACATATCCAAGACCAAATATCCAACATTGTTTGTGTTTTTGGGAGATAGCAGGAAACTGTGGAGGGAGTTCGTGTTAATGGTTTCATGGGATTTTAAGGAGAGAATGAGTGACTGTAAATTTGCCAACATGAAAGCAACATGAGCCACGTATGAGATAGGGTCGTTCTAATATATGGTTCTAATAAGTTTGTGTTTTGGGTTTGATATTGATATGAGGTTTTAGTTTTGGGTGCATTAATGAGTGTTGATATGCTTTCACTTTCTTGCTTATAGATTATTCTATTTTTCTGGTTTGAAGAATTGAAAGGAAAATGTTTGCATGGACTTCAGCAAACTGAGGACGTAAACGCTTGGAGTTTTCTTGGGGCGTGGCTACCTACACGTGTAATGTTTATACTGACCAACTTGCATGTCCAATTCTGAATCACAGAAAGAAATAATGGATAAATAAAAAAAACGTTATTTTTCCAAGTTTCAACAATTAATATATGCGATAAATTAGAATTTTTTTACGAAAACAGAAAAATTAACTGATTTTTTAAAATTATTTTTTATATTTTTTATGAAAGTTGTATAAATTTTTTTTTTTAAATGATTCATTAACGAAAATATACTAAGGTTCCTTTGCCCGAGGGCCAATTTCTATATAGCCCAAGAAAATCTTTGCACGCTCCCATTACCTTTTGGGAGGCCTACGCGCTACAGTCTACACCCATAGAAACTATCTACTTGAGATGGTCTATTGGCCCGTATATAATGACACAAAAATTAAAATTCTAGCTCTTTTAGAGGGGAATTTCAATCATGGCTCAGCCCCAAAGAGACTCTAAATGCATATAAAAAGCTATAAATTACTATTCGTATTAATATACTATTATTATATAGCAAGCGCACTGAGCAGTACTGCATGTCGTATAGTTGAAGCGTGAGTGCACTAGCTGTGTAATAAAGGTAACTATGTAGTTTGGATTTGGTATGTTAAGAGACAAGAAGTTGTAACTAGATTCTTAGCCATTTCTTAGAGTAGACATTAATTATATGCATATCTGATTCTTAGTAAGAATCTCATACTATATGAGACCGTCAATATGTTGGATGAGAATGTAAAGTTATCTTTATATATTAAAAAGATTAACAAAGTTAGTTATGCCTTCAAAAAAAATGTCAAAAATACTTCTTATTTAATTAGATAATCTTTATTTTTTAAAAATAAGAAATATGGATAAAATTGTAATTCAACAAAATAAAATATATATATATATATATATTAGAAAAACTTTTACCCTAAAAATTAGCTAACTTTCTATTTAAATATATCTCACACACATTTGATACTTTTTTTTTTCTTCCTAAAAACTAGCACACACTAAATCCAACCGTTTACTCTATTTCAAATCCTAAATTTTAGTTTATTAAAAAAAATTTCCTGTATAACCTCACTAACAATAGATAAATTTAAATTGAAAATTTACATTAAACCCAAAAGAAAAAAAAAAAAAAAAAATCTCATCGCACATGCAGAGCGCGTATATATGATGAGGCTAGTATAAATAATAACCATTCATATAGATATTACTATATATATATATATATATATATATATATATATGTATGTATATTAAAAAAACGCAAAAAATTCACTAAAATAACATGTTGTGATATTTGATACAAAAATAAAAAATTGTATATTGTAGTAGAATCATGTAAAAGTGATGTTACATCACTTATAATTTGGCACCTATAAATTGTGAAAAAATTAACATCATATTCCTAACATGATTTTTTATCTTTAAACCGACCATTTTTGCATATACACCTTGCAAGTTTCAACAATTTCTCTATAATCTCTTTTATTCCATGTAAATAACATTTTAACTCTCTCTCATCTTCTCCACTTAAACCTAAGAGAAAATATAAAGAAATTAAATGCGGTCTTTCTCACGTTTGGAATGAGCGGTCTTGAGAAAAACTCACAAAACCCTTTACCTAACTCGCACACAACAAAACCCATTATAGTTACAACTCCTCTATCTTCTCCTTATTCATGTTCTTATCTTACAACTCTGATTACAAAACGCAGGGCCTTCAGGCCGCGTTTTTTTGGGCCGCGTTTTTAAAAACGCGGCCAAGACGGCCTATAGCCCCGTTTTTTAAAAATGGGGCTTAAAGAGAAAAGGGCCAGTCGCGTTTTATACGCAGGGCCTTAGCCTAGCTCTTAAGCCGCGTTTTTTACTCATTTTTCCGCGTTTTTTTTGGGCTGGACTTAGGCCGCGTTTAATACATGTAGCCATAGGACCCATTTTTTTTGGGCTGGTCTTGTTGTACAGCCTTCGTTTTTTTTTTTTTTCCTTTTGTTTTTTCCTCACACATTTTGAACCCTATCTCTGAAGAGCCCGACACCCTCCATATTCTCTCTCACTCTCGATCTCTTCTATCTGTTGCCGTCACTGTCACCGTCCATCTCCGATCTCACGCTCAACCCTCGCCTAACGCTCCATCTCCCATCTGAAGCTATCCTGTCTCCGATTTGAAGGTAAGCATTTTTCCCCCTTTTTTGGTTTCCTATTCAATTACCATTTCTAGGGTTTTGAAAATTACTCTAGAGTGTAGATTTATTGATGATTTCTCTCAAACTGAAATCGATTTGGTGCTGAAGAACATAGATTTATGTGTTGCTAGTATTATATAATCTTTCAATAAGTTATAACTAGTGAAGTATAAAATGGAATATAAGAGGTGGGACGGAGACTTTATTTTTGCTTTGTTCACTACACCCCCAGACATAAAGCTTTGCCCAAGATGTAATAAGGTCAAAGCCAACTATTCATATAAGGTTGTTTAGGGGTCAAGTCGAGTTGGTTTTAGATCTCCGCCAAATCTGGATGAAGATCTCTGCTTGATCTGAAATCTCTTTGAGATTTTCGTCAAAATTGGTTTGATTGTATCCGATTTTAATCTGGGAAAATTGACACTAGAACCAAAAGGATTAGTTTCCGGAGAGACTTCAATCCACCACTGACCACCTCTTGCCATCGAAAAATCACTCGAATCATAAGGAGTAGTCTGGGTCCAGCAGTTGGATCAATTTGAACAAGTCCTTGGACAGTCCTATATAGAATTCATATGTTAAAAGGACTTATTAAGCGCGGCCTAAGGTTATGGTCTTAGGCCGTGCTTAATAAGTGCGGCTATATCCCGATATATTAGGCCGCGTGTAAAACGCGGCCTAAGGTATACGTCTTCGGCTGCGTTTAAACGTGGCTAAAGTATTGACCTTAGGCCGCGTTTTACACACGACTATAGGACCTGGTCTTGGGCCGCGCTTAATAACTGCAGCCTTAGACCGACTAGGCATATAGTCGCACGTTTTAGGCTGCTTTAAAAAACGCGGCCTAAGGCCAAATGGGGCTTAGACCGCGGCCCTATGACCGCGTTTTAAAAACGCGGCCTCAGAACTTTTTTTTGTAGTGTCTATTAATATGATAACTTGTATTGCACAATACTATGTTAAATTGCAAAAACATACCATTCTCTAAAATACTCTATTTCTCATCTACTCTTTTCCAATAATCTTTCTTGTTTATGTAATCTACCCACTCTCTTTTTCAAAGTAGTGATTTCCTTTCTTGAATTCTATTACTAATTTTTTTATTCTTAAAACAATTTGCAACCCATCATAACTCCTTTTCAGGTATATTATATGATATTTCATGTCAATATATACGCCATTGTTTTCATTGCGGCAAAAGTCATGATTTGGCATCGAATACATTCCAAAATTGAAATTATGTTGAGAATGGTGTTGAGTAAATGCTAACTTGTTACGGTAGCTACAAGAAAATTAACATATCTCTTGTTTTATGCACTATGCACATACCTTACTTGCAAATTTATGATCAAAGCTTGTTATAGTAATAAATACTATGTCCTATCAAATAAATAAATAAATACTATGTATTAACAATTTGAATAATTTGAACATTGGCAGCTAGTTTATCTAAGTTCTCGACCATGGTTTTTAAAATTGAACTGGAGTGGCCGGATTGACCTGATTAACTGAAAATCAACCACTAATATAATTTTTAAAACTCAATAAATAAATAAATAAATCTCTTTTTTGTCTTAAACCATTTAAACTGATGTCAAACCGTCTAGTTAATTTCCTAAACCAAACATGGGTTTACCAGTTTTCTTCCTCGTAATTTTTCTCAAAATCACCAGCATGACATGGTTTTAAAAACCGAACCGGACATCAAACCGTTTTTTTTTTAATTTCCGGTTCAACCCCGGTTTTTGCCCGGTTTTTGACCGGTTTTCCGGTTTTTGACCGGTTGTTGACCGGTTTTGGGAGTATTAACCGGACCGGACTGGCTACCGGTTCCCGGTTGAACCGGTCGGACCGGCCGGTCCGGTCCGGTTTTTAAAACAGTGCCAGCATCTATCTCATTTGTTGTAGTAAAAGGCTCCACCAAGATCTTATTTTTTTAATTAGAAAGGTCAAATCTATTTATGTACTAGGAGAAGATTACTGAGAGAGCGGAGGGGAGAAAGAGAGACATGAAAGCTGTGAAAGCTGTGAGGAATTTCACAATTCACTCCAATTCCAATGAGCTTGGTTTGCAATTGAATGCTATAAAAGATTTGTGCATTCTCATCCTTCACCAATTGGTCGTTGGATGGATTGGTAAGGCACACGGTCCGACAAGCGGTATCAAAACCCGGTCATAGGTTCGAGTTGTTGGAGCCGCATTGTGAGGGAGGGATTGTGAGGGATTTCACAATTCGCTCTAATACCAATAGGCTTGGTAGGGATTTTGTTGGAATTTTACTTAGGGAGTAATTTAGGAGAAAAAAATTTAATACATCTAGAAATTAACAATTATTATGTAAACATATAACATAAATCAATTATAAGATGTGAAAAGTTTTAGGATTAATAAGAGCTTTACTTTCTCTTTTACACCCCCTTGCAATTGTGGCCTTGACAATATTTATAATATTTAAAATTGACATGACCAATCATAAAATCCTTCCTATCGTAATAACACTTCATGCAACAGATGTGTTACATTTGTTAATAAACAACTATATTAATTAGATTCATTAATAAAAAAGTTCATTAACATGTCATTACTTTTGTAACTCCATACTAATGCATGAATTCATCTATTGTTCATATCTAGAATCACTATAATGACAACACCTTTAATAAGAGTTTGTTGATACCCATTTTCGTGACACATTTTTTACAAGCCTGATTCAACTAAGGTCGACTTCCTTGTGAGCTCAATTCATTTATTGTATTATATTTTATTCTTTTAAGCATGGCCTAAGCCCATGAGACATATTGGGGAAATTGAGGAAGTGTGGTTTGGAGGGTATAAGTCGGTTCTTTTCGGACCCTTTGCATGAGCCCAACCCATGCGTGCTACCAAGGGGGCAAGGTATATTGGTAGCACTTCTGGCTCATGGAGGGGATCTTGTACCTGAAATTTCCACCCCAAACGGTTTATATACTTTAGTTGACTATGGCCCAAAGTTTTTGCCTGAATCATTTTTTTTCCTTTAAAAATGATTGGCTCTCATTGGCCAACTTCAACTGCTAGTCCTCATTCAATTGAGCCTCTCAATGGTCTGAAACAACTGAACATGGAGAGCCAATGAGGATTTAGTCAAGCATTTCCCTTAATGATGATAAAACTAATCCTTCCTTTTATTCAAACAAAAGCAAACTTGAAAATTACTACTTACTTAACACCTTGGGGTCCAAAGCCTCTTCTATTGACCAAAACTAGTCACTTAAAGCACCCCAAATTCAATATAAATGACACAATTAGATTCAAAACAAGAGGAGCATGTTTTACCCCGAGAGCAACACCCCAAGCTCAATACAAGAGTCTCTCTTCAGCTAAAAAACCAACCAACCATGTTCTAACCTTAAAGCTAAAACTTTAAAACAAATACCCATTCAGCCAGCTAACATTCTCACAATTCTGAACCTTGGGGGTAGAAATATGGGTATAGGGGATCCTTCCCTCTCTTCCTCACAACCTCTCTCAATTTCCTCTTCTCGCTGACTGTGGGTCAAAATTTCAGACCTGTGTACTTTTTCTGCATTTTCTTGTATTTCAGTTATGGCATTTTGATTTCTCTCTTGTTAAAGCATCATTAGCCTTTTGTTATTATATATTTGGAATTTTGGGCTTGATTCTCCACAATAAACATTTCTACAGAACCCAAGGGTATGAATGTCATTATGGAAGGACTGTTGAGATTATTATGCACTAACCATCAAAAGACTAGCCCTTATTGTCTTCCATAATTTGAGCAATTTTAACTTGCATCTCCTTTCCATTGTGGTCCAACAATGTACCTATCAGAATATGTTATATCATAATGGATATAGTCAAGTTAAGGACTACAATAAATGCATTCATAATCTTAGTCTACTAAATCAAGTAGACCTATTTCAATATATATATATATATATATATCAAGGACAAAATTTAGGTACAGTACCTTAGGTATTGTTTCTTAAGTTCTCCTCCTAAGATTCAACCATGTGGCTACTTAATTAAAAAATACACTTTCATCCTATGAGAAAAAATTCACATGGTTAAATCTTAAAAGGGAAATCTAAGAAACAGTACCTAAGTACTGTACCTATGTCTTGCCCTTATATCATAAAAATATTGCATAATTTTACAAAAGACTGAATATTATTATTTATTTGTTGATAATAGAGGCATTATAAAATATTATGTTGGGCCACATTATTCTAACATGTTTTAGATTTGGAAATTGGTGATTGTTTGGGTAAAGAGAAGCTGAGATGTCAGAAAGAGATAAAGATAGCCGAAGTGACCGAGAGAGTAAACTTGAATGGCTAAAGAGGGTTTGATCTATTATTGAAAATTGGTTTTTTTCTTTTTAAAATCACACCTCATGATGGGCCTTTTGTTGTTGATAAGCTCGACTTTAACTGCTTTGAAGCATTACTTTTGTATAATTATATTAATTAATGTTAGACAAATTTGCAATAATATTTGTCTAATCTTTGTAATAAATTATTAGAACTATCATATTATCTCCAATCAATGTTGTACATCAGTACATGTAATTTATTTATTTTTATATTAACTACTGATTATTAAATTAATTATGATGTCATCTTAATTCAACATTGGACTGACCTCAATAACTTCTCTATTTTTCAATTCTTTAAATGGTCCGTGACTAAAAACTATGTTCTCCATAGAACACAAAGCTCAAGCAGTAGCAACGTTGAGAGACAACCAAACTTTAATCATTTGCATTAAAATCTCAATAAGACTATAAAGGGAAGAACAACAGAGATTTCATACAACCCTGAAATTGCAACTTAAGAAGAAAAAATTAAAACTAATGGTTTATCATTGCAACTATAAATAATGTCTTTAGGCACAATGTCAACAAAATCTTAATTTTAACAAAGTCTTAGTTGCATTTAAATAATTGTTAATTACTAGCTTATAATCCATACATTTTTTATTATAATTTTTATAATATTATTTTTGTATTTACTTTCTAGCCATCTCAAAAGTATATTATAATAATTTATACTAGCAATATATATTAATTAATTTGACTTTAAATCACAAACAAAATAATTAATCTTATAGCATTGGAAAAATAAGTTCCTTTTTTCAAGTAAATTTCTTTGCAACCTCATAAAAATTTAGATTCATAGTTCAAAGTTATATCTATAATCCCAAGACAAACTTCAAAATTCAAATAGTTTTATTACTTGCTTATGGACTTCATGTTTTAGCTCTTAAAAGTCTAATACGTCTAATGTTGCCAATGTTCATGCATGCACTAGAGGATGTTTCTCAATCTCATGATTTTTTTTTCTTATTATATATATTATACCTAGACATATCAGAATGAACTGCTTAAAAGATTTCAAAATCCAAAATTTGGTAAAATTTGCCAACTCGGAAGCAACATGAATGACGTTCGTCTGAGATAGGTTCTAATAAGCGTTTGCTAATTTGGGTTTGATATTTGTAGTGACGTGTCCCTCAATTCTATGGTATAAGATACTAAGCAAGACACGTGTTATAATTGATTTGTGTTATGAGTTGATATTGATCCACAATGGGAAATTTGGACAAGAACATGTAAACTACCAAAATCTTTTTATTAATTCAAGTGTAATATGTCACGTGAATCTCTCTTGAGTGTTTTCTTATTGTTTTCTCTCTTCCTATATTCAGTGTCTATTTCTTCTCTTTCTTCTGTTCTTTTTATATGAGTCATCTTCGTATGTTATCCTAGTCCACCTAGATAACTTCTAGCCTTATTGAGCTCTTCTTTCTTGATTTTTCATCATGAAATGAGACTTCTGAGGTCTTCCTTACTGTTCAGGCATCCACCTGGATAATTTCTAATCTTATCAGGCTCTTCTTTTTGTAGGTTTTTCTTCATGAATGGAGAGTTTTGGGGTCTTCCTTACTGTTGAGGCGTCCACTTAGATAACTTCTGGCCTTATCAGGCTCTTCTTTCTTGATTTTTTATCATGAAAGGAGACTTTTGAAGTCTTCCTTGCTGTTCAGGCATCCATTTGGATAACTTCTAATCTTATCGGGCTCTTCTTTTGTAGGTTTTTCATCATGAATGGAGACTTCTGGGGTCTTCCTTACTATTCAGGCGTCTACTTGGATAACTTCTGGTCTTATCAGACTCTTCTTTTGTAAGTTTTTTATCATGAATGGAGACTTCTGTGGCTTTTCTTACTGTTCAGGCTTGTCCTTTTGCATTAAATGCGGTGATGCTAGGCAAGTGACCTATATTGATGCTAGTTTGTTGTGGAATCATTACGAACTTTTAGAAAGCTACCTCAAAGAATTTTAGGCTCTCTGGGATTTACCTCAGTAGCTTGGACATGCCTCGGACTTGACCGGCTTGGCATGCGACCTGAAAGGGTATTGGGCCTAACCAAGGATCCGAGATTTTGCGTTCGTTTAAAAAATGAGCTAGCCAATACTAGATTTTTTTCCATCATTTGGGCCGATACTTAAGTTGGGTCCAATACTTACCTTATCACAATAAAGCTCAATATTCGCTCAGTATTCGCCCCACTACAATATTGATATGAGGTTTTAGTTTTGGGTGCATTAACGAGGGTTGGTATGCTTTCACTTTCTTGCTTAAAGACTATTCTATTTTTCTGGTTTGTAGAATTGAAAGGAAAATGTTTACATGGACTTCAGCAACTGGGGACGTAAACACTTGAAGTTATCTTGGGGCGTGTCTGCCTACACGTGTAATGTTGATACTTTTACAACTTCCATGTCCAATTCTGACTCACGGAAAGAAAGAAATAGTACTAGATGAAATGTGATTGCAGGTAAACGTAACTATAGTTTGGTTATGGTATAGCAAGAAGACAAGAAGTTCTAAGGAGACTACATTAATTATTAATTATATGCATGCATATCTCATATTGTTTTTAGTTGCAACTACTTTTTAACTTTCTATCACACAGATTCTAGTTGTCCTAGGTAAGCCACGTAAACTATAATACCGATCAAGTCTATAGCAGTAGGAGTGTGGGACTGCGATCAGAGGCCACAATCAGATTTACTTTCCTACGACTATTAGTTTGTAAGTGCAGGGGTTAAAAGAAGGGAGATATTATTTGCAGATCAGAGACATTAAAAAATCTACAACAAAAATGTAAATAGGAATTTTATTGGCAAAATTACACTATTGGTCCCTAAAGTTTACCTATTGAGCGTTTTTAGTCCCTGAAATTTTAATAGAGCATTATTAGTCCCTAAATTTTAAAACTAAACACAATTGCTCACTTCATTAACTTCCGTTAATTTCTTTGTTTACTTGTTTAATGGAAAAATAAGTAGGCATATTTTTAATGATATGGCAACCCTGTCATATATATCAGCTGCAATGTCTAAAAGTATAATCGTTGCAAAGAAACCTTAGTACATTTTGTTAATGAATCATTTTTAAAAAGTTTTTATATATGAAAAATATGAAAAATAATCTAAAAAAATCAGTTAATTTTTCTCTTTTTCATAAAAAATTTCTAATTTATCGCATATATTAATTGTTGAAACTTGGAAAAATAACGTTTTTTTATTTATCCATTATTTCTTTCTGTGATTCAGAATTGGACATGCAGGTTGGTCAGTATAAACATTACACGTGTAGGTAGCCACACCCCAAGAAAACTCCAAGCGTTTACGTCCTCAGTTTGCTGAAGTCCATGCAAACATTTTCCTTTCAATTCTTCAAACCAGAAAAATAGAATAATCTATAAGCAAGAAAGTGAAAGCATATCAACACTCATTAATGCACCCAAAACTAAAACCTCATATCAATATCAAACCCAAAACACAAACTTATTAGAACCATATATTAGAACGACCCTATCTCATACGTGGCTCATGTTGCTTCTAAGTTGGCAAGAAAATTCCATTCATGACACGATGAAGCAAATAACTAGAAATCAAATTGAATATTTACGTAAACTTGATTTGAGAAACAAATGAAAGCTAAGTACTTAAAACATTCCTGTCATTAGGTTAAGGGCTGATATTGGCTGGTCTTTCAAGATACAAAAGCTCTTTGATTTCCCAACTGCTTGCCTGAAACTGGGATGCACTTTATAAGCCAACCAATTGGCCATGACAAAGCTGCAAATCCAATGCAAACACCCCATTGCCCCCAATCCAATCTCTCAGTATTGGCAAACCTCTTCAGAAACTCCACCATCACCAGTTGAAGAATTATGGTGATCCCAACAATTGCCATAAACAGTTTGTTCGTAAGTATCCCTTTGAATATATTCTTCTTCTCCAGTTTCCTCGCATTAAATTCGTTGAATAATTGGCAGAGGACAAAAGTATTGAAAATGAGGGTGCTCTTAATGCTCTCCTTTACACCAAAGATGGATTTTCCCTTAAATTGTAAAATCAATAAGATGGTTACTTGATACACAGCCTGTGCTATGAGATTCCTCCACATGATTCTGGTTATAAGTGGCTCTAATTGACTAACAGGCGACTTCGCCATAAGATCATTAGTGAGTTTCTCAGTAGCCAAGGCTAAAAGCTCCCAATGTATCCATTATCAGATTCACCCATAATAGTTGGACTGCAGTCAAAGGGACCTTACCAGACGAAACAACTGCAACAAAGTTGATAACAAGGGTAGCAACATTCACTGTGAGTTGAAACTGAAGAAATTTTTGAATATTAGTGTATACACACCTTCCTTACCTCAATACTGTCACCACAGAGGTAAAATTGTCATCCAAGATGACTATATCTAAGCTCTCTTTTGCCACTTCAATTCTCTGGATCCCCATTGAAAGCCCAATGTTTGCTTCCTTTAGTGCAGGTGCATCATTAGTTCCATCACCTGTGACTACAACCACATGACCTTTATGCTTCAAGCATTGTACCATAAGAAGCTTGTCAAAAGGAGATGACCTAGCCATTACAAGGATTTTGTCAACTTTTTCAATTCTCTCTTCAGGTGATTAATTTCTTAATTGCTCCCCTTCAACTACAGCTTCATCATCCAAATCCTCATAAGGAATGAGAATCTTGCATTCAAGGGCAATAGGCCTTGCTATATGCACATTGTCATCAGTGATCATTTTGATATTCACTCCAGCCGCCCTGCAAGACTCCACAGCTGCACTGACTCCTGGCTAACATGGATCCTTCAAGCCAAGTAACCCTAATAACGTCAACCCATTTTCTTCAAGCTTCTCAAGTACTTGTCCACTTTCATCTTCAACTTCTTTGTAGGCAAATGCAATGCATCTCAGGCTTTTTTGTGCCATATTCTTAATAGTAGTCTCAAGTTGCAACCTTTCTTCGTCATCCATTACTTTCAGCACCCCTTCTCTATCATAATAAGTAGAACACATGGCTAGTGTCATTTCAGCAGCTCCCTTCCAATGAGTATGAATGGTCTTCTCATTGTTCCTCCTCACCAAAACCCCACTTCTCTTTTTCTCTGAATTGAAGGCCTCTACCTGGATTATGTTATAATTCTGCTTTACTGCTTCAATACTTGTATCCACATTAAACACAGCCCAAGAAAGAATTGCTTTCTCAGTTGGACTACCAGAAATTTCCGGAACTGATGTAGAATGTGGTTTGTAAACTGTACCAGTTGTGTTTAAGCTAACTGCTTGTTGTAGCAGTTTGAGAATATTACTTGCCAAACCCAAGGAAGTGTCATCTTTCACTACTTCCGTTCCAAGCCAAAACTCTGAAAATTTTATTTCATTTAGTGTAAGAGTGCCTGTTTCGTCTGTGCAGATTATTGTAGCCGAGCCCATTGTCTCGCAAGAAGATAGTTTTCTGACCATAGCATTATCAGCCATCGTGCATTTCATTGAATAAGCCAGAGTTAGAGTAACAGCCAGAGGTAAGCCTTCTGGAATAGCCACCACAATGATAGTAACAGAAGCAGAGACAATCCTCACTACTACATTCATCACATCATTAAACTTTGTCTTGCTACCAATGAATTTCTTGTTTCCTTTGTCATCTCTAGTGTTCCCTGTGAAGTACCGAATTAACACAACAACAAGAACAAGTGCAGCCACCAACAGACCAATCTTCCCTATATAAGAAGTTAGCTTGTTGAGGCGTGCTTGCAATGGCGTCTCCTCATTCAAGTCACGATTTATAGAACTCATCATCTCACCCCATGCAGTGTTCATGCCCACAGAAGTGACGAGCATGAAACCATGGCCATCTGTGACCTTTGTGCCTGATAACATAAAGGGATTCCCTTGATTGATCTCGATGTGGTCACTTTCACCAGTCATGCTAGACTCATCCACCTTCAAAGAATGCCCTTCCAAGAATAACCCATCAGAGGGAACTTGATCACCAATCTTTAAGCACACAATATCACCCACAACAACATCAAATATCGATATAGGTTGGCGCCTTCCATCTCTCACAACTTCCACTCTTATATCACTACTCTTTGTTGAAAGATTCTGAAATTGCTTTGATTGTTTAAAGTCACTCACTGCAGACACAGCAACCACCAAAAAGACAGCAAGAATAATTCTCCCACCATCATACCACCCATCTTCCCAACCATGTTGCTTGATACCAAAGCCAAGAGAGAGTACAGCACATGCCAATAATATTAAAATAGTCGTAACTTTAAATGCATCAAACACAAATCTTAGAAACCTTTTTGGTGGTGGTTTTTGGTATTTGTTGGCACCAAAAACACTCTGTCTATGAATAAGATCAGCCTCACAGCCATTTATTCCGTTTTTTAAATCAGTTTCAAGAATTAAAGCCATCCTCCATCTCCGTTTATTGGTCTTGGAGACTGACCACAAGTCTTCTTGTCCTTCATCACCTATCTCGCTAGGCTTTCGAAACCTCAAAGTAGACATAACAATGAAACCTAATAGAGACTAGAGAGTGAGTTTGTTACTGTGTACTCGTAGTCCAAGGAGAACAAATAAGGTTTTTTTTAATGAAAATACAAATAGAGCTTGGGATAATAAAAGGGTTCTAGAGAGAGAGAGAGAGCGCCAATGCTAGAGCTTATGGTGAATTGTACTATATGTGACAATTTTATTTGTTTATATATATACAACGTAAGCTAAGAAGTTTCACTGTAACATTTTAGTAATTTCTATGATAGATCTAACTACGCGTTATATGGTTATATGTAATTTTCCTAAAATTTATATGATAAGATTACTCTGTATAACTCTTTGTAATGTAAGCTATTTATATGATTTTTTTTTTTTTTCATTTTATATATGATTATTGAATTTTTTTTTTTTTTTAGATAAGGATTATTTGTTATTTTATTATAGGAAAATAAGTATGTATTCAATATTTTTACCATTTATGCTTTTGCAAAACGTAGCTGTATTTTGAAAATAGAATCTTAATTGATTGAAACTTTTTTTTTTTTTGGGGTAATTTTTCGAGTAATTGTAGCATTCAAGCCTTCCTTGCCTATAAAAGACAAAAAGCGTGAGTAGTTGGACTACCTATTGGGTCATGGGCAATGGGTGCACATTAAAATATCTATGTACCTTGAATGCTTTCAATCTAATTAATACGATCAAATTTGAGTGAACTTTTTACTTTTATGAAAAATTGGTAACACACCCGGTTTTTTTTTTTTTTTTTTTAAATTTATTTATGGCGCTGGTTATATTGATTTGCCCTATTTAGTTTTTATTCTTGGTTTTCAAATTGGAATATTTCTTTCTTTCTTCTTCTTTTTTTACTATTTTTTAATTATAATTCAATAGCTGTAATACTAGGAATGAATGATTTAAACCTTGGTTTTGTTCGAAAAAGAGAACAAGCAATATCACTGATTTACAAAACTCTTAGCATTAAAAAATTTCTTCCAAGAAAGAAAATTTATAAATATACCTTTGAAGACTTCTGATTAATCCTGAATTGTTTGGACTTTTCATCAATTGAATTGTTCGGACTATGAATATAAATATGTTAAGCCTACCTTTATGTCTTTCTTTTCAACATGCCCTCTATTTTGGCATATATATTATGAATAAGGTTCTACCCCCACCCATTGCGAACCAGATCGTGACCTAGATGGATTAGTTAGAGCTCAGTACAATCTCAAAGAAGCAACGGTGGCGACCTCAGCAACTTTGGGAATTGAATGTGTGTACACACATTAAAGTTTGTTGTAGTATGTGTTTGAGAGAGAGAGAGAGATTCGGATGAGAAAGCATTAGCAATAATTAAATTTAGCTTTTTTTTTTTTTTTTGTGGAGAAAGTAATTAAATTTAGTTTGTTGATGAATAGTATCTGAGAGATTCATATGAGAAAGCATTAACAATAATCAAAGTTTAGTTTGTTGATATATATATATAGAGAGAGAGGTATTGTTCACATGTTAACTTTGTACCGTAAAGTATTGAGTTTGATGCATGCTTGTATTAGAAGACTAGCTATTATCTTATTGAAACATTATTTTCACTAGATTGATGTTAATGCTTACTCTATCATTGGACAAAAAATAGAAAGAGACCAATCTATTTAAAATCACGCAATTTTGTTTAGTTATTAGTTAATTACTGTACTAAAAATGCAAAAATCCTGCGAGATCCATAATTTGAATGCCAAGTTCCAACCCATACATTTATGTTGGCAAAAATATGCTATAACGTTTGTTGTATTTTAATATTTTAATTATTCACCTTATAATTCCGGAAAATTACATATTGGAAGGGAAAAAAAAATTCTGGCTGCCCCTCTCCCCCAGACAGCTTTTTATAGCTTATCGAACAACACAAGTCCAACATAGATGTCCAAGCAGTAGTGGAGCTAGAAAATTTTCTCCAAGGGGGCCAAATCAAATGTATCATTGTATTCTAGTAGTTTTAATTCTCTATATAAATGTGTATAATTTTATTTTTAGAAAACAACAAAAATCTTTTGGTAAAGACTAAAGAGATTTACTTACATATTTTTACTAGGGTAAATTGCAAATTACACCCCTAAAGTTTGGGGGTGATTGGATTTTATACCCAGAAGTTTCAAAATTTAAATTTTACCCCCTGAAGTTTGGAGTGTTTGGATTTTACACCCTAACGTTTCAAAACTTAGATTTTACCCCCTAAAGTTAAGGGTTGTTTGGATTTTACATCCCCGAATTCTGAAACTTTAGGGTGTGAAATCTAAACACTGCAAAATTTTAGGGAGTAAAATCCAAACACTCCGAAAATATAAGAGGAAAAATCCAAATTCTGAAACATCGGGGTGTAAAATCCAAACATCACCAAACTTCAATGAGTAAAATTCAAATTCTGAAACCTCATGATGTAAAATCCAATCACCCCTAAACTTCAGGGGTGTAATTTTTAATTTAGCCTTTTTATTAACTTTTTTTTTTAGAGAGTTTCAACCTATAGCGTCTGCTCTTAATAATAGCTTTTTATCATCAGACTAAAACATCAATCAATTTTTGGTGGTGTAGGCAAGGATTGAACTTCAGATCTCTTATACAAGTATCAAAGACTTTACTAGTTAAGCTAACTAGAACCCACTTCTTTTTATTAACTTATACGTTAAATGCTCATAAAATTAATGACTTATATATGAAAAAAAAAAAGTCAATATTAAAAGGAAAAATAAAAGAGATAACAATAAATTAAAAAGCATTTATACTTTTTTTTTTTTAATGAAAGAGGGCCATCTCCTAAAATTTACTAAGTATTTTAAAATTTTAACATTAAATAGAGGGGGGAGGAGACATTTTTGGAAAATCTAGGGTACCTTTTATTTATTGTATTAGTATAACAACACTGTGTTAGCATATATAAATATTTGGATAAATACTATTACACACACTATTTTACACAAATTTATACACATGTGCAAATGCACTGAAAGACCGTGACTTGAAGTCATGATTTCAATGTGTAAGTTTGTATGAAAGAGTGTGTGTAATAAACATGACTTTATGTATTAAACAATAGAAAACATAAAATGAAGAAAGAAAGAGAAGGGAAAAAAGGCTGGCTCAAACAAATTACAAAGCTAGCATGAAATGGTGAGTTTTTGCCTCACCAAATTGATCAAACCAAAGACACTATACGTAAATAGAGATCCTCGCCCTTTTTTATATAGGTAATAGATTTTGTGAACTTGTTCAACTAGATGATGGCATGATGCTAAGTAAATGGCAATAACTAAATGCTAATGCTAATTATTGTTTCACATGCTAAGGTCTTATTTGGTACACTAATTCAAACACATGTTTTTAGTTTCTAAACAATATTACACATATTTTTACATACTTTTTTACCCACACATATTTTCACACATGTTTTCAGTTTTTAAGTGCATGTACCAAACACCCTCTAAGTTACATATCGTTGTACCTGTACATACTCCAACTAAAATCGTGTTTTCAAAACACAATTTCACTCTCCAAACAGTACAAAAATTTGAAGAGTCTACTAAAGATGCTCTTAAGTTGTTTCTGCAACCTTACTGCTCTTTAAGTCCGTACACATGTTTACACACGTGTATTAATATTATATCAAATTCTTTGAAAACATTTTATCAAGTAAACAATAGCACCATCAAAATCAAGATAAAGCACACACGCATAATTGTAATTTATACTCTTAATAGTTTGACTAATTTTGATTTTATCCTTTAAAGTTTCAAAATATGGATCCACACTCATAACACTACATATCACTTGGATTTAAACTCTTCTATTAATGTGTCGCGATGAGCTGTCTATTAGGCGTCATATATCTCAAATTGGCATAGTTTTATGGATTCAAGTTTTAAAATTTTAACCCTCTCAAAAAAAAAAAAAAAAAATCTAACTTTAAGGGAAAAAAAATCAAAATCAAAATCAAAATTACCTCAAACTTTTAAGAGTTTGCCATTGTAATTTACTACTAACATGGGTTTGATTGGGTCCCTTGGTTGAAAATTTTAACAACCAAAATCTAACCCAATCAAAGTTTCGGAACCTCATCAACCCACAAAAAGTCGAATTGAATTGAGGCATTGGGTTAGATTGGGTTCGTAAGGTAAGCGGGCTGAATGCATACGCATAGACCATACTTGGTGTGATCAAGCTTCCAACACACATTGGGCCGAATATTAAGGCCAGAGCCAGAATCCATTCTAGACTGCAACACAAGTAAATATCCAACATTCCATACCCTTGTTTCCGAGTACGCCCAAAGAACCCAAAGCCCATTATTTTTGTTGATCGATTTCCATCTTTCGAAGAGCAACAGAAATGGAGAAAGCGCTGAGAGTCTATGGTGAGGTATTGAGGCTAGTGAGGCGGTTGCCAAAGGACACAAGGCCTTACTACGCCAAGTACGCTCGTGAAAACTTCGTCAACTACAGAGAGGTCGACGCCAAAGATTCCAATGCCCTTGACGAGCTCTTCCACCGCGCTTACAACCACTCCATCTGGGTCCTCAACAAGGTCTTAACTCTCTGTCTCTGTCTCTCATTCAAAATATCAAACTTTTTTTTTATTTTATTTTTATTTTAAATTATGTAAATGTGGGAACTTTTGAGGACCCATTTTGGGTTTCTTGTTAATGCAGTATTCGGTGGATAAATCGGTGGCGGATAAGCTGAAGGAGATCTGTTTTCCTTAGCATGTGTTAATACGCCCGCCATGTGCTTGTTTTTATTCCTCAAAGGACAAAGGATAGTGAGTAGTGACACTTACTCTTTTTTTTTTTTTGGTTGCAAATTGCAGTGTCTACAACTTTTCTGAGAAGGGGTAGTGTTTTCATTGCATAATGTTTTAACTTTTAAGAGTATGTGTTTGAAACAAATTGAGAATACTCAGACAATGTAACGTGTCTGTATTTGTGTAATAAGAGGACGTTGTATTTGTATGTTTGGTTGCTTTTCTAGAATGCCCATAACTCGTGTGTTTGATTGCATAATATATCCAATGCTGCAATAAGGGTTTTGATCGTGTATAATATCGAATTTTTTTCTAGTAATGTTGGCTATGATTCTGGGATGTTGAGTTGGCAATAGATGGAGGAATTTCAATGCTGCATTACAGATATTGAGACTACACCTTAAATAACCTGTTGCGGTGGAAAAAAAGTCATTATGCATCGGACATATACAAGTACCGTCTTTTTCTTGGTCTCACATAAGAATGGACCCTATAAGTACGAAACCCACTGCAATGTAACCTGTTAGAGGGTGCTTATATATATCGGATACGCTACATACCACTTTTGTTAGGTAGAGGTTGCCAATGATGGTTTTTTTTTTTTTTTTTTTGGCTAAATCCATTGATGGAGTTGTTCATCGAGTGTTTGAGTTCTTGTATCTATCCAATTCTTGATCGTTTTAAACTTTTGTAAATAGGTGCTGGCTGTAGTTAGTAAGACTTTTGTACATAGGTGTTGGCTTTAGTTAGTCTCTGGCTTACGCTGGTCTATCACCTGATTACCTCAGCGAGTGTTATACTGGTTCCAAATTGAAGGAATCTGAGAATTGGAGGAAGTAAGAAGATTAGAGCATTCACATCACACTCCATATAGTTTAGTCAAATTTAGTCTAAAAAACTTAATATTATTACAGTCAAATACAACAGCCTCAATACTGACTATGCAAAGACCCAACTGAGGCACCTAGCCAATGTCGTCGATTTTGCCTTTTGGTTTCCTTTATAGACCGTGGGATTGCATCCTGCTAGTCCAGTGAAACCAAACTTTAAGCAGCTAAAAAAAAATTTCATTGTGGGATCACCAGCGGGACCCTCGGTTCCGTTGTTAACATCAAAATCTTTTTTTGTACTAAAGTTTGTTCTAACGTTGGCCATTCATCTATTATAGTTTTTTAGCATGATTCACAATGTTCTATAATGGATAACTATAATGTGAACTGTGTATTTTCTATGATTTGGTTATGAACCACCATCAAAGACCCAGACCCAAACCCAACCATATCTCCCATAACCCATGGCGACCCAGATCTGAGCCACCTTCAATTGCCTCTGTACCTGCTAGATCTTAACGACTCAGATCAGAGCCTACCAAATTTTGACCCAGATGGACAATTCGGAGCTTAGTATGATCTCAGAGAAGCAACTGTGGCAATCTCATCAACTCCAAGAACCGAATGTGTATGTGTTTTAGAGAGAGAGAGTCATTTGAGAAAGCATTAAAAATAATTTAATTTGGTTTGTTGATGAACAATATCCTCAATATATATATATATATATATATAGGCAAATCTATGAGAAAATTCAATTATATTTCGAATTGGAATTTAATTAGAGTCTAATTTTGCGCCACGTGTCGTATCTAATCTAAGTTTTTAAATTTTTATACCAAGTTAGCTAATTCAATATAAAAATTATAATTTAATTAGAGTTTAATTTTGCTCTATGTGTCTCATCAAATTTAAGTTTTTAAATTTTTGCACCCAGTTTTTTTTTTGTGTCAAGTGAGTTAATTCAATGTAAAAAACAAAGAGTTCAATATAAAAAAACCATAAAAAAAAACCTAATCATATATATAACCAATACATAGAGAAAATTGAATTTTTGTTTTTGTTAGCTTTCCATACAAATTAAATTGTTTAGATTTTTGCTGTTATTTTCTTTTTGAACTAATCAACATATTTTTTTATACCATTTCTATTTAGATATTTTGTATACCAGAATCTTGAACGTAATAAATTGTAATTGAGCTGAACGATCCTATTCACCTATCCCCATTCAATTTAAAATATATTATTAGACCAATTTATTCTTTTATTTTGTATTGTATTTAATAGAATTTCATGGACAATGATTGTGAATTAATATTGTATATGTAGTATCTAATAGTGATTTTAAAAATTATAAACATAATAGCAGAGTAATGAGAAATTTGGTGTAACTAATATAATGAAAATTGCAAGAAAAAACAATTTTAATACCTCTAAATGTCCTGGTCAAACTAATATCTTATATGTTTTATAACTTAACCTAACATCAATAGCACCACTACAATTCATCATTTTCATACGTAAGCACGGGTTACATACTAGTACTTAATAAAATATTGAGACTAATGCACACTCATTTTAGTAGTTATAATTTTTTTAAAGACGTTATTTTCACTATGCTGATGCTAATCCTTACTTTGTCATTGGACAAAAAATAAAAAGAGACCTATATATTTAAAATCATGCTATTTTCTATTATAAAAAAAAAGAAAAAAAAAATCATGCTATTTTGTTTACTTATAAGTTATTGCCAAAAATTCAAAAATCCTGCGATTTCCATAATTTGAATGCCAATGTTAGCAGACATTTATATTGGCAAAAATATGCTATAACGTTTGTTCTATTTTAATTCGTCACCTTATATTACACATGGATAGTGGGAAAAAAACGAAACCAAAAAGTTCTGCCTCCTCCCCTCCACCAGCCAGCTTTTATAGCCCAACGAATAATACAAGTCTAACATAGAGGTCCAAATGTACCAAGTTTCCTATGTTACTAGCAATTTAAATTGCTAGTAAGAGAAGGAATTTGGTCCATTTGGACATCCATATGAAAATAATTGTGAGTGTATAGAAATTTATTGTGTGTGTGAAACAGGGAGTAAGAGTGGATTTATTAATTATTATATGAATCAGAGAGCGAGTATTTGGTGCAAGAAGTGGAGTTAAAAGAGTTGTAAGAAAAGGAATACGAAGATAGTGACAATTTTGCAAGGATTTTTTAGTAGTAGTTTGTGAACTTGTTCAACTAGATGATGACGTTAACTAAATGCTAAGACCAATTGAAAATTCATGGCCGTTTCATCTTTTGATCAAACAAGAAACAACCCCACCATCTATAATAATGTAGAGCAGTACTTTTAACATTACTTAGAAACAAGAAATAACCCCACTATCTTTTGTTGGATTTTTTTTCAAAAAAACATCAATTTTCAAACAATTTCGTTTGTTAGCATTGTTTTCAAATTATTTAGGAAACTAACATCTTGAGTCTATGAGATTCGAGTTCATTGTAGCAACTCAAGTATCAAAAACTCGATTTCTATGAAAATTCACGTGGAACTCGAGTCCATAAGACTCGATTTCCATAGAGATGAAGGAAGGAGTGTAAAAACTAGAGAGTGAAAGAATGAGTGAACAAAGAGTGAAGAAGAAGAAGAAAGAAGAAGGATCTGACCGAAGAAGAAGAAGAATCTAACTGATATACTTGAGCAAACTTGATCTTCCTCTACGACCATGCGTTGCTGGGTTTTTCTTTGCTCTTCTTCTCTGTATCCAAGTGCATTGCTGGGTTTTTTTCTTTGCTTGCTGGGTTTTTCTTTGCTCTTCTCTCTCCATTCTTGTTGGGTTTTTTTCTTTGTGCTTGCTAGGTTTCTTTGCTCCTCTCTCAATATGGAACTCAAGTTTCTAAGACTCGATTTGCTATAGTAAACTTGAGTCAGTAAGATTCGAGATGTTAGTTTCCTAAATAGTTTGGAAACATTGTTAACTAACAAAATTGTTTGAAAATTGGTGTTATTTTGAAAAAAAAAATCCATCTTTTCTTCCATTTTTTGTATTCATAATTTGAGCTTTGGATTAGAGTTGAGTCTCATAATAAACTAAAATTGCACTAATATGAGATTTAAATTAGCGATCGTGTCAAGGGTTTTCTGAGCATGTGAACTATAAGGCATTCGCATCCATGCATCTAAAGTTTTCTATTTATTTTAGCATAAGAACCCACTTTAAAAAAAAATAAAAAAATTACATAGACATTTTATAAAAACACTTACATCAATTTATCTATTATACACACTTTTTTATTTAAATAATATTTTTCCTCATTTTTTTTATTATTTCACATCTACCCCCACCTAACACTCTTTCACCCCTTTTTTTTTCTCTCTTAACACAAGACTCTCTTTTTTTTTTTTCCTTATCTCTATTTTCTTTGAACATGCCTCTCTTTCTTCTCCTTCTTCTTTCTTCTTCTTCTTCTTCTTTTGCAATTTGGGTTTGATTATAGATGATGATTTTGGGTTTGCAATCTAGGTTTGATTTTGAGCAAAGAAAGCAAAGATTTTGGGCAGAGAAAATGGTGATTTTGGGCAAATTTGCAATTGTTGCTTCTTTGGCATCTTCTTCTTTCTTTCTTCTTCTTCTCCTTTGATTATTTATATGAATTGTATATGGGTTTGATGAATTTGGATCTAAATTTAGAACGAGTTTGATGATCTATATAGATTTGTATAGCATGTTGCTGGATTGAAGAGAAGGTAAAGGACGAAGAGGGTAGAGGAAGAGAGAGCATCGGACGGGAGAGAAAATAAAATAATCATTTAGAAAGTTACAGTAACTCTGTATATTTGCACGGTTACTGTAGCAATATTGGATATAAACAGTAATATAAATGGACTGATGTGGCTAGATTTTGAGCAAAAATATGTAAAATTGTGCATTTTTTCTATTTTACACCCACTGGTGCAAAATTGCAAATGCTCACTTTTCCAAAATTTGCACTAAATTACAGTAAAATTAATGGGATCTTCTCAAAAAATAAATTTCGAGTTTCAACCTATGGTGTTTGCTCTTGAAAATTGATTTTTATCATCAAACTAACACCGAATGATTTTTGGAGTAAGTGCGAATTAAATCTTAGATATCTTATTTGACTATAAAAGATTTTACCAATTAAGTTAACTTGGACCCATGTAATTTTCTCAACTATTACATAGAGATTCCCTGGGCTTATCTGCTGTATTAAAATCATTAAAAATGTATTCCTAAAAAAAAAAAAGGGAAGAATGGGACGTTCTTCAACCCTCACTTGGATATTTTCCGGAGCACATGCATGCATAATGGGCAAGGGGCTTGGTTGATTTATTAACAGATCTGGATTAGTTTCCTAAAAAAATATAAAAATCGAGTTGGGTTATATATTATATATAGTAATATAGATTACGTTAATAAACAAAATTTCAGCTTCTGGTAGTATAGCTGGATGATTTGCGAGGAGAATTTGCATTCCCACCCAAAAAAAAGAAAGAAAGAAAAAAAGCACAAACTAAACTATTAATCAAGTGCACTAGAAAAAGCTGAATAGTCGCTTAAGAAATGAAAATTTACTAAACCTTTCTCCCTAGTTATCTATTACCAATCAATAAGTAAACATGAAATATATATATATATATATATATATATATATATATATATATATATATATATATATATATATATATATATTATGAGAAGACTGCAAGAACTTTTATTAAGAATGAAAAGCTACGAGTACATCGTGGTTAAGAGCTTGTTCAATGAAACAAGGATTTTTCTTCAACCTATACAGAGAAATTAGCAATGCCTAGAGCATGAAATATTTTATTTGGTAACAAAATATATTTTATTGTTTAATAGGAACAAAACAATCATAGAGTTTTCTTTTATGTGTAATGTGAAAAGCAATTTAATAGTTACTAAACTTATCACACGCGCTTCGTGTGTAATGAGGCTTTCTTTAGCAAAAATAAAATAAAAACTTGTAATTTGAAAATCAATAGGAGAGTGACCTTATTTTTTAGGCAATATTTTAGTGGGAACTAGAGTTGTATTTTTAATTACCAGATTGTCCCTTAGTTTCATTTCTACTTAAACATAGTTAGAGCATTTCAAATACCTAAATAGAGAGTGTTCCTATTTTGTAGGTAATGTTTTAGTACAAGTTAGACATGTATTTTTACCTGATTATCCTTTAGTTTTATCTCTACTTAACCCTAGGATTGTTGGGGGTATTTTGTAACCAAAAAAATGTCTAGTCCAAACAGTGGCAGCTCCAAGATTATTTTTTAGAGGGGTGAATAGTGTTGGAACTAGAAATTTGTTGTGGGAGTAAAAAATAATTGATTTTTTTTTTTTTTTGGTATATACAACTTTCATATTATATACGAAATCTAAAATAGTATTCTAAATATTATATACAATATAGTCTAAAAAAATTATTAATAGTTTAAAGATTGGTAAGACAACTACCATTAAATGCATAAATAAATATAATTAACTAACTAATAATATATGTTTGTCAAATTAATAATAATTTATTATATTTAATATCAATTATATAAAAATATATGATAAAAAAAGAATAGTAAAACACCTGGAAGTAGAATTGGGAGTAAACATAAAACTAAGAAAAAATAATAATTGATATAAGTTTTTACTTTTGAAGTGTATTTATTTATTTTCTTGAGAGAATGTTTATTTATTTATTTATTTTTAATGAATGAGCAATTTTAAGAATAGTGCTACTAACATAACACTTTTATAGCAAAATCTAGGTGGCAAGTTGTTAAAGGTATGTAAAAAAGTGATGTAAGTTGTGGGTCTAGATAAAAATAAGTTACAATTTGCCACTTAACCTTTATTGTAAATTTATTGTGAAAAATATTTTGAAAATAGTATTAAGATGATCATATTCAAATTCAAGTTCATTTTAGCAAGGTTTAAACAAAACTTAAAGCTAGGGAGTTCAAAATTTTATTTTTGGAGGTAAAAAAATAGTTTTATATATACTAAAAATTTTTTTTTGGCTAGATTAGAGGTTTCATTTGAACCCCTGGGTTGGCTATAGTACCGCCCCTGAATCTAAACAAGTCTCTTAAATATTAGTATAAATAATAATGGAATAATTTTCTCTCCAAATTTGGAAAATTAAAAATTAGGCTTCCCATCATGTTCAAATTCTCTACTCTCACTGTAAATGTAATTATCGATTTTTTTTTTTTTAAATTTAACTTTTTAAAAAGGGTCCCCTAAAATCTTTTCCCTCCTCCTTTTAAAAAAACATTTAAAAAAACAAGGTTATTTAAATACCACAATCCCCTTTCCACTCTTCCCCTACGTACAAATACACAGTTGAGCAGAATTATTGAGTACTGTGGAAGCGATAGTATCTCATCTCACATAGATGATGTGTTCTATCATGACATTTTATATTGGGAGCACAAGGCATTAAGGTTAGCCACGTTCAAATTCCTTTCTCTTTATTCATCCCTGTAAATGAAAAATACAAATCTGCTTATACGCATTTCTTTAGAAAACAATTTGGCTAAATTCCGTGTTTCTGTTGCAACGAGAAATTCAAAAGAAATACCCACTAATTTCAAGTCACTATATAACACATTGAAAATGACTTTTCATCTTCCTTTATAATGGACCCATGTGCAGACTTGTAGCACCCTTCATTTGAAACAGTTAAAATGTTAACAAACCCTTTTTTTTTTTTTCATGAATTGGAAACTATAAGATCATGAGCACTCAACTGAGACTTCTTGGGAAACAAATTAATAGGAAAATCACAAGATTAAGGTGCATGATATAGGCAACTAGAAATATTAGCAAGCTTTGGAATACCCATATTTTGTATGTTCAGAACTTTGTTGTTATGTCAAGACGTTTATAGCTCAACCAGTATCCTGGTGTTTCTAACAAAAATGTCTAGGATTTAAATCCTCCCTCCCTCCCCAAAGTATCGAATAATCAACAAAAGAAAAAAAGAAAAAAAGAGAGTTTTTTATTTTATTTTTTTTTTATAGGTATTTAGTGGAAGAGGGGGAGGTGGGTTCCGACTTCTGAATCCTTGATTTTGGGAACCACTAAGGACACCAATAATTTTGGGCTATCACTTGAACCCCAACTTTGTTGTTATCTTGGGAGAAAAAGAAAAAAATGTTTAATCCCTCCCTGAGCTATTTGTGGTTTATGTCTGTTGAAATTAATAATCAACATGGTCATTGGTTTGTGAGCCACTTAGCATTTCCAGCGTCCCATAAACAAGGGATATATGGTGAATATGTAGCTCTAATCTTATGTGGGTATGTGATTTGTATTTACCTATCAAAACAAAGTGAGATATATAACTAATCAGTGTCATGGGCTAATTCTTTGATGAGAGAGTTTTAGTAGAGATATAGTTTATTTTATGAACAATGTGATGGTTGAATTATGTTTATGAAGCAAGGGATGGGGAACCTACCATAAGTTTGCTTTGTGCTTTGCTGGTTACTTATTTATTGTGATGTATTGCCAGGAATGAGTAATGCAAAACGCTTTGTATGGGCCTTTATTCTATCCAATGTGTGTTTGGCTAGCTCATTTGCTTTCCCACAAAAAGTAACTTTAAGCAAATAAGTTGACTTATTAAGAAAAGATAACTTATTTGCTTAAATTCACATTTTGTCTTATATTTAAGCAAATAAACTTAGCCAAATATTATGTATGCTTTTCATTTTTTCTTGTTCTTGAGTCATCCTACAGCTTTTAGACCCTGATCCTCTATGAAAATAGGCTATGAAGTAATGTTACTCATCTTTTATTCATAAAATGCAAAGAAAGAATGAAAAAAGTGCTACAATGTTGGTAGTGTCAATAAACTCTTAGTCTGGGCCCTTCTTCATATTAGAATTTTGGCTTCATAACAATTTTACTAGTATTCTTTTCTTGTCCTTGAGTCATTCAGCTACTTATCAAACTAATTGTGTACTTTTGTAAACCTTGATCCCAAAAGAAAAAGGGAAAAAAAGGACAAAAAAGTATTGTTGAACATCTATTCTTCTTGAAATTCTAGGAGAAAAAAAAAAAACTAACAAATTGACAGTACTAGTTACTAAAAACTTGTTTGCCTGAGTCCATATAAGACAATGGTTTTATTGCAGACCTGGTTTGAAGATGATTGTTGGATCTCTGCATCATAAATATGCTTTGAGGCCAAGGATGGGCAGCTGGTTCTCCATTTGTTGCTACATTCTGTTGGTACCTAAATTGTTAGAGGCTTTTACTCAATAATAATAATAATAATAATAATAATAATCATGTTAGAGGCTGCCCCATGTGCAAATTCTTTTATTTTTCCATCTCATGAGTTTATCTGGAGGAAAGTGTAATCGTCATAGTTTTCTCTATTGTTTGTTTAGGTGAATCTTTTTTTTCGACGAATGTTATTATTCTTATGTCTATGTTGTTGGGGGTATTCCACTCCTAAAGATTTAATTTTTTTAAGGCTTGTATTATATATATTTACTAGATTATGCATGCAGGTTCTTTGTTTTAACTGCTTACCTTCATTATAATGATCTAAGCTACATTACTTTTTAGTACTTTAAGGTCTTTTCACATGATTTTTTACTTGAATTGTGGCTCAGATTGATGCACAACCTTTTAGATTAATACGCATGAAAGGCTACAGAAAGTTGTTTGAATTGTCCTGTCCCAGGCTAGTCCTTAGGAAATCAAGATCATCTGTCACAAATTGTTTCTAGTAAAGCAGATTTCTTAGTGAAATATGGAAAATGATGCATTGAGCTCTCATGATATGTAGTTCAATATAATTTTCTTTTTATTCTTAGAACAATACATCTGTTGAATATGAAATATTGGAGTTTGGCTATAATATGTTTTGTTTTCTTTACAAAAACATCATTACTTCTTTGAGTTAGCGTTTTTTGTGACCCTTTAAGAAGATTGGATTCTAATGTAGCTAGAATGGTTCCTAGCAGTCTAGACTTGCATTCTCTTAAGCACAGTGTCTAATAGTTTTTTACATATCCACATAGTGAACACCCACATACTTTGAAACACATGAAAAGAATCAAGACATATACTTCAATTCAAGAACCTAAGATTTATTTCTTAGCTATTTACAACTGAACCTAAAATCAAAGAACTCATCATGAAATTATTAATAGAATTGAAGGATGAAGTGGTAAAAAAACTGAACATTATTCTGGTATCCTATTTTGTAATTAACTATGCTTAAGAATTATTCATAACTGCGAGCAGGAAATGCAATGCTCCTAATAAGCAAATTCTTTGGACAAAGCATCAATACCAATACAATCCCTTCATTGGCCTTGCTTCAGCAACTCAGTATTGGCAGAGGTATGTTTCTTAGTATTCCTTTATATATGTTACCTTTTTCTAGCTTTTTTTTTTTTTTTTTTTTTTTTTTTTTTTTTTTTTTTCAATTAAGCTAATGAAAACTTGTGGATGGTCAAAGCTATTGATAATAGTGGTATTCTTAACCTTGTATGTCGAAGGTAAAACCTCCTCTAAACTTTAGGGTTGATGAAATGGTCATCAGATATAAGCCTTGTCAATGGGATTTGTCAACATGACAATGGCAAAAAGCAGCTTTGCATGGACATGTAGGTAGTCATGAGAATTAGTTTGGAGGAACCCCATAGACAAGACTTATAACTGGTGGAACCAAATTTAAACTACTTTTTTAAAGGAATATATTTAATTCTTGGCCCCTTAAATTTAATGATAAGTGCATTATGATCTCAAGGAGAATGCGAAGAAGAAATTCAAACTATTAACCGCTGCTTCATGAGGAGTAGTCCTCAGTTTTGTTAAAAAAGTGTGCTTAAGAGCTCTAAGTTCAAAGCCCCAAGGTCTAAGCACTTCATTTGGTCGAAGAAAAGTCATTTAAAAAGGAAATGACTCGGAGTCATAGACCATTGACTTGTTGGAAAAATACTATTCTTAAGGTGCTATATTACACACACACACAAGTCTATATATCAAAAGATATGAAGAATAATTTACTATTCTTGTGCTTTTTGGCCTTTGCCTTTTGGAATTTTTTTATTGAACCATGTACTTCCTTTAATCATAGCTATTGTAGTTGGTTTTCATAAGCACAAGACCATTATATAAAATGTTGCATATAAACTTTCTATAACTAGTTTATGTAAAATTTGAACTTACAAACTTTGTACAATTGTACTATCTAAATTAGCTCATAGGAAAATATATTACTATTTTGGTTTTTTAATTTTTTATATGTTATTGCTATTAATATTTTTATTAGAGGTTATTTATATAATATTTGAAAAATATGTGTTTTACTTCAATTAGGTGTGTTCTTGCGCTTTTTGTCTAAGATCCAAGAAGTGTATGCACTTGATTCTTTTACCAACACTGGTGGTCCCTAACACGTTATGCTACCTCTTGGGGTAAATAAAAATTTTCTTGCAGTGATATATGTTTGAAAAATTAACATTAGATACAAAATAACTTCTGACTCTAGCCATGTTTGGAAGGTTGCTGAGTGGCAGTGGAGGATTACAAAGAAATCCATTATGAGAGTCTCTCTCAACTGCTCTTGGTTGGCCTTCAACAAAATAAAGTGGACATTGTGAGATGAAAATGGACAACTTTTGAATGTTTTTTTTTGCTGGCATAGTACACTGTGCACGCATCTTCAAAATCTTAAGACATATGTAGGTTTGTCATCTAAGAACCGTAAATGAACTCTCTTTTGCCACTATAGGTGTGCGTTTGGGTTAAGATGAAAAATGAAAATTATTTCACTATTCAACTTATTTTTGCTACTATTTATGGATCACACTGTACTTTTTAACACAATTCATAGGCTTCATTGTACTATTTCAATTAATTTTTATCTTTATCTACCATACTTTTAGCAATAATTTTTTAATTTCAATAAATTAATCGATATCTAACACAGCCTAAATCGTTGATTTTGTTGGCTGCATTGCACCACGTGGGTCCAGCCCACTCTTTTGCTTAGCTCATTAAATGAGCTTGTTGGACAAGCTGCTGAGAAGTTAGCAAATAAATTGAGCTTGCTGAAGAAGCTTGCCAAAAAGGAAGAATAGAAGTCATCTTTTTCTCTAATATCATGTACAAAAGTCAGGGCAAGGAATTAATGTTTTTGCTCCGCTCTTCAGGCAAGCAATTTCTGAATTTAAAATGCCCATTTCTGCTTCTTCATCTAAATTCATATTAGACATGATGTTCTTCAAGGTAATCATGAATCTGCTCTTTTCCTCACAGAGTTCATTCAACCTTTCTTTTGAAGCTCCACATAGTTGTCATTTGATCCTCTGTGTAAAGCATAAGGTAAAATAAGGTGAAGATTGGCTCTTTAAATTTGTCATATTAGATATAACCGTATGTAGATTTCCAGGTATTGAATTCTGTTCCTTTTTAGTACTGGCACTTGAAACCGTATTATTATCCTTGTTTTTGTTGTTCTTGGAGGTTCAAAAACCCATTGAATTGCAGATTTTTATCGGGCTTGGCATTGCTTTTGTAGGAAATAGGCATTGAATGGTATGTATATGTTGATGTATTTTTTTTCCCATAATTTCAAATATATATTGACATATGTTGACATATTTATTTTATTTTTAAATGTATACAACGTACATAATAAACACACATGATAAAGGGAAATTGCTGACACAACCAAGCAAAAGAGGATGGCATCATAGTTCCTTTCCCAAAAGCTAATTCAGTATGTTTGAAGGTTTTCCCAGAGTCTGGAATTTTGATGAGGAAGCCACTATCCTATTATAACTATAAAATAATTCAAAGGTTAAAAAGACTAAAAAAAAAAAATAGGCCCTTCCAAATCTCTAGACAAGTAATCAGAGAATCTTTAGGCCATATCATAGGTCACATCTATGTGGAGCTTCAATCTTTAGTCTGACTGATTATTGTCAATAAAATAATTTATTAAAATTTAAAAAGGACTAAATATTGGAATACGCAAGGTGAGTAACCACTTTTGATGGTGTTGAGGTCCTATTTAACATTATCAAGCAGTTTTTGTTATGATTTTTGTATGATTGGATGAATGGCTTGGGTAAAATTGCAAGTGTATTTTGTCTTAGTGTTCCTACTTTTGAATTTCAGCCATAGATAAAAAAAATAACAAAATAAAAATTTAAAGGTACATATACACACACTGACACGCACACACTACCACAGGGGTCCACGAGGCCAGAGTGGGCTCAGTAGTATGGTTGTAAACAAACTGAGCCAAGTCAAAATTAAAAATTCAGACTTGTTAATTTTATTTTATTTTGGACACAAGTCAAGCTTGAGCTTGTCACCAAATAGTATTACATGTTCAACATTGATTCATTTTTTTGTTGAACAAGTTTAAGGTTTATGAGTTACTTGATTAACTTTTTTTTTCCATATATAATAAAACAATGACTAAATTTTTTTTATTCCTTCACAAACTTATGAATTTTACTACAAATGGTCCCTTTTTACAATCAAATAAACTACAAATAATACTTTGATGTCATATGAACTTATTTACAAACTTATATAATCTAATTTCAAGACGTATATTTTTACTCAAACATACATATAAAAATATAATATTAAATGTAGTTAAATTTTTTTTTTTTTTTTGAGGAAAAGATATAGTTAAATTGAGTCTCATGTTCATGAGTTTGTTCAAGAACACATTATTATGATCCAGATTGACTTGTTTAATAGTCAAGTTTATACTTGGGCTTGACCTTGGGATGTGTGCTAAACAAATGAACATAAACCAGCCTTTTTCCAAGTGAAGTTCGAGTTGTTTATAAATAGCTTTGTTTATTTACTGACCTTCTCAAGTTAGGTTAGCCCCGAAATAAGATTAAAAAATAAAAAGTTCACTTTTTATCTCAATACATGTATCACAAATTTTTTTAATCTTTAATCTTTTAACTTTTTAGCTTTTCTCTCTCTCTCTCACATTTAAGTGCTATTCCACAGTGCAATAGCCCTTGTTATTGGCTATTGCACCGATTTAAAATTTTAAATCCAGTTAAGCCCCCATTAGAATTAAGTTAGGAGCTCTTTTGCTTTTGCCAAATCTAGGGAGACTCTTTTCTATTGGCTTGCAATGCTATATACCTATGAAACTTTGCAAATGCTTTTGTATACACATAATGCATAAATACAATAAATTGACTTAAAATTTCTTTTACCATGCCTCAATAAGCAAACCTAGTACTTGTTCTTTATTATGTAGGTTTACTCAAAACATGTCAAAGAGTAAACCTATCATGAGGTTAAAGTGCCCATAATTTCATGCAAGGCATTGGGTCCATATTATTACAAATGTTTTCTTATATATATGTGTGTGTGTGTGCGCTCTTGCATTTTTATTTTTATTTTTTTGATTCAATGACCTGTGTTACTGCTAAAATTTCTTTCTTTCTTCAACTGTAACTCTTAGAAATGACCTGCGTGAATACATTCTTCTGGAATCTTTTCCTTATTTCCCCCCCCCCCCTCCTGTATACCTACCTAGTTGGCCACATACTGGAGCTATTTATTAATTACTTTTATATGGGAAAATAGGTTGCATCAAAGTGTACCCTAGTTTGAGAAACCTTATACAGAATTCTGTTAGTGCAAAAAGAGAACTAGTTATTTACTTGTATGATATATATCGCAACCTTGGAAAATGACTTTTGTCAATCTTCATCCACAAGGTAGTTTACTGGTTGCATCTTAAGCAGTTACTTTACTACTTGTCATGATAGATTGGCTAAATTAAATAAAAATTCAACAGAAATAGCATTGAAATCCATTTTTATAGACCAATCAGAATTGCCCCATAGAATTTATAATTGCCTCCAAGGGTCCAATATACATACCCTCTTGGACCTTTTAAATAACAGTCAAACCGACTTTATGAAAATGAAACATTTTCGCAGAGAAGACATAAAACATATATTGGACATTCTCGAAATAGAAAAGGATTTCGTATAAATTTTAAATCCATTGGATTTCGTCTTTTTATTATTATTATTAGTTAGACAAAAACTTTAGAAAAAAAAAGGGTTTTGAATCTTTAGCACAATCCATAACTCAGAATAGATCCAAAATTGAATTATTGCAGAGATGTATCTAGGGTATAGTTGCTGTAAAGCGAATGAGAGCAGTATGAATTCTAAACTGAAAATAATAGCAAATCTCCATAGGCATATTGAATGAATATCTTTCATCTTCTATTCAAGAAAATTTCATTCATGACATGATGAGGCAAACAGCTAGAAATCAAATTGAATATTTACATAAACTTGATTTGAGAAACAAATGAAAGCTAAGTACTTAAAACATTCCTGTCATTAGGTTAAGGGCTGATATTGGCTGGTCTTTCAGGATACAGAAGCTCTTTGGTTTCCCAACTACTTGCCTGAAACTGGGATGCACTTTACAAGCCAACCAATTGGCCATGACAAAGCTGCAAGTCCAATGCAAACACCCCATTGCCCCCAATCCAGTCTCTCAGTATTGGCAAACCTCTTCAGAAACTCCACCATCACCAGCTGAAGAACTATGGTGATCCCAACAATTGCCATAAACAGCTTGTTCGTAAGTATCCCTTTGAATATATTCTTCTTCTCCAGTTTCCTTGCGTTAAATTCGTTGAATACTTGGCAGAGGACAAAAGTATTGAAAATGAGGGTGCTCTTAATGCTCTCCTTTACACTAAAGATGGATTTTCCCTTAAATTGTAAAATCAATAAGATGGTTACTTGATACACGGCCTGTGCTATGAGATTCCTCCACATGATTCTGGTTATAAGTGGCTCTGATCGACCAACTGGCGGCTTTGCCATAAGATCATTAGTGGGTTTCTCAGTAGCCAAGGCTAAAGCTCCCAATGTATCCATTATTAGATTCACCCATAATAGTTGGACTGCAGTCAAAGGGACCTTACCAGAAGAAACAGCTGCAACAAAGTTGATAACAAGGGCAGCAACATTCACTGTGAGCTGAAACTGAAGAAATTTTTGAATATTAGTGTATACACACCTTCCCCACCTCAATACTGTCACCACAGAGGTAAAATTGTCATCCAAGATAACTATATCTGAGCTCTCTTTTGCCACTTCAGTTCCCTGGATCCCCATTGAAAGCCCAATGTCTGCTTCCTTTAGTGCAGGTGCATCATTAGTTCCATCACCTGTGACTGCAACCACATGGTCTTTCTTCTTCAAGCACTGTACCATAAGAAGCTTGTCAAAAGGAGATGACCTTGCCATTACAAGGATTTTATCAATCTTTTCCATTCTCTCTTCAGGTGAGTAATTTCTAAATTGCACCCCTTCAACTACTGCTTCATTATCCAAATCCTCATTAGGATTGAGAATCTTGCATTCAAGAGCTATAGCCCTTGCTGTATGCACATTGTCACCAGTGATCATTTTGATATTCACTCCAGCGGCTCTGCAAGACTCCACAGCTTCACTGACTCCTGGCCGACATGGATCCTTCAAGCCAACAAACCCTAATAATGTCAGCCCATTTTCTTCAAGCTTCTCAATAGCTTGTCCACTTTCTTCTTCAACTTCTTTGTAGGCAAATGCAATGCATCTTAGGCTTTTTTGTGCCATATTCTTAATAATAGTCTCAAGCTGCAACCTTTCTTCCTCATCTATTACCTTCAGCACCCCTTCTCTATCATAATAAGTAGAACACATGGCTAGTGTCATTTCAGCAGCTCCCTTCCAATGAGTATGAATGGTCTTCTCATTGTTCCTCTTCACCAAAACCCCACTTCTCTTTTTCTCTGAATTGAAGGCCTCTACCTGGATTATGTTATAATTCTGCTTTACTGCTTCAATACTTGTATCCAAATTAAACACAGCCCAAGAAAGAATTGCTTTCTCAGTTGGACTACCAGAAATTTCAGGAACTGATGTACAATGTGGTTTGTAAACTGTACCAGTTGTGTTTAAGCTAACTGCTTCTTGTAGTAGTTTGAGAATATTACTTGCCAAACTTAAGGAAGTGTAATCTTTCACTGCTTCCTTTCCAAGCCAAAACTCTGTAACTTTCATTTCATTTAGTGTAAGAGTGCCTGTTTTGTCTGTGCAGATTATTGTAGCCGAGCCCATTGTCTCGCAAGAAGATAGTTTTCTGACCATAGCATTATCAGCCATCATGCATTTCATTGAATAAGCCAGGGTCAGAGTAACAGCCAGAGGTAAGCCTTCTGGAATAGCCACCACAATGATAGTAACAGCAGCAGAGACAATACTCACTACTACATTCATCACATCATTAAACTTTGTCTTGCTGCCAATGAATTCCTTGTTTCCTTTGTCATCTCTAGTGTTCCCTGTGAAGTACCGAATCAACATAACAACAAGAACAAGTGCAGCCACCAACAGACCAATCTTCCCTATGTAAGAAGTTAGCTTGTTGAGGCGTGCTTGCAATGGCGTCTCCTCATTCAAGTCACGATTTATAGAACTCATCATCTCACCCCATGCAGTGTTCATGCCCACAGAAGTGACGAGCATGAAACCATAGCCATCTGTGACCTTTGTGCCTGATAACATAAAGGGATTCCCTTGATTGATCTCGATGTGGTCACTTTCACCAGTCATGCTAGACTCATCCACCTTCAAAGAATGCCCTTCCAAGAATAACCCATCAGAGGGAACTTGATCACCAATCTTTAAGCACACAATATCACCCACAACAACATCAAATATCGATATAGGTTGGCGCCTCCCATCTCTCACAACTTCCACTCTTATATCACTACTCTTTGTTGAAAGCTTCTGAAATTGCTTTGATTGTTTAAAGTCACTCACTGCAGACACAGCAACCACCAAAAAGACAGCAAGAATAATACTCCCACCATCATACCACCCATCTTCCCAACCATGTTGCTTGATACCAAAGCCAAGAGAAAGTACAGCACATGCCAATAATATTAAAATAGTCGTATCTTTAAATGCATCAAACACAAATCTTAGAAACCTTTTTGGTGGTGGTTTTTGGTATTTGTTGGCACCAAAAACACTCTGTCTATGAATAAGATCAGCTTCACAGCCATTGATACCGTTTTTTAAATCAGTTTCAAGAATTAAAGCAAGTTCTTTAACCCCTCCAAACTCACTCAAAGACTCAAAGTTTTTGTCCCTTACCGTATCGCGAAGCTTCTTTGGATCAACAGTAAGCAAAGAGACGGGTTTGTTGTCTTGTGGGGAGTCCTCGTTGATACGCTGCACGTCAATGGCAACGTAGGAAAGGGTGCGCAAGAGAGAGCCATCCTTGTCAAGGACTTTCTTGGACAAAGAAAAAAGGAGCCTGGTGAAAGATATGGCCGTGAAAGCCATCCTCCATCTCCGTTTGTGGGTCTTGGAGACTGACCACAAGTCTTCTTGTCCTTCATCACCTATCTCGCTAGGCTTTCGAAACCTCAAAGTAGACATAACAATGAAACCTAATAGTGATTAGAGAGTGGGTTTGTTACTGTGTACTCGTAGTCCAAGAAGAACAAATAAGGTTTTTTTTTTTTTTTTTAATGAAAATACAAATAGAGCTTGGGATAATAAAAGGATTCGAGAGAGAGAGAGAGAGAGAGAGCCAATGCTAAGAGCTTATGGTGAATTGTACTGTGCACAATTTTCTTTGTTTATATATAGCGTAAGTTAAGAAGTTTCACAATAGCTTCTTAGTAATTTCTGTGATAGATCATACTACGCGTTAGAGGGTTATAACTTTCTTAGAAT
The DNA here is from genome assembly GCA_023055345.1 of Quercus wislizeni. Taxonomy (NCBI): domain Eukaryota; kingdom Viridiplantae; phylum Streptophyta; class Magnoliopsida; order Fagales; family Fagaceae; genus Quercus; species Quercus wislizeni. Next base: position 27,481,348 of record JALGQJ010000005.1, read on the forward strand.
TTACAAGATAAGATTATGATTATTATTTTTGTAGATAAGGTTTACGCGGTGTGTGACTTTTTATTATTTTATTATAGGAAAGTAAGGATATATTCAATATTTTTACTGCTTTTGTAAAACATAACTGTATTTTGAAAATGGAATCTTAATTGATTGAAACTTTTTTTTTGGGTAATTTTTCGAGTAATTGTAGCATTCACGCCTTCCTTGCCTAGCATTAAAGGAGAAAAAGTGTGAGTAGTTGGACTATGTATTGGGTCACGGGCAATGGGTGCACATTAAAATATCTATGTATATTGAATGCTTTCTATTTAATTAATACGGTCAAATTTGAGTGAACTTTTTACGTTTATGGAAAATTGGTAACACAACCGGTTTTTTTTTTTTGTATAATGAAAATACAAATAGAGCTTGGGATAATAAAAGGGTTCCAGAGAGAGAGCCAATGCTAAGAGCTCATGGTGAATTGTACTATGTGTGTCAATTTTCTTTGTTTATATAACATAAGTTAAGAAGGTTCACTGTATCTTCTTAGTAATTTTTGTGATAGATTCTACTACACATTATACGGATATATGTAACTTTTCTGAAATTTACAAGATAAGATTACTCTGTGTAACTCTTTGTAATATAAGTTCTTTAATAATTGAGATAGATTTTTTTTTTTTCATTTTATAAATGATTATTGATTTTTTATTTTTGTAGATAAGGTTTACACAATGTGTGTGACTCTTTGTTATTTTATTATAGGAAAATAAGGATGTATTCAATATTTTTACCATTTATGTATTTGTAAAACTATAACTGTATTTTGAAAATAGATTCTTAATTGATTGAATATATATATGTATATATATATATATATATATATATATATATACATATATTTTTGTGAGGTAATTTTCCGAGTAATTGTAGCATTCACGCCTTCCTTGCCAAAGAGAAAAAAGTGTGAGTAGTTGGACTGCCTATTGGGTCATGGGCAATGGGTGCACATTAAAATATCTATGTTATTGAATGCTTTCAATTTAATTAATACTATCAAATTTGAGTGAACTTTTTACTTTTATGTAAAATTAGTAACACACCAGTTCTTTTTTTTTTTGGCGCTGGTTATATTGATTTGCCTCATTTAGTTGTTATTCTTGGTTTTCAAATTGGAACATTTCTTTGTTTCTTATTTTTTTTACTATTTTTTTTTTATTATAATTCAATAGCTATAATACTAGGAATGAATGATTTAAACCTTGGTTTTGTTCGATAAAGAGAACAAGCAATACTATTGATTTACAAAGCTCTTAGCATTAAAAAATTTCTTCCAAGAAAATTTCTAAATATACCTTTGAAGACTTCTAATTAATTTTGAATTGTTTGGACTTTTCATCAATTGAATTGTTCGGACTATGAATATAAATATGTTAAGCGCTCTATTTTGGCACATATATTATTAATAAGATTCTACCCCCACCCATTGCGAACTAGATCATGACCTAGATGGACTAGTCAGACCTCAGTACAATCTCAAAGAAGTAGTGGTGGCGACCTCAACAACTTTGGGAATTGATGGCATGTTTGGGAGTTAAAAAAAGGAGGGGGAGTAGAGTAAAGGAAGGGAGAGTAATTCAATTACCTTGTTTAGAAGTTTTTTTAAAGGAGGAGGGATTTGGAGGGGTTTAAATTACCTCTAACCCCTCATTTTTAATTTCCCCAAATTGAAGAAATTTGGAGAGAGAGTAAAGTAGATAAATTATTGACCAAATGAATTCTCTAATTTAACCTTTTTAACTTAACAAAATTACAAGCAGATTATATAAATAATCTTTGTTTATTTCTTGAGAAAATATGAGAAATTTTTTTTTTTTTTTTGAATCTCACTATTTACCTTTGTTATTGACTTTGCAAATAAGGCAACCCAACAAGAAAAATTCAAGCTCGTGATGAAATACAAATTCCACTAGAAATTGAAAAACCCTAACAACAAAATCAAAACAAAAAAAAATAAAAAAATAAAAAAAAAGAAGCAAAACGATTTGGATTGAACTTGCAAAAAATTCAAACCAAAACCAAAACCCACATCCAATCTGAGAGAGAGAATCGGAGTGAGAGAAAGAGGGGATCAGAATGAGAGAAAGAGAGAGAATCCACCATCGCCGCCACTCCAAACCACCACACCATCGCCGCCAATCTCCAAACCACCATGCTGTTGCTGCTGATCTTCAGTCCCTGCTGCCGATTTTGATCTCCAATCCACGCCAAAAATTCAAAGCAAACCAAAATCCACATCTAATCTGAGAAAGAGAATCGGAGTGAGAGAAAGAGAGGATCGAAATGAGAGAAAAAGAGAGAATCCACCATCGCCGCCGCTCCATACCACCATACCATCGCTGTCGATCTCCAATCGCCATGCTCCGACACAACGATGGCTCACTTCGACAAGTTCTCCTTGGGGTTTGCTATCACTGGGAAAACCTCTTTCTTTTTTTTCTTTTTTTTTGGTTAAACTCTTTCTTCTTCAACAAAACACAGGTATATACAATAAAGAAAATTTAATTTAATTTTCATTATAATTTTTTTTAGGTAATAAAAATTATTTTATAATAGTTAATAGTAGTTATATATATATATATATATATATATATATATATATATATATATATATTTTATGGATAATTTTATACTTTTATTAGAGGTATTTGATGGAATGAGAATGTTGATTAAATAATTATTTAATCTAACAAATTAATCATAGACTAATGTTACAAGTCCATTTTCAAATAGGAGTAAATTTGTCTATTTAAATAATTTCCTCTCATCTCCATCCTAATTTTTAAAACATCCAAACAAGAGGAATGACTAATTAATCCCTTCCCCCATACTAATTTTAAAAACATCCAAATAAGGTGGAAGATAACCATTCCATTCTACTCTCCTCTCCACTACTCTACTCCCCTCTGCTCTCCTCCCTTTCTAAACTTCCAAATAGGCCATGAATGTGTGTGTTTGAGAGAGAGAGATTCAGATGAGAAAGCATTAGCAATAATTAAATTTAGTTTTTTTTTTTTTTTGGAGAAAGTAATTAAATTTAGTTTGTTGATGAATAGTATCTGAGAGATTCATATGAGAAAGCATTAACAATAATCAAACCAAAGACACTATACGTAAATAGAGGTCCTCTCCCTTTTTATATAGATAATAGATTTTGTGAACTTGTTCAACAAGATGATGGCATGATGCTAAGTAAATGGCAATAACTAAATGCTAATGCTAATTATTGTTTTACATGCTAAGTTACATACCGTTGTACTTGTACATAATCCAACTAAAATTGTGTTTTCAAAACATGATTTCAGCTTTGTGCCATTTACACAGTGTGTAATTATCACCACTTCTAATTAAATGTTGAGACTGATTGAAAATTCATTGCCTTATCTCTGATCAAACAAGAAACAACCCCCATCTATGATAATTTACACTAGTACTTTTAACATTACTCGAATATGAGGTATTCATTGTTGTACAATCATGTAATTGACCCACCACTCACAAATCATTTGTTCCATTTTTTTTGTATTCATATTATGAGCTCTAGATTAGAGTTGCTCTCATAATAAACTAAAATTGCACCTTAAATTAGCAACCATCTGTCACTGGTTTTCTAAGCATGTGATCTATAATAAGTTTCCAAATTTTGTGCCAAATTACAGTAAAATGAGTCAGTATCTAAAATATTTTATGGGAAAAATTGATGAATATCCTAAGAACATTGATTTATGATATATTTGTAGAAATTTTTTTATCAGGAAAGAAAAAAGCAAATAAATTTTTTGACAGCTTTTTATATTTTTCATAAAAAGTGGTATTTAAACTTTTTAAAAATGATTTATTAACAATTTCTTTAAGAGCACCTGTTAATATAACCCACATTTTATTTTATTTTATTTTTAGTAAAGCCCCATATTTTATTTGGTAACAAAATATAATTACTAATTGTGAAAAACAAAGATATATTATTTCCATGACCTTATTGTTTAATAAGAAAAATGATAGATTTTCCTTTTCATGTGTAATGTGAACAGCAATTTAATAGTTTTAAATACTCCAAATTCGGGAAATAAAAAATAAGATTTTAAAGAATAGTATCTCATTAAAACAAGATTTTAATGAGATTTTAAAGTTTAAAACAAGATTTTAAAGTTTAAAAAACACCCCATTCCCTTTTCCCTCCTCCCCTGCAGACAAATACATTGTTGAACAAATTATTGGGAACTTTGGGAGCAATAGACAATAGTATCTCATCTCACAAAGATGATGTATTTTATCATGACATTTTACACTGGGGGCACAAGGCATTAAGGTTAGCCACGTTCAAATTCCTTTCTCCATATTCATCCTTGTGAACGAAAAATAGAAATCTGCTTATTTGCATTTATATAGGAAACAAGTTCACTAAATTCTGTGTCTCTGTTGCAAAGAGAAATTTATAAGAAAGGCCCACTACTTTCAAGTCACTGTATAAACACATTGAAAAATGAATTTTCATCTTCCTGTGTAATGGACCCATGTGCAGACTTGTAACTTGTAACACCCCTTCATTTGAAACAGTTAAATTGTTAACAAACATCCCTCTTGTTGAACACAGTTCCAGTTCCAGGCCTGTGAAGAAAACGCACCGTTTCATTTTACATAATATTGGGTAATCAAACGCACCGTTTTCACTTATGTGTTGACTCTCTCAGCCTTCAGGTGCTTTAATGAAACGGTGCGCATCACTATAATCTGTGTCAATTGGCAGTTCAGTCTTGGCGCGAAACTTGGTTAGAGCAGAGCAGCGTAACTAATTCAGCTAGTGCAGTGTAACTAACTCCCCAAATATCAGGAGCTTAACTTAATGGCTATGCTTAATCTTGTCGTATATAAACCACTCTGTGGGCATTAATGTAATGTATGCAAGAATTCTTTGGAATTGAATTGAAGTTTCTACATTCTTCTCTCTCTCGTTCCTTAACTTTCTTGCACTTTCTCTCATTTTCTCAGACTTTCTCTTCCTTGTGATTGTTCATATACACTCGTTCTCTCTGTGATCTTTACAGAAGCTTAGTTCTCTGTTATTGAATCTTTCATCATGGTATCAGAGCACGCAACTACTGCTGCGAATCAATCTTCAACAATGGCGGCTTCAAGCTCAATAATGGCTTCGTCCTCATCTACTTCTTCAATGTCATCTGGTACACCAATGAATCTGGTAAATCAGCCTCTCTTACTTCTGTCTAGTATGTCAAATATGATGATAATGAAGTTAGATAATGCCAATTATATAGTTTGGAAGCATCAGATTACCATGGTTCTTGAAACTTATAATTTGTATGAATTGCTTGAAGAACATCTAAGTCCCGAGAAATTTCTTAAGTATCTGTCTTGATCATATACTACAATTGTGAATCCAGATTTCTTGATCTGGAAATCAAAGGAAAAAGCTTTGCTTACCTTTATAAGTTCAACTTTGTCTCCATCTGTACTAGCACTCACTATTGGATGTGCTTCTGCTGTTGAAGTATGGAAGGTGCTTGAAAAAAGGTTTTCTTCAGTGTCAAGGTCTCACATCATGAATCCTAAGAGTGAGCTTCATAATTAATCACTCAAGTATCAACAGAACTAACAAGTGGTGTCCTACTTCTGAATTGGCTCAGGATGATCCTTTAAGACTTGTTTTCCAGACTTGGGCTTCTCATTTAGAAACCTGAAAGAAGAATGAGCTGGACAGAGCATGAGAAAGTTTTCCAGTAAGAAATCAAAAACCAACAAGCCAATTAATACTTAGTGCTTAACTCACTCATGTTTCAACTGCCTCTTCCTGTCTTCAAAACTTTTGTTGATGGCTCCCTTGCTCAAAGAATTTTCTGGACTCTGAAAATGGAAAAAGTTAAATATAAGAATTCAAGCAACTGATAAAAATAAAACTTAGAAGAACGAAATACATCTATTTAATGAAACGGTGCGCATCACTCTAATCTGTGTCAATTGGCAGTTCAGTCTTGGCGTGAAACTTAGTTAGAGCAGCGTAACTAATTCAGCTAGTGGAGTGTAACTAACTCCCCAAATATCAGGAGCTTAGCTTAATGGCTTAGCTTAATCTTGTTGTATATAATGTAATGTATGCAAGAATTCTTTGGAATTGAATTGAAGTTTCTACATTCTTCTCTCTCTCCTTAACTTTCTTTCACTTTCTCTCATTTTCTCAGACTTTCGCTTCCTTGTGATTGTTCATATACACTTGTTCTCTCTGTGATCTTTATAGAAGCTTAGTTCTCTGTTATTGAATCTTTCATCAACTCCTCCCCCCCCCCCCCCCCCTCTTTTTTTTTTCATGAATTGGGAACTTTAAGATCATGAGCTCTCAACTAAGACTTTTTGAGGAACGAATTACATGCAGAACACAAGATTTAGGTGGATGATATAGGTAGTCAGCAACATTATCAGGCTTTGGAATACCCATATTCTGTATGTTCAGAACATTGTTGTTATGACTATAAGTTTGTAGCTCAACCAGTACCTCGTGTTTCCAACGAAGACATTCAGAATTTAAATTCTCCATTCCTAACTAATGAATAATTAAAAAAAAAAAAAAAGAACTTTGTTATCTTTTTTTTTTTAGGTAAATAGTGGAGAGATAAGTAGGGTTTGAATCCTTGATTTTGGGTACCATAAAGGACACCAATAATGCTAGGCAATCACTCGAACCCCAACTTAGTCAATATCTTAGGAGAAAAATAAAAATGTTAAATCACTCCCTGATTGTGATTTATATGTCTGTTAAAATTAACAATCAACATGGTCATTGGTTTGTGGGCCACATAGAATTTCCTGCCTCCCTTAAACAAGGGATACATGATGAAGATGTGGGTTTAATCCTGAATGGGTACGTGATTTGTATTTACCTATCAAAACAAAGTGAGATAGATTTAATCAGCATCATAGGCCAATTCTCTGAAGAGAGAGCTTTAACTGGGATATAGTTAATTTTATGAACAATTTGATGGTTGAATTCTGTTTATGAAGCAAGGGATGGGGAAACTACCATAAGTTTGCTTTGTGCTTTGCTGGTTACTTATTTATTGTGATGTTTAGCTAGGGATGAGTAATGCAAAATGCTTTGTATGGGCCTTTATTCGATCCAATGTGTGTTTGGCTAGCTTATTTGCTTTCCCACAAAAAGTAACTTTAAGCAAATAAGTTGACTTATTAAGAAAAGATAACTTATTTGCTTAAATTCACATTTTGTCTTACATTTAAGCAAATAAACTTAGCCAAATATTATGTATGCTTTTCTTTTTTTCTTATTCTTGAGTCATCCTACAGCTTTTAGACCTTGATCCTCTATGAAAATAGGCTATGAAGTAATGTTGCTCATCTTTTATTCATAAAATGCAAAGAATGAATGAAAAAAGTGCTACAATGTTGGTAGTGTCAATAAACTCTTAGTCTGGGCCCTTCTTCATATCAGAATTTTGGCTTCACAACAATTTTACTAGTATTCTTTTCTTGTCCTTGAGTCATTCAGCTACTTATCAAACTAATTGTGTACTTTTGTAAACCTTGATCCCAAAAGAAAAAGGGAAAAAAAGGACAAAAAAGTATTGTTGAACATCTATTCTTCTTGAAATTTTGGGGGGAAAAAAAACTAATAATTTGAGAGTACTAGTTACTAAAAACTTGTTTGCCTGAGTCCATGTAAGACAATGGTTTGATTGCAAACCTGGTTTGAAGATGGTTGTTGGATCTCTACATCATAAATGCTTTGAAGCCAAGGATGGGCAGCTGGTTCTCCATTTGTTGCTATATTCTGTTGGTACCTAAATTGTTAGAGGCTTTTACTCAATAATAATAGTAATAATAATAATAATAATAATAATAATGTTAGAGGCTGCCCCGTGTGCAAATTCTTTTATTTTTCCATCTCATGAGTTTATTTGGAAAAAAGTGTAATCGTCACAGTTTTCTCTATTGTTTGTTTTGGTGAATCTTTTTCTTCGACGAATGTTATTATTCTTATGTCTATGTTGTTGGGGTATTCCACTCCTAAAGATTTAAGGGGTGTTTGGATATGTTTTTAAACAATAATTTTCAATTTTTAAACAATATTACACGTATTTTTATATACTTTTTTACCCACACGTATTTCCACACATATTTTCAAACAACAATTTTTAGTTTTTAAGTGCATATACCAAACGTTCCCTTAATTATTTTAAGGCTTGTATTATATATGTTGAGTGCGCTGCACCATGTTCCAGCCCACACTTTGTCTTAGCTCATTAAATGAGCTTGTTGGACAAGTGTTGAGAAGTCAGCAAAGTGAAATGGGTTTGTTGGAGTAGCTTGTCCGAAAGAGAAGAATTGGGTTCATCTTTTTCTCTATAATTATGTACAAAAGTCCAGCACCATTTATGAAGGGATGTACAAAAGTCAAGCCACATAAATGAAGATGTGATGTTAAACTTGTGAGACACGTTGAAAGGAAGAAAAGAAGGAAAAGATGAAAAAATAAAAGGAGAGGCCATTTGGCCAGTGAGCAAGAAGAGTGAAAAAAATGAAGTCCCATAGAAAGTGAGGACTAAGTACAGTCTTGAAGAACTGTATGAGTGAGTGAGCAAGCAAAAGAGAAGAGAAAAATAGAGAGAATAAGAGAAAATTGTGAGAGATACATGGTGAGAAAGAGAGCAGTGAGTAAAAAGAAAAGGAGAGTTTTTTTTACTCAAGTTGTATTTTTAAGTGTTGTAATCTCTATTTAATATAGTGAAATTATTTGGAGTTTGTCGCATGGTTTTTCCCTTCAAAGAGAAAAGGTTTCCACTTAAATCTTTGTATTCTTGTGTGGTTATGCTTCTGCTGTGTTTACTGAAATTTATTCACAGTGATATAGAATTTTTCCAACAATATATATTTACTAGATTATGCGTGCAGGTTCTGTGTTTTAACTGCTTACCATCATTATAATGATCTAAGCTACATTACTTTTTAGTACTTTAAGCTCTTTTCACATGATTTTTTACTTGAATTGTGGCTCAGATTGTGTGTGGTTGTGCTTCTGCTGTGCTTGCTGAAATTTATTCACAGTGATATAGAATTTTTCCAACAATATATATTTACTAGATTATGCGTGGAGGTTCTGTGTTTTAATTGCTTACCATCATTATAATGATCTAAGCTACATTACTTCTTAGTACTCTAAGCTCTTTTCACATGATTTTTTACTTGAATTGTGGCTCAGATTGATGCACAACCTCTTAGATTAATACGCATGGAAGGCTATAGAAAGTTGTTTGAATTGTCTCAGGAAATCAAGATCATCTGTCACAAATTGTTTCTAGGAAAGCAGATTTCTTAGTGAAATATGGAAAATGATGCTTTGAGCTCTCATGATATGTAGTTTAGTATAATTTTCTTTTTATTCTTAGAAAAATACATTTGCTGAATATGAAATATTGGAGTTTGGCTATAACATGTTTTGTTTTCTTTACAAAAACATCATTACTTCTTTGAGTTAGCGTTTTTTGTGACCCTATAAGAAGATTGGATTCTAATGTAGCTAGAATGGTTCCTAATAGTCTAGACTTACATTCTCTTAAGCACAGTGTCTAATAGTTTTGTTACATATCCACATAGTGAACACCCACATATTTCGAAACACATGAAAAGAATCAAGACATATACTTCAATTCAAGAACCTAAGATTTATGTCTTAGCTATTTACAACAAAACCTAAAATCAAAGAACTCATCATGAAATTATTAATAGAATTGAAAGATGAAGTGGTAAAAAAACTGAACATTATTTTGGTATCCTATGTTGTAATTAATTATGCTTAAGAATTATTCATAGCTGCTAGCAGGCTAGCAGGAAATGCAATGCTCCTAATAAGCAAATTCTTTGGACAAAGCATCAATACCAATACAATCCCTTCATTGGCCTTGCTTCAGCAACTCAGTATTGGAAGAGGTATGTTTCTTAGTATTCCTTTATATATGTTACCTTTTTTTGGCTTTTTTTTTTTTTTTCAATTAAGCTAACGAAAACTTGTGTATGGTCAAAACTATTGATAATAGTGGTATTCTTAACCTTCTTGTATGTCGAAGGTAAAACCTCCTCTAAACTTTAGGGTTGATGAAATGGTCACCAGATATAAGCCTTGTCAATGGGATTTGTCAACATGACAATGGCAAAAAGCAGCTTTGCATGGACATGTAGGTAGTCATGAGAATTAGTTTGGAGGAACCCCATTGACAAGACTTATAGTGACCGTTTGCATACCGCGTCCACGTTTTCATCTTCACGTTTTCTGCCTTTTTTTTTTTTTTTTTTTGCCCGCATTTGTTGACTTTGGGGGACAGATTTTACTGTTGTGAACAGTGTATGCACTGTTCACACACTGTGCATACACTGTTCACGTATTAAAAAATATTAAAAATGGGTCCCACGATACTATTTACACATTTAAAAATTATTTTGCTACAGTGTTTTCAGTTTTCAGTTTTCAGTAACAATAAGCTCAATCCAAACGGACCCATAATTGGAGGAACCAAATTTAAACTACTTTTTTAAAGGAATATATTTAATTCTTGGCCCCTAAAATTTAATGATTAGTGCATTATGATCTCAAGGAGAATGGGAAAAAGAAATTCGAACTATTAACCACTGCTTCATGAGGAGTAGTCCCTAGTGTTGTTAAAAAAGTGTGCTTAAGAGCTCAAAGTTCAAAACCTCAAGGTCTAAGCGCTTCATTTGGTCAAAGAAAAGTCATTTAATAAAGCATGCCTCAGGCACACTTTTCTAATGCTTTTTGAAGAAGCACAAAGGCGTGATATTTATTTATTTATTTTTATTCTAAAAAAAATATATGAATCGCTAAATTAATTTCTTAGAAAAGGAAATGACACGGAGTCATGGACCATTGACTTGTTAGAAAAATACTATTCTTAAGGTGTTGTATTACACACACACACACAAGTCTATATATCAAAAGATATGAAGAATAATTTACTATTCTTGTGCTTTTTGGCCTTTGCCTTTTGGAATTTTTTGATTGAACCATATACTTCCTTTAATCATAGCTATCATAGTTGGTCTTTATAAGCACAAGACCATTATATAAAATGTTACATACAAACTTTCTATAACTAGTTTATGTAAAATTTGAACTTACAAACTTTGTACAATTGTACTATCTAAATTAGCTGATTCTCAAAAAAAAAAAAAAAAAAATTAGCTCATAGGACATATGTAGGTTTGTCATCTAAGAGCTATAAATAAACTTTCTTTTGCCACTCTAGGGGTGTGTTTGGATACCGCTTATTTTGCTGAAATTAAAAAATTATTGTTGAAAGTACTATAGATAAAAGTAAAAGTTAATTAAAATAGTATAGTGAGACCTATAAATAGTGCCAAAAAGTGCTGTGGATCCCATAAATAGTAGCAATAATAAGTTGAATTGTGAAATTATTTTAATTTTTAATCTTAACCCAAATGCACACTAGATTTTGTTGGACAAGTGGGTCCAGCCCACTCTTTTGCTTAGCTCATTAAATGAGCTTGTTGGACAAGCTGCTGAGAAGTCAGCAAATAAATTGAGCTTGCTGAAGAAGCTTTCCAAAAAGGAAGAATAGAAGTCATCTTTTTCTCTAATATCATGTACAAAAGTCAAGGCAAGGAATTAATGTTTTTGCTCTGCTCTTCAGGCAAGCAATTTCTGAATTTAATATGCCCATTTCTGCTTCATCATCTAAATTCATATTAGACATGATGTTCTTCAAGGTAATCATGTATCTGCTCTTTTCCTCACAGAGTTCATTCAAGCTCCCTTTTGAAGCTCCACATAGTTGTCATTCGATCCTCTGTGTAAAGCATAAGGTAAAATAAGGTGAAGATTGGCTCTTTAAATTTGTCATATAAGATATAACCATATAAGATAAAATAAGGCAAAATGCTTTGTATGGGTCTTTATTTGATCCAATGTGTGTTTGGCTAGCTTATTTGCTTTCACACAAAAAGTAACTTTAAGCAAATAAGTTGACTTATTAAGAAAAGATAACTTATTTGCTTAAATTACATTTTGTCTCACATTTAAGCAAATAAACTTAGCCAAACTTTATGTATGCTTTTCTTTTTTTCTTGTTCTTGAGTCATCCAGCTACTTTTATACCTTGATCCTATATGAAAATAGGCTATGAAGTAATGTTACTCATCTTTTATTCATAAAATGCAAAGAACAAATGAAAAAGTGCTACAATGTTGGTAGTGTCAATAAACTCTTAGTCTGGGCCCTTCTTCATATCAGAATTTTGGCTTCACAACAATTTTACTAGTATTCTTTTTCTTGTCCTTGAGTCATTCAGCTACTTATCAAACTAATTGTGTACTTTTTGTAAACCTTGATCCCGAAAGAAAAAGGGAAAAAAAGGACAAAGAAGTATGTTGAACATCTATTCTTCTTGAAATTCCAGGGAAAAACAAAAACTAACAAATTGACAGTACTAGTTACTAAAGACTTGTTTGCCTAAGTACATGTAAGACAATGGTTTGATTGCTGGCCTGGTTTGAAGAAGATTGTTGGAGCTCTACATCATAAATGCTTTGAAGCCAAGGATGAGTAGCAGGTTCTCCATGTGTTGCTATATTCCTTATTCAGCTTGTTGCATTGTGGTCTATTGCTACCTAAATTGTTAGAGGCCTTTTAAAAAAAAAAAAAAAAAATTTGTTAGAGACTGCTTCATGTGCAAATTCTTTTATTTTTCCATCTGGTGAGTTTATCTAGAAGAAAGTGTAATCATCACATTTTTCTCTATTGTTTATTTAGGTGAATCTTTTTCTTTGATGAAAGCTATTATTCTCATGTGAATCTTTTTCTTTGCTGAAAGCTATTATTTTCATGTCTACGTTGTTGGGGTATTCCACTCCTAAAGATTTAATTTTTTTTAAGGCTGGTATTATGTTTATTTACTTGATTAAGCATGCAGGTTCTGTGTTTTAACTGCTTACTTGTGGCTCAGATTGATGCACAACCTTTTGGATTAATATTCATGGAAGGCTACAAAAAGTTGTTTGAATTTTCTTGTCCCAGACTAGTCCTCGGGAAATCAAGATCATCAGTCACAGATTGTTTCTAGGAAAGTAGATTTCTTAGTGAAATATGGAAAATGATGCATCAAGCTCTCATAATATGTATTCAGTATAATTTTCTTTTTATTCTTAGAACAATACATCTGTGGAATATGAAGTATTGGAATTTGGCTATAATATGTTTTGTTTTCTTTACAAAAACATCAATACTTCTTTGAGTTAGCATTTGTTGTGACCCTTTATGAAGATTGGATTCTAATGTAGCTAGAATGGTTCCTAGCAGTCTAGACTTGCATTCTCAAATCACAGTGTCTAATAGTTTTGTTACATAACCACATGGTGAACACCCACATATTTTAAAACACATGAAAAGAATCAAGACATGTACTTCAATTCATGAACCTAAGATGTAGGTCTTAGCTATTTTGATTCAGTTCTCAAAAGAACCTAAAATCTAAGAACTCATTAGGAAATTATGAACAGAGTTGAAGGACGAAGTGGTAAAAGAACTAAACATTTTATTCTAGTATCCTATTTTGTAATTAACTATGCTTAAGAAATATTCATAACTGCTAGCAAGAAATGCAATGCTCCTAATAAGCGAATTCTTTGGACAAAGCTTTAATACCAATACAAGCCTTCCATTGCCCTTATCTCAGCAACTCAGTATTGGCAGAGGTATGTTTCTTAGTATTCCTTTATATATGTTAGTATGTTACCTTTTCCTGGCTTTTTTTTTTCCAATTAAGCTAACAAAAACTTGTGGATGGTCAAAGCTATTGATAGTGGTTTTCTTAAACTTATTGTATGATGAAGATAAAACCTCCTCTAAACTTTATGGTTGATGAAATGGTCACCAGATACAATGGGGTTTGTCAACATGACAATGGCAAAAAGTAGCTTTGCATGGACATGCAGGAAGTCATGAGAATTATTTTTGGAGGAACCCCATTAAATTGTCTTATAACTAGAGGAACCAAATTATAACTACTTTGTTGAAGGAATATATTTACTTCTTGGACCCTAGAATTCAATAAGTGAATTATGACCCATGGAGAATGGGAAGAAGACATTTGAACTGGTAACCTCTGCTTCATGAGAAGAAGTCCCCAGTGTTGCTAAAAAAAGTGTGCTTAGAGTTCAAAGTTCAAAACCCCAAGGTCTAAGCGCTTCATTTTGTTAAAGAATAGTCATTTAATATAGCATGCCTTAGGCACACTTTTCTAAGGCTTTTTGAAGAAGCACAAAGACATGCTTTAAAAAAAAAAAAATATGAATCACTAAATTAATTTCTAAAACTTAAAAGGAAATGGCAAGGAGTCGTGGACCATTGACTTGTTAGAAAAAAAATATATTCTTAAGATTATACACACACAAAAATGTTTACATAAAGATACAAAGAATAATTTACTATTTTGGTGCTATTTGGCCTTTTTTTTTTTCTTTTTCTTTTTTTTTAATTTATTGAACCATTCACTTCATTTGATCATAGCTATCATAATTGCTCTTCATAAGTACCAGAAGATTATATTAAATGTTATATTTAAAGTTTAAACTTTCTATAACTTGTTTATGTAAAATTTGAACTTACAGGCTTCGTACAATTGTACAATCTAATTAGCTCATAGGCAATATACCATTTTGGTTTATTAATTTTGTTTTTAAATTGTATGCTAATATTTTTATTAGAGGTTAATTTATATAATATTTGAAAAATGTATGTTTTACTTCAATTTGGTGTGCGCCTTCGCTTTGTGTCTAAGCTTCAAGAGGCTTATGCGCTTAAGTGCACTTAATGCTTTTAACAACAATGGTGGTCCCTAACACATTATGCTACCTCTTGGGGTAAATGAAGAATTTCAACTGTAATGATATGTTTAAAAAATTCACATTAGATATAAAATAACTTCTGACTCTTGCTGTGTTTGGAAGGTTGCTGAATGGCAGTGGATTACAAAGAGTCCATTAAGAGTGTCTCTCTCAAGTGCTCTGGGTTGGCCTTCATCAAAATAAATTGGACATTGACTATGACATGAAACTGGACAACCTGGCAAAGTACACTGTACACACATCTTCAATTATAAGATGAATCTGGACAACTTTTAAATGTTTTTTTTTTTGCTGGCAAAGTACACTGTACATATGTAGGTTTGTAATCTAAGGATTGTATCTGAACTCAACTTTGCCATGCTAGAGCCTTGAATTCTTATAACCCAACTGCTTTCAGAGCAGGCATGTCATTGGTCATGGTCTTTGACTTGTACAAATATGAAGTTTCTGCTTCAAGCATGTACCATCTAAGCCCTGTCCAAATCGTAGGATCTGTCATCTTAAAGGATTTAGTGTTTTCAATCTGCTCTTCAGGCAAGCAATTTCTGAATTTACAATACTCATTTCTGCTTCACTATTTAAATTCATATTAGACATGATGTTTGAGAATCATGCACTAAATAGTTATAGCTTTGGAGCGTATCTCTAGTGATTATCTTGATATTGACTCTGGCACTTTTACCTTATGCTTTACACAAACCATTTATTATGTTGCAGCCATGATGCTTCTGTTGCTGATAACTGTGACACAGATCATTCAACAACACTAGCCTTGATAGGCAGAATAAGTTTGCAAGGTTTTTTTTAAAGGTAATCATGAACCTGTTCTTTTCCTCAAAGAGATAATTCAATCTCCCTTTTGAAACTCCACATAATTGCCATTTGATCCTCTGTAAAGCATAAGGTAAAATAAAAGAAGATTGGCCCTTTAATTTTGTTGTATAAGATATATCCATATGTAGATTTTCATGTTTTGTATTCTGTTCCTTTTTACAACTGGCACTTGAAAGTGTGTTATTATCCTTTTCGTTTTTGTTGTTCTTTGAGGTTCAAAAATCCATTGAATTGCAGATTTTTGTCATCTTGGCTTTGCTCATTGTCGCCATTGTCCTTATATTTAAAGCTGGAATGGACAGCTTTTCTGGGAAATGGGCATTCCATGGTATGTATATGTTGAAGTATTTTTTTTTTCCCCCTAATGTTAAATTCGAATGAGCATATCCAGTTTTCAAAAGAAAAAAAGAAAAAGAAAAAGGAAAAAGAACATACCCAGACATCTTTTTTTCCATTTTTTTCTGAAATATATACAACATACACGTCATAAAGGGTAATTGCAGACACAATTAGGTAAAAGAGGATGGCATCATAGTTCCTTTCCCAAAAGCTAATTCAGTAGGCCCTTCCATTTCTCTAGACAAGTCACAAGTGGATAGAGAATCTTTAAGCCATATTGTGGGTCCCATCTATGTGGAGCTTCACAAGGGAGGTTAAATAGGGTTTCAAATGATAGTCCAAACATTTTTTGTAGTACCCTCCCCCATTATCTATCTATTAAAAAAAAAAGTTTGGACATTCTATATTAATAGTTTTAGATATCAAAGTTATTTTCATTCACCGTCCTCACCTTCTTTTTCTTTTTTACTATTTTTGATAATTTGATAGTTGGGGGTTAAATCCAAGATGTCTTCCTTGGAAACACCAAGAACTGTTAATCAATTGAGCTACAAGTCTCTTGGTTCTCTCTTTTCGTCATTTTCACAAATTCACATTGGCATAATAGTATTCCTACGTATATAAATTTGGTTTATAAATTTTCCCCCTTTTCATAATGGTTATACTTATACCATAAATCTGATTGATTTTGTGTATAAAATAATTTACTAAAAGTTAAAACAAAGGTACTAATAGGAATAGACATTGTGTGTAATTACTTTTGATGGTGTTGAGCAACTTATTTCACATTAAAACAAAGCAGTTTTTGTTAAGATCTTCTTATGATTAGATGAATGGCTTAGGTAAAATTGCAAATATATATCTTTTTTTAGTTTGTTCCTAATGTTTGAATGTCAGCCAAAGACCCAAAAAAAAGGGAGAATAAAATGAAGGTGCACAAGGGATTAAAAGTTAAAAAGTTCACTATTAATCTCAATACTTAGATTAGAAATTTAAATTTTTATCTTTTTAAAAGTGCTATTGCACCATGCAATAGCCCTTGCTATTGGCTATTGCACTGATTCACATCTAGTTAGCCCCCATTCGAATTATGTTAGGAGGTCTTTTGCTTTTGCCAAATCTAGGGAGACTCTTTTCTATAGTCTTGCAATGCTATAACCATGAAATTTGCAAATGCTTGTGTATATATGTTACACATAATGACCAACTTATTCAAATTAAATACAATAAATTGGCTTAAAATTTCTTTTACTATGCCCTAATAATCTAACCCAGAACTTGTTTTTTATTCTTTAGGTTTTTACTCAAAACATGTCAGAGAGTAAATTTTTCATGAGGTTAAAGTGCCCAGAATCAGAGCAGGGCGTTGGGGGCCATCTTTGTAGAATCAATTCCTATATCTTCCTTTATATGCATGGTTTTGAGATCTGAGACCATCCTATCTAGAACGAATAATTCAGAACAGTTTTGAAATGCTTACCCTTTATCTTTTTACAGTGAGGAGTGTAAATGATTCATTATGTGGGATCTTTTTTATTAGAACTATTCCAAACTTAATGTATCTTCATCGTGAATGACCTTCTCAGAGGATTAGTCTCATCACTTCGCTTAGTAGGACAATGCACATCATGGTCATCTTAATTTTAGGCTGTGCACTTCAATGATGGTTTTCTCTCATTCTTTTAAAGGCTATGAAGTTCACATTGGACATGACAACATTTATCTGTCGAGCTACTAATAAAAGGAACAATCATTCTTCTATTATAATGATGGTTTTCTCTCATTCTTTTAAGCTTTTTCATTTTTCTTTTTCCTTTTCTCCTTTCAGTTGGAAAAAAATATAGTAACACAAATTTAGCCATTACTTTTGTCACAGCTCTTTGGTTATGCGTGTTTGAGAAAAAGTGATGGGTTTATGTAAAATCAGCAGGTAGTCAATCACAAACTGTCATGTAAGAAAGTTGTGGCAAAGTTTGTGGTACTACAACTCAAAGTTTGGGAGTGCAACACAAAATAATGTCATATCAGTGGCTAAACAGTAAGTATTCAGTTAAATTACATGCATTAGCACTATAATTCATCTCTAAGTATATATTACAAACAATTTGATCTCATTGACTAATCTTTCATATTATTACAAATGTCTTGCTTGTATTTTTAATTTTTTGATTCAATGTCCTATGTTACTACTAAAATTTATTTCCTTCTTTTACTGTAACCTGTCTACCTGCCCAGTTGGCCACATACTGGAGCAGTTCATTTATTAATTATTTACTTTTATATGGGAATATAGGTTGCATCAATGTATGCCATAATTTGAGAAACCTTATACAGAATTCTGGTAATGCAAAAAGAGTACTTGAAACATACCTGTCACTCGATTAAGGGCTAATATTGGCTGGTGCTTCAGAATACAAAAGCTCCTTGGTTTCCCAACTACTTACCTGAAACTGGGATGCACTTTACAAGCCAACCAATTGGCCATGACAAAGCTGCAAGTCCAATGCAAGCACCCCATTGCCCCCAATCCAGTCTCTCAGTATTGGCAAACCTCTTCAAAAACTCCACCATCACCAGTTGAAGAACTATGGTGATCCAAACAATTGCTATAAACAACTTGTTCTTAAGTATCCCTTTGAATATATTCTTCTTCACCAATTTTCTTGCGTTAAATTCATTGAAGACTTGGCAGAGGACAAATGTATTGAAAATGAGGGTACTCTTAATGCTCTCCTTTACACCAAAGATGGATTTTCCCTTAAATTGTAAAACCAATAAGATGGTTACCTGATACACCGCTTGTGCCATGAGGTTCTGCCACATGATTCTGGTTATAAGTGGCTTAGATCGACCAACAGGTGGCTTTGCCATAAGATCATTAGTGGGTTTCTCAGTAGCCAAGGCTAAAGCTCCCAATGTATCCATTATTAGATTCACCCATAATAGTTGGACTGCAGTCAAAGGCACCTTACCAGAAGAAACAGCTGCAACAAAGTTGATAACAAGGGCAGCAACATTCACTGTGAGCTGAAACTGAAGAAACTTTTGTATGTTAGTGTATACACACCTTCCCCACCTCAATACTGTTACCACAGTGGTAAAATTGTCATCCAGGATGACTATATCTGAGCTCTCTTTTGCCACTTCAGTTCCCTGGATACCCATGGAAAGCCCAATGTCAGCTTCCTTTAGTGCAGGTGCATCATTGGTTCCATCACCTGTGACTGCAACAACATGGCCTTTCTGCTTCAAGCACTGTACCATAAGAAGCTTGTCAAAAGGAGATGACCTGGCCATTACAAGGATTTTATCAATCTTTTCCATTCTCTCTTCAGATGAGTAATTTCTAAATTGCACCCCTTCAACTACAGCTCCATTACCCAAATCATCATCAGGATTGAGAATCTTGCATTCAAGAGCTATAGCCCTTGCTGTATGCACATTGTCACCAGTGATCATTTTGATATTCACTCCAGCAGCTTTGCAAGACTCCACAGCTGCACTGACTTCTGGCCGACATGGATCCTTCAAGCCAACTAACCCTAATAATGTCAGCCCATTTTCTTCAAGCTTCTCAAGAACTTGTCCACTTTCTTCTTCAACTTCTTTGTAGGCAAATGCAATGCATCTCAGGCTTTTTTGTGCCATATTTTTAATAATAGACTCAAACTGCAACCTTTCGTCCTCATCCATTACTTTCAGCACCCCTTCTCTGTCATAATAAAATGAACACATTGCCAGTATCATTTCAGCAGCTCCCTTCCAATGAGTATGAATGGTTTTCTCATTGTTCCTCTTCACCAAAACCCCACTTCTCTTTTTCTCTGAATTGAAGGCCTCTACATGGATTGTGTGATAATTCTGCTTTATGTCATCAATACTCGTATCCAAATTTAATACAGCCCAAGAAAGAATTGCTTTCTCAGTTGGGCTACCAGAAATCTCTGGAACTGATGTACAATGTGGTTTGTAAACTGTACCAGTTGTGTTTAAGCTAACTGCTTGTTGTAGTAGTTTGAGAATATTACCTGCCAAACCTGCAGAACTGTCATCTTTCATTGCTTCCTTTCCAAGCCAAAACTCTGTAACTTTCATTTCATTTAGTGTTAGAGTGCCTGTTTTGTCTGTGCAGATTATTGTAGCTGAGCCCATTGTCTCACAAGATGATAGTTTTCGGACCATAGCATGGTCAGCCATCATGCATTTCATAGAATAAGCCAGAGTTAAAGTAACAGCCAGTGGCAAGCCTTCTGGAATAGCCACTACAATGATAGTGACAGCAGCAGATACAATGCTCACTACTACATTCATCACATCATCAAACTTTGTCTTGCTGCCATTGAATTCCTTGTTTCCCTTGTCATCTCTTGTGTTCCCTGTGAAATACCGAATCAACATAACAACAAGAACAAGTGCAGCCACCAACAGTCCAATCTTCCCAATATAAGAAGTTAGCTTGTTGAGGCGTACTTGTAATGGCGTCTCCTCATTCAAATCACGGTTTATTGAACTCATCATCTCGCCCCACGCTGTGTTCATGCCCACAGAAGTGACAAGCATGAAACCGAAGCCATCCGTGACCTTTGTGCCTGATAACATAAAGGGATTCCCTTCCTTGATTTCAATGTGATCACTTTCACCCGTCATGCTAGACTCATCCACCTTCAAGGAATGCCCTTCCACGAATAACCCATCAGAGGGTATCTGATCACCAATCTTTAAGCACACAATATCTCCCACAACAACATCAAATATTGATATAGGTTGGCGCCTCCCTTCTCTCACAACTTCCACTCTTATATCACTACTCTTTGTTGAAAGCTTCTGAAATTGCTTTGATTGTTTAAAGTCACTCACTGCGGACACAACAACAACCAAAACAACAGCAAGAATGATACTCCCACCATCATACCACCCATCTTTCCAGCCATGTTGCTTGATACCGAAGCCAAGAGAGAGTACAGCACATGCCAATAATATTATAATAGTAATATCTTTTAATGCATCAAACACAAATTTTAGAAACCCTTTTGGTGGTGGTTTTTGATATTTATTGGCACCAAAAATATTCTGTCTACGAATAAGATCAGCCTCACCACCATTAATACCATTTTTTACATCAGTTTCAAGAATTAAAGCAAGTTCTTGAACTCCTCCAAACTCACTTAGAGACTCAAAGTTTTTATCCCTTACCATGTCACGAAGCTTTGTTGGATCAACAGTAAGTAATGTAACAGCTTTGTTGTCAAGTGGGGAGTCCTCGTTGATACGCTGCACGTCAATGGCAACGTAGGAAAGAGTGCGCAAGAGAGAGCCATCCTTGTCGAGGACTTTCTTGGACAAGGAAAAAAGGAGCCTGGTGAAAGATATGGCCGTGAAAGCCATTCTCCATCTCCGCTTGTGGGTCTTGGAGGCAGACCACCAGTCTTCTTGTGTTTCATCAAATATATCTATCTCGCTAGGCTTTCGAAACCTCAACGTAGACATGACGATGGAGCCTAATGGAGAGAAAAGAGAGTGTTTGAACTGGAAGACTAAAAAACACAGAGTTTCTTTGTTTATTTAATTATTTTGTGAAAACACAGAGAGTTTAGGGTTGTTGCAAAGAAAGGCAGAGTAATGCTAAACGCTAATGGAAAATATGCAATGCTTGTAACAATTTCATTCGTGTATATATAGTACTTGTTACGAGAAGTTTCTCTGCATCATCATTTTAGGGATATTGGGAGGAAAAGGAACGGAGTTCGGGGTTCATGGTAGCTTTTTAGTAATTGGGATATATACTTTTTTTAACAAAAATAACTAAATAAACAAAGAAACTCTCTATGTTTTTTTAGTATTTAGAAATTTCGTCAAAATTTACAAAATTACCTAAGGTAACTCTTTGCAATGTAATTTCCTTAATAATTGGTATAAAAAGTAGTAATTAGGATTTATTTATTCAATAATTTTACCTTTTTTATTCTTAAAAAAAAATTTACCTTTACACTTTTGTAATGCATGAATTTATTTCTAAAATATATAGAATCCTAATTGATTGAGACTTTTGTAATTCTCTTTAGTAGTAAATTAGTAATTGTAGTATTCACGCCTTCCTTTCTTTGCCAGTCATTTAAAAAAAGTGTCTAGTTACAGTTGTACCTATTTTTTTTCTTCTTTTTGACAGCATTTAAAAAAATAATAATAATTTGGTTTGTGGTTGTATTACTTTTATGGTGATTATATGGTTGTACTATTTCTTTTTTCTTTTTAATAATTGTTTGTACTACTTATTTGGTCATTCGCAATCGGTGCATGCCTTAAAATATATTTATTATAAGTATATTGATTATTGAATGCTTTCGAATGAATTAATACAATCCTTTCTAGAAAAATAATAATAATTACTACGATCAAATTTGAGTGAACTTTACTTCTTTTTTTCTCTTCAGAATCAAGGGAACCTTACTCCTTGCTCAAGCCAAAAAAAGGAAAAAAGTGAACCTTTACCTGTATTAAGATATTGCAAGTGTAACACCCCACTTTTTTTTTTTTGCTGGTTATTGATTTGCCCTTATACTTAAAAGTTTTTTTTATATATTTTTATTTTTAAAATTTTTTAAGAATATAGTTATACTTAGTTTTCAAATTGAAACATTTTTTTTTTTTTGGATAATTCAATAGTTATGACAATGGGATAAAAGTGATTTAACCCTAATTCAACAAAGTTACATATTTCCTAGTTTTAGATTTATTTATTTATTTATTTTTTGTTTTTTTTTGAATGAGAGAAACTTTCTTAATATAGCGTTGAATGACTTTTGATTTTTTTGAGAAACAAGTGGCCTTTTATTAATTCTGAATTGTTCAATTGTGCCCACTATAAATATCTATATATAAAAAGTGCGAAGGTGTAAAAGCTACAATACCTTTTGGTTTGTTTAATATGTACTATTCATAACTTAATTGACCTTTTTTTAGTATAAAATAATAATTTATTAATACAACAAATTGTTACAATATTTTCATAATTGTTGAAATTTTAATTTCTTATAAATCAAAATAAAATATCATATTGGAACAAGTCACAACTAAAAATAAAGATATTGTTAAAAAAAGAAGTGTCACATTTACAATATTTCTTATAACACTTTCATAATAAATCATTTGTGGTAAATTGTTATTGTTTCTAACTTAGACTTACCAATGAAATTATTTTTTTTTTCCCACTAATAACAACTCGTAACAACTTATTGCTTATAATTTGTTGTGAAAATATTGTAAACATAGCATTTCTCTTATGAAAATATTAAGATATCTTGTTGTCGTCATAATATATTCACAACTACTAAAGTGACAATCCTTTACAAGTCAAAATAAAATATAACAAAATATTAAAGGCATTATGAAAAAGTTGTACCATTTTGTTATGTTTCTAGGATTTTTTATTTTTTAGTTTAGTTTAGTTAACTTTGTTGAGCTAAAATTTACTATTTTACATATAGTTTTCTTGGGTTGTTATTTATATTTTTTATTGTATTTTTATCTTTATGCATCATTTTAAGTGAAAACATAGTTTTACACCAAAAAAATAAAAAATAAAAAACTTAGGATAAAAACACTTTTCTTCCTTTATGTTTGGGGTAATTTATAATTTCTCCTTAAACTTTAAAATCAAGTCATTTTTCCATTAATATTTTGGAAAAGAGCAAATAATATGTCATATTGTTATTCTCTCAATTAAATCCTAATGAAAACTTCTGATTTTTAAAATATATCCATTGTGTAGTGTCTAAAATATTCTCACTAAATTTTAACATTCCAAAATTTTTTTTCATGTATTTTGAGTTTTAGATGGTAATAATACTTTGAAAGTTCGAATTGTGATATAATGTGTTTTATTTATTACCAAGAGAACATTGATTTTCTAGGTTTAAATCTTCAAAACTTATAATTTATCTAATGGAAAATTCGATCACACATGCCTTTTGTTATCTTCTTTTTTTCTTGTCTAAAATGGGTATTCATTAAAAACTAGGTAAGCTAAACATTGCACCTAAACTAATGTAAAATGACAAAGAAAAAAGTATGAATGACAAAATTTTCATTGTGTATGTTTGAAGGTATTTGATGAGGAGCTTCAATTATAGCCTATAACATCATTCATTACGAAAATTTAAATATTGTGACAATGTCTTAGTAAATACCAGTCGCTTATTTTTGGAAAATGATGATATTCGTTATCACTCTTAGAAATTTTTAGTGAAAGGATATTGCCTTTAACAAATAAGTTCTAATAAACTATTATAGTAAAATATATATTTATATGTTAAATAGCTACCATAACTTCATGTGTGATTAACTATCAAAATTATTATACGAATAATATTAACTTTGTATGACATACATTTTTTATTATTATTTATTTTTTATGTATATAGTTTAATACTTCTTCAAATAGAAATTTTATTTTATATATATTGAGTCCAAATTTGGTAAGGGTGAGATATAAAACTCATATTTTACACTATATAATTAGAGATTACTACATTATTTTTTTTACTTAAAACTCAATACATCTTACCACGTCTAGTAACATTTTTTTAAACTCCCAATTTGGTTGGATTTTCAAATAGGAATTATTATTATTATTATTATTTTTGAAACCATATTTGGTTGTTATATCACCATATTTGGTGATATAACAACCAAATAGAAACAAATGGTACAACATGTTATTGTACAAATGGTGATATAACATGTTGGGATTGGAAGGTGTAAAACTTGAATTTACACCACATTTTTATTGAATTTAATCTCATATATATATATATATATATATATATTATAATAAGGTCTGACCTCAATAATTTGATAGAGTATTATTACTTTTTATATTTGAATTATCTCTAAAAATAAAAATAAAAATTTTTATAGAATCATTGACTTTTTTCTTTTTTTTTCATAAATACTATATAATTTTGAATTATATTATCTGCTTTATGATGATCCCTATTATATCATCAAATCAATACATTAATTGATATTTATTTTCTCACAAACAAATATATATGACATCTTTTTTCTCTTTATTAGTTTAATTCAATAATTTTTTATTTTAGATGAATGAGGTGAAAATCTAATCCTCTTTATATATATATATATATATATATTATAAATAAATGGAAACTAATCCCTCAAGTTCGAAATGTTAGCCTTGCATCATGTATCACAACATAAAATCATATTATTTTTCCCTTATAAAAAATAAAGAAATGATGTGGTATCTTTTAAAAAAATTAACCAAAAAAACAATAGGGTTTTGAGTCTTTTGACTTTTTTACCCCAAAGATAATGGAAACGATGTTATTTTACTTACATGGCTAACAGTTTTTGTGGGATGGGTGAGGGTGGGAGGCAAAGACCAATATTTAAGTTTCTAAGGAGTTTTACACATTAACACACATATATTCTTAGATTAAGCTAAAATAGAATTTATATCTTGTTAAAAAAAAAAATGACCGCCTTTTTTTCTTAATAATATGTTCCACCCTTGTGGATAACGCCTTAGACTTTGATTTGTTGACCATTTAGTACAAGACTTTGACTTGTTGACCCTACAACTACAAGCAAGTCTGTATCTCTTTCTCTTAAGGTTAGTTGCTGAGAAAAGATGGCACAAGTATTTTGGCTTGGAGTTGAAGATAACTGTAGGGTCACGATTTGTAGCCCAAGCCCAAAAGATCTTGGATATGAGCTAAATACAATGAATTTGTAGAGAGTAGGTGAAAGAGCCAGGTTCCTAGCGAATAGATTAACGGCTAGTAAGGATTTAAAAAATGAAACATAGAAAAATACAGATAAAGCTTGATGGAATGAATGTCCGAGGAGATAAACTGTTATTTGAACAATTGTTCTGGAGAGCTAATACAATTCTTAGTGCTACAGTAATTCTTTTTCTCTTTCCTTTCTCTATATTTTCCGATCTCCCACCTTCTAGGAGGTCTTTTACATTATATAGTTTCTTCAACTATCCTAATCGTACACTTGTTCATCATCTAAACCCCCACTTGAGTATATGTCCCATCAGCCATCTTCTTTGGCTCTCCGTGAATGGTAGTGGTTGAGACTGCACTATTCAGAGGTCTTCTTCACATAAATGCGGCCAGAAAAGTTGCTGCAGTACATTTAATACAGTGATAGTAGCCTTTGCTTCTAAATATTTTTGTATTCTTATCATCTTTGCATATGCTTGAAGTTCATCTTTATCGCTAAATTTTCCTGGAGGGTCACCTAAATTGTCTAAATATCTGCTTGATTGATATTCTTCGTATCCGAGGAGTATAAACTCCTCGGACTATATCCCTTCATCTTTTCTTTACGTGATTCTACACTCTGGGCCTCTCCTAATCATCTATTCCTCCTCGGACGTATCTATGTCCTCGAATAGGGCCCAAGGCCCAATATACCAATTTAGGCTCTTACCCCCACAATAGCCCATTAAAATTTTAATTTTTCCCTCACATCTGAGTAGAAAAAAATAGGATTTTGATCTGCCAAAGTAACGATGGTTAAAAATGTAAAAATACCTGAATTTGCATGTGCAGGAACATAATTTTAGGTGTGTCATCATTGCTACTGACGTTTCGAAGTCCACGAAGCATCATTAATTACTCCAGGCGGCGCTGTGTCTTTGGCATCCAATGGTGAGACCTTGATCCAACGAACAACATTTTCCTTCAAGGTTTGGGCGGGATAAGTCCCACTCATTTTCTGTCCCCTATTAAAGCCTCAAAAAGATTTGTTTTTTCTTTACTTCACAATCGTTCAGAATCTCCAGCAAACTCAAGCATTCAAACTTACAAAGATTGTCAAATCATCAATCCTATTTCTTCAAAAATCCCCAAGAATCCTTTTGAGCATTTCAAAGATCACTTTTTGATTTAGTTCACGTAAGTTCTAACTTCTTCGAACCCTTCTTTATCTCCTCGGATAGCCTTATCGACCTTCCAATTCTCATTTCCCAGTTGTCATTGTGTTTTCTCTTTTCCGCTTATTCGAAATGG
This sequence comes from Quercus wislizeni, assembly GCA_023055345.1. NCBI lineage: Eukaryota > Viridiplantae > Streptophyta > Magnoliopsida > Fagales > Fagaceae > Quercus > Quercus wislizeni. The sequence goes on from JALGQJ010000005.1 coordinate 27,508,509, forward strand.
GTAGATTTAAGTATTTAGTGGATAGTCTTGCCTTGATAGAGGTGTTCAAAGAAACATATCACATTCCCCAGGAAGTAGCCCTGTGATACTGTCCCCTGGAAGGGATAGTAACTGATTGAGAGGTGGGAGAAGTCATAATCCCCATGATAGCCTTCATAGAAGAAGGAATTATTCTCCCCATGGGTAGTATTACAAGAGATTACCTTTGCAATCATAGGCTTTGTCCCCACTAGTGCAAACCTAATCTCTTTATGATACTAGGAGCGATTGACGCTTTGAACCAACACTTAGGATTGAGGTTTACCTGGCTCAACATAGTTCATATGTACAAGTGTCACAAATAAAAAGGGGCGGGGGTTTTACCTTAAATCCCGATCCGATGTTGTCCGGCTCATTTCCTATCTTCCCAAGTCTAATAAGGGGATGAAGGACGACTACCTGATTGCATCAGGAGCATGGCATGACGGTCTTTATTGCCCAACCCAGCTAGGAGAGCTAGGTGGGATACCTTGGATTTAGGTTTCCTAACACTAGATTTAGGTTATTTATCATCGGCTTTGTTTTACTATTTTTTGTATGTACATATATTGTTTACAATGGACTCTAGGTTTCTAACTATGCCCTGTTTTTCTTTATTCAACAGATACAAATCACGTATCTCCTCGGCTCAGTTTAACTAACGTAGCTGTGCTCAATTACCTACTGAGATCCCAGATTTTTGTAAGTAATGACGGACAACTTCAAGTTGTCCATTTAATTTTGGATTACAAACCCCTCTCTAACATCTTTCAAGAAATCGGCAACGCTATCAGGGCAAACGATAACCGATTAGCTCGTATAGACGTGTCTCGGCCTCACTTCTTGGCGCCATACGACCTTCCACCAGTTGATCACCCAGTCCCACAGGGTATTCCGTTGGCCGCCCCACCAATTCAACAAGTACCCCTTGGAGTAGCAGCAGCCGAAGAAAGAGTTGCATCTTCTTCTTCACTTGAGGAAGAAATTGATAAATTTCAATTCGAAGAAGAAGAGATACAGGTAGTAGAAATGATTTTTATATCGGAGGCCGAGGAAGAAACAGACAGATATTCATGTGTCCAGACCCCTGCTCCTGTGATTACTTATGTGGAGGACTCTTCAGACGATGAGGTAGAAGAGATGGCTTCAAAATCTAACAAGAGTTTGAGGGAACTTATGAAGGGGAAGAACAAAATGTCTACCCCATAGGAAGCCAACAAGTCCAAGCCCCTAATGAACCCTCCTTCTCCCCCTCCTCAGCTTCTTGCTGACCTTGGGCTGAAGCCAGTCCCTGAGTTGAGGAGGAAGAGATAACACGAAGTCCTTGATGAAGGCGAGATAGGGCCTTCAAAGGGAAATAAATAACAAAAGTAACATAGGACCAACAAGGCAAAAGGTCTTCTTCCGTTGAAAGTTGAGAGGGACTTTTCGGGACTGATGTGTGCCGAACACCTCGCATATGGTCCCCTAAGTTGGAGTTAGATGGTGCCCACCTCGCTTGGGGCACTTCGGTTATAAACTACCAAGGAGGACAAGCAGGTCATATTGCTGAGGCATTGGAGCAGCCACTTCTCCTACCAAGAGATATGGATGCTTATAGGCGCTTCTCTCAGCAAGAACTTTTCCTATCCCTTAAGAGGGATCTGGCTATGGTAAGTAATTCGATCTACTTCTCTACCTAAATATTTGATTATTCTTACTTGTTTTACACTAAAAATAAAATTTTATTCTGTTGCGTAGATTATCTAACAGGTTTACATGGTTGAGGAATGGGTTAAGGATGCCCGCAATGAGGCCATGGTGGAGGCCGATTCTCGGTCCAAGATCGAGAAAATGGTGGGTAATATGAAAGAGGACCAGGCTAAGCTGTCCAAGCAACTAAAGGAGGCAATTAAGGCAAGGGACAGTTCTAATGCAGGCCTAAAAAATGATGAGAAGTAAGCTGAAGAACAACACAAACAGTTACATTACACTGAAATTAATCTGGCAACAGAGAAGCAATTGGTGAAAGATCTTCACGAAGAGTTTCAGAAGGTTAGAGAGGCTGCCCAACTGGCTAAGGAGGTAGCCAAGGCTGAGAAGCAAGCAGCATATACGCTTGGGGTGGAAGAGACTTAAGTCAGACTCATAGAGGAACTCTCCGTAGTATGTAGGGAGTACTATGGTATCTCTTGGGGTAAAGCCCTTGGTGCTGCTAGGGTCCTTACGGATTCTGACTTAAGGCAACCTGAGAATTTCTATTACGATCCTGAAATTCGCAAACTCCCAGGTCCTGACTCCTTTCACCCCGAACAAACTCCATAGGCATCAGAGTAACCGTTGGTGGACCAAGCCCCTCCTGCTTCCTTGGAAGCTCTTAAGGAATCTAACCAAAATGGTGGCCAAGGTAAGAAAGCTGAGGATCTCTAAGGCGTTGGTAAGGATTAAGGCAAAAAGAAAACTTCTTCTGATCCTAAGGAGAAAGCCCCAGATCCTGTTGTCTCCCAGCCCGACCAGACTATTGACCCATTGGGCTCCAAAATGAAAGCTTAGGATATTAGGACATTTTACTATTTCTATTTGTTTGCTTTCACTGTTGTCATTGTTGTTTTTTTTTTTTTTTTTTGTTGTTGTAGGGGAATGTACCATACTTTCTTTATGATCAATGAAAGCATTTTTCTTTTATTTCCTATATCTTCATTGTATACAGTATGTGATTCATTGTTATAGCAGATGATGTTAATCAGTTGCTACTTTAACTTGAGCAAAATCAATTATCACATCTTGCTAATGTGACAAATAACTTAATTGAATATTGATAAAAATTGCTATTTAGGCAATTGATTGAGTACTTTACCTCAATCTTATCAAGAGTGCTACTAAGGGTTAATTCAAACCTAATAAGTGATCCAAGGTATTTCATCATGACTTAAGATCCATTTAAATATCTATAAGAATGGTAATAGGGTGTTATCCAATTCATATCATTTGGTCCGAGAACTTTAGGCATGATTGAATTTAAGTTTAAACACTTGGAGACATCTTTAATAGAGTGTTAACTAACCCAAATCATCTGGTCTGAGGACTTCAGGCATGATTGGATTTAAATTTAAACACTTAGGAGAACTGTAATGGAGTGTTAACTAACCCAAATCATCTGGTCCGAAGAATTCAGGCATGATTGGATTTAAGTTTAAACACTTATAGGAGCTGTAATTGAGCGTTAACTAACCCAAATCATCTGGTCCGAGGACTTCAGACATGATTGGATTTAAGTTTAAACACTTAAAGAGAACTGTAATTGAGTGTTAACTAACCCAAATAATTTGGTTCGAGGACTTCAGGCATGATTGGATTTAAGTTTAAACACTTATAGGAACTGTAATTAAGTGTTAACTAACCCAAATCATCTGGTCCGAGGACTTTAGGCATGATTGGATTTAAGTTTAAACACTTAAAGAGAACTATAATTGAGTGTTAACTAACCCAAATCATCTGGTCCGAGGACTTCAGGCATGATTGGATTTAAGTTTAAATACTTAAAAAAACTGTAACTGAGTGTTAACTAACCTAAATCATCTGGTCCAAGGACTTTAGGCATGATTGGATTTAAGTTTAAACACTTAAAAAGAACTGTAATTGAGTGTTAACTAACCCAAATCATCTGGTCCGAGAACTTCAGGCATGATTGGATTTAAGTTTAAACACTTAAAGAGAACGAAATAGCGAATAGTATAGAGCTTTTATATAACAAATGAACATATTGATCATGAAACTATTTGTTAATAATAATACCTCTTTAGATTGTTTACATTCCAAGGACGCGGCACTACGTGTTCATCTAAATCTTCTGGAAAGTATGCTCCGATGCCGGCTTCTGAAGTGATACGGTAGGGCCTTTCCCAATTGGGTCCTAACTTTCCCTAAGTTGGTTTCTTTGCTGTGTCCATAACTCTCTGTAACACCAGATCTCCAGGAGTTAAAGGCCTCAACTTTACGTTGACATCATAACCTTGTTTGAGCTTTTATTGGTAGTAAGCTAATTGGACCATTGCATTTTCCCTCTTCTCTTCAATCAGGTCCAAATTCTTCTTTAGGTATTCATTATTGTCACTTAGACTGAATGAACTGGTTCTCAATGTTGGGAAACCGATCTCCAAAAGGATAACAGTCTCAGCTCCATAAGTCATAGAGAAGGGGGTTTCTCTGGTAGACCTACGAGGTGTAGTTCTATATGTCCAGAGAACATGTGGCAATTCTTCCACCCATTTGTCCTTTGCGTCATCTAGCCTTTTCTTTAACCCATTCACTATGACCTTATTAATAGCCTCCGCTTGTCCATTCCCTTGAGGGTAGGTAGGGGTAGAATACCTATTCGTGATCCCTAATTCACCGCAGTAGCTTCTAAATGTTTTGCTGTCAAACTGAAGGCCATTATCCGAGATGAGTGCATGAGGAACCCCAAACCGAGTGATAATGTTTTTCCAAACGAATCTTTTTGCATCCACGTCCCTGATGTTAGCTAGAGGTTCAGCTTCAATCCATTTGGTAAAATAGTCTGTGCCAACTAGAAGATATCTCTTGTTTCTCACTGCTTTGGGGAATGGACCCACAATATCTAAGCCTCATTGAGTGAATGGCCATGGGTTGGATAGTGGATTAAAAATTCCCCCTGGTTGGTGTATGTTCGGTGCGAACCGTTGGCACTGATCGCACTTCTTGACATATTCTTGAGCTTCCCTTTGCATATTTGACCACCAATAGCTTTGGGTGATAGCTCTATGTGCTAGGGATCTACCACCAGTATGGCTTCTGCAAATTCCTTCATGCAACTTTTCTAAGAGCGATTCGGTCATCTCAAGATGAACACATAACAAATAAGGTCCTGAAAAGGAACGTCTGTATAATTTCTGGTTTTCGGACAGCCAGAACCTTGTAGCCTTCCTCTATACTTTGTTAGCTTCTAACTTTTCTTTAGGCAAAATATCCTCCTTCAAGAACTGAATTATAGAGTCCATCCAACTTGACCCTGCTCTGATTTGGTGGACTTGGACTGTTTCTCTTCTTGCCTCAGTGGGTTTGTACAAATCCTTAACAAGGATAACCCGAGGCAAATTTTATGCCGAGGAGGTTGCAAGCATAGCTAGAGAATCAGCATATGCGTTACTGCTTCTAGGGATGTATAGCAGATTGAAAGATTCAAATTCTAACTGTAGACATCTAACTTGGCCCAAGTACCCCTGCATTCTCTCATTTTTAGCCTCGAATTCCCCTTTTACTTGGCCGACGACTAGCCTTGAATCCGAGAAAACTTTTACTAATTTTCTGCTCATTCTTTGAACCATGGCCATTCCCATTAGTAGAGTTTCATATTCAACCTCATTATTTGTAGCTGAGAAGTCCAGCCTCAATGATTTTTCAATGATGATTTTCTTAGGGGATATCAACACTAGCCTTACTCTAGAACCTTTCTGATTTGATGTCCCATCAACATACACTTCCCAGGGTGAAGGGCCTTGTTGGGAGATCATGCCAACCGATTTTCCACCCATGTTCTCTGCTGGTTTCAACTCCTCCACTAGGGGTTCAGTGAATTCAGCTACCAGGATCTGCGAGGACTTATCTCTTTATGGAGGTACGAGGCATGTACTTGATGTCAAAAGCTCCTAGAATTGTACCCCATTTGGCTACCCTTCCTGTATAGTCGGCACTTCGAAGTATGGCTTTAAGTGAGAGCTGAGTAAGAACGACAACTGTATGTGCTTGAAAGTAATGAGGCAACTTCCGTGTACCAAGCACTACTGCTAGGATAGCTTTCTCCAGTGGTAGATAACGCACCTCGGCTTCATGTAGCGACTTACTCACATAATAAACCGGTCGTTGTATACCGCAATCAACTCGTATTAGTACTAAACTTACAGCATAAGGGGCCACAGTAATGTAGGCAAACAAGACTTCATCTGGCTTAGGACTGGACATGATTGGTGGCCAAGCTAGATAGTCTTTAAGTTACTGGAAGGCTATGGCACATTCTTCAGTCCACTCAAACCCCTTCCATTTGTTGATTAATAAGAAGAAGGGTCTGCATCTATCTGCTAATCGAGAGATGAATCTATTTAAAGCAGCGGCTATTCCGGCCAATTTCTGCTTTTCCTTGGGATTTCGAGATGATTGCAAGTTATTAATAGCCTTTATTTGATTGGGGTTGACCTCAATCCCTCTGTGAGTTACCATATAGCCCAAGAATTTGCTTGACCCCACGCCAAATGAGCACTTGGAAGCGTTTAGACGCAACTTATATTTTCTAAGAACTTCAAGAATATCTCTAAGGTCTCCTAAATGCTCCGAAACTACCTTGCTTTTCACCACCATGTCATCTATGTAGATTTCGATATTCTTCCCCAATTGTGACTCAAACATCCTCGTCATCATTCTTTGGTAGGTGGATCCTGCTTCAAACCAAATGACATTACTTTGTAGTGGTAGTTCCCAATGGGAGTGACAAAGGCAGTCTTCTCCTGATCATTCAAGGCTAAAAATATTTGGTGATAACCTTGAAAGACATCCAATAAACTCATTCGAGGATGGCCAAAAGTGGCATCCACTAATTGGTCTTTTTTGGGCATAGAGAATGGATCCTTGGGGCAAGCCTTATTCAAGTTTGTGAAATCTACGCATACTCGCCACTTCCCACTCTTCTTCTTCACCACCACAGTATTTGCTAGCCATTCAGGATAAAATACTTCTTTAATAGCTCCAGCTTATTTGAGTTTCGTTACTTCCTCTCGCACTGCCTTAGTGTGCTCTTTGGATGGGCGCCGAGGAGATTGCTTCCTAGGGGTGATCAATGGATTAACTTTTAGATGGTGACAGATGAATTCTGGATCAACTCCTGGGGCTTCATAAGCATTCCAGGCGAAAACATCAAGGTTCCTTCTGAGGAATTCTATCCACTCTTCTTTCTCTTGATGAGGTAGCTGGGATCCAATCTAAAAGAACTTTTCCGGATCGTCCCTTACAGTAACCTTTACCAAATCTTCACACTTCGCATCCTCGGCTAGCTTATTGATGGATGAGGCCGGGGGTTTTAACTGCTATAACTCCTTTCCTTCATGAGCCAAGGACTCAACCTCAGGTTTATATTGGATGGTAGCCACCAAGCATTGCCTTGCCACAGACTAATCCCCCAGTATCTCTTTAACGTGACCCTCAGACGGATATTTAACCTTCTGATGCAGAGTAGAAGAAACCACTTCTAATGTGTGGAGCCAGGGTCTGGCAACAATTGCTGTGTAGGGAGAGTAGACATCCTCAACGATGAAGTCTACTTCTACCATTTTTGGACCAGTTTGCACAGGTAGTCTGATTTGGCTTTTTGGGATGACAACCTTCCCTTCAAAACTCACCAGGGGGGAACTATAAGCCATTAAGTCCTCAAATTTTAAGTTCAGCCTCTTGTAAAGGTTGGGGTACATTATCTCAACAGCATTGCCTTGATCCACCATCACCCTTTTCACATCATATCCTCCAATTCGGAGGGTGATCACCAAAGCATTGTCATGGGGTTGGATGGTTTCGATATTATCTTCATCCGAGAAGCCCAGTACTAGCGGAATTTCCATTTTAGTCCTTTTCAGATCCTGATCAATGTCTCTTAAGGATAAATGAGCCATGGACATTACCCTAGACGGGCAGGATCCTGTTCTCCCCAGTGCAGTGAAGATGACATTGATAGTTCACAAAGGGAGTCTTGAAGAGACATTTCTTCGAGACTCAGAGCTTGCTTGGCTCCCCTAGCCACTGGAATGATGCAAGAGTTGTTTTAATTTGCCATCGCAAACGAGCTAGTCCAAGTGATCCCACAGACTCCTACAATCCTCTGTGGTATGCCCATGATCCTGATGATACTGGTAATAGAAATTATGGTTACACTTTTCAGGATTTCTCATAATCTTATTCAGTCGTTTGAAGAACAGTTCATTTTTAATCTTCTCCAACACTTGATGCATTGGCTCACAAAACACGGCGTTGACCGCTTGAAGGCTAGCCGACCTTGATTGTCCCCCAAAATCCCTTCATGATTTATTGTTATTGTAACGATCTGACCTATAATCCCTTCTTTCTTGAGGGATAACCTTATCCTTCCCCTTCCCTTGCTATTGATCCTTTTCGACCCTTTTATACTTGTCAATCCTATCCTTCAGCTAACGCACACTGGTGACAGGTTTGCCAGTAAGAGATTTCCTTAAATTGTGATCGGTAGGGAGTTTGAGATTGAAAGAATTGATGGCCAATTCATTAAAATCACCATCAATCTCGTTAAACATCTCCGAGTACGTTTTCAGAATCTCACCCTCTTGCATGCTCAAAGATAGTAAGGAAGTTAATGGCTGAGGAACTCTACGACATGTGACAAAACGGAAACTAAATGATTGAGTAAACTCTCTGAAGGAGCTTATAGAATCTGCTTTCAGACTATCAAACCATCTCATTGCGACTGGGCCTAGACTGGAGGGAAAAACTTTACACATCAAAGCTTCATCCTTAGAATGGATAGCCATTCTTTGGTTGAAATGACTTACGTGCTCCACAGGGTCTGTTTGCCCATTATAAATAGTGAAAGTCGGCTGGTGGAAACGACTAGGAAGTCTTGCATCTTCAATCTTGCATGTGAAAGGCGATTTGGAGATTTGGTTCAGGGCTTTGCTCATAGCGTCATTTCCCACACCTCCACGTGATGGACTCCGAGACCGCCGTTTCCGGTGATACTCCTCTTCTTAATAAAAAGATTCACTGGGTGGGGGTTCGAGACCTCCGCCTATACTTAATGTCTTGTTCATCACCAGAATAGTCGTCAGAGTTTGAAGAAATCCGCTTTCTCTTTGCGTGGCACAACTCTCTTTTTAATTGATCAATCTCCCACTACAAGTTCTTGTTATTTTCTGCATGGGATATATGACTTCCACCTCAAGGTTGACTTTGGTTAGTATGCGTGGTACGCACACTTCCTTCATGATTATTTCTCCGTTTCAGGTTTAAGAAAGGATCACCATGTTGTGATGCCCTCGATTCTGCTGGTTGTGGACCTGGTTCTGCCATCGTCGACCGTTACTCTCACTCTTGCACAAGCTCTCCCCATAGATGGCGCCAATTGTAGGGTCATGATTTGTAGCCCAAGCCCAAAAGATCTTGGATATGAGCCAAATACAATGAATTTGTAGAGAGTGGGTGAAAGAGTTGGGCTCCTAGGGAATGGATTAACGGCTAGCAAGGATTTAAAAAATGAACAAACATAGAAAAACACAGATAAAACTTGATGAAATGAATGTCCGAGGAGATAAACTGTTATTTGAACAATTGTTCTAGAGAGCTAATACAATTCTTAGTGCTACAGTAATTCTTTTTTTCTTTCCTTTCTCTATATTTTCAGATCTCCCACCTTCTGGGAGGTCTTTTACATTATATAGTTTCTTCTTCAACTATCCTGATCGTACACTTGTTCATCATCTAAGCCACCACTTGAGTATATGTCTCATCAGCCATCTTCTTTGGCTCTCTGTGAATGGTGGTGGTTGAGACTGCACCGTTCAGAGGTCTTCTTCATATAAATACGGCTAGAAAAGTTGCTGCAGTGCATTTAATGCGGTGGTAGCAGCCTTTGCTTCTAGATATTTCTGTATTCTTATCATCTTCGCATATGCCTGAAATTCATCCTTATCGCTGGATCATCTTGGAGGGTCACCTAAATTGCCTAAATATCTGCTTGATTGATATTCTTCGTATCTGAGGAGTATAAACTCCTCGCACTATTACCCTTCATCGTTTCTTTACGTGATTTTACACTCTGAGCCTCTCCTAATCATCTATTCCTCCTTAGACGTATCCATATTCTCGAATAGGACCCAAGGCCCAATATACCAATTTGGGCTCTTACCCCCACAATAACTATGGCCATGTAGAAGGTTGTAATGAACACTAAAGTATGACCAACATTTGCTGCCTTTTATTATTTAGCTTTTTTGTAATATTGTTTTGAGAAGATTTTTTTTTTTTTAAGAGATTTTTTTATTATGCAGTTAGAACTACACATTTCATTTTGATAAATTAACCAATGTTCAGAAAAAATGAAAAAAAAAAAAATGTAAATTAAATAAGGTATAAACACTTTATTTCATTCCTTAATTATGATGCACGTGTGCCCCCAAATGATGAAAAATTAAAGCTTTTATTTATGGTTTTAATCATTTTTCTCCTCCATTTTTATCAAATTCTCAATTTCAATAAATATGCAAAAAATTTTCATTTCATTTCTTGCCACGTCCCATGTTATTTAAGATTGTGTTTTTATTTTAACTTTAAACTCAAATGAATTTTTCACTCTTTTTGTCCCAATTTTACTTTTGAGTTTTAGTGGTTTAAAAAGAAAGAAAAAATAGAAAGGATAAAAACTAGTGGTGAGGTGAGGCGTGCACTTGTATTAACAGTGTGCTAAAACCCTACAATTTCAGACAAAAATTATTAATATAATTTACTTTATAGATTATAAATTTTTTAGTAAATTTAAAAAACTATCTCAGTTAAAAGTTTATTATAAAACTTTCACAAAATTTAATAGAAGTTTCATTATTTATTTTTAAAAAATTATTTTGAGAAAACTTATGTTACTACTTACTATTGTTAGCCTCCATTACTTTGATCTTTGGGAATTACATATGATTTTTTTATCAGGTGTCGCAGGTGGTTTTTAATTATAATCCTTTTTAATGAGCAATTTCAATATTGGTCATATTTATATTTTATTTTACACTCATTTATTGATTAACATTTGCATTACAAGGACATACTCTTAGAATTATATTTAATGTATATCAATACTTTATAACATATATAAAATGAAATTAAAGTTTTTAACTTTTTGTTCACTTTTTCTTTTCTTACCAAGAGTTTTATACCTTAACTAGTTGGCACTTCTAATGTTTTTAAGACATTCTCAAGGTTCAGATATCCTCTCATTAGTTGTAAATATTGATTTATCAACTAAAAACAATGTTAAATAAAAAAAATTCTATTTTTATTACTATTTAAGAATCAACTTATTTTGGCACTCCTAGTGTTTTTAAGACATTCTCAAGGTTGAAATATCCTCTCCTTTGTTGTAACTATTGAATTATCAACTAAAAAAAAATTTGTTAAATAAAAAAAACTTATATTTTATTATTATTTAAGAATCAACTTATTTTATTTGTGACTCTTAAGCTTTTGAAAGTTAAAAATTTTCTAAGCCATTATTTTAAAACTATCAAAATAATAGCTAATTAGCTTCAAACATGCAAAAGGTAGAAAATATAGATCCGCTTCAATTCCAAGTTAGTATGGTAGATCAAAAATATGATTTATAAAAGAAATAGCAAAATAAAAAAGAAAAAGAAAAACTATTGGTGCTTCTCTTTATGCAAAGTCGAAGGACTAGCTAGGATTAGATTCTCCAAAAGAAAAAAAGAAGAAGAAAGAAAAGAAAAGCAACCTAGGATTCATCCATACATAGATGTAGTATTTTTAGATTGAAATATAATAAACATACATACATATAGCATATATTTTTGTACAAATATAATACACAAAACGTTTAATACATTTTTTTTTTATTACTTTAAATTATAGAATATATATATATATATATTTCGAAATACTTTTGTTTAATACTGTACATAATTTAGTTAAAAAAATGTATGTATATATAATATACCGTGTGATATGCATATTTCACTAACTATAACAACACAATTTCCATGTATTTCAAATATTATACCCATTGATGTACAAACAGGGACAACAAATGTTGTATCTAGTGCACACTACTATTACTTTTGTGGGGTTTGAAAGACGTCTTGATGGGCAACTCAACCCAATTTATTGAAAAGAGGAACTCTCTAATTCGAACTTACAACCTATTAATTTTGGGATGAAGGCACTTGTTATTATGCACAATAGTTATCATTTACACTTATAATACTCAATAAAATAATACCATTGCTTTTTCTACCCAAAAAAACAAAGTTTCCATGTGTGTGTTTCAGACAAAAGAAAAAGGAAAAGGGAAAGAATCAATGCTGTTGCATAGAAAAGCTTTATAACACTACAAAACACGCGGGTGTATTGCTGCGTTTTTATAGCCGCATTTTTAAAAAATGTGGCGTAAAGTGTCAGTAAATTTACACGCAAAAATTGGTTCCTAAAATCTTGATGAGAAAGGAATATCTCAATTTTCTATAGTTCTCATATAATAATAATAATAATAATAATAAAATAACTTTTTGGTCAGAGCGTGTTTGGAAATTCAGTTGTGTTTCATAATTCATACTGCTTTTCAAATATAAAAACTTTCAATGATTCTAAGTGTAACCCATAATGTCTTTCAACTACTAGTGGATGGTGATGTATGAATCGCAAACTTAATCTTTACATTCCTTCTATAGTAAGCATAATGTCTTTCAATGTTGGCATTCTATCATTTTCGATTAGTAGTATTTTTTTTTTTTTGTTTAAAGTGAGAAAAAAAGGATAAAAGCTAATTTAGTTTCAAATTTTGAATTTTGATGCTGATTTAGTAAAATGTGAGACAAAAAAGAAAAAGAAAAAGAAAAAGAAAAAAAAAAGCTGGAAACTCTTGAACAAACTTGCTTGAGGAAGGCAATATCGCAGAATCCATTACGGTCAATTCTATGAGTGTCTTGCACTCTTAGAAATGGAATTTTTGGTGTTGCTAGCTCCTCACTCCACCCCTCTTTCTTTGGAGAAGTTACAAAGAAATGGGTTTAGTCCAGTTATTCTTATTATAGCCAACGAAAAAGGCCTTTTTAAAAAATGTTTATATATCCTCTTTTTTGTTGTTGTTGTTGTTGTTGTTGTTAAGAGTTCAATAGTTGAAAGAGAAGAAATTTGAACCTTAAACGTCTCTATTGGAAACACATGAATGTATTAATTAAATTACAAAGCTCTTGGCATCTATATATGCTATATTGCTATTACTAGGGTTGTAGGCATGCCTAATCTAGATGAGTATAAAAGTGCTTGATTAAGTTTGGTTATTCACTTTATTATTGAGTTCAAGATGAGCTCGACCTTAAGACTGAATGCAAATTTTATATTCATGATTAGTTCGTTAATTTTCAAAATATTTTTAACTTGTTAATGAGTTACGCTGAGTTAATTAATTAAGCAAGTTATACAAGTTTGATTTAAGAAAATTATCTCCTTTAGTGTCATACACTAACCATGTTAAAAGCCACTCCTTCCTAATCGGGATAGATGAGAATTGTAGAAAAATGTATGAGAATATATGAGATTTGACTAAATTTGAAGCAATCACCCTCCATTAAAGAGATTGATAGAGACAAAATGCATTAAGGTTACAACTTTTAGAAACTTTTTTTTATGAAAAAAAAAAAAAAATTGACAATTTTTAAATTTCTCGTTAAAGTGATATTAAAATTTTTTTTAAATGACCACCATACAAAGTTCTTATGAGGTGGGGGGTAAGGGCCAGAATTTAAGTCTAAAAAAAAAAGGTTCATACACATATACACTTAAATTACTAACATTTCCCTCCCCTTCAAAAAAAAACCTTGTCCTCAAGGTTTTAATGTATTCTTGATTGTCAAACATACCAAAACTCCAAGGCAATTAATCACAAGCTCATAACTTAGCAAACACGACCGTAAAATCAGTAAAATTGTATTGCCAAAATCAGTAAAATTACACAATAGTTGCTCTGTACCGTAGAAAATTAGGTGAGCCAATTTTCAATGCAGCCTATGGACTCAATGTAGTCTCTAGAAATAGTTCAGCAGCACGCACAAGATCAAGTGAACAACCACACAGTTCAGTGGCTCATAACATTACGACAGGATTTGAAGTCACATCAACCATCAGATGACTCCATTTAATCTCGGAGGAAACAGCTTCATCCTTTAGAACAACTTCATATATAGATTATAGACAAGGGAAAAAACTCTTGTTCCCGGTGTGTTACACACTTGATTTTTTATAACTGAAAATGTGATTTAAACTCATATTTTCAGTTTATAAAAACAGTGTAAAATAGGCACCCCCATAATAAATAATTCTGTGTTGAATTTTATAGTCTTGCCAGCCTTTTTTTCATTGTAAAATACAGTGTTGAATTTTATTGTCTTGCCAACCTTTTTTTCTTATTAACTATATAAAAAGAACCAACAAGTTATTAGGAATAGTAACTTTTAGTAGTTTAGTCAAGTTTTGGCAACTGTTTTTTTTTTTTCCAATTTTCTTTTTTCAAAAAATATTTTCTATTTTCTAGACCAAAAAATTTGTTTGGTAATTTAAATTAGACAAAAAACAAAAACAATTTCCAAATCTTAATTTTCAAAGGAAACTGAGAACAGTTAATGACCTGTTTTCAATTATGAAAACACAGAGAAACCAAGTGAACTTAATGAAGTCTAGACTTTAAGTCTTGGTTGAAAAAAAAGAAAAGAAAAAAAGAAACCAAGTGAACTTAATAAAGTCTAGACTTCAAGTCTTGGTTGAAAAAAAAAAGAAAAGAAAAAAAGAAACCAAAAGCACAGTAACAAAGTCTACAACTTGTAGCCAAACCCAAACCCACCGCTTTCTCCTCCCTCCCTCTACTTTCCTCCCGTCATCCATGAAATCCTCTTTAGTTCACAGTCTATGTTAAACTACAGATTCTCCCAAAAATTTAAGTTATTGGAATATAATAAATTTAATCATTGAACCACATGATTGTAATACTCATCCTCACGTGCGGCCCGAAACTACCTTTTAATAGGTGGGGCCTAACACATGGGAATTTAAATGAGAAATAGAGTGAAAGAGACAATAATCGAACTTAGAATCTCACGCTTTGATACCATTTAAATTTCCATGTGTTAGGCCTCATTTATTAAAATGTAGTTTTGGCCCACATTTGAGGGGGAGTGTTAGAATTGTGTGGTTAAGTGTCCGTTTGGCATGATTAATTTTGCCAACTTATTTTACTATTAAGCTTATATTTGCTACTATTCATAGACCCCATTGCACTTTTTGATACTATTTATGAGTCTTATTATACTATTTCAACTAACTTTTACTTTTATCTACGGTACTTTTAGTAAAAAAATTTCAGTTTCAACAAAATAAGCGAATTCCAAACAAACCTTAAATGATTAAATTTACTATATTTCAATAGCTTAAACCATGTTAAATCACCGATTGTTTCAAATTATTAGGATATGATAAATTTAATCATTTAACTATACAATTTTAATAGCCTGACACGCAAAATTACTTGACATGACAAACTTGAGCAATGAACATCAATTACCAATGATATATGAAGAAACACCAAGCCTAAAGTTAAATGAGATTTCATGTTTAGGTTTTGGTCTTATGTTTGAAAGATACAATAACTATGTGTTTAGACTTTAGTGAGCTTGTTTTAGTCTGGCAACAAATACATGTACCTGCTATGCTGGCATGGGATTGTTTATATTAGACACATATATTTACGTTTTATTAATAAAAAGTTATAGATTAGCCTAAAAAACGCTACATATTGGTTCATCACTTAGTTAATAGTCTAAAATTAAACTTTTTTTTTTCCATTCTTCCCAAAAAAAAAAAAAAAAAAGTTAATAGGCACAAGAAATGCTCACTTTTGTTTTTAATTTTGGAAACAAAATAAAACCGTTTTTTATTTTTATTCTCAAGAATAGGTTTTTGAAAACAAAGATAAAAAGTATTACCAACATAGCCTTTTGCGTTGAATTTTATAGTCTTGCCTAGACATGGCAATACGGGTCAGAATTTTCTAACCCGACCCGAAAAATACATAATCCGAACTCGATTTTTTTACCCGAAGAAAAAACGGGTTGACCCGTGACCCGACCCGATTTTTTGCAGGTCAATCTGACTCGACCCAGATAACCCGTGACCCGACCCGTTAAAAAAATTCGCTAAAAAAATATTTTAATTACGTTCTGATACTAGGTGTATAAATCACAAAGTACTGAAACTAATATTTAATATATTATAGAAAATGACTATTTAATTCATCAAAAGTACCACCAAGAAAGGAAAAAAAAAAAAAAATCAAAAATACCAATAAGAGCTAACTAGCCTAATTTTTGTGCTTGCCAATTGCCTACAAGTCTACAACACGTTACACAAGACAAGGGCCAAGGCTGTCAAATTACCTTGAGTCTTGAGTCCTCTAACTTACAGATTTTTGGTTTTAACATCTTTCCCTTCCTTTTAGTGATGCTAGGTTCCGTTTCTTTTTTCTTTTTTTTTTTCTTTTTTTTCTTTTTCAAATTAATGCTAATATTTTTTTTATAAATATTTTCACAACAAATTTTATAGTATTTAAGTAGTAGTCATTAGATGTTCTAAATTCAATTAGACAAAGAAAATATTAAATTAATGAATTATATATATGAGGAAAAATTAAATACTAAAAGAAAAAAGAAGAAGAAGACATTAATACTTGAATGGGTGTTTATTTTATTTTTCTTTCTAATATGAAGAGGGGCGATTCTATAAAATTAATAGAAATAGACGATGGACTATGGACGATGTTAGGGGTTAAGGGGGAGAAATTTCTAATCCCACCAGCTTAAAAAATAAGATTATTTTTTATAGTAGTAATCTAAGGTCTAAATTTCTTTGTTGGAAGATTAATCTTTAAACTTCATCTATTAATGATAAAGAGATTTAGATATCGAATCTTGTCTACTCAAAAAATTGATCAGTGTCTTAGCCTAAAGATAAAGAGCAATCATTAGGAGAAGACTTGTACTTGTCTTACTATTATTTTAAATGCAACAGGAACATATGTACTTAAGAAGACCGATAACTTGTTACTTTGCTGGCTTACTTGTTTTGTTTGTTTTAAGATCTATCTCTTTTTGAAGATGTAAACTTGTAATTATATGCATTTTGACAGTGAACTATTAACATTGAAGACTTTTTCCATCATGAATTTATGACTATAAATAATTTTTGTCATACTTAAAACTATCAAAATTGGAAGGATATTAACAAGTGGCATTAAATGCAATTCATTTGCTTAATTGATTTTATTCATTCTCTCTAAATAAGTTGTCATTGATTTGCTTTTGTAATTGAAAAAAAAAAAATTTTGTTTGAAAAATACAAGTAAACTCGACTCGACCTGCAACCCGATTGACTCGTAACCCGATTGACTCATTTTGACTCGTGACCCTTTTGACCCGCAAACCCGATTGACCTGATCCACCCGTTTTGCCACGTCTAGTCTTGCTAGCCTTTTTTCATTGTAAAATTCTGTGTTGAATTTTATAGTCTTGCCAATTTTTTTCTTATTTCTATTATCTATTTCTATTTCTATTGGGCCATAAGAAATAGTTAGTCAAGTTTTGGAAGCTTGCTACTTTCTAAAGTGGCTTTGGTTTCTTTCTAAAAAAATAATAATAAAAAAGTAGCTTTGGCTTTGGTGAATTTGGTGAGCTGGTTTATTTTTATTTTTATTTTTTATACCTATTTTGGTTTAGGAGTTGTTATATTGATACAACAAATTGTCATAATATTTTAATCATTGTCGATGTGTCAATTTCTTATTAGTCAAAATAAAATAAATTAAAATAGTAAAATATGAGACCAGGATCAACCACAACTGATATAAAGATATTGTAAAAATATTGTGATACAGGTGTCAATTCCTTATAGATTAAAATAATATAAAATGATAAAATATCATACTGGAATCCCCCACAATTAAAAATAAATGTATTGTATTATGAAAAGTTCATGACATTTTGTTATTTTTTTTAATAAAATGATATTTTATTGTTATTACAATATTTTTAAAACTATTAAGGTGTAAGTTCCTTATAAGTTAAAATAAAATAAAATATTAGTGAAAGTACAAACTAAAGTATTAATCTAGTGCTCTAAAATGCGCTGAACAGTCGTTTAAGATATGAAAACTTACAAAGCCTTGAGTTAATTATTACTACCTTGGTAATTAAACATGAAATATTTAACTTGGTAACAAAATATAATCGCTTATGGAAAAAGAAAAATCAAAATTTTCTTTGAAAATTACCTTATTGTTTAATATAAAAATCATATATTTTTCTTCCCATATATAATCAGTAAAGCAATCTAATAATATAAGTGGAATCCTAAATCCTAATACTCATAATACCAATAATCATTTGGATGAGTTCCAGTTGCAAGGGCCACATATAGAACAAAGTTTCTCTCCAAAATTAGTTTGGAGGGAAATTCTTCAAATTTTTCATATATTTCTTTTTTAGCTGTAAATTTTTAAAATTTTATTGTTGAATTTCATGTTTTTTATGTTCTTAACATGCATATCAAATTTCATTTAAATTAGATATTATTTATTATTTGATCAATAAACTTATTTTTTATAGATAATTTTAGACCACAAAAACAAGAAATTTTAACATTTGTTTGATGACATAGCAATTAATTTATGGTGTTCTTGAAATTTTACACGCATGAATAATATAATATGAACATGTGATTTAACAGTTAGATTTTCAAAATTTACACTTAATATAAAGATATATGAGGAGTTTGAAGGGTTTTGCTCTAAACTAGTTCATATAAAATTTGTTTTCGCATATAAGTATTTCTAGTCATCTTAAAAAAAGAAAAAAGAAAAAAAAAAAAGGTTTCCCTTCAACCCTTTCCCCTACTTTAAAAGACTTCAAAAGAAGGTTAAATAAACACTCCCATTCCCATCCCCCTTTACTCTTCTCCACTACATCCAAATACACCATTGAGCAAAATTATTGAGTATTTCATGAACTATTAACAATAGTGTCTCATCTCACGTAAATGACAGGTCTTATTATAAATTTAATTAATGGAATTCCAAATCATGTGAGAGTAGAGAGCAATACTCTTGGAATACTGGATAATTTACTCAACCTCCAGGTTAGCCAAGTTCAAATTCCTTTCTCTATACTCATCGTTGTGAATAAAAATTATGAATCTGCTTATATGCATTTCTTTAGAAAACGATGTGGCTAAATTCTATGTTTCTGTTGCAAAGAGAAATTCATAAGAAAGGACCACTAATTTCAAATCACCGTATAAACACATTGAACCTGACTTTTCATCTTCCTGTGTAATGGACCCATGTGCAGATTTGTAACAACCTTCGTTTGAAACAGTTCAAAACGCTAACAACCTTCTTTTTCCCATGAATTGGGAACATAAGATCATGAACACTCAACTGAGACTTTTTAAGAAACGGATTATATGCAGACTACAAGATTTAGGTACATGGTATAGGTAACTAGAAACATTAGCAGCCTTTGGATTACCCATATTTTTGTATGTTCAGAACATTGTTGTCATCTTTTTTCTTTAGGTGAATAGTGGTTCGAACCCCAGATATTAGACATCACAAAGGGTGCGAATGCTACTGGACTATCACTTGAACCCCAACTTTGTTGTTACTTAGGAGAAAATGAAAAATGTTAAATCCCTCCCTGGGCTATTCATAGTTTATATGTTCTGTTAAGATTTACAATCAACATGGTTAGTGCCTTATTGGTTTGTGGGCCACATGACATTTCCTGCCTCCCATAAACAAGGGGTAGATAGTGAAGTGGAGACATGGGTTTAATCCTGACTGGGTACGTGATTTGTATTTACCTATCAAAACAAAGTGAGATAGATAATTAATCAGTGTCATAGGCCAATTATCCTATGAGGGAGCTTTAGTAGGGGTGTAGTTAATTTTATGAACAATGTGATGGTTGAATTCTGTTATGAATCAAGGAAAGAGAACCTATCTTAGGTTTACCTTTTGCTTTGCTGGTTATTTCTTGTTTGTGATGTTTAGCCTGGGATGAGTGCCAATGCAAGACGCTTGGTACGGGCCTTCATTTGATCCGATGTGCATTTGGCTGGTTTATTTGCTTTGAGACAAAAAGTGGCTTAAAGCAAATATTATTTGCTTAAAGTCACTTTTTGTCTCACCTTTAAGCAAATAAACTTAATTAAACATTGTGTACACCTTACTTTTTTCTTGTTCTTGAGTCATCCGTATACTTTATACCTTGATCCCGAACAAAGATAGGCTATGGAGTAATTTTACTCATCTTTTATTCATAAAATGCAAAGAAAGAAAGAAAAAGTGCCACAATGTAGGTAGTGTCAATAAACTCTTAGTCAGGGCCCTTCTTCATATCAAAATTTTGGCTTCATAACAATTTTATCAGTATTCTTTTCTTGTCCTTTTGTCATTCAGCTACTTATCAAACTAATTGTGTACTTTTGTAAACCTTGATCCCAAAAGAAAAGGGAAAAATAAGGACAAAGAAGTGTTGTTGAACATCTATTTTTTCTTGAAATTCCAGGGGAATAAAAAAAAACATTAACACATTGACAGTAGTATTTACTAAAACCTGTTTGCCCAAGTCCAAGTAAGGCAATGGTTTGATTGCAGACCAGGTTTGAAGATAATCATTGGAGCTCTGCCTCATACATGCTTTGAAGCCAAGGTTGGGCAGCAGGTGCTCCATGTGTTGCTACATTCCTTATGCAGCTTGTACATTGTACCATTGTGGTCCGTTGGCACCTAAGTTGTTAGAGGCTGCCCCATCATGTGCAAATTCTTTTATTTTTCCATCTCATGAGTTTATCTAGAAGAAAGTGTAATCATCACATTTTTCTCTATTATTTGTTTTGGTGAATCTTTTTCTTCTATGAATGCTATTATTCTCATGTCTACATTGTTGGGGTATTCTACTCCTAAAGATTTAGAGTTTTTTTTTTTATTTAAATTATTTATTTATTATTATTATTATTTTTTATGACCTGTATTATGTATATTTACAGGATTATGCATTCAGGTTCTGAGTTTTAACCTGCTTACCATCATTATAATGATTTAAGCTACATTACCTTTTAGTTTGTTAAGTTCTTTTCAGTTTTCACTTGATTTTTTACTTGAATGTGGCTGAGATTAATGCACAACCTTTTGGACTAATACTCAGGAAGGCTACAAAAAGTTGTTTGAATCTAGTCCTCAGGAAATCAAGATCATCTGCACAGATTGTTTCTAGGAAAGCAGATTTCTTACTGAAATATGCAGAATGATGCATCAAGCTCTCATGACATGTAGTTCAGTACAATTTTCTTTTATTCTTAGAACAATACAACTGCGGAATATGAAATATTGGAGTTTGGCCATAATAAGTTTTGTTTTCTTTACAAAACATCAATACTTCTTTGAGTAAGTGTTTGTTGTGACTTGTGACCCTTTATGAAGATTGGATTCTAATGTGGCTAGAATGGTTCCTAGCAGTCTAGACTTGCGTTCTCTGGAAAATCATTTCCCCAGTTGTCTCTTAATCAAAGTGTCCAATAGTTTTGTTACATAACCACATAGTGAACACCTGTGTATTTGAAATACATGAAAAGAATCAAGACATATACTTCAATTCAAGAACCTAAAATATATGTCTTAGTTATTTTGATTCAGTGCTCAAAAGAACCTAAAATCAGAGAACTCACCAGGAAATTATTAACAGAATTGAAGGATGAAATGGTTAAAGAACTGAGCATTTTATTCTGGTATCCTATTTTGTACTTTTCTATGTTAGAAATATTCATGACTGCTAGCAGGAGATGCAATGTTCCTAATAAACCAATTCTTTGGACAAAGCTTCAATACCATTACAAGCCTTTCATTGCCCTTGCTTCAGCATCTCAGTATTGGCAGAGGTTTGTTTCTTAATATTGTTTTATATATGTTACCTTTTTCTGGCTTTATTTATTTATTTATTTTTATAATTAAGCTAACAAAAACTTGTGGATGGTCAAAGCTATTGATAATAGTGGTATTCTTAACCTTCTTGTATGTTGACGATGAAACCTCCTCTAAACTTTAGGGTTGATGAATGGTTAGTTGGTCACCGGATATAAGCCTTGTCGATGGGGTTTGTCAACATGACAATGGCAAAAACAACTTTGCATAGACATGTAGGAAGTCATGAGAATTATTTTGGAGGAACCCCATTGAGTAGGCTTATAGCTGGAGGAACCAAATGTAAACAACTTTTTTAAAGGAATATGTTTACTTCTTGGCCCCTAGAATTCAATGATAAGTGAATTATGACCCCATGGAGAATGGGAAGAAGAAATTCGAAAGAGTAACCTCTGCTTCATGAGAAGAAGTGCCCAGTGTTGTTAAAAAAAGTGTGCTTAGAGCTCAAAGTTCAAAGCCCCAAGGTCTAAGCGCTTCATTTGGTTAAAGAATAGTCATTTAATAAAGCATGCCTTAGGTACACTTTTCTAATGGTTTTTGAAGAAGTACAAAGGCATGCTTTAAAAAATAAATAAATAAATATATATATATATATATATATATGAGTTGAGTTCAAGTTACACCTTGTGTAACTCTAAGCAACGTTACACCATTCAATAACTTGTTATTGAATTAATATTTTGAAAATCCAACTGTTGAATTACATGTTCTATATGTTCTTAACATGTATGCCAATTTTCATATCAATCAGATGTTATTTACCATTTGATCCATATACTCATCTTTTATGCATTATTTTAAACTACAAAAATTTGAATTTTAACAATTAATTGATGACATGATTATTAATCTTTGATTACCTTGAAATTTTGCAAGTATGGAGAATATACGAAGATAATGTAATCTAACGATGGATTTGTCAATATTTGCAACTAATTAAAAAATATTGAGTGGTGTAACATTACTTAAAGTTACACTAGGTGTAACTCAAATCCAACCATATATATATATATATATATATATGAATTACTAAATTAATTTTCAGACTTAAAAGGAAATTGCACGGAGTCATGGACCATTGACTTGTTAGAAAAAAAAAAATTTATTCTTAAAGTGCTTTATTACACACGCACACTCAAAAATGTCTACATAAAGATACGAAGAATAATTTACTATTCTGGTGCCATTCGGCCTTTGCCTTTTTGGATTTTTTTTATTTATTGAACCATATACTTCATTTGATCATAGCCATCATAGTTGGTCTTCATATGCACTAGATGATTATATTAATTGTTTTATATAAACTTTCTATATAACTTTTTTTATGTAAAATTTGAACTTACAAACTTTGTGCAATTGTACCATCTAAATTAGCTCATAGGCAATATATTACCATCTTGATTTATTAATTTTTATTATTATATGCTATTGATATTATTATTAGAGGTTATTTTATATAATATTTGAAAAATGTGTGTTTTACTTCAATTAGGTGTGTGCTTGTGTTTTGTGTCTAAGCTCCAAGAGGCTTATGTGCTTAAAGTGCACTTGATGCTTTTACCAACACTGGTGGTCCCTAACACATTATGCTACCTGGTGCGGACACGAGGTACAGGCCCCCAATTACGCGCACATATAGGAGGAAGAACAAGAGGAAGACGGCCCAACCTGTGGCCTTATGGATGGAGCATACTAGTTATTGGGCTTGACATTAAGCAAGCCCGAACATTTATTGATTAGGGTTTCTTTATGCATTTTTATTGTTGGCTATTTAAACACTTTTTGGAGATTATTGTAAAACAGTTTTGAGAATTATAAAAACAACGTTTGTTTTCTTTCACTGGTGCCGACTCCAGTTTGCTTGGTGCTGACTCCAAGCAGCCCTTAGGTGCTGACTCCTAGGGTTTATCTTTTATTCTATTGTTAGTGTGGTTGTCCTACGTCAGTTTTGGTATCAGAGCAAACTTCCGGTCCATACAACACAACCGTAGACAACCAATAGAAAGCAAAAAGACCATCAATCCTAAACCAGCCAATATGTCAGTACCTTTCAAGTATTTGCCCCATGAGATCTTTCAGAAGCCTAGACCAGCCCCGGCAATCCTGTATACCCCGCAGCCCCACATGAGTTTTTTATCCCCAAGCCAGCAGAGAAGCCAGTAACGCCACCCAAGCCAGTGACCGCCATCCGTGCCCGCCTCTGATCACAGAACCCCCACCCACAAACCCAAAAAAAAAAAAAAAAAAAAAAAAGAGACCCAGCGAGACCCATCGGCAACGTCGACCCACCAGCCGCCGGAACCCACAGACCAGCACTCCGCCGCCGCCGACACCATCTTCACCTTCAACCACCGCCGCTGAGGACGTCGACCACCACCGATACCAAGACCCAAGTCATCGCGCCGCCACTCCTTAACGATTCCAGCCGCCACTGACTTCACCGTCCTCGCGCCGCCACAGCCGTTGATCCCCACAGCCGTCGATCCCAAGCGCCGTTGTCTTCACCGAGCCTCTTTTCTCTGGTTTCCTTTTGTTTTAAGTCTGTCCTGTAGTTTGCTCTTTTTAAATCTATTGTTTGTTTCCCTTAAGTTATACTTCCTTTAAGTCCAGCCGTGTATTTTATTATTTTGCAATAAAAAAAAAAGAAAAAAAAGAAAAAGAAAAAGAACAAAAAAAAAAAAAAAAAAAAAAGAAGAAGAAAAAATTGCTGTTACCGTGACATAGCCCATTGCATGTATTGGGCCTCCTTAAATTGCTCTTTACAGGTTCACTTGTCCAAGTCAGATCCACTTGCTTGAGGAGCTAAGCCCGTGACTATTTAGTGTGGAAGATTGGCCACTGACTAGGGTACAACTCTTACTCTCTTTGGTGGGTTCAATTTTGTTTCATTGAAAAATATTATCTTTATATTTTTTGTGTGCATATCCCACCATACCCCATTGGCCTACCCATTTTGTGCTCCAAATAGCTATTTTATTATTTGTGCTTTCCTTTTGGTATCCATTCTAAAATTCAAAAAAAAAAAAAGACAAAAAAAAAAAAAAGCCAATTTCTTTGAAATATTTGATTCTCATTATTAATTGTGGAGCTTATTGGAAATTGACTTTTATTTGGGCTATCTTTCAGTATTGTGAACCCTGTCACTACTTGACTGCAATTTACTCATTTGATTCATTGATCTAATCTCTACATGCACTCTTGCTTGACCTAATTTTACATTGAGAATTAGTTACTTAAACTTTTGTGAATCTCATTTGCATTCTGAAATATAGTGTGCATGCGTTTACGTAGTGGTCGCATTATGTCAAACTCTGAACATCAATCCACTTCTGAACCTAGGCCCTCCTTAGAGCAAACCATAGATGACCTAGTAAAAAATGTCCGTAGTTTAATGGATAGGGTTGGGCAAATTGAAGCGTCTCAAAGAGAAACTGGTAACCATGAAGGAGATAACATACCTAGGCAAAATCACCACGGTTACTTTAATAGGGCTCCAAACTTTGAACATGATCACCATAATCACAATGGCCCTAGGGATTTTGATGATAGGATGTTCAAGGAAAAGATAGAAGCACCCACCTTTGATGGCTGCCTTGACCCATGGGTTTTCACTGATTGGTTACGTCAAATGGACAAATTCTTTGACTACTACCATTGGGCTGAGAATAAGAGAGTGAGGTATGCCAGAATGAAGTTAATTGGAAGAGCCGACCTCTTTTGGGAGGACTTTAAGGATACCCTTAGGCGACGGCATGAGCCCCCCGTTACTGATTGGCTTGAGATGAAGGGTGTGCTCTCAAGGAATTATCTTCCTTCAACTTATAGGAGCTCCCTCCTTGAGGAGTGGGATCGCCTAAAGCAAGGCACTGCTCCTGTGGTTGAATATATAGAGAAGTTCAAGGAGTTCAGGAGGCGAATTCGAATTGTCGAGGAAGAGGTTGTCACACTCAATAGGTTCAAGAAAGGTTTAAATGCTAACCTACTAGGCGAGATTATCACCCAAGGAGTCACTACCTTGACAGAAGCATATGACCTCGCTAGGAATTGTGAATTGGCATCCAAATCTATCTTTTGGCGACGTTCTGAGCTCCGAAGTGTTCCCACCAACCCTCAACCTTTTGGTAACAAACCTAGGCTTGCCTTACCCCCTAAGGCCAACCCTAATAGCACCCCAATAGAAAAGGAGGACAAGGGAAAAGGTGTGGTCAATGAGCCTTCAAGATTAGGCTCTCGCCTCCAATGCTTCAAATGCAATGGGATTGGACACATCGCAGCTAGATGTCCCTCTAAGACCCTTGTTATTCAAGAGGATGATGAAAAGGTAGACGATGTTGAGGAGCTGGTGTATGATCCAAATGTGGAAGAAACCCAAGATGTGGAAGCAGAATGGGAAGATGATCCTAGCTACCTCGCATGCATTAGAGCCGTTTCTCCCCAAGTTGACGATTTCAAGAACTTTGGTGTCCCTAGAGTGAATGTGGTAAGGTGTGCTTTGGCAGAGCAAAGAGGCACTGATGATTGGTGGAGGAGTGCCATCTTTCAAACTTACACTAAGTGTGGAGACAAAACCTGCAAGGTTATCATAGATAGTGGAAGTTGCATTAATGCAATATCTTCTAGCGTTGTTTCCCGCCTAGGCTTGAAATTGACCCCACACCCTAACCCATATAAAGTTTCTTGGGTAGATACCTCCTCCATAGCCATAAAAGAAAGATGTGTTGTCCCACTTCAATTCCTCACCTACAAGGCTGAAATATGGTGTGACGTAATCCCCATGGATGTAGGGCATATCATCTTAGGTCGACCTTGGCTTTATGATTTGGATGTCACCCTTCATGGGCAAGCCAACTCTTGCTCATTTCTGTTTGAAGGTAAGAAAATTGTGCTCAATCCTTTGAAACCCAAGCCAATCGACATGAGCAAGAAGACAGAAGCACCAAAGGCGAAGGGCCTGCACATCATAAGCCCAAAGGCATTTGAAAGGGTAGCTGTCCAAGAATCTATTGTGTTTGTCTTAGTTGCTAGGGAACTTCATGGAGAGACCCGTGAGGAGCAACCTGAAGAGGTGAAGTCAGTGCTCCAAGAATTTAAGGATGTTTTCCCTGAGGAACTCCCCGACCATTTACCACCCATGCGTGACATACAACACGCAATAGATTTTGTGCCCGGGGCGACCTTACCTAACTTGCCTCACTATAGGATGAGCCCTGCAGAGCATGCCGAGTTGCAGAGGCAAGTAGAAGAATTACTTAGAAAGAGTTTTGTTCGTGAAAGCATGAGTCCTTGTGCAGTCCCTGCACTCTTAACTCCAAAGAAAGATGGAACCTGGAGGATGTGTGTTGATAGTCGTGCCATCAACAAGATCACTGTGAAATATCGTTTTCCTATCCCTCGATTGGATGACATGTTGGATATGATGGCTGGAGCAACGATTTTCTCCAAGATAGACTTGAAAAGTGGCTATCATCAAATTAGGGTTCGTTCTGGTGATGAGTGGAAAACTGCCTTCAAGACGAAGGATGGTTTATATGAGTGGATGGTCATGCCTTTTGGATTGTCTAATGCTCCTAGTACCTTTATGAGAGTGATGACTCAGGTGCTCAAGCCTTTTATGGGGAAATTCTTGGTTGTATACTTTGATGACATCCTCATCTATAGTAAGTCTAGGGAGCAACACCTCGACCACCTAACTCAAGTTTGTACTACCCTTAGGAAAGAGAGTTTATATGGTAACCTTAAGAAGTGCTCTTTCTTCACCGATAGAGTCATCTTCCTAGGTTTCATAGTATCCTCAGAGGGAGTTTCTGCCGACCCCCAAAAGGTTCAAGCGATTGTAGAGTGGCCCGAGCCTAGAAATATCCATGAAATTCGAAGCTTCCATGGGCTCGCTTCCTTTTATCGCCGATTCATCAAGGGGTTTAGCACCATTATGTCCCCCATCACTGATTGCATGAAACAAGGGGAGTTTGTTTGGACTAAAGCTGCTGCTAAGGCTTTCAATGAGGTAAAGCAAAGGATGATTGAGGCACCTGTCATGCGTCTCCCTAATTTTACCAAGCCTTTTGAAGTGGAATGTGATGCCTCTGGTATTGGTATAGGGGGAGTACTTAGCCAAGAGCGTCACCCAGTTGCTTATTTTAGTGAGAAGTTGAATGACGCTAAGCAAAAGTACTCCACATATGACAAAGAGTTTTATGCCATTATTCAAGCTCTTTGGCATTGGCGTCATTACCTGTTGTCTCAAGAATTTGTTATCTACTCTGATCATGAAGCCTTGCGCTATCTCCATTCCCAAAAGAAGTTGAATTTTAGGCACGGTAGTTGGGTTGAATTTCTGCAACGCTACCACTTTGTAGTGAAGCATAGAGCGGGAGTTGAGAATAAGGCTGCTGATGCACTAAGTCGAAGGGTGTCTTTGCTATCCATCATGAGTGTTAAGGTTACTGGGTTTGAACGACTTAAGGATGATTATGAATCATGCCCATATTTTGGGGAGCTCTACATTAGCCTAAGTAATATCCCACGGCCAATCCTGGACGATTATTCCCTTCAAGATGGATACTTGTTCAAGGCCAACAAGTTATGTATCCCTCGATCTTCAGTGAGAGATTTCCTAGTTTGGGAGATACATGCGGGAGGTCTTGCAGGTCATTTTGGCCGAGACAAGACAATTGAGGAAGTGGAACGTCAATTCTATTGGCCTGGTCTTAAGAGAGGTGTTGCCAAGATAGTTGGTCAGTGTCGTACATGTCAACTAGCCAAACATCGTAAGCAAAACACTGGCCTGTACACACCGCTACCTGTGCCAGACCGCCCGTGGCAGGACGTGAGTATGGACTTTGTGTTAGGTTTGCCCCGCACCTTTAGGAAGCATGATTCCATTCTAGTAGTTGTTGATCGCTTCTCCAAGATGGCTCATTTCCTACCATGTTCTAAGACCTCTGATGCTTCTAAGATTGCAAAGCTCTACTTTGATGAGATTGTCAAACTTTATGGTCTTCCCAAAACCATAGTATCTGATAGGGATGTTCGCTTCATGAGTTATTTTTGGAAGACCTTGTGGCATTTAGTGGGCACCAAATTGAAATTTTCCACGGCATTTCATCCTCAAACTGATGGTCAAACTGAGGTGGTTAATCGTAGTCTAGGAAATCTCCTTCGGTGTCTAGTGGGCGAAGCCAATCGGAATTGGGATTCCATTCTTCCTGTAGCCCAACTTGCATATAATAGCTCTGTCAATAGGTCCATAGGTGCTAGTCCTTTTGAGGTTGTGCATGGATATACACCTAGGAAGCCCTTAGATCTTTTGCCCATGTCCCCACATGTTAGGATTTCTGAGTCTGCTGAGGCATTTGCACGACATATTCATGATTTGCATAATGAGATTCACAAAAAAATTCAGGCAAGTAATTCTCAATATAAAATTCATGCTGACACTCATCGACGTCATGCAGAGTTTCAGGTAGGGGATTATGTCATGATTCGGATTCGACCTGAACGGTTTCCCTTTGGGACTGTTAAGAAATTGCAGGCTCGTAGTGCCGGACCATTCAAGGTATTGAAACGAATGGGCCCAAATGCATATGTCATTGACCTTCCTTATGATTATGGTATTAGCTCCTCCTTTAATATTGAGGATCTAGTGGCTTATAAAAGCCCCACAGCTATTCCTGATACCCCTTTTGATGAGTCTTTGCCTAATCCTATTGATGCCCCTATTCCCACTCCTTCACCCTTAAATTTGCCCTATGCATATAAAGAATCTATTGATGCTATTTTAGATGAGCAGATTGTTTCTACCAGGGATGGAGGAGTTCACCGTTTCTTAGTTCGGTGGCGAGGGCGACCAGATTCTGATTGCACATGGATTACTCGAGATGAGCTACGGCGACTGGATCCCGATTTGCTGGAGTACTATCAGAGCTCTTCAGATTTCCACTCGACGGGGTCGAGTTCTTCTCACCGGGGGGGAGTTGGTGCGGACACGAGGTACAGGCCCCCAATTACGCGCACATATAGGAGGAAGAACAAGAGGAAGACGGCCCAACCTGTGGCCTTATGGATGGAGCATACTAGTTATTGGGCTTGACATTAAGCAAGCCCGAACATTTATTGATTAGGGTTTCTTTAGGGTTTCTTTATGCATTTTTATTGTTGGCTATTTAAACACTTTTTGGAGATTATTGTAAAACAGTTTTGAGAATTATAAAAACAACGTTTGTTTTCTTTCACTGGTGCCGACTCCAGTTTGCTTGGTGCTGACTCCAAGCAGCCCTTAGGTGCTGACTCCTAGGGTTTATCTTTTATTCTATTGTTAGTGTGGTTGTCCTACGTCACTACCTCTTAGGGTAAATGAAGAATTTCAATTGTAATGATACATGTTTGCAAAATTCACATTAGATATAAAATAACTTTTGACTCTAGCCATGTTTGGAAGGTTGCTGAGTGGCAGTGGATTACAAAGAATCCATTATGAGTGTCTTTGTCAACTGCTCTAGGTTGGCCTTCATCAAAATAAATTAGACATTGTCTATGAGATGAAACTGGACAACTTTTGAATGTCTTTTTGCTGGCATAGTACACTGTACACACATCTTCAACATCTTAATACATGTGTAGGTTTGTCATCTATGAACTGTATCTGAACTCTCCTTTGCCACGCTAGAGCCTTGAACTCCTATAACTCAATTGCTTTCAGAGCAGGCATGTCACTGGTCAAGGCCTTTGACTTACACAAATATGGAGTTTCTGCTTCAAGCATGTGCCATCTAAGCCCTGTCCAAATAGTGGGATCTATCATCATAAAGGAATTAATGTTTTCAATCTGCTCTTCAGGCAAGCAATTTCTGAATTTACAATGCCCTTCTGCTTCACCATCTAAATTCATATTAGACATGATGTTTGGGAATCATGCACTAACAAGCTATAGCTTTGGAGTGATTGTCTCTACTGATCATCTTGATATTGACTCTGGCTCTTTAATTACCCTATGCTTTACACAAACCATTGATTATGTTGCAGCCAAGACACTTCTTCTGCTAACACTGTTTGACTCAGATCATTCAGCACCACTAGCCCTGATAGGCTGAATAAGTTTGCAAGGTTTTCTTAAAGGTAATTATGAACCTGGTCTTTTCCTCACAGAGATCATTCAACCTCCCTTTTGAAGCTCCACATAGTTGCTATTTGATCCTCTGTGTAAAGCATAAGGTAAAGTAAATGAAGATTGGCCCTTTAATTTTGTCATATAAGATATATCCATATGTAGATTTTCATGTTTTGAATTCTATTCCTTTTTACTACTGGCACTTGAAAGTGTGTTATTATCCTAGTTGTTTTTGTTATTCTTGGAGGTTCAAAACCCCACTGAATTGCAGATTTTTATCGGCTAGGCATTGCTCATTGTCACCATTGTCTTTATATTTAGGCTGGAATGGACAGCTTTTCTAGGAAAAAATGGGCATTCCATGGTACGTATATGTTGATGTATTTTTTTCCCCTTAGTGTTAATTCAAATGAGCATATCCAGCTTCTCAAAAGAAAAAAAGAAAAAGAAAAGAAAAAGAAAAAGAAAAAAGAGCATATCCAGACATCTTTTTTTTTTATTTTTTTAATCTGAAATATTTACAACATACACGTCATAAAGGGAAATTGCAGACACAACCAGGCAAAAGAGGATGGCTCATAGTTCCTTTCCCAAAAGCTAATTCAGTATGTAGGCTTTTCCAGAATCTGGAATTTGATTAGGAAGCCACTATATATCATAGTAACTATAAAAAAATCAAAGGTTAAAAAAAAAAAAATAGGCCCTTCCATTTGTCTAGACAAGTAGACAGAGAATCTTTAGGCCATATGGTGGGTCCCATCCATGCCTAGGTTCAAAATGGAGGTTAAATAGGGTTTCAAATGATAGTTCAACAGTAACTTTGTAGTGACCTCACCCATCAATAGTTATGTCATCAATAAATTGTTTAAATTACAAATTTTTGTAATTTAAAATTATGCATAAAATATAAACTTATAAATTATATAGTAAATAATATCCGATTGACAAAAAATTTGATATGTATATTAAGAACAT
This sequence comes from Quercus wislizeni, assembly GCA_023055345.1. NCBI lineage: Eukaryota > Viridiplantae > Streptophyta > Magnoliopsida > Fagales > Fagaceae > Quercus > Quercus wislizeni. Next base: position 27,540,416 of record JALGQJ010000005.1, read on the forward strand.
AAAGGACATGTAATTCAATAATTAGATTTTTAAAATATGTAGTAATGCTTATTTTATTGAGTAAGGTTGTAGCCTTTGGCTACAATATTTTGTAGTTAAACTTTGTCATTTCATAAATTCACATTACCATAATAGTATTCCTATGTATATAAATCTAGTTTATTATTTTTTCCCCTTTCCATAATGATTATACATATACAATGAGTATGATTGATTTTTACGTATAAAATAATTTATTAAAAGTTAAAACCAAGGACTAATTGGTATACACAAGTTGTGTAATTACTTTTGATGGTGTTGAGTATCCTATTTCACATTATCAGGCAGTTTTTGTTAATATCTTCGTATGATTAGATGAATGGCTTAGGTAAAATTGCAAATATGTATCTTTTTTTAGTTTTTCCTAATTTTTGAATTTCATCCAGAGACCCAAAAATAAAGGGAGAATAAAATGAAGGTATATATATACGTACACACTACCACAAGGGATTGAAAGTTAAAAAGTTCACTATTAATCTCAATACTTAGATAAAAAATTTATTATTTTTTTAACTTTTTCTCTCACATTAAAAGTGCTATCGCACCATGTGATAAGCCCTTGCTATTGGCTATTGCACTGATTCACATCTAGTTAGCCCCATTCGAATTATGTTAGGAGATCTTTTGCTTTTGCCAAATCTAGGGAGACTCTTTTTTATTGGCTTGCAATGCTATAACTATGACATAATGACGAATTTATTCAAATTAAATACAATAAATTAACTTAAAATTTCTTTTTCCATGCCCCCATTAATCAGACCCAGAACTTGTTTTTTATTCTTTAGATTTTTACTCAAAACATGTCAAAGAGTAAATTTTTGATGAGGTTAAAGTGCCCAGAATCAGAGCAGGGTGTTGGGGGCAATCTTTGTAGAATCAATTTCTATATCTTCCTTTATATGCATGGTTTTGAGATCTGAGACCATCCTGTCTAGAAAGAATAATTCAGAACAGTTTTGAAATGCTTACCCTTTATCTTTTTACAGTGAGGACTGTAAATAATTCATTATATGGGATCTTTTTTATTAGAGCAATGCCAAACTTAAATATCTTCATCTTGAATGATCTTTTCAGAGGATTAGTCTCATCACTTCCCTTAGTAGAACAATGCACATCATGGTCATCTTAATTTTAGGCTGTGCACTTCCCTTACTATTTGATATCATTAACTGCTCTTTGATTTTATTACAATGGTTTTGCTTATATATGTGTGTTACTTCTAAAAGGAAGTTTCTTTCATTTTATTTATTTATTTTAAATTATTCAGGAGAATGCCTAATATGTCACTGTAACTTCTACAAATGACTTGTGAATACATTTTTCTGGAATCACTCGATATTATTCTTCTATCATTCCCCCCCCCCCCCCCCCCCCCCCCCCCCACCCCAAAAAAAAAAAAAAAACTCCTGTCTACCTACCTAGCTGACCACATACTGGGGCTTTTTATTTACTTGTATATGGGATAATAGGTTGCATCAAAATATATCCTAGTTTAAGAAACAACATACAGAATTCTGCTAATGCAAAAAGAGAACTAGGTATTTACTTATATTGCGACCTTGGAAATGACTTTTTCAGTCTTCCTCCATAAGGTAGTTACTGGTTACATCTTAAGAATTTACCTTATATACTTGAGAGAAATATGAATAGTAAACTGAAAATAATAGCAAATCTCCATAGAAAAGTTGAACTAATATTTTTTTATCTTTTATAAACTATTCAAGAAAATTTCATCCATGACGTGATGAGGTAATAGCTAGATATTAAATTGAATATTTACATAGAAGCTCTTTGGTTTCCCAACTGCTTACCTGAAACTGGGATGCACTTTACAAGCCAACCAATTGGCCATGATAAAGCTGCAAGTCCAATGCAAACACCCCATTGCCCCCAATCCAGTCTCTCAGTATTGGCAAATCTCTTCAGAAACTCCACCATCACCAGTTGAAGAACTATGGTGATCCCAACAATTGCTATAAACAACTTGTTCTTAAGTATCCCTTTAAATATATTTTTCTTCTCCAGTTTTCTTGCATTAAATTCATTGAAAACTTGGCAGAGGACAAATGTATTGAAAATTAGGGTGCTCTTAATGCTCTCCTTCACACCAAAGATGGATTTTCCCTTAAATTGTAAAACCAATAAGATGGTTACCTGATATACAGCCTGTGCCATGAGGTTCCGCCACATGATTTTGGTTATAAGTGGCTTAGATCGACCAATAGGCGGGTTTGCCATAAGATCATTAGTAGGTTTCTCAGTAGCCAAGGCTAAAGCTCCCAATGTATCCATTATCAGATTCACCCATAATAGTTGGACTGCAGTCAAAGGCACCTTACCAGAAGAAACAGCTGCAACAAAGTTGATAACAAGGGCAGCAACATTCACTGTGAGCTGAAACTGAATAAACTTTTGAATATTTGTGTATACACATCTTCCCCACCTCAATACTGTTACCACAGAGGTAAAATTGTCATCCAAGATGACTATATCTGAGCTTTCTTTTGCCACTTCAGTTCCCTGGATCCCCATGGAAAGCCCAATGTCTGCTTCCTTTAGTGCAGGTGCATCATTGGTTCCATCACCTGTGACTGCAACCACATGGCCTTTATTCTTCAAGCACTGTACCATAAGAAGCTTGTCAAAAGGAGATGACCTAGCCATTACAAGGATTTTATCAATCTTTTCCATTCTCTCTTCAGGTGAGTAATTTCTAAATTGCACCCCTTCAACTACTGCTTCATTATCCAAATCCTCATCAGGATTGAGAATCTTGCATTCAAAAGCTATAGCCCTTGCTGTATGCACATTGTCACCAGTGATCATTTTGATATTCACTCCAGCAGCTCTGCAAGACTCCACAGCTGCACTGACACCTGGCCGACATGGATCCTTCAAGCCAACAAACCCTAATAATGTCAGCCCATTTTCTTCAAGCTTCTCAAGAGCTTGTCCACTTTCTTCTTCAACTTCTTTGTAGGCAAATGCAATGCATCTCAGGCTTTTTTGTGCCATATTCTTAATAATATCCTCAAGCTGCAACCTTTCTTCCTCATCCATTACTTTCACCACCCCTTCTCTGTCATAATAAGATGAACACATGGCCAGTATCATTTCAGCAGCTCCCTTCCAATGAGTATGAATAATTTTCTCACTGTTCCTCTTCACCAAAACCCCACTTCTCTTTTTCTCTGAATTGAAGGCCTCTACATGGATTGTGTGATAATTCTGCTTTACTTCATCAATACTCATATCCAAATTTAATACAGCCCAAGAAAGAATTGCTTTCTCAGTTGGGCTACCAGAAATCTCTGGAACTGATATAGAATGTGGTTTGTAAACTGTAGCAGTTGTGTTTAAGCTAACTGCTTGATGTAGTATTTTGAGAATATTACCTGCCAAACCCGCAAAAGTGGCATCTTTCACTGCTTCCTTTCCAAGCCAAAACTCTGTAACTTTCATTTCATTTAGTGTAAGAGTGCCTGTTTTGTCTGTGCAGATTATTGTAGCGGAGCCCATTGTCTCACAAGAAGATAGTTTTCGGACCATAGCATGATCAGCCATCATGCATTTCATAGAATAAGCCAGAGTTAGAGTGACAGCCAATGGCAAGCCCTCTGGAATAGCCACCACAATGATAGTGACAGCAGTAGATACAATGCTCACTACTACATTCATCACATCATCAAACTTTGTCTTGCTGCCATTGAATTCCTTGTTTCCCTTGTCATCTCTAGTGTTCCCTGTGAAATACCGGATCAACATGACAAGAAGAACAAGTGCAGCCACCAGCAGTCCAATCTTACCAATATAAGAAGTTAGCTTGTTGAGGCGTGCTTGTAATGGAGTCTCCTCATTCAAATCACGGTTTATTGAACTCATCATCTCACCCCACGCTGTGTTCATGCCCACAGAAGTGACAAGCATGAAACCAAACCCATCTGTGACCTTCGTGCCTGATAACATAAATGGATTCCTTTGATTGATCTCAATTTGGTCACTTTCACCAGTCATGCTAGACTCATCCACCTTCAAGGAATGTCCTTCCAAGAATAACCCATCAGAGGGAATCTGATCACCAATCTTCAAGTACACAATATCACCCACAACAACGTCAAATATGGATATAGGTTGTCGCCTCCCATCTCTCACAACTTGCACTGTTATATCACTACTCTTTGTTGAAAGCTTCTGAAATTGCTTTGATTGTTTGAAGTCACTCACTGCAGACACAGCAACAACCAAAAAGACAGCAAGAATGATACTCCCGCCTTCATACCACCCATCTTTCCAGCCATGTTGCTTGATACCGAAGCCAAGAGAGAGTACAGCACATGCCAATAATATTATAATAGTTGTATCTTTTAATGCATCTAAAACAAATCTTATAAACCTTTTTGGTGGTGGTTTATGGTATTTGTTGGCACCAAAAACATTCTGTCTATGAATAAGATCATCCTCACTACCATTGATACCGTTTTTTACATCGGTTTCAAGAATTAAAGCAAGTTCTTTTATCCCTCCAAACTCACTTAAAGACTCAAAGTTTTTGTCCCTTACCGTGTCACGAAGCTTTGTTGGATCGACAGTAAGCAATGTAATGGCTTTGCTGTCCAGTGGGGAGTCTTCGTTGATACGCTGCACGTCAATGGCAACGTAGGAAAGGGTGCGCAAGAGAGAGCCATCCTTGTCAAGGACTTTCTTGGACAAAGAAAAAAGGAGCCTGGTGAAAGATATGGCCGTGAAAGCCGTTCTCCATCTGCGCTTGTGGGTCTTGGAGACGGACCACCAGTCTTCTTGTCCTTCATCACATATAGCTATCTCGCTAGGCTTTCGAAACCTCATCGTAGACATGACTATGGAATGGAGACAAATAGAGAGATAAGAGAGAGGTGTGTGTGTGAACACGAAGACTAAACAGCACAAGGAGAGTTTATTTATTTATGTATATTTTGTGAAAATAAGTTTAGGGTTGTTTGCAAAAGAGAGGCAGGATGATGTTAAGAGCTAATGGAGAATGTGTATAACTTGCAACAATTTCCTTTGTATTTATAGTACTTGTTATGATCAAGAAGAGAAGTTTCTCTGCGACTTCTTTTTCAGTTTTTTATTTTTATTTTTAGATAAGTAGATAATGGGAGAAGGAATGTTATAGGTTCACAGTAGCTTCTTAGTAATTGAAACGTAGACTTTACTACGCCTTAAAGACTATTTAGAATTTTCATTATAATTTATAGGATTATTCGATGACTTGGTATAATGCATGAATTTATTTCTAAAATAGAATCCTAATTGATTGAGTGTTTTGTAATTCTCCTTAGAAGTAAATTAGTAATTGCAGTATTCACGCCTTTCTTCTTAGCCAATCATAAAAAAGTGTGACTAGCTAGTTACAGTTGCACTATTATTTTTTTATTTTTTCCTTTTTTTAATAATTCGTGGTTGTGCTACTTTTTGGATGACTCATATGATCATTAGCAATCGGTGCATGCCTTAAAATATATTTTATTATGTGTATTGAATGCTTTCAAGTTAATTAATACAATTTTCTCAACAACAAAAAAAAGTTAATTAATACAATTTTTTTCTAAAAAAATAATAATTAATTATTACGATCAAATTTGAGTAAACTTTACTCTTTTTTTTTTTTTTTTCTTCGAACCAAGTGCACCTTTACTTCTTTCTCAACCAAAAAAAAGAAAAAGAAAAAGTGAACCTATACTTTTTTTGGTTGAGAAAAAGTGAACCTATACTTATATGGAGATATTGTAACAAACTTTTTTTTCTTTTTTTCTTTTTTTCTTTTTGCTAGTTATTTAGATTTTATTTTTTCATAATCACATTATACAAATGAGAAGAGAAAAAAGAGAGCATAATAGTACCTTTTTTTTTCTCTTATGCAACGCTAGCAAAGCACTAGAGAAGCTCTAATACATTGCAAAAAAATATTTTAAAAAAATACGCGTATTAATGAGAATCTTTTCTATAAGGAAATACCTTGCTCATCACGTTTGGGATAACACAAGAGGATTCCTATAAGGAAAAGACTTCTACACCAAGGAAAAGAGGTCAACCTTCCACTACTATAAAAGCCCAAATATCCTCACAAATCAAGGTATGTATAATATACCATTTTCTAGCACTCTAGAGTTGTAAGAAAAATTCTAACTTGACCTTCGAAGGGTATTCGGCTGGCACCACACCAGTACTCTCTGTTAGGTCTTCTCTTTTTGTTGTGCAGGTGACTCTTTCGAGCATTAGGATCGTGTAGCTCACTGGTGATTTTTATGGCATCATCAATAGTCTTGCTAGCCCTTTTTTCATTGTAAAATACAGTGTTGAATTTTATAGTCTTGCCAACCTTTTTTTCTATTAACTATATAAAAAGAACCAACAGGCTATTAGGAATAGTAACTTTTAGTTTAGTCAAGTTTTGGCAACTGTTTTTTTTTTTTTTTTTTTCAAAAAACTATTTTCTATTTTCTAAACCAAAAAACATGTTTGGTAACTTGAAATAGACAAAAAACAAAAGTAGTTTCCCAATCTTAATTTTCAAAGGAAATTGAGAACAGCTAATGACCTATTTTCAATTATGAAAACACGGAGAAACTAAGTGAACTTAATGAAGTCTAGGCTTTAAGTCTTCGTTGAAACCAAAAAAAAAAAAAAAAAAAAAAAAAAAAGGAAACCAAAAGCACAATAACAAAGTCTAAAACTTGCGGCCAAACCCAAACCCACCACTCTCTCCTCCCTCCCTCTACTTTCCTCCCATCATCCATGAAATCCTCTTTAGTTCACAACCTATGTTAAATTACTGATTCTCTCAAAAATTTAAACTATTAAAATATGATAAATTTAATCATTTAACCACATGATTCTAACACTCCCCCTCACGTGTGGGCCGAAACTACCTTTTAATAGGTGAGGCCCAAAATGTGGTAATTTAAATGGGAAGTAGAGTGGAAGAGATAAGGATCAAACTCAGGATTTCATACTTACCATTTAAATTTCCATGTGTTGGGTCTCACCTATTAAAAAGTAGTTTTGGCCCACATTTGAGGGGGAGTGTTAGAATTGTGACGTTAAATGATTAGATTTACCATATCCCAATAGCTTAAATCATGTTAAATTATCGATTGTCCCAAAAGTTTAATTTATTAAAATATGATAAATTTAATCATTTAACCACAATTTTAACAACCTAACACGCAAAATTACTTGACATGACAAACTTGAGCAATGAACATCAATTACTAATGATATATGAAGAAATGACCCAAGCCTAGAGTTAAATGAGATTTCATGTTCAGGTTTTGGTCTTATGTTTGAAAGATACAATGACTATGTGTTTAGACTTTAGTGAGCTTGTTTTAGTCTGGCAACAAATACATGTACCTGCTATGCTGGCATGGGATTGTTTATATTAGACACATATATTTACATTTTATTAATAAAAAGTTATAGATTAGCCTAAGAAACGATATATATTGATTCATCACTTAGATAATAGTCCAAAATTAAACCTTTTTTTTTTCCATTCTCCCCCCCCCCCCCCAAAAAAAAAAAAAAAAAAAAGGTTAACAGGCACAAGAAATGCTCACTTTTGTTTTTTATTTTGGAAACATAATAAAACCATTTTTTATTTTTATTCTCAAGAACAGGTTTTTGAAAACAAAAGACAAAGATAATTACCAACATAGCCTTCTGTATAGAATTTTATAGTCTTGCCAGCGTTTTTTTCATTGTAAAATTCTGTGTAGAATTTTATAGTCTTGCCAACATTTTTTTCTTTCTTTCTATTATCTATTTCTATTTCTATTGGGCCTTAAGAAATGGTAACTTTTTGTTTAGTCAAGTTTTGGAAGCTTGCTACTTTCTAAAGTGGCTTTGGTTTCTTTCTAAAAAATAAAAAATAAAAAAGTAGCTTTGGTTTTGGTGAATTTGGTCAGCTTGCTTTTTTATTTTATTTTTATTTTTTTTATACTTATTTTGGTTTAGGAGTTGTTATATTGATATAATAAATTTTCATAATATTTTAACAATTGTTGAGGTGTTAATTCCTTATTAAGTCAAAATAAAATAAAATTGTAAAATATGAGACTAGGATCAACCACAACTAACATAAAGATATTGTGAAAATTCCTTTATTTTCAACTGTAGTGGATCTAATATTTTATTTTATTTTAACTTATAAGGAACTTACACATTAATAGTTGTAAAAATATTGTAATAACAACAAAATGTCATTTTTAAAACTTTTTCTTTTCTTTTCGCTAGTTATTTAAATTTTATTTTTTCATAATCACATTATACAAATGAGAAGAGAAAAAAGAGAGCATAATAGTGCCTTTTTTTCTCTTATGCAACGCTAGCAAAGCACTAGAGCAGCTCTAATATAGTGCAAAGAAATATTTTTAAAAAATGAATGAAAACTGTCACAATATTTCTTTTTCAAATTGGAACATTTATTTATTTTTGATAATTTAATAGTTACAACAATGGCAAAAAAATAATTTAACCCTAATTGTTTCCTATAGAGGACTGGCAGTACTACTAAAGCTGTGTTTGGTTGGATGTAAAATATTTTCCAGAAAGGAAAATATTTTCGGGAAAGGAAAATATTTTCGAATGTTTGGTTGCATTCCAAAAAATATTTTGGAAAATATTTTCTAGTATTTGGTTGTATTCTTGAAAATGCTCTAGAAAACCTCATGTTTCTCACATTTTCTTAGCTTCCAAACAAATATATCATCAAATCCAACAAAACCCAAATTCATCAAAACCCAAATTCTCAATACCCAACAAAAAAAAAAATCATCAAATCAAAGATCAACCCAAAATCAGAGAACAATAAAACAAGAACCACCCACGCCACCATAACAACAACAAGAAAATCAGAGATCAAAGAGAGCAAGCAGATCAGCGACGAGATCGACCCAGGGGAGGATCGACTTAGAGCAAGCAGATCAGCAATTTGGTGGGACGATCTTGGGTTTGATGAATGGGTTTGATGAATGGTGTGACGATTTCTGGGTTCACGACGATCGGTGGCGAATGGGTTTGACGATTTCTGGGTTCGCAATGATCGGTGACGAATAGGTTTGACGATTTCTGGGTTCATGATCTGAGGAATGGGTTCGACGGTGCAATCTATCTCTCTCCCTCTCTCTCTCTCTCTCTCTCTCTCTCTCTCTCGCTCTCTCTGTTTGCGCGTTTGAGTCCTTCCTTCTCTCGCTCTCTCTCTCTCTCTTTGGGCATTGCTAGACGAACGAGCTATGTCTTGGGTTTTCTAGGTTCGTCGGAGCTCTTGGATGTGGATCGATCTCGCCTTCGCGAGTGCTGGGATGCTGGTGCGATCTCTCTTCCTTACTGTCTTTCTCTCTTTTCTATTTTCCTAGGGCGGAAGTGATTTGAAGTGAAAATAAGAACGAAAATTATTTTCCGCCCTCTCAGCCTTATTTTACGGTCAAACTGAAAACATTTTCAATTTGACCAAATTTTCAGTAACAGCCAAACATCCACTTTTCCAGAAAAGCATTTCCGGAATCAGTTTGAAGCCAAAACAAATGGGGTCTAAGTTACAAATTTCCTAGTATTTGAAATTTTTTTCTTTTTTTTTTGAAAGAGAAAATTTCCTAATATACCTTCGAATGACTTTTGATTTTTTTGAGAAACAAATAATTTTTTTATTATTTATTTTTATTAATTCCGAGTTGTTCATTTGTACAACCACTATAAATGTAATATATGTTAAGCCCACCTTTTCTACCTGTCCACTATTTTGGTATATACTTTTTTGATAGAACTATATATATATATATATAGGTGCTACCTCATTACTTTGATAGAGTATCATTACTTTTTATATTTGAATTATTTCTGAAAATAAAACCTTTTTTTAAAAAAAAAAATTGTTGAAAGATAGGTTTTTTTTTTTTTTTTCACAAATAAAATAGAATTTTAACTTATAGCATCTCTTTCATGATGATTACTTATTATATCATTGAGTCAAGATACTAATTAATATTTCTTTTCTCACACAAACAAATATATATGGCATCATTTTCTCTTTATTAGCTTAATTCCATAATTTGTTATTTCAGATGCATGAGGTGAAAATCTATCCTCTTATATTGTTTTATATAAGCAGAGATTAATCCCTCAATTTAGCTTTGCATCACCTATCACGACATTAAATCAGTTTTTTTTTTTTTCCTTATAACAAATTAAAGAAACGATGTGGTTTTTTTATTTTATTTTATTTTTTTTAAACCAAGAAACCATAGGCTTTTGACTTTTTTTGCCCCATAGATAATGGAAACGATGTTATTAATTAAATGGTTTTGCCCTAACAAGTATTAAATGTTTTTTAAATTTTTTATTTATAAAAATGTATTAAATTATATTTTCATATAGTTGGTTAATTCCTTGGACTTTGACTCTTGGACCATTTATTAGTATCAGACTTGACTTGCTGACCCTACAAGCAAGTCTTTTTACGTAGAAGGTTGCTGAGAAAAGATGGTTAAATTCAAGTCTCAGCACAAGTATTTTGGCTTAGAGTTGAAGGTATCTATGGCCATGGTACGTAGAAGGTTGTAATGAACACTAAAGTTTGACCAACATTTCCTGCCTTTTATTATTATTATTATTATTTGAGATAGATGTAGTTACTTTTTTCTTTTTGAGGGAAAGATAGATGTAGTTATTAGTTATTACTTAGTATTACACATTTCATATTGATAAATTAACCAATGTTTAAGAAAGAAAGGAAAAAAAAAAAAAAACCAAGGTGTAGACTTCCTATTTCATTCCTTAATTATGATGCATAAAATTTTACTCGTGTGTCCCCAAATGATGAAAAAATTAAAGGATGAGCATTTCCCCAATCTCTCTCTCTCTTTTGATTTTGATTTTACTTTTATTTATGGTTTTAATTTCTATTTTATTATTCTACCATTTTTCACCTTTATTTTTATCAAATTCTCATTTCATTTCTTGTCTCATCTCACTTTATTAAAATTATGTTTTTATTTTAATTTTTAACTCAAATGAATTTTTATCTATTTTAATATTTTTTTTCCAACTTTTACTTTTGAATTTTAGTGGCTTAAAAAGAAAGAAAAATAAAAAAAAGGAGAAAAATTAGTGCTGGTGAGGTGAGGCGTACACTGTTGTATTAACAGTGTGATAGACCCTACAACATCAGACAAAAATTATTAATATAATTTATTTTATAGTTTATAATTTTTTTTTAGTAAATTTAAAAGACTATTTTTTTAGAAGAAATTTAAAAGAATATGTTAGTTAAATTTTATTATAAAAATTTCATAAAATTTAATAGAAGTTTCATTATTTATTAAAAAAAAAAATTGAGAAAAACTTATGTTACTTGTTAGCCTCCATTACTTTGATCTTTGGGAATACATATAATTTTTTCATTAGGTGTCGCAGGGTGGTTTTTATTATCATCCTTTTCAATGAGAAATTTCAATAATGAATTTTATGGGTCAAGAATTTTATGACAAGAAAAAGGTAGAAAACATAGATTTGCTTCAAACTAAAGAATTTTATGGGTCAAGTCCAAGTTAGTTTGGTAGATCTAAAATATGATTTATAAAAGGACTAGGAAAAAAATGAAAAAGAAAAATTATTGGTGCTTCTCTTTATGTAAAGTCGAAAGGACTAGCTAGGATTTGATTCTCCAAAAAAAGAAAAAAAAAGAAAAAGAAAAAGAAAAAGAAAAAGCAAGCTAGGATTCATCCATACATAAATGAGGTATTTTAAGATTGAAATATAATAAACATACATACATACATATATATATATATATATATATAATATTTTTGTACAAATATAATACAAAAAATGTTTAATACATTTTTTTTAAACTTTTAATTATAGAAAATATATATTTTACAAAATACTTTTTTTTAATACTATACATAATTTTGTTAAAAAAAAATGTATGTATATATAACACATGGTATGATATGCATATTTCACTGATTATAATTTCAATTCTATGTATTGCAAATGTTATAACCTTTGATTTACAAATAATGACAAAAAATGTCATATTCAAACTCCACTACACAAAACTTTTACTTTTGTGGAGTTTGTTAGATGTCATGGTGGGTAGTCTTATCCCAATTTATTGAAAAGATCAACTTGCTAACTTAAACTCACAACTTGTTACTTTTAGGTGAAGACACTTGTTACCGCATGCACAATAGTTATAATTTATACTTATAAATTATAATACTCAATAAAATACTACCATTGTTTTTTCTACCTAAAAAAACAGTTTCCATGTGTGAGTTCAGACAAAAGGAAAAGGAAAGAATCAATGTTGTTGCATAGGAAAGCTTTACACGCAAAACTGGGCTCATAACGTACAACTTGATGAGAAAGGAATATCTCAATTTTCTATAGTTAAAGAAATAGGTTTCCTATATTGACTTAAGTGGTAAAGATGCAGGGTTTCCAAATTTTAATTAGCTCAATTAATAAAGTCTATTGTCGTTGAATAAGATATTTAAGATTTAATCATCTACTGCACAAAAAAATAAATTAGAGTCTTGGCCTAATAACAAAGAGTAAGCATCATAAAGCAAACGTCATAAGTTTGAAATAATATCATATCTAAAAATGAGCAATTTCCTAAGATCCATTACTTCTTCAATTAAATCCAATGTCATCCCAATTATCACAAATGCTATCCAAAATAACAACAATGCAATCACATCAACTTTTTCTCTTCCTTGTGGTGTTAGACTAATAATTTTTTCAAACTTTTTTGTTCAATTCAACTAAGAAAGTAACGAATTTTGGGTATTTGTTCATTTTCCAAACATAAATGAGAAAATTGATTGTTTTCTAAGATGAAGTGAAAATTTTGAAAAATGAATGAATTAGAATAACTATTATAGATTCAAATGGTATCAATTAATAAACAAAAATATGGTTGGAAGTTTATTTATTTATTTTATTTTTGGTCAGAATGTGCTTGGAAGTTCAGTTGTGTTTCATACTGCTTTTCAAAAATATAAGTGATTCCAAGTGTAACGCATAAAGTCTTTTGAATACTAGTGGAGGGTGATGTATAAATTATATAAAAAAAAAATTCAAAGAGTTTCAATCTATGACGTTTGTTCTTGGTTTTTGGTGTAGGCAGAGATTGAATTCAAGTTTCTTATTTGATAATCAGAGACTTTACCAATTAAATTAACTGAAACCCACATATAAATCACAAACTTAATCTTTACATTCCTTCTATAGTAAGCACAATGTCTTTCAATGTTGTTGGCATCCTATCATTCTCCGTGGTTTATTTATTTAAAGTGAGACAAAAAGATAAAAGCTAATTTATTTTCAAAATTTTAATTTTGACGCTAATTTAGTAAAATGTGAGACAAAAAACAAAAAGCTGGAAAATCTTGGACAAACTTGCTTGAGGAAGGCAATATTGCATAATCCATTACGATCAAGTCTATGAGTGTCTTGCACTCTTAGAGATGGAATTTTGGTGGTGCTTCTCCTCCTCACCCATGTTTCTTTGGAGAAGTTACAAAGAAATGGCTTTAGTACAAGTTATTCTTATTATAACCAACGAGAAAGACCTTTTAAAAAAAAAAAAAAAAAGTTTGTGTGTGTGTGTGTGTATATATATATATTTCTTTTTTAAGAGATCAATAGTTAGGGGAGAATAGATTTGAACCATGATCATCTCTATTGGAAACACATGAATGTGTCAATTAAACCACAAGGCTCTTGTCATCTATATATTGCTATTATTAGGGTTGTAAGCATGCCTAATCTAGATGAGCATAAAGGTGCTTAATTAAGTTTATGAGCTTGAGCTTAAGAGATTGAACTAATCAATGAAAAAGCTCTTTTGAAAAATGTCTATATATACTTTTTTTCTAATAATTTGATAATTGGAGAAGAGGATATTTGAAATTTGAACATCTTTGCTAGAAACACAAGAATGCACATGCCAATTAGACTACAAGACTCTTGACATAATCTTCTAAAAAAAAAAAAAAAACTCTTGACATATGCTATTACTAGGGTTGTAAGCATGCCTAATCTAGATGAGTATAAAGGTGTGATAACACCTTAAAATGTATACTTGTTATATATTTATGTAGACGTTATCTTTTTATTATTATGCTTAATTTATATAATTGAGCTATGATTTTCATTAATCCTTATTATTTATCTTTATATAATTTCTTGAATAAGATGTCATTCATTGTGTGTAATTTTTGACTTTTAGGATATCAGGTGAAAAAAATGAGTTTACAAGAGTTTGTAAGAGAATGGAGGCAAAACTAGAATTAAAGAGGAGCTAAAGGACCAAGCTTAAATGTCTAAAGAGGTGCAGCTGGAGTGCTTGGGTCATTTACCGTGTTTGGAAGGTTCAAATAAGGAAAAAAATCAAAGAAGCAGAATCTGAAAATGAAAAATTAGATTTGAGCACTGATCAGTATTTTTAGCATATCTCTCTCCTCAAAAATCCAATTGACTCAAAACTGGATGGGCTGGAACCGTGACTTAATTATCTACAACTTTTCAGTTTTGAGTTTTTCATAATTCACAATTTTTGAAAGCCAAAAATAACTCACAAGTTACTGCTATAAATTTGGACGAAAATTAAATAGTAAAATTTTTTATTTTTCTTTGGACACTTTTTACGTTAGGCTTTTGAAGAGAGGCGGTGGAGAAAGAATTTAGAGGGAAAAAACTTGTATTTTATTTTCTCTAATGGCAGCCTAAACTCTTTGTTAAGGCTAGGGATTATATTTCTTCTATATGGTATGAATATTCAATGTGATTATTTCTAAGATTTTAGACAATGACATATTTGATTGTTCAGTTAGATTTTTAGTTATTTATTAGTTCTTCCATACTTTCAATAAATTCAATCATGTTTTCTTATTGTTTAGATGGATTTCTAATAGTTTCAAATAGAAATAAGGTTTTAAAGTGAAAGAGCTTTTTTGAAAACTATTATAACAACATTATTAATCTAGATTATCATGCTTTCTTGAATTATCTCAGTTCAACGAAATCATAGGTTTTTAATTGTTTAAGAACAATCAATTATGAAATATATATTTTCTTAGATCATAAAGAATTTCATATCGATATAGGAAAACAACCCAATGCCCTGCCATTTACAATATTGATTTAAATCAGTTTCTTATTTTATTTTATTATTATTCTTGTTAACGATTACCAAGCAAAAGTATTTTTCTTCTTTACCCAATTTTTTGTTTAATTATATTATCTTTGAATTTACCCTACTCCTTGTGGTTCAACCTCGATACTCCGAGAATTATATTGTTACGATCTCCTACACTTGGGAGTAAACAAGCAAGGTACTTAATTAAGTTTGATTATTTACTTTATTATTAAGTTAAAGATAAGCTCAAGCTTAACACTAAATGCAAATTTTATATTCATGCTTGGTTTGTTAATTTTCAAAATACTTTTAACTTATTAATGAGTTTGATTGAGTTAATTAATTAACTTAATACAAGTTTTAGTTAAGAAAATTATCTTTCTAACTTCTTTAGTGCCATACACCAGCCATGTAAGGAACTACTAGTTCCTAAAGGGGATGGATAAGAATTGTAGTGGGTTGTATGAGAATTATATGGGATTTGATTAGATTTGAGGCAATCAACCTCCATTAGAGAGATTAAAAGAGAAAAAATGTATTAAGGCAACAATTTGCAATATTATTCAATGAATGGAAACATGATTACAGTTAGGTATTTATAAAATTATAAAACTATTCTATTGACCCACATGACCTTATCCTCACTACAAAAAACGAGGGCTATAGCTACGTTTTTTTAGCCACGTTTACCAAAAAACGCAGCTATAGCTAACATATAACTGCATTTTTACGAAATGTAGCTTAAACTACTAACCTATAGCCGCATTTTTAAAGCGTGGCTATAGGTCTAGTCGATTTAAAAAAAAAAAAAAAAAAAAAAGAGGACCTATGCTCATCTAACTAAACTTATTTCTTCTTCTTTTCAAAACCTACTGTTCACCCAGTCTCTCTAATTCCATCTCTCACTCTCTCTCTCACTAGCTCCCACCTATCACTGCTGACCTCCTCTCCCTTGGTCCCGCTGAGCTCATCATCGTGCCATTGCCTTCATCCTCACTATGCCACCGCTAAAGCCGTTCATCCTCACTATACTGTGCAGCCGCCTTCATCCTCACTATGCTGCTGCTGACGTCCTCACTCTCACTTGTCGATTCAGACAAAGTCTAGCTCTCCATGCATATTAATAATTTCAACAAGTATTAAATATGATTATCATGCTTGGAATTGTAACTAACTAACTAAATGCAATATTACAACAAAGGAAAAGTTAACAAATGTCCTAAAGGCATTGGTTTAAGGAATATTATTTGAAACTTTTTATAAAAAAAGAAAAAAATAATTTGACAACTTTTTATATTTTCTATTTAAGTGGTATTAAAATTTTCTTAAAATAGTCTATTAACAAATGTCATAAGAGCACTCATTAAAAGGACCCTTACAACAATTATTATCTATGTGCCTTTAGCAATTACTAACATTTCTCTCCCCTTTGAAAAACCTTGCCCTCAAGGTTTTATTGTATTCTTCATAAGAGTTGATAGGCCACTACACCAATACTTCAAGGCATCTTGACTGTCAAATTCACCAAAAGCTCCAAAATAATTAATCACAAGCCCATAGTTTGATGATATCGCAGAAATTTGAAGAAAGGATATATGATGCTCTCTTTGTTAGAACAAAAATTAAATTGTTAGTTTCGCACACCGTGTGAAATAAGCACCCCGTAATAGACAATTATATATTGAATTTTAGAGTCTTGCCAGCCCTTTTTCACTGTAAATTTCAGTGTTGAATTTTATAGTCTTGACAAACTTTTATTCATTGTAAAATTTATATTGCCCACAAACCTCTCCAGTGGGAATCCACTAGTGGCAAGGCATGTTTGCCACCTAGCTAGAAGAATATGTTCAACCACGAAGGCAAGTTCCAAAAGGAGTCCATTGTTTGCATTACCCACTTTGTCTTTATCGTGTAGCACAGTAGGCTTGTAATATGCCTCCTCGTTAATGATAATAGCTTCGGCATAAGTAATTTTCTCATCAATGAATCTATATTTATATATTTTATATCTAAAATCTGAAGCTTAACATATTATATATAAATATATAATATTTATATATTATTGTTTCTAACTTATATTGTGCCACCTCATTCACCATGTCATTGGTAATTTTTTTTCTTATTTATTTTTTATTCCAAAATTCTGTTGACAATATATATATAAAGCTCTTTTTGTGCCACATCATTAGCATCCTTTCTTATTTTTTTAGTTTTTGCAATTTTTACTTTATTCAACCTTTCATCTTCTTTAATCATTTTCTTTTTATTTAAATTTTTCGTCTCCTCCAATTATTATCTTCTTAAATTTTTTATTTGATTTCTTTTATATATTTTTAAATTTCCCCTTTATAACCTTTTAAATTCTACTGTTTCACTTTTTTCAACCTTTCATATACTTTTATTCTAACTCTTCCATCTTAATTTTCTTATAAATTTCTTTTTAATTCATTTTTGTCTCTCTCCCATATTCCTTCCAAGTTGTTCATGGCAAAAAGGTCAATACTCTCTCTCTCTCCAATTTTGTTTCTTTTTGGGTGAATTTTTTGATTATTTCAACTACTTTTTTCCGTTAATAGTTATTTTTTATTTACTTGTCACATCACATTTGTTTCTCTTTTTGGCAAATTTGTATAAACTTTTATGCATATTTATTAGGTATTTTGTTATTCCAATTCCCGATCACATTTTTTTTTCTTTTATCCTATTGGTTTTAATTGATTTAGGTTAATAATTAGTTTTTTTGCAAGTTAGAATTTGATTTTTTTAGTGATCCATTTAGATGTTAAACTGTGAGACTTTATTAAGTTTGTTTTTTTTTTTAATTTTTTTATTTTTATCCTTTTGGGTAAGCAAAATTGTAGTTTTTGAAGACAAAGTACTCTCAATAGTTTTATTAGAAGTATTCTATAGTGTCACTTATTTAGATAAAAGCAAAGTTTAGTCAAACGAAAATAATTGGATGAGCGACATATTTTCGCTTTTGTAATTGTATTATTATTATTATTATTATTATTATATAATGATGTTGTAAGGGCCAAATTCGACTTGGATCCAAAACGGGAATGGATCCGGGCCCACGTAGCCCAAACAATGAATTTATAGAGTGCAGGAAAGGAAGCTAGTCTGATCTTGGGCCAAAATATTGGATTTTAGTGTAAAAAGGTTCAAGATACGAACATGGAATGTAGCAATAAGTCTCTTCGGACATGCCCTAGAGATATGATTTTTCTTTTCTTTCTGTTTTTTTTTTTTTTTCCTTCTTCTGTCTTTCCTCCCCTTATATACCATGGCTTTTTGCCTTTTTTATCATCCACGTGTGGATCTGGCATTCAACGTCCTTTTTCGTCATCCTCCTTGCCCTCTCTTGAATCTTCCATTCTTAGCTGGAAAGCTGTTCGTTCACTGTTCAGGTATCACCTCCACATTAATGCGGCCAGAAGGTTAGTTGGGAGACATTTAATGCGGAGGTGACAGCACCTTCAGATATTTGTCATTTCCTACCATTATTTTTTGTTTGATATTTCCCCCTTTGCTCTGTTATAAGATTTGTCCCAGGCGTTTGTTCTGAGTGATTAACGAGTTCACCAGATACCTCAGACAAAAGTCCCGAGGTGACCATTGTCCTCGGACACGGCCCAATTCATCACATACATGCTCCACCTCTCCTCGGATGGCAATTTTGTCCATTCCTTGGCTGGCTGTCCTTGGATACTCGTTTGCCCTCACACTGGATATTGGGCCGGGCCCTTCCTTGCCCACTGTTTGAACATAGGGCAAAATTGGCCCACAAAATAGCCCCTCAAAATCTTGCTTTTCGGCTCCTCGGGAGAAAAAGAGGATTTTGATTCTCTCTTCGGATCTCCCTCATGATCTGATTCTGTTGAGTCAAATCATAGCAGCACGTGTTTTTCTTCTCGTGAATCGCCCCTGACTCTTCAGTGTCCAGGGAGCGCCTTCATTTAATTCTGGCAACCCCTCTGTCTCCCACGTTCAACGGTGAGATGATAATCCAACGGTGGTTGGGCCTTTTGGGAATTTGGGCGGGCGAACTCCCGCTTTTAATTTTTGCGTAACTATAAGTAGTCTTTCAAATCAATTTCTTGTCACTTTCAAACGATTGCGTTATTCTAGAACCTGATACTTTATTTCTTTCTCTCGTTCCTTTGCGCGTCTACAAATACATAAATCCTGTCCGAGGACCATTTCTCACACCTGTAAGTCCTCCTAAACTTTCTTTAACTTTTATTCCTTTCATTGTAGAATTTCTTCCCTAGGGCCTCTTAAAAAATGGGTAGATTTAAAGAGTTAGTTGATACCGAGGAGAGAATGGGAGATTTTAGGACTAAATATAACATTCCCCCTCATATGGGCGTCAGATACGCGGCACAGGGCGAATGGTATGATGAACGAAAAACGAATGAGGTTGTCATTCCTATGATCGCCTTCATAGAAGGGGGGATGACCATTCCCATGGGCACCCTCACTAGGAACTACCTTAGGTACTTTAGGTTGTCCCCCACTCAATGCGCGCCAAATATGTTTAGGGTACTAGGAAGTATAGAAGTCCTGAACGAAAGAATGAACCTGAATCTGACCCACCATGATATAAACTGGGTTTACAACCTCCAGCACCTCAAAGGCCAGGGGTATTACCTAAAATCCAGACAGGCAGAGGTCAGGTTGATCCAGTGTCTCCCACAATCTAATAAGGGGTTAAAAGAAGATTTCTTAATCTTCTCGGGGCAGTGGCATGATGGCTTGCCATGCCCAGTTAAAGAGGGTGAGCCAGGTGGGGACCTAATTTACTTAATCTTTATGTTTAACCTTCCTTCTTCTAGAATTCCCATTGTCTTCGGCTGATACTAAAGTGATCTTCTTTTGTCTTTTTTGATATTGCAGATCCCCGCGCCACTTCGCCATCGCTGCGCCTTGTTAACAAAGCCAGCTTGGATAGAGTTCTCCGAGCCGAAATCTACGTCAATCCTTCAGACGGTCAGTTAAGGGCGGCTCATCTCATCCTCGGTTACACCCCCATTTCACGTGCGTTTCAAGCTCCCTCGTGCGTGATAAAGGCAAAGGATCCTCGGCTTCGCAGAATTAGCGTTGCTTACGAAGGATTCCTAATCCCCCAAGGCGTTCCTCTTCCAGAAGACACCCAGCATACCGAGGCCCTGCCCGTCGCCAGCCTCGCAAGAGTTGTTTCATCTTCCCCCCACGTTCCTCAAATAAAAGAGGAGGAAGAGGTTGACCGAGAGGAGGAAGGCTTCGTAGATCTTTCCTCGGCCACCGACGACTACGAGGTTTTTGACTTACTCACTCCATCACCTAACACCTCCGAAGACATGGACATTCAGAGGAAACCCCAACGGAGTCTACAGGAGCTGTTGGAGAGCCAACCTGGGAGGGGGGAGGTTAGGAGGCCAACCCAACAAAAACTTCCTCCCCCTCCTCCTAAATCTCCTCTACCTGTCCCTCAGCCAGCCCCTCCTCCCAGGGCCGAACAACCTGAACCTAAGAGGAGAAGGGAGCCCAAGGGCAAGGAAATCGTGGAGGCCGGGAGGACTCAATCTTCCCATGACGAGGAGGCCCACAGGCCGACGAAGCAACTGAAACTTGGCCCTGCCCCCAGCCGAGGACCAGAAATGGGAGAGATTCAACATACTGAGCCCCGAGCATGGCTTCCAGCCCCCATGCTTGGGGGCGAGCCCCTGACCGACGATGTGTCGATCAGGGATTACAACGGGGGAATTGGCTGCCAGGTAGCCTCGGCCTTAGAAGAGACCCTCTTGCTCCCCAAGGACATGGTGGAGCTGCGAGGATTGAGGAGGAATGAGGTCTTCCTCCAAGCCAAAAGGTGTCTGGGGATGGTATGTATTGTTACTTTGTTATTAATAATATTATTATTATTTTTTATTATTATTGTTATTTATCATTCATCATTTTTTTTTTTAAATTTCCCTTTCTTTTTGTTAAACAGGCTGTTCAGAGCACGTTTAGGATGGAAGAAATTTACCACTCCGTCGCTCAGCAGCTAGAGGAAGAGAGAAGAAGAAGGATCGCTGCGGTGCAGACTATGTCGGTTGCCGAGAAGAGCAACACTGAACTTAAGGAGAAGTTGAAAACTGAGGAGCAGTCAAGGAAAAGTGCTGAGGCCGCCTTGAAGGGGGCTGAGACCCAGGCTGAGAGCCAGAGGAAGCTGGTGGTTGAAGTCAAAGGACAGTTGGTTACGGCCAAGGAGCAAATCGCAACTCTGAGGCAGCAACTAGAGGAGGCTAACCAGCTTAAAGCCTTGGCCGAAAAAGCAAGAGTGCAAGCGGAGGAGGATAAACTCAAGGCCGAGAAGGAGAGAGACGAGGCTGAGCAGCACGGATATGACGTCGGCGTGGCTGAGACCGAAGACGCTTTTCGGGCTGAGGTCCCTGCTGTTTGCCGCGCCTACTGCGCCCAAACTTGGGAAGAGGCTCTCAACCAGGCTAGGGTTGAGGCCTCATCAGGGCTGAGGAAGCCAGAAAGCATCATCTTCCCCTCAGCCCTGCAAATTCCCAAGCAGGTTGAGACGGCCCCTCTCATGCCTCAGCCAACCGCCGAGGCCCCCTCTCAGCCCCTTCCCTCTGCTGCCCAGCCAGACCAGGGTAAAGAGAAAGAGATCCAAAAGGGGCCCCTTTCAGGTGAAGTGACTGAAGCCCCCCAACCAGGGACAGCTTCTCAAGGTTTTGAGAAGCAGTTAGCTTTAGTCACTTTACCTGCACAGGAGTCTCTTAAGGACAAAGAGAAAGAGACCAACCCTGAGGCAACTGACTAGGCGTCCAAGCCAAAGCTCCAGATCAAATTAAAGCCTTAGTTTTATTTTTTATTAATATTATCATCTCTTCTTCTCTTTTTTTTTTTTATTCATTTCAACAGTGACAACAATTGTAATTTCTTCTTCTGTGCTGAAAGGCCAATTTTGATAATGTATGAAAAACTCTTCTTTATTTTAAGTAATATTTGTCAGCATCATCATTTTACTTAACTGTATCATATTTACTTTGCTCAGTTCTTTATTTTCTTTCATAACATGATCCATTATCAAAGAACCAGCATACATTAATGAGGAATAAGATGAATTAATAAAGCATAATGTTGATCTTTCAAAAGAAAATGTATCTCCCTTTTATTTAGTTCCCTAATAAGTTCCTCAATTTCCAGGCAATATTACCTCACTTAAAGACAAGTAGATTGTGAACGTATTAAATTATACTTACACTTATTTGACAACCACGAAGTCAATCATGGCCTATAAAGCAGGCCAAGACTTAATCTAGGAAATAATAACTTATATTCAAGACCATGTTCTAAAGATTTTATCACAGTATATATTTCATTGAATATATTCCTTAATACTGCACGGGCAGTCATATTTTCCAGATTCATGGTCTGAAGACCAAACAAGGATGACTTGCTGTTTCTCATTCTAAGAGATGTTCTGCAATATTTATTTCCACCAAGTCTTTAACAGATGTCATAGTATATTAATTTTCGCTAAGTCTGTGGTCCGAGGACCTGACATGATTTAGTTTCTGTTTAATATTTCAGCAGATGTCATAGTATATTAATTTTTACTAAGTCTGTGGTCCGAGGACCTGACATGACTTAGTTTCTGTTTAATATTTCAGCAGATGTCATAGTATATTAATTTTCACTAAGTCTGTGGTCCGAGGACCTGACATGGCTTAGTTTCTGTTTAATATTTCAGCAGATGTCATAGTATATTAATTTTCACTAAGTCTGTGGTCCGAGGACCTGACATGGCTTAGTTTCTGTTTAATATTTCAGCAGATGTCATAGTATATTAATTTTCACTAAGTCTGTGGTCTGAGGACCTGACATGGCTTAGTTTCTGTTTAATATTTCAGCAGATGTCATAGTATATTAATTTTCACTAAGTCTGTGGTCCGAGGACCTGACATGACTTAGTTTCTGTTTAATATTTCAGCAGATGTCATAGTATATTAAGAAGCAAGAGGAAAACAAGATAACTTTTATTATCAATAGTAATACCTTTTCAGATTATTTACATTCCATGGGTGAAGTACAGCTCTCTCATCTAAATCTTCTAAGTAGTAAGCTCCTATTCCTGCCACCGTCGTGATGCGATACGGTCCCTCCCAATTGGGCCCCAACTTCCCCCAAGCAGGGTTTTTAGCGTTTCCTACAACTCTCCTCAAAACCAAATCTCCTGGGGTCAATGGTCTCAACTTCACGTTAAGGTCGTAACCTTGCTTTAGCTTATGTTGATAGTAGGCTAACTGCACCCTAGCGTTTTCTCGCCGTTCTTTAATTAGATCCAGGTTCCTTTTTAATAATTCTTCGTTTCCATCCGGAGTGAACCCACTGGATTTCATTGTAGGGAAACCACTCTCTAGTGGTATTACGGCTTCAGCCCCATACGTCATTGAGAAGGGGGTTTCACCAGTAGACTTCTGAGGCGTTATCCTGTAAGTCCACAGAACGTGGGGTAGCTCCTCAACCCATCTTCCCTTGGCGTCATCCAACCTCTTCTTTAATCCATTCACGATGACCTTATTTACGGCCTCAGCCTGCCCATTCCCTTGCGGGTAGGCTGGGGTGGAGTACCTGTTTTTTATTCCCAAATCAGAACAGTACTTCCTGAAGGCTTTACTGTCAAATTGGAGACCGTTATCCGAGATGAGGACGTTGGGAACACCGAACCGCGTAATTATATTCTTCCAGATGAACCTTTTGACATCCACATCCCTGATATTGGCTAAAGGCTCAGCTTCGACCCATTTGGTAAAATAATCCGTGCATACCAGGAGGTATTTTCTGTTCCCCGCAGCTTTGGGGAAGGGACCCATGATGTCTAGGCCCCATTGAGCAAAAGGCCATGGGCTAGAAAGCGGATTGAGCGTTCCTCCAGGTTGGTGGATATTCGGTGCAAATCTTTGGCACTGATCACATTTCTTGACATATTCTTGCGCCTCCTTCTGCATGTTTGGCCACCAATATCCTTGGGTAAGAGCCCTGTGGGACAATGATCTTCCCCCTGTATGACTTCTACAAACCCCCTCATGCAATTCCTCCAAAAGTGTCTCTGATGCCTTTGGGTGCACACATAATAAGTAAGGCCCAGAGAATGAACGTTTGTACAATTTTTTATCCTCGGATAACCAAAACCGAGGAGCTTTCCTTCGTACTTTGTCAGTCTCGAATTTTTCTACAGGTAGTACATCTTTTTCCAGGAACAGTGATATGGCATCCATCCAGCTGGGACCCAGCGCAACCTGATGTATCCGTGGTGCATCTTGATGCGCCAGAGCTCGCACATACAGGTCTTCCACTAGGATTACGCGAGGTAGATCCTGAGCCGAGGACGTGGCAAGAGTGGCCAGCGAATCTGCATGGGTGTTCCCACTTCTGGGAACATGAGCCAAGTCAAAAGCTTCAAATCTATCTTGTATATTCCTGACCAAATGCAAATATTCTAGCATCCTTGAATCTCGCGCCTCTAGATCACCTCTTACTTGTCCCACAACCAATCTTGAGTCCGAAAATGCTCTTACTGCTTTTCCCCCCAGTTTTTGCACCATCTGTATCCCCTGCAGTAAAGCTTCATACTCGGCCTCGTTATTCGTAGCGGAGAAATTCAGTCTAAAGGATTTTTCTATGGTAATCTTTTCGGGGGACACCAGTACTAGCCCCACTCCTGATCCCCGCTGATTGGCCGCTCCATCAACGTACAATTCCCAATATCGTAGGCCCTGAACAGAGGCCATGCCTACCACTCTTCCCTCCATCGGTTCGTCTCCCCTTTCCTCCTCTTTCGGAGATTCGGCAAACTCGGCCACCAAATCGGCGAGCACCTGTCCCTTGATTGAGGTACGGGGCATGTACTTTATATCAAAAGCCCCTAGAATCGTACCCCATTTGGCTACCCTCCCTGTATAATCGGCGCTCCTGAGCACTGACTTAAGGGGGAGTTGAGTTAGGACGACCACAGTATGCGCCTGAAAGTAATGGGCGAGTTTTCTCGTGGCATGCACCACAGCCAATATCGCTTTCTCCAGTGGTAGATAACGCACCTCGACTTCATTAAGCGACTTGCTTACATAATAGACTGGTCGTTGTACACCGCCGTCCACCCGTATGAGCACAAGGCTTATGGCATGTGAGGCGACAGCGAGGTAAGAGAAAAGGACCTCGTCCACCACTGGGCTGGACATTATAGGCGGATGGGATAGGTAATGTTTAAGTTCTTGGAAGGCCCTGACACACTCCTCGGACCATTGAAACTTTTTCCATTTATGTAACAAAAGAAAGAAAGGTCTACACCTTTCTGCTGATCTGGATATGAACCGATTTAAAGCTGCCATCATCCTAGTAAGCTTCTGGACCTCCTTTGGATTCCGAGGTGGATGCAAGCTATTGATTGCCTTAATCTGATCTAGGTTTACCTCAATCCCCCTATGAGTCACCATGTATCCTAGGAACTTCCCTGACCCCACTCCAAAGGAACATTTAGAGGCGTTCAAATGCAACTTGTGCCACCTCAGAATTTCAAAAACATTGGTAAGATCTGCTAAGTGCTCAGATGCTAACTTGCTCTTCACCACCATATCATTAATGTAGACCTCAATAGTTTTTTCCAACCGTGATTCAAACATCTTTGTCATCATCCGTTGATAAGTCGACCCTGCATTTTTCAGGCCAAAAGGCATTACTTTGTAGTGATAGTTTCCTACAGGAGTAACGAAAGCCGTTTTTTCCTGGTCCTCCACTGCTAGTGGTATTTGATGATAACCCTGGAAGGCGTCCAGGAAACTCATCCGGGGATGGCCTACTGTCGCATCTACTAACTGATCTATCCTCGGCATAGGGAAAGGATCCTTGGGGCAGGCCTTGTTAAGGTCTGTAAATTCTACGCAGACGCGCCATTTTCCTGTCTTCTTCTTCACCACTACGGTGTTAGCCAACCACTGGGGGTAGAAAATCTCTTTAATAGCCCCTGCCTGTTTGAGTTTAACCACCTCAGACTTTATTGCCTCCACGTGCTCATTCGAGGGTCGCCGAGGAGGTTGCTTTTTCGGAGTCACCGAAGGATTTACATTCAAATGATGACAGATGAATTCTGGGTTCAGACCAGGGGCTTCATAGGCGTCCCATGCAAAAACGTACGCGTTTCCTCTTAAAAGCTCAACCAACTCTTCTCTCTCCTGTGGGGGCAACCGAGCCCCAACCTGGAAGAATCTTTCACGGTCGTCCCCTATCGTCACCCTTTCCAAACCCTCACAACTCATCTCGTCATCTGACCTCCCACACAGCGACGACGAGGCCCCCAACTGCTATAAGACATTCCCTTCACTGGCCGAGGCACCAGTCTGTGGTTTGTGCTGAATTGCCGCAATTAGGCACTGCCTAGCCATAGACTGGCTTTCCACTATCTCCAACACTTGACCTCCAGAGGGGTATTTAACTTTTTGATGAAGGGTGGAGGAAACGGCGCCCAAAGAATGCAGCCATGGCCTACCCATAATCGCCGTGTACGGAGAGAAGGCATCTACCATGATAAAATCTACCTCAACCACATCCAATCCAGTTTGCACAAGCAGTCTAATCTGGCCCCTAGGGACCACCGTCTTACCTTCAAAACTCACCAAAGGCGAGCTGTAGGCAGATAAATCCTCGGGCTTCAAACCCAGACCCTTAAAGAGGTCAGGATACATAATTTCCGCTGCGCTTCCTTGGTCAACCATGACTCTCTTCACATCGTATCCGCCAATTCTAAGGGTAACCACCAGAGCATCGTCGTGCGGCTGTATGGTTCCTTGTTTGTCCGCCTCCGAAAAACTCAGCACTAAAGGGACGTTCGTCTTGGCTCTCTTCGGCATTGAATTAGGCTCATCGTCGGTGAAATGTGATACTGACATTATCCTGGTTGGGCAGGATCCAGTCCTCCCTGGAGCGGCGAATATAACATTGATGGTCCCCAGAGGAGGCTTGGATGCAGGGTTTCCCTGAAATGCTGCGTCGGTCTGGCCTCCTCGGCCACTGGAGTGGTGCAGTAAATGCTTTAACTTCCCCTCTCGGACCAGTTGCTCTAAATGATCCCATAAGTTCCGACAATCTTCAGTAGCGTGACCATGATCTTGATGGTATTGGCAATATAGGTTTTGGTTACGATTGTTCGAATCTCCTACCATCTTATTCGGCCATTTGAAAAATGGTTCATTCCTTACCTTCTCCAATACTTTCTGCACTGGTTCTCGAAACACCACATTGACCGCTTGAGTGTTGGCAGATGCAGGTTGCCCTAAAAAGTCCCTCCGAGGACGATTGTTTTGCAGCCGATCCGACCTGGGATCCCTCCTCTCCTGGGGGATCACCTTCGCTTTCCCTTTACCCTAGGATTGATCTTCCTCAATTCTCCTGTACTTATCAATTCTATCCATCAGCAAGCGTACACTGGTGACAGGCTTACCAGTGAGAGACTTTCTCAAATCGTGCTCCGCTGGCAACCCTGCCTTAAATGTGCTAATAGCCACGTCATCATAGTCCCCATCTATCTCGTTAAACATCTCCCAATACCTATTCGAGTAGGCTTTCAAGGTCTCCCCGTCACGTATGGACATTGATAGCAAGGATCCTAAAGGCAAAGGTACCCTACTGCACGTGATGAAGCGGGCGCCAAAGGACTGGGTAAGCTTCTTAAAAGAATC
This sequence comes from Quercus wislizeni, assembly GCA_023055345.1. Classification (NCBI taxonomy): domain Eukaryota; kingdom Viridiplantae; phylum Streptophyta; class Magnoliopsida; order Fagales; family Fagaceae; genus Quercus; species Quercus wislizeni. The sequence continues at coordinate 27,568,361 of JALGQJ010000005.1, forward strand.
AATAGAATTTGCCCTAAGGCCGTTAAACCATCTCATTGCCATTGGACCCAAGCTGGACGGAAAGATCTTACACATTAAAGCCTCATCCTTTGAATGGACGGCCATTTTTTGATTAAAATGACTTACATGCTCCACTGGATCTGTCTGGCCATTATAAAGAGAGAAAGTTGGTTGGTTAAATCGCCGAGGAAGGCTAGCACCCTCAATCCGCCGTGTGAAAGGCGATTTGGCTACTTGACTCAAGGCCTCGTTCATAGCTTTGTTTCCCAGGCCCTTATGCGAGGTACTTTTGCCCTTCCTCCCATAATTACTGTACTCTTGGCTACCGGAGAAGGTTTCACTAGGTGGAGTCCTAGATCTTTGCCTATATGTATCATCTTCTGTATCCCCAGAAGAGGACTCAGACTCAAATGATGCTCGTTTACGCCGCGCACGGCGTAACTTCTTTTTCAACTCATTAATCTCATGTTGCATGTCCCTGTCATTCTCTGCATGGGATACGTAACTTCTCTCACGCGATTGGCTCCTATTACTGTGCACTGTTTGCCCACTTTGCTCACGACCTCCCCTCTGTTGAGGATGGACTCCTGAGTAATTATGCTGCGAACCTCCTGATGCCGCCTGGTGCGGATTGTCATTGCCCTGATGTGGCCCTACTGTTGGTTGATGCGAACCTGATTCCTCCATTTTGCGCACTAAACCCAAATCTCTTTCTGATCAGATCAAGCAGCTTCCCACAGACGGCGCCAATTGTAAGGGCCAGATTCGACTTGGATCCAAAACGGGAATGGATCCGGGCCCACGTAGCCCAAACAATGAATTTATAAAGTGCAGGAAAGGAAGCTAGTCTGATCTTGGGCCAAAATATTGGATTTTAGTGTAAAAATGTTCAAGATACGAACATGGAATGTAGCAATAAGTCTCTTCGGACATGCCCTAGAGATATGATTTTTCTTTTCTTTCTGTTTTTTTTTTTTTTTTTTTTCCTTCTTCTGTCTTTCCTCCCCTTATATACCATGGCTTTTTGCCTTTTTTATCATCCACGTGTGGATCTGGCATTCAACGTCCTTTTTCGTCATCCTCCTTGCCCTCTCTTGAATATTCCATTCTTAGCTGGAAAGCTGTTCGTTCATTGTTCAGGTATCACCTCCACATTAATGCGGCCAGAAGGTTAGCTGGGAGACATTTAATGCGGAGGTGACAGCACTTTCAGATATTTGTCATTTCCTACCATTACTTTTTGTTTGATATTTCCCCCTTTGCTCTGTTATAAGATTTGTCCCAGGTGTTTGTTCTGAGTGATTAACGAGTTCACCAGATACCTCGGACAAAAGTCCCGAGGTGACCATCGTCCTCGGACACGGCCCAATTCATCACATACATGCTCCACCTCTCCTCGGATGGCAATTTTGTCCATTCCTTGGCTGGCTGTCCTCGGATACTCGTTTGCCCTCACACTGGATATTGGGCCGGGCCCTTCCTTGCCCATTGTTTGAACATAGGGCAAAATTGGCCCACACAGATGTATATAGAAACTTAATTATGAGATTTTACTAATAATTGTTTATTTGATAATCTTTTTGGGTGGAAAAATTTTCCATTTTTACAGGGAAAATAATCTTAATAGATTATCAACAATAAATTATTTTTCTAATTTGTCAAATCAATCATTGTTAAGTGACAATTGATATGGCCTTTTGTTTGTTTTAAAGCATCTTCATATGGATATCTTTTGATTCGGAATATTTTTATGGATGTATTGAGATAAGAATTGTATTCAAAAAGAGAGATGATAATCATACTTTGTATACTTCAAGAGAGATAGACTGATTTGGGATTAAGGATAACATTAAAATAGAAGGCTACATGTTGAAATTTTGAACGGTGAGAAAACTATTTTTCTCATTCTTTTCTTACTATTATGATTGGAAAAACTTAATCCACACTATATTCTATCACTAGAAAATTGGCTCATAATATGAGTTGATGAAAATTTTAATATTGAAAGAAAGCAAAAAATATACATAATTTTTTATTTATAGATTACACAAAAGTCATTACTTAAAAAATATTAATAAAGTAGTATAACATTGTTTGATTTGGAAAAAAAAAAAGATCCTTGCCCTTTGTTTACCAAACCCTTTATTGGTTTGGTAAACGATTATATAAGAAAATTTTCTTAATTAATAGTTTAATACATCTAAAATAAAATTCTCTTATGACGAAAACGCTTTGTTACAAATGATTAGTCATAATTATATAATTTTATGAATATTTTAGAAAATAAATTATATATTATATTTCATTACAAAATAATTAGATATTCACACATCGCGTGGGGTTGCGACTAGTGTATATATAAAAGTAAAGACCTCATGCGGGAGATCATGAGGTTCTGCCAAGTGGTGCATTTTATGAAGAAAATAAAAATATTCTTAAACCAGATCAAAGATAAGAACAAATTTAAAAATAGAGACTCTTTATTTCCCTCGGTTTAAAGTTTCAAAACTACTTTTTATTACATTTTTTATTTAATGTTTTAAGACTACTATTTGTTTCATTTGATTCAAATTTCAAGATCTCTCTCATACACAAAAAACTTTTTGCATATCCATTCACACTTTTCACTTCTACTCTTTTATATACACATGCTCATAGCCTTTCATGCCATCCCATCTCAAATACACTCAGACAAAAAATGATGTAATTTGCCTTCAACCTTCTAACGACACCTACATAACTCTAATATTGTAGTACTATTTGTATCTAGTCTGTATGAGTAAGCTATAACCAAGGAAGGGGGTTTGCATTTTTTATTCAGTGATGATAGCTTACAGTTTTGATGTTGAAGTCGAACGTTGTGAATTTTGTGAATGTTGTGATTCACTTTGAGTTTTTGGGTGTTTAAGATTTTGGTTTGGTAAAGGCATGAATGTTTTTTGTTTTATAACTAAAGAAAAACAAACATTCTAATTGATTATTTATGAAGTTAGCTATTTTTATATATATATATATATATATATATATATATATATATTTTGTGTTAGAACTCATACTTTGTAGATTTCTTTGTACGTTTTTTACTGTTATTTTGTGCGGTATGAACCATAGTGATAAAAACAAAAATCGATGATGGTTTCAAAGTATTTTTCACTTTAAAAAAAAATTACACAAAAGTCCAACTAAAGACAGTTAAATTTTGATAAATGGATGTGTTTTTAGCCAATTTCTCTCTTTTTGTTTAATCATGTTCTCTTTATATGATACTTACAAATGATTTCCTTAATTTCATTGAGATAATGAATTAGGTATATGTGATTAAGGCCTCCATATTTGGTTGTAAGAATAGAGTGATTGAGGAAGTGTTTGAGAAGTTGCTTAAATTTATGTAATTTTAGAATATAAAAGTTTTTATGCTTTAAATTATTATTTATAGATTTCAAAATCATTTAATCAATTTTTTTTTTAAAATCTACTTTTAACAATAAATATTATAATATGTTATATAGTCTTATAGTGTTATATAAGTTTTTTTAAAATAAAATATGAATTAAAAAAATCAAGTTTCAAAGTATTTAACAATATTGTAGACAAACATAAATATTATACAATAAAATAAGTATTATATGTAGGTCTTAATATATATATATATATATATAATTTTAAATGAAATTATAAAGTAGTTTGCGCATCGCGTAGGACATCATCTAGTTACTATCAATTGCCAAAAATGTTGATCAGTAACATATTCCCTCTCATCTTCAAAATCGTGGGCTGGATCAATTGATTTAAGAACTTGTGGCTCCTTTAGGTCAGTGTTGATTCCAGTGATCTTTATGTGAAATTTTATGTTTCTGTGCTCTCCATAATAGACTTTACATAGTAACTGAGAAGATAGTTAAGAATATGCTAATCTAGAGAGAGTAGCCATTTTTTCCTTTGCAACATCTATCTTCCAAAGCATATTTGCAATTTGGATTTCTTGATTCTCCCAACATGTGAATTATGACCTCTTGCAAGATTCTCGGATCACTGACACTTGGATTCTTAGAATGAACTTCTTGTTGTTGTTGTTGTAGTTATTGTTGAACCCTAGATGTCTTGGATATACTTGAGGTGCCAATCAATTAATTAAGCTATAAAACTCTTGGCACTAATGTAGAAGTGATTAATGGCATAGCATGTAATAAGAGAATTAATTAACATAAATAATAATGTCTTGAACCTTGTTTTCCCATGTCATACTACCATAAACCAAAGAAAGAATAATGCCTCTCCTTATGCAGCTTTCTATAAAGGACTTTCATTCTAAAGTTGTTGAGAAGCTAGTACTGGTGGTGCTAGAATAATATAATTATAAATGTGACCCAAATTTTTAAAGGAACAAAAATTTATCTTGCACATCTAATCTAAGAATCTAAGAGGAAATCCATCCCTCTTAACGTTTATAGCATAATAAACAAAAGTTTAAAATACATTAACGTCCTACGGATTTAAAAGAATACATGTGAACTTCCCTCATATTTTTTGTAATCAAACTCTAGTCCACGTCAAAGGATTCGGTGCACAGGAAATATAATTTGAAAATATGAACACTACCTTTACCATTTTAAAACAACAATTAGGATTACGTTTCATGTTAATGAATACATTGAAATATAACATGTGCTTAGGATAGAGAATATAAGTTTGAGCTTTTGGAGTAGAAAAAAGAGTTCACATCGGATTCCCTATAACAAAACTAATGGTATTTCAAAAAAAATTTCTTATTTTAAGAAGATTATTAACTGTTTTCATATATTTCATACTAGGAAGAATCCTGCAACATGCGAAATCAGCTGAAGGGTTATTTACAATCTAGTAAAATTTTCTAGCGAAACCAAGGAACATTAATAAGTCAAATTTAGTGTGCTTCAAGCCTCCGGCGCTTAAGAGAAATCGAACTATGTAAGTTGGAGTTATTTAAAAATTAGAGTACGATTATTTTCTTTCTTTTTGGTTAGCCGTAGCACCAAAAGCAATAAGATTTCTAAGCGTGTCCTTCACAATATAGTTACATAACTTAATGAAAACGAAAGAATCAATTAAAGTGCAAAGAAAAAAAATATGGGAACATTTCAGGCAGGCGACATTATGCAGCTACGTAGTTTCTTAACATTCCAAAACAAAAAATTTAAAGTTTTCTCAAAAGCAAGAGATAGATTCGATCCCTACCCTAAGGCATTTTGAAACATTCATTAGTTTATTTTCTCTTGTGTTCCATCGATCATGCTACGAACCGCGTGAAAATAATTTCCGGGAAGTTGCTTCAAAGCATAAAGCCACCTGAGGGAATCACTTACTTCATAAGTTCTTATAGAAATCTGAGTTACATTGTTCTATTTCTTGATCACTGGTTTAAGCTTATTTTAATTCGCAAGAGGATGTATAACTGTTCTTTTTTTTTTTTTTGAAAAACAAACTAACTACTAAACACACACTTTTTAATTACAATTTCTCACCAAGTTCAAAATTCCACTACAAAAGAGACTAACTCTTGTATAACTGATACATTAAATATAGTGCAAACTACATTGGTTAGCTAATTTGGACGTCTTGCACTCTTGAAATATAAGTTGTTGGATCTGAATAGACAATAACTAGGTTAGTGTGTAGATAATATTTTTTTTAGTGCACTACTTGTTGTAGAGTTTGGGGCTTTCATATATAGCTTAAACTATAAGTACTTTGTTTAGCCATAATTAATTAAAAAAAGGAATATGATCATATGGTGCTCCTAGAAGTTGCATGGGAAAGAATAAAGGTACGTAATTTTATGTCAAGGTATATGGTAAGCATTCCGATTTAGATCTATTACTCTTCACAAAAGCTCATAGCAGGGAGATTCGTGCGTCATTCATGCATGTTATGCTACTGCAGTTTCCTCCTGCTTTCTGTTCACCTTCGGAAAATCTTCTTTATAAAAGTTATTCATCTCTGGTTTGACGTTGGAAGGCACAAATTCCCCTATTTTATGTCATATCTGAAGACAGGCTATTATAATATACTTTCCCAAGATAGGTTAAATCCAAGATACTTTCCCACATTGATGCTTCATCAATGTGTTATCATGCATTCCTACGTGCTAGAACTCAGGGATGGAGTTTAAGGGCTGATGGCCCCTGGGCTTTTCAAAAAAAAAAAAAAACCCTTCTACTTTAGAATTTGGCCCGATAAGTTGAACTTGCCCCCTCCCCCCGGGCAAAATGGCCCATTAGCATCATTTTTGGAAATATTTGGGCCTGAAACACAGTTTGTGTAATAATTAGCTATCTACCACTTTTTGGGGTACTCGAGCTTGGTGAGCTCGAGTACCCCTTTTTTTTAGTCCACCGTGGCACCTGACCATCAGCAAATGAAATTTAAAAAACGAACTGGTACCCGAGCTCATGAAGCTCGAGTACTGCCCGGGTTCCAACGGCACTTAACGCACAAACTTCAAACTCTCAATCTCACTCTCAGTCTTTCAAACTCTCACAAACACTCACTCTCAAGGTTTCTGAAAAAAAAGAAAAAGAGGAAAAAGAAAACTCTCACTCTCACTCTCACTTACATCAGCGGCAAGAGGAAAAAGAAAACTCTCACTCTCCCTCTCACTTACATCGGCGGCAAGGGGACTCTCGTCGGCGGCAGTAGAGGCGGCAGAGGCTTTCACGGTACCCTCTTTTTCTCTCTCTCTCTCGATTGGGTTGCCGCTAATTGTTTCGGCTGAAAACCCAAATGAGCCTCAAATTATTATCCGAAATCCCAAATTTGCATGTTAGTTTAGATGACTGAATACCCAAATTTGCATGTTGTTTCGGCTGAAAACCCAAATTTGCATGTTAGTTTAGATTCCAAAATAAACTCAAAATACTAGAACTTACATGAATGAGGGATTTGTTGTTGCTGCTGTTTCTTTATTAGTTGTGAAGTTTTTAAAACAATTTCAGACAGATGAGGTTGATCAAAACCATTTGGATTGGATGGGATTAGTTTTTTCTTGTTGAATAGTATATGGGTTTGAAGAATATTTGAGGTTGTTGTTGCTGCTGCTGTTTCTTTACTGGTTGTTTCATCCATTTTGTTCTTGCTGCCTTTTAAATTGAACCTACACTTAAGCTGAGCTTAAGTGTAGGTTCAATTTACTGGTTGTTGAATATGCCGAATTTGCTGGTGAATATGGCAGAAGGGATGCTCTTAACTCCGCCTAGAATTCAGTTAAAGTCGTCTTCTGATGAATCTGGTGGTGATGGAGAAGGGTTATGGAGTTACCCCTATTAACTAAACCTTAGAGTGTGTGAAAAATTGTTGTACTGAGTATTGTATATGCGTGTTTTGTTTTGTCTTGCTTTGATTTGTTTGTTCTTGTTCTTGTTTTTTGTTTTTTTAAACTAGCTATCGGACGAACTTCCTCTATGTGCTGGCTATGTAACTATGAACCAGTACAACATTGTTCGTCGTTTTAGCTATAGCTAGAAGCCTAGAAGAATTAATTAGATTGCTTGTGCTGCTAATTAGGATCTTTCTTGGTGGCTGGTTGGGTTTGTGTATATCCTATAAACCTGGTATTATATGTTAAGGCACTTCTTTGATTCTATGTTTTGGTAAAGTCCAAAGAGACTTGGTTTATTTTGACCTTTTCTTTTTTTCTTCAAGAGGTACCATATTTTCTTTATAGGAGGGTATGACACTACAAAGAATTTTCGTTATGAAACATAATTTATTAGTAGTTTTCATGATTGTCTTTTTTGAGGCCATAGATTCTCAAAGACTTCTCTTAGTATTCAGTTTTTAAAGTTAGAAAGTTGCAGGTTTAGTTTTAATTAAAAATAACTAAAATAAGAGAAATTTGGTAATTTCAAGAAATCTTGAATTGGCTTTCCTTATCTGCATCAAAGGCCCATGAGTCTTGTTTTATGTTTTGAGTCATTTTCCTTCCTTTTGTTTTTTTGATCACTAGGAATGCACTTTATTTAAATAAAAATAAATACAAATAAAAAAGGACAAGGCCTAAGTACACAAGGAGAAAAAAATGGGGGAAAAACCATAAAAATTTTATTCATGTTGGTTTAGAAGCTACTAAGTCCTTTTAGTTTGTTATTAATAATCCTAGTCATTCTAGGAATAGGTTATTTAGAGTACTAGTACTTCTAGGAAAGGATTTAACAATAGCCTATATAAAGGCTTTATTGTAGTCAATAACATTCATAGTGAAATTGATTCTAACAAAAATCCAGCAGCTAATTTTAAGCTTTGACGGTGGATTGCCTTCTCCTACATGATTGCGTAGGAAGTCGTAGGTGTGATTGGCTAGTGTTTATTTATCTTTTTCAGTTCTATCCCATGTTTCAGCCCCAAACAGCCATCAAAATTCATTCTTTTCTAACCTAAAACCCTTAACAACAATTCTTATACAAAAACCCTTCAAGAACTAATCAAGAAATCTATTGAAGTGCTGAATTCATAAAGATCCTACTTCATAAACTAAGCAAGAGAATATGAAATACATATTTAGCAAAGTAATTCTTGACCAGACTCTGATGAACAGAAGTTATTAGCATTAAGTAATTTACAAAGGAATAAGAAGGGCATAACATACACTTCTTTCAGTTCTTCAATTTTTTCCTGGAATTGAGAATCCTGTGCTAACAAAATGCAAGAGCCCTCGTCCTTTGACTTTCTTTGAGACCCTGAGATCTCAGCATGCCCATTGACAGCACAAGTTCCCAATTCATGGTGGTCAGGTCCTCCCACTGTCACCCTGCTCATTGTGCCATTAACTTCACCACCATCTGGTTTCACTAAATTAATATCTGCCCTCTGACTAATTCCATTTTCAACAGTTAAAGTGAATGCTTTGCTGTTCTTACTGTCAGCAACATCAGCATTTTTGGTTTTGTTAAAACCGTTCATATTTGCCACATTTTTTTCACTTTTCTCTGTAGAATTTGAAGCTTTCACATCCCCATTTGCTTCCATTGATAGAATCTTATGAGCATCAAGTTTTCCATTACCATTTGCAAGAGGTCTTTTGGAATTAGAGTTTGATAATTAATCACATTTCTCTAAGCTGGTAGTTGTAATGAATTTACAAAATAATGTCTTTTTTCCTGTCAACTATTTTAGAAAGAAGATAAAAGCAGAAATTTTTTTTGATAGAATGTCATAGTAAAAGTTTTTAGAAGTTGAACATCTTGTCATAAACATAATGACAAGATGTTCATGGTGATCTCAGCATGCTGTATCTCAAGTTTAATTCTATTTTTTTTTTTTTTTTTTTATGAAAGCAGCGAAGGCTGCATTAGATATATATATTATTGCCATTTTCAGTCAAATATGTTTATAATTAAAAATAAATAAATATTTTTGTGTTGTTGTTGTCACCAAATGCAAGATATGGACCCACATGGAGCAGGACCCTCTATACGGACTTTGTTGACGGAGCAGGATGACCATCGTTCAAGTTTGCTTTGGGATGCTCATTTGGAAGGCGAGGTATGCACTTATTCAATATATGTAGTAGAAAGAGGTAAATGAAATGTTTTCTATGTTGTAATGATGCCATTACATATAAAATCCATTAGGATAGGTAATTGATGCTTCAATTAGCTTGAGAATGTTGTTGAAAACACGGAAATTCATGTACATTAAAAAAGAACCAATAACCAAAACAGTAAGAGGGCAAATAAGGGCATTTAAAATAAATAAAAAAGTTATATGCAAACTAGTACACTAAAGTCCCTCTCCCATCCTCCCCTCTATTCAGCCATGCTTCTCACTAGGGATATGGCAAGAATTATTATAGTACAAGAGAGACTTATTCACATAACACAGATAACAAGATAAGCATCATCGTCTCTTTGGGACAAATGCATCAGTATCACTGAATGCAAAGCATATTATTGCAATTAATAATCATGGTCTCTCTGTCACTTAATTTTTTTTCTTATTTTAATTTGTTAATCAGCCCAAGTGTGATGCATGGTAACCACTAACCACAGGGAGTCGGTCTAGTAAATTGAAAGCTGTCGTGAGATTCATTAATTCCTTAGTTCAAAACTCTCATCTAGCATCCTAGGAATAGTCCCCAAAAAATTTCTCCCTATAATTATTTAGTGTGAATGAGACAAGAGGATTCGAAAAGAATAGTCAATTGCTCAAAGAGTTACAAGAGGAGGGAAAAAAAAGGTACGAGGTGCTTTTAGCTAGAGGGTGAAGCACAAACATTTGCATTTCAAGGATTGTGCAATTCACTTAAGTTGTGAGAGAGAAGTTAAAAAAATACGTGTAAAAGTAAAATGGTAAAGAATTTAAGATTAAAAGATTTTTTATTCAAGGGTTGAGATTAAAAATAAATTTTGAAACTTTCAATTAGAACCTTTGATTTGAAATTGCATGGCCTGATCTCAAAATCGTGTAGTCTATCGTCCTGTATCATATAATCCCTCTATTCTAATTTGTTGGTCCTCTATTATATTTTGGGATGTTCCAAAATGAAGTCATTTATTAAAGCTATCAAAACATTACTTTTTCTTTTCTTTTCCCATAAAAACTTTCTTTAAATGGATTATTAATCATTACCTAAAAGTCATTTGTTAGCATTTCCCTTACTTTATTTAAAAAGTCAAGACCATTCTTTTTTATAGTTTAAATTAATGAGGGTTTTGAAAACTTATACATTTTTATATAGCAGACAAAATAATAAATAATGTTCCTTTAAAAAATTGAGTTTTTGAAATAGGACAAACAAATTAAGATAAAGAAAGGTTTTTTTTTTTTTTAGGGTCACGCTAACCAATGCCCTAAGGGCACTGGTTAAGAACCCAATTAAAAAAAAAATTATGGAAAAAGAAAAAAAAAACAATTACTATTTTAACAGCTTTTTTTTTTATTTCTCATAAAAGTGATGTCAAAACTTTTTTTAACTGAATTCTTAACCAGTGTCCTAAGGACACTCGTTAGCATTTTTTTTTTTATTTATAGAGTCCTGTATCATATATACATGGGAAATATTCTATTCATTTATTTAACATTAAATTGACTTCTAACTTTTGTGTAAGGGAAATGTATAATAAAGCATTTAATTCATAAAACTTATTGAAAATGTTAAACTGCTATACAAGTATATGTTTCCTGCTTAAGCCATGTGCATATGCAGTGCTAAAAATGACTCATTCACTTGTAAAAGAGTAAGGCAGTTTGAGGCAAGAGTAAATTTTACCTGATTTCTTCTGAAACACTTAAGAATTTATACTGTTTCTGTGGGTCACTAATGGTAATATTGGTTAGAAAATGGCTATTTTGTGTGTGCTTGGTTTAGTTTATTTTAACTTATTATGTACAATTTTTCCAATTCTCACTTTTTGTAGGTATAACTCTACTTTTACTTTCTTCTAAAAAAAAAAAAAAAAACTCTACTTTTACTTTGAGCAAATAACCAAATCAAACCAAGAGGTAAATTAATTCAAATGCATATTAATTATTCATTAATTAAAATAAAAAAAATAAAAAATAAAAAAAAAAACAAAAAAAAAAAACTGTAAAGGAGTATGAGATGCTATGACCTATTGAGAGTTGTTCACTTGTTTGTTTGGAAAGAGGTTAATTCGTATATTGTTTTTTTTAACCTATTTATGTTTGCAGTTTTAAAACATACCATTATATTTTAACCAAATTTTAAGAAACAAGTTAAAAAAATCCAAAAGCACATATGAGTGTCATTATTTAAAGATTATCCCAATTTTCGAGGCTTAAAACTATATGGTGGATGAACCTGTGGTTCAGCCATTTGCTTTGCGCCAGAACTGATTTTTATATTTCCTTTTTTTTTTGGTAATTATTGTGCGTCTTAAGAAAAAATGTGATCGTGTATGCTTTGATCAGAGTCACTCAAAAAAATTTTACTTAAAGAAACAATGCTGCCGAGGGCCTAAAGCTCTAGGGGCTCATCGGGAACCTTGCACTAAGGAATCTAAAGACTAAACATGTTTCGCTTTGTCAAAAACCCTAAGAAACATTCAATCAGCCCCCCCCCCCCCCCCCCTTTTTTTTTTGGTTGTTGTTAATTGTTCTCTACCACCTCTACAAGTATTTGAAAAAAAGGTACGGGTTTTATGGATTAAAAATGTAATGGTCTAAAAGGTCTATGTATATTGTGAGCCCATGCAGGGATTCTTTGTTACTTAGAAGTACCATTCATTATAATAAAGATGTATTGGCTAAAAGTTTCTCTTATGATGTAGGCTGTTATGTTGAACTATATAACCTATATCATTTCTCTCGCTTCCACTTTTTTACCATCTTTTATATTCTCTTTATTTTACAATATTCAACATGGTATTAAAGCAAAAATTGATCTTAGATTAGAACAAAATTTCTATCTTTTTCTTCCATCAAATCTACATAATCATAGCTATGGTCATCATTAAACCCTTGCTTCGCCATCCTTCCAACCCAAATCTGATGTCATAAATCTATAATCCTTGTAAGCCATAACTCCACATCTCAAAATCACTCACAACCACCAGCATCCAAAAGATCTCAAGTAGGCCTACATAACGGTGACAAAATCACCCAAAATCGGGCCTCCAAGCATTGCCACACGCCACTTAAAGATTCAGTGTGTCGAACCACACACTTCACATGCTTCCACTGTTCCACATGCTAGCAATTTTTAGCCTTACGCGCTTTCATGTTCAACAACATGCACCTTATACACTAGATCATATATGTGACGCTATGATACCATGTGTCACGTTTTGATGTCAACCAAGTCAAGCTAACCATTTTAGCAACAAACTTTAGCATATGAAATAGGGTCTGTAGGGAAAAATATATTTCAAGTCAAGCTAACCATTTCAAGTCAATGAAAATGTCTAACAATTTAATTTTCCACTCGAAATAGGTATGTAGGGAAATATATATTTCAAGAGTGTTATCATTTCTTCAAGATAGCAAATCTAAGTTATGGAATTTATTAATCAATATTCTTGTTTATATTACAAGGTGATTAAGTGAAATTAATTTATATTGACTAGCAATTGCATCAATTTTCCCTCAGTTTTTTCATCGGTTTCCTTTCTATCCATAACTATTTCTATATAAAACAAAAATAGAGAGACCTCTAATGATTTTCATTGATCTAGAGAAAGCATATGATAGGGTCCTTATAGAGGTTATGTGGTGGATTTTGGAAAAGAAAAGCATTCCTTTGAAGTACATTAAGTTGATTAATGATATATGTACTATCAATGTAGCTGTAATTTGTGTGAGAATAAGTGAAGGAATCAGAAGTGAGTTTTCCATCACTTAAGTTTGCATCAAGGATTGACATTAAGTTCATATCTCTTTGCCATAGTGGTGGGTGAACTCAATAAATGGATTCAAGGGAAAGTCCCTTAATGCATGCTTTTTTTAGATGATATAATTTTAGTGGATGAAATTAGAAGCGGAGTTAATGCCAAATTGAAGTTTGGCTAGACACTCGAGAATTGAAAGGCTTTCAAAAAAGTAAGCCTAAAACAGAGTATATGGAATATAAGTTTAGTACTAAAAGTAGAAACAGAAACAAAAGGCCTGTAAACCTTGATGGTTAAGAAATACCAAAGGGTGACAACTTTTGATATCTTGGAACATAATCCATAAAGATCGAGAGATTGAAAATGATGTGAATCATAGAATAAGAGTAGGGCAGATGAAGTGGAGAAGCTTATTAAGAGTGTTGTGCAATTGTCGGTTACTTATTAACTTAAAGGGAATATTAAAATGGATATTTGAAAATACACATAAAGATAGGATTCAAAATGAAGAAATTCATTTAAAGATAGTGATGGCCCCTATTGATGAAAAGATAGTGGGAGTCACTTAAGATGGTTCAACCATGTTCAAAGGAGAGCAACTAATTCACCAATAAGAAAGAATAAGTTGAACCAAGTTAAGGGAATGAAAAAATAAAAAATAAAATAAAAAGATAGAGAAAAACCAAAAATCACATTAGTAGAAGTAATAGGAAAATATATGACAATTAAGAGAGTAACAAAAAGTATGGCCAACCCTAACTAATTTGTTGAGAATCCATAGTCGTCCCCAAAATTTTAGGACTTAGTCTTTATTGTTGTTGTTGTCATTAGTAGAAGTAATAGGAAAATATATGACAATTATGGGAGTAACAAAAAGTATGGCCAACTATAACTAATTTGTCAAGAATCCATAGTCGTCCCCAAAATTTTGGGACTTAGACTTAACAATAGGAATACTATAATGTAGTTGCTAATGGATGCATTACAAATCAAAATGTCAGGTCAGAAAGGGTGTACAAAACTCTTTGTTCCTATGCATATGGATTATAAAGTAAGTATTCTCACTGTTACAAATTAGTTTTTGGTATAAATTAGTTTTGAATTAGGATCTATAAGCAATTACAAGGGATCATAATTGTAATTGATTAGTTCTTTCAGGATATAAATGCAAATGTGAATAGAGTTTTCTTCTAATTGTGTCAAATGGCTAGAATTTCACCTCATTACTCACTAGTGTAGCATATATGTGTGTGTATATATATATATATATATATATTAAAAAATGCATAAAAATTATGAAAAATGATAAGCTTTTGTAAAAAATTGTGGATTGCTGAACAAATATGTTCCTATGCATATGGATTATAAATATTCAGAATTTTAAAGTTTTGAGTTGGCCGTTTATTATTTTTGTTAATTTTGATAAGTAGTTAAACAAAGGACAAGACTTAGGTATAATATTATGTGGTGCTCTAATTATTATTAATACGAAGCTGCTATATTTGCAGGGAGTGCCAGGTCTACTGACTTGTCGTCACCGGGATAAAGACTTTCTTCATGGTGGGTTAGATGGGTTAGATTCACGAATTGCCGTTTACATCACTGATGCGGGGTTAGATGAGCTACTTCAGGTCCCACATATGGACCTTGACCACACATTGATCACAACGTTGGTGGAGAGATGGCGGCCAGAGACGCACTCTTTCCACTTGCCCCACGGTGAGATGACCATCACACTACAAGATATGGAGGTTATAATGGGGGTACCTGTACATGGCTTGCCGGTGGTGGGATATACATCCCCGAGAACCAGTTGGTCTGATGCATGCGCTGAGTGGCTAGGGTGTAGGCCGCCAGATAGACAACTTGGTGGTAATAAGAACACCGCAGTGATGGAAGGACCGAGGGTAAAAGCCAAATGGCTTGAGGATCGGTTTCCTAACCCTCTCCCGGTTGACGCCCCTGATGCGCTTGTGCAGCGGTATGCTCGGTTTTACATAGTGGAGATGTTAGGTGGTAGACTGTTTATGGATAAGGGTGGCGATCGGATCTCCATTATGTATCTGCAATTTTTCGATCCAATTAGCAACGGAAAGAGGTATAGTTGGGGTAGTGCAGCATTAAGTTGGCTCTATAGACACCTCTGTAATGCATCAGAGAAGACAGCCAAGCAGATCGGCGGTCCACTGCTATTGGTGCAGTTGTGGGCGTGGGCGAGATTTCCACACATATGTCCTGTGATGAGGCATCCACAGCAGGCACTACCTCCAGGTCCACTTGCTATCAGGTATGTAGCATGTTAGATAGTTACCGTTTTACATTTCCGCATTAACTCTATTTGCATGGGAATTGTGTAAGTAACTAATATGAACGTCATGTCTATGATGTTTGGTAGATGGAAAGGGGCTAAGATAACAACTGAACATTCAATGCACGTCGTACGTGCCTATCGTGTGTCGCTTACCTCGCTACGGCCAAATCAGGTATCGTGTCTTACAAGTGGTAACCGCTTTGGCATGTTCTTTTTGTACTTACAATTCAGTTTTCAATGAATAAACATTTTCTATTCAAAGAGTTACATGTATCCTTCACATTCGTTACACATTTTTTCTAATTATATTGTTAATATGGTTGTTTGCATCTGTTGGATCATTGCAGATTGTGTGGGAGCTGTACAGAAATTATTTGCGTTCACTGCCTGCATATTGTACAGCAGGCCAACACATATGGAGGTCTATCGTGCCGCTGCTACATTTTTGGGTGGTGGAAGACCATCATCCCGAACGTGTTCTCCGACAGTTTGGGATGAAGCAAGGCATACCAGTCGATGTTAATACTTCAACTGAACTACACAAGATAACCCTCCAGGGCAAGCAGCATCAAAATTGGGCCCAACTCCACCAACTTCATATTGCTAAATGGGCTGCGCACGTCGAAATTGCCGATGCACCGCCCTTTCATGGGGAGATGAGCTACAACGATGAGTATATGTTGTGGTTTCGTCCCCGCACTGTTCGCCATATTACAAAAGAGACTTCGTACTGGGACACTTTGGTAAGTTTACAAAGACTGTCTTTTTATAAATATACCGGGCTTCGCATAGTTTAGTTCAACCTACTAACACTATTGTATATTTGTGACAGGTTGAATCGCAGTTAAGCATTATGGCGAAGTGCGAACCAGGGTCTGAGATCTACACCGACTGTATTAATGCCTTGCAATCTGTTGAAGAAATTGGTCGGTTAACCTTGGATGATGCACGCGCTGTGGGCAACACAAGTCAGCCGGTTGTAGGGCGTGGTCGGCAAGTAGGTGGACGTCAAGGGCAAGGAGGCCATCAATCTAGTCAGTGTCATACATCTAGTTAGCCTCCCACATCTAGTCAGCGTCACACACCAGTGCCCACATCTAGTCGACGTCCCACATCTAGTTAGCTTCCTACATCGGGTCCACGGCAGACACCCATGCACACATCCAGTCGGCGTCAGACACCCGTGCCCACATCCAGTCGGCGTCAGACACCCGTGCCCACATCGAGCCGGCCCCACACACCGATGCCCACATCTAGTCGGCGCCACACATCCTTGCATGACCACACCATGGAGGAAGCAAGTCAGACAACAGACTCGATGTCTTTGGACACTGCTTATAACATAGGCTCCATGGCACACGATGATGCGAGTCCATCCCATACAGCTGACATGACATTCATGCCCACTCCTGGGCGACCCACCGTTGGTGCTGTCCCCTCTGAGGGCGTGCATACCGAGTTCATCCCGCCACAGATACCCACCCCCCCTCCAGAGCCTTCACACATTGAGGATCAGCCGCGAAGGCCGCAACGGACACGGACACATCCTCCTGACTGTGGGACTGGACATGGTACTATACTTTGTACACATCCGATTACATATACATCTCTTTACAATTAAATGAACTCGCATATTAGAAATTAACTTGTGTTGTGTTCTTTTCAGGTAAGGTGAGACCAGTGAAGGAACCGGTGAGGAGAAGAAAACGAGAATGATTCAGAGAGACATGCAATAATCAGTGCTACTTTGGGTTTGTAATGGTATAGATAACGCACATTGTAATCCATAGCATTTCATTGGACTGGTGAGTTTTGCTTTCATTTTCATATTATTTTGTTGTGTCCTAAATAATGACCTGTGTTGAGTAGCGTGAAAATTGTAAATGTCACATGGGGTACATTGGTTTAACAAGGCCTTACATAAACTCTTTTATTTTTGAAGAGAAAATCCAAAGTCACATTTTTCCTGCTCACTTTAATGTGCAAAAGTTTGTTGTTTCCTATACATCTAAATGTAGGCCCTAAACTTACGTAGAGACGAGTGGTCTTTCCTCCATGTAAGGCTAGAGACAACTTTGGAGGTTTAAATCTTAGCATTATTTGCTCTATGGTCTATATTGACTTTCGGATTGTTTTTGGAAGGTTCGGTGGCAAATGGATTTTTTGAAATGAATTGAATTCAATGTGGATCATTTGAAAATTGTGAGTTCATTCTTTTTCTTTATGGGTTGTTAACATATTAAATAAGCTCGGAGGCTTAAATTTTTTATAACTAAAAGTTATGTCTTTTGACAGTTTAAGTTTTTAGACTTGTTATGAGATGCACCAGGAATAAATGACATGGCATCTGCTGGTGAAAGTAATATTGGCCTATTCTGAGTAATATTAACTGCCCTTTATGAAAACCAAACAAAAAGCTGTAGAAGGTCCTTGCAAAGATGATATTCATTCCTATAATCTGTATTTGCTTTAGGATATAATTATAAATTTTGTACTAATTAATTTTAGAATTTTGTATGATCTTTGTTAGCTTTTAGTTTTTTTAGTTTATAGTTTTTTTGGCATTTTTTCTGGCATATTGTATGATCCCTATGTGCTAATTGTCTCCTTGATCAAATTAAATAAGTTTTTTTGGCATTTTTTCTGATCACGAATATTTTACATTTACTTCAATGGTGATTTTGGGATTTCACTTTGACCATCCAAATAAAAATCATGCTTACTCAACTTGAGCAATCTATTGAGATTTGAGAAGCCATAGTTTAATGTTGTATATTGTTGACAGCCTCTTTCTTTTAGATTTCATCTTCTATTAGGTTGGACTTACACTTGTGATGAATAGATTATCTCTGACATAGGCTTCATTTGGTATTGGGTGGAGTTTTAGTGGCTGCATAATCTAGAAGTAGGCCAGTAGAAGCCCAACACATAAAAACAGTGTTAATTAGAAGCCAAGTGGACTACGAGGAGATGACCATTATCTGGTGCAAATCTATGGGATATATATAGGTATGATCCAGTGGCCCTTTTTATGGAAGTGTTAAACAAAAACAACCCTTCATCTCATAGAACAAATAGGTTCAAGAAATATGAGTTTTTGCTTCACTATAGGTTCCTAACTTACCCATATCCTTTATTTAACTGCCTGCATTGGCATTTAAATTTGGCAACTCTTAGTTTGTCTCTGTTATTCTGTATGGCATGTTGTTATCTTCATGTTTCCTCCTGACAGTTTGATAATTTTTGCAGATGTAGAAGTTCCAGTTGCATGTGCCATACTGATAGTCTTGGAAGCTCCTTCATCATTATGGCACTCACAGGGTCGGGTTTTTGTTTGCTCCTGTACTTTTGACATGGCTTTTCTGCATCAATGGCATTGGTATACCACCTTGTAATTGCATGTACAATCTTGATGTACGAACACAGTTTCTTTTGTGAAATGAAAATCCAACAATGTTTAGTCCCTTCTTGTCAGCAAAATTTTCCTATTACATTTTTTAGTAAGTAATTATCACAATTATTGGTATTGGCTTGATGTGGGAAATGATGTCACCTTAATTTTTGCTTATATGGTTCTGACCATGTCTTGAAGTGGAGGTTTGCATGACTTTGGTTTTGATTATATGCCTTTTGTCAACAACTGCCTGACAATATGGTTGAGTTCACTAGTAGTAGAAATATGATTTCTTGTTACCAAGTGTTGCATTTTGGGTGTTCCTACTTCCTAGCCCTCAGTTTTTCAAATTGCTATTAAAACGGAGAAGGACAAAACAGAATCTAAGAAAGAGAATGAGAGGGAGAAGAAGGAAAAGAAGGAAAAAAGGGAAGCACGAAAAGAGAATGAGAAACTCTCTGCGACAAAAAGTGATGTCATTGTAATTACTTTAAGTTTTTGAGAATGGTTCATGTAATAGTGATCTTGCTGGATATATTTGTTCTTTGTGTAATAGTTTTTGATACTTATATTTTAGAGGTCTGCTCATTGGTCAATGTTTGGATTTTTTATTGTAATACTTATATTTTAGTAAATGTGATAAGCCAGTAAACTGTACAAGAGAGAGTTAGTGAAAAGAGGCTGATTTCGAATCAGCCTCATTCTCAATTTATTCCAGATTAGTACCCATCACAATTCGTGGGCTCGACATGCACTGGATAAATAATATTGAAGAGAGCTGATTAAAATTGAAGAGAGCAGCTCTCTTCAACTTTATTTATCCAGCTTAGTACTCGAGCTTAGTGGGCTCGGGTACCAAACTGGTTAAATCAAATTGAAGAGAGGTATCAGCTCTCTTCAATCCAGCTGAGTACTCGAGCTTAGTGGGCTCGGGTACTTCATGAAGTACCCGAGCCCATTAAGCTCGAGTACCAAACAGGATAAATAAACTGGAAGAGCTGGGTCAGCTCTTTCAGTTTATTTATCCAGATGAGTACTCGAGCTTGGTGGGCTCGGGTACTTTGTGAAGTACCCGAGCCCACCAAGCTCGAGTACTTAGCAGGATAAATAAAATTGAAGACTTGATGGGCTCTTCAATTTTTATTTATCCTGCTTCGTACCCGAGCTTGATGGGCTCGGGTACTTCACAAAGTACCCGAGCCCACCAAGCTCGGGTACATCATAGTAGGCCCAGTACAACACAGTACTGGGTGGGGTATTAAATTATTAATTTTTATTTTTTTTTATTTACGATAGTGGCAGCTCTCTTCAATTTTTTTTTATAAATATTTTTTTATTTATTTATACAATATGTTACTTTTTGAAGCCAACGTGTGTTTATTTATTTATTTTTTTTACGATAATGGGCCATCTATCTTAAAGACTTTTTTTATTAATAGTATTTTTTTTAATTTTTTTATATATTTATACAATATGTAACGTACTTTTTGAAGCCAACGTGTTTATATTTTTATTTTAATTTTTTTGCATGAGAATAAATAAAAAGCAATTTATCAGGCCACTTAAACTGGCCACAGTTTTTATCAAGTGTGTGTAGTAAAATTATAAATGCCATGTCCCATTTTCGTTAGCCACATAAGTATTATTTTTATATTGTGCACACAAACTTCCACAAACATTATTTCCGCCACACAAATAACATTATAACAAAAAATAATACACACACTCAATATTACATACACTCTCATACACATAATATAAAAGAATAATGCTAGAGATACAAACTATTTTTCACATTTTTTTACAAACTACTGTTGTGGGGATTAAACTATTACTCTTCAAAAATGAGCAATTACTCTTCAAAAATTTGCTGGAATTCACCTTTTGTGCAGCCCACTTGTCTGACGCCAACCACTACAGTTATATCAAAATGGTACCTTCTGAGTTTACAAGTCACCAGCAGATGGGTAGAATTTATGACCATAATAATAACTCTTGCACTAACATCACTAGTCCATGTTTGCTCTTTTCAGTTGTGTACATTGCTGAAGACTTGGGAAGCTATTACGTTGGGTCACCATCTGTCATTTTCAGTCATTTTTTCCATTGAAGGCAAAGTATTTAACCTTTGGGTCCTATCTATTGTATACATAGAGGTAAGTTAAATGTTTTGTCTGATTGTGTGTGCATGTGTGGTTCGTATGACCTTATTTTTGCATGACCACAGTTAATGAGTTGAGGTTTTTTGCAAGACCCTTCTCTTTATTACAACTGCTGGTATATATATATATATATATATATATATATATATAACTTACAAGTTATCTACACAAATGGAGCACAAACTATAGTGTAGCAAAATATATTGTAAAGAAACAATTGCAATTAGAAGCATAATTTTTTTTTTTTTTTTGGTACCTGAAATGAAAGAAAAAAATAAAAAACCATTTCATAAATTACTAATAGTTGAATCTATGATAGTAAAAACAAAAAATTATTATATGCTTTAGAAGAATAAATTGTTTATCCAGTAGCAAAAAATTCCTTCAAATAAAATAAGAAAAAATAAATCATGTATAAGTTGTGGTTTTCATTTTGTAAAATCTAAAAATATTAAAAATATAACAAATACTTGTAAAGTTGTGTCTGATTGCTTCTTAAAATATGCCCCATTCAGCATTTACTTCTCTATCCTTCTAAATATTTAAAATTGAAGTTTATGACAAAAATTCAGAATTTAAAATTGAAAAAAAGTTATAGATAACTGTATTGTTCACATTCAATTATGGGTTAAGCTATGTATGAGATAAGCAAGAAAATGAAAGAATTCAAAAATAAAAAATTCGTAAAGAAAATGAGATAAAGAAAATGTTGTGAATAGTGATATTGGTAAAGAAAATGAACGTGTATACAATATCAAAAATTGTATAGTTGGGGGGGGGGGGGGGGGCACAATTAACATGAACTATATCTAAATAACAAAAAAGTCAAGAAGAAGAAAGAAATTCGTATCATTAAAACTTATATTTGCCTATGCTTTGAAGAATTCATTTTATATTTTATGTTTCTATGTATTTAGTTATTTAGATGTAAAAGGAATTCGTATCATTATCATTATATTTGCCTATGCTTTGAATAATTCATTTTACAGTTCATGTGTAATTATTAGCATTTATTTATTTAGATGTAAAAGAATACTATGTCATTGTATATTGTTTATTCTATAATTTAGAAGTTATCTATATATTAAATAAAACACAGTTTTTTTTAACAATTTGCTGGCAGCCAAGTATTGTTGGTAAATCTATTATAAATTATAGATATGTGACTTGGTACAATTGAAAATTATTTATATCTCTATGCACAAAGTTTAGGAGGTTTGAGTTTGAATATAAATTGTTTTTATCATACGTATCGTGTCTTTAAGTGGTTATAGATGATGACAACTTTGATATTGTTAATAACAGGTTCGTGATGGATTTTCATTTTTTCTATCTGTACTATGACAGGGAGATCTATTATCATTTGTTGCATGGGTTGTCATACCAAGGCTCGAACCAAAAGCAAAAATACGTTAAGGTGAAACGTGGGATAGGGCTTACAAACTTGCAACGAAGAATATTGAAGGCGATGGGGTTAGACCAGTCTAGGCATAAGATTTCCATCGTGTATCGAGCACCTCAACGGGTCGTAGACACGCATGTTTTCTACAATTCACTGCAATTATCGGGTGGCACCGAAGTGAAGATGATGTGGGAAATGGTTGCACAAATGGTTGCTCTCGGATTCATTGCTTCGGATCTCTATGTCACTGTTGAGCCCGCGATAGTAGAGGCTGGAGAGGGTTTAGAACATACTGTTTTGGATGGAAGAGTAGATGAGCACATCGACTCAATACCAGAAAGATCTTATCAAGGGTGTGAACAGAACACAGGAGATGGGTTATTTTCAGGCAGTGAACCGTGGCAGACATTTGGCCATGTGAACTCGATTGAGGAGGAGGAAGGGCCCCATCAATTGCATGAAGGAGAGCATTTAGCTGATGATGAGCTCCATAGGGGCACAACCGACAATAACCTGAATGATCACGGACTTGGTGATGATGCAACCCAAATTGATGTTACTAGGGATGACTTCGAGGAGCTCCTAGATACCATGGGTGAACATGAGGATGTTGACATATCGAAGATGTGGTTGTCGAAGAAAATAGAGAGACATGCCCCGATCCCGATCCTACGCCGGAATGGTTCACCCAAAACACTTGGGATAATATGTTTGATCCATCACCGGTTATGCCAGCGGAAGTATTACCATGGACACCTGGGGAGCAGCCAATTAAAGGGATGGTATTCGCGACTAAATTGGCGGTGCGACGTGCGTTGACTTGGTATGCAGTGCGAGAGAATTTTAGCTTCAAAACTGAGCATTCAGACTCAGAGAGGCTTATGGTGAGTTGCGAGGATGATTCATGTCCATGGTCGGTCCGTGCGATATGTTGCAAGGGAGACAATGTTTGGAAGATCGCAAAATGCAAGGGCCCCCACACGTGCGACAAAATTCAGAATGCTCATGATGGTCGGATGATTGATTCGGTGTTCTTAGCATATGTACTTGAGCGCTATATACGAGAAGACCCTGCGTATAAGATAAAGAACTTACGCCACGTTACTTTGGCAGACTTAAAACACGAAGTATCTCATTACAAGGTATTCTATTCTTTAACTTGCTCGGGTATTTTGAATACAATGTAGAGACTTAAATTCTTTTCGGAAGTATAATCATGATATTTTCTTTCCCAAAACCCACGAATACGTTATATTATGAAAATTGAAATTGAAAAAAGACAAGAAAAAATGGAATGCAGAGCGAAGAAATGTTATAACATTACAATTTTTGATTTGTTTTCTTCAATTTTTGTACTTAACTTGTATTCATTTCTAACGCAATCATTATGGTTGACATACAAGGTATGGGATGCCAAACAAAAGGCCGTTGCATCTATATACGGGGATTTTAAGGAGTCGTATGCGGAGTTGCCGCGTTTTTTGGCAGGATTGAAGGACGCAAGTCCGGGTACAGAGTATAAGTTAATAGTGGACGATAATGATGAACAGGGAACCTGTACATTCAAGTCCGTATTTTGGGCGTTTCGTCCATGTATTGTTGGGTTCAAGAAGTGTAGGCCTGTGATTAGCATTGATGCAACCCACCTCTATGGAAAATATAAAGGGAAATTGATGATTGCAATGGCGACAGATGCTAATAATAAAATTTATCCAGTAGCCTTCGCCGTTGTCGAGAGTGAGAGCACGGAGACTTGGGGTTGGTTCTTGGCTTGTATAAGAACGTATGTTACCGACCGGAGACACCTGTGTGTCATATCTGACAGACACCCTGGGATACAAGCTATCTTTAGAGACAATAATCGAGACTTTTCCCTACGGCCTCCCATGATAGAACATCGTTACTGCCTTCGTCATCTATGTAGTAACGTCAACACTAGATGGAACAATGAAACTTTAAAGAATCTAGTATGGAGGGCAGCAAGTGCTACCCAGGAGCGAAAGTTCAATGCCACCTTTGAGTTAATTGAGAATGTCAACCGAGATGCGCACCAATATCTAAAGGATGTGCCCAAAGAGAAATGGGCTCTAAGTTTTGATGAGGGTTATCGTTATGGGGCAATGACGACAAACGTCTCTGAGTGCTTCAATGGTGCTCTAAAGGGTGCTCGTAGCTTGCCCATTACGGCAATGGTGAAATACACATGGTTCAAATTGAATTCTTACTTCGATGATCGTCGCAATAAGAGCATAGCACAGTTAAATTCGGGACAAAAATGGACTAAATATGCCTTGGATATCTTCATGAGAAATAAGGCGAAGGCGGAGCATCACAGGGTGACAAGATTGAGCGCGCAACAACAATCATATCAAGTAGATACACCGCATAATCCAGGGAGTGCTGGACATGGGGATCACACACATGGAGTTAATTTGTTGCAAAGAAGTTGCACATGTCAAAAATGGAAGCTGTACAAGATACCATGTTCACATGTCATTGCAGTTTGTATTAGGTATCGACATGATGCAGAGCAATACATTGACCCCTGCTATAGCGTGGATGCACTATTTCGGAGCTATGCTCCCATTTTCCCTGCGTTGAAAGATAGATTATCATGGCCGGATCCTGAAGAAACTCGGAGGGCCCTCCCTAACCCCCGATTGATTCGAGCAAAAGGCCGCCCTGTCTCAACACGAATCAGGAATGAGATGGATGAGGGTGGGAACCGACCGAGAACCACACCGTGGAAGGAGGGGGGGAGGAAGGTGCAATGCGGGTTGTGTGACCAAGAGGGGCATAACCGAAGAACATGCCCTAAGCGGAATGAGGTACCGACAAGTGGTGGTGTCGCAGACTAGGTATGCTATTTTTGAACCGTGGCATTATTCTAAATGCAACTTGAAACAAAATGCATGCTATATGCCATTCAATTATGTATTTTTATAGGATCTAACCATAGATTTGGTCATGAATAATATGTGCCATTTTATTGGGTGCAGGGTTGGTATATAATAGATTGGTTTTTGGGATTGGTCATGCAATAATATGTGCCAGTTTTAACATGTTAGGGAAATGTTTGCCCTCATGGAGTGATTATGTAGGATTCTTTTTGCTTTTCTTAATAATCCAAATGTCAAAATTTTTGGTTTTAAAATATGGGGGATAAAAGCTTTTATGTGAGCTTTAGGTATGTGGGTGATACCAAATTGCTATAGCAAGAACAAGCTTCAAAATCTACTTTCTAATCAACTGATTTTCCCATTTATCTTCCCTGTCATTTATCTACCACATTGTTTAAGAAAAAAAAGTAGGACTAGTTTAGATTTTGTGTAATTATTAGCATGAACTTCCAGATACAAATACAGTCTATTTGTTAGATATTACTTCATGAGCATGACTACTACCTTGCTGTTGTTTTCCAAAGGATGCTTCTTCACATCGTCTGGAGGCTTGAGGAGTTATGAACACCTCCTCGATGAGGTGAAGCCAGTGCCAAGGGTGGACAGTTCTGGTCAGGTGTGTGGTGTAACTTTCACCGTGGATGAAGAGTCGAAGAGAGAAACTGTCGGCATGCCAAGAGTTGGAAGTGCTGCCAACTGGTCATCTAACTACTGATATTGTTATAGTTTCCTTTTACGGCATGGCTGTCATTATTAGTGGGCCTTGCCTTTGATGTCCTTTTTCTTATCATACTACTCTAATCTTGAATGGCTTGAAAGCATTTTCATGGGTGATTGGATTTATATCCTTGTTAGTACTACGAAAACATGGATTTGATTTTATGCTGCTGTACAATGTTGCGCAATGTCAAACTAAGCCAAGATCTCAAGTTTGATACAAGAAATAATATGATTGCTCTTCAAGACTGATAAGTAGGATAAAGGATTTGTATTTGAGAGATTTCTCCATTTTTATCGCTTATTGAATCAAGCTGTGATGATGATAATAATTACGGGCACATTCGTAATAACAAATGAAATCCATTTCTGAACATTGCCTGTTCACACAATAACCACTACAAACACACGAGGATGAAGTCCATTGATTTTTAATATGGCTACTATATTAACCAAAAAAGTTAAAGATGTACATCTGTTGCACAGTTCAGGGCATACTCCTGCGCGAGACACAAGGTTTTCCTCCGCTATTTGTGAAGAATATTGGCAGGGTATCTGCCTATTTTGAAAATTGGCAGATTGGTACCCGAGTCCACCAAGCTCGGGTACCAATCTGGGTAAAATTAATTGAAAAGAGCCTTATGTACAGCCTCTTTTCAATTTCATCCAGCTTGGTACCCGAGCTTGGTGAACTCGGGTACCAATCTGGGTATTTTGAACACAGGCTCATGAATCAGGCTCTTATCAATTTATTTTACCCAGATTAGTACCCGAGTTTGGTGGGCTCGGGTACTTTACAAAGTACCCAAGCTCACCAAGCTCGGGTACCAATCTGTGTAAAATAAATTGATAAGAGCCTGATGCACAGCCTCTTTTCAAATTCATCCATCTTGAAGAAAGGAAAAAGAAAGATTAGGTGTTTGCCCTCTCAGACCTAAATAATAAGTTGTAAACCTCAATCTTTAAGCTCACTAGAGATTCAAATTGGCAAACCATAAAACGGACATTAGAGAGAAACAAAGAAAAATAAAATGTAGAAGAAAAGGAAAAAGAAAGATTGAAGAATCAGCGAATAAGGTATACTTCAAAGCAATATACCAGATATATCATCAGCAATGATTTTTTACTTCTTAAATATCATATAATAAGAGGAAAGGTTGTTCCCACAAAAACACAATCAGGTGAACCATCTTGTCATACTAAAATTAACTTAAAATTCAAATCAAACAAACAGAAATATGAATTTATAGTTTCCCATTCCTACCTAAATTTCATGTCTATCCTATAATTAGAGTTTATTTAGAAAAACATTGAATGTCAGCAAGATGTAAATTCAGGTTCTTGAGTGTTGTTTTCAATATTATAACTTCTGTTGGGAGATGCATTCTTACAAAAGGCTGCTTCGTTTCATTCAATATCTGCAACAAAGAAATACCAAAGGGGGACAAGGTTTTACTACCTGATGCTAGAATTTGGCTAATGTGACCATCTTTGCAAGAATCCAATAAATCAATCTAATGCTGGATTACTGGCCCACTTTGCATCCAACCATAAATCATAAAGCAGATGAAAATTTGAAATGAAATTGAGTTAGATAAACTAAAAATCTTTCTTCTTTTTTTTAATGAAAAGATAGACTACAAATCAAAGCTAAATTTTCCGTGCTCTCACTATCAAGAAAAATTCCAAAACAGAGAGAAAATGATGGTCTTACTAGCTAGTATACTTTAGTATTCACCGTAGTGGTATATCTTAAAGCTATGATTTCGAGTACAATGTACAATGTTGTCCAGATTTTTCTTTAATCCAGGATTATTTGATGGTTGAAAGTAGAGTTTCAACAACAATTTGCAACCCATTAGTCAAAGTGGTGGTAAGTCAACAGCATCCTAAACTATATTTTTTAAACGGTGGAGCTTGAAACTTGTCATCAGCGCATCAAACAGGAAACTGAAGAATTAGCAAGCTGAGAGCTTAGAAAATTGTGAACACACTACATTAAGCAATGTCTTTCTTAATAGCTTGTATCTCCCAGCTTGGTACTTGCTTTCCATAACAAAGGCAGCAAACCTAAGAGCTACTGTTAAGTACAAGTGCAACTACTCTGCCTTTCATAATTAAAAGGACAAGGCTTCACAAATTGTCTGATAATGGACTATGGATTTCAACTAAGCCATCCAACCATAACAGCCTATTGCAATTTGGTTTATTTTCAATCATTGCATAGAAAGCATGAACCTCACCAGCAACATTCTCTTTTAGTATTTACTTACATTGAAATCAGCACTTGCCATTCTCGGCAATCAACAAATTGTGTCCTATTGCAAACTGGAGGTTTACAACTTTTTTTTTTTTTTTTTTTGATAAGTACAACTTCTTAAATAATGATTCCCAGCCATTGCTTCTTTACATATCATGACCATGAGCTTGCAGTAGTTAAAAGCTTGAGAAGCATTGACAGCCTTCCCTTCAACCACACCCTCACTGCTGCATTTCCAAATTTCCCAGAGAGCTATTAGCCAAAAAAAAGCCCTAGGAGTAAATACTAAAAGATCCAATTAATAATGGAATTTGGTTCAATAAATTCAGATCTAACTGTGAGATCTTATCCAAACTAAACGGTTCTTGGATTCTAATAAAAGGGTAAAAATATGCAAATTTGATGGAATGGTCAAGATTAGCATAGTTCCCGTGACTAAATTTTAAGAATATCAACATTCATATATGAAACCTATGCTAAAAGCAAGTACAATATGCTTCATTTGACTTTAATAAGAGCCAGATGAGAATACTTACAAGGTAAGAACCAAATGCCAAGGCAAGAACACTGATTGCTATGGTGATTTCGTTTATCCCTAGCCATTCACGTGTTTGTGCTATGGCATAAAAAATTCCTTCCCTAAAGAATTCTTAAACATATCTTACATTTGACACATTCGTTTCCAAGGTCTATGTAGTAAAAATTTGTATATCTCTAGCATCACTCAATCCAAAATGAAAATGCTAAAACTATAACCAATTTTACAACAAAAACAGTATATCAACACAACTTATCTAACCTCTACAGATGAGGAACACAAGCCATCAAAACAGTATTGTAGAGTACCCGCAATTCAATGTATATATCAAACTAAGAAATAACAAGATTGTTTTGTATTTGGAGTTCATAAATTTTTTTTGTAACAGGGAATTCACCCTTAGCACGAGGGTTAATCTGACAGAATCTTCTCCAAATCAAAATCAATTTAAAAGAAAGTTTTGTATATTTAAGATTAGCAAAAAAGAAAGAAAGAAGGTTTTGTATATTTAAATGTCGTTGCACCATGTAATTTTAAGGGTCAAATGAACTATCTCCACTTTAATTTTATAGATTATCAAAATTGTCATTTGGAGTAAAACTTTGACTAATTGATCAAGTCCATTAATCACAAAAAATTCATGTCGTAAGAGGAAGGTGAAGGAAATAGATATGGTGGGGCCCCTGGTGCCTATGCTTTGTTTGTGAAGCTAGGAAGAACCAGAGACAGAGAGTGGGATAACGAATACATCAGCAACCACCAAAACCAAACCTCGGGCAGCGACAAATCCCAAGCCAAAATCTCACCACCCCTATATACCACACACACACACACACACACGCACACAAAAGGAGACATTAACAAAGCGAGATAGAGAGCTTTTAGAGAGAGAAACAGAGAGAGAGAAAGATATGGCAATGGCAATGGCGCTTCGCAGGCTTGCCTCATCCATTGATAAGCCGATTCGCCCTATCGTCAATGGCGGTTCCCTCTATTACATGGTTTTCTTTCTTTCTTTCTTTTGTGTTCCTAAACATTTCCTTTCTTACAACTTATTATCGTTGGTTTTGTTTCATAATTGATAGTCATCTTTGCCTAAAGAGGCTGTGTACGAGAAGGAAAAAACCCGTGTCACTGTAAGCTTATTTCTTTAATCTCCAGTTACACTCCACTCCACTCCACCATAGCTTAATTATTTATGGCCCAACAATAGCAGCATAACAAAAGTACAAGTTGATATACGCAAAAACTGTCCAGAGTCTTGTAACCAAGACCTCCAAAATTCAAATCCCCTCACCCAATTGTAATTATCTAATTATCAATAATAATTAATAAATAATGAGATGGGGAAGATGTACACGTCGATATTAAGAGAAGAGGGGGGGGGGTTTCTATAGAACAGACAGCATGCATTGACTTCACAATAGTTGGAGAGTGGTAAAATTAAGCCAGTGTAGAAATTACCAGGTGGAAAGACAAGGACATCATATTTGAAACCAAGTCACTAATACTTAAGAATCACAGCATGTATCAAAATAAAAAATAAAAAATAAAAATAATCACAGCAAACATAAGAGGTACCTAAAGCAAAATAGTCAGGCCAAAAAACAAGCTTAGGAGTAAACACTACCAGCAAACTACAGGAACAGGAAGAGGGAAAAAAGTCACTGATTGCTAATTACCCATCTACGTGTTCACTGCATTTCCTACTAATCACAAAAGACCAACATTCTAATAAAATACCAAAAACACAAGCACAACCAGCCAAACATTCTAGTAATCACCGATTAACTAAGTAAATAAATTGATCAAAACCCACCTGGATCAAAACCCAGAATCAAACTATTCATAACAACAACAAATTTACAAAAAAAAATACCCACAACCTGAACACTTCAGTTGAGCGAGACATACCTTGTGAGAGGGAGACCGAGAGCGAGACGGAGACGGAGACGGCGACGGAGACGGAGAATGAGGCAGATTTGAGAGAGGGAGATAGCGAGATTGAGAGAGGGAGATAGCTTTAGATTGAGAGAGGGTAGCGAGATTGAGAGATGGAGATGGCGAGATTGAGAGGTGCTTTGTGGGTGTGTTTTGCTCTGGCAGTGTGTTTTGCTCTGGGTTTCAGTTGAAGGTTTTGAAAAAGTGTTTTGGTTTAAGTTCAAGGTTAAGTGATGGTAACAGATGGTACTCGAGCTTCCTGAACTCGGGTACCAATCAGTTTTTTTTAAATTCAAGATGCTGATGGTCAGGTGCCACGTGGATGAAAAAAATGGGGTACTCGAGCTTGGTGAGCTCGAGTACCACAAAAGGTGGTACATCCCTAATTATTTCCGAAACAGTGTTTCGGACCCAATTATTTCCAAACTAAGTGCTAATGGGCCATTTTGGCCCCCTCCCCCCTAATAACATCATTGGGCCCGCCTAAAAAAAAAAAAAAAAAAAAAAAAAGAGAGAGAGAGAGAAAAGGTAATAACAGTCCAACAACAAAAATTTAACAGTTGTTTACCCCCAAAAAAAAAAAAAAACTAAACAATCGTAATAAGTAATCCTAAACATTTACCAAAATTTTACTAAGGTCATCATATTCATTTAGTTAAAATCGTTCCCCAGAAATAATAAATCTTAGCAACAATTCACCTTGGATTTTTTTATTTTCTTGTATTCTTTTTTACTTAGCAACCATAATTAATCTTAGTAACAATAAATATATTAAAATGTATTAAGAAACAATCATTTTTTGTCTTTTCGTTTGCTCATAGTTTGTTATACTAAATTGATGTTATTTTGAATTTTCATGAATTTATTTTTTGTTCATACTTCAGGACCCTAATCAAAATCTTGGTTCAGACCCTATTAGGACTGTTGGAGTATGTGTATTTTAAACACTTAAATTGTGCTTGTATTCCACATTAGTTAGAAATGAGTTTTCATGTATGTTTATAAACCATAGCACAACTTAAGTGATAGCTTGAAAGAAAATGAGCTAAGGGTTAGAGTTGGGCTGAGGTTGTATCCCACATTGGTTAGAAATGATTTTTCATGTGTATTTATAAACCATAGCACAACTTATGTGATAGCTTGAAAGATAATGGGCTAAGGGTTAGAGTTGGGCTGGTGTTGGATTTAGGCTTGTCACTATCTCTCTTGGGCCTCATTCCTTTTTCCATTTCTTTTCCTTTTAGCCCAACTCGGTTCAGCCTATTGGGCATTAACCAAGCAACCTGTTGGGGGGCATTTAACGTGCTGCTCATTGAGCATGCACAGTAATCGTTGGAGCAGCCCATGTCTTTTGCTTAGTTAGCTTATAAAACCCTACAACTCACACTATTTAGTAAGTCATATTTTCATCTTCTCCAGCTGTATCTCCTCTTTGTTTGTTTTGGTTTGCTACATAGAAACTTCAGCTTCAAATTTTTTATTTTTTATTTTTTTAAGGAAAGGAAAGGCAAGTTAGGTTGTTCCTAGTTCTTCTTGCTTGATTGTGTGATCAACTTAAAGAAATCACTATAGTCTAATCTTGGGGGTTGTTCGACCAAGAGAGCCATTCACATTGAGTTCTACTTCGTGTGGCATGAATCAACCTTTAAGAATAACGCATTTTGCGTGATTCTATAGTTTGTAAGATCTTTCTAACTCTACCTATTTACTTTTTATCATTGCTAATTTTTTCGGGTTTGTATTATTGAATCAAAACTTGTTTATTTAGCCTTATTTTCCAACAAGGACTAGTTAATCAAAAAATTCAACATGCATTGATGTCCAGCCAAATAATTGATTTACCCACATTAATTAAACCCTCAGTCAATCGAACAAATTAAAGGCACTACTAGAGCACCACCAAAGTGGAGCTTACATACCGATAGCAGACATACTCAGCAGCTGCTCAGCTCACAGCAGCAACTATCTCTTGCTCAGCACAGCAACTCTTGCTCATCTTCTATCAGATTAGCATTAGTTTAGTTCATTTTCAGATTAGTTGCAGATCAGTTGGGTTGTTATAATTAGTTATTAATTAAGTTATTATTTAAGTTAGTTCTATCAAAGATTTGTGAATGAAAAATCTTATTAACTTAGCAAAGAAGAATACAAACTCTGTTTATATACACAAAGATAAGAGCAAAACTGAAACTAACGGCTATAAACGACCTAAAAAACTAACTACCTAACATTTAATCACAGCACGTGCTAGTCACGTGATTCATTAAACTGTACAAATAAGAACTAAGCTAAGCTACAACTCGTTTTTGCAGAGTAACAAGACTCTGTCTGCCGTTTAGCTCTGTTTCTTCTTTTTCTTCAGCTTTTCATCCTTCTCTTCCTCAACTAAACATAGCCTTCTTGTCATTCTGATAAGTTCAAAAGTTAGTGAAGTGGATTTTTCATATGTGCACATTAACCTCTATATTAGGGTTATATAAAGCTTTTCGATAAAGAATTTTACAAAATAATGTGATTTACAATTCGTAAATCGAAGATTTTTTCGGTTTAATATTTGCCATTTTTTTTTTTTTGGTGATTCTAGTCCTTTCTTGTCATTACTTATTTTGTTAGGGTTAATATTTTTCTTCTTTTTTTTTTTATATACTTTTTTCTTTAATTTTTTTTTTATGATTTTGTTTGTTCTATTCATCAAATCTTTCATTTTTATTTTCTATCAATGAATAAGTTGCCCGATCCATAGATCGAATTTTAATATATAGACGATTGATTTGTGACTTATTTGATTATGAATTATTGAATTTTTTTTCTTTTTGAGTTTTTTTGATAATCAAGACAATTATATTAAGGTTCTATACTCAAATGAATGTAAGGTGAAATAAATGCAAAGCAAGTAGAATATTATTTTTCTCTCAACTTGATTAGACCCTAGTCTTGTGTTTCATTTTGTGCAGAATCCTTTTCTCTTTTTCATTTCATTGCTGCAAGATTGTCCCCAGGCTTTTCTTTCATGGTATCGTAGCTATACCCATACAGCCATACTGAATTCTGTTAAGGGCATCAAATTTTTCATCCTTTACCGCTTACACTTGCTCAAATGCATCGATGACTCTCTCACAACAAGCACCAATTCTACTGCTTTCGAATACTATATCTCTATGTTAACGTGTATAGTGTTATGGGCTTTAGGCCCAACTAGATTACTTGTATAGCACACATTCTTATACTACACTTTAACTTGTACTGCACTCATATGCCTCCTATATAAAGGCACTCATGTGTATTCTTTTATTAAGAAATACAATACAATTATTCAATATTTCTAACATGGTATCAGAACCACTGTTCTAACATTTTCTTAGCAGTCTTGTCTTTATTTGTGTGACTCCATTCTCAACATCGCTTCCGCCATCACAACAGCTGCCACAGCCTCTCGCCGTTGAACCTCCGACGTCTTCCAGCCATTGTCCTTGGGTTCTAGACCTGCAGCCGTCGTCGTTAAGGAGTTTCACATTGCACAGAACACTGCCCTTTGCATCACCACTGTAAATATTGATCCGATTACGTTTGTGAAGGTACCACTAAGATCGTTTTACGCCGATCTACACACTCGTGGAAGCCTTTACGCCATCGAAGACTGCACGCGCCCCCACACGCCGCTCAAAGGTTCTGTTCCGCAGCTCACGCGCCCCACGTGCCTTCCACCCGCCATTGCATATCTAGGTTTTTTCCTCATGCGCTGCATCTTCAGGTCACGCGCCTTTTACGTGTTCTCATGCACCTTCACACACCTCAACCTTCTTGCTGACGCCATCCATGTCAGCCCTCGTTGCGCCGTTGTTGACGTCACTTGCTTGCATTAGCCACTGACGTCATCTTTTGACTTCTGGGGGTTTGACCGTCGACTTAGCAGGTTTGACTTTTGTAAGGTTGATCGTTGACTTTTTCCCAAGGTTGACTTTTTGCAGTTTAGGTTCTCCTTGCCCAGTCTTTTGCATAGATTTCATTTTTGCAGTCCATTTTTGCATATTTTGCTTCTAAATGAAGAATAAGGATAGGTCTTCTTCTTGTTGCAATAATCGTTGCCGACAATCCTGCAAACGTTTTTGCAATTTTCGCAAATGTTTTGGTCACAATATTGAGACTTGCTATCATCGCAACAAAATCAGCTGTTTCAATTTCTGTTGCTACAGTTGCTAACACCGAGAGCGTCTAACCAATGGCTCCCGTCTCTGCACAGTTTAAGTCTTCAGGTCGCACTTTCACCATGTCCACAGATGACCTTAAAAACATCGTCGCTAATGTTATTCGTATGGTTGGTAATGCATCTTATTCCTCTTCTCTCTCAGTTTTATCCGGTATGTCTCATTCCTCTTGGTTTATAGATTTTGCTTGTTGTAATCACATGACACCTCATTCGTCCTTATTTTCTAAACTTAAACCTGCACCACACCCTCTTAATATTCACATAGCAAATGGTTCCACAATGTCTGGTTATAATATAGGTTCTATTTCGGCCTCCAACCTTTCAATTCCTGGGGTTCTTGACCTTTCTTACAATTTATTTTCTGTGGGACAATTAGCTGAGTTAGGTTATCGCATTATCTTTGATTATTTTTTGTGTATTGTATAGGGTCCAAGGATGGGACAGGAGCTTGGGACCGGTCCCAGAATTGGGCGTATGTTTCCCATGGACAACCTTCGTCTTCCACTTGTTGCTCCTATTTCTGTTGTTGCAGCTACTGCAGCTTATTCTATTCCTTCCCTTGCACTTTGGCATGCTCAACTTGGTCATGCATCTTTTTCTCGGGTACAACAACTGGCTTCTAGAGGTTTGTTAGGTTCAGTGTCTACAGAAAATTTTGATTGTGTTTCATGTCAGTTAGGAAAACAATCAACTTTGCCTTTCAATACTAGTGAATCAATATCCACTGATATCTTTAGCCTTATTCATTCTGATGTTTAGGGGTCTTCCTCTATCTCTAGTATTGGTGGATCTCGATATTTTGTTGTCTTTGTTGATGATTACTCTCGCTATAGCTAGATTTTTAATATGAAACATCATTCTGAATTATTGCAAGTATATTCTAATTTTGCAAAAATGATTGTAACTCAATTTTCCAAACGTATCAAAAATTTTCGATCTGATAATGTTTTTGAGTACATTCAATATGCTTTCCAAGCTATTTTGCATTCCTATGGCACTATTCATCAAATAACTTGTCTAGGTACCTCTCAGCAAAATGCTAAAGCCGAACGAAAACTTCATCATATTCTTGACACTGTTCGTGCTCTCCTTTTCTCTGCCAAAGTTCTTGCTCTTTTTTAGTGTGAAGTTGCTCTTCAGCTATTCATGCTATTAATCGTATTCCAAGTCCGGTCATCTAAAATCAAACTCCATATGAGCACCTTTTTAGGTCACCTCTAGATTACCACCACCTTCGCTCCTTCGTTCTACTTGTTTCATTCTTCTTCAGCCACGTGAGTATAACAAACTTGAGTCTCGGTCAAGACTTTGTTGTTTTCTTGGCTATAGCGAAACTTAAAAGGGGTATCGGTGTTATGATCCTGTTTCTTATCATCTTCATATCTTTCACAATGTTGTCTTTTGGGAACATCGCCTCTTTGTCGAGCTCTCTCACTTCCGTGCCTTCCTATCTTCCTCCTTTGTCTTAGATCTTTTTCCAGATGAAGCACATATTCCTTCTATAACTACTCCTGATCCTCCTGTAGTTGCTCTTGATTCTCCTGTAGACTTCTCTATCCAACCACCAAATATCCTTGATCCCTTTCCTAGTTCACCCTTTAATGAATAGGTGGAAGATGAACAGGTCGAAGGTGAACTACCCAACCCTGAGCTTGGGTCCCCTGCTTCTGCTCCGCCTGAAGATCATGCACAAGACATTCCACCTTGTCACTCAACTCGGGTAAGATCCATTCCTACATATTTACTTGACTATCATTATTACACTGCCCTTACTACACTGCACGAGCCTCACACCTATCGTGAGGCTTCCACTGACCCTTTATGGCAGATTGTAATGAAAGAGGAGCTTAATGCATTATCTAAAAACCATACTTGGGACTTGGTGACTCTCTTCACTGGGAAATCTGTGGTTAGTTGTAAGTGGATCTATAAGATTAAGACTCGCTTTGATGGGTCCATTGAGCGCTATAAAGCTCGTCTTATTGCAAAATGTTTTACACAGGAGTATGGGATTGATTATGAAGAGATTTTTGCTTCGGTTGCTTGTATCTCATCTGTTCATGCCCTTTCAGCTATTGCTGCTACTAGTAAATGTGACATTTTTTAGATAGATTTCAAAAATGCATTCCTTAATGGGGATTTAAGTGAAGAAGTTTATATGCAACCTTCTCCTGGTATCTCTATTGAATCAAATAAGGTTTGTCACCTTCGACGTGCACTTTATGGCCTTAAACAAGTTCCATGAGTTTGGTTTGCCAAATTCAACTCTACCATCTCTCGCTTGGGTTACATGGTCAGTCATTATGATTCTGTCTTATTTTTTCGTTGCACTAAGAAAGACACTATTTTACTTCTCCTGTATGTGGATGATATGATCATAACCGGTGATGACCTCAATGACATTCAAGAACTCAAGGATTTTTCAATCAGCAGTTTGAGATGAAAGATCTTGGACATCTCAATTACTTCTTGGGTCTTGAAATCACTCATTCTACAGATGGACTTTACATTACTCAAGCCAAGTATGCCTCTTAACTCTTGTCTCGAGCTAGACTCACTGATAGCAAGACTATTGACACTCCAGTTGAGCTTAATGTGCATCTGACTCCCTCAGGGGGGAACCCATTGTCTAATCCCTCTCTTTACAGACGCTTGGTTGGCAGCCTAGTTTATCTCACTATTACTCGTCGAGACATTTCCTATGCTGTTCATCTAGTGAGCCAGTATCTGTCTGCTCCACAATTGACTCACCATACTACTGTTCTGTGCATTCTTCAATACCTAAAGGGCATTCTCTTCCATGGTTTTTTCTACTCTGCTCAGTCTCCTCTTATTCTCCATGCATTTTTTGATACTGATTGGGCAGGAGATCCCACTGATTGCAGGTCCACCACTGGTTATTACTTTCTTCTTGGTTCTTCTCTGATTTCTTGGTGAAGCAAGAAACAAACTCATGTGGCACGTTCCAGTACTGAAGCAGAATATCGTGCCTTTGCTAATACCACGTCTGAGCTCCTTTGACTACGATGGCTTCTCAAAGACTTAGGTGTGTCTACATCCTCGGCAACTCCTCTTTATTGTGACAACTAGAATGCATTTCATATTACTCACAATGATGTCTTCCATGAATGGACTAAACACATCGAGATCGATTGTCATTTTATCCATTATCATCTTGTCCATAGTGCTCTCAAGTTGATCTCAGTCTCCTCTAAAGATCAACTTGCAGATATTTTCACCAAGTCACATCCTAAGGGATGCCTTCATACTTTGGTTGACAAACTCAAGTTAGTTTCACATCCACCTTGAGTTTGAGGGGGGTTGTTAACGTGTATAGTATTATGGGCTTTAGTCCAAACTAGATTACTTGTATAGCATACATTCTTGTACTACACTCTTACTTGTACTGCACTCATATGCTTCCTATATAAAGGCACTCATGTGTATTCTTTTACTAAGAAATACAATACAATTATTTAGTATTTCTAACACTTTAAAAGGTGAAATCCTTTCAACTTTTCCCAGAGATGCTCCTTTCCTTTAAATAAAAATCATATGAGTAGAATGAGATTGAACTA
Organism: Quercus wislizeni; assembly: GCA_023055345.1. Taxonomy (NCBI): domain Eukaryota; kingdom Viridiplantae; phylum Streptophyta; class Magnoliopsida; order Fagales; family Fagaceae; genus Quercus; species Quercus wislizeni. The sequence continues at coordinate 27,607,090 of JALGQJ010000005.1, forward strand.
CTTCAAAAAGGCCTAATGGTAACTGCGGTAATAAATAGTAGATTATAGGACCATTTATATATATCTTAGAGATTGAACTGGGCAGAGGAAGTGGCATTCACTGTAAGAGAGGCAACGAGTCATCAACAAACGAGGTGTTGGTAGGTTCAGCTTGCAATGAAACAAATTTCTGGAAATCAACGATACCAAGGCCAGCTCAACAACTTTGAAGGCCTTAGGCGAAAATTTTAAGTGGGGTTTTTTTATATTTAAATATTAATTAAATAATATTTATTGAATTTTTTATTTTTATTTAAAATCTATTAGACATTTATAATAAGAAAATATTTATAGATAAATAAAACACAATTTATAATTAAAAATGATAATTTAACAAAAAATAAAATTTAAAGTATAGAATAATAGAACTTGTTTATTTCAATTTTTCTAAAACCATGACCACTTTATACTTTAAAGTCTAAACCTACACAAATAAAATTAATTTATTACATGGTTCAATATATAAATTATTAGTATCACTATAATACAAATGAGTTTTTTTTTCTTTTTTTAAGAAAGTAATACAAATGAGTTGATATGATATACATCAACTTATTAATTGGTGTGATAACTTATAATAGTTGATAAAGTAAAATTTGCATTAAAAAAAGGTAAAAGATATAGTGAGTGTGTGCATATACATTGAGTGTGAGTGTGTGTGGTTGGGTTAGTATGTGGCCGTGTGGCGTGTGGGGGCCAACTGTAAAGTGTGAACACCACTATGGGCTTATGGTTAATGGTTTGTCAGAATCAGCATGTGCTCATGTGCAGGTGTGCACTGTGCATAGTGCAATGTTATGGGTTGTGGGCTTTGCAAGAGAGCAAGACTAGTGTGTTATCCTAAGAGGTTATCAATCAAGTAGATTAAAAAATTATAATTTAAAATATTTAAATTGAATAAAAAGCAAACTTTTCAATGTTAAATATCAGAAAGATAGAAAGGGAGCGACGGGTTACCTCAGCTATGCTCACACTGTCCCCCTTCAATCTTGAATTTGCTGTGAATGACAATGAACAGAGAATGATTTCAAGCTATTACAAAGAATAACTGAGCTTATAGAAAAAGATCAAGAATCAAGATGAAGAAAAGAAAGGTAAGAATATAGATGGAGAGGTAGAGAAATAGAGAGATGAAAGATTTTTTCTTTTGTTTTAGAAATTTATAATCTCTATTTTAGCATATTTCAAGACAATTATGTTGTATTATTAATGAATTTGTCTGGTATTAATTTTGATTTTAGCATATTTCAAGAATGAGTTAATGAATTTTTCTCCTAAAATTTAATTTTGTTAGCTGAAGTTTGACTATTTTTGTTTTTTCCCTTTTTAACTTTCTGCATTTTAAGATACAATGAGATATTTTTAATGCATTTTATTGACTAATAAAAGTATTTAATTTTTTTTGTAATTAAAATATATAGATAAATAAATAAATATAATTTTTTTTTTTTTACAAGTGGGGGCCTTCTTTTATTTGGATGCCTTAGATAGTTGCATCAATTGCATCTATTGTTTAGACGGCCCTGAATGATGCCTTCACTGTCAAGCCACTCCCCATTCTTGCTCAAAAAGAAAGAAAAAAAAAATCAAAAGAAAGAAATGGATTCCTTAAGGTTGCATTTAGATGTTTGAATTTTGATTTGGATTTTAAAGTAATGGATTTCAAATCTATAAATTTTAAAATTCCTTATGTTTTATACCCATGATGATTTTGAAATTATAAAATTTAGAAGCTATTGAAGTGGTTTTTTCTAGAAAATAACAACAAAACCCAAACAATATCATTAGTTAGGAAACATTTTAAACTATTTTGGTTTCTAGCAATTCGAGTAAAGAGGGCTCGATTTCTGGTTTTTTATTTTATTATTTGCCAGCAGCTGAGTTGGTGGAGTGGCCACGTAGGCAGAAATAGAGTCCAATGGACTCGATTTCTTTGCATCAAGCACTGCCAATTTCCATCAGTTCTGTCTCATCACTCCCATCCCACAGCAGCATCAGCTTCCCACAGCAGCAACATCACGTGGGCATAACAGTCCCCCTACAGCAGCATCAGTCCCCAACCCTCCATGTGTCTGTGGGTCCCAGCTGGACTTGTCCTTCCTTGCCGTGGGGTCTCATAACTTCTCTGTATTGTGAAGAACATATTTAGAAACTCAACTCTTACCTCTTTGAAACTCACTCAGCTCACAATATACTAACATATTCACAAACTCACTCAGCTCTTACCTCTATGAAACAAGTTTTCTAAACTCACTTGCACTCACAGAACACTCATCTCACACAACACTCTCAGGTAATATTTTTACAATATTATGATTATTTGCTAGGTTTTTTTTTTTTTAAAGAAAAATTTAGAACATATTAGGAAAAGTTTTGTTTTTCTTATTTGTTAGTTACATATTGTGATCAATTTATTTGTTAGTATATTGTGATTATTTGCTAGATTTTTTTTTAAAGAAAAATTTAGAACATATTAGGAAAAGTTTTGTTTTTCTTATTTGTAAGTGTAAATATTGTGATTAATTTATTTGTTAGTATATTGTGATTATTTGCTAGGTTTTTTTTTAAAAGAAAAATTTAGAACATATTAGGAAAAGTTTTGTTTTTCTTATTTGTTAGTGTAAATATTGTGATTAATTTATTTGTTAGTATATTGTGATTATTTGCTAGTTTTTTTTAAAGAAAAATTTAGAACATATTAGGAAAAGTTTTGTTTTTCTTATTTGTTAGTGTCAATATTGTGATTAATTTATTTGTTAGTATATTGTGATTATTTGCTAGGTTTTTTTTTTAAGAAAAATTTAGAACATATTAGGAAAAGTTTTGTTTTTCTTATTTGTTAGTGTGTAAATATTGTGATTAATTTATTTGTGAGTAGTATATTGTGATTATTTGCTAGGTTTTTTTTTTTTAAAGAAAAATTTAGAACATATTAGGAAAAGTTTTGTTTTTCTTATTTGTTAGTGTAATATTGTGATTAATTTATTTGTTAGTATATTGTGATTATTTGCTAGTCTTTTTAAAAAAAAATTAATATTAGGACACATTTATATAAGATCATGAATCTACTTAAGAAAAAATATCTATAATGACTAGTAATATTATGATTAATTATTGGGAATATTTAGTAAATAATTGTGATTAAATTACAACATATTGGGGAATTTTTTTTTTGTTAGTGTAAATATTGTGATTAAATTATTTGCTAAGTTTTTTTTAAAGAAAATTAATATTGTGATTATTGGGAATATTTAGTACCAAATATTGTGATTATTATGTGAAAATTTGAGTACTCTAGATATGCAATTTTTTCCTTTTTATTTATATTTTTTCATTTAAGAGAATGTATAAAACTTTTTTGGCTAAAGGTTCGAAGCTCAAAATCTTATAAATCCAATTATTATTATTATTTTTTTAAGGAAGTTGCAACAGTAAAATTGTAGCATGAATCTGTGTGATAAACACATGGTCATGACCATGACCATGACCATGACCATTCATGAATGAATGTGTAAGGATGGTGCAGCACGAGCACGTATAGTTTGTGAAAAATTTACAAATATTTGGTGTTGTTACCATTTGTAACATTCTAAGTTAGGAAAAAAGGAGCAGACTTTAAAAATAAAAAGAGAGCAAACGCTGTCCATTTCCATAGCCCTTTAGGCTTTTAGGGGATTAGAAGAAGGCAAAAAGTAGTCATTGGGGATTTTTTAGAAAATAACTACAAATATTGTGATTATTGGGAATATTTAGTACCAAATATTGTGATTATTATGTTATTACAATATATGGGAATATTTGTTTTGTTTGTTAGTGTAAATATTGTGATAATATGCTAAGTTTAAAAAAAATTAATATTGTGATTAATTATTGGGAATATTTAGTACTAAATATTGTGATCAATTGTTAGGAATATTTAGTACTTTTAGGTCTTTCTCATGGATATGAAATGGATTATGAGTTTGATACCTAAGATAGTAGTCTTTTTACCATAAATTATTTCAAGATATATTTGTTTAAGATTTGTAACAGAGATTTCAATGGATAACTGGTTGATATATAATATTTTTGTTTATCATAACTGATTTGAATGGGTTTTGAAAGTCATGCCCCTAGAATGATTTAGAATTTTTAAAGAATATGAAATTGGTAATGACTATTTTTGTAAGATTAGTAAAGGTGAGTATATGCAAATTTGGTTGAGGTTAGTATTGTTGGCATTTCATACGCAAAGTTTTGTGATTGATGTTGATTGAGCATTATAAATTTGTCACTAACACAATTGCACTTGATGATCTATAGGTTGACAATGATCCATATAAGTATATACTACGGTGGACCCCTTAGCAATGCCAACCCTTATGACGGAGTCTCATTTCAAGGTCCGGGTATCCAGTGCTACTATATGATGATATGCTGTAAGCTAAAGACCCTGAATGAGCTGAAAGTAAAAATTATGGAAGAGTTGAAAGTGAACCCTACTTTGCATGACATACATATTACTTTCCGTTCTCCATATGAAGTCCTCAATCAATGCATTAATTACAGATATATGGCAATAACAGAGGACAAACATGTGAAATTCATGTTTAGTAAGATGGACAAATGGAAACAAGCAGCAGATTTTGAGTTGTACGTCACTTTGGAGCCGCGTGCAGAAGTCGACGTAGAGGAAGAAATTGTACAAACAACTACATCTCTACAGTTTGCAGTCCTAGATGATCGATGCACCACATTGGGAGGCTATACACCCCCTTTTCAAGAGACACCGGTAACAATTGAGAGCGAACCTGGAAATAGATATGAAAATCAATTTTGTACACATTGAGGTGAATCCTCTACAGTTCTAGTAGTTGAAGATGAAGATGAAGACGAAGACTGTTTTGGGGAAGATGGTGAGGATAGAGATGAGTATGAAGAGAGGATTGACGATGGTGACTTTGACAGGGGTCTTGATGACCATGAAATTACTTCCATTCCTCATGTTGATGATATGGCTGAATGTGGTGAAGATGATGAGGACGCTAATGTTAGAGTTCAGCATGTTACAAATACGACCCCCGTTTATGAACCTCCTGCCACATCATTTTATGAAAATACTTGGGAAAATATGGTTGATCCTGAAGTTGCTCAGCAAGCATTTGGTTCTTCTTGGAATGCAGACATGAATTTTGCGAAAGGGTTGATTTTTGCTAATAAAGAGGCGGTGAGACGTGCATTAACAATTTATGCCGCAAAGCATAACAGAAACTTTATGACTAATAGGTCGACCATAAGTAGTCTGTCTGTGAAATGCAGCGATGAATCATGCATATGGTACGTTGGGGCAGTTGCGAAGCCTGAACTCGGACTATGGATGGTCACATCTTATAGGGGTCCTCATAGTTGTATGCTCCTTGCCACGGCCCTTGATGGTAGAATGATGGATTGTAATTTTCTAGCAGCAGAATTTGTTCCATTGTTGGAAAAGAAACACATGGCAACAATTTATCACCTCAGACATTTCATTAAAGGGAAGTATTATGGGCATAATCTTTCTTACTATAAGATATGGGATACGAAACAACGAGCTATTGCAAAGATATTCGGGGATTGGAAAGAGTCTTATCAAAGGTTAAGAAAGTTATTGTTGGCATACTGGGATCAAGAACCTGGCACCCGTTTCTGGTTTCACACCATACCTAGGGTCGAGTTCGGTGATACAATATTGCGCTATATATTTTGGGCTTTCGCTCCATGCATTGCAGGATTCAGACATTGTAAGCCAGTGATCAGTATTGATGACCCATTTGTATGGTAAATATCGAGGGGTGTTGTTGATTGCAATGGCCACTGATGCCAACAACAAGGTTTTACCTCTTGCCTTTGCCGTTGTGGACAAAGAGTCAAGGCCTAGTTGGGGGTGGTTTTTAGAACGCCTCAGGAATGCACTGGGGGATGTGATAGCAGATAAGGACATCTGCATAATTTCTGACCGACATAAGGGTATTCAAAGTGCAATTGCAAACTGGCCTAGACATGATGATGGACGACAACGAGTAGTTCACATATATTGCCTTCGACATGTTGCTAGCAACTTCAACACGCATTTTCAGGATGCCACTTTAAAGTCATTGGCCTTGAAAGCGGGGTATGCTACTCAGGAAGCTAAATTTGAGTTGTACATGCAATCTATCAAGGAAGCTGAGATCGAGGCCCTTAGGAAGAAACGGAGAACCGAGCAGCAGGAAAGTCAACCCGACTCATCCATCATGCCATACACATATCTAATGAACGAAGATCTAGACAAGTGGACCCAACTACATGATGGTGGATACCGTTATGGGGCTATGACAACCAATGTCTCAGAGTGCTTCAATGGAGTACTCAAAGGTGCCCATGGCCTACCCATTGCTGCAATGGTTAAATTCACTTGGAGCAAACTTGTTGTGTATTTCCATGATCGACATAAAGAAATTACTCATGATCTCTCAAATGACAAGGTATGGACTAAATATGCCTTAAAAATATATGGACAAAACCTACAAAAATCAATTTCACACCAAATAAATCCGTTTAATAATCTGAATGGTATATATCAAGTAATTATTGCATATAACATCTATAGCTCTGGAGGGGGACACCATAGTTATGAAGTAAACATAATGGCCAGAACATGTGGTTGTGGAAAGTGGCAAATGAGAAAGATCCCTTGTTCACATGCAATTAAAGCTCTTCAGCACTTGGGGCAAGATGCGACTACATATATTGACCCATGTTATAGTTTGGTGAACGCCATTCACACCTACTCACATGCATTTGTGGTGCCAAAGTTAGATTCATTGTGGAGGGATGTGGATGGTCCAAAGTGGGTGCCTGACCCAAAACTATTGTGGGGCAAAGGTCGACCTGTGGTGTCTAGGATACGAAATGAGATGGATGGGGTCCAGCTAGAACCGGGAAGCCGGAGGCCAGATTCTGACTTGAGGGAGATTCAGCAAAAGTAGAGCTGTGGACTGTGTCATCAACATGGGCATAACCGTAGAAGATGTCCGCTTTCCCGTGGGGATTCGACAAGCAGTAATAATCCAAACTAGGTAAGTGATGCTTTTATATAAAATGCTATGATTGTATCAATTAGCCAAGTTGTATAGATTAATACGTATGTTTTGGGTTTTGGTATCTAACAACAATATTTGAATTTTTGCCAGGCATGCAAATTCTCGAGTTTGGAATGGCATTGTAGATGTAAATTGGGGTTCTCTTTATTATGTATTTGAACTTACTACTGGGTTGTATCGGCACAATTATTATTTTGTTTGTCACTGAATGAACTTGTAATTGAAGTATTTTGTATCCAATGTACCTGTTTCTAGATTGTGATATTATGACTGTTTAATTTTGTCTTTCAATTTTAAATCCCCACAATTTTGTAGTTTATATTGCTTACTACTCACTAGAATTCCTTGTTCCCATAAGCATTTAGCATAGAACTTTTGGCAGAAGAACATAAATGGCTTTTTGAATGCTGTTTTTGAGCATCTCTAGGTGCAAATTAATCATAACTATAGAAGATTGATGGAATGTCAAAGAGAGATGATCCATATGCTAGCAGGACAGGTTGTGGTACTAGACCTAATTAGATGTGTTCAACAAGTGGGTGGTCCTTTTCTTTCCCAGCATCCCTGAAAAATATTTGCTTTCTTCCCCTAATGTTTCATTGTAAATTTTAAGGTTGTTTATTTCCTCCTATTATAGTTAATTATACAAGACCAAAAAGAGAAATGGCAAGAGAGTTCCCACGTAAATGCAATAGCCTTATTATTTTGGTAAAAAAAAAAAAAAAAAATTAATTCTTTATTTTATTTTTTTAGGGGAGAATATTACTTGTAAGGGTTCTTTTGCTCCAAAAAAAAAAAAAAAAAGAAGAACTTTATTGAACCCAATGTTCACAATTCTTAACTATGATTTTTCCTGAATGCTATAGACACACACACACATCCTTCCCTTCCCCTTCAAGCAGTAATATATATTGTCAATGAATTATCAGCCCTTTAATTATTCGTGCTTTGAGCATTGATGCTACAACTTCCAATTGAAGCTTGGTCACTACCATTAGTGCAATCATGCTCATTCATCAAAAAACAACCAAAAAGAGAGACAATAAACACCCCAAAGAAACACTTATTTCTAAAGACACTCATAGGAAATTTCCCACCTCAAGCAGCAAAACCGGCTATGCATTTATCTAGTGAACAGATTATTGTTATCAATCACAACCTCCCATTTGTCTGATTTTTTTCCCCATTTTAAACATTGGTTATTTTATAAGGAAAAAATAAATTCTAACAATTTGTGATTGATAGAAGCATCAATGGAACACAAAAGGTGAAATAGATGATTTTTATTTATCAAATTACTATCATTTCGGTAAATCTCAACATAATTTAAAAGCTGTACATAGAAAATCCTTGTGCAAGCTATGCAATTCACATACAAAGCATTAGGCAAACCAGCATACAGATTATGAAGAGGCTATACGATCATAAATAAGATCTAGCTAAATCCAATCCATTTAACCAAGGATGGAACAAAGTGACAGATTACATATCAAAAACAATCAAATTATATAGCCAAAATGGATAGATGCTACACAGCTACACTATTGTTGCTTATAGTAGCCACCTTGGTGAGGAGGAGGGTATGGAGTTGGGATGGTGTAAGGAGCCCGAGGATGAGATCCAGATTGTTGTGCATGGGCATTGTAGTATGGGCCTTGCCACCCCGGATAAGCAGGTTGGCCATACTCATGGCTGAAGGGTAGTTGTTGTAAGCACCTGCGTTTTTATTATCCTGGAAACTGAGGCCCGCCATTTGTCTTTGCACATCTTCAGTCATTTCCCGGCACTGGATGTTTCTGGTCATGACAAAATCGTTGCATTGCTGCTTTACATTTGTGATTGCATCCTGTTGAAAAAAGACAACTCATTTATCAACTCTTTTTTTATGTTAATTCTATTGAAAAAAGGAAATCTTGGGTACACATGATGTATATACAAGTTACAAACATTCCTAAAGAATTAGGAAGAGAGTCAAACAAAAGTGGAAGGAATTCCTCCCTCTCACTCCACAACACATGCATTACCATGATTACCAATACAAATATGCCACCCAGGAAGTACATACACATCTCCCAAAAAAAAAAAAACCAAAAAACTAAAATTTATGATGCAGACCAAATAACTAGTCACTTCTAGCAAAGTTCACAAATACAATAATGAAAAGAATCACGTACACATGCTCACAAGGAGAGATCTATGCACATCAATAATATTAAATCTCCCCCGTAGCTACAAAGAGGAGCAAGTGTATACTTGAACAATAACTATATTAAATAAATACTTGCACTGCACAGTCTAACCAAACATTTCTAACCTGTAGAGTAACATAAAATTTCAGTCCCTCATTGATGTTCTCCTTAATCTCTCTGAAATTTGCTATGGCAGCTTGAATCAGCTTGTAACATTTCTCACGAGATGTTGGAAAAAAATAGCAGGGAAAAGATCAACACAGAAGCCAACAAAAACTGACATGCCAGAGCAACATGGTCTACATGAAAAACTTTGAGCCATTCATTACACTCTAAAAAGTACAGCATGAATGTAGATTTGTTACACATTAATGATACAAAAATGCCAGAAAATTGAATGAATGCTTAAAAAAATACACATTTGCCAAACAGATAAAAATAGTTATATATATATATATATATATTATAATCCAAAAAAAAAAAAAACAAACAAACCTTTATAATCTTCAAGATTAAAGATGGCTGAAAAATCATCATTCTGAGCCTGAAAGAAATGTCAAACAATTATTTGAGGATCATGAAATCCCTCTTAAAATCTCTCCTTTTTTTAAACTGAGAAGATATTAGAGACTAACAATTATATGAATAAAGATGTCAAATTTGGTTCATAGCATATTCTCCAGTCAAAACCAATTCTATTTGGTAAAACATCACATTTAGTACAAGAAAAAAGAAAGTTGATATTCAAAGAAAATAAACAAAAAAAAAATGCAGTCAAATAAAGAATTAAACCTGGATTTGCAGCAACAATTGTTCTTGTGCCTCAATATTGCGGGCAATATCTTCACTAATGCGATCATATTTTGCTGTAACTCTGCTATCTGGACCAGCATTTCCTGTTTGACCCTCCTCAGATCCCTAAGTTGCTGTAACTCTGCTTCCAAACCAGCAGGGCCCCCACTTATCTGCACTGCCTCCACATCTTCTTTGAGCTCCATTGGGAGAGTAAAATTCCCTTCTAAAGCTAGAATGGAATCAGGAAGGTCCATCTCTTTGAGCCTTACTCTATCTGCAAACTCACTGGCTTCTTGTAATTTTTCAGCTTGTGTTCTGATAACATCATCAACCATTTCAGTATACCTAGAAAGTGCCTTTGCACTGCTGTCAGGAACAAGGCTTGCAAACATCTTCTCTGAAAAACTCTCTGAAAACTTAGAGTTTCAATTACAGAAATGCAACAATGAAACAACAAGAAAATAGAACTAAGAAAACAGAGAGAGAATTGAAGCTTCTGAAATCTTTGAATTGAATATATTTTCTACAATTACATACAGAGACGTCTAACACCTATTTATACATTCCAGAGGAGAGAGATAGCATCAGATAAGTTGATAACTGCCTCACACGTATCTTAACAGCTTCACACACGTGTTCAGATTTTCTAACTGCCAAAACTAACTCTTAACAACTTAATAATCTTACTCATACATCAAAAACGGCACCGTTCCTCTTCTCCAGGAAACGGATTCTAATATGATCAAAACGACATCGTTCCATTTAATGAGAAACGATGACGTTTTGATTCATTTTACTTTTGTGTGCACACAGTCTTGCACACGACACCGTTTTGACAGAAGTAGCCGTTGGAGCTTCTTCTTCTTCCTTGTGACTTGAATGCGCTGGACTTTCAGTATCAGTGTCATGTCTTTCATCCCCCCTCAAACGAATGGGGAATTTCCACATGAGTTTGGAAGTAAGCCAGTTGAACCGAGGAGAAGGAAGACCCTTAGTAAACAGATCAGCCAATTGGTCATGCGTGGAGATGAATTTAAGCATCACATCACGCCTAAGAACCTTCTCTCGAACAAAATGGTAGTCAACTTCAATGTGCTTGGTACGGGCATGAAACACAGGGTTAGTGGCAATGGCTAAAGCACTGACATTATCACACCAGAGAAGAGGAGGATGAGGAAGGTACAAACCAAAATCACGCAAAAGCATTCTAATCCAATACAACTCAGCAGTGGTTGAAGCCAATGCACGGTATTCAGCTTCAGTGGATGAACGAGAGACAGTGCCTTGTTTCTTGGCTGACCAGGAAATAGGGGAATTGCCAAAGAACAGAACCATACCAGTAATAGATCGCCTATCCACAGGGTCCCCAGCCCAATCAGAGTCACTATAAGCAGATAGTGAAATAGGACCAGGAGTGAAAGCAATTCCAAAGTGCAAGGTGCCTTGAAGATATCTTAGAATTCGTTTAGCAGCTTGAAGATGGTTCTGAGTAGGAGAACTCATATGTTGACAGGCTTGTTGGACAGCAAAGGAGAGGTCAGGTCTGGTGAAGGTAAGGTATTGTAAGGCACCAACTAAACTCCTATAGGGAGTGGGGTCAGATAACAAGGGGCTGTCATTAGGAAGAAGATGGGAATTTGGAGAGGAAGGAGTCTTACAAGGCTTACAATCAATCATATGAAACTTATGAAGGAGATCAGAGGCATATTTGGTTTGATGAACAAATAAGCCAGTGGAAGTGTAATCAATTTGTAGACCAAGGAAATAGTGAAGTAAGCCAAGATCCTTGAGATCAAAGTCCACCCCTAACATCTTAATAATGGAAGAGACAAAGCTGGAAGTGTTGCCTGTGATGATAATGTCATCTACATACAGTAACAGAAAAGCAATGGAAGAACCATGCCTCAAAATGAAGAGATTACCATCAGCAGGTGAAGCCCAGAAGCCAATATGGAGTAATTGAGAGGTGAACCTCTCAAACCATGCTCTAGGAGCTTGTTTGAGACCATAGAGAGCTTTGTGCAGGAGGCATACATGCTTGGGAAAGGCAGGATCAACATATCCCTGTGGCTGGGCCATGTACACTTCTTCTTTAAGCACCCCATGTAGAAATGCATTACTAACATCTAGCTGCCTCAATTCCCAACCAAATTGAACAGCTAAGGCAAGAAGAATCCTCACAGTAGCAGGCTTGACCACTGGGCTAAAAGTCTCATCATAGTCCATGCCATATTGTTGTAGATAGCCCCTTGCAACCAATCTGGCCTTATGTCTGGCTATAGAACCATCACTGTGCTTCTTTAGCTTATAAACCCATTTGCAAGTGACCACATTTTTGTGAGGAGGAAGAGGAACCAAGGACCATGTAGCTTGTTTCTGTAAGGAGTGAAACTCAGCATCCATAGCAGCCACCCATTGAGGATGTTTGGAGGCAATAGTGAAAGAGGGAGGTTCTGTGATGGTGTAATCAGCTTGAACCTGCATAACTCTAGGCTTGTAGATACCATGCTTTGACCTTGTGAGCATAGGATGAGAATTAGAGGAACTAGGAACAATGGCAGTAGAGACAGGTACACTAGGAGCAGGTTGAGAAGAAGGGAAAGAAGGAACAGAAGAAGAAATAGAAGGAGGAACATCCAGTGGGGGAGGAACAACAGGAATAGGAGTGGAGGAAGAGAGAAAAGAGGGAAGAAGAGAGGAGGTGAGGTCAGGAGGTGGAGAGACTGGGATAGGGTCAATAGATGAAGAAATAGAGTCTTCAACAATCATTGAGGGTAGAGATAACCAATTTGTGAGAGATGAAGTGAAAGGAATATGAGGATTAGTGAGGTTAGGATTACTAGCAAAGGGAAAGAGAGATTCATTAAACACTACATGACAAGCAATGTAGATTCTGTTGGAGGTAGGATCAAGGCATATGTAACCTTTGGAAAGTGGAGGATAGCCAAGAAAGATGCAAAGCTTAGACCTAGGCTGCAGTTTATGTTGGTTAAAAGGCCTAAGGTATGGATAACAAGCACACCCAAAAGTCTTGAGAGCATGAAGAGGGGGTGGCTTTGAATGAATTCTTTCCCAAGGTGAAGTAAAACCTAAGACAGAAGAAGGCATCCTATTGATAAGGTAGGTTGCAGCAGAGAAAGCATAGGACCAATAGTTGAGGGGAAGATGAGACTGGTATAGAAGTGTGAGACCAGTTTCCACTATGTGTCTATGCTTTCTTTCGGATACACCATTCTGAGCAGGAGTGTGAGGACAGGAAGTTTGATGTAGGATTCCAGAAGTTGAACAAAAGGACTTAAAGTCATGATTAATATACTCAGAACCATTATCAGTCCTAAGAACCTTAAGGCTAGAACTAAACTGAGTTTCAACCATGGATTTAAAGTGTTTGAAGACAGATAGAACCTCATTTTTATGTTTAAGAAGAAATAGCCAGGTGAAACGTGAGTAATCATCAATAAAGATTACATAGTAATTGAAACCAAGCAAAGAAGTGAGTGGAGAAGGACCCCATACATCACTATGCACAAGTTCAAGAAAAGATGTGGAAACAAGAGGTGTTTTATTCAAATGAAATCTGTGCATTTTAGCACTTATACAGTATTCACATGATGAACAAACTTCATCAATCTGGGACACAGAAACAGAAGGAAAAACATGTTTTAAAGCAGAAACTAAGATCTTAGAACTGGGATGGCCAAGTCTGTGATGCCATAGCAAAATAGAACTTGGTTTGACAGTAACAAAGGCTGGATTCTGAATGGAATTGAAGCAGGAATGTGTATGCAGACTAGGATTGGATGGGATGGGATATACTCCATCTTTACTAAATCCTTTGTAGAGGATCTTCCCCGTGGGTAAATCCTGAATTGAGAACTTATATGCATCAAAATAACAAAAAGCATTATTTTGAAGACAAAGTTTATGAACAGACAGTAGATTTGAAGCAAGATCAGGTACTCTTAAGATATTATCAAGCCTAAAGTTATGTGTTGAGGTTCGAAGCTCACCATTGCCAATGTGAGTAACTGGCAGTTCTTGACCATTGCCAACTGTAACAGCTTCTGATCCTTGGATTGGTTGCTGCATAAGAGAAAGCTGTGACAAATTAGGAGTCACATGGTCTGAGCAGCCTGTGTCAGTGAGCCAAGCATTGGAAGCTTGAACTTGAGCAGCATTAGCTACCATGGAAGCCAATTTTGCAGGTGGATGCCTGCCTTGGTATGTAAAGTCCATTCTATGGTAGCAATCAAGGGCTGAATGGCCACTTTTGCTACAGATTTGGCATGTAGGTCTGCTTGATAGTCCTGAGTTCTGATTGGATTGCTTAGCTTGATTAAAGTTTTGAAACTGAGGAGAGAGTCCTGAATTGCCTTGGTTGAAATTCTGAAGTTGATTGTGATTGACATAGTTACCATTGTAGTGAGAACCTCCAGAATTGTGATAACCTCTACCTCTTCCTCTCTGATTATTACTCCTACCTCCTCTTCCTTGTTGAAAGCCTTGATGATGAAACTTTGCAGCCATAGCCATAGAAGCTGAATCAACTGTACTAGATCTCCTCTTAATCACTCTTTCCTCAGCATTAAGCAAAACATTCAACTCTTCAACTGATAATACATCACTTCTAGTTCTAATTGCTGAACTAAAGGAATCATATTCAGATGGAAGTCCATCAAGAATGATGTGAAGAAGTTCTTCATCATCTACAAACACAGAAACAGCAGCCAATCTATCTCTAGCTTGTTTGATTTTCTGAAAGTATCCATCAATAGAATCAACACCTTTCTTAATTGCATTCAACTCATTTCTCAAGCTCATCACATGAGACCTTGAGACAGATGCAAACCTTTTCTCTAACACTTTCCAAACTCCTCTAGCTGATTTCTGCCCAACTGTAAGAGCAAGAATTGCTGGAGAGAGTGTAGAGTTCAAGAAAGTAAACATAGCTTGTTCTCGGTTCTTCCAAGCTATGAACACTGGATTAACCTCATTAGTAAAATTACCAGATGTATCTCTGAGAAATCTATCTGGAGCATTGATTGATTCATCAAGAACATCAATCATAGAATAGGTATCAAGAATTACCTCTATTTGATGTTTCCACACAATGTAATTTCCATAATCAAGTTTCACAGTCATCATGGAAGACATGTTTGACAGCAGCAACAGTGAAGTATTCACAGGTAGATTCGTAGTAGCCATGGCAGGTGTTGAAGCAGATGTTGAAGAAGTTGAACCAGTCGGAGCAGAAGCCATTGAATTTGATCTAGGCTCTGATACCATGAAAAACTCTCTGAAAACTTAGAGTTTCAATTACAGAAATGCAACAATGAAACAACAAGAAAATAGAACTAAGAAAACAGAGAGAGAATTGAAGCTTCTGAAATCTTTGAATTGAATATATTTTCTACAATTACATACAGAGACGTCTAACACCTATTTATACATTCCAGAGGAGAGAGATAGCATCAGATAAGTTGATAACTGCCTCACACGTATCTTAACAGCTTCACACACGTGTTCAGATTTTCTAACTGCCAAAACTAACTCTTAACAACTTAATAATCTTACTCATACATCAAAAACGGCACCGTTCCTCTTCTCCAGGAAACGGATTCTAATATGATCAAAACGACATCGTTCCATTTAATGAGAAACGATGACGTTTTGATTCATTTTACTTTTGTGTGCACACAGTCTTGCACACGACACCGTTTTGACAGAAGTAGCCGTTGGAGCTTCTTCTTCTTCCTTGTGACTTGAATGCGCTGGACTTTCAGTATCAGTGTCATGTCTTTCATTCTCCTTGCTCGCATCCAATAATGTTAACTTGCTAATTGCATCCAGAAGTTGTGCTGGAGCCCCCTTTGCAGATTTCTTTGACTCCGTTATAGCACTAACCGCACTCCTTAACCATGCAATTTCCTCAGCAATCTCTTCTTTCTCGTGTAGCTCTAAACTGTACCTATAGCAAGCTTCTGCATAAAATAGAACCGCCTTTAGTTGGAAAAGGTGATAATAATTGTAAGAACTGACTAGGTATTTGACTAAAATTTAATTAGAAAGTAATGCACAGACAATAACATACATTCACATCCTAGAATTTTTGCTAACTAACACCTTATATCTTTTACTAGGGGGGAAAATGATTCACAATTACTTTTGTAAGGTCATATGTTCTGGAGCCTTACAACTATAGGTTTATAAAAAATAAAAATAAAAAACTCCTTACCTCCTTTAACTTTTCAGGACCCACTTCCACCAACTCTTCAACTGTGCTGTAATAATCAAGATGAATTACAGTGTGCTGAGCAGGAACACTTATTTAAGCTAGGGGGTAGATAAATCAACGCACAAAAGTAAAAGAAATATAACCTTGGCAAGTACCTCCCCTTCATTTTCTGCTAGGGCCTTTGTGTTAGCCTTAACACTTGCATGGCAATGCTTACTTCAAATCCCTCTTTTTCAGCTTTCTCCCTTGCTTGAGCCTGCAAATTTTAGATATTTAGTCAAAATTGCTGCCTATTCAACAGGAATGTTGATAGGAGCTCTTGTTTTCATATACATGGGAAAGGAATATTTTATACGTATAATGGGAATATAATTAGCAAAGTGAACAAAAAAAAGGTATTATATTAGTGCCACTCTAGTATTCCGGAGGTATTCATGATAAAAAAAAATATATTATCACAGAAAGATAAGCTTATTTTACAATGAAACAAGTCAAACAACATCTCAGCAACCCCAACTCTAGAACTCAGTGAAGGCTTCTTGACCATAACATCAGCTCCAACATAATTTCCTATGTCAACTTACTAAACTAACTAAGTTTGAGCAAATTTACTTTTTTTTTTTGAAGTAAGATGTAGTATTTTTGCAATATCTGAGACTTTAGTTTATTGAACTTGACTAATAATTATTATATGGGATCAGTAGCAATGTCTAAAGCAACTGAAAAAACCTACAGAGTTGTCTTCTATGTTGGATGTTGGGGTTTCCCCTGAGTCATGTCTTGCAGCCATTAAGGAACTTGTACCAGGAGATTCTGGCGGAAACACAGTATTCTCTGAAGCATATATCCGAGGAGGGATAATGGGCTCTGGTGGTGAAATAGTAGACAGATAATGCAAGAGCATCTGTATAATTAGGACTCCAAGAGCAATTTTAGAAAATCTTTGGTTGCAGGTTTTTCACAATGTTCTACTTTCAGCAATTTAGCCATGCAATCATTTATTATTTTTTCTGCTGAGTCACCACACAGCAGTTGCTGAATCTTTCTAAACCTACATGTGATCTTCACCAAGATGGTCTGGCTGCATTGTTCAAGTGCACTATCCTAAGAAAAATTTCAAGTCCATCTGATTGAATTTGATAATTTTCCCTGGTAGTTTTTTAATGAGGTGTGTAAAATGTTGCCTATCAAAACTAACAAAACTGCCGGGGAGGGGTGTCAGCTAGTTCTCCTAAATTACTCAAAGTTTCCTGCACTATAGATTAAGTTGAAAAAGAAATGCTCCCAAATCTAGCATATTTTTTGTTACCTTTGACGTCTTATAGTCCTAGAAGAGATCATATGAGACTGTAAACGCCATTAAAGTTGCTATTTTAAAGTCCTACCCTAAGATCACACACATGCAAGAAATCATCCCATCTTAGATATATCATAAGACAAGATCAAAATATATAGCTACCTTAAAAGCGGCTGCATATGCTGCCTGTACATTTGACATGCCTTCAAAAGGCAATTTATTGTGGATGAGCTCCCACAGAACAATTGCAAAGCTGTAGGCATCCACCTTGTGACTGTAATGCTTCTTTTCCCCATGCCTCAGTGTGACTGTGCAGTAAAGCTATCTCCAAATAGGGAAAGAATCATTAGTAAATACAAAACACCAATTGCCTGAACAATATAAACCTAAAACCTTCAAGCAATTGAGTACCTCTGGAGCCATCCAACGATATGTCCCTGTTTCAGCCGTCATCATCTTTGTTAATGACTTTTCTCTAGCTAGAATACTATCTTAAGCTTTATTTCATTTCTGTGTTTTTTCTTCTTCTTCCCCCCCTTTCCCCCTTGTTACAACCACTCAAGTTGATTAGTCGACCCCCACAAGTCAAGTTGTTTACTAAAATGTCAACACCATACAGGATTTCATAATCATGATTGACAAGTATCCCAGGACTAAATACTCTTCTTCATATGTCAGTTACTTGCAAGAACAAAATTCAATTGCAATTATCAACCAACTGAAAAATGGAGATACAAATGGTATATGCAAGTAACACATTCACCATGTTATGCAACACCGTTGTGAATCCTTCTAATAGAAGTTAGAATTGAACTACAAATGACTTAGTAAAGACATGACACACTTCCAGCTAATAAAATATTATGTTCTTTTCTTTTGTGAGTTAACAACAACTGTACAAACAACAGAAACTCCAAACAAAATAGCAAAATAACTGTACCAGGTTTCAGATCCCGGTGAATGATCCCATGGGAGTGTAAGCATTCCATAGCGCGAGCAATATCAAGTGCAAACCCGATTGCCACATGCATATCCAAGCAGCTTGGCCGCAAATTCAACAAGTATCTACGCAACGTCCCATATATTGAGAAGTTCAGTTACTATCACCATAACAGGTTCCTTGCAAGCACCAATAAACTGGTAATACACAAGTAGACATAGTCGTGTCAGATATTGACTAAATGCTCACTTCAATGGTTTCTTCTAATCACTAACAATATTACTTAATGTTCTTGCCTCTGTGAGAGCATAAAAGAATTGAATTTTCTTGCACAGAGTGGCAAGGAAAGAAATAGTTAAGATAGTAATTGTGAAGCCATTTTTGCATTTCTTTCCTTTTAGGCTGTTTAGATACTTATTGTGTCCTATCTGCTACATCACTATTGTTAAATTCATAACAGTCCAGGCAGAAGCTGCAGTCAATATCTACACTAAATCAAAGGGATAAGAACCATTGTTCTTGTACAAAACTCCTTAATAGCTGCATAAAGTCCCAAAAACAGAAAACCATGGTTGACTCTAGTAAGGTTGTATGCAGTCACATTGTTTGAGAAATAAAAAAGATTCAACTCAGCGGCACATAAAGGGGCACAAACCTAGTACATGGGGGGACTATACAAAGAAAATGCCCAAACAAAGATGTAAAGCAGTCCACTATAACTCTCCAAGAGTCCAAGTTTTCATGTTAGTTGTAATACTTTCTTTGAAGTGAAACCATCAGAAATTCCCTATCCCTTATGTTATTAATAGGTCTATTCCCTCAGCATGAAAATCGAAATACAATGGCAGATGAAAACAAATTTTACATTACAGTATATGTACTTCTATTTCCACTAGATCCTACAACTTATATATGATGCTTAAGTCACCTACTTGCTTTTTCTATGTTTTTTTTTTGTTTTTTTTTTTATTTTTTTATTTTTATAAGTAGCAAAGAACATTTAAGAAAAAGAAAGGGCACAGCCGTAGTAGACAGGATGCATACTAGCAATATGTAAGAGAAAAATAAACCTAAGATCTAAAACTACAAAGATCCATAAATTTCCAAGAAAGAGAATGAAACTCAACCCCTTATTCGCTTTTAACATTTCGAAATTTGTTACAAGCAAGAATTCCAATAATAACTTGGTAAAGAAGAATTATTATCCTGTAATTCTCACACTAAACCTATTGTTTCACAAAAATGATTGATAATGTACCACACTGAAACTTTGCAACAAAATCAAATTGAAAACCCAATAACAAAATTCACATACACATTCAGATGGGGTGCTGATCCTAATGCATTTTGCGCTTATGCTGTTGTAACATACCGTCAGTTTAAAAAAAAAAAAAAAAAAATGTAAGTCATCATTTTGTGGACCACATGTGCCCCCACCTAACCCCACTACCCATCATTCTCATCCACTCAATTTCACCCACATCTCTTCTCTCTTTGGCCGGCTCTCTCTTTTCTTTCTTTCATTTTCTCTCTTTTCATTTTACTGAAACACACACACACTCACCGCTAGCCTCCACTCCAAAACACACCATCTCACCATCATTTTTCCGGCAAGATCACCGGAAAAATACTTAGGAACTCCAAAGCATCTTCATCATTTTATTTGAGGTAAAAGTTCAAATATTTTTTGATGGGTATTATGTTCTTGTTTGAGGTTATTTTACCCAAGCTTTAATAATGTTATTCATGTGATTCAAGAGCTTTGGAAATGATATTCATGTGTTTATATGTATGGGTTTTGGTCTTGGTGGATGTATTTGATGAGTGAGTTCATGATTTTTACAATGATGACTATCTAAGGCTTGTTATGGTGAAAATTTAGAGGTTTTGAGTTATAGTATGTGATAGATGATGAATATAGCTTTTATTGATTATTTGGAGCTAATTAAAGATTTAAATTGTTTGTCTTGGAGAAAATTATGATTTTGGTGTCATGGGTCACTTGATGATGTTATAAGAATCTTGTGGGAAGCACTTGTAAAGTGTGGAGGTTTTGATGTTAGATATGAAACCTTGAAAGATTTATGAGTGTAAATGGGAGTCTATACCTTGCAAATTAAAGTGTTTTGAGAAATTTTGGAAGTAGAATACATTACATGTGAGGTTGAATACTAGGCTTGCCTAATTGAGTTCTTACTTGGCAATTCCTAATTTATAGTTAGATACAATTTCAAGCTTTGTGCTCATTGTGATAGATTTGCTTGACATTGTTTAGGTTCTAGCTAATCTCCCCTTGGAGTTTGGAGAATTAGGATTTTGCGGTTGCGAGGTAAGTAGCTTTTAATGGGTATTTTTGGAAAATAACCATGTCTTATAAATATTGTTTTTGAGTTAAACACATTTTGGAAAATGATATATATGGATATATGCTTTCTTAAAAGTATTGTGTTGTGACCCTTACTATATATGAAAAATGCATCATATTTGGTATTGCATTTGGGGAAATGCATGAATTGTTGATATGGAAAAATGAGCATCTTTTATTTAATCTTTGATAAGAAAATCATTGATTTTATGGTGTATTGAAAAATTTAAAGATGCTTATCTTGTCTTGTATTATTTGAGAAATCGTTAGAAAATCTTTTGACAAGAATGAAATTTGAAAACCTTACAAACTTTGTAGAAGTTAGATTATTTAAGGTTTTCTGAAACTACTTGGATATGAACTGTGTTTCAAAGTAGGGTAACCTGTGAGTTTATGTGATTTTAGCCCTATGCCATGTGTGATTTCCCGGTGATCACCCGATTTGGTTTCCATAGTCTTTGTGACAATGGAATCAAATTTAGGTCAGTGCCCTTTCACTTTGGATGACGCGTTCTTCCCTGCTATCCATGGGGGGAAGAGGTTCCTTGATTGTGTGTGGGTGAGGCTGCTGTCCATAGGGCCAAGAGACCACATGCAAGAGAGGTCCTATTTGATGCGCTCTCTCTGCTGCCCATGGGGGGAGAGAAAAATCTTGAGGGTATGGGTGAGGCTGCTATCTATGGGGCCAAGAGTCTACATACCAGAGAGGACAATATCATATCAGTTGTGAATGGGTGGATCCCCTGACCAGTTTATGTGGTAATGTGGTAGATTTGTGATAATTTATCTTATATTAGATATTATGGTTTTAGAAATTATATTGTTGATGCTCACAAATTATAGTATATAGTTTCAAGATATTTACTTTGAGAAACTTTGTGTTTCATTTTGTAATCATTCTTGTCATATTATTATTATTGAAGATGAAACTTGCATTTCCCCCACCACCATTAATGTGCTACTTACTGGGCTCTGTCTCATTCCAATATTTTTTTATAAACTTTTCAGAGTAGGCAACAATCTTTTGAGACAGCTTTTTGGTGGCTAATAATAGTTAGACTAACTACTGATGGAGGTTGAATTTTTGTAATGAATATATTAGATGGTGTACATCTTAGACTAGGCTTGACTCATTTTTTGTATATTATAGTGGTTATGACTGTACTCCCACTGATGGGACAAGCTGTTGGTATGTAATTGTTTATTCAGACCTCTATTCTTTTATGGCCTATGATCCTTGTAATTAATGCTTAGAGCTCTGACTTACTCTAAGAGTATATTCTATGGGATTATTATGATATTTCTTGTTGTTAGCACTTGATAAGAATTATGTGGATTGAATTGTCAAAAAGGAAAAATTTACAGGTACTTAAGACATCTCTCTCATGCTTTGGACCCTTTGGGGTTCGGGGCGTGACAACTGTCTTGTATAGTGTCTGGTATGTGGGGGAGGGGGTACTGCACCTCCTTCGTAAGGCTCCTCGCGTTGCGGCAAAAATGGAGTTACAACCAAACAATGGATTACATGAATTCGAATACCAACCATAACAAAGAGTATACTATATGCTCCATGCATTAAATGACTTAACATACCGTAGGGCCAGCCTTGTGTCCTGCTTTGTGACCACCTGTCCCACAAGGAGGTGCTTTTGTTGTGCGTTTAGGTCGAACTTATGGGGGTGATTGTAACCCAACTACTTGCTCATTCTCAACATGCACATCTCGGTGTTTTGCTTGACTCCCAACAACTGAAGATCCTACAACTGCGGGGGAGGATGGTGTACCAGGGGAGATGTGAGTGAGGCCCGTAGTCATGGGATGTGTATGCAGTCTAGGAGTAGGCATGAATGACATGGACTGACTATGGGGTGGAACATGGTCTATATGACCAATGCTATACGAGGGGGATTGAGTGTGCATGACAGGAGGGATTTGACTAAAATCATAGCCAAGATCAAAGGATGGCAGGGTAAATGAAAGATGAGCGGGGTCAAAAAATGTAGGTGGGGTGTGTGAAGGGATCTCGGGGTGAGAAGATGCATCAGCAGCGGGTAGAGGGGTCTCTAGGTTAGGAACTGCATGGGCAGTACGTGGAGGGATCTCTGGGGAAGAAGATGCATGTGGAGGCGGAAGGAAATCTGGTGCAGGAGATGCATGTGAGGGTGGAGGGAACTCTACCGCAGGAGATGCATGTGGGGGTGGAGGGGGACCCAGCCTACTAACAACCTGATGGGGTACAGCACGCTGACCATGGCTATGGCTAGCACGAGTTGAGCTCGTGCTTGGTTGTCTAGTATCTTCTGGTGCTTCTGGATTTGCCCCATCAATGTCTTCCAAGGGAAGTTTGGCAGTTATACGACAAAGGCGTTCCACTGCCTTAAGTACATTGGTAATCTGCGTGTACTCAGGACTACCTACTGCATGCCGCATTAACAACTGCTTGTGACTGGCAACCTGCAAGTAAATAAATACAATTAGTATATGCTCCATGCAAAAATGGTGGTACACAACAAAATTTGAAAAGAAAGGTGGAAGCAATTACCATAATAAGAATTGACACAGTAGTGTGGTTGACGAACCTCCAAGTCACCTTACCGTACCATTCGAAGTATGGATGAGCAGGCGACATATCACCCTCTAGTCGTACTCCATGACATAGAGATCGTGCTCTTGTATTCCACACTTGGATATGGCCATAATTTTTTTGAAACCAATCCACATCAATCTTCCCCCTCAGGTCTATGTCATGAAGGGCGTCGTCAGTATCAACATGTGGGGGGATTTCTTGTACCATCCCAAACTGACGAACAACACGGTCCGGTGTATGTTTCTCTACTAGCAAAAAACATACAAGCGGCACCCTCGCCGTCCATACATCCCTTCCTGCGACACAGAATGCAGGCAGGTGGGCTAATTCAGCTTCATATGGTTGCCACACCACCTGAAGTAGCCAAATAAAAGGGCAACACATTATGCAATGTTCCATTATTTTTTACTATGACCTATCTTACAGTTATAAATACAATAGTCATAAACAATAGAAGAAACACAATTCGGGTACCTACTTGGGATGCATAGAATCTAACAGCTGACGGTACCGGACTAGACAGATTTCTTGGGGGCTATTTTTCGTGCTCACGACCCACACAGTCCTAGAGAGAGTCAATACTTGGAATTGAGAATTTGAAGTAATCAACAACAATAAATAATGGACAATTGTGAATTTAACATTACATACGACTAAGTTTATACCAATAAATGATTATCTAAACATATGATTAGTGGTGGAGCTAGAAATTAATAACACTTGTAATATACATCAATCATAACATATGACCTCAGTGGAGAAGGAAGAGACTTACTTAATGGACAGTGGAGAAGGTGCAAATGGTGGGCCATATGCATCATCTGGTGGGAGGTCCTTCCTTGGGCACAAAAAAGGGAATCTGAACCATACCCAATACTGAACTAGTAGCAAGGCCCCACCAATTTGACTGGTACCTCTGTCGGTTGCCTTGCATAACTCTCTGTACAACCATGCAAGGCAAGCGCACCCCCAACTATACTGAGGTGGATTGCGAAGGTCACTCAACATCTGCAACCACATCATATGCACCCTATCGCCAAACTTGTCAGCGAAAATTGTGTTTGCTAGGAGTGCTAGAATATAACACCGTGCATATTGATGCACATCCACCTCTGCTGCATCATCAGGCAACCCTTGATCAATTTTGTCTAGTAGCTTCTTAAGTAGGATCCTTTGTCCTTTAAGCACCGTCCCAATAGGGTTGATTCCAAGCATACTCCGACATTCAGTAGCCCATATTTTGTCAGTTGTTCCAACAATTGCCTCACCATCGATTGGAATGCCCAAAACAACCCCTCTAATCCAACTCTCTTGACAATGTCGATGACGCGATCATCTACCACTATCAGGCGTCGTTTTTGAAACTCGTCATTACGACCATGGCATGTCAATGGCCCTGGATCCTGCACATGATAGAACCATGGTAATGAGATGCAATATGCCATAAGGGTGTCCAACAGTTTGCCAATCTAACCAACAGTCTGCCAATCTAACTTAACCCAACTAATGGCCATGACTATGCATTCAAAGCTAGTAATACCATTAACAAACTTAGAATTTTAGAAATGGGAAGAAAAAAAAAATCAACATAATGTAAAAGGATAAGAAGAGAATATTCAACAAGTGGTCGGTTTTAATTTTACCTTGCCTTCCCAAACAGCACACGATCGATGTTCTTGTAGAAACCTTAACACCAAACCCTCAATGGGATAAGGACCGAACTCATCAGGGATCTGAGCAGGAACAGCAGCCATACTGCACATAGTTTAGGGAGTCAAGAGTAATATAAGGGGTATGTTGAAACACTATGTCATTGATGTACATATCAATCAAAAAAAAAAAAAAAAAGCAAAGGGTTTGCACCAACCCTTATATCTCTATGTAATTCATGAAAATGGTAAGAAAATGTGCAATTAAATAGGTCAAATTCCCAAGTTATAAGAATTTAATACCATTGCATAATGAGCACTAGTACAACTAGCATAAAACTAAACAAGCTTTTGCAATCTATTAATTTTAGACTTAGTGCATACTTATTAGAAGCCTTTTTCAAATCAGTGTCAGGTGCTGGGTGGTTAGTTTGATTTTCTCAGTTCTGCCTACACCCCTATCATGAGCTATCAAGTACTTCTAATCACATAACCTATAACAATTTAATTTTACACCTCCTTGAGACAATACATTGATGTTTAAGTCGGTATATTTATGAGAAACGACTTTCTAGTAAACACATATTTCTTTTCCTGGAAAAAAGAAGGGAAAGGAAAGGAGTGGTTAGTGATATAGTTCAGCAACTCACACTAAGAGATAATTTTGAGAATAACCATAATCTTATCATAAGAAAACAACATTGAAAGCCAAGAGCCATAATGTATATGACACTAAAATATGATGGGGACCATCATAAGCATGATAACATTGGGTCATACACCAGTATGCCTGTGCAAGCAGAGCTCCACATCATACTTTCATAAAATATAAGAATAAACATCTTGTATTTATGAAAAAAGAAAAAGAAAAACAAACAGAAAAACAAAGATTAAATTAAATTTTCATTGTGTTTTATTTGTTACGGATGATCTTCAGTAGGATACATAGTGGTTATGTGAGTGTGTGCGTGTGTGTGCGTGTGAAAGAGAGGGAGAGAGCCCTATGTAACTAACCAATTATCATTAATAATTCCCCACACAACTCTCCCAACTTCTTTTCAAGCAAATGCTAATATTTCAGAAGTCTCTTCATTGGTAATATTTTCAAAGCTTCGTATAATAACTCCTTGTGCCAATCATGGCAGAAACTTCACCATTCCAGCCTTTATCTAAAAGGATGATACCATATAAGTCAAAAGTACCCCCTTTGGTTTTTTATTGATAAGAGATGTTAGTCAAAATTACCTTATTATCTATTAACATAAATCTTAAGCAAAAATATAATAGGAAGCACCGTAATGTCTCCTCAATTTCCCCCTTTCTTGGTCTTCCTCTCCTACAAGCTACCTTTATAACAGTCCCTTAATTATCTTTCCCTCTATCCATTTTCATCAATAAACTGCCCCTCTAACATTGAACAAATTGAGGAATTTGAGTATGTGTGGTTGTGGTGGGTTTAGGTTAAGAGAATTTGTGGATCTTGGGTTTAAAACCTTTTTGAAGAAGAGTTAAGGTTCAATTTACCATGTGGCCTTACCATGGTGAGGAAAAATCTTGCAATTGTTTCCTAGTTTTATTTATTCGTTTGGACTTGATTGGTTTCTTAATTAAAAAAATTATGTACATCAATTGCATAGAATCCTGACTTTTGTAGAAAATGTGTATCATTTTGAATTTTAGAAGCTACTTCGAATTTGTTTGGCTGTGTACAAGATTGTTTGAGATAAATTGTAAATGATTTGCATTACAGCATCACACCTAAATGGTCTATATGATAGTTTTCTAGGTTAGCTAGTCATTTAAGATGCTAACCAAAAATTAAAATGGCTGTGCATTTTAATGCCTTTGGTTGTATCTCTGGAAGAATATAGTTCGTATTTAATTGGTTGAAAAGCTAATTTTCAAAAATATAATCTAAAAGCATAGGTCTTTAATATTTTTGTTCTTTCTCTATTAATTAGGAACATTTGATATAGTGAGGATGGCAGGGCCATGACTTCATTATTGTTGGGATAGCAACTATAGCGACTGTTATAACTCTTTTATTCCTTAAGTTTTCAAGTTTAAAATTATCTTTCTATCGTTTAGGATCCTTCATCCGCATTTTATAGCCAATTCTTTAAAGCTCAAACTAAATCTTCAAAATAGTTACAAGTCACACTTTTTTCCATTAGATTACAGGACAAGCATTAACAGGAAAGTTCCAATTTCAAGTCAGTCTTATGCAAGTAGAAAGGATAGTCAGAAAATGAAAAGAAGCATTTAATAGGTTAACCCACTTCTGAATTCTGCAGAAGGTTATGAGCTGTAAGCATCTCAAGCTTAATGGGCAGTCTAGCAAAATTACAATGAAATTGTGCATTAGTGAGGAATTGATATGCATCTCATGTAGCCAACTCTATTATTCAGAAGCAGCTAACTCCTAGGTTTGGAAGTGCAGTTAATCCGATTAGGGCCCATGAATCAGTCAGGTCTCTTTACTGTCAACCGATCCAATTGGCTTCTCCATATTGAATGCTTATATTGGAAGCTTCAAAACTCTAAGATACAGTTCTTAAATGTGGGCTGACCTATGGCCAATGTGCTTCAATACTCAAAATACTCAATAGTTTTATTAATTAACTCTAACTTGTTTGAGTACAATAAGACACTCATAGAGCTCACTCTTAAGCTTTACTTCTCCTAGTAGAACTAGGACTTTTTTTGGTTGTTGATAAGTTAGTAGAATTATGACTTCTACCTTGACTAGTAAACCAAACTCTAAATAAATTAAATCAAAGCCCACACATAAAGACCTAAGTTGACAAGAGCCTATTAATGATAGGATTTTTATGTGAATGCTAATCTTTGAATTTTTCTCTTCTTTTAGGTGAATACAATCTTAGTTATGCCAAACAAAGTTAAAAGTTCAAGAGTTTTGTAATTTCGATCTAAACCCCCCTTCCCACTTATTATAATAGTTCAATTCTTAAAATAAAAAAATAAAAAACTAAAGCTAAAGCTAAAAGTAGAGCAGAAATGCAATTCAAAATACCAATCAATTTTCGTGACAATTCTTCTATAATGCTAATGCAGACATAAAAGATAAAACGGACACTAACCCAAATGGGAAAATAATGCAGTAAGAAATCAAAGTAATGATTAGGTAATGAAAGTTTCATTATTCTTCTCCTTCCTAATCAGATCATGATTATAATCGTTAATTTGACTGGCAATTTCACAAACATTGCATACATCACATATGCATATATAATTGCGAGGACACCCCATGACAATGCATTATGGCTTTGTACAAATAACTTTAACTTTCTCCCCTTTGATCATTAACTAGACACACGTTTTTATTATGGTCAAAGCCTGTTTAATCAATGCATCATCAATCTTTCAGTCCACCGATTATAGCTAGCCTAAATTGTTACATTTTTAATATTGTAAATTGTGTGTGATATATATATAATGAACCGAATGAAATACATTTGGCTTAGTATAACATTTGGTGTTATAAAATTACTATAGTCTATTATATTAAAAAAAAAATCATGGTTTATAATATATATAGTAATATTTAGATATATATATATATATATATATATATTATCCTAACATAATCTATCAGGCTCTATTCTTAAAGTTAAAGACTCAACCGCCATCTAGAAGGACAAGATATTATTCTTATGAACTAGATATGGTATGAACTTCATTTATACCAATATGGTGGGACTGTTGACTGTTGGAACTTGAATTGAACAAAAATCATTTGCCTCACAGTAGATATGGCAGCAAACTCTGCACCCCCAAACATCAAGTACAATGCATGCGGATTACCAATACACCCAGAAAAAAGAGAGAGTCCTTACTTTGTGAGGTAGTTCGCCAACCACTGAGGGAGAAAGACTGAGCGAGGTGGAGACGGACCGACGGAAGCGAGAGGCAGCGACGGCGACGGGAGCAGTCGGCGACGGAGCGACAGGCTCGGAATGAGAGTGTGAGAGTGAGAGAGAGCTCGACTTCTCATGAGAGAGAGAGACTGAGAGTGAGAGGGAGAGACTGAGAGTGAGAGGGAATGGTGTAACGTTTGAAGTTTGAACTTAGTTTTTTTTGTGTGTTTGGTTTTTTTGTGTGCTTGAAGTGAGGTGCCTGCGATGGTTGACACGTGCAACAAGGATGGTGGTGTCGTTTAAATCAAACCGAGTTCAATGAACTCGGTTTCCAAGAATAGAAACCGAGTTCATTGAACTCGTTTTCCAGTCTTACAAAATGAGTTCATTGAACTCGATTTATACGTGTGAAAATTGAGTTCAATGAACTCGGTTTGCAAGAATAGAAACCGAGTTCATTGAACTCGTTTTCTAGTCTTACAAAACGAGTCCAATGAACTCGATTTCTGGCATATTGGGACCCACCTCAGGTACTGGCAAAATAGGAAAATCAAGTAAAACATACTCGATTTTATAACCTAAAAATCGTCCCCTCTGAACTCGAGTTGTTAAAAACCAAATTAGTTTGAAACGTTTCCTAACTAATGATATTGTTTGAATTTTATTGTTATTTTCTAACAAAATCCTATTGAAGTATGTCTTAAGGTTTCTAGAAGTTATTTCAAATTCAATGATTTCAAGGTTTAAAATTTTGGTGTATTTGTCAAGGTCAAATCAGTGAACTTTTTAAAACTATCCAAACAAGGTGTTTAGATTTTAATTACCCAAATTCAAATCTACTTGTCCAAATCCTGCACCATAAGAGTATTTCCATCCGAGAATGCAAATTGCAAAATGCATCCTCAAATATCCCAAAATACACAAAATCATCCCACCTTCGGGAATGCAAAATACAAAAAATTTTGCAGCTCACTACAGTAGCACAATATGATCTAAACATACAACCAAACTATAGTAGCTCTATCCATTATTTCTTCTTTTCTTTTTCTTTTTTTGATCTCTCTCTCCACAATTCAAATCGGCAGTGACTTTGGGTCATGGTGGAGGAGCAAGAGGATGGCTGTGTGGGTTGTGATGGGTTGAGATTGGAAATGGTTCTTGGTTTTGATTTGTGTTGGTGTTGGGTTACGGTGGTCATCATGGCTGAGGTGGGGTTGTCAAAGGCGTTTGGCTGGAAGTCGTGGATTTGTAAAATCTGCAGGTAAAATGGGATGGAGTCTAGTGGGTTTTACTGTTGGTTTGTAAAATCGGTGGTGGCTTTATACCATGAGTTTTTGAAATCGGTGGTGGTGTTTTACCATTGTTGATGTAGCTAGAAAATGATTACTTTAATAGGATATATTATAAAATAAAGATTGAGATTTATGATGTATTGTTAAATGAGACTAAAAAAAAAAAAAAAAGACGTATTTTTAAGTGAGAATATAAAAATAGATAAAATGATGTTTTGGGATATAAAACATATATATATATATATATATATTTGCATTTTCGGATTGGACTGTTCTAAGGCATTTTAAAACATTTATTAGTCTTTTTTTTTTTTTCATGCTACCGACTACTGTATGAAAATAATTTCGAGGGAGTTGCTTCAAAGCATAAGGCAAATATTTTAGGAAATCATTATTTTTAAATGAATGCTTTTGGGAATCACTTTTTTATTTTTTAAATTAATGCTTCAGGGAATCACTTGCACTAGTACTTATAGAAATGTGAGTCACATTAATTCTTCTATTTCATGATCACTGGTACAAGAGGATGTATGATTGATACATGCAAATATAGTGCAAACTACTTTAATTTGGTGTGGACGTCTTGCACTCTTGAAATATAAGTTTTGGACTAGACAATCACTAGCTTAGGGTGTATATGATATTGTTTTAGTGGACTTGTTTACATTTGTCGAAGAGTGTTGGTTTTTCAAAGCTATATCAGTAATTAATTTGTTTAGGCATATAATAAATTAAAATAAATAAATATGGTTATTCATATCTGGTTTCAAATTGAAAGTCTGAATCTTTATTAATAATTATCTGATTTACCTTTGGAGGTTTCAATGCAATTATCTCCAACTCAGCACAGCTCCTCTAGCTCTTCTTCTAGCTACCAGCTCAGCTCAACCAGAATAATTAGCAATTTAGCATTAGTTTAGTTCAGTTTAAGATTAGTTGCAGATTGGTTGGGTTTTTGGAATTATTTAAAAATTTCGTAAAAGGGATTTTTCCGATGTCCTACATTAACCTCTATATATATGAGGTATTCTATACTAAAGCGAATGTAATGTGAAATGAGTGCAACTCAAGAACGATTTTTCTCTCAACTTGATTCTTTCCTAGTCTTGTGGTTCATTTTGTGCAGAACCACTCTCTCTTTTCATTGCTGCAAGATAGTCCCAAGAGCATCAATCTTCATCGTCTACTGCTTACACATGCTCAAATGCATCAATGACTCTCTCACAACAGTCACCAGTTGCACTGCTTTCGAATACTATATCTGTAAAAGGTGAAATTCCTTCAACCTTTCCCAGCGATGATCTAGTCCTTACCTTTAAATGAAAATCATACGAGTAGAATGAGATTGAACTACTTGAAAAAGACCTAATGGTAACAGTGGTATATAGTAGGTTATTGGG
Organism: Quercus wislizeni; assembly: GCA_023055345.1. NCBI lineage: Eukaryota > Viridiplantae > Streptophyta > Magnoliopsida > Fagales > Fagaceae > Quercus > Quercus wislizeni. Next base: position 27,638,856 of record JALGQJ010000005.1, read on the forward strand.
TCATTTATGTATATTTCAGAGATTGAGCCGAGAAAAGGCAACGAGTCAACAACCAAAGAGGTGTTGGTAGTATCAAGATCATCACAGTATAAGTACTTGTGGAGTGTTGGGGGTAAAGGCCGGGATTCAAGTTTTTAGGAGCGAGTTTCACACACATATATATTTAAATTATATTAGAGTAAAATTTCTATCGTGTATAAAAAAATAAAAAAATCATCACAATTAGAAGTTAGTCACAAAACAAGCAGACCAAGTGGTGATTGAAGTTAAGCAAGAGGAGAAATCAAATATTGCAGAAGTTCCTAGCTGTAGAATGCACAAAATGAAAGGAAAGCAAATAGAAGAGAAACGACAGTAGTTTAGCTTTGTATTTGACAGAAATGACATGTAGCTTAGTGTAATGGTAAATACAGTTAATGCAGCGTAGGCGTGTAGAAACAGAATCTATAACACACAATTAGTACATGTGAGAGACCGCGCCCCCGAACCCACGTGAATGGGTGGAGTCGTGTTATTGCCTCTCAAAATGGAGGTTCGACTAGTTATATTTTCCCCCTTAGATTAGGGGTTTTACAATGGAGTCGCCACTTATTTAATTATTAGAAAAATAAGAAAATCATAATTGAAAGATTCCTCATTTTATTAATTTGAAATTTAATTTACATTTAATCATAGGAAAATTACATGGCTTTGGTCCTAGATACAATCTAAGATAAAATATATAGCTTTATTTCCTAGTTACAATCTAAAAATTGAAAATTACAAGGATAAACATTGGTCTATCAACCCTTGATCTAAGTTCGGAGGCTATGTTACAAGATGGGAAGGTGTTAGGCACCCACCTTGCCCGGTGAAACCAGTTTTCTAGACTATGGTGGCTAACATTCATATCACATCGTCCAATATGTCAATCAAGTTACATGTTGAATTTAATGTGTGTGCATGTGATAAACCCTAATTCAATTTATGTAGCATTGCATTTATATTGAAAAATAAATTCTAGTGAATGTGTGTGGATGGTGATAACCTAGATTCAAGAATTTGAAAGAATTATGAAATAAACATGTTTTTCCTATTTTTGATATGGATTTAGGATCAAAACTAGTGTTTATGCATGAACATGTGATGAACAACCAAGAACATGTGAAGAACACATAAGAACAATTAAGAACATTCAAAAATATTCAAGAGGATTTAAATAGTTACTATCATGCCTTAATCCTAAATTCTCATCATGGAAACACAAAAAAACAATTAGGGAAAGATATTATACCTTCATGCAAGATCCATATGGTGGAAGAGGAGACTCTTAAGGGAGGTCCTAAGGGTGAAGGAAAAGAAGAGTTAGGAGAGGAAGAGTTAGGAGAGGAAGAGTGAGTCTTACTCAATACCTCGAGTCTCAGGAAGACCAAGATATGACAAGACTACTCTACTTCACTAGAACTCAAGTGAGGAGAAGAGAGAGGGGGTTTTTGTGTCTTGGAATGAAGGAGAGGGGGGGTTTATATAGTAGTGGTGGAGAGAATATGAATGGAAGGCCATTTAATGAGGGTTGACAAAAAATCATGAACCTAGTCCTCATTTTAGCCTTGGGGGAAATCTGGTGCATTAAATGGAAAGATTGGTGGGAGTGAGGAGCAAGCCAAATTCGGTTTTCTCGCAACTGCTGTAACAGCTTGTAGAGCTAACTTCAAAAAATCATATCTAACTCAATTCTGATCGGAATTGTCTCATTCTTGTACTCAAATTGAAGCCCCGGATATCTAGTTTCTGGGAAAATTAACCTCATTCACAAATTCAAAATATTTTGAGAGATATGGATGAAATGGTGAGCAGAGGTCATTTGTTTGAAAATGGTTTCAGCACAATTAACATTAATAGGTCCCAAATTAGCTCTCAATTAACATTAAATGGCTTCAATCACTCCCATTTCAGACTTAATTGGTTCTAAATTTACTCTAATTAAAATATAATTGCACAAATTACTCATTGAATAATTAATGTTTAACTATCTAATTAATTAGGTGTATGCAACCTCACCATAAAATGTAGTTCTAACCAATCAAATTATGACACATCATTGATCTCAAATTGATTACATTTATAACCAATTGAAATCAATTGTTCATAATCACATATAGTCGGACTCAATTTGTGATAGCGCATCTCAGCCATTAAAACTTGATTTGATGATAACTTTCAATCTGGTGGTCTGATTAGGGCTTATGACCAGTCGATTTGATCGTTACGACATCAAGATCATTTTGGTGAAATGAGATTAAGGATCTAATGGCCAAAATCAAGATGCATATTCCCAAGGCAAAATTACCCTTTTACCCTCCATATGAGGTTAAATGCAGGTTGCAAAATGGGGTGTCAACAGAATGCCCCTCATTGGCAAAGCTTGAAAAGCGAATGTCAATGTATGAAAGAGACACCTAACTTTGCAATCAGTATTTAACCGTGGTGAATGTATGATGCATGTAGATAAAAATGCAGATGATCATGTAATGGATCAAAATGTGGACCGAATCTCGAGGGAGATTGCCTACGTACCTCTTGGTGGGGGGATCAGGTCCAAACGTAGTTCATGCATGCAAAATTTTTTTTTTTAATTTTTTTTATTTTTTTGAGTGAGTACAAGATATGCTTACCTGGAGGACGACGAATCCTGGCTCATGTTTTCAGAAGACCAAGGATTTTTGAGCTTTGACTCATGTTTTCAGAGGATCAATGGTTTTGGATCCTGGCTCATGTTTTCAGAGGCCTAGGATTTTGGGGCATTGGCTCATGTTTTCAGAGGACCAAAGGTTCTGGATCCTGGCTCATGTTTTCAGAGGCCTAGGATTTTGGATCTTGGCTCATGTTTTCAGAGGACCAAGGGTTTTGGGGCTTTGGCTCATATTTTCAGAGGACCAAAGGTTCTGGATCCTGGCTCATGTTTTCAGAGACCTAGGATTTTTGGATCCTGGCTCATGTTTTCAGAGGACCAAGGGTTTTTTGGGCTTTGGCTCATGTTTTCAGAGGACCAAAGGTTCCGGATCCTGGCTCATGTTTTCAGAGGCCTAGGATTTTGGGGCTTGGCTCATATTTTCAGAGGACCAAGGGTTTTTTGGGCTTTGGCTCATGTTTTCAGAGGACCAAAGGTTCTGGATCCTGGCTCATGTTTTTAGAGGCCTAGGATTTTGGATCTTGGCTCATGTTTTTAGAGGACCAAGGGTTTTGGGGCTTTGGCTCATGTTTTCAAAGGACCAAAGGTTCTGGATCCTGGCTCATGTTTTCAGAGGCCTAGGATTTTGGATCTTGGCTCATGTTTTCAGAGGACCAAGGGTTTTGGGGCTTTGGCTCATGTTTTCAGAGGACCAAAGGTTCTGGATCCTGGCTTATGTTTTCAGAGACTTAGGATTTTGGGGCTTGGCTCATGTTTTCAGAGGACCAAGGGTTTTTTGGGCTTTGGCTCATGTTTTCAGAGGACCAAAGGTTCCGGATCCTGGCTCATGTTTTCAGAGGCCTAGGATTTTGGGGCTTGGCTCATGTTTTCAGAGGACCAAGGGTTTTTTGGGCTTTGGCTCATGTTTTCAGAGGACCAAAGGTTCTGGATCCTGGCTCATGTTTTTAGAGGCCTAGGATTTTGGATCTTGGCTCATGTTTTTAGAGGACCAAGGGTTTTGGGGCTTTGGCTCATGTTTTCAAAGGACCAAAGGTTCTGGATCCTGGCTCATGTTTTCAGAGGCCTAGGATTTTGGATCTTGGCTCATGTTTTCAGAGGACCAAGGGTTTTGGGGCTTTGGCTCATGTTTTCAGAGGACCAAAGGTTCTGGATCCTGGCTTATGTTTTCAGAGACTTAGGATTTTGGGGCTTGGCTCATGTTTTCAGAGGACCAAGGGTTTTTTGGGCTTTGGCTCATGTTTTCAGAGGACTAAAGGTTTCGGATCCTGGCTCATGTTTTCAGAGGCCTAGGATTTTGTATCTTGGCTCATGTTTTCAAAGGACCAAGGGTTTTGGGGCTTTGGCTCATGTTTTCAGAGGACCAAAGGTTCTGGATCCTGGCTCATGTTTTCAGAGACCTAGGATTTTTGGATCTTGGCTCATGTTTTCAGAGGACCAAGAGTTTTTTGGGCTTTGGCTCATGTTTTCAGAGGACCAAAGGTTCTAGATCCTGGCTCATGTTTTCAGAGGCCTAGGATTTTGGATCTTGGCTCATGTTTTCAGAGGACCAAGGGTTTTGGGGCTTTGGCTCATGTTTTCAGAGGACCAAAGGTTCTGGATCCTGGCTCATGTTTTCAGAGGCCTAGGATTTTGGGGCTTGGCTCATGTTTTCAGAGGACCAAGGGTTTTTTGGGCTTTGGCTCATGTTTTCAAAGGACCAAAGGTTCTGGATCCTGGCTCATGTTTTCAGAGGCCTAGGATTTTGGATCTTGGCTCATGTTTTCAGAGGACCAAGGTTCTGGATCCTGGTTCATGTTTTCAGAGACCTAGGATTTTTGGGTCTTGGCTCATGTTTTCAGAGGGCCAAGGGTTTTTTGGGCTTTGGCTCATGTTTTCAGAGGACCAAAGGTTCTGGATCCTGGCTCATGTTTTCAAAGGCCTAGGATTTTGGATCTTGGCTCATGTTTTCAGAGGACCAAGGGTTTTGGGGTTTTGGCTCATGTTTTCAGAGGACCAAAGGTTCTGGATCCTGGCTCATGTTTTCAGAGGCCTAGGATTTTGGGGCTTTGGCTCATGTTTTCAGAAGACCAAAGGTTCTGGATCCTGGCTCATGTTTTCAGAGACCTAGGATTTTTGGATCTTGGCTCATGTTTTCAGAGGACCAAGGGTTTTTTGGGCTTTCGCTCACGCCAATGTGTGTGGGCTTTCACACTAGTACCTGCAAAATAAACATTTTCAATTAGTAACAGAGTTATTCATTGAAAAGAATTCGACATACCTGGCGAATGCCCCTAGTTTGGGACATATTCCATGCTTCGAAGAATACTGAGGGTGGTAAATTGACTTGATGTTGCACCACTGAAAAATATGGAAGAGGGTCATAGCTTTCTGTTCCTGAAGAAGAATTTAATGAATTTTTTTTTTTTTTTGGAAAACTTGAATTTTTCAAAGGAATTGAAAACTTTGAAATTTTTTTCTTTTTCTTTTTCTTTCTTTCTCTTTTTTTTTTTTTTTTGAAAAATTTGGAAATCTTGAATTTTTTCAAGGAATTGAAAATTTTGATTGATGATTTTTTTTTTTTTGTTGGAAGCAACCTAAGAAGTACAAGCCCAATGCCCTTAGTCCCAAGGCCTTTTTTGAAAATTTCCTTTTTTTTTTTTTTTTTTGAAATATGAAGATTTGTTCATTATAAACAAGTGAAGAAGATGAAGATGAAGATGGAGTAAAAGTGATGAAGATTTATTCATGAAGATTTTTTTTTTTTTTTTTTTTTTTTTTTTTTTTTTTGAGATTTGAAGATTTGTTCATTATAAACAAGTGAAGAAGATGAAGATGAAGATGAAGATGGAGTAAAAGTGATGAAGATTTTTTCATGAAGATTTTTTTTTTTTTTTTTTTTTTGAAAAACTTATCATTTGAATGAGAACAACTTTGGCTGGAAGTTGATGTAGATTGCCGGATAAGTCCTTCTCAATTCCTGCAAAAAGATAATTTCAATTAACAATGGATTTATTCATTGAAATGAATTGGAAGTACTTACCCAATGCCCCTAGTCTGGGGCATATTCCATGCTTTGATTGAAGTTGAATTCATTTGATGTTGTGACCATTGGGGAAACATGAAAGAAGATCACAGTCTGTCATCATTGGTTCCTACAAAAAGGCTTTCTTTCTCTAGCTTGTTAGAAACCAATTATCGTGAAAACATTTTTGGCCAATGTCCTTAGTGTGGACATGCTTGCCAAAAAAATGGATTGGTGCCTTAAATGAAAACATGCTTTCATGCAAGAAGAACATATTTGCACACAATATAAATAGGCCAATGCCCCAAGTTTAAGCACGCTTGATGCAAAACAAATGAGCTTAGCCTCACATGCACCCAAATAATTTTGTCACATTGTTTTGAATTTGTTCTCCACGGTTATTTGGGTGATTGGGACCGGGCCTCTGCAAGGCTGCCTACGTACCTCTGTCATAGAGGATTAGGTCAAGACGTAGTTCAAGAGAACTGGATTTTGAAAAAGAATGATTTTTTTTTTTTTTTTTTTTTGAAAAAATCAAATTTCCATTTTTTTTTTAACAAGATGTGATCCTTTGAACAACCATTTTGGAAAATCATAGTGTTTAAGAACCAAACAAATCTCTTTGATTATGAAGGATCAAGATCATTAAACTCATGTAATCAAAATTTGCTTCTTTCTTTTGAACATTGTCAGATTAAGTCTCTAAAGGCAATCAAGAAATGAAATGTGATAATATTTAGGAATCACATTGTTAGGTGAAAATAAGGAGAGTGCTCCAAGTTTGAAATTTCTTTTGAGTCATTTGAGGATTTGAGAATTTGAGAAATTTTGTCCTTAGACAAATCATCCTGTAAGGTTTGACAATTTTAAGCATTTTTCCTTTTTTAATTCAAGAGAAAATATTATTAGAGTTTAAGATATGCCTACAATTAGCAAGGCTTCAAGGAGGTCTTTATTCATGGGTTGTAATGTAGGCCGGGTTTAGGTTATGAAATAAATGATATAAAAATGCTCAAAATTCCCTATGATGTTCCCCCAAGTATGCATTACTTAAAAATCAAGTATTGGAGGAGTTTTCTCATTTCTTTGTTGCCATCTTCTCACTAGTTTTTATCGGTCACTTGTATCAACACTTGTTTTTAAGCTCATTCATCTTGAATCATACCTCTAGACTTTCATCTTGTAAAATTCTCCTCTTTTTAGGTTGCATCCTCAAGTTTCCAACTTGGTAGGATTTTCCAATTTTTCTTTTCTTCTTCTTCTTCTTTTCTTTGGCCCTAACTTTTGCCTAGACCGCCCTTTTGGGTTTTCAGCCTAGCGGGTTTCTTTTCTTTTTTCTTTTTTTTTTTTTTTTTTTTTTGGCCCTAACTTTTGCCTAGACTACCCTTTTGGGTTTTCAGCCTAGCGGGCTTTCTTTTTTTTTTTTTTTTTGGTCTTTCATCTCTTGATTGAATGAACTTTTAGGGACATTTTTCCCTTATTGTATTTTTTAGCTTAATGATTTTCGGTCATTTTGATGCACTCTCTTGACTTCTTTCTTGCCTCAATGCACTTATACCTTTCTGTGCTTGATGAATCTTTTCCTTTTTTGATAAACTTTCTTTTGGATGAACCTTGTATTCCTCTTGGCATGGTGAATTTTAGGCTCTTCAAACTTGATGCACATTTTGTTTTCTCTCACATTGATGGAATTTCATTTCTCTTTCCTTGATTGACTGAAAACTCATTTTTCTTTAATGATCTCTTGTCTTTAGCCTAATGAATTCTCCACTTGTCTTAAATGTCTTCTAGGAGAGATTTATCAATTAGCTTCAAAGCTACAAGGTTGACTCCTCCTCGACATGAGATTTAAGCATGCATACTTTGAATTTTCCCACCCTAGGTTTAGATTTTAGTGGGTTCATGCAAAAAAGAGGCTAAGTGTTTAAAGGCTCAAATAGGCTAGCAATGGATAATGATCATTCTAGGTATTAAGGTATAATCTTGTTTTACCAAAGACGGCCTCCTATCCCTAGCAATGCTTGCTTGTAGGCACAGTGACTTGAGCTCGTTTAATAAATTCCTCTTAAAAGAAAAAGTATGAATGCTCTATTGGAGACAAAATTTTTCAGAAATTTGGAATGAATGCATGAGATTTTTGAATTTTCTGATGGATAGATTTTCTTTGATTGCCTTGTAAGACAATTTCTTCTTTTATTCAAAGTAATTTAGCAAAAGTGTTTACATGGATCAAATGAAATTAATCCTTTCTCAGTACAAGTTGATTGTTCAAGCCTTTAAACACCACAATTTAGAAAAAATTTTGTCCAAGGGATCCTCATGTACCATTTTGAAAAGGAGACTTTAAAGAATCTTGAAACCTTTGAAAGAAAAAAATTGGTCTTTTTTGAAAAAGTCACTAGGAAGTCCAATGCTCAGTTCAAAGAATTTTTTTTTTTTCAAAAAATGACTTAAGGGCTCAATGCCCCTAGTCCAAAGACTTTTTTTCATTTGAAAATTTTCTCTTTTTTGGGAAAGATTTGAAAATCTTGAAATTTTTTTTTTTTTTTTGAAGTTTTTTTTTTTTTGTATCTTTTTAAAATATATATATATATATATATACATGAACAAAGTACATCAAATGCTACATGGATTTTTAGAATTCAAAGAAACATAGAAACACGGAATAAACAAACAAACTTTAAGCTTAACCATGATGTTGCAAACCAAATGTGGAGTGAGGCAAAGTTGGGCCACTTGCTTCTTCTTGTTCCATTTAGGATGCTTGAGCCTTGGTATGCTTGAATCTTGATTATGATAAAATGGCTTGGGCTTGCACTTGGAAGGCTTGAACCTTGATTATGATCTTTTGGTATTTGCTTGAAATGGCTTGGGGCTTGCACTTGGAAGGCTTGAACCTTGCTTATGGTCTTTTGGTATTTGCTTGAAATGGCTTGGGCTTACACTTGGAAGGCATGCATCTTGCGAGTTTTTGGCCTTTGATGTTGCTCATGCGTATACACCTTTGATGGGCTCAAGTGTTGGGCTTAGAATGATTCAAGAAACAAGTTTGGGCTTCCATACCAAGTAGAGTTCAATCATAGGCTTTTGGGCTTGAGTTCATTCACAACATACAAGGTTCAAACAATCATGATAGGCTCAAGCGTTGGACTTGAGTCATCATGGTTCAAACAACGGCCAAACAAATGCGTAATGAAATGCAATTTACATAGACCGACCTAAAGGTAGGTTCTATGGGTCATTACAACATGGGTAGAAGGTAGGTTAAAGGTCCCCACAAGCTAGGACGTCGTACCTCCCAACTTGTGATGCCAGGAGCGCCGCGTTGGTCCGAACGGTACAGTTTGTCCCTATGAACCACCATGGCATAACCATGATGATCCTTGTCGCGGTGGGTGATAGGTTCACCGCTAGGTATGTGAGTCTCAGGAAGACCACAATCCACGGCTATTACTACCGGGCTTCCGGGCTAGCACACAAATAAAATAATTTTCATTCAAGCAAATGATGCATGACATGCAATATAATGACATATTTGACATATTATATACAAAAAGCAATAAACAAACAATGACATGGTTGGCCACCATAACCTAATTGAAGCTTAGCCCTAAATATCCCCAGTGGAGTCGCCACTGTGAGAGACCGCGCCCCCGGCCCGTTTTATGGATGTTGTGTTGAACCCACGTGAATGGGTGGAGTCGTGTTATTGCCTCTCAAAATGGAGGTTCGACTAGTTATATTTTCCCCCTTAGATTAGGGGTTTTACAATGGAGTCGCCACTTATTTAATTATTGGAAAAATAAGAAAATCATAATTGAAAGATTCCTCATTTTATTAATTTGAAATTTAATTTACATTTAATCATAGGAAAATTACATGGCTTTGGTCCTAGATACAATCTAAGATAAAGTATATAGCTTTATTTCCTAGTTACAATCTAAAAATTGAAAATTACAAGGATAAACATTGGTCTATCAACCCTTGATCTAAGTTCGGAGACTATGTTACAAGGTGGGAAGGTGTTAGGCACCCACCTTGCCCGGTGAAACCGGTCTTCTAGACTATGGTGGCCAACATTCATATCACATCATCCAATATGTCAATCAAGTTACATGTTGAATTTAATGTGTGTGCATGTGATAAGCCCTAATTCAATTTATTTAGCATTGCATTTAGATTGAAAAATAAATTCTAGTGAATGTGTGTGGATGGTGATAACCTAGATTCAAGAATTTGAAAGAATTATGAAATAAACATGTTTTTCCTATTTTTGATATGGATTTAGGATCAAAACTAGTGTTTATGCATGAACATGTGATGAACAACCAAGAACATGTGAAGAACACATAAGAACAATTAAGAACATTCAAAAATATTCAAGAGGATTTAAATAGTTACTATCATGCCTTAATCCTAAATTCTCATCATGGAAACACAAAAAAACAATTAGGGAAAGATATTATACCTTCATGCAAGATCCATATGGTGGAGGAGGAGACTCTTGAGGGATGTCCTAAGGGTGAAGGAAAAGAAGAGTTAGGAGAGGAAGAGTGAGTCTCACTCAATACCTTGAGTCTCAGGAAGACCAAGATATGACAAGACAACTCTACTTCACTAGAACTCAAGTGAGGAGAAGAGAGAGGGGGTTTTTGTGTCTTGGAATGAAGGAGAGGGGGGGTTTATATAGTAGTGGTGGAGAGAATATGAATGGAAGGTCATTTAATGAGGGTTGACAAAGAATCATGAACCTAGTCCTCATTTTAGCCTTGGGGGAAATCTGGTGCATTAAATGGAAAGATTGGTAGGAGTGAGGAGCAAGCCAAATTCGGTTTTCCCGCAACTGCTGTAACAGCTTGTAGAGCTAACTTCAAAAAATCATATCTAACTCAATTCTGATCGGAATTGTCTCATTCTTGTGCTCAAATTGAAGCCCCGGATGTCTAGTTTCTGGGAAAATTAACCTCATTCACAAATTCAAAATATTTTGAGAGATATGGATGAAATGGTGAGCAGAGGTCATTTGTTTGAAAATGGTTTCAGCACAATTAACATTAATAGGCCCCAAATTAGCTCTCAATTAACATTAAATGGCTTCAATCACTCCCATTTCAGACTTAATTGGTTCTAAATTTACTCTAATTAAAAGATAATTGCACAAATTACTCATTGAATAATTAATGTTTAACTATCTAATTAATTAGGTGTATGCAACCTCACCATAAAATGTAGTCCTAACCAATCAAATTATGACACAACATTGATCTCAAATTGATTACATTTATAACCAATTGAAATCAATTGTTCATAATCACATATAGTCGGACTCAATTTGTGATAGTGCATCTCAGCCATTAAAACTTGATTTGATGATAACTTTCAATCTGGTGGTCTGACTAGGGCTTATGACTAGTCGATTTGATCGTTACGACATCAAGATCATTTTGGTGAAATGAGATTAAGGATCTAATGGCCAGAATCAAGATGCATATTCCCAAGGCAAAATTACCCTTTTACCCTCCATATGAGGTTAAATGCAGGTTGCAAAATAGGGTGTCAATAGTACAACTCTTTCATGAAACCTAAGTTTTACAAGAACATTAGGCTAGTAGACAAAATAATAGAGAAAACCTCTTTAGCAAACTTGTATTAATAAATGCACAATAATAATCAACCTTTTTATAAAAAGTATTTATAGGAATAGAATTTCTCCTACTCCTTTTAGAAAAATAAATAATAAATCTACTTCTACTTGAAAAAGGAAAAATAACTTAACTAGGAAAAGAAAAACAATTAAAATCCTAATCCTAATCCCACTAGGAAAGAGAAAACAACATAAAATATTAAAATATTTTATTCTCCCTTAACCAATCTGCATCATTCTCTCAGGGTTGGGGAAAACTTGTCGTTGAGTTTTGTGGCAATCTTGCACGATCAATTGGAACCCCAAATAATCCTCTCCATCCTATTCTTCTGTACAAGACAAGACAAATCAATATGCTACTTATCAATCTTTTCTCACTCATAATAAATCTTGATGTACAAATTTTTATTCTTGGCCTCTTTTGCGGGTGGGATATATGAAGCAAGTACTAAAAACAAATCCATGCACACATCCATAAACTTTATATTGCCTCCACAAAAATTACTTAAAATCACTCGTTCATGCCTCTTGTTGACCTCTATCAATTCTTGTTCAATAAAATCCTCCCAAAATGGATTAATAAATTTTCCATTAATCTTTCCAAATTAATATTATATATTATCAGGAAAATTTTTGTTGAGGAGCTCATCAACCCCAATGAAATCATAGTGTTTAATGTGTTCAAGTTCAAACTTTAGTAGATTGAAACTTCGTTCATCAATAGAGAACTCATCTACTGTTAAACAAACCAATTGTACCAACGTATAATTGTAATCAATAAAATCAATAACCTCTTGTTTTTTAATGTTGAAAGTTTTTTAATGTTGAAAGTCTCATCAACGGTGTGAGTTATGGGCTCACCTCGTATGTATATGACTTTATTTTCATCAAGCTCAATTTTGTCTCCTTAACTAAAATCTTCAGGATAGTCATCATAAATTGGTGGAGAAACCAAATTTACTACACAAACTCTTTCAATGTATTCATCATCTTTTTTGATATCGTAGTCCTCCTCCTTGACATCAAAATACTCCTCCTCCTCCTCCACATAACATGGATTTGGATGGCAGTTTTGAAGTAGGTTTTCAACGGCTAAGGCTGTGAATTGCTTTGAAAGCACATCAAACCACTCCTCTGTTCGTTGAAAGAACGCCTCTAATTATGCATTGCGTGCAACCTCATCGCATTCATACATGTCTTCTATGGCAACAGGTCCTCCCCCACATGCTCCTCTTTGTGCCATGGTAGAAACCTAGTATTGCTTTAATACTAACTAATGCAGCGTAAGCATGTAGAAGCAGAATTTATAACACGCAATTACTACAACTCTTCCATGAAATCTAAGTTCTACAAGAACACTAGGCCAGTAGGCAAAATAATTAAGAAAACTTCTCTAGCAAACTTTTATTAATAAACACATAATAATAATCAACTTCTCTATAAAAAGTATTTATAGGAATAGAATTTCTCCTAATCCTTTTAGAAAAAGAAATAATAAACCTACTTCTACTTAAAAAAGGAAAAACAACTTAACTAGGAAAATAAAAAACAATTAAAATCCTAATTCAACTAGGAAAATGATATTAATTGAACTTGTAAAAGCAAATAAATCATAATTCCACTAGGAAAGAGAAAACAACATAAAATATTAAAATATTTTATTCTCCCTTAACCAATCTACATCAACACGTGCCACACATGTTAGAGTTTGTTATTTCTGTTTCTGGTTAGTTAAGTTAGTTGCTTTGTTTTGGGGCTATGTATCAGATTGTATATAAACCTTTTCTTTGATAATTAATGAGATTGAGAAATCATTTTCACCAAATTCATCTTTGATAAGTAAGCGCAGCTTGCGATGATATAAATTAATGTCGGGTGATCAATGATGCCTTCACTATTGGGCCACTCACCATTCCCTCTCACTCGTGCTTACTACGCACATGGTACATATTTGACTAATTTTAGACCACACTTTTTACCGGATACGATTAGCAGTAATAGAAATTCCAATTGACTATTTATCACATTTATATTACTTTCATATTAATTCATTATTTTTTCTCCATCAGTCAAGCCTCAATAAAGTTGTAACAAAGTTGAGATGTGATCTTAATTTTTTTTCTACGTTTTTCGGCCATATATCTCTTTCTCTCCCTTATTAAGGAATATGCTACATGTTGATAATGTGCAATTTTTAATTAGAACCATTTTTCCCAAAATTCAATTTAAATATATGATTACATTGGAATACATTCAACATAAATAGTGTATTTTTTTTTAAGGATAATTAGATTTAATGTAAACAAAATTTTTAATTTAATTAGGAAACATCAAATTGTATTTAAATTTTGTTCAATTGGTTGATACGTCATGATTGATGTATAATGTATAATAACAATGATTTTTTTTTTTTTTTTTTTTTTTGAGAATCTAATAACAATGATGTTAGTGGTAGGTTTATGTGTAAAAATATATTACTCCAATTATAAATTACTAGTTTAATAAGTTACAAAATAACGTCTGTAACATTATTTTAAAGCTAAAAATTGTTTCCAAATGCCCCCGAGGACAGTTTATGGTGCATTTAATAAACACAACGACTAGCTGGTCAAACAAGAAGGCTAGAAAATTTTAAAAATTCTTTTTCCAATATTCTAAAAAAGAAAGTCTGGAATATTGAAAATTACCTGAAAACATAAAGTTTTTTGTCAATATTTTTGTCCTCAAGAAAATGAAGATTTACAATTAGAATTTGAAAAATACTAAAGAATTGTGCTATTTAAGAAATCAAAAATTTTACTCCCTCATGAAATTTTTGAAGATCTCTAACAAAGAATCGAAACCAAGGGCGGCTAAGGATTACGAAAATCCTACTCCAAAGTCTCAAATATATTTTATCTTTGTAATGGAATACCGAAATTGACAGACATTATTAATCATGAAGAATGGTATATTGTAGATATAGAATGGAAAATCACTAACCAAATGAGTTTTCAAACTCTGCAGTAAATCATTGGAAATAATTCTCCGCAAAATATTGCTCTCTTATTTAGCAAGAGATTTAGAGTGAGGAAAATATTTCACCTCTAATAACAAGTATAGTAGGATAGAGAATCAGAGAAAAATTCTTCCAACCATATTAAATTTGGTTCTTAAGGACAACCAAGGAAGAAGATTTTGCTTAAGACAAAAATGGTTAATTCACCCAAATTTGCTTATGTTGATGAAACAAATTATTGGGTGCAAAGCCTAGTTAACTTGTCTGACAGAGCAAAATAATTCAAAGGACAAACTTCAAAAAAATTGGTGGTAACAAATGGTACAAGGCTATTTGTTATTGTATAACCGATCAACTACACACTAACTGCAAATCAAGTCAGAAAGGCTAAACATTTGCTAGAAGACAAAACTACAAGAAAAAAAAATTTTGATATACCATATGTGTTCTTCTTACCTGCAGATAACATCGATCAAAATACATTAAATGAATGATAGTGTGAATTCTGTTTCTTTGCCATCATTAGATGAAGAAGAATATGACAACCTCATTAAATAGATGGAGGAATAAAATAAGTATGTGAGAAGCATTGTGGACTTTTGCAAATAATAAAGAGCAACTATGTACTTATGTAATTATTTACCCATGTTACCTAATGTACAAACTTTTGTTTCAATCTATCATGAAAGCTTTTTCTTTTTTATACCAATCTATCATGAAAGCTAGGCACATATGTATAGTCTTGAATCATTCTTACTAAGACACCTAATGTACTACATGATTCTTTAGTGTTTGTGGTCTTGCATCTCATTTTAGCTATATAATTAAAAAGATTTCTTTCTTAGTAAAAGAAGCTAAGAATAGAAAATAATAAAAAGTAAAAAAAATTTGTCACTTCTTCCATTGCTTCTTTTTCATCTACCTCTTTGTTTGTGTTATTGGTATCAAGGCCTCCTATCAATTTAAACAATGAAAAAACTACTACTTTTGAGAGTTTTGTAAGAGTACGAAGTAGTCTATCTACTATATCTTCTAGAATTTGTGAAGTAAATTTGTCTATATAAATCTTTCATGTTTTACTAATTCTTTTATATATATATATATATATATATATATATATATATATATATATATTTATTGTTACCAAGTTTAATTTATACATTCTTGAATTGTGTGATGTTTCATTTCCAGCTATCGTAAAGCCTATATACGTATAATTGCTTGAGGTACCAACAACAATCTAAAATAGCATCATATTTTAATGATAAGCTAGAATATATTAGTTAAATTCATGTAGAAACTCTAACCTTTTTATGTAATTTCTCCACACACACACACAAAATAATAATAAAAATAAAAATTAAATGCACAAGTTGAGCCTTGCAAATGCAAAGCAAGTAGAATGATTTTCCTCTCAACTTGATTCTTTCCTGTAGTTATGTGGTTCATTTTGTACAGAACCACTCTCTCTTTTTCATTTCATTGCTGCAAGATTGTCTCAAGTTTTTTCTTTCATTGTATCCTAGCTTAGACCCATCTGACAATGGCACCAAATTCTTCATCCTCTACTGCGAACGGAAAATTTTTAAGTATCTTTGGAGTATAATAAAATAGTGCTCCTTTTTCGTATATTTATGGTGAATTTCAACATAAATTTAATGAGTAGATGAAAACTCACTATAAATGTTAGAGGATGGTGCACCCTTAGTCCATGTTTGGAGAGTACCAAAGAATTATTCACCATTAACACTTGCTCAAATGCATTAAGGACTCTCACATCAGGCACCAATTCTACTGCTTTCGGAATATATCTCTCAAAGGTGAAATCCCTTCAACTTTTCCCAGCAATGGGCTAAACCCTCATGTTAAGAGTAATCAAATGACCTTAATTTTAGTCATTTCCTAAAATGAAAATCATAAAGATAGTAGAATGGAATTGAAAAAGGCCTAATGGTAATTGCGGTGATAAAAGTAATAGTTTATAGGACCATTTATATTTTATAATTCAGAATATTTTAGAGAGAGAAGTGAGAAAAGGGCGGCGACATTCACAAGAAGGGAGGCAAAGACCAAGGAGGTGTCGGTAGGCGCACCATGCGATGAAACAAATGTCGGGTGGCTACTCACTGTTCCCGCTCACTCTCACCTATATCCTACATTTTCCCCACGTGTCTCACTCTCTTATTAAACAATATGCCACGTCCCAACGATCATGTGCCATTTTTAATGACAACTTTTTCTTTCAAAGTTAAATTTTAAAATATGATTGCATTGATAAATACATACTGTACAACATAAATAGAGCATCTTTTTTTTTTTTTTAGTTCTAGCCTTGGAGGAGGGAGGATTTATATATTGGACATTTCGTTAGAAACATAAATACATATAACAATTTTTTTTAGATAGTTACAATATGATATTAATCCCTTAATTCAAAAAAAAAAATTTTCTTAAACTTTCAAACATTTTGTGTATATAGAGTTATCAATTAAGTTATAAGACTCTTGACAATATATATATATATATATATATGAAGATAAAATTAGGAATCACTAACCGAGTGATTTTTTAAACTCTAGTAGCAAATTAATGAAAACAATTCCTGCCATGATTAAAGCATTACTCTCTTATTTAGAAAGAGATTTGAAATGGGGAAAATATTTCACATTCTGGATAACTAGTAATGTAAAACAGACCATCATGGCATTCTTGGACTCTCACGTGCACCTGAAATCAACGCACAAGGTAAAAATGTACTAGTAGAAATCATGGGTCTCGGAGTTGAAATCGCATGAAATTTGACAAGTTAAAGCAAAACGGCCTTCTGAGCTTGTCGCTTTGCCACGAGGTACCCCTGAAAATGGCAAATTCCTTCTTTTAGACCCTAAAAACTGCAATTTTGCCATTTATAGTCATTTTTGTTTATTTAATAACTTTTTGCTCAAAAGTCAGAATAAGGTTCTACTTATTTTAGGACAACCCTTAAGATCAGTAGTTTATGATTCTGCATTTAACTCAATTTTACCATTTTTGGTAAATTTTGGTATTTTGTCACATAATCACATAATCAATGCGAATTAAGATTTCAGAAATTTTTTCTTAGCATTTATATGTTTTGTAGCTGTCAAAGGCAAAGGGGATTATTATCAATAAAAATAAACATTTTGTCAAATTCTTTCTCTAATGGATTCCAGTTTATCTCATTGTAGATTTAGGAAAACCCCTCATGGATTCGAGATTTACCACCATAAACTAATAGTTTAGTTTCTATTCCATCAAGAAAACATTGTGTGGGCTTTCTTCTGGTTTCCGTGATATCAACTAGTTCAGTAGGATGGAGAATCAAAGAAATATTATTCCAACCATATCAAATTTAGCATTTAAAGGAAACAGGTGAAGAAGAATTTGTTGAAGACAAAGTAGTTAATTCACACGAATTAGATTATGTTGATGAAAAATATTGTTGGGCACATTGCCTAATTAACTTGTTTGATATTGCAAAAGAACTAAATTAACAAACCTTTTAAAAATTTATGGTAAAAGGCTATTTGGTACTCTGTTACTAATCAACTCCAGATCAAGTCAAAAAATCAATTTCTAGAAGACATGGCTACAAGAAAAAATCTTGACATGCCATATGAGTAATCCTTACTAACAAACAACATCGAATACTATAATGACTGCTACAGCCCTATTTGTTTGCCATATTAGATGAAGAAGAATATCAAAACTTCATCAACTAACTAATGGAATGATAAGATAAGCATATGAAAAGCATCATGAACCTTTGCAAACAATATATAGATAACTATGTACTTATGTAACTATTTATCTATGCCACCTATTGTACAAACTTTTGTTTTATTCCATCATGAAAGCTAGGCACATATGCATATAGTTGTGATTCACTCTTAGCTTATTAATTTAAGACACCTGATGTACTCACATTAGCTAAATATAAGATATGTCATTCTTTGTAAAAAAAATAAAAAAGCATAGCTATCTTATTCCTTCCATAGCTTCTCTTTCTTTCAGATGTCTCTTTGTGTTTGTGTTATTAGTATTAGCTAGAGCCTCCTACAGTCCTACCTACTGAGAGTTTTGTTAAAAAAAAGAGGGGTGTGAAGTAACCTATTTACTATTTTCACGAGTTTGTAAGGTAACTTTATGTCTAAATAAATCTTTTAAATATGTTGTACTACAAGTCTTATATATTCTTGAATACTATTATCGTGTGCTATTTCATTTCCAATTGTTGTAAAACTCATTATGCATGTAATTTGCTTCAAATATATTCTTGAATACTATAATTGTGTGCTATTTCATTTCCAATTTTTGTAAAACTCATTATGCATGTAATTTGCTTCAAAGCCCATTTCTCCTATCAACCAGTTTAAGCTGAAATTAGGCTAGTCTTTGGCATTAAGGACTTGGTTTTAAGTATCATGAAGCATATTGATGATCTTAGGTACCAACGACAATCTAGAATGACGTCATATAATAATGATAAGATAAAAAGTATTAGTTATAATAATAGTGTAAACCCTAAGCTTTTTTTTTTTTTTAATATGTAATTTCTCAAATGTACAGATTAGCCGAACGATCGAACCAATGCAAGGTGTATGCAGTAGATGGCCTTCTTTTGAATATTCTGATTTTACCTGGGACTCAAAGGGTTGGTGGCATGCACCAGATAAAATGTTCCTAATGTATTCAAAGCCTCCCATCCTATAATATGAGTTAAATCATTATATAGATAGGTCCTATTATCAACAATATTGTCCACGTTTCAAACTTTGTTTTTGTTTACAACCCAATATTGAAGCCAAAATCTTTTTTTGGTAAAAGGTTGACAAGGATTCATTTTAGATATAGATTGGATAAAAGAGATAGGCAATTCATTTAAATAAGCAACGCAGCAGAGCTTCTTTACATCATCAAAAAAGTAAGTCTAGTTCCATGCTGAAATTGAACATTTGGACTTTGGTGTCACGACCCTAGGGCTAGGAGGCCCTGATTTGGACAACTCTTCGTATGGGGATATGAATGGGACCCACAAACTCAGTTTCTTTCATTTTCTTGGCCACCACAGCAGCGGACAGGGTCCCATTAATTAGTACGGGCCAACGACAACGAGTTGCCTATTATTTCCGCAAGCACAGAACAAAGATAATGCTACCTCCCCCACGCGCTCCCTGCTTCCCATCTAGCACTTACCAGTGAGACAAGTAACAAAAATGGAGTGAATTTAATTCCACTTATATCAAAAATTGATTGGTATTTTAGTCTGATGATAAAGAGTTATTATTAAGAATGAATGCTATAGGTTAAAACTCTCTTAAAAAAAAAAAAGTAACAAAAATGGATGACATTGTCTTTTTAAAAACAAAATTAAATATTAAAGGCCAAAATGAAAATTTTGAAATGTTGAGGTTAAAATTAAAACAATCCCAAATTTCAAAGACTAGAAGTATATATTAGTATGGTAGTAATGTAGTTTTCATGAAATTTTAATATTAAAAGAAAGTGTAGTTTTCATGAAATCTGGGTGAGGCACATAATGCAAGAGAACGCTACCACAGCATTACACTTTTGATATTCAAAAATAAAAGCAAGCAAAGCATTCAAAATAGAGAGGCAAGAGCATCCACATCAATGGATGCAAAGTCTTACAAAATAGAAAAAGCACTTTATTTTACACATTTTGGCCAAAAAAACACCCACATCAGTAGGTATAAAATTGTGCATAAATGCACAAGTGTTATAGTAACCGTGCATATATGCACGGTTATTGTAGCTCTTGCATTTAATATTTTACTAAAATTTTCTCTCTCCTTCACCTCACTCTCTTTTTCTCTCTGGACCCTCTCACTCTCACCTTACTCTTGCCACAGCTGTGCCACCATCGATCATCATAGCTCTTAACAGAAGAAGAAGATGCAACCACCTACCCAGCAACACCCAACCACCACCACCCCATGTAAAACCAAAATCATACCAAACCCAACTCAAATAAACTCAAACCCACTAAAAAACCTATCCCAAACCCGATATTGCTACTACTAATATCGTTGCTGATGTTGTTGCTGCCACCAATCTACCACCGACAAGTTGGGCTAGGCTGAGCTTTGCTTGTGAGAGCAAGCTCAAAGGAAGATGAGAGAAATGATGGATGAGAGAAAATTGGGAGCCACAAATCAGTGAGGTGCAATGTTGAAGGCATCGATCAGAGCTGGGTTGAATGGGTATTTAGTTTAGCGTTAGGTATTTGGTTTATCAGGCGTCAATCAGAGCTAGGTATTTGGTTAAATGGGAGGTGTCGATTTTGTTGCACACTGGCTAGGTTAGATGAATATTTGGATTTCATTAATGGTAGCTGGGTTGAATGGGTATTTGGATTTCAATGGTGGTGGCTGGGTTGAATGGGTATTTGGGTGGGTTGATGATGGAGGCTAGTTGCTTGATGATGGAGGCTGGGAGGCTGGGTGGGTTGATGATGGTGGCTAGGTGGGTTGTGTTGGGTTTTTGAGAGAGATGATAGTGTAACAAAAATGAATATTTTATTGAATAAATGTTAGAATAGATAGATTGATGTGGGCGTTTTGTAAAAGTAGGTGTGTAAAATAGAAAAAGTGTGTATGTGTATGTGTGTGTTTTTTTTTTTTTTTTTTGGGTGCAAAATAGACAGAAATTATACATTTACTGATGCAGTTGCTCTAATAATTGATGGCAAACAAGAAGGAAGAAAGACCGTATAATTGCATTTAAAAAAAAAAAAAGTTTTGACTTTTGAAAAGCTATATGTAAAAATTTAAAAATAAAATAAATAAAGTTAAAAGTTATTAAAAAAAAAACTAATCCAAACTCACGTACATATAAGCTGGTAAAAAAAGAAAGTAAATAACTATATAATTAGAAAGAAAAATTAAAATAAGCTTAAGAAAATTAAACTACTCAATAATAATTGTAGACCTAACACTGAAAATATTTATATTTGAAAATTGCACAACTGCACTCCAAGTTGATGAGTATTTTTTATCTATAATAACTTTGGTATACAAATGTACATTTAATGTGTCAATACAAAAATTAAATTTTAAATATTATAATGAATGCTTGGTGGATAGCTCATGTCAAGTAAAAATTGAGTACGTGTGTCGAGGTCCAAAATATCACAAGTATTGCATAAAGGCCTAAAACATTACAAAATAAAGTTTAGACCCCATTTGGGCCTCCAAAGAAGGGACAAGGCCCAAATTCGCCAATCAAGGCCCACTTAAAATACATAGGAGGGGGTCCAAACCCATGAATGGGCAAGCTTTGGGCCTTAGAAAATAAAGGAAAAGGAAAAAGAAGCTTAGCCCAGCCTTTGTGAAAGAAATTTGTTAGGGAGCCCAGAAAGGGACTGGACCAGGATGCCTTGGGACTCCCAGAAGCCTGGGATCCTCAAGATATGCAGAAAGAAGTTAGCTGGGATTGGGATAGCTCAAGGGAGCATGCTCATGGACATAAAGAACAAAGGTGGATATGTCTCATCAATCGCCCATGGTTCAAAAAAAGGCTGATGGCTTAGGAATCAACATTTCAAAAAATGAAGTCTAGTACCTCAGGGAATGTAGGAAGGTGGATCATGAAGGAAGGTGGTTAGGGATCTTTTAGCTTGACAGAGAGGAATCAACCCATTTAGAGAAAATGACAAAAAGTGAAGCAGCTAAAAAGGTGGGTCTAAAAAGTAGCATCTAGAAGCTTTGGAAAGAAGAGATTGAAAGTCAACCCTTAGGACCTCCCAAAAGAGGAAGGTCAGCTGGGAACTCTTGGGGGGGGGGGGGGGAACCTCAAAAGGGGATAACAATGAGAAAATAAGGAAGGAACTAGTCACTAATGTTGCTGACACAATATAGGTTCTAGTAACCATGGTAGCAAATGAAGGGAATCAGTGGTACACTAAAAACTCTAGGAATGCACTATAAAAAAGGATGGAGCCAACAACAAAAACCATTCAACAATAAGGAATCAAAGCACAAAGACCATCTGAAAAACTCCTTTAAACCTCAGAGAAATAGAAAAATGGTAAAACATTATAAGGGATCCTAAGACAGGCACTAGAGGATACACTTGGATTCAAGGGGATTCAAACCTCACAAGTCTTGGAAGCCTACAAAGAGCAATCTAATTTAGTGACTTTTGAACTTATTTGAAGCTTGTGACATATCTCTGTGAAAAGAAGGGTCCAATGTACTAAAACTTAATATAATGAAATATCATTCTATTTTCTGAGGATCCCTAACGTCTTTACTTGCTTTTTCTTTATTTCTTTACTATTCCTCAGCCATTTACTTTACAATATGTGTATATTTGCACGAATAAATATGTATGTGTTGTAGGATCCATGTTTTGTGCACAACTTGGTTCGTAATTAGCCCAATATAGCTACGGTGAACCAAGCCCAATCCACCAAACAACAAGTATAAGGCTCAGGATCCTTGTTTCTATTTAGGCCTGGGTACTATCCAAAAAAAAAGAACCCACATTAAAAGAAGACTTCGCTAGGGATTGGGCAAAGAAGAAGGAAGGAGCAGTCCCTTCACAAAACATGGCTCCAAGACCAAGGAATAGCAAAGGTAACAACATGCCACCCGCGTCATCAGAACTCGTGGGAGAAAATGAAGTGGCTTCCAGGCAAAGGAATGAGGAGCCTTTGGTAGAACATGAAGTTGTCTCAAGGTAAAGGCGTGCGATGTGAGGACCAGACCCATTGGTCCAAATGGCAGAAATGGTAAAGAACCTCCAATAGGAGATTCGTCTTATTGAAGAAGGAAGAACCCAAGAGATTTGAGATAATGCCTCTCCCCTAGTCAACTAGGAAAGAGTCCAACCAAAAGGGCGATCAGCAGTAGGAGAAGGAGCCAATCCTTAATATCTCACTTTAGCAGATGTGAACGCCCTTCTTGAACAAGAAAGGGAGAAGCTCTCAGGGATCCCCAATCAATTCTCTCGGGATCCCCCATTCCCAGCAGAGCTCCTCAGCAAGCCTTACCCCAAAGGATATGAACCCCCAAAATTTCACCCGTTCAATGGGAGGAATGGGAGTACTGTAGAGCACGTGAGCAGGTACATTCACACCATGGGACCCAATGTAGGGACAAGGAACTATGTTTAAGGGAATTTGCTAAGTCCCTAGTGGACAAGGCATATACTTGGTACACTACTTTGAGGCTTGAGTCTATTAAGACCTAGGATGAGATGATGGAGAGATTTTGTGCAAAGTACTACCCAGGTGAAGATAAGTTCACTTTCTAGAGCCTTCAAATGGTAAAGCAAAGGTTTGGGGAGGATCCCATCCAGTTTATTAAAATATTTGAAGATGTCTCTCTAGACTGTTATGAAGACCATGAAGAGAAGGAGCTCGTGGAGACCTGTATATCCAACATGCTCTTTGATTACAGATTTAGTCTATAGAACTTATGCATAACTCAGTTTGCCAACCTATTACAAAGAACTAGAAGAACAAAATCAACCATAAGAACAAAAAGAGTACCAGTTTCCCAAGCCATGACAGTTTTAGTGGGAGAAAATAGGAAAAGGCCTCAAGGGAAAGTGACCGAGGAGCCTCCTGTGATCTTGTGCATTATGGAGGAGTTGAACCATGTCCTAGACAAATGGATTAGGGATGGGGTCGTCAGACCATTCACCATATCCAGACCACCCACTAAAGAAGAAAGGAAGAACCCCCTATTTTGCAAAATTCACAACTATGTCAAGTATTCCACCAAGGATTGTTGGACCCTCCGAAGGCTTTTTCACAAGAAAATCAAGAAGGACCCTAGAGCTTACCTAATGGGAACCAAAGGTGCAAAGAAATCCTTTGCCCAATCACAAAGGAAAAGGGGTGGTAGCTGTGATAATTCATGCGAAACCGACCGATGTAGAGGCAGAGGAGTTAAAAGGATCCTTCCATCCAAACAGAGTCAAAACCCTCTAAAAGAACCCAAAGTTCAGGTCACTATTCAACCAACTAGGATTTGGACCAAAAGCAAGAAGGATTGCGACAGAATCCCTCATGAGCATAGTAGTAGACTCAAGGGTGGAGTGTTTCACAGCAAAATCTCACACCAATTGGGCTTTCTTGGAAACAACTAACGCAATAACTTTCACAGATGAAGATATGGAGGTTGAGTATCCGGATCATCATAGGCCCCTTTATTTGATAGCCATCATAAATGGAGTTCAAATTAGGAGAGCACTGATAGACATAGGGGCTTCACTCAACCTCATTACCCTGCGTACACTAGAAGTCGTTAGCATGGCTGGCAAGAGGATCTTGGGGGCTCCTATGGAGATAATAGGATTTGGGGGAACTGCAGAATCTACCGAAGGATAAGTCCAATTAGCCTTAATGGTAGGCCTAATAGTAGCTCTGACACAGTTTCATGTGATTAACTCGGAAGTCTCTTATCCTATTTTGTTTGGGCGACCCTGGTTCCATAAGCACTACTTCATTCCCTCGATGTACCACTAGTGTGTCAAAGGGAGACTAAATGGGAGACCTATAAGGATCCTTGCCAACCCGATTCCCTTCAGCCAAGGAGAAGTGAACTTTATAGAGATAATGTTTTATAACGAGTTAGCTCCAGCTCCAGATGATGAGTGCCCCATACTAGGGACCCTAGGCGCATCTGTTTTGGAAGAAAAAGAAGAAAGGGGTACCCGCGACCTAAGGGACCTCCTGGACAGAAAAAGGTAAAAGAAGGAAGCTAGTTTCTCAGGATCTTGGGAATGTGTGGTAGTCTAGGAACCTGGGGGCAGGTTGATATATCACTTATAAAGGTGCGCGAGACCTGAATGCACTTTGCAAGAGGGTCCTAGACCACCATATTATATGATAGCTCAAGAAGAGATCCTGGAGGATCCGGGAGAGAAACACAGATTTAGCCTAAAGAAAAGTTAGAAGAGGTAAACCTAGGGGCTGATTCAAGATCCCCAAAGCCTGTCTTTATCAACAGCCAGTTGTTAGTAAAGGAAAGAGTGCAGTTAATGGAACTAATAAAAAAATATGTGGATGTATTTGAATAGACATATAATGAGATGCCTAGCTTGGATTCTGGGCTGGTGGTCCACTCTCTCAATGTAGATCTAGGAACTAAGCTAGTAATCCAACCAGCCAAGATCTTCCATACTGAGATAGATGATCAAATCACTCAAGAAGTTAAGAAGTTGCTGGCAGTAGGGTTCATCAAGCCTATTCAACATCCTTAATGGCTCTCCAATATAGTTCACATGAAGAAAAAGAATGGGTAAATCCAATGTTGCATGTATTTTCACAATCTAAACTAATCATGTCCAAATGATGAATTTCCTTTACCCGACATTGATCTCCTCGTAGACTTGACTGCAGGAAGTTCTATGTTCTCATTTATGGATAGGTATAGCGGATATAATCAGATCCGTATGGCTGCCAAAGATGCAGAAAAGACAACATTCAAGACCCCGATTGAGAATTTCTATTTTACTGTGATGCCTTTTGGCCTTAAAAATGCGGGAGCCACGTACCAGCGTACCACGACAGCCATCTTCCATGACATGATGCATAAAGAAATGGAAGATTATGTGGATGATATCATGGTGAAGTAAAAAACTAAGGCATGACACCTTTGAGTACTTGAACGAGTCTTTGAGAGATGCAGGATGTATAAGCTATGCATGAACCCCCTAAAGTGTGCCTTCAGGGTATCTACTGGGAAGTTCTTAGGATTCTTGGTACATCATAGAGGCATAAGTGTGGATCTAGCCAAGGCCACTACCATTGCGACCATGAAGAGGCCTACAACAGTCAGAGAGCTTAAAAGTTTCTTAGGAAATGTCTCTTACAGGTAACAAGTAGGCTATTCAAACTGTTGAAAAAGGGAGCTAAGTTCACTTGTGGACTTGAACAGCAAAAGGCCTTCTAGAGGATCCAATAAATCATGAACCGTCTACTCACCCTATAAGCACCAATACGTGGGCGGCCTGTGTTGCTATATTTAGCATCTAACTCTCAAGCTATCGGGGCATTACTAGCTTAAGAAGATGACGAAGGAAATGAGCAGCCTATTTATTATGTAAGCAAGGCCTTGAAAGATACTGAAACCAAGTATCCCAAAATAGAAAGAGCACGCTTGGTAGTTATTTATGCATCCCAAAGGCTGAAATGTTACTTTTCAGCCCACCAAATCCTCTTAGTGACTAAGTCTCATCCTACAAAGGCACTCTTCCTTCAACCCTTATTGACCAAAAGAGTGGCACAATGGTTAGTATTGCTCTCCCAATATGACATTGGCCTAAAGACCCCTAAGACTGTCAAAAGCCAGGCCATAGCAAATTTGCTGGCCCAATTCCACAGAGAAGAAGAGTGTCCATTGAGCGAGGATATCCTAAGGGAAGTGGTAGTGGTAGAGCTACTAGGGAGGAAATGGAACATGAGATTTGATGGATCAGCAACAGTAGCCTCAAATGGCATTGGGGTCGTATTAAGCTGTGAAGATGGGGACATCGTACCATTCCAACCTCAAATAATACTGCTGAGTACGAGGCGTACTTGATTGGGCTGGCCATAACACTTAGTATGGGGATCAAGCATTTGAGCGTCTTGAGAGACTCTAATCTTGTGGTCTCCTAAGTCAAAGGAGACTTTGCATTGAGGGAACGGAGCCTGGCATCCTATCGGACTCGAGTACAGAAGGTAGAACAAAAATTTCAGACCTTTAGTATGTAGTACACCCAGAGAAGTGAAAACTGGTTCGCTGATGCATTGGCCACCTTGGATCCCAGATACCTTTTAAGGAAGAAAGCATCTTGATAAAGGTAAGCAAGCAGCAGACTTCCATCATAGAGACCTTTAAAAAGATGTTTCCGGAGGAACCAGATGAAGAAGATTGGCAGAGCGAGATAAAGAGAGAAGTAGGAAAGCTAGAGCGTAGGGGAAGTATTAAAAAATTGAAAGATTACACCTTGATAAAAAGGGAGCTATATAGAAGGCTGCCTAGAGAGATTCTGTCCAGATGTATCAGCGAGAATAAAGGAAAAATGAAGCTAGAGGAACTACACATCCAGATCTACATGGTCACAGAAAGAGTCAATCTATATAGGAGGATACAACATATGGGGTACTATTGGCCCAACATGAGCAAATAAGTTACAACTATACAAGAAAAGTGTCAAAATTGCCAACTCTCAGTGGACAGAGAAGAAAGCTATGTTGTATTTACTGCAGAAGATTGAAGGACCCCATTTACAGGATACCTGACTCAGAGGATCCTACCAGCTGACAGGAAGCTGGCCTATTAGCTCAAGAAGCTAGCAGTCCAATATTTTCTATAGAATGGGATATTGTTCAAAAAAGGGTAATATGGGGATCCCTTGAGATGCCTAGGGCCCAAGGAAGCTAGGGAAGTAGCAAATGAAGTTCACTCAGGGGAATACGAGAGTCACCCAGGGAAGAGAAGGCTCCATAAGCAACTATTGCAATTGGAATATTATTGGCCCACCATGAAGAAGAACTCTGAGGAGTTGGTTAAGACATGTCACACATGCCAAGTACTAGAGGATGTGATACATACTCACCTAAACACGCTATAAGATATGACTACTCCATGGCCTTTCCATACTTGGGAGCTTGACCTCATAGGGCCTATAAATCTACCTTCCAACGACCATATATAGATCTTAATAGCCACTAAACACTTTACGAAATGGGTAGAGGCCATCTCTTTAAAGAAGGCCACTAGAGCAGCAGTTTCAAACTTTATTCGTGAGCACATCATCATGTGGTTTAGGATCCCCAGGAGATTAATCAGTGACAATGGTACCCTATTTGTGAACAAGGAAGTAAGGAGCCTGGTGGAGGCGTACCACATTAAACACATGAGGTCTACGCCATATTACCCACAGGGAAATGGTCAAGCCGAGACTACTAATAGGGTGATACTGAAAATCTTGAAGAAAATGAAGCATGAGTACGAGAGAAGGTGGAGTTCCCACCTGACAAATGTACTTTGGGCCTACAAGGGCTCTTAGAAGACAGCTATAGGATTTTCACCATTCTCCCTTATTTATGGGACAGAGGTCATTAGCCCAATAGAGATAACTGTCCGCACACCGAGGGTGGTACTTGAGGAAATCGAAGGATATGCGGATGACACACACGCCAAGGGAAGACTAGTAGACCTGGAAGGACTAAAAGAAAAACAAGAAGTGGCGACGAGGAGAAGTCAGAGGTACCAGTAGAAAATGACAAGGCATATAGGCAGGCAGTACACCCAAGGATCTTCGCAGAGGAGTAGGTGGTATTAAGAGTAACAGAACATGTAAGGAAGAATATCCAAAACCCTCCAAATTTGCTCCAAAGTGGGAAAGACCCTACATTGTCAGAGAAGCCCATGACAGCGAGTTTTATTACCTTGCAAAGGAGGATGGGACTTCCTTAACAGATCCCATAAACGAAAAATAGCTAAAGTAGTACTATGCGTAAAGACTCTAGTACAGCAGGGACCCTCCCCCCCCCCCCCCCTCCTTTTTGTCACCCTTCATTCCGCTAAGTGTTAAATCACTCTCTATGTTATTGGGCCTTATCTTTTGACATATGTTTGTTTTGCCAAGAACTTTATTTAGCAATTTCTTCTTTAGAATCTATGTTAAAAGGCCACTCTATGCCAGGACCACTTCTATCTTATGTTTTTAAGTTGTCATCTAATGTTTTTAAGTCATTATGGTGAATTTCAATGAAGTTTTCTTTCAAAAGTCCAAGTAAACCATGCAATCATACTTAGATAGTACTACATATAACATGGCTTGCATTTGGCCAAAATCTTTGTTGGGTACTTGGGCCAGCACTTGATTAAAAAAAAAACTTTTTCTAGTACATGGCCCTGGACCTGCACCAAAATCAATCCAAGTATATGACCCAGGACCTAGGATGGGAAATAAGCCTCCTAAAGGTACCTGGCCCAGTACTTGTTGTAAAAAAAAAAAAAAAAAAAAAGGGCCCACCTGGTCCATGATCGAGGACTTAGATGAAGGTAAGTATCCAAAGTACCTAGCCTAGGAACTATGTAGGAGCACAATCACTATAGTAGCTGGCTCGAGACCTGCCACAAAGTGAATCCCTAGGAACCATGTCCCAGGACTTAGAAAAGAAAAAAAAAGAAAGGGAGGAAAAGACAATACATGAAAAGGAAAAGAAATACATACAGCAAGAAGTTGTTGAGGCTCACATATCCAAAAAAAAAAAAAAAAAAAAAACAACAACAACTTGACAACCAAGAGTACCTAGAAAAAAAAGAACGGAAAGTAACTTATACAATCTAAGTTTCTTAAAAAAAATAAAAATAAAAATAAATAAATAAATAAAAAAAGCGCTAAGGTATGAGGCTAGCCAGCAAAAAGCCCTCTAGAGGAACTGCAGTGGAGGAAGTAGCTGGAGAAGAAAGGGCTTGTTGCTTCTTGATCTTCAAGTCTTGTAGGAGCTTGTGAGCACAAGCCAAAACCTCCTCAACAACAGCAATCTCAACATCAAGATCCTTGGAGGCCTTCCTCTGAAAAAGTGCTTCAGCCAAAGACCAAAGGTACTTCAACAAGAAATACAGATTGAGTCTTGCCTCCATGAGATCTTACACCATCCCCCTCTACTCCAAAAGCCTCCCCTTAGACAAAGAATCAAGAGATGTATCCTTCAAGGAAACCAACACAGCACAAAGTTCCATTAGGATGTTCCCCAAAAACACACCTCCCCTAAACCCACTAGTGAAGTCCCTGTGGATTTTAAGCAATCCCTCTAGGAGTGGCAAGCCCTCAACAAGCACAGAGAATCGTAGGAAGTTGACAAAGGGTCGCCCAAAGCGATGAAAGTGACTTGTAGGGAGACTTTTGAATTCTAGGGAGTCAAAATGAGTTAAGAAGGTAGGAAGACCTGAGTGGGGATTTGAAACAGTCATCTCTAAGGCCTCCTCCATCGTTGTGTCTCTTTCCTTAGGAAGAGAAAGACCCTCAAGCCTTGGGGTGGTCTGGGAGATCCCCGACTGAGCCTCAACAGTCTAGACAGCAGAGAGGTGTCCTCTGGCTTCCTCAGTAGTCACAAGCTTGGATTCTTTAGGACCCATACCAGCATCTATAAAATGAATAAGGTCATGAAGTAGGAAAAGGTACAAGAAAAAAAAGGGGGAAAGAGTAAGGAATAAATACCAGTCTTTCTGGTAAAAATTCCTCTTGAATCTGAGTTACTGCTTCAACCATCGTGAGAGGTTCGTTCTCTTGCCCTTCTGACTACTCAAGGGACTTCGTAGAAAAGTGTAGTGCACGTTGAAAGAAAGGTGAGTAAATTTTGGCAAAGTTGCTAAAGGAGGGGAGGGGCACAAAGGGTTGACCCATGGTTTAAAAAAAAAAAAAAGACAACAATACGCACCTCTAGAGGCCTTTGTCTTAGAGGTGGGATCAACTTCAAAGGCAATTTGAGTACTAGTTGGGCCTAAAAAAAAAAAAGGAGAAGTAGAGTTTTTTTAAAGGAGGGGGATAAGAAGGATGAATAACACAGATGCTAGTGAGGGACAAGATAAGGCCTACCTGTTCTTGTAGATGAGGTTGTGGTCCTAAAGGACTCCTTAGCCACCCCAAGTTCAACAATCTGCTCAGCCATCACAGTTTTAGCTAGGCTAGGAGTCTACCTAGGCTTGGGATTTTAAGGGACCGAGGACTAAGTAGCTCCAGGATCTTGAGCAACCGATGAAGTAAGAGCTGGCACAGACTCGGCATTCCTGACTACCTGTTTGGCATCCCCAACCACTTTACTACTAGGGAGCCCCTTCTCCACACCAGAAACAATTGGGGGCTGAGTTGTCACCACTCCTTCTAGCGAAGTACCACTGGTTATAGGGGGAGGCACCTTCACTTGTAATAGAAAAGAAAAGGAGGGACAGCTGGCAACCCAGCAGCAAAAATGCACAAGTCCAAAGGAAGGGGACAAGCAAAGAAAGAAGTAAGAAGGAATGGAAAGTGTCATACCACATCATCACTAGAGGAAGGGCGTGTTCTCCTTTAGGGTCAGACTTACGTTTAGACTGCAAAGCAAAACATAAACCACTCATCAATAAAAGAAAATATAAAGAAAAAGATATAGCAAAAAAAAAAAAAAAAAAACCATGAAATAAGATAAGAATGCATCAAATAAACTAAAGAAGAAAGGATGAGAGAAGAAGGAATGAGGCCTTGCCATTCTTTGTTTCTCTACAAGTTTTTCAGCAATCTTTTGCTTACTATGAGTATGCCCAGAAGGTCTCTAGGGAGATTAGGAAATAATGGTAGAGGACCCTAAAAAATCTTGGGCTAAAGAAGTAACAACTATAGAAGAAGTCCGTTTAAAGGAATCCACAGAGATTTGAAGGATAGAAGACCCTACTTTAGTCTTCTTTCTGATATTTGGGATGGGAGGATGGCCAACCTCTTTTCCAATAGCAGAGGAGTCCACCTCCCCAAGGTCCTTAGAAATAATAAGCTGCTTGCGAGATGAAGTAGTCTTTCTCCTTTTGGTGTCTTGACCAGCCTTAGTATCCTCAGCACTCTCCTCAACTTTGGATTTCTTGACAGTTTCCTTCTTGATCTTCTTTTCATTACCTTTACCAACAGGAGTTGTAGCATCAATTTCTTCAACCACCCCTTTTTTAATAGGCACACTAGAGGAAGAGTCCACAATTAGGTCACACCCTGGCCAAGAAGCAAGGAAATCATTGGCATAAGATACCCAACCACCCTTAGTAGTGTGCCACTCCACAAAACCAGTCTTGCTGCTTATTGCAGTAGATACAATACCAACAGTAAGAAGAGCTTAACACTTGTTGTAAGAGGGAGTAGAGAAGAGATCAGGGTCAGGGACCTTTCCAATTATACCTAAACCAATTAAGTCCAAAAAGGACTTCTAAACCCTCCTCTAATAACTAGTGAAGCCACTCGAAGTAAAGATTGCTCACTGGGAATTTGGCACCACGAACTAGGGGCTCCTACGTGACTAGTAAGAAAAGGCTTGAAGCCTTAAGAATGGATCCAGAGATGGAAGAGAAGGCACCACCTTTTTAAACACCGACGAGATATCTTGATCAAAGCCAAACTGCATAAGGACCCAATATGCAGAATAATAAGTGTACTTAGGGGCACTCGTTGAAGGAACTAGAAGCCATGAAAGGCTGATGCAAGCCAGGTACACCAAGCTGCTCTTATCTCCTCGGTGCAAATTAAAAGTATGGTCTAGAGAGTTTAAGAAGGAGGACAAAACGAAATCACAAGAAAACCTAGGGCTAAAGTCTCAAGGGGAGTGCCAATTCAAGTGCCCCATCTAGTCAAACAGTTCCATAAGATTAACATTACCACTCTTTAAGTTGGACCAACAAAAGATAATAGGGTGGCCATAAGTAGAGTTGCCACATAAGCCTTTGATCACATCTGGGGATCCTTGGAACTTATCCTTTACATACTTTAAATCCCTACACTTTGCCAAAGTAACAGAAGATCGATCCCATGGCGCAGTGCAAAGACGATGTTATAGCGTAATATAAATTACCTTTAACCTCATCACCTTGAAACAGGTCCAACTGGGAAACATGGCCTAAAAACATAGGAGCTAGAGGATATCTGGTACCCCTGGCTAACTTGATAGCCAAAGGGAAGAATATAGACTTGATCCTATATTTAGGAAACTCACTGAAAAGAAACTTACTCAGCCACAGCACAAAGAACCCAGCTTGCTTAACAACCTTGTCTTTTTCTTGAGAAAGGGTTGCTACCCATTTATCCATCTTGGCTGGCTTACCTTTGAAAGAAGCAATACGCTTACCAAAATGTTTGAAAAGTCACTCCTCAACCTTGAGATCCTCAGTAGAAAGTTGAATGTCAAAGGGATTCTCATCACCAAACATAGGAAGGAGGAAAATATTCACCACATCTTCCAAACTAATGGTGAGTTCACCAGCAGAAAAGAAAAATGTATAGAGTAAGGGAGACCAGCAGTGCACCAAATGTCTTAGGCCTTTGGCGTCCCTAAAGCCTTCCAGATTCCTAGAAATTGCCACTGACTTCAGGATCTTGGCGTGCTCTAAGAAATTGGTAAGCCCTCCATCAGATAGCTCCTCATCCACCCAATTAGACCAACTAGTGATCTTTCCTAGAACAAAATCAAAGAAGATGCGAACCACCTCTCGAGATCCCCGCCTGATTTGAATGTACAAGATTTCCCTTGGGTCTGGGATTTGAGCAGAACTGCTAAACCTAGACTGGCCAGAGAACACCCAAAAGTGTGGGGAGGGAGGAGCATCAACATGAATAACCTGAGAGAAGAACAAACTGGGAGTGTTCCAGGGGTCTCGTAGAGGAAAGGCTGGGTGATCTAAGACTTCCTGCACCTCGCCCTATGCTGACCTTGCTGAGGAACCCTCACCTTCAGAGGGAGTGGGAGAATGCTCTTTTCTCTTTCAAGAAGAAGAAGAGGAAGCCATGAAAGAATAATGTAACAGAAGGCCAAAAAAGTTGAGAGCGGAAGAAAAAATGATGAAGGAGGAAGCAAAAGGGGAGGGATGTACTGGAAAGTATTTTGTTGAGAAAATGAAAAGATGCTTGAAGGTTGAAGTGACTTCAATAATGGCATAAAGAAAAGCTGAAGAAGACGTAGCAAAGAAAAAGGTGCCAGTTACTAAAATTCAATTCTATAGGAAAAGTTATTTGTTAGTTATTAATGGGAGTTATGGGAAACGTAAAAAGAGGAGGAGGAAATTTACCCAAACACTTAACTCCCAACTGTCATGTTCCTTGAAAAGAGGGAGAGTTACAAAAGAAGTGGGATACGTGGAATCAGAACGCTAGAGGACAACATGGAGGAGTAGGATCCTAGAATAAGAAGACAAGGGACCCCGAAAGTGATAGAAACACTAATCACAAAGCCTTGGAAGGCCAAGAGTTTCGTTTGCTCATGCGTGGGATATAGACAACCCACAAGCTCGGGGGGCTAAATGTTTAGGTCTAAAATATCACAAAGCATAAATCAAGGCCCAAAACATTACAAAATAAAAGTTTAGAGCCCATTAAAGCCTCCAAAGAAGGGACAAGGCCCAAATCTTCCAATCAAGGCCCACTTAAGATATGTAGGAGGGGGTCCAAACTCATGAATGGGCAAGCTTTGGGCCTTAGAAAATAAAGAAAAAGGAAAAAAGGAAGCTCAGCCCAACCCTTGTAAGGGAAATTTGTTGGAGAGCTCAGAAAGGGACTGGACTAGGATGCCTTGGGACTCCTAGAAGCCTGGGGTCTTCGAGATATGTAGAAAGAAGTCAGCTAGGATTGGGACAGCTCAAGGGAGCATGCTCACGGACACAAAGAACAAAGGTGGATATGTCCCATCAGTTGCTCATGGTTCAAAAAATGGCTAATGGCTTAGGAATTAGCACTTCAAGAAAGGAAGTCTGGTACCTCGGGGAATGTAGGAAGGTGGACCATGAAGGAAGGTGGCTGATGATCTTTCAACTTGACAAAGAGGAATCTGCCTATTTAGAGAAAATGACAAAAGGTGAAGCAGCCAAAAAGGTGGGTTTGAAAAGTAGCATCTAGAAGCTTTGGAAAGAGGTGATTGAAAGTCAGCCCTTAGGGCCTCCCCAAAGAGGAAGGTTAGCTGGGAACTTTTGGGGGGTAAATTTCAAAAGGGGAAAATAATTAAAAAATAAGGAAGGGACTAGCCACCAATGTTGCTGACACAACATTGGTTCTGGTACCTAGGGCAGCAAATGAAGGGAATCAATGGTACACCAAAAACCCTAAGAAGGTACTATAAAAAGGGATGGAGCCAACAACAAAACCATTCAGCAATAAGGAATCAAAGCACAAAGACCATTTGAAAAATTCCTTTAAATCTCAGAGAAATAGAAAAAGGGAAAAACACTGTAAGAGATCCTAAGACAGGTACTAGAGGATACACTTGGATTCAAGGGGATTCAAACCTTTCAAGTCTTGGAAGCCTACAAAGAGCTATCTAAGTTTGTGACTTTTGAACTTATTTGAACCTTGTGACACAGCTTGGTGAAAAGAAGGGTCCAATGTACTAAAACTTAATATAATGAAATATCATTCTATTTTCTGAGGATCCCTAATGTCCTTACTTGCTTTTTCTTTATTTCTTTACTATTCCTCAGCCATTTAGTTTACAATATGTGTATATTTGCATGTAAAAATATGTATGTGTTGTAGGATCCATGTTATGTGCACAACTTGGTTCATAATCAGCCTAATATAATTACGGTGAACCAAGCCCAATCTACCAAACAACAAGACCCATAATCCTTGTTTTTACTTGGGCCTGGGTACTGTCGAAAAAAAAAAGAACCCACAACGTGTAAAATGAGTCAAACAAGGGGTCTAACTTTTTTAGTAGTAGCATGTAGTTATAAGAACTAAAACTCTAAAAAAAAAAAAAAAAAAAAAAAAAAAAAAAACCTATCAACCCTCCTCGAAAAAATAAAAAATAAAAAAACTGGGGGTGTAAGTTAAACCTATCAACCCAACATCTCGGGTTGGTTTTCATGAGTTGAAATTTTATTTTGAGTCTTAAGTTGAGTTGATAGTTTTTTCAGTCCATTTAACCTAACTCAACCCAACATATATATAAGTTTATTTCATTACTATTTTTGTTTTTTTTTTTTTTGTTTTTTTTCCTTTGATATGTTTTGGTATTTTAAGAATTAGTTTTGATGAATTTGTAAATTTGCAATATAATTTAAGTATGTTGTTGAATAGTAATAATTTATTTTAAAAATAATTAAATATTTAATGAAAATCAATTTTTTACAATCATAAACATGTAAGTATAATCCACTGACTAAACCTAGATTGGGTTGAAAATTCTTCATCCTGACAATTTCGCATTGGGTTAAAAAATATTTCCAACCCAACCTATACACTATCCTAGACTAGACCCTTATTACTCATTCACTTTTTCATCCTAGTTTTGATGGCTTAATAAGTCCAGAGAAAGAAATAAATAAGGGGTCACATGTAATGATTCCTTCTCAACCTCTTCTACCAACAATGATAATGTGTCTATGGAATATAACTTGTCTCACTTTTCCTCAGGGACGGACCCAGGTGGTGGCTCGGGTCCCCTGGGTCTAAATATTTTTTTAGATGTTATATATTTTATTTTTGTAGTTGGGTCCCCTTCCAAAACCTTAGGCCCCCATTCTCTTCAATAAGCATAACTAGCCTCACCCAAATAATAATTATCCAACCCAAAAACAATAAAAAAATTCACAATGGTGATTATATTTTAGCAAAAAAAAAAAAAAAAAAAACTATTTTACCATGAAAGAACCAAAAAATCATGTGTTATTAGAGAAGTTAAAACTAATTTTTTTGCAACTATAGTAAACTGGTATAAATACCAGTTGATTGTAACAAATTGTTAAAAATAAAATACAATATTTTATTAAGATTATATTTCTTCCTTCAATTAAAAAACTCATATTCTCTCACTTCCTTTATTATTGAATTATTTATATTATTTCAAATTAAGTGATAAAAAAATAGAACATTTGATATTGGTTATATTGTAAAGTGTGATAGTAAAATAGATAAAGGTGCTAAAAGCTAAAAGTTTTAGCACCACCACTATGAATGCTCTAACTTCAACAAAAAAAAAAAAAAAAAATCCTAGCCAGTCTAGTATTAAACGAATTTGTTTTTGTCTTTGTTGGTAAATTATTGCATCTTAATGTATTTAGAAATAACTTTTTTGAGTATTTATAATTTTTAAATATTATATGAATGTTTATTTGGAGTTTTATATATATATATATATATATATATATATTCCGGTCCTTACTAGTTTAAAATCTTGGGTTTGTCCTTGCTTTTCCTTAAAAGATATTATGATTTTTGAGTGAAATTTGTAGTGTGTTTCGATTTTTTTTTTTTAACTTGGATTTTTAAAATTTATTTATTAAGGGCACGTCTTGTTTTTTTTCAAAGTATTTACTAAATTAAATTAAACTAACTAATAGTTCTTTTTTCAATGTAATAAACCCATAAACCAATAAATTTAAACTGTACCGTAGAAATCCTTTGATTGGTTCTTTGATATAATTTTCTAAAAACTGGGATAATAGAGCGCGTGGAAATAGCTTGTGGTGGGTGTGTGTTAATTACAATCTGAATGCAGTGTGTCTGTACACATAAAATTCGTCGTTAAGTAACGGGCGAGTGAGTTGGATGGCGGAGCCAAACCCAAAACAACAGATAGAAGACCGGGTCAGGGTGGGTGGGTTTGGTTTTGGGGCAAAAATGCGTTGGATGGCGAATCCACGGTTTTCTCGGGCCAAGTGGGTTTGACCAAAGACGCCGAAAACCAACGCCTGCTTTGGAAATCGAAAGCTCAGCCACAGCCACCCCCTTAGCATTTGCATTAGCAGCTCACAACAGTTAACACAAAATAACTCCTTTTTCTTTCTACTTCTTTTCTTTTTGTAACGCCTGCGTTGTCACTACCACCACACCTTCCTCACTAGCTACAAAGTGACAGCAAACTCAAACCAAAATCACAGTCACAAACACTTTGGAAAATAATTATTAAGTGTTTTCAAATTCTTTTATGCCATCGAATTATTAAAAAAAAAGAAGAAGAAGAAGAAGAAGAAAACAAACTAGCTAGCCTTTTTATTTTTTTATTTTTATAATAATAATAATACTCTCATCCCCAAAAATATAAATGAAAATCGAACCCCACACTTTACCAACCTTGTCTATGTTTGTTTCCGTTACTTTTTCTTAGTGGTCCTCTCTCTCTCTCTCTCTCTCTCTCTCTCTCTCTGTGTCTGTCTGAGATTATATCTTTGGTTTTGTTTATCATTTTGAGTGGTGGGGTGATTTTTAATTTTGATGGCAAAGAATGAGGGATTTGTGGGGGACCATCTGAGACTGAGAGGAGCACCTGCTGCTGCTACTTTCTCTCAGCTATTGTTGGCAGAGGATGATGATGATGATGATGAGAACACTAATGGAGTTGCTGTTGCTGTGGGTCTTGATGTGGACCAGACCACCAGCTTCAACTACTCTTCTTCTGTGTTTTCTTCTGAAAAGCCACCCAAAATGCTCTGCTTTGGGAACTATCATCAGAAGCACCACCAAGGAGATCAGCTGCTATATCCACCAATAACTGAGAATAATATCACTAACACAAATACCACCACTCCACAGAAATCAGGGGTTACATGCAGCGATTCCTCATCAGCTTCTTCTGGCAACAACAACAACATCAACAACAACAACAGCTGTGTCACTTTGAGTGTGAACACTTTGTCAAAACCTGATGTAAGTGAATCTACCTGGTGTAATCAAAAGTTTATGTTTTTGAGTTTATTTATTTTTATATGGGTTTTATTTTATTGTTTGATTTTTTTGAAGAAAAAGCGAAATGGGCTGGGTCAGGAATCGGCGCAGTGTGGTAGCACCATCACCACGGCTGCGGTGGCAACTCAGAGAACCTCTAAAAGAACGAAAACGGCGAATCCTACACCAACTGGCCATGCAAAGGTTAGATTTCATCTTTCTTTTACCAACAATATCAGATTTCATCTTTCTTTCTCACACACGCAATTACAATGCATGTCTCTAATCGAATAAGTATCGATACGGATACGAGACAAGTATAGATATTTTATATATTCTTGGTTATATGTCACTTTTCTTTTTCTTTTTTTGAAAATTTAAAATCCATATATATATTTTTTGCTAAAAAAATTTTAAAATCCATATTAAATGGACACTTTAATTAATTAATATAAATATGTAGTATTTTTAAGAATATATTATGTTAGTTTTTGGTTGAAAATATCATTTTAAAAGGAAAAAGTATGTCTTGACCATAAAACTAATTAATAATCTTTTAGTCTAGTAAGTATTGAGTAAGAGAGAAGAAGATAAAATTTTAAAATGATAAGTTATGGATTGTCTCAAAAATTTAGATAAACCTAACCATTTACCTATAATTCTAACATAAGAAAATCCTAATTGTCAGTATCAAATGCGTGTTAGATATGAATATGGATGATACTAATTTCTAATTATTTTTTGGGCTGATAGGATTGTGGGTTGTAAAGGTGTCATATTTAATTGGGCAACAAAAAAAAGAGGATGTCATATTTAACTATTTAAGGCTCTTTGTTCAATTGTTCTCATATGTATTTCACATTGTGATTTTTGTATTGCTTATTCTTCTTTGAAATGGCAGAGGAAAGAGAAGTTAGGAGAAAGGATCACAACATTGCAGCAGCTTGTTTCTCCCTTTGGCAAGGTAAAAAAACAATGGCCATATTTTTTTTCAACAAGTAATATACCATTATTTTGGCTAGTATAATAAGAATATGAACATTTACAAAAACATTTTATGAATAAAGGTCCATTACTATAGTTCAAAACTTATGCAAGTTCTTTACCAAAAAAAAAAATTTATGCAAGTGAAAGTGAAAGTATATGATAGTATATATTTGAGTGGCATGCAGTGATGTTTGGAAATTGAAACTTATGAAAATGAAATATTTGCAGACAGATACAGCCTCAGTGCTTCATGAAGCGATGGGATATATCAGATTTCTGCAAGACCAGGTTCAAGTCCTGTGCTCTCCTTACCTTCAACGCTTGCCCTCTTCTTCACAACACCACCTACCAAAACTTGTACGTACAGAACATATCTTTGTCCGATTCTTTTTCTTTCTCTTTCATATATATGGCAATTATGAATGCATTTTTTTATTTTTTTTTTAATATTTAGATCCTCATGGTTTCTCTTGTCCTATCAATTTTTTTCTCCTAAGCATCATCAACGTGGGACCTATAATAAGATGTGTGGGTCTTAACTTAAACGGTCCGGATTCAACTGGACCCGTCTTTCTCAGAACTTGATCGTGATCGGGTGTGGGTTCCACATAAATGTGACTAATCACTGACCTTGTAGAAATTTGACCCTTGGGTGAAAAAGGACTTCAAAAGTTGCAGTGTTTTTTTTTTTTCTCCACAAAATTTTGGGGTGTTGCAAATGAGGGATTTTGGAATTTAGAATGGGTTCTAGACACTGGATAGAATCAATAATATCTTCTTCTTCTTTTTTTTAATTTTTTTATATGAACTAGAATCAATTGACCACACTCAACTTCACAATTTGTTAATTTGTGCGACTGTGAGTACCCACCAAGTGAGGGGATCGAGGATTTGTGTGACTGTGAGTATCAAAGAAAAGTGATGAAATTTGTGCGATTGTGAGTAACCACCAAGTGAAAGGAGGGGTGGGGGGGAATTTGTGCGATCGTGAGTATCAAAGAAAAGTGATGAATTCGTATAATTAGTGGTGGACATTGGATGGAAAGTATTTATCACTCATAACCGCACACAAGGTATCAAGTTGTGCAATTGAGATATCTCTAAAATTATTTGGTGAAAAAAATCTAAAACGTGACCAGCAGGCAATTATGTTACATAGAATAACTGTAAAAATTTGCTCAAAAAAAAAAAACTGTAAAAAATGTAGACCTAAAATTACTCTTACGAGGTTGTAAATCAGTAATAACTTCAACTTGACAATAGTTGATGGTCAATAAAATAATTCACAACAATATGAGAGTAAAATAATTCACTCTCAAAGAGTACAATAACTGGATGAGAGTTAACCTTAGCTATTAACTTTTTACCGTGGTTTTATGTTAAGGAGGGTGGAGAAAATGGAGGCGGAGAAGCAGCAAGAAAGGACTTGAGGAGCAGAGGGCTGTGCTTGGTTCCAGTGGATTGCACCGTACACGTGGCTAACAACAATGGTGCTGATTTCTGGTCACCTGCAGCCATGGGAAACAATGTTTTTTCACCTTTAACAAAGCACAGTGAATACTGAATACTACTACTACTACTACTAGACCTAGTCTTGTCAAACTCAACTTTTTGTAAATGGGGTATCTTGTGCTTTGCCTATAATGGGGTAAGTTAACCTGTAATGACGGCTCGTTTTTGAGAAAAAAAGGTCAAAAAATGGTAAAAGCTGACAGCCATGAGAGTTTAGAATCTAAGTTCACACTCACACATGGCTATGGTGAAACATAGAAAAGTAAGTGAAAAAGTGTTACGGAAACGAAAAGGGGTTCGTTTTTGCTTTTTGGGAAGGAATACGTGTGTGTGGTTTGGGGAATGGGATAAGCTTTTAGCATGGCCTACACTTGTAAATTTTGCAGTGTTAAACCAATTACCAAGGCGATTTTGATAATGGGGCTGCTCCCCTAATTTGTGCAATTTCTTATTTCTCTTCTCTGTTCTAGGTTTTTTTCTTGAGTTCTTTTGCTAATATAATCAAACTCACGTCTTTTCAAGGAACTCACAAGGTTTGATTGTCTCATGTTTATTGTTGAAAATTGAAAATATTATAATAAAATAATTAAAAATTAAAAATTAAAAATACTATAACAAAATAATTCTTAAATATGTGAATTATGTCATAAGGCTTAAGACCCGTTTAGTAGAGAAGTTTGAGTAATATTATTTAACTGTTTTTTATATACGTGTGAGTGAAAAAGTATGTTGAAATATATGTAAAATTATTTAAAATATGAAAATGTGTATTAGAACTTGCACATCAAACAAGACCTTAGTTTTAAAGAAAAATTTGTTAAAATTCATAGGTATAAATTTCATAAACAATATATGGACCCATAGAAAAAACACAGACAAGCATTATTCTTTCTTTTCATCCTAATCCAAATTCAACCTCAGTAATTAATTGTTTATTATTTTTACATTAATTTCATAAACAATATATGGACCCATAGAAAAACACAAACAAGCATTATTCTTTCTTTTCATCGTAATCCAAATTCAACCTCAGTAATTAATTGTTTATTATTTTTACATTAATTTAATTCTTTTTACTAATCACAATCAGCCACGTAAATAGACGTGCCAAAATTGTACAACTGGAATTTTTGTTTTTTCTTCTGAATGTTAGCTTAGGCTGAGTCATATTTCAGACTCCATGACGTCTCAGATGGTACCAAATATGAATGGAAATTGATCTCGTGACGTTATTTCCTTTTCAATGTTAACTCATTTCCTTTTCTTGTTTGGAAGACCTCTGATCTCATAAGACTCCAAACATCCAAATCAAATCAATGATTTTTGATATGATTTCGACATTGTCAACCAAGTTGGGCTTTGTCTCTGCCGTTTAGAGCTCGTGTGACAAGTGACAACTCACCAAGAAAAATAGTATTAGAGTCGGTAAAATAGTAATTATTAATCATGCTTTATAAATGGTCAATAACTTTTAAACATTATTTACAGTAATTTACCGATCACAAGTATTAAAAGATTATTTAGATACTTTCTATTTTGTAGAAAATTAAAAGGTTGTTAAAAATACTGTAATTAAATAATTTTTAAAACATAAAACACTGTAGCAATGAGTGATTGTTTCGTTTTTCATGGGGTTGGTAGTTCATGAATAGTGTTGTGGGACCTCAAAAAAATGTAAAACGTAACTTAATTGTTGGGCAAATGCACGTCAAAGAACTTTTCAACTAAAATTTTGTATGGTTTATTTTGCTGAAAATTAAAAATTTATTACTGAAAATATTGTAACAAAATAATTTTTAAAACACAAAATAATGTAGCAGTGAGTGATTGCTGCATTTGACATGAGTTCAGTAATTCATGAATAATACCGTGAAACCAAAAAAAACGCAACTTAATTGCTGGACAAATGCACACTAAAGAACTTTTCAACTAAAATTTTGTATCTTTAAAGTTCTACTGCTAAAACTTTTCCTTCTTACAGTAAATGCCAGACTGACATTTATTGGGGCGTCTAAGCTGTAATCTTCTAATGGCCACGACAACACATGATTACGTCGTTGCCCCCACCTTTTTAGTCACTGAATGAATGCATGGAAAGTATAGAAAACATAGATAAGCAAGCATCAAGGGGTGAAGGGGTGACCAAAGAGATCCAGTTTTAGTACCAGCTAGGTCAATCCTATCCCTTATATATATCTTACTTAGGATTTAAAAAGTTAAATACAGTAAAGATATAACTGTTTAGATTTTTTCCCGTAAATATATGCAGGCCATCATGTTGAACCAAATTCACCTTGTGTTCTCTTTTGCTTCACAATGCTTTACACAAGCCAAGTCGACACTCACTTTGGTCTCACACTCGTTTTTCAGGCATCATTCCAATGCTTTCACACGAGAGGTCATGCGAATCACGCACCACTTGGGCCTTTGAAGCAAGACACACACCTAGCTGAGCCTTGCCTCAGGCTGCCTCACACATAAATTTCTTGCTCTCTCAGTTTGTGCCATGTGTTTTAGTCGGCCATAACCACATCAACAATGACTGTAGTATCAAGGGCGGCTTGATGCATTGAGGGGCCTAGGGTAAAAAATGAATTGAGGCATTTTATATATTTAAAAATGACTTTTTTTAAAACAAATCTAAATATTGCTTAAACTTTATTCTCTTATTAGATACAAAATTACTAATTAATATGAACCACCTAGAATATTTTTTTTTAGAATTTTTGTAGATGCGAAAAATTTGACAAAATATTTCACACCTGTTGATGTGGCAGAATAATAATAGTAAGTAAAAAAGTGACTTAACGGTGGACCTAGATGAGAATTTGTAAAAATTTGCCAACTCAATTGTTGTGAAAAATCTTGTGAAATTTTTTGTGTATTGCTCTTTTTTTTTAGAAGTGCTAAATTCATAACATTTTCACAATAAATTCTAGGTGTTAAGTTGTTACTAGTTTTAATTTGAATCTACTTTTGAAATTATTTTTTTAACCACCAATAACAGCAATAATATCTTGTTATTTAGAATTTATTGTGAAAGTATTGTGAAAAATATTGTGAACGTAGAATTTTTTTTTTCATAAAAAAATACTATTTTATTTATTGGCTAATATTTGGGCTTAATTAATAAAATTAAAATAAAAGAAATAACTCTATTGGTTAAAATTAAGGAGCTTTTTTTATGCGAAACCTTAGGCGATTGCCTCTCTTGTTTATATGCTAGAGCCGACTGTGTGCAGTATTTGTGCCACATAAGTACTGAACCACTTAATTACATTGTCATCATCAGTGTCAAATCAACATTCAATGCCGCTGGAGGAAAATCAAACCAAACAAAGGTTGACGAGTTTGCAAATTGGACTATATATTGACCAATTTGGATTAGGTTCAACCTCTGCGAAATTTGCTAACTCACTCACATGCTTCATCCCGATATCACCATTTGTTGATATTCTTCAGGCCATATGTGTAGCCATCTATGTAGCACGGGTGCGTTTCGGGATTTAGGTACATGTGCGGGACTCGGAAATTTTTTAAAAAGGTGGGTGCGGGTACGGCGTGACTCGACGATTAAAAAATTATTAAAAATATTTTTATTTATATTTTCTATATATTTTTACTATTAATATTCTTAAAAAACACATACTATGCCTTGATTCACAAAAAAAGAAAGAAGAAGGCAAGTTTCGGCTTTTCCGGCCATATTCAAG
The DNA here is from genome assembly GCA_023055345.1 of Quercus wislizeni. NCBI lineage: Eukaryota > Viridiplantae > Streptophyta > Magnoliopsida > Fagales > Fagaceae > Quercus > Quercus wislizeni. Next base: position 27,683,760 of record JALGQJ010000005.1, read on the forward strand.
GCTGATTTCGGCCGTTTCCGGCATGTTTCGGCCGTTTTCTGGCCTGTTTCGGCCATATCGACCGCCGGCTGATACAACCCGATATGGCCGATACGGCCCAATTTTGGCCGAATCATCCCGGTTCGGCGCGAATCGAAGCCGATTCAGCACGAATCGAGCCGCATCAGCGCGAATCGAGCCGAGTCGGCGCGAATCAGAGAAAAAAAAAAAAAAAAACCGCAGACGCGGTCCGACGCGCGGGCAACCGCTTCGGACGCCGCGTCCCGCGTCGGACGTGGGTGCGGCACCTCTGGTGCCGCGTCCGTGCTTTCTAGGTAGCCATCCTCCGGCCATGGTAGCCCCTCTTTGGTCACTGGTGCAACCAAGTTTAGTCCATTATAGCTGTCTTTTGACATTCATTTGTCGTTGTTGTCCATTGCCTTAATAATTTGCATGATTCACTCCATATTGTGTCCGATCCATTCTCCTTGCAATCCAATCATTCATGTTTACCTTCAAGACATCTTCTCTAGCTCACATTCCAAACTCCATGCATCATCAAGTTTCAACCTCGATTTTGGTGGGGAGTGTTAAAGATATTGCTTTAAATGGTCAAAGAGGTCCAAGTATATTGTGGACAAGGTTAGGGCTAATCCTAACCTATATATATCCCACTTAGGGTTCATTGTATAAAAAATTGAACACGAACAAAGATATAGATGTTGAGGGCTCGTTTGGTAAGAAATTTTTAGTAATATTGTTGTTGTTTTATGAAAATACATGTGAGTGAAAAAGTGTGTAAAAATATATGTAATGTTGTTTAAACATTGAAAACTATTGTTTAAATAACAGTACTAAACACCTCCTTAGCCCTTGTAGACATAGGCTGTCAGGAGGTTAACCTTATATTCTCTCTCTTATTTCTACTTCTCTCTACAATATTTTTAATTCTCTTTATTTTAGGTTTTAACACCATAAAACATGTCCTCTTCTCTCAACAATATTTTTTATTCTCTTTATTTTAGGTTTTGACACCATAAAACATGTCCTCATAGAGTCTATGCTTGTCAGATGTTTTTGGTATGTTCCCCCTATATCGTATCCACCCTTTCCTAACCGGCTGCAAGATTGGCTAAAAACTAACAATGCTTCCCTTGTTCTTTATCATAAACAACTTGTGCCTTCCTACCGTGTGCAAGTTAGATTGAGTAGGTTGAGGGAAAAAATTCCAACCAAAGCGACATTAGCAAGTTTTAAAACTTTCAAACCACTGTTGACCCACCAACCTTAAAAAACAATAGGTCAATTGAAAATTTGGGCTGTTTTGACTTGGTGGATAGAGTTAGTTGGTTTTAGTTATGTGCGGTATACTAAATCCTAAAAATTATTTGGGGATAAATTTAGGGAATTGTATTTCCTCTAAATCCCATAAACTATTGAAGGAAACCATAGGAAGTGACTCACATTGCCATAGATCTAAGTACACACATCTTAAACTATGAGTAATTTCTAACTTTTTTATATAAAAAAAGAGAAAAAAGAAGAAGAAGAAGCTATGAGTACCATATCCATGTGACAATGTATGCTTACGGATATGTTGGAAAAGTATGGATCATTTTTCATATATAATGTGTAAATCATGGAATTAACAAATAAATAAATAAAGCTTAAATTTGATATGAGATAACCAAAAGGGATATGAAACCGCTACAAAACTCAAACTGCTGATTTAATAGTTGAAATTGCCCAACCCACATGGAAATCAACATCATATCCGTATAGGTTGGTGCCAGTTGGGCGGTTTGGGCAGATGAATAAGCAGATGCATAAGCCTACTTTGGAAGATTATTTTTTGGATGGGGATTTGGAGTCTTGCCTTTCACTGATATAATGTTTTATTTTAATATTTTTTTTTATTAACTTCCCTTTCAATGAAGGGTGTTTCAATGAAGCAGTCGATTTAATTTATTTTATTTATTAACTTGCTTTTCAAGCAGGAGACCAATATAAATTAAATAATTCTTCATCTTAGTTGGAGGAAGGCAGATGTAGGTTGGTATAAGTTAACACAATGAGTAATGACTGCTCATAGGAAAACCCCAGACTTGCTAGTAGTGGAGGGTGCCAGGTGGCCTCATTCGAGACAAAAATAGGCATTGATGAGTCTCTCACACCATTAGGAGCACCATTAATATGAATTAATCTTAAATTTGGGAATTTCAATATGATGCATCATTCAAATGGGTATATAAATAGTTATTTTGAGTCTAGAAGACTGAATTCTGTCTAGGCAGAATGAGTGCCTAATACCTTTCTATTCTATAACCTAGCCCCTAAATCTAGATTTTGGTTCGTAGGTTAGTGCATTATCCATTCTTTTTTTTTTTTTTTTTTTTTTTTTAAGATTGTAATCTAGGAAACAAAACTTGATAATTTTTCTACTAGATTGTAATCTAAGAAATAAAGCCATGTAAACTTCATTTTATCAAATTGTAATTCATTCAAATTAATGAGAGGTTGTTTTATTCAAGTATGTACCTTGTTTTTTTTTTTTTTTTTTTTTTTTTTTTTTTTGTAATAAAAATAAGTGGTGACTCCACACATAATCCTGAAAGGGGAAGGTGCCGATGTCTAACCCCTTTTCTGATAGCACCCTTATGAGTTTTTTCTTGGTCTTTCACAGTGGCGACTCCACTGGGGATGTCGAGGGCTAAGCTTCGTGTTAGACTTTAAATGACCAATTAAATATCCTTGTTTTTGTATGATGTTTTTGTTTGTCTAGTTGCTTATGTATGTGTATTGTTTGTATAATACCTTATTTGAAAATGCCATGTTGGTTGTTAAAAGCTTTCCCTAATTGTCATAGTTTGTGCCATCAAAACAACAAATATCCATGCATCCATCTCAATATATGGCGGTAGTAACCATGGATCACCAGTCTTCATTAGATTCGGGTACCCAGTGGTGAACTCACCAACTCATAGCCCAAAGTCACTGGATCATTTCTTGTTGACTAAAAAGGATAGACCATGCCGTTCAGACCAACATTCATTACATTACAAGTTGAGAGGTGTAACGTCTTAGTTATGGGAAACAATACAACAACAAACCCACCCTATAATGTAATGACTTAGTACTTGTCCTTAGGCCGATCCATGTTAAAATTGCATTGCACATATTTTGTGTCTTTGACTATTGTTTGAGCCATGGTGAGCCCAAGTTCAATACTTGGGCCCATCATAATTGTTTGAATGTTGTGCGTTGTATGAATATGATTTTGTTTTTTGGAAAAATATGACATGCATTGATGCAGTTTATGCCCAATCTTGCCAAAGTCCATCAAGACTCCAACCCATTGGATCACAAGTTCATCAAAGTCAAGCCTATCAAGCTCAAGGAAGATTCAAGCCCAATGAGACAAGAAAGAATTGAAGATGTTCTCAACTCCATCCTGGAAGGTCAAAATAAGACAAATGAAGAGCTAGCCCAAATCTCCTGGATAGCCAACTCTGCATTACAAGTCAACTTAGCCAATCAAGCTATGCTCTCTACCTTGTGCATGGATGATTCACCAAAACCCGAAGAGATCCCACACTTTCAATTCCTAAAGAAAAGAGCTAGGGATTTCAACGAGGTGTCTTTCCAACTATCCTCCCCAATCAAAAAGAACATGTCAATGGACTCATACGCCAAGGAGGTAGTGCCCTGACTCATCAATAATGGTGCAATCAAATCATTGACCAACAATTTTAGGTGCTGAAGGAATTTTTCAAATTTACACATGACTTTGAGTGAAGCTTTGGAAAAATTACAAGCTAAGGGATTACTGAAGCCATTGGATCCCAAGCCAATACCACATCCCATGCATAGAAGCTACAACCCTCATGCTCATTGCAAATATCATCAAGGGGGAGGCCACACAACTGATAAGTGTTATAATTTAAGGCATGCCATTCAAAATCTAATTGACGAACAAGTCATCACTCCATCTTCATTTGCCACCCACCTAAACTTTGCTTGAATTTCATTTTACAAGTTTTTAGACTGGCTCTTTGGTTTTATTGTTTATTTAGGATTTTTTTTCTAGTTATTCTTTTACTCAATAAAATCCATTTTGTGTTTGATGCATTTGATTAGTCATGTTGTTCTTATGTACATAAAAAATTTAAAAAAGAAAAAAAAAATTCAAGAAAAATCTTTCAAAAAAAAAAAAAAAGATCTTTGGACTAGGGACATTAGGCCTTCAAGTCATTTCAATTCATTTTCAAAAAGAAATTTCTAGACTAGGGGTATTGGCCTTCCTGGTAAATTTTTTCTAAAAATGTTTTTATTCTTTCAAAGACTCCAAAATTTTTTCTAAAGTCTTCTTTTCAAGAGAATACAAGGTGATCCATTTGACAAAATTTTTTCCAAATTTGATGATTAATTGCTCTACCAATCCATTTGTTCCAAAGAGGGATTTAACTTCATTCAATCCATGTAAGGACTTTTGCTAAATATTTGGAATATGAGAAGAAAATGTCCTAAAAGGCAATCAAAGAAATTCATCCATTCATCCAAATTTCTCAAACCACATACACTCAACCCCAATCTCCATAGAAATTTTCACATCATTGGAGCATTTGAATTTCTATTTCAAGAATAATTTATTAAGAGTTTAAGTCACTGTGCTTACAAGAAAGCATCACTAGGGAGAGGAGGCCCTCTTTGGTAACCCACATTATTTCTTGACACCCATTACAATAATTATCCATTGCTAGCCAACTTGAGCTTTTAAACAGATAGCCTATTTTTCAGTGATCCCACTAAAAACTTAAACCTTAGGTGGGAAAATTAAGTATGCATGCTTAACTCTCAAGATGAGAAAGTGTTGGCCTTATGGATTTAGCACAACTTGGTAAGGTCCTCAATGAAGACAATGAGATTGATGAAGAGTTCATCAAAGAAAAGGGATAGTTCACTCCATCAAGCTAGGTAGGAAGGAAATCCATCAAGGAGAGACAAGATTTTGAGAAAGCGTCAAACTATGAGGAAAAAGAGAAGGCCATCAAGCTAGAAAAGACTTCAACCAATAAGAGAGAGAGAGAGAGAGAGAGAGAGAGAGAGAGAGAGAGAGAGAGAGAAGTAAATGCAAGAATTTTCATCAAGTTGTGAGAGAATATTGATTCATCAAAAGACACAAGAGACATAAGATTCCATGAAAGATCATTCAAGTTGAGAAGGATGAGCAAAAATGAAGATTCATCAAAAGCAAAATTCAATCAAATTGAGGAAGATGAGGAAAAGAAAAGGTAAGATACATTTCATAAAAAAAGTGTGTTTAGTCAAGTCAAAAAAAAAAAAAAAACACGAAAGTGCATTAGAAAGGATAAGAGGATATCAAGGAGAAATTCAAATTCATCCAAGAAAGATGAAAGTTTGTCAAAAAAAAAAAAAAAAAAAAAAGGAAGAAGAAGAAGAAGAAGAAACTCGTTAGGCTGAAAACCCGAAAGGACGGTTTAGGCAAAAATTAGGGCCTAAAAAAAAAAGCCCGCTAGGCTGAAAACCTGAAAGGGCAGTTTAGGCAAAAATTAGGGCAAAAAACAAAACAAAAGATTCCAAAAAAAAAATTCAAAAAAATGAGAGTGAGTGATCTGATCACAAGATAGGATGCTAAGAAGACCAAAAAGAGGAAGTTGTCAAACTAAAAAAAAATAAAATCAAAACCAAATGAAAGGAATCAATGAAGACCAATGAGAAGATGACGAACATGACAAGGATTTTAGTACAAGAGTCAATGATGGAAGATGTGGAAAAATCTTCCAATGCTTGAATTTAAAGTATTGCATACTTGGGGAAATATCATAAGGGTTTTGAGCCTTTTATATCATTCCTTTCAATAAGCTGAACCCGGCCTACATTACAACCTTTGAATAAAGACCCCCTTGAAGTCTTGCTAATTGAAGGTGCACCTTTAGCTCTTGTAATATTTTCTCTTGGATTAAGAAGGAAAATTGCTCAGGATTATCAAGCCCTACTGGCTGATATCTTCCAAAGACAAAATTTCACAAATTCTCAAGAGACTTTTTTTTTTTTTTTTTTCTAAGCTCCAAACACTCCCTTTGTTTGCTTCCACCAAAAAATGACTCTCAAGAGAACAAAATTTCCAAACTCTCAAAAATGTTCAATCTTCTAACTTAGGATTTTTTCCCAAACATTTCATTTCTTTGATTGTCTTTGAAGACTTAATTTAAAATTTTTCAAAATGAAGAAGCAAAATTGATTACATGTTTTTATTGATTTCAAATCCTTCCTAGCTAAGGGGATCGAGTTAACTTTTAAGGGTCATGATTTGAGAAAAGAGGTTGTTCAAAGGATCTCCTTGTCCTCATTTAAAATTATTATTTAAAAAAAAAAAAAAAAAAAAAAAAACAACCTCAGTCTACATTAAATTTTTGTTTCAAAAAAAAAAATCATTTCAAAAAAAAAAAAAAAAAAAATTCAAAACTTTGTTCGAACTACGTTTGGACCTGATCTTCTATGAAAGAGGTACGTAGGCATCCTTTCCAAAAGCCCAGTCACAATCACTCAATCAAAAAATACATTTTTTTCAAAAGCTCAAAATCAAGACATTTCTTTGTGTAAATTTAGGCTAGGAGTCTTTTTGCATTAAACATATCATCAATTTTCTGTGCAAGCATGTCTAAACTAGGGGCATTGGCCCTAAACATTTTTATAATAACTGATTACTAATAAGCTTATGGAAAGAATCTTTTGCAAGAGGTGGACATTGATCTTTCATCTACTTAATATTCACCAACACTCTTCAGTGTAGATGCTACCGCATGTCCTAATAAAAAGGTTGAAAATGCTACAACTAGACAAAGGCTCGAGATGCGCCAATCGGCACTCCAATAGTGCTGATTAGCCCATCATTCCAACAGTCCTTGTTTTGCTCTATTTTGTGATTTTGATCTTATTTTACTCAAATTTTGCTTTATTGGAAGTCCCTACACAATAAGAATTTTCAAAATTCACATTGATTGTTGAACTAGAGGCATTAGGCCATGCCTCATTCATTTTCAAAAAGAAGAAAAAAATGAAGGAGATCATCATCATCATCTTTTCCAAAAAAAAAAAAAAAATCAAGATTTTCAAAAATCATGCATTCATTTCTAAACTAGGGGCATTTGGCCATTCCTCATCCATTTTGAAAAAAAGAAATCATATTTTCCTCAAATATCAAGGTTTTCAAAAGTCATGAATCAATTCGTAAACTAGGGGCATTTGGCCATGCCTCATTCATTTTCAAAAAAAAAAAAAAAAAAAAAATCATCATCATCATCTTTTCCAAAAAGAAAAATCAATCAAGATTTTCAAAAATCATGCATCCATTTCTAAACTAGGGGCATTCGACCATGCCTCATCCATTTTGAAAAAAAAAGAAATCATATTTTCCTCAAAAGTCAAGGTTTTCCAAATCATGCTTCAATTTGTAGACTAGGGGCATTTAGCTATGCCTCTTTCAGGTAAGATCACCCCTGTCAAAACCTATCAGGTAAATTCAAACCTTTGCACTAGGAACCTTCATTGGGTAGACTCTAAACTTTTCTGAATCAAGCACTTACAAGAATAAGTCCATACATATCAAAGTCATCAAATGCAAAGATCAAAGAGTGGTAGTTCATGAGTTATACAAGTTAACTGACTAGAAATCAACTCTTATTTTTCTTGCAGGAAATTAAAAGAGAAAAAATCTCCTAAACTTCAATTTTCAAAGGACAAATCTCCTAACAAAATTTTAAAATGATAAATCTCCTAAAACATTTTTCAAAAAGGAAAAATCTCATAAAATAAAATTTCCAAAAGGACAAATCTCCTAACAAACTTTTCAAATGATAAATCTCCTAAAAAAAGAATTCAAAAGATAAATCTCCAAAACAAAATTTCAAAAGGATAAGAGGCTATTTGGTTTTAAAAAAATCATCACTCCTCACTCAAATATCATCACTCATCACTCATTACTCTATAACTCATTTTCTATCACTCAAAAATCCCCAAATATCTCCAAAGCCGGTTTGGCACCTAAACCTGGTCTTGTTTTCAACTCCAAAAACTCAAAAATTGGGACCCACACCTGACATATACTACCAATGCACTAGAGCCTCTACCCACCCTTCTTTACTCCACTTAACCCAAAACCAAACAACAAATTCTTCACTACAACTTTCTTAGGAAAATGGTCATGAAAGAATAGAAAGAATAGCATTTTTTTTCTTGGAATTAATTGTCCAGTTAAGATCATCAGGTGGCTATATAAAGCCATGGAAAGCAAGTAAGTGGTCACACATATCATATTACAATACACAAATCATATTAGAACGAAACTGAGTACAATACCCAGTACCCACATAAAAATTGCAGAGCAACTAAGCAACAACTCTTTACTCCCAAAAAAAGAAAAAAAGGCTCACAATGAAGTTTTTTTTTTTTTTTTTGCACAGAGCATATTTTTGTCTTCCCCACTCCAAATCTCACATTATTTTGCCTTACCCATAGCCCAGATTTGCTCTATTCCACACTCTAAATCTCTTTCTTTTTTTTCTTTTTTCTTTTTTCCTCTCTCTTACCAATTGCCCATATTTTCTCTCTTTCCCACTCCAAATGTCATATTTTTTCCCTCTTACCCACAACCCAAAAACAACAAATACAAACTCTCTTAAACATACAAACATAAACCCATAGATACCCAACCCGAAACCATGTCTATGCCGCCGAGATGACAACCCACAACTCGGAACCACGAAACCCATTTCTGAGACAAAGATGGGGACGGAGCAAAAGGAAAACTTGAGCTTCAGCTAGAGTGGCAGATCAGAACTGTGAGAGTAATGGGCTATGTTAATGGCAGATGGGTATGGAGAGAAGAGAGTGGCTTGGGAAGAGAAGAGGAAGAGGGAAAAAAGAAAAAAGAAAAAAAGAAAGAAAAGAGATGGTTTGGTAGAGGAGAAAGCCATTGGTAGTCATTGGAGCTAGCAAGGAAAAGACAGGACACAAAAAATGGGGCCCACCATATGAATATATTTACAAAAATGCCACCATTACTTTGTTTTCATAACTTGAAAACACCTAAAATATGTTTTCAGTTTCCATAACTCATCACTCAAAAATTAGAAAATTGATGATGGAAACAAAAACTGAAAACAAATCCAAACAAACCCTTCAGCCATGGGACCCACTAGTTTTGAGTTATGGGTGATGGAAACAGAGTTATGAGTGATAGAAAACAACAAATCCAAACAGCCCCTAAATCTCCTAAAACATTTTTCATAAAGGAAAAATCTCCTAAAAACAAAATTTCAAAAGGATAAATCTCCAAAAACATTTTTTCAAAAAGGAAAAATCTTCTAAAATCAAATTTTCAAAAGGATAAATCTCCTAAAAAATTTCAAAATGATAAATCTCCTAAAACATTTTTCAAAAAGGAAAAATTTCCAAAAATAAAATTTTCAAAAGGACAAATCTCCTGAAAATTTTCAAAGGATAAATCTCCTAAATTTTTAAAAGGATAAATCTCCAAATCAAAATTTCAAAAGGAAAAATCTTCTGAACAAGTCTTCAAAGGACAAATTTCCATGAACAAATCTTCAAGGGATAAATTTCCTATTCAAATTTTCAAAGGACAAATCTCCATGAACAAATCTTTGAAAAGGGATAAATCTCCTACATTTCAATCTTCAATAGATAAATCTTCATGAAACACATCTTCATAAAAGGAAAAATCTCCTAAATAAATCTTCAAATGACAAATCTCCATGAATAAATCTTCAAAAAGGGATAAATCTCCTACACTTCAATCTTCAGTGAATAAATCTCTATGAACACATCTTAAAAAGGGAAAAATCTCTCAATCACCTCCAGTTCTTCAGACGATGCCAGATATAGTTCTCAGTTGCCTCTAGATCTTCAAATTGAGCCGAATATAGTTCTCAGTCACCTCCAGATCTTCAGATCGAGTTGAGTATAGTTCTCAATCGCCTTCAAAATTCTAGATTGAGCCAAATATAGTTCTTAGTCGCCTTCAGAATTCCAGATTGAGCCGAATATTGTTATCAATTGCTTTTAGAATTCTAGATTGAGCCAGATATAGTTCTTAGTCGCCTCTAGATTTTCAGACCGAGCCGAATATAGTTCTCAGGCGCCTCCAGATTTTTAGAATAAGCTTAATATAGTTCTTAGTCTACTTTCAGATCAGGCAAATACAGTTCCTGGTTACCTTATTTTAGATTGAGTCAAATATAGTTCTCAGTGTACTTTCAGATCGAGCGAATATAGTTCCTAGTTATCTTATTTCAAATTGAGCCGAATATAGTTCTTAGTCTACTTTCAAATTGGGCAAATACAGTTCCTGGTTACCTTATCCCTGACCGAGCCGAATATAGTTCTTAGTCTGCTTCCAGATTAGGCAAATATAGTTCCTGGTTACCTTATCTCAGATTGATCCGAATATAGTTTTCAATCTACTTTCAGATAAGGTGAATACAGTTCTTGGTCATCTAATTTCAAGTCGATCGAATATAGTTCTCAATTGCCTCATCAACATTCAAGATTTTATCCAGGTTCATCAATTATCATGTAGATTAGGTGTCCATAGTTCTCATTTTTCAAGACAATAAAGCACTAGTTCTACACCTAAAGGTTCTAGGTTCTAGGGCTAGGAAATCTTTGAAAAGTCAACCTCGATTAAATCATGGTTGCTAAAATCAATGTCTTTGTTTTACATTGACATTTGCTTTGCAAACTCTGTTAATGGGGGGCATTTTGTAGATACTCGATTTTGCATCCATAATTTAATTTTGGAAGATGACTGAAATGACCACTACAAATACCCAAAAATCATGGTTGCATTACATGCATTAATCATTCATTGCATATCATAAAAATGGTCTTGAGATTCTAACGGTCACGACGGTATGCCCGATTCCTAAATTAGACCATCGGATTGAAAGATATCACAAGATCAAGTTTTCACGGTCTGCATGCATTTTATGGGGTGAAGCCAATCACATGTGATTAATTGAAATTAATTTTGATTGGTTAATGATTAAAATTAATTAAATGAATTTATGTGATTGGTGGAGTATTTTTCTTAAAGTGAGATTTGTTGCATGGGATTAAAACAATTAAGTTGATAATATTAAAAAGCTGTAGATAATTAGGCTTTTGGGATAATTATATTCAAAATAATTATTTTAAAAATCATAATTATCACTTTGGGATGAGTTTTATCATGAAAATAACTCTAAATTTCGTCCAAATACAGTTTAAGAGTTGGAAAACACTTCAAAAACGTGCTAATCAAGTAACAGATTTCAGATTCACATTCCAAGGCACTTTTGGCATAGTAGAACTTACAATTAGGAGTAGGCTATTTCTGGAAAAGTTGTAGAGAATCAAATTTATCTTCAGCTATCAAAATTTCAGCTTAATCCGAATTTTAAGTAAAAAGATATGATCAAAATAATGAAACTTATTCTGATCTGAAAAATCAGCTTACTTTTATCCAAATCTCCTTTATTTTAGGATTTTCCCCATAAGTTTTTTGTTTATTTTTTAAGCTGATTGGACTTAATTTTTAAGCAAACCTAGCTTATTTTCTAAGCAACTAACCCCTCTATAAATTGGGGAGGCCTCCCAACATTCAAGGACCCTTCTTTTTCTGACTTCTTTGCTCCCCTTATATTAGAGACGTTCTGGAAGCCTTGGCTTTAAGAATTTCTTTTCAGTAAGTGAACATATTTTAGATCTCAAAGAGTTTTAACTTCTTTGATTTCTAAAATATTCATTCATTGAAGAATACATTCATGCAAGTATGTCTTTAATCTCACCCTTTTGTTTATTCTTTTCTTTTCTATCTGATATATATGTTCTATTCATCGCATATTTTCATGGATGTATGTTTGATTTTATTCATTGCCCATAAAATCTTATTCATTTTTTTTTTCTTCCACGTTCACATGTTTAGTTCAATTTTTAGTAGTTGGTTAACATGTCTAAGTTTATGATTTGATTATTCTTTAAATTTCAAGATTTGTAATAAACTACTAAAAACATTTTCTTTTAAAAGAAGGAAAAAAAAATCAGATCTGTATTTTCATTAAATACAGATTTGAAATTTTTCTGCATACAAAACAGATCTATATTTTCATTAAATACAGATCTGAAATTTTTTTCCATACAAAACTGATCTATATTTTCATTAAATACATATCTGAAATTTTTTTGTATAAAAACATATCTGTATTTTCATTAAATACAAATTTGGAATTTTTTTTCTGCATATAAAACTAATTTGTATTTTCATTAAATACAAATCTAAAAAGGGAAGGTGCTAGGAAAAAAACTAGCTCCTAATGGTGCTCTCAGAAAAATGGTGAGCCATTGACAGCTTCCCTTTTTAGGATTATGTGTGGAGTCTCTACTTATTTTTTTATTTTTTTTATTACAGAACGATAAGAAAAAAGAAGAAAATATATATGGTACGTATTTGAATAATACAACCTCTCATTAATTTGAATGAGTTACAATCTAATAAAATGCAATATACATGGCTTTGTTTCCTAAAGTACAATCTAGTAAAAAATTACAAAACTTTGTTTCCTAGATTACAATCTAAAAAAGGAAAATTACAAGACTTCGTTTCCTATATTATAATCTAAAAAAAAATGAAAAGATAATGTATTAATTACAAACCAAAATCTAGATTTGGGAGCTAGGTTACAGAAAGGGAAGGTCTTAGGCATCCATTCTGTCTAGATAGACTCTGGTCTTCTAAACTAAAAATGACCATTTATATACTTATTTGAATGATGCATCATATTGAAATTTCCAAATTTAAGATTAATTCATTCTTTAAGAATTCGAAATTTGCAATTTTTATTTTAAAAGAAACACAAAAATTAGTGATATTTGATATTGAAGAAAACATTTTTTATTATAAAAAAGGTTCAGATTTGTATTTTAGTGAAAAATACATATTAGTTTTTATATGCAGAAAATTTTTAGATTTATATTTAATGAAAATATAGATCTGTTTTTATATGAAAAAAAATTCAAATCTGTATTTAATGAAAATACAGATTAGTTTTTTATGTAAAAAAATTTTAGATTTGTATTTAATGAAAATACAAATCAGTTTTGTATGCAAAAAAAATTCAGATTTGTATTTAATGAAAATACAAATCAGTTTTTTATGTAGAAAAATTTTAGATCTGTATTTAATGAAAAAACATATTAGTTTTTATATGCAGAAAGAAATTTCAAATCTGTTTTTAATGAAAATATAGATCTATTTTTATACTGAAAAAAAATTTAAAATCTGTATTTAATGAAAATACATATGTGTTTTGTATGCAAAAAAATACAGATTTGTATTTAATGAAAATACAGATTTGTTTTGTATGCAGAAAAAATTCCAATTTGTATTTAATGAAAATACAAATTTGTTTTCTTTTTCTTTTTTTTAAAGAAAATGGTTTTAACAATCTATTGCAAATCTTGAAATTTTAAGAAAAATCAAATCTTAAACATAGGCATGTTAATCAATTATTAAACAACAAATTAAACATGCGAGCATGGCTAAAAAAATATGAACAAGATTGTATTGACAATGAATAAAATCAAACATACATTCATGAACACCAGGCAATGAACAAAACACATATATTAGGTAGGGAAGAAAAGAATTAACAAAAGAATGAGATTAAAGACATACCTGCATGAATGTACCCTTCAATGAAAGAATACTTTAGAAATCAAAGAAGTTTAACCTTTTTGAGATCGAAAACATGTTCACTTACGGAAAAGAAATTCTTATAGCCAAGGCTTTCAAAACATCTTTAACGTAAGGGGAGCAAAGAAGTCAAAAAAAGAAGAGCCCCAATTCCTGATGTTTTTCCCCTATTTATAGGTTAGATGCTTGAAAAATAAGTTGAATGGGATCAGATACGAATTGGATTACATGCTTGTTCCCAAAAATTTGAAACATATGTGTTTTTAACTTAATCAAAGCATTTTCGGGCTGGGCCTCGAGGTTGTGCCAATTGAAGTTGTGCCGATTGGCCATCTCAGGTGTCGAGCCCCACTTCCAATTTTGGTTCAATTTGGACTCTTTTCTAGGGATTTTCTGAGTAGGGAATTGCACCTGGATGTATTTTTAACTCGTATTCTAAAATTAATCTCTTTTATTTTGATAATCAGGTCTTTAAAACAATAATTATCTGATAGATAAATATTCTAAAAAGACTTAATTATCAACAATTCCCTTGTTATTTGATTATCCATTTTATTCCAATACAAGCATGCTTATTTCTGATAAGAACCAACAACCAATCACAAATTTATTTAATTAATTTTAATTGTTTAACCAATCAAAATAAATTTCAATTAATCACATATGATTAGTTCCACCCACACACAATGCATGCAGACCGTGAAAACTTGATCTTGTGATATCTTTCAATCCAACAGTCCGATTTAGGAATCAGGCCTACCGTCGCAACCGTTAGAATTTCAAGATCATTTTATGATATGCAATGAATGATTTAATGCATCTAATGCAACTATGATTTTTTGGGTATATGAAATGGTCATTTTAGTCATCTTCCAAAATTAAATTATGGGTGCAAAATTGAGTGTCTACAAGTTTTGTAGTCAAACTTTGGGCCTTATATGATGATTTGTTGCTTGCTAGAGATTTGGGAATCATTGTGGTTAAACATTGAAGCAACTACTGGTTATGTTTCTGAATGGCCAATATTGTCCTAATAAATTATTATTTAATGTTGTTGAGTCCATGAATGTCATCCAAAGCTTTCCTCAATGCTTTAGTGAGGAGGGTTTGTCATCAAATGGAAGACTTCACTTCCCCCTCCCCCCAATTTGATTTATCTCCTTTACTAGCTACGGATTTATCTATTGTCGTGCTTAACCATATTTAGGGGGTGTTTGGTTTGCCGTGATGTGTCTATGATGTACTCTTGATGTGATGCACATTACCTTAATGTCACATTGAGGTGTTTGCCATAAGTAATGTAAGATCACCTCCATTTAAGAAGGAGATGTGATTAAGGTGATGTGATATATTTTGTAATCTTAGATTACAGTAATGTTAGAAAAAATCAAATGAACCAAACACCTTAATGTTACAATAATATGACGTGCACCACATCAACGACACATCTCTTATAGTACTAGGAATACTATTTGATGCGAGAATTTCTACTTAAGTAATGTATTTCCTCTTTTACAAAAATTGCCTATTTAGGATAGTTTATTTTCATTAATTAATTAATTTATGATGTTTATGGTATGAAAGAACAGTTGTACTTATAAAACTGTAATTAGTGTGAACACCTAGTAGAGCTACAATTTAACAAAGAAGTTAAAAGTAGCTGCAAGTTAATTGAAAAGTACAAATGAGGGTAAGCCCAATCTTTAACAAATAATAAGGCCATGCATTGATATTTTCGTAGCCTTGCATTGGTATTTTCATAGGCTTAGAAAGCAGTGTTTGTCCCTTCCATGGATTATAGTATTTCTTTCAATTTATGTAGGATATATATGAGCACGCCAAGCAAGCTTAAGAATTGTAGTGAAACTTTGGTATAGCAAATTTATCAAAGGTTTTGTTGGCTCTATTTTGGCCTTTATGCTATTTTACATGAGCTGGTGCAAATGTCTTTACACGTGTAAGGGTGCTTATATAATTTAGTTCTTGGAGCATAACCCATTAGAGCAGAAGTTAGAGCAAAAAGAAAGGCTTTTGACTTTCTAGTATCAGCGTAGGAAAACATAGAAAAATCAGAGATGTCAGATTACATTTCTCCTGAAGTTGTCACTGAAATCCTGCTAAGGCTGCCAGCGAAATCATTGATACGATTCAGATGCATCTGCAAATCATGGTACTCCCTAATCTCCAGCTCTGAATTCATTCCACAAATCTCAATTTCACCACCACTAACAAAGACCACTACAAAAACAACAGGCACCTATTACTTAACCGCACATGCTACATTCTTAGAGAAGAACGCAACTCAGTGCACTGTGACCAAACCTTTCTTAAGAACCAAGAATTTGAATTCCCCTTTAGTCCCCAATTCAACCTTGAATATTACAGAAGTCTTTTTTCCTTACAAATAGACATGGACTATTTTAGTATTGTGGGTTCATGTAATGGGGTATTTTTTTTTTTTTTGATGTGAATGTAATGGGGTATTATGTTTGTGCGACAATCATTGTAGTGACAACGTGTGTATAAACCTATGGAACCCATCAATTCGTGTATCTAAGACCCTTCCTTTACCGCACCATTGGGTTCGTACTGGTGAGTACAAGTACAAGATTGTTTATGGGATTGGTTTTTATTCACGTAATAATGACTATAAGGTGGTGATGATTGTGTTTGTGCGCGAGGAAAGGCAAGGTTTGCCAGTGAATAGCGCACCTAGAGTTGAGGCTGTTGAGCTTTATGAGGTTTGTACAAACACTTGGAGGAACAATAAGGCTGGTCCTGAATGTACTACCATTTATGATGATGTGACACCAGCATTTCTCAATGGGGCTGTCCATTGGATTGGATGTTATCCTAATGTCTCGATAAATCGTAGGGGCATTCGTGATCATATGGCTATTGTGTTGTTTGATTTGGGTGATGAAGTATTCCGAAAAGTGAAATTGTCAGATGATGTGGCCAGAAAATTTGGATACTTGCTACATTTGAGGGTTTTGAAACTTGGCAAATCACTTTCTTTGATAGAGTATAACAAAAGGAGGGGAAGCTGCTGGCCACTAAATCGCGGTTGTTGCATCTGGGTGATGAAAGAATATGGTGTAGCGGAGTCTTTGACTAAGGTAGTGACTATTGATGGACAAGAAGGACCAGGCCGGTTGCAGAGAGCATTAAACTTTAGGAGGAATGGTGATATTCTAATTGAGACAAGGGGGAGAGAGCTGGTTTCTTATTGCTAAACCTTTCTTGAGAACCAAGAATTTGAATTCCCCTTTAGTCCCCAATTCAACCTTGAATATTACAGAAGTCTTTTTTCCTTACAAATAGACATGGACTATTTTAGTATTGTGGGTTCATGTAATGGGTTACTATGTTTGTGCGACAATCACTGTAGTGACAACGTGCGTATAAACCTATGGAACCCATCAATTCGTGTATCTAAGACCCTTCCTTTACTGCACCATTGGTTTCGTACTGGTGAGTATAAGTACAAGATTGTTTATAGGATTGGTTTTGATTCACGTAACAATGACTATAAGGTGGAGATGATTGTGTTTGTGAGCGAGGAAAGGCAAGGTTTGCCAGTGAATAGCACAAAAGAATAGGAGGAACAAGAGAAATACCGGTACACCTTTCAGTCTTCATCTTTGCATTCTTAAATAACAAAGATTCAGCAATATTATTTCATTTATGTCCATCCATTTAACTAAGAAGTTGAAAGATACTAAGATAGTCATAGTTTACAAGGGATTTCCGGGAAGAGTATCTTGTTTGCAATGATTGGACAATTTCTTTCAGTCGATGATGCAACCAGGCAAGATATTGGGTTGAGTTTTTACAATGTGACGTTAATTAAAGCTCCTGAGGAATCTCAATGTTATAAAAGCCATATTAAATTTGGACATTGTGTTGAGGGCCATTTGTGGAAGCCCAGTGGAAAGAAAAGCCCAATGATGAGGGCCACAATAAATTGACTGTATGAATAGTTAAAAAAGACCATTAGGCCCAAGCGGCAGGAATAATGGGTCACTAGCCCAACAATATATACGGGCCTTGAAAAGGCAAACGGGCTCAAAGAAGCCAGGAAAGAAAGATATAGTCTCCCATGGGCAGAATATGAGTTAGAAAAGTGAGAAAGGGTCGCTGCAGGCCCAAGGTAATGTAAACTAAGAAAGTAAGGGATTTATGGCAGGCCCATAAAACCCAAAGATAAGGATAAGGTTATTGGGCCGGGGAAGCCCAATGAAGTTAGTAACAAAGCCCATGGGAGTGTGGAATTAGCAAACAGGCCGAGGAAGCCCAAAAGAATTAGCAAACGGGCCGTGGATGCCCAAAAGAAGAAAACAAAGGGACATAGGAGCCCATGAGTAAAAAAGAAACAAAACAGTGCCTATGATAGGCCACTGAGAAAAGGAATAAAATGGCCGGCCCAAAAGGGGCCCAGCAGGATTGAGTCATTACGGCAGGAATTACGAGCCAAACACGGCAGGCAGCAAAGAAAACCAAAGGTGGGCCAAAGAAATATAAAACCCATCATCATACGAAGCCCAGCTTCTGATTGAAGTGAATGACCAAAAGAAAGCCCACATGAAAGGCCAGGAAACGCAGACGGAGAGTCCCCAAGTTACGGCAGACACATGAGCAGCAGGCAGACTCATGAACAAATTTGAAAGGGAAGCACGCGCAAGGCCCAGGCGCCACCAGCCTGTACCCAGCCAATACAGGACATGGTGGGGCCATGGGTCAGAGGTAAGAGGTAAAAGGGGGTGTGGTTTGGTGGTGGGGAGAGGGGAAAGGATCTATTTTCGGCCCCTGCTCAAACCTCTTTGGGAGGTATGTCCTGCTGGGATGATGGACCACCCAAAAGAGGGAATTTGAGAGGGAACCGTTGAGTGCATGCTCTGAGCGTGAGGAGAGAGGAAATTAACATCGTGGCAGGAAAGGCCGCGGCGCGCAGAAGGACAAAATGAGTCCGCGGCGCACAGAAGGACAAAATGAATCCGCCTCTGTCTGGCAGGGGTTTTGTACGATTGGCAGGTACACCCAGACCAGACAAAGGCGGTTAAGGGGCAAAACAGTAAAACACTAGTCACGGCAGGCATTATAAAGAGGCCCTTGCCGTGCCCTGTAAGAGAGATCGAAAAACAGAGGATTTTTCACAACGTGAAAAGAGAAACAGAGTAAGAGGAGAAGAAAAAAGATTAGAATGAAAACAGAGAGAAAAGGAAAGAAAACTAAGAAAGAAAGGAGAGAGTTAGTTCGAAAGAGTATGCACCAATAGATCGGCTCCCCTCTCTCCCCCTTCAAAAATCTCACCTTTCTCCAAAGAGCGCAAACGAGAACTTTCCCAGTGAGACTAAACCATTCAGGGCCAACTCCCTCAAAGCCATTAATTCCCATAACAGGATTCTTCCTGGGGGATTATTCGCATTGAGAATAGGCGTTCTCCCCTCTTTGGATTTACTACGGCAGAGAAGCTTATAACCTAATTTTCTGCTTATTCAAATTAATCAGTGTTACTTTCTTTATTTTTTCTTTGTTACATAAGTAACCTGTTTAAGTAGACGGAATACTCTATTTTTTAGTCATTATATTATCTGTCTGCCATAACTTGTCTGCAACAGTCTAGCCTGCCATAACTTGTCTACAACAGTCTAGCCTGTCACAGCTTGTCTGCTACGATTCTGCTTGCCGAAAACTTGCTCCTAGCAGGCGTGGCATAAGTTTGTGCACAAACCGGCCCAAGTTGAGTTACAATTGGACTGGCCCCAGCTCCCTTACTCAGAAACACTAGGGCCCATCATCGCAGGAGGCAGCCCAGCCCATTACCGCAGGAGGCAGCCCAATCCTGCCAGAAAAGGCCCCCACATTAAATTGGCGACTTCACTGGGGAGTTGGGAAGCAGACAGGGGTGAAGGAAAAGAAAACAGCACCCCTCGTAAACAATGCCACCCAAGTCTAGGACGACACGAAATATGAGCGCCGTGCCCTCACAAGCAGAATCTAGGGCAACGACGCCTCATCAAGAACAACTTAACCAGACAGAAGGTGCCAACAGAACGGGGGCTGATCCTCATCCTCAAGCAAGAGTCCTCGTAGACAATGTTAATACCTTCGTCGAAGTGTTGCAATCATTGCAGCACTCGCAGCAACAAATGATGGAAGAGATTCGCCAACTGAAGGCGGACAAAACAAAAGAAAAAGGCAGCCAGCATGACTCAGATCGTGCGGCAGACGAAGTAGAGACACTGGCAGGAGGTGCCCCACAGAGCGCAGGACAGCGTTTCATTACCATGGCTGAGGTAGCGGCTCTCTTGGAGCAAGAGAGAGCTAGAACACCAAAGGAGAGATTTTACTCAAGGAGACCTCCCTATCCCCTAAAAGTGCTCAGCAAGCCATACCCCGAGAGGTATGAACCAAGGGCCTTTGCCCAGTACGATGGCAGGAAGGGAAGTGCAGTAGAGCACGTGAGCAAATTCATTGACACCCTTGGCCCTTATGCGGCAGATGAAGACTTATGCCTTCGGGAGTTTTCAAAGTCACTATGCGACCGAGCATACACCTGGTACATTGGTTTAAAACCAGGATCAATCCCAACTTGGGATGACATGGTGGACGTATTTTGCACTAAATACTTTCACGGAGAAGAAACAGTGACGCTTGCAACTCTGCAGGCAACAAAGCAAAGAAGCGGAGAAGATCTAATGGAATACATCAAACGGTTCAGGGACATAGCACTTGATTGCTATGATCACTGCGAGGAGAGGACGTTGGTAGAAATGTGCATGACCAATATGATTCGGGAGTTCAGAGCTATCCTGGAAAATCTAGAGATTTCCCAGTTGCGCAGCTATTACAGAAAGCAAGAAAGACGGCTCAGTCTGTGAAACCCAGTTCAGACAAGCGGAACGCACCGCAGGCTATGGCCGTGTCCACTGGAAACCAGAGAAGGAGAACAGAGGGGAGGGAGTATGATACACCTCCACCCCTGCCATGCACTCCTAAGGAGCTGGAGGTGCTACTTGACAAGTGGATAGCAGATGGGATCTTTAAACCCAACCAGGTTTCTAGAGAGCCAACAGAAGAAGAAAGGAGAGATCCTCACTTCTGCCGCTTGCACAATTATGTGCAACACCCCACCGCAGAATGTTGGGCGCTCCGCAGGCTAGTGCACCGCAGGATCAAAGAAGACACATTAGAGCTGACCCAGCAGGAAGTTCAAAGAAACCCACTCCCAAACCACAAGGGAAAGGGTGTGGCAGCCGTAGTAATATGTGCGGACCCAGGAGAAGATGAGGAAGAGAACTTGGCCCTGCCTGCCGCGACCATTACTACCCTTCAGCAGAGTGCCAAGTTCAAGAATCTATTCGACCAGTTGGGGCTTACGGCAAAAGAAAGAAAGGTAGCTACGGAGGCCTTGGTAAGCATCGCCTCCGGCGCATGGGTGGAATGCCTGTCAGCGGAGATATTAGAAGATAGGGCCTTCCTGCAAGAATCAACGGAGATCACATTCAGTAGTGAAAATATGGAAGTAGGGCACCCAGATCATCGAAGGCCTCTCTACTTAGCAGCATCTATAAATCAAATCCCCATCAAGAGGGCCCTGGTGGATACAGGTGCTTCCGTAAATCTCATCCCATTAAGCACCTTACAAGCCGCAGGAATTTCAGAAAGAAAGATTCAAGGATGCCCGATGGAAGTAACAGGATTCGGTGGGAGAGGTGAATACACCGCAAGCCACATTCAGTTATGGTTGAAAGTGGGTCCTATAGCCTCTCTAGCTCGCTTCCACGTAGTCAGAACGGAAGTATCTTACCACGTACTCTTGGGGAGGCCTTGGTTACACAAGCATCGACTAGTCCCGTCCACCTACCACCAATGTGTGAAGGGAAGACTGAATGGTAAGATGATACGCATAGCGGCAAACCCTTCGCCATTATTGCAGGCAGAAACCCACTTGGTAGAAACCATGTTTTATGATCAATGGGCCCCATCTGGAGAAAACGTGGTTGCAAAACCACAAGGCACCTTTGTGCCTAGGTGGAAAGATGTTCAAGATGACCCAGAACCTGACTTAAGAGAGTTACTGGTATGAAAGAAGAAAAGAATAGAAGCGCCTGCCGCAGAGCTATATGAAGTACCTCGGTGTGTCAGGATCCGAGGTCTTGATGGCAAGATTATCTACAAATTATGAAGGTGCGTAGGACCCACGGGTGAATTGCAAGTGGGTCCCGCCCAAAAGGGGCAACACAAGAGTTTGGCATGTTGCGTTGTTGAAAGAAGTTTGGAGAAAGAAGAAGGGAAGGATGAGGCAGTTACGACAGAAAGGGACATCCAGGTTATGGCAAAGGAAGAGCTGGAAGAGGTTGACTTGGGGTCTGATTCGCAAGAACCAAGGCCCATCTCAATCAGTGCAAGCCTAACGGAAACGGAGAAGTCAGAACTCATATTACTGCTGAAAGAATTCAAAGACGTTTTTGCTTGGGATTACAATGAAATGCCAGGGCTCGACCCCAGGCTTGTCGCGCATACGTTGAATGTGGACCTAGAGGCCAGGCCGGTGGCCCAGCCTGCCAGGATATTCCACACAGAAATAGAAGGGCAAATAGTCAAAGAAGTACAGCAGTTACTAGCCACAGGATTCATCAAGCCTATCAAGCATCCCCGCTGGCTATCCAACATAGTACCTGTGAAAAAGAAGAATGGGCAGATAAGATGCTACGTGGATTTCAGGAATCTTAACAAAGCTTGTCCCAAGGACGAATTTCCATTGCCAATCATGGATTTACTGATAGATTCTGCGGCAGGAAACGCTATGTTCTCATTCATGGATGGTTTCAGTGGATATAATCAGATCAAGATGGCGCCAAAAGATGCAGAGAAAACTGCCTTCAGGACGCCCATGGGTAACTTCTATTATACTGTGATGCCCTTCAGACTAAAAAACGCAGGTGCAACCTACCAGCGTGCAATGACGGCCATATTCCATGATATGATGCACAAGGAGCTGGAAGACTATGTGGATGACATAGTGGTCAAGTCAAGAAAAAGGGAAGAACACTTTCGGGTGTTGAAAAGAGTATTCGAAAGATGCAGAGCTTTTAAGCTAAGAATGAATCCCCTCAAGTACGCATTCGGAGTGTCCTCTGGGAAATTTTTGGGTTTTCTGGTTCACAGCAGAGGCGTGGATGTGGATCCAACCAAGGCCACAGCCATAGCAACCATGAGACCTCCTGCCACAGTAAAAGAACTGAAAAGCTTCTTAGGAAAAGTTTCATATATTCGGAGGTTCATCCCTGGTTTGGCATCAATTACCTCTGTTTTCACCAAGTTGCTCAAGAAAGGGCAAAGTTTTGAATGGGGGCAGTGCAGCAGACGACCTTCAAAAGGCTGCAGCAGATAATGATGAACCTCCCCACGGTGCAGGCTCCTATTCACAAAAGACCGCTGTTACTCTATCTGGCCACCAACTCATACGCCATTGGCGCGCTAATCACTCAGGAAGACGGAGGTGGTACTGAGCAGCCAATATACTACATCAGCCACGCCTTAAAAGACGCCGAAACTCGTTACCTAAGGGCAGAGAGAGCGTGCCTAGCCATTGTTTACGCTTCGCAGAGGTTGCGTCACTATTTCTTGGCATATGAAGTATGGCTGATGACTAAGTCACATGCCATTAAAGCTCTATTACAACAGCCAATTTTCTCCGGCAGGATATCCCAGTGGTTGCTGCAATTGTCACAATACGACTTGAGAATGGGGATGCCTAAGGCAGTAAAAAGTCAGGCTATAACGGGTTTATTAGCACAGTTTCCAGGAGAGGAAGAATTCCCACTAGACGATGAAGTTCCAGGGGAAGTCGCTATAGCAGAATAGGTCAGGGAACAGTGGGTAATGAAATTCGATGGGTCTTCTACTGCCCATTCCGGAGGGGTAGGAGTAGTTCTGTATCATGAAGAAGACAAGGCAGTGGCACTATCGTTTAAGTTAGAATTCCCCTGTTCAAACAACACGGCGGAGTACGAGGCCTACCTAACTGGGCTTGCCACAGCGCTCGAAATGGGAGTCAAACACTTGAAAGTGCTGGGAGATTCGAACTTGGTCGTCTGCCAGGCCAAGGGAAGTTTTTCCTTAAAAGAACCCAGCCTAGCCCCATACAGAGCAATGGCCCAAAGGATGGAAGAGAAATTCTCAACCTTTGAGATAGAACATGCTCCGAGAAATGAAAATCGGTTTGCAGACGCGTTAGCCGCACTGGGTTCGCAGATAATCTTTGAAGGGAGTAGCACCAACGTAGAAGTCAGCAAAAGGAAGGAATCGATCATCGAAGTATTAAAGGAGAAGTTTCAGGAAGAACAGGACACAGGGGATTGGCGAATCCCCATAAAGGAGACCTTGGTGAAGGGGGACGACGCAGCAGAATTGAAGGTGTTAAAAGACTATGCTTTGGTAAAAGAATAGTTGTACCGCAGGATGCCAGGTGGGATTTTATCCCGATGTGTGGGCCTGGAGGAAGCCCAGAGAAAGTTAAAGGAAATACATGACAAGACCTGTGGGTCCTGTGAGGAAGTCAGTCTTTACCGCAGACTCCAGAGAGCAGGCTTCTATTGGCCAAACATGGGCAAGGACGCAGATCAAGTATAAACCCAGTGTGGGACCTGCCAGCTTGCGGCAGACAGGAAGGAGAGTTATACTGTGTTCGTCGGCGAGGACTGGAGGACCCCCTTTATGCAGTACCTGGTGGAAGGTGTCCTGCCACAAAGACACAGCGAGAGGTACAAACTTAAGAGGTTGGCAACACGTTACTTCTTGCACAACACAGTCCTTTTTAAAAGAGGATATGATGGAGACCCTTTGAGGTGTTTGGGTCCTGAGGAGGCTAAAGAGATGATAAAAAAGGTACATGCTGGGGAATGTGGTGAACACCAGGGGAAGAAAAAGCTTGACAGATGTCTACTGCAGATGGGCTACTACTGGCCAACCATGAAGAAAGACGCGGCAGAATTTGTAAAGAAGTGTCACAGTTGTCAGGTACAAGCCAATTTGATCCATACCCATCCACAAGGCTTGCACAACATGGTCACCCCATGGCCCTTTCACACCTGAGGGCTAGATTTGGTGGGGCCAGTCAACCCGCCATCACGTGGGTACATATAGATATTAGTAGCTACAGAATATTTTACCAAGTGGGCGGAGGCGATACCACTCCGCAAGGACACAGGCGGGGCAGTGGCAAACTTCATCAAAGAAAATATAATTGTGAGGTTTGGAGTGCCCCACAAGATCATCAGCGACAACGGCACACCGTTTGTCAACAGCGATATAAGAAGAATGCTTGAGTTCTACCAAGTCAAGCACCACAGATCATCACCCTACTATCCTCAAGGGAACGGGCAGGCGGAGGCGACGAACAAAATTCTCATAAAAATCATCAGCAAAATGAGCCAAGAGTATGCGGGAGGATGGGCAATGCACCTGCCAGATGCTCTCTGGGCATACCGAAAATCACCAAAGTCAGCCATGGGCTTTTCACCCTTCTCCTTAGTCTACGGAACTGAAGTAGTGAGTCCAGCAGAAATAATGACACCATCCCTAAGGGTCATGCAGATGCAGGAAAAGGAAAAAGAGGAAGGAGTCTTCGCAGCAGAAAGGCTTAAGAACCTGGAAGAACTTGATGAAAAGAGGGAAGATGCCCAGGAGCGCAGCCGCAGATACAGGCAGAAGATGACTGAAGCCTACGGCAGGATGACCAAGGAGCGAGTGTTTACGGAAGGACAACTAGTGCTAAAAGTGGCAGATTATGTCAGGCGAGGTCTGGCAGGACCATCTAAGTTTGCACCAAAATGGGAAGGACCCCTTGTGATAAGAGAAGCGCATCAAAGTGGATATTATCGCTTAACTCAAATAGATGGCAGGGACTTGATGGACCCCATCAACGGAAAATGGCTGAAGCGTTATTTTGCTTAAAAAGAGAAATTATGTGGTTGACCACCCTTCCTCAACTATCTGTTTATGTCTTCCTTTTTCTTTTTTTGATTTTTTTTTCCTTTTATTATGTCACAAAAAAAGTTGTAACGTGCTTTCATGAGTGTGCAATGAAAAGGTACGAAATATTAGTATCATGTTATAGCAGTAGTAAAAAAGAAAAGAGGAAATAGCAAAGTGTAGCATCATTACAAACTCAAAGTGTGGCAAACACAAGCCAAGCAACTACGGCGGGAAATATAAAAGTGTTCTGTACGACATAAACAGAGAAACAAAAGAAAAGGAAAGGAAACGGTGCTATCATCAGTGAAGTCCAGAAATGAGACTCTGATCCCCAAAGCGACTAGGTCCACTAATGCCGGAAAGAAGATGCTCGCGGCGACCCTCCAAATCAGCCACCTCCTTCTTCAAAAGCTCAATGCGGACATCTATGGCCTCAATGGCTGGATGGACTTTCCTCATAAAGAAGGCTCGGGCAATCTCACGTAGATGCTCAAGAATAAACTCCACAGCAAAACCTACGCTGATAAGCTCCTGCACCGCGGCCCTCCACTGCAGAATTCTCTCGGCAGAAACAGTGTCAATAAAATTATGCTCAATGTTGTTCAGCATACATCCCAACATTTTCAAAAAATGCTCCCTGGCAGAACGGCCCAGACGAAAGCCCTGCATAAAGTTGCCGTGACTGCTGTAGATCATCACTAAGTGAGAAACACAGTCCTCAGGGACTCGAAAGCCATTAAAGTCGACATAGGGAGGACCGGAAGCCCAAAACTCTGCCGGACCAAGGTCATTAACTTCCGGCTGATCAAAACGAACGAAGAAAGATGCAGCATCATCTGGAATGGCGACATAACTACTACTACCTGCCTCAAACTGAGAAGGAATAGTAGGAAGCAGACCTGCAATAAAGAGGGAGTAGAACACAAGAGAACATAAAAAATAAAAAATAAAAAAGAAGAAAAGGGGATGAAGTAAAAAGAAAAGGAAGGAATGCCAAAAAAAAAAAAAATTTACCAGGAATGGGGGCTATGGGTGTAGCAGGAAGGTGAATTACAGGCACAGAAGGAACAGGGGCAGTAGGTACGATTGAAACAAGTACTGAAGGTGCTGCAGGAGCAGGCGCTACAGGGGAGGCAGGAGCAGTCATCCCCTCACCTGCTGCAATCTCTGGTCCTTTAGAAGTTTCTGCAAGTGGAGAGTTGAGTATGCAAACAAAGCGCAAATACAAAAAAAAATGGGGAGGATGAAGAGGAAAGGAGATACATACCCATCAAGTCAGGTCCTGACGAAGCACTACCCTCTTCATCAGAGTCAGAAATAGTCCTCTTCAACACAGGTACATCATCAGGATCCTCAAAAATGTCAGCAGACCCTTCTGAAGATAAGTCCAGATCAGGGCCACGGGTGGCAGAACCAGGGATGGAAGAAGGAGTAACAATAAGCGAAGCACTACCCTTTGCAGCCTGAGAAATATCTGCAAAAGGGTCGCTGGACGAAATCACTAGCGGCAGAATGGAAGGAGTAATCTTGGTCTGAACAACGGCGGAAGGAGTGGCACCCTCTGAAAGAGCAAATCTCTCAGCAGGCAAGGGTGTAGTCTCGCCAACCCCTTCAACATGAGTACCCTCGCTAGGTACCGGCTCGGCAGAAGGGGTGGGAGTTTTGGCAGGAGCCTTGTGTGCAGCAGGAGGGGCAGGCGTCGATAATACCGCCTCGGCCCCATCAAAGAAGCCTTCCATAGGCACACCCATGGAGGCAGAAATCTCCTCGGCAGTAGGATGATATACAGACAAAGGTTCAGGTTCCTCCTAAAGAAGAAACTTTTTGTTAAGTAAAAAAAAAAAATGATGTGTGTGAAGGAAAGGGGTGGGGGCAGAGGACCCATGGCAGATGCGTGCAAAAAGAAAAAAGGGAGAGAGAAGTAAAGAAAAGGGACTCACCTTAGGCACAGGATCATCAAGAAAAATGGGGCGAGTGGCTGATGAATCTTCCTTGTACTTGGACTGAAAGAAAAAAGATAGAAAAAGGTTGGCGAGTTGACAGCAAGATAATTAAGAAATCTTATTAGAAAAGAAAATAAAAAGAGGAAAAAAGGACTTACTCTCCGTTCAGTGGCAGATACGGAGTGAGGAGTGGTTTTCCTTTTGCTACCACGAGTCCTGACAGCCGGCGGAGCATCTGCAGGAGGCAGTGGTGTGGCTGGCTTGGTTTTGCTAGCAGACTTGAACTTGGCAGCAGACCTGGGTTTGGCAGGCACCTTTTCACTCGGAGCAGGAAGGTTAATCACTTTAACTTTTTTCTCCCAACCAGGGGGATAGTCACCAGTATGCAAAAACCACCCTCTCTTCTCTGCATCCCACTCAAAGATGGCTGACCGGCTCTGCTTCCTAGCATACGCCAGAACAGACCTGGAAGGAAGCAGCAGGCGAGGGTTAGCCGATGCAACTGTACTTAACCCTTCAGGAGGAATGAGAGAAAAGCCACGGCTCCCAGATAACTCGGCAACAAACGAATCCATCACCGCACACCAATAGCCGTGCATGGGAAAGGTACAAACACCCTCCCTCAATGAACCAGGAACGGAGACAGCATCGAAGCGCTTCCTTCAAGAATCAAAGGCAGTAGGCCGCAGGAAAGGATGGACCGAAGTGGGAGCTCTCATCAGGGAAGAAAGGTCTTCAGGAATGTCTTGATCCAGCCCAAATTGCCTCCTCACCCAGTTGGCAGGATAATGGACAAACCTAATACCTTCATCCGCTAAGTAAGGCAGCCAGCCGGCGTTGGTAGCAGCGAGATAAGTAATCCCAATCTCATCAAAGCCTACCAACGGAGTGGTAGTCCCAACAGCATCAACAAACGAACCCATGGCAGAGTCCGCACAAGTATAACCAGCGCCCAAATTTCTATATGCCCGCCAAGAAAAACCCATGCCTTCATCGAAAGATTTAACTACAGAATAGCCTATCGGCTTCAAACCACACCAACGAAAAGCAAGTGGAAAGTCAGACTCAAACCTGCCACAGAAGTCGGTGATCTCCCTTGGGCAACTCTGGTACTTCTCCTTGGCAAACCGGGCAGGTCTACACTTGGCTAAATATTGAGCACAACGCTCAAACATCCACTGCTGAAGTATGGTAGAGTGAACAGAAGAGGTGACAATATGGCAGGACCCAGCCTGCTGCTCATCGTTATGGAGAATGTCCAGCTGGACGTATAAATGCCCCAGAAACATGGGGGCTAGCGGTAGGCTCACCCCCGCAGATATTTTAATGGCCAAACGAAAATATAAAGGTTTTATGGCATAATGAGGGTGGGACCCAAAAACAAACTTACTAAGCCAAAAAGCAACAAAAGCTGCGGGGCGGGCGGTAGCAGAAAACTTGGAAGAAGAACTCACCCAGTAGGATAGCTTGGCATTTCCGGCCATTCTTTTCCTTAGTTCAGCTTTGATGGCCTCCTCCTCAGAAGAAAGCTCTAAAGCGGCAGGATCAGTATCGCCGAGAATGGGCAAGAGCAACTGGTTGGCCACATCTTCAAGGGTTACAGTAAGTTCACCGCAGGAGAAGAAAAAGGTGTGAGTAGTAGTGCACTACCGGCGGACCAAGTGGCGGAGATTATAGAGGTCACAAAAATTTGACAAACAACGAGAAGAGACCACGGCCCTCAGAACGCCGGCCCGTTGCAATAAACCCATAAAGCCTGTGTCGGAAAGTTCGCTATCGACCCACTCCTTCCAACCCAGGGATGCGCCGGACCCAAATTCAAAGTGGAGGGGTACAGGAAGTGAAATACCTTGACGGATGGACAAATCGGGGATTAAAGAAGCCAACGGAGCCCAAGAAACGTCGGGGTCTCGCCGGACAAGGGTGATCAGTACATGGCCTAGCGGCGGCGGTACGTATTCGCCGGGAGCTTTTGGAAAGTGAGGGCTGGTTTCATACCACGGGTCGATTAAGGGGGCGCACTCGCCGTCAGGGTCGTGCTCCGCCTCTTCCTCAATGGACCGCTCTGAATCGGAACGATCCACCTCCTCAGAGACGACAGGGGAGTCGAAGGCTACCGCCTTCCCCTTGCGACGAGAAGAACCAGGACTCTTTGCCGGAGACATGATGGGAAAGTTTAACCGGAGGGGATGGGTATGGTTGACTTGAAGGAAGAAGGAGATGTGAAGAGCGTGCGTTTTGGAGAGAAAAGGATTTATGTTTAAAATACAGAAGGATTTCTTTTTTAAATACCCACATTAATGTCCGCATGAAAGGAGGTGAAGGGTCAGCCATCAGAAGGGAATGAAGTTAATGAAGCGGCGGCTCTGTTTTGAAAATAACTGCCAAAATGGAAAATTCAAAGAGACAACCCTGTTCGCAGCAGGAAGGAGGATATATGTATGAATAAAAAGGGGTCCACAGCTTAAAAAAAAAAACCGCGAAAAAGGAGAAGAAGAAAGAAGATGAGAAAGGGGCAGAAGCGTCCTTTCATTCACATATGAATCGCAGAAACATTTCATATGTTCAGGGGGCTAAATGTTGAGGGCCATTTGTGGAAGCCCAGTGGAAAGAAAAGCCCAATGATGAGGGCCACAAGAAATTGACTGTATGAATAGTTAAAAAAAACCATTAGGCCCAAGCGGTAGGAATAATGGGTCACTAGCCCAACAATGTATACGAGCCTTGAAAAGGAAAACGGGCTCAAAGAAGCCAGGAAAGAAAGATATAGCCTCCCATGGGCAGAATATGAGTTAGAAAAGTGAGAAAGGGTCGCTGCAGGCCCAAGGTAATGTAAACTAAGAAAGTAAGGGATTTATGGCAGGCCCATAAAACCCAAAGATAAGGATAAGGTTATTGGGCCGGGGAAGCCCAATGAAGTTAGTAACAAAGCCCATGGGAGTGTGGAATTAGCAAACAGGTCGAGGAAGCCCAAAAGAATTAGCAAACGGGCCGTGGATGCCCAAAAGAAGAAAACAAAGGGACATAGGAGCCCATGAGTAAAAAAGAAACAAAACAGTGCCTATGATAGGCCACTGAGAAAAAGAATAAAATGGCCAGCCCAAAAGGGGCCCAACAGGATTGAGTCATTACGGCAGGAATTACGAGCCAAACACGGCAGGCAGCAAAGAAAACCAAAGGTGGGCCAAAGAAATATAAAACCCATCATCATACGAAGCCCAGCTTCTGATTGAAGCGAATGACCAAAAGAAAGCCCACATGAAAGGCCAGGAAACGCAGACGGAGAGTCCCCAGGTTACAGCAGACACATGAGCAACAGGCAGACTCATGGACAAATTTGAAAGGGAAGCACGCGCAAGGCCCAGGTGCCACCAGCCTGTACCCAGCCAATACAGGACATGGTGGGGCCATGGGTCAGAGGTAAGAGGTAAAAGGGGGTGTGGTTTGGTGGTGGGGAGAGGGGAAAGGATCTATTTTCGGCCCCTACTCAAACCTCTTTGGGAGGTACGTCCTGCTGGGATGATGGACCACCCAAAAGAGGGAATTTGAGAGGGAACCGTTGAGTGCATGCTCTGAGTGTGAGGAGAGAGGAAATTAACATCGTGGCAGGAAAGGTCGCGGCGCGCAGAAGGACAAAATGAGTCTGCGGCGCACAGAAGGACAAAATGAATCCGCCTCTGTCTGGCAGGGGTTTTGTACGATTGGCAGGTACACTCAGACCAGACAAAGGCGGTTAAGGGGCAAAACAGTAAAACACTGGTCACGGCAGACACTATAAAGAGGCCCTTGCCGTACCCTGTAAGAGAGATCGAAAAACAGAGGATTTTTCACAACGTGAAAAGAGAAATAGAGTAAGAGGAGAAGAAAAAATATTAGAACGAAAACAGAGAGAAAAGGAAAGAAAACTAAGAAAGAAAGGAGAGAGTTAGTTCGAAAGAGTATGCACCAATAGATCGGCTCCCCTCTCTCCCCCTTCAAAAATCTCACCTTTCTCCAAAGAACGCAAACGAGAACTTTCCCAGTGAGACTATAACCATTCAGGGCCGACTCCCTCAAAGCCATTAATTCCCATAACAGGATTCTTCCTGGGGGATTATTCGCATTGAGAAGAGGCGTTCTCCCCTCTTTGGATTTACTACGGCAGACGAAGCTTTTAACCTAATTTTCTGCTTATTCAAATTAATCAGTGTTACTTTCTTTATTTTTTCTTAGTTACATAAGTAACCTATTTAAGTAGATGGAATACTCTATTTTTTAGTCATTATATTATCTGCCTGCCATAACTTGTCTGCAACAGTCTAGCCTGCCATAACTTGTCTACAACAGTCTAGCCTGTCACAGCTTGTCTGCTACGATTCTACTTGCCGAAAACTTGCTCCTAGCAGGCGTGGCATAAGTTTGTGCACAAACCGGCCCAAGTTGAGTTACAATTGGACCGGCTCCAGCTCCCTTACTTAGAAACACTAGGGCCCATCATCGCAGGAGGTAGCCCAGCCCATTACCGCAGGAGGCAGCCCAATCCTGCCAGAAAAGGCCCCCACACATTGTAACCTATATATGAATTATAGGAGTTACTGTTGAACGTTGTTTATCTATCTACTAGACTCTTCTTACACTTTCTGCATTCCATCTTTATCATTTTTATCCTTTTCCTGAGTTCATTAAGATAAACGAAAGTAGAACAACAGCTTGTTCCATACATAAGCTGTAACCCGGTGAAGGATGCTGCTACTGAGAATTAATATTGCAGTTGTTTTAAAATAAAATTATGATAGAGGTTTGCTTTATTTACAAGCATTCACATCATTATTTTCAGCTTATATTGATTCACTATTGTTACTTTTTGCTAGGCAAAGCAGAATATAGCTGAGGAAGTTTGGTCAGCCCCTATTTTTGGGGCAGAATCCTTCATTCCTGCTTCATGAATGAAGCACTCTGACTTCATTCCTGTTTAGACAATTTGAAGTACACAGTTGTAGACAACAGAATTCTGACTTTGGGCATTGGTCTTGAATTATTGAGGACTCAACAGTGTAATGTTAAGAGGTTTTGTTACATGAAGACATTGTTAGCAGTCAGTGTTTTCTTGTTTGAGAACGCCCATGCTTAACATATCACAATGTTCCAAAATAACTACTAGAAAAATGATCGGATTTCAATCGATGGTTAAGTTTGGCCAGTGTCAAAGATCGTTCATAAAAGAAAATGACT
This sequence comes from Quercus wislizeni, assembly GCA_023055345.1. Classification (NCBI taxonomy): domain Eukaryota; kingdom Viridiplantae; phylum Streptophyta; class Magnoliopsida; order Fagales; family Fagaceae; genus Quercus; species Quercus wislizeni. Next base: position 27,716,649 of record JALGQJ010000005.1, read on the forward strand.
AGTGACTTTGGGTTATATTCTAGCAAAGGACAAGCTTGTTAAGGAGACGTGTGTGTGTGAATGAGGCATTATGTTCAAAATTCAAATTAGGGATAATTTTGGTTCAAACAGGGGGTTTCCTCCAAAGAAAACTACACGGACAACCACATTAAAAACCATCGAGCATTATATGTATGTGGTTGGTATAAGTTTGACACTAATGACTGCTCATAGGAAAATCTGAGACTTGCTAGCAGAGGGGCCTCATTTGAGACAGTAATAGGCATTAGGTTTCTCACATTCACTAGGCTCAGCAACTAGTTTTGTGGTACAACTTTGGGCCTTACAAGATGATTTGTTGCTTGCTAGAGATGTGGGATGGTGGTTACACGTTGAAGGAACTACTAGATATGCTTCTGAATGGGCAACATTGTTCTAATAAGTTCTTATTTAATGTTGTTGAATCCATGAATTTCATCCAAGCTTTTCTAATGTATCTCTTTTATTGGCTTTGGATTCAGCTAATGCTATGTTTAGCCATACCAACAGTACTTTTGATTACTTCTGATTTGAGAACTTCTGCTTAAGTAATGAATTTCCTCTTCTAATTTTTTTTTTCTTTGGTATATTATAGTTTATTTTCATTAATATATTTTATTACAATGTTTATGGTATAAAAGTATATTTGTGCATAGAAAACTGTAAGGTGTTATTTACATAAGCTTGTTTATTATTTCATTTGAAGTCTAATCAAACGGGTACAAAGTAGTAATTTAAGTGTGAACACCTAGAGCTACAAGTTAACAAAGAAGTTAAAAGTAGCTACAAGTTAACTGAAAAGTACAAATGAGGCTAAGCAGAGTTTATCCCTTCCATGGATTCTAGTATTCCTTTCAATTAGAGACTAACCAATGGAGATAATAATATTCATAGCATGAGGAACCAATAACCCACGAGCTAATCACTTTTAGAGATTAACGTCGATTGTTATAGATAATTATTTTTCATTAACCACAACAATAAAAACAAAGGAAAACGACCATCCATGATTAGCAAAACAATAATCCTACAGATACATCATACACCCAGTTTATATTTATTTTGTAAAGTCATTTATTTATATGAAACTTTAAGAATCAGAAACAAAAGCTTTAGCGTAGGAAAACATAGAAGAATTAGAGATGTCAGATTACATCCCTCCTGATGTTGTCACTGAAATCCTCCTAAGGCTACCTTCGAAATCACTCATAAGATTCAGATGCGTCTGCAAATCATGGGACACTCTAATCTCCAGTTCTGAATTCATTTCCAAACTCCTCAATTTCACCACCAATAATAACAACATCTGCCTGCTACTTTGCAGAATAAGCGAACACCCTGGGACAGAGAGTTTCTCAGTACTCTGTGATTAAACATTTTCTCATAACCAAGGATTTGAATTTCCCTTTAAAACGCACTTTGACCTTGATTATAACCGACATCTTTTTCATGAACGGAGGGTTGATGTCTGTTTTAGGATTGTGGGTTCATGTAATGGGGTATTGTGTTTGTGTGACAATCATAACAAGCTGCGTATAAACTTATGGAACCTAGCAATTTGTGCATCTAAGATCCTTCCGTTGCTACACACTCAGTTTCCTGGTCAGCACAACAAGAAGTACAAGGTTGTTCATGGTTTTGGTTTTGAATCACGTAACAATGACTACAAGGTGGTGAGGATTATGTTTAATGAAACACCTAAACTTGAGGTTGTTGAGCTCTATGAGTGAAGTACAAACTATCAGAAATGTAAAGATCAGAGTTGTAAAATAGAGAAGGAAAGAAGGATAAGCGACACAAGGCAAACTAAACTACATGAGGGTGTAATCAGTTGACTAAACTACAAGTAGTTTAGGAGTTAATTATTTCATTTTGTATCACACGCGTTGTAACTACTTGTGGCACGTGTATTATTGGATATTATCATAATCACTCAATATATCCAAGGGGGGTTCGCGAAATGCTTATGGTGTTGTTTGATATGGGTGATGAAGTATTTCGAGAAGTGAAATTGCCAAATGATGTGGCCAGAAAGCGTAGAGCCTTGCTAGAATTGAAGGTTTCGGAACTTGGTAAATCTCTTTGATAGCGTATAACAACTGGGGTGGAAGCCAGTTGGCATCAAATGATAGTTTTTGCATTTGGCTGATGAAAGAATACGGTGTAGTGAAGTCTTGGACTAAAGTAGTGACTATTGATGGATAAAATGGGATAGGGAGGGCATTAAGCTTCAGAAGGAATGGTGAAATTCTAATTGTGAAAAGTAAGGGAGTGCTGGGTTCATATGATCCTGAGACTGGCACAATGACTTCTTTAGTATTAATCCCAGGTCATCCAAGCTCCTTTTTTGTGGATTATTATGTGGATAGGCTTGTTTTACTCAAGGGTGATAGTGCAATCTCAGAGCAAGTAAGGTCTTTTGATAAAGTTACTTATAAGAGAGAATGTGTTACACTAGGAAAAGATAATGAAGTGAAGGGAATCAAGTAGATTAAAGGAAGCACAAAAGAATAGGTTGAACAAGAAATACTGTTACACCTTTCAATCTCCCAACTTTGCATTAGAAGTATACCTTTATACCCTGAATTATTTTTCCCTTACATTGAAGCAAGGAAATTGTCCATATAAAGGTTCATATATGTGCATGCTAGTACTAACAAATTGAGAAATATGATTATGAATATGGATATGTTTGAAGTTTCCCTCATTAGTTTTATTAACATAGAGCATGTTTTGCACATGTTTCATGTTTTCAACATTTACCTTGATTGTGGCTCATTATCCTTGATTCAAGCCTAATCAAAGGCCTCATAGGTCAATTGTTCTATATACATATAGACAAACTATACAAACACTTTTATACTTAGAAATATAGAGATTTCATTAGATTATTGTTCTTTCTTTGATCCTTTCATTTTTTTAGCATTGCTCTTGATTGTGGCTTGAATCAAGGCATATCAATTATCCTTGTTTCAAACCTCAAGGGGTTGGCTTAGTGATTTCTAATACCTCATGATATCTATGAGATCCCGAGTTCGAAACCTTTTGCGAGTATCTTAAGGCCACCCTCGTGGGATTTCTCCCTTAAATAACCTGGTGTGTGTGAGATGGAGAGACTGCATATACCCGAAAGAATAGTTAGATATTTGAAGAAGTTTGGACACCCTCGTTTGATAAAAAAAAAAAAATAGCCAAGTCTCCACACCTAAGCATTATTTGGTGTTTTTCTCTTCGCCCTAGCAAATGGGCTCAGAGACCGTTCCTGCACATTTTCTGGTGAGATCTAGCCTTCACAGCCCTTTGGGCACCACCACCAATCCACTTTTCCTTAAACTTATCCCCAAAATAAATTCTAGATTGGCAAATCGGCTGGTCAACACAAACCAGAGTCAATTTAGAGGCTTTGCATGCTATCACACATCATTAGAAAGCACTTCGTTTCACAAGTACCACGTACCTCCATCCGCCGCTATCTGTCATCACGCATTGGTGACATAGCTCCTTGTCTAAGGGAGGTAAACCAACGCCTTAACCGCCTCACAAAAAGCCCCTTTGCAGCTTCTCAATACGAGCTGTAAAACTCAAAGGAGTGGGAAACAAAGTTTCAAAGACATAAAATATGTTGGACCTGTTGGTAAACTGGACAAGGTGCTCATAATAAGCAACTTCCAGCCTTTATCATTTTAATCTTTTTCCTAAGTTCTTTAAGGCAATGAAAGAAAAACATCACTTCAGTTAATCTACCCACCTTGTTCCATACATAAGCTGCAACACTAGTGAAGGATGTTGCTACTGAGTATATTAATATTGCAGTTGTTTTAAAATGAAATTGTGATTGAAGTTTGCTTTTATTTACAAAAGCATTCAACATCATTATTTTTAGCTAATGCCTAATAGTGATCCACTATTGTTACTTTTTGCTAGGCAAAGCAGCATATAGCTGACGAAGTTCCGGCTTTCCTTGTTTCTTGTTCAGAAACCTTCATTGCTGCTCCGGACCTTGAGTTGAGAAAACTAATTTGATACCTTCCTCTCCAACTCTAAGTCTGAGTAGATACCGTCGTATTACAACAGTTGCCTGAAGAATTGAAAGCTGACATACTTTAGCATCTTCCTGCACAGAAGATGAAAGACTTGACTTTTCTCCAAATGTTTGTTCTCTTTGGTCCTATAGAGAAATCCCTCTGGAAGTGGAAGCATTAGGTTCCAAGACAACTGAGAACCACTCTGGATCAAAAGATTTTGCTTTGGACAACAATCTCTGGGCTAGAAGTCCTCCACAGTGGGTTGATAATTTCAAAGTCAGTAATTGCTTGATATTAAACATTCTTGTAGAGATGTAATGCAAATCACGCTCAATTTGGCAATTTATCTTCAATTCTGCAATGTAATGGTTTCGTATCTATACACCAACTAACACAAGTCAGGATGGTTGGGATCAGGAGATATATCTATTTGTCTTAGCAGTTAGCACAAAAATAATACTGTAATAAATAAATAAATAAATAAGGCCTCTTACTTGGGGATGGGGTGTTTTTTTTTTTTTTTTTAATTATAAAAAAGGACATTTTCTATTGGGTGATAGAATACCTTGTCTATTTTCAATGCGATGTAAAAATTTTAATTAAGCACAAAAAATTTATAAATAAAAATTATTTTTAAAATATTATACACTTTTTGAGTGCTCAACATTTTATAATTACGTTTCACTATGTTCGCAATAGTTTAAGAGTGTAAAAAAAATTTCAATATCAAAAAATTTTACTCTTCCTTTAAATCTTTTCTCTATTTGTCAAAATTAGAATTAGAATTAATAGTTTTTTAGACAAACTCCTTACTGAAACCCATTATTCAATAACTAAAATCTAACATTACGAAGAGAGACAATGACCATCTAAATTATTATATTTATTCTAATATTGATTGTTTAAATATTTTAAGAATTAAAAATTTTAATATGTGTTTTACAAATATATGAAAATAGTCCAATTAATGTTTTAAATATAAAATGATTGAATTCATTTTTTCTAATCTATGTATCTCTTATAAAATATTAAGTAATAATACATTTTACACTTGTGTCTAGCCCCAGAATGTATGGAGTTGGCCCTAGACTAGACCTTATTTTTGCAAATTGTGAATTTGAGCGAAGTTTGAAAAGAATCCGTTTGAAGTTGAATTAATGTATTTAATAGAAATGACACTATTTAAAATTTACAATTTTTTAATTTATAGTTAAAATACTCTACACTTATAAAAAAAATTCTTCATAGCATTGTGGTCATATTTTGCATGAAATTCATTTAACATGTCATATCATAGTTAATATTTCATGATTTTGGTATCATTATAGTGGTTTTAGTATACATAACTAATTTAATCAAAGCTAAAGTTGTTAAAAAATCAAAGTAGTGACTTTGCAAAGAAATGTTCAACGAGTATATCACTATTGTATATTGGAAGAAACTAATAACTTTTTATTCATGACCTCACTTTAAATCTTAATAGATAGTATTTCTGCCTCAATGAATATAATGATATATTCCTTTAATCTGCATGTCATTGGCTCTAAGGCGCCACTTGTTTTGTTTTCTTTTAATTTGTTTCTTATAACATCATTGGATGGGTGTTGGGATGGTTTGGATTCTCTTTGCATGAGAATTTTTAAATTCGTGACAAAATTTTGGATTAATTTGAAGTTTCATAACATCATTGGAATTTGGGTGGGTGTTGGAATAGTTTGGGTTTTCTTTGTATGAGAATTATTAAGTTGGTGACAAAAATTTGGATTAATTTGTAGTTTCAAGCTGAGCTATAGTTGAGACTTTTGTGATGGTATCTTGTGTATTTTCTAGGGCAAAGGTGTGGTAAATGGGTTGCGTCAGGTTGGGTTAAAAATAGATTTGAGTTCAAAATGGATGGGTTAGAAATGGGTCTAATCAATTGGATTTTGAATTTAGTTTAGTTGACTTGTATCTTTTTTAAATTAAAATTTTTTTTCCTTTCAATCTGTTTTTTTTTTTTTTTTTTCCTTCAAAACATGTAAGTTATGCAACAAATTACTTGGTGTGACATTAAAAAGATTTAACAACAATTGATCCCATCTTCTCAATAAATAAATAAACAATAATTGATCCCACAATAAGTAGATATAAAGTTCTCAAAAGGGTCATTTAATATCATGATTAGTCCCACCATAAATGGATACACAACCATTAAAAATCACACAAAAAGTATAATTTGGAATCATAATATACGAAATACAAATATTAAGTGTGCCTTGTGCCAAACAAAGTGAAAAACTTGACGTGGCATGCTTGTTGAAACACTATGCCAACAAAAGCAAGCTTAGTTCAAAGGACAATCATTGAGGATCCATTATGTGACTGCTGCCATGAAACTCCTTTGCATGCTCTGTGGTTGTGCAAGGAGGTTGATACGATTTGGGATGACAGTGAACTATGGTCTTATAGGAGACAAATTCAATTTTTGAGCTTCAAAGAGTTATTATCTTGGATCATTTTGCAGAAAAACAATGCAGAACTCTTCGTTATCTCAAAGAAATCATGTCTGTCTGAAGACTCTGAACCAATTTGCCACTGCTCTTCATTGAATTGCACAACTGTCCAAAGACAGGTATGCTGAGTTCCTAGCCTGCCAAGCAACACCGACAGCAACACCGAGTGAAAGACCTGCACGAATCAGGAAATTCTGGAAAGCTCCTCCAGCAGACATGGTGAAGATCAATTTCAATAGGGTTGTCTTCTTTGGAGAAAACAAATCAGGTATCAAGGTGGTAATTAGAGATAGCTCAGGCTCAGGAATCGCTTCTTGTTCCAAGAAAATTCTATATGCCTTTAGCAGCTGCGAAGTTGAAGCTTTGGATGCTGCAACGGACTTGTCTTTTGTTTCTGAGATTGGCATCAATAAAGTAGTCTTGGAGGGCGACCCATTGGTGGCTATTAAAGCTTTAATTAAACCTGAAAGCCCCTTGTCTTCAATAGGTCCTTGGATTGAAGTCTGAAGACTTTAAGATCTTTTCTAATAATTTTAGTCAATTACTATACTCACATACAAGGAGATAATGTAATAAAGTTGCTCATAGTCTAACAAGATATGCAATTGATATTTCAGACTTTCTAGTGTGGATGGAGAATGTTCCACCACATTTTACTGATATATTGCATGCTAATTTAGCCAACCTAAATTAATGCATTTCAAGTTTTCACCCTAAAAAAAAAAAAAAGGTGTGTACAACAATTTGTATAAAACATTTATCCCATTGTTGGGGTACATTTCTTTACACCTAACATTATTTAAATAATACATATTTATTTCTTTTCAAAATATCACAAACAAACTATCTCGCATGCCTAAATATTTTCTGACTATCATTATACTAGTCCACAACCTTTCTCCTCTCTATCACAAAACTAGGCTACAAATGTAGAACACCATGGGAATTAATATTTTCTCGTAAAAGCCTGAATTATATAGTAAGTGAGATAAAATCTAAATCCTTTTTAAGGCCCAAGAATTTTATACTTAGCAAATATTCGAAAAACCCATGATAAAAATTCATGGCAATACTATCTTGTCCAATGGGATTCAACCCCATGATCAAAGCCCATGATTCAAACCCGTGGTAATATCAAAAGCTCAGTCCCCACTGGCAGTATCAAAAGCCCAATTTTCATTGACAATATCAAAAGTCCAATTTTCATTGACAATATCAAAAACCCAATTCCCCACTGGCAATATCAAAAGCCCAAGCTTCATTGGCAATGTCAAAAGCCCAGTTCCCACTAGCAATATCCAAATCCCATTTTTCATTGGCACTATTTTATCAAAGAGCCCAAGATTATTAATGCTTGGCAAAGAAAAAAGATATATCATGGTATAATTGTTGCTTAAATATTACTATGACAATCGTCTTATAAAAAAACCCATTGGGAATTATCCTGAATATTATGGTCTTATGTTATAAACCCACAAAGTGCATAATCACCATCTGTGTCACAACATCAACACTCATGGTAAATATTCAAAGCCACAAGCTCATCGTTTAAATTATGATATGATTATTAGAAACCATGAACATTGTTCATGATATAGAATTCATTGTAGCAAAGGTTATTTACAAAAGCATTTTGGAAACTTGTCCTGTTATTTCAAAATTTTCAACTAGTTGATCAAAGGTCCGTTGCAAGTGTCTATAAAAAAACCCCAAAATATGTATTAATAAAAGTCCATGAGGAATGAAAACTCATGGCCAACATCTGTTGTCCATTTTGTAGGATGCACACAAACCGACCTAAAGGAACTAGCCCATGTAAGCAAGCCCAAATCAAGAGGACCCCAGCAGGAGGCAGAGGATTGGAAATGGGTAACTAGCCCTTGTTCATCTTTAACCAAAGAACAACCGAAGACACCTATAAGAGAACCAAGCCTTTGAGGATGAACTAGGGGGCTGTCCCATCAGTTTCTGCCACCCTCTACCTGACATGAACAGTGCCCAAGGGCTATCATATCAGTTGAAGTCTCAAGGATAATGCAGCTCTATCACCTTCCCCAAGACTACACCTCTAGCGGAAGGGGAGCTGAAACCAAATTATCTCAAAACTCAACGAATGGATGCTATAAACGTTAAAGAATGTTCAAAAACATGATTCATGTGCCAAGCCCATGAATCCTAAAGGGGAAATATTGGGAACATGTGGTTTGGAGGGCATAAAGGGATCTTCAACGAAACCCCCTGAAGTGGACTTAGAGTTTGACACCTGGCTTGGGGTGTTGAATCTTACTTCTTGGAGGACCGAATATCAGTTTGCAGCATTAGGATTCATTCTTGATACACGTCTTAATCCCATTAATTAAGCTCAACCCCAGAAATCCTAGCATTTAATGCAAAACACTTTAAAATCTCATCATTACCTAAAGAAGCAAGGCAACTCCTAAAGTAAATCTCCTACTTCTAACCAAAAATCCCAGGAAGATTAACCTTGATTCATGACCTCTAATTAGTCCTACATTTTTTGGATGTTAATTAATGCTTCTCATAAGCTCCATTATAAAAACATAAACACCTCAACCCATAGCAGGACAGCTAGCCCCTCTAAAACTCTGAATTTGTTTACCACTTTGCTGGTGGTTTAACTTTCCTCAAGCTCACCACTCATTGTCCTCAGCCCACATTCATCTAATCCCAGATACTCTTTTTCTCCCTTATACACAACCACAGCTCAAAATGTCTCCCAACTAGCCACAAACAGCCCACTACTCACAAAAAGCATTAATCTCAGTATTAAACCTAACCCATTCACTCAAAACAGCCTGCATTCACCTCATTCATGCTTAACAAACACATTTACCAAAATCTTAGTTTAATACTTGCTATACTGAGCTGAGATCTCTCTCTCCTCTTTCACACCATGCCAATTAATCCTCATTTTTTCATTCCTATGGAACCCTTAATTTTTACCTTTTATTTTACTGTTGAAGGATATGATGTATTTATAACGATTGAACTTTTCCCTCACATTGATGTAATGATGGCCGAAAGTACCATAAATTCCTCTTAATTGAGACATATAAGGACCCCTAGGAGTTAACATTTTTTCCTAAATTTATTTACTCATTGATTGTTGGACTTAAGTGTAACTTCACCCTTATCGCTGGAGAATTTATTTCCCTTGAACTATCAGAACAAGACCATTAACGTGTTAATTAAAGTATTGTAAAACGTTTTTCACTATGCTTCTGTTGCTGTTTTGTCAAGTGCAGCCTTTGTTTCTTGCTTGTATAGTCTCGTCATCACACTGAAAGCTTTTGGGCACCTAGTTGAGTTTCGGCTTGGCTTTCCAATATTTTATTTAGAGGCATAAATTTCCCCCTCAACGGCCACTAAGAAATTATACATGTTCATTTAAACAATAATTAGTGTACATTTGGCATGGATTATTTTTGCTTACTTATTTTACTATTCAGCTTATTTTTGCTACTATTCATGAGTCACACTGTACTATTTCAGCGAATTTTTACCTTTATTTATTGTATTTTCAACAAAAAATTTTCAGTTTCAATAAAATAAGTGAACACTTCATAATATTATTGTTGTTTAAGAAACAAAAGACATGGATTCATGTGGCTATGTTAATTTTGATGAACACATACATGTGAAACTATACCACAAATTACACTTTTCACCCTAAACTTTCAAAATGCATAATTAGCATCCTAAACTATAACTCATATTACACTTTGCACCGTGCCATTAATAATGCAGTTATTTTGGACGATCCACTTGAAAAGACTCAATTTCCCCTATTTTCAATCGCTTAAAAACAAAGGAAAAATTATACTTTATCATCTTAAATTATACTGCTACTACACTTTGCATGCTAAACTTTAGTTTTCCATCCAAGATAATAGTAGAATTGATGACATGGTGCAAAGTGTGACGCAGATTATAGTTTAGGGTGCTAACCTTACATTCTGAAAGTTTATAGTGTAAAATGTATTTTAGAGTATAGTTTAGGTGGTCAAATTCGCACTTTCTCAAAAAAAAAAAAAAAAAAAAAAAAAAAAAAGGTAAAATTTTCAAAGCTACAAATTTGTTTGCATGAATTAGAGGAACAAGTCTTTTATATGTGTTGGGATCATATTTTTGTAATTGGCTAACCCTTTGACAAAATGCATTTTTCTTGAAATTAGGTAGATCTAAGATGAGTTTAGTACTTCAAGAAACATGTTGTTCAAGTTATGTATTAAAGACATGAAGATTGTTTCAAGAAACAAATAAAGAAAAGTTGTTCAGTAAGTCTCGACAGGCTTAATGTGAAACTTGATAGATAGCTTGACAATAGCTTAATCTGTCGAGAATTACGATTTCAGAATTTTTAGATTTGAAATTCAGCCTAATCTTGTATATTTTTTTGGGGTTTCTTTTCTCACAACCCTAGACATATATAAAGCTTATTTTAAGGGCCGTCACACACAAAAACAGAGACCAAGTGACTTATTTTCTTTGTGTGAAACTACTACATTTGTACGCTATATGATTTTGTAATCGAGTGCTTCTAGATTTTCATTGTTGATGAAGTGAAGAACTTTGCAGCCAATAACATCTGTTCAAGTTGTTGAAGTTAGTCACGTACTTGGGATCTGTGCAAAGGGTTAGTCCCAAATTGGAGGTTTGTGCATCAAGGGAAAGAAGGCTACTACAAGTTCAAGTCCAATTAGGTATTGGAGTGAAGATTCAACTGTAAGTTTGTATTTCAAGATAGGCCAAGGGTAGTTGGTAAGATTTCTTATACTTATAATCGCTTGATTGTTGATTAATAGATTCTTGAGAGTTGTGACCTTAAAATCACCCGATGGAGTTTTTGTCTTGCAAGGTTTTTCCCATTTGTTAACAAATCACCGTGTCTAAATTTATTATCCTCTGCATTTAGTTTAATTGGTGATTTGTCGGTACTTTCACGATTTGCATGCAATTGAACTTAATTAGGTTTGGGTAATTGAATTAATTAACCAGGGTCAAGCTATTTTAACCCAACAATATATATATATATATATATATATATTTTTTTTTTTTTTTACTTTAGTAAAAAAAATTAGGTTTGGGTTGGATATTTTTTCTCAAGTTGAAGTCCAAATCCAATTTTGCCACATATACGAACTTCATAATGCATGATGGTCCTTCTATCTTATAAGGTTAAATGTGCATTTCTGCACATGAATGGAAATATTACGAGTGGAGTAATGCTAGAGAGGTACTACAAAGTTTACTACTATAAGCCTACAAAATGACATGACATAGTGCTACATCAACCATTTAAAAAAGTCATATGAACAGTAAGATTTTAGGTTTTTGAAATAAGTAATGCTAAATATGTAATAATTTTACAACAAATCTTTGGTAATAACTTAATATTTGTTTTAATATTAGCCTAGAGCTGACATTACTTTTTATCAGTCAATAATGATTTATTATGTATAATTTGTTGTGAAAATGTTGCAACCTAGAATTACTTGGGCTGTAATTTGACGATGTACCCGACCCAAGCACAACCAACTATCCATGAATCATGGTCCATTAGGTAACCCGTAACCATATAGGACTGGTTGGGTCCTCCACTATATGTATCTCACAGAAGCTCCATTTTGCCGCTTCATTTAAATCTCACACACACACAGGAAAAACAGAAAAAGAAAAGCATTTGCGTTGAAAAGCTTGCTCGACACTCTTTTCATTTCTCCAAAGAAAAATGAGCATGGAATCGACTCGCTCAGACAACTCGGCCAAAAGAAGCTTCAATAATAACCGTAACTCGGCCTCTTCAAATTCTAATTCAAACCCTTCCAATAAGAAGAAAAAAACCAGTCAGAAAACCCTAGGCGTCGCTTGGGGCTCCAATTCTCGCTCTTCGTCTCGCTCCTCCTTCAGCAATTCACCGTTCTCCAATTTCGGCAGGTTCTTCTTCTCTCTCTCATTTCTTCAATTTTTGAAAATTTATGATTTTATGGTTGAGAATAATTGGAATTTCTTCATGTCAAGCACCGTTGAATTTGTTACTTTGTGTTTGTGTTTTGATTGCGATTTTTTGATGGTGTTGTTGACGATATTTTTTTTTTTTTTTTTTTAATGTAGTTATATGGTGGAGAAGAATAGGAAACTTCAGAACCAGTTTGAAGCCGAAGCTTCGACTTCTTCTCATGGTGGTTCGGGTTCTGTGAAGCCTATATTCGATGGGGTTTCCATCTTTGTCGATGGTTTCACGGTTCCTTCCAGTCAGGTTCAATCGCTTTTTATAATAATTTTCTGTTGAATTGTGTTTGGTTGCTGAGAAAATTAAACAAGAATAGTAAAAAAGAGATATGAAAGTTGGACACTTAGACCTTATATTAAATTTGTTCCAGTTCTTGGTCTGAACTCTGAACCTTTTGAATTATTTAAAAAAAAGGACAATGACTTTAAAAATTCTTCTACACTAATTTCAATAGGTTGAACTCAAGTGTGGGGTGGGGTTTAGGAACTGAACAGTGGAATTTGATAAATTTTGGAGTTATTATTAGTGTTATAGATTAGTAATCAAGGGTTATTGTTACATCTTCATTTGTCACTGTTATTTATAGTAAGCTATTTCAGGAACTGCGAGGCTACATGTTAAAGCATGGTGGAAGATTTGAGAATTACTTTTCAAGACGTCGTGTAACTCATATCATCTGCAGTAATCTTCCTGATAGTAAAATTAAGAATTTGAGGTTTATCTCACTTTTTTTTTTCAAACTCTTACGAATGTGTGCGAGTTTGTTTATTTTTTATTTTTTAAAATTGTTGTGATTGTTATTGTTTGTAATTTCAATTCAGGTCCTTTAGCCGTGGGCTCCCTGTGGTAAAACCCGCGTGGATTTTGGAGTCTGTTGCTGCCAATAAACTTTTGAGTTGTAAGTTCGTGCATTTTATAAATTTGGATTTCTCTTGACAAAATACCTTGTTAGAGACCCAAACTAAATGCAGTGGAAAAAAGAGGCTTGGTCTCCTCAACATGGCTAGAGTGAGAATTTTGCAGCGCTATATTCCTCTGTAGTGGTCATGCTCTGAAGATTTTCTTTTTCTTTTTCTTCATCTATCTAATTTACTATGGATTTGATTTCGCTATCTCCAGGGGTTCTGTACCAACTCGATCAGCTTGCTAATAACCAACCAAAGTTGTCATCATTTTTTACTCTGAAAAGAAGCTCAGTCTCCAACAGTGCCTCAACTCATGCACCTTGTCAAGTAAATCCTGAAGCTGAGGATTCGTCTTTAAAAGTTGGTACATCAGGTGATACATATTTTTCTGAAGTGAGTGAACCCTTTGAGCACCGTAAGCAAATTAGTAGAGAATCAGATGATCTTGTGAATGAGAACTCTAATGCATCATTAGTTGAGGAGACAGCTGGCAGTTCTGGCAAACCCTGTGAAGTGGCTATGGGAATACCAAGTAATATTGACGCAGAAGATGAGAGCAGTGTAAAAAATGATCTGCAGTCAAGTCATTACCAACCTGCTGCACTTGTTAGCAGCAACTGCATAAACAACCAAAATATGAAAGGTTCATCAAGTTCAATGGTCAGTGAGCCTTCTAATCAGAGTCATTCAACTCTTGGGGATCCAAATTTTGTGGAAAATTATTTCAAGGTAATGAATAGGAAAGCAAATTGGTTAAAAGAAATATTGGCTGTATATTTAATAATTATGTGTTTCAATAAGTTTGTTTACTTGATGTGTTCAAATGATTACCAGACGGAACATCTTGTTGCATCATGTTATGTATGACTTTGTGTGTATCTGCCCTGGGGCATTTTCAGGTCATATTCTGACCATATTATAATTTCTGCAGAACTCGAGGCTGCACTTCATAGGCACCTGGAGAAATCGATACCGTAAACGTTTTCACAGCTTATCTAATGGGTTTAATTGCACAAGTTCTAATATTAAAGCCTCTCCTCTGAAGACTGCCATTATGCATGTTGACATGGTAATCTCTATACTCTTGGCTGTTGAATATAACTTTGGCCTTTGGGTGTTTATTGTTTTCCTTCTAAAGACTGATATAGTATGGTTGTTAAGTTTACCAATTTTAGAATAATGTGATTTGAGCCTGTAAGAATGGATGTAATGCTGACATGGTAATCTCTATACTCTGATTTGCTTCTCCAGGACTGCTTCTTTGTCTCAGTTGTCATCAGGAACCATCCTGAATTACTAGATAAGCCTGTTGCTGTATGCCATTCAGACAACACGAAAGGAACTGCTGAAATTTCATCTGCAAACTACCCTGCTCGAGATTATGGTTGGTTTGTGCTAAGTTCTCTCTATCTCAATCAACCTTACCACCTTCTTGGGGGGTTTCTATTCTGCATATAAGTTATATTTTTATTCTTATAGGAATTAAGGCTGGAATGTTTGTTAGAAATGCCAAGGCTCTTTGTCCCCACTTGGTCATTTTTCCATACAACTTTGAAGCTTATGAGGAGGTAAGCTGTAAACCATACACTTGAACATTTAATTTTCCTGTCCAAATAAATTTCTCAGAGAGTGTGAAAGTTGGCTTTCTATTTGCTTCTAATTGCGTTGCTTTTTATCTTTCATCTTCCTTTTTTTTATTGGGTTTATTGGTGGCACATAATCTGTTGGACAATTTGCAGGTGGCTGATCAGTTTTATAACGTATTGCATAAGCATGGCAACAAAGTGCAGGTCTGCTTGTAAAAATGAATTCATTTTGTGCATATCAGTTTTCACTTGTTGTCTTGCTAATATTTTAACTGATGTGGAATGTAGGCTGTAAGCTGTGATGAAGCCTTTTTAGATGTGACTGACTCAGAGGGGGATCCCCAGCTTCTAGCTTCAAAAATAAGAAAAGAGATTTTTGAGACTACCAGATGCACTGCAAGTATTGGTATTGCTGGGAATATGCTTATGGCTCGCCTTGCCACTAGAACTGCAAAACCAGATGGTCAATGTTACATTCCTCCTGAAAGGGTGTGTTTTGGGAAAATTTTCATGCTCATAAGTTGTGTATGTATGTCTGAATGTGATAATTTTCAAGTATGTAAAGCACAGCATTTTAACAGCTTTAAATTATTTTTTACTTACAAAAAAAAAAGGCCTTATCATTATGTTGGGATTGCATGCCTTCAAGTCTTGTAGATTATCTTATATTTTGCAGCCATTTAAGTTTAAATTGAAAATTTCTCATTGTCTATTTAAGAACTACTTTAAATATTAATTCTGTTGTTAAATTATAAGGCATCTTAGATTCTTGTTTTCATTTCCTCAAGCACAAGAAGGCAATGCCCTCTTTATTTTCTTAGTGGATGCTTGCATGAGGCTTCTATGAGCCAGGGCTTATGTTTAATTTATTCATGTATTTATTTTTAAACATGTATATTAGAATATGTAGAGATTTGATGCTGGGTGCTTGGAGTAGTTGATATTTGAGGTTTCTTCTCTCTCTCTCTCTTCAAAAAAATTATAATCAAAGGTTGCCTGGTTAAATTTTTGGCCCATGGATGCCCATCTCTATAAAATTTACCTCATCTTTTATATAACATATATATGGTACTTTGCATCTCTTCAACTCATTGTCTATTGTCTAAATATTCATGTTGACTACTGAGGATCTATAATTGAAATTTGAAAGAGTTGATGATAATTGTTGAATCAAATGTCTTCAATACTGACGGAAATACCTCTTATGGACCTTCCATTAGTAAACTCTTTTTCTCAATCAGTTGAACTAGCTCAGCCTTTCTACTGCATCTGGTGTGGTTGACATTCTTTTCAAATTGTGAAGTTTTTTATCTTATATATATTTTTTTTGGGGGGGGGGGGGGGTGTTATAACATATTGGGACATTTGGAATAAAGTTCAGGAGCTTAACATAAGAATGGGAATGATACCAAGAAGGCTGCATTAATTTTTTTGCTTGTATCTTGCACCAAGTGCTTTCAATATATGCATGGACATTTTGATTTTGTCCTTTTCAATCCCATGAGAACTTATTGTTCTTATGGAATTATAGTAAATGGTTGAAAACTTGGTTTATCCTTTTTTCCGTTTCATTCATTGAATTTCTCTGTTGAGATTTATATTGCTGCTATGTCATATACAATGGGCACGTTGTTATCTTTTACCCCTAACACTTCCATTTCAATTATGCTTGTTGATGTTTCTTTGGAAATTGGATTTACTTCACCTTATAAGCTTTAAGTTTCAGTTATGCCTATTTTGTTACTTATGTTTTTATAAATTGTTCTTGCTTATTTTTTTATTCTACCTGGTAATATACCTTATTTCATAAGCTTGGATATGGTTTAAAAACAAAATTATTGATGGAGCTAATGCCTTTGGTCCTTAGTCCACACTACAATTTTTGTTACTGAATTTTGTTTTAACACTTTTAAGTGGGTGGTAAGTAAGGATGACTTGGATGTTTTTTTACCTTCTATCTATCTTTCCTTGTTGCAATTTTCCAGGTTGAGGCCATTAGTTGCTTGCTGTGACTTTTTGTTGACTTTGTTATTCTATCTATTGTCAAATATCATGTAAAACTATAAATAGAAGTTCAGGGTTAGTGCAGATTGCCTAACGTAGTTTGAGAATTTCAGGTTGATGATTATTTAAGTCAACTTCCAATCAAGGCACTTCCAGGGATAGGGCATGTTTTAGGGGAGAAATTGAAGAAGCAAAATGTTTGGACTTGTGGACAGTTGCGTATGATTTCCAAGGTCTTTTATACTACTGATATTTCCTTTCTTTTCATTTGCCAAAATGGTTAAATTAGGTGAACCTCTCCATTTTTTTTTATGATTATCAAATTAGAATGGTTGAATTTTGCATGTATTATTTTGGTGAACCTTTTTCACACATATTGTACACTTAAGGTTTTCCTTCAATCTATTGTACAAATCATTTATTACTCCCTCCATTACATTTTGTTTGTCAAGTTTAGAAATTTAACTTTTTAAGGTAACATCATTTAATGCTTTGTCTTTCAAAGAGAAATATACAAGTTTTCAAAATTGCCCTTACAAACTTCCAAAAAGTTTAATTTGAATAAAGTAAGGGGAAGGGTATATTGGGAACAAGATCAAAATAAACTATAGCTACATGTCTAAAACAATTAACCACATGATACACATGTTTTGGCCAGGTCTTCATGCATGGGAATAAGATTTTCCTAGTGGAATACTCAGCCATGGTATCTCTATTTCCATATGGCATATTTGGCTGTGTCATTACCATTGCCATGTGGCATGCTTGGCCATGTTATCATCCCCTACATCAGTACTTATATAAAAAAATGGATGGGGAAAAAATATTCAATAATTGCCTAGGAAACTCGAAAATGAAAGGAGATACAAGACTCTAAAGAGATACAAGTATAATAATCAAACATGGTTGAAAGGTTGAAATAGGAAGTGCTGAAATAATTAAGTATTAATATGTAAGAAATAAACTCAAATTAAGGTGTACTGAACTACCCTAATGTTTAGAGAGAAGATTTTTAAAGCCCTTAATCTTTCTTCCAAAGATTTAAATACAAGTTATTAGGGTCTGAAGAATGTTTGAAGTTACCTTTTAAGTTCAGGACAGGGGTTTAGAAATTTTAAACATCTGTTTCCATTTGAGTCTTTAAAGTCAAATGACTATTCAAGTACGCCAATGATTCGAGAGTGAATCGATTGTTTATTGAGACCCTATTTATACTTTCTTAACTAGGAAGCCCTACTTTAAAATCTAATCATTGATTTTAATGCCCCAAATTTGCTGCATAAACATCTGGTACATATTATGTCTATTTCTTAAAGTTTCTTGCCAATTCAGGAACAATTTTTAAAGCTTAATTTTTTGTTTGACATTGAATTCTTAAGGTTTCTACTCACCATGTGATGAGGCAATATTTTTGTTTGATAGGTAAAATAATATTATTGAAACGAGACTACTTAGTGACTAGAAGCACGAAGTATCCTAAAGAATTACAATGAGAGAAATATCTACACATGGATTGATTCTATGAAGGAGTGAATAGAGTTAATATCAGTAAGACCCGATACAAAAGGCCACTCATAAATAGAACCAATGAAGGGTGCTTGCAATTGAGATGAGGTGCACTGTACATCTTCTAAAGTATGCCAATTTCGTTCCCTCAATATAGTCCACATCAAACATATATATGAATTTGGTCCTCGACGTTGCTACCCACATGGTAAATCAAGAACCTTCTTTGGTGAAACCCACTTAACCCCAAACATCCTGAATATACAACTTCACAACTTGGAAGCCACACTACAATGAATCAAGAGGTGATCCATAGTCTCCCCTCTACAATAGCACATACAACACCAACTCACCATTGATAACCTCTCTTGATGAGATTCTCATAAGTAAGAATTTTCCCCCAAGCCACCATCCACACAAAGAAAGAAATTCTCCAAGGGGCCTTGGCCTTCCAAGGAAAAGGCGGATGTCTCATAACCTCTCTATATGGCTTTCCATGTGATGAGGCAATATCAAATAGGGCAAATTGCATCCTTAGAGTTAGGAGCAAATAAAGAAGATTTTAGAGTTTATCTAGTACATCAGAAGTAAAATCTTGATTTGTTTTCCTGTTGTATTACCTAAAATTATAATATTGCTTCATTTTAGCCTTTAAGGAATATTTTTTTTCATTCTTTATACCCTATGAAAATGCTGCATTATATGTCTTCATTTGGTTTAGATGTGTTATGTCTGCACTTATGTGGGCCAATGAGCTCTAGTATAAATGACACCTTCTCCCTTTGTAAGCGAAAGGTGCACAGTGAGTTCGTGGGTTCAAGGCCCATTAGGTGTGTGTAAATTACCTATAAAAAAACAATGTCAGCCCTTATGCCAACTTGAAAGCTGACAGTGTCCTGGGATTTGTTGTTTTGTTATGCATAAACATATCTCATTTTAGTTATCTTTCTAGAAGTCTGTGGGTCATGGGTAAATCATTTTTACCCCCTTGGCTATCCTAAGAATTGGTAATGCTCAGAATGGTCTGTGAGCTATCATTAAGGGGCATCTTAGTCAGCTGTATTTCTTGGAATTCCATACTAGACGATAAACCTTTGGAGGTTTATTGATAATGCTTTACAGTTTGGCTTTTCCTATATTTGGACTAATTATTTTGAAATTTTATTATTTACATTGTGGTGATGTTCAAGTATTCCACTATTTGCACCTTTTTGGCATCTCCAGGACTCTCTTCAAAAAGACTTTGGACTGAAGACTGGTGAGATGCTATGGAATTATAGCAGGGGAGTAGATAATCGGCTGGTTGGGTTAATTCAGGTTTGGCAAAGAACACGATATTGATTAACTGTATAGTTTTGAGTTTAAATAACGTCTTTCTTTTTATCTTATGGTTAAGATAGACAAATACTTTTTCAAATATCTGTAGTGAGTGTCATGTTAGTTCTCTTGCATTTTTATGAATTGAATGTTCTCTATATTTTCTTTTCACTAGTTAGGTACTGTACTTGGCTGTTATCTGTGATTAGTTAAGTATATGATTCTTAATCAGGAAAATATGATCTTATCTAATTTTTTTGGGGGGATAAGTTTTGACCCCAACGGAAGGGGGAAAGGGAGACTTGAAAAAGTGACCTCTGCAATATGAGGCATGGTTCCCAGCTGTTTGTGATATTCCTTGGATTTTGATCTTGTTTGAACTTTTTTGTTATGAGTAGTGTTTATTACATACATGCTAATGCACACACCTTTACACACATGTGAAAAAGAAACTGAAATTGTGACTTGAAGTCACGATTTTCAAGTTGGACATGATTTTAGTTGCTTTTTCGTGTGTAAAGGTTTGTGTATTAACGTGTGTGTAGTAAGTTTTTTACTTTTGTTTTGATTAGTTTATGGGTATGGTCTATTCTTCGACTGTGCGGGGGTTTGGTCTCGACAAGGTTTGTTGGAAGCCAGCAAAGAGCAGAGGTTTTGGGGTTAGAGGATTTTATCGTTCCTTCTACCCTCCTACCCTTTTATCCTTTTCTTGGAGAATGTTATGGCAATCGAAGGTTCCTCCAAGGGTAGCTTTCTTTTCTTGGTTTGCTTCTTTAGGTAAGATCTTAACAATAGACAACCTTCGTAAAAGATGTGTGCTTGTGCTTGATTGGTGCTATATGTGTAAGAGATGTAGGGAGTTAGTGGATCACCTTTTGCTTCATTGCCCCGTAGCTTGGGTGTTGTGGTCACTGGTATTTTGTTTGTTTGGTATCCACTAGGTTATGCCTCATATAGTTATTGAGTTTTTAGAGTCTTGACAAGGAAAGTTTGGGCGACATCGCAACATAGATGTTTGGAGAATACTGCCTCATTGTTTGATATGGTGCATTTGGCATGAAAGGAATGCTAGAAGCTTTGAGGGTTGTGAACTTTCTTTGCGAGAGTTTAAGTCTTTTTTCTTGCACATTCTCTTTGACTGGAGTGTGGTCTTTTCTCATTTTTCTTGTTCTTCCCTTCCTGTTTTACTTGGTCGTTGTAATTTTGGTTCCTGATTTGTGCCCCCATTGTACATCCCCAATGTACTTGGTTTGACACTTTTTTTAATAATATTTTTACGTTATCTATAATTAAAAAAAAAAAAAAAAATCCTTTTGTTATATATCACAATGGCCAATAAAATTGTATATCTCTTATCTTCATCTAATACTTTGACAAAGAACATGGACTGTTGTATAGTTTAAACATCTGTTTGCAACAGCAGTTGTTCATCATGTTAAAGTTCATTTATGATTTGGTGCTGTTCATCATGTTAAAGTTCATTTATGATTTGATGACGAGAGGTGTCACAGCCCATGTGGAGCACAAGGTGGTTTCTTGCACATTCTCTTTGATTGGAGTGTGGTCTTTTCTCGTATTTTTTGTTCTTCTCTTCCTGTTTTACTTGATTGTTGTAATTTTGGTTCCTGATTTGTGCCCCCATAATACATCCCCAATGTACTTGGTTTGGCACTTTTTTTAATAATATTTTTATGTTATCTATTAAAAAAAAAAAAAAGTTTTTTCCTTTTGTTATATATCACAATGGCCAATAAAATTGTATATCTCTTATCTTCATCTAATACTTTGACAAAGAACATGGACTGCTGTATAGTTTAAACACCTGTTTGCAACAACGGATGTTCATCATGCTAAAGTTCATTTATGATTTGGTGACAAGAGGTGTCACAGCCCATATGAGCCAACTAACTTGAATTTAGCATTCTTGTTCAGATCAATATTCTTTACTTCTGTTTTTGTTTCATTTGCCATCATTCAGCCTTGCTTATCAGAGAAGTGATCTGCAGGAAAGCAAATCTGTAGGTGCTGAAGTGAATTGGGGTGTGAGGTTCAAGGATGTGAAAGATGTTGGTATTTTGATGCACTTTGAAGCTAATTATCACATTTCTGTTTTTAATAAATTTGAATAGTTATTGACATAGTGCTTATTTAGGCTCAAAACTTCCTCTCAAACCTCTGCAAGGAGGTTTCGTTGCGCTTGGAAGGATGTGGAGTGGAAGGGCGCACTTTTACCCTCAAGGTGTCATATTTTTGTTTAATGTATCATTCAAATATATTTTATCATTACTAGCTTTGAATGATTTATTCTTGGATTCAAGTTGAATGGGCTTCATTTATTTATCTTTCTTTTAATTTTATAAGAGGTTACTATGCCTTAAATATTTTGAGGAGCTTCTTGTCTTTTCTGGGATCCAAGTAATTTGAAAACTTCTTGGTTTATGTGATTCATTGATCTTAGATAAAAAAGAGAAGAAAAGATGCCGAGGAGCCTATAAAGTATATGGGCCATGGAGATTGCGAAAATCTGAGTCACTCCACAACGGTAGAAATATACTTGACATAATTTTATATGCATATCTATGTGTGTATATAGAGCTAATTTTGCATCATTAAATGGTTTTGGCTTGGGGATTTGAGTTCAAACTATAATAGTAATTGATGTTTTAAAGGTTCCGGTTGCTACTGATGATGTGGAAGTACTTCAAAGGATAACAAAGCAGCTTTTTGGGTCCTTCCACTTGGGTAAGTCAGCTTCCTCTAAATTTAATTTAATTTTGGTAAGTAAAGAAAATTCATTAAGGGCACAAAGGAGCGCAATCAATGTATATGGGAAGTATACATTGGTTAGATATGATTAAGCCAAGTTACTTATCAAAAAAAGAAGAAGATATGATTAATCCAAGTTGATATTTAGACCTGATACCACTTCGAAGCACAAAAATAGAAATCTTCATTTTTCACCAAACCGACATCACCTCAACATAGGCAATAAGAAGCTGTAATTTACATCATAACATACTTTCGCCAAATCCAATTTACAAAATATCCCCCGGACTCTTGATTTGATTCTACTATCTAAGAAGCATTCATTGGAAATTGAAATTGACCCTAGAAATTGTCTCCCTTTAATAAATGCTTTTTGTTATTCTAAGATGTTATTATGTAATGCAAACCTAAACATATTAGTTAGGACCTAGGCAATGATCTTATAGACCCCACCAATAAGACTAATAGGTTGAAAGTCTTTAATTTCCGCGCCCCAATTTTCTTAGGAATAAGTGCAATAAATGTATCATTAAGAATTTTTTTTTTTTTTTCATTAGTATGTATCATTAAGAATCTTTTCAAACTCTCATGTTATCATTATTTACTACATCCCAACAAGTTAGGAAGAAAGCCAAAGAAAATCCATATGGACTCTATTCATTTCTTTCACCACCTCAAAAACCTTTCCTCAAAAGCTCTCTTTATTAATACTTCCTCCTTTTCACTGATGTGATTGAAAGGAAGGCCGTTCAACCTTGGCCGTCGATTCACCTCTTCATTGTACAGATTCATATAGAATTGCACTATATCCCATTAGGCCTGTACACACTAGCAAAAGCACACTCAAACTGGCCCTCCACACATTTCTGAATTTTTAAGAAACAGAAAAATCTCCCGTAGACACTCTAAGTTTCTCTACAATCCTTCTATTCCAAAGCAATAATATACCACTAGCAGCCCCTTTTGCACCCAAATAGCATCAGTCTACTTTTTGTTACCCCAAATGCTTCTCTCTACACTTTTGAATATCAGCTCCTATTTTGTCCATTGAAGGCACACCAAGTCAACCTTCCGTGATCTAAGTAGATTTCTGATTCTCATCCTTTTGTCACCATTGGCTTTATTGGAAATAATTTGGACCTCCACCCCTTCTTACTAGAAAATCACTTTTAATCTTATAATTTAAAGATCACTCTATATTTTCAGATCTCTTCTACCTTCAGTGGCCTAGTCAACTGATCTTAGAGGATATCCTTTTGCTCCTTTCTTTTTCCATTTCGCCTCAATTGCTACAAATAAGCTTAGAATTTTCTCCTCATAGTCTTCGAAGTCTTTGCATGGCACCCCCATATATCTATTGAATCCATTTGTCATCTGTCTAACCCACTTTGAAATATCTGGTTCAGTGGAATGTCTCTTCATAGGCTTCAATAGAATGTATATTCAAGGGTTAGCTGAAAATTGGCTCACTTAGAGTAGAGTCTACCTTTTGATATCTGACGTACAACAATGTGGTGGGTTTAGGGTTGGAGAATTTGTGGATCTTGGGTTTAAAACCCTTTAGAAAAAGAGTTAAGGTTCAAAACAGAACATATTTGATTTATGGTTTAAAAAAGGAGAAGAATCAAAATTGAAAATGAACTCAGAGAATTCCCCAATAGTTGAGTTGATTGTGGTGGGTTTAGGATTTAGAGAATTTGTGGATCATGGGTTTAGAACCCGTTTAAAAAAAAGTTAATGTTGAAAAGAGAACATATTTGATTTATGGTTGAAAAAAGAAGGAAAAGAATCAAAATTGAAAATGAACTCAGAGAATTCCCCTATAGTTGAGTTGATTGTGGTGGGTTTAGGATTAGGAGAATTTGTGGATCTTGGGTTTAAAACCTTTTAAGAAGAGTTAAGGTTCAATGGAGTAAATATTTGATTTATGCCTGAAAAAAGAAGGAAAAGAAACAGAATGGAACTTTTGTAAAATCTGTATACAGTGAATGGTAACATAAACAGTACTTTTGAACATGATCGTGAACAGTACCTGAGAGAAAGAAAAGAAGAAAGAAAGAAGAGAAAGGGAGGGAAAAAAAAGCCTAAGGCCAACGTGCCTTAATACACAGAACACTCAATTATTTTATTAATCAACTCTAACTTGTTTGAGTACAATAAGACACTTATGTAGATCCTACTCTTAACTTCTACTAGTAGAACTAGGTCTTCTATTTTGACTATACCAAATCCCAATTGAATTAAACCAAAGCTCACAAGACCCATAAACTAAATAAGACTTACTTATGTATAAAAGAAAACCCATGGCCCATAATTATGGCCTCTACCCAACCATTGTAGAATTTTAAAGAATACCTTTGACTCTTAAATAATCAAATAACATATTCTTAGGCTTTGCCTTAACCTTAGGCTTCCAAATAGGATATTCTTTCTCTAGCCATGCTATGGTTGTGCCATCAATATCTCGTATCTTTTTTTCAACTTTCATCATACTAACTTATTAAAAAAAAAACTTTCATCATACTAGTTAATCAAATAATATATTCTTAGGCTTTGCCTTAACCTTAGGCTTCCAAATAGGATATTCTTTCTCTAGCCATGCTATGGTTGTGCCATCAATATCTCGTATCTTTTTTTCAACTTTCATCATACTAACTTATTAAAAAAAAAACTTTCATCATACTAGTTAATCAAATAATATATTCTTAGGCTTTGCCTTAACATTAGGCTTCCAAATAGGATATTCTTTCTCTAGCCATGCTATGGTTGTGCCATCAGTATCTCGTATCTTCCTTACAACTTTCATCATACTAACTTATTAAAAAAAAAAATTTCATCATACTAGTTAAAATGGTTTGGCTGAAAGGCTGGTTTTTGGGTCAGTTATGAGCACAACTCCTTCCCTGAAGTGTGTTCCTCCTCTTTTGGGACTTTGAACTTACAATTGGAGTCATCGTCAAAACTAATGTAAGTTGTACATTGGAATTGTCTCCCTTCTATCTAAATTCAACGCCACTTGTGGGTTGGAATGCAATTGTGGTTCCCCTTCAACATGACCATCATTTGTAGTTGATCCTTGATATTGCATGGTGGATTGGTTGATTCCAACTCTTCTACTGTGGGTTTCTGCTGCTCTGCCATTGGTTGACACAGTCTTGATTCCCTTGACGCTTCTTGACTCGTTTGACTTAAAAAGATGGGTTTGAGAGTTGATGAGAAACAAGATTGTGATAATTGGCCAAAATAAGTAGGTTGACTTGAACCTGAAATGGAACCTTATGTGGAAGCCCCATTGGAGTTTCAGATTCTCCAAACCTTGACAGGCTTGGGTTCAAAACCAATGGATTGTTACCTTTGTCTATATTGTGTTCTCTATTAAATGGCAAAAATTATGGTCTAATTGGTTTTTATGTTCAAGATGTTAAGCTATCTCTATTATAAAACTAATTGTTGATTAAATTAATAAAATTTTCACTTCTCTCTCTGCCCCTTCTCATTTGATTCTTCATCTGGCACTGTAACTGTATTTTATTTCAAATTAAAGTTTTTGGCTTTTTTTTTAGTATGCAAAAATGTTTGTATCATTAGTCACTATGTTTGTCACTTTAGGACTTGTTTAGGTTGGCTGAGATTTGTAACCTGGTTATGACCATTATATATTAAGTACTATATGGCATGAGGGTTCATGGTGACCGCTTTGATACTTTTCTCCTTGATAATAGTAAATTGAGTTTTAAGATTAGTTTTATCACATAGTATGTTTTTTTTTTTAAACATCTTTATGTTCATTAATTTTACATAGATGTCAAGGAGATTCGGGGTGTTGGCTTGCAAGTTTCCAGGCTTGAAAGCACAGAGAATTCCAAGCAAGGTATGTTTTTTATTGCTTGAACCTAGTTCCCACTTCCCTTATGCTTACCAAATCTGCATTACTGTTGTATAGTGTGCCTATTGAAAGACTAAATGTGGTTTACACAACTCCCTCCCCCAACCCTCAACCTGGATTGCATCACTTTATTCTGACTGTTAGTGAATCTGGTTGTTGCTTCATTGTTCAAAGGGCTTGAAAGAAATTCTTTGAAATCATGGCTCACCTCTGCCTCAGCCAGAACAGAAGAACTATGCAAGAACAATTATGTAGCCAAAGAGAGTTCTAATCAAGGTAATTGGGTGATATAATTCTAAATTGTGTTTACTTGACAATTAATTTTTGTACAGTTGGAAATGGTATTAGCAATTAAACCACTGTTCCCATTTGTTTCAGTATATTTTTGCTAACCATTTTATTTTTAAAAGCTAAATCACCTAGAGAGACTTAGTTGTATGGTTTTTATTAAACATTCTTTGTTCTATTTCTTTGGGTAAACATGAGAAATAAATAAATTTAAGAGACACTGTAAGAATAGATCATTCTAGACATGCATTTATCTGAAGTCCATGTTAATCAAAAATTTCATAAGTGAATATGATTTTAAACGGCAGATTAGGCATCCAACAAACTGAGACTGTGAAATTTGACTGGTGAAGTTCACTAATAAAGTTTTCATTAGAGAAAAAAAAATTGAAGTCATTTAGATCTCTTTGGATATCAACAAAGCACATTGCACATTTTCATCACTAAATGCACATGTATAGAGTGAGAGAGTTTGGTGCTTTACATTCCTTCTTTCTAGTGGAATACGGGTTTCATGTATACTAACATAGTTATGGAGCTTTTTTCATATCTATTCTTGGTACCAAAGTATCAGCCTTATGTTATTGATCAGTGTTGGGATTTAATATGATCAGTACATCGAGTATACTTTCGAAAAAAAACTTTCAAAAAAAGTACATCGAGTATTTTTTTTTTTTCATTTGAAGTTAGAAATAAGTTAAACATGAAAAATATTTACAATACTTCTAATGCAGAAGAAATTGACTAAATAATGTTTGCTGACATCAGATCCCATGCAGCTCATTTGTAAGTTGTCTTGTCCTCTCCAACCAAAGTTCTTAGCTAATTATCTAATGTGGAAGGTTTTATGTAATCATATTCAATACTGGAAAGTGTTGACTGCTGAATTTATAAAACAAGCCACTTAGACATTATTTTAAACTTCAGGCAAAATATGCCTGCCCTTGCTGATGTGACAGCTTCAGATTGTTTCCTAGTCTTCCATGTATCATGTAACTATAATTTTTTTTTGTATTCTTGATTTGGTTGAAGATGAACTAAAATTGTATGGCTTCTGGTACTGGTTCCATTTCACAGGTTGTGAGGGAGAGGGAGATGAAACTTCAGGTCAGCTGTGTGGTAATTCAGTTGGGCTTTCAATTCAAATGGACAGTAATACCTCCAATGGTGCAGCTTGTCTGAATGAGGTTTCAGTGCCGCCACCTTTATGTCATCTTGATATGGGAGTTTTAAAGAGCCTTCCTCCTGAAATTTTTTCAGAGTTGAATGAAATATATGGTGGGAAATTGATTGATTTGATTGCTAAAAATAAAGGTAAAACTGAAAATATCAACCATACTTTGAGTGCTTATTCACATGAAAAAATAGAAGGTGAGGGCTGGCTTCTTTTTTTTTTTTTTTTTTTTTTTTAATTTTTTAATTTTTTCACTAGTTGTTTCTCTACTAATCCTGAGGTCATAAGGATGTATTGAAATTGTTTGCTTAGGTGCAATGAAAGAGGGGCAGGCAGCTCTCCTTTCTAGCATGGTCTTCCAAAATGAAATTCCAGTAGAAAATAAGGTAACATTTCATATATGTATATATATATATATATATATATATATATGATTTTCCTTTTCTTTTAATGGGTATTTTTTCTTCATGAATTTTCTCTTTCTAGCATGGTTTTTTTTTTGTTTTTTAATGTACCTATCAAAAAAAAAAAAAAAGAAGAAGAATTTTCTCTTTTTAATGCTTTATTTTTCCCTTGACTGGCTATTATCAAAATTATATGAAAGCATTTTCAATTTATTGGATTCTGCAAGACTTATATTTTTATCTTAATTTTGATTTTCTTTAATTTATAATCCATCTTGCACAATATCAAAATGTCTGTTAAATGGCCATATTTCTATTTTAAAGTGCCTCTAAAAAGGTTTTGACATTTTTCCCCCTTTCTTCCTGGGTTTGTTGTTGTCTTTCTGGAAATCAATTTCTTCTCCCTAAAATCTTTTGTTGTTGTTGTTATTGTTATTATTATTATATTTTATAAGAATACTGCATTGCATGTTGTCTGTTGGAAAAAACTTCAAAGCAACTTGCTTATTAGATTCTTAAGTGACAAAGTACTAGCATTGTTTCATTTATGTCCATCAATTTTATTAAGAAGCGGAAAGATAGGATACAAGGGATTGCTTATAAGAATATCTTGTTTTGAAGACCAAGAACTAAGTGTTGCTAAGCTGAAGTTTTTATTTTTGAAGACGCTATATGAGTGGACTTTGCCACTTGTATCCTTCTTGGTTGAGGGGTTGTTAGATTTCATGGACTCGTCTCTTTGTACATTAGTTAGCTCTTTGATACTTTTTATCTTTTTTGTGCATTTTCTGTACACAATCTGTGTATTGGGATCACAATTTTTTAATGAATTACCTGTCAAAAATAATAATAATAATAATATAATTTCTTTTAGTCATTGATGCAGTCATGCTGGACATTGAGTTGTGAGTTTTTGAAATGTGATGTAATTAAAAGCTCCCGTGAATGGTTGATGTGGATTTTGTGGAGGGAGTGAAATCGTTGCACCTTAGAAGATTTCAGCTGAAGATTTCCTTTATTAGACAAATATTGAATGTTAAGGTTATTAGTGTTAGTAGCACTGTTACATAATTCACTGAATCACTTTCATTTGCATGTAAGACTTGATCTATTTCTTAGGCTTCCTTGTGTTTATTAATGCATGGGGTAGTTCTTTAGATAAGATAATAAAATTCGATATTTATAAATACCATGCTATAAAAAGAAAATTTGAACATAGTTACCTGTATATTGGGTCTAATTTTGAACATTGTCTATCTAACTATCTACTGTACTCTTATTTCTCTTTCTGTTTATGTTTATCATTTTAATACTTTTCCTAAGTTCTTTAAGATAAATGAGAGAAACACAACACTTATGTTACCTTCCTTGTCCCATACATAAGCTGTAACCCTAGTTAAGGATATTGCTACTGAGTATTGCTTTTGCAGTTGTTCTAAAATGAAATAATGATTGAGGTTTGCTCTATTTACATGCATTTTACATCAGTAATTTTAGCTTATGGTTATTCAATACTGTTACTTTTTGCTAGGCAGAGCAGCATATAGCTAAGGAAGTTCCGGCAGTTTCTGGGGCAGAATCCTTTGTTCCTGCTTCAGGACTCAAGAAAACTGATTTGATACCTTCCTCTCTAAGTCAAGTAGATACTGCGGTTTTACAACAGTTGCCTGAAGAATTGAAAGTTGACATACTTGAGCATCTTCCTGCACACAGGATGCAAGTCTTTTCTCCAAATGTTCTCTTGGATCCTACAGAAATCCCTCTGGAAGCATTAGGTACCAAGACAGCTGAGAACAACTCTGGATCAAAGGATTTTGTCTTGGACAACAATCTTTGGGTTGGAATTCCTCCACAGTGGGTTAATAAGTTCAAAGTCAGCAATTGCTTGATATTAAACATTCTTGCAGAGATGTATTACAAATCAGGCTCAACTGGAAATTTATCTCCAATTCTGCAGCGTATTAGTTCTGTATCTTTACATCAACTAGATGCATTTCAAGATGGTTGGGATGAAGCTATGTACATCTTGTGCGAGCTTCTGAAGCAGTATATTAAACTAAAGATAGAATTAGATATTGAAGAGATCTATGTTTGTTTTCGTCTTCTTCGAAGGTTTGCTTTGGGGCTTGCTTAATCTCTTTCTGTCATGCATAGTTTATCCTTCTCCGTGGTTATATTCCTTTAATAGCATTTCATTTGGTACTAAAGCTGACGCTGGTTTTTCTGTCTTCTAATTTGATCCACATAACATCTTTTGGTGAATGTTGTGATGGTTTGGGTTGTCTTTGCATGTAAATTCTTAAGTTCTTGGTTTAAAAAAATGTGGCATGACCTGAAGTCAGGCTGGCTTATAGTTGAGACTTAACTAATAGCGTATTTTGTGTATTCCGATTCTGTTTATGAAACATCCATATATCAACTTCATAATGCATGATGTTGTACTCCTCCCTATGTACACTGCCGGTGTACAAGGATGTTTTATTTGGAATCAATAAATTTTTGTTAATTAACAAAAAAAAAGAAACTTCACAATGCATGATGGCCCTTCTATCTTATAGGCTTGAATGTGTGTTGTTAATGTGAATGAAACTGTTAGGAAACAGACTAATATTTTTTAACCTGGAGCTGTAGTAATCTAATCATTCTCATAAATGTGGACTTAACTCATTTGCTGATGACATTTGGCTCTCCTGTTTGTGAATTTTGGTTCTTAACCATTTATCATTCTAAAATAAACAAATAAACTCCTGTGGGGTTGAAAATATTCCCAACTGCTGGCCTAGAATTCTGTCCAAATATCTTCATTTAAATTGATAACTTCTGTATTTTTACTTATTCTAAATGTCTGGAAAGTTGCACCAGTAATTTGTCTGTCAAGGCTAAAAGGAGGACATGTCAATTAAGGAGATAATAGAGAGCATGACTTTAGATAGGATAGAATGGAGAAAAAAATACATGTGGTTAACCCTAACTAGTTTGTTGAGGATTCATAACAGGCCCCAAAATTTTTTGGACTAAGGCTTTGTTGTTGTTGTACAATATAAAGTAAACAATTGTGATCAACAAAATGCTGATTATGGGTGTTGGTCTTGGATTTAATATTATTTGACATTTGTTGGAAATGATGAATATATGCTCATCTTTGGTGAAAATTTGAGTATTCCAAATCGCTTTGCTTGATGATCAAATAAAATCAAATAGATTGTGATAGGTTTCCTAAAGAGAGGATTGATACTTTTTCACCTCTTTTTAAATCTCTGATTGTACTATTAATCTTCAAAATTTGAATGGTCTTATAAATCATAGGATCTGATTTATAGGGTCCCTGTTTGCATAGAATTGGGGAGATGCCCTTTCGTATTTATTTTTTAATAAACTTATTATTATCTATTGTATGTTATGTTCCAGATTGATTGTTTCTGATTTTTTCTTCAAGCATCTTAAACTGCTGTTCTACATGCATATTGATTGATACTCAAATTCTTCAGGTTTGCAATGAAATCAGAATTATTCATACAAGTGTTCAATATAGTCTCTCCTTACCTTCAGGTTAGTACCTCAATTTTCCTGATTATTGCTGTGGCTTTACTTAGGATGTCCTATGTATAAATTGCATCTACTTTCTATGAGTTAAACTGAACACGTCCCAACTAAAAAACAAAAAATCTGCAAGATGTAGGCCTTAAGAAATTAGGATTTTTTATGGTACTTGCTCTGCTGATATTTGTATCATTTTTTCCCATGCCTCCATGGCTTTCCCTGTTCATCTAAATGATTACAAAACAGCTTTTTAGAGTAATTTATATATTTTTTTGACCCTTCAGAAAATTTTTTTCCCCATTGCTGGTTCTAAACAGTTTCAGTTTTTATTGTTGTTTGGTGCAATAAGACTTGAAAATAGACTTATAAATAAAAGGGACTTGATATTAGAAGTGTAGGGATTTCACTGAATCCTACCCTAGACTACAGCATAGTAAAGCATTTTTAAACCTTATTAATCAATTGTGTCAATTAGTTGACCTGTATATTTTATATACTGGTTGGGCCTCTTCACCTAATAGTTGAAGTTTTTGGTTTGGAGAGGTCCAACTAGTATAGCAAGGCCTACACTTAATCAAGATGGAACTCTCTAACATTGTGTTTGGGAGCTATTGTAGAATTAAGAACCATGTTGCCTATGATTTGGATCATATTGCTTTTGTACAATTAAGAATTACATTGCCTATGATGTGGAATCATATCAGTTGATGGGAAGGGAATGGCAATGAAATTGTGGTATACACTAACGTAGGACAAACTAGACTTTCACAACAGGGAAAATAAAGATAGATGATGACCTAGGAATCAACACGAAATGAAGGAAAACCACTAAACATCAACACAAAATGAGGGAAAACCAACAAGAATTAGCACCTAGGGTTGGCTGGAGCTGGCACTAGACCATGGAGACAATTTCATAGAAACTTTATTCATCAAAATAATCTCACTTTAATAAGGGTACACTATAGTCCTTTATACAGACTTACTAAATCCTAATTCTAAATGATATAGAAAACCATAATTATTATTGAATTAAAAAAATAACTTTGCTTCTAGGAAATAAAATACTAATAACCTAATAAATTTTTAGGATATAATCAAAAACAATTGACCAATAAAAATTCCATTTGACTCCAAAGTTCAATATAATAAATTTTTCCTTATGCATCCTGCATCAACCACACTCCAAACTGGAGGTGTAGATTTATTTAAATTACATGGTTGAGAGCAATGAATTAGTCCTAAATGCACGAATGATTATATTTTTTAGGCACGGATGATAAATGAAACAAGCCTCTTTAAATTACAGTGTTATGTTTCTTACTTAGGTAGGGAAAAAAGTAGTATGTGAAAGCATCTACTTACATACATGTAAAACACTTGTGTCTTTAGCTGCTAGGATCACTACCTTATGCTCACTTCCAAAAGTATTTCCTATGCCGTAAGTTTTCTGTTTGCTAATTTGTGACCTTGACTTATATTTATAAATAATAAATAGAAAAAACTGGGTAATATTTTTGTACAAATTTGCAGTAAAAACTAAAGTGTGTTGTATGACAGAAGTGGACTGGGTTTATAGGATGTGCATTCCACAATGTAGATTACTACGGCATCAGTGTTTTGTGGTTTCTCTGAGTTGTTACAGGCTTAATAGTTCCTAGATTTATCTTACAATTGTGTCACCTCGGAAATACTATCCATATTTGGACTTAGTGTATTTTTTAAAGAAATTTTTTTTCTAAAGGGGTCTATTGAACTTCTGTAAAGAGATTCATACAAGTTGAATACTGTCCTCTACATTTTGGTTTGAATAAAAATAGTCATAAATTTGTAACTGCCTAAGTTGCTCTCTTGCTATTAGGTAAACACTGAACTGCTTTCTTGATATGATAAATCTATCTTTCTTGATATGATATTTTCCCCCCCTTTTGGAACTCAACCCTGCAGGCATTGGTTGGAGAAAACTATGGAGGAAACTTGCATATGTCATTGAAGGATTAATGCTGCACTTATTGTGTGATTTCTCTGCTTGATTAACCTTGTTCCAGTGTCCAAGCGGTGCACTGTGCAATTCATGAGGGATAATTACCTTTAAACCACAATACAAAATTTGGGGAGTGGTATGATTTCTTGAGCAATATACTTACCAATTTTCTTAATGATTTAATATATATATATATATATGTATGTATGTATGTATGTATGTATGAGTTTATCAATGCATTCCCTTGGTCAGTTTTCTAATCGTTCTAAATGTATGTGCATTATACATTGTAACTTGAAATATTATGTTGCAATCCTCCACTTTATTTCTGACTAACATTTTTATTATATTGAAATCTTCATGTCCTATTGCATAATATTTTATTCTTTACTCATGTATGTTTTCTCTTTATTGTGCTTATAACTTGAATTGTATGTTTAAGTTGAAAATTTTTGCACTTCCTTTTTATATTTGTGGTATACCTAAGTTCCATTTCTTTGAGTAGAATTTGCTACTTAATAGAAAAGACATTTATTAAAGGTCGGGTTATAATTAGTACTTCAATATCAAGCTGTCTCGGTTGACCTCCTCCAATCTTTTCTTTGATTTGGATTATCACAAACTTGTCTCACAAAGCATTCTTTGTGGTCCCTTTACATGTTTGAACAGTAGATCGAATATTATATTAATAGACTTTTTGACTTTGTAGTCAATATGCATATATTTTTCTTTCGATTATAGTTAGGTCACTTGTATGCAACACTTGAAAGGCTCGGCTTTTCATTTTATTTCTATATTTTGTCCCTTTAGAAATTTCTTTTTTCTTCATAGATGATTGACAGGCTAAAGAGAATGGTCACTTTTGGGGTATATTTTCTTGTCATCAAATTTTTTTTTTTTTTTTAAATGTAATCATTTGCTTTTATTTTAGATTCAAGTGGAGAAGCATTAAAAGAAACTAAACATGGATGTTTAGTTACATGTAACCTTTACATCATTATGCAATTTATAGAGTTGTGATTTGTATTTAAATATATATATATATATATATATATATATATATATATATATAAAGAATTGTGATTTTTTTTCCCTACTATGCCATCAGAACTTTTATCCTTTTCCCCCCTCTTTGTTAGATAAATCACTGAACTCATCTGTGGTGATGTGATTTTAGCCATCAAAATCTTTTGACTTTTTAGCTTTAGGGATGAGCAATTAGCTATAGCTCAACTGGTACTTCATTCTCCCATAATAATTGGTTGGAGGGTGAGGTTGTGGGTTCTAGACCCACTGAGTATGTGTAACTTACCAATTTAAAAAAACATTAGCTTTAGAGATACAAATGAGCCAAGTTGAATAGTACCAGTTGACTATTTATAATTCAGAGACCTTGAGCTAAACTGTTGCAAACAATCCATGCTTAATTCAGTTCTTCAAAGTTTGATAAGCCAGATCTGCTCAGTTTGTTAAAATCAATCACTCATAGCTTGTGTCAATTTTTTATTACTATGTATTTAAAATTCAAAAGATCTTAGAATATAATTGATTGTAATCTTATCTTTGATGACATAACCTGCCAATTTGAAATACATGTCCTTTAGGCCTTTTTTGTTCACACACACACAGACTTTTACCCTATTCAGGGCTTTTTGTTTCTATAAATCTTATAAAATTTTGGATGACAGAAAACCATAAATTGGAGGCCTGTATGAAAGTGTTATGCTTACAAGCCTATGAGCCAGACAAGACAATTCAAGCATTGACAAGCTATATTAGGCCCAAGCTTCAGCTTCATTAACTTCATAACCAGGCCCAATCCAAGCATAACAGGTTCACATTCCAACTCATGAATAAATTATGTTTATTATATTTGTAGGTAAAATTAGAGACCTTAATTAAATATTTTTTTTGTCCTGTTGAAGTTCTTGAGACAGAGATGGGACCTCCCTGATAAGATTCTTACACCCAGATCTTGGAAACATTTTCAAGGTTCGTCATTGGGCTTGCTTGTGAGTATTTGAGTAAAGACATGTTCTAAATTACTCAAAATGCTGGATGCTATGTGATATCCAAGATCATCTCATTCATAAAGTGCATTTGAGTAAAGACATGTTCTGAATTACTTGAAATTTTTTTTTTGCTTACAGTTCTGTTGGTGCTGAAGTGCATGGCAGTTAAGTTATTGGAAATACTTGATTGTAGTAGCTTGTGAATTGTCGTTGCCTCTCCTGCTCCGAATCTGCACCTTGTGTTGAAGTTTGAAAATCTGTGTATTTAATACATGAAAGTCCTTTCTGAAATTGTGAGCTCTTGTTCCATTTGGTTTTGTTGGGTTTAATATTTTGTATAGTATTGCACAGGTTGTAAACTAGAGGTGAAGTTAGTTACTCATTAGTTTCCTCATATCCACTTGCTCTCCTTAATTAGGTGATTGCAGGCACTTCAAATTATCAAAAAAAGAAAAAAAGAAAAGAAAAGAAAAAGAAAATAGCAGGCACTTCGGTTTGTAGGATTGCCAATAGGGCCAAAAGGCTCTGCAGTAAAAAGGATAAAGGTAGGTTTTCCCTTGCTCAATTACTTGTAAATATAAATCTTGTATTTGACTCGGGCATGATATGATTATTGTTGTTAGATTTTGAAATCCCAAAATGTATATTACTTGTATTAGTTTGACTTAAGTGTTATGATGTATATAAAAATTAGATGTATCGACATAATTTGACTAAGGGTTTCAGTTTCAATTGTCTCAAATTTTAACATACTTTGACATTTGTTCCATTATAGAATGAAATAGCAGGCGTCATATTTTTGAAATGTAGACTCTTTTGTTCCGTAATGGATTCAGTTTCAATGCCAACGACTTCAAAATTTGGTACCCAAAAACATTGCATGCAAGTTACGACTTAAGTGTCTTGACTTTTTTCGATCTTTAGTTGTGCGAATACTGGTTACTGTGACTTTAGCCTTGACTTTGTGCAAACATTTCTTTGTTTTTGTCCACGTGTTTGTTACTTTACACAAATAAAAGTGTCCATGTGTTTGTGGTCATTCTGCTGATAGACACCAATGATTCTCTCTCACCAAATTCTTGGCTTAAAGGTGGTGGTAACATTCTCTGACTTCTTAAGTTACATGATTTCAGGCAAAGATTTAGTAACTTAGATCATGGTGAGGACTGAGGAGGGTCAAATTAATACTAGCAACATTATATTTTAAAATAATTATATTGAAAAATATGTGATTTTTTTTTTTTAAATTAATGAAATGAAAAGAAGAAAAAAAAAATTTGAAAGGAAAGACTAACAAGAAATCAACACCATCAACTCAGATTTTTTTTTTGGATAAAATTTTTATGTTTTATATCATTGCTAATGTTTTTTGGTGAATGGTAAAACATGTCAATTTTTTAGCTAGGTGGACAGAAATCCTATATGAAATGCAAAGTATGTCTATGTATACTGAATTATTTGTCCCATTTTAGTGACTAGTCGGTTGTCAAAACATTAAAATGCTCATTTAAGGGTTACACATGTTTGACAAACCTCTTAATGTGAAAAGGAAGTTGGATATCTGAGAGTAGGTTGAGTGTTGGGCCATTGGGGGAAAAGAGTGACACTTATTCGGTCATAAAAGCAATCAGTCGAAGAAAAGGGATACTAAAATATATTTGTTTTTGAGAGAGAGAGAGAGAGAGAGAGATTATACATCAAAAAGTAAAGGAAATGCCGTAGCCTAACAACTTTTTAGCCCACCAAATTTTATGCACCTTTTGTCCCACAAATTGACTTCATATCTTTCATCCTCCACATTGCTAGCCAAGCATGCATTTCAATGGTCAAACCGTGGGCTATACGTTTTCAAACTCAAAACATCAAAGAAAAAAAACACAACCCATCTCCACCGCTAACTATATCCTACGATAGCCCAAGTCAAAAAACAAAAACACACCTTTTAACAACTCACCTCACCTCTCTTCTCTCTATCACCTTATATATTAGACTCTCCTTTCGCTCTATACCACACCAAAAACCTTTAAGCCTCCAAGAATACTAAAAATAATGAAGGGACATTCTCTTACATGGGCTTTCAGTATCATTTTCATCATCATCTTCACCCTCTTGCTCTCTTATTCCATGCATATTGAGGGTTTGAGAGTTCTCAAAGATCAATCTTCTTCTTCTTCTTCCATGAAAAGTTTGATTATAAACCAAGCTTATTCTGGACCCAGCAAAGGGGGAAGCGGTCACTGATCACAACCATGGTCGGTTTAGCCTTTTTACTTACAATATAAGGTTCAACAATTTTGCAAGAAAGGAATTAGTCAACATCGTCTTGCTTCAGCGTGGTCTAAATCAAGTTATATTAACCAAAAACTTGCTCTGCTAAAGTTGTATGCAAATTTTGTGGAGATGATATTTATGTCAAAGAGGTCAATTGGAATTTATGCCTTCATTTATTTTTATTCTATTTTATTTTATTTTTTGCATTTTTTTAGGTCAGAACCTTTATATTGAATTATATATGTAAATGGTTCATTTTTTATACAAGAATGTATACCAGTGTAACCTTTTCTCTTGCTTAAATTTGGGGTTTGCGCCCATATTTCTCTTTGTTAGGCTGCTCATGCATGTCAACTAAAAGCAAAAGTGATTCACCCTCTAAGTTGTGGCGATTTGTATTGGTTGGTTTTAAATTTAAATGCATATGGAGCAATTTTATTATGAAGCAATTTTCCCCGGAAAAATATGGAGTAACTAATGAAAAATATCACAATATGTAAGTTTATGTAATCAGAAGGTTTCCTTAGTTCTTCCGGGATCTAATATTTCCATGCAGGGTTCAGAAACACATTCTTGAATAACGTGCCAAACAATTTTTATCAACCAAATTCCGTAGGAGCTTACATATATATGTTGTATTTGATAAGAATTATTAAGTTTTAAAATTTTCAAAAGAATGATATTCTTTGAATGAGTAACTAAAAATTAAGAATTAGAGAATCATAGTTACAATAAACCGTGATAAATTGGTAATGATATGGTGACAACAGTACTTTGGTAGCAAAGATGTTATGGTATATTGATGTTATTGGTGGTGGTGGTGGTGTTGGTGTAGCGCTAATGTTGACAGATAGTTGTGGTGGTGGTGGTGGTGATAGGGAGGTTAATAAAGGCTTGTGATAGTGGAGGTGACAGTATGACAAATAGTAATAAGGGTAGGTATCATGACAATAATGGTCTTTTATAAAATTTATAAATGATACATTCCTCATGAAATTTGGATTAAGATTTAGATACTTGACAAACTGCTTTCAATTCTAAATGAAATTCTTAGTCCTCCTTGGAAAAAAAAAATTGGGAATCTTACTTTATAATTTGAAGTAAAATTTCATCCCAAATTTCTTATCCAAACACAATAATGTGTGGCATAATAAAAGATGGAGATTAAAGTATTAAAGCACTGTAGTCTCTTTTTTTAGATACAAACAATATTATCTTTCCATTGAAAATAAAATTCAATCAATTTGTAAGCGGAGCCAATATTTCAAATTAGAGGGGGTAAGAGGAATA
This sequence comes from Quercus wislizeni, assembly GCA_023055345.1. NCBI lineage: Eukaryota > Viridiplantae > Streptophyta > Magnoliopsida > Fagales > Fagaceae > Quercus > Quercus wislizeni. The sequence continues at coordinate 27,756,151 of JALGQJ010000005.1, forward strand.
AAAGACAATATTAAAAAAAATTAGTTAATATATATATATATATTAATGATATAATAAATAAACCATTTTAAACTACTTCACTTCAAACTTTGACTATATCATTAGGAGGGGATTCTGGCATTTTACCCTTAATTTAAAAAAAAAAAAAATTGGCAATATACCCCTGTTTGCAAACTATATAGAGGCGTGCCCCTGTTTCGATACTCGATTACCCTAAAATCAAGTTCAATTAAATACTCAATTCGTAGAAAATCGAGTTATACACGATCAAACTTTAAAAAAAAAAAATTTGCATAGAACTCGACTTTCAAGAAATCGAGTTCCATGCAAAAAAAAAATTTATAAGTGTGATTGCCCCATATTTAAGGAGTCCTATAGTGGCGTTTTTAAGCCCTATAGTGACATTTTAAAACCCTATAGTGGCGTTTTCCTACAAAATTTTTTATAGTGTGATTGCCCCATATTCAGGGTGCCCTATTGTGGCGTTTTTAAGTTCTATAGTGACGTTTTAAAGTCTCATAGCGGCGTTTTCCTGTAAAAAAAATTTATAAGTCCTCATACCGGGTTCAAGGAGCCTTATAGTGGCGTTTTTAAGCCCTATAGCGGCATTTTGAAACTCGACTTCCCTAAAATCGAGTTCCATGCATTTTTTTTTTTTTTTTTTAGTTTTATTGGGCATAACTCGATTTTCTACTAATCAAGTATTTCATTGAAACTCGGTTTTAATTTAATCGAGTATCGAAACAGGGGCATATCCCTATATAGTTTCTAAATAGGGGCATATTGCTAATTTTTTTAAAAATTGAGGGCAAAAGGCTAGAATCTCCATCATGAGGATGGTAATTAGAAACTTCATAAAAAAGCATGAAGAATTGCAAAATCTACCTCAACATGAGTTCGTTTAAAATTTAATCTATACTTAGAAACAGATGTGTAATACGTAATTATCAAATTAAATCAGTTTTTATTTTTATTTTTAAACTCAACAATTCAGATTGTGTTTATTAGGAAGATAGTGTTTATCAAAAAAACTATTACATATTGTTACACGTTTCCTAAACCCTCTATAAATATTTCAGGTTTCATGAGCTCGTTTTCATCTCTCTCCTTTCCAAGAAGTTCAAGAGTGAAGAAGACAAAGAGAGTCAAATGTATGTTTTCAGTTTCTCTACATAGAATTTCTCTTGTTTGATTTATTATATTTATTCAACTTAATATCATAATGTTGTTCACAAACAGCAAAGGAGATGTTTGATATTATGAGGAATGTGTGTGTTGTGTTCATTGTGGCTTAAATGTGAAGAAGAATTTTGGTGATTATTCCACTCGAATTTAAACTAAACCCACTTCCTAAATAGGCTTAGATTTTTAAAGTTTAAGCTGTGTAATGATTAGCGTTTTTGTTTGAATTTAGTGGGTATTTAAGAAGTTTGAAAATAAAAATTTGAAGATAACTTTTTGTAGATATAAATTCTAGTGTCCTATAATTGCTTGATATTTCACCCTTCTAAACTTTCAGTTTTACCAAGTTGTTTAATACATTTATTAATTTTTTCTTTCCATGTTAAATACAGATTGCATATATATATATATATATATATATATATTTTATAGAGTTTCAACCTATGACTTCTGCATCTAATGATTATGCTCCTTATACCAAGACATCAATCGATTTTTGGTATAGGCAGAGATTGAACCTTAGATATCTTATTCAACTAATTCAACTTTTAGAGGAGGTAATTGCTACTTGATGTTCATTGGATTGTTTATTTGACAAGCTCCTATTATCACTTCGTTCTTCATATTTCTGTGTTTGTATATAAGTCAGATGGACTACAGTTCTGAAGCTGTTTGAATTGATTAGTCCAAAACAGTTGCTTTGATTTTGTAAAATGATGCTTTTATGTTGTGGAATGATATTGTTTTTGTGTCCTTGTATAGCATGACGTGAGGAATGATTCACATCAATTGGCTTTCTCGAAGTAGATAAGGCTGGTTGAGGAGAAAAAGGTGTGTGACTTGGTATTTGGTTTTAACTATAGAATGTAGCTTGTAATCTACTGTTTAACAGCCTGTCTTTAATTTGAATTTCTGTAGCCTTCATTAGTTAGGAGTTTAAAACTAAACTTCTAAGGATGAAACAAGTCCTCCTAGAGATACTTTACTTGGAAAACCAGCAACATGCTAAGCAAAAAAAGGATATGGAAATTAGAGTGATGAAAGGGAAACTAGAGATGATGAAGCGTCTTTGAGCTGCAGCTCATCTGAAGAAGATGGAGAACATGAATGATGAATTGCAACTACCAAAAAAAAGAGGATTTGTGTGAATATAAGTGGAATAACTAGCAATATGTTAACCAAAAAATGGAGATGGAGATGAAAATTAGGAAACTAGAAGTGATGAAGCATCTTCAAGCTGCAGCTCTTCTGAAGGAAGAGGACATGAATGATGAATTGCAACAAAAAAAAAAATTGTGAATCTTTATGCTTCGGAATATAAGTGGAAACAGCAATATGTTAACCAAAAAATGGAGATGGAGGTGGAAATTAGGAAACTAGAAGTGATGAAGAATTTTCAAGCTGCAGCTCTTATGAAGAATTAAGATGGAGGACATGAATGATGAATTGCAACCAAAAAATATTGAGGATCTGTATGCTTTGGAATATAAGTGGTTCTTGTAGCTGTGTGATATTAATTAGGGTTAGATGTGTTTTAAGCTCTGCTGGTTATTATACCATTGTTTTATTAGAACTGTTTAGGGTTTTTGGTTTTCTGTTAGATGAGTTAACCTTCTTTAACTTGTTCTATGTTTGGTGTTTATAAGATTGGTTTGTTCTTTTCATTGAATTTATTCCATTTAAGCCTTGTTGAATCACTTGATTAACCTGTTTTGGTAATGTTACACTTACATGCTAGCTATGCATGTATATGCCTTAGCACTAAATTGAAGTTGCTTGTGCTGGGGTGTCATTTGATTCTTGAATAGTACCTATGACATGCCATATGTAATTTTATTGATATAGGGTACGTTTGTTACTTTTTATGCTCATGGAATTAAAACCAACCCTAGACTACTCAGTTTAACTAGTACACATTACTAGAATTCTATGTTTTTGTTTGTGAGAAATATGAAAAATATTTATCTAACCTTGTGTAAATATGTATCTAGTGTGTAATACTGAATTTTGTGGCCAGATGATATTGTTGGACCATATTTTAATAATTTATACAATTAGTTTGGAGAGAGCTCCTTCAGGTAATTCTGGTCTGGTTGTTATTAAGTTATAATAGATGGCGTAGATTGCAGTCAAATGCTCCACCACCGAGCTATGAACCCATAAATAGTGTAGATTGATATTGAAAGGCCAAGATGGTCAGAATGAAAGCCAACATCTACAACTTAATTTCATAGTAAAGTGTATTGTAGGAAAGTATTCAGAAGAGGTATAAGTTTACTGGGTATGTTGAATGTGCGTTCGGAAGAAGTATAAGATTGGAATTGGAGTTATTTTTACGGAAATTTTCTTTTCTATAGGGATCTATTAAAGAGCTTCATACAAGTTGAATACTCCTTTTTTTTTTTTTTAGATTAAATTCACAATTTTCTAATAACTTAAATTTTTGAGAGAATATTTAAATCATTAAGTATATTGCTCAAGAAATCTTACCATTCTTCAAATTTTGTATCGTGGCTTAAAGGTAATTATCCCTCATGAATTGCACAGTGCACCGCTTGGCCATTGGAGCAAAGGTTAATAAAGCAGAGACATCACACAATAAATGCAGCATTCATCCTTCAATGATTGACAGGCTTAAAGAGAATGGTCACTCTTTGGGTATATTTCCTTGTCTATTTAAAATAATAATAATAATAATAATAATAATAATAATAATGTAATCATTTACTTTTATTTTCAGTTTTCAAGTGAAGAAGCATAAAAAGAATTGTGATTTTTTTACCTATTACCACCAAAAAAATTTGTTCTTTTCCCCTTTGTTGGATAAATTACTGAACTCATATGTGGTAACATGATTTTAGCCATCAAAATCTTTTAACATTTTTAGCTTTAAGGATGAACAATTAGTTAGCTATGGCTCAACTAGTACTTCTTTTATAATTATTGGTTGAGCATGAGATTGTGAGTTCAGTTCAGTTGATTGGTTAAAATTCAGAGACCTTGAGCTAAACTCTAGCCAATAATCCATACTTAATTCAGTTCGTCAAAGTTTGATAAGATAGCCAGATCTGCTCGGTTTGTTAAAATCAATCACTCCTAGTCCTAGCTCATGTCAAGTTTATATTGCATGTATTTAAAATACAAATGATCCAAGAATATTGTTGATTGAACTTATCTTTGATCACATAACCTGTCAATTTGAAATATATATGTCGTTTAGGCCTTTTTTGTTACACACAAATGAAAGGAATAAACACAAAATTCTCAGATGTATGAAATGTAAAAATAGAGAAAAATATGCGATAAATAAAATAATCACACAAGACAATATATACGTGGTTCAACAATTTTCCTAAGTTTACGGAGTTGCAAAGATTTTACTATTCACAAGAAAAATTACAAGATGCGGCAATACAATTTTCTCTTTCTAAAAAACAACACGAAATCCTAATCTCAAAAACAATAGTTTTTCTATCTTATGCACAAGATTCACAATGGGCTACAAAACGGGCCAAAGATTATTTCCTGGGGCAACGGCTTGGGCACTTCCTCTCCATGGATTTAGCCTCAGAAAATCTCCTATTAAAAACTGTTAGAAATTTTATTTTGAATTGGGTTATAATTCAGATTAAACACAATTAGGCTCCACAAAACCCAACAATGCACACATAGACTTTTACCCTTTAGAGGGTTTTTTATTTCTAAAGATCAAATGGGAAAAAGATATGTTATAGAATTTTGGATGATAGAAAACCATAAATATCTAGGCCTTTATGAAAGAGTTTGACCCTCAAGCTATGATCGATAGACCACCGAATTTGGGCCAAAGCCAACGACTTCAAAATTTGGTACCCAAAACATTGCATGTGAGTTACGACTTAGAGCATTAGCATTTGGGGATGCAAAAAAGTTCTATTTTGCATCCTTAAAAACCTACTTTATCTATTTTACTATCTTCTTTTATAACTCCTCCAACATTCCAGTTTCGATTTTTACATCCAACTTATTAAAATAATATAAGCCTGTGAGAGACTGCACCCCCAGCCCGTTTTATGATGTTGGGCCAAACCCACGTGAATGGGTGGAGTCGTGTTATTGCTTCTCAAAATGGAGGTTCGACTGATTATATTTTCCCCCTTAGATTAGGGGTTTTACAATGAAGTCGCCACTTATTTAATTATTGAAAAAATAAGAAAACCATAATTGAAAAAGAATTCCTCATTTTATTAATTTGAAATTGTATTTACATTTGATCATAGGAAAATTACATGACTTTGGTCCTAGATACAATCTAAGATAAAGTACAGAGCTTTATTTCCTAGTTACAATCTAAAAATTGAAAATTACGAGGATAAACATTGGTCTATCAACCCTTGATCTAAGTTCGGAGGCTATGTTACAAGGTGGGAAGGTGTTAGGCACCCACCTTGTCCGGTGAAACCGGTCTTCTAGACTATGGTGGCCAACATTCATATCACATCATCCAATATGTTATCAATCAATTTGCATATTGAATTTAATGTATGTGCATGTGATAACCCTAATTCAATTCATTATGTATGACATTTAGATTGAAAAATAAATTCTAGTGAATGTATGTGTATGGTGATATCCTAGATTCAAGGATTTGGAAGAATTATTAAACAAACATGTTTTTCATATTTTTAATGTGGATTTAAAATCAAAACTAGTGTTTATGCATGAACATATGATGAATAACCAAGAACATGTGAAGAACAACTAAGAACATTCAAACATATTCAAAAAAATTTAAATGATTACTATCATACTTTAATCCTAAATTCCCATCATGGCAACACAAAAAACAAGTTAAGTAAAGGGATTATACCTTCATGCAATATCCATACGATGGAGGATGAGACTCTTGGTAGAGGTCTTAAGGGTGGAGGAAAAGAAGAGTTAGGAGAGGAAGAGTGAGTCTCACTCAATACCTTGAGTCTCAGAAAGACCAAGATATGACAAGACTACTCAACTTCACTAGAACTCAAGAGAGGAGAAGAGAGGGGGATTTTTCTGTGTTTTGGAATGAAGAAGAGAGGGGGTTTATATAGTAGTAGTGGAGAAAATATGAATGGAATGCCATTTAATGAGGGTTGACAAAGAATCATGAACCTAGTCCTCATTTTAGCCTTGGGAGAAATCCGGTGCATTAAATGGAAAGATTGGTGGGAGTGAGGAGCAAGTCAAGTTCGGTTTTCCCGCAACTGCTGTAACAGCTTGTAGAGCTAATTTCGAAAAATCATATTTAACTCAATTCTGATCGGAATTGTCTCATTCTTGTGCTCAAATTGAAGCCCCGGATGTCTAGTTTCTGGGAAAATTAACCTCATTCACAAATTCAAAATATTTTGAGAGATATAGATGAAATGGTGAGCAGAGGTTATTTGTTAGAAAATGGTTTCAGCACAATTAATATTAATAGGTCCTAAATTAGCTTCCAATTAACATTAAATGACTTCAATCACTCCCATTTCAGACTTAATTGGTTCTAAATTTACTTTAATTAAAAGATAATTACACAAATTACTCATTGAATAATTAATGTTTAACTATCTAATTAATTAGGTGTATGTAACCTCACCATAAAATATAGTCCTAACTAATTAAATTATGACACATCATTGATCTCAAATTGATTACACTTATAACCAATTGAAATCAATTATTCATAATCACATATAGTCGGACTCAATTTGTGATAGTGCATCTTAGCCATTAAAACTTGATTTAATGATAACTTTCAAGCTGGTGGTTCGATTAGGGCTTATGACCTGTCAATTTGATCGTTACGACATCAAGATCATTTTGGTGAAATGAGATTAAGGATCTAATGGCCAGAATTAAGATGCATATTCCCAATGCAAAATTACTCTTTTACCCTCCATGTGAGGTTAAATGCAGGTTGCAAAATGGGGTGTCAACAAAACCATACAAATATAATATATATATATATATATATATATATATATCTCTCTCTCTCTCTCTCTCTCTCTTCCATTCCTCTCTTTTTTTGTCTTTATCTCTCCGGTCTGTCTTTATCTCCCATGCAAATCAATCACAACCACACATGCCCAGCAAGGTAGCAACCACCACCACCAAACACCCCAACAAGGCAGCAATCACCACCACCCCACCGTCACACACACCCCACCAAGGCAGAAACCACCCAAAAAAAAAAAAAAAAAACCAGCAATTACCAATCACCAAGCACAACCACCACCCAAACGCCAAACCACCACCGATTCAACACTGATTTAGCACGAATTCAAACAAACAAATAGCCACCAATTCAAATAGACAAACATAGCTACCAATTCATCATTTCATCAAACAAACACCAACAACAACCTTCACTGATCTAGCCATCGATTCAAACAGACAAACACCAACAACAACCATCACCGATCTAGCCACCAAGAAACCACAAACCCAGAAACAATGAGGAAGCATGCTCCACCGAGAAACCCAAAAATTCCAAATGAAACCCAAAATTAAACGAACAACCCTTCAATCTCCAGTTTGGGGATAAAGCAATACAGTGAAGAGGAAAAAAAACACCAACTTGTTCCATCACTGATCCAGCCGCCAAGAAACTACAAACCCAGAAACGAGGAGGAAGCATGCTCCACCGAGAAAACCAAAAATTCCAAAAGAAACCTAAAATTAAACCAACAACCCTTGATTCTTCAATTTGGGGATAGAGCAATATAGTGAAGAGGAAAAAATGGTCATTGGAAAAGAGAGTGATTGAGCATGGGCAATGGAGCTTCTGTGGTTGGGAGAGAAAGGGAGAAGAGTGACTGAGATAAAGAGAATGAGTGAGAAGAGGAGAGTGTAGTTTGTGACTTGTATCGTGTAGAGTAAATGAGGAGAGAGAAGGTTCTCATTTTCTATTAAAATAATATTATTATTTTTACAACCAAGTGAACAGTAGGTTCTATATATAAGAACCCACTGTTCACAGTTTGCAAAAAATTTTAAGAACCCATACCCAGATGTTGGACAATTTTTGATGTTTTTAATGTAAACTAGCAACTGGGGGGTGTTTACACCCCCCAATGCTCTTGTATAATACATGTTCTTGACTCTGAAATTTTGGTTACTATGGCTTGGTCGTTTAATTACTTTGTGCAAACATTTTTTCATTTTTGTCCACATGTTGTGGTCATTTAGCTTAGACATGGCAAACGGTCAGGTTGGGTTGGGTCATTTGAATTGCAGGTCAAAAACAGGCCATTTTAAGTTGGTTGAAAATGGGTCGGATCGATCGAGTTGCGGGTCGGGTTAGCCCATATTTTTCACATTAAAAAAAAAATAAATGCCAACTTTTTAGAGAGAATGAATCGAATCAAATAATTAGACTATTTGTTACTAATTTACTATTATATATGTGATGTGAAGGAAAAAAAAACAAACAAACCAAAAAAATAAGGATTTTCATGTCCTTGCAATTCAAACAGTTTTGACTTTTGAGCATGACTAAAATTTTTTACATACTTCAAATTCAAAGTTCACAAATGATAACATTCTCACAAAAAAAGAAAAGAAAAAACAAAACTAAATGTTATGGACCATGTCAAGTTATCGGTCTTCTTAAGTGCACAAATCTTGCATTTAAAATAATAATAACGTTAGATTATATAGAAAGATAAACTATATATATAAACCTTTAAAAATAAACATAACAATTTAAGTAAATAAGAACAAGTAAATATTTTATAAGAATTATATATACCTTAATCTACTCAATATTGGTAGTAGATTTAGCACTACAAATATTCATACTTACGAATTGTAGTTCAAGTTGGCTAATTTCATCAATATCTTTATCTACAATACAATATTTTAATATAATGTAAGTGTACAATGAAAGCAAATCAAAGCTTATCAATAAAGAGTTGAAAACGTATAATTTATATGACTCTATTAATAAATTAAAATACCTTCAAATCCATATAACCGACTTTGGATTTTGCCTTTATTTTGAGTCACCATTGAAATACTTTGTTTTGTTTATTGTTTGTCACTTTGTCGTTGACTCACTGTGGCCGGGTTTGTGGCTTTGTGCTAGTTAGATACTTAGATTAGATAGATATTAGTATATTACATTATTACTATTAATACTATATTAAATAGACAAACTTGGATAAAAAAAAAAAAAAAAAAAATTGGACATGCTGTTAGATACTTAGATATTAGTATATTATTATTCCTTTTGTATATTATTTTTTCTTTTCATTTAACTCTTTATTTTTTTTTTTTAGTAAATAAGGGGCATAACTCTAGAACACACAAGTTTATTGTGCGTTTTATAATAATGATATGTACCTAGCTAGGAGTAGTCTAGCACACATTGCCATAAATGTCATATAGTTTTTAAATATTTTTCAGGGAAAAAAAAAGGTTAAAAAATGGGTGGGCAACGGGTTGGGTTGGGTTGGGTTGGCTTACAAATAAAAAAGGTGGGCCGTGGGTTGGCCCATATTTAATTCGGAATAAAACGAGCAGGTTTGGGCAGGTTTGGTTAGGGCCAACGAATTTCAGCCCGTTTTGCCATGTCTAATTCTGTTGATAGACACCTATGATTCTCTCTCACCAAATTCTTGGCTGAAAGGTGGTGGTGACATTCTCTGGGCTTCTTAAGTTACATGATTTCAGGCAAAGATTTAGGAACTTAGATCATGGTGAGGATTGAGGAGGGTCAAATTAATACTAGCAACATTATATTTTGAAATAATTATATTGAAAAATATGTGATTTTTTTTTTTTAATTAATGAATTGAAAAGAAGAAAAAATTTGAAAGGAATGACATAGGCAAGAAATCAACACGATCAATTCGGTTTTTTTCTTTTTTGTTTTTTTGTTTTATGTTTTATATCATTGCTAATGTTTTATGCTGAATGCTAAAACATGTCAATTTTTAGGCCAGATGGACATAAATTCTATATGAAATGCAAAGCATGTCTATGAATACTGAATCATTTGTTCAATTTTAGTGACTAGTCGGTTGACAAAACTTTAAAATACTCATTGAAGTGTCAGGGTAGGTTTGAGTGTTAGGCCATTGGGGAAATGAAAGAGAAACTAAAATATACTTGTTTTTGGAGAGAGAAATTATACATCAAAAAGTAAAGGAAATGCCGTAGCCTAACAATTTTGAGCAATGCTATTTATAACATTTTTACAATACTTTTACAACATATTCTAAGTGACAGGGTGTTGTTGGTAGGGTTAAAAAAAAGTAATTTCAATAGTAGGTTCAAATTAAAACCAATAATCCTAATTGACAGATTGTTACAAATCATTACTAGTGAGGCAAAAAAAAAAAAAACAATTTCAGTAGTATGTTTAAATTAGAACCAATAATCTTAAGTGTCAGGTTGTTATAGATTGTTATTGGTGAGACAAAAAAAGTAATTTCAGTAGCATATTTAAATTAGAACCAATAGCAATAAACCATTTATAATTTGTTGTGAAAATGTCGTTGATTACACTTTTCAAACAATTTTAGCCCACCAAATTTTATGTAACTTTCATCCTCCACATCGCTAGCCAAGCATGCATTTCAACGGTCAAACCGTGGGCTAATACGTTTTCAAACTCAAAACCTCAAAGAACATATATAACTATCTCCCAGTGAAACGGCGCAACGTGAAAGAACAAAAACACACCTGTCTTAATTAAGCACTCACCTCACCTCTCTATCACCTTATATATTAGACTCTCCTTTCACTCTATACCACACCAAAAACCTTTAAAGCCTCTGAGATTACTAAAAAGAATGAAGGGACATTTTCTTACGTGGGGCTTCAATATCATTTTCATCATCATCTTCATGACCCTCTTGCTCTCTTATTCCATGCATATTGAGGGCTTGAGAGTTCTCAACCATCAATCTTCTTCTTCTTCATCCATGAAAGGTTTTATTATAAACCAAGGTAATTCTGGACCCAGCAAAGGGGGAATGGGTCACTGATCACAACCATAGTCGGGCTTAACTATGTTACAGGTTCAACAATTTTGCAAGAAAGGCATTATTCAGCATTGTGTTGCTTCAGCCTGGCCTAAATGAACTTATATAACCAAAAACTTGCTCTGTTGAAAGAATGGTCAATTGAATTTATGCTGTCATTTTTTTTTTTTTTTTTTTTCAGAACCTCTTCATTGAATTATATATGTAAAGGGTTTCATTTTTGATACATGACTGTATAACAGTGCAGCCTTTTCACTTGCTTAAATTTGGGCCGGGTTTGCCCACATTTCTCTTTTTTATGCTTCTGACGATCTCGATTAGCATGCATGTCAACTAAAAGCATAAGTGATTCACCCTATAAGTTGGGACAATTTGTATTGGTTTTAAATTAAAATGCAAATGGAGCAATTTTATCTTGAAGTAATTAATTTTCTCAGGAAAAAAATAAAATAAAAAAGGTCAAAATATGTAATTTAGAAGGTTTCCTTAGTTGAAACCTTCTAAATTATGATATTATAAGTGCTTCTGATAGCGGTGGGGAGGTTAGTAAGGGATGGCAATAGTGGCAGCCAATGAAAAGTAGTCAGGTAAAGTGACATGACAATAATAATGTTTGTAGAATATTTGTAAATGGTAGATGAGAAATGCAATCTTCACACCATTTTAATAATATTTTCATAATTTTCATAATAATTTTTAAGTAGTAAGTTATTATAGAGTGTTATTGGTGGAAAAAAAAAGTAATTTTAGTTGTAGGTTTTAACCACTTATAATTTATTATGAAAATATTATGGACGTATATAATTCTCGTAGAATTTGGATTGAGATTTAGATATGTGCTTGTTTCATATTTAAATTTTCAAATAATTTTTGAATTGTATTTCTTTATTGACCCAAAAAAAGGAAATTTAAATATTGGGAATTCTCACATTATAATTAATTTGGAGTAAAATTCCATCCCAAATTATCCAAAGTCCATATATACACAATAATGTGTGGCAAGATAAGAAGGTGGAGGTTAAATTATTAAAGTACTATATATATATATATATATATATATATTTTATACATAATTTAAAACATATGTCTACAACATTGATAAATATGGTACAAATAATATTATATTTCCAAATGGAAATTTAATTAAATCAAGTTATATGTTTGAGTTTAACTGAAAAATCTAAAGTATTAAATTTGTTAAAAGTTTAAACTTTTTACACTTAATTTTTTTTTTTTTTTTTGGGAGAAGATAATGAGTAGTGTTCTTTTATTTATTTTATTTATTTTTTGAATGAATGAATAATGAGTAGTGTTCTGTTCAAAGTGTTTAAAATTAATCAAATTACAAAATAAAAGGATGCTTTGGATTAATTCAACTTTCTTATCACAAATACTTCATCTTGGAGTAAATCTTCACCTAGTTAAAAAAAAAAAAAAAAAGAAAGAAAAGAAAAAAAAAGAAAAGAAAAACTTGGAGTGAACGTCCTATGACTATGAGACTAAAAGTGTTTGGAACTGATTAAATGACAAAATAAGAGGATGTTTTGGATTAATCCCACCTTTTTTTTTTTTTTTGAGGAATGATTAATCCCACTTTCTGAGCACAAAGACTTCATCTTGACAATAAGACCGTTGGATTAAAAAATTTACATATGAATCTTGAATTTGTCATGCGTCACACATGCATTATATTAATTCAGAATAAAATTTAGACACTTAATAAAAAAAGAAAAAAAGAAAGATGAGGAATCTTTAAACTAGGAAGTATGGATACTGATAAGACACGATAATACGAACAATTTTTGAAAAATTATAACATAAAACAGTTGGTACAAGTACGACACGAATACAGTATCCTCAATGAAGTTTTCATGTTTCCTAGGCTTTGTATTACAAATTTACTATAGAAAAAGAAAATAAAAACGTTGATTTCAACAAAACTTAAAAAAAGTTTGGTGTTTATCAAGCTAGAATAAAATAATTTTAGAAAAAAAAAAAAAGATAGAATTCTTGATAACAACTATTAAACTTTTGTCCCCCTCAAAAAAAAAAAAAAAATATTAAACTTTTGTGTTTATCAAAAAAAATAATTAAAGCAATAAAACAAAACCTAATTAGAACAAAAAAGGCCGGTAGAATGATGCTTGTTTTTGTTTTCAAAAAAATATGAAAACATTTTTCGAAAATTTGAAATTGAAAATAGCTTTCAAATAATAATTTTTATATTAGTTTTCAAATAACAATTTTTATATTATATGTGTTTGGCTCCCATTTTTAAAAATAATTTTCAAAATACTAAAAACAAAAAATGATGTTTGGGAGACCATTAATATTTTTGTTTTTTGTTTTAAAAGTTCATAAAAAGTAATGTGTAGAATCTATAAATTATTATTATTTTTTTGTTGATAATGATAAGGATAGAGCTCATGTATTTTTTTATTTTTGGTTAATAATAAGTTTCAAATTTGGAGCATGAGATTTTATTTTTTTGGTGATAAAAATAAACTCCTTAATTTAAAGAGATAAAAGAGTTTGGACAAATCTGTAGGATCCACTATTTTTATTTTATTTATAATTATATCATTAAAAACGTTTTTTTGTATCTTGAAAACACCTTCTCAGAAAATTAGGGTATGTTTGGTAATTGTTTTTTTCCTTTATTTTCTGTTTTCAAAAATAATTTTCTATTTTTGAGACTAAAAAACTTGTTTGGCTACCCAAAATAGACAGAAAACAAAAATTGTTTTCAAAGCTGAAAGAAACTGAAAATATACAAAATACTATTTTCAATTTTTAATTTTCAAAAGTCAATGAAAACACACATTAAATTTAATGAATTTGTCTCATTTAATGAGTTAGTATTAGAGTTTAAATCCTAATAATAACATATTTTAATATTTTCTATTTTTTTTCAAAATACTATTTTTTTAATTTCAACTAACCAAATATATTTTTAATTTATAAATTATAATTTTTTTAAATATTTTTAAAAACAAATTTTTAAAAATAAAAAACAAAATCGTTGCTAAACATATCCTTATATTTAAAGATTATCAACCAAACAATATAATAAGCGTAGAACCTAAATTCATTCACCGCACTGATTTTTAAAAAAAAAAAAAAAAAATTAATCACTTGTCAATTAATCACACTTGGCGTAACACGCACGGCTTCTTCTAAGCCCAAAGTATATATAAATTATTTTATATTATTTATTACTCCTCGTAAAGATGTCAGATGTGTCCAATACAATTTTCTTTTTCTCCAAACATTTGTAAGGCAAGCTCGTGAATCGTGATCATCTCTCTCCCTTCAAAGAACAAGAAGAAGAAGACAGAGAGTCAAATGTATGAACTCTCTCTAAAAAATTTCTCTTATTTGATTTATTGTATTTATTCAATATAATATAATTTTGTTTGTTCCCAAACAACAAAAGAAATCTTTGATATTCTGAAGAATGTGTGTTTGTGTTCAATGTGGCTTAAATTTGAAGAAGAATTTTGGTGATTATTCCACTTAAAAAGTTTAAAGTAAAACCACCTCCTAAATATGCTTAGTAGTTGTTTTTTGTTGAATCTAGTGGGTATTTAAGAAGTTTGAAAATAAAAATTGGATTTTGTAGATATAAATTGTATTGTAGAGGAAACCCATTTCCTATAAGGAAAAAATAAGTTATCTGGTTGTGTTATTTACACAATTTAGAGCAAAAAAAAAAGTATGACTCCTGGAAAGGTAAGAAATCATTCTTAGTTTGGAAACAAATTTACATGGTTATTATTTAGAATACAAATCCTCTGTGCCACCTTCTGTGTTCTACTTTATTTTCCACCCATTACAATTTATCTTTTTTTTTTTTTCATTTTAAACTTTAGCTATTTTATAAGAAAAGTTAAATAAATACCTGACAAGTTGTAATTGGTGGCACTTAAAGTGAAACACAAAAAATGATACAAGATCTGTATCATATTTTGTGTTCTACAGTATGTTACACTAATCACAATTTTTCAAATTTTTTTTTTTTTCATTTTCAACTTTTGGCTATTTTATAAGGAAAGTTAAATAAATACATGGTAAATTGTGATTGGTGTAACATAAAGTGGAACACAAAATGTGGTATAGAATATTTGTATTCTATTATGAAGCAACTTTACTGGTACTTGGTTGTTTAAGAGTCTGTCCAATTCCTGAATGTTATAAAATTATCATGTTTTGTAAATTTGACATTGGGTATCAGCTTGGTGACTATGAAATTTGTGGTGAAAGTAGTACTCACTAGGCTGTTTAACTTAATTTTTGACCCAAAAGATAGTGTGATGAAGAATTTGGAGGGTACTCAGAGTTATGCATAAGAAGTCTAAGTCATGAATTTTCTGCTATATGTTTTGAAAATAATAGTCTGTTTCATTCTATCTCATGTTCAAGAAGAACCCTCATTTGTTATGCTGACACATTATGTTACAACCTTAAAATGACCAGATTCTTGATCTTTCTTTTCTTATTTGGGGTTCTTGTTTGATTCTTACACTTATTTGTCATGTTAAAACATTTTCTTCTCATTATTTCTAGCTATGACTCATTATTTAATAAAATAATCTGAAAAATGGAAGCAAACTAGCGTTTTTAATTGTGCTTTACCACTGTCCTTGTGTTGCAGCAACGATTATCTATCTTTTAATCTCTGTATATGGCTTTCGAGTCTTCCTTAAATTTAATAAATTTTCCACCAACTTCGAGGATTGATTGGCTATCAAATATTCTTTCAGTTTATTTCTAAAAGTGTCACAACAACAGAAAGTTACCCTCATAACTTTAATTTTGAATTGGTTTGTATTTGTATGTAGCTTGTCTAGACTAGATTTTCTGTCTAAGTTGATATTTTTGTATTAAATAGATGTTAAATATAGTTTCATATTCTAAGAAATTCACCGAAACTATAGAAATTTAAAACTAGTTACCCTATTAGGATTGATCCGATGTAGTTTGCTCAACATACCCTATTAAGATCAACCTGAGTAAGGTACTTCAGTTCAGGGAAGAGTAAAGTATCCCATAACCAATGAGCTCTAGCTTAAATCACACTTTCTCCATGATCCATATAAAAATTAGGGTGCGGGGTAAGGTTGTGAATTTAATACCTACTTGCAAATTATTCTCTCACAAATCTTAAAAAAAAAAAAAAAAATTTATTATCTTCCTGTATCTAGATTATTAGTCATTCATCTATCTTTTATCAGCTATTGCTTAAGCACAAAAGCATGCACTCTTTGCAAAGCATAACAGACAAGTAAGTGAGTTTTGTTTTACTGTTATAAAAAGTGATAATAAGCTTTATTTATTTATATATGTATTTAAAACCATGTTTATTAGATGAAACCCAAATGTAAATGGACAAATCCTTATTGGTTCATTCTGTTCTTTAAATTTTAGTATTTTTTATTATATTTGCTCTCAATGTTGAACTTGTTTAACTCTTCTAATCTCAAAATGCCTTTTACTTTTTGAATATCTTTCAAGGAACTGTGTTTTTTAATAGTTGAATTTGATGTTGTGCACTCAAATAAGAAAAGTTTAGTATTTATTCTTTTAAATGTTTATATGATTGCCTCATTGCGATTGCAGTGTTGCAAGATTATTCAATTTTTTTTGCAACATTTATTTTCCAATGGGCATTGGCCTTATTTATGCTTTAATGTCAATATAACCTAGCTTCACTCTTCTAAACTTTCTGTTATGTAAAGTGGTCTGATGTTTTTATTTTTGCTTTTCATTTTTGGGTGAAATTGCTGCTTGATGTTCATTGGATTGTCTATCTGACAAGCTCCTACCTTCATAATTTCTAGCGTTTCTTCTGACATTGATTTTCGGTGTTTGTATACAAGTCAGATGGACTACAGTTCTGAAGAGTCAGATATTAGTGAATCTGAGATCAATGACCACATAGAGAAACCATATGAGGAGCTGAGAGCTGGAAAGTACAAAGTTAAAGGTTTGAATGGCAACCTTAGATGTCCATTCTGTGCTGGGAAGAAGAAACAAGATTACAGGTACAAGGAGTTGCTTCAACATGCTTCAGGAGCAGGTAAAGGTTCAGCTAAAAAAAGTGCAAAACAAAAGGCAAACCATCTTGCCCTGTCAAAGTACTTGGAGACTGACCTAGCAAGTGAAGCAGACCAAACACAACGTCCAATTTTGCCACAACCTGTTGTTCCACCTCCAAAGCTAGATGATTTATATGTATGGCCTTGGATGGGTATCCTTGTTAATATAGTATTTAGCAATAAGGACATTTTACTTGTTACTGAACAATTGTTGACAAGGTTCCAGAGATTTCAACCGGTGGAAATTGTAGTTTTCTCGGATGAGGGGGACCAAATAGGACAGGCCATTGTAAAATTTAGTAACGATTGGAAGGGCTTCATGAATTGTTCTGAATTTGAGAAATTTTTTGAAACTGAACATTGCGGTAAAAAGGAGTGGTATGCACAGAAAATTCATGGTCGTAAATGCTATGGGTGGTGTGCACGTGCTGATGACTATGAAGCTCAAGGGGCGATAGGTGATTTTCTTCACAGGAATGGGCAGTTAAGAACAGTATCTGACATTGACAGGGAAGCAGCGCAAAACAGAAACAATGTTGTGGCAAAGCTAGCTAATAAAATTAATATTACGAATGAAAATCTTAACGAAATAGAGTACAAGTACAATGAAAAGACCATGACTTTAAGTAGGATGCTTGAAGAGAAAGACAGGCTAAACTATGCTTATGAAGAGGGTTTGTATTCTTCATTTTCTTTTTTTGTGCATATTTCTTGATACATGCTTCATTTTTTGAATTATGTTCATTTGCAGTGTCTGTTTGTGTCTGGTGAAACTTCCTTTAAGTTTCTGGTGAAGCTTGCTTCACTTTGTGCTTAGCCAAACTTATATAATATTGGTTGTATCATATGTTTCACTGTGTGTTCAAACAGTCTGATGATTGGGAATTACTCTCCTTGAGAAAACCAAATTAACTATAAGATTGTACTTGTTCCTTATTTCTGGATTTGCACATCATGCTCTTGAGACCTATGGTTTTATGTGTTGTGACATACAAGAAAAGAAGTTTTCCAAGGCTTTTTTGAACTAAGTTCATAGCGTTGAACCCGAGGAATGAGATGATCATGAAATTCATAGCAATTTAAAATATAGCTAATGATTTTTGTTAGAATTGTGGTTAAATGATTAAAATTTATCGTTTTCTAAGAATGTAGATTTCTGATCAAGTGTAGTGTAGCATGGTAATGGTCTAATCAGAGCTGGTGGTTCTAAGTTTGAAACTTGTTTAAGCTTTTAGGAGAAGTGATAGTTTATCGATTTTTACAATATGCACAAATATGGTATATGATAAATTGATCATACTTTTAACTATTTGACTTATTTATCAGAAATAATGAGGTTGCAGCGGCTTGACCGTGGAAAAGTTCGTAGGATACTTGATGAACAAGAAAAACTGAAACTTCAATTGGAGAACAAGAACAATAGACTTGAATCCTGGAGCAAAGAATTGAACAAACGTGAAGCACTAACTGAGCGTGAGAGACAAAAGCTTGATGAGGAGAAGAAAAAGGTGATATATGTGAAAGTGAAATTCCCAGCCATTCTTCAATATTCATCCATAAGAAGTTTAACTTTGTTCTTCATATCTATATCTCTCTATATATGCGTAGCTTATGTTACTGCCCCAAGAAGCATGTGGGATAAATGAACCAAATCTACTAGTATTAGTATATTCGGATCAATTTACTGACCAATTTAGCAGAAGCTTCTTGAATCGATCAGGCAAAAACAATTGCTTTGATTTTGTAAAATAATGCTTCATGCTGTATACTGATATTGTTTTTTTGTCTTTGTAGCATGGTGTGAGAAACAATTCACTTCAAATGGCTTCCTGGGAGCAGAAAAGGGCTGATAAGAATGTTGCAAGGCTGGTTGAGGAGCAAAAGGTGTGCAACTTAGTATTAGGTTTTAACTAGAGACTATAGCATGTAATCTACTGTTTAACAGTATGTCTTTAATTTTCACTTTCTGTAGCTTTCATTAATTAGGAATTTTAATTTTCAGAGGGAGAAAGAGGCTGCCCTAAATAAGATACTTCAGTTGGAAGAGGAGCTGGCTGCTAAACAAAAACTGGAGATGGAAATTGAAGAGATAAAAGGGAAACTTCAGGTGATGAAGCATCATAAAGATTATGATGATGCAGCAGTTCAGAAGAAGATGGAGGAGATGAATGATGAATTGCAAGAAAAAGTCGAGGATCTGAATCATTTGGAATCTACGAATCAAGCTCTTATTGCTAAAGAGCGACAGAGCAATGATGACTTACAAGAGACTCGCAAAGAATTAATTACAGTATGGTTTCTCTGCTATATATATATATATATACTTTTTTTTTGCCTGTATATGGTGAAAGTTCTTCCAAACGTCAGCACTAAATTAGGATTCTTGATAAGTTCTTGAAGGATTTTTTAATGAGTTTTCTTTACATTAAAAGCTTCTGACTGAACCCCCAAATGTCATCCTATTTCTTTCATTCCATAACTTCCACGTGAGACATAGGCAGGTTTGGTTGGTTTAGGGCATGCTAAAAATATACAGCCCGCAAGCCAGACTGACCTTATAGGGCCAATTCTGACAGACTTGCACCAACTGCCCCAGAAAAAAACTGTATGGGTCAGTGCAGATCAGTACAGTTTAGGCAGGTGGTTAGGTTTTTGCATAACCAGTCTTGGCATTTCAGCATTATATTTAGGCTTGAAAATCATAGATTTTTTCTTAAATTTTACGAACCACTCCAATTGGATAACTGTTTCTAAAGCATATCAGAGATCTTCTAAATAGTAAATACACATAAGACATCTCATTTTAATTTCATATCCTAGTCCACTCTTGAATTGAGCGATAGTCACGGGTTCACTCTTCACAACTCCATAATTGATAAATAATTCCTTATATTTCCTGGTGCATTCAGAAACACAAATGACCTTGTGCTTTCCTTTTTACTCACTGTAGGGTTTGACAGATATGCTTACTGCTCGAATGAATATTGGTATAAAGAGAATGGGAGAAATCGATCAGAAGGCATTTCAAGATGCATGCAAGGAACGATTTCATATTGAGGAAGCAAATTTGCAAGCCTCAATGCTGTGCTCTTTGTGGCAGGAGAACCTGAAGGATCCAGGATGGCATCCTTTTAAAATTGTTCATATAAATGGGGATACTCAGGTATATTAATTTAAATATTTTTTGAACCTTATTATTGTTGTTTTCATGTATGTATTTATTTTATGATCTTGTGCAAATTTGCTTGTCTTTTATTATTTATATTTGCATATGTTATTGTAGAAGGCATAAATTAGAAATAGCTTGCAATATAATATTTCTGCTCTCAAGTTATTCATGATGGGTGATGGGTTCAACTCTCTCCAATTTCTTACGATTAGTAAGTTACCCGTGTGATGCATGGATAATTTTGTAATATTTTATGTAAGACGGTTTTGGATAATGTCGTATATATATTATATAGAAAAAGTAAACTAAATTGGAGTAAAGAAACATATAAATTTTGAGATATTAAAAATTAGTTTGTAGCTTCGCTGCATATTTGTAGCCTTCTTAAGGTAAGATTAATTTATTTTTATTTTTATATATATATATATATATTTTATTTTTTATTTTTTTAAATCATGAAACCAAAAATAAATGCAAAAGAGTAATGGAACTATGAAAATCAACTAATTTGTGTTGTGTTGGCATTTATCATACCATAAGATGAAAGTATGCCCAAGTCTTTGACCGTTTTTTACTCATCGATAGTGCGACATTAAAACATGGTGTGGACAAGTGTATGCATGTGTCTTATAAATAATTTAAAATTAAATCATGGTAGCATATGACTTTACATTGCACACCAAATATTCTCTCTACTTATATACCCAAAACAAAAACTATCCAACCAAATTATTTAAACCTAAATCATATTTAAGCTCCTAATTTAAAAAGAAAAAAGAAAAAAAAGTTGTCCATAGGGTTTTCGGTGTCTTGATGGTAGTGGGAGACCAGTATAATGGAGGTGGTGACCCCTGAGATTCCTCTTCTCTCTCTTTCAAATGTTTTGTTAGTATTAAGTCTTTTATTTTGGTAATATATAGTGAAACAGTGCATTTTATTTAACAATTCACAACATTTTTGTCTCTCTATCTTTCTCTAAGGTCTTATCTCGATAGTTATTACTATTAGTCTTTACTTATTTATTTATTTTTTTTTATGTTGTTTTTTTTTATTTTAAATACTAGAACAATGGGTATGCTAAAAGACATGAAGAATAGAGAAAGATGTGGCGTAAGCTTAGGCAATTAATAAGATATTAATGAGATAATAGTAATGCTCTATTTAGATCGAGGGAGAGTAAAGGGGTGTAGAGTAGAGGAAGGAAGAGTGAGTTAAATTACTTTGTTTGGATTTTTTTAAGGGAAGAGGGGGAGGAATTTGGAGGGATTCTAACTACTTGTAACTCCTCATTTTTAATTCTCCTAAATTGGAGGGAGAGTAGAGTACAGAAATTCTTGACCAAATGAATTACCCAATTTACCCTTACCATATTAACAAAATTACAAATTATATTCCTCTGTAACAAATTTATATTCTTGGCCACCTATTGTGCACTTGTGAAAGTGAGAGGCTGTGGCTTTCCCAGTCACAGTTCTGGCACAAAACAGAGCACTCTGTAGAGCAGAAAATGGAAGCAGGGGAGGAGTCACAAGAATCACAGGGACATTAGCGAGTGTGCTTGGAGAAGAGCTGGCTGGTAGAGTGGAGTCAGTGGACTTCACAGTCACAGAGGAAGCAGAGCTTGGCTGAGTCTGCTGAGCTCTGGCTTCTGAGCAATAGTCACGCTTTTGAATTTGAGGGCTCAAGATGTTTTGGTCTTGTTCTTTTATTTAAGTTCTAGAGTCAGTCATTTTTTGCTCTAGATTTCAAGGGTTTTGGGTATTAGAGCTGTGTGTACTTTTTTGCTTTCTCTGTATTGCATGCATCTTTTTTTTTTCAAAGGGTTTAGAGGTTTGTCTATTTATTGTTTCAAAGGAGAAGAAGAAGGTGGGTAGTTTGAATTCTTTTTTGAGAGCCTGGAAAATCGTTGAAGAGAAATATTTTTTCTACAATTAATCTACTTCTTGAACCTTTTTTTGGTCAGTAAAGATTAAGGAGCAGCAATGAAAAAAAAAATAGTAATAATAAAAGTGTGCTAAGGCATATAATTATTTAATCTAACAAATTAAACATAGATCAATGTTACAAGTTTATTTTTAAATAGGGATAAATTTGTCTATTTAAATATATTTAATCGTTCCCTCTCCTTCTCATCTGCTTATATATATATGTATGTGTGTGTGTGTGTGTGTGTATTGATGATTGTTTTTCTCATATCAAGTGTTTAAGCATCCAAATGATGACCCAAAGCTCTCCGTATTGGTTTGTCCACTGTCAGTCCCAGGATCAAACATTCTCTTTTCCTGCTCACTTTGACATAGATGATTGGTTGTAGATTAATCACTCGCTCGTCTGCTTTTTAATACAGGAAATAGTAAATGAAGAAGATGAGAAATTACGAAATCTCAAAGAGGAGTTGGGGGATCAGGTGTATGCAGCTGTTGTTACCGCATTGAAAGAGATGAATGAGTATAATCCAAGTGGCCGATATGTTATTCCTGAGCTTTGGAACTTAAAAGAAGAAAGGAAAGCTACATTAAAGGAGGTGATCAGTTACATGATGAAGAATATCAAGGCACTTAAGCACAAGAGACCATGAGGCAGTGGATTTGAAATATTTTCACTTTTTAAATGGGAGGTACACTGATATTCTGTTAAATGATTCTTGCAGCTTAAGTTGTTAGGAAATTGTGAATTTAATCATTTAATCATGGTTCTATAAGAACTGTTTGGTGCCCCATGAACTGTTTAGGGTTTTCTGCAATGAGTAATAGAGTAATAGGTAGTTTGCTACTTTGCTTGTTTTGGGTTTTCTTTTAGATGAGTTAACCTACTTTGACTTGCTCTATGTTTGTTTTGGTCATGTTACATGCTATGCATGTATATGCCTTAGCACAAAATTGAAGTTGCTTGTGCTGGGGTGTCATTTGATTCTTGAGTAGTACCTATGACATGCTATATGTATTTTATTGATAAATTGGGCACGTTTTTATATGCACCTGGAATTAAAATGAACCCTAGATACTAGAATTCTATGTTTTTGCTTATGAAATTTTTTATATTCATCCATAAATCAATATGAAAAGTACTTATTGTCTAACATTGTGGTATGATGTATCTAGTCTGTTTATGCTGAATTTTGTGTCCAGATGATATTGTTGGAACCTATTTTAATAATATATATTAAATTAGTATACAGAGAGCTCCTCAAGGTAATTCTGATCTGGTTATAAGTAAATAGTTATAATAGATAGTGTAGATTGCAGTCAAATGCTCTACCACTTAGCTATGGACCCATAGATAGTGTAGATTGATTTTGAAAAGCCAAGATGGTTAAATTGAAAGCCAACATCTAGTCATCTACAGCTTATTTTCTTAGTTAATGGATTTCTTTAGATAAAATAGTAATTGGTCCCAAATTAATTCTGATCTGGTTATAAGTAAATAGTTATAATAGATAGTGTAGATTGCAGTCAAATGCTCTACCACTTAGCTATGGACCCATAGATAGTGTAGATTGATTTTGAAAAGCCAAGATGGTTAAATTGAAAGCCAACATCTAGTCATCTACAGCTTATTTTCTTAGTTAATGGATTTCTTTAGATAAAATAGTAATTGGCCCTTTGGGACCCTAAATCCTTCAGGAGCATGTTTGAGCTTTCTTCCTAGTGGGGGGATTTTAATTAATGATATAAAATCAATTGGTGTTGAAATATACATAGCAATTAACCTATAAATAGTAGGCCATAACTGTAAAACTTCAAGTAACTTAGACACCCTTAAGGAGTTCAAATAAATTATGTACTAGAGCAGTAGAGCTGATCGATAGGGGCTTAATTTAGAAATGACCTAAAAATATTGCAATTGTAATTATTTTACGATTTTTACTCTCAACTTCAGTTAATTGGATTGAGTTGAAATTTCATGCAAGTATTTTGTGATGTGTGCTTTACTTATAAAATAGCATGAATGATGCAATGTGTTATAACCTTGTGAATGTGGGTTCATCAAAACAGTACATATAAGTTGTTTGATGTAGGTTATGTCGGGAACCTCTTTGAGGTGGGGTTGAGTGTTTTATCAGTGGTGTGATGATTAGAATTACAAGTTATTTGTTTGGATTCGTATTGAAAATCTCACGTAGGACAAATTGGAGAATCTCTCAATGTGTGCTTGTATTGGGTTAAAGTTGTGGTGGTTAAGGTTTAGGAGGATGTGTGGATTAGGGTTTAGAACTTTTAAAAGAAGGGGTTAGGGTTTAAGAATGAATAGGGTTTTGTGGGGAAGAGCAAATATTTGATTTAGGGTTGAAAAGAGGTCAAAAGAAATGGAAATTGAATTTCTCCACATTTATCAATAACTCACATAAACCATGAAGAGGGACATAATATCAAAGAGAAGGAAAAGACATAATGAGAGAGAAAACGAGAGAATAACGAGAAGGCCAGCAAGCATCTATACTTAGAAAAAAAAAATCAATATTTTATTGAATAACTTCATATGCTACATTGGGCATAATTATATAAAGGACTCTTGTATTAAGCTCATCAGATTGAATGTAGCAACCTCGTCATATCCAAGAGAATCTACATTCGCTTTTAAATTGTCTAAATTAATATGTAAGTTGCGACAGTGTTCATCATGATATAAACTCCTTATATGGGGAGTTCACTGGATCTATGGACCAATAGTGGTATTTGAGCCTTGGCTTTGTCTTCAGTCAAAGATCAGTTAGAAGTGAGTGACAAAGAGAGCCATTTCCAAAACCTTGTGCCATTTATTAAAAGGGTAAATTTCACAAACCTCCCATGAGGTTTGGGCTAATGTCAATAAAGTCCACAGCATTTAAAAAGTGACAATTTTAGTCCTTATTCCCAAACGGTTTGTAACACCGTTACATACCCTCTGTCCTCTCTCTTACCCCTCTCTTGAGTCTTCTCTCTTTCCTTTCTCTAATTCTAAGAAGAAGAAAAAATTGAAGAACAAAACCCACAAAACCAACGACCACCAGCAAAACCTACAAAACCATCAACCACCAGCAAAGCAATGGTATCAACAAAACTCACAAACCCAGAACCATCGACCACCAACAAAACCCACAAACCCATTAGCAATATCAACCACCCCACAACAAACCTAGAACCAGAAACACAAACCAAAACCCACAAAAATCCAACACACCCACAAAAAACCAAATTCTCTATCACCAATCCAAACCAAAACCAACCCACTACAAAACCCACCCCCACAGCGCCACCGCAAAGAGGAAGAGAGAAGAGAAATTGCAAACCCACCACCATGGCGTCGGATTTGAGTAGAGGAGATTGAAACGTCACCGGATTTGAGTGGAGGAGAGTGAAACGTTACTGGTCTAAGCTTAAAGATCTCCGGATCTAAGCCAAAGTTACTAGATCTAAACGAGTTTTTGAAAAATATCTTCGGATTTGAGCCAAAATCATAGAATCCAAGTAGATTTGAGAAAAATCGTTGTCGGATCTGAGCGAAGGAGGGTTGATCTTCCCTGGATTTGAGCGGAGGATGGTTAATTTGAAGTGGTTGTAGGTTGGGTTGGGTGGTTGGGGTTGCTCGGTTTGGTAAGAGGTTATGGACTATGATGGTCAAAGGAAGAGAGAGAGAGAGGCGATCTTGGGTCAGAGGAGGAAAGAGGAAAGAACAAAGAAGAAAGAAGGAAAAAAAAAGTAATGGCGTTTGTATAACAGTTTGGTCATTGGATTAGGATGGTCACTTTTTAAATGTTGTTGATTTTATTAATATTAGCCCAAACGTCAGGGGAGGTTTATGAAATTTACTATTATTAAAAAGACCATTAATAGACAAGTTTTGGGAATGACTTCCATTGCCTATTGCAATTAATCAATGTATACCCCACCATGTCGATGAGTTCTTGCAGATCACTATAAGGGCTTTGGGCTATAGTGGTAATCTACTCAAACTAAAACAAAAGTTCGGCACCATTACCAGCATTCTAATCTGAATTAAAATGTCTGCCATATTAAAAATGGTGAAATTTGGGTGTAGTTATTTAGATGATGAATCTTAGGTTCCCAAAAATGATTCAAATGTATGTTTCCAATTGCCTACTATATAACTCCTAAGGAACTGGGCCAAGTGTCAAATGGTCAATCCCTGAATTTTTTTTTTCCCTTTCATTTAGATTGTTGGATTGACTATTGGCAATAATATGTTTGGAATGTATGGGAGGGTTTGGTTACTAGATATTGTGTTGAACTAGTATAAGGAATCACCACCGATCATTGAGACTCTAAGGTGTGGTTGTTCACCTATATCTAATTAATTTTAAATCCAAACATAAGGAAAGATTCATGTCAAGACTACCTATTCTAGGTACAATTCAAAATTATTCCTTGAAACCCTAAAAGTTTGGTTACAAGTGAAAAAGGTGTTAAATGCACCACAACACACATCTCTGGTACCTAATTTTAGTGCAACCATTCTTAGGCCTTAGTAGCCTTTTTGGTAGTCCTCTATTGCCCATGCTCCATCATGATGTCATCCTTTGTTGATTTTTCTCATGCTCTTAGTGTAGCCATCCCTTGCCATATCAACCCCCTGGTCATTATGTAGTTGTCATTAGGCCAATATAGCCATTTTTTGACATCCTTCATTGCATAATCATTCTAAATTATGCTTGGTCCATTCTCCATCCATCCTGGTTATTCATGGTCATCTTCAAAGTATCTTCATGAGCTTACATTTTAAACTTAATTTGTCTTCTTACTCTAATCATGAGTTGAGGGGGATGTTAAAGATAATATGCTCAATCCAACTAAAGGCTCAAGCCCAATCCTAATTTTTGTGCAAGCAAAGTATTCTAATTGTACAACAAGTCTTGTAACCATGTTTTAGTAGATGGTTAGTCTAGAGTTTGACCTCCTACAAATACATCACATTGGGCTCATTATAATATATAATTGAGAATAGTGAGTATATAGCTATTAAGAGTTTTTTTTGGCTGAACCACGTAGTCCTTGTATTCTCTCTATAACATGAACCATTTTTTGGATATTTGGTTTAAAAATTTGGATGCCAACACCTTCTTTTTCCAATTATGTACAAGAAAACATAAGAAGATAAAACAAGAAAAGAAAATTCTTGGTTGCAATGCAACATTTTCTATTCCATCTCTCTCTCTCTCTCTCCTTAATGGGTAACCTAAAAATGGATTAGGTTCTAACGGATTGATAGGTTTTTTTCAATGAATCAAATTTTGGGTTTTAATTTTTATTATTAAATTTAATCCATGCCACTCAAAATTTGCCACTTCATAGCCCCATTAAATATTTACGTATGCACTGAGATGATTCTAAAAAAAAAAAAAAAAGTATGCATTGAGACTAACACCTATGTGGTTCATGTATTGTGTTTTGATCAATGAAGTTTTTATCAACTTTAATAAAAAAATAAATTATATATATATATATATATATATATATATATATATTATAGGGTTCAACGAGCTCAGTACAATGAATTTATAGAGAGTGGGTCAGAAAACTAGGCCTTAATGAGTTGGATAACGATCAGAATGGAGTTAAAAGACAATCAAGCAAAAGCAAGAAGGACTTGTCTAAGTAAATTAACCCTTGGCACAATCTGAGAAGGTTAGTTCTTATATAAATTAATTGTTTAGGTTACAAATACAATTTTAATTGCTACAGTGCTTTCTCTCTCTATTTTTCGCTCCCTTTCTCTCTGGGTCTTCCCTCTAATTTATACTATCTCTTTCTTCTAACCTTCACCATACATGTGGATAGTAGATTGTTCATGTTGATCCTTGTCCCATCAGCATCCTTTTGAAGTCTTCGGGGATAGCTGTAAGTCTGCAAAATACTGTTCAGAGATTACTTTCTCATTAGTGTGACTAGAGGGTTAGCTTTAGAGCATTCAATGTGGTGGTAGCAGCTTTCTCTTAGATATTTTTGAGCTTCCATCTCTCCTGTATGTTCATAACTCATGTCCTTATTAGTGGAATTTCCTAGAAGGTCACTTTGAAATATAGGATATACATTTGATCTGTGTTTCGTTTATCAAAGGAGATACTCCTCTTCGGACCACCTCCCCCAACCTTTTTATTTGCAACATACTCATGGGACTCTAAGTTTAATACCCTCACTACTGTTTACTCATCCTTGGATGGACCAACCAACGTCCTTGGCTAAGGCCCAAGACCTAATATATAATTTTGGGCCCTTATCCCTACAATAGCCCCTCAAAACTTCGATTTTTCCCTCTTATCCGAGGAGAAAAAGTGGGGCTTTGATTTTTAAGAGTTAAGACCATTCATTTCCTTGGTTTACACACGTAGGAGTACCGTTTTGCACGCCCCGTAACTGTTTCTAATGTTTCGGAGCCCGTTTTGTTACTAACGTGGGAGTACCGTTTTGTTCCCTGCATCAAATGGTGAGACGCAGATTCTACGGTTGACATTTCTCCTTAAATTTTGAGCGGGATAACTTCCACTAAATTCTGCCTTCTATATAAGGTACCCAGGGAAATCATTTTTCCTCATTTCATATGTCTTTAAGCTCTCATGAGATCCCAAACACTTAGACCCTCAAGGCTTTCTAAGTTCCCAAATTTCTCAAGTCCTTTTCTTAAAAAATCTTTGAATCTTTTAAAGGTTTAGGGTTCAATACACGTGCTTATTCTCCTAAGTTTCTACCTCTTTAAGCTTTTTTCTCTTCGGCCAATCTCTTCGGCCTTCTATTCTTTGTTTTCTTTCTCTTTGAAAATTTCTTTCTCATCCTTTTAGCTCACCTAGATGGTTAGGTTCAAGCATCTCGTAGATACTCTGGTTGGCATGGAGGGCTTTAGGGCTAGGTACCACATTTCGCAGGGAGTAGCCCTACAGTATTGTGCCCCAGACCAAATACTTATAGATAGAAAAGATGGTGAAGTTGTCATTCCTATGATCGCCTTCATAGTGGGAAGAATGACGCTTCCCATTAGGTAGGGTGACCCGGGACTACCTAATCAACCACAGATTGTGCCCCCATTAGTGCACCCCTAACCTGTTTAGAGTCTTAGGGAGTGTAGATGCTCTTAATGAGTAGATGAACTTAAGTCTCACATGGCACGATGTCATTCACATGTACGAGTGTCATTCCCTTGCCGATGTGGGATTTTACCTCAAGTCTCGGTCCACCATTGTTAGAATGGTATCATGTTTTCCTAAGTCCAATAAGGGCATGAAGGATGATTACATGATTGCATCTGGGGAGTGACACGATGGTTTTCATTGCCCAACTCGGGAGGGAGAACCAGGTGGAGTACCCTAGGATTAGGTCCCTCAGCATGGGATTTAGCCCTTTTAGTTTTACTACCTTTCCCCCTTAACATTTTGTCTTCTTTTGATGGCGATTTTTGTTGGTCTAACCATGATTTCCTTATTGGAAGTTTTTGCAGATAAAAGGCACACTGCTCCAAGACTCAGCTTAGTCAATGTTCAGAGTCTCAACAAGTTGCTGAGGTCAGAGATATTTATAAGTGAAGATAAGCAACTGCGAGCCGTGCACTTAATACTCGATTATGAGCCTTTGTCAAACATATTCTAGGACGCGAGCCAAGCAATAAGAGGGAGTGATTCCAGACTAGCTTGTATAGATGTTTCTGTGCTTGGCTTCTTGGCCCGAAAAGACCTTCCACCAGTTAAACTGCCTTTTCAACGTTCTCCCCGAGAAGTAGCTGTTCCGAGGGAGGAAATAGCCTTTTTGCGTCTTTCCCTTGAGGTCGAGATTAACCAATTTCGCCTCAAAGAAAAAGGAGAGACGCCAGAAAG
Source organism: Quercus wislizeni (assembly GCA_023055345.1). Taxonomy (NCBI): domain Eukaryota; kingdom Viridiplantae; phylum Streptophyta; class Magnoliopsida; order Fagales; family Fagaceae; genus Quercus; species Quercus wislizeni. The sequence continues at coordinate 27,786,394 of JALGQJ010000005.1, forward strand.
GCCTGTGAAGCTCTCGGATTCTGAAGCTGAATTTGACAGATTCTCTGCAGCCCATTCTCCTAGACTTCTAGTTGCTCGGGTTGGTACTAGCTCCGAGGAAGAGGAAGGAATGACCTTGAACCTGATGAGAGACCTTAAAGACCTAGTAGTTGAGAGAAATAAGGGGTCATCGTCCAAGGAGGCCTCAAGGACCCAACTTCCTCCCAATCCTCTCATTTTCTCTCTTCCTTCCCTTTTTGGCCTGTACCCCGATCCAAACTTGTAAAAGAAGAAGAGGAAGGAGAAGGAGATCAAGGAGGGGGAGATTGCCCCACCGAAGGGCTCAAAGCAACAAAAAGCAAACAAAGATAGACAAAGGGAGATTTCAATAGAGAGTAGGGAGGCCGAGCACTTGGCCAATGTATGCCATTCGACTTGGAATCCCAAGCTGGAGTTGGACGGCACAACATTGCCCTAGAATTCCTCTATCAGGGAATTCCAAAAAGGCCATGCCTATCATGTGGCCGAGGTTTTAGAGCACCCCCTTCTCCTTCCCAAGGACATGGAAGCCTTGAGGAAAACAAGGCAGCCAGAACTTTTCCTATTCCTGAAGAGGGATCTGGCCATGGTAAGCCTCTAAGTACCCTTTATCTGTTTCCTTTCCCTTTTTTTTTTTTTTTTTTTTTTTGGTTTCTAACATATTCCTTTGTTGTTTATGTGCAGGCTATCCAGGAAGTTTTTATGGCCAAGAAATGGGTCAATGACGCCCGGAATGAAGCTAGGGTCAAGGCCAACCTCTATACCGAGGCTAACCGGGCCTTGGGGGCCTCTAAATAGAAAAATAAGGAGCTTGCGACAAGCTGACTACTGTGGACAGGGCATATCTGAGTGTCGAGGCCAGTTTCAAGAACGTGGTGATTAAGGCTGAGGACTAGTGCAAGTAGCTTCATATGACAAAAATAGAACTGGCCACCTAGAGACAGTTGGTCCTGGATCTTAAGGCTAAGTTGCAAAAAACTAAGGATGCAACTTGGGTGGCTGGAGAAGCTGCTGAGGTCGCAGAGACGACATCCTATGAAAGTGGGGTGCTGGACACAGAGACACGGTTGGCAGAAGAAGTGGCAGGGGTATGCAGGGATTACTGCATCGAGGTATAGGCAGAAGCGCTCAATCGGGCAAGAGTCCCTGCCACTTCTGAGTTGAGGAGCACTGAGAACATTTTCTTTCCTGAGGACATCCGAGAAGTTCCAGCGACGCTCCCCCCTTTCGCTGTTCTTACTCCCCCTCCTCCGGAGCAGCTCCCCTCCATCCAAGCCTCTTCTCCTGATGCTAAAGTCCCAATAGGGGTTGGTAAGAGTAAGGAGAAAGGGGGGTCCTCAGCTCGAGGATAAGGGCAAGGACAAGGAGGTCCAGCCATCGACCAAAGTCAACCGCTCCGAGGACGCTCTCACAATTAGGGATGTGGTCTCCAAGGCCAAGGATGCTGAGTCCAAGTCCAAGGTCGGGGAAACCAAATCTAAAGGCAACTGATCCCAGGGAGGACTTTTTTGCTTCATATTTCTGTATTATCATTTTTTTTTTTTTTTTTTGTGGCTATTCGCCACCAATTATAATGTACCTTACTCGTTTATTCAATGAAAAGACTTTTCTTTTTACTCTATGTGCCCTTACTTTTTGTGTCTTTAACTTTAACAATGTTGTAGACAGCAATGAACTACTGCTATTCTTTTAATAAAAGCCAACAGTAATACATTACTAATAACATAAATAAATTGGACAAGTACCAGCAATAAAGAGAATTATCACATACTTGTACTGAAAATTGAACCTTCTGCGAGGAAGGTAGAATCTTATAGAGATGAATAATATACCTTGAAAGAAATAAACAAGAACCTTAACTTACTTAAAGCCAGTGATCTTAGGAGTTGGGTATAACCTAGGATCTGCTTGACACTTATGAAAATAAGTGGATGTTACAAAGTGTTAATTTACCCAAAGCATGTGGTCTAAGGAGGCAGGCATGACTAAGGTTCTGTTTAACACTTAGAAAGATGTCATTAAGTACTAATTTACCCAAAGCTTGTGGTTTAGGGAGCCATACATGACTAAGGTTCTGTTTAATACTTAGAAGGATGTCATTGAGTGTTAATTTACCCAAAGCATGTGGTTCGAGGAGTCAATCATGATTAAGGTTTTGTTTAACACTTAGAAAGATGTCATTAAGTATTAATTTACCAAAAGCATATGGTATGGGGAGCCAAGCATGACTAAGGTTCTGTTTAATACTTAGAAAGATGTCATTAAGTGTTAATTTACCTAAAGCATGTGGTTCGTGGAGCCAGTCATGACTAAAGTTCTGTTTATCACTTAGAAAGATGTCATGAGGTATTAATTTACCCAAAACATATGGTCTGGAGAGCCAGGCATGACTAAGGTTTTGTTTAATACTTAGAAAGATGTCATTAAATATTAATTTACCCAAAACATGTGGTCTGAGGAGCCAGGCATGGATATGGTTCTGTTTAACACTTAGAAAGATAATAATGGGAAGTGCAATGCATTACATAATAAACAAGAATATGACAAAGGAAATTTTTATTATTAATAATAAATTTTCAGGTTATTTACATTCTAAGGGCGTGGTATTATCTTTTCATCTAGGTCTTCAAGAAAATACGCTCCTATACCAGCTACTGAGGTGATGCGATATGGCTCTTCCCAATTGGGCCCCAACTTTCCTTATACTGGGTTCTTTGTAGTACCTAGAATCTTTCTTAACACCAAGTCACCAGGTACTAATGGTCTTAACCTCACATTGGTATCATACCTTTGCTTGAGGTTATGTTGGAAATACACTAATTGGACCATAGCATTTTCTCTTCTTTCTTCAATCAAGTCTAAGCTTTTCTCTAGCAATCCATTGTTATCGCTCGAATTGAAAGTACTTGTTCTTAGCATTGGGAAACCAGTCTTTAGAGGAATAATAGCCTCGATTCCATAAGTCATCGAAAAAGGGGTCTCCCCTATTGACCTGCGAGGTGTGGTTCGATACATTCAGAGGACATGGGATAGCTCTTCCACCCATTTTCCCTTCACATCATCCAAACTCTTCTTGAGTCCATTCACTATGACCTTGTTAACAGTCTTGCCTTGTCCATTTCCTTGGAGATAAGCTGGGGTGGAATATCTATTCATGATTCCCAAGTCACAACAGTATCTCCTAAAGTATTTGCTATCAAACTGAAGGCCATTATTTGAGATGAGGGTATGAGGGACCCCGAATCGAGTGACAATGTTTTTCCAAAGAAATTTCTTAGCATCTACGTCCTTGATATTTGCCAAGGGTTTAGCCTTAACCCACTTAGTGAAGTAGTCCGTGTCGACTAACAAGTACCTCTTATTTCCTGCTGCCTTGGGAAAAGGGCTAACAATGTCTAAACCTTATTGAGAAAATGGCCAAGGGTTAGACAGGGGATTAAGGACTCCTCCTAGTTGGTGCATGTTTGGTTCAAATCTTTGGCATTGGTCACACTTCTTCATATACTTTTATGCTTCTTTCTGCATGTTTGGTCATCAGTAGCCTTGAGTGATGGCTCAGTGAGACAAAGATTTGCCACCAGTGTGGCTTCCACAAATCCCTTCATGTAACTCCTTAAGGAGTAGTTCTGATGCCTCAGGATGTATGCATAGTAAGTATGGCCTAGAAAAGGAGCGTTTGTATAGTTTTTGGTCCTTGGATAGCCAGAACTAAGGAGCCTTTCTCTGTACCTTGTTAGCTTCCGATTTCTTCTCGGGCAGGATGTCCTCCTTCAAGAATAACCATGGGGTCCATCCAGCTGGGGTCCATCCAGCTAGGCCCTACTCTAACTTAGTGAACATGGATCACCTCTCTCTTCACTTTTGTGGGCTTGCACAAGTCTTCTACAAGGATGACCCGAGGTAAGATCTGCATCGAGGAGGTTGCAAGTGTGGTTAGGGAATCAGCGTGTGTGTTTCCACTTCTAGGGATATGCAATAGGCTGAAAGATTCAAACCCTGATTGCAAATGCCTAACTTGGCCTAAGTATCCTTGCATTCTCACATCTTTTGCTTCTAACTTTCCCTTCACTTGGCCTACGACCAATCTTGAGTCTGAGAACATCTCCATTGCCTTTCTGCCCATTCTTTAAACCATGGCCATTCCTACCAGTAGAGCCTCATATTCAGCCTCGTTGTTTGTGGCCAAGAAGCCCAACCTTAATGATTTCTCAATGGTGATTTTTTCAAGAGAGACTAGAACTAGCCCCACTCCGAATCCCTTCTGATTCATTGTGCCATCAACATATAACTTCCAGAATAAAAGTTCTTGCAGGGAGATTGTGCCAACTGATTTTCTATCCATGCACTGTGTTTCTACCTCTTTCTCCAACAGGGATTCAGCGAACTCGGCCACAAAATCTGCGAAGACCTGACCCTTGACAAAGGTATGAGGTATGTATTTGATGTCAAAAGCCCCTAGGATTGTATCCCACTTGGCAATCCTCCCTGTGTAATCAGCACTCCAAAGTAGAGATCTTAGAGGAAGTTGGGTTAAGACAACAACTGTGTGTGATTCGAAATAGTGTGGGAGCTTACGTGTAGCGTGCACTACTGCCAAAATGACCTTCTCTAGTGGCAGATAACAGACCTTGGCCTCATGTAGTGACTTACTCACATAATAAATTGGCCTTTGTATACCACTATCAACTCGCACCAACACCAAACTTACAGCATGAGGGGCCACAACGATATAAGCAAACGGGACCTCATCCACCTCAGGGCTAGACATGATAGGTGGCCGAGAGAGGTATTCCTTAAGTGTTGAAAAGCCAAGGCACACTCCTCGGTCCACTCAAATCCTTTTCACTTATTCATCAACAGGAAGAAGGGTCTGCATCTATCCACTGACTGAGAAATGAACTGGTTCAAGGCAACAGTCATTCCTATTAGTTTTTGGACCTCCTTGGGATTCCGAGGTGGTTGTAGATTGTTAATTGCCTTAATCTGGTCAGGATTGACCTCAATTCCACGATGAGTGACCATATAGCCTAGAAACCTGCCTGATCCCACTCCAAAATAACACTTAGAAGCATTAAGGCATAACTTGTGTTTCCTCAGTATTTCAAAAATGTTCCCAAGGTCTCCCACATGCTCGAACACTACCTTACTCTTCACCACCATATCATCTATGTAGACTTCAATATTCTTGCCCAATTACAGCTCAAACATCCTGGTCATCGTCTTTTAATAGGTAGATCCTGTGGTTCTCAAACCAAAAGGCATCGCTTTGTGGTGCTAGTTTTCAGTGGGAGCGACAAAAGCTGTCTTCTCCTGATCATCCAAGGCCAGTGGTATTTGATGGTATCCTTGGAAAGCGTCTAAGAAACTCTTTCAAGGCATAGGGAAAGGGTCTTTTGGACAGGCTTTGTTTAAATCTGTGAAGTCTACACACACTCACCACTTCCTATTTTTCTTCTTTACCACCACAGATTGACTAGCCATTCAGGGTAGAACACCTCCTTAATGGCCCAAGCTTGCTTAAGCTTTGTCACCTCGTCTTTAACAGCATCAGAATGCTCATTGGATGAGCGTTGAGGTAGTTGCTTTTTGGGGGTGACAGATGGATTAACATTCAAATAATGACAGATGAAGCTTAGATCCATCCTTGGAGCCTCGTAAGTGTTCCATGTGAACACATCAACATTTCTAATGAGAAACTCTATCAACTCCTTCTTTTGAGGCGGCAGCTTAACCTAGACCTGAAAAAACTTCCCTGGATCGTCATCCATAGCAATTTTTTCTAAATCCTGACATTTCGCCTCCTTGGCTGGTCCATTGACAGGCAACATCAGAGTTTTGATTGCTATAAGCCTTTTTCAATAGAGGTTGAGGGCTCAGCTTTAGGCTAATGTAAGATGGCGGCTACTAGGCATTGCCTAGCCGTGGATTGACTCCCAACAATCTCTTCAATCTGGCCTTTCGGCTCTTAGGGCATGAAACCAGGGTCTGGCCACAATGGCCGTATAGGGGGAATAAATGTCCACCACAATGAAGTCCACATCCACCACTTTTGAGCCAGACTACACAGGTAGTCTAATCTGACCCCTCAGAATGACAACCTTCCCATTAAAGCTTATCAAAGGAGAATCATAGGCTGTTAAATCCTCGGGTCTCAAGTTCAGCCCCATGTACAAATAGGGATACATAATCTTAGCACCACTGCCCTGGTCTACCATCACCCTTCTCATGTCATACCCCCCAATCTTGAGCGTGATCACCAAAGCATCATCGTATGGCTGTATGGTCCTAATCTTATCCTCATCCGAAAAACTTAACGCTGGTTGGATACCCATTCTAGCCCTCTTCGGCTCAGAATTAGAGTACTTAGCGGATAGCTGAGCCTCATACATTACTCTGGAGGGACAAGAACCGGTCCTTCCTAGAGTAGCAAATATGATATTTATTGTGCCCAAAGAAGGTCTTGAAGAAGCATCTCTTCGGGGTTTTGAACCTGTTTAACCCCCCTAATTACTGGAATGATGCAAAAGCTGCTTCAACCTTCCTTCTCGGACCAGCTGGTCCAGATGATCTCATAAATTTCTACATTCCTTGGTGGCGTGTCCCTGGTATTGGTGGTATTGCCAATAAAGGCTCTGATTGCGCCTTATGGGGTTTCCTCCCATCTTATTTAGCCATTTAAAGAATGACTCATTCTTAATCTTTTTCAGAACCTGGTGCACCGATTCTTGGAATACCGTATTAACCACCTGAGTATTAGTAGGCCCTGACTACCCAGCAAAGTCTCTCCGAGGTCGGTTATTGTTGTATCAGTTCGACCTAAAATCCCTCATCTCTTGAGGGATAACTTAGCTTTCCCCTTACCCTGTTGGTGGTTTTCCTTGACCCTTTTATACTTATCAATTCGATCCATGAGTTAGTGCACATTGGTGGTAGGTTTCCCGGTCAAAGACTTCCTTAAACCGTGCTCGGCTGGTAGGCTGACATTGAAAGTCCTGATGGCCACATTGTCAAAGTCACCATCTATCTCATTGAACACCTCTTAGTATTTGTCCAAGTATGTTTTCAAGATTTCCCCCTCTCGCATGGTTAAGGACGGTAGGGAATTCAAGGGCCGAGGAACCCTATTACAAGTAATAAAACGAGAGCCAAATGCCTGGGTAAGCTCCTTAAAGGATTCTATGGAACTTGCCCTCAGGCCATCGAACCACCCCATCGTCATAGGTCCCAGACTGGATGGGAATACCTTGCACATTAAGGCTTCATTTTTGGAATGGAAAGCCATTCTCTGGTTAGAGTGGCTCACATGTTCCACAGGGTCCATTCGACCATTGTAAATGGTGAATGTTGGTTGATTGAAACGCCGAGGAAGTCTTGCCCTTTCAATCTTGCGCGTGAAAGGCGACTTAGAGATTTGGTTCAATGTCTTGCTCATAGCATCGTTTCCCAGGCCTTTGCGAGGTGGGCTCTTATACCTACATTCATGATGGTGCTCCTTGTCATAGGAGATAGACTCATTGGGTGGGATTCTTGTCCTACGTCTATAACTAACATCCTCTTTATTATCAGTAGAAACGACAGATTTGGAGGGGGTTCGCTTCCGCTGTGAATAACGCAACTTCTTCTTTAAACGGTCGATCTCCCGCTGCATGGCCCTAGCATTTTGCTCTTGAGAGACATGACTCCCACCTTGAGAGTGGCCTCCACTAGTATGCGTGGTATGCACACTAACTTCCTGGTCCCTTCTATGCTTAAGATTAAGGAAATTATCTTGACGTTGGGACCCTATGGATTCTTCTTGGTGTAGACCTGATCCTTCCATGGTCAACCGTTACACTCATTATCACACAAGTTCTTCCTATAGACGACGCCAATTGTAGGGTCACATTTTGGAGCCCAAGCCCAAAATGTAAATGGATATCGGTCCAACGAGCCTAATACAATAAATTTATAGAGAGTGGGTTAGAAAACTAGGCCCTAATGAGTTGGATAACGGTCAGAATGGAGTTAAAAGACAATCAAGCAAAAACAAGAAGGATTCATCTAAGTAAATTCACCCTCAGCACAATCCGAGAAGGTTAGTTCTTATATAAATTAATTGTTCAAGTTACAAATACAATTTTAATTGCTACAGTGCTTTCTCTCTCTATTTTTCGCTCCCTTTCTCTTAAGGTTTTCCCTCTAATTTATACTATCTCTTTCTTCTCACCTTCACCCTACACGTGGACAGTAGATTGTTCATTTTGATTCTTATCCCATCAGCACCCTTCTGAAGTCTTCAGGGATAGCTGTAAGCTGAAAAATACTGTTCAGAGATCACTTCCTCATAAATGTGGCCAGAGGGTTAGGTTCAGAGCATTCAATGTGGTGGTAGCAGTTTTCTTTTAGATATTTCTGAGCTTTCATCCCTCCTGTACGTTCATAACTCACATTCCTATTAGTGGAATTTCCTAGAAGGTCACTTTGAACGATAGGATATACATTTGGTCTATGCTTCGTTTATTCGAGGAGATACTCCTCCTCGGATCACCTCCCTCAACCTTTCTATTTGCAACATACTCATGAGACTTTAAGCTTAACACCCTCACTACTGTTTACTCGTCCTTGGACCAACCAACGTCCTCGGCTAAGGCCCAAGGCCCAATATATAATTTTGGGCCCTTATCCCTACATATATATATATAAGGTTAAATATTTAAATTATTCTTTCCATCCTTAAAATATAGTTATTTTTGAATATTTTGGTACTAAAAAAAAAAAAAAAAAATTCTACTCATATTACTTTGAATTTAGTTATTCTATCTACTCCTGTTCAAACATATGCAAGATTTGAACCCCCATCATCTCGAGCAGCTTATTTAGGGTATTCCTGTGGCCCAAATCTCTCGCCTCCCAGATTCCTTCCTCTGGCCCCATAATAATGGGATCTGTTCTATAAAATCGGCCTCAAAATTCCTCTACCATAAACACCAAGTGCCTTGGGATAAACAAAACTGGAGCTGGATATGGACTATCCCATGCCCCAAAAAGATTCAACTCTTCCTCTGGAAAGCTATGCATAAGCGTCTGCCCACCAACCACTTCCTAGCCATTACCCATAGACACCCAAATGGTCAATGCCCTCGATGTCATTCCCTTGAAACGACCATTCACATCTTACGAGATTGCCCCTGGGTGAAGGATGCCTGGATCCACTCCCCGGGCATTTTGCCTTTGACTTTTTTCCACATGCCGCTTCAAGCTTGGCTCCGTAGTAACTCTACTAGGGACACAGTAATGCCACCCACCCAACCTCCTTGGCGCACTTATTTTCCGTTTCTTTGTTGGAAGCTATGGCTTGCTAGAAACGACCGTATCTTTAACAACAACTCTCGGTCCCAACAGGGACTTATCCACGCTACTGTAAATGCAGCTACTGAGTTCCATTTCCTAGCGGGGCCAGTGCACCATAGCAATGTCACAATCTCGCAAGTCATCCGGTGGCAGTTTCCCCCTGATCCCTTCATTAAACTTAACACTGACGGTAGTGCATTAGGAAATCCGGGATTGGCTGGAGCGGGAGGCCTTTTGAGAAACAGCTTAGGCGATTGGCTTTTAGGTTTTTCCCTTCACTTGGGTATTTCCTCAAATAATATGGCAGAATTGGCGGCCGTCCGCCAGGGACTAATATTAGCATGGGATATGGGATTTAGATCCATTCACCTTGAACTTGACTCCATGACAGTTGCCACTTGGCTAAATACAACATCTGAAAGTTACCCTACTAATATATTGCCTTTAATTTCTGATTGCAGGAACCTCTTGGCTCGGGCTTGGGAGGTGCACGTGCTTCACGTTTTCCGTGAAGCAAATGCTTGTGTGGATGCTTTAGCGAAACGGGGAGCACGCCAACACCACGTTTTGTCTGTTTATAGCTCCTGTCCCAGTTTTGTCTATGTATGTTTTGTTAAGGGATATGGCAGGCCTTGGGTCTAACAGAATATGTACCCAACGGCCCACAGTTGGTGATGTATGAACTCTTTATTTATTAAATAAATCCTCCGTTTCCATCAAAAAAAAAAAAATGTCTTCTAAAGATCCAAGAAAATTGCCAAGGTCTTTATCAAGGCATATGACGATTGATAGTGGGTCATATATATATTTCTCAATTGCAATTTGTAATCTCACATATATGGAAGATCTAAACGCGGAATAAATGAACTATGTCTAAACAAGGGCAAATAGAAAGAGACTTCTGATATTGTAATATGCAGAAAAACTCATTGGTCAAATAAAGTTGCCCATATCTAGCGTGTAACTAAGAACCTTGAATGCAACTTCCACTGACGCGTCTTGTAAGTTTTAAATTCTAACCTACCCAAACCAAACCAAAATAAAACACTTACAGTCAAACAATAAATGAAACTGGAGTAATATAACAGGACACAAATTAGCTTCAGTGCATAGAAACCAACATGATACGGACACGTATCCATGAGTGCACTGAGGCATTGGATTATATTTCTACTGGATTATATTTTTCTCTTTGCAAGGGAAGTCCAAGTCAATTCGAATGTGCAATTTGACGCGTACGATTTGAAGGTAGAATGATATAACGTATGTGGAATATAACAACGAGTATGCCACCGACAATTCTAACACGTACAATATTGGAAAAAATGGGCAAATGTCCTTTTTGTGCAAAATATACAATGTTTTGCCATTTTTTCCAAATTATTTAGGGAAGTGTCCTTCTTTAAAACTCGATTTTTAGACAATTGAATTATAACGAATTGAAAATTATAAAAAAAAAAAAAATTTACTAGAACTTGAGTTCTATGCAATTTTTTAAAGCCTTATAGTGGTGTTTTAAAATATGCAAGTTTTTTTTAAGTTTGATCGCTCCATATGGAGCCCTATAGTGGCGTTTTAAAACATGCAAGTTTGTTTTTTGTTTTTTGTTTTTTTTTGTTTTTTTTTTTTTAAGTTTTACCTATAGCTACGTTTCATGGAGGCCTATAGTGGCGTTTTTTATGGAACTCGAGTTCCATGCATTTATTCTTTTATTTTTTAAGTTTGATCGCCCCATACTTGATTTTCTACAAATCGAGTTTTATATTGAAACTCGATTTTGAGAAAATCGAGTTACAAAAGAGGGGCATTTCCCTAATTAGTTTGAAAAAGGAGACAGAATGTGTTATATTTTGTGCGAAAAGGGCATTTGCCCATTTTGGCTGACAATATTTGCAATAAGTAAAAAAATCATAAAACCTATATACAAGGTTTAAAAAAAAAAAAAATTCATTTTATCGTTTTAAATTATACTTTAAATTACACTTTGCATCATAAACTTTTCGAATGTATGGTTTGCACTCTAAACTATGACCCTTGTTAAAAAAATCAGTATTTACATCTAATAAACCTAAGTTGAGTAATGCTACAGGTATAAACTATTTTACATTTTTTTTTTTACAAACAGCTGATGTGGTAAGTGATTATTAGTAAGTACAAATATGATATTAGTGGTAGGCTCAACTGAGAACTAGCAAGAATTTTCCGTATCTACATTTTGTAAAAATATAAAAAAATTAAAATAATTTGTATCTATAGCATTGCTTCAAGTTTTAGACAAACCCATATATGTAGGAAAAATCAAGATCCTGCATGACACAAACAAAACAACAAATTTGTGATATGTACTAAACTTTTGTCGGCAAGTTGAGATATAAAGGGATTAGTAGGCGTTTGTAATCACACAGGGAGTAGGAAGCTATAGGAATATCCTCCATCCCATAGTGCCTAGATAAGAATAGGATTGTAAATAAATCAAGCTATTTATGAACAATTCGAGTTTGGCTTGAGAAAAAACTTATTTATGTTCATTTAATTAGCATTCGAACCAAGCTTAAACCTAAGTTTAGACTCGATTATTAAATGGGTCAAGCTCAAATATAATAATGTATTCGTGAATATAAGAGGTCAATTTAATTGTATATAATATTATATTCTTATGTATAATTGGCTTAAAATATATTTATATAAACTTGAATTTGAATTGTATAAGTTTGTAAATAGGTTGATATGATATTAAGTGATTATTTATAGTTTTTCGATGATATAAGTGATCAATTCGTAGTAAAAAATCATAGATTTAGGAAGGTGTAAAACATTTTATTCATAATTTTGCTATATATAGGAAAATAATAAGTTAATTAAGTAGCTTGTGAACAAGCTTGAGTTTACTCGACAAGTGTTGTGAAATTTTAAAATACTCACAAGTGTATGAACCGTACCGAAGTATAGTTGGACAAGAACGAGGTCGTACCCACAGGGACTTGTATGAACATAGGAAAATTAATCAATTCTTAACCAAATTAATCCTAATCTAGTTTACTAAAAATTGGCTTTTCTGAGATTAAATAAACTAACTAAAAAATTAAACTAAGCAAAGATATAATATAAAGCAGTAAAGAGATGTAAACAATCTACAGAAAGGAATTAAGGTTTTGGAATCCGCCTTGTAAGTCATATCAGCATATATTTATGATTATTAATTTTTCCCAATTCACTACATGATAATCTAGAAATCAATCTTGTTATCATGGAAAATATCATCATTAAAATCCTTATTTTAAAAATCTAAAGCATGTTCTTCTTCGCTTCTTCAGTATAAAACCAAATCATCAATTGTATCCATAGCCAAACAAATCACAAGATATATCCAATTCTAAAAATCAAATCATAAATTGTATCCATTGACAAACAAATCACAAGCGATATCCAATTTTATAATCAAGAATTAATAAATCAAGCATTCAATTAATTAAGAAAAATCCTAAATAATGAGAAAAACATTATTGAACTCATATCTAGAATCCCATCTTAGTCAATTGATATGAAGCAAGAACAATTTAAATCATTAAAGAACAATTATTGTGGAAAAAATAAAATCACATAAATATTACTAATAATCCTGAACAAGGTTTCATCCTCAACCCTAATTATAAATTTAGCTACTCATGGTAATTGAAATAAAACACAAGAATAAAATACTAAACATTAAACTAGACAAATAAAATAAAACTAACTGTCATGGAAGAAAACCAAAGAAGTAGCCGCAGCTCTCTATGTTCAGACCCCAGCCCTAGCACTAGCCTCCCTGAATTTTGCCTTAAAGAGCCTTTAAATAGGTAAAGGAATCCTATTACAAGTTGAATTTCCATTTGGAGAAATTCTCTAGGCTTCACTTAACCGATGGTTTTGGCCCATTTAGCTTCAGAATTCGGACTTTTGGTAAACCACAAAGTTGTAGCCCTTTAAGTTAAATTTCCAGCCCAACTTGAATCACCTCGATTGGACATCTGAGCCAAAAGTTATGCCGAAAATACTAACTGATGTGCAGGCTGGAATCCTAATCCGAATTGGACTTGGATTTGGTGCAAATTTCCTTTGATTTCTTGCTCCAATTGAACTTAAATTTGATTGGGTTGGTCTTCTCTTGAATTCATGTCTGGTTGGATGTAAGTTGGCTTGATTCAATTGGCCTAGCCCCACTTTGCATGTAAAGTCTTTGTTACCTGCAACACAAAGATATTATATAATTAATCACAAAATAACATAAAAGTAAGGCTAAATACGTAGATATGTAAGTACTTTATTGTATATATTTCATGCACATCAACAAGAAACCAAACCAAGCTTGAATATGTAATCTTATTTGGTGATGAGTTCAAGCTTAATTTTTGTTTGAAATAAAATCAAATGAATAAGTTTAAACTTTTAATACTCATTTCAACTCGGTTCATTTATATTCCAAGACAAGAATTCTTTAATATTGTAATATATATGTTGGATGCCGTTTGAAGGTGAGGTGATTCAAACTTACAGGGGGCTACAAACCCAACAAAATAAAATATTTTGGCACTTGAATGTTGAAATATAAATTAACAAAATTTTTATTATAAATTAATAAATTAATTAACAACAGTTTTATAGGTGAGATTGAAACAATTTAAGCATCTGTGAGATTTGAATTCAATAGTTAAAGCTAGAATTTCAGTTTGGTGGGGGTAGTGGGGGGTAAGAATCACAAACAAATTAAAAGCAAAATTATTCTTAAATATATTAGTCTATATTAACAGTTAAAGGAAAAAAAATTGTAAACTAATGTAATCGTCATACAAAGTTTTATATAAATGTATACGATTATTTATATTTTTCATATCTAGCTTAATTTACTCATTACATGTGGTCAATGTTCGTTATAATCTCAATTAACTACAAGTATATCTTTCATATAATTAAAATAAAGAAATAAAAATAATCAATTAGTAATTACTAACAATAATAAATAAATCAATCTAAATACATAATTTTAGATATTTAATTTGATTCAATAAAATAAACTAATCTAAAAGTGTTAGTAAATATACCTACAAAATTGTATATAATTAAGTCAGATAGCCTTGTTGGCTTCAAAAATATATTGAATTCACAATTTTTTTTTTTAAAGCTTTAGGGTTTGTTTTTTCCCATATATGAACATTAAATAGTTGTTGTAAGAAATGTTGTTAAAATTATAGTGTTTGTAGCATTACTTATTTTTTTTCCCGTATATGAACATTAAATAGTTGTTGTAAGAAATGTTGTTAAAATTATAGTGTTTGTAGCATTACTTATTTTAAAATAAGTACTGCTACAAACACTATATTTTTTTTGGGGGGGGGGGGGGGGGGGGGTGGATAAGCAATAAATCTCATGACTGAAGAGTGAAGTGGGAAAAGATATCTCAGTCTCAAGGTGCTTGTACCGGGTTCTACTGGGTGTGCTTCCTAATTCGAGTCCGGCTATTTGCACTTTGAAAAAAATTCCCTAGGCTAGCAATTTACCCCACTATGGACTCACCCGTCGCGAACAGTGATTAGTTTTTGGTTAAAAGTTTTGAGGACACACTGTGCAAAAGAAAAAAAAAAAGTGGGAAAAGATAAAATTAAAGTGATATGCTTTTAACTTTTGTAGGTAAAGGACCATTTTTTCTTTATAGTGTCATTTCAAAACACCATTTCAATTGTGTATCTCGTACACATTGTGTAACTATCACCATTCTTTAAGTTACATGTTACCAGTTTTTAGTTGTTCAAGGAAAGAGGTTGTTTTGTTTTTCTCAATGTCAAGGGGGACCATAGTTTTCTCATAATACCATAACTAAAGAAAGTAGAGTAATTTTTGGAGGAATCAAATAGTCTCAAAAATATTATTTCTAACAATCAATTGCAATGGTTTTGAATGTAGACATGTGATCAAAACACATGATAAATTCTTTCGTATTATATGGAGTTCAAATCATGCTAGCGTTAATTGATTGAAAGACATACCCGTAAATCTTATGTTAATGTACAGTAAAAATTATGGAGAGAAAAAAGGGTTCTTACACCCCTAGTGTTCTATATCAATGTATAGCTTTATTCTCTAAAACATTTATATTCAGATGTATTGTTTAAAAATAGTGGGTTGTGTGTGTGTGTGTAAATGCGCGCAAACCTTTGTAAGTTAAGCGAGTTCAATTTTTAAGTAATTTATTTTTTACGGATCATAATGGCTCATAAAAACTTATATGTTAATATGTGACTTTTGACAAAATTCATTGTGTAATAGTGAAATTAGTTTCAAATGAATGTAAGATCCTTTTGGATATATATCGTTGTTAATTTTTTTTAAACCTTCTCCCCTCTCCCCTTGTATGTGTGTTAAAATACTCAGTATTCTAAAAAAAAAAAAAAAAAGTTTCAAATGAATGTATGAATATAGATCCCGTAGTCTCAAAATATTATGTCCAACAATCCAATGTAATGGTTTTGAAAGTAAATAATGGTTTAAAACAGGTGATATATAATTTCATAAAATATGTAGCATTAATTTATTTAAAGACATAGTGTATACTGTATAGTGTTATAAGGGGAAGCTATTGATGAAAAACCAATGTTAATGTAGAATAAAAATTTTAAAAAATGGCGTTCTCACAAATTTCGATGAGACATTTCTTGAAACCAACTTAATTAATAAGCTCAATTGTGTTTTTTTTTATAAAGAAAAATATAATTATATTAAGAGGAAAAAAACAGGGGAACCGTTCCTATCTCCATCAAGTGCCTAACACATTAGAAGGAATAGAGGAGATGGGATGATTCCAACTTTGCTAAAAGAGGAGGCCCAATAACAAGTTGGTGAGCTCTTGTATTTGCCTCACAGAGAACATGAGAAAATGACCAAAAAATGAAATGAAGAGACCAGACTACCGAGTAAATTTCATATGTATAGTTTTGGAGAGGGTTAATCACATAAAGTGCATCTAATGGCGGAGCCAAGGGTCAAGAGGGGGAAATTGCCCCCCTTACCCTGCCAAGAAATATCTCTATATATACGTGGCATGGCCTTGTGTTAACCCATGACTACCGAGTAAACTAAATCGCCTAAACTATGCAAAAACAAAACAAAGCCTAGCTTGCACAACGACCAAAGTTTCAATATAAAAGATTTCTTAAATTTAGGTTATTTCAAAGCAAAGTTTTGATATTATATCCACAAAAAATCAAATGACGAATTGCATACAATCCGGTTCTTGAATAATCTAATTAGTGTATATGTGGCACTCAATTTGTCAAGTTAGATTTGGTATGATGTGTTGGAATTTAGTGTTGAAATGCCAAATTCATTGACGGTGAAATTTCAAATTTTAAATGCTTTACGTTACCTTAGTATGGAATGCCAAAGCAATTTAAAATTTCTCTCCCAAAAAAAGGAAAAAAAAAAAAAGTTTAACTATGGTTTTAAATTTTTGATATTTTGCAATATTACATTTAATGATACAAATTCTTCTAACATTGTTTGAATCTTAAGTCACAGTCGGTTTGAATGATATATTTCATTTTGATCTCAACACCGTTTCTTTTTATGTCACCAAAATTCACGCAGTTTCATCCCTGTCACTGATGATTTCTAGTTATCTACTAGTGCCTTTACTATTTCTTGAATGTCTTGCGCGCCACTTTCTGGTGGTCTCACTACTTTAGGAAAGTTTCTGCATTTACATCAACAAATGCCCAAAGGGCTGATCAAAATGGAGAAAAAAAAAAGCCCAAAGTAAAACTAAAGGAGCCAGGCATTTCATATGTGTTATATGGATAAAGCCTAAGTTCACCCAATGACCACTATCCTAAGATACCGTTAAAAGTGAACAATGACTTACATGAAAAGTTCGGAACACACACCGCACAAACATGTTTTTAGAAGAATTTGAGGTCTAAAAAGCATTTTGAATTTTTTTTTTTTAAATTAAATGAAACGTAATAAAAGGTCTAAGGTGTAAATTACCCCCCAAAAATATGTCATTTCTATGTGCAAGGTTCCGAAGTCATTGAAAAGTCACAAGATCTATGTACCCAACCTACAACAAATACTGTTCTAGAAAACTGACCCTTGTAGAAGTTTCTTATTAGTTAATTACGCGGAAAATACTGATCTGAGAGGGAAAAGTTTCGTAATTGCTACGCAACCTGACATAGGCCAATCCTATATAAACACTGGATCAACAACACAGTTAATTCAATGCAAAGTCTGAGCAAGAAAATAACATAAACCATGGCTCACCTCTCTATCTTCCTCTCCTCTCTTCTAGTCCTAGCAGTCCTCCATGGTGCCCATGCAGTTGAATACACTGTCATAAACCGAGCACAAACAACCCCAGGTGGTGCACGCTTCAGAAACCAGTTGGGTGCCGAGTACACTAGGCAGACAATGGAATCTGCCGCCAACTTCATCTGGAACATCTTTCAGCAAACCAGAGAGTCAGACAGAAAGAACTATCAAAACGTGAACTTATTTGTTGAGGAGAAATTATCTATAGAAAACGCACTAGCCGAAACTTCAGGGAACGAAATTAAAGTTCGTGCAAGCTACATCGAAGGCATAAAGGGAGATATCAAGTGGGACTTTAATGGTGTACTTTACCATGAAATGGTACACGTGTGGCAGTGGAATGGTCAAAGATTGGCTCCAGTAGGATTGACTGAAGGAATTGCCGATTATGTGAGGCTAAAGGCAAACTATGCGCCTAGCCACTGGGTCAAGCCTGGGGAAGGAAAAACATGGGATCAAGGCTATGATGTTACAGCAAAGTTTCTAGATTACTGCAATGGTCTTAGAGATGGGTTTGTGGCTGAACTCAACAAAAAGATGAAAGATGGTTATAATGACAGCTTCTTTGTGGACCTGTTAGGGAAGCCAGTTGATCAGCTTTGGAGCGACTATAAGGCCAAGTATGGAATGGGAAATTAGGGTCTTAGATTCTTAGCTAGCTGTTTTTAATTCTTGTGTATCAATTAATGTGATATAATATTATATCTTAGAATAAGTGAGAGTTGGGGTTGGAACCCAGATTCTCTTTATGGAGAAAATTAGAAAATATTATTTAGTTATGAGTCTTTGCATGTATCAATATGATTTAGTTCCATTATGTATCGTAGCTGTATAAATTCTCGTGTATAACTGTGATTTAGATGCAATGTATTCATTGTCATCATAAAATAAATAGCCTTCAGAAATAAATTTAGAGCACAACTTGTTACTTATTAGGATGAGTTTGATAGGAGAAATATCTTTCCCAATACTTTTTTAGAACTTGTTCATCAAGAATGCTATAAAATATCCCAAAACTCAAAACACGTGTTTGGTAAATTTTTTCAAAATTGCATTATACAAAAGTGCATTTTTCAGCTCAAAAGATTTCCGCACTTTGGCACGGTAGCTTTGAGCTGCACACACATTTTCTCAAAACAAAATTATTACCATTGGTGGGTTTCTCTTTTTCCTAAATTGCCCATAGTTTTTATTTTTTATTTTTTATTTTTTCTGTTCCTCTATGTTGCTGTGCTGCAGCATCTCATCTTCTTCTTCATCTTCTTTTTTTGTGCTGCTTCTTCCTCTTCTCTTCTCTATTTTTTTTTTATTTTTTATTATTTACGTCTTACATATCTAATCTCAAAAAAACCTTTTGAATTCGGTAGAGTTTTTAATAAATGGAACATATGGAGTAGAGAGAGGGAGAGAGAGAGAGAGAGAGAGAGAGCTCAAACTTGTGTGTGTGTGTGTGTGTTTTGGGGGGGGGGGGGGCTTTGTGTGGAGGAAAGTAAAATAAAAGGAAGATAAGAAGATGAGGACGAAGTGAACGAGCGGATGAGAAAAATGTGAAAGAAAAAAAAAAGTTTTTGGGTTTGGGAAAAGCAACATGGAAGAAAATATAGAGAGTAAGAACACAGATTATTTCACAATTTTTTTTTCACAACTATGATGTTATAGAGTATGTGGTGGAGAAAAAATTGTGGGTACATGTATAATTCTAGAACAACTCATTTAAAAGATAAGTGTTAATAAAATTTTATTTTACAAAGATTAATTTTAAATTAGTATTGTGAAAATATTGTGACATTTTATTATATCTCTAAACTTTTTAAATTAGTATTATTTTTCTTTAGAAAAAAAATAGTACTATTGACAGAATATTTTTATAACAATTTCATAATAAAGTTTACATAGTAAGTTGTTATTAGTTCTCATCCATACCTACTAGTGACATTTTTTTTTTTTTTTTTCCTATCATTAACAACTTGTCATATAGACTTTGTTGTGAAATTTTTGTGAAAATATTGTGTCCATAACTTGCATTAAGAGAGGTAATAAAAAAAAAGAATTCTCTTTATATAGACATCTTTTTGATAATTTACCTCTCAAATTGCCACTTTTTTTTTTTGGATAAGTAATAAGACTTATATTGAAAAAAAATGAACATTGTGTTCACGATGGTGAACACTTTGAACAATGAAACAAATACAATAAGATCAAGAGCTAAAGGAAATAGAAACTAAAAAATCAGTTATAGCAGTATAGTTAGTACACCCCCAAATACAAGTCCAAAGAAACAGAGTACAAAAAAGTAAACATTTTAAATGATCCAAAGTTCTTGCCTTGTCTTCAAAAATGCGGGCATTATTTTCCTGCCAGACTAACCATATTAAACATGTTGGGACCACGTTCCAAATGATTGAAAGATACTTTTCAAACCAGTTTCTCCAAATAAAGAAAAAAGATTTCACTGACCTTGGCATTACCCATTGAATCCCAAACACTACAAAAACTTCACACCAAAAGGCATGAGAGAACTTATAATGAAGAAGAAGGTGGTCCACTGATTCCCCATCGCAACAACACAAGCAACACCTATTAACCAAAAACTGACCTTTCTTAATAAGGTTGTTAATGGTGAGTATCCCATCATTAGTTGCTGTCCATAAGAAGAAAGACACCCGTTTAGGCACTTTAGTATGCCATATATACTCCCAAGGAAAGGCATTAGTGGTAGGACTAGATAATAGCTTATAAAAAGAGCGCACATCAAAAACATCAGATGTAGTCAATCTCCAAACCAGCTGATCATCCCTCTCACCCCTCGGCATAGAGGAATAAATAAACTCAAAGAATGAGTAGACAGTAGTTGCCTGCCAATCCTGAGGACCATGACGGAACAATAAATTCCAGCTCCTACCTCCTTCTGAATTTGATACAACCAAGTCAGAGACCCATGCTTCTTTAGAAACAGAGCAATCATACATGGAAGGGAAGAGTTCCTTCAAAGAAGTAGGCCCATACCATGGGTCATGCCAAAAACTAACACGGCTACCCTCCCCCACATTATACAAAATCTGGCTAAAGAACTTCTCTGATCCTTCTTTAATACTCCTCCACATCCCACACCCATTAGCACCTCTTACCCCTTTAGTGCACTTAGTTTTTTCAAAAAATACTTTTTAATAGCTTTTATTAAACACTTAGCTTTTACAAGAAGTCTAGTTTCATACCGCACTTTTTTAAACCCCCACTTTTTCAAAAAACACAATATCAAAAAGCAAAACCAAACTCACCCTTAGCATATCAAAAAGTTACTTTATTCATTTTAACAACTCACTTTACAAAACACCAAACATCAAAAGTTCTATTATTTTACCATTTCATTTAAATATATATATTTTTTTAATTCTTTCTTTACGTTTTCTTTATTCTTTATTTATTTTTTCAATTAACTACCATAACTAACTACCACAAGTACCCTGCAACATTACTCTCACCCTTAGCTTTTTTTTTTTTTTTGGAATTCATTCTCTTAGCCTTCAATAATTGATAAGAATCCATAAAACACTAGCATCATTTATCAAAGAAACAATAATAGGATGATCACTTATTAAATGGAACATATCCATTTTCATTTATATGGTTGAAATTTTGCATCAAGTTTGAGATGTTAGCAACCATAATTTTTTCCTGCCAACTAGGTGTGCAACTAAAATTACAAAATTCTGAAGCAAAATTAGCTTTGACCGCATCTTCCACCAAGCCATTGTACTCTTTTACTATTACACATAAACAAAATTCTGAAGCAACCAAGCCATTTAGCTTTGACCGCATCTTCCACCAAGGCTTCTTGAGTTGCTGCATTAGCTGTTGATGCTCCACTGCTGGCAGCAGCTATCCAGCAGCTACCCAGTGCAGAAAAACCAATGCAGAGGAAAAAACAGAAGTTAAATTAAACCGACGCAGAATAAGAAAACAGCAGCCCACACTCTGTAGGCCAGCTATCCAGTGCAAAAATCCCGCAGCTACCGAGTGCAGAGGAAAAAACAGCAGTTAAATTAAAACCAACAGAAACAATATCCAATATAGATGGGATGAGGTAGTATCAAATTATCTTAAAGTCCAGCAAAAATCACATCAATTGAACTATTAATCAAGCCAAAAAATTTTGTAAGTCACTTGGGGCATCTAATGAAGACCAGCGTTGGTATGAACCCTAAGAACACATGACCAACAATGTCTCTAGACTCAAACAGAAATAATAGAAAAGAAGATGCTATTACACAACTAATTTCTAAATTCTTTTGCTAGCTAAGAAAATGCAGGTAAAGAGAAAAGAAAGAAATAAACTGACAAATCTTTTTGATTGATAAATTACACATCAATAGTAATAATCCTTGAAACAATTCCTTGATTTAACCTAGTCTCATCATCATCTATTATCCATGAAAGAAAAATCCTCCCAATCCAACAATTTGTTGACATGAGTCCTTTGTAAAATGAAAAACCAGTACATGAACAATGAAAACCAAACATTTTGCTTAGTTATCTTAGCAAACAAATTAAAGGAAATAAAATTCTATGCATATTTGGCATTAAGTAATCCATCAGAATTCTCAAAACCACCCAACCATCAATCACTAGTTCACATACCAGTTCTATTTTTATTTTTATTTTCATTCTTTGTTTAGGACTTCTGCTCAAGCTTATAAGTGCAGCCCATGATAACAAAATATAAACACAAATTCTCAAAAAGCAACCAAATTTGCATTGATCACACCAAAAAAGGATCAAGATATAACATCAATAAAAGCAACCAATCCATTTGTGAAATCACAGCAAAACTCAAAGCTTTCAATAAACACTCTAAAAACATCTTAATGCTTTATTTGTTCAATAAAGCTTTCAATAAGTACCATATCATATGACTAGCACATGTGGGTGAAGAAATTGGGTTATTTTGGGATACACCCAACAAAGGAGAGTCAACAGCAATTTCCGCTTGTATGATACCAGTGTAAATGGACATGTATTCTTGTGAGTCCATAAGTAGATAATGTACAATCAACTGAAGTTCAATATAAAATACAATAAGTAATATAAAATTAGATAAAATGCCACATACATAATATCTGCTTGGCTTCCACAAGATGAGTAATAGAAGGAGCATGCATATGTCGACAAACATGATTGACGACATAGGCTAACTTTGGCCTGGGGAATGTCAAGAAATATAATGCACCAAGTCACCAACTAGACTTCTAAATCTTGTGGCATCATCTAAGAGTGTGTGATCAGCTTGCCTGGATTTAGATGGAATGTTGATTGGCGTACTGCAGTATGGGTATCCAAAATGCCAAAAGATCTTGATTACATCCCACATCACCTAGGTAGGAGGAGGTCTTATTATATAAACCTTCGACTCTAATTGATAAGAGGCCTTTTAAAACCTTGATGGTACTCTCTTGTGTGGAAGAATTAAGTCCCCACACCCCCTATGTAGGGGGAGGCCTAAAACATTGAAGAGGATTCTATTAGATTTTACACTAACCTTTTTTGTAAATTCAGATTTTGGAAACTCATCATGCATATTATATTTGTTAGTACTTATATTTGAAGTTCCATCTCTAAAGGATTGGATTTGGGATTAAGTTATATAGACACAATCTGTCATTAGAATATAAAATTCATCTTGCACATCTGATCAACACTCCCTGAACAGTTTGGATCCACAGAAACAAGATTTGTGTTGACCACATACAAAACAATCCCTTTACAATTCTACACATGCATCCTATTTGCTCAACCCCAGCTTGATATATAGCGTGGCAGAATGTGAAACAAGAAATCGTAACAAAGAGTTAACCAAGACTCTCTCTACTCCTATATTCATACAAACTCTCATAATTGTTGAAGCTGCAAAGACTAAAGGAAGATGGAGAGGAAGCTGCTTTCAATGCAGGGACAGTAGAGGAAGCCAGACATGTTTTCTCTAACCAATACCAAAATTTTTATTTTCTGGTTTTAGATTATGATGTTGGACATTGTCTAATTGGCTTATGGGGTCGCCCCCCACATCGATGTTTTATTCAAAGATTAGCCCTACACCTGCCAAATGCCAATTGAAAACACTAGTTATCAGTCCTAGCCTAGAGGTTTGAAAGGACAATTTCTATCTTGAAACCTCGTATTTCCATGTAACACGACTAGTCAGCCTTCTCATTTAACATATTGTGAACATGGCTGTGTCCACCACTTTAAAATTGTACCTTAATTTTTTAATTACTATGTTAAGTTTAGTTGTTTTTGAGTGTTGGAGAGATATTTTATGTAATTGGCTAATCTTTTGATAAAATGTAATTTATTTGTAATTGGGTATGTAATACCTGAAAAAAAAAAAAGAAAAAAAAAAAAGAAAAAAAAGAAGAAGGGTATTTAAGTAAATCTTTTGTGGGGTCAACTTGATAATTTATAATTATAAGGGTGTTTTTAGAAAATAAGGTTGAAACCTCAATTATATAAAAGCTTATTATGTCAGCGTATATGGAGAAATGTTTTAAGAGAGGAGACTATCCAAAATACTCAAGTAGAGAAGGTTTGACTGCACAATTGAGGTAAGAGCCTAAAAATCTATTTCTTGTGAAATCTAAGTTTTATTTGGAATTATAGTACTTTTTATGTGGGTATTTTGGCCAATAGTGAAACTATTTAATCATTCAAGAGTTTTAACAATGCAAACGAAGAAAAATTTGGATTTATTTTCGCTAAACTAGACACTGTTACTGCATATTTTTATGTTCAGTAACTTAATCTTATCTATGCCTTTTGTTGCGTTGAGCGGAGATTGAATTTTTTAGGCTTCATGGGTCAGGTTTCTGCACAAGCCTTTATACCGAAGTGATGGAGTTAAGGAGTATGAGAAATCAAAAAGAATAGTAACTAGTCTAGGCTTTGAGGCGTGACAAGTTATCAGTTATCACATGTTAAAAAAAAAAAGAAAAAAAAAAAAGGTGTTAATGTAATTGTGTTTAGGTGGTGTTTTTTTTTTAAAGAAATTGACTTTTGACCCTATAGGTATTCTATAGTCTTTAACCCTAGGAAACTATTTGTGACAGAAAGTAAAGAAATTATATGATATGAATAGGTGGATTTTTGGTGTGAGATAAAAGTGGAGAATTATTGGATATTTTAGAAAATTTTCTTCTGGTTGAGTACCTTGCAAGTTAATTTTAAAATTTTATTTTGGAGTAAATTGTATCTAAAAATTGTTTTAGGTGATATCTAAGGATTTTAAAGGAAGGATTAAGAAGAAATTCTTTTGTCATATGCTAGTTGAGGTAAGTAACCTTATCCTAATTAGTTTTATTTTGACTATTATTGCATTTTTAACTACTGAAAATTGTTTATAACTGTTACAATTTTATTTCAACTTGTATTACTGATTTCAAGTAAAGAATTATCACAAATATATCTAATTACTAAATATATGATGTATTTCATTTAATTGTTTTTAGCTATATTGATTCAAAGTAAAGAATAAAGAACTTTCACAAATATATATTTGCATTGAATATAAGATTTATTTAATTTAAATTTTTTTTATAGCTATATTGATTGAAGGTAAAGAATATAGAATTATCACAAATATATTTGAATACTGAATATATTATTATATAAATATATATGTATTTGAATGAGATATATTTTTTGGTATTCTGATACCCAATGGGGGTTATTCATTGGTACTCTGATACCCAGTCAATGAGAGTTATTCATTAGTATTTTGATGCCAAAACTAATGGAGGTTATTCATTGGTATTTTAATACTCAAACCAATGAGGGTTATTCATTGGTACTCTGATGCCTAGTCACGAGGATATAGCGTGACCATAGTCATAAAATTGTTAAGAATATGAATTACGTTTGAATATTTGAACTATTTTGAGTCCTTAAAACTACATATTTGATTTTGGAAATGTTTGATTATTTGAATTATTTTGAGTTATTAAAACTGCTTATGTATTTTTGAAACCTATTGTAAGTTATAGTTTTTGATATATGGAAAATTGACTACTTTCTAAATCATCTATGATATATTTGTAATATTAAAGTATGTGATCCATATGCAACTTATTATTTTAAGACTATGAAACTTGTTTAGTTATTTTTGAAAACCCATAGTATATCATAACTTTTGAAGACTCATATTACATCTTATTAATTTACAGATCTATTACTTGATAGAATTTATTAGGATTTTGGTTACTTATTGAGTTGTCAGCTCACCCCCTTTTCTCCTCTAGTTTCAGATTGTGAAGAATAGCAAGTTTTGAGAGTTTTGATATTGTGTTGTGAGTAGGAAAAAAAGCTTAGTGATTTTGGGATTGGATGACCTTCTAATAGTTTTATATTTATTGGCCAATTGGCATTATGTACATGAGGTTTAGATTTTGTTCCTATTAAATTATTGGAGTTCTATTCATAAAGAAATTGTTGAGGTATTTTGAATTTATTTGATTTAATTTTTGAAGATAAATTTTAGTTGCTAAGAAAGCCTTGCACGCTTGTAGGGTGCTTACTTTTTAAGCGTGTGGCGGTTGTCACGTGCCTATCTTTATACTTGGGTTCGTGGCGTGACATGGTAGATCTAGGATGGGTTTTAGACTTCAAGAAACATGTTGTTCAAGTCAAGTGTTAAAACCATGAAGATCTGACTAAGAAACAAATGAAGAAGAGTTGTTCATTAAAGCTCGATAGAAGTCTTGACATAATCCTTTCTATCGAGATTTAATGCTAAAACTTGACAGAAGCTCGACATAAGTTATTTCTATTGAGACTTATGAAATCAAAAATTCCAGATCTGATTTTCGGCTCATGCTTGTATATTTGTATAGGGTTTCTTTTCTCATAACCCTAGACATATATAATGATTATTTTAAAGGCTATCGCGTATGTAGAAAGTGCAAGAGTTTATTATTCTCTCTGAAGAAGCTTCCTGATCTTCATTGTTGATGAACTGAAGAACTTTGCAACTAATAACCTTTTCAAATTGTTGGAGTTAGTCATGTATTGGGATCCGTGTATCATTGGTTAATCACGTATTGGGATTCGTGCATTGAATGGAAAGATTGTCGCTACAATACAAGTCCAATTGGGTATTGGGGTTTCGACTATAGGTTGGTATTTCAGGATAGGCCAAAGGGTTTGGTAAGATTGCTTATACTTGTAACTGCTTGTGATTGATAATAGTGGATTCTTGAGAGTGGTGACCTTAAAATTATCCGGTGAGGTTTTGCCTTGGTGGTTTTTCCCATTCATAAACAAATCACCCATGTCAAATTTATTTTCTGCTGCATTTAGTATAATTGGTGATTTGTTTGTGTTACACGCTAGTGCATGAAATTTGATCTAATTAATTAACTTGGGTAATTAATTAATTAATTGCAAGGGCTCAATTCATTTTAACCCAACATCGAGAAAGATAAGATTATTTGTACAACATTGATTGTGTGTGTTTAAATTTAAATAAGAAATTTAAGGTACAACACTTGAAGAATTTTATTAAAATTTTATCCATATATGTTTTAAAAAAATGTTTAAATTGTCATACTTTTTTTATTCGGCTTAATTTCTTTTTTATGAAGAGGTGATTAGGAACAACTCTAAAACGAAATCTGTTGAAGATTGCTAGAAAATGTATGGGAAACATATAGTATTTTAGATTAAGATGTTCTATAATTGTTAGGTTATTTCCACTGTAAAGCCTTTTCATCATTTATTTTAAAATTAATGAATGTACTATAATTTAGCATGCCATCAATAATTTAAATATATAGCAAATAATAATAGTGAAAAAGGTTCAGAGTCTACAGACATAAGGCTTTTGTGAAGTGTGTGATCTTATTTACATAAGTTTAAGAAATTAAATTTTTGAGAGGGTAAGTGACACATTAATGTTTTGACGTGGCAGAATGCCGAACAAAAGATCTGAGAATTGAACTTTGCCTACACCATAAACTAATTAATTTCTTAGTTTGATGATAAATAGAAATATTATAGAATAGACATCATATATTGAAATTCTATTATATATATATAAAATTAAAATAAAAAAATGTTTTGATTGAGAGGGTGAATTGGCACCCTATTTCTCCTTATAAAGAACTAATAATGCCATTGCATTACAAAACTCTTGATAATTTATCTAAATTTAATATAGCACTAATATTTGATAAAACCTCTGGATTATATTCATTTAGTTGAGATAGAGCTATAAGTTAACTTCTTGTTTTTGTCGTTCTACAATTTGTCTTCAAGTACAAAAGTTAGTTGAGTTGGGTAGTTTTGTCTTAAAGATATCAAGGGCCTAATTGGTAGTAGATTTCAAGTATTGTTATTCAAAACGATGTGAAAATTGTAGTTTAAAAAGTGTTGTGAAAATACACATTTAAAGTACTCATAATGTAAAAAATGTGTTTGATACCATATTTCAAACAACATATTTTAAAATGTGAAAAAATATAATTATGTGTTTAGTATGTGTATATATATATATATATATATATATATATATATATTTAAAGTGGTAAATTTCTAACAAGTACAATTATTTTATTAATATTTATTAAAGGAGTACACGTGAGAGAGAAGGGAGGAAAAGAGAGAGAGTAAAAGAAAAAGAAAAAAAAGAGGTGTGCATGAGAGAGAGAGAGAGAGAGACAGAATTGTAGTTATATTGAGTCTTATTAAGTGAGTCCTACACTTTTCTAAATATTTACAAAAATGCCATAAAATAATTTTATTTGAAAACTAAAAACTAATAGGAGGAGTTCTCTAAATTCGGTCTTATCAAATTTTTTATCTTCTGGTTTTTGGTTTTATATTATGTCGATACTAGTTATTCTACCATTTTGTCTTTTCATTTTAGCTAAGATATTATCCTAGACCTGCCAGATGCCAATTAAAAACGACTAGTTATTAGTCCTTGCCCATGCCATGACTAAGGTGGTGGAAAGAAAAGAGAATTTGCATTTCAAATTTGATTACATTGCAAGTAACACTACAAAGTTGATTACGTGAACCGTGTCATCAATTATAAAAATATTTGATATTCACTTGTTATGTTGTTAAAGTCAATTAATAATATTTGTTGTAAGTTGTAAGCAAACTAATATCATAGTGAATGTAAATGGTGAGTTTTATTCAACTAATCATATATATTGTTAAATCAAATGCACTAAAACTCATATCATAATGAATTTGATTAGTGGGTTTCATTCAACTACCACCTAGTTGTTATTTTGTTAGTCAACTAATAATACTACGGCACACCCTTGATGTGATGGTCACTTCACAAGTATAAGTGCTTATGGTGTGTGGGAGGGCAAGGGCTGGGGTTCAAGTCTCCATGAGGAAATTTCACACACATATACACTTAGATTAAACTAGAGTAGAAATTCTATTTTGTAAAAAAAAAAAAAAAAAACTAATAATATTTATTGTTAAATAAGTTGTAAGCAAAATAATAACATTATGAATGTGATTGGTGAGTTTCATTTAACCACCAAATAAATAAATGTTGAAAGTTTAAACTATTTTTTAGTGATTGATCACATTTTAATTTCTACATACTTTATAATAAAATTTGTAGCATCTCTAACATCACTCAATTTGTAATAATTTTTACTTTTTTCTTTAATTTCAATGTGACGTTAGTAACAATATATATTTTAGGAACTATGCATAATCTAGGGTTTAGGCATATCTCAAAGAGTAATGTTAGGAACATTAAAATTTTTATTACATAACTTTCGCATACTGATATGTATGTCACCAATCAACAAAAAATTATTCAAATATTATTAATTTGCCATCTATTTATAACCTATTAATTATATTTATTGTCACGATAGTCACTAAAGATTACGTAGTATATTTAGTATTTCCCATTCAAATTATTATTATTATTTTGTTGAAAATGACAAATTGTTGAGTTTAATTTCAATAAGGATGTAGTGTAAATCTTCCTATTTACGCCCTCCAAAATCAATATGTCGCATTAAAGTTTTACAACTTAATAAAATCCCCACTTTTTGGCTAATTATTATTAAAGTCAACTAAGCATATTTGTTGTTACATCAGATGTAAGGAAACTCATATCAAAATGAATGTGATTAGTGGGTTTCATTCAACCAGAACCTACTTGCTATGTTGTTTAAATCAATTAATCATATTTATTATTACATCAGTTGTAAACAAATAAATATTATAATAAATTTAATTGTTAGGTTTCATGCAGCCCCAAATAAATGGATGTTTAAAAAAAAAAGGTCATGTTAATAGATGTCCTTAGGTCAATTGTTAATAAATCATAATATGAAAGTTTTGACACTACTTTTATGGGAAATATAAAAAGCTGTCAACAACATTTATTGTTTTATCATTCTCTCAATAAAATATTTCTAAAAATAGCTCATAAACCAGTTATGATCATATCATCCACATATAGGAGAAGCAAAATGGTGCCTTTGTCGGTGTGATGAAGAAATAATATAGAATCATAATAACTGGCAATGTAACCTAAGCGAGAGATGGTAGAGCTGAACTTGGCAAACCAAGCTCGTGGAGCTTGTTTAAGGCCATAAAGTGGACGACAAAGGTGACAAACCTTGTTTGGTTTAATAGAGAGACCAAGAGAAGGTTGCATATAAACTTCTTCACTTAAATTCCCATTAAGGAAGACATTTTTGACATCCATCTGAAAAATGTCCTATTTACTAGCAGCGACAACAGCTAAAAGGGCAAGAACAAATGAGATTCAAGCAACCAAAGCAAAGGTCTATTCATAATCAATCCCATACTCCTGTGTAAAACCTTTTGCAACAAGACGAGCTTTATATCGCTCAATGGACCCATAAGAGTTAGTCTTGATCTCGTAGATCCACTCACAACCAACCACAGATTTCCTAGGAGGAGAGTCACCAAATCCCAAGTATGGTTTTTAGATAGTGCATCAAGTTCCTCTTTCATTGCAATTTGCCATAAAGGGTCAGTGGAGGCCTTACGATAGGTGTAAGGCTCATGCAGTGTAGCAAGAGCAGTATAACAATGTTAGTCAAGTAAATGTGCAGTAATGGATCTTACCCAAGTTGAGTGATGAGGTGGAATGTCTTATGCAAGATTTTCAGGCGAAGTAGGAGCTGGGGACCCAAGCTCAGGGTTGGGTGGCTCATCTTCGACCTGTTCATCTCCCACTTGTTCATTAAAGGTAATCTAGGAGAGGCATCAAAAATATCTGATGGTTGGACAAAGAAGTCTATAGAAGGATCATGAGTAACTATAGAAGGAATATGTGGCTCATCTGGAAAAAGATCTAAGATAGGAGAGGTAGATAAGGAGGTACGGAAGTGATAGAGCTCAACAAAGGAGCGATGTTCCCAAAAGACAACATTGTAGGAGATACAAAGATGATAAGAGACAGGATCATAACACCGATATCCCTTTTGAGTTTCACCATAGCCAAAAAAACAACAAATTCTAGACCGAGGCTCAAGTTTGTTATGCTCATGTGTCTGAAGAAGAACGAAACAAGAAAAATCGAAGGAGAACGAAACAAGCAAAATCGAAGGAGTGAAGGGGGGTGATAGTCTAAAGGTAACCCATAAAGGTGCTCATATGAAGTTTGATTTTGGATGACAGGACTGAGAATGCGGTTAATAGCATGAACATCATGAATAGCATGAACAGCAGCCTCACCCAAAAAGGAGCTAGAACTTTGGCAGAGAGAATGAGAGCATGAACAGTGTCAAGAATATGATGAAGTTTTCATTTGGCTCTACCATTTTGCTGAGAGGTACATAGACTAGTTAGTTGATGAACAGTGCCATAGGAATGCATATTAAGTGTATTCAAGAGCATTATCAGATCGAAAATTTTTTGATACGTTTGAAAAATTGAATTTCAACAATTTTTGCAAAATTAGAATATACTTCCAATAATTCAGAACAATGCTTCATATGAAAAATTCAGTTATAGTAGGAATAATCATCAACAAAGACAACAAAATATCAAGATCTACCAATACTAGAGATTAAGGAAGGCCCCCATACATCAGAATGAATTAGGTCAAAGATATCAGTGGACATTGATTCACTATTATTGAAAGACAAAACATATTTTTTTCCTAATTGACATGTAACACAATCAAAATTTTCTATGGACTCAGAACCTAACAAACCTCTAAAAGCCAAGTGGTGTACCTGAGAGGAAGATGCATGACCAAGTTGGGCTTGCCAAAGTGCAAGGGAAGGAATATAAGAAACTGAAACAACTACAGCAACAATAGAAATAGGAGCAACAGGTGGAAGACGAAGGTTGTCCACGAGAAACATACATCCAACTCTGAGACCAGTCCCAAGCTCCCACCCCATCCTCAAATCCTACACAATACACCTAAAATAATCAAAGGTAATGCGATAACCCAATTCAGCTAATTGTCCCACAAAAAATAAATTGTAACAAAAGGTTAGGAATATTAAAGACCCTAGGAACCAAGAGGTTGGAGGTCGAGATAGAACCTATATTATGACCAAACATTGTGGAACCATTAGTTGTGCGAATATTAAGAGGGTGTGGTGCAAGATCAAGTTGAGAAAATAAGGATGAATGAGGTGTCGTGTGGTTGCAACAAGCAAAATCAATAAGCCAAGAGGTAAGAGACATACTAGATAAAATTGAGAGAGAAGAGAAATAAGATGCATTACCAACCATACAAATGGTATTAGTGATGACGTTTTGAAGTTTAACTGTGGAAATGGTGATAGTAGATCCAGAAGACTTAAACTGTGCGGAGACAGGAGCCATTGGTTGGATACTCTCAGTGCTAGCAATAGTAGCAGAAGAAATGGAAACAACTGATTTTTTGCAATGATAATAAGTCTCAATATTATGGCCATGATGTTTGCAAAATTTGTAAAAACGTTTGTTGGATTGTTGGTGAAGATTGTTGCCATAAGAAGAAGACCTGTCCTTGTTCTTCATTTAGTAGAAAAATATGCAAAAATGAAATCTACGCGAAAAACTAAGAAAGGAGCACCTAGACTGCAAAAAGTAAAACCTAACAAAAAAGTCAAACCTGACAAACAAGTCAACGGTCAACGATAAGTCTGAAAGTTCACGTAGTGTGTAAAACACTAGTGAATGTTTAGAGCCCCAATTACAAAATAACCAACACAAGCTTATACTCAAACAATATATATGTCGAATGATAAATATAAGCTATACCCAAAAATATGAATTACTCTAAGCCATAATCTAATCGCAACATAGCAGTAATTAAAAGCAAAGAGTAAGGGATAGAGAGAAGCAAACGCAAGATAACACCGGCACGTGTTATCGAAGAGGAAGTCGAAGAATTCTGCAAAAAACCTCTCCGCCGCCCTCCAAGCGGTAAAATGATCAACTAGAAAATCAGTTGGGATACATGAATAATAATAGACCCTCTAAGCCTAATCTACCCGATGCACCTAAGTCTTCTCTAGCTTATCGGATCTCGCAATTAGCCCATTGCATCAACCAAAATGAATTGGTTTTCTCCTGAATTGCTTCCCAAACACCAATAACCTTCTCACTGCTCTAAATGTGGTGAGGTAAGGATTTGGCTTAAGATCCTCTGAAGGGTATGATAATGGAGAGGGTAAGAGTAGAGGAATTTGAAAATCAAATGTATAAGATTGTGGATGAATTAATCTTGTTGTTCTCTAGGGTTTATCTCTCAAAATTCTTTCTAAAAGCTCTCTACATTTCGTGGGTATAAAGGTATTTATAGTAGGGTATGTGAAGGAATGTGAATAGTCATTTTTCTACAAAACAGGGTGCTTTGGCGAGTCACTCGCGACTGGGACAAGTCGCGAGTTTTAGTTGCCAAATAACAGAATGGCTAACTATACTTTTTGTCCTGTAGTGATCCAGCTGTCCTGACCCTTCAACTTCCTGCATGCTCCACACATGTGACACTTCTGGCGAGTCACCACTCGCGAGTTAGTCACAAGTTCCAGTCGCAATAAGCCTTTTGCTGCTCACACTTGATCAAATCTTCACACTCTCTCATACAAAATTCTTACATTATTCCCACCTAAATACAGGGTTTCTAATTGCTGAATTAACAGCAAATTTGACACTGAATAAAGCCAACACATAATTGAATAAATTCAACCTTACAAGGTCAATGAAGTTAATGGTGATGACGTTAGCAAGATGAAGTAAACAGTTGACTAATGCTAATGTAAGCATATGATTGTGTGCTGATGTGGTGATGATGCGACCTGATGACGTAAGCAATGACGTGGAAGATGATGCCAGCTAGGGCTTACGTGGATGCTGACATGGTCGTAAGTAACCCAGCGGCATGTGAGGTGCATGGAGTCAACTCACCGAACCTTTGAGCGGCGCGTGAGGGTGTGATAGATCTGATGTGGAAGTTTCCGGTCATTTTGAGTAGATCGGTTGACATTCTACATGATGATATGTCTTATGTCATAATTGGGGGTTAGAAGTGACAGATCCGACGAAGGCAGTGGTCTTGGTGGTGGAGAAGGAGCTTCTGGCAGTGGAGATTCAACGCTGAGGACCTCTAACAGCAGAGGAACAATAGGGAGAGGGTACTGAAAAGGCTTAGGGCCTGTTTGGTTTAGAGGTGTTTTGAGTGAGATGATCCAAAACTCATAACTAAGTTATCAAAACACATGGGACCCACACAAATATTTTTGTTTGTCTTGATTTTCACATTGTGTTTCCATCACTCAAAACTCACAAATTTTTAGTTAGAGTGATGGAAACACAAAACAAGAATCAGGTGTTTCCGAGAACTGAGATACATAACTCAGTGGCACGTTTGTAAATTTTCAACCTCTGTGGAGCCCACAGCTCCTGTGTTGTCTTGTCAGCTCAGACCTGTTTGATATTACCATTGCAAATTCAAGGCTTCGACCATTACTCTTTCTCACTTCCCTCAAAATATTTTAGCCAAAATTTCCCCCCTTTCTCACTTCCCTCTCTCCATTTTCTCTCACATTTCATTACTCCATCAAATCTCGGCCTCCAATGATCTAAATCGAAGCACAAAGTGGGTTTGAAGTCATTTCTCTGTTCGTTGCAAAAACCATTTGAAGGCAATTCTGTGATCTTCTCCCAAGTGCGGTGTATATCTCTATCTCCCTCTCCATTGTCAATGACCATTGTATGATTTGGGTATTGTGGTATAATTTCTGTTTTATTGATTTTTGCCCACGGGTATTGGTGAGTGTGTTGAAATGGGTTTTTCTCCATGAACTCATCTTTGATCTTTCTTTCCTTTTGTAATTTTTGTTTTGTTGATTTGCACCTGGGTCTTTCTTTTCATTATCTATGTTTTATTGAAGTGGGTCTTTCTTTCTTTCTTGTGGTGTGAAATTTATGTGACCCATTTGTTTAATTGATGAACTAAAATTGCCATTTGTTTAATTTATTTTCCTACCTTTAGAGATTCTTTCATCATCTACAACAAATAAGATATCAAGCCTTGAACACAACAGTAACAAGTACCCCAATCTAGAAGTCAAAAGAGTTCACTACTTGAACATGGGAACGGGTTTGACAGGGAATACTTAAAAAAATGTTAAACAAAAAAAATGTTAAACAAAAAAAATAAAAATAAAACCCACTAATTATCTTCATTCTCAAAATTTGAAGGGAACTTATCTCTTTTTCTTTTCTTTTTTTATTTTCCTTTTATTATTATTTAGTGGATTTAGCCTATCTAAGAAGAAACAAGAATTCCTCCTGCTTGATGTAGCTCTCTCCTTTTATTAGGTTTAAATTGACTGTTGTAGAGGACTCTGATTACTAGGTTTGTCATAGAGTTGTAATTTTTTTAGATATCTATATGTAGCTTTGAATTATTTAAAATTTGCAAATTGTGCTACTTCTGTAAAGGTTCTTGTTTGTTAGTAGGATTAGATAGGAATGTATTTGTACACTGGAGGATATCAGGAAAATCATCTGTTTGTTGCCCCATTCGTTCCTTTTTGTGCTTTTGGTGATATATTAGAAATGCTATTTTTGCCAAAACTTATTACAGCAGCAATGGGTTCCTCTTCCAATAGAAATGAAGTGGCCAATTCATAGAACTATATATATATATATATATATATATATATATATATATTAACATCTCTGCAATTGTGTTGGGATATTTGTATTAGATGGCACAAGAATCTCAAAATGCTGAGGAGCCAATGTGGCCTCCCCACATTGAAAAAATCTTCATTGATATTATGGTGGATGAACAACAAAAGGGGAATATGGAACATGGTATTTTTAAGGCTACAACTTGGCTATCAATTACGAATGCCCTAAATGAGCAAATGGGGAAGAGTTTTTGCCTTAAGCAAGTGACTCAGAAGCATAATAGGTTTAGGCAAAAGCAGAGAAAGTGGAGCAAGCTTTTGAGCCATACTGGGTTAGGGTGGGATGAGACAACCCAAACAGTTACTGCTTCTAAGGAGGTATGGGCGAATATGGTTGCGGTATGTTAGATTTACTACCCTAATTCCTTGGTAAAATGTTTGTAATTTTCTATTTTGTATTAGTATGATTTTGATGTACATCTTGTCATTTCAGGCTGATTCTAAAGCAAATGCATTATGGTAGAGTGGATGTCCTAGCTATGACAAACTACAACAGCTGTTTGCTTTTAATGCTGCAACCGGTGCCTATCAAATTTCATCAAACACACCAACCCCAGGTGGTGATGAAGAGAGTGCCCTAGGGGAGGAAATTGCCAATGAGGCTCGTCGTATCCAATTGGGTATCGATGACTACTACAATCCTGACATGGAGAGCATAACCTAAGATGATCCCCTTGCTACGGGGCAAACCCAACATGTGGACAAACGTCCCATTGAAGAGCCTACTGGCAAGGGGAAAAAGGTTGCCAAGAAAGCGGATAGGGCTAGTGACATGACCATTGCTCTTCAAGAGTACACTGCATTGGCAATGGAACGGTTTAACTAGAAAATGGGCAAGTCTATGGGTAGCTCCGACCATGTTGCACAATCTGCTAGTGGTGGCAATCCTTGCTCCCTTGGGAGAGCTTTAGAGGTGCTGAACCAGTACAATGATCTTGATGATGACACCTATATTAACATCTCTGAGGTTCTCCAAAAAAAAGAGAGACAGGTGGTGTTCATGGGCATGCCAGAACATAGGAGGAAGAGGTGGATGGAGCGCTATGCTAACGGCCTAGAAAATTAATGGAGACTTCTTATTTCAGTTTATGTGGATTATTGTGATTCGGATGTGAATCACTTAGTTGTAGCTTGTAAGGACTTTATGTGTATGTGTAGACAATCTTGGACTTTTGGTTGTATTTGCCTTGTTCAGCTAAACACTTAAAAGTTTTTTTCTGTTGTAATGGTAATTGTTGTGAACTATGCATGTGGATTTGACATGATTAGCATATGTTAGATTGTGAGCTTTCTCACTTGGTGATCTCTACTTGATGCAATTTACATTAGTATATGAGTTTGGTAATTGTTTTTATGTACTTGGTGTTTTTTTTAGTATTGTATCATTTCTATGGTAATTGTTTTTTAGTACTTACATTATAAGGAGAGTTGTGCTAACATTATTGTAGCATCTTTAGTACCACTTATTATTCCTTTTGACAATTTACGTATTGTAATGAATTGGTATTGATGCTTTGGTTTTTGTAAGGTATAGAGTAGAATGATCTCCCCCAGTGATCCTTTCTGGACCTTCAATTTTGACGATGCTTACTTTGACTCTGATGATGACGACATGGAGAAATCTGGATGTGGTGATGGTATGGATGTCAATGAATATGATCATGAGATGGATGTCAGTGACTGTGAAGATGACATGGAAATTGGTGTAGACACAGATTCAGATTATGACAGCGAGGAGGAAGAGTTTTGGATTGTATTTCCACTTGTTGGTGAGATGCCAACGGCATTATGACAAGTGCCCAATGCATACTAGCATTTTGAGTGGGAAAGACTACATGGCTGAAGTGAGGGATGGCAATCCTACCAATTTTCATGACATGTTCTGCATGACATTGGACTTGTTCTGTCATTTGATGGATGAGCTAAAACAACATGGGTATTTGAAGGAAGGGAAGGGTTGTGTGGACGTGTAGGAGGTTGTTGCCATATTCTTGTACATTGTCGGCCATAATACTCGGATGCAACTTGTAGGGGATAGATTCCAACATGTCATTGAAATTGTCAGTCACAAGTTTCGTAGGGTGTTGCGGGTTGTCCACCCCTATGGCCAACAGCCCAATCCGAATGTGGTAGTTCTTCCAAAGCATATGCGGTCGAACAACAAATACTACCCTTGGTTTGAGGTAAATCATTTCATAATACAAGTTCTTTCAATGAAAATGTTTGCACATATTACTATTTTGTATTCCTTCATTCACATATAGAGATGTTGTTTACAAATAATTGACTCTCTTCAATGTAGAGAAGTGTAGGAGCTATTGATGGAACACATATTAGTGCTCGACCTTCAAGTGAGAAAACTCAACCTCATAGGAGTCACAAGAGCTTGATTAAACCAGCGTTATGTGTGCATGCGACCATGATATGAAGTTTACATATATCCATTCTGGTTGGGAGGGAAGTGCCCACGACTTAAAGGTGTTTGAAGAAGCTATTAAAGACCCAAAGCATGGATTCCCATGGCCACCGGAAGGTATGTGACTTCATGTTTTTAGTCTATTTTGAATCATATGCTTCTGTTTATCTGACCGTGCTGAATTCTATTCTGCTTGCTATTTGCTGTTTTTTCATTCTGTTCTGTTGTAATTCTAAATTCTGTTATGTTTTCTATTTTGTTCTGATCTAATTCTAAATTCTGTTCATATTTCTGTTCTGTCCTAATTTTTTTTGTGTTGAATTCTGTTCTGTTCTAATTCTGCATTCTGCATAATGGGAAATAAAATGGAGCATCCAAATGGGAAATAAAATGGTGCACTAGCTGCTGCACTATGTGACAGCCTGAGTTGCTCTGGTGTGGCAGCTGATGCTGCACCATCTGAAATTAAACATAAGGTGTCACTATATTAGCCTATAGTGTAGCAGAGCATCATAGTGCAGTAGAGCACTATTTCTATGATTTGTATATGTTATTCGTATATTATTTGTGGTATGTGGGAATTTCAGTTTCAAAATATCTTAACGTATGAAATTTACTAATCCAACAATCATGCTGCATTCATGGTGTTTATAAAGCTAAATGATAAAAATAGTTCTTTTTTAAATCAACATAATCCCATATGGTGTAATAACATCTGACCAGTTCTTTGACAACTGAGTTTTGGTTTTCAATAACCCAGTAACAGTGTCTGCACATGCACAACAGAGTTCACAATTCATAGTTACAGTTAACAATGACAAGTTTCTTAATGTACTGTGCAAAGTAGACTAATATTAGTTAATAATGCTGAAAAAAAAATCACCAGTAAGCCGTACGGTTCCAACACGCTCGACACCAGACCTGTCCAACACAGAAAAGACCTTACAGAGAGTACCGGTGTGGTACTGGCCAAAGACCCTCCGAAGGTTAAGTCAGAAGAGAGCTCCAACAATGTTAGAGAGTATAAGCTTTAGAGAAATTGTGCGTACCTTTTTCTTGAAGGTCTTTGTGTTTTTATAGTCGCGTAAAGCCAGACTGCTTTGCTTGCGGAACAAGCCTTTTCCTTATGGGGAAGATACTAATTAATGCATGTATATTCTAGAATTCTACTCATGTTGGGATTCTACAAACCAGGGCTAACCGTGTGTCGCAAGTATTTTCCATTTAAGGTTCCTTGGAGACCACATAATAATGGGCTGGATGCCACGTGGCTGTTCGGTCTGTACATGCCACGTCTGTCCGTGCCACCTCCATCTAGATAGCTCCGTCGTGCATAATTTTTCCCCTTCAGTTGCGCCCTTCACCCTATGGGTTCGTGATCTTGGAGTGGAAGGACCTATGGGGTGACGATTTGATTTGGATCCTAAGAGACTTGTCAGTCTTTGACTGGCTGGCCTAAAATTATTTATGGCACAGGGGACTTAAATTTTGACCAACGCCCTTTTGGGTGACATGGCTCGTCTGTCCTCTCGTAGGTAGGAAGACTTCGAATTTTCACCAAGGCACTTGTGGGCGACTTGGTTGGTCCTTCCAACCATAGGTAGTAGGACTTTAAATTTTCACCAAGGCACTTGTGAGTGACTTGGTTCGTCCTTCCATCCATAGGTAGAAGGACTTAAATTTCGACCAAGACACTTGTGAGTGACTTGGTTCATCCTTCCACCCTTAGGTAGAAAGACTTAAATTTTAACTAAGACACTTGTTGGTGGCTTGGTTCGTCCTTCCACTCGAGGATAGGAAGACTTAAATTTTGTCTAAGGCACTTGTGAGTAACTTGGTTTGTCCTTCCACCCGTAGGAAGAAGGACTTAAATTTTGACCAAGACACTTGTGAGTGACTTAGTTCATCCTTCCACCCATAGGTAGAAGGACTTAAATTTTGTATCAAGGCACTTGCTGGTGGCTTGGTTCTTCCTTCCACTAGAAGGTAGGAAGATTTAAATTTTGACCAAGGCACTAGTGAGTGACTTGGTTCGTCCTTCCACCCGTAAGTAGAAGGACTTAAATTTCGACCAAGACACTCATGAGTGACTTGGTTCATCTTTTCACCTGTAGGTAGAAGGACTTGAATTTTGTACCAACGCACTTGCTGGTGGCTTGATTTGTCCTTCCACCCAAAGGTAGGAAGACTTAAATTTTGGCCAAGACACTTGTTGGTGGCTTGGTTCGTCCTTCCACCTGTAGGTAGAGGGATTTAAATTTCGACCAAGGCACTCGTGAGTGACTTGGTTCGTCCTTTGTCCTTCCACCCAAGGGTAGGAAGACTTAAATTTTGACCAAGGCATTCGCTGGTGGCTTGGTTCGTCCTTGCACCCGTAGGTAGGAAGACTTAAATTTTGACCAAGGCAATCGTGAGTGACTTGGTTCGTCCTTCCACCTGTAGGTAGAAGGACTTAAATTTCAACCAAGACACTCATAAGTGACTTGGTTCGTCCTTCCACCTGTAGGTAGAAGGACTTGAATTTTGTATCAAGGCACTTGCTAGTTGCTTGGTTCGTCCTTCCACCCGAGGGTAGGAAGACTTAAATTTTGACCAAGGCACTCGTGAGTGATTTGGTTCGTCCTTCCACCCATTGGTAGAAGGACATAAATTTCGACCAAGACACTCATGAATGACTTGGTTCGTCCTTCCACCCGTAGGTAGAAGGACTAAATTTTATACCAAGGCACTTATTGATGGCTTGGTTAGTCCTTCCATCCGTAGGTAGTAGGACTTTAATTTTCGACTAAGGCACTCGTAAGTGACTTGGTTCGTCCTTCCACCCGTAGGTAAATGGACTTAAATTTTGTACGGAGGCACTTGTGAGTGGCTTGGTTCGTCCTCCCACCCTTAGGTAGGAAGACTTAAATTTCGACCAAGGCACTTGTGAGTGACTTGGTTCGTCCTTCCACCCATATGTAGAAGGACTTAAATTTTGGCTAAGGCACTAGTGTGAGTGACTTGGTTCGTCCTTCCACCCGTAGGTAGAAGGACTTGAATTTTGTACCAAGGCATTTGCTGGTGGCTTTGTTTGTCCTTCCACTCGAAGGTTGGAAGACTTAAATTTTGACCAAGGCACTCGTGAGTGGCTTGATTCGTCCTTCCACCCGAGGGTAGGAAGACTTAAATTTTGACCAAGGCACTCGTGAGTGACTTGGTTCGTCCTTTCGCTCGTAGGTAGAAGGACTTAGATTTTGTACCAAGCCAAGGCACTTGCTAGTGGCTTGGTTTGTCCTTCCACCCGAAGGTAGGAAGACTTAAATTTTGACCAAGGCACTAGTGAGTGACTTGGTTCGTCCTTCCATCTGTTGGTAGAATGACTTAAGTTTCGACCATGACACTCGTGAGTGACTTAGTTTGTCCTTCCACCCGTAGGTAGAAGGACTTGAATTTTGTATCAAGACACTTACTGGTGCTTGGTTACTCCTTCCACCCAAAGGTAGGAAGACTTAAATTTTGACCAAGGCAATTGTTGGTGGCTTGGTTCATGCTTCCACCCATAGGTAGAAGGACTTAAATTTCGATCAAGACACTCATGAGTGACTTGGTTCGTTCTTCCACTCGTAGGTAGAAGGAATTAAATTTTGTACCAAGGCACTTGCTGGTGGCGTGGTTTGTCCTTCCACCTGAAGGTAGGAAGACTTAAATTTTGACCAAGGCACTTGTTGGTGGCTTGGTTCGTCCTTCCACCCGTAAGTAGAAGGACTTAAATTTCGACCAAGGCACTCGTGAGTGACTTGGTTCGTCCTTCCACCTGAGGGTAGGAAGACTTAAATTTTGACCAAGGCACTCGTGAGTGACTTGGTTTGTCCTTCCACCCGTAGGTAGAAGGACTTAAATTTCGATCAAGACACTCGTGAGTGACTTGGTTTTTCCTTCCACCCGTAGGTAGAGGGACTTAAATTTTGTACCGAGTCACTTGTGAGTGACTCATTTCGTCCTTCCACCTGTAGATAGAAGGACTTAAATTTTGTACCAAGGCACTTGTGAGTGGCTTGGTTCGTCCTCCCACCCTTAGATAGGAAGACTTAAATTTTGACCAAGGCACTTGTTGGTGGCTTGGTTCGTCCATTCACCCGTAGGTAGAAGGACTTAAATTTCGACCAAGGTACTCGTGACTTGGTTCGTCCTTCCACCTGTAGGTAGAAGGACTTAAATTTTGAATGAGAATCAGGTGCCGTTGGCATCCTTGATCGTCGGTACCCTTGGTTGTCGATTCTTCCCATTGGGATGAGGATTAGGTGTCCATCGGCTTCCTTTTGTAGTGTTTAGCCCTGAGGTCTTGTTGCAGCGTTGGCATTTGTCGTATGCTTTATACGTAGGATTGGGCATCCTTCTGCACGGTAGGCCATTGATACACTACCCTGGGGACGCATGATGCCCGAACTTTCAACCTTCAGGATGTGTTGTAGTCCTCTATTAGCGTCCTATTCTTAAGGTATTTTGTCCGTCTACTTTGGGTCGTGGACTTGCCGACGTGATTGAGTGTTATCTCATCTTCAATTTTTTTTTTTTTTTTTTGGTGTTCGTCCACTTTTGTTCATGGACGAACATGCAACCCTTTTTGTTTTTTTTTTTTTTTTGGTGTCCATCCGCTTTTGTTCATGGACGAACATGCAACCATCTTTTTTTTTTTTTGCGTGTTCGTCGACTTTTGCTCATGGACAGACATGCAACCATCTTCTTCTTCTTATTCTTTTTTTGGTGTGTCTGTCCACTTTTGTTCATGGACGGACATGCAACCATCTTCTTCTTCCTTTTTTTTTTTTTTTTTTTTTTTTTTTGTTTGTTCATGCACGGACTTGCAACCATCTTTCTTCTTCTTTTTTTTTTTTTTTTTTTTTTTTTTTTTTTTTTTTTTTTTTTTTTTTGTGTCCGTCCACTTTTGTTCATCGATGGACATGCAACCATCTTTCTTTCTTTTTTTTTTTTTTTGGTGTCCGTCCATTTTTGTTCATGGACGGACATGCAACCATCTTTTTTGTGTGTGTGTGTTCATCCACTTTTGTTCATGGACGGAAATACAACCATCTTTTTTTTTTTTTTTTTTTTTTTTGTGGTTGTCCACTTTTGTTCATGGACGGACATGCAACCATCTTTTTTTTTTTTTTTTTTTTTGGTGTCCGTCCACTTTTTGGGTTGTCATTTTTTGGTTGCGGATTTGTTAAGGTGACTAAGTGTTACCTCGTCACCTTGGTGGTCATCCATCTTGGGTCGTGGACTTGTTGAGGTGACTAAGTGTTGCCTCGTTACCTTGTTAGTCGTCTACCTTGGGTTGGCGACTAAGTGTTACCTTGTCACCTTGTTAGTCGTCCACCTTGGGTCGTGGATTTGTTGAGGTGATTAAGTGTTGCCTCGTCACCTTCTTGGTCGTCCACCTTGGGTCGTGGACTTATTGAGGTGACTAAGTGTTACCTTTTCACCTTGTTGGACGTCCACCTTGGGTCGTGGACTTGTTGTGGTGACTAAGTGTTACCTCATCACCTTGTTGGTCGTCCACTTGGGGTTATGGACTTGTTGAGGTGATTAAGTGTTACCTCGCTACCTTGTTAGTCATCCATCTTGAGTCGTGGACTTGTTGAGGTGATTAAGTGTTACCTTGTCACCTTTTTGGACGTCCACCTTGGGTTGTGGACTTGTTAAGGTGACTAAGTGTTACCTAATCACCTTGTTGGTCGTCCACTTGGGGTCATGGACTTGTTGAGGTGACTAAGTGTTACCTTGTCACCTTATTAGTTGTCCACCTTGGGTCGTGGACTTGTTAAAGTGATTAAGTGTTACCTTGTCACCTTTTTGGACGTCCACTTGGGGTTGTGGATTTGTTGAGGTGACTAAGTGTGGCGACTGTCCACTTATAGTCGACTTTGGTCATATGTCTACCTGTAGGTGACTTAGCGTAGTGACCGTCCATCCGTAGGCGACTTTGGCTACGCGTCTACCCGTAGGTAACTTAGTATAGTGACCATTCACCCGTAGGCGACTTTGGCCATGCGTCTACCTGTAGGTAACTTAATGTAGTGGCCGTCCACCCGTAGGCGACTTTGGCCATGCGTCTACCTGTAGGTAACTTAGTATAGTGACCATCCACCCGATGCATTGTACAAATATTCCTCGTCTATTGCCCCCCTTCCATGTTTGCCTTCGCTACTTGAGTTGATCATCTCTCAGATTGTTCATCACCTTGGTGACTTTGATGATTGGTACTACCTCGGATATATTGTAGAAGGGTAGGCGGTATTGGTTGTTTGCTTTTTTTTTTTAATCGCAAGTAGAGTAAATATTCTTTAGGCATTTGGTATTCTAAGGGTGAGGTAGCTTCTGCCCATCAAGTCTCTTTTGTACGGTGGTTGTCGTCCAAAAGGCACCTTTTTCGTGGAGAATTGGTCTTCCGTCTTATTGGGTTGCTC
Organism: Quercus wislizeni; assembly: GCA_023055345.1. Taxonomy (NCBI): domain Eukaryota; kingdom Viridiplantae; phylum Streptophyta; class Magnoliopsida; order Fagales; family Fagaceae; genus Quercus; species Quercus wislizeni. The sequence goes on from JALGQJ010000005.1 coordinate 27,831,153, forward strand.
CAGTTCGCTGCAACTTCCCTTGGCCTACAAGGATCTTTGTTTGTTGTTTCAGATCATAACACTCCTTTGTGTCATGTCCATGTCCATGGTGGTAACGTCATTATTTGGTGCTTTGATCGCTTGCTTGGATCCCCATTCATCCTCCTCGGCCATTCCAACATGGGGTTGTCTTTGATAAGTGTAAGTATATGGTTGATAGGAGCGTTTAGTAGGGTGGAGCGAACAAGTTTGTTAGAGTGTCTAGGCCTCTTGCCTTCTCTTTGGCCAATCGTTCGTCATCCTACAGTATTGTAGTTGTCAGTCTTCTCTTCTATTTATTGTCCCCTTCTGTAATATTTCGAAGGGGTGGATAGTGATTATGACCACTTCTACGTTGATCATGCAATAAGACTTGATGTTCTTGCGGATGCTTAATTTGCACTTCCAACGCTTGGTTTTGTAGCATAAGAGCTTTATTTTGTTGAGTAAGTCACTTGATCGTACCCGAGAGTGTTTGCAGTTGCCATTCTACAACAGTGGTGGGATTTCCAGTTTCTTGGTTGGCTGATGCCATCGATCAAGTTTGGACCGTTCGACCTTTTGTCTCAAGGATAAAGCAATGACAGATTACTCGTATTTCCCACAGATGGCGCCAACTGATGATGCTAAAAAAAAAAAAAAAAAATCACCAGTGAGCTATATGGTTCCAACATGCTCAACACCAGACCTGCCTAACACAGGAAAAGACCTTACAGAGAGTACCGGTGTGGTATCGGCCAAAGACCCTTCGAAGGTTAAGTTAGAAGAGAGCTCCAACAATGTTAAAGAGTATAAGGTTTAGAGAAATTGTTTGTACCTTTTTCTTGAGGGTCTTTGGGTTTTTATAGTCACGTAGAGCCAGACTCCTTTGCTTGCGGAACAAGTCTTTTCCTTATGGGGAAGATACTCATTAATGCATGTATATTCTAGAATTCTACTTATGTTGGGATTCTACAAAGCAGGGCTAATCGTGTGTCGCAAGTATTTTCCATTTAAGGTTCCTTGGAGACCACATAATAATGGGCTGGATGTGACGTGGCCATTCGGTCTGTACATGCCACGCCAGTCCGTGCCACCTCCGTCCAAATAGCTCCATCATGCATAATTTTTCCTCTTCATCGGTGTTATTTTTTATGATAAAAGAACTTGACTTTAGTCAAAACAATTTGCTAGTAAGTTGTCTTTGTCGCTTTGATATTTCTCATCTTCTGTTTTGATAATGAGTTTGTAATAGGTAGAGCAATTTAGAGAGCTTGATTCTATCTTAAATAGAATTAGGGTTGACAAACCTAAATTTTCTGTCACACCAGAGCATTATAGTGCAGCAGATATGATGCTACTCTAGTGCATCATAGTGCACCATCTGAAATTAAACATGCATTCACTAGATGATCCCCTTGTAGCAGCCTTTGAGAATATTTTTTGCCTTTTGTCTTCTTTTGTATTATTTTCCTTTATGTAGGTTCCTAATTGAGATATGCTATTCTTGTAGGGTCCTATTACTTGGTTGATTTGGGGTACCCCATGGGTGCATCATTTCTTCCACCACACAAGGCCACCTGATATCATGTTTAGGAATTTAGGAGGAGCAATAGACAATCGGCATCGAGGAAAGAGTTGTTTAACTATAGACACTTTTCATTGCGCATGGTAATTGAGAGGTTCTTTGGAGTCCTTAAGGCTTGCTTTCCCATTTTGAGTTGCATGGCAAAGTACAAGGAATCTCGGCAACGTTTAGTTGTTTCTGTGTGTTGTGCGTTACACAATTTTATACGCATCAATAATCGTAGAGATGAAATGTTTAACTCATGGGAGAACCTTGATGATAATAGAGATGATGTACAAGTTAAAAACAATGGGAATTCTCCTAAGTCGAGTGCAAGTGCTGAAAGGAGGCATGTGAGGGAGATGTCTGATGCGGTGAAGAGGGCAATGGGTGAGTTTAGGGATGATGTGACTGCCCGCATGTTGGAGGAGTACGCGCGACGACAAAGTTGATGGTGGGCACGTATATGGATTCACCACTTTTTGTTGGGACTTGTTGTATAGTGTTATTACCTCCGCCTATGAATTTTTGTGGGGACTTGTGTATAAAGTTAGGTATAGTGAGTAGAAGTCCCTTAGATACATGATGCATTCTTTTGGATAATATGATGCATCTTTCTGTAAATTTACATTAATTGTGAACAATGATTACATGTTATGGCTTAATGTCAATAACCCATGGACATTTCTGATGTAATTCCTTTTGGCAATGTAAAAATAGGTGTATCTAATACCTGTTGGCAATGTAATTGTAATGTAATACCTATTGGCAATGTAATTGTAATGTAATACCTATATGCAATTGTATGTACTTCCTTTTTGCAATATTTTGGAACAACTGGATTTCAAGAATCTCAACTATTAGCTACAAGGTCAGTGAATAACAAGTTAATTTTTTTATAAAAAAATTTATTTATATTTAGGGAGAAAATTTACAACTCGTACAAAATCAGTCTTGCCTAGACTGAACTAATTGCAAAGTCCTTAGCTTGATTTACCTGAACTGAACTATTCAATACTTTACAATACAAAAATTGGTACATGAAGTTGTACCATTATAATACAAATGATCTCCAATTTTCAAAATACAAGTCTAGCTTATTACACACATAACCAATTCATCTAGGCAAATACATTTGCTTGCTTCTAACATCCCCAAACCTAGTAGACAAAATAAGCAGTACTTCAAACATCACCCATGATATTACTAGTGCTATCTTGAACTTCTCCTCTTTCTCTTCGGATATCCTGCATGCAACCTTAGCTCTTTTAGCCCTTCGTTTTGCAACTTCTCCCATGGCACGTGCTTGCTTCAACTCTTCATTAGCAAGTTCCACCTTCTGCTCCAATCGTCGGAATTTTGCTAACATGATAGGTACTGTGGCTGCGCCACACGTGCAAGTGTTGGTGTCCAACCATTTGAAGAATTTACATGCACGGTCATCATCCTGTACAATCAAATAAAGCACTTAAATAGCATTTCAACAAATTGGTGACTTAATGCACATAATCAATGTTTTACTAATTCTGGATATGGTACTTATTGGTGACCAATAGCGATAGCCATAAAACCTCCTACCAAAAGTATGAAGTTTCAGGGACGTTCTAAGGGTGCAATGGTCTAGGTCGTACAGATGCCCATTGGTATAGGAGTAATAATTACTTGTTTTCGACATTGATATGAACCTACCTCTATATCAATCACCAATACAAGAATACTTGAAACATTCTATACAAATAGTCTATAAAATCAATGACCAATAAATTCTATACAGAGTTATGCCATATCCTTGCTTGCTTCTAGTCAAAGTTATGTTACTTAGTCTATGTCACATCAATATCAATATGACAGGGGAAAAAAAGGGAAAACCCAACTGAACAAGCCAAATATTTGCATTGGGCCCTGTTCAATGGAGCTTTTTCTCTAAGGTCTTCAACACATACATTTCTCAGCAACGAAAGAGAAGTACTGCTTGTCACTTCTAACCCTTTTTTCTTTCTATTTTAAGCTACAAACTCCAATTCCAAGTAGGTATATGAACCAAAACTGTCATTTTATAACATAGACCAAGTACACAATCAATTCAAAAACTTTTACAAAAAGAATACAAAAATCAATCATTTAGAGATGCAATGTATGCAAAAACATTGATGAGAGAACTTCCCATAGCAACTAAGGTCACATTTTTTGAAAATTTACTGCCTGCTCCTAACCACATGACATAATTAATGGCTGTTATGCAATTTAAATTTACCCATATCATGTTAAACAAAACAACAACCCCAAGATTTGAAAAGGCACCAATAAGTTTTGAGCTCATAAAAGGATGCAACAATTGATAATTAGGGTGGGCTAACGGCATGTATCAAATGCATATTTTACATGTCGTATACGTGTATGCTTTAAAACAACTAACGGTATCTTAGGATATTGAGTGCTACAGGTGGGTCTTTCATAGAGCACCGTTTATGAAGGACTCAGCATCTTTATTTATTGGCAAAAACCTATTCAAGACCCAAGAAAGCATTTCAACGAACAAATTGTAGGTAGTAACAAAAATCCACAATAACATACAACTGGGATTTTGCATAACTCAAAAGCCAGAGCAACACTCTTAATTACCAGCCATACTACAAATACCAGTTGAGACAAGTTGGTAAGAATTCAAATAATGTTCAAAATAATACAAAGCAAAAGTGATAAGTGAGAGATAGTGACAAAAATTAAGCAAAGTAAAATATTGACCTGTGACTCTGAATGCTTGGAATAGAGAAGAGAGGGCCGAGAAAGCTAAAGATGATGTTGAGATCCTTTAGATTACAAGTTCACCAAGTGAAAAAAACCAAAAAAATCTCTCAAAAATTGACGAAAGCAAGAGACAAAAAAATAGATCAAAATAGAGCAGGGGAGACAGAGAGACGGAGTGAAGAGCATTAGAGAAAAATACCTGCTTTGTTGTGGGTATGCATTGATGTGGGCTGCATCGATGTGGGAGGCGAGAGGCGAGAGGTAGAACATGGTGACTCTTTCAGTGGGAGAAGTAAAAGAAGAAGATGGCTTCCACGGTGACTCAGTGGGAGAAGTAAATCTTAGTTTAAGGTTTTTTGTTAATGAGATGCGGGTAGCAACAATAGCAATACTAGGTAGTGTCAGTGGTGGGGTCAATGTATACCCCATCATGTTGATGAGTTCTTGAAGATCACTATAAGGGCTTTGGGCTATAGTGGTAATCTACTCAAACTAAAACAAAAGTTTGGCACCATTTCCAGCATTCTAATATGAATTAAAACGTTTGCCATTTAAAAATGGTGAAATTTGGGTGTAGTTATTTAGATGATGAATCTTAGGTTCCCAAATATGATTCAAATGTATGTTTCCAATTGCCTACTATATAACTCCTAAGGAATTGAGCCAAGTGTCAGACGGTCAATCCTTGAATTTTTTTTTTTCCTTTCGTTTAGATTGTTGGATTGACTATTGGCAATACTATGTTTGGAATGTATGGGAGGGTTTGGTTACTAGATATTGTGGTGAACTAGTATAAAGAATCACCACCAATCATTGAGACTCTAAGGTATGGTTGTTCACCTATATGTAATTAATTTTAAATCCAAACATAAGGAAAGATTCATGTCAAGACTACCTATTCTAGGTACAATTCAAAATTATGCCTCGAACCACAAAAAAAAAACCTAAAAGTTCGGCTACAAGTGGAAAAAGTGTTAAATGCATCACAACACACATCACTCTATGGTACTTAAATTTAGTGCAACCATTCTTAGGCCTTAGTAGCCTTTTTGGTATTCCTCCATTGCCCATGCTCCATCATGATGTCATCCTTTGTTGATTTTCCTCATGCTGTAGCCATCCCTAGCCATATCAACCCCCTAGTCATTATGTAGTTGTCATTAGGCCAATATAGCCATTTTTCGACATCCTTCATTGCATAATCATTCTAAATTGTGATCGGTCCATTCTCCAACCATCCTGGTTATTCATGGTCTTCTTTAAAGTATCTTCATGAGCTTACGTTTTAAACTTAATTTGTCTTCTTGCTTTAATCATGAGTTGAGGGAGATGTTAAAGATAATATGCTCAATCCAATTAAAGGCTCAAGCCCGATCCTAATTTTTGTGCAAGCAAAGTATTCTAATTGTACAACAAGTCTTGTAACCATGTTTTAGTATATGGTTAGTCTAGGGTTTGACCTCCTACAAATACATCACATTGGGCTCATTATAATATATAATTGAGAATAGTGAGTATATAGCTATTAAGAGTTTTTTTTGGCCGAATCACGTAGTCATTGTATTCTCTCTATAACATGAACCATTTTTTGGATATTTGGTTTAAAAATTTGGATGCCAACTTCTTCTTTTTCCAATTATATACAAGAAAACATAAGAAGATAAGACAAGAAAAGATAATTCTTGGTTGCAATACAACATTCTCTCTCTCTCTCTCTCTCTCTCTCTCTCTCTCTCTCTCTCTCTCTCCTTAATGGGCAACCTAAAAATGGATTAGGTTCTAACGGATTGATAGGTTTTTTTTTTTAATGAATCAAATTTTGGGTTTTAATTTTTATTATTAAATTTGATCCACGCCACTCAAAAGTTGCCACTTCATAGGCCCATTAAATATTTACATATGCACTGAGATGATTCTCAAAAAAAAAAAAAAAAAAGTATGCACTGAGACTAACACCTATTAATGCAAGGATTACTTGTGTTTATTTTTTTAAATTTTGGGGATCAATAAAGCTCATTTCAAATTTGAGGGACAAATAGTGCTCAATGGCAAATTTCAAGAACTCATAGCATATTTTGGCCTTTTTTTTTCTATGTGAGATGTTAGAGGCTCCCACAGGTTTTTGCTGTCTTTGATATTCTAAACACAGGATTTTAGAAGGTGTTTCTCTCCGCCAAAAAAAGAAGAAGAAGAAGGATTTTAGAAGTTGCAAATAGAAATGGCTCTCTAAATTTTCTGCAATACTTATAATTATTGGGTTCATGTACTGTGTTTTGATCAATGAAGTTTTTATCAACTTTAATAAATAAATAAATTATACATATATATAAGGTTAAATATTTAAATTATTCTTTCCATCCCTAAAATATAGTTATTTTTGAATAATTTGGTACTTAAAAAAAAAAAAAAAATTCTACTCATATTACTTTGAATTTAGTTATTCCATCTACTCCTGTTCAAACATATGCAAGATTTGAACCCAGTAAGGTTTTAAAATGTCTTCTAAAGATCCAAGAAAATTGCCAAGGTCTTTACCGAGGCATATGACGATTGGTAGTGGGTCATATATATTTTTCTCAATTGCAATTTGTAATCTCACATATATGGAAGATCTAAGCGCGGAATAAATGAACTATGTCTAAACAAGGGCAAGGAGAAAGGGACTTCTGATAGTGTAATATGCAGAAAAACTCATTGGTCAAATAAAGTTGCCCATATCTAGCGTGTAACTAAGAACTTTGAATGCAACTTCCACTGACGCGTCTTGTAAGTTTTAAATTCTAACCTACCCAAACCAAACCAAAATAAAACACTTACAGTCAAACAATACATGAATCTGGAGTAATTTATCAGGACACAAATTAGCTTCAGTGCATTGAAACCAACATGATACGGACACGTATTCATGAGTGCACTGAATCATTGGATTATATTTCTACTGGATTATATTTTTCTCTTTGCAAGAGAAGTCCAAGTCAATTCCAATGTGCGATTTGACGCGTACGATTTGAAGGTAGAATGATATAACGTACGTGGAATGTAACAATGAGTATGCCACCGACAATTCTAACCCGTACAATATTTTCCATAAATAAATAAATAAAATCATATAAAACTTATATACAAGGTTTTTTTTTTTTTTTTTTTTTTAACACATTTTACCAATCTAAATTATATCTCAAATTACACCTTGCACCTTACACTTTGCATTATAAACTTTTCAAATATATGTTTTGTTCTTTAAGTTAAAAAAATCAGTGTTTACACCTAATAGACCTAAGTTGAGTAATGTTACAGATATAAACTATTTTACAAATTTTTTACAGACTAATGTTAAAAAATTAAAATAATGTGTTTGCGTAGCATTACTTCAAGTTTTAGCCAAACCCATATATGTAGGAAAAATCAAGATCTGCATGACGCAAACAAAACAACAAATTTGTGATATGTACTAAACTTTTGCCAGCGAGTTGAGATATAAAGGGATTAGTAGGCGTTTGCAATCACACAGGGAGTAGGAAGCTATAGGAATATCCTCCGTCCCATAGTGCCTAGATAAGAATAGGATTGTAAAAGTTCATTGAAAAAAAAGAATACGATTGTAAATAAATCAAGCTATTTATGAACCATTCGAGTTTGACTTGAGAAAAAGATTATTTATGTTCATTTAATTAGCATATGAACTAAGGTTAAACTTAAGTTTAAACTCGATTATTAAATAGGTCAAGCTCAAAAATAATAGTGTGTTCGTGAATATAGGGGCTCAATTTAACTATATATAATATTATATTCTTATATGTATACTTGGCTTAAAATATATTTATATAAACTTGAATTTGAATTGTATAAGTTTGTAAATAGGTTGATATGATATTAAATGATTATTTATAGTTTATTGATGATATAAGTGATCAATTCGTAGTAAAAACTCATAGATTTAGGAAGGTGTAAAACATTTTAGCCATAATTTTGCTATATATTGGAAAAATAATAAGTTAATTAAGTAACTCGTGAACAAGCTTGAATTTGCTCGACAAGAAACCAAACCAAGCTTGAATATGTAATCTTATTTGGTGATGAGTTCAAGCTTAATTTTTGTATGAAATAAAATCAAATGAATAAGTTTAAACTTTTAATACTCATCTCAACTCAGTTCATTTATAGTCCAAGACAAGAATTCTTTAATATTGTAATATATATGTTGGAAGCCGTTTGAAGGTGAGGTGATTCAAACTTACAGGGGGCTACAAACCCAACAAAATAGAATATTTTGGCACTTGAATGTTGAAATATAAATTAACTAAAATTTTATTATAAATTAATAAATTAATTAACTACAGTTTTAGAGGTGAGATTGAAACAATTTAAGCATCTGTGAGATTTGAATTCAATAGTTAAAGCTATAATTTCAGTTTAGTGGGGGTAGTGGGGGGCAAGAATCACAAACAAATTAAAAGCAAAATTAATCTTAAACATATTAGTCTATATTAACAGTTAAAAAAAAAAATTGTAAACTAATGTAATCGTCATACAAAGTTTTATATAAATGTATACGATTATTTATATTTTTCATATCTAGCTTAATTTACTCATTGCATGTGGTCAATATTTGTTATAATCTCAATTAATTACAAGTATATCTTTAATATAATCAAAATAAAGAAATAAAAATAATCAGTTAGTAATTACTAACAATAAGAAATAAATCAATCTAAATACATAATTTTAGATATTTAATTTGATTCAATAAAATAAACTAATCTAAAAGTGTTAGTAAATATACCTACAAAATTGTATATAATTAAGTCAGATAGCCTTGTTGGCTTCAAAAATATATGGAATTCACGGGAAAAAATTTAAAAGCTTTAGGGTTTATTTTTTCCTGTATATGAACATTAAATAGTTGTTGTAAGAAATGTTGTTAAAATTATAGTGTTTGTAGCATTACTTATTTTAAAATGATAAAATGATAAAGTGATTTGCTTTTTAACTTTTATAGGTAAAGGTCCTTTTTGCCTTTATAGTGTTAACTTTTTCAAAACACCATTTCATTTGTGTATCTCATACACATTGAGTAACTATCACAATTCTTTAAGTTATATGTTACCAGTTTTTAGTTGTTCCAGTAAGGAGGTTGTTTTGTTTTTCTCAATGTCAAGGGAGACCATAGTTTTCTCATAATACCATAACTAAAGAAAGTAGAGTAATTTTTGGAGGAATCAAATAGTCTCAAAAATATAATTTCTAACAATCAATTGCAATGGTTTTGAATGTAGACATGTGATCAAAACACATGATAAATTCTTTCGTATTATATGGAGTTCAAATCATGCTAGCGTTAATTGATTGAAAGACATACCGTAAATCTTATGTTAATGTACAGTAAAAATTATGGAGAAAAAAAAAAAGGATTCTTACACCCCTAGTGTTCTATATCAATGTATAGATTTATTCTCTAAAACATTTCTATTCAGATGTGTTTTTTAAAAATAGTGGTTTTGTGTGTGTGTGTGTGAATGCGGGCAAAACTTTGTAAGTTAAGCGGGTTCAATTTTTAAGTAATTTATTTTTTACTGGTCATAATGAATGTATGAATATAGATCCCGTAGTCTCAAAATATTATGTCTAACAATCCAATGTTAATGGTTTTGAAAGTAAATAATGGTTTAAAACAGGTGATAAATAATTTCATAAAATATGTGGCATTAATTTATTTAAAGACATAGTGTATACACTATAGTGTTATAAGGGGAAAATATTGATGAAAAACCAATGTTAATGTAGAATAAAAATTGAAAAAAATGGCGTTCTCACAAATTTCGATGAGACATTTCTTGAAACCAATTTAATTAATAAGCTCAATTGTGTGTTTTTTTAAAAGAGAAATATAATTATATTAAAAGAAAAAAAAAACAGGGGAACCGTTACCATCTCCATCAAGTGCCTAACACATTAGAAGGAATAGAGGAGATGGGGATGATTCCAACTTTGCTAAAAGAGGAGGCCCAATAGCAAGTTGGTGAGCTCTTGTATTTTCCTTATAGAGAACATGAGAAAATGACCATAAAATGAAATGAAGAGACCAGACTACCGAGTAAATTTCATATGTATAGTTTTGGAGAGGGTTAATCACATAAACTGCATCTAATGGCGGAGCCAAGGGCCAAGAGGGGGAAATTGCCCCCCTGACCCTGCCAAGAAATATCTCTATATACACTGTTAGAGATATATATTAGACATATTAGCCCAATGTAATAGGTCCAAAACCAATCCTGCTTGTACTAGTAGTCTAAGGTTTAGTCGCCTATATATACTCATGTTATGATTCATTGTAACACAGGTTATTGTACTACACTCTTATACATAATAAAGATGTAGCCCTTAAGGGATTCCTCCGTGGATGTAGGCCGTCAAAGCTGAACCACGTAACCCTCGTGTTCTCAATGTTCCTATTCTTTGCTTCCCTTTCCGCATCCACTCTAGTATACACAACATGGTATATCATATCGCGTTGCTAATATGCAACATGGTATCAGAGACAAGGATTTGTACTACACTATAATATATTATTGATGTAGCCCTTTAGGGTTTCCTTCGTGGATGTAAGCCGTTAGGCTAAACTACGTAACCCTCGTGTGTTATTGTGTTCTATACTTTATGCTTTTGCTTCCGCATCTATACTAGCATATTCAACATGGTGTATCAATGCTAATATTCAACATGGTATCAAAGCCAAACTTCGTTCTTGGCATCAAACAAACATCTCTAGCAAACAAAGAAGATTCTCACGTGCACACCGCCATCAGAAGTCACACATACTTATCTGCTGGATCTAGACTCCACAGCATCTTGCAGTCGCCATGGCTCACTGCTGTGTCTAGATCCTCAAGCCCAAGCAATCCGTGTCTCTCCCTATCAGATCTGTGCACATCAAGCCTTCACCTGTCGAAACTGATCCCATAGACGTGCTCCTAGGCCTCCCGCGAGGAAAACCCAGAAATCCGGTCAACCAAAAGCAAGCCACGCGCCGCAGTTAGCTTCGGAAAGTCTCTCACGCGCCGCCTCAGATTCCTCACTTCCAGACCGTCTTCTTGGTACACGTGCTGCCCAGACGGCCTTTTCTTCCACCGATCTACTTGACCTGAGAATCTGGTGGTCATACGACGTCGCACGCGCCACTGGGTTTCCGGCATCTCCTTCACGCACCGGTGGACTTAGCACGCGTCGAAACACTGCTGCTGACATCACCTGATGACGTCATCACTCCACATCAGTAGCCACGTAAGCCCTAGACACGTCATCAGCCACGTCAGCGGCATGTCATAGGATGACGTCATCGGCTCTACTGCTCGACCCGTGACCCGACCCGGAAACTCGGAACCGACCCGGACCAGTATCCGTTGACTTTGACCCTGGACTAGTTAACTTTGACTTTGACTTTGACTTTTTGCGTTGACCTTTGACCAAAAGTCAAAATTTCCGATAGGGCCTATCTTGCTTAGTTTTTCGCGTAGATTCCAATTTTGAGCTCCATTTCTTCATTTGAAGCTCCAAAATTGGTCAATTGGCACATTCTTCATTGTGGTTTCTTCAAAAGCTTTATTCATGGCATCTCCAAGAGATCTTCTCATGCTTATCCAACCTCAAACTTTCATCGAGCTTCCGCCTTGAGTTTAAGGGAGGGTGTTAGAGATATATATTAGACATATTAGCCCAATGTAATAGGCCCAAACCCAATCCTGCTTGTACTAGTAGTCAAGGGTTTAGTCGCCTATATATACTCATGTTATGATTCATTGTAATACAGGTTATTGTACTACACTTTTATACATAATAAAGATGTAGCCCTTAAGGGATTCCTCCGTGGATGTAGGCCATTAAGGCTGAACCACGTAACCCTCGTGTTCTCAATGTTCCTATTCTTTGCTTCCCTTTCCGCATCCACTCTAGCATACACAACATGGTATATCACATCACGTTGCTAATATTCAACATACACGTGGCCTTGTATTAACCCATGACTACCAAGTAAACTAAATCGCCTGAACATATGCAAAAACAAACAAAGCTTAGCTTGCACAACGACCAAAGTTTCAATATAAAAGATTTCTTAAATTTAGGATATTTCAAAGCAAAGTTATGATATTATATCCACAAAAAATCAAATGACGAATTGCATACAATCCGGTTCTTGAATAATCTAATTAGTGTATATGTGGCACTCAATTTGTCAAGTTAGATTTGGTATGATGTGTTGGAATTTAGTGTTGAAATGCCAAATTCATTGACGGTGAAATTTCAAATTTTAAATGCTTTACGTTACCTTAGTATGGAATGCCAAAGCAATTTAAATTTCTCTTTTAATTGTCTAAAATTTTAATATATGTAACCAACTTTTCCCAAAAAAAGAAAAAAAAAATGTTTCACTATGGTTTTAAATTTTTGATATTTTGATATATTACATTTAATGATACAAATTCTTCTGACATTGTTTGGAGCTTAAGTCACAATCAGTTTAAATGATATATTTCATTTTGATAACAACACCGTTTCTTTTTATGTCACCAAAATTCACGCAATTTCATTCCTGTAACTGATGATTTCTAGTTATATATTAGTGCATTTTCTATTTCTTGAATGTCTTGCGCGCTACTTTCTGGTGGTCTCTCTACTCTAGGAAAGTTCCTGCATTTACATCAATAAATGCCCAAGGGGCTGATCAAAATGGAGAAAAATAAAAGCCTGAAGTAAAACTAAAGGAGCCAGGCATTTCGTATGTGTTATATGGATAAAGCCGAAGTTCACCCAAGGACCACTATCCTAAGATATCATTAAAAGTGAACAATGACCTACATGAAAAGTTCGGAACACAAACCGCACAAACATGTTTTTAGAAGAATTTGAGGTCTAAAAAACATTTTGAAATTTTTTAAAATTAAATGAAATGTAAAAAAAGGTCTAAGGTGTAAAATGCAATATTTTTTTTTTTTTTGGGGGGGGGGGGGGGGGGGGGGGGAGGGGGAGAAAAATAAGTCATTTCAATGTGCAAGCTTCCGCAAGGTTTCTAAGTCATTGAAAAGTCGCAAGATCTATGTAGAAAACTGACCCTTGTAGAAGTTTCTTATTAGTTAATTACGCCGAAAATACTGATCTGAGAGGGAAACATTTCGTAATTGCTACGCAACCTGACATAGGCCAATCCTATATAAACACTGGATCAACAACACAGTTAATTCAATGCAAAGTCTGAGCAAGAAAATAACATAAATCATGGCTCACCTCTCTATCTTCCTCTCCTCTCTTCTAGTCCTAGCAGTCCTTCATGGTGCCCATGCAGTTGAATACACTGTCATAAACCGTGCACAAACAACCCCAGGTGGTGCACGCTTCAGAAACCAGTTGGGTGCCGAGTACACTAGGCAGACAATGGAATCTGCCACCAACTTCATCTGGAATATCTTTCAGCAAACCACAGAGTCAGACAGAAAGAACTATCAAAACGTGAACTTATTTGTTGAGGAGAAATTATCTATAGAAAACGCAGTAGCCGTAACTTCAGGGAACGAAATTAAAGTTGGTGCAAGCTACATCGAAGGCATAAAGGGAGATATCAAGTGGGACTTTAATGGTGTACTTTACCATGAAATGGTACACGTGTGGCAGTGGAATGATCAAAGATTGGCTCCAGGAGGATTGATTGAAGGAATTGCCGATTATGTGAGGCTAAAGGCAAACTATGCGCCTAGCCACTGGGTCAAGCCCGGGGAAGGAAAAACATGGGATCAAGGCTATGATGTTACAGCAAAGTTTCTAGATTACTGCAATGGTCTTAGAGATGGGTTAGTGGCTGAACTCAACAAAAAGATGAAAGATGGTTATAATGACAGCTTCTTCGTGGACCTGTTAGGGAAGCCAGTTGATCAGCTTTGGAGCGACTATAAGGCCAAGTATGGAATGGGAAATTAGGGTCTTAGATTCTTAGCTAGCTGTTTTTAATTCTTGTGTATCAATTAATGTGATATAATATTATATCTTAGAATAAGTGAGAGTTGTGGTTGGAACCCAAATTCTCTTTATGGAGAAAATTAGAAAATATTATTTAGTTATGAGTCTTTGCATGTATCAATATGATTTAGTTCCATTATGCATCGTAGCTGTATAAATTCTCGTGTATGACTGTGATTTAGATGCAATGTATTCATTGTCATTATAAAATAAATAGCCTTCAGAAATAAATTTAGAGCACAACTTGTTACTTATTAGGATGAGTTTGATAGGAGAAATCTCTTTCCCAATACTTTTTTAGAACTTGTTCATCAAGAATGCTATAAAATATAGCATTTAGTGTCCGTTTGGGTTGACTTTAAGGGGGCCAAAATGCACGTTTTCTAGCCCAAAACTCAAAACACATGTTTGGTAAATTTTTTCAAAATTGCGTTATACAAAAGTGCATTTTTTAGCTCAAAAGATTTCCACATTTTGGCACAGCAGCTTTGAGATGCAGTCGCAAAATGCATATACGCGTTTTCTCAAAACAAAATTATTACCATTGGTAGGTTTCTCTTTTTACTAAATTGCCCATAGTTTTTTTAATTTATATATATATATATATATATTGTTTTTTTTTGCTCCTCGATGTTGTTGTGCTGCGGCATCTCATCTTCTTCTTCTTATTCTTTTTCTATGCTACTTCTTCCTCTTCTCTTCTCTTTTTTTATTTTTATTTTTTTTATTTACGTCTTACATATCTAATCTCAAAAAAAACCTTTTGAATTTGGTAGAGTTTTTGATAAATGGAACATATGGAGTAGAGAGAGGGTGAGAGAGGGAGAGAGAGCTCAGACTTGTGTGTGTGTGTGTGTGTGTTTTTTTTTTGGGGGGGGGGGGGGCTTGTGTGGAGGAATAAGAAATAAGGAAGATAAGAAGATGAGGACGAAGTGAACAAGCGGATGAGAAAAATGTGAAAGAAAAAGAAAAGTTTTTGGGTTTGGGTAAAGCAATATGGAAGAAAATATAGAGAGTAAGAATACAGATTATTTCACAACTGTGATGTTATAAAGTATGTGGTGGAGAAAAAATTGTTGGTACATGTGTAATTCTAGAACAACTCATTTAAAAGATAAGTGTTAATAAAAAATTTTATTTTTTTTATTTTACAAAGATTAATTTTAAATTAGTATTGTGAAAATATTGTGACATTTTATTATATCTCTAAACTTTTTAAATTAGTATTATTTTTCTTTAAAAAAAAAATAGTACTATTGACAAAATATTTTTATAACAATTTCATAATAAAGTTTACATAGTAAGTTGTTATTAGTTCCCATCTATACCTACTAGTGACATTTTTTTTTTCTACCATTAACAACTTGTCATATAGACTTTGTTGTGAAATTTTTGTGAAAATATTGTGTCCATAACTTGCATTAAGAGTGGTAATTAAAAAAAAAAAAAATTCTCTTTATATAAACATCTTTTCGATAATTTACCTCTCAAATTGCCAATTTATTTATTTATTTTTTTTATAGGTAATAAGACTTATATTGAAAAAAATTGAACATTGTGTTCATGATGGTGAACACTCTGAACAATGAAACAAATACAATAAGATCAAGAGCTAAAGGAAATAGAAACTAAAAAATCAGCTAAAGCAATACAGTTCGTACAGCCCCAAATATAAGCCCAAAGAAACAAAGTACGAAAAAATAAATATTTTAAATGATCCAAAGTTCTCGCCTTATCTTCAAAAATGCGAGCATTACGTTCCTGCCAGACTAACCAGATTAAACATGCCGGGACCATGTTCCAAATGATTGAAAGATGCTTTTCAAACCAGTTTCTCCAAATAAAGAAAAAAGATTTCTCTGACCTTGGCATTACCCATTGAATCCCAAACATTGTAAAAACTTCACACCATAAGGCATGAGAGAACTTACAATGAAGAAGAAGGTGGTCCACTGATTCCCCATCGCAACAACACAGGCAACACCTCTTAACCAAAAACTGACCTTTCTTAATAAGGTTGTCAATGGTGAGTATCCCATCATTAGTTGATGTCCATAAGAAGAAAGACACCCGTTTAGGCACTTTAGTACACCATATACACTCCCAAGGAAAGGCATTAGTGGTTGGACTAGATAATAGCTTATAAAAAGATCGCACATCAAAAACACCAGATGAAGTCAATCTCCAACCCAGCTAATCATCCCCCTCACCCCTCAGCATGGAGGAATAAATAAACTCAAAGAATGAGTAGACAGTGGTTGCTTGCCAATTCTGAGGACCATGACGGAACAATAAATTCCAGCTCCTACCTCCTTCTAAATTTGATACAACCAAGTCAGAGACCCATGCTTCTTTAGAAATAGAGCAATCATACATGGAAGGGAAGAGTTCCCTCAAAGAAGTAGGCTCACACCATGGGTCATGCCAAAAACTAACATGGCTACCCTCCCCCACATTATACAAAATCTGGCTAAAGAACTTCTCGGATCCTTCTTTAATACTTCTCCACATCCCACCCCCGTGAGCACCTCTTACCCCTTTAATGCACTCAGCTTTTTCAAAAAACACTTTTTAATAGCTTTTACTAAATACTCAGTTTTTACAAAAATCTCAGTTTCATACCGCACTTTTTTTAAACCCCCACTTTTTCAAAAAGCACAATATCAAAAAGCAGAACCAAACTCACCCTTAGCATCTCAAAAAGTTACTTTATTCATTTTAACAACTCACTTTACAAAACACTCAACATCAAAAGTTCTATTATTTTACTACTTCATTTAAAATTTTTGTTTAATTCTTTCTTTATGTTTTCAATTAACTACCATAACTACCATAACTAACTACCACAAGTACCCTGCAACATTACTGCAAAGTAGTATTGGAGAGAATTATTCTTAGCTTCTCTTTTTTTTTTTTTTTCTTTTTTTTTTTTTTTTAGAATTCATTCTCTTAGCATTCAATAATTGATAAGAATCCATAAAACACTAGCATCATTTATCAAAGAAACGATAATAGGATGATTACTTATTAAATGGAACATATCCATTTTCATTTATATTGTTGAAATTTTGCATCAAGTTTGAGATGTTAACAACCATAATTGTTTCCTGCTAACTAGGTGTGCAACTAAAATTACAAACTTGAGCTACTCATGGTTGCTGCAGAATTTTTTTTTGTGTAATAGTAAAAGAGTAGCTCAAGTTTGTAATTTTAGTTGCACACCTAGTTAGCAGGAAACAATTATGGTTGTTAACATCTCAAACTTGATGCAAAATTTCAACAATATAAATGAAAATGGATATGTTCCATTTAATAAGTAATCATCCTATTATCGTTTCGTTGATAAATGATGCTAGTGTTTTATGGATTCTTATCAATTATTGAATGATAAGAGAATGAATTCTAAAAAAAAAAAAAGCTTAGAATAATTCTCTCCAATACTACTTTGCAGTAATGTTGCAGGGTACTTGTGGTAGTTAGTTATGGTAGTTATGGTAGTTAATTGAAAACATAAAGAAAGAATAAAGAAAACATAAAGAAAGAATTAAGGCAAAAAGGTCCTTTAGGATGAGCTTGATAGGAGAAATCTCTTTCCCAATACTTTTTTAGAACTTGTGTCCGTGAGTGAAAATAGTCAACATTCAGCAACCAAGTGACAGGCTGAGCAATATCCCTATTGAACAACCCTCCGTACCATGGCCAATTAATGGCTATTTCACTTTATTTTAGTTATGGCAAAATGATATTTTCACACTCGTTTTTTTCACACTTTTTTTTTCGTCCACTTTTATGTTTTAAATATGAATGCTTTTCTTTCCCCAAAAAGAAAAAAAAAAAAAAATATATATATATATATATATATATATGAATGCATTTTTTTTTTCAATTTTTAAAATGTGGAAATTTTTGCATTAATTGTGAATATTTGTAAAAAATAGTAAATATAAATGAGTGTAGATGATATAAAAAAAGAAAGAAGAAGCCTTGAGTTAGCTCATAAATACTGAGTCTTATAGTGTAATAGTTTATATATATATATATATATATATATATACACACACATATGAAATAAAAAAAAAAAAAATCTTATACATTAAAACTGTGAAAAATATGGCTTCTCATTCAAAGTCAAGGAGCAGCTATATTCTTGACTTCTTTCCTTGCAAACAATAGTGATTTGAAATCTGGAATAAATTCATAATAGTTTCAGACATAAAATTGGAACATAGAGCTATCAAGAATAAATTCTAAAATGAATCCAAACACAATAATATGACTAATTTCGTGTCCTTTTCAAGTATATAATTTTGAAACACATCCACACCAACACGTTTTAGAAGTAGTACAAAAAACGGGGTCTATAGTTGCGTTTCAAAAACGCGACTATAAACCCCAAAAATGCAGCTATAGGATATAACCGCGTTTACAAACCAGGCCTATACTCCGCAGCAATAGCCCCCTGTGGGTCTATAGCCGCATTTTTATAACCACAGCTAAAGCTCAGACCTATAGCCGTGTTTTTTAACCACGGCTATAGGCTTTGGGCCTATAGCTGTGTTTTTAAAAACACAGCTACAGACCCGCTTTGAGTTGCATTTATAACAATGGTTATAGGCTGCGGACCTATAGCTGCGTTTGTAAGAAATGCGGCTATAGACTCGCTTTGAGCTGTGTTTGAGAACGCGGCTAAAGCTCCCTATATTTCGTTTGTCTATAGCTGCGTTTTTAAAATGCGACTATAGGTTGTTTTTTTTTCTTTGCCAAAATCACAATTTCTTGCTAGATCAGAACTCAAAACAGATTATTTCGTTATGGGGGAAAAACATGGAAATAGTTATGAGAGTGCAGATACATATTGAAATAAACATATTAAGTCAAGCAATTCTAGTTAAAGAAGAGTGTACCAAATAATGACTGAATGGAAGGTCTCTTGGGCTTGTTGGTCTTTTTCTTCAATTGAGCTGCATTGAGGTTAGCCTCTAACAGTTAGCAAAAGCTAAGAAACAAAGTTTCAAAACATAAAGATACATCAGGCTATAATGGCCATTAAATAAAGTCAGCTTTTATTTTTTATTTATTTATTTCTGGTATTAGTATCAACTCAAGCTAGGGACTACTACTTCCGCATCAAAATTTTAATATCAAAGTTGTTAGCAATTTGTAATCATATTATATATCCTCAAAATAGCTAAAATGAAATTAAGGAAGCACTGTTAATTAGGACCCTCTGAGCAGAAACTAATAAATGTGACCTCCTACAAATTTTTTTGGCTATGAAGTAATAGAGGGTTCAATGACCAAATGTGTTCAAAATTTTTAAGGACAGGACAGCTGAAAGCAAATGGAGAATATAGAAAGGCTTGGGAAGCTCCTCTTACCCGATCTGCAGCAGCCTGCAATGTGACATGATCACCCCATTCACCTCCCCTATTTTATTTATGTCAAAGAGTGTAAGTACGAAATAGTTCTAAGTAAACATTCATGAATGCTATAACTTAAAAAGAGAGAATGCCAAAATACTTGCTCATTTTCTCCAAGTAGTCATTATAAGACATAGGAACGTATTTCTCGTAAAGTTCCAGCTGAGACTTGAGCTGTTGACATCAACTAGGTAACTAAGTAATGGCTAGAATTGACTCCATTTCTTGTAGAAGTTATGCTGGGTGTATTGGATTTTCTAAACACCAAGGGCCTAAGATTTAGATTAATATCATTAATTAAGGCGTATAACCAACTATCTGTTTAAAAATAAACAAGTGATTAAGGAGCAAGAAAGAACACAAAGAGAAGAGAATATCAATGAATAAGCTCAAGCAACAGCAATGTCCTTACTAGTTTGTGCCTTTGCTTTTCAAGTAGATTTCTAAGGCTTTGTCCATCACTCCTACTTTTTATTTTTTCACTTTCTTACATTTAAGAATTTTTGTATCTTTGTACTCTGTCATTTTTTGCCCCATCATTGCAATCTAAATCACATTCTTTTAATTTTAACTATTTAGTAAGTACTATTTTTGAGAAATAAAAAGTAAAACCACCAATTCCTACTCTGGTAGTGCACATGAAGTATTTATTTATTTTTTTTTTACTATTGCTTTTATATTAAAAAAGGGGTTGGGGGGACATAAGTGTATGTAAAGCATGAAAAATAATAAGAAAAACCAAGCATACATGATAGTTCTTGAGAATCAGTAGGTTGGTGAGTATTGAACACTGATGATCTTAAGGCTTGATCCTAAAAATAAATAATAAGTCAGAGGGGACCGGTGGGGACTGGCCAAAAGTCCTCCGATGATGAAGTTAGTAAACTTATGATTCCAAGTAATGAGAGTGTGATTTTTTCTAGAAATAAGTGTCTGAATGCCTTACCTTTGCACAAGCGAATGCTTATATAGCATACATGGAATGGTTATTATCTCTATAACCGTTCCTATTGTCAAGGAGTTCATAATTGCTATGGAAGTTACTTTATTTGAACCAGTATTTCATAAGCAATAGTAGAGGCTTCGGATTAGAAAATTATAGTTTGTTCCTTACACTTTGGGCGAGGAGCATGCTTGTTGAAAACTCAATGTACTCGTCCGTCCTTGATCAAGGACGAACAATATAACTAAGGACGAGTATGATTCATGGTTGGAACCAATATGCTCGTCCATCCTTTATCAAGGACGGACGAACATATTGAGGATGAGCATGTTCCTTACGTCCAATCTCTTTATTTCCTTCTCACAAACGCCCTTTTATGGACGAAGCGAGACATACTTTTGATACACCTTCAGTTGCCCCCTCATCCATAGGGGTCGTCCATGGGAAGGGGCAATTGAGTGGAAAATTTTTTTTTTTGTGCCACGTGTCACGGTTTAATTGGTTACCAATCGTGTTGATCAGCTTCTTCGAGGTGAGAGCCACGTGTCATTTCTTGACTGGTTTGTGTCGTTTCATATGCCCAGGTCAGCTGCCTATATATAGTGGAATTCCTCCGTTACCCTCTACATTTGCAAAATTTTCTCCTTTGTCATTCCTTGTCTAGAGCCTCGTCTAGAAGTCTCTGCATCCATAGGCTTCTTTCATCTAGATCCAGGTATTTTCTTTTTTTCTTGTCTTTAGGTTTTCAGTTTTCCAAAAAATGTCTGAAATTTCTATTCCTTCGTCTGGTGATAGTACAGAAAAGGCTATAGACGAGTATTATGACTCTTCTAGTGATAATAGTTCTGATAACAATAGTCATAGTAATGAAGGGAGTTCTTCGGACAAGGGGTATACCTCTGGTGTCCTTGGACTTCCTTTGGAAGTCGTCCAAGAACAACTTAGGAAAGCCTCTGGCTCTCAAGCTGGCATCTCGTCTAATGTACCTCCGTCTAATCCTTTGGACGAAGAGGAGACCGTCTATAGTTGCGCAGTTGGTATTCATTCCAAAACAAGTGAACAAAGGCTTAGCAATCTTAGGACGTGGTACCTAATCCCGGACGAGTTTAACTCCAAGTTGCTCATCTGTGGAGAATGGTGCTGTAATCCTCGTTTTGGAATAGGCGTCTACGAGGCTTACTTCTTAGGAGGTTTTAGGTTGCCCTTGAATACATTTGCTAGAGAGTTATTGGTTAGATTAGGTTTAGGTATATGTCAATTCAACCCCAACGCATGGAGATTGATTATCTCTATGCAAATTTTGTGGAGGGAAGTATTTAGAGGGGATTGTCCTCTCACTGTGGACGAGTTCCTTTTTTGTTACAAGCCCTTAGAAATAAATCAATCCCTTGGCTTCTATCAATTCACGGCCAGGGGTAAAGATTGTAGATTGATAAAGTCTCTGGCCTCGTCTGACAGGAATTGGAAGTCAGAGTTTATCTTTGTCTCTGGTTTTTGGGCAGGGAACCCTGTGAACATTGGCAAGGACCCATTTGGCCCTTACTCTGGGGACTTACGGAACCTTCGTCCTGAAGGTACGCCCCTCCCCTTTTTCTTCTTTCTCCTCACTTTTTTTGTATATATATATATATATATATATATTAACTCTTGCATATCACTTGTTTTACAGGTGTTAAATGACCATCTCTAAGTAAATTCCACCGTGACTGCGTTCATAGGGCTCATCTTCACGCCGAGAGGGATTTCATTCCTTAATTACCTTAAGGCGTCTTGCCAAGTGGGGACTTGGCCCTGAACCTTTAGGCGAGGCCATTGCTCACGAGGTTACAGTGTGAAGAAGTAAGTTTTCATTTGATAGTCATTTAAGTGTCCTGTTATACTTGTTAATTTATTTATAACACATCACTCATTGTTTTACTGTTTTTTACCTTAGGAATGTCAACAATGAAGGAAAATAAAGGGAAAGAAGTTATGGGTGAGGAGGGTCGTCCTGAGACTCAAGCCCAGGTTCGTCCGTTGGCTGGGGATAAAAGGAAGCCTTTGTCTAAAAACTTAGACATTAGAAACCTCCCTAGCCGACAAGGCAAAAATGCTAAGCATGTGTCGTCTCAAACAGCTAAGCCCAACCTTCCTCCACCTCAGCCATCCATCAAGATATATGATGTAGACTCGTCTACTCCCACTGAAACTACGCCGTCTAAGACTCCTCCGTCCAAGACGACTATGCCTGCAACATCCCAGCCTTTTGCACACGTCCCAACAAATATCATTGAGAATGAAAACTTGGCTTAGGAGCATTTTTAGAAGGCTGTTACAGACGAGGATATAAACGTCTGTTACGACATGTCCTTAAAGGATTTTGAACATTCTGGTGTTCATGATCTTTTTAAGGTAATGGCCTTTGCCTCGTCTTTAGAAATTCATATATATTATTTTTATTTTTATTTTATTATAATTATTTTTGACTTTGACTATTTATTCTTCATCTTTTTGTAAGGTATGTTAAAGTTCATAGCAGCGTCTAGACAGGTCACAGGATTGGATAAGACGAGAATTTTACTAGAGACGAGGATTCAGGAGTTAAATGAGGAATCTAAAAAATGGGCTGAGGTAGCTACTACAACTAAGAAGAAGGGAAAAGAGCTGCTAAACTTGATTGAAGAGCTGAAAGCTGATGCAGTGGAGAAGGATACTCGTCTTGATCACTTACAAAGGAAAAATGATGAGCTGAGTACTCTTCTTTCAAATGCAAAGGTTGATGCAGTGGCTGAGTTCAAGTCGTCCAATGAATATACTAAGCTTCTAGATGCCAATTATGCAGCAGGCTTTGAGGATTTCAGAATAGAGGCTATAGAAAACTTCCCTGAAGTGGACTTTAGCTCCATTAAGCTTAACCTAGTTGCTGCAACTAGCTCTTTGCTTCAAGCCAGCTCTGAGGACGTCAATGTTGAGGACGATGCCACAACTTTGCCTCCCAAGGACAACCCCAAAGTGAATGCACACTCTGCTTAAAGACGAGACTTTTATACTTAGAGCAATCCTTGTATTTTTTTTTATACTTATTTTGGCTTTTGTTTGGTCCTTAGTTTTTTGGACCTCTTTATGTACCCAAAATACATTTCCCTCGTCCATGGTTTTAGGACAAGGTTTTAAACAATCACTTCAGTTTACTTTGATGTAACAAGGGTTTTTGGACGCAGGATGTCTACCCTTTAGTCAATGAATGAAAGTTTATTTTCTATCACTGTATGGACGAGTACTGTACATGTGGTTAATGTAAATCATCTTTGTGGGTAGTATCTTTCTTTCAACTTTATTCGTCCTTAGACTTGCAAGCTGATTTTACATTCTACCTGGTTTTCTTTTTGCCAAACTTTTCACTCGTCCATAGATTGGACTGTTTCAATTGGCTTTTTATTCTCGTCCTTAATGTGGACGAGCATTTTTTTACCAGACTTTCCTCATCCTTGGCTTAGATGTGTAGGCCCAAGTTTTTTCCCTGTTTCACTCGGGAAAACTTGTAGACGTTACATCTCTGGGTCCAGAGAATTTATTCGTCTTGAGTCTTTTAGCCTTTTGTGGGTTAATTTGAACGAAAATTTCATGGAGATTTGAAATTCACATAACATTTTGTACATAACATAAATACTGTTCACAGATAAGGCACATACATGATAATGCCTTTTTATTTTGATAAATACAAACTCCATGACTTCGTCCATAATCACAACATAAATAACCACAACACAAATAATAAAGTAGTAGCATTAAACACAAACAACATCAAACATAAGTAGAATGTAAGTGCAGACAAGCTCCAAGCTCGTCCATAGTAATGCTCGTCTAGGCTTACTTTTATTGATAGTACTTCCTCAGGTGCTCCACATTCCAAGAAGGCTCCAATTTTCTCCTGTCCAGGGCCTCCAAGTAGTAAGATCCTTGCCTTTTACAGTTGATAACTCTGTAGGGTCCTTCCCAATTAGGGCCCAATTTCCCATGAGCTGGGTTTTTGGTTGCCAAAAAGACCTTTTTCAAGACGAGATCTCCTATGTTGAAATGTCTTGGCTTCACTATTGCATCATACTGCCTAGCCATAAGGTTTTTGTACCTTGCTGTCCTGTGCTTTGCATCTGTCCTTACCTCATCTATTAGATTAAGGTTCAAACAGAGTTACTCCTCATTATCCTTATCTTGATACGTCATCACTCTGTGATTGGCCATGTGCACCTCTGCAGGTATGACTGCTTCGCTCCCATAAGCTAGCTTGAAAGGAGTTTCCCCCGTAGGGGTTCTTATTGTTGTTCTGTACACCCATAGAACACCCGGTAACTCATCTGGCCATACTCCCTTTGCCCCCTTAAGTCGAGTCTTGATGATTTTCAACAAGGATAGGTTTGCCACTTCAGTTTGACCGTTTGCTTGGGGATGGGCAGGTAAGGAGTAGTGATTTTGAATTCCGAAGTGTGCACAAAAGTCTCTGAAGAGTGTATTGTCAAATTGTCGTCATTTATCAGACACCAATACCTTGGGCACTCCAAACCTGCATACAATATTCTTCCACACGAAATTTTTAACATTCTGTTATGTGATGTTTGCTAACGGTTCAGCCTCCACCCATTTGGTGAAATAATCAATGCTCATCACTAGAAACTTCATCTATCTGGTTCCGACTGGAAAAGGACCTAGGATGTCTAGGCCCCATTGAGCAAAAGGCCACGAGGCCATCATCAGGGTGAGATACTTTGATGGTTGCCTTGGGACGTTACTAAATCGTTGGCATTGGTCACACACCTTGACATAAACCTTCGCATTTGCTTGGACAGTTGGCCAGTAGTATCCTGCACGGACAACCTTGTGGATGAGGGATCTGGCTCCCGAGTGATTTCCATAGGCTCCTTCATGAACCTCCCTCAATACATAGTTCACCTCATCCAGAGCTAGACATCTAAGGTAAGGTTGAGAAAAACCTCTTTTGTACAGAACTTCGTCCATAAGGACGTATCTAGCTGCTCTAACCTTGAGTTTTCTGGCCTTATCCTTCCCTTTCGAAAGCTTTCCGTCTCTCAAGTATGATACTATTGGGGTCATCCAATTTTCTCTGTTCTCTATTTGCTGCACTTCTGAGAGATCTATACTTGGGATGTACTGAACTTCATCAAACTCGTCCATGGCTCCAGTTGCTGAGGCTTCCTTTGCTAAAGTATTCGCTTCCACGTTCTCCTCCCTTGGGATTTGAACGAAATTAGCTTCCTTGAATTTCTTCACAAGATGTAACACTTTTTCTAAGTATTTTTTCATTCGTCCTTCCCTTGCCTCATATGTCCCATTTACTTAGCCCATGACCAACTGAGAATCTCCCAGGACAAGTATTGACCTCGCTTCCATAGACTTAGCCAGTTCCAACCCTTTAAGGAAGGCTTCATACTCAACTTCATTGTTGGTTGGTTGGTATTGCAAACGGATCTTATGCTTCAACTTATCTCCTTAGAGGGATTGCAAAACCACTCTTATTCGTCTTACATGTTGTGTGGATGAGCCATCCACATGGACGACCCATTTCTTACTATCTTCCATTCCCTCTATGTCACCGCAGCTTGGTGTGAATTCCACAATAAAGTCTACTAGGGCCTGCGCCTTTATAGCATGCTGTGGTTGGTATCGGATTTCAAACTCACTTAATTCAACTGCCCACTGGATCAATTGTCCTGCAGCTTCTAGCTTGTTCATGGCTTTTTTGAGCGGGTGGTTTGTCATAACATTGATTACATGAGCTTGGAAGGAGTGCCTCAACTTCCTAGAAGTCGTGATAAAGGCGAAAGCTAGCTTTTCTATCAGTGGATCGTCCTTTCGCTCCCCTCAACGCCCTGCTAGTATAGTATACTGGTTTCTATACTTTTCCTTCCTCTCTTATCAATGCGAAGCTCATGGCATGCGAGGTCACTGCCAGGTATAAAAACAATTCCTCTCCTATCACGGACGAACTCAGCAACAGAGCCGTAACGAGATAGGTCTTCAAGTCTTGGAAGGCTCTGACACTCGTCCGTCCATTCAAATGCTTTTTTCAGAACCTTGAAAAATGGTAAATACCTGTCAGTAGCTTTAGAAACAAACTTGTTGAAGGTAGCAACTCACCCGGTGAGAGATTGGACTTTTTTGATACTTTGTAGAGACTTTATATCTAGAATTGCCTTAATCTTTTCTGGGTTTGCCTCGATCCCTCTGTGTGAAACCATGAATCCAAGGAATTTTCCTGACGCTACTCCGAAAGCACATTTGCTAGGATTCAACTTCATATTGTATTGCTTGAGTGTATTAAAGGTCTTTTGCAAGTCATCCAAATGTTTTCCTTCGTCCAGGCTTTTCACCAATATGTCATCCACATAGACTTCTACGTTTCGCCCAATCTGAGGACGGAACATATGGTTGACCAGTCATTGGTATGTTGCTCCAACGTTTTTCAATTCAAAAGGCATTACTTTATAACAGAATAAGTCTTAATTGGTAACAAAGGACGTCTTCTCCTGGTCGGTCTCGTCCATCCTTATTTGGTTGTATCCCGAAAATGCATCCATGAAGCTCAGTAATTTATGACCTGCGGTAGAATCCACCAGTTGATCAATGCACAGCAATGGATAGCCATCCTTGGGGCAAGCCTTGTTTAAATCAGTAAAATCTACACTCATCCCCCACTTGCCATTCGCCTTTTTGACCATTACTACATTAGCTAACCAATCTGGATAATACACTTCTCGTATAAACTTCGCCGCCATCAACTTCTGAACTTCGTCTTTAATAGCATTATCTCTCTTAGGAGCAAACACCCTCCTTTTTTTGTCGTACCGGCTTGAAAGAAGGACATACGTTTAGACGATGGGTGATGACACTAGGATCTATACCCGGCATATCCTTATGACTCCAAGCAAATACATTAATGTTTTTCTTCAAAAACTGGACGAGGTCCTTCTTATTCTTCTTTTCTAGATCTGCCCCAACCCTGGTATACCTCTCAAGGTTACTTTCATCCAAGGGAATATTTTCCAATGCTTCGGTGCGCTCTACTACAATTTTCTTTTCTTCAATATTCATGGTCTGAACTTGTTCATCCATGGCCAATATAGCCAGGTAACATTCTCTTGCCGCTAGCTGGTCTCCTTGTACTTGTCCTACTCCGTGTTTTGTTGGAAACTTGACTGACAAGTGGTAGGTAGATGTGACAGCTTTCCAACTATTCAAAGTTGGCCTTCCAATTATGGCATTGTATGAGGACGAGCAATCTACCACAAGGAAGTTCACATTCTTGGTGATTTGTTGTGGGTATGCCCTCACTACCACTGGCAAGGAAATAGTACCCACAGGCTGTACCTTCATTCCACCAAAACCTACTAGGGGGGAGTTCACTAGACGGAGCTGATCTCGTCCTAATCTCATCTGCTAAAAAGCTGGATAATACAAGATGTCTGCCAAGCTTTCGTTATCCACGAGCACTCTTCTAGTTGTGTAGTCAGCAATGAGCACGGTGATGACGATAGCATCATCGTGAGGATGGTGAATTCTCTCAGCATCTTCGTCTGTGAAAGTGATCGCCTGCTCGTCCGTGGACCTTGCCCTTAGTGATCGTCCAGAAAGTTGGATGCTCTGCACCATTTTCAAGTATGCTTTTTTGGACTTGGACGACTGGCCTGTTGAACTTCCCCCTATGATAACTCTTATTTCTCCGAGCGGCGGTTGCGATGATTCTTCTACCTTCCTCTTCAATTTCTCGTCCTTGTGATCTCGTCCAAGGAAATTCCTCAATTTCCCTTGTCTTATGAGATTTTCAATTTGCTGCTTTAAATCAAAACACTCGTCTATATCATGCCCATGATCTCTATGAAAGTGACAATACTTGTTCCTATTGTGCTTGTTGGAATCTCCCTTCATTTTCTCTGGCCACTTCAAGGATGGATTATCCTTGATTTGCATAAGAACCTGCTCAAGTGGCACATTCAATGGGGTATACTGTTGATTCCGTGCTGAAGGGCCAAACTTCTTATTATCTTGGTCTTTCCTTTCCTCCATCCATCCCTTCTTTAGACGAAGGCCCTATTCAGAATGATGACTGGGGTTTCCTTCTATTCTTTCAGATCTCTTCCTCTTCTTAGCTATAATGGCATCTTCTGCGTTCATGAAATTTTGAGCTGAATGGACGAGATCGGCCATAGACTGAGGCTCTTTTTCATAGAGTTTGTGAATAAATAAGTCAGAATTAACCCCATTGTGGAAGGCTGCCAACAGAAGCTTATCATCCACTTTGTCCACACTCAGGACTTCTCTGTTGAAGCGAGTGATGAATGACCGTAGGCTCTCGTTCTCTCCCTGCTCTATGGTTAACAAGCTGGACGAGGAACGCTTGTGTCTTTGTCCCCCAATGAAATTATCAACAAATAGCTTACTCAACTCTTCAAAAGAACTTACTAAATTCAGGGGTATTTTGCTGAACCAAACTTGTGCTGGGCCCTTGAGGGTAGTAGGGATAGCTTTACACATTATTTCATCAGGAACCCCTTAAAGATGCGTAGTGGTCTTAAAGGTAGCAATGTGATCAAACAGGTCATGTGTTCCATCATATGAATCCAAGGAAGGCAACTTAAACTTCGATGGTAGAGGGTGACCCTTAATGGAGGCCGTAAAGGGTGAATCAGTTCTGTGAACCAAATCTTCTATTAGATTCGCCCTTCTCATATTTTCTTTCATTTCTTCCATGACCTTCATTTGGTCCATTTCTTCTTTCAAGTGTGGTACCGTTCGTGAAGTGATGCCTCGTAACTGACTTCCAATTTCTATATTTTCTCTATCATCATGACTCTGTGTTTGTCCTCCTCCTTCACATTCTTCACGTGCTTGCCTTCTTAAATTGATCTCCATTCTTAACTCTTGGCTCTGGCGAGTCAACTCCACCATTACGGCCGCCATAGATTACACATGTTGGGCAGATGATGTCTGCATGACCGGTGCAGATTGACGATCGCGATGAGGGTTGTTTGAGGAATATCTGCTTCCTTAATGGCCTGGGCTAGTAGCCCTCGATCTGGTCCGAACCATCAACCTTTTGTCACAGAAAAGAAAACTGCAAAACAATTTCTTTCCCACAGATGGCACCAACTGATAGTTCTAGAAAATCAGTAGGTTGGTGAGTATCGAACGCTGATGATCTTAAAGCTTGAACCTAAAAACGAATAATAAGTCAGAGGGGACCAGTGGGGACCGGCCAAAAGTTCTCCGATGATGAAGTTAGTAAACTTATGATTCCTAGTAATGAGAGAGTGATTTTTTCTGGAAATAAGTGTTTGAATGCCTTTCCTTTGCACAAGCGAATGCTTATATAGCATACATGGAACGGTTATAATCTCTATAACCGTTCCTATTTTCAAGGAGTTCATAACTGCTATGGAAGTTACTTTATTTGAACCGGCGTTTTATAAGCAATAGTAGAGACTTCGGATAAGAAAATTATAGTTTGTTCCTTACACTTTGGGCGAGGAGCATGCTTGTTGAAAACTCAATGTGCTCGTCCGTCCTTGATCAAGGATGGATGATATAACTAAGGACGAGTATGATTCATGCTTTGAACCAATATGCTCGTCCATCCTTTATCAAGGACGGACAAACATATTGAGGATGAGCATGTTCCTTACGTCCAATCTCTTTATTTCCTTCTCACGGACGCCCTTTTATGGACAAAGCGAGACATACTTTTGATACACCATCAATACACATTTTTTCGCCCAATTAAATAACTGAATATGGGTGGGCAAGCCATACCAAAATGTAGGAAAATGTTTGCACTTGAAAATATAAAAACCAAGCATGCACATTAGTAAAGATGGGCAAAATAATAATAATAATAATAATAATGTCAATAATTGTATTACTAAAACTATATTATTAAAAAAAGCCCAGATGGCACATTGGGCCTTGATAGAAGTACGGAACTAGTCTAGCTCAGTTGCTTTGACTACAAGCACTCTAAAAAGTTCCTATCAAAAAAAAAAAAAAAAAAAAACAAAATCCATACCTCTATATGCATGATACCCTAATTAACTAAGACAAGTCTTTCACTGCTGCTCAGGACCAAAATTTGACTGAAACCATATAAGACAAGTCCTCTTTTGCAATCAAGAGGAAGAAAGTTTTGATCACCTTTTCCTCAGGTTCCCTTTTGGCAAAGCAGTGTGGCTTGGATCTAATTTGACCTAAGAGTAGATCTTCTCAAGCCTCACAACCTTCATAACTAGATCTCCACCTTGTTGGCCATCAAACCTTTTGACAAAGAACAAAACAAATGGTTGTCCACTATCCTGGTGACAGTATTATGGACCATATAGTGGAGGAGAAAAAATTAATTTTTGATAGTGAAAAGATGGATCCCGTAGGTACTTTTATTTATAGAAAAACAAATGTAAAAATAAGCTAATTAAAAAAAGAAATTAACCCATGTAGTTGACTAGCTGCGCATCTCAATTGGTCTTTAAAATAAACAAGCTAGAAAGCAAGATTGAAGCAGTACTTTCTGCTATTTTTCTTAGAAGATTTGTAAACTAGTGAGCCTCTTTATCTAGAGGAGTTGAGGTATTTTTTTGGTTTCATACTAAAGGTTGGGGATTTGGGTCTAGTCCCCAATGTAGAAAAATATCCAATGTGGTCCCTCATCAATCACCACGTAGTGTTTGTTTCAATTCCAAGTTACCTCTAGGCCAAGCCAAATTGTCCACGTATACAAGCAGTGTATGTTGTAGGTATGACTCATATCTCTCTTTTTATGGTTAGGTGAGAGACAACACAGGGCCTAATGCCTTCTATAAGGTAATGAAATCAATTTTAATCCCACCAAACCATAGATACCACTTAGTGAATTAAAAAAAGCAACATATACTTGTGCTATGTCCACTTTGGTTTTTTTTCTTCATTGATTACATATCCACACTAAAAAAATATATATCATTTCACAGAATTTCACAGAAATTCAACCCATTTGGCTAACTTTTACTGTCAAAATATGAAAATGAATGATAAAATCCTTAATCTTTTCACCATTTTGCATCCTAAGAAGCAAAAAAACCCAAGCAGCTGTAAATTGGGTTCTAAAAACAATAAAATAAAATCATTCCCTGCAATAGTGTTCTTCTGGTTTGAAAAACAGAGTGTAAAGAAAGCTAGTAGCCAAATCAATCTTCAGGCTTCGGTATGGATTTCATTTATAAGGATAATTACAAGCATTTTAAAAATAAAAAGATACAACAAAAAGGGATAAACTCTAGTTATCTGATGTTATGTGCAACTTTATCTTTTTCTCTAATCATATTATATGCATCTATGCATGGTTTCATTATTCTCAGTTAACCTTCATGAATTTTAAAATCTTTGTAGCTATTTCAACCTCAATCCCATTGTTCTACACTCAAAAAATTTTAATTTATAAAAATAAAATAAAACCGATGGGTTCACAACTGCCAATGGAACGGGCATGGTAGTATAACATGGGCAGCACCATGTATAGTTCAGGGGGTTCAAATGAACCCCCTGAGCTAGCAATTTTTTTTTTTTTAATATATTATATATAATATATATTTTTTATTTGATCCTCCTAAATAAAAATTTGAACACTCTGATTTTAAATTTTTTTAAAACCGACTTGAAATAAGTTTAATTATGATCATCTTAACAATATTTTGATCTTTTTAAATACAAAAAAATGCTTAACAACAATCCAAATTTATCTAAAATCTGGGAGAAATAGTAAGCCCAACAACAAAGTAAATTTTTTTCATCTAAAATTGTTTTAAAAAGCCCATTTAGATCTTAATAAATTTGAAATAAACTAATGGAAAATTCATAGTTTACATTGTACTATCATTGTAATATATACATTGTTTATAAACAAATGTGTACAATATTGTATAGTTTTGGTAAATGTGTATAATATAATTGTCTATAATATAAATCTTACATTGATAGTGCAATGTAAATATATAATCATCATAAACTAATAAATAAAATTATTTTAAGCAGTAATAATTAAAATTCAATTAATAATAACAATTAACATGTTCATTACATTAAGGAAAAATATGTCAAATGAACCTATAATTAATTTTTATTCTATTACTAGTACGTACTATAGACAAA
This sequence comes from Quercus wislizeni, assembly GCA_023055345.1. NCBI lineage: Eukaryota > Viridiplantae > Streptophyta > Magnoliopsida > Fagales > Fagaceae > Quercus > Quercus wislizeni. The sequence goes on from JALGQJ010000005.1 coordinate 27,863,998, forward strand.
TTTGTAATAAGAAATCTATTTAGACTGTAAAATTCATATTTTACCTGAGATGTATCTTTTTACTGACCCCCTAGAAAAAAATCCTAGAACCGCCACTGTAGTATAACCATCAACCAGGGCATGCCAAATTATGGGTTCACAACTGCCAATGGAATAAACACTATAAACAACCCATTCTTGCATCAAGATTGAATTTCAAGGGAGAATTCTAAGCTGGATTCAAACTAAATTGTATTAAAACTTACCTTCTTTCCTTTAGCGGAAAGACTTTTTGACTTTAGAGGGGCACAAAGCCTCTCCACTGTGAAGTTCTGGAAGTCCCTATTAGATGCTTGATTGTTTGATCCTTCTGCAAGTCCAATAGACATAAAATTTATGATAATAATGAATAATGAGACCATTAAATTAATATGGAATTCATATAACTTGCCAATATCTAAAGCCACACTGTTTTTTATGGTTATAGGGGCACACATATGCAAATCCACCATACATAGATGACCCAATAAAAGAGGCACCAGAGCTTACCTTGTCGAGAACCAACTTGACTATTGGCTCTCTTAGCTGAAGTTCTGCTGTTTGAAGGTCTTTCAACAACCCTGAAATGAGTATGTGCACATAAGAACCATACCAGAACAACAAGAAGTTATAAATAAAAAGACATGAATAACTACAGAAATTGAAAGTAACATCATAATGCATTAACATTCAAATTTATTTATTTTATAATTGAGCCCAGGAAGTACTAAAAAACACATGATTTTACTTGAGAAACAAGCTAGTTCAAGTTGCAATGTGTACATAGCATCTGGCAGAGAAGCTGAGATGAACATGACAAGTTATTCCATTTCATCCAGACACAAGTATAATACCCACAACACAACAAAAGGTCTAATACACAGATGGACCACAAAAAAAATTAGAGGACAAAATTTTCAGCATAAAATTACATATAAGCAACACAAAAACATTTCTTGAATCTTCAATTCCCACTTAATCTTAACCAAAAATACAAACCAATATATATATAGCAAAAATGAGTAAAATTTACCTTTCTTCTCTGATCAGGCTGCATCTTAGCAATAAAGCATTAAATCCCTTCAAAGCAATAAACTAACAAGTGCATCTAAGGCCTTGACTTCACACACAAAACCCAGATCAACAACCAAAATTCCAATAATCCAGAATCTCAAATCACTTCAATAAGACTGAACTAGAACTATAACGTCTAGATCACCAAGAGACAACTACAAATCAGTAACACACACAAGCTTGAAAACCCAATTTTACAAATACATGATTCTACAAATTCAGAATGAAAAGAAAGAATCTCCACCCAAAACATCACAACACACAAAATTCTAACCTGAATGCTTCACGAGTAAAATCAATTTATTTAAATAAAATAAAAATATGAAACAAGGAAATGATTCGACTATTTGTGTACAAAGAGAAACTACAACAACAGATTTAAACAAAAATGGTTGAAAGGAACAAAAATCTAGAGGAGGTATTCTAGAATCATCGAGAGAAAGAAAGAAAGATAAAGAGTGAACCTCATTCAATGAGAGAGATTAGGGTTTGCTTCCGATTCTCTCTTCGACTCTCTCTCTATCTCATAAGGAGCTCTGTTGTTTTTCACCTCTTCCCTTCTCTCTCCTCTCCTTTGCTTTCATTTTGTCTCTCTAAAAAAAGTGAAAAACCAAGAGACACCAAGATGGGAAAAGTGAGTAAAAATGATGCCCAAGAGAGAAAGATTTGAGCTTCATGGACTTAGGTCGATTTGAGCTTTAGTGTGTCTTTCTCTCTCTATCTTTGTGGGGTTGGGTTTGTGAGTGGAGAGTAAGAGAACCACTTCTCGGCGGTGGGGGAAGATCAAGGGACACCGGGAGCTGATGGGTTCTCGATGATGTCAATTGACACTCGACGGCATGGTTCAGAGCACAGCAGCATCATGGATTGGGAGCTGATGTTTGGGTCATTCAAGGGTTTTTTAAATTTTAGGATTTCTTCAATTGTGTGGACTTTTTGTGGGGGGAGGGGTTCCAATTTATACCCAACCTGAAGCGGCGTTTGACAAAACATAGCCATAGACATGCTTAAAGCCGCGTTTACTGAAACACGGCTTTAGATGTGCTTATGGCCGCATTTGGAAACGTGGCTTTACTACATATATACCAAGGCTTGAAGCTGCGTTTTTACTTATAATTCCAATCGCGGCTTTAGGACAAGGCCTAAAGCCGCATTTTTACTTACAAATGCAGCTCCAAATACCCCATAAAGCCGTGTTTTCCAAACGTGGCTTTAGGACATATTTAAAAAAATAAAAAAATAAATAAATTGGGTCTATAGCCGCGTTTTTAAAACGCGGCTATAGCCCTTCTCACATAAACGCAACTGGAACAACACTAAACGCAGCTCCAGATCAGCTTTGAAGCCGCATTTAGTAAATGCGGGGTTTTTATGATACGCGACTCTAAGCCAGTCTTTAGCGACATTTTTATAAATGCAGCTATAGAAAATGCAGCTTAAAACTACTTTTTTGTAGTGAAGGTTTTGAGCTTTAAAAAAAAAAATTTGAAAATTAAATGAAATGTAAAAAATATCTAAGGTGTAAAATGTAATTTAGGGGAAAGAAAAAAAAAAGTCATTACAATATGCAAGCTTTTGTAGACACCACAAAAAATTGAGCCTATAATGGCGTTTTCTATAAATGTTGCTATAGGCATATCTGTAGCTGCATTCAGGGCCTATAGTGGTGTTTCATAAACGCTACTATAGGTCAAGAAAAAATTAAAAATAAAATGAAAAAAATAATAGTGGCATATTTTAGAATATTCAGTAAAATAAATTAAAAAAAAAAAAAAAACCAATCCGAATGGATTTAACATTCCACAAAATAATGGCATATTTTAGGAATATGTCTAGAATATTCTATGGTCCACAATATTTTTACAACATTTTCACAACAAATCATAAGTTATTAGTTGTTACTGGTTCAAATTTGAACTTAACACTAAGATTACTTTTTTGCCCCACAATAACAACCAGGAACAACCTGCTATTTAAGATTTGTTGTAAAAATGTTGTGAAATTGTTATGAAAATATCATTTCTCTATTTAAATTTTTATATATATATATATATATATATATATATTGTATATACGAAGGACCTATAGTGACGTTTTACAAATGCCATTATAGGTCCAACAAAAACAATTAAAAAAGCGTTAAAAAAATTTCTGAACTAAATAATTTTTTTTTAAAATAATAGACCTATAGTAGCATTTGCAAATGCCACTATAAGTGAAAAAAAAAAAAAAATCATCTCCTTCCCACACTTTCCCACCTACCCCCACTCACCTTATCAATCCCTTGTCTCCACGTAGCTTCTTTAGACCTACCCCCACTCCTCCATCTTTCTTCTTTTCTCTTTTCTCTTTTTTTTTCCTTCTTTCACTCTTCTTTCACTATATGCTTGGATTTATTCTTTTCTCTTCCTCTCCATTTTGATTTTATTTCCCCTATTTTATTTGTGGTGGTGTTAATGTTAGTGGGTTTTGGATTTGAAGATGGTGTTGCAACTAGTTAATTTTTTCAAATTTGTAAATTGTGCTATTGTTATGGGATTTCTGATTGAAGAAAGAGTGCTATTGTGTTTGATTCCATAGGTTGTATAGTTGCAAGTAAGCATTTAAAAAAAAAAAAAAAATTAATGATTGTTTTGGTCTATTCCTTATTTGCTGTCAACTTTGCTTCGTGGGTCTCTGAGATTTTTTATTAATTTTTTTTGAATACTTTGACTTTTTATTATTGATAGGTTTAGAGATCTAGTGTGATAATATCTTTGTTAATAGAACCAAGAAAGTAGTGAAAAATTCAAAATCTATTTGATGATTTGTTTTTGTAGGTTGGTCTATGGTGGCTAAATGTGTTGGGGTGGAGTTGCTATTTTTTTTTTTTTTGGATGTGAGCATGTTGTATTTGATTTTGAATTTTTTTAGGTGGGTTTTTGTTTCATTTTGAATTTGTTGGACTAGCTATAGTGCTGTATTTTGTTGTATTTATGTTTTTTGTTTTGTTTTGTATCTTTTAATTTAATTAAAATTGTAATTTTAATTCAATTAAAAAAAAAACTTTTGACTACCAAAAATTAATTTTTGGTATTCAATATTTTTTTTTTTTTGGGTTGGTGGTTTTTGGCTATAGTGGAGTTTGTAGAACGCTACTATAGGGTGAGTCTATAGTGGCGTTTAACAAAAACGCCACTATAGGTTGGCCCTATAGTGGTGTTTAACTAATGCCACTATAGGTCTACCATATAGTGGCATTCCAAAACGTTGCTATAGCCTTTTTTTTTTTTTTTTTTTTTTTAAAAATGGTCTATAGTGGTGTTCTAAAACGCTGCTGTAGCCTTAAAAAAAAAAAAGGGTCTATAGTGGCATTTAGAAACACCACAATAGGGCAGACCTATAGTGGCAGTACAATAGTGGTGTTTGTAAATGCCACTATAGCAAACACTGCTATAGCCCAAATGGGCCTATAATGGTGTTTTTAGTACCTATAGTGGCATTTCACAAACGCCACTATAGGCCCAGTTTTTTGTAGTGAGAGTTTCTAAGTCATTAAAAAGTAACAAGATCTATGTACAGCCAAGTTACCACTAATACTGTACTAGAAAATTGATCGTTGTAGAAGTTTCTTATTAGTTAATTGAAAAATGCTATATTCAAAATATTTTTACAACACTTTCGTAATAAATCCTAGGTTGCAAGTTGTTATTGGCTATTATGGGTAGGCAAAAAGGTAATTTAACTCGTGGACTTCAATTAAAACCAATAATAATTTGTCACCTATGACTTATTATGAAAATATTGTAGACATATCCCTTCACTTAGCTAATTACACGACAAATATTGATCTGAGAGGGAAAAGTTTCTTTAACTGCTACACAACCTGACAAAGGCCAATCCTATATAAACACTGGATCTACAACATAGTAAATTCAATGCAAAGTCTGAGCAAGAAAATAACATAAAACATGGCTCACCTCTCTTCTAGTCCTAGTAGTCCTCCATGGTTCCCATGCAGTCAAATACACTGTCCTAAACCGAGCACAAACAACCCCAAGTGTTGAACGCTTTAGAAACCAACTGAGTGCTAAGTACACTAGGCAGACGGTGGAATCTGCCACCAACTTCATCTGGAACATCTTTCAGCAAACCAGAGTCAGACAGAGAACTATCAAAATGTGAACTTGTTCATTGAAGAGAAATTATCTATAGAAAATGCACTAGCTATAACTTAAGGGAATGATATTAAAGTTGGTGCCAGCTACATTGAAGGCATAAAGGGAGATATCAAGTGGGACTTTAATGGTGTACTTTACCATGAAATGGTACATGTGTGGCAGTGGTATGGTCAAAGGTCTTTTAGATTGGCTCTAGGAGAATTGATTGAAGAAATTGCTGATTATATGTGAGATTGAAGGTAAACTATGCACCTAGCCACTGGGTTAAGCTTGGGAAGGAATAAAATGGGATCAAGACTATGATGTTACAACAAAGTCTGTAGATTACTGCAATGGCCTTAGAAAGGAGAATTTGAATCTCAAACCTAACTTTTCTAGACAAGACAACTGGTCATCCTTTCCATTTAATATTGAGTGATTGAAGTAACACTACAAATTGATTATATAAACCTTAAATTGATGTGTCATCAATTTAAAAATATTTGATAATTATGTTGTTAAAGTCAACTAAACATACTTATTGTTACGATAGTTGTAAGCAAACTAATATAATAATGAACGTGATTGGTGGGTTTTATTCGACTAATCATATTTATTGTTACATAGCAAACTAATATTATAATGAATGTAATTGTGATTTTTATTCAATCACCAATTACTTGTTATGTTGTCAACTAATCATATTTATTGTTACATCAGATGTAATGAAACATATATCATAATGATGTGATTAATGGATTTCATTCAACCACCACCTACTTGTTATGATGTTAAAGTCAACTAATCATATTATTGTTACATCAATTGTAAGCAAACTAATATCACAATGAATGTGATTAATGTGTTTCATGCAACCACCAAATAAATGAATGCTCTAAATTTTTTCTAGTGAGTGATCACACTTTAGTTTCTAAATACTTTATAATAAAAATTTTAGTTCTCTAGCATCACTCAATTTGTAATATTTCTTTCTCAAAAAAAAATTTGTAATATTTTTTTGATTCACAAAAAATACTTGTAATTTTTTTTTAAAATTTTTCTTTAATTTCAGTGTGATGTTAGTAACAATGTAAATTTTAGGAACTATGCATAGTTTACGGTTTAGGCGTAGTTCAAGGAGTAATTTTAGTAACATTCAAAATTTTATTACATAACTTTCACAAACTACACCAATCAACCAAAAAAAAAAATATTACGAGGTTTTGGCAATAACAAATTTTGGATTTTAGGTCGGGCAAATAGGCCCTGGTCCAAATCAAAGTCAATGGTTTGTTTTTTTTTTTTTTGGTGTGTGTGTGTGGATAAATTGGTAAAAGTCAATATTGTAAGTAATGCACAAAATATAAAAACCACCACTACAAGAAATCTGGATTTAGGTAGTTTTTTTTTTTTTTTTGGTGACGTTTTCAAATCTACCGCTAAAAGGGGTATACTGCAATGTTTATCCCTAGATTTATAGCGACGTTTTTAAACAAACGTCGCAATAGCAGCGTTTTTTTTAAAATGTCGCAACTAATATATTTTTAGTAGCGTATTCTTCGACTATAGTGACATTTTTATAAAATTACCGCAATAGTTAATGGACAGAACATTATAGCATCGTTTATATTGATAGGTCAAATTTTAATGTCCACAAAATTTCCCATGCTAGTCATTTTTTCCACAAATTTTTATTCAGTGCTCCCTCCCACGCACTCCTCTCAAAATTTCTTTTCCCCCAAAACTTTTTTCCCTTCCTGCACAAAATTTCCCAAAATTTTGTTTCCCACTACAACTCTTTTAGTTAGGGATTTTTTTCCCCAAAATTTTGCTCTCTCCCTATCTCTAATGATACTCCCTTTCTCCCTCTCCCCTCACCTCTTCTATCTCTCTCTCTTCACTCTACCACCAGCGCCAACCCACTGTTAGCACCGCCCTTTGCCAGCGTTGCCCACCCATTGCTAGCCTCCCTATAATGCCCCTCCATCTCCATCTAACAATTTCACCCCTTCCTCCCCCTCTCACGATTTCGCCTCTCCCTTTCCTCCCTCACTCATTTCCTCTCTCTCCTTACCATACCCATGCCAACCCCTGCCACAGCCACCGGCGTCACCTTCATCTAATTCCTATTTCCTCCATCCAATTTTTGCTTGGGGTAACATGTAAGTTATTTATTTTTGATTTTTTGTTTTGGTTATTGTGAAATTTGGGTTTGGATTTGGATATTTAATATTTAGGTTCTTTATTTAATTTTCAGTTTTGGATAAAATTTGGATTTGGATTTTGTGGTGTAACATGTAAGTTCTTTATTTAATTTTTAGTTTGGATTTGGTGAAGTGATATGGGTTTTGAGACATTTGTGAATATGAGTTTATTATATTTGGTGATTTGTAATCGATTGTTCAATTTAATTATTTTAAGTTCTTTACTATTGGTTTTTTCAGGATTGGATGATGATGATGATGAGTGGTTTGTAGTGGATTCTCTAATTCTAATACTTGCTTAGGTGATGTATATTTTAATTTTTGTGTTTTTTTTTTTTTTTTTGGTAAACTTTATTTACTAATTTCTTATATTTTGAATATTTGTTTTGAGTGAGTATTAAAAGAGAATAAAGATTAGTATATGCTCTTGCTAATAACAGTGAAATAGCTAGTAAGTACATTGACAACATTCTTATAAATTATACTTTTATTTTGTAGGTTAGACACTCATTTATTGTGATAATTTTGGATTTTTTTTTTTTTGAAAAGATGCATGCTTGGCTTGAGCATAGTAAGTAATATTTGCTTAAATACTTATTAAACCTTGTACTTGTGATTTTGATAATTGTATTGGAGTGGATTGTTGTGTTGGAGGCTTAGAGCAAGCGGGTGGCTTGCATGGTGTTATAAGATGGTTTCAATTTATATTGGGGGTGTTTATTAAATTTTGAAAATTTGGATGGCTATTGTTTAGTTATTTTTGTTGATTACTTTAAAAAAATAAATGAATAAAATACTTGTAAGCATTCTATTTTTGTGACATTGATAATTGGTTTTGTGGTGAGTTGTTAAGTTGGAGCAAGTTGGTGGCTTGCATGGTGTAATAAGGCGATTTACATTCATATTGTGAGTATTTATTATTTTTGAATTTTTGGATGGATATTGTTAAATTATATTTGTTGATTACTTTTTTTTTTTTCTATACTTGTAAGCATTCTTAAACATTCTATATTGTGATGTTGATAAATGTGTTGGGGTTGATTGTTGAGTTGGAGCAAGCAGGTGGCTTGCATGATGTTATAAAGTGGTTTCAATTGGAATTGGGAGTTTTTATTGATTTTTGAAAATTTGGATAGATATTGTTGAGATATATTTGGATAGATATTATTGAGTTCTATTTGGATAGATATTGTTGAGTTATACTTAGGACCTTGTTGTGACTTGTAAGTCATTTTCTCAAATTTGGAAATTTAGCCTTGTAAGTCATTATAGATGTTGTACAAATTTATCTAGTATCAAATGAGATTTGTTGTGTTTTAAAACCCTAAGTTTATGTGTAATCCTATTTCCATGGTTTTTGCTTATTTCTTAAGGGTTTCAAGACTTAGTCCATTTGTGTGAATGAAGAAATTGATAGACTTGATATGGTTTGTTTGTTATATTTAAGGTTATGTGTAATCTTATTTAAATGTTTATGAAATTAAGTGGTTATGAAATTGTTGTGTCTTAAACCCCTAAGTTTATGTGTAATCCTATTTCCGGGTTTTTCTTATTTCTTAAGAGCTTCAAGACTTAATTCATTTTTGTGAATGAACATATGGATAGACTTGATATGATTTGTTTATTATATTTAAGTATGTGTATGTTTATGAAACTATGTGGTATGAAGTTGTTGTGTCTTAAACCCCTAAGTTTATGTGTAATCCTATTTCCATGGTTTTTGCTTATTTCTTAAAAGCTTCAAGACTTAGTTCATATATGTGAATGAAGAAATCGATAGACTTGATATGGTTTGTTTATTATATTTAAGGTTATTTGTAATCTTATTTGCATGATTATGAAACTAAGTATTTATGAAGTTGTTGTGTATTATATTTAAGTTTATGTGTAATCCTATTTCCATAGTTTTTGCTTATTTCTTATGAGTTTCAAGACTTAGTCCATTTGTGTGAATAAAGACATAGATAGACTTGATATGGTTTGTTTATTAAATTTTAAGTTATGTGTAATCTTATTTGCATATTTAAGGTTGTGTATTATATTCAAGACTTAGTCCATTTGGGTATTAAATTTTAATGTTTTAAGAATGTATTTAGTGTTTACTTTTTTTAATTATAGCTACTATTATTGTATTACTCAAAATGACTTCTTTATGAACTTATTAGCTACTCTTAATTTGTATTTAGGGTGGTTTAGATCAACAATCTCCAACTCCTCATAGATCGCTAGCTTCATCCCATCAAGAAACTAGCTTCTCGCGGTAAACATAGTGTTTTAAGGACTCCATGGGCTATTATATAGTTGTTTTGAGCAACTACATTTATTTTGGAAGTATTGTACTTCGTTTATAATATTATCATAGTTTGGTTGGTTGTTTTTTTGTGTGTAGGTAGACAAATGTTTTGTTAAATTCAAGATGATACTTTAGACTTATATTATGTCTTGGTATTAAATACATATTTTTATTTGAATCTATGGTTAATGTGTTAGTTTGGACATTTGTTATTGTGGAATATTGATGATCAATAGGTCTATTTGATCCATTACAAGCTTGTGTTAGTTATTGTGGTATTTTTTTAGCAGGTTTTTATTGTATTTTTAATATGGCAAAAATTAAAATAAAAAAAAAACAATGAACTGGTTTTTAGTGATGTTTTTAAAATGTCACTAAAAAGCATGAGGAAAAACCCTTCAGCAACACTATAGGATTGATTATTTGCGGCATTTTAGGAACGTTACTAAATGTATTTTTTACATAAAAAACGAAAATGTTATTTAGTGACGTTTTTTAAAACTTCACTAAATACTTTTGAATGCCATTAAAGAGTTATATATGGCAACGTTTTAAAAAACGTCGCTATAGACCTATAGCGATACTATTTGTGTCTATAGCAACGTTTTACAAATGCTGCCTAAACCTAGTTTCTTTTTTAGTGTGCACCGTGTCTAGCCGCTATATATCATGACTAAATGCCCGTGCACGAGCCATAGTTTACAAGTTGTGAGAGGATCACCGTGCAAGTTGTTAACAAGTTTAAATCCCTATATAAATCAGAGCACAATCTCATTTTTTGTGCAAAACCAATTAATATAAAAAGAAAATTACAAGACAACAATGGCTCACCAAATGCTTTGCCTCTCTTTCCTAGTAACCCTACTCGTAGCCATGCAAGGAATCCATGCAGTTGAATATGTTGTCACCAACACCACTTGGAACACTCCTGGTGGAGTTCGTTTCAACAATCAGATTGGGTCTGATTAGAGTAAGCTAGCTAGTATTGTCTGCTGCCACAAATTTCATATGGAGGCTCTTCCAGGAAAATTGTGATGCAGAAAGAAAGAACGTGACCAAATTGTGCTTGTTCACTGATGATATAGATGGAGCAGCATATGCTATCACCATTGAGATCCATGTTAGTGCAAGGTAAATCAATGGCTATTCTGGGGATGTGAAAAACCGAAATCACAGGGGTGTTAGTCCATGAAAGCACACACATGTGGCAATGGGGTGGTAATGGACAAAGTGTTCTAGGTGGATTGATTGAAGGAATTGCTGATTATGTGAGGTTGATGGCAGGGTATGCACCTAGTCACTGGGTGAAGCCTAGGCAAGGTGATAGATGAGATCAAGGCTAAGATGTTACTGCTCTATTTTTGGATTATTGCAATAGTCTTAGAAATGGATTCGTGGCTGAATTGAATAAGAAAATGAGGACTGGTTATAGTGTTAATTTTTTTGTTGAACTACTCGGGAAGTCTTTTGATCAGCTTTGGAAAGACTACAAAGCCAAGTAAGGAAAATAAGGGTGCTGATTAGGAGCTAATTTATATGTATAAAATGTCGTACCATGCAATTACACATACTTCATGAGATAAATAAATGTGCTTGGATTATTTATCTCATGAAATTTGAACTATGCATGATGCATGCAGCTTCTTAAGACAATATAACCAAGTACTGAAGTACATATGCAAGCTAGGTGCGTTCTTTTTTGTAACTGTGAGTGAAAATTTCCCATCTCTTTCATAATTGATTTTTGCCTTGGGATTCTTGAATGAGATGGTTTTAGTTCCCCTCCTTTCTAATCTATTTTGTTAGTTGTATTACTTTTATGAAAAATTAAAGGTTTCCAAGCATATATGCAAACTTCTCCATACGACTTTACAAATAATATTAAAAAACAAAAAATCGAAATCCCTCATGCAACTTGAAATTGTTATCAATCTAGACAGTAGTTAATCTGTTTACAACCAGTTTCATAGTTTAATACAGCATTCCTTTTTTTTTTTTTTTTTTTTTGAGCCACAGCATTCCAATTTTTATTGCATACAGCATACTATATACATTATAAAGTTATAAAAGTGGAACCCATGCATCCGTCTGTTGTGTATGGCTTGATCCAGAAGTCCAAATAGAGCACTCACAATGGTGGTGCTAAAATTGCTCAAAAATGCAATTTTAGCACCTCAAATTCTAAAAAGCATTCAACAATGAAGTTTAAGAGTGAACAGTAAACTACTATCTTTAAGAGTTTGCTATAGTTCCAAAGGAAAAAAAAAAAAAAAAAACAACTATTGTTTATTCAAATAAACAATAGTTTATAGCCAGATTATGTACTTAAAAGTTAAAACTCAAGATTAAGCAACGTGGACTGGACCATCAGATTTATAACTACTTTAAATTTCATATCACTAGAAAATTAATGTTGCGTAGGAAATTTCAAGGGCATTCGTTTAGAGCACCCGAGCGTTAACTCAATTCTTTTTCTTTATTTAATTTTTTATGAATCATAGTATTCTTAATTGGATTTTGTTAATATGTGGATGTCTTATAGGCATTCGTTTAGAAAATAATTTTAGACATTTTTTATAAGAAAGGAAAAACAACAACTGATTTTTATGACAACTTTTTAAATTTTTCATAAAAATAGTATTTAATTTTTTTCTAAAATGATTTAATAACATCTGTTAACTAGACCATTTTTAATTACTTACGATTATAAATTTCCTATGATTAAAAAAAAAATTTCTAGATTAATTAATTGACTGAGATTTGAGAGTATTGTAATAACAGTGCAATATATGAGTTGGGATTCTTGTTCTGCTTTTCATAGATAAATAAAGGGAAGGTTTTTTTTTAACTGAAATCATGAATTGAAGACATGATTTCAAAAACTAAAATAGTGCTTTCAACTCATGATTTTAGTTCAAATGTGTATGTAATAGTATCTGCATATCAATTTTTATCCATTAATAAAAATGTTTAAATATATTTAGAACAAAACTTAAGTATAATACCTAAGTGTTGTTTCTTAGGTTCCCCTCTTAAAATTCAACCATGCAACTATTTAACTAAGAGACACTTCTATGAGAAAAACGCTACATAGCTGAATTTTATTAAAAAAAAAAAAAAAAAGTACCTAAGAAATGGTACCTAAGATAATATATTTAAATTTTGTCCATATTTATCAGATATTCTTCCATTCCCGGGTAAACGTTGAACGTGAAGGGGTGAAGCACGTCTGCGACCATGACTTAATTAAAGTTAAGTTCATTAATCATTGCTCAGTAAGCTAACTGCTTGACTTAATCAAAGACTGTATCTTCCCTCTTAAAATATATTATCCATAATCAAAGTGACTTCTTGTCACTTCAAGAAAACTACAACTTTCATATGGGCAGCCTAATGATTATATTTGTTGAATCTATCTATATATAAGTCTTTGAGTACTTGTTATTGACATTTTTTCTGCTGTCTGGATACATTGCTCAATCTATGGGCTTCTTCAATTGTGCCAAGTTTTCAACAATGCCACTAATTAACAAGGGTTTCGATATTTAATCAAATCTTCGTTTTTTCACTTATTGATTCAACAATTAAAACCACAAACACAGGCCTTACCACCTTTTACTTTTTTCACAATTATCAGTCAAGTGAGAACCTTTTTTTTAAAAAAAAAAAAATACTAGTTTCAAATGTTCATACGTGCATTGTCTTTTAATCCAGTACTCTAAGCAAAGACATTAATTTATCCCCTCCAACAGCTCTTTAATTGCCAATTTGGATAGAGAGAAAGTAGGGTAGAGTTGGCCAGTAATCTATTCCAGCTAATGGTTCTCCTCTATCATAATTTGTTTGTCCTCTATTCCATTTTAGAATATCCTAAAATATTGTCCTATTTCTAAAATTAAAATCCATTAATTTACTAATGTTCTTATTATGCCTCTACTTTATTTGCAAAACCATTTTTGATAAATTTATTTAAAGGTAGTTTTGAAAACATAAACATTTTTATACAGCAGATAAGACAATAAATGATATTCTCTTAAAAAGTTGGATTTTTGAAACAGGACAATCAAATTGGAACGGAGGGAATATTATATTTGTAAGTAATTAAATGTGAAGTTCCATCTCTTATGATTCGTTTGATTGGAGGGATGGAAAAGTGGGAGTATTGAAAATAGTGGGAAAATAGAAAAGTGAGAGGATAGAAAAATTTTTAATTTCCCTCATTTTTGTTTGGTTGAGTGAAAAAGTGGAGGGATGGAAAAAATGAGTTTGTACAAATTTACTCATATACCCTTGTTAAAAAATGATGCACAATTAAAACAAAAAGTGACAAGCAACCAAAAAACAAAATCACCCAAATTATATTAAAAAATAAAAATCATGTCTAGAAAATAAAATCATGTCTAGTTAAACCAAAACAAAAGGCAAATGCCCAGTCAAGCAAAATGCTATTAAAAAAAAAAAGCAGCAGCAACTTAAGCCGAAGGCTATTAAAAATATATAAAAAAAAAAGCAACCACAACGTTAAGCCCATGTGCAAGTTGCACATGGGCAATTTTGTCATTCAACCTTCACATTTTCCCTCCTAAGTTCTCTCCATTTTGGGGAGAAAACTTTTTGGTGAGCCCAGGGAGAAAACATCCGAGCACCACTATCACTTTCCCCTCTCCCTCTCCCAACCAAACACCTTCTAAAAAGTTTTCCTTCCTTATTTTCTCACCCTTTTTTTTTTTTTTTTTTTTTTTTTTTTTCCGTCCTCCCTAAAATCCACTCTACCAAACATAAACTAAAGGATTGGATTTGAGATTAGATTATAAAGACACAATCTGTCATTAGAAGATATAATTCATCTAGCACATCTGATTAATACTCCATGAATTTGGATAGAAACAAAATTTGTATTGATCACATACAACCCAATCCCTTTACAATTCTACACAACACATCCTATTTGTTCAACTCTAGCTTAATATATTGCATGGCAGAATGTGAAACAAGAGATCATAACAAAAAATATTGCAACTAAGGCTATGTTTGTTTCGGGCGAGAATGAAATTGGAAAAATATTTTACACCCTGATGTGTGTTTGGGTGCACATGTTAAACTCGATCAAACTGAAAACATTTCCTTTTACTGTAAAATTTTGCCCCTTCACTCGTAAAATCATTTACACATTCCATTTACCTTCAAACTTAGTTTTATGGACTGAAAACCTGAGAGAGAGAGAAGCTTGGGAAAGTCACAATCTCCAACCACCCAAACCCGAATCTGGTCAAATCGCACTGCCTCATTCCCTTCCATGCGCCTGTAAGTACTCTATTTCCTTTTCTTCCTCTCTTTTCTCTTTTCTTCCTTGGCTTTTCTTCTCTCCCTGACCAACCTCATCTCCCCTGTCTTTCTGAAACCCATCTCCAATTAGCATGCCCAGATCAAGCATTGCATGTACCCAATGCACCCAACTAAACCCACCCAATTTCAGCATCCTAGCAGCCCACGATCTGTCCCTCTCTCGACAACGTGACCTCAAACCCACCATTGAAACTTGAAGGTATACCCTCTCTGCTATATATATATATATATATATATTGATATATTTATTGTTATTTATATATTTGTTTGTACATAAAATATATGTGCATAATGTTATTTGCAATAAGTGTTGGTGAAGGTGTATGGCAGCTTGTGAATATTTTGGTAAATTGAATTTAGCATTGTTCTTGAATTGGGCTTGTTACAATATTTATGTGAATTTGGATGGTTTAACAACAATTACTATGGAGACTTTGCTGAGATGATGTTGAATGGGTCTACACTGTCTTGTATTGCAGGATTTTTTTTTGGAAGATATCATCTTCTTGCTTACACATTTGAATGAATGGTATGTCAAATAATTTCCTATGCTAAATATATATGTCATAAGGCCAATTTTGGTTTTTAAATTGTTTATCACATTGATCACCTAAAGGGTAAGATATACGTTGTTTTTGTTGGTCATGTGCTTGGTGTGTACGACACATGGGAAGAAGCTTGTGCCCAAGTTCATCAATATTCTAGAGCAGATCATGAGGCATTTAAGCATAAAATGGATGCTGAAGTTGCTTTTATGAAGTTTTGGCATATTGATGGTGGGAATGTGCAACAAGTTTTTTCATCCAGTACATATTCTACTCATTCTAGCTCAAGTTCTTTCATCTGAAGAGAGCCCCTATTGCATAGGAGATGTTAAATATGGTTTATTGAAATATCAATTTGATATCACAATCGAGCAGTAGAACCATGCAATGAGGATTGCAAAGTTGAATGTAAGAATGCTAAACGTAGTGGCATCTTAAGTCCTGCCCAATGATGAGCTCAATAAAATGGCACATCTAAACTTTGGTGAATGACCATGAAAGTTGTGTTGATCTCTAATTTTTGTATGTGGGTACCTCTATAATTGTTATGTAAAACTTGGATGTGTATATTTTAATATTTTTTGTGATTGGGGAGCCAAACGCAAGAAAATATTTTCTGGAAAAACGCTTTTACACGCATGACCAAACACTGAAAATACTTTTCCAGTGTATTTTCTAGAACCCAAACAAACATTTGAAAATATTTTCCTTTTCGTAAAATATTTTCAATTAAAAATATTTTACACTCGGAAAATATTTTACATGTTACCAAACACCACCTAAGTCAACCAAGACTCTCTCTACTCTTATATGCACACAGACTCTCATAATTGTTGAAGCTACAAAGACAAAAGGAAGATGAAGAGGAAGCTACTTTCAATGCAAAGACAAAAGAGGAAGTCCAATTCTAAATGTTTGTTTCAGCTGGTCTGTTTGCAACAAAACTACTGTTGTTATGCTTGCTATCAACAAGGCTATTAAACAAATTCAAATGACACAACTTCCAGGTGTGCTCATTATGCTGACAAGCAAAGAAGTACGCTTATTGGGTAAGAAAAAATTCAAAAACTAAAGCCGGGATGCAATAGCTTATGTTAGAGATATGTTACTTAGAAATATATTAGCCCAATGTAATGAACCCTAAACTAATAATATATTAACTGTAATTAATAAACTTATAGTACAAGAACGAGGCTTGACTTATACACAAGACAAGATTGGACTTGGGCACATTACATTGGGCTAATATATCTCTAATAAGTTATAAATTAAGACATTCATGGGTTAATAGATAGACTCAAGTACTACGAATTAATCTTTTTCCTTTAGTTATTGAAGAGGATAAAAATTAAGGTTGACGGATCCATTCAAATGACCCTGACGGTACTAAATTAATGGGTTGTCAAAAATAAGGCAATGAAGTGAGGTGCTAGACGGAGAGATCACATGATGGATGGACCTCCATAATAGACAGATAGTCCCCCCTATATGGACAGATTCTAGGTACATGGGCCCGAGGCCGACGGATACCAAGGCCACATGACACCCACATGGCTTAGGTAAACCCCACGAAATCCTAAATAGAAATATCTTACGCCCCACGATTAACCCTAGTCAATGGAGTCCCAACATGGGAAGAATCCCGCAAAATACACACGTTTATGAGGATCTTCCCCATAAGGAAACATCTTCCTAAGCAAGAAACAAAAGTCGATCCCACACTACTATAAAAACCCAAAACCCTCAGGAAAAAAGGTATGCATAATTTACCCTTACTCTGGCACTCTAGAGTTGTGAACCAGTTCTCTAACTTAACTTTCAAAGGGTATTTAGCTGGTACCACACCGGTACTCTCTGTAAGGTCTTCTTCTATTTCTGTGTTGTGTAGGTTTTGTCTAGAGTACGTGAGGACTATGCGGTTTATTGACGATTTTTGGCATCATCAATTGGCACCGTTTGTAGGAAACGGTTGATTGGAAGTAAGCCATACTATCGCTTCTTGGAACAAAAGTTGCATGGTGCTTACTTGCTCGATGGCAACCACCAATAACTATCAAGGGGACAAACCACGCACCACCACCCATGAAAGACAAGTTCAAACTCTTGCAATAGCAGTAAAATGCCTCACCAAGTAGAATCATGACTTAAAGGAGCAGTTGCGCCAAAAGAACATAGCGCTTATCACCTAAGAGGAGGACCAAGAAGGTACCTACACTGAAAGAAGGAACCAAGAAGGCCCGGAAGGTAGCAACGCCCCAAGCAAACAAGAGCGACAGGATACAAGTTGTCCATCCACCACAAATACTGTTCCACCGCACATGGTCGTGGAGATACAGATGATGAAGGAGAGGATAGACTTCATGATGAATGCCCTTAAAGGATAGGTGTCAAGTGACCTCGTCGAGCTAGTCTATCGGACAGACTCGCCTTTTATTGCACCTCTCACTTTATTCCCCTTTCCACCGAAGTTTCACATGCCATAGGTAGAGACTTATGATGGGTCAAAGGATCCCTTAGATCATCTGGAATCATTCAAAAAATCATGTGCCGGGCTTTCTCGACTACGCTGAAGGGTTCTGCGAAGGTATGGTTCAGCAAGCTAATGCCTTACTTTATCAGTACCTTCAGGGAATTGAGCGCACAATTTGCTTTGCATTTTATAAGGGGCACAGGTATAAGAAATCTACTGTGTGCCTAATGAGTATCAAGCAGTGGGAGGAAGAAACGCTAAGATCCTATATAACCCGTTTTAACAAGGAGGCGATTGATGAGGCTAACGACAAGATACTAGTGGCTGCACTTACCAATGGATTGCGGAAGGGTAAGTTTTTGTTTTCCTTATACAAAAATGATCCAAAAACTATGTCGGATGTACTTTACAGGGCTACCATGTACATAAACGCGGAAGACGCGTTGCTAGCCCGAAATGAGAAGCCCAAGAAGAGGGAAAGACCAGAGGATGTACAGCAAGATAAAGGACGAAAGATGGCTAGAACCGGAGACCGATGGGAGGACAGGCGCACAAAACCCCCACTAGGAGGTTCACAAGTTACACATTGCTAACTGTCCCGGTTGACTAAGTCCTGATGCAAATCAAGGACGAAGGAGCCTTAACATTTCCTAGCAAGCTGAAGGGAGATCCCAATAAGAAGCCCAAGACAAGTACTGCTATTTCCACCATGATCACGGTCATGACATGTCCGATTGCTACGACTTAAAGTAGCAGATAGAAGCTCTTATTAAACAAGGAAAATTGCAAAAGTTCACTAGCAAGGAGAGGATCAACCCACCACAAAGCGTCCTAGGCCCCCCTAGGAGACATAAGGATGATCGTAAAGGGAACCACAACTTCTAGTTCTTCTAAGAACACATGCAAAACCTACCTACGAATGGTGTAGAATGTCCAGCTGACGGGCTTTGTCCTAAAGATGGCACGGATCGACAACCTTGTAATTGAGTTCACAAAGGAAAATGCCCAGTGTCTCCATTACCCATATGATGATACGCTCGTAGTTAGCATATGGGTGGGGGACTACAACACCCAACGGGTCCATGTGGACAATGGGAGCTCTGCTAATATCCTCTACTACCCGATGTTCTAGCAAATAAGGATTAAGAGAGAACGATTGGTTCCAACCAACGCACCTCTCGTTGGATTCAAAGGAATGAGAGTATACCCCCTTGGCATAGTCACTTTGCCTGTGATGGTCAGTGATTACCCTCAACAGATCACCAAAGATGTCTCATTCCTGGTTGTTGATTGTTCGTCTGCCTACAACGCCACCCTGGGTCAGCCTACCCTTAACTTGTGGAAGGCCGTAACATCAACTTACCACTTGATGATCAAATTCCCCACTGAGTACGGAGTGGGGGAGGTACGAAGAGATCAAGTAGCAGCGCGTGAGTGCTACATTGCCATGTTGGAGATAGATGATCATTTTCAAACAATGTGTATAGAGGAGCAGTGAACGATGGCAAAACCCATGAAATGGCTGGAAGAGGTGCTCCTTGACAATTCTAGGCCCGAGCGAACTACCAAGATTGGAACTCTTGCTAGCCCACTGGTACAACAGGCGCTCACTGCAATTTTGAGAGAGAACCAGGATGTCTTCGCTTGTAGCCATGAAAATATGCCTGGAATTGATCCTTCGGTTATTGTCCACAAGTTGAATGTATCGCCCTCTTTTTCCCCCACTCGTCAAACGAAACGGGTATTTGCGTAGGAGCGAGACAAGGCCATAGCGGAAGAGATTCACAAGTTACAAGAAGTAGGATTCATACGAAAAGTATACTACCCCGACTGGCTAGCCAACATAGTGATGGTTAAAAAGGCCAACGGGAAGTTGAGGATGTGCATGGACTTCATGGACTTGAACAGGGCATGCCCTAAGGATAGCTACCCTCTTCTGTGAATCGACATCTTGGTGGATTCAACAGCAAGACACCAGTTGCCGAGCTTCATGGACACATTTTCTGGTTACAACTAGATCAAGCTAGCCAAGACTGATCAAGAGAAGACTTTGTTCGTCACTAACCAGGGTCTCTTTTGTTACAAAGTAATGCCGTTTAGAGTCAAGAACGCGAGAGCCATATATCAAAGGTTAATGAACAAGATGTTCGCGCATCAGATCGGGAGAAACGTTCAAGTCTACGTGGACGACATGTTGGTAAAAAGCATTTGGGACGATGACCATTTGGATGACCTCAAGGAAACTTTCAATACCCTTCACTCTTATAACATGAAGCTAAATCCGAGCAAATGTGCATTTGGGGTGACGACGAGAAATTTCCTTGGGTTCATGGTGTCCTAAAGAGGTATTGAGGTCAACCCAGATAAAATACAAGCCACAATGGAGCTAACCTTGCCAAAAAAGTCAAAGAGGTACAAAGTCTAAACGGTAAGGTAGCTGCACTAAACAAATTCGTCTCAAGAGCAACAGATAGATGCCTACTGTTCTTCTGTACATTGAAAAAGTCCCTTGAATGGACGACTAAGTGTTAGCAAGCATTCGAGAATCTAAAGGTGTATCTTTCTTCCCCACCTTTGCTGAGCCCATCCAAACCAGGTGAAGAATTGTTTCTTTACCTAGTTTTCTCCCCAGCTGCTGTCAGCGTAGCTTTAGTCAGGGAGGAGGACGGAGTTTAAAAGCCCATATACTTCATAAGCCAAGCACTCTGGGGTGCAGAAGAGAGATACCCACCAATGGAAAAGCTAGCTTTTGCCTTGGTAACAGCAGCCCACAAACTCAAACCTTACTTTTAGGCGAACATGGTGATTGTTTTAACGGACAAGCCTCTACAAAGAGCAATGAATAGCCCAGAAGTGGCCGGACGGATGGTGCTATGGGCAATTGAATTGAGTGAATTCGATGTACAGTACTACCCCCGCATGGCCATAAAGTGGCAAGTTATTGCTGACTTTATCGCAAAATTCACGAACATAGAAGGCCAGGGGGTAGGAGAAGTTCCTCAATGGAGTATCCATACAGACAGATCGTCCACCAGACAAGCAGGCGGAGTTGGTGTGGTACTTTGTAGCCCAAAAGGAGACGAGGTCGAATGCATCGTTCGATTTGATTTCCCTACGACAAATAACGAGGCAGAATATAAAGCCTTTATGGCAGGGCTGGATCTAGCCAAAGTAGCAGGAGTCATGAATGTGGTAGTGTATTGCGACTCTCAAGTAGTCACCAGTCAGGTTAAAGGCGATTATGAGTGCAAAGACGAACGGATGAAGAAGTACCTCGAGTAGGTGAAGAATCGGGTAAACAATCTTCAAGCAAAGTTTTTTCAGATCCCAAGGGAGGAAAACGAGTATGCCGACCGTCTTGCCGAGGCTGCATCAGTAGAACATATACTCATTCCTAATCAGGTGCATGAGATAGAATCTAAGGGTGATTGGGCGATGCCAATAACCTCCTATCTAATGGACGGCGTACTACCTGATGACAAGGAGGCTGCAAGGAAACTGAAGGTTCAAGCAACACGATTTGTGTTGATTAAAGATGTACTATACAAAAAGGGCTTCTCCCGCTCGTACCTGAGGTGTCTTATCCTCGAAGAGGCAGATTACGTCATGCGAGAAGTACACGAAGGACTTTGCGGAAACCATTCTAGATCACGATCATTAGTACACAAACTGATGCGGGTGGGATACTATTGGCTTACCATGCAGAAAGATGCCATTGCATATGTCAAAGCTTGCGACGAGTGTTAGACATTTAGCAACCTTATCCGGCAGCCAACAGAGGAATTCACTCCAATGACAACCCCATGGCCTTTAGCTCAGTGGGGATTGTACATCATGGGTTCGTTCCCAACAACAATTTGACAGCTAAAATTCCTGGTGGTTGCTATAGACTACTTCACCAAGTGGGTAAAGGTCAAAGCTCTGGCTACCATCATGGAGAAGAATGTTCAAAACTTTGTATGGAGAAATATCATCTGCAGGTACAATATACCTAGAGTACTGGTCTCAGACAATGGGAAGCAGTTTGAGAACAATGCGTTTAGATTCGTTTGCTCATAACTAGGGATCATGAATCACTACTCATCACCCGCCCACCCTCAGGCCAATGGACAAATTGAGGTCATGAACCGATCCTTACTCAAAATTATCAAGACTCAACTCGATGGGGTAAAGGGTATATGGCCTGAAGAATTACCAAGCATTTTATGGGCTTATAGGACGACAGCAAGGACGCCTACAAGAGAAACACCGTTTCGTCTAGCAAATGGAAGCGAGGCAGTCATCTCAGCCGAAGTAGGACTCATAAGTTACAGAATGGAAAACTATGACGAGAGTAGGAATGATGAAGCTGTGCGCCGGCAACTTGATTTAGTGGATGTAGTTAGAGCAACGGCTGAGCAAAAGTTAGCACGGTACTAAACCCTCATGGCCAAGCACTACAACTCCAAAATCAGACACAAAGACTTCCAAGTTGGAGATCTTGTCTTAAAAAAGGTTATGGGCATCACAAAAGACACCTCCCAAGGGATGCTGGGACTTAACTAGGAAGGACCATACAGAATTACATCATGGCATAGGAAGGGAACCTACCACCTGGAGACACTAGACGGGCAAAAGTTGCATCACCCATGGAACACAAAACACCTAAAGAAGTACTACCAGTAGACAGTGGCAGGGAAAATGACACTCCTCATTTCCAATTTATTTCATTTTCATTAATTTTTACTATTTACAGTACTTTTAAGCCTGAACGGTATTTTTTTTTTTTTTTAGAACAATATCTACACATATTTATCACATAATAAGAGGAGTTTATTCAAAAATATCATGAGCATATGTGCATCTCTACAAAACCATGTCTGCAACCAATTTCTTACATGAACAGGATGCCTTGCGACTTGTTAAAGTCCCTTAGTGGACGGGTTAACCAAGGAGTGAACTAAGAATTATTAGGTCTGCAAGTGGACGGATTCATCCCAAGAGGAGATCAAAAACCGTATATAAATAGACAGGTTCATCCAAAGGGATGAGTTAAAATTAAGTCCATGAGAGCACAAGTTCATCATAAGTGATGAGAACAAGTCCATTAGTGGACGGATTCACCCCAAGGGATGAGTTATAAGTCCATAAGTGGATGGGTTCATTATAAACGATGAATCTAAAGAATACAAGTCCACAAGTGGACGAGTTCATTATAAGCAATGAATCTAAAGAATACAAGTCCATAAGTGGATGGGTTCATCCCAAAGGAAGATAAAAAAATCATGATGTCCGTAAGAGGACTGGGTCATCCCAAAAGGGTAATTGAAAAATTATCAAACCCATAAGTTGACGGGCCCACCCTAGGGGGTAACGTAACAATTATGAGGTCCCTCAGTAAATAGGTGGACGGGTTCATCACAATAATAGGAATTTTTCAAAGATATTGTGTATGCTGTCTATATTTCTACTTAAAAATCCAAAAATGGACGGATCTATCCCATGGTATCATTTAGAAATACCAAGCTAGACGAGTATATTAAATTCTCGATTAAATAGTTCCTTAAATGGACGAACAAGAACATGTTTTAGAAATTGGAAACAAAAAGCAACATATGAATGAACAAGCATTAGTGACGGATAAATAAAGAAAATGAATAAAAGCCCACAAAAAGGCAAAAGTTTACATCTAAAGTCAATGGAAGAAATGGATACAATTCTCTCAAGAGATCAAAAGCTAATAATTTACAAGTAAAAAAGAAAAAACTACGGCTGAATGGCAGAGGTCTCTTTGGTCTTCTCCTCCACAGTCTGATCCCCTTCAAGATGATGGGTAACGTCCTTGATGAATTTTTCTTGGTCAACTTAAGCAGCATCCTCGTCACCTTGAGGGTTAGGATGGTCTCATCGACAAAGAGCTTGTTGGTTCCTTCGGAGTAGATAGGCTGAGTTGGAGCTTGAGATTGGGTGTCGATAGAAACGTGAGAAAGATCTAGGTCAGGGAAGGAGGCTTTGACCTGACAGAAATAGTCGTCAAAACTGTCGGCAAATGAGCCACCAAGCAACTTCAAGAGGGTGTCGAAGTCGCGATACTCTCGCAGCACATCCTCAGCCTAACGGAGGTGACCCTTTGCCTTTGAGATCTCTACCTCCTTATCCTTGAGAATCTTCTTTAGCACCTCGACTTGCGCCTTCAACTCCTTCAAAAATTTCTTTGTCAAGTCGAGCTTGTTAACCTGGACCTCCTTCCAAGCCATTAGCTCCCTTAGCTCCAACTCCTTTGCCTCCACCTTCTCCTTCAAACGGCTAATCACCATCTCGTGGGACGCATAATGGTCCATGAGACCTTTCATCATGACGACCTCCTAAAAGAATCAGAAATGAATGTTAGAACGAGACAACAATATGATGGAACAGAGGAAAGAGGACCAAGAAACATACCTGTACCAAACTGAATAGGCCCATCTCCCCTGAGCCTATTCAGTTACCTGTACCATTGCCCAAGTCTTCATAGTCGTTGTCCTTGATGATGGATGACAACTGCTTAAGCGCATACCCTGAGCCTTCGCAGAGGAGGACGGGGCATTTCTCTGTGACGGGGTTAGCACCCTTCGTCATGCCCTTCCCCTTCCCTGGACTAGGATTAAGGGGTAACTTGCTGGTGGTAGAGGTCTCACCAACAGTTGACCCCGTCACCACCTTGGGCTTCTTGGGTGGACGGTCCACCTTTTCAGATGGCTTCCTTTTTGTGGATAGGTTAGCCTGACCCATCACCTTAGGAGGTAAGCTCCCTTCCTATTTTTTCTAAGCAATCACCTGTTGCTTGATATAAGCCATTCTCCCGCTTTCTTCCATTTTTGCATAAAGATGGACGGATTGAAGGAGTTAGATAACTTACCAAAAAGCAAAGAAAGAAATCAAGTATTGGGCAACGGACTTACATTTGCGCACTTGTTTATTGTAGTGACGGGCAACCTCAGTTGGTTTAAGATTGTCACAATACCAATGGAGAGTGTCCAAGGTAACTAGCTTAGTCCATGACCTCTTCGACAGCTTGGTAGTTGTGAAGATTTTTTCCAAGAAGCTCCACTCCTCAAGGGTGACTTCTGGATAGTCCCAAGCTACAATAAGAGACAATTAGAATATCAAGTAAAGTAAACACCAGGAAATAAAAGCCTAATACAAACGGATACATGCTGGATGGGGGCATAATACCCTAGGTTTTGTCCACAAGCATGTACTATTGGTCACTAGGGTGACACACCCAGTTGTCCCATTGGATAAAGAAATAACGACTCTTCCAGCTCCCGTTAGAGTTGGGGGTGTTGCACACTAGCCTAAGCAGTAGACTCCTTGGCATGAAACTATACATGCCTTTTGATTGAGTATTCTTGGATGGATGGTAGCAATGGAAGAAATTTTCCACCGTCATCCTACATGCCCCGTCGGACATCACCTCATACAAAACTTCCGCATCAAGGAAGACTCTCTAAGCATTCAGAGAGATTTGGGTGATGGCCAGTCGAAGATATTGGAGAAGATGACGGTGAAGAGCACTTAAAGGGAACCTAAGTCCCACTTTCAGCATTTGTTTATACACTCCGATGTCTTCTACACCCTTGTAGTAACACTTTTCACGTTTAAAGGGTAGACGCATTGGGATGTTGACGGGAATCTGGTACTTCTCCCTAAGTGTGTTGAAGTGTTGTTGTTTAATGGACAAGTTGAAATCATTTATCATCCACAACGGAAGCATAATGAACTCCCTAAATCCATCAGGGCCTATGACAGATTGAATAGGGGGCTCATCATTACCAATGTCTTCATCCTCATTTGAGTCACTTTCTGATCTGTCTACATCCAAATCATCATCCTCCTTCGTGGAAGGTGAGTTAGAAGATGGGACCCTTTCATCAAAAGAGGTGTTGGGGTCATCCTGACCTAACGGATACACCTCATCGTAGTCCGCTCCCTCTTGGACACACGATTGTTCACTAGACGCACTAGACATCTGTCACCTACATGTGACTGATAAACCCTAAGACTCTGACGGGTCTACATAGACGACGAGTATGCCAAATTTAAATAAATGACAAAGGAAATTCAACATGAGGTAAATGATACTTACCGATTGAACAAAATGGAAAAGGCAACAAAGAAGGTGTGGCTGACGGTCGCACCAAGTAGATGGTATGCTGGTTTGATAAAGAGGACTGTAGCCCTTTGATTGTAAATTCATTGTAGAAAGTAAAAAATGAAAGGTAAAAAAGCATGTATATGTAGAGGGAATGGCACAGAAGACGAAGGGACACTTCGATCCGAGTGATTAACCACTAAAAACATGCCACGTGACCCTACGGCATTTACGGCCCTAGGCTAGCCTATTAATCAAAGCACGTTTCTTAGGGGATGAGTTAGACCATCACCTCACGGGTCCGTCCGTGAAAAGAGGTGACGGACCCATGGAGTGAGGGAGCAACTAAAGAGGATAAAAATTAAGGTCGATGGATACGTTCAAATGAACCTAACGATACACTACAAAAAACGCAGGCTATAGCTGCGTTTTTTTTAGCCGCGCTGTCAAAAATAAGGCAATAGAGTGAGGTGTTGGACAAAGAGATCACATGATGGATGGACCCCCATAATAGACGGATAGTCCCCCTATATCGACGGATTCTAGGTATATGGGCCCGAGGCGGACGGATATTGAGGCCACATGGCACCCACATGGCTTAGGTAAACCCCACGGAATCCTAAATGAAAATATCTTGCATCCCACGATTAACTCTAGTCAATAGAGTCCCAACATGGGGAAGAATCCTGCAAAATACACATGTCTATGAGGATCTTTCTCATAAGGAAACATCTTTCTAAGCAAAAAATGAAGATTGGTTTCACACTACTATAAAAACCCAAAACCCTCAAAAAACAAGTTACGCATAATTTACCCCAGCTCTGACACTCTAGAGTTGTGAAATAGTTCTCTAACTTAACCTTCGGAGGGTATTTGGCCGGTACCATATCAGTACTCTCTCTAAGGTCTTCTTCTATGTCTATGTTGTGTAGGTTTTGTCTAGAGTACGTGAGGACAAGGTTTTGAAATCCGGACCGGACTAGACGGTCTGACCGGAAAAACCTGGAACCAGACTAAAATCCATTTTTTTAAGTATAGAAAACCGGATATACATGAGTTCTGAGAGAACCGAACAAACCAGGGTTCAACCGGAAAAACCGGACGAACCGTAGGCCGATTCAACCAGTCATGGAATAGGGAAAAATTAAAGAAAAATGCGGCATACCAGATTGTACCGGCCATAACCGGAAATATATTAGGATTCCAGCCGAAAAATAAAAATCGGCCGGTATTTTTAAAAAAAAAAAAAAACCAAAATAAACAATGTTAGTGGATAAGAATAAAAAACCAGATAGCTCAGATCCTCACTGTTGCCATGATGTTCTAGTAGTGACTCTATTTTTCCATTCATCCTCTCATCTGGTCCTCCTCATCTTCTTCTTCTTCGCGCAGAGTCCCAAAAGCCAGACTTCTTCCCTCTTTTCTATTTCTTACTTTATCTTATGGTTTTATGGACAGTAGACTCAAGTAATAGCTTTTTAAATATTTATTTTTTTTTTTTTTTGGAGGACATGTCTAGCTTTTATGGCCTTTAAACTTGAAGTTTGGGCAGTGTGCCTTTGATAGGACACTAACCCACGTGAACTTGATAATTCAAAGTTGTAAAAACTTTTATTTTTTCAATTAAAATCTTTTTAAAACCTTAGAAGTTTCCAACGGCAGGTAGAAAAGGACATTAATTTTATTATTATTATTATTATCGACTAAATAATAAATAGTAAATACATCAATGGCCTAATATTACTAATTAGCTCACACTTTAACTAAAGCTTAACATATTAAGTGAATTTTTTATTTCTACATTTAAATTTCTTTTACAAATTATAGGGATTTAACTTAACATATATAAATATATCAAATTAGCGGTAATCCTAAAACGGTATACCGGTATTAATCAGTACCGAAATATTTCGTTTTCATGACCAAAACGAAACGCTCTCTGAAATGGTATTGACTTCCTTGCCTTGTAAGCAAAACTAAAGCCATGACCAACGGACCAAGTGCTCTTCTTGGGAGCTAATATGCAATATTATTAAATTTACAATAAATTTACTTGATTTATAGTTTCTAAACTTCTATGTCATCTTTCTCAACATATTAAATATTACTAAATTAAATTTTTATTTAGGAATAATACCTATGCAATTTATGAATTTATTTTAAAAGTCGTTTTTGGTTAATTGAAATGATTTCTCTTAAAGGATTATTATAAAAATTCTTTTTATGCTTATTTATGTTGTACTATTTTTTATTAGCCTTATAATGTACTTATTTTATGTATTTTGTTTCAATTTTTAAGATATTTTTAGTAAATTTTGCTAATATTTACAAATTTAATATATTTATTTATATTTAAATAATTATTAAATTAATTATGATGTCATCACGGTTCGATCCCGGTTCAACCTCGGTTCGACCTTAAAAGCCTTGAACCTCTCCCTTTTACGGTTCAATGAACGGTCCAGGTTTCAAAACCTTGCGTGAGGATAGTACGACTTACTGATAATTGTCAGTTATCACTAAGATGCAGATGGCATTGACTAGTTCAAATTTTTTTTTTTTTGAAATGGCCTAGGTCAAGGCATAATTTTTGTAACTAATTTGTAAACTTCTTGTATTTTTCTTTTGGTAACAAAACAATAAAAATTGAAAGTTTGCTCTAAAGGTGGTTTTTGTTAGGTTCTAAAGTTTAGGATTTTATGTATTTAGAACCCTAATGTGTATTGTTGGCAAACCATGATCAAAACAATGTGTTTAGAAGTGTTTAAAGCTAGCTCAAAGTTGTGTGTCAATGTAAAGTTGGAATCGAGTTAAAGCAAGGAAGCATTGTGCCATTCGGCCTGGCTCGATCGATTGAACGACAGGCTCGACCAATTGAAGCTCGGGAAAAATGCTTTTCTGCAGATTCATCCAACTCATCCCTATTTGTTTTAAAACGTTTTTAGGGTTTCTTATTTATCCTAAGTATAAAAGGCAAACCCTAGCCACGTTTTAGGAGAGCTCATATTTGCGGTTTGTGTAAATCTCTTGTGAGATCTAGAGGAGCTTTCCTTTACACAAACTTAGGGTTTTCAAGGAGAGATTTATCTACGCCTTGATGATCAATTTAGTTGCTGCCATTGAAGTTTAAAGAAAACACAAGCGGGTGTGCTTGTATTTGGTGGTGAATCCAAGAAAGAAGGAGTCCGTGGATTCGGAGCTTGTAAGTCTATTGGTGGGTAGCAATAAGAAGTCGAGGGTGGGGGCTTGTAAGTCTTATTGTATGAACTTCAATTCTTTCAAGATAAGTGGATTCAAGTTTACCATGAGGATAGCTAGGTTAAATCCTCCCTAGGTTTTTACCGGTTTGGTTTCTTGGGTGATCATATCTTTGTGTTCTTTATATTTCCACTGCTATACTTGATATGATTATTTAATATTTTAACCTAGATTTAATTAATTTGACTAAGTAACAACTTGGCTAAATTCCTAGGTTAATCCAATTGTTTTAAGGGGTCAAAAAACCAACAAGTGGTATCAAAAACCAACAAGTTTGAATTATGTGCAAACTTAATTTGTTGCTTGAAAATTTGTGGAGATTGCAAGAAAATTTGTTTTTGGGAATTTTGGGCTTAATATCCTTGATTTTAAAATCATATCATCTCATACTCATGCATTTTTGTTCTTAAATTTCAATGCTTTGAGTTAAATCATTTTGTATTTCAAAAATTGTGTTTTTCCTCAAAAATATGGTGAGCCTCTGCCTAATTCGATCGGTCCATTCTGTTTTTCGACCGATCGAAATTTTTAAAATTTGAGAGAGGGAGTCACTTGTCTGTTTCGACTGATCGAGGCTGATTTTCGACCGATCGAAACTCGTGAATCAGTTTTTTTAAAAAAAAAAGACAGATTTGGACTTTTTCAAAGTTACTTTTCAAATAGTTATTTTCTTTTCTCTCTCTCCGCGTTGGCTCTAGGCTCCACCATCCAATTTTTGTCGTTTTCCTTCAAGATTTTTGCAAGGTTTTTGTCCTTGGAGGCCAGTAAGTCCCTTTTGCCCTTCTTTTTCAAGTTTATTTCTTGATTTCATGCATTTTTCATGCATTATCATGGGTATTTTCGGAACTTTCATCATATTGGGGGTTTTGATGATTCGAACCTATTCTTGTGAAATTGATCAATGGGTTTTTGTGCTATGGTGCTATAATGATGTTCCTTATAGTTTAATTTGATCAATTTTGTGGTTTTTTAAAAATTGAAAATTCTAGGGTTTTGAATTTGATCCGAATTGGGGATTTTGTCAAATTGGCTTAAATTGATGAAATTGGCTTATCAAATTGATGTATTTGGTCATTATTTTTGTTATTATATCATGTGTAATGATCAATTCGTCAATATTTTTCAAATTGATCAAGTGGTTTTCCAAATTTTGGTTTTTGTGTTAAAACTCTTAATGTTCAAGCCAATTTTGTAATTTGAACATTTTGGACTTAATTTGCTGCATTAGAACATGCATCATGACATTTAAACTTGTTCATGCATCATATAGATTTTTATTCTATATTTTGTTTTTGTGCTAACTTGCAGTCTGCCCTTGGTTTTGGTTTTGTTTTTTTGTTCTTTCGCTCTGTGTTTTGATCCTTATCTTAGCACCATGCCTAGGAAAACTAGAGCTCATAGGACCACTTCCACTTCCTCTGAGTCTCCCACTAGAGTTGAGTTGTTTAAGAATGATAAGTGTAGAGAAGCCTATGACACTTTGAACTGTAGGCGTAAGATCTGGTCTGAGCGAGCTGTTGTGTTAGATGCGCTTGATCTGGCCATTAGGGCCAATTTTGAGTCTACAGGTTGGTTGCCTCTCTTAGAGATAGATCATCCACCCTCGACCGCCCTGATTAGAGAGTTCTACTCGAATCTCTCTTGCCACATCTATGATTCCAACACCCTAGTTAGGAGTTGGATACGAGGTGTAGAGTTCACCATTACCCCTCGGGTAGTGGCTAAGGCTCTTGGGGTGCCAGTTGTTTGGGATGCTGATTATCCCTATGATGAGTCACCCTCATTAGACGTTGTCATGTCTTACATCACTGGGTCATCTATCCAGTGGGATTCTGATCCTCGGATCACGTCCGCTGAGCTTACCGAGACTGCCTATCTCTTCTTTTGGATTGCGTGTCATTCCTCATGGCCTATCTCTCACTTCCACACCATCCCTTTAGAGCAATGTGTGTTTTTGTACGCCTTTTTTTTTGGAGCGTCTATCAGTTTTCCTCACTTGTTCCTTCGTTCTTTGAACGAGGTTCATAGGAGTTCTGCCGTAGGGCATGCACTGATTCATCCTATTTTCATACATAGGATTTTGCTCTACTTAGGTCTAGATGGTTTTCCGTCTGGTGAGCCTGTTCATGTGATTGCTCCCATAGGTGCCACCTTTCTTCGTCAGAGGGTTGCTCAGTTGAGAGTTGCTCCTTCTCGTCCTAGAGGTGCGTCATCTAGTGGTGTTCCCCTTCCTCCCTCTTCTACAGGTATTGCTGCTGCTGATGCTAATGTTCCTCCACCGATTGCTTCGGATGATTCAGACATTCGTCGCACATTGGATCATGTCTTGACCGTTTAGGCGGCTCAAGGACAAATTTTGGTGGACGTGCTTGATGAGATCCGTGCCTTGCGTGCGAAGTTGGCGCAGTTTAGACCATCTCCCTTTTGATGATGGATGGCTTGTTTGCCCTTTGGCATTCCGTCACAAAAAGGGGGAGTACTTTGTAGGGTTTTTGTTTTCAGGGGGTATTTGTTTTTGGTTGGAGCTTGTGGAGTTTTAGATTGTATCTAGGTGCTTCACTTTGTACTTATGCATTTTTAGCTCTTACCTTGTTTTTTATGGGATATTCTTGTTAGGGGGAGTTTTATGTTTGATTGGTACTTTATTTGTTTCTTGTTTCAAAATGCTTATTCATTTATATTTATGAGTTATTCATTGATGTATGTCTTTATTTGTGTGTTGTTTGAAATCAAGAAGTTATTTTGTTTAATTGTATTAGTTCCACACATGCGGTTATGCATTTTGTTTAGTGTTTCAGGAAATATACAGGTTGATTCAATTGAGCTGCTGTCTACACTTGCAACTGATGGATAGTAGTTAGGATTGAATTTATTTTATGAGCATTATTTTGTAAAGGGCTTTTTATTTTGTAAACTTTGAGCTTCTAAGTTGTGTTTTGTCACAGATTGCCAAATGGGAAGTTTGTTAGGTTCTAAAGTTTAGGATTTTATGTATTTAGAACTCTAATGTGTATTGTTGGCAAACCATGATCAAAACAATGTGTTTAGAAGTGTTTAAAGCTAGCACAAAGTTGTGTGTCAATTTAAAGTTGGAATCGAGTTAAAGCAAGGAAGCATTGTGCCTTTCGGCCTGGCTCGATCGATTGAACGACAGGCTTGACCGATCAAAGCTAGGGCAGAATGCTTTTCTGCAGATTCCTCCAACTCAGCCCTATTTGTTTTAAAACGTTTTTAGGGTTTCTTATTTATCCTAAGTATAAAAGGCAAACCCTAGCCACGTTTAAGGAGAGCTCATATTTGCGGTTTGTGTAAATCTCTTGTGAAATCTAGAGGAGCTTTCCTTTACACAAACTTAGGGTTTTCAAGGAGAAGATTTATCTACGCCTTGATGATCAATTCAGTTGCTGCCATTGAAGCTTAAAGAAAATACAAGCGAGTGTGCTTGTATTTGGTGGTGAATCCAAGAAAGAAGGAGTCCGTGAATTCGGAGCTTGCATATGGTCGTATCAGTAAGTTCTACTTGTGGGTAGCAATAAGAAGTCAAGTGTGGGGGCTTGTAAGTCTTATTGTATGAACTTCGATTCTTTCAAGATAGTGGATTCAAATTTACCTTGAGGATAGCTAGGTTAAATCATTCCCAGGTTTTTACCGGGTTTGGTTTCTTGGGTGATCATATCTTTGTGTTCTTTATATTTCCGTTGCTATACTTGATATAATTATTTAATTGTGTTAACCTAGATTTAATTAATTTGACTAAGTAACAACTTGGCTAAATTCTTAGGTTAATTCAATTGTTTTAAGGGGTCTAAAGACCAACAGTTTTTCTTTGGCCAAAGAAATTTGGCATTGACTTATCTAAATTTAATAGCAATCATAAATATATTCAATTCGTTGATCTGGACTAGAAACATGTGTCCTGTTTGTTTTTTTTTTTCGTTCAGCATTTTGCCCTCAACTATACAAGTCAGCTAAGTCAGGCATGTTTTCTCTGACAATGCCAAGTTTTTATTTTATGTTCTGGTTTTAGATTATGAGGTTGGTAATTGCAATTTGTCTAATTGGCTTATGGGGTCACCCCCCACAACGATGTTTAATTTAATGATTAGCCTACACCCCGCCAGATGCTAATTGAAAACGACTAGTTATTAGTCCTAGCCAAGATGGTTGAAAGGAAAATTTCTGTCATGAAACCTCATATTTCCATGTAAGTGTAAGACGACTAGTCAGCTTTCTCAGATAACATATTGTGAACAGTACTGACATACTGTGTCCACCACTTTAATGGACCTTTGGTTCAAAATAAAAAATGTAGAAAACACCTTTCCAAAAAATAAAAAATAAAAAAATGTAGAAAACAAAACATTATATACAGTTTTTTTTAGTATTAATTGTACCTTAAATCTTCAATTACTATATTAAAATTAGTTTTCTTTAAGAAAGATAATAAAATTGTATAACATTAATCAATAAAATAATGTATTTAAATTTAATTAAAAAAAATTTAAAGTACAACACTTAGAGAATTGTATTAATTTTTATCCATATATGTTAAAATAAAGATGACAGGAATGACGAGACCAATTAAAGACGAACATAGTAGGGAGGACGACGTCACTCCAGTGACGAACCCAGGTAATGCTCACGTTATAAACGAACATAAAATAGCCATTCAATACCTTCAATAATGTCTCCGATGGTTACAATGCCATCTGTACTTACCGTTGAGGGCCCAATGAAAGCCCCATTACAAGGCAGAAAGCGTTACCCAAAGGAATAAATGCCAATCACAACGGTTAGCCCCCAAAACAACATATAAAACCTTCCCCATGCAACCACCAGAGAGGTAACAAAAAACAACAGACCAAAGAAGAGAGATATTCAGTAAGAAAGAATCATTTACATTGTTTTATTTTAGCATATTGCATTCTTTTGTTCCTAACTTGAGCGTCGGAGGCGTTGTGGCAGGCACCACACTGGTGACTATACACGAAGTTGTGTCCTCAAGCAAGGGAATTGGAGACAGCTGGGCTCTTTCGACTGACGAAATCCATACCTCATCAGTTTGGTGCCGTCTATGGGAATGAAATTTTTCAGATTTACATTTGAAAATGTAGTTTCCATCAATTTCTGTTTTGAATGGAGTCCAATCTCGATTCCGCAGCCCAAGCCCAGCAAGTCCAGGCTCTTGCAGCCACCATTGAGGAGCTCCCCAGGCAGAGTTAGGAGATCAAGTTATGGCTTCAGCAAGTTCAACAGGCTCAGCAGGAGTCCAAGGGTAACCCAGATGAAGAAGGAGAGAGCCATAGGAGGAGTGCTCATCAAAGTCCTGCTACCTCGGACGAACAGAATTCAGATTTGCTACGAGAAGTAAGGAGGGAAATGGATGAGTTGAGGAACGCCCTGAAGGAGAAAACAGATCGGAGTGTGGATAGGATGGTAAGGGCCATGGACTCGCCTTTTACTACGGCGGTCCTTGAATGCCCTATGCCTTCCAAATTTCGTCTACCTCAGCTAGAGCCGTTTGATGGGCTTAAGGATCCTCAGGATCACCTCAACACCTTTAGAACGACGTTGGGTCTTCAACAGCCACCAGATGAGATACTGTGTCGTTCGTTTCCAACCACTTTGAAAGCAGCAGCAAGGGAGTGGTTCACAAAGTTGCCAAATTCGTCCATTGACAACTTTGAACAGCTGAGCAACGCTTTCCTACGTCACTTCATTGGGGGGCAGCGCCCTTAGAGACCAGCAGATTACCTTCTCACCGTAAAGCAGGGGGAAAAAGAAACCTTGAGATCATACGTGAAACGCTTCACTCGCGAAACCCTCGAGGTAGATGAAGTCGACGACAAAGTACAGCTGACGACCTTCAAAGCGGGACTAAGATCTAGAGACCTGGTGGCCTCACTCGCGAAGAACCCTCCAAAGATGATGGCAAAAATGTTGCTAAAAGCCCAGAAGTACATGAATGCCGAAGACGCTCTAGCAGCCATAAAGGATATAGAAAAACCAAGAGACGGTATCAGAAGGAAGGATGACGAGCGTAGGGGTCAAAAGAGGGAGTGTCCAGATCGTCAGAGTAATGATGGAGTCAGAAGGAAGGACGACAGAAGCCCTCAGATGGTAAAATTCACACCCCTAATTATGCTCGTTGACAAAATTCTAACGTAGATTAAGGACGATCACTACCTCAAGTGGCTTAGGCCATTGCACTCATCCCCTAACGTCCGCGACAAGAACAAGTATTGCTGATTTAACAAAGATCATGGCCATAACACGGAAGATTGTAGGGATCTGAAAGAGCAAGTAGAGGAGCTAATACGGAAGGGAAAATTACAAAAGTACGTGAAGAAAAATGAGAATAACAAGTTCCGAAACGACCACCAGAGTCAGCATGAGTCCTCATCTAAGAATGACGACCATCAACCCCAGCCTCCTTAGAATGTGATCGGAGAGATAAAGACAATAACGGGAGGGCCGTTCACAATAGGATCATTCAAGTCCCTTAAGAAGGCATACCAAAGACAAGTCAATAGCGTCCATATAATGCCTCCATTCAAGCAGAAACGAACAGATCAAGACATGTCTTTCAATGAAGCAGATGCTAGGGGAGTGAGACAGCCTCATAATGACCCTTTGGTAATCATGCTAACTATAGAAGGGTTCAACACCAAAAGGGTCCTGGTGGACAACAGAAGCTCTGCGGACATCATCTACCTCCCTGCATTTCAACAACTAAAGCTGGACCCTAAGAGGCTACGGCCATTTGACTCCCCACTCTTTAGTTTCAGTGGGGGCAGAGTATATCCCAGAGGCATAGTGACCTTGACAGTGACAGTGGGAACTTACCTGATACAATTAACCCGTCAGTTGGACTTCCTGGTCGTGGATTGCCCCTCATCTTATAATGTCATCATCGGACGGCCCACGCTAAATAAGTGGAAAGCAGCCACGTCCACCTACTGCCTGAAAGTAAAATTCTCGACGGACAATGGGGTCGGTGAAGTAAAGGGAGATCAGGTCTTAGCCAAAGAGTGTTATCAAGCAGTCTTGGCCACCAAGGAGAACCACACATGGGTGATTGAGGAAAAGGACGAAGATAAAGTGGAAGCTTTAGAAACAGTGGAGCTGGTTGATGGACAGGCAACCAAGACGACGAAGATAGGAATGACGTTAAGTCTAGGGATGAGAGCGAAGCTCATCCAGTTCCTCAAGGAGAACCTAGACGTTTTCACTTGGAGCTACGAAGACATGCCAGGCATAGCCCCTAAGATCATTCAGCACAAGCTAAACGTGAACTTAGACAGAAAACCAATCCAGCAAAGACGAAGAGTCTTTGCCCCAAAACGAGACCAAGCAGTCACGGACGAAGTCATAAAGCTACTAGTAGCAGGTTTTATCCGAGAAGTGCACTACCCCAAGTGGCTCACGAATGTCGTCCTCGTGAAAAAGGCAAATGGGAAATGGAGAATGTGCGTGGACTTCACGGACCTGAACAGAGCATGCCCGAAGGACAATTTCCCCTTGCCCATAATAGACCAGCTTGTGGATTCAATAGCTGGACACAAGTTACTGACGTTCATGGACGCCTTCTCAGGATACAACCAGATCAGGATGGCCGAAGAAGATCAAGAGAAGACCTCTTTTATCACGAGTCAAGGACTTTACTGCTACAAGGTAATGCCTTTTGGACTGAAGAATGCCGGGGCTACATACCAGAGGTTAGTAAACAAAATGTTCAGTAAACAGATTAGCAGGAACATGGAAGTGTATGTGGATGATATGCTCGTCAAGAGTAGAGAAGAGATCGCGCATCTGGATGACCTAAAGGAGACATTCACCACCCTTAAACAATACCAGATGAAGTTGAACCCTACCAAGTGCGTTTTTAGCGTAGCATTAGGAAAATTCCTAGGCTTCATGGTGTCCTAAAGAGGGATAGAAGTGAACCCGGAAAAGGTGCAGGCAATCATCAACATGACCTCACCCAAAACTGTGAAGGAAGTCTAGAAGTTGACAGGACAGATCGCAGCCTTGAACAGGTTCGTCTCCAGGGCAACAGACAAGTGCCTGCCCTTTTTCAAAACTTTAAAGCAAGCCTTTGCCTGGACCGACGAATGCGAGACAGCGTTCCAAGAACTTAAGCGTTACCTCAGCAACCCACCTCTCTTAAGTCCGTCCAAGCAAGGAGAAAGCTTATATTTGTATTTAGCAATGTCGGAGACAGCAGTAAGTGCGGCATTAATCAGGGAGGAAGACAGAAAGTAGCTCCCCGTTTACTACATCAGCCAAGCTTTCCAAAGGGCTGAATTCAGGTATCCAAGAATTGAAAAAATCGTATTTGCATTGATAGTTGCCTCACGCAAGCTAAGACAGTATTTCCAGGCAAATCCTATCTTGGTGATGATGGACTAGCCTATCAAGAAATCCATGAAA
The DNA here is from genome assembly GCA_023055345.1 of Quercus wislizeni. Classification (NCBI taxonomy): domain Eukaryota; kingdom Viridiplantae; phylum Streptophyta; class Magnoliopsida; order Fagales; family Fagaceae; genus Quercus; species Quercus wislizeni. The sequence continues at coordinate 27,901,891 of JALGQJ010000005.1, forward strand.
CAGCCCAAAGTGGCCGGAAGGATGATCCAATGGGCCATTGAACTTAGCCAATTTGACATTGAATACCATCCCAGAATAGCCATCAAAGCGCAAGCTCTGGTGGACTTCATCGCGGAATTCACATCTCTAAATGAGGATGGATTCGCCGACGAGGCCCAGTGATGGACGATTCAGACTGAGGCTCGTCAGCCCGAAAGAGGGGAGGAGTCGGGGTCGTCATAATCACTCCGGACGGAGAAACACTAAAGTATGGAGTTCTGTTGAAATTTCCAGCCACCAACAACGAAGCCGAGTACGAGGGTATACTGACGGGGCTGAGACTTGGGAAAGCTCTTGGAGCCACGAACCTGCTAGTCCAGAGCGACTCGAAGTTGGTGATTGGGAAAATCAAGGGAGATTACGAAGCAAAGGAGGAAAGAATGCAGAAATATGTCAGGCTAACGAGACATCTTACTCAAGAATTTGACAGGGTGGAATTCGCACAGATCCCTAGGAGCCAGAATATGACAGCAGACGAAGTGTCCAAGCTAGCATCGTCAGAAGAAGAAGGGATCAGCACGAACTTGGAGATGGAAGTGCAAAAACACCCCAGTATTGAGGAAATGCCAATGTTCGCCATCTAGAAAGTAAGCAGTTGGATGACACCAATCATGGCTTTCATCCAGGATGAGCACCTCCCACAAGATACAACAGAAGACAAGAAAGTCAGGAAGAGAGCAGCCAGGTTTACAATCCTCAGTGACACCTTATACAAAAGAGGCTTCTCCATGCCTTATTTGAAGTGCGTTGACGAAGAAGAAGCAAAATACATCCTGGAAGAAATCCACCAAGGGGTTTGCGGTGACCACACCGGTCCTAGATCACTGGTGAGCAAGGTAGTCCGTACAGGTTATTTCTGGCCGACTATGCAGATGGATGCAGTGGAGCTCGTAAAGAAGTGTGACAGATGTCAACGATATGGTAATGTCCAGAGGCTTCCCGCAGAAAGATTGAAGACGATATCCTCTCCGTGGCCCTTCGCACAATAGGGGATCGACATCGTCGGCCCACTACCTCAAGGTAAAGGCCAAGTAAAATTTTTACTAGTAGCTATTGACTATTTCACTAAATGGGTTGAGGCAGAAGCTCTAGCAACGATCACGGAATCTTGAATCTAGAGTTTTGTCTAGAAGAATATAATTTGTAGGTTCGGGATTCCACTGACGATAATTTCAGATAACGGGCGACAGTTCGACAGCCAATCCTTTAGGGGTTTCTGTTCAAGAGTGGGCATCAAGAACCAATTCTCGTCGCCAGGGCACCCCCAGGCAAACGGATAGACGGAGGTGACAAATCGGACGCTGCTCAAGATTATCAAAACCAAGCTGGACAATGCGAAGGGCGCTTGGCCAGAAGAGCTGCCCAACGTCCTTTGCGCATATAGGACAACAACCAGGACCCCAACAGGAGAAACCCCCTTCAGACTCACTTACGGAATTGAAGCAGTGATCCCTGTTGAAGTAGGAGTTACCAGCACCAGACGGGTGGCGTTTAGCGAAGAGGAAAATGACGACAAGCTACGACTTAACCTAGACTACCTAGAAGAAGTAAGAGACAAAGCTTCCAGCAGAATGACAAAATACCAATAGAAGATGGCCGAATACTACAATAAGAGGGTGAAGCTAAGACAGCTCAATATAGGAGATCTCGTCCTTCGCAAAGTTACCACAACAACAAAGGACCCAATCCAAGGAAAGCTCAAGCCCACATGGGAAGGACCCTATAGAGTCGTCCACTACTCCCAATGAGACAGTTACCACCTGGAAACTCTAAACGGGCAAAAGCTCCTTCGCTCGTGGAACATCGAAAACTTGAAGAAGTATCATCAGTAAATGTACTAAGATGAATTTGTTCTCTCTTGAAATTAATAAACAAGTTTCTATTTTGATGTCTTTATGCAAGTAGATCCAACCACTAATAAACCCAAAAGGCCCAGTAACAAGATTCCACCTTGACGGATGTAAGTTACTGACGATCCTATCTAAATGACGAAATCCCTTAAGAGGGTGAGTCAAGATGACGAGTAACAAGATTCCGCCTTGATGGATGTAAGTTACTAACAATCCTATCTAAATGATGAAATCCCTTAAGAGGGTGAGTCAAAATGACAAGTAACAAGATTCCGCCTTGACGGATGTAAGTTACTGACGATCCTATCTAAATGACAAAATCCCTTAAGAAGGTGAGTCAAAATGACAAGTAACAAGATTCCGCCTTGACGGATGTAAGTTACTGACAAGACTATCTAAATGGCAAAACCCCTTAAGAGGGCAAGTCGAATGGCCAAGCAACAAGGTCACAAAGAAATAAGATGAAGTCCTTTAAGAAGGTGTGCCTGCCTCTAAAGAAGCTACAAGAGGTTACAAAATCCCTTCAAACAATGAACTAGATATCACAAAGTTTCAATAAAGTACACAAGCATATCAAACAGTCAACCAAAAGTGTTATCAAGTAAGGCAAGTAAACATGCAAGCATAATTTTAATTGAAAACCCCAAAACCAATGGGCCATTGCGATTGTTTATACATCTAAGGGCCCATAAACACTGGGCCCAAAAATATTGTTCTCATGGCATATCAAAAAAACTTGTTATCTAATTAAAATCTACAAAGATAGGCAAAAAGCTTGATTTTTTCTCCAAGGATCAGACTTAGCCATCACCAATGATGTTGTCCTCAGCACGTGTATCATCAGCTGGAGCACTTTCAAGAGCTTCATTGGCAGGGGCACTCTCGGGGGCATCGGTCTCTGTGGCAAAGGAAAGAGTGGCCTCGTCAGCAGCCATCTCCTGGTCCACCTCCTCCAAATATAGCTTCCCCATGTCCACGCCTGAAGGATGCTTGACGAGGTACCTTATCAAGAGTTCAAAGCCCTTGAAGTACCAGCTGAATAAAACTGAGTTGTACTCGTCGGTAGTTTGAAAGGCTTCTACAGACCTAGCAGCAATCATCTTGAGGCTTTCCTTGACGCCCAGAAGCTGCACATCCTTCTCCAAAGTCAACTGACGTTCAGCCCTAAGGTCGTCGCTTAAAGCCTTCATCGTCTCCTTCAGAGTGTTTGCCTCGCCCATGGAATCAATCAGGCCCTGCTTTAGTTTGGAAGTCTCAGCCTCCATAGCTTCCATCTTTGAAGTGAGAGAAGCCATTTTAGCCTCATGAGTAAGATACTCAAAGGTAATATGGAGACTTTCCCCCAGCACCTAAAAAAAAAAAAAAAAACCCCAGGCCGTCAGTAAGAAGAGAGGGTAAGGAAAGGCTAAAAATCACATGAACTCCTTACCTAAACGAGTCTATGGACATGACGACTTGCCACAGTATTGGAGGGCACCCCAGAGAAGACCTTGAGGTCTTCAGCAGTGATAACCCCGTGAGCCCTGTCCACGGCCAATCTTTCGTCACTCCAGATGGTAGACATACGGGGATCAACCTTCTCCTTCTCCTTCGAAGACAGATGAGGTCTTTTGGAGGCAGGAGTCGGAAGCTCTTTAATTGAGGTCGAAGGAGAAGCTGTCCTCGTCGTCTCCGCGCTAGAGGCGACAGGAGTAATTGAAGTGGCTGGAACGGCAGGAGAACCTCTCCCCGTGATGCGCACCATCTTCTTCCCTATATTCGACAGTGGCTCATCCTTTTTCGCCCTCATCTTGGCGTACATGTCCTTATTGAACTTAGTCATTATCTCTGCAAGAGGAAGGAGCGTTAAAAAAAATAAAAATGTATGTTAAATATAAGGACGGTGCTGACGAGCTTAAGACTTACTCTTTTTTCCTTCAATGCTAAGATTCCTCAGGACGAAGGTAGAGGGCTCCAGACCAAGACAGTAAAAAGCAAGAGTCCTTGGATCCACAAGGTCGTCCCAACTCTCAACCGTGCGTGCGTACTCAATACCTTTCGCACTCGTTCTCTGTACCTGCTCTTCAGCTTAGGCCGTGTCTTAACTGCTTAGAAGGAAAAACTTAAGAGTCAGCAACAGCAACAATAAGCAAAATAAAGCTCAAAATAATGAAGAGGAACATTGACGCACCTAAAGTCGGGGTTCCTCACCGACGATGCAATCTCGGAAGCTCACCCCACACCCCGCCAGAGGGAGTCTCAAAATCGTCCCCTGACACAAAGAAAAATCTGGATTTCCAATACCTGAAAGACGAGGGTAATCCCCTGATGATCCTAGTACTTCTCTCCCAGGGAACCAGCTCGTAATACCCATACTCCTTAGACGCTTTTAAACGGTACAGATAGACCAGCTCGTCAACTCTGAGCATATCCCCATCCATAACAGCCAGCCATATCCCCATGCAGCTGACCACTATTCTCCACGAGTTGGGCATAAGCTGCCTCGGAGCGATGCCAAAATGGTCTAGTAGCTCCATAAGGAATGGGTGGATGGGGAACTTCAACCCACAAGCAAAGGAGGACTCATAAAAACACACCTCCCCAGGGAAGAAATTGCAAGCTCGTTCCCCTTTACTAGGTAGACGAACCCTAACCCGTTCTGGGAATTGAAACCTATCCTTAAACTTGCCTAGAGTATCGTCGTCAAATCCACACTCCTCGTTGAGGGCGTAAAAAGCCCTAACCTTGCGAGGGGTAGAGACGGCGGTATCCCCCTCCATTGGGTCACCGCTTGACGACAACCTAGTCTCGAGTTCGCTAGACCTGACTTCTGACATCGCCTCTCTCACTAAATCCCTAAACCAGTCTATCGATTGACGAAGCAAGGGCAACAGATCGGCCACTACAACGCCCAAACTGTTACCCTCAGAAATGAAATTTTCGAGATGAGGAAAAACCCCTAAAGATCCCCCAAACGTGCGAAAAGGAAAGAGATTGAAGGGCAAGCTGTCCTAACTTCAGAACTGCTAACCATGGAAGGACAGATTGAATCCCCAGCAAACCCAAAAAGAAAAGGAAAAAGGGTAAAAAGAGGAAAATCAGAACACTACCAACCATGGCTTGCATCGGTGTTGAAATAAAAGGAAGAAGAGAAAAAGGAGAGAAAAACGTACCTTAAGAAGGAAGAAGTGGGTACGCCGCTGCACACAGCTCATCGGAAAAGAATCACAGCGAGTGAAAGCTCGAAACAAGTGAAAGGGGAGTTTCTCAAAAAAAGCAAAGATATTTCAGCAAAGTTAAGAAAATGAATGGGGAAGTTTTGAAAATTAAGAAGCCTAAAAGAACTGAAAACCAGCGGGAAACCCAATAGTCCCACAAGTGAGAGCATTAACTCCATCAATCGGGACATGCCACACGGCCACAGCCCACGAAGCGCCACCACTACCCATTTAAGGCGGCACGTGATCCCAAGGGTCACCCAAAAAAAAAAAAAAAAAAAAAACTCTTCATCTTCTGTGGTCGTCATAGGACCCCATGACGACCAAAGAATCGGGGGCAACTGACAAGAATGACGAGACCAATTAAAGACGAACATAGTAGGGAGGACAACGTCACTCCAGTGACGAACCCAGGTAATGTTCACATTATAGACGAACATAAAATAGCCATTCAATACCTTCAATAATGTCTCCGACGGTTACAACGCCATCTGTACTTACTGTTGAGGGCGCAATGAAAGCCCTATTACAAGGCAGAAAGCGTTACCCAAAGTAATAAATGCCAATCACAACGGCTAGCGCCCAGAACAACATATAAAACCTTCCCCGTGCAACCACCAGAGAGTAACAAAAAACAACAGACTAGAGAAGAGAGATATTCAGTAAGAAAGAATCATTTACATTGTTTTATTTTAGCATATTGCATTCTTTTATTCCTAACTTGAGCGTCGGAAGCGTTGTGGTAGGCACCACACCGGTGACCATACACAAAGAAGTTGTGTCCTCAAGCAAGGGAATTGGAGACAGCTGGGCTCTTTCGACTGACGAAATCCATACCTCATCAAAAGATTTTGAAATTTACCCTAGCTCTGACACTCTAGAGTTGTGAAATAGTTCTCTAACTTAACATTCAGAGGGTATTTGGTTGGTACCATACCAGTACTCTCTGTAAAGTCTTTTTCTATGTCTATGTTGTGTATGTTTTGTCTAGAGTACGTGAGGACAGTGCGGCTTACTGATAATTGTCAGTTATCACCAAGATGCAAATGGCATTGACTAGTTCAAATTTTTTGTTTTTGAAATGGCCTAGTTCAAGGCATAATGTTTGTAACTAATGTGTAAATTTCTTGTATTTTTCTTTTGGTAACAAAACAATAAAAATTGAAAGTTTGCTCTAAAGGTGGTTTTTCTTTGGCCAGAGAAATTTGGCATTGACTTATCTAAATTTAATAGCAATCATAAATATATTCAATTCGTTGATCTGGACTAGAAACATGTGTCCTGTTTGTTTGTTTTTTTCGTTCAGCATTTTGTCCTCAACTATACAAGTCAGCTAAGTCAGGCATGTTTTCTCTGACCAATGCCAAGTTTTTATTTTATGTTCTGGTTTTAGATTATGAGGTTGGTAATTGCAATTTGCCTAATTGGCTTATGGGGTCACCCCCCACAACGATGTTTAATTTAATGATTAGCCTACACCCCGCCAGATGCTAATTGAAAACGACTAGTTATTAGTCCTAGCCAAGATGGTTGAAAGGAAAATTTCTGTCATGAAACCTCATATTTCCATGTAAGAGTGTAAGACGACTAGTCAGCTTTCTCAGATAACATATTGTGAACAGTACTGACCTACTGTGTCCACCACTTTAATGGACCTTTGGTTCAAAATCAAAAATGTAGAAAACACCTTTCCAAAAAAAAGAAAAAAAAAAGAAAAGAAAAATGTAGAAAACAAAATATTATATACAGTTTTTTTTAGTATTAATTGTACCTTAATTCTTCAATTAGTATATTAAAATTAGTTTTCTTTAAGAAAGATAATAAAATTGTATAACATTAATCAATAAAATAATGTATATAAATTTAATTAAAAAAAATTTAAAATACAACACTTAGAGAATTGTATTAATTTTTATCCATATATGTTAAAATAAAGATTTTGAAATTGTTGTTTTTTATTCGGCTTAATTTCTTATTTATAAAGAGGTGATTAGAAACAACTCTAAGAAGAAATCTGTTAAAGATTGCTAAATAATATATGGGAAAATAGAGTATTTTAGATTAAGATGTTCTATAATTTTTAGGTTAATTTTACCGTAAAGCCTTTTTTCCTTGTAGAGAACTAGTAATATTATTGAGTTACAAGACTCTTATAAATATATCTAAATTTAATGAGAATTGCTACGTTCACAACATTTTCATAACATTTTCACAAGAAATTATAGGTGGTTAGTTATTATTAATTCTAATTTAAAACTATTATTGAAATTATTTTTTTGCCCCATCAATAACAGTTCATAACAACTTGTCAATTAGAATTTGTTGTGAAAGTGTTATGAAAATATCGTAGACATAGCATTTCTCAAATTTAATAGCACTAATATTTGATAAAACCTCTTGATTATATTCAACTAGTCGCTAACCCATGCTATGCACAAGAACTTACCTATTTGTGAGGTAGACTAAAATAATTTTATAAAAAATTTAAGAAACTACATCATTGCATGATTTGCTCTTGTATGACTTCAATTTGTGTTACAAGTTGATGAAGAAGTCATTACTTGAACGTGCAATTTCTTACTAAAACATTGTCAGACAGTTTCATATACTGCAAAAAAATAACTCAAAAATTTAGATATCTAAAAGACTAAAAAATATTAAAAAATCAAATGATTCACTACTTAAAAATTATTGAAACAAAACAAAATATATATGACTAAACAATAGAGAAATATAAAAGAAAGATGGGTTACATTTGAAAGAATAATTTCAATTATTGTAATCTTTTTTATCTTGTAAATAACGGCTAAAGAGAGTTTGGTGGTTCATGTACGAAAATTACTTTTTAAAAAATACATGATAAACCATAAAATATTTTATTTTTTTTTTGCAAAATAGAGGAGAAAAAAATAACATAAGAAGAGCTCATACCTCTACTCAGCTTTAAACAAAAATATATTGGGGTTTGCTTTGCTTTTATAGTGTTCATGACTAACCTCACAAATTTGGAGATAAATTATCAATGTTTGAATTTGAATTTAAGTTGGACTTGTTAGAGAGATAGAATCTCACTCCTTGTTAAGTTTGCATTAAACAAAAATAATTTTGTTTAAAAATAATAATAATGATGAGTTTGAGCTTAAGTTGGACATGTTAGAGAAATAGAGTTTCACTCCTTGTTAAATTTAGACTAAACAAAAATAATTTTATTTAAATATTGTACTGACGTGGAAAATTGTGAGAGTTTCAGAGGTTTCGGTTTTGTGTGTGTGTATATATATATATATATATATATATTTGTTGAGATAGAATCGTGTCCTGTTGTTATTGTCGATCTACAATTTGTCCTCGTACACAAGTTAGTTAAGTTGGGCAGTTTTATCTTCTGGTTTTAAATTATGTCGTTAGTAGTTGGCATATTCATTTTATTCAACCTTTTTGTCATTTCATTTTAGCTATAAGATATTATCCTGAACCTGCCAAATGACAATTAAAAACGACTAGTTATTTATCCTTGCCTATGCCATGATTAAGATGGTGGAAATAAAGGAGAATTTGCATCTCAAACCCAACTTTGCTACATAAGACGACTGGACATCCTTTTCATTTAATATTGAGTAAAGGCAATAACACTACAAATTTTATTATCAATCATAAAAATACTTAATATTCACTTATTAAGTTGTTAAAATCAACTAATTATATTTATTATTACATTAGTTGTAAGCAAACTATTATCATAATGAATGTGAATGGCAGGTTTCATTCAACCATCAAATAAACGAATGTTAAAATTTTTTTTTTAGTGATAGAATGTCTTATGTTTCTAAATTCTTTATAGTAAAATTTTTAATATCTCTATCATTCATTCAATTTGTAATATTTTAAACATTTTTCTTTAATTTCAATGTAATGTTAGGAAAGATATAAAATTTAGGAACCATGCATAGTTTAGCATTTAGGCATAGTTCAAACAGTAATGTTAGGAAAATTAAAAATTTTATTACATAATCATCACAAACTGATATGTATGTCACCAATCACAAAAAAAAAAGCATTATTTATTTATCTTCTTTTTATAATCTACTAATTATATTTATTGTCACGTTAGTCACTAAGGATTATGTAGTATATTTAGTATTTCTTGTAAAAAAAAAAAAGGTTGAAATTGTTGAGTTTAAATTCAATAAGATTGTGATGTAAACCTATCTATTTACTCCCTCCAAAATCAGTATATCACGTTAGACTTCTACAACTTAATGAACAGACTCCCACACACACATTTATATCTTTTTGGCTAATTATTATTGCACAAAACTAGTTAGATATAACCATACACACAACCCTTGAAATTATGTTTGCTCTAACTTTTTAAACTTCAGTTGGGTTCTTTTTAAATGATAAGGTTAAGGACCATATTTAGAGTAGAGACAAGTATTACACGGTTTAGACAACCGCAATATTCGGATTTCAGGTCGGCAGATGGGCCTGGTCCAAATCAAAGTCAATGTTTTTTGTCGGATAAGTTGGTCAAAGTCAATGTTGTCATCCATAAATTATAAAAACCACGCCGTGTACTATCCTCAATCATGACTAAATGCCCTAGCACCAGTCATAGTTTCCCTATATAAATCATAGAGCCAACCTCATTTCTTGTGCAAAACCAACTATTAAAGAAAAAAAATTACAAGACAACTATGGCTCCCCACATGCTTTTCTTCTCTTTCCTAGTAACCATAGTTGTAGCCATGCATGGAATCCATGCAGTTGAATATGTTGTCACCAACAATGCTGGGAACACTCCTGGTGGAGTTCGATTCAACAATGAAATTGGGTCTGAATACAGTAAGCAAACTTTGATTTCTGCCACAGATTTCATATGGAGGCTGTTCCAGCAAAACAGTGACGCGGACAGAAAGAACGTGGCCAAAGTGAGCTTGTTTATTGATGACATGGATGGAGTTGCTTATGCTAGCAACAACGAGATACATGTTAGTGCAAGGTACATCAATGGCTATTCTGGCAATGTAAAAACGGAAATCACTGGTGTGTTATACCATGAAAGTACACACATATGGCAGTGGAATGGTAATGGACAAAGTACTCCAGGAGGATTGATTGAAGGAATTGCTGACTATGTGAGGTTGAAGGCAGGATATGCGCCTAGCCACTGGGTGAAGCCTGGGCAAGGTGATAGATGGGATCAAGGCTATGACGTTACGGCTCTATTTTTGGACTATTGCAATAGTCTTAGAAATGGGTTCGTGGCTGAATTGAATAAGAAATTGAGGAATGGTTATAGTGCTAATTTTTTTGTTGAACTACTAGGGAAGAATGTTGATCAGCTTTGGAAAGACTACAAAGCCAAGTATGCAAAATAAGGGTGCAGATTAAGAGCTAATTTATATGTATGAATAAAATGTACGTTGTACCGTTCAATTTCGTACTTCATGAGATAAATAAATGTGCTTGGATTATTACTTATATTGCCTTCATGTACTACAGATTTATATATATATATATATATATTTCTTATTTGTTGGCTCTTTTTAGCTTTATCAGTTTCAAAAAAAAATTTGGACTCTTTATCAGTTTGAAATTTGAACTATGCATGATGCATATGCGGCTTCTTCAGACAATATAACGTACCAAGTACATATGCTAGCTGTGTCGGTTCTTTTGCGTAACTGTGAGACAACTATTTCCATCTCTTTCATCAAAAACCTTCTTCATTCAACTTTAAAAATAAAAATAAAAAACCCAATGCAACTTGAAAGTGTATTCAATCTGGACAGTAGTTAATCCTTTTACAACTAGTTTCTAAGTTTAATAAAGTATTCAAATTTTATTCATGTAGCATACCATATAAAAAGTTAATTATAAAAGTAGAATCCACCCGTCCTTTGTGAATGGCTAGATCTAGAAGTCCAGATACTTATGTAAGATTTTAAGAAAATTTTATGTGGTTCACATTTAAATAATAAATATAAACTCATGTCTTAATGATTTTATTTGTGAAAGACACTATGGTAAATAACAATTTTTAAGTAACTCTCAATTGGTATAAAATGGGATGCAAGGTGAAAGAAAAATAAGAAGCAAGCCTTGACAGATTTTAAGAAGTCCAGATACTTATGTATGATTTTAAGAAAACTTTATGTGGCTCACATTTAAATAATAAATGAAAACTCATGTCTTAATGATTTTATTTGTGAACGACACTATGATAAATAACAATTTCTAAGTAACTCTAAATTGGTATAAAATGGGATGCAAGGTGAAAGAAAAATAAGAAGCAAGCCTTGACGGAGTAAAGAGTCACCTAACGGTGGTTCTGCGCCAAGTGCGATCGATTGTCCTTCCTTTATAGATTGAACTACCGTAACTCCACTCAATGATTCCCTTACCTAGTCTCATGAGAAGCAAGCCCAGTAGGCCCTGCCTTAACCTGTACCCAGATAGCCAGCCTTCACCAGGCTGCTGGCATTGCCAAATGCTCTGCCACAAAGCAAGCTCTCCTGAATACGACAAATGCGGAAGTGGCTAAAGAAGTCGGAGGAAGAAAGTTGTTGGGCAACTATATGCGCAAGGGTACATTATTAGTATTCTAGGAAGCCGACCATTAATGACTAGTTTGAACACCAGGAGCATTATGATCCCTTATTTGATCAAACCGCTTTTATAAACATGAAACAAAAGCAAACCAAACTCTCATAGTTCCCCAAGGTGAGATCCTTGGGGAAGGAGGTGCGGCCTCGGGTTCGGTTGAGTGCATGGGGGTGGGTTGAGAGTTAGAGGGAAGTTACAAGTTTTAAACTCCTTGATGGAAGAAGGTTATGGAACAAATCTTAATTTAAAATGGTCTCTAGTCTAGCCTATATTTATAGTTTGTCTCCAACAAAAGGAAATATGTAAGGTAAAAGTCATAGACTAGAAGACCCTTTTATATACACTATTATCATATAGTGAGTCTTCTTTTATTCAAAGACTTAAACAACTATGGCTAGAGGTATGTTTATTTTACTCTGCAACTCTAAATATATCTTAAAACTTATACTTCATGGCTAAAACATCAAGACTAGATCATCTACTTAAAAATCAAGGTCTTAGGTCACGGGGATTGAACCATCACATTTATAGTAAAATTTTATTTCACTAGAAATTAATGTGTGTGGGAAATTTCAACGATTCTGGTTCAAAGTATTTTTATTTTGAAAAAGTTAATGGTAGCCATAAGAGTATTAGTTTAGGAAATATTTTTAGAAACTTTTTATGGGAAAAGAAAAAGTAATTGATTTTTTTTTCTTCAACATTTTATAATTCTCATAAAGTAGCATCAAAACTTTCTTAAAATTGTCCATTAACAAACCGTTAACCAAACCCTTCTGTTTTGATAAATCACTATTCAATTGTTTGTAATTGCTACCCACCCATGTAGGATGAGGGACCAAGAGGACCTTCAAGATGTATTGATAATCTATTCAAACTCAATTGTAAATTACTCATAGTTGGATTTATGTATCAAAAAAAAAAAAATCACAATATTCCTAATTGGATTTTGTTAATGGATGTCATAAGGGCATTCGTTTTGGAAATACTTTTGAAAACATTTTATAAGAAAGGAAAAAAAAAAAAAACTAATTTTTTTGGCAAATCTTTTATATTTTTCATAAAAGTGATATTAAAAATTTTCTAAATTTGCTTGATAACAAATACGGAGAAAATGGGCAAATGCCAATTTCAAAAAAAAATCCAGCATTTTGCCACACTTCCCAAAATAATTAGGGAAATGCCCCTCTTTTGAAACTCAATTTTCTCAAAATTGAGTTATAAAAAATAAAAAAATAAAATTCTAAAGCCCTATAATGGCATTTTAAAGAGCCTATAGTGACGTTTTAAGGACCTATAGTGACGTTTTGTAACCTGATTTCCATGAAGTCAAGTTACATGCAATTTGTTTTTCTTTTTTTTACCTATAACTCGACTTTATGAAGATTGAGTTACAAAATGCTACTATAGGTCCTTAAAACGTCACTATAGACTCCTTAAAAACGCCATTATAGGGCTTAACTTGATTTTAAGAAAATCGAGTTTCAAAAGAAGAGCATTTCCCTAATTAATTTGGGAAAGAGGGCGAAATCCTGGATTGTTTTTTTGAAAGAGGCAAAGGCCAATTTTTTCCTAACAAATACTCTAAAAACATCCGTTAATTTGACCAATTTTAATTACTCATAGTTGTAAATTTCCTATGATTTTTTTTTTTTTTATATAATCTGGATCACTAACTGATTGATATTTGAGAGTACTGTAATAACATGCGTGATATATGTGTTTGGATTCTTGTTCGACCTTCCATAGATAAATAAATGGTAGATTTTTTGAACTAAAATCTTGTCTTCAATTCATGATTTCGGTTTTAAAAATAGTGTACAATTAATGCCAGCACAATAAATAAAATTATATATTTTTATCAAATTAGAGAAAGAGAAAGAGAGAAAAAAAAATACCAAGTCCACTACAGTTTTCACAATAAATCCTTAGTGATAAATTGTTATTGGCTGTTATTGATGAAACAAAAAATAATTTCAGTGGTGGGTTCAGATTAAAACCAGTAACAACTTAACACCAATGACTTTTTGTAAAAATGTTGTGAATATAGCACTTCTTAAAAAAATAAAAGTAATACACAAAAAATTTCACAACATTTTTCACAACATTTAAGTTAAAAAACTTTCACTAGTTCTCATCTAAGTTTACCACTAATATTACATTTTTACTTACCGTTATCAATATGTCCAATTTATAGGTGTGAAAAGTTTTTAAATTTTTTTTATGTAAAAAAAAAAAAAAACTTACGTGATTATTTAGTAACTTTACATGTAACATAAGAAAATGGAGTTTAAATAAAATTTAAATTTTTTTAAATATATATTTAAAAATATAAAATTCTTTAATTCAGTTTACGCTTAAAGCCCTCAAATACTTCAAGCAGCCATGATATATAATATTGTCTGGAACATTTTTTATCCTTTAAATATTATTATCAGATATTGTTCGCAAACGTTGAACTTGCAGCTAGCATGTCTGTAACCATGACTTAGTAAAAAGTCAATTTCATTAATCATTGCTCGGTAAGATATAGCTGCTTGACTTAATCAAATACGGTATCTTCCCTCTTAAATTTAATTATTCATAATCAAAGAGACTTTTTGTCACTTCAAGAAATCAATAAGTTTCATATGGGCGGCCTAGCTAATGACTATATACAGGGGCAGAGCTACCTTATTGCTTGGCCCCTTCAAAATTTTAAGATCTGTTTCATCATCAATCTTAAACTCATATTTTCATATTTTAAACAATATTATACACATTTTTTCACTCACACGTATTTTAAAAAACTATAAACATCAATTTTCAAACTACTTTACCAACCATTCTCTTAATTTCTTCTACTGTTTGGTCCAACAAGGAAGTAATAGGAAATGGCCCCTCAAAAAATATGACCCCCCCTCCCAATTATTCTTAAGATCTCAACATAGTCCAACAAATATATGACACAAAGTCTACAAATCCTCAAATAATATACTAGCTAGCCTAGCTAGCGCCCCAATTGTCCAAATGATTCTTTGCGTACCCAATGGATAATCCTAATGGATAATAACAAATGTTTCAAAAGAGCATCAAACAAAAATTCACCCTTTTTTGCCCCAATTTTTCTCAATCTCAAGAAGCTACCTTTAGTACTTCTCCCTATTGCTGCCAGCCTACACTGCCCTTTCTCAAGTCAATACGTTAACTCACTTCTCAACGCAACCAAATAAACTCAAGCATATGGGCATTTAGATTTAAGTTTTGTTATACACATGATAAAGGTCATACGGTTTTGTTTTTTGTTTTTTGTTTTTCTTTTTTATTATGATATGAATCTGACCATTTGAGTTTTTGCGTTTCTAATTAGTTTAATGAATATGTTTTGTTTATCAAGATTTTGTTCTTCAATTTTTATATTGCTTGCTATATTATAATATATTTTATCTCTCTATGTCATAATTCTTTTAAGTTGATTTTTTTTTTTTGGTTTGAAATTAGGTGCTAAATAATTTATTAAAAAATTAAAATATAGGAAATTTTCAATATTACAAATAATAATGGGTTGATAGTTTTTAAAATAATAGTGAAAATTGTTTGTATGTATCTATAGTGAACAACATAATTGTTGAGAATGTGATGATATATCAAAGTTGATAATTCTGTATTTCAATAAATTTTTGAATTATGATTATTGTATTAATACTACAATTTTTGTTGTGGAGATTCTAAAAAAATTACAACAAACCGGCCCTCAAGTATAAATTCATATCTATGCCCCTGACTATATGTACTTGTTGAATCTATCTTTAAGTCTTTGACTATTTGTGATTGACATTTTTTCCTGCTGTCTGAAAACAATGCTCAATCTATGTTTTTCTTCAATTGTGCCAAGTTTTCAACAATCCCACTAACAAGGGTCTCGATATTTAATCAAAGATTCATATTTTCACTAATTGATTCAGCAATTACAACCACAAACACAGGCCCTACCACCTTTTATTTTTTCTACAAATATAAGTCGAGAGCACTTTCAAATGTTCATACATGCATTGACTTTTAATCCGGTACTCTAAGCAAAGAAAATAATTTATCCACTCCAACACTCTTTAATGACCTTTGGATGGAAAGAGAGGGAGGAAGAGTAAGGAAGAGTTGGCCAAAAATTGCTACGATTTTTGGCCAACTTTACCCTACTCTCTCCTCTACTCCAACTAATTTTCAGCTAATTAGATTTTTTTTTTTTTGATGGATGACAAAAAAAAATTTGCTAACTTAAATTTTTTATTATATTGAACACTAATAAGTTCAAATTTCAAATTTTACACCAAACAAAAAAAAAAAAAAAAAGATTACATCTTGGTGTAAGGCAAAATGGTAGTGAATTTCTAGATGTACTTACAAAATTACTATTCAAATACTCTTTCCTTTTTATGGAAAAAATTTAGCTCCAAATTGGTTTATAGCTATATCTCCTTCAACTTATTATGTAAAAATTTATAAGACTAACCATGTGTATTATTTAAATAAGTCAAATGATTCATTAAAAAAGTTTGTAACTAAAACTACATATAGATAGTTTCTTCAATCGCTATACAGTAGATTGGAAGAAAATAACTTCAAATATCTTCTCCCATTGTTGTAACTATAAAATTATCTACCAAAAACACTTAGCTCAATTAAAAATTCCTGATGTTTCCACCAAAAACATCTAAGGTTCAAATACTCTAAGTATTGAATTATCTCAAAAAAAATAAAAATAAAATAAATAAAAAAACCTATTGAATTATTATTATTTTTAAATAATAAATAAACTTTTAACTTTCTATGGTAATTTCTCTATGATGTTCTTTAACATCCAAACCATTTATAGTTAAATAGATGGTTGCGATTTTATCACATAATCAACATTTAAACAAACATTAATTGTATTCTCAAAAAAAAAACAAAAAAAACAAAAAAAAAAAAAAACAAAACAAACAAACAAACAATAATTGACTAATATTTTTTAGTCTCTATTTAAAATATTGATGTGAAGACATCTATCCATATCATTCATTTAACGTTGAATAATTAGAATTTTAAAAACTCAATGCTAGAGTTAACATAAAAATTTGACAAGATCATAATCCGTTTTGCAATTTTTTTCTCTTTCTTTTTTCTTTTGTGGATATAGAAACCCACCATGCATTCTATATTACTCTTGAAAAAATTGTGAGTTTACTCTAAATAGAGGAAGATACTTTTTTCATGGTTAAAAAGTCAATAAAATATCCATAACGGCCTAACGCTATGAGTGGAGAAAAATGCCCAGACACCTCTTAAACTTTCAACAACCGGTCAAAACACCCCTTGAACTATTATACTGATGAATTTATTCCTTGCACTATACATAACTGGCAAATCAACACTGTTGGGAAATTTAGACCCCGGTTGATTGAATTAACAAGTTTTAAACCCAAGTTGTTAATTAGATTTATTATGAACAAAATTTGTTAAAACAAACAAACACCAATATCATGTCAAAATCATGCAGCAGAAAAATAAATAAGACAAGATATGATGACCTAGGAAAACCAATGAAACCAACCAGTTTCACAGTAAAAAACCTGAGGGGAAACCTTCCCGAAAAGCAATTCACTATAATAAAGAGAAGTTTCAAATCTAGTACAAAAATTTTGTCCCTAGACTCTATAATCCCGTAGATGAACTCACAGCAGAAACCTTCTACTGCTTCAAAACCTCTGAACTCTTCAATATATGAACGCCACCCTTTTTGTTGCACGGATCCCAGTACGTGACTAACTCACCAACTTGAAGAAGATTTTTGACTGCAAAGTTCTTCACTTCATCAACAATGAAGATCAAGAAGCACTTGGTTACAAAACCATAAGGCGCAAAAGACGCAATAGCTTCTTTCAGAGAGAATAAGACTTACATAGGTCTAGGGTTGTGAGAAAAGAAACCCTTCACAGATACATAAGCCTAGCCCAAAAATCAAATCTGGAAATCTGAATTCCCAAAACCTTGATCGATTGGGAGGTGTCAAGGAGGTGTCGAGATTTAAATCTCGATAGATACAACTATCGAGAAGCTATCGAGGAGCTATCGAGGTGACAGGAGCTTTCTCGATCGATCCACCAGCTATCGAGCAGCTATGGAGCTATCTATCCGCAGATGTCGAGCTATCTGTCCAACTTTAATGAACAGCTTTTCTTCACTTGTTTCTTGGTCCAATCTTCATGGCTTTAACAATAGACTTGAACAACATGTTTCTTAAAGTATTAAACACATCCTAGATCTACCCAAATACAAGTAAAGTGCGTTTTATCAAAGGATTAGCCAATTACATAAAAAAATGACATATGTTCTTAACAAGTGAAACACATATGTCCTAACAATCTCCCCATTTGGCAATTCGTGACAAAACCACAACTAACAAATGAATATATGAGAGAAATCATAAATCACTCAACTCATATTCACTTGTTAAATACAATAAGATCTATCCGAACACAAACTCTTGAAAAACTTTGCAAGAAAAGAGTTTATGGCAAGTAGACTTTGACAACCTGTATTTCTGAAACACTTTAAATAAAACTCATCAAATCATCTTTATATGAAACAGAAATAATAGATTGCATACAAATAATAAGAAGCATTTGTATAAAGATAGAAAAGAAACAACACATGAAAGGTTAGGTGAGAGAAAAACATACATCAACAATATAGAAAAGAAAATAAGTATAATGTATGTCTATAAATGGTCACAAGACCGGTGTACAAGAACAAGGAAGTAAGCACTCCCCCTAACATGAAACACATCTCCCCCTTACAAAGGAATGTATTTCTCCCCCTAACATGTAGAATCGTAAAAAAAGAAACCACATATTCTCCACAATTTCTCCCCATTTTTGTTATGATTGACAAAGGGTACAAGAAGCTAGAAAGCCTCACCCGAAAGACATAAAGATGATCAAGGATGATCAAGGGGGCACAAGAAATCCATATAAATGCATGAATGTAATGAAACAAGATGCTATGGATGACAAGATAATAGAAAGATCCAAAACATGTGAAAAACAAATCTCTCAACAAGAAAAAAATGTTAAGCACATAGATCTCAAAACACACACACACACACACACTAAACAAGTTTAACCAATTTTTATATTTCAAAAACAATTCAAGACAGTTTAGTGATCATACATTAACACATGTAAACCTTGTGATGGTCAAATCACGTTGTATCTGCACATGTATCAAGAATAGCAAAGAATATTGCGTGTTGTGTGTGAAGAACATCGCAAGATTGCATAAGTGTATACATATTATGACGATTTGAGATATGAGAAAATCGCTTTAACTCACACACAATCATAACTGTTTGATGGGGACTATCACCTTCAAGGTACATCCTATAACTCCCACATCTCCTAGAATACACACTTGCAATCATATTTAAAAGCATTTTTGATCTTTTTGCTTTTGATTTTTCTTTGCATATTTTTCTTTTTAAGCAAAACATGTATGGGCATATAAGAGATAGAAAAGAAATACTCATTTAAGTTAAGCTTTTGACATTGCACCTTTACTATGCCGAAGCATAAAAATGTCATTGACATTGCACTTTTGCTATGCCAAAGCATACAGGTGTCATATTATGATTGACGGAAAACAATGGTGAGATGGTTATTAATACCGTTCTCTCAGGATTTTTTAGTCCTTCCCGTCAAAAAGAGTGATACGAATGTTAAGTATAAGAGACAACTCAATCTTACTCATCACAAATAAGAGCCACAAAACTCACTTGCTTAGTTGTGCATAGAGATGCTCATCTAAGCTACAAGAGATACAAAATTTAGAAAACTTTGTTTCAATGGCCATCCAAGGTACACAAGTACCAATGTACACAAAACACACTGTTTTTGTATTTTTCTTCTTTTTATTTTTATTTTGAAAACAAAAATAAAATAAAAACTAAACAACCAAACAAAAACAGATAACTACATGAAAGCATGAATGAAAGATGCATATGCATGAAGGCATGATAAAAATGTGCAAATACATGAAAGCATGATTCCAAAAACAGATAAGAAATCAAACAAAAAAGAGTCCTACTTTAGATAGAAAGAATTAAAGTAGAGGACAAACAAAAAGGACAATCAAGTCTTAGGCTCATTTTTCACCCACACAGCACGAGTCTTTGACCGTGAAGATAAAAAGGCACATGTCCTAGTATGCCTACTAAAGGACATAGAAGAATTAAGATTCTCCTGAAATTGAGTTAAAAAGCTCAAAACTTTTAATAACTCTCCAAACAAAGGTGTAGGTCCTTGAGAAGAAACCTGTGACTGTTTGGAAAATTGCTTTTGAGGATACAACTTAAAGCAATTAGGATGAATGTGTCCAGAAACACCACAATAGTGACAAACATGAGGTCTAACAAAGGATTTAGAATTAGCCAGATTAGTTTTGGATTTCATACCTTTATTACCTTTCTCAGATTGTGGCACAAAGGCAGTCCTTGATCCAAAAGTCGTGGAAGAGAAGGGGCTGGAGGAAACAGCATATCCTAAGCCAGTCTTATCAGAACTAGGCTTTTGAGCACTCAAGACCTCATCAAGTTTTGCATTAGATATCCTCTCTATTTGAGTTCTAGCTTGACTAAGCTCAACCTCAAGATTCTTGACTTTCTCTTCTAATGAGGTGTTCTCCACAACAAGAGTCTCAACCAACCTTGTAGTCTCATCTAGTTTGACTAACAAATCAGATTTTTCCGTTTTTACCTCATTAAGCTCTTTTCTACAAAGATGAGAAGTCTTTCAGATTTTATAAATTTTGTGCATAGCTTATCATAGGCTTCTTGAAGGGTGAGCTTCTTGGGTACTTCATCATCAGAAGAATCCTCACTATCGCTAGCACTCTTCACAATCACCTTATTGGTTGAGGCAGCAAAGGCCATAACGTGACTACATTCACCCACATACTCATCAGAAGAGTCATTCTTAGTATCACTCCAGGTAGCAACCAACCCTTTATCTTTAGACTCCTTGGTCTTTTCCTTCATGAGGTAGTTTGGGCACTCTATCCTCATATGACCAAAACCTTTGCACTCATGGCATTGGATGAAGGGTTTCTCATTCTTGCCACTCCTTGAGGATTTAGGTTTCCTAGGAGGTTTGTCCTTATCCTTTTTCTTAAATTGAAGAAGCTTGATAATCTCATCAGTTATGAAGGTTAGATCCTCATCCTCATCCTCATCATCATCTTCATCTTCATCTTCACTTTCTTCTTTATCTTCAGAGTCCTCAATCTCTTCCTCTATACCCTTAAGAGCCAAGTTTTTACTCTTTCCACCTTTTCCCATTAAGCCTGATCCCATCTCATAGGTTTGAAGGTTCCTTACAAGCTCAGTCAAAGGAATTTGATCAATGTCCTTGACTTCTTCAATGACAGTGATCTTGGCATGGAATCTTTCAGGTAAGGACCTAAGGATTTTCCTAACAATTTTGGATTTTGCAATACATTCTCCAAGGTTTAAGGCAGAATTCACAATATCCTTGAGTTTGGCATAGAACTCATCAAAGGTCTCATCCTCCTCCATCCTTATTTCTTTAAAACTACTAGTGAGTCTTCGAAGTTTCACAGTCTTTATTGCCTTGGTACGTTCATAGGTGGTCTCAAGAATGGTCCATGCTTCCTTGGCAACTTTTGTGGATGATATTTTCTTGAATTCCTCATTGGTTAACCCACAAAACAAAGCATTCAAGGCCCTACTGTTGAAATTTGCTGCTATGATTGTTGCTTCATCCCAATCTATTGGTGTTTCCTTTGACTTAATCTAGCCAACTTCAACAGCTTGCCATACCTGTTCATCTAGAGCCTGCAAAAAAACTTTCATGCGAACTTTCCAGTACGCATAATTAGTTCCATCAAATAAAGAAGGAATAAAAAGAGATTGTCCACGATCCATGACAATGGGGGTCAAGGATCACACTCAGAAAATTAATCCAATCAGAGTGTACCCACTCTGATACCACTTGTTGGGAAATTTAGACCCCGGTTGATAAAATTAACAAGTTTTAAACCCAAGTTGTTAATTAGATTTATTATGAACAAAACTTGTTAAAACAAACAAACATCAATATCATGTCAAAATTATGCAACGGAAAAATAAATAAGACAAGATATGATGACCCAGGAAAACCAATGAAACCAACCAGTTTCACAGTAAAAAACCTGGGGGGAAACCTTTATGAAAAGCAATTCACTATAGTAAAGAGAAGTTTCAGATCTAGTACATAACCTTTGTCCCTAGACTTTACAATCCCATAGATGAACTCACAGCAGAAACCTTCTACTGCTTCAGAACCTCTGAACTCTTCAATATATGAACGCCACCCTTTTTGTTGCACAGATCCCAGTACGTGACTAACTTACCAACTTGAAGAAGATTGTTAGCTGCAAAGTTCTTCACTTCATCAACAATGAAGATCAAGAAGTACATGGTTACAAAACCCTAATGCGCAAAAGACGCAGTAGCTTCTTTTAGAGAGAATAAGGCATCAGTTACTTTTTGCATATGTTCTCCTTGTATTCTCTTATGTGACAGCCTCTAAAATAAGCCTTATATAAGTCTAGCGTTGTGAGAAAAGAAACTCTACACAAATACATAAGCCTGACCCAAAAATCAAATATGGAAATCTGAATTCTCGTAACCTCGATCGATCGGGAGGTGTCGAGAGATACAACTATCGAGAAGCTATCGAGGAGCTATCGAGGAGACAGGAGCTTTCTCGATCGATCCACCAGCTATCGAGCAGTTGTTGAGCTATTTGTCCATAGGTGTCGAGCTATCTGTCCAACTTTAATGAACAGCTTTTCTTCACTTGTTTCTTGGTCCAATCTTCATGGCTTTAATACTAGACTTGAACAATATGTTTCTTGAAGTATTAAACACATCCTAGATCTACCCAAATACAAGTAAAGTGCGTTTTGTCAAAGGATTAGCCAATTACATAAAAGAATGAAATATGTTCTTAACAAGTGAAACACATATGTCCTAACAAACACACCAGTTACTCTCTGTTAAAAACACAAATAGAATACGCTTATGTATCCCATGTGAACTTTAAAATAACATATTACCAATTACTGAATTGGGTGGGAGGAGAGAGAAACCTATAGCATAATAGAGAAAGAGAGACATGATCAAACGAAAAGAACCACGATCGCCAGCCGCCTCACCGTCGACAGCTACCATGGTTACTACCGTTGTTTTTCCAATCACCCATGACTTGCAAGAGAGGGAGACATTGTTCAGTATGTTTATTTTCGTTTCAATGGGAATTTGTTATTTTTCCCCTATTTGCTGGTTTGTTCTCTTTTTTTTTTTTCTTTTTTTTTTTGGGATTTGGTTGATTTCAAACTTAGTGGTTTGATACTAAGTTCTCTTCTTGCTAGTTGTATCCTGGGTTTTCATCAAAGATCTTGTGCGCACGATATGTTTGCAATATTACTCTGCGAAATAGTGTCCACTACACTGCATGTCATTTTGATTTTTGACTTTATTTTCACAATATTTCTTACGGGTCTAGCATGGATTATGTGAAGTGGGTTTTCGTTGCTTCTTTATTTTTAGTAGCAATATTATTATTATGCAATAAAGATGATTGAATTTGTTTTGTAAGTGGCAACACGTGCATCTCACATCCTTATTTTGTTAGTGTTTTAATGTTAGACTAACTGAAGTACTGATTTAATAAAAATGTATAGTTTAAGGAGTAAATTGGCCAATATAATAGTTTAAAGGGTGTTTTGGCTAGTAGTTGAAAGTTTGCAGGTGTATGGCCATTTTTTCCCTATGAATGTAGCTCTATGATGCTTCATTTACCGCTTCTTTACTCTTTAGTAAAGGAGAATTTTCTTTAGTTAGATATTTTCGGCATTGATTTTTCTTTTCTTTATTTTTTATTTTTTATTTTTTTGTTCTAAATGGGGATTATTTGATTAAATGAATTCTTAATTACAACCGCAGTGAGAGATGGAAGAAGTCCTACTGGAGGAGAAGTTTTGGTGTCACAAATTAGTGCACAACTTTGCCCACAGCTAGCCCATGCAGCGAGTTGTGATTGGTGGAAGGGTGAGGGTGGGTCACCCTTCCACCAACCACAACTCGCCACATGGGCGAGTTGTGGACAAAATTGTGCACTAGTTTATGGCATCATAATTTTTCCCTGCCAGAGGGTACTTGACATTGCCACCCAGAATTCCCTTGCACAATAATAGCCTCAAAGTACGCATAAGGTTGTTTCCAGTTGTTTAATGAATTTTGGAGCATAAGGTTAAAACTTTAAGTCAGATTTTTTTTTAATATTTAAATTTTAATTAAATTTAATTAATTTAACTTTTGATGCAATTGTTTTAAATTTAAAAAATCTATTTTTCTTCCTTTTTGAGATTCAAAATTACTAATTAAATGTTTTAATTCGAGTTTCCTGGACACAATATATAGCAAAAAATGTTTATGAATAAATGAAACATTATTTATAATAAAAAATTATAATTTAACTAAAATAAAACTTAAAGTATAGAATAATAGATCCTAGTTTTATGTAAATGTTTCAAAATCCTAACAACAATCTAATTTATCAACTGAATTGCCAATCTATCGTCCTGAGGAGATTTGGTTTCCAACCCCAATTCGAACCAAAAGGCCTTCTTGATCAAATTATAATTAAATTATAAATATATAATTATTATAATTTGATTATTTCATAATACACGATTGAGTTGGAAGGGGCTCATACGTGTTCTATTGTACATATAATCACTTTATACTTTAAACGAGTAAAATATTATTTACCACATAAGTTAATAAATTAATATTAATACAAAGTAATTATTTTAAATTCATAATTTCATTATAGTAACCTTTACACATATTTTGATTGGATGGATAACTTATAGAAACATGTAAAAATAAAATACAAATCAAATAACAAAGGACCTATTGTATCTAAATTTTTTAAAAAAAAAAAAAAGTACTAACAGTACTAGTACGTGGGAGGCCAAAAAAGTTAAAAACCTACTTTATTTATTTTACCATCTCATTTTACAACTCACTCAACATCCTAGTTTCTATTTTACATACAACTTAATAAAATAATATAAACTATAACATTAAATAATATAAACAATTCAATTATCTCTCTTCCCTCATCAAACCCATACAGTCACTTTCCTTTATTCCTCTGTCTCTCTCTCACAAGCAAACCTAGTAGCAACCACCACATCTAGCAAACCCACCACTAGTAGCAACCACCTACCACCAAAGCTCAAGCACCACCACCACCAACCAATGACCAAAATTGAACCAACCAACCACCCCCACCCAAATCCCAACCCACTGACCCAAAATTGAAACCCATTACCTCCAAATCATAACCCAAGGCCACCCAAACCCCCACCAAAAGTCCAAACCGTTGCCACCACCATTGATCTGGCCAAACACCAATCCAAACCAACACCCAAAAACCTACTACCCCAAACATCCACCAATTCAAACCACCCAAACAACACCCAAAACCCACCACACCAACATCTAAAGCCACCCAAACACCCAACAACCACTGACCATCAAACCCAAGACCTATAACCCATAACCCATTCAAACCCAAGCCTCAAACATCAATTTAACAAACCCATGCCCACAACGGCAAAACCTAGACCCACAGCGAGCAAATCTCACCCACGACAAACGGCAAGCAAAACCCAGATGTCTTTGTCACCTACCCATGACCCATTACCCCAAAATCAAACATCAAACCCACGACCCATCCATGTCGATCTAAGAGAGATGGACCGAGATAGAGAAAGGAGTAAGAACAAAACAGAGAGTGGGAAAAGAGGAAGAGAGAGAGAGAGAGAGAGTAATGAGAGAAGAGATTCAGGGAAGGAAAGATCTAGGTTCAAAGAGAAATAAAATATTTTAAATGAAGTTTCCAACTAGCTACAGTGGGGTTGTAAATGTACCATCTTACTGTAGCTGGGTTGCAAATTTTTTTAGAAAAAGTTGTTGAGGTACAAATTTTCAGGCACTAATTTCATTAGCCCACTCAACAAAATACCCATACAAGCCTCATAAATTATTTTGGGCCCTCACAAATATTTCTCACATATTACCCAATATTTCCCATATTACCTAACTTGGGCTCTCACAAATATTTCCCATACAAGCCCCATAAATTATCTTGGGCCCTCACAAATATTTTCCATACAAGCCCTATAAATTACTTTAGGCCCACACAAATACTCTCATACCATTATCAAAATTGGGCCACAAAAATATACTATCTTCACAAAAGCCCAAACTTATTTATCTTGTGGGCAATACCCCAAAAGGTCCATACACTCTTACTAAAACATGTTGTTACATGGCAACCTAAAGTCTGTTGCTACATGGCACTCTTACAAATCCCGTTACTACACGGAAATATTTTTACAAAGTCTCAAACTATTTACAAATAGCCCAAATATTATTTGGTAACGATTTATAGAAAGCCCAAATACTATTTTGACAACCATTTATAAAAAAACTCAAATACTATTTTGGCAACTATTTACAAAAAGCTTAAATACTATTTTGGCAATTATTTACAAAAAGCTCAATACAATTTTGACAACTCCTACAAAAAGCTCAATATTATTTTAGCAACTTTTACAAAAAGTCCAATATTATTTTGGCAACTTTTACAAAAAGCCCAATACTATTTTGGCATCTTCTATTGAAAAAACCCAAAACTATTGGGCAAATAATTATTCTACCAAAGCCCAAATATTATTTGAAAAAAGAATTATATTATGCTTGAAGCCCAAAGCTATTCTTTGGCAAAAACATATTTTGATTTACTAAATTTCCTAACTCATGGGAAACATAAATTACTTATGACATTATTACCCATATTTCAAAACTAATTCTCTTACAAAATTTATGGGAACTACGCTTATTTTTTCCATAAGAAACCCCAACTACAAAAGCCCATGTATATTATAAACCCATGGTAAAACTATTCATTTTGTAGGGATGAACAAGTCCAAAGAAGCTCGATAACAAGGCCCAGCCGAGACAGTGTAGCCCATGTGCTAATCTCAGCAACCAAAGCTCACTTGAGTAACTAAAATGGTTAGACTAGCCACAAGTCAAGTTTCAGCATAATTAAGCTGACAATTGGGACCCACTACCATCACTTTCAGCTTATCAAATCGGATAAAAAGGGGACACGCGTCTAGCTGAGCTTACACCTTTCCTTGGCAACCAGATTTTCATGATTACTAATGTGACATAAAGTTGTGCTAACAAGACATAAAGTTGTGAGGCTGAAGCCAGCCATGCTCTCTCTTCTCTAACACAATCGGTCAAAGAACAAGGGGCAGCCATGAATAGACCATGAACCTCTCGCAAGCCGAAAACCCCACCAGGTGATTTTAAGTTCACCACTCCTAAGAATCCACTAATCAACAATCGGTCAAAGAACAAGGGGCAGCCATGAACAGACCATGAACCTCTCGCAAGCCAAAAACCCCACCAGGTGATTTTGAGTTCACCACTCCTAAGAATCCACTAATCAACAATTAAGCAGTTATAAGTATAAGGAATCTTGCCAATAGTAGCCTTCTTCCCTTGATGCACAAATCTTGTAGTAGCCTTTTCACGGATCTCAATACGTGACAACTCTAGCAACTTGAACAGATGTTGTTAAAGTACGCCTATGGTGTACAAACATAGTAACTTCTCACAAAGAAAATAAATCCCTTGGTCTCTGTATCCATGTGTGACGATTCTTAAAGTACGCCTTATATATGTCTAGGGTTGTGAGAAAAGAAACCCTAAATAAATACAAAAGCCTGGGTTGAATTTCAAGTCTGGAAAATTGAAAATCGTAAGTCTCAATAGATCGAGCTGCTATCGAGCTTCACATTAAGTCTCGATAGCAGGTATCTGTTGTGCTATTTGTCGAGACTTAATGAATGGCTTTTCTTCACTTGTTTCTTGGACCAATCTTCATGACTTTTAATATGAACACCTGATAAGCTTTGAGCAACATATTTCTTGATGTATTAAACTCATCTTAGATCTACCCAATTATAAGTAAAGTGCATTTTGTCAAAGGATTAGCCAATTACATAATATATGACCCTAACAATCTCTCCCTTTGTCAATCCATGACAAAACCACAAGCATAATTATGAGAGAAGTATCAAACAAAAACTCCATAACTATTACAAAAGCCAAAAAGCTAAAAGTACATAAGCCTAACTAATACAATAAGCTCTTGAAAAAATTTGCAAGAAAAGAGATCATGGCATAATAGACTTGCAACCTGTCTTATCTGAAACACTTCAACAAGATTCATTGAGGCATCAAGTGTGAAACATATACAAGTTGTATATAAGAAGAAACATGTGTATAAAGAGAAAAAAGAAACAACACATGTGAGATAAGGTGAAGAACATACATCATATATATATATATATATATACACATATATAGAAAGAAGCAATACAATGTATGAGTAAAAAGGTCACAAGACAATTGTACGAGTAAAGAGAAAAGATACAACAAAACCTCACTATATCAATCAAAAACACTCTCCCCCCAACTAGTCTATCTCTATGCTAGCTCTTCCCCTAACAGAAAGACTACTCTCATATATAAAACTACTCCCCCTTTTTGTCATGAGTGACAAAGGGTGAATCACTAAGAGGGAGTCATCTCATCATCAATCTCGAAGGAAGAAGCATCATCATCATCATCATCATCATCATCTCCACCATCCGAAAAAGACTCAGCTGGCTTGAGTGAGGGAGAATGAGCAAAACCACCAAGGTGAGACTGGCGACGAGCGATGCGACCAATCCTAGTGTTCATCTAACAAATCTCGTCAGAAAGATGGTCAAGACGACTACCAAAGTCAGCACGCATAAGTTGAAGCTGATCCATGATGGTAGCGAGAGAAACCTCAGCTTTAGAAGAAGAAAAGGGAGGAGAAGATGAGGAAGAGGGTCCAGAGGTAGAAGCAGCATCCACCGAAGTAAACTCCACATAAGGCCACTTGGCAACCAGTTATGCATCACTCCTTCGAATAAATTCCTTGCTGATGGCAACCATGACATAGAAAGGAGAAGAGAGAGGAATAGTGACGTGCATGTGTGAAAGGATGTGTGTGATAGTTGAAGGAAATATTAAGTTATAATGAGTG
Source organism: Quercus wislizeni (assembly GCA_023055345.1). Classification (NCBI taxonomy): domain Eukaryota; kingdom Viridiplantae; phylum Streptophyta; class Magnoliopsida; order Fagales; family Fagaceae; genus Quercus; species Quercus wislizeni. The sequence continues at coordinate 27,930,829 of JALGQJ010000005.1, forward strand.
ACAGTATCTTAATAGCAATCTATCATAGATTCTATCATGTGTGAAGGAAAATCTATAGAAAGATTTTCCAAAAGAGAAAGAAGAAATCGAGCACGAGGCTCAGTGATAGTATTATAGTGAGATCGTGGAGTGAGAACAAAGGTCATCACCATATTAAGGATCTGTAGACCATTAGCAAACTTAGTGGTGGAGAAATTTAGAGTTTCTCCCTACACCGTGGCCTTCTCACAAAAGAGTAAGGTCATCTCGTCTCGAGAAACAAAACTGAGATGATGGTGACTAGGATAATCAAGACTATCAACCCTAGGAACATGTAGTACCTCAAAAATGAACTCCAAGGTGACTACGATATGTGTACCTCGGAATACCGTAGTAAACCTAGGTACAGAGGTATCGATGGCATGCATGTTAGAGTAAAACTCCTAAATGAACACAACAGGACACCTCTTAGGTATCTCATATAGAGAAGCCCAACCCCAAGAGCTAAATGCACTA